>OY997274.1:439122140-441681306 GCA_963921465.1 Triticum timopheevii | reverse complement strand
CATCAGGTCGGTTACAGAGAAGGGAATCTTCATATCCGAATCGCCAAGCTTGCCTTCCACACAAAGGAGAGACCCACCCGGACACGGGACGAAGTCTTCTATCTTGTATCTTCATAGTCCAACGGTCCGACATAAGCATATAGTCCGGCTGTCTGAGGACCCCTTAATCCAGGACTCCCTCAGTAGCCCCCAAACCAGGCTTCAATGACGATGAGTCTGGCAAGCAGATTGTCTTTGACATTGCAAGGCGGGTTCATTCTCCAAATTCTCTAGCGCACCTGTTGTGACGAGCAGTGTCTGGCTTCCCATTTAATGTTACACTCATCGGCTTCTGTACCTTAATATGTCAGCCTCCACGCGTCGAGTGAATGCAAGAAGCCAGAGCATTTTTACACTTGCCACCCTGACCATGTAAATAAATCGTCTTTTAAAGAGACGGGGATCCTCAGATCCAAATCACACCATCTTCCCCAAGTGAGGATTCATCAGAGTGCGCCCGAAAAAACCATCCCATCATGGCCGGCCACCGCAACTCTTCCTCTCGCCCTTATAAAGCCAAGCCAGGTGATTGGGAGAAGTGTACCGTATCCCACGGACAATTGGTGAAGTTGCAGACCCAGGGGTTTCTTCCACCTGCATATCTTGTCCCCGTTCGAGCCAGATTAGCCACCTTTGACGGCGGGGAGCAAGCGGAGAGTTTTCCCAAGCCATCCAGGGGGGAGCGAGTGTGCCTTGTCCCTTACTTGCTGAGGGGCATCAGATTTCCAATCCATTCGTTCCTCCGCGGGATCCTGGAGTACTATGGCCTCCAGCTGCACAATTTCACCCCTACCTCCATCCTCCACATCGCAGCTTATGTCGCCCTTTGCAAGTTATTTCTTGGTTGCAAAAGCTCATTTTGAGCTATGGAAGAGGTTGTTCTGCCTCGTCCCTCGCAATCCAGAGGGATCAATATTCCAAGTGGGCAGAGCCGATATATGGCGCATCGCCGGGACCGGATACCTGTCCGGCACTCCGAAGAAGACATCCAAATATTGGCCTTCCGAGTGATTTTATATAGAGGACGTCTCCCTTCCTAACCCTATCCGAATGTGTCTTCCTGAGTTTACAAATGCCCTGTTGAAGAAATACCATAGATGGCGTCCTCGGAGCCCCAAGGAGGAAGATAGAAGAGAGGTCCTTCAATTGATGGGTGGGATAAAAATGCTTGCCAAATCTGGATTGACAATAATCAAGGTTATGTCAATATGCATAATGTGGGGGTGCAGCTACTCCAGTATCGGGGGCGTCCCATGTGGCACTTCAACGGAGAAGACGATGCCACCCGCTGCGGTCGGAAAGGTCCGGACTCCGCCACTACTCTGGCGAAAATATTGTCCGATTTGTACAAAGGAGAAGAAGAGGAGTTCATCTGCATTAAGCCACGGGATGGATTTTCCATGTACAACCCCCTAGCTGGGTGAGTTGCTATCTCTTACTCAACTCTATTCATTCCCGCAGTCTTTCATCACAAACATTTACCTCGCTAGTCCATAACAGGAAATGCGAAAAGCTATGAGGGAGATCCACAGCCCATTTCCACAGCCAGAGGACCACAACTGGGCCCTCGACCCCGGACTCAAAGAAGATCCGGACATATTTGTGGAGCTTGGCGACAGGGTGTTTTACCAGGCGAGCTGTGACGGCACCTTGGTGGCCATCATTGCCGACTATCCCGGCCTCCTCCCTGCATCACATGTAAGTAAAACAGGAGACTTATCTTCCGAAAAGGATTCACTCTTTCCACCTTACCCTTCGCACATATATTATGCTATAAAGGGAAGGCCATCGGCTCGCCATGCCAAACCCGTGGCGACTCACCAACAAGGGGCGCCCAGGCCGGGTAGGCTTCCCAAAAGGAAAGCGAGCAAAGACATGGCCGAGCCGCCATCAAAGAGGTATGGTTTGAAACATGCTCCGTGATTGTTATCTTAAAATATAACAATATCCGCTGTGTCTTGGCAGAAAGAACATTTGCCAGGCTGTATCTGGGGATCCTGCCAGGCACACCTCTACCAGCCGGATTCCAGAACCGGCCTCGAGGGTGGAGGCTAATGTGGGGACGGCATCGGACGGTCCTCCTACAGAGGATTCGGATAGAATATCCGCTACAAATTCCAAGGTAGAGAGCGCTATGAATCATCGGCGTCGGCGGGCCGCACTCCGCGACCCTAGTTTTTTTGAAGAGGCTTTCAATGCCTTCAACTCAGGAGATGTGTACATCCGAGATGCTCAAGATGTGCTTGCTAGAGCCACAAACCAATATTTAAAAGATATACGGGTAAGCAAAATCTGATAATTATGTATATCAGTAGCCCCTGAGACTTGAAACAGTTGGTACAACTGATTTAAGGATCATTGTATGAACAGGTTCTTACTGAGAAGAATACCCATTTGTCTCAAGAGCTGGAGAAGTGTCAAGCCTAGCTAAGGGCCGCAGCTGCCGAAATGGAGGAATCCAAGAAGGCCGCATCTCGTAATATTTCTCGCGATCTAGAAAAAACATAATTACATGTTCCATTTGGTGTTCGGCATGTTGCAGATCTAACAATAGATTCTGCAAACAATCCCGGAGTGAATTCGGAGATCCTACAAGAGGATGAACAAAGAGCTCAACGACAACTAAAGGCTAGCGAGCGTGTACTTACATGGGTCAGGCGGGAGAAAAACGATCTCCAGGATGCCGATACCCGGCTGAGCGTAGAATTGAAAGATGTTCGGGCCCAGCTAGCTGACTCCGTGAAGGAGAGTAGAAGGCTTCAACATGGCATTTTTAGTATGTGCTCAAACGAACCTTTATATAGTTCGGTGAATAAACGGGCTAATAGAGTTATGTCTGTAGGTATGCTGACTGTTCGTCCCGAAGAGGAGATGCCCTGATCCTCAGGCGATCTTCTACAAGAGCTTTCGCAGCTGCACGAACAAGTTCGGCAGGTGATGCAGGGTGTTGCCAAGGCCTTGCGGCCATCCTCCTCCCTGCCAGGAAGCATGGGGGAGCTTGCACAGCTACTCAAGGGAGCGCGGCGGTGTTTCCGACTATGGAAGATATCCGCCTGTCGACAAGGTGCGAGGGAAGCTTGGGCCATGGTAAAAACACGATATACCAAGCTCGATCCGAATCACATGGCCCGGGTCGGACCTATAGGGTCAGATGGGAATGAGATTCCCGTTAGTCTGGTATATGACCAGGTAGGATTAGCCGCAAAGTATTCCCAATAGGATTGTAGGATAGACAGCCTGTTGAATGGCATAGAAGAAGAAGTATGTGAGTCTAAGTGACTATGTAGTTCAATTGACATATTTGTCCCTAGCCAGATTGTAAATAATTTGTCATGGTGGACCTTTTTGCTTCAGCCTCCGGACCCGACAGTCCGGAGTGTTTCCGAATACCCGCTCAATTATATAAACCGGGGTACGCGTGGAAACCAGGCGTAGGGGTCATGATTGCTTGAACAAACAAGTACCCAACTAGTTATGTTATATTACATGGATAGTGAGAAACATCTTCCAGAGAGAATAGTTCCGTTAAGGGTTCCTTTCCCTAGGTACGCATGCATTAATGTGCTTGTCCGAACTGCGAGCAAAAACGCAGTATATGCAACATCTGGGGGTTTGTATTGTAATAGGTAAAAACATCTTTAGTTCACCGACCGAATATTCCCTTAAGAATGCTAGCTTTCGGCTTCACCTAGTCTGACGTACACGTCCGGAGTACCCGACAGTAACAAACGCAAAGGTGCTCCCCTTATGCCCTAGCCGAACTAACAGGAACATAGGGCATAAACACAGGAGCCAGGCAACCCATCCTGGCCAAAACTTAAGTCATATCGATGGATAGAATGGTGAAGAAAAGGTACATATGGGAAAGGGACACATATGCAGTGGGCGTGATGCCCGGAAGATAATTATATTAAGCTTCTGTATAAGAAGCCCCCAGGTGTAATGAGCGCACATGCTTGAGGATTAGTGCATCACGAGTGTGTAGTCGAGTCATACTTAAAGCCTTAGAGCCATAAAAAGAAAGAGAGAGGATATAACTAAAAAGTTAAAAAAAAGGCGGAGGGAAGGAGACAAACAAAGAGTTCGGTGCTAGGCATAGAATCTTCGGAGTCTGGCCGCGTTCCATGGGATCGGCTCGAGTCGATTATCTGATGCATCACGCAGGCGGTACACTCCTCCGGTGAGAACTTTATCAGTGATGAAGGGACCCTCCCACTTGGGCTTGAGCTTGTCCTTTTTCTTCACCGGTAGGCATAGAACGAGTTCGCCAATGTTATAAGTTTTGGCTCGTATTTCTCTGCTTTGATACCTGTGAGCCTGTTGCTGATAAAATGCGGAACGGGATTTTGCGACGTCGCGCTCCTCCTCCAGGGCATCTAAACTGTCCTACCGATCAAGCTCGGCTTCCCTCTCTTCATACATGCGCACTCGAGGTGGGTCATGAATAATATCACAGGGCAATACCGCCTCTGTGTCGTACACCATGAAGAAGGGTGTGTATTCGGTAGTGCGATTTGGCATGGTCCACATCCCCCATAGTACGGAGTCAAGCTCCTCGACCTAGTGTGTGTCTGTTACCTTCAGAGATCGCACTAATCTGGGTTTGATGCCGCTCATAATAAGACAGTTTGCTCGTTCGACTTGACCGTTTGTTTGAGGGTGATAGACAGAGGTGTAATCGAGCTTAATGCCCATGTTGCCGCACCAAGTTTTCACTTCATCGGCTGTGAAATTGGAGCCATTATCGGTGATGATGCTGTGGGGGACACCATAGCGGTGCATGACCCCTGATATGAAGTCTATCACTAGTCCGGATTCGGCCATTTTAACTGGTTTGGCCTCTATCTATTTGGTGAATTTATCCACCATGACCAACAGGTATTTTTTTCTTATGGCTTCCTCCTTTAAGGGGTCTGACCATATCGAGCCCCCAGACCGCAAAGGGCCAAGTTATTGGGATTGTTTGTAGAGCGGTGGGCGGCATATGGCTTTGGTTGGCGAAGAGCTGGCAACCGACGCAATGTTGGACGAGGTCCTGTGCGTCTGCTCAGGCTGTTGGCCAGTAGAAACCTGTACGGAAGGCCTTTCTTACAAGGGCCCGAGCTGCGACGTGGTGGCCGCCAAGTCCAGCATGAATTTCGGCCAAGAGCTACCGCCCTTCCTCTTTGGAGATGCATCTTTGAAGTACTCCGGTAGCGCTTTTCTTATAAAGCTCTCCCTTGTGGACCTTGTAGGCTTTAGAGCGCCGTAGAATGCAGCGTGCCTCATTTTGATCCTCTAGGAGTTCTTGCCTACTTAGGTAGGCTAATAAGGGTTTGGTCCATGGGGCAATGACAGCCATGATCAGATGGGCCGAAGGTGTTATTTCGGTGGCAGAGCCTCCTATCATGTCAGTGTGTTCGGGGTCTGGGGTTGTGGTCGGATCCGGACTAGTATTGCCGGTCTCCCCTTGCCACACCACGGATGGCTTGAACAGCCTTTCCAAGAAGTTGTTAGGTGGGACGGGGTCGTGCTTAGCGCCGATGCGGGCAAGGATATCCGCCGCTTGATTGTTTTCTCGAACCACATGATGAAATTCAAGCCCCTCGAATCGAGCTGACATTTGGAGGACGGCATTAAGATAAGCCGCCATTTTTGGATCCTCGGCATCGAAGTCTCCATTTATTTGAGATATTGCGAGGTTCGAATCCCCATGCACTTCTAGGCGTTGGATGCCCATGGAGACAGCCATCTGAAGACCATGCAACAGAGCCTCATATTTGGCTGCATTGTTGGAGTCCGTGTATAGTATTTGGAGTATGTATTGGACTATATCTCCGGTGGGGGATGTCAAGACAACACCCTCTCCCAGACCAGCCAGCATTTTAGAGCCGTCAAAGTGCATGATCCAATTGGAGTATGCGCCATACTCTTTAGGGAGTTCGGCTTCTGTCCATTCGGCGATGAAGTCAGCCAGTACTTGCGATTTAATGGCTCGTCGTGGTTTATACGTAATGTCAAGGGAGGAGCTCGATGGCCCACTTAGCAATCCGGCACGTGGCATCGCAGTTATTTATTATATCGTGGTACTTCGAAGGCCACCGTGATTTTACACTCTTGAAAGTAGTGTCGTAATTTCTGGGGTGCCATGAAGACTGTGTATGCTATCTTTTGATAATGTGGGTACCGTGACTTGCATGGTGTGAGGATAGTGGATACGTAGTATACCGGCTTTTGAAGCGGGAACTTATGTCCGTCCTCCTCTCGTTCGACGACGAGCACTGCACTTACAACTTGGTGTGTTGCAGCTATATATAACAACATGGGTTTGCCAATGTTTGGTGCGGCCATGATTGGGTTGCTGGCCAGGAGGGCCTTTATTTCTTCCAGTCCGGCCGTTGCTGCATCCGTCCACTCGAAGTGTTCGGTGCGTCGAAGAAGGCAATAAAGAGGTAGTGCCTTTTCTCCCAATCGGGAGATAAAGCGTCTTAAGGCAGCCATGCATCCAGCTAATTTCTGGATTTGTTTGAGGTATGTTGGGTAGCCAAATGTGACAAACCTCAGATTTTAGCCGGGTTTGCTTCAATTCCTCTATTAGAAATGATGAAGCCCAGCAGCTTTCCGGCAGGAACGCTGAAAACACATATTTTCCGGATTGAGCTTGATGTCATATGTTTGGAGGTTGTCGAATGTGAGCCTCAGGTCATCTATTAAAGACTCGACGTGTCTGGTCTTGATGACCACGTCGTCCACGTATGCCTCAACTGTTTTGTCGATTTGTTTTTCCAGGCATGTCTGAATCATGCGTTGGTAGGTTGCACCGGCATTTTTGAGCCCGAAAGGCATGATGTTGAAGCAGAAAGGGCCGTATGGGGTGATAAATGCCGTTGCGGCTTGATCGGACTCCGTCATCTTGATTTGATGGTATCCGGAGTATGCATCAAGGAAGCACAATGAGTCGTGTCCTGCGATAGCGTCGATGATTTGATCGATGTGGGGGAGGGGGAAGGGATCCTTGGGGCAAGCCTTATTGAGGTCCTTGAAATCGACACATAGGCGCCAGGATTTATCCTTCTTTGGTACCATCACCAGGTATGCTAGCCAATCCGGGTGTTTTATTTCTCTGATGAATTCGGCTTTGAGTAACTTGGCTAGCTCCTCTCCCATAGCTTGTCGTTTAGGCTCTGAAAAGCATCGTAGTGTCTGCTTGACCGGCTTGTATCCCTTCAATATGTTGAGACTATGCTCGGCCAGCCTACATGGGATCCCTGGCATATCTGAAGGGTGCCAGGCAAAAATGTCCCAATTCTCGCGTAAGAATGCCTGCAGTGCGGCATCAATTGTGGGGTTAAGATGTGCCCCGATGGATGCTGTTTTTGTAGAGTCCGTTGGGTGGACTTGGAATTTGACTATTTCGTCCGCTGGTTTGAAAGAGGTGGACTTGGATCGCTTATCGAGTATCATGTCATCCCTATCCATTGTGGAGCGTAATGCAGTTAATTCTTCAGCCGCGAGGGCTTCAGATAATGCCTCAAGGGCCAGGGTGGCGGTTTTATTTTCGGTGCAGAGTGCTATGTCCGGATCACTGGCTAGAGTGATGATTCCGTTGGGCTTGGGCATCTTGAGCTTCATGTACCCATAATGGGGTATAGCTTGGAAGCTCGTGAATGCGTCCCGCCCTAAAAGGGCGTGGTATCCACTACTGAACGGGTCCACTTGGAATGTTATCTCTTCAGACCTGTAATTTTCCGGCATGCCGAATACCACATCGAGTGTGATTTTTCCCGCACATCGTGCCTCCCGACTAGGTATAATTCCTCGGAAGGTCGTGCTGCTTTGCTCAATGCGGCTCTTGTCTATTTCCATTTTGTTGAGAGTTTCCTCGTAGATGAGGTTTAATCCGATGCCGCCGTCCATGAGCACTTTAGTAAGCCGGAAGCCATCCACAATTGGACTAAGGACCAAAGTGGCTAGTGCTCGGACTGTTCGGAATTGAGGATCGTCACTGGCATTAAAGGTTATAGCCGTGTCGTTCCAGGGATTTATTGCTGCAACATGGCAGACTTTGGCGAGGCCGCGGAGTGCTCTCTTGCGCCTGTTATTCGAGGCGAAAGTCTCGAAGACTATCAATACTGTATTGTTGTTTTCTGTGGGATGATGCTCTGCGGTATTGTTAATGAGGAGATCCTTGCCGCTCTTGGCCACCTGCCGAAGTATCCAACGTGCTCTAAGGCTGTGTGTTGGTACGGTATCCGGTGTGGTGTGAATTTTGCATGGCCTATTGAGCCATCCCTCCAATACGGTTCCACGCCCTGTAGTGGGCTTTGGTTTCTTTGTGATTGGATTGGGTGACTTGCGAAAGTGCACCCTTTTGGTTTGGATGAGGGGTTTAGTGAGAGCCAGAGGATCCCAGAATGTTGCCTAGGTTTTCCAGGCGCTTTCCATCGCACAGTACTTCTGTACTATGGCCGCCAAGTCAGGGAAGTGTGATATGTCACGGTAACTTATGGCATTAAGGATTCCCTTGTCCGTGCAATTTTTGCAAAAGAATGAGATTGCGTCTTTCTCGTGACAGTCCTTAACCTTGCTCATTATAAGGAGGAATCTAGCCCAAAAGTGATGTACTGTCTCTTGGGATTATTGTCTGATGGTGGAAAGATCGCTTATATTTGGGTGGGTGGGTGGATTTAAGTCCGAACCCTGACCCGATCCGGGACCCAAAGGCCGAGGAGCTTCCAGACTTGGTAGTTCGGGTTCCGGGATGTTACCCAATTTTTCTGGCCTGCTGTCCGATTCTGAATTCAGAGTTTGGGTCATGTCCTCCCGCGAGCGAGTATCCAGCTCAGAGAACTCGGGAATCCGGACATAGTTCATCCTCAAAATATAGGAAGAGTTGCTACATTGTTCCTCCACCACCGCTATTTGATGGGTGATCGGCGGAGAGTTGATCTCTCTTTGATCGGGTTTAAGCCCAATCCGATCATAGTCCATAGCGACTCCCAAAGCGGCGATGCGATCCAAGAGCTTGTTCAAGGATGAAAGTTCCATTGGATCCATCCGCTCAGTGTATTCTGAGCTGACGTGGAGGCTGTTTTGGCTGACTCGAGAAGTCATCATCGGCATGGCGACCGAACGAGCGGTCATGATGAAGCCGCCTAGTTGGAGGGTTTGGCCTGAGGCCAGGGTTCCCCCGGAGGCAATGTTGTCCTTGATAACAAGGCGAGCCATCAAACCTTTTTTCGACGTCACAGTGGAACTCTCAATGAAAGCACCAATGTCGGTGTCAAAACCGGCGGATCTCGGGTAGGGGGTCCCGAACTGTGCATCTAAGGCTAATGGTAACAGGAGGCGGGAGACACGATTCTTACCCAGGTTCGGGCCCTCTCTATGGAGGTAATACCCTACTTCCTGCTTGATTGATCTTTATGATATGAGTATTACAAGAGTTGATCTACCACGAGATCATAGAGGCTAACCTTAGAAGCTAGCCTATGGTTATGATTGTTCTTGTCCTATGGACTAAACCCTCCGGTTTATATAGACACCGGAGGGGGCTAGGGTTACATCAGGTCGGTTACAGAGAAGGGAATTTTCATATCTGAATCGCCAAGCTTGCCTTCCACGCAAAGGAGAGTCCCACTCGGACACGGGACAAAGTCTTCTATCTTGTATCTTCATAGTCCAACAGTCCGGCATAAGCATATAGTCCGGCTGTCCGAGGACCCCTTAATCCAGGACTCCCTCACTCACAATCATAAAAGATGTCCAAGATAGTGTATTTGCATGTGAATCTTCTCTTCCCTTATTAATTCTTTCATGAATTGCATCATTGACCAATGCTATGTGATAACCCACAAGTATAGGGGATCGTTTGTAGCCTTTTTCGATAAATAAGAGTGTCAAACCCAACGAGGAGCTAAAGGTAGAACAAATATTCCCTCAAGTTCTATCAACCACCAATACAAATCTACGCACACTTGATGTTTGCTTTACCTAAAACGAGTATGAAACTATTAGGTAGGTGAAAGGATAAGTTTGTAAGAATAAAACTAGATGTACTTTCCATGAATAAAACTACGAGTAAAATGCAAGACAATAAAAGTAGATAGCTTTTGTCAATAAGAAAGTCATTTGTCCCTAGGTGATCGATAACTAGACCAGCGATCATTATTGCAGTTTTATATGAGGGAGAGGCATGAGCTAACATACTTTCTCTACTTCGATCATATGCACTTATGGTTGGAACTCTAGCAAGCATCCGCAACTACTAAAGATCATTAAGGTCGTAAAACCCAACCATAGCATTAAGTATCAAGTCCTCTTTATCCCATACGTAATGACCCCCAAACTCGGGTCTGTGCTTCTGTCTCTCACACCACCCACCATAAGCGAACCATTAACATATTGCAACATCCTATAGCGAGGATCCCTCCGTTTGCGCGACATGGAGGGCATCGTTGGACAACACCAAAATAAAATATACAACTCAAACCAATCATGATCATCTACCAACCCATAGGAAAAAACAGATCTACTCAAACATCATAGGATAATCGTAGATCATTGGGAAATAATATTTGGAGTTGAGCACCATGTTTAAGTAGAGATTACAGTTTGGAGAAGAGGTGTTACACCACTGCACAGAGGGGGGAAAGTTGGTGTTCACAGTAGCAAGGTTGTTGATGTAGATCGCCGTCACGATCCTTACCCTGGCGGCACTCTGGCGCCACCGAGAGAGAGGGGGAGAGAGCCCCCCTCCTTCTTCTTCTTCCTTGGCCTCCCCCTAGATGGGAAGAGAGTTCCCCCTTTGGTCCATGGCTTCCATGGCGATGGAGGGGCGGGAGATCCGTAACTCCGATTGCGCTGAGATTTTAACATGATTTACTTTTATTTTGTTTTACATTTTAGTAATCTTTTATATCTATCTCTATCATATCTCATCCTTGCAAGTGACTGTGAAGGGATTGAAAACCCCTTTATCGCGTTGGGTGCAAGTGTTTGATTGTTTGTGCAGGCGCATAGATTGAGACTTGTGTGTACCTCCAACTGGATTGATACCTTGGTTCTCAAACTGAGGGATACTTATCTCTACTTTGCTGCATCACCCTTTCCTCTTCAAGGGAAAAACCAACGCAAGCTCAAGAAGTAGCAGGAAGAATTTCTGGCGCCGTTGCCGGGGAGATTCTACATCAAGCCTACCAAGTACCTATCATAAACTCTCATCTCTTGCATTACATTGTTTGCCATTTACCTCTCGATTTCCTCTCCCCCACTTCTAAAACGTTTTCAGACAAACACAAAAAGATTTGCCTTTTTATTCGCCCTTCTTTTGTTTGTCTTTTTCGTTTGCTTTTTGTTTGCTCGTGTAATAGATCGTTTGCCTTGTCACGATGTCTCAAGAAAATAAGTTGTGTGAATTTTCCAATACTAATAATAATGATTTTAGTACTCAGATTGCTCCCGCCACTAGTGCAGAATCTTATGAAATTAATGCCGCTTTGCTGAATCTTGTTATGAAAGATCAATTTTCCGGCCTTCCTAGTGAAGATGCCGCATCCCATCTAAATACTTTCGTCGAATTGTGTGATATGCAAAAGAAAAAATATGTGGATAATAATATTGTTAAAATGAAGCTATTTCCGTTCTCTTTACTAGATCGTGCTAAAACTCGGTTTTCATCTTTGCCTAAAAATGGTATTGATTCATGTAATAAGTGTAAAGATGCTTCTATTTCCAAGTATTTTCCTCCCACATCATCTCCCTTAGGAATGATATAATGAATTTTAAACAAATTGATCATGAACATGTTGCACAATCTTAGGAAAGGATGAAATTGATGATAAGAAATTATGGTACTCATGGTTTAAGTTTAGGGATGATCATACAAAAAACTTATGCCGGATTGAATTTTGTATCTAGAAATCTTTTAGATTCCACCGTGGGAGGTACTTTTATGGAAATTACATTAGGAGAAGCTACTAAACTCCTAGATAATATTATGGCAAATTATTCTCAATGACATACCGAAAGGTATTCTACTAGTAAAAGTGCATACGATTGAAGAAATTAATACTTTGA
The DNA here is from genome assembly GCA_963921465.1 of Triticum timopheevii. Lineage (NCBI taxonomy): Eukaryota > Viridiplantae > Streptophyta > Magnoliopsida > Poales > Poaceae > Triticum > Triticum timopheevii. The sequence goes on along the minus strand of OY997274.1, from coordinate 441,669,210 downwards.
TTGAAAAGATGGATGAACTTATGAAATCGTTTGCTAGTAAGAGTTCTTCTATTGATCCTAATAATATGCCTTTGTCTACTTTGACTGAGAACAATAATGAATCTATGGAAGTGTATTTTGTTGGTAGGAACAATTTTCGTAATGACGCTTATAGGGGTAATTTTAACCCTAGGTCGCTTCCTAGTAATTCCCCTAATAATTATGGTAATTACTACAACAATTCTTATGGAAATTATAATAAAATGCCCTCTGATCTTGAGAACAATATTAAAGATATTATTAATTCCCAAAAAGTTTTCAATACTATGGTTGAAGAAAAATTGCTCAAGATTGATGATTTGTCTAGGAACGTTGATAGAATTTCTCTTGAGATTGATTCTTTGAAATTTAGATCTATGTCAACCAAGCATGATATTGATGAATCCCTGAAAGCTATTAAATTTCTATTGATGGGTGTAAAGAAAGAACCAATGGGATGCGTGCTAAGCGAGATTGGTTTGTGAAAGCACGTTCTTCTAGTTTTGCAAGAATAATGATGAAGATCTTAAAGTGATTGATGTGACTCCTGTTGAATCTTTGTTTTCTAATATAAATCTTGATAAATAAGGGATTGGAGATGAGTCAACTTTAGCTATAAGGCGTCCCAATGATTCAGAGTTTAAAGATCTTAATGCAAAATTTGATAAAAGTGGGATTGGAGAGGTCAAAACTTTAAGTAGCGATGAACCCACTCTTTTAGATTTCAAGGATTTTAATTATGATAATTCTTCTTTGATAGATTGTGTTTCCTTGTTGCAATCCATGTTGAATACTCCTCATGCTTATAATCAAAATAAGGCTTTTACTAAACATATCGTTGATGCTATGATGAAATATTTTGAAGAAACACTTGAGTTGGAAGTTTCAATCCCTAGAAAGCTTTATGATGAGTGGGAACCAACTATTAATATTAAGATTAAAGATTATGAGTGCCATGCTTTGTGTGATTTGGGTGCTAGTGTTTCCATGATTCCAAAAACTTTATGTGATATGTTAGGTCTCCGTGAATTTGATGATTGTTCTTTAAATTTGCATCTAGCGGATTCCACTATTAAGAAACCTGTGGGAAGGATTAATGATGTTATTATTGTTGATAATAGCAATTATGTGCCCGTAGATTTCATTGTGCTTAATATAGATTACAACCCTATATGTCATATTATTCTTGGTAGACATTTCCTTAGAACGATTGGTGCAATTATTGATATGAAAGAAGGAAACATTAAATTTTAATTTTCATTAAGGGAGGTCATCGAACACTTTCCAAGAAAGAAAATTAAGTTGCCATATGAATCTATTATGAGGGCTACTTATGGATTGCATACCAAAGATGACAATACCTAGATCTATGTTTTCTGCCTAGCAAGGGGCGTTAAACAATAGCGCTTGTTGGGAGGCAACCCAATTTTATTTTTATATTTTTTGTTTTCAGTTCTGTTCTAGAATAAATACACATTATTACCTTTGTAGTAATTGTGTTTTGGTCTTTTTAATTAGTGTTTGAGCTAAGTAAGACCTTTGTGATACTTTGGTATATCGTTGATTTGATCATGTTGAAGAACAGAAACTTTTGCGCTCATTGCCAGAATTTTAAAAAATCACAGAAGTGTGATAAAATCCTGCATTTTACACAAGATTTATATATGAATGGCCTCTGTTGTACTAATTTTTTGGAGTTTTTGGAGTTATAGAAGTATACGAAGTTTACAAATTACTATAGACTGTTCTATTTTTGAGAGATTCTGTTTTATATGTGTTGTTTGTTTATTTTGATGAATCTATGGGTAGTATCGGGGGGTATGAACTAGGGAGAAGTTGGAATATAGTAGATATTACACAAATATAAATAAATAATAGTTCACAACAATACCAAAAATTGGTGATTTATTTTCTTATACTAACGGATCTCATGAGTTTTCTGTTGAGTTTTGTGTTGTGGAGTTTTCAAGTTTTGGGTAAAGATTTGATGGACTGTGGAATAAGGAGTGGCAAGAGCCTAAGATTGGGGATGCCCAAGGCACCCCAAGGTAATATTCAAGTACAACCCAGCATCTAAACTTGGGGATGCCCCGGATGGCATCCCCTCTTTCCTCTTCTATCCATCGATAAATTTACTTGAGGCTATATTTTTATTCACCGCATGATATGTGTTTTGCTTGGAGCGTCTTGTATGATATGAGTATTTGCTTTTTAGTTTGCCACAATCATCCTTGCTGTACACACCTTTTGAGAGGGACACGCATGAATCGTGATTTATTAGAATACTCCATGTGCTTCACTTATATCTTCTGAGCTAGGCAATTTGCTCTAGTGCTTCACTTATATCTTTGTAGAGCACGGCGGTGGTTTTATTTTATAGAAATTGTTGAACTCGCATGCTTCACTTATATTGTTTTGAAAGTCTCTAAATAGCATGGTAATTTGCTGAGGTTATGAATTTAGTCCTAATATGATGGGCATCCAAGAGGGATATAATAGAAACTTTCATATAAAGAGCATTGAATACTATGAGAAGTTTGATTCCTTGCATTTGTTTTGAGATATAAAGATGGTGATATTAGACTCATGCTAGTAAGTAATTGTGGATTGGTAGAAATACTTGTGTTAAAGTTTGTGATTCCTGTAGCATGCACGTATGGTGAACCGTTATGTGATGAAGTCGGAGAATGATTTATTTATTTATTGTCTTCCATATGAGCAGCGGTTGGGGACGAGCGATGGTGTTTTCCTACCAATCTATCCCCCTAGGAGCATGCGTGTAGTACTTTGTTTCGATAGCTAATGAATTTTTGCAATAAGTATGTGAGTTCTTTATGACTAATGTTGAGTTCATGGATTATACGCACTCTCACCCTTCCACCATTGCTAGCCTCTCTAGTACCGCGAAATTTTTGCCGGTGCATTAAACCCACCATATACCTTTCTCAAAACAGCCACCATACCTACCTATTATGGCATTTGCATAGCCATTCCGAGATATATTGCCATGCAACTTCTACCGTTCCGTTTATTATGACATGCTTCATCATTGTCATATTGCTTTGCATGATCGTAAGATAGTGATACGTCTCCAATGTATCTATAATTTTGTATTGTTCCATGCTGTTATATTATCATTCTTGGATGTTCTACAATCATTTTATAGCAACTTTATATCATTTTTGGGACTAACCTATTGACATAGTGCCCAGTGACAGTTGCTGTTTTTTGCTTGTTTTTTACTTCGCAGAAAATCAATACCAAACGGAGTCCAAACGCAGCAAAAGTTTTTGGAGTTTTTTTATGGACCAGAAGACACAAGTTGGGCCAAGGAAATACCAGAGTGGGGCTACGAGGGGAGCACAACCTACCTGGGCACGCCTGGGGGCCCAAGCGCGCCCTGGTGGGTTGTGCCCACCTCAGCCGCCTCCCGCACCGCCTCTTTTCTCTATAAATACCCCGAAAATCCAAAAACCCTAGGGGAGTCGATGAAATGCAATCCCAGCCGCCACAAATTCAAGAAATCACAGATCCAATCTAGACACCATCACGGAGGGGTTCATCATCCTCATTGGTGCCTCTTCGATGATGCGTGAGTAGTTCATTATAAACCTTCGGGTCCGTAGTTAATAGCTACATGGCTTCCTCTCTCTCTTTTGATTCTCAATACAATGTCTCTTGGATATCTATTTGATGTAACTCTTTTTGCGGTGTGTTTGTTGGGATCCGATGAACTTTGAGTTTATGATCAGATCTATTTTATCCATGAAAGTTATTTCAGTTTTGATCTCTTATATGAATGATTACTTATAGCCTCGTATTTCTTCTTCGAATCTTTGGTTTAGTTAGGCTGACTAGATCGATTTTTCTTGACATGAGAAGAGGTGCATTGTGATGGGTTCGATCTTATGATCCTCAGTCCCAGTGATAGAAGGGGAAATGACACGTATGTATCGTTGCTATTAAGGCTAACAAGATGGGGTCTATTCCTACATTAATAGATCTTGTCTACATCATGTCATCGTTCTTATTGCATTACTCTGTTTCTCCATGAACTTAATACACTAGATGCATGCTGGATAAGGGTCGACGTGTGGAGTAATAGTAGATGATGCAGGCAGGAGTCGGTTTACTAATCTTGGACGTGATGCCTATATAATGATCATTGCCTATATATCTTCATAATTATTTGAAGTTCTATCAATTGCCCAACAGTAACTTGTTTACCCGCCGTATGCTATTTTTCTCGAGAGAAGCCACTAGTCAAATCTACGGCCCCCGGGTCTCTTCTTTATCAAATTTGCCTTTGAGATCAATTTTTATTTGCTTTTATTTTGAGATATATTATTACAAAAAACCCAAAATACCTTGTTGCACTTTTCCTTTATTTATTTATTTTTTTGCTTTATTGCGAGATCTATTTATCCAATCTATCACAAATTTTATCCTGTCAGCTTGCCAATTTCTGGCGCCGTTACCCGTAGAGGGATTGACAACCCCTCATAAGCGTCGTGTTGCAAGTATTTGTTCTTTGTGTGCAGGTACCATTCACATAGTGTTGCTTGGTTCTCCTGCTGGTTCGATAACCTTGATCTCATCACTGAGGGAAATACCTACCGAAGTTGTGCTGCATCATCCTTCCTCTTTGGGGAAATATTGATGTAGTTCAAGCCGCATCAAATAGCTAGCTTGATGTTTTCATGGCTTGTATGTTCTTTGATGTCATTGCTATGCTAGATCATTGCACATCCCGGTATACCGCCGGAGGCATTCATATAGAGTCATATTTTCTGTCTAGAATCGAGTTGTAATTCTTGAGTTGTAAGTAAATAAAAGTGTGATGATCATCATTATTAGAGCATTGTCCCATGTGAGGAAAGGATGATGGAAGCTATGATTCCCTCACAAGTTGGGATGAGACTCCGGACTTTATAAAAAATAAAAGTGGCCAAAAGAAGCCCAAACAAAAAAATGAGAGAAAAGAGAGAAGGGACAATGCTACTATCCTTTTACCACACTTGTGCTTCAAATAGCACCATGATCTTCATGATAGAGAGTATCCTATTTTGTCACTTCCATACTAGTGGGAATTTTTCATTATAGAACTTGGCTTGTATATTCCGATGATGGGCTTCCTCAAATTGCCCTAGGTCTTCGTGAGCAAGCGAGTTGGATGCACACCCACTTAGTTTCTTTTTGAGCTCTCATACACTTATATCTCTAGTGCATCTGTTGTATGGCAATCCCTACTCACTCACATTGATATCTATTGATGGGCATCTCCATAGCCCGTTAATATGCCTAGTTGATATGAGACTTTCTCCTTCTTTTTGTCTTCTCCACAACCACCATATTCTATTCCACCTGTTATATCCATGGCTCACGCTCATGTATTGTGTGAAAGTTGAAAATGTTTGAGAACATCAAAAGTATGAAACAATTGCTTGGATTGACATCGGGGTTGTGCATGATTAAATACTTTGTGTGATGAAGATGGAGCATAGCCAGACTATATGATTTTGTAGCGATAACTTTCTTTGGCCATATTATTTTGAGAAGACATGATTGCTTTATTAGTATGCTTGAAGTATTATTGTTTTTATGTCAATATTAAACTTTTGTTTTGAATCTTATGGATCTGAATATTCATGCCACAATAAAGAATATTACATGGATAAATATGTTAGGTAACATTTCACATCAAAAATTCTGTTTTTATCATTTACCTACTTGAGGACGAGTAGGAATTAAGCTTGGGGATGCTTGATACGTATCCAACGTATCTATAAGTTTTTATTGTTCCATGCTATTATATTATCTGCTTTGGATGTTTTATATGCATTAGTGTGCTATTTTATATTATTTTTGGGAATAACTTATTAACCTAGAGCCCAGTGCCAGTTTCTGTTTTTTCCCTTGTTTTCGAGTTTTATAGAAAAGGAATATCAAACGGAGTCCAAACAGAATAAAACTTTAGTGATGATTTTTCTTGGACCAGAAGATACCCAGAAGACTTGGGGAGAGGGCCAGAAGAGTCCCGAGGGCTCCACAAGCCCTTAGGGTGTGCCCTAGGGGGCGGCACCCCCTGGCTTGTGGGCCCCTCGGGAGTCCATCGACCTTCTTCTTAGCTCTGTAAATCCTAAAATATTCCCAAACCACCAGAAGCATCCACAAAAATACTTTTCCGCCGCCGTAACCTTCTGTTCCCGTGAGATCCCATCTTGGGGCCTTTTCCGGCACCCTGTCGGAGGGGGATTCGATCACGGAGGGCTTCTACATCAACTCTATTGCTCTTCGATGAAGTGTGAGCAGTTAACCATAGACCTATGGGTCCATAGCTAGTAGCTAGATGGCTTCTTCTCTCTCTTTGATCTTCAATACAATGTTCTCCTTGATGTTCTTGGAGTTCTATCTGATGTAATATTATTTTGCGGTGTGTTTGTCGAGATTCGATGAATTGTGGATTTATGATCAGAATATCTATGAATATTATTTGAGTCTTCTCTGAATTCTTATATGCATGATTTGATATCTTTGTATTTCTCTTCAAATTATTGGTTTGGTTTGGCCAGCTAGATTGGTTCTTCTTGCAATGCGAGAGGTGCTTAGTATTGGGTTCAATCTTGCGGTGTCCTCACCCAATGACAAAGTAGGGGTAGCGAGGCACGTATTGTATTGTTGCCATCAAGGATAAAAACATGGGGTTTTCATCATATTTCTTGAGTTTATCCCGCTACATCATGTCATCTTACTTAAAGTGTTGCTCTATTCTTATGAACTTAATACTCTAGATGCAGGAAGGAGTCGGTCGATGTGTGGAGTAATAGAAGTAGATGCAAAATCGTTTCGGTCTACTTGACACGGATGTGATGCCTATATTCATAATCATTGCCTTGGATATCGTCATAACTTTGCGCTTTGCTATCAATTGCTCGACAGTAATTTATTCACCCACCGTATGTTTTCTTTCGAGAGAGAAGCCTCTAGTGAAACCTATGGACCCCGGGTCTATTTTCCATCATATATTTTCAGATCTATAAACCCAAAAATACCTTCTGTAATTTATTTACTTTTATGTAGTTTTATGTTTTAGTAGTCTTTTATATCTATCTCTGTCAGATCTCATCCTTGCAAGTGACGGTGTAGGGATTGACAACCCCTTTTATCGCGTTGGGTGCAAGTGTTTGATTGTTTGTGCAGGTGCATAGATTGGAGACTTGTGTGTACCTCCTACTGGATTGATACCTTGGTTCTTAAACTGAGGGAAATACTTATCTCTACTTTGATGCATCACCCTTTCCTCTTCAAGGGAAAAACCAACGCAAGCTCAAGAAGTAGCACTTCTTCTTATTCCTTGGCCTCCCCCCTATATGGGAGGAGAGTTCCCCCTCTGGTCCATGGCCTTCATGGCGGCGGAGGGGCGGGAGCCCCTCCGAGATTGGATCTCCCTCTCTGTTCTCTTCTATTTCGCGTTCCTATTTTCTGGCCGAAAACCGGTTCTTATATTCTCGGAGATCCATAACTCCGATTGCGTTTAGATTTTAACACGAATTTTTTTTGGATATAAGCTTCCTTGCGCCTGAATTAGAGCTCCAACCGACTTACGAGGAGGGCACAACCCACCACCACGCGCCTGGGTGGCCTGGCGCGCCCAGGTGTCTTGTGGTGGCTGTGGGCCCCCGTTTGCATTGATTCCACCTCCCAAAAAACACAAATATTCCAAAATTATTCTTCGTAAATTTTTATCACGTTTGGACTTCATTTGATATGGATATTCTGTGAAACAAAAAACAAGCAGAAAACAGGAACTAACACTCGGCACTGGGTCGGTTAGTCCAATAAATCATATAAAATGTTGCCAAAAGTATGTAAAAGTTAAATAATATTGGCATGAAATAATAAAAAATTATAGATATGATGGAGACGTATCAGCATCCCCAAGATTAATTCCTGGTCGTCCTCGAGTAGGTAAATGATAAAAAAATATAATTTTTGATATGGAATGCTACCTAGCATAATCTTGATCATATATCTAATCATGGCATGAATATTAAGACATAAGTGATTCAAAGCAATAGTCTATAATTTGACATAAATACATCAATACTCAGGCATCCCAATAAACAATCGTGTCTTTCAAAATATCAACACTGAAGAAAGCTATCCCTACAAAATCATATAGGCTTGTCATGTTGTCTTCTTAACACAGAGTATTTATCATGCACAACCCCAGATGACAATCCAAGCAATTGGTTCATACTTTTTAATGCGCTTTAGCTTTTTCAAACCTCACACAATACATGAGCGCGAGCCATGGATAGCACTATGGGTAGAATAGAGTATGATGATATGGGGTAAATATAAAGAAGACAAAAAGGTAAGAAAGTCTCACATCGACGCGGCTAACCAATGGGCTACGAAGATGTCCATCAATTGATATCAATGCGAGGAGTAGAGATTGCCATGCAACGAATGCACTAAGAGTTGCAAGTGTATGAAAGCTCAATATGAAAACTAAGTGGGTCTTCATCTAACTCTATAATGAAAAATTCCCACTAGTATATGAAAGTGACAACATAGGAGACTCTATATATGAAAACATAGTGCTACTTTGAAGCACAACTGTGGAATTAGCATGCCCCTTCTCTCTTTGTCTTTTTTCTTTTTTTTATTTTTTCTTTTTTGTTTTTCCTTTTTTATTTTTCTTTTTTTTCTCCTTGTCCGGAATCTCATCCCGACTTGTGGGGGAATCATAGTCACCATCATCCTCTCCTCACTGGGGAAATGCTCTAATAATGAATAATGATGATGATCATACTTCTATTTACTTACAACTCAAAAGAAATAAACATTACAACTCGACACGTAGAACAAATTATGACTCTATATGAATGCCTCTGGCGGTGTACCAGGATGTGCAATGATCTAGCGTAACAACGATATCAAAAAAATGGACAAGCCATGGAAATATCATGCTAGCTATCTTACGATCATGCAAAGTAATATGACAATGAATGTCAAGTCATCAAAACGGAAGCAGTGGAAGTTGCGTGGCAATATATCTTGGAATGGCTATGGAAGGGCCATAATAGGTAGGTATGGTGGCTATTTTGAGGAAGATATAATAAGGCTTATGTGTGATAGAGCATATCATATCACGGGGTTTGGATGCACCTGCAAAGTTTGCACCGACTCTCGAGGTGAGAAAGGGCAATGGGCGGTGCCGTAGAGGCTAGCAAATTGTAGAAAGGTAAGAGTGTGTATACTATAATCCATGGACTCACATTAGTCATAAAGAACTCATGTACTTATTGTGAAAGTTTATTAGCCCTCAAAGCAAAGTACTACTACGCATGCCCTGATGTCTACTACACAACTTGTTCTTGAAGACTCGTGTTGGGCCTCCAAGCGCAGTGTTTTGTAGGACAGTAGCAAATTTCCCTCAAGTGGATGACCTAAGGTTTATCAATCCATGGGAGGCGTATGATGAAGATGGTCTCTCTCAAACAACCCTGCAACCAAATAATAAAAAGTCTCTTGTGTCCCCAACACACCAAATACAATGGTAATTTGTATAGGTGCACTAGTTCGGTGAAGAGATGGTGATAAAAGCGTAGTAATGATAGTAGATATTGATTTTTGTAATAGGAACAAGAAAAAAACAGCAAGGTGGCAATTGATAAAATGAAGCACAAACGGTATTGCAATGCTTGAAAATGAGGCCTAGGGTTCGTACTTTCACTAGTGCAATCTCTCAACAATGCTAATATAACTGGATCATACAACCTTCCCTCAACGTGCGATGAAGAATCAATCCAAAGTTCCTATCTAGCGGAGAACATAAGAAATTGTTTGTAGGGTACGAAACCACCTCAAAGCTATTCTTTCCGATCAATCTATCCTAGAGTACGTCCTAAAATAACACCAAGCTATTCTTTTCGATCGATCTAACCAAGAGTTTGTACTAAAATAACACCATACGATACACATCAACCAACTCTAATGTCACCTAGATACTCCAATGTCACCGCGAGTATCCATGAGTTGATTATACGATATTCATCAAACAATTTCAAATTCATAATACTCAATCCAACATAAAGAACCTCAAAGAGTGCCCCAAGATTTCTATCGGAGAAACAAAGACGAGAACCTACATCAACCCCTATGCACAGATTACCCCAATGTCACCTCGGGAATCCGCGAGTTGAGTGCCAAAACACATATCAAGTGAATCAATATGATACCCCATTGTCACCATGGGTATTCATAGCAAGACATACATAAAGAGTTCTCAAATCCATAAAAGTATTCAGTCCGATAAAATGAAATCTCAAAGGGAAAACTCAATTCATCACAACAAAATAGAGAGGGAAAAACGCCATATGATCCAACTATATTAGCAAAGCCCGCGACACATCAAGATCGTTCCATCTCAAGAACACGAGAGAGGGAGAGAGAGAGAGATTAAACACATAGCTACTGGTACAAACCCTTAGCCCCGAGGGTGGACTACTCCCTCCTCATCATGGTGGCCGCCGGGATGATGAAGATGGCCACCGGTGACGATTTTCCCCTCTGGCAGGGTGCCGGAACGGGGCTAGATTTGTTTTTCGTGGCTACAAAGGCTTGCGGTAGTGGAACTTCCTAGGGTTATTTCTGGGGGTTTCTCTATTTATAGGACTTTTTGGCATCAGTTTCACGCGAAGATGGGCCTCGAGGTAAGCACAAACCTTGGGGGAAATCTGGGCCCCTCAGGCATGCCGTGGTGGGTTGTCCCTCCTCGTGGCTCTTCTGGCCTCCCACGAAGCTTCGGGGGTCTCTTTTGTTCCAAAAAAATCATCAAAAAGTTTTAGCTCATTTGGAGAACTTCCATTTCTGCACAAAAAACAACACCACAGTAGTTCTACTGAAACAGCGCCAATCCGGGTTAGTTCCATGCAAATAATACCAAAATCATTTTTTTTGGTAAACATGGCATGAATACTTCATAAATTATAGATACGTTGGAGACGTATCATGCCCCTAGGGGGATAGATTGGTAAGAAAAGACCATCGCTCGTCCCCGACCGCCACTCATAAGGAAGACAATCAATAATAAATCATGTTCCAACTTCATAGCATAACGAGAGACTATGTGTGCATGCTTCGAGAATAATAAACCTTAACACCAATATTCTTACTAACCAAAACCATTTACTAGTACCTCCCACATATACCATCTCTATATCGCGGAACTATTGCAAGGAATCAAACATATCATATTCAGTGATCCACAAGTTTTATGTAGGACTTTAAGGCTAACCATGCAAATGACCAATTCTTGTTGACTCTCCAAATAGATATAAGTGAAGCGTGAGAGTTCAATTCTGAGCATTCTACGAATAACGGTTTTCTATGTGAAGAGAAACAGGCAATCCAAACTTCAAATGATATAAGTGAAGCACATGAAGCATTATATAAAGTCATACTCAAAAGATATAAGTGGAGTGCAATGAGTATTCTATAAATCAACCATGGACTGTCTCATACCAACATGGTGCATAAAAGAAAAATGAAAACTAAACACAAAAGATTCTCCAAGATCTAGGCATATCACGTGAACGAAACGAAGACGAAAACATACCGATACTAGTTGAAGAAAGATGGGATGCCTTTCAGGGCATCCCCAAGCTTAGACGCTTGAGTCTCCTTGGACATTTACTTGGGTTGACTTGGGCAACCCCAAGCTTGAGCTCTTGCCTCTCCTCCTTCTCCTCATATCGAGACCTCGTCGATCTTTGATCACTTCATTCACACAAAACTTAACAAAAAGCTCGGTACGATCCGTTAGTATAATAAAGTAAATCACTACTTTAAGTATTGTTGCAAACCAATTCATATTTTGTTTTTGCATTGTATCTACTGCATTATAACTTTTCCATGGCTTATACCACCGATAGAATCAATAGTTTCATCAAAACAATCAAAACAATGCATCAAAAACAGAATCTGTCAAAAAACAGGATAGTTTGTAGTAATCTGAACTTTGACCGTACTTCTGGTACTCCAAAAATTCTGAAAACTTAGGACAAAATGAAAATTTTGTATAGCAATATTGTGCAAAAAGTTTCAGAAACTTTCTACGTTCCAGTAAAAAATGTAAAATCACACACTACAACCAAAGTTTCTGTTTTTGCACCACACATACCAACAAGCAATCTAATCATCCTAAAGGCAAATCTTGGCACATTATTTTTATGATACAATGGATTTGTACAAGAGGATAATGATTTTTGTTGACAAGTTTCTATAATCGAGATTCAAAGTTTCCATGGGCATGAACAAAGTTCAAGGATGTCCCCCGCTTCCATGGTGCTCGTCTTTCTCAGTTTCACTTTTCTTTTTGTGAAGTTTTAAGTTCCCCTCTATATTTTTTGTTTTTAAACTTTATAAAAGCAAATAAAAAAATAAAATGACTCTCTAAAACTTCCGGGTTGTCTCTGAAAGAACATGCGGTGCCCCCATGTTTGGTTTTGGTAATTGATGACAATCTCTATGGACTAATGGTTGTCTTGAGTTATATTTGAAGGATTTGTCCATAGGCTTTTCTTGAATTCCATGTGTTGGTTTCAAGGAGTTTATGAGTTGACCAAGGTGCTATTAAGGAATTATCCAAAGATTGTTCATGCGAGTGTTGAGCTTATTGCAAGCATGTCTTGAAGAAGAAGGTTGTGTGATCATTCATGTTTACCTTCAAGACATCATCCAAATGAAGAGAGCTGCAAAGATTCAAGGTTTATCAAGACTAAGTCAAGAGTGAATCAAGTTGATCAACTCACAAAGCGTAAAGGATGTACCGAGAGGGATCAAGTGATCCCATGGTATGGTAAGCATTGTCCATTGCACTTTGTGTACTAACCCATGTTCTATGTGAGAGTCTATGTGGGGTTAGGTTCGTGTCCATGGGCTTGCGTCAAGAGGAAGATATCATACAACCCATGGAAAGGATGACATCAAGTGGTGATCGTCATCAAGATTGCTGTGTGTAAGTTCAAGTGGAGCATCACAAAGAGATCAAGTGCTTGAACCTTGCCATCCATTGTGGTGTCAATGGACTTGTGAAGATGTGCCAAAGAGTGGATCACCCATAGTGGAGTATGGGGGAGCAATCATCTAGTCTCCATCGACCCAACGCAATCAAGAAAGGTGGTCCATCTTGAGGAGGACAAGATCGTCATCATCTAGCTCAAATGGATCATGTGCAAGGAAAAGGTTTGCCCTTGATAGGTTTCTATTTTACCGGTCTCATGGTGGTAGTTGGGAGACCGCGTTATAGGATCGATAGCCGTACTATCAAGGGGGGTTCTCAAGTGAGTAGCTTGATCGTATCGTTTGTCGAGAGCTCAAACCATTGCATCCTTGCATCATGTTTCTTGGTTCTTGTTTGGTTCTCTTTGTGAGTCTTAGAGCTTATGGTCATCTTGATGACAAGCTTGAGTTCATCGAAAACGGAGTTTGCATGCATCTTCTATGATGTTTTCGGTGTTGGAGGTTTTACCGGTCTTATCCGAGGAAGGGTTCTCACCATTTTATTTTGGGCCTTTTCTCATTTGCTTATTACTGATTTTTCTATCAAGATTGTGTTAGCCCTTGTCGCTAGCTTTCCAACAAACTTGGTTTCGTTGAATTCGGAGTCCGTTTGCAGAAGTTGTGTCAGTTTTGGTGTTCTGAAAAGGCTGCAGTGATACTACTGCGGACAGGAGCGGAAGTAATTTTTTACTACCGCTCTTGGGAGCGGTACTACTGCTTGGAGTAGTACTACCGCGGCTACTTCCGTGGCTACTTCCGCTCGGGAACAAAAACTCGTGTTTCCTCTCTCATTGGGCTGTTTTGACCGTGCTAAGCGGTAGTACCGCTCCTCCAAGTGGTAGTACCGCTTATGCACGACCTGAGCACATAACGGTTGGATTCGGGAGGTCCTATAAAAGGGGGTCTTCTTCCCCAATGAACCTTATCCTTTGAGCTTGTGTTCTTCCCCCATTGTTGACCTTCTTCGAGCTTGCTAACTCTCAATCCCTCCATGGATTCTTTCTAGTTTTTGAGGGAAAAGAGAGAGGAGATCTAGATCCACATTTCCACCAATCACTTTCTCCTCTATGTGAGGGGAACCCCTTGGATCTTGATCTTGGAGTTCTTGGTGTTCTCCTTCTTGCTCTTCCTCTTATTTTCCTCCCTAGCATTAATTGCTTCGGTGGGATTTGAGAGAGAAGGACTTGGGCACTCCGTGTGCCCTTGCCATTGCATTTGGTGCATCAGTTTGAGTTATTCATGTAATACGTGGAAGTTACAAGTTGAGAAGCTTATTACTCTTGGGTGCTTGGTACCCTTGAGCTTGTTCCTCTTGGGTGCTTGGACGCCCTAGACGGTTGGTGGTGTTCGGAGCTCAATCATTGTGGTGCAAAGCTCCGGGCAAGCGTCGGGGTCTCCAATTAGGTTGTGGAGATCGCCCCGAGCAATTTGACGGGTTCCGGTGACCGCCCCCAAGGGTTGCCAAAGTGTACTTTGGTGACCGCCCCCAAGGGTTGCCATTTGTACGGGTTCGGTGACCGCCCTCAAGGGTCCCTTAGTGGAATCACGGCATCTTGCATTGTGCGAGGGCGTGAGGATATTACGGTGGCCCTAGTGGATTCTTGGGGAGCATTGTGCCTCCACACCGCTCCAAACGGAGATTAGATCCCCAAGGGTGTGAACTTAGGGATACATCATCGTCTCCGCGTGCCTCGGTTATCTCTTACCCGAGCCCTTTACTTATGCACTTTACTTTGTGATAGCCATATTGTTTCTTGTCATATATCTTGCTATCACCTAAGTAGTTTTTCTTGCTTAGCATAAGTTCTTGGTGCACATAGGTGAGCCTAGTTGTTGTAGGTTTTGTGCTTGACACATTAACCACTAGGTTTATTCCGCATTTGTTCAAGCCTCAACCATAATTATTTTAAAGCGCCTATTCACCCCCCCTCTAGGCGACATCCATGATCTTTCAATTGGTATCAGAGCCTCGTCTCTCTTTATTGGGCTTAACCGCCTAGAGAGTAAAGATGTCGACTAGGGGATTAGGATTCTCTGACACTCTTAATTTCGATGGCAAAATTTTGATGTTTGGGTAATTCGCATGCTTAATCTCTTTAAGGTCATGGACCCAAATTTAGAGCGAATTGTAGATATGGGTTTTTCTCCTCCGAAGGATCCCCAAAGCTTATCTTTAGAGGATGAGAAAACTCTTATCTCAATGCTCAAGCTTCTAATGTGCTTTTCGATGCTTTGAGCAATGTAGTTATATTTGAACTCATGCCGTTCCGGGATGCTCATGAGTTGTGGACGAAGCTTCAAGATAAATATGGTGTGTCCAAGATTTGTGGGGATGATTGTTCTCCCTCCACCTCCGGTCGTATAGTCTTCTCAACTTCTTCTACTTCACCTACATGTGGTTTTCCACAAGGTAATGATATGGTGAGTAGTGTTGGTCATTGCAATGATGATAGTATGCTTATTGTGGATGATCCTTCATCACTATCTTATTGCAATGCTCCTTCTTTGGACTTTAACACTTCTAGCACTCCAAATGTTTCACATGCTTGTGTTGATAGTCCTTGCATATCATGTAGAAATTGCTTGACTAAATCTCATGATGATATGCTTGCTATGTCTTGTTGCCATGATAAAAATGCATCTATTTCCTCGAATTGTTGTGCTAACATTGTAGAGGAAACCGAACACTCCATGGAACAAGATGTGGTGTTTAATGGTGCCTCAAGGGATCCTACATCATCATCTATTGCTTTTTGCCTTATGGCTAAGGCGTCAAAGGTATCTCCTACTTTGTACCCCAATATGTCTCTTGATGATGATGTTGATGCTAATGATGATGAGGATAATGATGAAGAGAATGATAATGTTGCCTCCTTAAATACTAAGGGGGAAATGATTTATAAAGCTCTTCATAAAAATAAAATTGCTCGTTCCAACTTCATGGAAATAATGTCCATTGCCATTGATGGCAAGAAATACATTGAGGAGTTGGAATCTCATCTAGAGGAGCATGAGGCCACCATTGAGAAAATGGAAGCTCATGCACGTGATTACGCAAATGAGATCGCGGAGCTATCTCAAGATCTTGAACATGAACAAACCACCTCCGAATCTCTTGAGGAGACTTTTGCTCTAGAATTATCTAGAGTGAGGGAATCTCACGATAGAGCTCTTGTGGTGGCCAATGATTTCAAAACTAAAAATGCTAAGCTTGAAGTTTCTCATGCTAGACTCCTTGAGGATTTTGAGCACCTCGAAAATGGCTCAAGGGTCATCAAGGATGAGCTCATCAAACTCACCGAGTCTCATGCCCAACTTGAAGCTTCTTATTTAAAACAGCTTGCCAAGTTGTCCTCTCCTATTGTTGTAAATGATGATGCTTGTGCTACTAACTCTATTACTTGTGAAGCATCCATTTTGAAGGAGAATGTTGAGCTACGGGCTCAACTTGAGGTGCTATCTAGTAATTATGGGAAATTGGAAGAAAGTCATGAAAAGCTCTCAAGCTCTCATGATGATCTTCTAGTATCCCATAGTGTGCTAAAGATAGCTCATGAGGCCATGATTGTTAAGGTAACATCTAGTGAGCCTCATGTGGATACTAGCACTACTTCTAGTCAAAATAGTATATTGCCATGTGCTAGTCCTTGTAATTCATCTACTCACAATGTTGGTATATCTTGTGATGAATTGCTTTCCTTGACTTGTTGCTCTAATGATGAAGCTTATACTTCCTATAGTACTTGTGTTGAGACTAACCATGTAGAGGAAATCAAAGAGCTCAAGGCCCAAGTCACTTCTTTGAATAAAGACTTGGAAAAGAGTCATGAAGGAAAATTCACACTCAACAATATCTTGACTGTGCAAAAATCCCCCAATGACAAAGGTGGACTTGGATTCAACTCCAACAAGAAGAATAAGTCCAAGATCAACAAGAAGAAGGGCCAAAAACAAGTCAAGAATTCGGCCAAAATTATTTGCTTCAAGTGCAAAATTGAAGGGCATCATGTTAGATCTTGCCCATTGAAGAAGAAGTCCATTAGTGAAAAGCAACAAGGGAAGCGGCTACAAATGCATTATAATGCTCAACCTCAAGTTGAAGAAAGGCCTCTTCCCAAGAAGACTCAAGCTAATGCTTCTCAAGTTGAGAAATCAAGTGAGAAGAAAGTGAAGAGTAGACGTTGCTATCTATGTCGTGAGAAAGGTCACCTTGCTTCTTCATGCACTAGTGGTAACTTATCCAACCCAATTGTTATTGATGATGTCTATTCTCTTGGGAAGGATAAGGTTGGCAATGTGTTTGCCAAGTTTGTTGCTACTCAAAGTGGTTTGAAGCAAAGAACCATTTGGGTAGCCAAGCCTATTGTGACTAACCTCTTAGGACCCAACTTGGTTGGGGACCAACTAGCTCAAACTTGATCAATAGGTGTTGTTGGAGGGCACTGGAGACTTGGCTACATTATGAAGAATTAAGGGGACTTCATCATTCCTTTTGTCTCAAGCCAAGTCAATTGGATTATCAAGTTTCTATCTTATATCCAATGTGCCTCCTTGCGGTAACTTGTACTTCAATTGTTTACATTGAAAGTTACTTGCCCCCATGCATGTTTTGGTTTTGTTCCTTGCATGTGTTTGTATATGTTGTGCTTCCAACTTGCTTATCTTGAGCAATCAAGTATGCGTGTGTTGGTTTGCACATCATGTACGTGTGCGTCGTGCATTGAGCCTTTTTGCTTCTTGTTTGTATCATAGTTGGCTCGTGTGAGAGATTAATGGAACATACCATTTTGGGGGAGTGATGTGCTTTGTGCACCTCACAATCCTATAAATGTTTGTACATGAGGAATACCATCTAGTATTGATATTACAAGATTATCTAGTCGCTAGGTGGTATATCTCTCATGAGAAATTCAAATTCGAAAAATTCCATTGATTATCTCGTGTTGGATCCTCCTATTGCCTCTTGTTAAGTTCTTATTGGTATCACATTATGAGGGAGTAATATGCTTTGTGCATATTACAAGCCTAGAAAATGTGTACATCCGAGATATTGTCACCTAGAATTGATATTGTAAATTATCTTGTTCCTAGGTGGCATGTTAGCTCTACAAGTTGCAATTTGCTTGTGTGTGGTGTGAAGATGATGTTGGATATCCTTGCTATCTACCACCGGGAATTCTTTCCATCTACTTCTTGTCTTTTGACAATTGGTGGTCACTTATATGTGGTAGAATTTATTGATCATCTTTACATTGGCTTTTGTTTTACTTGCCTTTGTCTTGCCAAGGATTGTGTCACCTCCCGTTGTCTTCCATAGCACTTGTGGATCTTGTTTATTTCTTGTTCTTGTCTAGTGTTTTCTAGATATAGTGAAAGTGGCGATCCCACCTTGTGCATTTTGTATTCAAATGCAAATACTCTATAATGCACAACTCGTGGGGAGCTATCCTATTTTCTATAAAGCGCTCATCTTGTGACCCTTATCAAGTGTGTGTTGGTGGAAGGCAAGCTGTTTTCTTTTTGGTACCTAGTGCCATTATGAAACTTTTTTTGAGAGCTTGGTTTGTTTGGAACCATCCTCTCTTTGGGAGTGTGACATCTTTAATTCAGTGTGTATCAATGGATATCTCATTCCTTGATGTATCTTTAATCATATCTTTGAAGTGATGATTTATCTATTAGGTATCCTTTTTCACTTGGTTTTTCTTTGTCATTTGGTATCGGTTCTTGAAAGTCTTGAGCATGCATATTAATTTGATGTAGTATATTTGGCATGCTTTCTTTCTTTGACCCAATATATAGGGGAAACTCCACCAAGTCTCAAATTGGATGGGACGTGCATGAAATTCATTTTCATATCTATATGCACATATTTATGTGGAGTTTGTCCTATGTATTGTTGGTTCTCTAACTCTTTGGTCCCAATGAGTTTGGGTACCATTTTGTTTGTGCTGTTGTTCTAGGAACAATTGGAGATGCATTGGATACTCGACTCATTCAAAAGGAAGGTGTTGTCACCATGTGCTTATTGGAGTCAAGCTAGGATGATCAATGAACTACTTTCTACCTTCAATTGGTATCTACTACATCCTTCCAATGCTATCTCGGTAACAAGTATCATCATCTCCTACATGCACACATTATTGCATCAATCGTGTGTAGATTGTATCATGGCATGTTATTCTTTCTTTCTTGTGATACTTGTTTCCTTTCTCAAAGCATCCCAACAATGATCTCTTGTTGCTAGTTGTGATGTCTTTGATCGTTGTGTGGTAGGAATTCATTTATATACAATAAGACCATTTCTAGCCTTGGGCTATGCTTCCAAGCACATATCTTATTGGTATATGTATGACTTCCTTTTGGATATCTTGTTCCTTCGTGTTGCAACTATTTCGGGTGTACATCCTTCTTTGTAGATATATATCATCATGATTTCGTCTACCTAGACCCTTATACACTTGAGAGAAATTACATCTCTAGATGATTTCCTTTCTTTCACGTTCACCTTGTCTTTCTTATGTTATTTCTTTGGTGGCTCCGTGAAAGCTTTTGCCTTGAGTGCGTGTCCTCTGTCGTTGCATCTTGATGCACTCTTGTGTGGTGAAGATTATTTTCCTCTTGCTTATCTTTATGAGGCTTTGCCATCTTAATTGGTATCCCTCGTCTTGATGAGCCTCTCATCGTCTATCTTCACCAAGGGTTGTCACAAGCATAGGTTCTCTATTTGATTATTAGTAAGCTTGTGAACCCATTTGCTAGTTGTATGTGGGAATGATAGGCCTTGCACCGTGTGCCTCATTCTTTCAAGACTATGTTGATGCTTAATGCTCATCCTAATTTTAGTCTTCTCAAGTGCTTCGCCATGACTCACAAACATCATGTTGGTTGAGCCTATTCTTAAGTTGCCTCTTTTACATGGTGCTCAACCATGTGCTTGTTGCAAGCGCTAGGCTTTGTTTCCTATATGCTCACTTGCACTGGATGTGAGTTTCTATTGATTTTGGGGGAGCTATGATCCTATTTTGTGCACTTTGTATTAAAATACAAAAATTCTTATGTGTGCACAAATCATGGGGAGCTTCTCTAGTTTCTTTAGAACACTCCTTTGCGCTTATCATAATATCTTTATTCTTGTGGCACGTAGGATCATTGGTCTAGTTGGTTCAATTGATATTTGTTGATTGCTTGCTTCAATTGGTATCTTCTGATTGCTTGTGTCTCTCTTTGTTATGTCTTTGTGGCATATCATTCTTTAGAATCTTTGTGCCTCAATATAGTTTGTGTTCCTCCAAGTATTTACCTTTTGGTATGTGTATTGCATTCCACTCTCTTGCTCAAAAATACACAATTTATGGAGGACCACAATTTATATTGGCCTTCTTAGATTTTCGCCCATTTTGGCAATCGATGCCAATGGGGGAGAAGTTTCAGAGAGTTTTGTGGAGAATTATAGAGAGTTATCTCCTCTTGCTTTGGTTTTGTTCCTTAGCATTTGCATCTCATTAGCATGCACTATTGGTTGTTGCATTGCATGGTGATGCATAATTCCTTATAAAAACTCTCTTGAAAGTGATTGTCATCAATTACCAAAATGGGGGAGATTGAAAGAACATGCGGTGCCCCCATGTTTGGTTTTGGTAATTGATGACAATCTCTATGGACTAATGGTTGTCTTGAGTTATATTTGAAGGATTTGTCCATAGGCTTTTCTTGAAGTCCATGTGTTGGTTTCAAGGAGTTTATGAGTTGACCAAGGTGCTATTAAGGAATTATCCAAAGATTGGTCATGCAAGTGTTGAGCTTATTGCAAGCATGTCTTGAAGAAGAAGGTTGTGTGATCATTCATGTTTACCTTCAAGAAATCATCCAAATGAAGAGAGCTACAAAGATTCAAGGTTGATCTAGACTAAGTCAAGAGTGAATCAAGTTGATCAACTCACAAAGCGTAAAGGATGTACCGAGAGGGATCAAGTGATCCCATGGTATGGTAAGCATTGTCCATTGCACTTTGTGTACTAACCCATGTTCTAAGTGAGAGTCTATGTGGGGTTAGGTTCGTGTCCATGGGCTTGCGTCAAGAGGAAGATATCATACAACCCATGGAAAGGATGACATCAAGTGGTGATCGTCATCAAGATTGCTGTGTGCAAGTTCAAGTGGAGCATCACGAAGAGATCAAGTGCTTGAATCTTGCCATCCATTGTGGTGTCAATGTACTTGTGAAGATGTGCCGAAGAGTGGCTCACCCATAGTGGAGTATGGGGGAGCAATCATCTAGTCTCCATCGACCCAACGCAATCAAGAAAGGTGGTCCATCTTGAGGAGGACAAGATCGTCATCATATAGCTCAAGTGGATCATGTGCAAGGCAAAGGTTTGCCCTTGATAGGTTTTCTATTTTACCGGTCTCATGTTGGTAGTTGGGAGACCGGGTTATAGGATCGATAGCCGTACTATCAAGGGGGGCTCTCAAGTGAGTAGCTTGATCGTATCGTTCGTCGAGAGCTCAAACCATTGCATCCTTGCATCATGTTTGTTGGTTCTTGTTTGGTTCTCTTTGTGAGTCTTAGAGCTTATGGTCATCTTGATGACAAGCTTGAGTTCATCGAAAACGGAGTTTGCATGCATCTTCTATGATGTTTTCGGTGTTGGAGGTTTTACCGGTCTTATCTGAGGAAGGGTTCTCACCATTTTATTTTGGGCCTTTTCTCATTTTCTTCTTATTGATTTTTCTATCAAGATTGTGTTAGCCCTTGTCGATAGCTTTCCAACAAACTTGGTTTCGTTGAATTCGGAGTCCGTTTGCAGAAGTTGTGTCAATTTTGGTGTTCTAAAAAGGTTGCAGCGGTACTACCGCGGACAGGAGCGGAAGTAATTTTTTACTACTGCTCTTGGGAGCGGTACTACCGCTTGGAGCAGTACTACCGCGGCTACTTCCATGGCTACTTCCGCTCGGGACCAAAAACTCGTGTTTCCTCTCTCGTTGGGCTGTTTTGACCGTGCTAAGCGGTAGTACCGCTCCTCCAAGCGGTAGTACCGCTTGTGCATGACCTGAGCACATAACGGTTGGATTCGGGAGGTCCTATAAAAGGGGGTCTTCTTCCCCAATGAACATTATCCTTTGAGCTCGTGTTCTTCCCCCATTATTGACCTTCTTAGAGCTTGCTAACTCTCAATCCCTCCATGGATTCTTTCTAGTTTTTGAGGGAAAAGAGAGAGGAGATCTAGATCCACATTTCCACCAATCATTTTTCTCCTCTATGTGAGGGGAACCCCTTGGATCTTGATCTTGGAGTCGGTGTTCTCCTTCTTGTTCTTCCTCTCATTTTCCCCCTTAGCATTAGTTGCTTCGGTGGGATTTGAGAGAGAAGGACTTGGGCACTCCGTGTGCCCTTGCCATTGCATTTGGTGCATCGGTTTGAGTTCTTCACGTAATACGTGGAAGTTACAAGTTGGGAAGCTTATTACTCTTGGGTGCTTGGTACCCTTGAGCTTGTTCCTCTTGGGTCCTTGGGAGCCCTAGACGGTTGGTGGTGTTTGGAGCTCAATCATTGTGGTGTAAAGCTCCAGGCAAGCGTCGGGGTCTCCAATTAGGTTGTGGAGATCGCCCCGAGCAATTTGACAGGTTCCGGTGACCGCCCCTCAAGGGTTGCCAAAGTGTACGGGTTCGGTGACCGCCCCCAAGGGTTGCCATTTGTACAGGTTCGGTGACCACCCTCAAGGGTCCCTTAGTGGAATCACGGCATCTTGCATTGTGCGAGGGCGTGAGGAGATTACGGTGGCCCTAGTGGCTTCTCGGGGAGCATTGTGCCTCCACACCGCTCCAAACGGAGATTAGCATCCGCAAGGGTGTGAACTTCGGGATACATCATCGTCTCCGCGTGCCTCGGTTATCTCTTACCCGAGCCCTTTACTTATGCACTTTACTTTGTGATAGCCATATTGTTTCTTGTCATATATCTTGCTATCACCTAAGTAGTTTTTCTTGCTTAGCATAAGTTGTTGGTGCACATAGGTGAGCCTAGTTGTTGTAGGTTTTGTGCTTGACAAATTAACCGCTAGGTTTATTCCGCATTTGTTCAAGCATCGACCGTAATTATTTTAAAGCGCCTATTCACCCCCCCTCTAGGCGACATCCACGATCTTTCAGTCTCGCTGGTAGCGCTTTCTTTTAATCCATTAAGGTTGTGTTTGGTTGAGCTTTTGCAGCCAACTTCTGGCTTATCAAAGCTATAAGCTAACCGAAGGGGGAGAAAAGAGAAGCAGAAGTTGCAAAAGCCAGAGCTTACCCGTAGTGTATTTTCGCATCAGGGAAGTCCCCAACTTCAACCGTGTGTTTTTAGCTATCCCTTGGAAGTTCTATAATATTTACCCACATTTGCCAATCACAAGTCAAAAACGATTAGGCCTATTCCTCCCGAGCGATACATCCAGCGGCACAGACCACCCCTTGTTCTCCCCATCCACCCGAGTGGCAGCTAGGGTTCCTAGCCACTGCCAGCGTCGCCAGCGGCCCTCCACCACTGTGTGCCCAGCCGCCGGCGCCATCTCCCGCACCCCCTCCCAGTCGCAACCCCTCCCTCCTCAACTGCCCACTGGAGCTCCTCCCTTCACCTCCCTCCCCATCACGACCTCGTCACTCCTCCACCGCCATGCGTCTAGCCGTCAGCGGCGCCTCCCGCAATGCCGCGGCGACCTCCTCCCTCCATTCTGCAAGGTATTGCTCCCCTTCCCTTCCCTTCCACTCCCCTATTCCCCCTCCCACCTCTTGTACAAGTACAAAGAGGATGAATTTTGTTGTCTATTGATGATGTAAAGTGGATGAAATATTGATGGGATGATGCATATTGCTTGTCATATTGTTGTATTTTGATGTCAAGTGGATAAAATTTTGATAGTATCGTTGCACATAGTCATGTGTTCCTGTATAGTGGCTATTTATGGATGAATACTTGCTGCATTTTCCTCTACATTGCATGATTGCTTGCTGCAGATTGCTATGCAATTGCTTGCTGGACCATATATATTTATCTACTGCTATGTCATTTTTTTCTTGACTGGAGTATGACTGAAAAGGCTGTGTGGGGTGATGCCCATTTGAAGAAACTCATTGATATATTGAGAGAAGAGGTTTCAAACAGAAATATACCATTAGGTTATTTAAGTAGGAAGGGCTGGAAAAATGTTTTGGAGAAATGGGAAGCAAGAATGGGAAAGAAGTATCCCAAGGATAAATTCAAGAACAAATGGGATGCAATAAATAATGAGTATGTTTGGTTCATGGAGTTGAAAAATGAAGCTACTGGACTTGTATGGAATGATGCAAAGGGGACCGTTGATTGCTCAAAAGAATGGTGGGATGAACATCTTGTGGTAAGAGTTTGCTTTTTTTCAATTAGCATGCTTTATATGATTGCATTACCTAACTTGCACTCTTATTATTATTTCAGAGATGCCAAGAGAGGACAAAAAAGAAATGCAACCATTTGAAGTTCAAAAAATAGGGACCAAAGCACCTTGAAGATTTACATGTCATATTTCAAAATGTACATGTCACTCGGGCTAGTGCTTCTTATGCTGGTGATATTTCCTCAGATGAATCAAGTGATGGCAATGCCGTTTTGTTGGATAAACCAGATGATAATGCTGAAATAAAATTGTCCTCTTTGAAGAAACCAAATGCAAGCAAGAAGCGCAAGGAACCCTCTAATGTAAATGAGGGGAAGGATAAGAAGAGTCCCTTCTTACGGTTTTACAAGCAGACATGTGAGAAAATAGAAAGTAGAGTGGACAAGATAACTTCAAGTGTGGAGGCATCATCAGTGCCAACCAACCATGTCCCTACCATTTCAGAAGTCATGAAGATGGTGAAAGAACGTGGTGTCCAAGAAGAAACTGCTCTCATGCACACTACCGTCACTCTTATGGTGAAGCTTGACTTTGGGGAAATCTTCAATGCTCTTGAAACGAAAGAAGGGAGGCTTGATTATCTGAAGAGGGAGCATGAGAGGGAGATGTTGAAGCACGTGTAGGCTTATGTTGTGGATCATATGTGTTGTGAACCATTTGCTTATGTTGTGAACCATATTTACTTATGTTCTATAACCATTTGCTTATGTTCTAGAACCATTTGCTTATGTGTTGTGGTTTGATTGTGAACAATGTTTGCATATGTTGTCCAAGAGTATACATATTGTTAAAGTATTTTTTAAGTTCTTCACCATGAGTATTTTAACATATTCATGTTCCTGTGTAGATGGATTCAAGGGTGGAAGAAGTGGCTAAAAAAGGGCTAGGAGGGATTGAAAGTTCTAGTTGAACTTGGGAAGTAGGCTGCTATCATGGGAAACCTAGGTAACCTCTATGTTGAGCGGTACTTGAACAAAATATACATATTTCCTCAGCAAACTGGACTTCAATGGGTCATGGAGTGTTATGGTCGGCCCCAATACTTTTATAAAATGTTCGGATGAGCACTGATGTTTTCATGGCACTTCATGATTTTCTTGTCTCTACATATTGTTTACTCAATTGGGTCACTAGCCATGTTCTTATGGATTGTTGGAGGCCCTCAATCGTTTGCTCAAGTTGAGAATCGTTTTATAGGGTCACTTTGGACAGTTCATACAAAGTTTAAGGAAATTTTGCGATGTTTGCGCAAGTTAGCAAAAGATATCATCAAACCGACAGATCCTACTTTTAGCTATGAGCATGAAAGGATTAAAGATGAACTTTTCTGGCCTCATTTCAAAGGTCTTATTGGTGCAATAGATGGATCACATGTGCTACTTTCAGTACATGCGGATGATGCGGTTAACCATAGATGTCGGCATGGTTTTACATCTCAGCATGTGCTTGCAATATGTGACTTTGACATGAGGTTTACCTTTGTCGTTGTGGGTTGGCCGGGATGTGCACATGACACAAGGATCCTTAATCATGCATTATCACATTTCTTTTCATTTCTTGTACCTCCCAAAGGTATGACATACCAACAAAAAATCCCATCAGTAATTCTATTCTTATGTGCGACGCTAATTTGTTGTACATTTTCAGGGAAATACTATCTTGTGGACTCTGGGTATCCAAATCGAATGGGATACCTTGCTCCTTTCAAGGGGAGTACATACCATCTACTGAATTCCGTCTTCGTGACCGTCCACCTCAAGGGAAGTATGAGGTGTTCAACTTTCTACATTCATCCCTTCAAAATGTTTTTGAACGTGCTTTTAGGATGCTCAAGCAGAAGTGGCGCATATTGAAAGGGGTCCCAAGTTTCTCACCTCATACACAGAAGCATATCATCATTGCATGGCATTGCATAATTTCATTCGTGATAACAAGTTGCGTGACAATTTTTTGATAAAATGCCGATGATGAGTATGTACCTCCAGTGCTACGACGAGAGGTGGCACCAACACAAGCAAATCCGATTGAAGAGGAGGAGAATGAAGATAGCATGAACAATATTCATAGTAGGATAGTTGATGCTTGTCTAGCGATGGTAGCATAACTTTAGCTATGTTGACAGGGGTCATCGTCATGTGAACCATATGTGTTTTGCATGGTGCATGTGTTTTGTAATAATACTGTGGGGCAAAATGGTTGTTCAGTTACCTACAAATGTATATATATCACTGCTTTATATAGTCAATCAGCATATAAACAAACTCACTCAGGTCTTAGGGGCATTACAGACAATTCACAGTCGTTTTAACAAAACAGCCTCTAGCTTTTCTACAACAGCATTTTCATAGCAGCTTCTCCACATCAGCTTTTCCAGAATCTGTAACTCAACCAAACACAACCCAAGCTAGGCATAAAGTGCTCAAGTAATGTATCCACCCGGATACCAAAGGTATGTCAAAGCCAATTTTAATTAACAATGATTTGGCATTTAGCAGTGAGCACAAAGCAACATATATCATGCAATGATGAAGTCTAACTCTCTTCCTATTCATCGGCATGTCATACAAGAACAATTCATGCACATCAAGTAAAGGCCAATACATAGCGTAAGAAGTTTCTTGCAATTTTACCGTGTTGGAAACATAGAGAGGTGGAGATATAGTTCTTCTCTCATAATAATTGCAAGTAGGAGCAGCAAGCACATGCATATTATATTCCTCAAAATTATCATGTGCAATAGTAAAACGTAACCCATCAATGTAATCCTTAATAAGTGCAAACTTCTCCGATATAGTGTAGTTTGGAGAATTCAAAAAGATATAGGACTATCATGTGTGGGTGCAATAGCAACAATTTCATTCTTAACATAAGGAACTATAGCAAGTTCATCTCCATAAGCATAATTCATATTGGCATCTTGGTCACAATCATAGCAAGCATCAAGTTCATCAAAAAGGGATATTTCAAGTGAATCAATGGGATCATAGCAATTATCATAGCAATCATCCTTCGGTAAGAATGAAGGGACATTAGACAATGTATGAGTTGAAGAGTTACTCTCATTAGAAGGTGGGCATGGGTAGCTAATCGGTTCTTCCTCCATTTGTTCTTTGCTCTCCTCATCATATTTTTCATCCAATGAGCTCACAGTTTCATCAATTTCTTCTTCCATAGACTCCTGCAAAATATTAGTCTCTTCTTGGACAACGGAGAAGTCCTCAATATATGGTTTAATATAAGCATTAGAAGAATAATTTTCATAGCAATATTTAAGTATGGCAAAAATTTCAGATTTGTAAAGAGTAGCATCATACTTTTCGATCAAAGAAGCAATTTCATAAGCACCCTTAAAAGCAACAAAATTCTTCAATTTGTTCAATAATATAATAATTATAAACACCCTTGACATAATAAGATAAGGTTCCATTATCACTAAACTCACATTGGTAAGGAAGGTGTTTCTTTGGGTCTTCAAAACAACAAGTAAAAACATATAATTCACATAAATTCCAAGCATAGCATTGCATAGTATTAATTTATGTCGTCAAAGTTTCCCTTTTTGAGATAAGCGGTGTCGCACAAAATGAGCATGCTCATCTAATGATTTTCCCTCAACTAAGCTAGTTGGGTTTTCAGCACGAGCACATAGGGATCAAAGATGATCCAAGTAAAAAGCTTCAGCAGTATGATAGACTTTGGGTGGTTTCAACCATTGGTTTATTAGGTACAACTTTGTTTGGGTATTTTACCCATAACTAGAGATAGAAAACAAGAGCACAAAATAAAAACTACTTAGTGATAAAGCAAACAAGCACACATGAGAATATTCACCCCACGCTATTGCTCCCCAGCAACGGCGCCTGAAAAAGGTCTTGATAACCCACAAGTATAGGGGGATCGTTTGTAGCCTTTTTTGATAAATAAGAGTGTCAAACCCAATGAGGAGCCAAAGGTAGAAAAACTATTCCCTCAAGTTCTATCGACCACCGGTACAACTCTACGCACACTTGATGTTTGCTTTACCTAAAACAGGTATGAAACTATTTGATAGGTGAAAGGATAAGTTTGCAAGAATAAAACTACGAGTAAAATGCAAGACAATAAAAGTAGTTAGCTTTTGTCAACAAGAAAGTCATTTGTCCCTAGGTGATCGATAACTAGACAGATGATCATTATTGCAATTTTATATGAGGGAGGGGCATGAGCTAACATACTTTCTCTACTTGGATCATATGCACTTATGATTGGAACTCTAGCAAGCATCCGCAACTACTAAAGATCATTAAGGTTGTAAAACCCAACCATATCATTAAGTATCAAGTCCTCTTCTCCCATACACAATGACCCCCAAACTTGGGCTTGTGCTTCTATCACTCACGCCACCCACCATAAGCGAACCATTAACGTATTGCAACACCCTACAGCGGGGATCCCTCCATTTGCGGGACATGGAGGGCACCATTGGAAATCACCAAAATAAAATATACAACTCAAACCAATCATGATCACCTATCAACCCATAGGACAAAACGGATCTACTCAAACATCATAGGATAACCATAGATCATTGGGAAATAATATATGGAGTTGAACACCATGTTTAAGTAGAGATTACATCAGGGAGAAGAGGTGTTACACTGCTGCGTAGAGGGGGATAAAGTTGTTGTTGACAGTATCAAGGTTGTTGATGTAGATCATCATCGCGATCGTTGCCCCAGCGGCACTCCGAAGCCACCCAGAGAGAGGGGGAGAGAGCCCCCCTCCTTCTTCTTCCTTGGCCTCCTAGGGAGGAGAGTTCCCTCTCAGGTACATGGCCTCCATGGTGGTGGAGGGGCGGGAGCCCCTCCGATATTGGATCTCCCTCTCTGTTCTCTTCTGTTTCGTGTTCCTGTTTTCTGGCCGAAAACCATTTCTTATATTCCCGGAGATCCGTAACTCCGACTGCCCTGAGATTTTAACATGATTTTTTTTCAGATATAAGCTTCCTTGCGCCCGAAGTAGAGCTTCAACCGACTTACGAGGAGGGCACAACCCACCACCACATGCCTGGGCTGCCTGGTGCACCCAGGTGTCTTGTGGTGGTTGTGGGCCCCCGTTTGCATTGATTCCACCTCCCAAAAATCACAAATATCCCAAAATAATTCTCCGTAATTTTTATCGTGTTTGGACTTCATTTGATATGGATATTCTGCGAAACAAAAAACATGCAAAAAACAGGAACTAGCACTAGGCACTGGATTAATAGGATAGTCCAATAAATCATATAAAATGTTGCCAAAAGTATGTAAAAGTTGTATAATATTTTTTTTGGGGGAAAAGTTGTATAATATTGGCACGACACAATCCAAAATTATAGATATGATGGAGACGTATCACTATGTTTGTCAACTCTCAATAAATTTTACCACTTGTACTTTTCCTTATGTGATGTCATTACCTACCATAAGATTAGCATATGATCTTTTTTATATTTCCCTTTCTTTTTATTAAAACAAAAAAATAAAGAAACCAAACTCAAACTACTATTTATTATATATCTCGCACACGATTACATAGATAAATAGATCACTAAGCAAGCACTCGAAAATAAATCGAATTAAACTTTTATTCAACTAATTCTTAGGATAATTAAAGATTGAACTAAGATAGGTAAAGGCAAAGAAAGTGTGGTGATACGGTACCAGGGCACCTCCCCCAAGCTTGGCACAAGCCAAGGGGAGTTGTAGGATCGAAAGTATGCCTAGAGGGGGTGATTAGACTACTTGGCCAAATTAAAATCTAGGCTTTTCCCAATTTTAAGTCTTGGCAGATTTTAGCAACTTAGCACAAGTCAAGCAATCAACCTACACATGCAATTCTAAGAGTATAGCAGTGGAACGTAAATCATTGCACATAAAGGTAAAGGGGAGGAGTTTGGAGGGAGCAAACGCAATGTAGACACGGAGATTTTTGGCATGGTTCCGATAGGTGGTGCTATTGTACAGCCACGTTGATGGAGACTTCAACCCACAAAGGGTAACGGTTGCGCGAGTCCATAGAGGGCTCCACCCATGAAGGGTCCACAAAGAAGCAACTTTTTCTATCCCACCATGGCCATCGCCCACGAAGGACTTGCGTCACTTGGGTAGATCTTCACGAAGTAGGCAATCTCCTTGCCCTTACAAACTCCTTGGTTCAACTTCACAATCTTGACGGAGGCTCCCAAGTGACACTGTGACGCCCCCGATTCAATCGTACACTAATCATGCACGCAAAGGTGTACGATCAAGATCAGGGACTCACGGGAAGATATCACAACACAACTCTAAAACATAAATAAGTCATACAAGCATCATAATACAAGCCAGGGGCCTCGAGGGCTCGAATACAAGTGCTCGATCATAGACGAGTCAGCGGAAGCAACAATATCTGAGTACAGACATAAGTTAAACAAGTTTGCCTTAAGAAGGCTAGCACAAACTGGGATACAGATCGAAAGAGGCGCAGGCCTCCTGCCTGGGATCCTCTACTCCTGGTCGTCATCAGCGGGCTGCACGTAGTAGTAGGCACCTCCAGTGTAGTAGGGGTCGTCGTCGACGGTGGCGTCAGGCTCCTGGGCTCCAGCATCTGGTTGCGACAACCAGAAAGAAAGGAAAGGGGGGAAAAGGGGGGGAGAAAGCAACCGTGAGTACTCATCCAAAGTACTCGCAAGCAAGGAGCTACACTACATATGCATGGGTATATGTGTAAAGGGCCATATCAGCGGACTGAACTACAGAATGCCAGAATAAGAGGGGGATATCTAATCCTGTCGAAGACTACGCTTCTGGCAGCCTCCGTCTTGCAGCATGTAGAAGAGAGTAGATTGAAGTCCTCGAAGTAGCATCTCCAAGTAGCATCTCCAAGCTGCATCTCTAGTAGCATCGCATAGCATAATCCTACCCGGCGATCCTCCCCTTGTCGCCCTGTGGAAAAGCGATCACCGGGTTGTCTGTGGAACTTGGAAGGGTGTGTTTTATTAAGTATCCGGTTCTAGTTGTCATAAGGTCAAGGTACAACTCCGGGTCGTCCTTTTACCGAGGGACACGGCTATTCGAATAGATTAACTTCCCTGCAGGGGTGCACCACATAACCCAACACGCTTGATCCCATTCGGTCGGACACACTTTCCTGGGTCATGCCCGGCCTCGGAAGATCAACACGTCGCAGCCCCACCTAGGCACAACAAAGAGGTCAGCACGCCGGTCTAAATCCTACGCGCACAGGGGTCTGGGCCCATCGCCCATTGCACACCCGCACGTTGCGTACGCGGCTGGTGAGCAGACCTAGCAACCTCCATTACAAAGGAACTTGCGTTAACGCAGTCCAACCCGGCACGCGCCACTCAGTCACTGACGTCACGAAGGCTTCGGCTGATACCACGACGCCGGGATACCCATAACTACTCCCGCGTAGATGGTTAGTGCGTATAGACCAAATGGCCAGTCTCAGATCAAATACCCAGATCTCGTTAAGCATGTTAAGTATCCGCGAAAGCCGAACAGGGCCAGGCCCACCTGTCTCCTAGGTGGTCTCAACCTGCCCTGTCGCTCCGCCACAAAGTAACAGTCGGGGGCCGTCGAGAACCCAGGCCCACCTCTACCGGGATGGAGCCACCTGTCCTTTCAGCCCCCTCATCGGAATCACTTGCGGGTACTCATCGAGCTGACCCGACTTTAGTCACCATCTGTACAGTATGTATGTATGTATAGTATATACCCGTGATCACCTCCCGAGTGATCACGGCCCAATAGTATAGCAAGGCAGACTGACAAGAATGTAGGGCCAATGATGATAAACTAGCATCCTATACTAAGCATTTAGGACTGCGGGTAAGGTATCAATGATTGTAGCAACAATGTCAGGCTATGCATCAGAATAGGATTAACGGAAAGCAGTAACATGCTACACTACTCTAATGCAAGCAGTATAGAGGAGAATAGGCAATATCTGGTGATCAAGGGGGGCCGCTTGCCTGGTTGCTCTGGCAAGGAGGGGTCGTCAACTCCGTAGTCGAACTGGGCAGCAGCAGCGTCGGTCTCGGTGTCTAGCGAGAGAAGAGGGGGAAGAAACAATAAATATTTAAGCAAGCAGGTGCGTAGCGATGCATTACATGACAAGTATCGGTGCTAGAGGTGCCCTAACGCGGTATGAGGTGATACTGGTGAAGGGGGAAACATCCGGGAAAGTATCCCCGGAGTTTCCCGTTTTTGGACAGACGGACCGGAGGGGGAAAGTTGCGAGTTCGATAGGTTAGGGGGTGTGGCGGACGAACGGGTTGCGTATCCGGAATCGTCTCGTCGTTCTGAGCAACTTTCATGTACAAAGTTTTCCCATCCGAGCTACGGATTAAAAGATATGATTTTCTAAAGATTTTATTAATTTCTGGAATTTAATTAATTAATTAATTAATTAATTCGAAAAATAGATTAATGACATCAGCATGATGTCATGCTGACGTTAGCAGTCAACAGGGTTAACTGGTCAACCTGACCAGTGGGTCCCACTGGTCAGTGACACATGTTAATTAACCAGTTTAATTAATCTAATCAAAATTAATTAGGAGGGTGGGCCCCACTGTCATATTAATTAATTTAGCTGTTGTCCAGGAATCAATTTCAGTCGTTGGTGGCTGATGTTAACCGCAATGATCTACTGGCCATAGTTGTCTGGTATGTGTGGTGGGAGCGTCGCCAATTCACTCATGGTGAGCTCCTTTTTGAGCCAACGAGATCAGCACAAGCAATTTTAGCTTTGGCAAAAAACTTCACACGGGCACAATCCAAAAATACGAGAATCAAAAGACATGGATGGAACAAGCCGCCGGATGGTCTAGTTAAACTCAATGTTGATGCTACGTTTGATCAAGACAGAGGTACTGGGAGTACGGGTGCAATTTTACGTGATGACCCAGGTTTTTTCTTGGCTGCATCTTGTGTTGATATTCCGTTCGTGGAAGATGCCGGGACAGCAGAAGCTCGGGGTCTTATGGATGGGCTTCTTCTGGCTAATGATATGGGCTGCAACAAAATCTATCTGGAAGCGGATTGTATGGAGGTAATTGAGATCATGCAGAACGGCGGAAATTCACTCGGCCCAGCGGCAGCAATCTATGAAGAATGCTCTTTTTTAGCTCGCAATTTTATTTCAATATGTTTTCATCACTGTCCTAGGGAGGCCAATATGGCGGCGGATGTATTGTCTAGGAACTCGGAGACTTCTCGAACAATTGTCTGGAAATCGGAGCCTCCGGGGTTTCTAGTAGACGTTTTATCAAACGATGTATCTTTATTCTCACATGAAATATAAACCGCCATGATGGCATTCCCTCAAAAAAAAACCTTAATTAGTTAATTTAATCAGAATTAATTAAGTTAATTAATTAGTTAATTAATTAATTAATTAATTTTTCATTATTTATTTATTTATTTATTAATTTTATTTACTCTTTTTTTAACGTTCTGGGGCTGGGGCCCCCATGTCATTGACCTAGGGGCCAAACGGGTGCGGGCGACGGGCGCTGGGCGCTAGCCCGATATGGCGCTCGCCCAGATCGACAGAGGGGCCGACCATAGGCGCGGCGAGGCCAACCGGGGCTGCAGTGGGGCGCCGGCCAGGGCGGTGGCGCGGTGGCCGGCAGGGGTGGCCGTGGGGAGGATGCGGGTCGCCGCCAGCGAGGTCAGGCGGAGTCGGGCGCGGGTGCGCGAGCAGCCAAGGAGGCGCGGGAGGAGGCAGGCTCGTGGCGGGGAAGGCAGGGGTCGTGCGCCCGCGGGGCCGGGCAAGGACGGCGACGAGCGGGCCCGGTGGAGGCGGAGCCGCGGTGAGCGTGGCCGGGGTGATGCAGCGCGTGGACGACGCGGCCGTGGTGAGCGCGGACGGGCGCGGTGGCTGCGCACGGTGGGTATGGGGTGGCCGCGGCACGTGGTCGTGGCTAACGGCGCGCGAGGGCGTGGTGTGCACATGGGGACGGGGAAGGAGAGGAAACCGGGGGTGGTCGACCGCGGTGCATGAGGAAGAGGGGAGGCCGAGGGCCTCACCGTACGATGTAGGGACATGGCAGTGGGGCTCGGGGAGGACGATGGGGACGACGCGAGCGAAGAGGAGGCAGACCGGTGGGGAGGAGGAAGCAGGCCGGCGAGGGAGCTCCGGGCGCCGGCATCGGCGTCGGGGTGGAGGGCGAGGGATCGGGCTCCTGAGAGGCGACGGCGCGAGGACGGCGCAGGGAGGAGGCGAGGACGAGGGCGACGGGTCGACGACGGAGTGGCCGGGGCGGCGACGGGGTCGGGAGTGCTGGGAGTGGTCGTCGGGGTGGATGGCGTAGACGAGCGGCGAGGGAGCTCATCCCCCATCCAGATCTGGATCGAGGGAGGGGGAAGGAGGGGTGTGGGGAGTGAGTGGGGGAGTGGGTGCGACGGGATAGGGTTTCCCATCGGTGGGGTGGTTATCGGGAGTGAGGGGCCGGTTGGGCCGGCCGGCTAGGCCTTTGCCCAGTTGGGCTGGTGGCCTGCTGGGCCGGAGCCCAGTGATGGGGGTTTGCTTTTCTTTTTTATTTCTTTTTACTTATTTTCTTTACTGTTTTCATTTAAAGTTTCTTTTACTTTAGTTTTATAAAATACCCAGTCAGCACCTAAATTAGTATTACTAATCAGTCCACTGCCACAATTATTTTGGCACACTACTAATTTAGTTTTATTATTAGAACCTTATAAAAGGCATCTAATTAATTGTTTTTGCTGTCATTTCTATTACTTTAGTGCATTTCAATATTTTATTAAAAGATAATTTATCCACCAATATTTACTAAGGATTATTTGACACATTAGGAACAATTTAGTTTTGACTTTTGAAAACTTTAATTGTTTAACTTAAATTCAAATTTTGAATATGAATCGTTTCGAACTAACGCGAGATTATCAACAGTAATTCGAGGTGACGTGGCATCGTTAACGTGGGGCTACTGTAGCCTGATTACCCGGGCGTCACAATTCTCCTCCACTACAAGAAATCTCGTCCCGAGATTTAAGAGGGGGGCTAAGGGGGAAAGATCTTGTTATGAAAGTTCTAGCGAATCTTCTCAGTTTTGGTTGTTCTTCTCGAAGAGGTCGATCCACTACATTGGTGTCTTCAGTCCTCTGCTTCAATGCATCATGATGAAATTGTCGTCCTTTCTTCAGGATCTCCATCGTTCTTACGAAAGAATAAGGGGGGTATTCCGGGAGAACGAACCTCTACAAGGTTGACTATCTGGTCGATATCATCGGGGAAGGTGGCAGAACGTAACTCTCGAATTAAAACTTAAGAAAATATCGAGAGCAAAGTAATGAGGTTTCATGGGAAGTTTCGAGCGAGCAGGCAACCGTTTGATGCCTGAAACAGGGCGTGAAAGGGGCTCAAAGCAATCGGGAATAAGTATTGTGTCCGGTAACAGATTTGATGATCCCACGGAAGATGGCTCGTGAATTACATACGAGGCCACACGCGAGGAACAACCTTGGGAATAGGGGGTGCAGGAGAGTCAGGTTTCGATCCTGTGGAACTGTGGGTTATGGGCCCACCATGTGGTTCAAAAGTAGGAAGGACGCCGACATATTGCATGATCATGGTAGCAAGGCATGGCCGAGGATAGCATGTCAGTTATGTTGGCAACAACGTTGGTACCAAGGGCGAGGGACAAAGAGAACCATTTTCCTGCTCGTTGAACGAGGTGGACCAATAGGCAAAGTTCTCATCCATCGGGGGTTACCAGGATGTCGTCAGCAATAGTAACAGGGTCACACTGACAGAGTTGTAAACCGAGGTGTCTACCTAAGCAGGATAATATTACTTCTTAGATCATATAGATCACAAGAAACGTTAACCCAACAAATGGAAAGAAAAATATGATTATCGGATTAAAAAGAACAATGGAAAGGAAAATGTGTTTAAACACATATTTCAAAGGTATAACCTTCGGAAGGACGAGCAGAGCATGATATCCATGACAGGATATAATGTAGTAAACTCTTTAGGTAGGGGAGAGAATTTTCATGACATTACCCATACAACGGTGTTTGGATACTCGAGCAGGAAACATTTAGCATTGGGCTTCAAATGTTTTTTTGTTGAAAATCGGAGTACCATAGACATGCTTCGAGATAGCATTGACATGGTCATCAGGTGAATATCAAACTTTGGAAACACCAAGGATCCATCAGGAATAACTTGTAAGATAAGTCTTACAGTTTCCCCATGGAAGAATGGGTAACTTTGCTGAAAAGGGAACTACAACAATAGGCCTCCGACCAGGTGTGCTAGGCACGACATCACCTTACCGGGTCACATAAAGACCATTGTTATAACTCTTGGAAATAAGTTCCAACCATCATATCTAACCGAGATTCAGATCTGATTGGTGTCTGGATACCTCAGGCTCAGGATGCCTGAGAAGAAAAGGTGCGACACAAAGTAACGAGGTGACATCGTAAGATTCTCGGGGAACGAACTATGGAAGAGAGTTCCAAAACAAGAGTTCATCATAAAATCAAGGAGAGGGTGAGGAGGTGACTGATTGACTCAGCGACAATCCATCGAGGTTAACAAAAGATGGATTTCCACAATTATGTGAACAAGGAGATAACATTTGTCAGATCAAATGGTAAAATGATGTATGCTCGAGGAAAAACATGCACAATTAAACATTGGTTGAAAGGTGCACCCAAAATATGGGCTGGGTTGCACGACCAACGTCGAAATGGTGATTCAATAATCAATAGTCTAAGAATGAATGGCCGACCA
This sequence comes from Triticum timopheevii, assembly GCA_963921465.1. Lineage (NCBI taxonomy): Eukaryota > Viridiplantae > Streptophyta > Magnoliopsida > Poales > Poaceae > Triticum > Triticum timopheevii. The sequence goes on along the minus strand of OY997274.1, from coordinate 441,631,918 downwards.
TTAACTTCAAAGCAATAGGGTTGCTAGAAGGGCAGAATCCAAACAGCACCGCTCACTTGTTGGTACCCCGGTTGGAACCAACACGAGGACCCAAGAAAGAATGGTGATGGTGAGAAGTATCACCTTACCAAGAATTCTTAAGCGGTGGTGAAATTCTCACAACATTGATGACACAAGAGATGTTAATGTTCCAAGGTAAGGGAGAACAATTGCTAGATAGCAAGGAACTCAAGGTATAACATCTAACACAAACAAGCTTGTGTTGGTAGGAAGGCAATAAAGTGGTCGATGATAACACAGATCATCGAGGGCAAGGATAGTATTTCTCATCATGAACTCAATTGATATCCTGGAAGAGCTCATAAGGTTGATGATGATCACGACACACTTTGTCGAGAGATTTCAAGATGTAATCGATCGGCGATGACATCAAGTCAAATGAATGGTGAAGCGAAAGGTTATTGGAACCAAGGGCACGACACAAACTTGGAATCAAGTTTGTTGTTCAAGGAGAATTGATAGGACGAGGAATCTCGACGTAAGCTTAGCTCATCATCGAAAGTTGTGCTCCGAGATTAAGGACCAGGTAGCACAGTTAAGGTTTAGCATGATAATGATATAGCCGATCAGGCTAGGAGTTACGTGATGGAGTATTAAACTTCTCAACAACAAAGTACTGAGAGTAATGAATCTCAGTATTGATTCGATTCACCAATTGGTGTTCTCGGTTGATGACAACCCAGAACCCGTGGAGTGACTATGATGGGAAAAGGTACTACTTCGTCAGAATGTCATAGATGAAGTGCAATGGGTGGATATTCTCGAGATACCAGGGGGTAATACTCGAAGGTAGAACTAAATAGAGGTTGGGAAGGCATATTGATCTGCAGAAAGCAATTAATTTAACTTGTCCGAGAAATAAAATCAAAGGAGAACAAACATGGTCGGAACCACGATTGCAAAGGATCAATTCACCGATACCAAAAGATATTATACCAAGGAAATATTTATTATTATAAGAAGCTTCCATGATAGGATCTACATCTTGTCCATGGGCATGAACACAAAGTTCAAGGTCCACTCCCACTTCTTCAATGCATAATCTTTCATTTACTTCTCAAGTTCGATGAAGTTGTAGTGCAGAAATTTTATCTGGCAAAATACCAGAAGAGTATGACTCGTGAAAACTTTCGAGTTCACACATATTAAGGAAGTCATAGGTTCAACCCTTAGGGTCATCTTGGGAACATATATCGCAAGCTTCAATAGTACATAACACAAGCTTGATAGTAGAGCATGGGTGACAAAAGGAGAGGATACAATTTACCGAAGGCATTATGTATCAGGGAAAGGACTCACAAGGTGATTGATGTAACACCCTCGATGCGGCTATATCTCCCACGTGTCGAAGCACGACTTAGAGGCATAACCGCATTGAAAGCAATGTCGCAAGTGAGGTAATCTTCACACAACCCATGTAATACATAAGGGAAAGAGATACATAGTTGGCTTACAGTCGCCACTTCACACAATACATAAATAAACATCCATCATTCAGTTTACACTCAAGGTCCGACTACGGAACCAAAATAAAAGAAGACTACCCCAAATGCAACACAGATCCCCGATCGTCCCAACTGGGCTCCACTACTGATTGTCTGGAAATGAAACATAGTAACGACCAAGGGCCTCATCAAACTCCCACTTCAGCTCAGTTGCACCATCTACGCTGGTGTCCCCGGTACCTGCATCTGTTTTGGTAGAATCTGTGAGTCACGGGGACTCAGCAATCTCACACCCGCGAGATCAAGACTATTTAAGCTTAAGGGAAGGGTGGTGTAATGAGGTGGAGCTGCAGCAAGCGACTAGCATATATGGTGGCTACGATCGCAAAAGAGAGCGAGAAGAGAAGCAAGGCACGGTCGTGAAGCTAGTAGCGATCAAGAAGTGATCCTGAAACTACTTACGTCAAACATAACTCCAACACTGTGTTCACTTCCCGGACTCCGCCGAGAAGAGACCATCACGGTTACACACGCGGTTGATGTGTTTTAATTAAGGTCAACTTCGGGTTTTCTACAACCGGACATTAACAAATTCCCATCTGCCTCATAACCGCGGGCACGGCTTTCGAAAGATAATACCCTGCAGGGGTGTCCCAACTTAGCCCATCATAAGCTCTCACGGTCAACGAAGGATAAACCTTCTCCCAGGAAGACCCGATCAGTCTCGGAATCCTGGTTCGCATGACATTTCGACAATGGTAAAACTAGACCAGCAAAGCCGCCCGATTGTGCCGACAAATCACGATAGGAGCTGCACATATCTCATTCTCAGGGCACATCCGGATAAGTCAAGCTACGAGTAAAACCAGGCCTCGATTTGCCACAAGGTGGCCCCGCAGGTTGCTCGGTTCGGGCCAGCACTCGAAGGAGCACTGGTCCGGGGGGGGCTAAAAATAAAGATGACCCTTGGGCTCGTGAAAACCCAAGGGAAAAAAGGTGTAGGTGGTGGCAAATGGTAAAACCAATGTTGGGCCTTGCTGGAGGAGTCTTATTCAAAGCGAACTGTCAAGGGGGTCCCATAAATCACCCAACCGCGTAAGGAACGCAAAATCAAGGAACATAACACCGGTATGACGGAAACTAGGGCGGCAAGAGTGGAACAAAACACCAGGCATAAGGCCGAGTCTTCCACCCTTTACCAAGTATATAGATGCATTAATTAAAACAATAGATATTGTGATATCCCAAAATATCCATGGTCCAACAAGGAACAAACTTCATCTTCACCTGCAACTAGCAACGCTATAAGAGGGGCTGAGCAAAAGCGGTAACATAGCCAAACAACGGTTTGCTAGGAAAGGATGGTTAGAGGTTTGACATGGAAATATGGGTGGCATGATATAGCAAGTGGTAGGTAACGTAGCATAAGCATGGCAAAAGAGCGAGCATCTAGAAAGCAAAGATAGAAGTGATTTCGAAGGTATGGTCATCTTTCCTGCAAGGTTCTCAGAGTTGTCGAAGGCTTGATCCTCGTAGGCGTTCTCAACAGGTTCCTCGTTCACGTACTCGTCTCCTGGCTCTATCCAAAGCAATAACACAAGCAATGGAACAACAATCATACAAGGAGCAATGCACAAGCAATATGATGCAATATATGACATGATATGAGAGATGTGGTATGCAATGCATATGCGTGCTCTGAAAGGGAAAATGATGAACAAGGCATCAACTTGGCAAACCAAGTATGCCGCTGGAAAGATGAGATGATTTCGGTTGAAATCGATATAAAGATCACCGAAAACGGATGCACGGTTTGCAAATGACAAGCAAAACAAGAATGACCGCGAATCTGCGTTTAACAGCACGAAGCTACTTAGCATGCAACAAGAAACTATGCTACAGCACCCCAACATAAAAACAAAGCATATGACAGTGATCTACAGGAGATGCTTAACAAAAGAGGAACACTGAGCTACGGCTAAATCACATCATAACAGGCTCAATCAAGCATGGTGAAAGTGCAAAAATTATCAGGTTCACAGACTTAGTGAAAATACTAGTATGCCAGAAATTAACATCAGGAAGGCATGTTTAGAGCAAGCAAACAACAAGCTACAGGAACTTATAATAGCAAAACAAGACATGGCATGATTCTACTCAAATCATAGATCAAAAGTCCCTTACTGACCATAAGCCAAAAAGGACCATAAGAAATGATGGCACCCATGTAAACATAGCAAGTTTCATTACAGATCTCAGACATGGCAGAAAAACTGGACATGGCAAAAGCAAATAACAAGTAGGCATGTTCGTGAGCTCGATGCACTCACTACAGAGCATCTCATGATAAACTAAGCATACACCCATCAAGAAGACATGGCATGGAAGCTATACATGTCAAGAACAACATCATAGCATGCACGGATCAACTACAACAACCTTATGAAAATTGAATATCATGTAAACAATCTGCCAGGAAACATTTTGAAGCAAAAGTAGAGCACGAAAATGACATGCTAGACTACACCATAATTGCCAACAAAGGCATGGATGGATAGAGCACATCCATATGTTCAAAACACCATTACTGATCATGCTCAAAATGGGCATAGATCTCTCTGTAACAACATGAACACATGGCATAAAAATAACAGCAGGACATGACTTAGTGAAAATACTAAGTTCCTGAAATCAGCAACATTATATCCCTAGTTTGCATGCTTGTGCTAGTCACCACAGAGATCACAAAAATACATGGCATACACCCCTGGAAAGATAGCATGGCATAGATCAAAACATATGTAGGACTCAAGTTCATAAGGTGCACACCTTAATCATGGCAAAAATGACAAAAGTGCAAATTCTATTAAGAAACAGAAACTAACATCACATAGCCCTCTTCCAACAGCATTTCGGGCACCAAGATGAGCTCAAATGAAAATGGTGCAATGAGATGAAATGATGTACTCATTGAGACGAACAATTCAGTATGCTACACGCCCAAAACGGAGCCACGGGTGCAAAGTTGTGGTGCGATGAAAATGCAATAAAATAATGACAGGAAAAGACTTAGTGGATTTTGGGGTCGGGGAAAAAGTCAACCGTAGTGATTTTCCAGATCGGATCTGGCCGGAGTTCGAGGTTCGTTGGCCGGAGCTCGGGCCGGAGGGAGGAGAGACCGGGGCGCCGGAGGGGAGGAGGACGAGGCCGGGGCGGCGCTGCTCCGGCCGGATCCTCGCCGGAGGAGCGGAGGCGGGCGGCGTGCTCCTCGGGCGGCGGGGCCGGGCGGCGACCGGAGGGCAGTGGCGGCGCGGGACCGCGGCAGCGGTCGGCGGCGGAGAGGCTCGGCGGCGGGGCAGCGCGGCCGGGCGCGGCGGCGCGCGGTGGCGGCGGCGAACGGGCCGCGGGGGCCCCGCACGGGCCTCGCGGGCCCACGGGATCAGCGGCGATGTGGGGCACGGGCTGCCCACGTGGCGGCGCCCGATTCGTCCGGCGGCGCGGGCGGACGTGTCCGGCCGCCCGGATTTCGTCCGGCGGCGCGAGGGGAGCGGGGAGACTAGGATTTCGTCCGGAAATTCAGAGGAGTGCACATATTTATAGGTAGAGGGAGCTAGGAGGCTCCAAATGAGGTGCGGTTTTCGCCCACACGATCGTGATCCGACGACGGAGAGCATGGAAGTGACTTAGATGGGTTTTTGGGATGTTTTGGAGGGGTGTTGGGCTGCAACCCAAAAGAGGCCTTTGCGGTTACCCGGTTAACCGTTGGAGTATCAAACGAGCTCCAAATGACTCGAAACTTGACAGGTGGTCTACCGGTGGTGTACCAAGGCCACTTGGCAAGCCTCGGTCCATTCCGAGAAAGTTTAATACCCGCTCATGGAAAAATGTAAAAGGGGACGCCGGGGAACATAGGAGTGCCGGATTGCAAAACGGACAACGGGGAAAATGCTCGGAATCATGTGACGAACACGTATGCAAATGCGATGCACATGATGACATGATATGAAATGCATGACATGGACAAAATGCAAAATGAAGAAAAACCCAACCACGGAGGGAATATCATATCACAATGCCGAAAATGGCAAGAGTTGGAGTTACAAAAAATGGAAAGTTACATCCGGGGTGTTACAACACTCCACCACTACAAGAGGATCTCGTCCCGAGATGTAGGACTGAAAGAACTCCGGATATTCGGAATGGAGGTGATCCTCGCGCTCCCAGGTGGCTTCTCGGTCGGAATGGTGTGACCACTTCACTTTCAGGAATTTGATTGACTTGTTGCGAGTCTTGCGCTCGGTTTCTTCAAGAATAGCAATGGGGTGCTCATGATAAGAGAGATCTTCTTGGAGGTCAATTTCTTCAAAGTTGATAGTGCGCTCAGGAATCTTGAAGCACTTGCGAAGCTGTGACACGTGAAACACATCGTGCACATTTGCAAAATTTGATGGAAGCTCAAGTTGATAGGCGAGATCGCCTCTTTTGCCAATGATCTTGAAAGGACCCATGTATCTAGGGGCAAGCTTCCCTTTGATACCGAAGCGACGAGTGCCTTTCATTGGAGAGACGCGAAGGTAGACATGGTCTCCGATTTCAAAAGCCACATCACGGTGCTTGTCATCATAATAGCCCTTCTGGCGCGATTGCGCGGCTTTGAGATTCTCATGAATGACTTTGCACATTTCTTCGGCTTCTGTGATCAAGTCGTTGCCAAGAAGTTGGCGTTCACCTGTCTCGGACCAATTGAGAGGAGTACGGCACTTTCTGCCATAGAGAATTTCGAATGGGGCCTTGCCCGAACTCGCTTGGAAGCTGTTGTTGTAGGAGAACTCGGCATATGGAAGACAATCTTCCCACTTCATGCCAAAGGAAATGACACAAGCCCTGAGCATGTCTTCAAGGATTTGATTGACTCGCTCGACTTGGCCACTTGTTTGAGGATGGAAAGCTGTGCTGAAACGAATGTTGGTGCCCATGGCCTTCTGAAAGGAGTCCCAGAACTTAGAAGTGAAGATGCTTCCACAGTCTGAAGAGATCAAATGTGGAATACCATGCAAGGAGACAATTCTGGAGGTGTATAGCTCTGCCAACTGAGCTGCTGTGATAGATTCTTTGATAGGAAGGAAATGAGCCACTTTAGTAAGCTTGTCAATGACAACGAAGATAGCATCATTTCCACGCTTGGACTTAGGAAAACCAGTCACGAAGTCCATCTCGATGTGATCAAACTTCCATTCCGGAATAGCAAGAGGTTGGAGGAGACCAGCTGGTCTTTGGTGTTCTGCTTTCACCTTTCTGCAGACATCACATTCATTCACGAATTGAGCAATTTCTCGCTTCATTCGAGTCCACCAATATGACTGCTTGAGGTCTTGGTACATCTTCGTACTTCCAGGATGAATGGATAGAAGAGAATTGTGTGCCTCATTCATGATGACTTTTCTCAGATCGCCTTTGGGAACCACAATTCGATCCTCGAAGAAAAGAGTATCTTTGTCATCCAAACGATAGCACTTGTATTTGGAAATGCCTTTGTCAATACCACGTTTCACCTTCTTCACCATGGTATCCAGGAGTTGTGCCTCACGAATTTGATCTTCCAAAGTAGGAGAGACTATGAGGTTGGCAAGAAAGCCTTGAGGAACAACTTGAAGATTCAACTTGCGGAAAGCTTCACAAAGATCCGGTTGGAAGGGCTTGAGAATTAAGCTGTTGCAATAAGCCTTTCTGCTCAAAGCATCTGCAATCACATTCGCCTTGCCAGGAGTATATTCAATACTTGGATTGTACTCTTGAATCATTTTGACCCATCGAGTTTGCGTGAGGTTGAGGTTGGGTTGAGTGAAGATATACTTGAGACTCTTGTGATCAGTGAAAATGTCCACTTTCCTTCCCAACAAGAGATGTCTCCATGTTATCAATGCATGGACAACTGCCGCCAACTCGAGATCGTGAGTGGGGTAGTTCTTTTCGTTGGGCTTCAACTGACGAGAGGTATAGGCCACCACTTTCTTCTCTTGCATTAACACAGCACCGAGACCTTGAAGAGAAGCATCACAGAATACTTCGAATGGCTTGGATTCATCAGGAGGAGTCAAGACAGGAGCTGTAACTAGCTTCTCTTTGAGAGTATTGAAAGCCACGTCACACTCGGGAGTCCAGACATACTTCACATGCTTCTGGAGGAGGTTGGAAAGAGGCTTTGCAATCTTACAGAAGTTCTCGATGAATCTTCGGCAATAGCTTGCAAGACCGAGAAAACTGCGGAGCTGCTTGACATTCTGAGGAGGTTCCCAATTCACAATTGAAGACACCTTCTCAGGATTAATAGCGATGCCCTTGGCGGAGATGATGTGACCAAGATAAAGAACTTCATCAAGCCAGAACTCACATTTGGAAAACTTCGCATAGAATTGATGCTCTCTGAGCTTGTCGAGCACCAATCGCAAATGTTTGGCATGATCCTGCTTGTTCTTGGAGAAGACCAAAATATCATCGAGATACACCAAGACGAAATCATTGGTGTAGGGGTTGAAGATAAAGTTCATCATTCGAGAGAATGTTGGAGGAGCATTGACAAGGCCGAAAGACATGACAGTATATTCATAAGAACCATAGCTTGTTCTGAATGCTGTCTTGGGGATATCTTGTTCACGAATGCGAATCTGATGATAACCCATACGGAGGTCAAGCTTGGAGAATACTTTAGCACCTTTGAGTTGCTTGAATAGCTCATTGATATTGGGAAGTGGATACTTGTTCTTGATTGTCTTCTTGTTCAATGGACGGTAATCGACGCAAAGTCGGTCCGTGCCATCCTTCTTCTGGACAAAAAGAACTCCACATCCCCATGGAGATGAACTCGGTCTGATCAAACCCAGACGCTCTTGTTCATCGAGTTGTTTCTTCAATTCCTTCAGCTCCTTGGGTCCAAGCTTGTATGGACGCTTGCAAACGGGTTCAGTGCCAGGCTCAAGATCGATAATGAATTCGACTGGCCGATGCGGAGGCATACCCGGAAGCTCTTCTGGAAAGACATCTTGGTACTCACAAACGACTGGAATCTGAGAGATAGCATCCAACTCGCCCTTCTCATTGAGAGAAAACAACCGAATGGTTTCGTCACGAGCGGCATAGATGATAACATCCTCAGAAGGGTGTGTCAATTGAATTTGCCTGGCAGCACAATCAACTTGAGCTTTGTGCTGAGAAAGCCAGTCCATCCCGAGAATAAGATCGATATCCGAGTCACCAAGGACAATTGGAGAAGACAGAAATCTATAGTCGCCCATCTTGATAGAAACATCCGGGACCACCAAACTGGAGCTCAACCGTTTACCCGGAGAAATGACAGCCATGGGTTTATCCAAATGAGAAGAAGTGAAAACATGCTTGGCAAAAAACGGTCTTGACATGAAACAATGTGATGCACCAGTATCAAATAAGACTTTTGCAGGAATAGAGTTAACTGGAAGGTTACCCATGATCACATCTGAAGAATCCTCTGTTTGAGCTGCATTCATCAAGTTCACCTTTGCATGCTTCGGATTATGCTTGACCACTGCATTGCTGGAAGACCTCACAGGAGGAGGAGGAGGAAGGCGCCTTTGGTTGAAGCATTTGTTCGCATAGTGACCTTTCTGGTGGCACTTGTTGCAGGTCACCTCTAAGAGCGGACGGTGATAAGGAGCATTTGACCTTGGAGCTTGAGAATTAGGCTTGTTCTGGTAGCTTGGGTTGGGTGGGTGGGAAGATCCACGACCACCTGAGTTCTTCTGTTGGTAAGGCTGACGAAATGGAGGAGGAGGAAGGTAGAACTTTTGCTGCTTAGCTGCCACTTGAGAGGAAGAAGAAGACTGAACTGCATCCCTGGTTCTCTTCTTTGAAGCCTCACACTTGAGTTGAGCACCTTCTTGCTTGAGGGCCATATTGTAGAATTGATCAAACTGAGTAGGCTCAACAAGAACGAGAGCTAACTGCAGATCCTCTCTAAGGCCACCTTTGAATTGATAGATCATACTCTTTTCATCAGGAACGTCTTGTTTAGCGAAGAGAGCAAGTTTCTGAAACTGCTTGTTGTATTCGTACACTGACATGTTGCCTTGCTTGAGATTGCGGAACTCCTCACGCTTGCTCTCAACAACACTGGTAGGAATGTGGTGAGCTTTAAAGTCCCGACAGAAATCAGTCCAAGTAATCACTCGACCTCCTCTGGAATCCTTGTATTGCTGGAACCAATCAGCTGCCTGATCCTTGAGCTGAAAAGACGCAAACTTGACGTAGTCCTCAGGTCTGACATTGCTGCATTCGAAATGCTTGTTGATATCCACGAGCCAATCGTCGGCGTCTGTGGCCTCGACACAGTAGCTGAAAGACTTTGGCTGATTTGCAAGGAATTGGTTGAGGGTAGGAAACTGATGCTGATGGTAGAACTGCCCTTGACCTTGATTCCCTTGGTTGCCTTGGCCTTGGTTACGCTCTTGCATCAGCTGAATCAACAACTGAGCGTTGGCGTTAGTGGTTGCCATCAAAGTTTGCCATGCCTCCGGAGGCGGAGGTGGAGGTGGAGGGTTCGCCTGACTCCCATCACTGCGTTCCGGATTCTAACGCGTTGGCGGAGCCATCCTGAAGAGGGTGACATCCGTTAGCATCTTGATTGACAGATAGACAAGTTGAATCAACGAATAGAAATTGCAACATATAGTCTTCACAATAAACATTCGAACAGGGATGAACGAATGAATTCCAAAGTAAACATCACGTCCATTAAGGTGAGAAGCCACTTGATAAGAGATTGATGAATGAAAATAAAAACAAGGTATGAATGGAACAAATAAGTGGTAAGGATTACCCAATCACAAACCAAATATCTGCGGGAAAAAGTGCTAGAGCTACTTGAATCCCACCTATAAACTCCCGAAACTTTCCGGTTATGCAATCAGGTGTTGGGGATACAGGGGAAGCAATATATCTCACCCAAACTAACAATCCCTACATCCAGCTGTATCCATCCGTCAACACATAACCAAGAAACCTTCGGAAATCGTGTACCTCAACCTTCGAAAAGCATCCGTTATACGAGTCATGGGAATACTCCCGTACTCACCTCAGTACTGGGTTATCGGGGTTATCTCACCAACAACTGCATAAAAGAGATTTTTGATGTCGGCGTACTAAACTCAGGTATTCTAGAACTGCAACGATAAAATTATGGCGACAACACCTCAGAGCTCAACTCCCCGGGACACTTCCACTAAACCCCTGACAGGAGGCACCAAGACAATGTTCTCATCATAAAACCATCGGAACAATTCCAAGATACCCGCGTGATCCTAAAAAAAATTTAGTGAAATTTGAGAAGAGAAGAGTCAAAACTCTACGTCAGGATGCCTTACCAGAGCGATGAAGAGACTGGGGAGTAAAAAGAATTCCTAACTCTCCGATATATATAATCCTAAATGACTTGAAACATTTTTCTAGACACAACTCGGCCGCTAAAAACGATCAAGCAGTGGGGCTCCTAAGGTCGGGGTTGGCTCTGATTACCAACTTGTAACACCCTCGATGCGGCTATATCTCCCACGTGTCGAAGCACGACTTAGAGGCATAACCGCATTGAAAGCAATGTCGCAAGTGAGGTAATCTTCACACAACCCATGTAATACATAAGGGAAAGAGATACATAGTTGGCTTACAGTCGCCACTTTACACAATACATAAATAAACATCCATCATTCAGTTTACACTCAAGGTCCGACTATGGAACCAAAATAAAAGAAGACTACTCCAAATGCAACACAGATCCCCGATCGTCCCAACTGGGCTCCACTACTGATCGTCTGGAAATGAAACATAGTAACGACCAAGGGCCTCATCAAACTCCCACTTCAGCTCAGTTGCACCATCTGCGCTGGTGTCACCGGTACCTGCATCTGTTTTGGTAGAATCTGTGAGTCACGGCGACTCAGCAATCTCACACCCGCGAGATCAAGACTATTTAAGCTTAAGGGAAGGGTGGTGTAATGAGGTGGAGCTGCAGCAAGCGACTAGCATATATGGTGGCTACGATCGCAAAAGAGAGCGAGAAGAGAAGCAAGGCACGGTCGTGAAGCTAGTAGCGATCAAGAAGTGATCCTGAAACTACTTACGTCAAACATAACTCCAACACCGTGTTCACTTCCCGGACTCCGCCGAGAAGAGACCATCACGGTTACACACGCGGTTGATGTGTTTTAATTAAGGTCAACTTCGGGTTTTCTACAACCGGACATTAACAAATTCCCATCTGCCTCATAACCGCGGGCACGGCTTTCGAAAGATAATACCCTGCAGGGGTGTCCCAACTTAGCCCATCATAAGCTCTCACGGTCAACGAAGGATAAACCTTCTCCCAGGAAGACCGGATCAGTCTCGGAATCCTGGTTCGCATGACATTTCGACAATGGTAAAACTAGACCAGCAAAGCCGCCCGATTGTGCCGACAAATCCCGATAGGAGCTGCACATATCTCGTTCTCAGGGCACATCCGGATAAGTCAAGCTACGAGTAAAACCAGGCCTCGATTTGCCACAAGGTGGGCCCGCAGGTTGCTCGGTTCGGGCCAGCACTCGAAGGAGCACTGGTCCGGGGGGGCTAAAAATAAAGATGACCCTTGGGCTCGCGAAAACCCAAGGCAAAAAAGGTGTAGGTGGTGGCAAATGGTAAAACCAATGTTGGGCCTTGCTGGAGGAGTCTTATTCAAAGCGAACTGTCAAGGGGGTCCCATAAATCACCCAACCGCGTAAGGAACGCAAAATCAAGGAACATAACACCGGTATGACGGAAACTAGGGCGGCAAGAGTGGAACAAAACACCAGGCATAAGGCCGAGTCTTCGACCCTTTACCAAGTATATAGATGCATTAATTAAAACAATAGATATTGTGATATCCCAAAATATCCATTGTCCAACAAGGAACAAACTTCATCTTCACCTGCAACTAGCAACGCTATAAGAGGGGCTGAGCAAAAGCGGTAACATAGCCAAACAACGGTTCGCTAGGAAAGGATGGTTAGAGGTTTGACATGGCAATATGGGTGGCATGATATAGCAAGTGGTAGGTAACGTAGCATAAGCATGGCAAAAGAGCGAGCATCTAGCAAGCAAAGATAGAAGTGATTTCGAAGGTATGGTCATCTTGCCTGCAAGGTTCTCAGAGTTGTCGAAGGCTTGATCCTCATAGGCGTTCTCAACAGGTTCCTCGTTCACGTACTTGTCTCCCGGCTCTACCCAAAGCAAGAACACAAGCAATGGAACAACAATCAAACAAGGAGCAATGCACAAGCAATATGATGCAATATATGACATGATATGAGAGATGTGGTATGCAATGCATATGCGTGCTCCGAAAGGGAAAATAATGAACAAGGCATCAACTTGGCAAACCAAGTATGCCGCTGGAAAGATGAGATGATTTTGGTTGAAATCGATATAAAGATCACCGGAAACGGATGCACGGTTTGCAAATCACAAGCAAAACAAGAATGACGCGAATCTGCGTTTAACAGCACGATGCTACTTAGCATGCAACAAGAAACTATGCTACAGCACCCCAACATAAAAACAAAGCATATGACAGTGATCTACAGGAGATGCTTAACAAAAGAGGAACACTGAGCTACGGCTAAATCACATCATAACAGGCTCAATCAAGCATGGTGAAAGTGCAAAAATTATCAGGTTCACAGACTTAGTGAAAATACTAGTATGGCAGAAATTAACATCAGGAAGGCATGTTTAGAGCAAGCGAACAACAAGCTATAGGAACTTATAATAGCAAAACAAGACATGGCATGATTCTACTCAAAGCATAGATCAAAAGTCCCTTACTGACCATAAGCCAAAAAGGACCAAAAGAAATGATGGCACCCATGTAAACATAGCAAGGTTCATTACATATCTCAGACTTGGCAGAAAAACTGGACATGGCAAAAGCAGATAACAAGTAGGCATGTTCGTGAGCTCGATGCACTCACTACAGAGCATCTCATGATAAACTAAGCATACACCCATCAAGAATACATGGCATAGAAGCTATACATGGCAAGAACAACATCATAGCATGCACGGATCAACTACAACAACCTTATGAAATTTGAATATCATGTAAACAATCTGCCAGGAAATATTTTGAAGCAAAAGTAGAGCACGAAAATGACATGCTAGACTACACCATAATTGCCAACAAAGGCATGGATGGATAGAGCACATCCATATGTTCAAAACACCCTTACTGATCATGCTCAAAATGGGCATAGATCTCTCTGTAACAACATGAACACATGGCATAAAAATAACAGCAGGACATGACTTAGTGAAAATACTAAGTTCCTGAAATCAGCAACATTATCATCCCTAGTTTGCATGCTTGTGCTAGTCACCACAGAGATCACAAAAATACATGGCATACACCCCTGGAAAGATAGCATGGCATAGATCAAAACATATGTAGGACTCAAGTTCATAAGGTGCACACCTTAATCATGGCAAAAATGACAAAAGTGCAAATTCTGTTAAGAAACAGAAACTAACATCACATAGCCCTCTTCCAACAGCATTTCGGGCATCAAGATGAGCTCAAATGAAAATAGTGCAATGAGACGAAATGATGTACTCATTGAGACGAACAATTCGGTGCCCAAAACGGAGCCACGGGTGCAAAGTTGTGGTGCGATGAAAATGCAATAAAATAATGACAGGAAAAGACTTAGTGGATTTCGGGGTCGGGGAAAAAGTCAACCATGGCGATTTTCCAGATCGGATCTGGCCGGAGTTCGAGGTTCGTCGGCTGGAGCTCGGGCCGGAGGGAGGAGAGACCAGGGCGCCGGAGGGGATCAGGACGAGGCCGGGGCGGCGCTGCTCCGGCCGGATCCTCGCCGGAGGAGCGGAGGCGGTCGGCGGGCTCCTCGGGCGGCGGGGCCGGGCGGCGACCGGAGGGCAGCGGCGGCGCGGGACCGCGGCGGCGGTCGGCGGCGGAGAGGCTTGGCGGCGGGGAGGCGCGGCCGGGCGCGGCGGCGCAAGGAGGCGCGCGGCGGCGGCGGCGAACGGGCCGCGGTGGCCCCGCACGGGCCTCGCGGGCCCGCGGGATCAGCGGCGATGTGGGGCGCGGGCTGCCCACGTGGCGGCGCCCGATTCGTCTGGCGGCGCGGGCGGACGTGTCCGGCCGCCCGGATTTCGTCCAGCGGCGCGAGGGGAGCGGGGAGACTAGGGTTTCGTCCGGAAATTCGGGGGAGTGCACATATTTATAGTTAGAGGGAGCTAGGAGGCTCCAAATGAGGTGCGGTTTTCGCCCACACGATCGTGATCCGACGAGGAGAGCATGGAAGTGACTTAGATGGGTTTTTGGGCTGTTTTGGAGGGGTGTTGGGCTGCAACCCAAAAGAGGCCTTTGCGGTTACCCGGTTAATCGTTGGAGTATCAAACGAGCTCCAAATGACTCGAAACTTGACAGGTGGTCTACCTGTGGTGTACCAAGGCCACTTGGCAAGCCTCGGTCCATTCCGAGAAAGTTTAATACCCACTCATGGAAAAATGTAAAAGGGGACGCCGGGGAACATAGGAGTGCCGGATTGCAAAACGGACAACGGGGAAAATGCTCGGAATCATGTGACGAACACGTATGCAAATGCGATGCACATGATGACATGATATGAAATGCATGACATGGACAAAATGCAAAATTAAGAAAAACCCAACCACGGAGGGAATATCATATCACAATGCCGAAAATGGCAAGAGTTGGAGTTACAAAAAATGGAAAGTTACATCCGGGGTGTTACAATTGACTATGAAGGACACTGTCGGATATCAATCCAACAATGGATCGTGTGATCCACAACGGAGTTGATGTGAGTATCGGTACTCCATCAGAGGAAGAAAGAATGCACGAGCATCATATTATAGAACATCGGAATAATTCGATGCTTAGATAACAAAGGAATTACAATGTCCAAAACAAAGGATCAGAAGTAGTCGCTCTGATCAAGGGTGGATAAGTTGGATAGACCAGAGGCACAATTGGCGACAAATAGTTTGGTCGAGAACCAGCTCATGTTTAAAAATGATGTCTGAGCCGGAAAGATAATTTAGAAGGGTTGATATATGATTGTGTGCATTCACACACATGTTGAATCAATAAGATCAAAATGACGGTGTCAAAAGATACTAGTGTATATTGCCAGATATATGGGAAGCATCCATAATGCTAGTAGACAAGTATTTGTAGAGCAATAAAGCTGCTAAGGGTTTTCGGAGGATTGAATAGTATTTTGAAGACTTTTGCGAAACACGTAAACAACTGGGGATGGGTGGATATTCGATAAGTGCAAGGAATTATCCGTAAGGGTATTCGGGTGGCTTAGAACTGCAAGGCAGTAGGCTCAAAGTATTCTCGGAACAATAGAGAATTTTCGGCGTATCTTGTAATAACAAGATCAATTGGATTGAAAGGGCAAGTGTATGTAGTTATCCATAATGATATACACTGGCAGGGAATTTGCAAAGGCAGTGGGCATAAGTATCGAGGGAACATCGAAGAGTAACTTTGGAATCTTCTAGTGCATCGGGCGATCACCTGTATCGAATGGCTCTCCGGGAGGAAGTAGTTACGAGAACCTAGAGTTAGATTTAGTAAAATCTTTTAACCCGAATAGAAGAGAGAGTCCCAGAGTATAGACGAGGAGTAAAAGATCCTAATACCACCCAATGGCGACGTGGGCCCGTAAGGCACACAGCCAAGTTAGTAAAAGTTTTGTAGTGACTAGACTCGACTTCGGCCAAGGAGTGTGGAAGGGGGATTCCTACAGGCAGTCGGCTCTGATACCAACTTGTGACGCCCCCGATTCAATCGTACACTAATCATGCATGCAAAGGTGTACGATCAAGATCAGGGACTCACGGGAAGATATCACAACACAACTCTAAAACATAAATAAGTCATACAAGCATCATAATACAAGCCAGGGGCCTCGAGGGCTCGAATACAAGTGCTCGATCATAGACAAGTCAGCGGAAGCAACAATATCTGAGTACAGACATAAGTTAAACAAGTTTGCCTTAAGAAGGCTTGCACAAACTGGGATACAGATCGAAAGAGGCGCAGGCCTCCTGCCTGGGATCCTCCTAACTACTCATGGTCGTCGTCAGCGGGCTGCACGTAGTAGTAGGCACCTCCAGTGTAGTAGGGGTCGTCGTCGATGGTGGCGTCTGGCTCCTGGGCTCCAGCATCTGGTTGCGACAACCAGAAAGAAAGGAAAGGGGGGGAGGGGGAGAAAGCAACCGTGAGTACTCATCCAAAGTACTCGCAAGCAAGGAGCTACACTACATATGCATGGGTATATGTGTAAAGGGCCATATCAGTGGACTGAACTGCAGAATGCCAGAATAAGAGGGGGATATCTAATCCTGTCGAAGACTACGTTTCTGGCAGCCTCCGTCTTGCAGCATGTAGAACAGAGTAGATTGAAGTCCTCCAAGTAGCATCTCCAAGTAGCATCTCCAAGCAGCATCTCCAGTAGCATCGCGTAGCATAATCCTACCCGGCGATCCTCCCCTCGTCGCCCTGTGGAAAAGCGATCACCGGGTTGTCTGTGGAACTTGGAAGGGTGTGTTTTATTAAGTATCCGGTTCTAGTTGTCATAAGGTCAAGTACAACTCCGGGTCGTCCTTTTACCGAGGGACACGGCTATTCGAATAGATTAACTTCACTGCAGGGGTGCACCACATAACCCAACACGCTCGATCCCATTTGGCCGGACACACTTTCCTGGGTCATGCCCGGCCTCGGAAGATCAACACGTCGCAGCCCCACCTAGGCACAACAGAGAGGTCAGCACGCCGGTCTAAATCCTACGCGCGCAGGGGTCTGGGCCCATCGCCCATTGCACACCTGCACGTTGCGTACGCGGCCGGTGAGCAGACCTAGCAACCTCCATTACAAAGGAAGTTGCGTTAACGCAGTCCAACCCGGCGTGCGCCACTCAGTCGCTGACGTCACGAAGGCTTCGGCTGATACAACGACGCCGCGATACCCATAACTACTCCCGCGTAGATTGTTAGTGCGTATAGACCAAATGGCCAGACTCAGATCAAATACCCAGATCTCGTTAAGCGTGTTAAGTATCCGCGAACGCCGAAGAGGGCCAGGCCCACCTGTCTCCTAGGTGGTCTCAACCTGCCCTGTCGCTCCGCCACAAAGTAACAGTCGGGGGCCGTCGGGAACCCAGGCCCACCTCTACCGGGATGGAGCCACCTGTCCTTTCAGCCCCCTCATCAGAATCACTTGCGGGTACTTATCGAGCTGACCCGACTTTAGTCACCATCTGTACAGTATGTATGTATGTATAGTATATACCCATGATCACCTCCCGAGTGATCATGGCCCAATAGTATAGCAAGGCAGACTAACAAGAATGTAGGGCCAATAATGATAAACTAGCATCCTATACTAAGCATTTAGGACTGCGGGTAAGGTATCAATGATTGTAGCAACAATGTCAGGCTATGCATCAGAATAGGATTAACGGAAAGCAGTAACATGCTACACTACTCTAATTCAAGCAGTATAGAGGAGAATAGGCGATATCTGGTGATCAAGGGGGGGCTTGCCTGGTTGCTCTGGCAAGGAGGGGTCGTCAACTCCGTAGTCGAACTGGGCAGCAGCAGCGTCGGTCTCGGTGTCTAGCGAGAGAAGAGGGGGAAGAAACAATAAATATTTAAGCAAGCAGGTGCGTAGCGATGCATGACATGACAAGTATCGGTGCTAGAGGTGCCCTAACGCGGTATGAGGTGATACTGGTGAAGGGGGAAACATCCGGGAAAGTATCCCCGGAGTTTCGCGTTTTCGGATAGACGGACCGGAGGGGGAAAGTTGCGAGTTTGATAGGTTAGGGGGTGTGGCGGACGAACGGGTTGCGTATCCGGAATTGTCTCATCGTTCTCAGCAACTTTCATGTCCAAAGTTTTCCCATCCGAGCTACGGATTAAAAGATATGATTTTCTAAAGATTTTATTAATTTCTGGAATTTAATTAATTAATTAATTAATTCGAAAAATAGATTAATGACATCAACATGATGTCATGCTGACATCAGCAGTCAACAGGGTTGACTGGTCAACCTGACCAGTGGGTCCCACTGGTTAGTGACACATGTTAATTAACCAGTTTAATTAATCTAATCAAAATTAATTAGGGGGGTGGGCCCCACTGTCATATTAATTAATTTAGTTGCTGTCCAGGAATCAATTTCAGTCGTTTGTGGCTGATATTAACCGCAATGATCTACTGGCCATAGGTGTCTGGTATGTGTGGTGGGAGCGTCGCCAATTCACTCATGGTGAGCTCCTTTTTGAGCCAACAAGATCAGCACAAGCAATTTTACCTTTGGCAAAAAACTTCACACGGGCACAATCCAAAAATACGAGAATCAAAAGACATGGATGGAACAAGCCGCCGGATGGTCTAGTTAAACTCAATGTTGATGCTACGTTTGATCAAGACAGAGGTACTGGGAGTACGGGTGCAATTTTACGTGATGACACAGGTTTTTTCTTGGCTGCATCTTGTGTTGATATTCCGTTCGTGGAAGATGCCGGGACAGCAGAAGCTCGGGGTCTTAGGGATGGGCTTCTTCTGGCTAATGATATGGGCTGCAACAAAATCTATGTGGAGGCGGATTGTATGGAGGTAATTGAGATCATGCAGAACGGCGGAAATTCACTCGGCCCAGCGGCGGCAATCTATGAAGAATGCACTTTTTTAGCTCGCAATTTTATTTCAATATGTTTTCATCACTGTCCTAGGGAGGCCAATATGGCGGCGGATGTATTGTCTAGGAACTCGGAGACTTCTCGAACAATTGTCCGGAAATCGGAGCCTCCGGGGTTTCTAGTAGACGTTTTATCAAACGATGTATCTTTATTCTCACATGAAATATAAACCGCCATGATGGCATTCCCTCAAAAAAAAACCTTAATTAGTTAATTTAATCAGAATTAATTAAGTTAATTAATTAGTTAGTTAATTAATTAATTAATTTTTCATTATTTATTTATTTATTTATTATTTTTATTTACTATTTTTTTAACGTTCTGGGGCTGGGGCCCCCATGTCATTGACCTAGGGGCCAAACGGGTGCGGGCGACGGGCGCTGGGCGCCAGCCCGATATGGCGCTCACCTAGATCGACAGAGGGGCCGACCATAGGCGCAGCGAGGCCAACCGGGGCTGCAGTGGGGCGCCGGTCAGGGCGGTGGCGCGGTGGCCGGCAGGGGTGGCCGTGAGGAGGATGCGGGTCGCCGCCAGCGAGGTCAGGCGGAGTCGGGCGCGGGTGAGCGAGTAGCCTAGGAGGCGCGGGAGGAGGTAGGCTTGTGGCGGGGAAGGCAGGGGTCATGCGCCCGCGGGGCCGGGCAAGGACGGCGACGAGCGGGCCCGGTGGAGGCGGAGCCGCCGTGAGCGCGGCCGGGGTGATGCAGCGCGTGGTCGACGCGGCCGTGGTGAGCGCGGATGGGCACGGTGGCTGCGCACGGTGGGTACAGGGTGGCCGCGGCACGTGGTCGTGGCTAACGGCGCGCGAGGGCGTGGTGTGCACATGGGGACTGGGAAGGAGAGGAAACCGGGTGTTGTCGACCGCGGTGCATGAGGAAGAGGGGAGGCCGAGGGCCTCACCGTACGATGTAGGGACATGGCAACGGGGCTCGGGGAGGACGACGGGGACGACGTGAGCGAAGAGGAGGCAGACCGGTGGGAAGGAGGAAGCAGGCTGGCGAGGGAGCTCCGGGCGCCGGCATCGGCGTCGGGGTGGAGGGCGAGGGATCGGGCTCCTGA
The DNA here is from genome assembly GCA_963921465.1 of Triticum timopheevii. Lineage (NCBI taxonomy): Eukaryota > Viridiplantae > Streptophyta > Magnoliopsida > Poales > Poaceae > Triticum > Triticum timopheevii. Next base: position 441,611,552 of record OY997274.1, on the reverse strand, counting down.
GAGGCGACGGCGCGAGGACGGCGCAGGGAGGAGGCGAGGACGAGGGCGACGGGTCGACGATGGAGTGGCCGGGGCGGCGATGGGGTCGGGAGCGCTGGGAGTGGTCGTCGGGGTGGATGGCGTAGACGAGCGATGAGGGAGCTCATCCCCGATCCAGATCTGGATCAAGGGGGGGAAGGAGGGATGTGGGGAGTGAGTGGGGGAGTTGGTGCGACGGGATAGGGTTCCCCATCGGTGGGGTGGTTATCGGGAGTGAGGGGCCGGTTGGGCCGGCCGGCTGGGCCTTTGCCCAGTTGGGCTGGTGGCCTGCTGGGCCGGAGCCCAGTGATGGGGGGTTTGCTTTTCTTTTTTATTTCTTTTTACTTATTTTCTTTACTATTTTCATTTAAAGTTTCTTTTATTTTAGTTTTATAAAATACCGAGTCAGCACCTAAATTAGTATTACTAATCAGTCCACTGCCACAATTATTTTGGCACACTACTAATTTAGTTTTATTATTAGAACCTTATAAAAGGCATCTAATTAATTGTTTTTGCTGTCATTTCTATTACTTTAGTGCATTTCAATATTTTATTAAAAGATAATTTATCCACCAATATTTACTAAGGATTATTTGACACATTAGGAACAATTTAGTTTTAACTTTTGAAAACTTTAATTGTTTAACTTAAATTCAAATTTTGAATATGAATCGTTTCGAACTAACGCGAGATTCTTAACAGTAATTTGAGGTGACGTGGCATCGTTAACGTGGGGCTACTGTAGCCTGATTACCCGGGCATCACAGACACCTAACCAATATAGGAGATACCACTCTCCAAAAGGTAATAGATGGTGTGTTGATGATGAATTCCTTGCTCTTGTGCTTCAAATTATAGTCTCCCCAACACTCAACTCTCTCTCACAGATTTGGCTATGGTGGAAAGATGATTTGAGTGGAAAGCAACTTGGGGAAGGCTAGAGATCAAGATTCGTGTGGTTGGATTGGAATGTCTTGGTCTCAACACATGAGTAGGTGGTTCTCTCTCAGAAAATGAGTAGTGGAAGTGTACGCATGTTCTGATGGCTCTCTCACAAATGGAGAAGGGGGTGGAGGGGTATATATAGTTGTCGGTGTCAAAACCGGCGGATCTCGGGTAGGGGGTCCCGAACTGTGCGTCTAAGGCTAATGGTAACAGGAGGCAGGGGACACGATGTTTTACCCAGGTTTGGGCCCTCTCGATGGAGGTAATACCCTACTTCCTGCTTGATTGATCTTCATGATATGAGTATTACAAGAGTTGATCTACCACGAGATCGTAGAGGCTAAACCCTAGGAGCTAGCCTATGATTCTGATTGTTCTTGTCCTACGGACTAAACCCTCCGGTTTATATAGACATCGGAGGGGGCTAGGGTTACACAGAGTCGGTTACAAAGAAGGAGATCTAACATCCGAATTGCCAAGCTTGTCTTCCACGCAAAGGAGAGTCCCATCCGGACACGGGACGAAGTCTTGAGTCTTGTATCTTCATAGTCCAACAGTCCGGTCAAAGTATATAGTCCGGCTGTCCGGATACCCCCTAATCCAGGACTCCCTCAGTAGCCCCTGAACCAGGCTTCAATGACGATGAGTCTGGCATGCAGATTGTCTTCGGCATTGCAAGGCGGGTTCCATCTCCGAATACTCCAAAGTAAATCTCGAACACTTAAATCGTGTCCGGCTCTGTAAGACGATTTTCATATACCACCATAAAGAGAAATATATTCCACAAATATAATCTGCTAACAACTTTAGATAACGTGACATCACACCATGCTCGAGTCATGATTCGAACCGTTTTCCCACAACCAGCAACCGCACATATTGCGAGGCGGCTTCCTCAGCACGTCCTGTCAAAGCAGAGATCATGTCCCCTTATCACGGGATTCTCATCAATACGAGTACGGGTAACCCAACCACGCCATCAATCGTGGAGCTTGGGAAATAAGCAATCTTTAACGGGCAAGTGGGGAGGCGCATAGTTTCTACCGCCTTTATAAAGAGATAAGGATTCTCCTCTTCCACCCACGCCTGCTTCCTTCTTTGCTCATCCATTCTTTCATGCTCGAGCTCCAGCACCCTAGTTCTCGCCTTCTCCGCACAGCCAAACATGTCCATAGCGGGAGGCAAGTGGGTGGCCTCCTCCGTCAAGGAGGAGAACATTACGAAGCTCCGGGCGGCCGGATACTTGGCCGCAGATATTGCGCACCGACTCCCGGACGCAGGGCAGATCATTCCGACTCCGAGACCCCACGAGAGGGTCGTGTTCCTCGCCCACTTCGTCTGCGGACTGGGATTCCCCCTCCACCCATTTTTCCGCGGGCTCCTGTTTTATTACGGGCTTGTCGGATTTCGGGTTCCGGCAGACCCTTGAGGTTCGAACACTGGGGTGCGCGCGGAGATCACACCCTCATCCTACCCATGTTTCACCGCCTCGCTAGGATCTAAACTACTCGAAGAACAACACAAGTGACACAAGATTTATACTGGTTCAGGCCACCATTGTGGTGTAATACCCTACTCCAGTTTGTGGTGTGTGGATTGCCTCTGGGGCTGATGAGGAACAGTACAAGGGAAGAACAGCCTCGCGAGGGTCTGTTCTTGGTTGGTGCGATGAACTGCTAGGAGGGTTCAGTCGCCTCTCTCTCTGTGTGTCTTTCTATCCTTGTTCTCTCGATGCCTCTCTCTCTGTGTGTGTCTTTCTATCCTTGTTCTCTCGATACCTCTCTCTCTGTGTGTGTCTTTCTATCCTTGTTCTCTTGATGCCTCTACCCTGTGGGTGGCTAGTCCTATTTATAGGCGAAGGCCCCGGGCCTCTTCCCAAATATTGAGCGGGAAGGGCGCCAACAATTGGCCATTTTGAAGGGGAACATCTAGTACACTTATCCTGACTAAAGTTGGTCCTCGCCTGCCAAAAGACCCTGACGATGACGCTGGCTTGGGCTCCACGATGACCTCCGCTCTGCCGTCCTGCTGGTCTTGGTCTTGTTGCACCGAAATGGTTACCTTTGCTTGATACCCTTGCCTGCGCTTGCGCCCTTTGCTCCAAAGGGGAAACAAGGACTCTGCACAGGCCGGCGCCCGCCTGGCCTTGGTCGTCATGGCTTGCGTCACGGGCACCTCGTGAGGTACCCCGCCTTGATCTCTCCGCCTCCTCGCGAGCCAGCCTGACGAGGCCGCGCCTGAAGAAGCCTCCTGTCGTCCGCCCCGCGAGGCTTGGCCCCTCGCGAGGGTCTTGAGCATGTGTTGATGAAGACGGGTCGTACTGGGCCACTCCTTGAGCCACGCTGCAAGCCGCAGGCACGCAAGTCTGGGTACCCCCGTTCCCAGAACACCGACAGTAGCCCCCGGGCCCAAGGCGCGCTTGGACTTGGCTTAGCAGAGAAGCGAAGAGGCAAGTGCGAAGCGCCGCAGGGCCCAATAGCCTGCGGCCTTGGGCGGCGCGTGGTGGTTGATTGGACGTGGGCGTCCTGGCTCCCCCACGATGCCTTAGCAACTGCATGATTTGACAAGTCCCTGCATGCAAAACGGGTTATGATTACCTGTGATCGTGGAGGTCGACGGTTGGCCTCCCTCGGCTATATGCACGGAACGGCGCGAGCCCTTCCAATCCATCTCTTCCCGCTACTCTTCGTATTCCCCTTCGTCCTTGCTCCTCCCTTCGCCAATGGCACCGATCCGTCGGTTTTCTGCTTAAGAGAAGGGGAAGGCCCCCCGAGAGAGTCCTGTCCCGCTTCCTTCAAAGAAACGGCTCGTCTCTTGCCACGGGGAAGGAGGTGATTGACAGGAGGTGTCGAGGCCATGGTTCGAGTGGCCGCCGCCGGGGTTCCCACTACCCTTGTACGCCCAGATTGAGGGCCCTGAAGGTGTTGGCGTCGAGCAGCATCGCCAGAGGCGCCGCCGCCACCGGCGGATCACAGCGGTGCGTGTCGTTCCTCCTGGGGTTCACGCCATGGGCTCTGCTCGCGATCTCGTGCTTCACGCTGCCATGCCTCCTCGGTCCTGGATTCGCCTCCCTCCTTCCTTCGCCTTCGAGATCCCGCCGAGGGGGCCTATCGAGCTTTGGCTGCAGCATGCTGGCTGCAGTGCCCCCGCGACTGAAGCGGAGGTTGATGTCGTCGCTCCGGGCAGGGTCTACCTGCCCCGTGGCTGGGGTGAGATCGCCCGGGTCGGCAGGACGGGTGGCGCCATCGCAATCCACCTCGAGTATGATGGCGCCTCCCTGATGTTCTTCAAGGTCTTCGACGCGGAGGGGCACCGGCTGGAGTGCTGCCCTGAGGAAGGCGGCCGGGATCCTGCTGCGGCGAGGACTAGGCTCGTCAACCGCTTCCCCAGCAGCTCCTCGGGCAGCGGAGGCGTCGGAGGATCCAGCGACTCCGCCGAGCTCCTCGCGACCCCGGAGACGAGTGACGATAGCTACGAGCCCCCGAGCTTGCATCGCTCCCGGAGCAGGGCGGGCTCATCGGTCCACCGTCGCCACTGCTCTGTATGGGGTTGGCGCTCGCGGCTGACGGCCACTGTTGATGATGGCATCTCTTGCAGAGGCGCGCGTAGTTAGCACTCTTTAGGATCTGCTCCTTTTATTCCCTGCGAGGAATCGAAGAACACACCCCGCAGGGGTTTGTAAGATGTTTGTAGTTCTGTTTGTTAGTATGATCCTTATCATGAAGCGGTGAGGGGTGCTCGTCCCGTCTTAGCTTAGTTCCTCATTTCGAACCTCGCAAGGACTTGACGCTCTGTGCTGACAGGTCCCGGTCCCAAGGCAGGCTTCAGCAGTCGCTAGTATGCCAGGTCGCGATGCCGTGGTCAAGGCCAGGAGGTGAGCGGCCCGGGGTCCAGTAAGAGCCCCTGAGTCGCGATGCTCAGGAGGTCCCCTTTAGTGCTCAAGCAGCCATCACTGGGTGAGAAAGGAGTGCGACGTTGCTAAAAACGGAACTGCATTAGGTGCGTGGTCGGCGCTGTGACAGCTAGTGATTCCAGAGGGTGACTTATCTCGGGGGTCGGAAACCGTTCCCTGGCGCGGCGCCGGGCGCGCGTGTTGGCAGCCAAGGAGTTGCCTGGCGAGGTCCCCCACGTGCCTCTTCCCTCTCATCTTTGCTCCCCTTGGTGCTCTACGTCCTCAGGTCCCGGCCCTCGAGCGGGGCTCAGCCGTCGCTGGTATGCCAGGTCGCGATGCCGTGGAAAGGCCAGAGGGTGAGGGCTGGAGAGCCGGTAAGAGCCCATGAGTCGCGATGCTCAGGTGCCCCCCCTTTAACGTGCAAGCGGTTCGCGTGGACGAGAGCGAAAGAGACGCCGCGGAGGCCCCCGCTGGACGCTGCTTCTTAAAATGGTCTTGCGAGTTTATCATGAGAAAAACGAGGGTTTGCCGTTACAACTGCCGGCCAGCTGTTGGTTGCTCTAGGAGGGTGACGAGGCACTGAAGGCTTGGTGAGGTGGCGCCCTGCGGGGTTGCCGCGGCTAGAGCTCAGCCGTCCAGGTTTGTCGACGTTGCAGGGACGGACCCACGCGCAAGCGTCGTGCCGTGAGGGAGCAGCTCCATCAGTTGGTGTCAATCGAGTAGGCGATTAGGTCAAGCACCTTAGTCATGAAGGAGCAAATCCATTTAGATAGGCACAAAAAGAAACGATCACCGCTGGGTCGAGCCCGAGCGACTTTGGGGATGATGCAGCCTGAGGGGCGCCCCCGATAAAGTAAGCTGAAAACATGAATAAAAGGGGATACACACTGCAGGGACGGACCCACGCGCCCTGGGAATGATGCAGCCCTGGGGGGCGCTCCCAGCTGAAAATGAAACTCGAAGGATGTCACCTAATGATGCTGGAGATGGAGGCATGCTGAAGTAGCGGATCACGTGCGCTGCGGGAGACGATCTTCACGAGCCTCCAGGCCCAGGGGCCTCGGGAGGCTCCGAGGGCGCTGGCGACTCCTTGCGGACCATCTCCATCTCCGCCAGGACTGCAGAATGCCTGGACGCCTGAGCCTCCAAGATGCTCCTCATGAGGCGCTGACGCACAGCAGCCTTGTTCGGCAGGCCGTGAGGCATGCGAACATAGCTGTGAGGTGGGCCTTCGCAGCGCCCCATGCGTGAGGACCAGAGGCGCTCCTCAGAGGCGGCTCGGTTGAGTCCTGGTATGTCGATGCAGACGCGCAGCCCACCATCCTCGCCTAGATGGGGAGCTACGGCGGGCAAGCGGCGGCTGCCACTCATGACTCTTGACTCCTGCAACTCCTGAATGATCCCACCGATGAATTCCTGAGGGTTTGGCCCTCCTTGCCTTGCTTCCTCCTGAGGGAAACGTGCGTTGAAGCACGCCTCCAAGTGGTGCCCGAGCGCCTCCCTCGTAATTTTAGCAAAGTCGATGGCCCTCCAGAAGAGAGCCCCCAAGCCCTGCTCGAGGAGGGCACCGGGCGCGCCTTCCTATGCGACAGAAGGAGGTGCCCCCTGAACGGGCGCGAACGCTGAGGGGCCTGCCTCCCGAGGGGTCGGGCCAGGCGATGTCTTCTTCTTCTTAGGAGCAGCCTCGGGAGGCCTCCCGCTCCTGTGATCTGGGTCTTCAATTGACGCGGCTTGGAAGGCACGTTCTAGGGAACACACAGCGTGTCTCTCTTCACAAGGCACAGTGATGACTCCGCCGCTTCCTAGCATCTTGAGGACATTGTAGCTGTGATGGGTCACGGCCATGAACTTGGCCAGGGCTGGGTACCCGAGGATGGCGTTGTACGGCAGGCGGATGTGAGCGACGTCGAAGTCAATGAGCTCTGTGCGGTAGTTGTCGCGGTTCCCAAAGGTAACAGGAAGGCGGACCTGCCCTATCGGAATGGTGGAACATCGGTGACTCCTGAGAAGGGCTTGGTTGGCTGCAGCTGATTGTATGGCACTTGGAGATTGTTGAACATTTCAACGGATAGGACATTGAGTCCTGCTCCGCCATCGATGAGGGTCCTGGTGACTTGCACATTGCTGATGATCGAGGAGCAGAGCATCGGGAGGACTCCAGCTATGGACGCGCACTTGAGATGATCCGCTGAGTTGAACGTGATAGCGTACGATGACCACCTGAGAGGGCGCGTGGCCTCAAGCTTGGGGAGGACTGCATTCACTTCGCGGGCAAACTGCTTGAAGATGCGCTAAGAGGCTGGGGCTTGTGCGCCGCCCAAGATGCAAGCGACTGCACGTGACTCCTGGAAGCCTCCAGCCCCCTCGTCCTGATGATGGTCTTCATTCCTCCTTGGCTGTGGTGGCAGAGGAGGGAGGCCCGCATTGCCTTGTGGGTGATCCTCGCGGGGCTGATCTCTCCAGCCCCCCTCGCGAGGTGGGTCCCTTCAACCTCCCTCACGAGGCTGATCCTGCCAGCGGTCCTCACGAGGTCGGTCACGCCACCCTTGGCGAGGGTCACGGTCTTCCCATCGTCCTCCACCTCTTCCTCCTCCTCGGCCATAGCCCCTGTCCCTGTGCTCGGGGCGTCGGCCGGCACGCACGTCTCGCACGGCTCTGAGCTCTTGGCATTTGTTGGTGTTGTGGGTGTGGAGGTTGTGGTACACGCAGTACCGGCTGCCCTTGGATGACTCAGGTTGATCCCTGCCTCGCTTGGTGTCTGGCTCTGCTGCAAGCACGGCAGCCCCCTTGCGCTTCACGTCCTTGGTCTTGGGCTTCTTCTCTTCTGGTTCAGCGGCTGGCAGCTCGAGGAGGGACAGGCGCCCTTCCTCAACCCTTGCGCACTTGGTCGCCAGATTGAACAGCTCCAGGGAGGTGCACAAGTCTTCATGGATCGCGAGCTCCTCCTTCATCTTGACGTCATGCATGCCGTCGGAGAAGGCTGAGATGATGGCCTCCTCAGACACCTTGGGGATCTTAAGGCGAGCGCTGGATGAACTTCTGCAGGGTCTCCCCCGGCTGCTGCTTGATGCGGCCCAAGTCACTCATGGCCGGGGGCCGGTCGCGGGTGCCTTGGAAGTTGGCGATGAATCGGGTGCGCATCTCGTCCCAGGAGGATATCGTGCCAGGAGCCAGGTTCAGGAGCTAGGTGCGGGCGACGTCCTTGAGTGCCATGGGGAACCAGTTCGCCATGACCTTCTCGTCTCCGTTGGCAGCTTCTATGCCCAGCTCGTAGAGCTGGAGGAACTCAGCAGGGTCAGTCGTGCCATCGTAGCGCGGAGGCAGGTCTGGCTTGAACTTGCCCGGCCATGCCATGTTGCGCAGCTCGGCCGAGAAGGCACGGCAGCCAGCAGTGGCCGCGGGAACCCTTTGGTGAGGGAGAGCTTGATCTTGCAGGTCTCTGTGCGCTGCGGCCAGGTGCAGCGCGGGGTCTTGATGCGCCGGAGCAGGTGTGTGCTCGTGTCGAGCCGGTGCGAGGAGCACACGGGCGGCTTCCTGAGGACGAGGGACCTCTTGGCACCTCTTCTCTTGCTGTGCTGGCGCCGGACGGAGTGGGTTTCGCCCAGGGGCCATGTGCCTTGGAGCCAAGGCGCCTTCTTGAGGTGGAAGCGGCTGAGGCACCCCCTGAGCTTCGTCGCCCACGCAGGGCGGTGCGCGGTGCAATGAGAGGGACGGTGCAGGGGAGCCTCCAGCGGTGCTGACGAGCTTGGTGATGCGGGCGAGCCACTCGTCGTAGAGGTCGTCAACAGGACGGTAGTGCAGGAGCTCCCGCGCCAGGAGCAGCGCGGCGTGCGCATCCGCAGGAGCACGACGGGTGTGGGACGATGTGTCGGCCGGAGTCAGCGACGAAGTGGCGGTGCGGCCTTCTCGCTGCACCGATGGATGCAGGGACGATGTCTGCTGCTCGTTCCCCGCCGAGCCGGTGGCGGCGTTGACAGCAGGCGACAGGGAACGATGGGGGCCGTCTGGGCGACGCGAGCGGCGAGAGCGGCCCGGCGCTCGACGCGGGCGCGACGTGCGTCTGACATGGATGGGACGGGCGGTGAAAACACGAGGCGACAGAAGGCAGATTCTGGCACACCCCTACCTGGCGCGCCAAATGTCGGATTTCGGGTTCCGGCAGACCCTTGAGGTTCGAACACTAGGGTGCGCATGGAGATCACACCCTCAGCCTACCCATGTTTCACCGCCTCGCTAGGATCTAAACTACTCGAAGAACAACACAAGTGACACAAGATTTATACTGGTTCAGGCCACCATTGTGGTGTAATACCCTACTCCAGTTTGTGGTGTGTGGATTGCCTCTGGGGCTGATGAGGAACAGTACAAGGGAAGAACAGCCTCGCGAGTGTCTGTTCTTGGTTGGTGCGATGAACTTCTAGGAGGGTTAAGTCGCCTCTCTCTCTGTGTGTCTTTCTATCCTTGTTCTCTCGATGCCACTCTCTCTCTCTCTCTCTGTGTGTGTGTGTCTTTCTATCCTTGTTCTCTCGATACCTCTCTCTCTCTCTATGTGTCTTTCTATCCTTGTTCTCTCGATGCCTCTACCCTGTGGGTGGCTAGTCCTATTTATAGGCGATGGCCCCGGGCCTCTTCCCAAATATTGAGCGGGAAGGGCGCCAACAATTGGCCATTTTGAAGGGGAACATCTAGTACACTTATCCTGACTAAAGTTGGTCCTCGCCTGCCAAAAGACCCTGATGATGACGCTGGCTTGGGCTCTATGATGACCTCCACTCTGCCATCTTGCTGGTCTTGGTCTTGTTTCACCGAAATGGTTACCTTTGATTGATACCCTTGCCTGCGCTTGCCCCCTTTGCACCAAAGGGGAAACAAGGACTCTACGCAGGCCGGAGCCCGCCTGGCGCCCGCCTGGCCTTGGTCGTCATGGCTTGCATCACGGGCACCTCATGATGTACCCCGCCTTGATCTCTCCGCCTCCTCGCGAGCCTGCCTGATGAGGCCGTGCCTGAGGAAGCCTCCTGTCATCCGCCCCGCGAGGCTTGGCCCCTCGCGAGGGTCTTGAGCATGTGTTGATGAAGACGGGTCGTACTGGGCCACTCCTTGAGCCACACTGCACGCCGCAGGCAGGCAAGTCTGGGTACCCCCGTTCCCAAAATGCCGACAAGGCTGGATTTTCATGATCTGGCCCCTAACTTCATCCTCAACATCTCGGCGTTTATCGTCGTGTGTGAGGCTTTTCTCCGCATCAGGCCCCACTTTGACCTGTGGCTAAAGATCTTCAACATGAAGCCAAAGATAGTGGTCGGCCAGCAGGCGGAGTGCGGTGGCGCCATGGTGGGCAACATGCCCAGCGTCATCTGGCTCGAAGGCTCCTTTGCGGAGATCATGAAGGGGTGGCAATCGGGTGGTTCTACATCACCAAACCGTGCGACGCCAACTGGGTTGCGGCCCCTGAATTCCGATCCGGCCTCCCTGTGCGGCTCACTTCCTGGCAGAGGAAGGGCCTAGCCTGGGGTGCATCCACGGAGCTGACCGGACTCAAGAACTGCATCAAAAACATGATAACCAAGAATATCAAGATGGTCAATGTGGTCCGGGTCATGCTATTTCGCTGGATTCTCCCGTGTTAGAGACGGGCATTCAACCTGTGGGAGTTCGACGCGGCCCAACACCAGACACTGCAAGAGCTTTTTGACAGGACGCACAAAGACGGCTGGAAGGTGTTGTTCAAGGCCCGCGAAGTTTCTCCTCCCACCTCTAAGGACCGCGGACTCAGCGCCAGGCGCCAGGCCAATGCGGTAAGCATTCTACATTTCGCAAGATGTGCCTTTCCTCAGTATATTCATGGGAGAAACTTAGGCCATTGTGCTGATTTTAACAGGAATATGTGGCAACGGCAAAGCGGATCGACTGTCCACCTCCATTGCCTGAGGACCCAGCAGATGAACTCCTGACAGAGATGCTGGTTCCGGCACCCTATAAGGTGCCGGAGAAGAAAGCCAAGAAAAAGGCCACAGGGACCAGAAGAAGTTCCCGGTGCAACGTGGTGCTGGACTCATCGTCCGAAGACACCGGGGTGCACTCCTCCAATGATAACGAGGAGGAGGAGGAGGAAAACCCTCTCCCTCAAAACGAGGGGGAGAAGAAGAGGAAGGCCACCCCTTCCGAGGAGGCCGAAGGGTCCAAGAAGGGATGGACCCTCCCTCCGGACCACTCCACAACTGCCACCTATAGCGAGGAGGAGTGGCTACCCAGGGGCAAGCCCCTGGCGAGATCGTAAGTATCCGCACCCTGTAATAATTTTTGTGCGACTTAACTTCACAGTTTGTTATAACGCCGAACACGCATATGCAGTCCAGCCAGGTCCCATCCCAAGGTATCCTCTTCGGATGGGTCTTTGAGTGATTCGGCAATGAATTCACTCCTGACGGCCACCTCCCCTCGGCCAGCGGATGCCACGGAGGTGTTGTCCCAAAGGGTACCAGAGCAGGGGGAGGTGGCTCTGGAGACGCCCCAAGGCGAAATTCCAGACGCCGTGCACATGGGGGGTAAGATCCCCATAGATTATGCTGACGAGAGCCGCAGCAGGTTGGGCTCCCAGGCGGACACTCCACCAGAACCTCCAAAGGTTTCGGATTCGGGTGGGCAGCCCCTCGCTACGGAGGGCGAGCCGGCCGTGCCGATGACCTCTGTCGCGCCGGAGGCGTCGGATAGTCTGCTGGAAGTGCTTCGCGGCACTTCCATTGATGAAGAGCGCCATACTGTTATGAGTACGGTGATTCAGAAGGTTCGGTCTGCCAAAAGCGGATTGACTGAAGCCTGCATCAGCCTCCTAATAGGCTTTGAGGTAAGTAGTCAAAAGTGTGAGAAATTATCACCCAATAGATAGTAGCCCCTGATACTCTGTTTGGTGTTCGGAAAGAAAAGACAAACGGAGGGTCAACTCTAAACCACAGGAATCTAATAGTATGTGTCTATGTGAATAAGCATGCGGGGTTGCTTGCCACTGCTGCCCGCACAGCAGAGGTCACCGGACTCGAACGGGACCTGAAGCGGGACGAAGAGAAGCTCAGCCTCACGAAGAGGCAGCTCGAAGAGAACAAAGGTGAGTGATACCCCGTCCATGTGTCGTATATAGGAGAAAAAAATTGGTGACGCTAACGAAAAGCGTCATGATTTTTTAATAGGGGCCACGACCGAAGTGGCGGCCCTGAAGAAAGCGCTATCCGAGGCTGAAGACAAGGCGGCCACGGAGTGTATTAAGCGTGGAAAGCAAGATGCTAGGGTGGGCAAGGTACAGCAAGAGCTCCAGGAGCTCGGCAAGAAGTGCGAGTCCTTGGAGCGTGACTTCGAGATGCAAGAGTCTGAGCTTGCAAAGACCTATCAGAGCGCGAAAGATGCCAAGGCCGAAGCCCAAAAGGCCCAACAGGAAATCCAGGCGGACAAGAAGATAGCGGCGGGTAAGGCATTCATTATGCAAAGCAAGCATGTGGAGGAGACATTGCTTTTACTTACCCGAATTCGGAGCTCTCCAGGGGCATTCGCAGATCTGCCACACAGCATATCAGATGCCACGGAGTTCTACCGTGCCGAAGTGGGGAGCTTGACGGAGAAGCTATTCTGGTCCCAGTATATTGGAGCCGAACACCCAATGCCTCTGAGTGACCAACTGAAGCAATTGGTTGAACTCCATAGGGCGGCCAAAGTGGCCATGAAGGACTTCATAGTCCGGATGTGGCCTGGTGAGCCCCTGCCCGACAGCTACTTTAAAGCAGATGGTAAATGCCTGTCCGCGGCTTGAAGTTATCAAGCGATCCGTTTGTATTGAGGGTGCCCGCCGGGCCTTTGCCCGTGCGAAGATGCATTGGTCCAAGCTGGATGCAGAGAAGCTCGTGAAAGATGGACCGCTGGAGGGCAAGGCGCATCGCTACCTAGAGAAATATTATGATGGCGTTACGAAAGGCGCTCGTCTCGTGGCCGATGAATGTACCAAGGACACAATCTTTGAGTGAATGTACTCATGTCATCTTTGTAATATGAAAACGAATTTGTTTGTGCTATATGGCACTTTGTTGATTTAAAATATTACCTTCTGTGCGGCTGTTTATAAAATTCTGAAAGTATGCCAGTCGTCGGCTTCCGCGCCCACGTAACTAGTACTGTGGTGTTCGTGGAAAACCCAAACACTCTTTATCCAAATTTTTGGTCCTTTAAGGAGGTGTTCGGCGCAGCGAACAAGGCAATCAGACTATGCGGCTTTATAACTCTCACTTAGCCATAGAATTCTACAATTTTAAATTTCGGCAAAGCCCCTAGAATTCAGAAAGCCGAATTGGGGCGCTATACACGCCTAAATCAGACAAGGCTGATTCCTCGCCTGAAGCGGAAAAAATCTTTAAGGATTTAAGACCTCTCGAACAGCGACCAGCTCTCACCGCATCATGACAGTCAGTTTTCGGCTTTCTCTACTGAGGTGCTCGTCCGGAAGAACCGGGACACAATCGCAGTAGTTCTCCCTGTGCTACCTTAGCCGATATAACGGAACGTAAGGTACCAAAACAAGGGAGCCGGGCAAACCCAACTATTGACCCAAGACATGATTCGGAGCTGATGCATATAATGCTATAAGTTCGGGGTGCCGCACTGTCAAAAGTGTTCGGACTTATCTTGCCGTATTATGGGGCACCATAAGAACCCACTGGCAAACTGAACGTACCAAAGTGTATGGATTCAATATTAGATAAACATTTTTTAGGGAAAATGTGAAGATAGGAATAATAAGCTGACGCTATATATTATTTCCCATTGTTAAATAATACGTCCAAGCGTATGTGTACAATTAATGCATTAAGCAGAAGCAAATAGGACTATTTACATGTCCTATCCAAGGGTGGGCCGCATGCAGGTATGTAAAACAGGTATAATGATCATTGACAGATACCACCTGGGTATTCCCTTTGTGCGCAAAGCCTTTTGCCTCCTTGGTTTTCACTCCTGTGATAAGTCCGATGATCCGGTTCTCTGAAAGGGCTGCCCGAAAGTATAGGGTCCTGAAAGAGAAAGAAGGTTATTAAAGTATGCGGGTCTTGTGGCGGTCGAACCGCACTGTGGACTGCATCAACGTTGCGCCTCCGCCTATGCCCATGGTATTTTGAGTGCGTAATTGTGTACGTGCGGCACAAATTCTGCCTGAATGGGGCTAGGGCGGAGGCCGAACTGCTAGTCGTGCTCTTGGCATGCCTGGCGATCCTGTTGCAGAGTACTCCGGACTCGCTTGACGGTGTTCGGGGTTGTTGTGGCCGAATTGGCGGTCTGCCGGAGAAGGCTGCTTTGTACTTCTGCCGCGAGGGCCGGCGTGTGCTCTTCTATACGGAGAGAGCGGTCTGTGCTTCGATTGACTGTTATAACCCCGCGAGGTCCTGGCATCTTGAGCTTGAGGTATGCATAGTGTCGTACCGCGTTGAATCGAGCAAATGTGGTTCGTCCAAGCAGTGCATGATAGCCACTACGGAAAGGGACGATATCAAAGATTAACTCCTCGCTTCGAAAGTTATCCGAGGATCCGAAGACCACTTCCAGTGTTATGGAGCCCGTACACCGGGCCTCTACTCCTGGAATTACACCTTTAAAGGTGGTTTTGGTGGGTTTGATCCTTGAAGGATCGATGCCCATTTTGTGCACTGTGTCCTGATAAAGCAGGTTCAGGCTACTGCCACCGTCCATAAGGACTCGTGTGAGGTGGAATCCGTCGATGATTGGGTCAAGGACCAATGCGGCTGAATCACCATGATGGATGCTGGTAGGGTGGGCTTTAGGGCCTCCTCCTCGAGTTGAGGTAGCAACTTGTGCTTTGGGTAACCTTTGGTGAGGCGCTCGAGTCCGTATTCCTCGGCTGCCAGGACCTCAGTCCATCTGTCTATGAGCAGATCTTGATCATCTTGGAGCTGCTGCTGCTTCTTTTTCAGGCTTCTTGCAGTGGCCATAAGCCGGCGCTTGAAGCGCTCCTGCTCTACGATATCCTCAGGTATACTGAATTCATCGTCACCGAGGCTCACCTCGTCTTCGGAGGGGGGCATGTAGTTGTCCTCCTCCAAGTATCCGTCTGTCGCCTGTTCATCTAGGCTAACCTGCCCGTCCTCCTGTCCAGCCTGCTCGAAGGCAGGTTGATCGGGAAATTATTCATCTTCACCACCATCCGGATTGTTTTCATCTCCTGTGCCGGCATTGCTGTGGCGAGGCTTAGAGCGGCGCCAATGACGCCCATGCTTTGATTTCCTCCTTAAGGGGTTATCCTCTATTGCCTCATCGCAATTGGTTTCTTTGGGGGTGTCCACCATATATATATATATATATATATATATCATACGAGGAGGTGGCTGTCCAACATCCCGTGGGCGGTGATTCCTGTTCTTCTCCTACATCGTCGTCCACACCGTCGATGTCTTCGGAGTTGAAGTCAAGCACGTCGGTCAAATCATCAACAGTGGCAATGAAGTGGGTGGTGGGTGGGTAACGAATTTCCTCGTCGCCTGCTTCCCACTCGAGCCGGACATAGTTCGGCCAAGAGTCTCCTAACAAAGAGAGAGACCTTAATGAATTCAGCATGTCACCGAAGGGCGAGTGCTGAAAGATATCCGCAGCGGTGAACTCCATTACCGGAGCCCAATCGGATTTGATGGGCCCAGGTGCGTACGGTCCGGAGCCTACAGTCGGACGCAAGTCCGGGGGTCCGGCGACATAGATTTCCTTGGAGGTGGAGTCTGTGTTCGGCTCTATCGCCGATGAGTATGCGGCCTCCGGGGCGGGGTCCATCCACCCGTCCTCGGACGACGTGATCTGCCCCGGATTTAGGTCCGGAGCTACTGCAGGTGCGATATCCTGAATATTGTCTGACAGCAGATCTAAGTCGTGCTCGTCGTGACTGTTCGACGCTCCTAGCATAGGCCCGAATCCGTCGAAGATCAAGTCTTCACGGATATCGGCCGTGTAGTTCAAGATTCCGAACCTGACCTGATGGCCAGGGGCGTAGCCGTCGATCTGCTCCAGATGGCCAAGTGAATTGGCCCGCAGTGCGAAGCCGCCGAACATGAAGATCTGTCCAGGGAGAAAAGTCTCACCCTGGACCGCGTTGTTGTTGATGATTGAAGGAGCCATCGAGCCTTGCTGTGACGACACAGAGGAACTCTCAATGAAAGCACCAATGTCGGTGTCAAAACTGGCGGATCTCGGGTAGGGGGTCCCAAACTGTGCGTCTAAGGCTAATGGTAACTAGAGGCAGGGGACATGATGTTTTACCCAAGTTTGGGCCCTCTCGATGGAGGTAATACCCTACTTCCTGCTTGATTGATCTTGATGATATGAGTATTACAAGACTAATCTACCACGAGATCGTAGAGGCTAAACCCTAGGAGCTAGCCTATGATTCTGATTGTTCTTGTCCTAGGACTAAACCCTCCGGTTTATATAGACACCGAAGGGGGCTAGGGTGATACGTCCATTTTGCATCATGCTTTTATGTCAATATTTATTGCATTATGGGCTGTTATTTCACGTTATGTCACAATACTTATGGCTATTCTCTCTTATTTTACAAGGTTTACATGAAGAGGGAAAATGCCGGCAGCTGGAATTCTGGGTTGGAAAAGGAGCAAATATTGAAGGACTATTCTGCGCAACTCCAAAAGTCCTGAAACTCCACGGAATACCTTAAAATAAATAAAGAAAAATCGTCACCAAAGATGAAGGCCAGGGGGCCCACACCCTGCTCACGAGGGTGCCCCCCCCCCGGGCGCGCCCCCCTACATCGTGGGCCCCCTGGTGGCTCTCCGACACCCATCTTCTCCTATATGAAGTCTTTCGATGAGAAAAAAATAGGGAAGAACTTTTCGGGACGAGGCTCCGCCGCCACGAGGCGGAACCTTGGTGGAACCAATCTAGGGCTCCGGCAGAGCTGTTCTGCCGGGGACACTTCCCTCCAGGAGGGGGAAATCATCACGATCGTCATCACCAACGCTTCTCTCATCGGGAGAGGGCAATCTCCATCAACATCTTCACCAACACCATCTCATCTCCAAACCCTAGTTCATCTCTTGTATCCAATTCTTGTCTCCAAGTCCGGGATTGGTGCTAGTAGGTTGCTAGTAGTGTTGATTACTCCTTGTAGTTGATGCTAGTTGGTTTATTTGGTGGAAGATCATATGTTCAGATCCTTTATGCACATTATTACCCCTCTGATTATGAACATGAATATGCTTTGTGAGTAATTACGTTTGTTCCTGAGGACAAGGGAGAAGTCTTGCTATTAGTAGTATGTGAATTTGGTATTCGTTTGATATTTTGATAAGATGTATGTTGTCTAACCTCTAGTGGTGTTATGTGAACCTCGACTACATAACACTTCACCCCTATTTGGGCCTAGAGGAAGGCATTGGGAAGTAATAAGTAGATGATGGGTTGCTAGAGTGACAGAAGCTTAAACCCTAGTTTATGCGTTGCTTCGTAAGGGGCTGATTTGGATCCATATGTTTCATGCTATGGTTAGGTTTACCTTAATACTTTTGTTGTAGTTGCGGATGCTTGCAATAGAGGTTAATCATAAGTGGGATGCTTGTTCAAGTAAGAACAGCACCCAAGCACCGGTCCACCCACATATCAAATTATCAAAGTATCGAACGCGAATCATATGAGCATGATGAAAACTAGCTTGACGATATTCCCATGTGTCCTCGGGAGCGCTTTCCTATTATAAGAGTTTGTCCAGGCTTGTCCTTTGCTACAAAAAGGATTGGACCACCTTGCTGCAATTTATTTACTTTTGTTACTTGTTACTCGTTACAATTTATCCTATCAAAAAACCATTTGTTACCACTTATTCCAGTACTTGCAGAGAATACCTTGCTGAAAACCACTTATCATTTCCTTCTGCTCCTCGTTGGGTTCGACACTCTTACTTATCGAAAGGACTACGATAAATCCCCTATACTTGTGGGTCATCAAGACTCTTTTCTGGTGCCATTGCTGGGGAGTGAAGCGCCTTTGGTAGGTGGAATTTGGTAAGGAAAAAGTTTATTTAGTGTGCTGAAATTTTCTGTCACTTGTTACTATGGAAAGTAATTGTTTGAGGGGCTTGTTTGGGGTATCTTCACCCCGTCCGGTTGAGCCAAGAGTTGCTCCTCAACCTACTGCACCTACTGAACCTATTGAAAATGAAACTGCTTTTCAGGTTCCTTCGGGTATGATGGAAAAACTGCTAGCTAACACTTTTGCAGGAGATGGAACAAAGCATCCTGACGAACATCTACGCTTTATGGATGATATTTCTGGACTATTTAAGCTTGCAGGTATACCCGATGATGTTGTTAAGAAGAAGGCTTTCCCTTTATCTTTGGAGGGATACGCATTGACATGGTATAGGCTATGTGATGATACGAGATCATGGAACTATAAAAGAGTGAAATTGGATTTCATCAAAAGTATTACCCTATGCATCTTGTTCATCGTGATCGCAATTATATATATAATTTTTGGCCTCGCGAAGGAGAAAGCATCGCTCAAGCTTGGGGGAGGCTTAAATCAATGTTATATTCATGCCCCAATCATGAGCTCTCAAAATTGACAATTCTCCAGAATTTTTATGCTAGGCTTTCTGATAATAATCGCAACATTCTCGATACTTCTTGTGCTGGCTCTTTTTTGATGAAGTCTATTGAATTTGGATGGAATTTATTGGATAGAATTAAACGCAACTCTGAAGATTGGGACCTCGACGAAGGTAAGGAGCCAGGTATGACATCTAAGTTTGATTGTGTTGAATCTTTTATGGATACCGATATTTTCCGTAAGTTTAGCACTAAATATGGACTTGATTCTGAGATAGTAGCTTCTTTTTGTGAATATTTTGCTACTTATGTTGATCTCCCCAAGGAGAAGTGGTTTAAATATCATCCCCCCATAGAAGTAAAAGTAGCTGCACCTATTAAAGTTGAAGAAAAGATTGTCTAGTCCATGCCATACCAACCATTGAACTTTCTGAAACATTTATCTTGAAGGAATATTAGTTCAATGAGCTATATGTTGTTATGAATTACAAAAACCACCCGGGGATTAGTTGCACTTTCAATCTCCCCCTGTTTGGTAATTGATGACAACATATAGATCAAAGCTTCGACAAATGATAATATAAATGAAGTACATCGTCGCTTTGACAAGTATGTGATAAGCAAGAGCTCCCCCTAAATTTGTGCATTATTTGAAATTTGCTTTTGAATGCAAATGCAATCAATTAGGATCATGGGTCACTCTTCCATGTCACATACATCTTGGTGGAGCGCTCAAAATGGTAGTGTATAAAATATGCACTCATCACCAACAAGATATGAATGATCATACATGAGAGATAGAATATCATCATTAAGCACAAGCACTAAAGTATGATTTGATCAAACATATGATCATAGAAGTATCTCACGCAAAAGCATAAATATTGTATCACCCAAACAAGCAAAGAAAATAGAGTAGCAGGAGAGGCAAAAAGAAGCAAACACTCCCTCTCTCTCTCAGCGTACGATCTATACACTTTCTCCCCCTTTGGCAACAAGTTACCAAAAAGCTTGAAAATGCATAGTGCTATGCGGCTCTAAGCATGATCTCCGGGAGATTCAGAGTGCGAAGGTGGCATGGAGAGGAGTCCTGCAATGAATGCATCCGAAGAGGTCTGAGGAGCTGGTGGAGTTGCAACTGGAGGAGCAACTGAAGCTGTAGTTGCAGGTGCTAACACTGTAGGTCTGGGATCAGTAACAACTGGCACAACTGATGACCTTGGTCCCCTTGGGACTTGCTGAAAAGCATCTGTTGTAGGTCCCTCATCCCTGTCTTCAAGATCTTCTTGAATCTTCTCCACAATTGACTGTATTTCTGTGACCTTCATATCTAAGTCATGAATTTTTGTCTCAATTATCCTCTCAGGACTCTCTTGATTTTGAGTCAGGGTGGCCAATCCTTTCTCAATCCTCAAATTAGCTTGAATGAGATAACCAAGTTGATCTTGCTTGGACTTCAGAAATATCTGGGATGCCTCTTAGCGCTTGGTGTCTTGGCTACCTTCTCTGCTTTTGCTTTTGCTTTCTTCTCCTGAGCCTACACAAATGTGGGATGTGATGGATCCATGACAACTACATTGTCTTCAAACTCTGGCAGCATGGGAAGATGTTCCTTGTCCAAAAGATACATGCCCTTGCCCATCTTGGAGTTGATGAGCATCTGAATATGTGGAGCATAGCCACATGATCTCTTTTGGTCTGCAGTCGTCCTTTTGATAGTCTCTACTATCAAGGACATCACCTTGAATTTCTCTGGCACATCAAACATATGCAGCAGATTTATTGAGTGCCCTCTAATCATCCTGTCATCTCCAGACTTGGGCAGCAAAGTGTGTCTGAGTATTGTTTGATTGTTGGCAGACCTGATAGCAGATAGTAAACTGATCCAAACTTATGAGTGTCCAAGGCAGCATCTGGAATCTCCTTGTGCATGTGTGCCATAGAATCATGTCCTTTTCTTGGCTTGGCATACACATCAGTGTCCTCCTCATGCTCTTCTGGGGCATTGATCAGCTTTGCCCACTCAGCAACAGAAGATTGGTACCTAGTACCCTCAGTCATTCAAACAATTTTACCATCAGGGTAAAAGTGTGTTGTAGAGTAAAACTGCATGATCAACTCATCGTTCCATTTAGTCAATTTTTGACCAACAAATGTGTCAACTCCTGTTGATCTGAGACTCTCATGGACTCCTAGGAAATAGTCAGCATTGTTGTTAATGAACTTCCAGTCAACCCATCTCATATCACTCACCATTGGCTTCTTGTCCAGGAGCATAGTCTCATAGAAGTCTTATTGTTCCTTTGTATGGGACCTATTGTCAACATCAGTCCTCCTTCTTATGGCATATGGGTATGTCTGCATCCAAAGCCTGAGACTTGCATCCTTTCTTAGCTTCATGTTCTCAGCCACAGGATGGGTGTCATCATGATCAGGGATCTTGGGCTTCAATTTCCTAAGCACTTGCCCTTCCTCTTCTTCTTCCACTTCAGGCACTGGGGCCTTGTTCTTTTCAGTTGCTGGAATGTTCCTAGTGGATCTCTTGGGGGCTTGAGTAGCAGCCTTGGGGGAAATCTTGGGCTTTGATGGAGCAGCACCTGACTTGATTGCATCCCCCATCAACTTCTGAGTTTTTGCAGGAGATGCATCTTTCTCTTCTTCCTCCTCATTTGGGTCTCTGATCATAGAAGATCTGCCAATAACTCTGGCCATGGTCTTTTTGACCCTCTCCTTCCTCTTCTCGCCCTCACCAACCTCTTTTGGTTCAAGTGTGAACTCATGGTTTCCTGGGTTGCTCTGGCTTTGGACATAGGAACCTTTCTGGCTGGAGCTTTCTTCTTCATCCTTGGCTTGGTGTTAGCAGCAGCGCCAAGCTCTTTCTTGTCACCTTTCCTTTTGGAAGAGACTTCCTCATCAACCTTAAAATCCTCATGTTCAGAATCTGATGTCCTCTTCTTCCTCTGCCTAGTTGCTGCTTTTGGCAGGTTGCTGGGAGTGCTTCTGCTCCCATCATCATAGCTGCTGTTAGAGGGACTAGTGCCCTCACTCCTCTGAACCTGTTCCTTAGACTTATTTTGGCTGTCACTGTAATCAGACATTGCTGAAAGCTGAAGGCTGACCCTGTGAATAGATATAGACGAGAAAATCATAGATAGATAGAGGGAGTACTTAGGCATTCTTGTCCATCCATTTGGCAAAAAAAACAATCAAAACAACAAATGGATGTTCTCGAATGAAGAAAATTATGCAACCAAGATGCTCACACAATAAGATAGCAAATGAAATATGTGGCAAAGCATGCACAAACACTATAGCATCTATCAAGAAATTGGCGATGACTAGGTCATCTATATATGAGTATATTGACTTAGGAGTCCAATGACAACATTGGATTATAGGTCATACTCATCGTCTAAGCACAAGTGGGGTTACCACTTTTACATAAAGCATTGTTGAGTTCACACCATTAGAGTTGCTTTAGCTCATTTCTTAGAGTAAAGCTCCCCCTAGATGTGATATCCCCTTTTAGAGGGATGAACTAACATTGGGTTTTGTCGATGATGACTTCATGTAGATGTTGAAGATGTGGATGCTCAATATTGATGTAGATCATTTGGAGCAATCCATTGGAGTGAGTTGCACTTTCAATACCTACATGGGTTAGTCCCGCAAGGAACAAACAAGGATATCCATAGACATAGAGTGAAGTACACACAAGATGATGTCCATGAAAGCATTAGGTTACCTTGTCCCTTGACTTACTAACAAGAGGGTTTGTGACTCCTTGAACTAGTGCAAGATGTGGAAGTTGATTGCACTTGTTCTTGCCAAAATGAATATGCATGAAGTATGTTGGCAGAGTCACCCGCAAGAACTCTCTAGTTCTTCTTCTTCGGGACCCACATCATCTTGATGGGAATCCTTGGGGTTGTAGATGTACTTGATGAAGTAGAGCTTGAGGTAGACTTGGGAACCCACTTGAGCAAGGCCTTTGGAGCTTCTTCAAATGCATCAATCTCCTCTTGAAGCTTGTCATTGCCTTTTAGCTTGTAGTCTTGTGGTGGAAGATCATCTTGAGCTTGTGTCCCCTTGAAGGAAGTAGGATCATACTTCTCTTGTTGAGGAACAAACTTTGTCTTGGGGTATTGATCTTCTTCCCACTCAACTCCATTGGCATTGAACTTTCATTCAAAACCAACACCTTGATTCTTCCGGTGCCTTCCTTGCTTGCGTACAATTTCCTCAAATTGCTTACTTACAGCAAGGCTCTTGTAAACACCTTTCTCTATAATTCCCTTCAATAAGCTATTTTCTTGCTCAAGTGTAACTTGGCTAAGAGAATCATTAGTGGAATCAACAGAACTACTACAAGCAACAATATTGGATTTAGCATGATTATTGTTACTACTAGAAGAATCTTTCTTACTCTTGTTACTAGATTTTACTTGTGGAATGTAAGTAGACAAGAGTAAACGCTTGGCAATGTAAGAAGAACTTTCCTTCCGAAGATCATCATTGATGGCTTTTAAGAACCCATGTTCTTGCTCTAGGTTGAGCTTCTCGAAGCATAGCTTCTCATGATTTTTTAAAATTTCTCGATGATCTTATAAGGTAGTTTCATGATCTAACTTAAGAGTGTTTAGTTCTTTAGTTAGACGCTCAATCTCCTTCTTATCATTGCCATTCGTTTCATCTTGATTAGCATGATTAATAGCAATTTCATCATAGTTTTTGTCACTAGCATTGTCAACAGGTAACTCATCATCACCTAGCAAATCATCTTAATCACTATTGAAATCAATATATTCGGGGTGTGATACCTTGGGGCCTTTAGCCATGAAGCATCTCCCAAATCCTTCATTTGGTGAGTCAAATATGTCATAGGACTTGGTTGACTGATAACCCACAAGTATAGGGGATCAATTGTAGCCTCTTTCGATAAGTAAGAGTGTCAAACCCAACGAGGAGCTAAAGGTAGAACAAATATTCCCTCAAGTTCTATCGACTGTCGATACAACTCTACGAACGCTTAATGTTCGCTTTACCTAAAACAAGTATGAAACTAGAAGGACTTTGTAGGTGTTGTTGGATAGGTTTGCAAGAATATAAAGAGCACGTAAATAAAAACTAGGGGCTGTTTAGATAAAGACACAATAAAGTTAGTATAGCGAGTGTGGAAAAGAGGTGGTAGGAGTTGCGAAATTGTCCCTAAGCAATTGACTACTTTACTAGACCGATAGCAAGTTTTATGTGGGAGAGGCCACTACTAGCATGTCATTGATAACCCACAAGTATAGGGGGTCGCAACAGTTTTCGAGGGTAGAGTATTCAACCCAAATTTATTGATTCGACACAAGGGGAGCCAAAGAATATTCTCAAGTATTAGCAGCTGAGTTGTCAATTCAACCACACCTGGAAACTTAGTATCTGCAGCAAAGTGTTTAGTAGCAAAGTAATATGATAGTAGTGGTAACGGTAACAAAAGTAAAGACAGCAAAAGTAATGTTTTTGGTATTTTGTAGTGATTGTAACAGTAGCAACGGAAAAGGAAATAAGCGAAAACCAGTATATGGAAAACTCGTAGGCACCGGATTAGCGATGGATAATTATGCCGGATGCGGTTCGTCATGTAACAGTCATAACATAGGGTGACACAGAACTAGCTCCAGTTCATCAATGTAATGTAGGCATGTATTCCGTATATAGTCATACGTGCTTATGGAAAAGAACTTGCATGACATCTTTTGTCCTACCCTCCACTGGCAGCGGGGTCCTATTGGAAACTAAGGGATATTAAGGCCTCCTTTTAATAGAGAACCAGAACAAAGCATTAGCACATAGTGAATACATGAACTCCTCAAACTATGGTCATCACCGGGAGTGGTCCCGATTATTGTCACTTCGGGGTTGCCGGATCATAACACATAGTAGGTGACTATAGACTTGCAAGATAGGATCAAGAACACACATATATTCATGAAAACATAATAGGTTCAGATCTGAAATCATGGCACTCGGGCCCTAGTGACAAGCATTAAGCATAGCCAAGTCATAGCAACATCAATCTCAGAACATAGTGGATACTAGGGGTCAAACCCTAACAAAACTAACTCGATTACATCATAAATCTCATCCAACCCATCACCGTCCAGCAAGCCTACGATGGAATTACTCACGCACGATGGTGAGCATCATGAAATTAGTGATGGAGGATGGTTGATGATGACGACGGCGACAAATCCCCCTCTCCGGAGCCCCGAACAGACTCCAGATCAGCCCTCCCGAGAGAGATTAGGGCTTGGCGGCGGCTCCGTATCGTAAAACGCGATGATTTCTTCTCTCTGATTTTTTTCTCCCCGAAAGCCAATATATGGAGTTGATGTTGGCGTCGGAGGGCCACCAGGGGGCCCACGAGGTAGAAGGGGCGCGCCCAGGGGGGCGCCCCCAACCCTCGTGAGCAGGGTGTGGGCCCCCTGGTCTTCATCTTTGGCAAGGATTTTTTATTGTTTTTTCTAAGGTGTTCTGTGGAGTTTCAGGTCATTCCGAGAACTTTTATTTTCTGCACATAAAACAACACCATGGCAATTCTGCTGAAAACAGCGTCAGTCCGGGTTAGTTCCATTCAAATCATACAAGTTAGAGTCCAAAACAAGGGCAAAAGTGTTTGGAAAAGTAGATACGACGGAGACGTATCAACTCCCCTAAGCTTAAACCCTTGCTTGTCCTCAAGCAATTCAGTTGACAAACTGAAAGAGAAAAAGAAAAACTTTGACAAACTTTGTTTGCTCTTGTTGTTGTAAACATGAAAAGCCTGCATTCAAGTTTCAGCAATTATTATGAACTAACCATACTCACAATAACATGTAGGTCTCACAATTACTCATATCAATAGCATAATCAGCTAGCGAGCCATAATGATAAAACTCGGATGACAACACTTTCTCAAAATAATCATAACATGATATAACAAAATGGTATCTCGCTAGCCCTTTCTGAGACCGCAAAACATAAATGCAAAGCACCTTTAAATATCAAGGACTGACTAAACATTGTAATATGGTAAAAGAGATCCAGTCAAGTCATACCCAATATAAACCAATTATAATGAATGCAAACGACAGTGTGCTCTCCAGCGGGTGCTTTTTAATAAGAAAGGTGATGACTCAATAGATAGGCCCTTCGTAGAGGGAAGCAGGGATTTGTAGAGGTGATAGAGCTCGGTTTTGAAATAGAGATAAATTATATTTTGAGCGGCATACTCTCATTGTCAACATAACAACTAAAAGACGACGATATCTTCCATGCTAAACAGATTATAGGCAGTTCCCAAACAGAATGGTAAAGTTTATACTCCCCCTCCTCCACAAGCATCAATCCATGGCTTGCTCGAAACAACGAGTGCCTCCAACATTCAACGGATCCCAGGGGGAGTTTTGTTTGCAGTTATTTTGATTTAATTTGCATAAAGCATGGGACTGGGCATCCCGAAGACCAGCCATTTTCTCGTGAATGAGGAGCGGAGTCCACTCCTCTTGAGAATAATCCGCCTAACACGGAAGATAAGGGCAACTCTAGTTGACATATGAGCTATTTGAGCATGCAAAACAGAATGTTTATTTGAAGGTTTAGAGTTTGGCACATACAAATTTACTTGGAACGGCAGGTAAATACCGCATATAGGTAGGTATAGTGGACTCATATGGAACGACTTTGGGGTTTAAGGAGTTTGGATGCACAAGCAGTATTCCCGCTTAGTATAGGTGAAGGCTAGCAAAAGACTGGGAAGCGACCAACTGAGAGAGCGACAACAGTCGTAAACATGCATTAAAATTAATTTACACCAAATACAAGCATGAGTAGGATATAATCCACCATGAACATAAATATCATGAAGGCTATGTTGATTTGATTCAACTACATGCATGAACATGTGCCAAGTCGAGTCACTCAATTCATTTAAAGGAGGATACCATCCCATCATACCACATTATAATCATTCTAATAGCATGTTGGCACGCAAGGTAAACCATTATAACTCATAGCTAATCAAGCATGGCACAAGCAACTATAATCTCTAAATGTCATTGCAAATATGTTTACTTCATAATAGCTAACTCGGGAACGATGAATCATCATATTTACAAAAACAAGAGAGGTCGAGTTCATACCAGCTTTTCTCATCCCAATAAGTCCATCATATATCATCATTATTGCCTTTCACTTGCACGACCGAACGGTGTGTATAATAATAAGAGTGCACGTGCATTGGAATAAGCTGGAATCTGCAAGCATTCAAGAGAAGAGAAGACAAGTAATATGGGCTCGAAGTTAAATAAACAATCATGCATATAAGAGCCACTAAGCGTTTTCAATATAGTCTTCTCGACCCCCAAAAGAAAGGAAAAGAAAATAAAACTATTTACATGGGAAAGCTCCCAACAAGCAAAAGAAGAACGAGAAATATTTTTGGGTTTTCTTTTAATTACTACAGCAAAGAAATAAACTACCACTAATTTTTTTTGGTTTTTTCTTAAGGTTTATCAAACACACAAGAAGAAAGCAGAAAAAAGAAAATAAACTAGCATGGATATTACAGTGAAAGAGTATGAGCACCGACATCTAGCAATGAGTGTGTGTGAACATGAATGTAATGTCGGTGGGAAATACGTACTCCCCCAAGCTTAGGCTTTTGGCCTAAGTTGGTCTATTGCCAGGGATAGCCTGGCGGATTCCCGTAGGTGAAACTGGGGTCATACTGTGATGCAGCGGCTATCGCCGCCTGAGCTGTAGCGTGGCGTCGAGCAGCCTCCGCTCTCCTCTCGTACTCATCTGCCTCCTCTCTGGTAATAATATATCTTCCTTTTGTCTGAAAATCAAAGAAGGCAGGAGCAGGAAGAGCAATATGGACTACATGACATTTGTTAAAGATTAGTCGATACTGGAGAGGTGGTTCATTCCTCTCAACAAACTTGTGGGAAACCATAGAATCAAAATCTAAATAAGAAGGGGGTAACTCCATATCACCCTCACGAATGTCTATCTCAAGAAAATTAGCTAAACGGGTTGCATAAATTCCTCCAAAGAAATCTCCGTTATGTCTATTCTGATGCAACCTGCGAGCTACAATGGCTCCCATATGATAAGATTGGTCTCCTAACACAGCACTCCTGAGAATGCTTAGATTAGGGACACACATGTGACATGCTTCATCCTTAGCAGTTATGCATCTACCTATGAAGAGAGCAAAATAATGTATAGCAGGGAAATGAACGCTCCCTATAGTGGCTTGTGTTATATCTCTAGATTCCCCCACAGTTATTTTAGCAAGAAAGTCTCTATATTCAGATTTAGGGGGATCCCTAACATTACCCCAAGATGGAAGTTTGCAAGCAGAAGTAAAATCCTCTAAGTCCATGGTATAAGATTTGTCATAAAGGTCAAACATGACTGAAGGAGAATTACGCAAAGATGAAAACTCAAACCTCCTCACAAATGAACTTGTGAGATCATGATACTGGGGGCATTTGTCAGCTTCAAAATCCTCAAGACCGGCGTTACGCAAATATGCACTAAATTCTTCTTTGATTCCCACTAGATTCATAAAAATTTTCGATGGCCATTCACAGGGCCTCACAGGAGCGTCTCTTGGTGGTTCCTTGTCAGCATCACGTATTGCAAGTCTGGGACCTTGCTTCCTTGAAGAACCACCTTGGAACATCCTCCTAAACATATTGTTTCCTCTGAAAAATTTCTGAATTTTTTTAGTAACTTCAAGTAAAAAGTGAACCAACTTCAATAAAATTGATAGCAACAACTCCCATAAGTGCCTAGGGCCTATATAAAGCATTGGAACTACTTGGAACCGTATAAATTTGACATGCAAGCTCAAGAACATGGTCACCTATGCAACACAAATTTGCAATGAATAAAGCACTAGAACAAAAACTAACTGGACCAATGGAGGAGTCACATACCAAGGAACAATCTCCCCAAGCAGTTTTGCGAGAGGTGCTTTGAGCAAGGAGATCGAAAATCACAGCAACGGGGGCTGGAACTCGTGCTTGAGTTGGTTTTTCGTGTTTGTGTGAAGCAGAGGAAGAAGATGGGTGCAGGGATAAGTGGAGGATGGCCACCGTGGCCCCATGAGGCAGGGGGCGCGCTCCCTCCACCCTCGTGACCAGGTGGCAGCTCCCCCCGTGGTAATTTTTGCACAGTAAATCCTCAAATATTCCCGAAAAAATCATATTAAATTGGCATGGCACTCTGAGGACTTTTATTTTTGGGATATTTTTATATTGCACGGATAAGTCAAGAGACAGACAGAAAAAATACTATTTTACTTTATTTCTACTAAATAACAGAAAATATAAAGAGAGTACAGAAGGTTGTGCTTCTAGTTTCATCCATCTCGTGATCGTCAAAATGAACCCACTAACAAGGTTGATCAAGTCTTGTTAACAAACTCATTCCGAATAATCACGGAACCGGAGAAATTTCGAATAACACTAAGTTACCTCAACGGGGATATGAAAATCCCCAACAATAAGAATATCATACTTTTTCTTGACAGCAGGGAGAGGGAATTCAAAACCTCCAAATATAATCGATGGAATTTTTCCAATAGAGTTGATACTATAAACTTGAGGTTGTTTCCTCGGAAAATGTACCATGTGCTCATTTCCATTAACATGAAAAGTGACATTGCCTTTGGTGCAATCAATAACAGCCCCTGCAGTATTAAGGAAACGTCTTCCAAGAATAATAGACATACTATCATCCTCGGGAATATCAAGAATAACAAAGTCCGTTAAAATAGTAACGTTTGCAACCACAACAGGCACATTCTCACAAATACCGACAGGTATAGCAGTTGATTTATCAGCCATTTGCAAAGATATTTCAGTAGGTGTCAACTTATTCAAGTCAAGTCTACGATATAAAGAGAGAGGCATAACACTGACACCGGCTCCAAGATCACATAAAGCAGTTTTAACATAATTTCTCTTAATGGAGCATGGTATAGTAGGTACTCCTGGATCTCCAAGTTTCTTTGGTATTCCACCCTTAAAAGTGTAATTAGCAAGCATGGTGGAAATTTCAGCTTCAGGTATCTTTCTTTTATTAGTAATGATATCCTTCATATACTTAGCATAAGGATTTGTTTTGAGCACATCAGTTAATCGCATGTGCAAAAAGATGGGTCTAATCATTTCAGCAAAGCGCTCAAAATCCTCATCATCCTTCTTCTTGGATGGTTTCAGAGGAGAAGGCATGGGTTTCTGAACCCATGGTTCCCTTTCTTTACCATGTTTCCTAGCAACGAAGTCTCTTTTATCATAACGTTGATTCTTTGATTGTGGGTTATCAAGATCAACAGCAGGTTCAACTTCTACATCATTATCATTACTAGGTTGAGCATCAATATGAACATTATCATTAACATTATCACTAGGTTCATGTTCATCACCTGATTGTGTTTCAGCATCAGAAATAGAGATATCATTCGGATTCTCAGGTGGTTCAGCAATAGGTTCACTGGAAGTTTGCAAGGTCCTATCATTTTTCTTTTTCTTCCTCTTAGAAGAACTAGGTACATCAATAGTATTTCTCTGAGAATCTTGCTCGATTCTCTTAGGGTGGCCTTCAGGATACAAAGGTTCCTGAGTCATTCTACCAGTTCTAGTAGCCACTCTAACAGCATAATCATTTTTCTTACTATTCATTTCATCAAGCACTTCTTTCTGAGCTTTAAGTACTTGTTCTACTTGAGTGGTAACCATAGAAGCATGTTTGCTAACAAGTTTAAGTTCACCTCTAATATCAGCCATGTAATCACCCAAGCGTTTAATCATAAGGTATTCTGTTTTAATTGTCTACCAAAATAAGCATTAAAGTCATCTTGCTTAAACATAAAGTCAGCAAACTCATCCAAGCACTGACTAGCGATTTTAGTAGGAGGGACTTCAGCTTTATCATATCTATAGAGAGAATTTACCTTTACTACCTGTGTCGGGATATCGAGAGGTTCTTCAGTGAATAAGTAATTGAGATCATATACTTCCTCAACAGGCGGTAAATTAAGACCATGTATTTCTTCAATAGGAGGTAAATTCGTAACATCTTCAGCTTTAATACCTTTTTCTTTCATAGATTTCTTTGCCTCTTGCACATCTTCGGGACTGAGAAATAGAACACCTCTCTTCTTCAGAGTTGGTTTAGGAATAGGCTCAGTAATTGGCTGTGGAGCTGGCTCATAGGGTGGCTCAGGAGGTGCCCAATTATTTTCATTTGTCAACATATTATTCAATAGAATTTCAGCTTCATCTGGTGTTCTTTCCCTGAAAAGAGAACCAGCACAACTATCCAGGTAATCTCTGGAAGCATCAGTTAGTCCATTATAGAAGATATCAAGTATTTTAGGTTTCTTAAGAGGATGATCAGGCAAAGCATTAAGTAACTTGAGAAGCCTCCCCCAAGCTTGTGGGAGATTCTCTCCTTCAATTTGCACAAAGTTGTATATTTCCCTCAGAGCAGCTTGTTTCTTATGAGCAGGGAAATATTTAGCAGAGAAGTAATAAATCATATCCTGGGGACTTTGCACACAACCAGGATCAAGAGAATTAAACCATATCTTAGCATCACCCTTTAATGAGAACGGAAATATTTTGAGTAAATAAAGGTAGCACGATCTGTCATTATTAGTAAACAGGGCAGCTATATCATTTAACTTAGTAAGATGTGCCACAACAGTTTCAGATTCATAACCATAGAAAGAATCAGATTTAACCAAAGTAATTATATCTGGATCAACAAAAAAATCATAATAATCCTTATCAGGAACACAAATAGGTGAAGTAGCAAAAGCAGGGTCGGGTCTCATTCTATCTCTAAAAGATTCTTTACTCCATTTAACTAGCAACCTCTTAAGTTCATATCTATCCTGGCAAGCAAAAATAGCTGCAGAAGATTCTGCATCAAAAAGATAACCCTCAGGAATAGCAGGCATATTCTCATCATCACTATCATCATCGTATTCAGGTGCAATAATTTCTCTTTCTCTAGACCTAGCAATTTGCTCATCAAGAAATTCACCAAGGGGCACAGTAGTATCAAGCATAGAAGTAGTTTCATCATAAGTATCATGCATAGCAAAAGTGGCATCATCAATAACATGCGACATATCAGAATGAATACCAGTAGCAGGTTTGGGTGTCGCAAGCTTACTTATAACAGAAGGAGAATCTAGTGCAAGGCTAGATGGCAGTTCCTTACCTCCCCTCGTAGTTGAGGGCAAAATAGTAGTTTGATCATCTTTCAAGTTCTTCATAGTGTCCGGCAGATATAAATCCCAAGTGAGCCAAAGAATAGAGCTATGCTCCCCGGCAACAGCGCCAGAAAAAGGTCTTGATAACCCACAAGTATAGGGGATCGCAACAGTTTTCGAGGGTAGAGTATTCAACCCAAATTTATTGATTCAACACAAGGGGAGCCAAAGAAGATTCTCAAGTATTAGCAGCTGAGTTGTCAATTCAACCACACCTGGAAACTTAGTATCTGCAGCAAAGTGTTTAGTAGCAAAGTAATATGATAGTAGTGGTAACGGTAACAAAAGTAAAGACAGCAAAAGTAATGTTTTTGGTATTTTGTAGTGATTGTAACAGTAGCAACGGAAAAGTAAATAAGCGAAAACCAGCATATGGAAAACTCATAGGCACCGGATTAGCGATGGATAATTATGCCGAATGCGGTTTGTCATGTAACAGTCATAACATAGGGTGACACAGAACTAGCTCCAGTTCATCAATGTAATGTGGGCATGTATTCCGTATATAGTCATACGTGCTTATGGAAAAGAACTTGCATGACATCTTTTGTCCTACCCTCCCGTGGCAGCGGGGTCCTATTGGAAACTAAGGGATATTAAGGCCTCCTTTTAATAGAGAACCGGAACAAAGCATTAGCACATAGTGGATACATGAACTCCTCAAACTATGGTCATCACCGGGAGTGGTCCCAATTATTGTCACTTCGGGGTTGCCGGATCATAACACATAGTAGGTGACTATAGACTTGCAAGATAGGATCAAGAACACACACATATATTCATGAAAACATAATAGGTTCAGATCTGAAATCATGGCACTCGGGCCCTAGTGACAAGCATTAAGGATAGCAAAGTCATAGCAACAACAATCTCAGAACATAGTGGATACTAGGGATCAAACCCTAACAAAACTAACTCGATTACATGATAAATCTCATCCAACCCATCACCGTCCAGCAAGCCTACGATGGAATTACTCACGCACGGCGGTGAGCATCATGAAATTGGTGATGGAGGATGGTTGATGATGACGACGGCGACGCATCCCCCTCTCCGGAGCCCCGAACGGACTCCAGATCAGCCCTCCCGAGAGATTAGGGTTTGGCGGCGGCTCCGTATCGTAAAACGCGATGATTTCTACTCTCTGGTTTTTTTCTCCCCGAAAGCCAATATATGGAGTTGGAGTTGGCGTCGGAGGGCCACCAGGGGGCCCACGAGGTAGGGGGCGCGCCCAGGGGGGCACGCCCCCCACCCTCGTGAGCAGGGTGTGGGCCCCCTGGTCTTCATCTTTGGCAAGGATTTTTTATTGTTTTTCTAAGGTGTTCCATGGAGTTTCAGGTCATTCCAAGAACTTTTATTTTCTGCACATAAAACAACACCATGGCAATTCTGCTGAAAACAACGTCTGTCCGAGTTAGTTCCATTCAAATCATACATGTTAGAGTCCAAAACAAGGGCAAAAGTGTTTGGAAAAGTAGATACGACGGAGACGTATCAGTCATCCCTGACTTGGAATTCTATGCACTTATGACTGGAACTATTAGCAAGCATCCGCAACTACTAACGTTCATTAAGGTAAAACCCAACCATAGCATTAAGATATATTGGCCCCCCTTCAATCCTGTATGCATCAATTTCTATGCTAGGTTGAAGCTTCTGTCACTCTTGCCCTCCAATACATAGTCCTATCAGCATACAACTAACCCTATGGTGTGATCCACACGCACTCTCATATGATGGGCACCAAAGGACGGCAACATAGCCACAAGCAAATTAAACCAATCACAGCAATTCACCAATTACCGAAAGGACAATGACAATATACTCAAACATCATAGGATGGCAACACATCATTGGATAATAATATGAAGCATAAAGCACCATGTTTAAGTAGAGGGTACAGTGGGTTGTGGGAGAGTGGACCGCTAGATAGATGGGGGAAGGTGATGGAAATGTTGGTGAAGATGACAGAGGTGTTGGTGTAGATCGCGGTGGTGATGATGGCCCCGACAGCATTCCGGCGCCACTGGGAGAGAGGGGGAGAGAGCCCCCTTCTTCTTCTTCTCCTTCCTTGACCTTCTCCCTAGATGGGGGAATGGTTTCCCCTCTGGTCCATGGTCTCCATGGCATGGGAGGGGCGAGAGCCCCTCTGAGATTGGATCTGTCTCTCTGTCTCTCTCTGTTTCTGCGATCCTGATTCTGGCCTTTCACCGTTTCTTATATTCCCGGAGATCCGTAACTCCGATTGGATTGAAACCTTCAACACGATTTGTTTCCGGATATTAGCTTTCTTGCGGCGAAAGAAGGGCAACAACCGCCTTACGGGGTGTCCATGAGGGTCAGGGGCGCGCCCCCTGCCTCGTGGGCCCCTCGAGCATCGTCTCGCGTTGATTCTTCTTCCCAAAATTCATAAATATTCCAAAAAAATTCTCCATCCGTTTTTATCCTGTTTGGACTCCGTTTGAAATGGGTTTTCTGCGAAACAAAAAATATGCAACAAACAGGAACTGGCACTGGGCACTGGATCAATATGTTAGTCCCAAAAATAGTATAAAAAGTTGCCAAAAGTATATGAAAGTTGAATAATGTTGGCATGGAACAATCAAAAATTATAGATACGACGGAGACGTATCAGCATCCCCAAGCTTAATTCATGCTCGTCCTCGAGTAGGTAAATGATAAAAAAGATAATTTTTGATGTGGAATGCTACCTAGCATAATCTTGATCATATATCTAATCATGGCATCAATATTAGGACACGAGTGATTCAAAGCAATAGTCTATCATTGACATAAAAGAATTTAATACTCGGGCATCCCAACAAACAATAATGTCTTTCAATATATCAATGCTAAAGAATGTTATCCCTACAAAATCATATAGTCTTGTATGCTCCCTTTTCTTAACACAAGGTACCCCTCATGCCCATCCTGGTGTCAGCCAAGCAATTGTTTCATACTTTTTACGCGCTTTAGCTTTTTCAACCCTCACACAGTACATGAGCGGGAGCCATGGATATAGCACTACAGGTGGAACAGAGTATGATGGTGGAGGTTGTGTGGAGAAGACAAAAAGGGAGAAAGTCTCACATCGACGCAGCTAATCAACGGGCTATGGAGATGCCCATCAATTGATGTCAATGCGAGGAGTAGGGATTGCCATGCAATGGATGCACTAAGAGTTATAAGTGTATGAAAGCTCAAACTGGAAACTGAGTTGGTGTGCATCCAACTTGCTTTCTCATGAAGACCTCGGGCATTTGAGGAAGCCCATCATCGGAATATACAAGCCAAGTTCTATAATAAAAATTCCCACTAGTATATGAAAGTGACAATATAGGAGACTCTCTATATGAAGAAAATGGTGCTACTCTGAAGCACAAGTGTGGTAAAAGGATAGTAACATTGCCCCTTCTCTCTTTTTCTCTCATTTTTTTAAAAAAAATTGGTGGGCTTCTTTGGCCTCTTTTTTTTATTTTGGCTTCTTTGGCCTCTTTTATTTTTCATAAAGTTCGGAGACTCATCCCAACTTGTGAAGGAATCATTGATTCCATCATCCTTTCCTCACGTGGGAAAATGCTCTAATAATGATGATCATCACACTTTATTTACTTACAACTCGATATCTAGAACAAAGATATGACTCTATATGAATGCCTCCAGTGGTGTACCAGGATGTGCAATGATCTAGCATAGAAAAGATATCAAAAAAATGGACAAGCCATGAAAACATCATGCTAGCTATCTTACGATCATGCAAAGCAATATGACAATGAATGCTCAAGTCATGTATATGATGGTGATGGAAGTTGCATGGCAATATATCTCGGAATGGCTATGGAAATGCCATAATAGGTAGGTATGGTGGCTGTTTTGAGGAAGATATAAGGAGGCTTATGTGTGATAGAGCGTATCGTATCACGGGGATTGGATGCACCGGTGAAGTTTGCACCAACTCTCGAGGTGAGAAAGGGCAATGCATGGTACCGAAGAGGCTAGCAATGATGGAAGGGTGAGAGTGCGTATAACCCATGGACACACATTAGTCATAAAGAACTCATATACTTATTCCAAAAGTTTATTGGCCCTCAAAGCAAAGCACTACTACGCATGCTCCTAGGGGGGAGGTTGGTAGGAGTTCACCATCGCGCGCCCCCGACCTTCACGCAAGGATAAACAATCAAAATACAATGCGCGCCAATTCGGTTACATAGTTAGGAGACCATACGTGCATGTTTCGGGAATCACAAACCTTAACACCAATATTCTTACTAAACACAACCATTTACTAGAACCTCCCACATATTATCATCTCTATATTGTAAAACTATTGCAAGGAATCAAACATATCATATTCAGTGATCTACAAGATTTATGTAGGATTTTATGACTAACCATGTGAATGACCAATTCCTATCATCCCTCTAAATAGATATAAGTGAAGCAAGAGAGTTTAATTCTTTCTACAAAAGATATGCCCACGCTCTAACAAATATAAGTGAAGAAAAAGAGCATTCTACAAATGGCGGTTTTCTATGTGAAGGGAAACAAGCAATCCAAACTTCAAATGATATAAGTGAAGCACATGAAGCATTCTATAAAGCCATACTCAAAAGATTTAAGTGAAGTGCAAAGAGCATTCTATAAATCGACCAAGGACTATCTCATACCAGCATGGTGCATAAAAAATGAAAACTAAATACAAAAGACGCTCCAAGATTTGCACATATTGCATGAACGAAACGAATCTGAAAACATACTGATACTTGTTGAAGAAAGATGGGATGCCTTCCGGGGCATCCCCAAGCTTAGACGCTTGAGTGTCCTTGAATATTTACTTGGGGTGCCTTGGTCATCCCCAAGCTTGAGCTCTTTCCTCTCCTCCTTTTCCTCATATCGCGACCTCCTTGATCTTCGAACACTTCATCCACACAAAACTTCAACAGAAAACTCGGTAAGATCCGTTAGTAATAAAGCAAATCACTACTCTAAGTACTGTTGAAAACCAATTCGTATTTTGTTTTTGAATTTTAGCTACTGTAATATAACTTTTCCATGGCTTAATCCACTGATAAAAATCTATATTTTCATCAAAACAAGCAAACTATGCATCAAAAACAGAATCTGTCTTAAACAGGATGGTTTGTAATAATCTGAACATTCACCATACTTATGGTACCCCAAAAATTCTTCCAAAATTAGTAAAAATAAAGAATTTGTATAGAAAGACAGTGAAAAAAGTTTTAGAACCGTTTGACGTTCCAGTAAAAAATGTAAAATTGCGCACCACAGCCAAAGTTTCTGTCCTACACCGCACAAACCAACAAGCATTGTAAACATCCTAAAGGCAAACCTTGGCACATTATTTTTATTTTCAAACTTTATAAAAGCACACAACAGAAATAAATGACTCTCTAAAACTTCCAGGTTGTCTCCCTGGCAGCGCTTTCTTTAAAGCCATTAAGCTAGGCATATAGTGCTCATGTAATGGATCCACCCGGATCCCAAGGTATATCAAAGCCAATTTTAATTAACAATGATTTGTAATTTAGTAGTGAGCACAAAGTAACATATATCATGCAATAATGAAGTCTAACTCTCTTCCTATGCATCAGCATGTCATAAAAGAACAATTCATGCACACATAGTAAAGGCCAATGCATAGTATAAACAGTTTCTTGCAATTTTATCGTGTGGGAAACATAGAGAGGTGGAGATATAGTTCCTCTCCCATAATAATTGCAAGTAGGAGCAGCAAGCACATGCATGTTATATCTATCAAAATCATCATGTGTAGTAGTGAAACGCAACCCATCAATATAATCCTTAATAAGGGCAAACTTCTCCGATATAGTGTAGTCGGGAGAATTCAAAAAGATAATAGGACTATCGTGCATGGGTGCAATAGCAACAACTTCATGTTTAACATAATGAACAAAAGCAAGTTCATTTCCATAAGCATCATTCATATTGGCATCATGGCCACAAGCATAGCAAGCATCATCAAAAAGGGGTATTTCAAGAGAATCAATGGGATCATAACAATCATCACATCAATCATCCTTCGGTAAGCACGAAGGGGAATTAAACAATGTATGAGTTGAAGAGTTACTCTCATTAGAAGGTGGGCACGGGTAGCTAATCCGCTCTTCCTCCTTTTGTTCTCCGCTCTCCTCATCATCTTTTTCATTCAATGAGCTCACAGTTTCGTCAATTTCTTCTTCCATAGATTCCTGCAAAATATTAATCTCTTCTTGGACAGCGGAGACTTCCTCAATAAATGCATCAATATCGGCATTATATTCATAATTCTCATAACAATATTTAAGTATAGCAAAATTTTCAGATCTGTAAACAGCGTCATCAAGATTTTCACACGTTTTAAACAAAGATTCAATTTCATAAGCACCCATAAAAGCAATGAATTCTTCTATTTGTTCCACATCATAGTAATCATATATACCAGCATAAGAAGCTAAGGTTTCATTATCATTAAATTTGCATGAAAAGGAAAGGTGTGGAGCCTTCATCCTAGAGCAACAAGTATAATTATATCTCAAGCATAGTTGACGAGCATACCAATGCAACATATGAATTTGATCCTATAATAGTTTCCCTTTTTGTGTCAAGCGATAATCCCTAAAGTATTCACGTTGATCCAATGTGTCTCCCATAACAGGATTGAATGGGGTTTTCTCAGGATTATCAAAGTAGTACATACTATCTTTCACATAATGAGCATCGAGGGTTTTAGGAGGTTCCCCATCTCCATGAGTAGCAAGTAAACCTAATTTTTTTGGTATTTCGTGTTCCATATCCATAACTAAAGATAGAGAACAACTTAAAACAGCAAATAAAATCTACTTCGTGATGAAGCAAACAAGCACACACGAGAATATTCACCGCACGCTATGACTCCTCGGCAACGGCGCCAGAAAAAGGTCTTGATAACCCACAAGTATAGGGGATCAATTGTAGCCTCTTTCGATAAGTAAGAGTGCCGAACCCAATGAGGAGCCAAAGGTAGAACAAATATTCCCTCAAGTTCTGTCGACCACCAATACAACTCTACGCACGCTTAACGTTCGCTTTACCTAAAACAAGTATGAAACTAGAAGGACTTTGTAGGTGTTGTTGGATAGATTTGCAAGAATATAAAGAGCACATAAATAAAAACTAGGGGCTGTTTAGATAAAGACACAATAAAGTTAGTATAGCGAGTGTGGAAAAGTGGTGGTGGGAGTTGCGAAATTGTCCCTAAGCAATTGACTACTTTACTAGACCGATATCAAGTTTTATGTGGGAGAGGCCACTACTAGCATGTCATCTCTAACTTGGAATTCTATGCACTTATGATTGGAACTATTAGCAAGCATCCGCAACTACTAACGTTCATTAAGGTAAAACCCAGCCATAGCATTAAGATATATTGGTCCCCCTTCAATCTCGTATGCATCAATTTCTATGCTAGGTTGAAGCTTCTGTCACTCTTGCCCTCCAATACATAGTCCTATCAGCATACAACTAACCCTATGGTGTGATCCACGCGTGCGCTCATATGATCGGCACCAAAGGACAACAACATAAACACAAGCAAATTAAACCAATCATAGCAATTCACCAATTACCGAAAGGACAACAAAAATATACTCAAACATCATAGGATGGCAACACATCATTGGATAATAATATGAAGCATAAAGCACCATGTTCAAGTAGAGGGTACAGCGGGTTGCGGGAGAGTGGACCGCTGTAGATAGATGGGGGAAGGTGATGGAGATGTTGGTGAAGATGACGGAGGTGTTGGTGTAGATCGCGGTGGTGATGATGGCCCCGGCGGTGTTCCGGCGCCACCGGGAGAGAGGGGGAGAGAGCCCCCTTCTTATTCTTATTCCTTGACCTTCTCCCTAGATCGGAGAAGGGTTTATCCTCTGGTCCATGGTATCCATTGCGTGGGAGGGGCGAGAGCCCCTCCGAGATTGGATCTGTCTCTCTCTGTTTCTGCGTTCCTCATTCTGGCCTTTCACCATTTCTTATATTCCCGGAGATCCATAACTCCGATTGGATTGAACCCTTCAATACGATTTGTTTCCAGATATTAGCTTTCTTGCAGTGAAAGAAGGGCAACAACCACCTTACGGGGGTGTCCACGAGGGTCAGGGGGCGCCCCCTGCCTCGTGGGCCCACAAGCATCGTCTCGCATTGATTCTTCTTCCCAAAATTCATAAATATTCCAAAAAAAATCTCCATCCGTTTTTATCCCGTTTGGACTCTGTTTGATATGGATTTTCTGCGAAACAAAAAATATGCAACAAACAGGAACTAGCACTGGGCACTGGATCAATATGTTAGTCCCAAAAATAGTATAAAAAGTTGCCACAAGTAAATGAAAGTTGAATAATATTGGCATGGAACAATAAAAAATTATAGATACGACGGAAATGTATCATTGACACAAGTGCAAGACCGTCAACACCTTCATCTTGAGTATATTCGAAGTTGGAGTGATAACTTCTCTCGGAGTGGTGGTCGGAGTCAGAACCAGATACCCGTTCACCAACATACCCGTTCAACAACATGAGCTTGATGTCTTCGCTTTGTGTAGCTCTTTGATGGCTTGTCTTTCCTTTTCGAATCCTTTCTTCTGCGAGAGGTTCTTCACTCATAACGATCATCTCCACTCCTTCTCTCTCTTGGAGGTGATTCTTCTCTTCTACTTCTTTTTTTAGGTGAGTCTTCTCTTCTTTTGTAGGGAGCCGTACACTCATTGGAGTAGTGTCTGGGTCTTCCAGAATCATAGCAATTTCGCTCACAACTAGAAGATCTTTTGTCATGGTAGGATCTTGACTTGGAGCTTCTCTCTCTACTTCTACTCTTGTAAAATTTGTTGAAGTTCTTCACCATTAAGCTCAATTCCTCATTGAAGACTTGTTTTTCGCTTGATGTGGCAGGAGCATACATGAGGCTTTATATGCACCACTAGACTTGTTGTGAAGCTCTTTATCCTTGAGTGACATCTCATGAGCAACAATTCTTCCCATGACTTCCGTAGGCCTGAGATCTTTGTAATTGGGCATCATTTGGATAAATGTGCACACAGTATCATATTTTCCATCCAAGGCTCTTAGGATCTTCTTGATGATGAATCTGTCAGTCATCTCTTCACTTCCTAAGCCGACAATCTCATTTGTGATGAGAGCAAGCCTAGAGTACATTTCAGCGACACCTTCACCATCCTTCATTCTGAACTTGTCAAGTTGACTTTGAAGCACATCCAACTTGGATTCCTTGACAGACTCAGTACCTTCATGCATATCAATCAAAGTATCCCAAATTTCCTTTGCATTCTCAAGACGGCTGGTTTTGTTGAATTCTTTGGGGCACAATCCATTGAAGAGAATATCGCAAGCTTGAGTGTTGTATTGCAGCATCTTCAACTCCTCCGCAGTTGCTTAACGATTTGGCTCTCTCCCATCAAAGAATTCACCTTGCAAACCAGTACACACAATAGCCCAAACGGCGGGGTTATGTCCAAGAATATTCATTTTCATCTTATGCTTCCAACTAGCAAAATTAGTACCATCAAAGTAAGGACCTATACGGTGGTAATTTCCCTCGCTAGACGCCATACTCTCCTAGGTTGTGAAACCAAGGCTATGATCACCAAAGCTATGGAAATCAAGGCAAATGGAGACCGAAGCTCTTATACCACTTGTAGGATTGAAAGTATATCTAGAGGGGGGTGATTAGACTACTTGACCAAATTAAAATCTAGCCTTTTCCCAATTTGAAGTCTTGGCAGATTTTAGCAAATTAGCACAAGTCAAGCAATCAACCTACACATGCAATTCTAAGAGTATACCAGCGGAATCTAAATCATTGCACATGAAGGTAAAGAGGAGGAGTTTGGAGGGAGCAAACACAATGTAGACACGGAGATTTTTGGCGTGGTTCCGATAGGTGGTGCTATCGTACATCCATGTTGATGGAGACTTCAACCCACGAAGGGTAACGGTTGCGCGAGTCCATGGAGGGATCCACCCACGAAGGGTCCACGAAGAAGCAACCTTGTCTATCCCACCATGGCCATCGCCCACGAAGGACTTGCCTCAGTTGGGTAGATCTTCACGAAGTAGGCGATCTCCTTGCCCTTACAAACTCCTTGGTTCAACTCCACAATCTTGACAGAGGCTCCCAAGTGACACTTAACCAATCTAGGGGACATCACTCTCCAAAAGGTAATAGATGGTGTGTTCATGATGAACTCCTTGCTCTTGTGCTCCAAATTATAGTCTCCCCCAACACTCAACTCTCTCTCATAGATTTGGCTATGGTGGAAAGATGATTTGAGTGGAAAGCAACTTGGGGAAGGCTAGAGATCAAGATTCTTGTGGTTGGATTGGAATGTATTGGTCTCAACACATGAGTAGGTGGTTCTCTCTTAGAAAATGAGTAGTGGAAGTGTAGGCACGTTCTGATGGCTCTCTCACAAATGGAGAAGGGGGTGGAGGGGTATATATAGCCTCCACACAAAATCTAACTGTTACACACAATTTACCAAACTCGGTGGCACCGAATAGTGAAACTCGGTGAGACCGACTTGGTTCAAAATGTGAAGGTTAGGCTTTTCGGTGGGACCGACAATATCAACTCGGTGAGATCGATGCGCTAGGGTTAGGGCAAAACCTCATCTCGGTGATACCTATCACGTGAACTCGGTGGGACCAATTTCAGTAATAACAAAACAGAGACTTGGTCAAGCAAACTCGGTGGGACTAATCGCTCATCTCGGTTAGACCAAAACATTACGAAGAGGAAATGGAGAGTTTGCACTGCGAACTCGGTGGGACCAATCGCTCATCTCGGTTAGATCGAAACGTTACGAAGGGAAACAGAGAGTTTGCAATCCCATCTCGGTGAGACCGAGATCCCTATCGGTAAGACCGAACTGATTAGGGTTTGTGGATATGGCTATGTCAAGTGAACTCGGTGGCACCGGATAGATCAAATCGGTGGGTCCGAGTTTGACTTTAGGTTTAGGACATATGTGGAAATGAGAAAGTGCTTGAGGGTTTTTGGAGCATACCACTAAGCATTTTGAGCAAGCAAGCCATTAAGCAACACCTCATCCCCTTTTAATAGTGTTGGATTTTCCTATGGACTCAATGTGATCTTGGATCACTAAAATGAAAATGTAGTCTTGAGCTTTTGCCAATATGTGTCCTTAGCATTTTGAGGGGTCCACATCTCTAGTCCATACCAT
Source organism: Triticum timopheevii (assembly GCA_963921465.1). Taxonomy (NCBI): domain Eukaryota; kingdom Viridiplantae; phylum Streptophyta; class Magnoliopsida; order Poales; family Poaceae; genus Triticum; species Triticum timopheevii. The sequence goes on along the minus strand of OY997274.1, from coordinate 441,568,509 downwards.
ACCAACCATTGAACTTTCTGAAACATTTATCTTGAAGGAATATTAGTTCAATGAGCTATATGTTGGTATGAACTACCAAAACCACCCGGGATTAGTTGCACTTTCAGGAGTGCCCATACTCATATACTTAAGTCTCCTTTGGTGGTGAAGATGATGATGGTGGTGGTGATGAGGTAGTAGCGAGCTTGTCCTTTCTCCTCGGCTTACACTTGAGAATGGAATTTTCCTCCGTCAAGTTATGAATCTCCTGCTCTAGCATTAATATCTTCTTGCTTAACTCCTGCTTGTTCTCCTGTAGAAGACGAAACGGGATAAACTGGGTCTTAGGTTTCTTTGTTTTATTAGGGAGACTTGACTTCTTGAATTCTACATGCATGTCCCCGGGTTGGGGTACTGGGACTTCCTCTTCATCTGAGCTTGTCTCCTTCTTTCCCCTCGGATCATAGTCTTCTTCTTCCTCCGTGGTCCAACCATAATGTTCCACATCTCCGTAAACTTTGAAGTTTGCAATATAATCAGCAACATAGCTCTCACCCTCCAAGTGTTGAGAAGACATAGTTTCAGATCTGTCAGAAAACAGCAAGAAATAAGAACAGGAGATTTCTTTGTGATACGATGGTCAATACGTTTGGGGGTATATAAAGATTTTTTTTATCTTGGGAAACAAGCAAACGAGAGGAAAACAGAGTCGGGAAGGTTCTCGAGGTGGGCACAACCCACCTGGGCGCGCCCTGGTGTCTTGCTCCCTTCTCGGTTGCCTTCCTGGTTATTCTTATTTTCCTAAATTTTGTAATATTCCAAAACTGTTAGAAAATATTTTTGCGAATTTTTCGGAGTCCGTTTACTTATCGTATCATGTACCTCCTCTTTTTCAGGATTCTAGAGTGTTCAAAAAGGTTTATTTTATGTGTTCCTCTCGTGTCATGGTTTGAATAATATTGCTTTCAACATTAATAGGCGTACCTGAGATATAGTGTTTAATTCTTTGCCCATTGACCACCTTTGGGTTAGTACCTTTTTAATTTTGATAGCTCTAGAGCGACAAACCTCTTTGACAATATATGGTCCTTCCCATTTGGAAAGAGGTTTCCTGCAAAGAATCTAAAATGAGAGTTGTACAAAAAACATATTCCCCAACTTTGAATTCTCGCTTTTGGATTCTTTTGCCATGCCATCTTTTAACTTTTTCTTTAAATAATTTGGCATTTTCATAAGCCTGGGTTCTCCATTCATCTACTAAGCTAATATCAAATAGCCTCTTTTCACCGGCAAGCTTGAAGTCATAATTAAGTTCTTTAATTGCCCAATATGCTTTATGTTCTAAGTCAAGAGGCAAATGACAAGCTTTTCCATAAATTATTTTATAAGGAGACATACCCATAGGATTTTTATAAGTTATTCTGTAGGCCCAAAGTGCATCATCCAATTTGTTAGACCAATTCTTTCAGGACCTATTGACAGTTTTTTGTAATATTAGTTTTATTTCTCTATTGCTAAGTTCAACTTGACCACTAGATTGAGGATGATAAGGTGATGCAATTCTATGGTTAACATCATATTTAGCAAGCATTTTTTCGCAAAGCACCATGAATAAAGTGTGAACCACCATCAGTCATTAAATAACTTCTTTAAGCATTTTTAATGGAAGTGTTATGATCAACACTACTAGTTGGAATAGCTTCTACCCACTTAGTAACATAATCAACAGCAACCAAAATATGTGTATACCCATTAGAGGAAGGGAAATGTCCCATATAATCAAAACCCCAAAACATCAAATGGTTCAACAGCAAGTGAATAATTCATAGGCATTTCCTGACGATTACCGATATTACCTATCCTTTGGCATTCATCACAAGATAAAACAAACTTACGGGCATCCTTGAAGAGAGTAGGCCAATAGAGGCCATATTGCAGTACCTTGTGAGCAGTACTATCTCCCGCCTGATGTCCTCCATAAGCTTCAGAATGACATTTTCGTAGGATTTGTTCCTGTTCATGCTCATGTACACAACGCCTAAAAATACCATCTACTCCTTCTTTATAAAGTTGTGGGTCATCCCAAAAGTGATGTCTTAAATCATAAAAGAATTTTTTTTCTTTTGTTGGTATGTGAAACTAGGTGGTATATATTTAGCAACAATGTAATTAGCATAGTCAACATACCAAGGAGTGTTGTGAGAAACATTTATTGTAGCTAGTTGTTCATTAGGAAAGCTATCATCAATAGGTAGTGGGTCATCAAGAATATTTTCTACCTAGACAAGTTATCAGCTACGAGGTTCTCATCTCCTTTTCTTTCAGTAATATGTAAATCAAATTCTTGTAGCAGGAGAACCCACCTAATGAGTCTAGGTTTAGCATCTTTCTTTTCCATAAGATATTTTATAGCAGCATGATCAGTGTGAACAATTACTTTGGAATCAACAATGTAAGATCTGAATTTATCACAAGCAAACACGACTGCTAAAAATTCTTTTTCAGTAGTGTCATAATTTCATTGGGCACTGTATAGAGTTTTGTTGGCATAATGTATAACATTTAAATTCTTATCAACTCTTTGTCCTAGAATAGCACCAACAGCATAATCACTAGCATCACACATAATTTCAAAAGGCAAGTTCAATCAGGTGGTTGAACAATAGGTGCAGAAGTTAAGGCTTTCTTAAGTGTTTCAAAGGCTTCTACACAATCATCATCAAAAACAAATGGAACATCCTTTTGTAAAAGATTTGTAAGATGTCTAGAAATTTTTGAGAAGTCTTTAATAAACCTCCTATAGAAACCAACATGACCAAGGAAACTACGAATACCTTTTATATCTTTAGGACATGGCATTTTCTCAATTGCATCAACTTTAACTTTATCCACCTCAATACCTCGTTCAGAAATTGTATCCCCCAAGACAATACCTTCATTAACCATAAAGTGGCACTTCTCCCAATTCAAGACAAGATTATTTTGCTCACATCTCTACAAAACTGATCAAGGTTGCTTAAGCAATCTTCAAAAGAAGTTCCGTAAACAAAAAAAATGATCCATGAAAACCTCAACAATCTTTACACAAAAATCTGAGAATATAGCAGTCATACATCTTTGAAAGGTAGCAGGTGTGTTGCATAAACCAAAAGGCATACGTCTATAAGCATAAGTTCCAAAGGGACAAGTAAAGGTGGTTTTCTCTTGATCAGGTTGTGAAACATGTATTTGAGAAAAACCAGAATATCCATCAAGAAAACAAAAGTTTGTGTGCTTAGATAGTCTTTCTAGCATTTGATCAAAAAAGGCAGAGGGTAATGATCTTTCCTAGTTGCTTTTATTTAATTTTCTGAAATCAATTACCATCCTATAGCTAGTGACAATTCTTTGTGGAATTGGTTCATTTTCATCATTAGGAACAACAGTAATACCTCCCTTCTTAGGGACACAATGAATGGGACTTACCCATCTACTATAAGTTATGGGATAGATTATACCTGCTTCCAGAAGCTTTAATATTTCAGTTCTTACCACTTCTTTCATCTTAGGATTCAAACATCGTTGGTGATCAACAGTTTAGCATCAAGTTCCATATTAATCTTGTGCTGACAGCGAGTGGTACTAATGCCCTTAAGATCATCAAGAGTATGTCCAATAGTAGCTCGGTGCTTCTTCAGGATTTTCAATAATATTTCCTCTTCATGTTTTGAAAGGTCAGCACTAGTGATAACAGGATATATCTTTTCTCATCAAGATAAGCATATTTCAAAATGTCAGGCAATTGTTTTAATTCAAACACATGATCACCTTTAGGTGTAGGAGGACCTCCTACAATAGACAAATTGTGTTTAAGTAGAGGTTGTTGTTCAAAGAATATTTTATCTATTTCATTTCTTTCACACAAGTGCATATCATTTTTATGGTCTAGCAAATATTATTCTAAAGGATCAGTAGGAGGCATGGCAATAGAAGAAAGATCAATTATTTCATCCTTACTAGGTAATTCTTTATCACGAGGTTGTCTACTAAACTTATATAAATTAAACTCATGAGACTCATCACCAAATCTAGCACTGACAGTTTGTTTATGGCAATCTATAGTGGCATTAACAGTGTTCAAGAAAGGTCTACCAAGGATTATCATCTTGTGGGGAACCAAGGATTAGAAAATTAGTAGGGTATTTAATTTTCCCACACAAGACCTAAACATCTCTAATGATCCCAAGTGTGTGATGGTGTCTCTATTAGCAAGTTTAATAGTAACATGTATGTCTTCTATTTCAGTCGGTGCTATATCATTCATAATTTCTTGGTATAAGGTAAAAGGAATAACACTCACACTAGCACCTAAATCACATAGGCCATGATAACAATGATCCCCTATTTTAACTGAGACAACAGGCATGCCAACAACAGGCCTATGTTTTTCTTTTTCGTCGGGCTTAGCAACTCTAGCAGCTTCATCACAAAAGTAAATAACATGCCCATCAATATTTTCTAGCAGGAGATCTTTAATCATAGCAAAACTAGGTTCTACTTTGATTTGTTCTAAGAGTCTAGTTGTTTTAATATTTCTTTTGCGAACCACAGTTGAAACCTTAACATGTTCCTTTATCCTAACAGGGAAAGGTGGTTTTTCAATATAAGCAGTAGGCACAGGTGGATCAACATTGTAAACGATAGTTTCATATTTAGCTATTACCGGTTCTTTAATTTCTTCTTTAATAGGGGGGTGATATTTAAACCACTTATCCTTAGGGAGATCAACATGAGTAGTAAATGATTCACAAAAATACGCTACTATCTCAGAGTCAAGTCCATAGTTAGTGCTAAACTTGTGAAAAGCATCGGTATTCATAAAAGATTTAACACAATCGAACTCGAGCTTAATACCTGACTCTTTACCTTCGTCGAGTTACCAATCTTCAGAGTTGTGTTTAATTCTTTCTAAAAGATCCCACCTGAATTAAATAATCTTCTTCATAAAAGAACCAGTACAAGAAGTATCAAGCATGGATTGATCATCACGAGAAAGCTGAGCATAAAAATTATGAATGATAATTTCTCTAGAGAGCTCATGAGTGGGGCATGAATATAACACTGACTTAAGCCTCCCCCAAGCTAGAGTGATACTTTCTCCTTCATGAGGCCAAAAAAATAATATATAATTCCGATCACAATGAACTAGATGCATTGGATAATTTTTTTTGGTGAAATTCCTATTTTAATCGATTCCAGTTCCAAGATCCAATATCATCACATAGCCTATACCATGTCAATGCTTTTACCTTCAAAGATAAAGGGAAAACCTTCTTAGATTCATCTCTGGATAAACAAGCAAGCTTAAATAATCCACAAATTTCATCCACATAGATCAAGTATCAGGATATGTCCGGTTCCATCTCTTGCATAAGGATTAGCTAGCAGTTGTTCTATCATACCCGAAGGAATTTCACAACCAATATTTTTAGCAGGTGCAGTAGGTTGTGGGGCAACTAATTGTGCTTCCGGTCAAGGTGAATATACCCCGAACAAACCCCTCAAAGGATGATTTTCCATAGTAGCAAGTGACAATAAATTCCAGCACGTAGTATAAAAATTTCCTTACCAATTTCCACTTACCAAGAGCGCTTCAATACCCATCAATGACACCAGAAAAGAGTCTTGATGACCCACAAGTAGAGGGGATCAATTGTAGTCCTTTTGATAAGAGTGTCGAACCCAACGAGGAGCAGAAGGAAATGACAAGTGGTTTTTAGCAAGGTATTTTCTGCAACCATTGAAATAGTCGGTAACAGGTAGTTTGATAGTAAGATAATTTGTAACGTACAAGTAACGGCAATGGTAAATAAAGTGCAGCAAGGTAGTCCAGTCCTTTTGTGGCAAAGGACAGGCCAGATCGGTCTCTTATAATAAGCAAAGTGCTCTTGAGGGTACACGGGAATTTCATCTAGTCACTTTCATCATGTTGGTTTGTTTCGTGTTCCCTACTTTGATAATTTGATATGTGGGTGGACCGGTGCTTGGGTGTTGTTCTTACTTGAACAAACCTCCCACTTATGATTAACCCCCTCGCAAGCATCCGTAACTACAATAAAAGTATTAAGATAAAATCTAACCACGACATTAAACATTTGGATCCAAATCGGTCCCTTACGAAGTAGCGCATAAACTAGGGTTTAAGCTTCTCTCACTCTAGCAACCCATGAACTAATAACTACTCCACAATGCATTCCCTTAGGCCCAAATATGGCAAAGTGATGTCTACTACGCAACCTTCTTCTTGTAGACGTTGTTGGGCCTCCAAGTGCAAAGGTTTGTAGGACAGTAGCAAATTTCCCTCAAGTGGATGACCTAAGGTTTATCAATCCGTGGGAGGCGTAGGATGCAGATGGTCTCTCTCAAGCAACCATGCAACCAAATAACAAAGAGTCTCTTGTGTCCCCAAAACACCCAATACAATGGTAAATTGTATAGGTGCACTAGTTCGGCGAAGAGTGGTGATACAAGTGCAATATGGATGGTAGATATAGGTATTTGTAGTCGGAAAAACAGCAAGGTAACTAATGATAAAAGTGAGCGTAAACGGTATTGCAATGCTAGGAAACAAGGCATAGGGTTCATACTTTCACTAGTGCAAGTTCTCTCAACAATAATAACATAATTGGATCATATAACTATCCCTCAACATGCAACAAAGAGTCACTCCAAAGCCACTAATAGCAGAGAACAAATGAAGAGATTATGGTAGGGTACAAAACCACCTCAAAGTTATCCTTTCTGTTCTATCTATTCAAGAGTCCGTAGTAAAATAACACAAAGCTATTCTTTCCATTCAATCTATCATAGAGTTCATACTAGAATAACACCTTAAGACACAAATCAACCAAAACCCTAATGTCACCTAGATACTCCATTGTCACCTCAAGTATCCATGGGCATGATTATACGATATGCATCACACAATCTCAGATTCATCTATTCAACCAACACAAAGTACTTCAAAGCGTGCCCCAAAGTTTCTACCGGAGAGTCAAGACGAAAACGTGTGCCAACCCCTATGCATAGGTTCATGGGCGGAACCCGCAAGTTGATCACCAAAACATACATCAAGTGGATCACGTGATATACCATTGTCACCACAGATAAGCACGGCAAGACATACATCAAGTGTTCTCAAATCCTTAAAGACACAATCCGACAAGACAACTTCAAAGGGAAAACTCAATTCATCACAAGAGAGTAGATGGGGAGAAACATCATAAGATCCAACTATAGTAGCAAAGCTCGCGATACATCAAGATCGTGCCATAGAGAGAACACGAGAGAGAGAGAGAGAGAGAGAGAGAGAGAGAGATCAAACACATAGCTACTGGTACATACCCTCAGCCCCGAGGGTGAACTACTCCCTCCTCGTCATGGAGAGCGCCGGGATGATGAAGATGGCCACCGGTGAGGGATCCCCCCCTCCGGCAGGGTGCCGGAACGGGCTCCCGAGAGGTTTTTAGTGGCTACAGAGGCTTGCGGCGGCGGAACTCCCGATCTATTGTTTGCTTCGATGGTTTTAGGGTATATGGGAATATATAGGCGAAAGAAGTCGGTCGAGGGAGCCTCGAGGGGCCCACGAGGGTGGAGGGTGCCCAGGGGGGTGGGCGCGCCCCCTATCTCATGGCCTCCTGGACGCTTCCCTGGCTTGCGCTCCAAGTTCCCGGGAATGCTTATGTTCCAAAAATAACTTTTCCGAAGGTTTCATTCCGTTTGGACTCCGTTTGATATTCCTTTTGTTCGAAACACTGAAATAGGCAAGAAAACAACAATACGGGCTGGGCCTCCGGTTAGTAGGTTAGTCCCAGAAATGATATAAAAGTGTAAAGTAAAGCCCATAAACATCCAAAACGGGTAATATAATAGCATGGAACAATCAAAAATTATAGATACGTTGGAGACATATCAAGCATCCCCAAGCTTAATTCCTGCTCGTCCTCGAGTAGGTAAATGATAAAAACAGAATTTTTGATGTGGAATGCTGATATGTCTCCAACGTATCTATAATTTTTTATTGTTCCATGCTATTATATTACCCCTTTTGGATGTTTATGGGCTTTATTTTACACATTTATATCATTTTTGGGACTACTAACCGGAGGCCCAGCCCGTATTGCTGTTTTTCTGCCTATTTCAGTATTTCGAAGAAAAGGAATATCAAACGGAGTCCAAACGGAATGAAACCTTCGGGAGCGTGATTTTTGGAATGAACGTGATCCAGAGGACTTGGAGTGCAAGTCAAGAAGCGGCCGAGGCCTCCACTAGATAGGAGGGCGCCCCCTATAGGGCGCGCCCCTGTCTTGTGGGCCCCTCGGGCAACCACCGACGTACTTCTTCCTCCTATATAAGCCTACGTACCCCGAAAACATCTAGGGAGCCAACGAAACACAATTTCCACTGCCGTAACCTTCTGTATCCGCGAGATCCCATCTTGGAGCCTTCGTCGGCGCTCCGCCGGAGGGGGAATCGACCATGGAGGGCTTCTACATCAACACCATAGCCCCTCCGATGAGTTGTGAGTAGTTTACCACGGACCTTCGGGTCCATAGTTATTAGCTAGATGGCTTCTTCTCTCTTTTTGGATCTCAATACAATGTTCTCCCCCTCTCTTGTGGAGATCTATTGGATGTAAAATCTTTTTGCGGTGTGTTTGTCGAGATCCGATGAATTGTGGGTTTATGATCAAGTTTATCTATGAATAATATTTGAATCTTGAATTCTTTTATGTATGATTGAGTTATCTTTGTAAGTCTCTTCGAATTATCAGTTTGGTTTGGCCTACTAGATTGATCTTTCTTGCCATGGGAGAAGTGTTTAGCTTTGGGTTCAATCTTGCGGTGTCCTTTCCCAGTGATAGCAGGGGCAGCAAGGCACGTATTGTATTGTTGCCGTCGAGGATAAAAAGATGGGGTTTATATCATATTGCTTGAGTTTATCCCTCTACATCATGTCATCTTGCTTAAAGTGTTACTCTGTTCTTATGAACTTAATACTCTAGATGCAGGTAGGAGTCGGTCGATGTGTGGAGTAATAGTAGTAGATGCAGGCAGGAGTCGGTCTACTTGTCACGGACGTGATGCCTATATACATGATCATGCCTAGATAATCTCATAATTATTCGCTTTTCTATCAATTGCTCGACAGTAATTTGTTCACCCGCCGTAATACTTATGCTATCTTGAGATAAGCCTCTAGTGAAACCTATGGCCCCCGGGTCTATCTCTTATCATATTTGCTTCCAATCTACTTTTATTTGCATCTTTACTTTTTACATCTATATTATAAAATACCAAAAATATATTTATCTTATCATACTATCTCTATCAGATCTCACATTCGCAAGTGGCCGTGAAGGGATTGACAACCCCTTTATTGCATTGGTTGCGAGTTCTTTGTTTGTTTGTGTAGGTGCGTGGGACTTTTGAGGAGCCTCCTACTGGATTGATACCTTGGTTCTCAAAAACTGAGGGAAATACTTACGCTACTATTGCTGCATCACCCTTTCCTCTTCAAGGAAAACCGACGCGAGCTCAAGACGTAGCAAGAAGGATTTCTGGCGCCGTTGCCGGGGAGGTCTTCGCTCAAGTCAAGACATACCAAGTACCCATCACAAACCCATCTCCCTCGCATTTACATTATTTGCCATTTGCCTCTCGTTTTCCTCTCCCCCACTTCACCCTTGCCGTTTTATTCGCCCTCTCTTTCCCAATCTCCTCCTCTCTCTTTCGCTTGCCTTTTTCTGTTTGCTTGTGTGTTGGATTACTTGTTGCCATGGCGCAAGATAATACCAAATTGTGTGATTTCTCGAATACCAATAATAATGATTTCCTTAGTACTCCGATTGCTCCTCTTAATGATGTTGAGTCTTGTGAAATCAATACTGCTTTGCGGAATCTTGGTATGAAAGATCAATTCGCCTGCCTTCCTAGCGAAGATGTCGCTACTCATCTAAACAACTTTGTTGATTTGTGTGATATGCAAAAGAAGAAAGATACGGATAATGATATTGTTAAATTGAAGTTATTTCCGTTTTCACTTAGAGATCGTGCTAAAGTTTGGTTTTCGTCTTTGCCTAAAAATAGTATTGATTCTTGGAACTAGTGCAAAGATGCTTTTATCTCTAAGTATTTTCCTCCTGCTAAGATTATCACTCTTAGGAACGATATTATGAATTTTAAACAACTTGATCATGAGCATGTTGCCCAATCTTGGGAAAGAATGAAATTGATGATTCACAATTGCCCTACTCATGGTTTGAATTTATGGATGATCATACAAAAAATTTATGCCGGTTTGAACTTTGCTTCTAGAAATCTCTTAGATTCAGCCGCGGGAGGCACGTTTATGGAAATCACGTTAGGAGATGCTACAAAACTTCTTTATAATATTATGGCTAATTATTCTCAATGGCACACCGAAAGACCTTCTAGTAAAAAGGTGCATGCTATAGAAGAAATCAATGTTTTGAGTGGAAAGATGGATGAACTTATGAAATTATTTGCTACTAAAAATACTCCTCTTGATCCCAATGATATGCCTTTGTCTACTTTGATTGAGAATAATAATGAATCTATGGGTGTGAATTTTTTTGGTAGGAATAGTTTTGGAAACAATGCTTATAGAGGAAATTTTAATGCTAGACCGTTCCCTAGTAATTCCTCTAATAATTATGGAAATTCCTACAGTAATTCTTATGGTAATTTTAATAAGATGCCCTCTGATTTTGAGAATAGTGTGAAAGAATTTATGATTTCTCAAAAGAATTTTAATGTTTTGCTTGAAGAAAAATTGCTCAAAGTTGATGATTTGGCTAGGAACGTTGATAGACTTTCGCTTGATGTTGATTCTCTTAAAATTAGATCGTCTCCTCCTAAGCATGATATCAATGAGTCTCTCAAATCCATGAGAATTTCCATTGATGGGTGCAAGGAAAGAACCGCTAGATTGCGTGCTAAGAAAGATTACTTTGTAAAGGCGTGTTCTTCTAGTTTCCATGAAAATAATGATGAAGATCTTAAAGTTATTGATGCGTCTCCTATTAGATCTATGTTTTTCAATATGAATCTTGATAATTATGGGACTGATGATGAGTCAACTTTACCTAGAAGGTGTCCCAAGAATTCGGAGTTTTTAGATCTTGATGCTAAATTTGGTAAAAGTGGGATTGGAGAGGTCACAACTTTAAATAGTATTGAACCCACTATCATGGATTTCAAGGAATTTGATTATGATAATTGTTCTTTAGAAGGTTGTATTTCCTCGTTGCAACACGTTGTTAATTCTCCTCATGCTTATAGTCGAAATAAAGCTTTTACCAAACATATTGTTGATGCCTTGATGCAATCTTATGATGAAAAACTTAATGATGAATGGGAACCTACTATAAAGATTAGAATTAAAGATCATGAGTGTTTTGCTTTGTGTGATTTGGGTGCTAGTGTTTCCACGATTCTGAAAACTTTATGTGATATTCTAGGTTTCCATGATCTTGATGATTGGTCTTTAAATTTGCACCTTGCGGATTCCACCATTAAAAAGCCAATGGGAAGGATCAATGATGTTCTCATTGTTGCAAATAGAAATTTGGTGCCCGTAGATTTTATCGTTCTTGATATAGATTGCAATCTTTCTTGCCCTATTATTCTTGGTAGACCTTTCCTTAGAATGATTGGCGCGATTATTGATATGAAGGAAGGGAATATTAGATTCCAATTTCCATTAAAGAAAGGCATGGAGCATTTTCCAAGAAATAAAATCAAATTACCTTATGAATCTATCATGCGGGCTACTTATGAATTTAGTGCCAAAGATGGCACTCGTTAGATCTATCTTCGCTTTTATGCCTAGCCAGGGGCGTTAAACGATAGCGCTAGTTGGGAGGCAACCCAATTTTCTTTGTGTTTTTGTTTTTGTTCCTGTTTAGTAATAAATCTTGCATCTACCTTCTGTTTAGATGTGTTTTTATCTTTTAATTAGTGTTTGTGCCAAGTAGAACCTATAGGATAACCTATGATGATAGTCGATTTGATTCTGCTGAAAAACAGAAACTTTGCACGCACGAATTTAGTTTTGTTAAATCACAGAAACATGCTTTTGCATTGATTCTTCTTTCTTCTGATCAAAAGACAAATTTTCCAGGACTTCCTATTTTGGTAGGATTTTTAGAGTTCCAGAAGTTTAATTTAGTTACAGATTGATACAGACTGTTCTGTTTTTGACAGATTCTATTTTTCGTGTGTTGTTTGCTTATTTCGATGCATCTATGGCTAGTAAAATAGTTTATAAACCATAGAGAAGTTGGATTACAGTAGGTTTAACACCAAAATAAATAAAGAATGAGTTCATTGCAGTACCTTATGTGGTGGTTTTGTTTTCTTTCACTAACGGAGCTTATAAGATTTCCTGTTGAGTTTTGTGTTGTGAAGTTTTCAAGTTTTGGGTAAAACTTTTATGGACTATGGAATAAGGAGTGGCAAGAGCCTAAGCTTGGGGATGCCCAAGGCACCCCAAGATATTCAAGGATAGCCAAAAGCCTAAGCTTGGGGATGCCCCGGGAAGGCATCCCCTCTTTCGTCTTCGTTCATTGGTAACTTTACTTGGAGCTATATTTTTATTCGCCACATGATATGTGTTTTGCTTGGAGCGTCGTGTATTATATTAGTCTTTGATTTTTAGGTTACCACAATTATCCTTGCTGTACACACCTTTTGGGAGAAGCCTACTTGATTAGAATTTGCTAGAATACTCTATGTGCTTCACTTATATCTTTTGAGCTTGATAGTTTTTGCTCTAGTGCTTCACTTATACTTTTTAGAGCACGGTGTTGACTTAATTTTGAAGAAATTACTAGTCTCTCATGCTTCACTTATATCTTTTTGAGAGTCTTTTAGAACATCATGGTATTTGCTATGGTTATAAAATTGGTCCTAGAATGGCAGGCATCCAAGTTGGGTATAATAAAAACTATCATAGGAAGTGAATTGGATGCTATGATCAATTTGATACTTGATAATTGTTTTGAGATATGGAGGTAGTGATATTAAAGTCATGCTAGTTGGGTGATTATGAATTTAAAGAATACTTGTGTTGAAGTTAGCAAGTCCCGTAGCATGCACGTATGGTTAAAGTTGTGTAACAAATTAAAAACATGAAGTGTACCTGGCTTGTGCATCCTTATGAGTGGCGGTCGGGGACGAGCGATGGTCTTTTCCTACCAATCTATCCCCCTAGGAGCATGCGCGTAGTGCTTGATTTTTGATGACTTCTAAATTTTTGCAATAAGTATATGAGTTCTTTTGACTAATGTTGAGTCCATGGATTATACGCACTTTTACCATTCCACCATTGCTAGCCTCTTCGGTACCGTGCATTGCCCTTTCTCACCTTGAGAGTTGGTGCAAACTTCGCCGGTGCATCCAAACTCCGTGATACGATACGCTCTATCACACATAAACCTCTTTATATCTTCCTCAAAACAGCCACAATACCTACCTATTATGGCATTTCCATAGCCATTCCGAGATATATTGCCATGCAAATTTCCACCGTTCCATTTATCATCATCATGACATACTTTACTTTTGTCATATTGCCATTGCATGATCATGTAGTTGGCATCGTATTTGCGGCAAAGCCACCATGCATTATTTTTCATACATGTCACTCTTGATTCATTGCACCATCCCGGTACACCGCCGGCGGCATTCATTTAGAGTCATATCTTGTTCTAGTTTCGAGTTGTAATTCATATGTTGTAATCAATGAGAGTGTGAAGATCATCATTATTAGAGCATTGCCCAAAAATAAAAGAAAAAGAAAAAAAAGAAAAAAAGAAAGGCCCAAAAGAAAAAAAAGAAAAGAAAAAAAAATAAAAAGGGCAATGTTACTATCTCTTTTTCCACACTTGTGCTTCAAAGTAGCACCTTGTTCTTCATGTAGTGAGTCTCATATATTGTGCTTCAAAGTAGCACCATGTTTTTCATGTAGTGAGTCTCATATATTGTGCTTCAAAGTAGCACCATGTTTTTCATATAGTGAGTCTCATAAGTTGTCTTTTTCATACTAGTGGGAATTTTTCATTATAGAACTTGGCTTGTATATTCCTACGATGGGCTTCCTCAAATGCCATAGGTCTTCGTGAGCAAGCAAGTTGGATGCACACCCACTAGTTTTATTTTGTTAAGCATTCATTTATAGCTCTAGTGCATTCGTTGCATGGCAATCCCTACTCCTCATGTTGACATCAATTGATGGGCATCTCCATAGCCCGTTGATTATCCTCGTCAATGTGAGACTTTCTCCTTTTTTGTCTTCTCCACACAATCCCCATCATCATATTCTATTCCACCCATAGTGCTATATCCATGGCCCACGCTCATGTATTGCGTGAAGGTTGAAAAAGTTTGAGATTATTTAAGTATGAAACAATTGCTTGGCTTGTCATCGGGGGTATAAAAGTTGGTAACATCTTTGTGTGACGAAAATGAAGCATAGCCTAACTATATGATTTTTGTAGGGATGAACTTTATTTTCCCATGTTATTTTGAGAAGACATGATTACTTTGATTAGTATGCTTGAAGTGTTACTATTTCTTTTATCAATATGAACTTTTATTTTGAATCATTTGGATCTGAACATTCATGCCACAATAAAGAAAATTACATTAAGAATTATGCTAGGTAGCATTCCACATCAAAAATTCTCTTTTTATCATTTACCTACTCGAGGACGAGCAGGAATTAAGCTTGGGGATGCTTGATACGTCTCCAACGTATCTATAATTTTTTATTGTTCCATGCTATTATATTACCCCTTTTGGATGTTTATGGGCTTTATTTTACACATTTATATCATTTTTGGGACTAACCTACTAACCAGAGGCCCAACCCGTATTGCTGTTTTTTTGCCTATTTCAGTATTTCGAAGAAAAGGAATATCAAACGGAGTCCAAACGGAATGAAACCTTCGGGAGCGTGATTTTTGGAACGAATGTGATCCGGAGGACTTGGAGTGCAAGTCAAGAAGCAAACGAGGCCTCCACGAGATAGGAGGGCCCCCCACTATAGGGCGTGCCCCCTGTCTCGTGGGCCCCTCGGGCGGCCACCGACGTACTTCTTCCTCCTATATAAGCCTACGTACCCCAAAAACATCCAGGGAGCCAACGAAACACATTTTCCACCGCCGTAACCTTTTGTATCCGCGAGATCCCATCTTGGAGCCTTCGCCGGCGATCCGCCGGAGGGGGAATCGACCATGGAGGGCTTCTACATCAACACCATATCCCCTCCGATGAGTTGTGAGTAGTTTACCACAGACCTACGGGTCCATAGTTATTAGCTAGATGCTTCTTCTCTCTTTTTGGATCTCAATACAATGTTCTCCCCCTCTCTTGTGGAGATCTATTCGATGTAAACTCTTTTTGCGGTGTGTTTTTCGTGATCCGATGAATTGTGGGTTTATGATCAAGTTTATCTATGAATAGTATTTGAATGTTCTCTGAATTCTTTTATGTATGATTTAGTTATCTTTGCAAGTCTCTTCGAATTATCAGTTTGATTTGGCCTACTAGATTGATCTTTCTTGCCATGGGAGAATTGCTTAGCTTTGGTTTCAATCTTGCGGTGTCCTTTCCCAGTGACAGCAGGGGCAGCAAGGCACGTATTGTATTGTTGCCATCGAGGATAAAAAGATGGGGTTTTTATCATATTGCTTGAGTTTATCCCTCTACATCATGTCATCTTGCTTAAAGCGTTACTCTGTTCTTATGAACTTAATACTCTAGATGCAGGCAGGAGTCAGTCATGTGTGGAGTAATAGTAGTAGATGCAGGCAGGAGTCGGTCTACTTGTCACGGACGTGATGCCTATATACATGATCATGCCTAGATAATCTTATAATTATTCGCTTTTCTATCAATTGCTCGACAGTAATTTGTTCACCCACCGTAATACTTATGCTATCTTGAGAGAAGCCTCTAGTGAAACCTATGGCCCCCGGGTCTATCTCTTATCATATTTGCTTCCAATCTACTTTTATTTGCATCTTTACTTTTTACATATATATTATAAAATACCAAAAATATATTTATCTTATCATACTATCTCTATCAGATCTCACATTCGCAAGTGGCCGTGAAGGGATTGACAACCCCTTTATTGCGTTGGTTGTGAGTTCTTTGTTTGTTTGTGTAGGTGTGTGGGACTTTTGAGGAGCCTCCTACTGGATTGATACCTTGGTTCTCAAAAATTGAGGGAAATACTTATGCTACTATTGTTGCATCACCCTTTCCTCTTCAAGGGAAACCGATGCAAGCTCAAGACGTAGCAAATGCTACCTAGCATATTTCTCAATGTAATTTTCTTTATTGTGGCATGAATGTTCAGATCCAAATGATTCAAAATAAAAGTTCATATTGACATAAGAAATAATAATACTTCAAGCATACTAATCAAAGCAATCATGTCTTCTCAAAATAACATGGCTAAAGAAAGTTATCCCTACAAAATCATATAGTCGGGCTGTTGCTCTATCTTCATCACACAAAGTATTTAATCATCCACAACCCCGATGGCAAGTCAAGCAATTGTTTCATACTTTAGTAATCTCAAACTTTTTCAACTTTCACGCAATACATGAGCGGAGCCATGGACATAGCATTACATGTGGAATAGAATGGTGGTTGTGGAGAAGACAAAAGGGAGAAGATAGTCTCACATCAACTAGGCGTATCAATGGGCTCTGGAGATGCCCATTAATAGATATCAATGTGAGTGAGTAGGGATTGCCATGCAACGGATGCACTAGAGCTATAAATGTATGAAAGCTCAACAAAAGAAACTAAGTGGGTGTGCATCCAACTCGCTTGCTCACGAAGACCTAGGGCATTTTGAGGAAGCCCATCATTGTAATATACAAGCCAAGTTCTATAATGAAAAATTCCCACTAGTATATGTAAGTGACAACATAGGAGACTCTCGATCATGAAGATCATGGTGCTACTTTGAAGCATAAGTGTGGTAAAAAGATAGTAGCATTGTCCCTTCTCTCTTTTTCTCTCATTATTTTTGTCCTTTTTCTTTTTTTCCTTTTCCCCCTTTTTTTCTTTTTCATTTTTTTTCTTTTTGGGCCTTTTCCCTTTTTTTATTTGGCCTTTCTCTTTTTTTTTATAAAGTCCGAAGTCTCATCCCGACTTGTGGGGGAATCATAGTCTCCATCATCCTTTCCTCACTGGGACAATGCTTTAATAATGAAGATCATCACACTTTAAGATTACAACTCAATATTTAGAACAAGATATGACTCTATATGAATGCCTCCGGCGGTGTACCGGGATATGCAATGAATCAAGAGTGACATGTATGAAAATTATGAAGGTGGCCTTGCCACAAATACAATGTCAACTACATGATCATGCAAAGAGCAATATGACTATAATGATGCGTGTCATATAAACGGAACGGTGGAAAGTTGCATGGCAATATATCTCGGAATGGCTATGGAAATGCCATAATAGGTAGGTATGGTGGCTGTTTTGAGGAAGGTATATGGTAGGTGTATGGTACCGGCAAAAGTTGTGCGGTACATAAGAGGCTAGCAATGGTGGAAAGGTGAGAGTGCGTATAATCCATGGACTCAACATTAGTCATAAAGAACTTAAGTACTTATTGCAAAAATCTACAAGTCATCAAAAACAAAGTACTACGCGCATGCTCCTAGAGGGATAGATTGGTAGGAAAAAGACCATCGTTCGTCCCCGATCGCCACTCATAAGGAAGACAATCAATAAATAAAATTGTGCTCCAACTTCATCACAAAGCGGTTCACCATACGTGCATGCTACGGGAATCACAAACTTCAACACAAGCATTCTTTAAAGTCATAATCACCCAACTAGCATGACTATAATATTACCACTTCCATATCTCAAAACAATTATCAAGTATCAAATTGATCATAGCATCCAATTCACTTTCTATGATAGTTTTTATTATACCCTACTTGGATGCCTACCATTCTAGGACCAATTTTATAACCAAAGCAAATACCATGTTGTTCTAAAAGACTCTCAAAATAATATAAGTGAAGCATGAGAGATCAACAATTTCTTCAAAATTAAGCCACCGCCGTGCTCTAAAAGATATAAGTGAAGCACTAGAGCAAAAACTATCTAGCTCAAAAGATATAAGTGAAGCACATAGAGTATTCTAATAAATTCCAATCAAGTGGGCTTCTCCCAAAAGGTGCGTACAGCAAGTATGATTGTGGTAAACTAAAAGGCAAAGACTAATATCATACAAGACGCTCCAAGCAAAACACATATCATGTGGCGAATAAAATATAGCTCCAAGTAAAGTTACCAATGAACGAAGACGAAAGAGGGGATGCCTTGCGGGGGCATCCCCAAGCTTAGGCTTTTGGATATTCTTGAATATCTTGGGGTGCCATGGGCATCCCCAAGCTTAGGCTTTTGCCACTCCTTATTCCATAGTCCATCAAATCTTTACCCAAAACTTGAAAACTTCACAACACAAAACTCAACAGGAAATCTCATAAGCTCTGTTAGTGAAGGAAAGTAACACCACCACTTAGGTACTGTAATTAACTCATTCTAAATTCATATTGGTGTAATATCTACTGTATTCTAACTTCTCTATGGTTCATACCCTCCGATACTACTCATAGATTCATCAAAATAAGCAAACAACACATAGAAAACAGAATCTGTCAAAAACAGAACAGTCTGTAGTAATCTGTATAAAACGTATACTTATGGAACTCCAAAAATCCTAACAAATTAGGAAAACCTAAGAAATTTGTGCACCAATCCAGAGCAAAAATAATCATATCAAAATCACGTTTCTGTGAATTACCAAAACTAATTTACTGGGTGCAAAAGTTTCTGATTTTCAGCAGGATCAACACAACTATCACCGTAAGCTATCCTAAAGGTCTTACTTGGCACTTTATCGAAACAAAAGCTATAAAACATGATTAATACAGTAGCATAATCATGTGGACACACAAAAACAGTAAGGATAAATATTGGGTTATCTCCCAACAAGCGCTTTTCTTTAATGCCTTTCTAGCTAGGCATGATGATGACAATGATGCTCACATAAAAGATAAGAATTGAAACATAACGGGAGCATCATGAAGCATATGACTAGCACATTTAAGTCTAACCCACTTCCTATGCCTAGGGATATTTTTAGCAAACAACTTATGGGAACAATAATCAACTAGCATAGGAAGGCAAAACAAGCATAACTTCAAAACTTTAAGCACATAGGGAGGAAACTTGATATTATTGCAATTCCTACAAGCATATGTTCCTTCCTCATAATAATTTTCAGTAGCATCATGAATGAATTCAACAATATAACCAGCACCTAAAGCATTCTTTTCATGATCTACTCGCATAGAAAATTTACTACTCTCCACATAAGCAAATTTCTTCTCATGAATAGTAATGGGAGCAAACTCAACAAAATAACTATCATGTGAGGCATAATCCAATTGAAAATTAAAATCATGATGACAAGTTTCATGGTTATCATTATTCTTAATAGCATACAAGTCATCACAATAATCACCATAGATAGCAACTTTGTTCTCATAATCAATTGGAACCTCTTCCGAAATAGTGGATTCATCACTAAATAAAGTCATGACCTCTCCAAATCCACTTTCATTAATATAATCATCATAAATAGGAGGCATGCTTTCATCGTAATAAATATTTCTCATCAAAACGTGGGGGACTAAACATATCATCTTCATCAAACATAGCATCCCCAAGCTTGTGGATTTGCATATCATTAGCATCATGGATATTCAAGGAATTCATACTAACAACATTGCAATCATGCTCATCATTCACATATTTTATGCCAAGCATTCTATGTAATTCTTCTTCTAGTACTTGAGCACAATTTTCCTTCTCATCATACTCACGAAAGTTAAAAAGATGAAGCATATGAGGCAAACTCAATTCCATTTTTCGTAATTTTCTTTTATAAACTAAACTACTGATAAAACAAGAAACAAAAAGATTCGATTGCAAGATCTAAAGATATACCTTCAAGCACTCACCTCCCCGGCAACAGCGCTAGAAAAGAGCTTGATGTCTACTACGCAACCTTCTTCTTGTAGATGTTGTTGGGCCTCCAAGTGCAGAGGTTTGTAGGACAGTAGCAAATTTCCCTCAAGTGGATGACCTAAGGTTTATCAATCCGTGGGAGGCGTAGGATGAAGATGGTCTCTCTCAAGCAACCCTGCAACCAAATAACAAAGATTCTCTTGTGTCCCCAACACACCCAATACAATGGTAAATTGTATAGGTACACTAGTTTGGCGAAAGAGATGGTGATACAAGTGCAATGTGGATGGTAGATATAGGTATTTGTAATCTGAAAATATAAAAACAGCAAGGTAACTAATGATAAAAGTGAGCGTAAACGGTATTGCAATGCTAGGAAACAAGGCACAGGGTTCATACTTTCACTAGTGCAAGTTCTCTCAAGAATAATAACATAATTGGATCATATAACTATCCCTCAACATGCAACAAAGAGTCACTCCAAAGCCACTAATAGCGGAGAACAAACGAAGAGATTATGGTAGGGTACGAAATCACCTCAAAGTTATCCTTTCTGTTCTATCTATTAAAGAGTCCGTAGTAAAATAACACAAAGCTATTCTTTCCGTTCAATCTATCATAGAGTTCATACTAGAATAACACCTTAAGACACAAATCAACCAAAACCCTAATGTCACCTAGATACTCCATTGTCACCTCAAGTATCCGTGGGCATGATTATACGATATGCATCACACAATCTCAGATTCATCTATTCAACCAACACAAAGTACTTCAAAGAGTGCCCCAAAGTTTCTACCGGAGAGTCAAGACGAAAACATGTGCCAACCCCTATGCATAGGTTCATGGGCGAAACCCGCAAGTTGATCACCAAAACATACATCAAGTGGATCACGTGATATAAGCACGACAAGACATACATCAAGTGTTCTCAAATCCTTAAAGACTCGATCCGACAAGACAACTTCAAAGGGAAAACTCGATTCATCACAAGAGAGTAGAGGGGGAGAAACATCATAAGATCCAACTATAGTAGCAAAGCTCACGATACATCAAGATCCTGCCATAGAGAGAACACGAGAGAGAGAGATCAAACACATAGCTACTGGTACATACCCTCATCCCCGAGGGTGAACTACTCCCTCCTCGTCATGGAGAGTGCTGGGATGATGAAGATGGGCACCGGTGAGGTCCCCCCCCCCCTCCGGCAGGGTGCCGGAACGGGCTCCCGAGAGGTTTTTGGTGGCTACAGAGGCTTGCGGCGGCGGAACTCCTGATCTATTGTTCGCTTCGATGGTTTTAGGGTATATGGGAATATATAGGCAAAAGAAGTCGGTTGGGGGAGCCTCGAGGGGCCCACGAGGGTGGAGGGAGCGCCCCCTATCTCGTGGCCTCCTCGACGCTTCCCTGGCTTGCACTCCAAGTTCCCGGGGTTGCTTCTATTCCAAAAATAACTTTTCCGAAGGTTTCATTCCGTTTGGTCTCCGTTTGATATTCCTTTTCTTCAAAACACTGAAATAGGCAAGAAAACAGCAATACGGGCTGGGCCTCCGGTTAGTAGGTTAGTCCCAAAAATGATATAAAAGTGTAAAGTAAAGCCCATAAAACATCCAAAACGGGTAATATAATAGCATGGAACAATAAAAAATTATAGATACATTGGAGACATATCATAAAGTGACATGTAGTCGACGTTCAGATGACACCACTAAGGGAATCACAACATACATATCATCAAAATATCGAACACATATCAAGTGTTGAGGAACATAGTAATTTCAAAAAAATTCCTACGCACACGCAAGATCATGGTGATGATATAGCAACGAGAGGGGAGAGTGTTCGTCCACGTACCCTCGTAGACCATAAGCGGAAGCGTTAGCACAACGCGGTTGACGTAGTCGTACATCTTCACGATCCGACCGATCCAAGCACCAAACGTACGGGGCCTCCGAGTTCAGCACACGTTCAGCTCGATGACGATCTCCGGCCCTCCGATCCAGCAAAGGCTCCGGAGATGAGTTCCGTCAGCGCGACGGCGTGGTGACGATGATGATGTTCTACCGGCGCAGGGCTTCGCCTAAACTCCGCAACAATATGACCGAGGTGGAATATGGTGGAAGGGGGCACCGCACACGGCTAAGGAACGATCCGTAGATCAACTTGTGTGTCCTAGGGTTCCCCCTTGCCCCCGTATATAAAGGAGCCAAGGGGGAGGAGGCGGACGGCCTAGAGGGCGCGCCAAGGGGGGGAGTCCTACTCCCACCGGGAGTAGGACTCCCTCTTTCCAAGTAGGAGTAGGAGAATGGGGGAAAGAGGAGGAAGAGGGGAAGGAAAGGGGAGGCACCGCCCCCCTTCCCTTGTCCTATTCGGACTAGGAGGGGGAGGGGCGCGCGGCCCCCTCCTGGCTCCTTCCCTCTTCTCCCTCTTGGCCCATGTAGGCCCATTAACCCCCAGGGGGGTTCCGGCAACCTCCCGGTACTCCGGTAAAATGCCGATTCCACCCGGAACCATTCCGATGTCCAAACATAGGCTTCCAATATATCAATCTTTATGTCTAGACCATTCCGAGACTCCTCGTCATGTCCGTAATCACATCCGGGACTCCGAACAAACTTCGGTACATCAAAACTCATAAACTCATAATAAAACTGTCATCGAAACGTTAAGCGTGCGGACCCTACGGGTTCGAGAACTATGTAGACATGACCTAAAACCATTATCGGTCAATAACCAATAGCGGGACCTGGATGCCCATATTGGGTTCCTACATATTCTACGAAGATCTTTATTGGTCAAACCGCATAACAACATATGTTGTTCCCTTTGTCATCGGTATGTTACTTGCCCGAGATTTGATCGTCGGTATCCAATACCTAGTTCAATCTCGTTACCGGCAAGTCCCTTTACTCGTTCTGTAATACGTCATCTCATAACTAACTCATTAGTTATAATGCTTGAAAGGCTTAAGTGATGAGTATTACCGAGAGGGCCCAGAGATACCTCTCCGACAATCGGAGTGACAAAACCTAATCTCGAAATACGCCAACTCAACATGTACCTTTGGAGACACCTGTAGTACTCCTTTATAATCACCCAGTTACGTTGTGACGTTTGGTAGTACCCAAAGTGTTCCTCCGGTAAACGGGAGTTGCATAATTCTCATAGTTACAGGAACATGTATAAGTCATGAAGAAAGCAATAGCAGAATACTAAACGATCAAGTGCTAAGCTAACGGGATGGGTCATGTCAATCACATCATTCTCCTAATTATGTGATCCCATTAATCAAATGACAACACATGTCTATGGTCAGGAAACATAACCATCTTTGATTAATGAGCTAGTCAAGTAGAGGCATACTAGTGACTATATGTTTGTCTATGTATTCACACATGTATCATGTTTCCGGTTAATACAATTCTAGCATGAATAATAAACATTTATCATGATATGAGGAAATAAATAATAACTTTATTATTGCCTCTAGGGCATATTTCCTTCATCAAGACACATGATTACTTGCAACATGACTTCTCACGTGACCTCAAGAACAAAAATAACTGCTCACAATTGATAATCATGCTCAAGATCATAGGGGTATTAAATAGCATAATGGATCTTAACATATAATCTTCCACCAAATAAACCATATAGTAATCAACTACAAGATGTAATCAACACTACTAGTCACCCACAGGTACCAATTTGTGGTTACGGTACAAAGATTGAACAGAAGAGATGAACTAGGGTTGAGAGGAGATGGTGTTGTTGAAGATGTTGATGGAGATTGGCCTCCCAAAGATGAGAGGGTTCTTGATGATGGCCATGGCCTCGATTTCCCCCTCTGCGGAATCGCTCCGCCGGAGGGCAAAAGTGCTCCTGCCCGAGTTTCGCGTCGAGACGGCGGCATTCCATCCCGAAAGTCCTCTCATATTTTTGTAGGTCAAAATGACCCATATACGAGAATATGGGCACCGGAGGTGGGCTGGGTTGAGCACAACCCACCAGGGCGGGCCTAGGGGGCATGGGTCGCCCTGGTGTCTTGTGCTCACTAGGTGGCCCCCCTTCGATAGTTATTTGCTCCAATATTTTTTATATATTCCAAAATATTTCTCCGTAAATTTTCAGTTCATTTGGAGATGTGCAGAATAGGTAACTCTGGCGTAGCTTTTTCAGGTCTAGAATTCCAGCGGCCGAGATTCTCCCTTTTTATGTAAACATTGCATATTATGAGAGAAAAAGGCATTAGAATGACTCCATAAAGCATTATTATGCATAAAAACATTATAAATAACAACGGGAAATCATGATGCAAAATGGACGTATCACCCATCTTGATAATCGTTCTGAATTCCTGTGACGGATCCTCTGCAAGGTTCGTGTTCAACCGTGGGACTCGCCGATTGTGATGTTCATGTATTGCATCGTGGCATTTGATACGCACGTCGATATGGTGTGTTAGGCTGCTGTAAAGTTTTGGTGTTGTGATCCCTCAATGGCACCCCACGTCAAGTTGTGTCTCGCGTGGTGATGGTTCTTCGATCTGCTAGCTAGGTCATGACCTATCCCGAGCGTCCATTTTCTTTTTTGTCATATTCTTTTACCCATTACTTGTACGTTTTTTGCCAACTTGTTCAGGTTTTTCGATCTGATTTTTCTTATAAAGTGGAACATTTTTTCTTTGAATGAGATCAAATTCAAGTGGGGAGCTCCCGTTTCCCCTCCATGACTGTTAAACAGAATACAATTTACTCTAGAGCTAAAGCAATCTCTAGCTATAGCATGCGCAAGGCCATTAGCTTCCCTACTGTTGTGTTCAAACCCCTTCCAATCTCCCTTGTAGTATCAGCACAATGAGCATAAACAGTAGCCGCCGGATCCCACCATTTTGTTGGGGAACGTAGTAATTTCAAAAAATTTCCTACGCACACGCAAGTTCATGGTGATGGCATAGCAACGAGAGGGGAGAGTGTTCATCCACGTACCCTCGTAGACCGTAAGCGGAAGCGTTAGCACAACGCGGTTGATGTAGTCGTACGTCTTCACGATCCGACCGATCCAAGCACCGAACGTATGGAGCCTCTGAGTTCAGCACACGTTCAGCTCGATGACGATCTCCGGCCTCCGATCCAGCCGAGCTCCGGAGATGAGTTCCGTCAGCACGACGGCGTGGTGACGATGATGATGTTCTATCGGCGCAGGGCTTCGCCTAAACTCCGCGACGATATGACTAAGGTGGAATATGGTGGAGGGGGGCACCGCACACGGCTAAGGAACGATCCGTAGATCAACTTGTGTGTCTATGGGGTGCCCCCCTACCCCCGTATATAAAGGAGCAAGGGGGGAGGCCGGCCGGCCCCTTTGGGCGCGCCAAGGGAGGAGGAATCCTCCTTCTAGTAGGAGTAGGACTCCTCCTTTCCTACTCATACTAGGAGGAGGAAGGAAGGAGGAGAGGGGGAAGGAAAGGGGGGGCGCCGCCCCCCCTCCTAGTCCAATTCGGACCAAAGGGGGGGAGGGGGCGCGCGGCCCATGCTGGCCGCCCCTCTCTCCTTTCCCCTAAGGCCCATAGGCCCAATACTCTCCTGGGGGGTTCCGGTAACCCCCCCCCCCCCCCCCGGCACTCCGGTTTTCTCCGAAATCACCCGGAACCTTTCCGGTGTCCGAATATAGTCGTCCAATATATCAATCTTTATGTCTCGACCATTTCGAGACTCCTCGTCATGTCCGTGATCACATCCGAGACTCCGAACAAACTTCGGTACATCAAAACATATAAACTCATAATAAAACTGTCATCGTAACGTTAAGCGTGCGGACCCTACGGGTTCGATAACTATGTAGACATGACCTAGAACCATTCTCGGTCAATAACCAATAGCGAGACCTGGATGCCCATATTGGTTCCTACATATTCTACGAAGATCTTTATCGGTCAAACCGCATAACAACATACGTTGTTCCCTTTGTCATCGGTATGTTACTTGCCCGAGATTTGATCGTCGGTATCCAATACCTAGTTCAATCTCGTTACCGGCAAGTCTCTTTACTCGTTCCGTAATACTTCATCCCGTAACTAACTCATTAGTTACAATTCTTGCAAGGCTTAAGTGATGTGTATTACCGAGAGGGCCCAGAGATACCTCTCCGACAATCGGAGTGACAAAACCTAATCTCGAAATACGCCAACCCAACATGTACCTTCGGAGACACCTGTAGAGCACCTTTATAATCACCCAGTTACGTTGTGACGTTTGTTAGCACACAAAGTGTTCCTCCGGTAAACGGGAGTTGCATAATCTCATAGTTGTAGGAACATTGTATAAGTCATGAAGAAAGCAATAGCAACATACTAAACGATCAAGTGCTAGGCTAACGGAATGGGTCATGTCAATCACATCATTCTCCTAATGATGTGATCCCGTTAATCAAATGACAACTCTTTTGTCCATGGCTAGGAAACTTAACCATCTTTGATTCACGAGCTAGTCAAGTAGAGGCATACTAGTGACACTATGTTTGTCTATGTATTCACACATGTATTATGTTTCCGGTTAATACAATTCTAGCATGAATAATAAACATTTATCATGAAATAAGAAAATAAATAATAACTTTATTATTGCCTCTAGGGCATATTTCCTTCAGTCTCCCACTTGCACTAGAGTCAATAATCTAGTTCACATCGCCATGTGATTTTACACCAATATTCATATCTGTATATGATTAACACCCATAGTTCACATCGTCATGTGATCAACACCCAAAGGGTTTACTAGAGTCAATAATCTAGTTCACATCATTATGTGATTAACACCCAAAGAGTACTAAGGTGTGATCATGTTTTGCTTGTGAGAGAATCTTAGTCAACGGGTTTGTCACATTCAGAGTCGTATGTATTTTGCAAATATTCTATGTCCACAATGCTCTGCACGGAGCTACTCTAGCTAATTGCTCCCATTTTCAATATGTATCCAGACTGAGACTTAGAGTCATCTGGATTGGTGTAAAAGCTTGCATCGTTGTAACTTTTTACGACGGGCTCTTTTATCACCTCCATAATCGAGAAAGATCTCCTTAGTCCTCACTAAGGATATTCTTGACCGCTGTCCAGTGATCTACTCTTAGATCAAAATTGTATTCCTTTGTCAAACTCAGAGCAAGGTATACAATAGGTCTAGTTCACAGCATAGCATACTTTATAGAACCTATGACTGAGGCATAGGGAATGACTTTTCATTCTCTTTCTATTTTCTGCCATGGTCGGGTCTTGAGTCTTACTCAACTTCACACCTTTGCATCACAGGCAAGAACTCCTTCTTTGACTGTTCCATTTTGAACTACTTCAAAATCTTGACAAGGTATGTACTTATTGAAAAACTTATCAAGCGTCTTGATCTATCTATATAGATCTTGATGCTCAATGTGTAAGCAGCTTCACCGAGGTCTTTCTTTGAAAAACTCTTATTCAAGTATCCTTTCATGCTTTGCAGAATAATTCTACATTATTTCCGATCAACAATATGTCATTCACATATACTTATCAGAAATGTTGTAGTGCTCCCACTCACTTTCTTGTAAATACAGGCTTTACCGTAAGTCTGTACAAAACTATATGCTTTGATCAACTTATCAAAGCGTATATTCCAACTCTGAGATGCTTGCACCAGTCCATAGATGGATTGCTGGAGCTTGCACATGTTGTTAACACCTTTAGGATTGACAAAACCTTCTGGTTATATCATATACAACTCTTCTTTAAGAAAACCATTAAGGAATGCAGTTTTGACATCCATTTGCCAGATTTCATAAATTGTGGCAATTGCTAACATGATTCGGACAGACTTAAGCATCACTACAGTTGAGAAAATCTAATTGTAGTCAACACCTTGAACTTGTCAAAACCTTTTTGCGACAAGTCGAGCTTTGTAGATAGTAACACTACTATCAACGTCCGTCTTCCTCTTGAAGATCCATTTATTCTCAATGGCTTGCCGATCATCGGGCAAGTCAACCAAAGTCCATACTTTATTCTCATACATGGATCCCATCTCAGATTTCATGGCCTCTAGCCATTTTGCGGAATCTGGGCTCATCATCGCTTCCTCATAGTTCGTAGGTTCATCATGGTCAAGTAACATGACTTCCAGAATAAGATTACCGTACCACTCTGGTGCGGATCTTTACTCTGGTAGACCTACGAGGTTTGGTAGCAACTTGATCTGAAGTTTCATGATCATCATCATTAACTTCCTCACTAATTGGTGTAGGAATCACTGGAACTGATTTCTGTGATGAACTACTTTCCAATAAGGGAGAAGGTACAATTACCTCATCAAGTTCTACTTTCCTCCCACTCACTTCTTTCGAGAGAAACTTCTTCTCTAGAAATGATCCATCTTAGCAACGAAAATCTTGCCTTCGGATCTGTGATAGAAGGTGTACCCAATAGTTACCTTTGCGTATTCTATGAAGACGCACTTTCTCCGATTTGGGTTCGAGCTTATCAGGTTGAAACTTTTTCACATAAGCATCACAGCCCCAAAATTTAAGAAATGAGAGCTTAGGTTTACTACTAAACCATAGTTCATACGGTGTCGTCTCAACGGAATTAGATGGTGCCCTATTAAACGTGAATGCAGCTGTCTCTAATGCATAACCCCAATACGATAGTGGTAAACTGATAAGAGACATCATAGATCGCACCATATCTAGTAAAGTACGATTATGACGTTCGGACACACCATTAGGTTGTGATGTTCCATATGGCATGAGCTGTGAAACTATTCCACATTGTTTAAAATGAAGGCCAAACTCATAGCCCAAATATTCGTCTCCGCGATTAGATCGCAGAAACTTTATTTTCTTGTTACGATGATTTTTCCACTTCACTCTGAAATTCTTTGAACCTTTCAACTATTTCAGACTTATGTTTCATCAAGTAGATATACCCATATCTGCTCAAATCATCTTGTGAAGGTCAGAAAATAATGATACTTGCCACGAGCATCAACACTCATTGGGTCGCATACATCAGTATGTATTATTACCAATAAGTCAGTAGTTTGTTCCATTGTTCTGGAGAACGAAGTTTTAGTCATCTTGCCCAAAAGGCACGGTTCGCAAGCATCAAATGATTCATAACCAAGTGATTCCGAAAATCCATCTTTATGGAGTTTTCTTCATGCGCTTTACACCGATATGACCCAAACGGCAGTGCCACAAATAAGTTGCACTATCATTATTAACTTTGCATCTTTTGGCATCCATATTATGAATATGTGTATCACTACGATCGAGAACCAACAAACTATTTTCATTGGGTGTATGACCATCGAAGGTTTTATTCATGTAAACAGAACAACAATTATTCTTTGACTTTAAATGAATAACCATTTTGCAATAAACATGATCAAATCATATTCATGCTCAACGCAAACGCCAAATAACATTTATTTAGGTTTAACACTAATCCCGAAAGTATAGGGAGTGTGCGATGATAATCATATCAATCTTGGAACCACTTCCAACATACATCGTCACTTCACCCTCAACTAGTCTCTGTTTATTCTGTATCTCCTGTTTCGAGTTACTAATTTTTAGCAACCGAACAAGTATCAAATACTCAGGGGCTACTATAAACACTAGTCCGGTATACATCAATAACCTGTATATCAAATATACCCTTGTTCACTTTGCCATCCTTCTTATCCACCAAATATTCAGGGCATTCCTGCTTCCAGTGACCATTTCCTTTGCAGTGTAAGCACTCAGTTTCAGGCTTTGGTCCAGCTTTGGGATTCTTCGCAGGAGTGACAAATTGCTTGTCTTTCCACTTGAAGTTCCCTTTCTTTCCCTTTGCCCTTTTCTTGAAACTAGTGGTCTTGTCAATCATCAACACTTGATGCTCTTTCTTGATTTCTACCTTCGTTGATTTCAACATCACGAAGAGCTCGGGAATCGTTTTCGTCATCCCTTGCATACTATAGTTCATCACAAAGTTCTAGTAACTTAGTGATGGTGACTAGAGAATTCTGTCAATCACTATCTTATCTGGAAGATTAACTCCCACTTGATTCAAGCGATTGAAGTACCCAGACAATCTGAGCACATGCTCACTAGTTGAGCGATTCTCCTCCATCTTTTAGCTATAGAACTTGTTGGAGACTTCATATCTCTCAACTCGGGTATTTGCTCGAAATATTAACTTCAATTCCTGGAACATCTCATATGGTCCATGACGTTCAAAACGTCTTTGAAGTCCCGATTCTAAGCCGTTAAGCATGGTGCACTAAACTATCAAGTAGTCATCATATTGAGCTAGCCAGACGCTCATAACGTCTGCATCTGCTCCTGCAATAGGTCTGTCACCTAGCGGTGCATTAAGGACATAATTCTTCTGTGCAGCAATGAGGACAAACCTCAGATCACGGATCGAATCCGCATCATTGCTACTAACATTTTTCAACACAATTTTCTCTTAGGAACATATCAAAATAAACATATGAAAGCAACAACGCAAGCTATTGATCTACAACATAATTTGCAAAATACTACCAGGACTAAGTTCATGATAAATTAAAGTTCAATTAATCATATTACTTAAGAACTCCCACTTAGACAGACATCTCTCTAGTCATCTAAGTGATTACGTGATCCAAATTAACTAAACCATAACCGATCATCACGTGAGATGGAGTAGTTTTTAATGGTGAACATCACTATGTTGATCATATCTACTATATGATTCACGCTCGACCTTTCGGTCTCCGTGTTCCGAGGCCATATCTGCATATGCTAGGCTCGTCAAGTTTAACCTGAGTATTCCGCGTGTGCAAAACTGGCTTGCACCCGTTGTAGATGGACGTAGAGCTTATCACACCCGATCATCACGTGGTGTCTGGGCACAACGAACTTTGGCAACAGTGCATACTCAGGGAGAACACTTCTTGATAATTTTAGTGAGAGATCATCTTAAAATGCTACCGTCAATCAAAGCAAGATAAGATGCATAAAGGATAAACATCACATGCAATCAATATAAGCGATATGATATGGCCATCATCATCTTGTGCTTGTGATCTCCATCTCCGAAGCACCGTTGTGATCACCATCATCATCGGCGCGACACCTTGATCTCCATCGTAGCATCGTTGTCGTTTACGCCATCTATTGCTTCTACGACTATCGCTACCGCTTAGTGATAAAGTAAAGCAATTACAGGGCGTTTGCATTTCATACAATAAAGCGACAACCATATGGCTCCTGCCAGTTGCCGATAACTTCGGTTACAAAACATGATCATCTCATACAATAAAATATAGCATCACGTCTTGGCCATATCACATCACAACATGCCCTGCAAAAACAAGTTAGACGTCCTCTACTTTGTTGTTGCAAGTTTTACGTGGCTGCTACGGGCTGAGCAAGAACCGTTCTTACCTACGCATCAAAACCACAATGATAGTTCGTTAAGTTGGTGCTGTTTTAACCTTCGCAAGGACCGGGCGTAGCCACACTTGATTCAGCTAAAGTGAGAGAGACAGACACCCGCCAGCCACCTTTAAGCACGAGTGCTCGTAACGGTGAAACCAGTCTCGCGTAAGCGTACGCGTAATGTAGGTCCGGGCCGCTTCATCTCACAATACCGCCGAACCAAAGTATGACATGCTGGTAAGCAGTATGACTTGTATCGCCCACAACTCACTTGTGTTCTACTCGTGCATATAACATCAACGCATAAAACCTAGGCTCGGATGCCACTGTTGGGGAACGTAGTAATTTCAAAAAAATTCCTACGCACACGCAAGATCATGGTGATGGCATAGCAACGAGAGGGGAGAGTGTTCGTCCACGTACCCTCGTAGACCGTAAGCGGAAGCGTTAGCACAACGCGGTTGAAGTAGTCGTACGTCTTCACGATCCGATCGATCCAAGCACCGAACGTACGGAGCCTCCGAGTTCAGCACACGTTCAGCTCGATGACGATCTCCGGCCTCCGATCCAGCCGAGCTCCGGAGATGAGTTCCGTCAGCATGACGGCTGGTGACGATGATGATGTTCTACCGGCGCAGGGCTTCGCCTAAACTCCGCGACGATATGACCGAGGTGGAATATGGTGGAGGGGGGCACCGCACACGGCTAAGGAACGATCCGTAGATCAACTTGTGTGTCTATGGGGTGCCCCCTGCCCCCGTATATAAAGGAGCAAGGGGGGAGGCCGGCCGGCCCCTTTGGGCGCGCCAAGGGAGGAGGAATCCTCCTCCTAGTAGGAGTAGGACTCCTCCTTTCCTACTCCTACTAGGAGGAGGAAGGAAGGGGGAGAGGGGGAAGGAAAGGGGGGGCGCCGCCCCCCCCCCCTCCTAGTCCAATTCGGACCAGAGGGGGGAGGAGGGCACCGCCCATGCTGGCCGCCCCTCTCTCCTTTCCCCTAAGGCCCATAGGCCCAATACTCTCCCGGGGGGTTCCGGTAACCCCCCCGGCACTCCGGTTTTCTCCGAAATCACCCGGAACCTTTCTGGTGTCCGAATATAGTCGTCCAATATATCAATATTTATGTCTCGGCCATTTCGAGACTCCTCGTCATGTCCGTGATCACATCCGGGACTCCGAACAAACTTCGGTACATCAAAACATATAAACTCATAATAAAACTGTCATCGTAACGTTAAGCGTGCGGACCCTACGGGTTCGAGAACTATGTAGACATGACCTAGAACCATTCTCGGTCAATAACTAATAGCGGGACCTGGATGCCCATATTGGTTCCTACATATTCTACGAAGATCTTTATCGGTCAAACCGCATAACAACATACGTTGTTCCCTTTGTCATCGGTATGTTACTTGCCCGAGATTTGATCGTCGGTATCCAATACCTAGTTCAATCTCGTTACCGGCAAGTCTCTTTACTCGTTCCATAATACTTCATCTCGTAACTAACTCATTAGTTACAATGCTTGCAAGGCTTAAGTGATGTGTATTACCGAGAGGGCCCAGAGATACCTCTCCGACAATCGGAGTGACAAAACCTAATCTCAAAATACGCCAACCCAACATGTACCTTCGGAGACACCTGTAGAGCACCTTTATAATCACCCAGTTACGTTGTGACATTTGGTAGCACACAAAGTGTTCCTCCGGTAAACGGGAGTTGCATAATCTCATAGTTGTAGGAACATTGTATAAGTCATGAAGAAAGCAATAGCAACATACTAAACGATCAAGTGCTAGGCTAACGGAATGGGTCATGTCAATCACATCATTCTCCTAATGATGTGATCCCGTTAATCAAATGACAACTCTTTTGTCCATGGCTAGGAAACTTAACCATCTTTGATTCACGAGCTAGTCAAGTAGAGGCATACTAGTGACACTATGTTTGTCTATGTATTCACACATGTATTATGTTTCCGGTTAATACAATTCTAGCATGAATAATAAACATTTATCATGAAATAAGGAAATAAATAATAACTTTATTATTGCCTCTAGGGCATATTTCCTTCACATTTGTCACGACCAAACGCATCAATAACCTCCAGATTATCCGACCCCACATAGCTAATGCATCTGCCCTAGTAGCACATATGGAAAGAACCCATTGAAAGCAGCTACAAAAATTCCTTTATATCACTTATGATTGCTCCCATCGCTCCCATGCAAACATCTTCATGAAATGCAGCATCTACATTCAGCTTAATAAAACCCACATCTGGTTTACTCCATCCCTTCGAATGATCAACCACTTATGTCTCTTCCTGCCATTATTTATGCGAGTATGAGTTGATACCATTCCTAAAATTGACAGGACACGGAACACTCTCCCCATGTGTCATATGTCTTCTCATCCACAGCAAATACCAGCAGGATGCTAGGATAACTTCCTGAAGCTCAACCGCTTGGAAGCTTTCCAGGTCACATTGCGGCAACCGAAGCAAGTCCTTCGGGTCAAGGGATCCCAATCGTTCCATCAACGTTGCATTCTGGATAACTTCCATGATCCCTATGCCACTCCATATCTCAACAGTCGGTGCACATTGAAAACAAAGATGCTTGACGTACTCAACACCCTGTCGACATTGAGTATTGTCTGTCAGTGCAATATGCCAGTTAGTCAAAATTGATTTAAGAGGCAACAATTTTTGGAGCACTCGCCAACCATTTTTTTTACTTTGCTTGGGACATTTATTAACTTCCATAATATGTTCCAAACTGGATTCAGACGGGGTGAACAATAAGGACCCCGGAGTCTTCTCATGTAGAGCATCATGGGCCGCCATGAGGCCCATGGCGAGCCGACCTTGGGGTCCTTGGGCCGGCCCACCAGGCCGACAACTAACATGGCGAGGCACCCTTGTGTCAACTGTCACTGTCGATCAGATCCTGCGCGAGCTTCCTATCGAGGTCATGTAGGTTATGATAGAATGTTATTCGCCAAGCTATTTCACATGGAGCATATCGTGGCAGTGGCCCCGGTGTGGTTGTGGATGTGCAGGTCGATTATCGTTGGTGAAGAGTGTTAGCGGCCAATTCCACGCCGCTTGCGCGGCCATCCGATGGTGGTGGCGGTACTCAAGGTAGGAGGATATGAGAGTACTCATATTAACTGAAGATGGCTCATGGATATAATATCATTGATTCAGTAGGGATGGAATCCCCCCTACCTGCTGGGGCATATCTAAGCATTTGGTTGATTTCGTGTGATTTTTTTGAACATATTATTATAGTACAAAATTATAATTGCCCTTTTTATATTTTTTTTACAAAAGTGATTCAAATCTATTATAAAAGGTTCTAAGAAATACAAAACACCCCAAACATAATAAAAATTGCATCGAGCTCCCTAAATCATCAAATGTTTACCTATGACGTCAGAATGAGCCATCGACGCGCCGCTGTCACCGTTCGCATACCAAAACCGATCCGACCTTGTCGATACGGACGATAAGTCTTCATGCACTTGCCATGCGTGCCAATGTCCTAGAGCCACGATGGTAGCCGTTGAACCCTGAAGCTGACCCGAAGAACCTCACAGCTAACCTCACCTAAGTTGTAACGGTCATACGGTGTAATTATGAATGGGTACATAGTAAGTGACAAGTATAGGTATTTTACATATATATATTGATTGTTTTGGAACTGGCTTGTTAATTTATTTTTTTAACGCGGTACAGACGCAGTCCGCTTCGCATACACTCATTCATATGAATGCACATACACATACTCTATCACTATGAGCACCTCTGAGAGATTGAGTCGGCGCATCATGTTGAGATTGACGAAGTCGCCACAGACGCCTTTGTAGTCGACGGGAAACATCTTCTCCCACTAAACGCGCATCACCAGAAGGCCTGGTATAAATACAAAAAAAATGCAAGCATCAGTGTCAAGTATAAAATTTAAATCTTGATGGGTTGAAGGTGCCACTGTCCTTCTAACCATCTAACTATATGTAGGTTCGTGCCTTGTTAATTAATCCAATTTAGGGTGCTTCCATCTTTCATTCATAAAATGGTGTCGGCCATTGAAATAGTTGTAACAAGTGTGCGGTGTGCCTTTTGCACCAAGCCACCAATGCCGTCAAGCACTTTTCGCTATTTTTTATCTCCTAATTCTGTCAATTTGACACATTCATAGCGCAAGTCTGCATGCCTAGTACCTACTTTAATTTTTATCTGTAAAATTTGATTTGATAGTGCTCTTTTCTTTTCCAGGTGGCCTATGAATCTGGGTGCATTTTAGCTAGCTAGGT
Organism: Triticum timopheevii; assembly: GCA_963921465.1. Classification (NCBI taxonomy): domain Eukaryota; kingdom Viridiplantae; phylum Streptophyta; class Magnoliopsida; order Poales; family Poaceae; genus Triticum; species Triticum timopheevii. The sequence continues at coordinate 441,532,633 of OY997274.1, read as the reverse complement.
TCCCCACTTATTTTCCTTTTATCGGTAATTTTTACTCTTTATTCACTTTTTGCTCTTTTTTTTTTACATTTTATGGTTCCATATTATGCACCCATTACCTATATAGTGTGCCAAGATTTGGTTGATAATCATCAACTTCAGTAGTGGCCATTACGGATAGATATGACATTTGTTGTCTCTGTATCTGTATCTATGCCACCATAAACAGCTAGCTCCTTATCCAATAATCCACTTGTTGTAAGCAAAAAGCACCACTAATGCAAGAGCACATCTATCAGGTGTTGCATATTTAGATTTAGCCTATCCTCCCAATTCATTTTTTTTTAGAAAAGGAGGATGACCCCCGGCCTCTGCATCTGGGCGATGCATACGGTCATTTTATTAATTATTCGCACAAGACCTTACAAAGTCATATAACAGCAAGACTAAAGCCACCGTCTAAGCAACAACTGCCGCTACACCTATCCAATTGATGAAGGGCGCTGATAGTCTGGGCCTAATACCAAACAGACATCGCAGCCAAACCTAAACATCTAAGACTTGAGGTCCCAACAAGGACGCCTGCCTGGTATGGGGCACCTACCAGTCCGGCGCACTCCTCAACCAGGACGCCTGCCGGGTATGAGGCCCTCAGAAGCCACCTGTCACGAGTCCATCTTCAGAGCTATATTGTTGCATCTACCTTGCCAGGTCTCTCTGCCATCGACGCCACCACGACGCCAGACAACGTCCTCCTCCTGCGCGAGTCCATCCTCCCACGTCAAAGTCCGAATCTGCACTGCGCCACACCGTCAAGATCTGTCGCCATCAATGGATGGATGTGAAGCACCGCTCCACCAAAGAAACCGTCCGCTGGTCTCGCGAAGCAAGGCGCAACACCAAGTAGAAGGCCCAAGTCGCACCGCCACCACACCACCAGCAACCCCGCCACCAAGAGCTGTTCCCAGCCGCCGCCTTCAAGAAGGAACACGACACCAGGGTGTCGTCGACGCCCAGAACAGGGGAACAAAAGCTTTCACCATAGCTCGAGGAGGAGGCGGAAGGGAGAGGATCCACCCCAAAGCCTCTAGGAAGGGGATCGGCGCCAAAGGCGTCGACTTTGGGGAGGCCGCCGCGCCAGCCAGGGGTTTCCCCCGGACCCTCACCTACACGCCAGATCCGCCAGGCCGGCAATAGGGGACGCCGAAAGCAGCCGCCAAGGACCGGTGCCAGCACGGATCGGGACAGATCGGAGCAGGGGCGGATATTCTACATGGAGCCATGACGGATTGCGAGGAGCCGCCACTGCGCCAGCGTCCGCAGCCCTCACGCCGCCCGCGCGGCCATGGGAGGCTGCCGCCAGGTCCCGCTGACGCAGCCCGGCGGCTGCACCACGCCCACCGGCCGGGGCCGCCGCCCCGGGGGACCAAGGCCCTCCAAAGGAGAGGAGGCGCCAGATGCCGCCGCCACCATCATTGGGGCCGAGCACCCGCGCCTTGGAAGCCCTCAGGCGGCAGCAGAGGGAGGGGAGGAGAAGGGGAAAACGCGGCGGCGGCGCTAGGGTTGGCCCCCGAGTCGCCTCCTACTCTAAATATCTTATGATCTGATCACCTCGAGCTACAAATTACATTTTCACCAGAAAACAACTTCTGCTTATGTTGCTACTAACTAGTCCTACTGATGTACTCCCTCCGTCCGGAAATACGGAGGAATGGATGTATCTAGACATATTTTAGTTCTAGATACATCCATTTTTATGCATTTTTTTGACAAGTATTTTCGGACAGAGGGAGTACGTGGTTAAAGTACAAATTAATTGTGTGCCGTATGCAACCCCTTTGATTTAATTTTGTTTCCCATTGAATTTGTAGGAGCTGAGCTATCAGTTTTATTTTCTTATAAGTTATATACTATGTATTAGTGGATTTGTGACCGAAGAAGCAGGCCTTTGCAATCCATCATTTTGCCCATTCTCGTGGTTCCGAGTCTTTTGTTTATTTTTCCGCAGGGATTTCTGAATCCGGGCAAGGATGGTTTCCAATATGATGAAATATAATCATGCATATCTCCGTTCCTACCTTCTTGAATTTTGTGAATCACAGAGTCACTTGGATTATGCACCGTTCCTCAATAATTCTTTAGTATATATCAATGCAAATTATTAACAAACATCCCTCGTAAAAAAAGGAGTTCGATGATGGCAGTAGTAGTAGTACTATTTTTTTTATCAGTTTTTTCAGTACTAGTACTATACTCCTTCAGTTCCATAATATGGTGCGTATAATTTATTTTGAGAACTCAACTTTGCAAAATTTGACTAAGTTTATAGAGAAAAACTATTCATATCTACAATACCAAATATATAAAATATGAAACTACGTATAACTCAATTTTTTTTGAGAACTCAACTTTGCATGTGCGCCACTTGTCGCAACATGGGAGTTTTCCCTTTTTTCGTAGATTCGTTTATTCAAAACGTTTTATCTCTTAAACCGTGCGTCCAAATCTCGAACCGCTTTCGCCATTGGATTCCTCGCGTCGAGATCTTCAACTAGATCCCATGTTGATAGGTTTTGACGAACTTTTTTTCATGAAAAAACCGGATGAAAAAAACCGACGAAAAAACCGAAACGGGAACACGGATTGTTTTCCTTTCTGAAAGAGGCACGCCCGTGCCTCTGACGAAATCACAACCGTGCCTCTCACGGAAGCAAAACCATGCCTCTCGCGAAAGAAAAAAAAAATAAAAAACGCGTTTTTTCCTTTTCCGAAAGAGGCATGCCCGTGCCTCTCGTGAAAAGCACAACCGTGCCTCTGGCGGAAGACAAACCGTGCCTCTCGCGAAAGAAAAAAACAGAAAACACGTTTTTTTCCCTTTTCAAAAGAGGTACGCCCGCGCCTCTGGCGAAAGCACAACCGTGCCTCTCGCGGAAGCAAAACCGTGCCTCTCGCGAAAGAAAAAAAACAAAAAACATGTTTTTTTTCCTTTCCGAAAGAGGCACGCCCGTGCCTCTCGCGAAAGAAAAAAAAACAGAAAACACGTTTTTTTTCCGTTTCCAAGAGGCACGGCCGTGCCTCTCGCGAAAAAAATGCATTTCTTTTGCAAAAAGATTTTTTTTTTCAAAATTTTTTTTGGTCGAAAAGCTAGGGAAGACAGGTAGAAAACCAAAACATAAAAACCCCGAAAAAAAACCCGTTTAAAAAGCCGAAAACGCGTGCGTAAAAATAAAAAAACAAAATTCGGAGGGAGCGCCCAGAGCACAACACGTGGCGAATGGCTGTGAGCGCGCCAAGTGGCGCTGATCGTTGCGAGGCTCCAAAGGAGCGCTCGTTAATTAGTTGCTCCCGGAACAGAGGGAGTACTATAGAGTCAGGAAAAAAATAGAAAAAGGAAATTAAACACTTAATACTACCGAGCCCATGAAAATAGGCAACCGGAAGCAGGTAGTGGGCCGTAATATAGCCCACTCGCCGCTTCCACAAGCGGCCCAGCATCAACTGCCCTTCTCTCTCTTCTTCTCCCCACTGGAGTCTGCATTTGGAGGGAGCGGAAGTGAAGTCGCGCGCCCAGTCCCCTCCATTTTCCCGCCTTCCCCAAACCCTAGTCTCCGAGGCGATTTTCGATCCATCCCACCGAAGAAGAAGACGACGGAGAGGATGCGTGGCGGCACGGTGCAGATCAACTGGCACGACCTGCAGCCGGTGCTCACCCTCGACTTCCACCCCGTATCCCGCCGCCTCGCCACCGGCGGCGGAGACCACGACATCAAGGTCCGCCATTCTCTTTTCCCTGCACAGGAGACCCGAATCTCGTGACTGTGCCGTGCCTCCTCGGTCCGGCCTGAGGCTGATTTTCTAGCTGGGGTTGCAAGGATAGTCTGTGAACTTCACGCCCCTCCGATTTCATGGCGTTTGGCTTGCAGATCTGGGCGATAGCGTCGGATGACTCGGAGGAGAAGCTCCCCACCGCTTCCTACGTCAGCAGCCTCTCGTCTCACAGCTCCGCCGTCAATGTTCTCCGCTTCTCTCCTTCTGGTAGGTGGTAACGTAATTTCATAATATCTTCAATGTCAGCGTAGGCAGCATCTATTTGTTATTTTCATTTCATATGAGAAGTTTCTTATGTTTTCTTTCCTGGGGAAAAATGAAGATAAAATAAACACCCAATGTATTTTTTGTTTGATACGCTTAATTGACCCCATCTTTTGCACTGGTTACATGCAGGTGAAAATCTGGCGTCCGGTGCTGATGGTATGTTCAATTTTGCACTGACACCTATTCGTTTCGCTGTTATGGAAGGCACCAGTTCTCCCAATTCAATCAAGGAAGAAATTTATTGGTTGTTCCCATACGGAGGGTTTGAAGTTCACAACATAACCAACACAATAGAAAACAGCCAGAAAAGTATCCACCACTCTGCTTGGTCCTGTAGTAAGCATGTTTGTCACGAGCTCTACTCAAAGGCATGCTTGTGTACAAGCATCACTTGGTTGAGCATTTACATCTGTTGTAGAAGTACAACTTAACTCGTCCTACTTGAAGCTATCGTTGTTGTAGCTAATTGATCGGGTGAATTTTGTGTGTCCTAGGTATGTAAACTGGCTTCTTCGGTAATTGACATCTGATGGTTTAAATTTGACCGAGAAAAGTAGGAAAATTTCTACTGCGGCATTTGAATTATATTTACATGTTTGGTTGTACAAGTTAGGGTATAAAGTTCTACCAAACTAAGACCAAACTGGAAAGCTGCTGAACGCTGTTCAGCCAATCACCAAATTAACCTGGCATGTCTTTAATTTTGCTCCCATCTCTCAATAGTTAGGTCTTAATTGTTGAACATGTTATTTCCAACAATCTGTATGCACCAAGGTGCTAGGTTTGCAACCTTTATAACTCAAGGCACTCTAATATTTCATTGAGATCATGAAATGCTTCACACACCAGAGATTAACAGTTATATTGAGAGAATAATTCTTGCGCCTTTGTGTGACAGGTGGTGGTATTATCCTTTGGACATTGCACTCCACTGATGACGGCGAGGCTTGGAAAATACACAAATCCTTATTGTGAGATATACCATCTGAAAATAATGGTTCCTTGAAGCAGCACTCTTGTTTTGATGCATGCTCAATTATTTTGGCCTTGTTTGTATGGTAGGTTCCATCGCAAGGATGTTCTTGACCTGCAGTGGTCGAGTGATGGGTCATACCTTGTTTCTGCTTCAGTTGACAACAGTTGCATAATATGGGATGCTAATAAAGGTAATTTCTACCAAAAACAGGTGATTCGATGTTTGCACCATCTTGGCTTCTGTATCATATGCTTGATATGCAACATCATTCTCAGGTGTGGTGCAACAGATGTTGGAAGGCCATTTGCATTATGTTCAGGGGGTGGCATGGGATCCTCTGGGTCAATATATTGCCTCTTTGAGCTCTGACAGAACTTGTAAAATTTATGCAAACAAGCCTCAAGGCAAATCCAAGAATACAGAGAAGATGAACTTTGTTTGTCAGCATACACTAGTGAAGGCAGAACTTCAAAATCATGACGAGTCTAAGGTTCGTCTGATGTACTTTAACTGCCACATCCTTTTGATGTGCATTGAACAAGTAAGATAATCCTTTATCTTGCAGCCACCAGTTAAAACTCATTTGTTTCATGATGAGACATTACCATCTTTCTTCCGGAGGCTGGCATGGTCACCGGATGGGTCTTTTCTGGTACTGCCAGCAGGTATAATTATTTTACCACGTGCACACAATTTAGCTTACCTTCACCACATTCTCTATTCCGTTAACAAGTTTTGCTCTCTTCTTTATCTTAACCAGGCCTGTGCAAATACTCATCTGAAGTGATCAACACTGCCTATATTTTGTCAAGGAGAGACTTGTCAAGGTAGCACATTTAATACTTGAAATGACATCTCTATGATCCCACCTTTAAAATACTAGTAAGGTACACGTGCATTGCATGCATGAGATTTGACAACCAAATTATGAATAAATACCACACTATAGCATGTAAGCTTTGAGTCATATATGCATGATGTAGATGTTCGTTTAATTCTTATAGTTCATCTCATTTAAAATCAATTAGTTTTTATAAAAAAAGCTAATCTATTTTAAGATTCATGGAATTGTGCGTTGTAAAGCATAAAATAAAAACAAATAATGGCAATTCATCTAGAAAAAAAGGCAATTATGATACGGAAGATTCTAGAACAAGGAGAAGTGCTTGTGTTTTGAGGTTTGTGCATTATGCTTAAGTTCAACCATGGAGTCTTCTAGATTGTACATGTGGCAGAATCTGGTGGAATGTAGATGATATCCAACGGCCAATAGTGCTCGGATTTGCCATCTCTGCACCGTTGGATTGGCTTCATCCAACGACCATCTTTCAAAGTTATTCGCACACTATATAGGGGTATAGAAATGACTCCATCCTTTGAGTTCAGCTGGTACCTACAGTAACATAATGTAAAAAATAAAGCATTAAATAAGCTCTATCACTGTTTTGTTCCTTCACATTACACGAACATCCAATCAGAAGTAAAGTTGAAGAAGGCTGTACATAATTTCAGAGGCGCTTCTGGAAATTAGATCGACTTGCTTCATCTAAAAATCAGTTATAGGATGGAACTAACGTTCGAACCTTTGAGAGCTCTTTGATTCCCTAGTTGTCTTAGAATGCTATAAATAATTGTGTGGTTTCTGGATACACGCTAAATTTTTAATATCTTATTTCTCGAGCGTATAACTTATTCCAGTATACATAGTTTTGTACTCCCTCCGTTCCGATTTACTCGTCGTGGTTTTAGTTCAAATTTAAACTAAAACCACGACGAGTAAATCGGAATGGAGGGAGTAGTTCTTTATAGGATACTAATTTGTTTGGCCCTGCAGGCCTGCAATACAACTCCCTGGTGCAAGTAAAGCTGTAGTAGCAGTTCGTTTTTGCCCTATTGTTTTCACCCTACGTGGTTCTCAATCAGGTAGCTTCATTGGCTTGCAACCCCGCTAGGAGGTTCTCATGGTCTTTACTGATCTGTTACAGTGAAATTGAACTACTTCTGTACTGTTGCAGAAGGTTTATTCAAGCTTCCTTACCGAGCTGTTTTTGCCGTTGCCACTTTCAACTCTCTGTATGTCTATGACACCGAAAGTGCTGCTCCAATTCTAATACACGCTGGTCTACATTATGCCGCCATTACGGATATTGCATGGTGAGTACAACAGTTTTTTGCTTCTAGAGTCTTCTCCATTGGTTAAACAGGAACTCGGTCTATTTGACATTTCTACTGGAACTGGAAATTTATCTTTTCCTTATTCTGCCAGGTCTCCTGATGCGAAGTACTTGTCATTGTCATCGCGAGATGGTTACTGCACTATTATTGAGTTTGAGAATGAGGAACTAGGGCAGCCACATGCCCTCTCAGGTATTTTCTATATATTCCATTTTCTGTCTTCTCTCTTTCTGGGAGGGCGGTTTGCAGACAGTTTCTTATCATGACCCCAATGATTGGTGCATCTTACCTTATGATGCAACAAAGGTTGACGAGTTGACCAGTCGACGAGTCGTTCCGAGGCTGAGACTCATAGACTATGCGTGACTAATCGACACTGAAGTTCCGACTCATAGACTAGTCGATACTGAAGTGTAGTTGGCCCTGGAGTTTAGACTCATAGACTAGTCTTGACTAGTCCTTGGACTCGTAATCCATGGATGCAACTCCCTTTGGTTCATGGTTTAAGACAAATGTGCATAATTTTATGCTGCTAGATGCTAGTAAGATGGACAGTTGTCCATCATGGCATGCATTTACTTGAAAATGCTCTTCTAACAGTTCAATTTTCTGAAAATCTCACAGGAAAAAAAGAAGTTACAGAGGGAGATGTCACATGCAGAAATACCAAGCCACCAACAGTAGATAGCATGGAAGTTGATGTCAGTACCCGCAAAATTAAGAAGTCAGGCAGCCCTGTGGGTACAGTGACACCTCCACCAGTGTTGGCCGAAAATAGCACATTGAGTAAGCCTACTTTGAAGCAATTTACTCGAGTTGCAATCAACTATGTGTCTGAATTGGTCAAGATTATGACATCTTGTGTAGTACTGGACAATCACTTTTACGTTAAAGTGTAAGAAATTTTGTTTGTGCCCATGTTCTCCTTCAGCTCTAGCCCCAGAATTTCCCTTCTGATCATGGTACACACTGAGGAACCACATGGAAGAATGGTTTTGTTTCTGAACACATTTAGTTATGAGTAACATGCAACCGCTAGCCGTTCTGACATTGGTCATGTGTAATTTTGTTAAAATAATTCCTACCACACACATAAGTCGTCCATACACAATGCCAAGTTGCCAACAATAACAATCACATTTAATAGACCAAATAGTCTTCCAGTGTGTTTATTTCAGTTAAGTGTCAGTATATACGCTCATATGAAAATTGTATATGCATCAAGGACCAAGGGTATGGATATCATTCTAAACAGGGTAGTAACTCTGCTTAATAGTCTAATAGAGAGTTTCAGTCTGAATCTGCATCCTGCATACATTGGCTATCTTTGTTCCTTCTTGCATGCACTTTCCCTGTGGCGACCGTCCTTTCATGGTTATTCTTCTATACTCTTCAGGAATGAAGGAAGGAAATGTGGCCTGTGAACATGCAAAGCCAAAGGCAGACAACATGGATGTTGATGTTGGTGCCAGCAAAGCTAAGACGGAAGCCAGTCCTATGTCTGTAGAAGTGACACCGCCACCAGTGTCAGCCCAGAAGAGTGCATCGAGTAAGCCTACTAAGAAGCGAATTACTCCTATTGCAATTAACTAAGTAGCAGAAGTAGTTAGAATCATGATATCCTTTGTATTGACAACAAGTACTGGAAACTACAAATTAGGTTACTCTGTAAAGAAATGTAGCCTGCTGCTGTTTTCACCTTCTGCCGTAGTCCCAGAAATCCACTCTGCTCATGGCATGTATGGATCAATTTTATGGGCAGAAAGATCATGTCTATTTGCGAGCACATTTTGTTAAGAAGTAATATTTGCTAAGTGTCTTTTCACTGTTTGTTGTGTGATATTTTGTTAAGGAAATCCATTCATAGACATAAATTGCTCATATGTATACTTATTCGCTAAGGGTCTTTTCACTGTTTGTTCTGTGATATTTTGTTAAGGAAATCCATTCATAGACATAAATTGCTCATATGTAACTGCTGACAGCAATAGTTTGCATATTGATTCAATTAAATTGGGTCTCCGACGCCCTTATTTCAATCACACGAAAGCCCTTATTTCAATCACACGAAAGAAGATACAGTCTTTATCAAAATAATAAATGCATGAAATCAGTGTGGGTATGGATTTGATCATTGCCTCGAGCTGCTGAAGTGTCATCAGTACAGGCAATCTTGGGCAGATTGTGCCATCGTCTTAGAACTTGGTAATGCGTCCCTTTGATTTTGCAGACGATTCTTCTTTGTTGTCTGCCTCTTCAAACCTGATATCTTCATCTTCTGAAAGGACCTCTATCTTCTCGCCGTGGGGCCCTGACTCGATCTTCTCATCAACATGGATGTGTCCAGTGACGTTGATGACCTCTGAATCCTGCTTTGCTTTGCTCTTCTGTTTCTTGTTCCACATCCAGGTGCTGTGGTTTCCTGCTGTGGCTGTGCCTGACTCTTTGCCGACGGCCTCTGATTCCTTAACCACCTCTTGGAACTTGACGTCCTCGTCAACTGTCAGCCTGACGGCCTTGGATCCCCCAGGGCCTGACATGGCCGATTTGTGGACATGGACATGGTCGCTGAAGTTCAATACCTCTGCCTTCCTTTCTGTCTTCCTCTTCTTTTTCTTGTGCAAGCAGAAGGCAGCTAGGCATGCAAGCAGGAGGAGCCCGCCTAGGGAGACGAACACCACGATGATGACCATGTGGTGTGGAGGGCTAGGTGGAGGTGTTGGCGGGCTGATATGTGGCGGAGGTGGGGCTAGTGGGCGTGGTGGAGGTGGGCGAATGGGCGGTGATGGTGGGGGTGGAGCACGACGAGGTGGCGATGGTGAGGGTGGAGGTGGAGCACGGCGCGGCGGAGGTGGGGGCTGAGTTGGCGGAGGTGGAGCATGGCGCGGAGGAGGCTGGGTTGGTGGCGGGGGAGCACGGCGTGGAGGCGGCGGGGGTCGAATGGGTGGCGCAGGCTGCCGTGGTGGTGGTGGGGCTTGAGGGCGCGGCGGGGGTTGAACGGGTGGCGCAGGCTGTCGTGGCGGTGGAGGCGCTTGAGGGCGTGGCGGCGGCCTTGGACCTAAAGGGCTTGGTGGCGGCCTTGGACCGAAAGGGTTTGGAGGAGCGTAGGTGTTGGGTGGAGGGAAGAAGGGGAAGGGGAAGCCGAGGCCTGGAGGGTTTGGGTTGAAAGCCATTGCCGGATGAGCTAGTTGATGATGCTCGCTCTGGGACAATGCTGCTGCTGCTGCAGGTGTAGTGAGAGGAGGTGGTGCAGTGTGTTGTGGTGGTGAGCATGAGCATGCATGTGGTTATATATGTGCGTGTGTTGTGGGAGGGAGAGAGACGAGGAGTGTGATGTGGTTTGAAGATTTGAGTGACTTGGCTGCAATGCTACGGCTTGAGCTGGGGTACGTTGCTTCTAAACAATCCGTTCCTTGGCATCGAAGCCCATGTAGCTGGCCGGCGGCCCTTGTTCTCTCTCTTTTTTGCCACTTTGGTCCTCATTCCTAGATCCTAATGAAATCCTACCTACACAGCCACACTACACGCCGATATGTGTAGCTATCATTCATGGCTTTATTCCGAATTAGCGTAGCATATAGATCATCATCATCTTGTGTCCATGACAAAAAAAGAAATGAAGAAAGATGGATGTATATCTTGCTTGAAGCTCTTGTGATTATTTCGGCCAAGTGGCCACACCATAGATCCTTCGATTTCCGCCCAGGTCCAGAGGTTGTGCGCTGATGACATCCCATCAGCCTAACATCATCTCCTGCTACTGACAAGATATAGCTTGTAAGCATGCGAAAACCGCATATCAGATACTTGAGTGTGTTGCAAGGCCATCTTCCGAAAGGCCACGAGTGGCACTATGCCCTCCAGGATTTCATGCACGATTCCTCACCTATCTATATCAGTTACAAAGCGACTCCGGCCGTGTGTATGTTCACATGTTGAGACCGGGACAAGTCTTCCCCGATCTAAAACAGATCCGTTACAAAACGTATGAAGTGATCGGCGAGCACCCTTGCTACACCCCCAAGGAACTCCTATTTCTGATAGATGAATGCCGAGCTGAAACTGTGACGCTGATGTTTGGATAAATATGCTTTAACTGACACGGCAATTGTTTCTGAAATCGTTTTGCTGAAGTTTACTTGAGAAATGGTATCTCAGGGCAGGGCATGTACTCAGATTTTATTTCTTTGACATTTTTCTCCCGCATTTCTACTCTACATATCCTCAGTAAAGTTGCTGAACTATATCACGATGAGTTGGCCTGTTTCATGATCTCTTGCAGTAATATAATGCAGAGGCAGAAGGAAAAAAGTAGTTAGTCGAACAATAAAAGGGGCAAAAATTGATCAGACAAACGAAACGATCTGAATCCAGGGCCATGCAAAATCCAGGTCGAGTGGCGTCATGTTTTTTTGACAGCTCGGCTCACTTCATGTTTTTACGCAAGAGTTCATCACTTACTTTATCTTTTTAGGTAAATCACTTATTTTGTCTCGACACAAGATCACGAACAGCAACTCAAAAAAATAAATAAATCACGAACAGCTTGCTAAAGAAGCGGCAGGCCCCAGTTCGAAAAAAAGAGAGGCAAGCCCCAGCTGAAAAAAAGAAAAGAAAAACCCCGGCAAGCACCAGCTCATTTTTTTGAGCAAAAGCCCCAGCTCATAAAAAAGGAAAAAATGTAGCAAGCCCAGCACAGTGGCACATCACTAATTACGTCTTCGGCCTGCTTGGCCCAGCTAATAGCATCGTACCCCTAAAAAAGAAGAAGAAGAAGCAGCAGCAGCAGCTAACAGCATCGTCTTCCTTCCCGCCGGCCACCGCACGAACTTTGAGAGGACTCGAGAGTCGAGAAGATCAGAACGATGAGCGATAGCGCGTTCGACGCGTTCAAGTAGCACGTGTCGGCCGCGTGCAGCCCGCGGCTTTACATCACGCTGGTGCGCGGCCTCCCCGGCACGCGCCGCCTACACCGCCGCACGCTCGAGGCCATGCGCACCGCACCGTCGAGCACCTCACCGTGCCCCCCTCCTCGCCTCCTCGGCATTCTCACCCAGTTCAAGCGCCTCGTCGCTGTTGAGACCCAGGAGATGTACGACGCGCGGAGGCACGCCGACGTGCTGCGCCGCGCGCCCAGGCCGCCGCTGGTCGTATGGCACTGTAACGCCTTCAGGTTCAGTCTAGCAGTTAACTGAACCCTAAAGCGTACAGCGCGGCACTCAGTGCAATTATAGTGTTGGGCCGCGGCCATGTAAGCGTGTGTGTGCAAGTGTGGCCTTGGGCCAGTACTACTTAAGCAGATGTGGAACTCTGAGTCAGGGCATAAATGAGATTAAGTCTGATCCCCATCTCTCCCGAGCCCTCTCTTCTCACCTGCTCCCTTCTCCTCCCTCTCCTAATCCCCTTCTCAAATCCTCTCCCAACATCGGGTTATTACAGTTGGTAATCAGAGCCGAAAAATTTTCCCCACCCCTTTCACGCGGCTGCAGATCTCGTATCCTCTCGATCGACCTGTAACATCCACCGTGTAGGTGCGAATTGCTCCGGCGAATTGCACGAAATCCTGCACGGGGTTAGGTCCGATTTGGAGTGAGATCACGGCGCCATCGTCGAAGCCCTCGGCGCAGACCCGCTACCTCCTCGACGCCATGGGAGAAACCACCGACAAGCTGCAGAATCTGCTCGAGTCGGTCATCCGCCGCCTCGACGCAAGTCAGAAAACCGCCGACGAGCGATTCCAGGCCCATACGTCCTTCAACGAGACGGTGTCCACTGAATTGAAGCACCTAGGCAAGCAAATCGACTTGACCCAAGCCGATGTCGACGAGGCGTGCAAGGCGGCGCCCACCATGGATCCAGCCACCGCCGTCGCCGCGGGGGCCACATCACCATCGGGCCTCACTGCAGATGCGGGATCATCCATCCATGCGCCCCCTACACCACCCGTCGCGACCCGCTACCCGCCCCCGCCTCCACCTCCTCAGCCCCTGTATACTGAAGGCGCGGCGCAACTCCCTTTCGCGCGGCTGGTCAATCATGGACCACCGTTGCTGCCTGTCAGAGCACCGGCGCCACCAGAGCCGGCCCGCGCCGGCGACCACCACACCAAACTGCCAAAGCATGACTTCCCCAAGTTTGATGGCGACGCCCCTCGCATCGGGTTGGAGCGTTGCGCTTCTTACTTCGAGCTGTACAAGGTGCCGTAGCACAGTTGGGTCACTACTGCATCCTTGTACATGGAGGGTCTGGCAGCTATGTGGCTGCAATCTTACCGTCAGACGCACCCGGGGTTGACATGGCCAAGTTTCAGAGCAGCAGTCGAAGAAGAGTTCGGGCCAGAAGAATTTGAGGTTCAGATGCACAGACTGGTCCAACTGAAACAGACCGGTAGTGTCCAGGAGTACAGGCAGCAATTTGAAACTTGCATGTACCATTTGCTGTCTCTCGATCCATCGCTCAGCCCCAAGTTTTTTGTGTCTCAGTTTCTCTTGGGTCTGAAGGATGAGCTCCGCCTTGGGGTTAGGCTGCAGGCACCAACAAGCATCACCCGGGCAGCCGTGTTAGCACGCATACAGGAGGAAGAGTTGGAGAAACAACGTGTTCAGCGCCACCGTCCAGCACCAGTGGGACGTCCACCACCAGCTGCGCCAGCACCCATTCCGGCTCGCGGGGTCGTGCCACCGTGTCAAGGGGCGACGAGTTTGGCCGGGAGCGTCAGCTGCGCGATTTCAGACGCGCCAATGGCCTCTGTTTTCGTTGCGGGGACAAGTACTCCCGGGAACATCAGTGCAAGAGGACGGGAGTAATGATGATGATCGAGGTTGGTGATTATGGGGAAATTCTCTCAGATGACACAGTTCACGCCTTGCAATTACTGGAGCCACCCGCTGCCCAGGATGCTGAATGTTGCTCGCTGTCCCAGCATGCCGTCACCGGGGACGAAGCCCCTTCCACCATTCGCCTTCGTGCCATGGTGGGAGACCAAGTTATGCTGCTCTTGGTGGACTCCGGAAGCACACACAGTTTCGTCAGTGAGGCTTTTGTCAGTCGCTTGGGCACCGTAACAGAATCACTTCCGCCAATCTCTGTGCGTGTCGCCAATGGGCACCGACTGCACTGCGATTGCATCGTGCGCAAGCTCTCTTGGCAGGTGCCGGGGCATACCTTCCACACGGATCTCCGCGTGCTTCAACTCAGTGCCTATGATGGGGTGTTGGGCATGGATTGGTTGGGCGCGCACAGTCCGATGAATTGCCACTGGCTAGAGAAGACGATTGCATTTGAAACAGAGGGCAAGCTTGTGCATTTACAAGGGGTCAAAACCAAAGACCTGCCTCCAATCTCCGAGCTCGATGCGTATGAGCTTCATCGTATGGAAGTGGCTAATGACATCTGGACTGCGGCCTTGGTAACTGTGGAACCGCAGAGCAAAGCACCACCAGCCCCTGTACCACCAAACATTCAGCGAGTCTTACATGAATATGCGGACGTGTTCTTTGAACCCAAGACTCTGCCACCGCGCCGTCAGTACAACCACGGGATCAATTTGGAACCAGGCGCACCACCAATCAACACCCGCCCTTACCGTTACTCGCTCGCGCAGAAGGATGAAATCGAGAAGCAGGTGCGCGACATGCTGGACGCCGGCGTCATCGTGCACAGCATGAGCCCCTACGCTGCTCCTGTCCTGCTGGTGAAGAAGAAGGACGGTAGTTGGAGGTTCTGCATCGATTTTCGTCGCCTCAACCAAGTTACTGTCAAGAACAAATTTCCTCTTCCCGTCGTGGACGAACTTCTCGATGAGCTGGCCGGCGCCGCCTACTTCTCCAAGATTGACTTGCCGCCGGCTACCACCAAATACGCATGCGCGCCGAGGACGAAGAGAAGACAGCTTTTAAGACCCACCATGGTCACTTCCACTTCAAAGTGATGCCGTTCGGCCTCTGCAATGCGCCGGCAACATTCCAGTGCCTTATGAACTCCATCTTTGCCAGCTACAGTCGTAAGTTTGTGATCATCTTCCTTGATGACATCCTAGTTTTCAGCATTGACTTGCAGGAGCACGAGGAACACCTACAGCTGGTGCTCGACACGCTACGGCAGCACGAGCTCTACGCCAAGGAGTCCAAGTGCACGTTCGCTCAACCCAGCATCGAGTACCTCGGCCACATCATCTCCAAGGAGGGTGTCGCTACCGATGCAAGCAAGACCAGCGCGATGCAAGCGTGGCCCGTGCCCACCAACCCCACCGAGCTGCGTGGGTTTCTCGGCCTCACCGGCTACTACCGGAAGTTCGTCGCCAACTACGGGGTGCTCGCCAAGCCACTCACCCAGCTCCTCACCAAGAAAGGGTTCCACTGGGACGAGCGCACCCAGGCGACATTCGATCTGCTCAAGCAAGCTATGACCAGTACACCGGTGCTCGCCCTCCCGGACTTCACCAAGCCATTTGCCATCGAAAGTGACGCATGCGACACGGGCGTGGGCGCCGTCCTGGTGCAGGATGGCCACCCGGTGGCCTACATGAGCAAGGCTTTGGGCATCAAGAATCAGAAGCTCTCCACTTACGAGAAGGAGTTCCTCGCCGTGATGATGGCCGTTGACAAGTGGCGACCGTATTTGCAGCGCGGTCCATTCGAGATTGTCACAGATCACAAGAGCTTGTGTGCCCTGGGGGAGCAACAACTTGACACCGAGCTGCAACGCAAGGCCATGTCCAAGCTTGTCGGCCTTCAGTTCTCCTTCCGGTACAAGAAAGGAGCCGACAATGGCGCCGCAGATGCGCTCTCGCGGGTTGGACACCGACACGCGCTCGACGCGCTCTCTGTATGCCACCCCCAATGGCTGCAAGAGGTGGCCAATTCCTACGAGACGGACGTGGCAGCACAAGAGCTGCTGGCTCAGCTCGCGATCCAGAGCCCCGACGACCAAGGCCGAGTCCTCCGGCAAGGCATCATACGTCAAGGCGACCGGCTCTGGATTGGCGCCAACATGGCACTCCAGACCAAGCTGATCGCCGCGCTGCATGATAGCGCCGTGGGGGGGCACTCCGGCATCACCGCCACCTACCAGCGTGTGCGCAAGCTATTCGCCTGGCCGGGCCTCAAGCGCGCTGTCGAGGACTACATCCATCAGTGCCGCACCTGTCAGCAGGCCAAGCACGAGCTACGTCACCCCGCCGGCAAGCTGCAGCCGCTGCCAATTCCGATAGAACCATGGCATGACCTGACCATGGATTTTGTCGAGGGATTGCCTACATCGGAGGGATTCGACACGATCATGGTGGTGGTCGACCGTTTGACCAAGTTTGCCCACTTCGTGCCCCTTCGCCATCCTTTCAATGCAACACAAGTGGCACGAGCCTTCTGGGACTCCATCATCAAGCTCCACGGCGTTCCGCACACGATCGTCTCCGACCGCGACAAGATCTTCACAAGCGCCATGTGGAGGGAAATTCTCGCAGCCGCTGGTACCAAGCTCCTCTATTCCACAGCATACCATCCACAGACGGACGGGCAGAGCGAACGGGTGAACCAGTGCCTCGAGATGTTCCTTCGTTGTGCCATCAACGACCAGCCCAAGCAATGGCGTAGGTGGCTTCCTGCAGCAGAGTTCTGGTACAATTCAACGCATCACTCTTCGCTTCGCTGCTCTCCGTTCAAGGCACTGTACGGGCGGGATCCCAACTTGGGAGGACTCCCAGCTTTCAGCAGTGAGCTGCCAACCGACGCAGCCACATGCGACCTTGACTGGGCGGCGCACACTGAGATGCTGCGAGGCCATCTCAATCGAGCCCAAGACCGTTTCAAGAAGCACGCAGACAAGCACCGCTCCGAGCGCTCCTTCGCCGTTGGGGACCAAGTCCTCCTCAAGCTCCAGCCCTACGTCCAAGTCTCCGTCGCCAGCCGCCCCTGCCGCAAGCTGGCGTACAAGTTCTTTGGTCCATTCACCGTCCTGGAGCATGTTGGCAACCTCGCCTATCGCCTGAAGCTGCCATCGGACGGGCGCATTCATCCAGTCTTCCACATCTCCCAGCTCAAGCCGTTCGTCCCCAGCTACACTCCCGTCTTCTCGGAGCTGCCAAAGGTGCCTGATCTGACGACGATGCCACTAAAACCCATTGCCATCCAGGAACGCCGCATGGTCAAGAAAGGAGATGCCACCCTCACTCAGGTACGGGTGCAATGGTCCACTTTGCCAGCCGACGCAACCACCTGGGAAGATTACGACGTCATTCGGAAGCGTTTCCCTGACGCCGAGCTCTGGGAAGATGAAGCAGCTGCTCAAGAAGGGGCGACTGTAACGCCTTCAGGTTCAGTCCAGCAGTTAACTGAACCCTGAAGCGTACAGCGAGGCACTCAGTGCAATTGTAGTGTTGGGCCGCGGCCATGTAAGCGTGTGTGTGCAAGTGTGGCCTTGGGCCAGTACTACTTAAGCAGATGTGGAACTCTGAGTCAGGGCATGAATGAGATTAAGTCTGATCCCCATCTCTCCCGAGCCCTCTCTTCTCACCTGCTCCCTTCTCCTCCCTCTCCTAATCCCCTTCTCAAATCCTCTCCCAACATCGGGTTATTACAGGCACCATCCTCCGATGCCGACCGCGCAGTAGCCTCACTCACTCATTCTGGTAAGCTCCTTCCTCTATGGATTCTCGCTCTTCTCTCGTCTTCCCCGTAAGAGAACAAATGTCTTGATTGTCTTGACTGCTTGCGCGTGCGGTGTTTGATGCAATGCCTCCCTCAAAGGCCTGCTTCTATGAGACTATGGTTAATGTTTTTGGTGTTACCGTTTGGTATTTTGATCATCAGTTGGAGCAAATCACTTGATGTGTGTCTAAAGCCGTGAAAACTCTACAAGATAGAACTCTCAATTCTTTAGTGTAATTGCTTGAAGCCATGAACTATGATATGCAAAAGTACTGTAAGTTGGAAAATGCAATTTCTGAAATCGAGTTTAAACTTGAGAATGTAATTCCAGACTCTTCGACACAAGTTTAAACATGATTTAGAATGCATCTTATTTCTGGTCATACACCTGTAAGGTAACTAACTTTCAAAGCTAATTGCTCCGTATGATGGGCTGGTAGAGGCTCTTCTCTAAATTTTGTGGCTACTATACGTAGGCATACGAAATGTTCTATGCTTAAATAATCTCATGATGTTACATAGAACACATTGCACACTAGATCTGAATGACTACCTTGTAAAATTTGGATAGCTTTTGTGTCAGATGTTTGATGTAAACATCTTAAAAAGTGCTGTACATGACTGCCGGCCATCACTAAAAAATAAAAATGTGTGAACATGTTTCGTACATCTTGTTGTGAACTAGACATTTGCTGAAATCCTTAGTTGATGATAATTTTTCTTTTAATTATTTGGGTGTCTTCAGACTATCCTGGTTTAATGAGTGGTTGCTTCAATGAGATCTCCTGATTCGTGTGTGAAAAAAAACATGGCATTAATATGGTAGAACAGAACTGAAAAAATGCGCATTAGGTCAGATGAAAAAACAGAAGTGCAGCCAGGGAAATTTCATTTCAGACAACTTCTTGTTTGACGAAGATTTCAGACAACTTCTATTATTGACGAATGACATTGAGACAACATATGAGAAATAAGTGCAGCCAGAGGAATGTCATTTACAACTTCTATTCTTGACAAATGACATCGAGATAAGATATATGAGAAACATTGATAAGTTTGGGGAGTATGACTCTAGGAGTGTTTGCAAAGATCGGAAAATATCAAGTTACTAACATATGTATTGCAGTCACTCTTGTAGTAAACAATCATTTTCTTTGAGTGCGCAAAGCTGGGATAATCTTTGCTTACATATCTTATGAGTTGTAACTATATAATGTTGAAGGCATGCTCTTGAAGGAATTTGTAGGATAGAAAGAAGTAACAAGATCAATAATATTGTAGGCTAGCCGATCCTTCTGAAAAAGGGACATGTACATACAGCGATACATCAATTACCGGACATTCTGTTTCATCAGTGCTGATCAGAATCCAAACCGTTGAAAAGGAGAGGGATCGTCATCCTGAGATGCTACGACCATGCGACCTCAGGAGTGTATTACTAGCCAGCCTAGTACAGTTGGGAATCAGAGTCCTAATTCAGTGTTTGTTCTCTTGTATTATGTTTACATCTTTGCTAGGCTTTACGTTTATATTCCCATGACATCAATGAAATGAGAACTTGCATTGGTTAAACAAAAGATATACATAGATTCAACATTTCCAATTTGCGAGTTTATCTATAGCAGTAACAATTGTAGTGACCAAATTTCCCATGCATCTTAGGAGACGTGGTAACAGAAAGACACCGATTTTGAGGCGCCATGGGGTCCAATTTACTGAAATTTTCTGAAGTGCCATGGTCTTCTCCAAATTAATCGAACCATCAGAAACTGTAATCTGAATTTCTTGTGTGCTGTCTATTCCATGCACACCAAAGGGAATTACTAGGTTGGATCGAAATCGCCAAGTGGCAATAACTGCTTGCTTGAGTTTTCAAAGTGAAACTCCATTGTAGCATTGGAATGATCTAATTGTTGTTTCGATATGGCCAGTTTTGGTAAAAGAAAAAGGTGCTGCTAACATTCGGCCTATACTTGCAAGATATGTTCCAGCCAACAAACCTGAAGAATGCTATAAAAAGGAAAGAATTAAAGGATGGTCCTCGGCCGGTCTTCAATGAACACAGAACAAGTACCATATGCATATGGTCCATGGAACATGCAGTACGATTTAAAGGCAGCTATGGATTTCACCTAGCGATATATGTAGAAAGAAAGAAAGGCGGGTGCCGATGTTGCCAATTCCAGGAGCTTGGAAAGGAGAAATGATGGTTTGTCTATGCAGCAAAGCAACTCAGTACAGCCCGGTAACGCTGGGTGCGGTGCGTCTTTCGTTCCTTGTTTCAGCTTGCTTGGGCGATGTCAGGCCAGGCTCTGCTACTTTTGATTAGCCTAATCGAGCTGCGCGATTTGGGGCCCCCGAATTTAAATGCCACCAAAAGGCCGCACAATCAATAACGGAAGGAAAGGTCTGACTATGTATGTTGTCCTTTCGGCGCTCGTTAAGGTATGTACTCTATTTTTTATCTTTAATAAGGCACGGAGCGATCCAGATCGAAGCCTGGTGAGAGTATCCAGAGCTACAAAAATCAAATTTCAAAGTTTGTAAAAATTCCATTTTTGTGTGTGGATGTTCGCACCACATGTTTATACGATCATCAAAATTTTCAAATCCAAACTCAATCTATACATATCGAAACAAAAAAAAAGACAAATCTGGATGTAATAATGTCTTTTGTGTTTTCGTCTTTTTATTATGACACTACTATTCTCGAAACAAACTTTCGCCCTGCTTTTATATATAAAAAGCAACACACAAAAGTACATGGCCAATGTGCTCATGGGACCCACGTACAAAGCAGATCAAAACTCAAAAGATACAACATGAGCCAAGTACTGAACCTCCCCTGAAACTCTTTGCGGATGGTACGAGAGATCTCCTTATTCGCGACTCGGGGCTGCATCATATTTCGGACCCCCTGCAACTCAGCAAAGTACAAGCACGGGGGGCTGCATTCACGCTACATAGACCTTCAGCCGCTCAACAAAAAGAAAGAAAGAAGGTCACCAGGCTTACGACCTAATCTAGTCGCTCGAGTTCAGACATGTCTTAACGTATGCAGAGAACTGATCCAGAGCTCGTGGCCAAAGTCAATGCAATAGGGCACAAACCAGCATGTCGAGCTCACAAGGGGCCCTCGTCCACATGGCCAGTGCTAACACGCGCAATTTGGTCGGGCAAGGGCGTTCTCCCAGCGGATATTAAGAAGTCATACAACACAACAATGGCAGGTTCTAAAAAACTGAATAAAGTCACATAGTACGATACATCAGTAATGTGGAACGACGTTGAAACGAGCGAAGGCCGTTCGTCTGAGTAGTGCGTGATAGCCAATACGGAAAGGAACGATGTCGAAGATCAAGTCTTCGCTTCGGAAGTTTTCGGGCGAGCCAATGACCACTTCGAGAGTTATAGTCCGGGAGCACCGCGCCTCGACGCCTGGTATGATACCCTTGAAAGTTTTATTGTTGGGTTTAATCCTTGATGGATCAATGCTCATCTTTGTCACTGTGTCAGCATAGATCAGGTTGAGGCTGCTGCCTCTGTCCATAAGGACTCGTGTGAGGTAAAAACCATCCACGATGGGTTCGAGAACCAAGTCCGCCGTGCCTCCATGATGGATACTGGTCGGATTGTCTCGTTTGCCGAAAGTGATCGGACAAGCCGACCATGAGTTATACTCTGGCGCTACGGGCTCTAGGGCATTTACATCACGTAGCGATCGTTTCCTCTCCTTTTTGGGTGTGTGTGTGTGTGTGTGTGGCGTAAATCATGTTCACATCCTTTACCTCGGGAGGGAACTGCTTTTGGCCTCCATTGCTTGGCATAGGGGGTTCGTCCTCATCCTCACTATGAGGTTGGCCTTTGGTTGAACTTCTGCCTTTAATCTTGTCAGCCTGCTTTATGACCCAACAGTTCCGGTTAGTGTGGTTCGCGAGTTTGCCATGAATTTGGCAGGGCCCATCGAGGATTTTTTCCAACGTAGATGGGCTGTCCCCGTTCGCTTTGAAGGGCTTCTTCTTTTGGATGCCGCGTTGATTGCAGAAGCCTGCGTGCACAGTTGCCTCATCAGCGTCACTATTGTTGCCTTTATGGCGACGTTTGTTGTTCTTACCGCGTTTTGGCTTTCCGTTCTCGAGGTGCCTGGGTCACTGTTATGACTAGTGCTGCCAAGCATGTCTCTGACATCTTCATCCTTGTCGGTTGCCTCCTCGGAGGCGTAGTCTAATACGTCGGTTAAATCATCGACTGTAGCGAATAGGTGGGTTGTGGGTGGGATGTAGATTTCCCTATTGCCGGCATTAATCCGATCTGGTCATAGACTGAAGTCCGACCGTCCGAAATTGCTAGATTCTGAATTCGGTCTAGCATATCATTCAAGAGCGAGAGGTCTGTCGGTCCCATCTCTTGACAGTAGGCGGAATTGATCTGTAGCACACTCGACAAAGTGTGTGGTGTGGCTTCGGAGCGTGGATCGGCCAGGACGAGGGTGTGGTGCCCCCGATTCAATCGTGCACTAATCATACACGCAAACGTGCACGGTCAAGACCAGAGACTCACGAAAAGATATCACAACACAACTCTATGCCACAAAGATAAACACAAGTATTTATATTACAAGCCAGGGGCCACGAGGACCCGAATACGTAAGTCATCAAGCAAATATTATCTGAGTACAGACATAGTTAGACAAGTTTGCCTTAAGAAGGCTCAGCAAAACAACAAAGCTAGATCGAAAGTCGAGGCCTCCTGCCTGGGACCTCCGGACTACTCATGGTCGTCGGTGTGACGCCCCCAATTCAACCGTACACCAATCATACACACAAAAGTGTACGATCAAGATCAGGGACTCACGGGAAGATATCACAACACAACTTTAAACACAAATAGAAGTCATACAAGCTTCATATTACAAGCCAGGGCCTCGATGGCTCGAATACATAAGCTCGACCATAAACAAGTCAATGGAAGCAACAATAACTGAGTACAGACATAAAGTTAGACATAAAGTTAGACAAGTTTCCATAAGATGGCTAGCACAAACAGGGATACAAATCGAAGAGGCGCAGGCCTCCTGCCTGGGATCCTCCTAAACTACTCCTAGTCGTCGGCACTCTGCACGTAGTAGTAGGAACCGTCGGAGTAGCGGTAGTCGTCGTCGGTGGCGGCAGCTGGCTCCTTGGATCCACCATCTAATCGCAGAAATCGAGTATAGGGGAGAATGGGTAGCAAAGCAACCGTGAGTACTCATCCAAGGTACTCGCAAGACTTACATCAGAATTATACTAAGTATGCATCGATATCAATAAGGGGGGGGGGGGGGGCGGTTAGTATCAGTGGACTAAACTGCAGAATGCCAGAATAAGAGGGGAGAAGCTAGTCCTATCAAAGACTACGCTTCTGGAAACCTCCATCTTGAAGCAGTAGAAGAGAGTAGCTGGTAAGTTAACAAGTAGCATCGTATAGCATAATCCTACCCGGCGATCCTCTCCTCGTCGCCATGTGGGAGAGCGATTATCGGGTTGTATCTGGAACTTATCTGGGTGTGTTTTATTAAGTATCCGATTTTAGTTGTAAGAGGTTGGAATACAACTCCAAGCGTCCTGTTACCTGGACACGACTATTCGAATAGATTAACTTCCCTGCAGGGGTGCACCAAATTACCCAACACGCTCGACCGCTCTGGCTGGACACACTTTCTTGGGTCATGCCAGGTCTCGGAAGATCAACACGTCGCATGCCTACTTAGGCTCAACATAGAGGCCAGCATGCCGGTCTACATCCTAAGCGCGTAGAGGTCTTGGGCCCATCGCCCTTTGCACTCCTGCACATTATGTGGGCGGCCGGGAGCAGACCTAGCCCCCTTATACAAGCGAAGGCGTTCCAGTCCAACCCGGTGCACATCGCTCAGTCACTGACATCTGGAGAGCTTCCGCTCATACATACGACGCCGAGTGCCCATATCTGTCCCCATGTGGTGGTTAGTGCGTATAGGTCAAAAGACCAACACGGATCAAATATCCAAAACTCATTAGGCGTGTTATTATTAAATAACCGCGGACCAGGGAACATGCCCACCTCCCTCCTAGGTGTCTCAACCTGCCCTATCGCTCCGCCACAAAGATCCACTCAGAGGACCGTCGGGAAACATGTCCTTTCAGCCCCTAGTCCGTGAATCACTCGCGGGTACTCTACGAGCCGACCCGACTTTCGTCACAACCCGAATCATGTATAATATGTATATGTATATACCCATGATCATCACCCGACGTGATCACGACCCGATAGTATAGCATGGCAGACGGACAAGAGTGTAGGGCCATGATGACCCACAAGTATAGGAGATCAATCGTAGTCCTTTCGATAAGTAAAAGTGTCAAATCCAACGAGGAGCTGAAGGAAATGACAAGTGGTTTTCAGCAAGGTATTTTCTTCAAGCACTGAAATAGTCGATAACAGGTAGTTTGATAGCAAGATAATATGTAACAGACAAGTAACAATAACGGTGAATAAAGTGCAGCAAGGTAGCCCAATCCTTTTGTGGCAAAGTACAGGCCAAAACGGTCTCATATATTAAGCAAAGTGTTCTTGAGGGTACACGGGGATTTCATCTAGTCACTTTCATCATGTTGGTTAGATTCGTGTTCGCTACTTTGATAATTTGATATGTGGGTGGACCGGTGCTTGGGTGCTGTTGTTACTTGAACAAACCTCTTGTGACGCCCCCGATTCAATCGTACACTAATCATACACGCAAATGTGTACGATCAAGATCAGGGACTCACGTGAAGATATCACAACACAACTCTAGACACAAATAAAATAATACAAGCTTTATATTACAAGCCAGGGGTATCGAGGGCTCGAATACAAGCTCAATACACAAGAGTCAGCGGAAGCAACAATATCTGAGTACAGACATAAGTTAAACAAGACTGCCTTAAGAAGGCTAGCACAAAAGCAACACGATCGAAGAGGCAAGGCCTCCTGCCTGGGACCTCCTAACTACTCCTGGTCGTCGGCGGTCTTCACGTAGTAACATCCATCGGCGGTGGCATCTGGCTCCAAGGATCCACCATCTGGTTGTATCAACCGGAAAGGAAAGAAAGAAGGGGGAAAAGGGGTAGCAAAGCAACCGTGAGTACTCATCCAAAGTACTCGCAAGCATCAGATCTATACTAAGTATGCATTAGTATCAAATGGAAGGGTTGTATTTGTGGACTGAACTGCAGAATGCCAGAATAGAGGGGGAAGGCCTAGCCTATCGAAGACTAGCATCTTCACGCAGCTCTGAGCATCTTGCAGCATGTAGAAGAGTAAAGAATAGCAGTTTAATATTTAACAAACATGTTGTAACATTAAAGCCCAGAGATCCTTCCTCGACTCCCTGCGAGAAAGCAATCCCGGAGCCACATATCTCAAGTATCCATTTGTAGTTGTATAAGATCAGGATATAAGTCTGAAAGTCCATTACCGTGGACACGGTATTCGAATATCTAACTTCCCTGCAGGGGTGCACCACGTTACCCAACACGCTCGATCACTCTGGCCGGACACACCTTTCTGGGGTCAATGCCCGCCCTCGGAAGATCAACACGCCGCAGCCCTACCTAGGCTAGAGAGGTCCCCGCCGGCCTACATCCTAAGCACTCCGGGGTCTTGGGCCCATCGCCCGCAACACTCCGGGTCGTTGTGTGCAGGGTGGATACCAACACTGCCTCGGATGGCCAGCACGATCCAACCGTGCCACAATGCTGAACTGGACGTCTGACAAAGCTTCGGCTGATACCACGACGTCAAGGCCCATAACTATTCTCGCGTGGTGGTTAGTGCGTAAAGGCCAAAGGCCAACTCAGAACAAATACCCAAACCATAGTGTATTATTAGCTTGCGGAGACGAGCAGAGACTCACGATCGAAAGTGACCCTGTCGCCCCGTCTCGTGGACTTACGACAAGGGCTCAGAATGCCCGGCCGTTCCACGTCATTATCTTGCGGGTGCTCTCCGGGCCCGCCCGACTTTCACCAAGGTCTCAAGTAAAGTCAAGGTAATCGTGTGTCCAAACATCAAGGGGAAAATCCGAGGAATCACCCCCGAAGGATTCCACTCGATGTAATCATCAAGGTGAACATAAGAGAGACCACCCTCGAGGTTCACACTTGAGGTGTTGAACGACAGAGCCGTATCAGGAATGGTGAAAGAGGAAATCACCCTCGATGACCACGACCGAATAACTACACTACAGAATTATCATCAGGAGTGCGTTATGAGGGATCACCCTCGGCACTCGATAGTAGCTCTGCAGAGTCGAGCAACAAAAGGGGCGTGATGTGATGTGAGGTGTCGGGCTCTGGTCGTCGATCACGCTGATCGAGTCATCGATGATGAAGCAGGGGCAACAAGGACAAGTACTGGGGGTCACTGATGGATCTCTAACCAACCTATACTAAGGAGTTTAGGATAAGCAGGTAAGGTACAATGAGCAGGTTACGAAAGCAGGCTATGCATCAGAATAGGAGCAAACAATAACAGTAGCAAAATTTAATGCAAGCATGAGAGTATAGAATGGGAGATATCGGGATGATGAAAGGGGGGGCTTGCCTGGTTGCTCAGACAAGAAGGAGGGTCGTCGTCGACGTAGTCGATCACAGCGGCACCAGCAGCGGTCTCGGGGTCTACCGGAGAGAAGAGGGGGAAGAAACAGTAAATACACGCAAACATATGCATAACAAGACAATAAGCGGGGCTAGAGGTGTTCGAACGCGGTGCTAGGCGATACTGGCGAAGGGGGAAAACATCCGGGAAAGTTTTCCCGGTTCCGGATGTCTGTGAGACAGATGAATCAGAGGGGAAACTTTCAATGTTTGCTATGCTAGGGACGTGTGGCGGGCAAACAGACCGCGAATTCAGATTCGTCTCGTCGTTCTGAGCAACTTTCATGTAGAAAGTTTTTCGATCCGAGCTACGGTTTAATTGCTATGATTTTTCAAAGATTCAAACAATATTTTGAAATTACTATTAATTCTAAAAAGGAGTTATTGCATCAGCATGACGTCAGCAGTCAACAGGGCGTTGACTGGGTCAAACCGACACATGGGGCCCGCATGGCATTGACACAGATTAAATAAACAGATTTAGTTCTCTAACCTAGTTCATTAGGTTAATTGGATTAAGTTAATTAGTTTAATTAAACAGGATTAATTAAATTAATTAACACACTAA
The DNA here is from genome assembly GCA_963921465.1 of Triticum timopheevii. NCBI lineage: Eukaryota > Viridiplantae > Streptophyta > Magnoliopsida > Poales > Poaceae > Triticum > Triticum timopheevii. The sequence continues at coordinate 441,505,540 of OY997274.1, read as the reverse complement.
TTAATTAATTAATTATTTTTTTAGATTAAATATATTTTTTTAACTAAGGGGGTCCACTTGAGCGGGTGAAACGGGTGCGAGGGGGGTGTGGGCGCCCGCCCGAACACGCACGGGCGCGTGTGTGCGCCGGGGCTTCGGCGTCGGGTGCGCGGTCGGCGGCGCGGCTCGCCGGCCGGCCGCGGCAGGCGGAGGCGACGCCATATCGACGGCGGGGGCACACCCAGGTGGCAGGAGCGGCAAGCGAGAGGGGGGGGGGGGCGATATCGGGCGTGAGGCGAAGGGCTCCGGCGGCAGCGGCAGCTGCAGGCGGTGGCGTACAGAGGCGATGGGGCTCGCCGGACTCACGGCTCTGGCGACCATTTGGTCAGCCGGAAGCGGCTACAGGTAGAGGGCGATGGCACACGTCGAGGAGACATGTCCGTGGGTGCGGTGGTGCTCGGAGTTGGATGCAGTGACCACGGCAGGCGCGCCGACGTTCGGGACTACGCGGAGACGGCGATACGCGACGCAGGCGAGCAAGATGAGCATCGGGGCAGCAACTACGGGGCTCCATGAGCGCGCTAGGGCGGACGGGCGAGGTCGTAATGGCTCGGGAGCGTGATGCTCGCAACCATGGCGGCGGCCGGAGCACGGCCGCGCGACGGAGAAGCTACGGGGTGCAGGCGACCTAAAGGGGAGGAGGAGGAGGAGAAGTGGCTTACGGCCGTTGCTGGGAAGGCCCGGGGAAGACGCGCGGCGGCCGGAGACGAAGGAGGCGGCGGCGACCCGAAGCAGACGGAGGGGAAAAAGAAGACGGCGTCGAGGCGGCACACCATCTTCAACCCCGCGACGCAGGCGACGTTGTCGACTCCGAGGACCTCCCGGGATATGAGCGGACGGGGCACAAGGGCCGGCGGCCACGCGCACGACGCGACAACGATGACGAGCCTGCTCAGATGAGTGCATCTCGGCGGATCTGAGGAGGGGAGGGGAGAGGGAGATATTTGTGCGAGGGGGAGCTGACGAGGCCGGGGGGGGGGGGGGGTCTCGTCGTTCTTATCCCCTCCTGGGCAGCGCCGATGATGTGGCGTGGCGGGGACGCGCGGGAGGAGCCCCGGTCGGATGAACAGGGGAGGAGGAGGACGACCCAGGGGATGGGTAAGTGGGCTGTCGAGCTGGGGAGCTGGGCCGGATAAGGTGGGCTAGGCCCAGGGGTTTTCTCTTTTATTTAAACAGCTTTGCTTTTCTGTTTTTCTTAATCAAAGATGGGTAAGAAAATATTAGGCATGCCATTTTCCTTGGAAAAATATGGGAAGTGCCCCTTTTATTCCTTGGTGATATTAGACAGTGCCACAAATATTTTTGGAGACCATAAGAATTCATTTGGTATTTTTCATAAATATGAGAGCATTTAAAAATGTTGAATTGGTGCTGTTATAATAGCTAATGCTCATCTTTGCACAAAAGTGATGTTGTGTTCCTTAACAAAGGAGTGTTATGGAATTTTTTGACAAATGATGAACATTTTTCCAGCAACTTTTGAGCAATTTCAAACTTCACTTGAATTTGAATTAACTGGAAATTCAAATGGGATATTGAACAAGGTGATTAAGCACTGTTTGGAAAAATGATTAGCTTAATCATAGGGGGTTACTGTAGCATGACACTGGGGGTGTTACAAATCTCCTCCACTACAAGAAATCTCGTCCCGAGATTTAAGTGGAGAAGTAAAGAGTAACTTCGGGAGAACTGACCCTTATAGGGTTAATTATCTAGTGAACAATTTAGGGGATGAGGCGGAAGTATCTCTCGAGTTGAAACTTAATAAAACATCGAGAGCAAAGTATGAAGGTACCATGAGAAGTTTTAACAGGTAGGCAATCGTCTGATGCCAAATCAGAAGGCCAAAGGGGTTCGGAGCAACGGAAGGAAATATTACGTCTGATACCAGACTAGATCATCCATAGGACGGTGGCTCGAGAATTTCATACGAAGTCAATTGCAAAGGATACTTCAGATTAAAGGTTGTACAGGAGAGTCAGGTTTTGATTCTGTGGAACTGTGGGTTATGGGCCCACCATGTGGATCAAAAAGTAGGAAGGGTGATGTCATCTTGCGCGATCTTGATAGCAAGGCATGGCTGACAATAACCTGTCAGTTATGTTGGCAACAACATCGGTACCAAGGGCGAGGGACGAAGAGAACCATTTTCCTGCTCGTTAAGACGAGGCGGACCAATATGCAAAGTTCTCGTCCATCGGTGGCTACCAGAATGTCATCAACAATAGTAACAAGGTCTTACTGACAGAGAATGTACACCAACATGTTTACATAAGCAGGGAATTATCACTGCTCAGGTATGATAGGTTACAAGAAAGGTTGAATAAAACAATGGAAAGGAAAGTGTAGACTCGAATCAGTTATCGGTGTTCTCAAGTGTCTTAACAACTCAGAACCCGTAGAAACTTGGAATCGACGAGAATTAATAGTTCATGAAGAACTCATAAGATGTTATGTAGTTCTATGATATTCTCGAGATACCAGAGGGTAACACTCGATGGTGGATCAAAGTAGAGTCTTGACAGGTGAAATGATCTGAAGAAGACAAGTACTTTAACTTGTCCTAGAAATGCAATCGAAGGATAACAGTCATGGTCGGAACCACGGTTGCCAAGGACCAAACATAGATACAAGATGAACTTATCACGAGGGGGTTATCACTATAACGAGAAGCTTCCATGATAAGTTCCACATCGTGTCCATGGGCATGAACACAAAGTTCAAGGTCAACTCCCACTTCTCCAATGCATAACCTTTCATTCACTGCTCATTTTAGATGAAGCCATAGTGTTGAGATTTTATCTGGCATAACACCAGTATAGTATGACCCATGGAAGTTTCCGGGTTCATACAGATTATGGAAGGCATAGGTTCAACCTATCAGGGTATCTTAGGAACACATACCACAAACTTTAGGAATAAATAAATCAAGCTCGGAAGTAGAGCATGGTTGACAAAAGCAGGGGATACAATCTACCAAAGGCATTATGCATCCGAGGAAAAGCTCACAAGGTTACTGAATATGAAGGACCCTATTGGATAAAACCCATTTGATGTGAGTATCGGTACTCAATCAGAAGAAGAAAGAATGCAAAGAGGTCGGGTTATAGAAACAACTGACTAATTCAGAGTTCAAATGCAAAGGAATTACGATTTCCAAAAATCAAGGGATCAGAAGCAAACGCTCTGACCAAGGATGTTTAAGTTGAATAGACTTATGGCACAATTGATGGAAATTTGATTGGCCGAGAACCAGCTCTTGTTCGGGAAGACGTTTGAGCCGGAAAGATAATCTATAAGGATCAACTGATGATTGCGACACAGACATATCAAATCGAAAGACTCAAGATGATAATGACAAAGGACGTCAATGGATACTGCTAGGCATATGGAATTAACGAGAGTGTAGGCAGGTAAGACCTTCTAGAGCAATAGGCGATAGTGGTCATCGAAAGCTCGAATTGTATTAAAAAGTATCTTATGAAGCATAAGAATAACTGGGGATGAATGGATACTCGATAAGAGCGAGTAATTATCCGTAGGGGTATTCATGCGGCAAGGAACTGCAGGGCAGTAAGCATAAAGGGTTCTCGGAACATCAGAGAGTATTTCAGGACATCTTGTATTAACAAGAGCAACTAGGGATGAAGGTATGAACGACAACGTAGGTAGTTACGCATAAGGATTTATCGGTGTTAGGGATCGCAACGGTGAAGGGTACGAGGGACTCGGTAAAACATCGGAGAGTATCTTCAGGATCTTCTAGTGCACCAAGCAATCATCTGGTGTGAGGGGCTCTCCGGGAGAAAGTATTTACAAGAACCTAGAGTTAGAGTTAGCAAAATCGTTTAACCCGAGTAGAAGAGAGATCAGATTCCCAGAGTATAGATGAGGAATAAAAGATCCATACCACCCAATTGGCGACGTGGGCCCGTAAGCCACACAACCATGTTAGTAAATCGGTTTTTCAAAGACTAGACTCAACTTCGGCCAAGGAGTTGGAAAGGGGGATCCTACAGGCAGTCGGCTCTGATACCAACTTGTGACGCCCCTGATTCAATTGTACACTAATCATACACACAAATGTGTACGATCAAGATCAGGGACTCACGGGAAGATATCACAACACAACTCTAGACACAAATAAAATAATACAAGCTTTATATTACAAGCGAGGGGTCTTGAGGGCTCGAATACAAGCTCGATACACCAGAGTCAGCGGAAGCAACAATATCTGAGTACAGACATAAGTTAAACAAGACTGCCTTAAGAAGGCTAGCACAAAAGCAACACGATCGAAGAGGCAAGGCCTCCTGCCTCGGACCTCCTAACTACTCTTGGTCGTCAGCGGTCTTCACGTAGTAACATCCATCGGCGGTAGCATCTGGCTCCAAGGATCGACCATCTGGTTGCATCAACCGGAAATGAAAGAAAGAAGGAGGAAAAGGGGTAGCAAAGCAACCGTGAGTACTCATCCAAAGTACTCGCAAGCATCATATCTATACTAAGTATGCATTAGTATCAAATGGAAGGGTTGTATCTGTGGACTGAACTGCAGAATGCCAGAATAGAGGGGGAAGGCCTAGCCTATCAAAGACTAGCATCTTCACGCAGCTCCGAGCATCTTGCAGCATGTAGAAGAGTAAAGAATAGCAGTTTAATATTTAACAAACATGTTGTAACATTAAAGCCCGGAGATCCTTCCTCGACTCCCTGTGAGAAAGCAATCCCGGAGCCACATATCTCAAGTATCCATTTGTAGTTGTATAAGATCAGGATGTAAGTCTGAACGTCCATTACCGTGGACACGGTATTCGAATATATAACTTCCCTGCAGGGGTGCACCACGTTACCCAACATGCTCGATCACTCTGGCCGGACACACTCTTTCTGAGGTCAATGCCCGCCCCCGGAAGATCAACACGTCGCAACCCTACCTAGGCTCAGCAGAGAGGTCCCCGCCGGTCTACATCCTAAGCACTCCGGGGTATTGGGCCCATCGCCCGCAGCACTCCGGGTCATTGTGTGCAGGGTGAATACCAGCACCGCCTCGGATGGCCAGCACGATCCGACTGTGCCACAATGCTGAACTGGACGTCTAACAAAGCTTCGGCTAATACCACGACGTCGAGTCCCATAACTATTCTCGCGTGGTGGTTAGTGCGTAAAGGCCAAAGGCCAACCCAGAACAAATACCCAAACCATAGTGTATTATTAGCTTGCGGAGACGAGCAGAGACTCACGATCGAAAGTGACCCTATCGCCCCGTCTCGTGGACTTACGACAAGGGCTCAGAATGCCCGGCCGTGCCACGTCATTATCTTGCGGGTGCTCTCCGGGCCCGCCCGACTTTCACCAAGGTCTCAAGTAAAGTCAAGGTAACTGTGTGTCCAAACATCAAGGGGAAACCCGAGGAATCACCCCCGGAGGATTCCACTCGATGTAATCATCAAGGTGAACATAAGAGGGACCGCCCTCGAGGTTCACACTTGAGGTGTTGAACGACAAAGCCGTATCGGGAATGGTGAAAGAGGAAATCACCCTCGATTACCACGACCGAATAGCTACACTACAGAATTATCATCAGGAGTGCGTTATGAGGGATCACCCTCGGCACTCGATAGTAGCTCTGCAGAGTCGAGCAACAAAAGGGGCGTGATGTGATGTGAGGTGTCGGGCTCTGGTCGTCGATCACGCTGATCGAGTCATCGATGATGAAGCAGGGGCAACAAGGACAAGTACTGGGGGTCACTGATGGATCTCTAACCAACCTATACTAAGGAGTTTAGGATAAGCAGGTAAGGTACAATGAGCAGGTTACAAAAGCAGGCTATGCATCAGAATAGGAGCAAACAATAACAGTAGCAAAATTTAATGCAAGCATGAGAGTATAGAATGGGAGATATCGGGATGATGAAAGGGGGGGCTTGCCTGGTTGCTCAGACAAGAAGGAGGGTCGTCGTCGACGTAGTCGATCACAGCGGCACCAGCAGCGGTCTCGGGGTCTACCGGAGAGAAGAGGGGGAAGAAACAGTAAATACACGCAAACATATGCATAACAAGACAATAAGCGGGGCTAGAGGTGTTCGAACGCGGTGCTAGGCGATACTGGCGAAGGGGGAAAACATCCGGGAAAGTTTTCCCGGTTCTGGATGTCTGTGAGACAGATGAATCAGAGGGGAAACTTTCAATGTTTGCTATGCTAGGGACGTGTGGCGGGCAAACAGACCGCGAATTCAGATTCGTCTCGTCGTTCTGAGCAACTTTCATGTAGAAAGTTTTTCGATCCGAGCTACGGTTTAATTGCTATGATTTTTCAAAGATTCAAACAATATTTTGAAATTACTATTAATTCTAAAAAGGAGTTATTGCATCAGCATGACGTCAGCAGTCAACAGGGCGTTGACTGGGTCAAACCGACACATGGGGCCCGCATGGCATTGACACAGATTAAATAAACAGATTTAGTTCTCTAACCTAGTTCATTAGGTTAATTGGATTAAGTTAATTAGTTTAATTAAACAGGATTAATTAAATTAATTAACACACTAATTAATTAATTAATTATTTTTTTAGATTAAATATATTTTTTTAACTAAGGGGGGCCACTTGAGCGGGTGAAACGGGTGCGAGGGGGGTGTGGGCGCCCGCCCGAACACGCACGGGCGCGTGTGTGCGCCGGGGCTTCGGCGTCGGGTGCGCGGTCGGCGGCGCGGCTCGCCGGCCGGCCGCGGCAGGCGGAGGCGACGCCATATCGACGGAGGGGGCACACCCAGGTGGCAGGAGCGGCAAGCGAGAGGGGGGGGGGGGCGATATCGGGCGTGAGGCGAAGGGCTCCGGCGGCAGCGGCAGCTGCAGGCGGTGGCGTACAGAGGCGATGGGGCTCGCCGGACTCACGGCTCTGGCGACCATTTGGTCAGCCGGAAGCGGCTACAGGTAGAGGGCGATGGCACACGTCGAGGAGACATGTCCGTGGGTGCGGTGGTGCTCGGAGTTGGACGCAGTGACCACGGCAGGCGCGCCGACGTTCGGGACTACGCGGAGACGGCGATACGCGACGCAGGCGAGCAAGATGAGCATCGGGGCAGCAACTACGGGGCTCCATGAGCGCGCTAGGGCGGACGGGCGAGGTCGTAATGGCTCGGGAGCGTGATGCTCGCAACCATGGCGGCGGCCGGAGCACGGCCGCGCGACGGAGAAGCTACGGGGTGCAGGCGACCTAAAGGGGAGGAGGAGGAGGAGAAGTGGCTTACGGCCGTTGCTGGGAAGGCCCGGGGAAGACGCGCGGCGGCCGGAGACGAAGGAGGCGGCGGCGACCCGAAGCAGACGGAGGGGAAAAAGAAGACGGCGTCGAGGCGGCACACCATCTTCAACCCTGCGACGCAGGCGACGTTGTCGACGCCGAGGACCTCCCGGGATATGAGCGGACGGGGCACAAGGGCCGGCGGCCACGCGCACGACGCGACAACGACGACGAGCCTGCTCAGATGAGTGCATCTCGGCGGATCTGAGGAGGGGAGGGGAGAGGGAGATATTTGTGCGAGGGGGAGCTGACGAGGCCGGGGGGGGGGGGGGCGGGGTCTCGTCGTTCTTATCCCCTCCTGGGCAGCGCCGATGATGTGGCGTGGCGGGGACGCGCGGGAGGAGCCCCGGTCGGATGAACAGGGGAGGAGGAGGACGACCCAGGGGATGGGTAAGTGGGATGTCGAGCTGGGGAGCTGGGCCGGATAAGGTGGGCTAGGCCCAGGGGTTTTCTCTTTTATTTAAACAGCTTTGCTTTTCTGTTTTTCTTAATCAAAGATGGGTAAGAAAATATTAGGCATGCCATTTTCCTTGGAAAAATATGGGAAGTGCCCCTTTTATTCCTTGGTGATATTAGACAGTGCCACAAATATTTTTGGAGACCATAAGAATTCATTTGGTATTTTTCATAAATATGAGAGCATTTAAAAATGTTGAATTGGTGCTGTTATAATAGCTAATGCTCATCTTTGCACAAAAGTGATGTTGTGTTCCTTAACAAAGGAGTGTTATGGAATTTTTTGACAAATGATGAACATTTTTCCAGCAACTTTTGAGCAATTTCAAACTTCACTTGAATTTGAATTAACTGGAAATTCAAATGGGATATTGAACAAGGTGATTAAGCACTGTTTGGAAAAATGATTAGCTTAATCATAGGGGGTTACTGTAGCATGACACTGGGGGTGTTACAAATCTCCTCCACTACAAGAAATCTCGTCCCGAGATTTAAGTGGAGAAGTAAAGAGTAACTTCGGGAGAACTGACCCTTATAGGGTTAATTATCTAGTGAACAATTTAGGGGATGAGGCGGAAGTATCTCTCGAGTTGAAACTTAATAAAACATCGAGAGCAAAGTATGAAGGTACCATGAGAAGTTTTAACAGGTAGGCAATCGTCTGATGCCAAATCAGAAGGCCAAAGGGGTTCGGAGCAACGGAAGGAAATATTACGTCTGATACCAGACTAGATCATCCATAGGACGGTGGCTCGAGAATTTCATACGAAGTCAATTGCAAAGGATACTTCAGATTAAAGGTTGTACAGGAGAGTCAGGTTTTGATTCTGTGGAACTGTGGGTTATGGGCCCACCATGTGGATCAAAAAGTAGGAAGGGTGATGTCATCTTGCGCGATCTTGATAGCAAGGCATGGCTGACAATAACCTGTCAGTTATGTTGGCAACAACATCGGTACCAAGGGCGAGGGACGAAGAGAACCATTTTCCTGCTCGTTAAGACGAGGCGGACCAATATGCAAAGTTCTCGTCCATCGGTGGCTACCAGAATGTCATCAACAATAGTAACAAGGTCTTACTGACAGAGAATGTACACCAACATGTTTACATAAGCAGGGAATTATCACTGCTCAGGTATGATAGGTTACAAGAAAGGTTGAATAAAACAATGGAAAGGAAAGTGTAGACTCGAATCAGTTATCGGTGTTCTCAAGTGTCTTAACAACTCAGAACCCGTAGAAACTTGGAATCGACGAGAATTAATAGTTCATGAAGAACTCATAAGATGTTATGTAGTTCTATGATATTCTCGAGATACCAGAGGGTAACACTCGATGGTGGATCAAAGTAGAGTCTTGACAGGTGAAATGATCTGAAGAAGACAAGTACTTTAACTTGTCCTAGAAATGCAATCGAAGGATAACAGTCATGGTCGGAACCACGGTTGCCAAGGACCAAACATAGATACAAGATGAACTTATCACGAGGGGGTTATCACTATAACGAGAAGCTTCCATGATAAGTTCCACATCGTGTCCATGGGCATGAACACAAAGTTCAAGGTCAACTCCCACTTCTCCAATGCATAACCTTTCATTCACTGCTCATTTTAGATGAAGCCATAGTGTTGAGATTTTATCTGGCATAACACCAGTATAGTATGACCCATGGAAGTTTCCGGGTTCATACAGATTATGGAAGGCATAGGTTCAACCTATCAGGGTATCTTAGGAACACATACCACAAACTTTAGGAATAAATAAATCAAGCTCGGAAGTAGAGCATGGTTGACAAAAGCAGGGGATACAATCTACCAAAGGCATTATGCATCCGAGGAAAAGCTCACAAGGTTACTGAATATGAAGGACCCTATTGGATAAAACCCATTTGATGTGAGTATCGGTACTCAATCAGAAGAAGAAAGAATGCAAAGAGGTCGGGTTATAGAAACAACTGACTAATTCAGAGTTCAAATGCAAAGGAATTACGATTTCCAAAAATCAAGGGATCAGAAGCAAACGCTCTGACCAAGGATGTTTAAGTTGAATAGACTTATGGCACAATTGATGGAAATTTGATTGGCCGAGAACCAGCTCTTGTTCGGGAAGACGTTTGAGCCGGAAAGATAATCTATAAGGATCAACTGATGATTGCGACACAGACATATCAAATCGAAAGACTCAAGATGATAATGACAAAGGACGTCAATGGATACTGCTAGGCATATGGAATTAACGAGAGTGTAGGCAGGTAAGACCTTCTAGAGCAATAGGCGATAGTGGTCATCGAAAGCTCGAATTGTATTAAAAAGTATCTTATGAAGCATAAGAATAACTGGGGATGAATGGATACTCGATAAGAGCGAGTAATTATCCGTAGGGGTATTCATGCGGCAAGGAACTGCAGGGCAGTAAGCATAAAGGGTTCTCGGAACATCAGAGAGTATTTCAGGACATCTTGTATTAACAAGAGCAACTAGGGATGAAGGTATGAACGACAACGTAGGTAGTTACGCATAAGGATTTATCGGTGTTAGGGATCGCAACGGTGAAGGGTACGAGGGACTCGGTAAAACATCGGAGAGTATCTTCAGGATCTTCTAGTGCACCAAGCAATCATCTGGTGTGAGGGGCTCTCCGGGAGAAAGTATTTACAAGAACCTAGAGTTAGAGTTAGCAAAATCGTTTAACCCGAGTAGAAGAGAGATCAGATTCCCAGAGTATAGATGAGGAATAAAAGATCCATACCACCCAATTGGCGACGTGGGCCCGTAAGCCACACAACCATGTTAGTAAATCGGTTTTTCAAAGACTAGACTCAACTTCGGCCAAGGAGTTGGAAAGGGGGATCCTACAGGCAGTCGGCTCTGATACCAACTTGTGACGCCCCTGATTCAATTGTACACTAATCATACACACAAATGTGTACGATCAAGATCAGGGACTCACGGGAAGATATCACAACACAACTCTAGACACAAATAAAATAATACAAGCTTTATATTACAAGCGAGGGGTCTTGAGGGCTCGAATACAAGCTCGATACACCAGAGTCAGCGGAAGCAACAATATCTGAGTACAGACATAAGTTAAACAAGACTGCCTTAAGAAGGCTAGCACAAAAGCAACACGATCGAAGAGGCAAGGCCTCCTGCCTCGGACCTCCTAACTACTCTTGGTCGTCAGCGGTCTTCACGTAGTAACATCCATCGGCGGTAGCATCTGGCTCCAAGGATCGACCATCTGGTTGCATCAACCGGAAATGAAAGAAAGAAGGAGGAAAAGGGGTAGCAAAGCAACCGTGAGTACTCATCCAAAGTACTCGCAAGCATCATATCTATACTAAGTATGCATTAGTATCAAATGGAAGGGTTGTATCTGTGGACTGAACTGCAGAATGCCAGAATAGAGGGGGAAGGCCTAGCCTATCAAAGACTAGCATCTTCACGCAGCTCCGAGCATCTTGCAGCATGTAGAAGAGTAAAGAATAGCAGTTTAATATTTAACAAACATGTTGTAACATTAAAGCCCGGAGATCCTTCCTCGACTCCCTGTGAGAAAGCAATCCCGGAGCCACATATCTCAAGTATCCATTTGTAGTTGTATAAGATCAGGATGTAAGTCTGAACGTCCATTACCGTGGACACGGTATTCAAATATATAACTTCCCTGCAGGGGTGCACCACGTTACCCAACATGCTCGATCACTCTGGCCGGACACACTCTTTCTGAGGTCAATGCCCGCCCCCGGAAGATCAACACGTCGCAACCCTACCTAGGCTCAGCAGAGAGGTCCCCGCCGGTCTACATCCTAAGCACTCCGGGGTATTGGGCCCATCGCCCGCAGCACTCCGGGTCATTGTGTGCAGGGTGAATACCAGCACCGCCTCGGATGGCCAGCACGATCCGACCGTGCCACAATGCTGAACTGGACGTCTAACAAAGCTTCGGCTAATACCACGACGTCGAGTCCCATAACTATTCTCGCGTGGTGGTTAGTGCGTAAAGGCCAAAGGCCAACCCAGAACAAATACCCAAACCATAGTGTATTATTAGCTTGCGGAGACGAGCAGAGACTCACGATCGAAAGTGACCCTGTCGCCCCGTCTCGTGGACATACGACAAGGGCTCAGAATGCCCGGCCGTGCCACGTCATTATCTTGCGGGTGCTCTCCGGGCCCGCCCGACTTTCACCAAGGTCTCAAGTAAAGTCAAGGTAACTGTGTGTCCAAACATCAAGGGGAAAACCCGAGGAATCACCCCCGGAGGATTCCACTCGATGTAATCATCAAGGTGAACATAAGAGGGACCACCCTCGAGGTTCACACTTGAGGTGTTGAACGACATAGCCGTATCGGGAATGGCGAAAGAGGAAATCACCCTCGATTACCACGACCGAATAGCTACACTACAGAATTATCATCAGGAGTGCGTTATGAGGGATCACCCTCGGCACTCGATAGTAGCTCTGCAGAGTCGAGCAACAAAAGGGGCATGATGTGATGTGAGGTATCGGGCTCTGGTCGTCGATCACGCTGATCGAGTCATCGATGATGAAGCAGGGGCAACAAGGACAAGTACTGGGGGTCACTGATGGATCTCTAACCAACCTATACTAAGCAGTTTAGGATAAGCAGGTAAGGTACAATGAGCAGGTTACAAAAGCAGGCTATGCATCAGAATAGGAGCAAACAATAACAGTAGCAAAATCTAATGCAAGCATGAGAGTATAGAATGGGCGATATCGAGATGATCAAAGGGGGGGGGGGCTTGCCTGGTTGCTCAGACAAGAAGGAGGGTCATCGTCGACGTAGTCGATCACAGCGGCATCAGCAGCGGTCTCGGGGTCTACCGGAGAGAAGAGGGGGAAGAAATAGTAAATACTCGCAAACATATGCATAACAAGACAATAAGCGGGGCTAGAGGTGTTCGAACGCGGTGCTAGGCAATACTGGCGAAGGGGGAAAACATCCGGGAAAGTTTTCCCAGTTCCGGACGTCTGTGAGACAGATGAGCCGAAGGGGAAAAGTTCAACGTTTTCTATGCTAGGGACGTGTGGTGGGCAAACGGACCGCGCATTTGGATTCGCCTCGTCGTTCTGAGCAACTTTCATGTAGAAAGTTTTTCGATCCGAGCTACGGTTTAATTGCTATGATTTTTCAAAGATTCAAACAATATTATGAAATTACTATTAATTCTAAAAAGGAGTTATTGCGTCAGCATGACGTCATCATGGCGTTAGCAGTCAACAGGGCGTTGACTGGGTCAAACCGACACATGGGGCCCGCCTGGCATTAACACAGATTAAATAAACAGATTTAGTTCTCCAACCTAGTTCATTAGGTTAATTGGATTAAGTTAATTAATTTAATTAAACATGATTAATTAAGTTAATTAACACACTAATTAATTAATTAATTTTTTTAAATTAAATATTTTTTTAACTATAGGGGGGCCACTGGAGCGGGTGAAACGGGTGCGAGGGGGGCGTGGGCGCCCGCCCGAACACGCATGGGCGCATGTGTGCGCCAGGGCTTCGGCGTCTGGTGCGCGGTCGGCAGCGCGGCTTGCCAGCCGGCCGCGGCAGGCGGAGGCGACGCCAGGGCGACGACGAGGGCACACCCAGGTGGCAGGAGCAGCGAGCGAGAGGGGGGGGGGGGCGATATCGGGCGTGAGGCGAAGGGCTCCGGCGGCAGCGGCAACTGCTGGCGGTGGCGTACAGAGGCGATGGGGCTCGTCGGACTCGCGGCTCCGGCGACCATTTGGTCAGCCGGAAGCGGCTATAGGGAGAGGGCGACGACGCGCATCGGGGAGACGTGCCCGTGGGTGCGGTGGTGCTCGGAGTTGGACACAGTGATCACGGCAGGCGTGCCGACGTTTGGAACTACGCGGTGACGGCGATACGCGACGCGGGCGAGCAAGATGAGCAGCGGGGCAGCAACTGCGGGGCTCTATGAGCGCGCTAGGGCGGACAGGCGAGGTCGTAGTGGCTCGGAAGCGTGATGCTCGCAACCATGGCGGCGGCCGGAGCACGACCACGCGGCGGAGAAGCTACGGGGTGCAGGCGACCTAAAGGGGAGGAGGAGGAGGAGCAGTGGCTTACGGCCGTTGCTGGGAAGGCCCGGGGAAGACGCGTGGCGGCCAGAGACGAAGGAGGCGGCAGTGACCGGAAGCGGACGGAGGGGAAAAAGAAGACGTCGTCGAGGCGGCACACCATCTTCAACCCCGCGACGCAGGCGACGTTGTCGACGCCGAGGACCTCCCGAGATACGAGCGGACAGGGCACAAGGGCCGGCGGCCACGCGCATGACGCGACAATGATGATGAGCCTGCTCGGGTGAGCGCATCTCGGCGGATCCGAGGAGTGGAGGGGAGAGGGAGATATTTGTGCGAGGGGGAGCTGACGAGGCCGGGGGGTCTCGTCGTTCTTATCCCCTCCTGGGCAGCGCCGACGATGTGGTGCGGCGGGGACATGCGGGAGGAGCCCCGGTCGGATGAACAGGGGAGGAGGAGGACGACCCAGGGGATGGGTAAGTGGGCTGTCGAGCTGGGGAGCTAGGCCGGATAAGGTGGGCTAGGCCCAGGGGTTTTCTCTTTTATTTAAACAGCTTTGCTTTTCTGTTTTTTAATCAGAGATGGGTAAGAAAATATTGGGCATGCCATTTTCCTTGGAAAAATATGGGAAGTGCCCCTTTTATTCCCTGGTGATATTAGACAGTGCCACAAATATTTTTGGAGACCATAAGAATTCATTTGGTATTTTTCATAAATATGATAGCATTTAAAAATGTTGAATTGGTGCTGTTATAATAGCTAATGCTCATCTTTGCACAAAAGTGATGTTGTGTTCCTTAACAAAGAAGTGTTATTGAATTTTTTGACAAATGATGAACATTTTTTCAGCAAATTTTGAGCAATTTCAAACTTCACTTGAATTTGAATTGACTGGAAATTCAAATGGGATATTGAACAAGGTGATTAAGCACTATTTGGAAAAATGATTAGCTTAGTCATAGGGGGTTACTGTAGCATGACACTGGGGGTGTTAGACCTCCCACTTATGATTAACCCCCTCGCAAGCATCCGCAACTACGAGAAAAGTATTAAGATAAATCTAACCATAGCATTAAACATTTGGATCCAAATCGGTCCCTTATGAAGTGGCACATACACTAGGGTTTAAGATTCTGTCACTCTGGCAACCCATCATCTAATAACTACTCCACAATGCATCCCCTTAGGCCCAAATATGGTGAAGTGCCACGTAGTCGACGTTCACATGACACCATTATGGGAATCACAACATACATATCATCAAAATATTGAACACATATCAAGTTCACATGATTACTTGCGACATGATTCTCCTGTGACCTCAAGAACAAAAGTAACTACTCACAAATGATATTCATGCTCAAGATTAGAGGGGTACTAAATAGCATAATGGACCTGAACATATAATCTTCCTCCAAATAAACCATATAGTAATCAGCTACAAGATGTAACCAACACTACTAGTCACCCACAGGTACCAATCTAAGGTTCCGGTACAAAGATTGAACATAAGAGATGAACTAGGGTTTGAGAGGAGATGGTGCTGTTGAAGATGTTGATGGATATTGCCCCCTCAAAGATGAGAGGGTTGTTGGTGATGACGATGTCTTCGATTTCCCCCTCCGGGAGCGAAGTTCCCCCGGCGGAATCACTCCGCCGGAGGGCAAAAGTGCTCCTGCCCAAGTTCCGCCTCGAGACAGCGGCAATCCGTCCCAAAAGTCCTCTCCTTATTTTCTCTAGGTCAAATGACCTATATACCAGAAGATGGGCACCGAAGGTGGGCTGGGCTGAGCACAACCCACTAGGGCGTGCCTGGGGGGCCTGACGTTCCCTGGTGTCTTGTGCTCACCAGGTGGACCCCCTCTGGTAGTTATTTGCTCCAGTATTTTTTATATATTCCAAAATAATTCTCCATAAATTTTCAGCTCATTTGGAGATGTGCAGAATAGGTAACTCTGACGTACTTTTTCAGGTCCAGAATTCCAGCTGCCAGCATTCTCCCTCTTTGTGTAAACCTTGCATATTATGAGAGAAAAGGCATTAGAATTACTCCATACAGCATTATTATGCATAAAAACGTTATAAATAACAGTAGGAAATCATGATGCAAAAAGGACGTATCAACTCCCCCAAGCTTAGGCCTCTCTTGTCCTCCAGCGAAAAATCGATATAGAAAAACATGCCCACATGCTTAGAGAGAGAGAGAGAGGTGTCGATAAAAACAAAATAAGCTCATAGTAGCATCATGCTTATTATCATATCAACAACAATCTTAATCATAAAGCTTTGTCATACAACTTTTATCATATAACTTCTCATGAACAAGTAACAATTCATCACAACATTGAAGTATAAAGCATAAACTCTATTGAAAACCAACAAACTATGTTCGCAGTCAACTTTGCAACTACAATTCATCATCTTTTCAGGAAGGGCCACGTATCGGAGCCTTTTGGCAAGTCCACATACTCAACCATCATTTAACCTTCTATGATTGCTAACACTCACAGGATATTCATGAGCAAAAAGTTTCAACCGGACACATAGAAAGATAGGGGCTTATAGTTTCGCCTCCCAACATGTTCACCTCAAGGGTGATGTCAACAATAATAACTCATGCTCACTCAATCCAACTGGATATATGTGCCTAGATCTTTCCTCACCACATGTTGCTTGCAAAAAAGAGAAAGTAAAAAGGAATAGGGAAGAATACTTTGACTCTTGCATAAAAGTAAATACATAAAAGTAAAAGATAGGCCCTTCGCAGAGGGAAGCAGAGGTTTCCATGTGCTCTTTGTTTGTATGCCAAACCCCTTAATGCAAAAGAACGTCACATTATATTGCCCCTAATGATAGCAACCTTTATTATGCAGTCCATCACTTTTATTACTTTGCCATCACAAGTTCGTACAACACTTAATTTTCTCTTACACTAACTGCTCCAACACATTTAGAAGGAGCTTTTATTGCCTTATTGCACCAATGACAACTTACTTGAAGGATCTTACTCAATCCATAGGTAGGTATGGTGGAATCTTGAAATAAGATTTTGGGTTTAAGGGTTTTTGCATGCACAAGTAGTATCTCTACTTAGTGCAGAGTTTTTGGCTAGCAAAGATATTGAGCAAGCACCACATGTTGAAGGATCTATAACAATATAACTTCTATGTGAATATGAACAAACATAAATCATTACGTTGTCTTCCTTGTCCAACGTCAACAATTTTGACATATAATATTTAATGGGGGCTCACAATCATAAAATATGTCCAAGATAGTATATTTGCACGTGAATCTTCTCTTCCCTTATTAATTCTTTCATGAGTTGCATCATTGACCAATGCTATGTTTGTCAATCTCTAACAAAATTTACCACTTATACTTTTCCTTATGTGATGTCATTACTTACCATAAGATTAGCATATAACCCTTTTCATTTATTTCTTTTTATTTGAATGCAACAAGAAAATAAAGAAGCAAAACTCAAACTAAACTTTATTATATATCTCGCACACGATTACATAGATAGATAGATCACTAAGCAAGCACTCGAAAGGAGATCATTGCTAAACTTTATTCAGCTAAATCATAGGATAACTAAAGATCGAACTAAGATAGATAAAGGCAAAGAAAGTGGTGCTGATACGATACCGGGGCATTTCCCCCAAGCTTGGCACATGCCAAGGGGAGTGCCCCTACCATGAACTCAAGTCTCCTTTGGTGGGGAAGATGATGATGGTGGTGGTGATGTAGCAGTCATGTTCTTCTTCTCCAGCTTACGTTAGAGGCTGAAATTATCCTCCTTAAGATCCTCATTCTCTAGCTCAAGCATTAATATCTTTTTGCATAATGCTGCCTTGCTATCATGTAGAAAATGAGCAGGGATAGATTGGGTTTTAGATTTTTTTGGGGAGGCTTGACTTCTTGAGCTCCCCATGTGTATCTCCAGGTTGAGGTAGTGGACCTTCATCTTCATCTAAGGATGCATCCTCCATCTCCTACGGATCGGTGTCCTCCTCCTCATCCGAGAACCAAAAATATGGGAAAGTTTTCTTAAATATATTTGGGTCGAGAGGTTGGTAAGAAACAGGGCTCTGTCCCTCTGAATCTTGAGACGACATATTATCAGATCTATCAGAAAACAACCAGAAAGAAGAACAGAAGATTTCTCCGTGATACGGTGGTCAATACGTTCGGGGGTATATAAAGATGTTTTTGTCGCCGCGCGGGGAGCGAGCACCTATGGGGCAGGGCCCCTTTTTAGTCCGGCAAGGGGGCGGAGGTCGCACAAAGAGCAGATCAAGGCGGAGGCGCGCGGGGGAATTTTTACCCAGCTTCGGAGCTCTCCGGAGAGATAAAACTCCTACTGCTGCTTTGTGTTTCTATATTGTTCTTGCTTGAGAGCGTGGGTGCCCTCTAAGTCACTAACCAAAACTCCGAACCCCTTCTACGTGCGCATGGGCCTCCTTTTTATAGGCTAAAAGGGGTCACCGACAGGTGGCAGCGTAGAAAAAGGGGTAGAAAGGTAAAAACGCGGGTTGGTACAACTGCTACCAACAGTGTCCCCTACCTAACTCTGACGGCAGGGGACAAGGGCATTTAATGCCAGTCTGGTCGCCCAAGCAGTGTATGAAACGACTGTTGGGGGCGCCACCGATCGCCACGATGGCCCCTCGCCAGCGCCTGCTTGCCACCTCGCACCCCTAGCTGCACGGCCTCCCGCCACGTGTGCTTGGGAAGGTCCCAGAGCGACACGTTGGCAGGTGTGCTGGAGCGCGGGCGTGAAGTGGGGGTTTCCCGCGGCAAGCTCCTTGCCGCGGTCATCGTCTTGTCGTGTTCGGGAGCTTGTCGCTCACTGAGCCTTGCCGGGGCGCGCGGTGCATCGCGGCAAGTTTTCTTGGAATGCCCTGAGTGGCCTTCCCGGCAAGCTCCTCTTGCCAGGGTCTTGTCCTTCCCGGCGAGCTCCTCTTGCCGGGGCCTTGGTTGGCCTTCCCGGCAAGCTCCTCTTGCCGAGGCCTTAGTTCGAGTACTTCGATCTTGAATGGCATCAATATGAGCTGCGGAGGGTCTTGGCGGACGCCCGGCAAGCCTTGCCGCGGGACGCTGCGACTGCCCGTGCACAAGTTCGGGATACTAAGGTACCCCTACTTTAGTACACCGACAGGAGCCCCCGGGCCTGGGCCATACACGGAGCCGAGCGCTGTTGGGCCAGGCCCAAAACAGTGCACGGGCACGCGCGGCCTAGGTCACACTAAATCCGACTCTGTACCCACCACGCCCCCCTCGCAACGGCACGCGTCAAACGCGGCGTCGTGGGAGAGATCGTGGGTAATTTTTTAATCCATGGAATGCATAACGTCCGCCTCCCCCGTTTATAAGAAGAGGAAACAGGGTCGTTCCCCCACCTTCGCCACTTGCAGTTCCTTCCTCAGAAAGCTCCGCCGCTCCCCTCCGCTTCCCAAGCCGAAAGAGAGCAGCGCTCCATAGCCCATCACCGCCGTCGCCGCCGTCGCCCTTGCCTTCCCCCACCGCTTCCACCATGGCTCCGAAGACCGGGAAGGCTGCGAAGGCTGCGAAGTTGGCCGAGGCGCTGCAGCTTGAGGCGCTGCGTAAGAAGCGAGTGCTTTTCGTCCCTGAGCTCACCCCGAAGGCGCTGCGGGAGGAGTTCTACCTCTTCTGGTCGACGGAGACGCGGGCGCATCCGCGCACGCAGGTGCTTTCCGCTGAGGCTTCCAAATCGAAAAAGTGCCCCAGAGGTTACTACTTCTTTCCTGTGTTCTTCTATTGCGGGCTCTGCCCGCCTTTTTCCGATTTCTTCTGTGATGTCATGAATACCTATGGGTTTCATCTTCTTGATTTCACCCCCAACGCCGTTCTGACAATGGTGGTTTTCGCACACCTCTGCGAGAACTTTGTTGGCATCCTCCCCAATGTCGCTCTTTTTCGTCATTATTTCTCCCCCCGGGCCGAGAAAGGGGAGCCACTGGCTGGCGGAATCGCCTGGATCTCCCGGATTGGCATGAAGGAGGTGTACTTGACGGGCGAGCTCCGCAGCAAGTGGGACAAGTGGAGGGTGGAGTGGTGCTGGATCTGTGATGCCAATCCGCAGCCATTCACCAAACTGCGCCAGACCCGGGTGGTGCGTGGCGGCGACTGGAGCGCTCTGTCGCCGGACGACGCCAAGCTGAAGATTGCCACCACCCGAATCCTCCGGCTCAGGCATGCCGGGCTCACAGCAGGGGCGGTTGGCGCAGATTTCCTTCGCCGTCGCATCGCCCCTCTGCAAAAGAGGGGGAGGCCCGCCTGGCTGTTTGGCGGCCCGGCGGATATCATGAGGCTGCGTCCAGGCCTCAACTTTAACTTCACCGTTCTGGAGCTTGACGGGATGCCGAGGGAGCTGTTCAAGCATGATGCCAACCACCCAGAATGGTTCAGGTTGCCGCAGGGCGTCGTCCCCTTGTGCAACAATTCCCAGCGTGATCGCATCTGCGCAATGATGCCAGAGTGTGACTCGCACGGGATAAGTGCAACTTGGATAGAGCCCGCCGCCGAGGTCGTGCAGCAATTCTTCAATAATTTGACGGAGGTAGCAGTCAACTCCGACGAGCAGAGGCTCCTCACCCGCGCCACCACCGACAACGAGATGCTGTACATCGCCACCAGGGCCGAAGAGGCGGCGGCGGCCGCTGCCGCGGGCGAGTTTGGCTTCATGTTGGAGGAGGCGGAGGCGGCCGAGGCGGCAAGTCTTGCCGACCGGGAAGACCTCGCCGGAGAAGTCGCTAGTGAGGGGGAGCCCGAGGTCGAAGCGAGCGAGCCCGCCGAGGGCGCGAGCGGCCAGCCGTCTTCGAGCAGCTTGCCGCAGGCGGAGCCCCCAGCGCGGCCCCAATTTCAACCGAGAAGACGCCTCCGTCGAGTTCGAGATACGGCAGAGGAGCAGGCCGGCCAGCAACCGCGGCGCCGTGGGACACGCTCCACCGCGGCAAGTACCGTTGCCGCGGGAGGGTCCCAGGCTGTGTCGGCAACTGAGGCGGGGTCTTCCCGGGCCGCCACGCCTGATCCTGCCGCAGCCCCCGGCAAACGCCGAAGGGAGCCTACTCCTCCGTCACACCGTGCAGAGAGGGTACCGGACTTCGACCTCTCCGCGCTGAGCTCCGATGATGATGATGATGATGAGGAGGAGTGAGGCTTTCTTCTCACTGTTCTTGATTTTCTTTGATCCTTGTTGTTGCTTATCTTGTATCCGACTTGCTTCCCTCTGAATCCCCGCTCCATTTCAGGACTCTGGCTGAGAGAGCGGCGAAGAGGGCCAGGATTCCTGTGGTTGTCATTGAGGATGACCCTGCTTTGACGGCAGAAGACACGTCCGAGACCACCTTGACGGACCCGATTCCTTCTCCTCGCGGCAGCCCCCAGCACAGCCCCCAGCGTAAGTGTTTGGTTCACTTCCTGTTGTGGGGCGCGCATGGGTGCTTCTTCTTTCGCTGGCATCTTGATTGTTGATTTTCTCGTGTAGGAGCAGAGCAAGCCCGTCAGGAGGGACTAGAAGCCGCTCCAGAGGTGTCGTCTGCTTCAACTATGCCGCCAAGGGGCGATTTTCCGACAAGGGAGCGCTCTCCGGCGAGGGAGCGGTCCCCGGCAAGGGGCAGTTCCCCGGCGAGGGGTGGGACCAGCGAGCCTTTAGTGGTGGAGCCCACGGTCACGGAGCCCAGCACAGGTAACTCTCCCTGTCAGAAATTTTCCCCTGGGCTTCTCTTCTTCTGATCTTCTTTTTGGATCTTTGCCTGACTTTTCCTTTCTTTTCCTGTCTTCTGATCTCCCTCTCACAGATCCGATGGAGACTGAGGCCACCGGCGAGGAAGGCGCATGCGGCAATACTGAAGATGCCGCCACGGACGAGGAAGAGGCCGGCGCTAATGAACCCGCCGACAAGGAAGCCGCCAAGGCTGCTGGCGCAGGAGCCGGCGAGGGATCCGATGATCACACTGACGACCCGGAGGACGCAGGAGCGCAAGGCGCTGCACCGTCCGCCGACCCCTCCGCCGCTGATGCAGCGCCGGGCTCCGAGGAGCCCCAGCCAGGCGCATACTTGAAGGCCGGCGAGGGCGTGTACATCAAGCTTCCCTGGGCGTCGAGCTCCACGGCGCCGGTGGAAGGAGAGGAGTTTGATGGGGAAGTACTCGCCTCTGCTGGGCTGGCAGTGGTTGACAAGCCAAGCAGCAGCAGCGGCGAGTCCAAGGAGGAGCAGCTGCTCCGAAAGCTGGTGTCGCTCTACCGCGCCCGGCAAGCAAAGCTTGAGTCCCGGGAAGTGCTTGTCGCGCGGGCGGGAGTTGACATAGAAAAGCATGCGGAGGAGCTCAAAAGCCGCAACCAGGAGGCCCTCCGGTCCATTACCAAGGAGAGGGTGCAGCTTGACGAGGCGAAGAAGGCGTTCCTCCTGGAGAAGGCTGAAGCCGACGAGCAGCAGAGGCTTGCCGCCGAGGAGCTGTCCAAGCGGGATGGTGAGCTGATACAGAAGAAGGTGAACTTGGACAGCCACGAAGAGGAGCTCGCCGTCCGGGAGCAATCGCTTGGCGGGGCACTCAAGGAGGCGAAGGATGCCGCCGCGGCTGCTGAGGCCGCCAAGAAGGAGTTAGAGGTGAGGGTGACGCAGCTGGAGGCGGACATGAAAAGGAAGAACGAAGAGCTTGCCGCACTCCAGCGCAAACGCGAGAAGGATGCACGCGCCCATGGCGATCTGCAAGTTCAGCTCGCCGAGAAGATCAAGGAGCTGAACGCCACCAAGGACTCGAGCGCTGATCTGGAGCTGAAACTGGCTACCTTGTCGGAGACGCTGGACGCCGCCAATAAGCGAGAAGATGACTTGAAGAAAGAGGTCAAGGGCAACGAAGAACTGCTGACGAGGGCTGCCGAGGCTCAGAACACCTTCAAGGTCACGGTGGAGCTCTGGACGGAGGGCCTCGTCAACATCGCTGCATCCATCGACGAGGAGCTGGCGGGACTGGGCTTGGCGGGCTTCGAGTACTCCACTGACGAAAATCTCCCGCCCAGCGCCAAGCTCACTTTTTTCTTCAAGGGCGTGGTGATGGCCCTCCAGCAACTCCGGGAAAGAATCCCGAAGAAGCTGGCGGACGAGTCACGCGCAATCTGCGCCAAGGTCTTGGAGAAGGTGTTGGTGAAGATACTCTTCCGCAACCCGGGCCTCGACCTCACCCGCGTCCTCAAGAGGCTGCCGGCGGGTGCCGATCTTGAAGAACTCAAAGCCATTGTCGCACCCATCGTGGACAAGGTGAATGAGGTCAAGAGGGTTGACGGCGAGCGCGTGGATTAGACCATCTTTCTTCTCCTTTCCTTGTCGCTGTTTATCAAAGTCATGAGAACAATTTAGTCAGTGCCGCAACAAGTTACTTTTGTAATATAACTTTATTCTGGGCAATGCTTGCTATGCTATCTCCTTTACTTGGTCCTTTCTTTGTATGTTTTTACCCTACGCTTTTAGGGAACTTGCCGGCACGGGCACGCTTGCCGCGAGTGCTGAGTGCGGAACATCAGCAACTTGCCGGCGGTGCCGGAGCACGCTTGCCACGAGCGCTGAGTGCGGAACATCAGCAGCCTGCTGGCGGTGCCAGCTCCGGCAAGAAACCTTGCCGCAACTAGTTGCGGCACACTTAAGTTGTTGAGTGGGCTCGAAAACAACGTAAGGGCGCTTAGCGGCTAACTTAAGTTGCTGAGCGGACTCGAAGCAAAGTAAGGGCGCTTAGCAGCTCGCTTAAGTTGTTGAGCCGACTCAAAACGAAGTAAGGGCGCAACTAGCTATGAGGAGGTTCCTCCGCGCACAGGTTTTCCATACAAAGCAGAGTCGTTCAAGGAGGATAGCTTAAAATTTTAAGAAAATGATCATGCTCAAACTTTGGCAACTTAGCTTTTCTGTTGTCTGTGTCCCGGCAAGGCTGTACTTCTTTGAACGACGCCCGGTCCACACCTTCATCCTCTCCTTTCCCCCCCCCCCCGTGAACTTGTGGGCGAAGGAACCTTCTTTTTGAGGAAAAAGAAAGAGGAGAAAATAAAGATATGGAGCCTCATGGCTCGTTATTGCTTACCGGGGGCAAGTGCTGCACAAAATGTCAGATAATACATGCATAAAAGAAAAAGCATGGAATTTGACAACATGCGCTGAGCACATAAACTTTATGCACGGGATCTGCGCGCGGCTCTGTACCAAGGATTATATGCAACAGCGGCAAGACTTGTACAGAAAGGTGGTTGCCGGAACGGGTTCCGGCAACCGCGCCTTATGGGTAAAACTTACGAAGATGCTCTATGTTCCAGGAGTTGCTCACCGGAAAGCCATCTTCGGTCTCAAGGCGGACAGCGCCAGGCCTATTGACTCGTTTCACCCGATAAGGGCCTTCCCACTTCGGCGTGAACTTGTTGGAATTCTTGGCGGATTGAACGCGCCGAAGAACAAGGTCGCCTTCCTCGAAGCTTCTGGCATTAACTTTGCGGCTATGGTAGTGGCGCAAAGCTTGCTGGTAGCGAGCAGCTCGCACAGCAGCCTGAAGACGATCTGCCTCGAGGAGCAGCGCGTCATCTTGCCGCAGCTGCTCTTGCTCAAGCTCATCATAAGCGAGCACTCGAGGCGATCCGTATACGAGTTCCGTGGGGAAAACTGCTTCTGTTCCATATACTAGAGCAAAAGGTGTCTGGCCAGTGGCTCGATTTGGCGGTGGCGAGCGACGCGAGGTGCGGGATATGCTGAGACTCCTAATATTGTTAGAAGGAGCAACATCTCATCCAGGCGACCGCCCCGCGCTCGCGCCAGCATGTTGTTGCGCATGTTGGCCTTGAGCGTCCCGTGACCCACCAGCTTGGCCTTGCTCTAACGCGAGTACGGTGCTAGGAGCACAGTGGCGTTGTCGACCCTGCACCTCCTGGGAGGGGTGCGGCGGATGTACAGACGCTGAAGCTTGCGGGGCCTTGTCCTTGGACCGGGTGACGATGTGAGTCCCTCCGCTGGCGCCCGCTCCTCCGCCGGCGTCCACCCCACCGCCCGTTTGCTCCGGTGGTGGTAGGATAGACGTGGACGGAGCGGCCACCTCCGAAGCCTTCTTCTTCGGTGGCATGTCAATGAAGATGTTGGTGTAGCGCACGCAAACGCCGGATCAGGTTCGCACAACCTCGACGCACCCCCTACCTGGCGCGCCAGAGATGTCGCCGCGCGGGGAGCGAGCACCTATGGGGCAGGGCCCCTTTTTAGTCCGGCAAGGGGGCGGAGGTCGCACGAAGAGCAGATCGAGGCGGAGGCGCGTGGGGGAATTTTTACCCAGCTTCGGAGCTCTC
This sequence comes from Triticum timopheevii, assembly GCA_963921465.1. Lineage (NCBI taxonomy): Eukaryota > Viridiplantae > Streptophyta > Magnoliopsida > Poales > Poaceae > Triticum > Triticum timopheevii. Next base: position 441,480,353 of record OY997274.1, on the reverse strand, counting down.
CGGAGAGATAAAACTCCTACTGCTGCTTTGTGTTTCTATATTGTTCTTGCTTGAGAGCGTGGGTGCCCTCTAAGTCGCTAACCAAAACTCCGAACCCCTTCTACGTGCGCATGGGCCTCCTTTTTATAGGCTAAAAGGGGTCACCGACAGGTGGCAGCGTAGAAAAAGGGGTAGAAAGGTAAAAACGCGGGTTGGTACAACTGCTACCAACAGTGTCCCCTACCTAACTCTGACGGCAGGGGACAAGGGCATTTAATGCCAGTCTGGTCGCCCAAGCAGTGTATGAAACGACCGTTGGGGGCACCACCGATCGCCATGATGGCCCCTCGCCAGCGCCTGCTTGCCACCTCGCACCCCTAGCTGCACAGCCTCCCGCCACGTGTGCTTGGGAAGGTCCCAGAGCGACACGTTGGTAGGTGTGCTGGAGCGCGGGAGCGAAGTGGGGGTTTCCCGTGGCAAGCTCCTTGCCGCGGTCGTCGTCTTGTCGTGTTCGGGAGCTTGTCGCTCACCGAGCCTTGCCGGGGCGCGCGGTGCGTCGCGGCAAGTTTTCTTGGAATGCCCTGAGTGGCCTTCCCGGCAAGCTCATCTTGCCGGGGTCTTGTCCTTCCCGGCGAGCTCCTCTTGCCGGAGCCTTGGTTGGCCTTCCTGGCAAGCTCCTCTTGCCGGGGCCTTAGTTCGAGTACTTCGATCTTGAATGGCATCAATATGAGCTGCGGAGGGTCTTGGCGGACGCCTGGCAAGCCTTGCCGCGGGACACTGCGACTGCCCGTGCACAAGTTCGGGATACTAAGGTACCCCTACTTTAGTACACTGACAATTTTTATCTTAGGAAACAAGCAAACAAGTGGAAAACGGAGTCGTGGAGTGACAACCCACAAGTATAGGGGATATCAACAGTTTTCGAGGGTAGAGTATTCAACCCAAAATTTATTGATTCGATAAAAGGGGAGCCAAAGAATATTCTCAAGTATTAGTAGCTGAGTTGTCAATTCAACCACACCTAAAAGACTTAATATTTGCAGCAAGTATTTAGTAGCAAAGTAGTATGGAAGTAATGGTAATAGTGGCAAAAGGCAGTTTTGTAGCAATCGTAACAGTGGCAACGGAAAAGTAACTTAGCAAAGATCAATATGAAACAAGCTCGTAGGCAATGGATCAATGATGGATAATTATGTCGGATGGCATTCATCATGCAACAATTATAACCTAGGGTGACACAGAACTAGCTCCAATTCATCAATATAATGTAGGCATGTATTTCGAATATAGTCATACATGCTTATGGAAAAGAGCTTGCATGACATCTTTTTTCCTATCCTCCCATGGCAGCGGGGTCCTATTGGAAACTAAGGGATATTAAGGCCTCCTTTTAATAGAGAATCAGACCAAAGCATTAGCACCTAGTGAATACATGAATTCCTCAAACTACGGTCATCACCGGGAAGTGTCCCGACTATTGTCACTCCGGGGGTTGCCGAATCATAACACGTAGTAGGTTACTATAACTTGCAATATAGGATCAAGAACACACATATATTCATGAAAACATAATAGGTTCAGATCTGAAATCATGGCACTCGGGCTCTAGTGACAAGCATTAAGCTTAGCAAAGTCATATCAACATCAATCTTATAATATAGTGGATACTAGGGATCAAACCCTAACAAAACTAACTCGATTACATGGTAAATCTCATTGAACCTATCACCGTCCAGCAAGCCTACGATGGGATTACTCACGCACGACAGTGAGCATCCTGAAATTGGTGATGGAGGATGGTTGATGATGACGACGACAATGATTTCCCCTCTCTGGATCCCAAAACGGACTCCAGATCTGCCCTCCCCAGGAAGAACAGGAGGCGGCGGCGGCTCTGTATCGTAAAACGCGATGAATACTTCTCTCTGATTTTTTCTCCCTGAACGTGAATATATGGAGTTGGAGTTGAGGTTGGTGGAGGTCCAGGGGGCCCATAAGACCAGAGGGCGCGCCCTCCACCCTTGTGGACATGGTGTGGGTCCCCTCTGATTGATTCTTTCGCCAATATTTTTTATTTATTCGAAAAATAATCTCCCTAAAGTTTCAGGTCATTCTGAGAACTATTATTTCTACACAAAAATGACACCATGGCAATTCTGCTGAAAACAGCGTCAGTCCGGTTTAGTTCCATTCAAATCATGCAAATTAGAGTCCAAAGCAAGGGCAAAAGAGTTTGGAAAAGTAGATACGATGGAGACGTATGAACTACCCCAAGATTAACCCATTGCTTGTCCTCAAGCAATTGAGTTGACAAACTGAGAGTGATAAAGAAAAACTTTTACAAACTCTATTTGATCTTGTTGTTGCAAATATGTAAAGCCAACATTCAAGTTTTCAGCAAAGATTATGAACTAACCATATTCACAATAACATTTAGGTCTCACATTTACTCACATCAATGGCATAATCAACTAGCGAGGAATAATAATAAATCTCGGACGACAACACTTTCTCAAAACAATCATGATATGATATAACAAGATGGTATCTCGCTAGCCCTTTCTGAGACCGCAAAACACAAATGCAGAGCACCCCTGAAGATCAAGGACCGACTAGACATTGTAATTCATGGCAAAAGAGATCCAGTCACAGTCATACTCAATATCAATTAATAACAACGCATACAAATGACAGTGGTGCTCTTTAAATGGTGCTTTTTATAAGAGGATGATGACTCAACACAAAAGTAAATAGATAGGCCCTTCGCACAGGGAAGCAGGGATTTGCAGAGGTGCCAGAGCTCGAGTTTTTGAAGCAGAGGTAAATAATATTTTGAGTGGTATGTTTTCATTGTCAACATAACAACCAAGATCTCGGTATCTTCCATGCTACATACATTATAGGTGATTCCCAAACAGAATGGTAAAGTTTATACTCCCCCACCACCAGCAAGCACATTCCACGGCTGGTCCGAAACAATGGGTACTGTCCAACTAACAACAATCCTGGGGAAGTTTTGTTTGCAATTATTTTTGATATGATTTGAGCATGGGACTGGGCATCCCGATTACCAGCCATTTTCTTGTGAATGATGATCGGAGTCCACTCATCTTGAGAATAACCCACCTAGCAAGGAAGATACTAACAGCCCCCAGTCGCTACATGAGTGATTCGGGCATACAAAACAAAATTTCATTTGAAGGTTTAGAGTTTGGCACATGCAAATTTACTTTGAACGATAGGTAAATACCACATATAGGTAGGTATGGTGGACTCATATGGAACAACTTTGGGGTTTGGAAGTGGATGCACAAGCAGTATTCCCGCTTAGTACAAGTGAAGGCTAGAAAAAGACCGGGGAGCGACCAACTAGAGAGCGGCACCACTCATAAACATGCATTAAGATTAACCAACACTGAGTGCAAGCATGAGTAGGATATAAATCACCATGAACATAAATATCATGGAGGCTATGTTGATTTTGTTTCAACTACATGCATGAACATGTGCCAAGTCAAGCCACTAGAATCATTCAAAGGAGGATACCATCCTATCATACTACATAACAACCATTTTAAAAGCATGTTGGCACGCAAGGTAAACCATTATTAAGTCCTAGCTAATTAAGCATGGCATGAGTAACTATAATCTCTAATTGTCATTCCAAACATGTTTCATTCATAATGGGCTGAATCAGGAACGATGAACTAATCATATTTACAAAAACAAGATAGGTCGAGTTCATACCATCTTTTCCTCATCTCAACCATTTCATCATATATTGTCATTATTGCCTTTCACTTGCATGACCGAACGGTGTGGATAATAATAATTGTGCACGTGCACTGGACTAAGCTGGAATCTGCAAACATTTATTCAAAGGAGAAGACAAGGTAATATGGGATCTTTGTTAAATCAACAATAATGCATATGAGAGCCACTCATCATTTTCATCGTGGTCTTCTCCTCTCGACCCCAAAAGAAAAGAAAAGAATTTCAAAGAAACACACTGAAATGTTTTTGGAGTTTTTGTTTTTCTGAAGATAATAAAACAAGAACGAGAAAAACTATTTACACGGGAAAGCTTCCAACAAGCAAAAGAAGAACGAGAAATCTTTTTGGGTTTTCCTTTTAATACTACTACTACTAAGTAACCATGGAAAGTAAACTAAACTACAACTATTTTTTTGTTTTTCTCAAAGTTTTTTCAAACACACAAGAAGAAAGCGAGCAAAAGAAAATAAACTAGCATGGATAATACAATGAAAAAAGTATGAACACCGACAATTAGAATGAGTGTGCGAACATGAATGTAATGTCAGTGAGAAATATGTACTCCCCCAAGCTTAGGCTTTTGGCCTAAGTTTGTCTAATCCCATGGATCAAAGTAGCCCTCTTCGATGTACTGAGGAGGATCCTGGGGGTTCCACTGGTTAGCGAGCTCCTGCGGCTCCCACTGATAAATAGACTCCTGATAAGGATCAGGTGATGGCTCTATCTCAGGATCTGGGGACCATGTCCCCTCCCAGTATGCGTGAATGTTCGCGGGCAAAACGAAGTACCTGCCTGAATGAGTATCGAATAAAGTAGGTGTAGGCAAGGTAATAATCTGAAAAGTATCCTCGCTGAATACTAGGTTATAAATGAGTCTCTTTTCCTTATCATAGCGAATAAACTTATGTGCTACCATGCTTTCATAATCTAAGTATATAGTGGGTAGCAACTTCTCCTCTTCTTCATCGTGCCTAATGGGTATCTCAAAGCATCAGGAGGCGAAGATACCTCCGAAAATGGGATCCTTCGTGTGGTTTAAACTCAACTGTTTAGCAACCATAGCACCTAAACTGAAAGTTCTATCATGAAGTAAAGCATGTCGCAAAATGGCAAGGTCAGGAGCACTAAGGCCTCCACTGTCCCCGCGACCAATTAAACATCTGCCAGCAAATAATGAGTAGTAGCGCAGAACAGGAAAATGTAAACTAGACACTCTTGCTTATGACACCTTTCTCCTTTCCCCTACGGTGACTTCATTAATAAAATCATCCACATCACTAGGACGTGGTTCCTTGATGCTGCCCTCAAAATGTAATTTGCAAACCTCACAAAAACCATAAAGCGTCATCTCCTTATGCTCATCATATAAATAAATTCTACCCGGGTGGTGATCTCCTAGCATGAAAATGAAAATTTTGCACGAAAGTATTAGTGAGTAGGAGGTATTGATCACACTGGTCGTGGAGGAAGTCGGTGATGCCTGCATTCTCAGCCAAGTAATAGAAATCCTCATAAATTCCGGCTGACTCCAAGAATGCATCACTTGGCCATTCACACGGCCGAACCTCCACGGTACGAGGAAGGTTGTACTTGGGATTTTCCCTCTCTTCATTTTCTTTTTCCTTCGAACCCTGGCTCGAGGAGCCTCTCAACAATCTCCTCATCATTTTCTTCCTCTAAAAATTTCTGATATTTTTTAACGACTCAAAATAAAAGTGAACCAAACTCAATAAATTGGTAGCAACTACTCCTACAAGTGTCTAGAGACTATATCATGCATCAAAACTACTTTGGACCATATAAATTTGACATGCAAGCTCAAGAACAAGGTCACTACAACAGCAAAAATTTGCAATAAATAATGCACTAGAAAAAAAACTAATTTGCAATAAGTATCCCCCAAAGTAGTTTTGTGAATGGGGCTTTGAGCAAGGATATCGAAAATGGCAGCAAAATGAGCTAGAACATGGGTTTGATCTACAAGATGATTTTTTCTGGAGGAAGACGAAGTTGATGGGTGCTGGAATAAGTGGAGGGGACCCACGTGGGGCCCACAAGACAGGGGGCACACCCAGGGGGGGTAGGGCGCGCCCTCCATCCTTGTAGCTCACTGGTGCACTCCCCTGGTGTGTTCGTAGTGCCAGAAGTTCTCAAATATTCTATAAAAAATCATACTAAGTTTTCAGGGCATTTGGAGAACTTCTATTTTCAGGACATTTTTATTGCACAGATAATTCAGAAAACAGACAGATAATACTATTTTGCTTTATTTATTCTAAATAACATAAAGTAAGAGGTAGGTACAGAAGGTTGTGCTTCCTAAATTCATCCATCTCATGCTCATCAAAAGGAATCCATTAACAAGGTTGATCAAGTCTTATTAACAAACTTCTTCCGAATGACATGAAACCGAAGAATTTTCGAATAACACTAGGTTACCTCAACATGGATATGCATGTCCCAAACGATAAGAATATCATATTTCTTTTTGGTAGTAGGAAGAGGGAATTCAAAACCTCCAATAGTAATAGTTGAAATTTTTTCCAATAGAATTGATACTATGAACTTGAGGTTGTTTCTTCGGAAGTGTACCATATACTCATTACCATTAACATGAAAAGTGACATTGCCCTTGTTGCAATCAATAACAACCCCTGCAGTATTCAAAAATGGTCTACCCAGGATGATTGACATACCATCGTCCTTGGGAATATCAAGAATAACAAAGTACGTTAAGATAGAAACGTTTGCAACCACAATAGGAACATCCTCACAAATACCGATGGGTATAGCAATTGATTTATCAGCCATTTGCAAAGAGATTTGAGTAGGTGTCAACTTATTCAATTTGAGTCTACGATATAAAGAGGAAGACATAACACTAACACCGTCTCCAAGATCACATAAAGCAGGTTTAACATAGTTTCTTTTAATGGAGAATGGTATAGTTGGTACTCCTGGGTCTCCTAGTTTCTTTGGTATTCCACCCTTAAAAGTATAATTAGCAAGCATGGTGGAAATTTCAGCTCCCGGTATCTTTCTTTTATTAGTGACAATATCTTTCATATACTTAGCATAAGGAGGCATTTTAAGCATATCAGTCAAACGCATACGCAAAAAGATAGGTCTAATCATTTCAGCAAAGCGCTCAAAATCCTCATCATCCTTTTTCTTGAATGGATTAGGAGGAAAAGGGCATGGGCTTCTGAACCCATGGTTCTCTTTCTTTACCGTGCTTCCTAGCAACGAAGTCTCTCTTATCATAACGTTGATTCTTTGATTGTGCGTTATCAAGATCAACAACAGGTTCAATCTCTACATCATTATCATTACTAGGTTGAGCATCAACATGAACATCATCATTGACATTAATCACTAGGTTCATGTTCATCACCAAATTGTGTCTCAGCATCATAAATAGAAATATCATTAGGATTCTCACGTGTGTCTATAACAGGTTCACTAGAAGTATGCAAATTCTTATCACTGTTCTTCTTCTTTTTATTGGAAGGACTGGGTGCATCAATTTAATTATCTGAGAATCTTGCTCAACTCTCTTAGGATGGCCCTCGGGATACAAAGGTTCCTGGGTCATTTTACCACCTCTAGTCATAACCCTAACAACATTATCATTATTCTTATTATTTAACTCATTGAGCAAACCATCTTGTGCCTTAAGTACTTGTTCTACTTGAGTTGTAACCATGAAAGCATGCTTTCCAATAAGCTTAAGATCATTTTTAACTCTAGACATATAATGACTCAAGTGTTCAACCATATAAGCATTACGTTTCAATTGTCTACTAACATAAGCATTGAAGTTTTCTTGTTTAACAATAAAATTATTGAAATCCAAGCATTGACTAGCAGACTTATTATGAGGAATATCACCTTCATCAAATCTATAGAGAGAATTTACCTCTACTACCTGTGTCGGGTTATCAAGACCATGTGTTTCTTTGATAGGCGGTAGATTCTTAACATCTCCAGCTTTAACACCTTTTTTCTTTCATAGATTTCTTTGCCTCTTGCATATCTTCAGGACTGAGAAATATAATACCCCTTTTCTTCGAATTTGGCTTAGGAGTTGGTTCAGGAAGTGTCCAATCATTATCATTACTCAATATATTTTTCAATAGCAATTCAGCCTGCTCAAGAGTTCATTCCTTGAAAACACAACCAACACAACTATCTAGGTGGTCCCTAGAAGCATCGGTTAGTCCATTATAAAAGATATCAAGTATTTTGTTTTTCTTGAGAGGATGATCAGGCAAAGCAATAAGTAATTGGAGAAGCCTCCCCAAGCTTGTGGGAAACTCTCTTCTTCAATTTGCACAAAGTTAAATATTTCCTGTAAGGCAGCTTGTTTCTTATGAGCAGGAATTTTTTTTTGCAGAGAAGTAGTAAATCATATCATGGGGACTACGCACACAACCAGGAGCAAGGGAATTAAACCATATCTTAGTATCACCCTTTAACGAGAAAGGAAACTATTTAAGAATATAGTAATAGTGATTTTTTTCCTCATGAGCAAATAGGGTGGCTATATCATTCAATTTAGTAAGATGTGCCACAACAGTTTCAGATACATAACCATGGAAAGGATCAGATTCAACCAAAGTAATTAACTTAGGATTGACAGAGAATTCATAATCCTTATCAGTAACACAGATAGGTGAAGTAGCAAACTTAGATCATATTGCATTCTAGCATTCAAAGATTTTTCTTTCAGCTTAGTGATACATCTCCAACATATCTATAATTTATGAAGCATTCATGCTGTTATTTTATCATTCTTGGGTGTTTTACAATCATTTTATAGCAACTTCATATCATTTTTTGGGACTAACCTATTAACCCAGTGCCCAGTGCCAGTTGCTGTTTTTTGCTTGTTTTTTACATCGCAGGAAATCAATATCAAACGGAGTCCAAACGCAAAGAAACTCTACGGATACTTTTTCTGGACCAGAAGGAACCCAATGGGCCTGAGCTGCACCTGGGGGGTGCCCCGAGGGGGGCACAACCCACCAGGGTGCGCCAGGGCCCCCTGGCGCGCCCAGGTAGGTTGTGCCCACCTCGGTGGCCTCCCGCACCCCCTCTTTGCACTATAAATTCCCAAATATTCCGAAACCCTTCGGGGTTAACCTAGATCAGAAGTTCCGCCACTGCAAGGTCTCTGTATCTGTGAGAACCAACATCTAGACCCCGTTCCGGCACCCTGCCGGAGGGGGGAATCATGTCCGGTGGCCATCTTCATCATCTCGGCGGCCACCATGATGAGGAGGGAGTAGTCCACCCTCGGGACTAAGGGTTTGTACCAGTAGCTATGTGTTTGATCTCTCTCTCTCTCTCTCTCTCTCTCTCGTGATCTATATCATGGGCTTTGTTAATATAGTCGGATCATATGATGTTTCTCCCCTCTATACTCTTGTTATGATGAATTGAATCTTTACCCTTCAAAGTTTTGTCTTGTCAGATTGAATATTCAGAGATGAGAACACATGATGTATATCTTGCAATATGAATACTTGAGGTGACAAGGAGGTATCTTATTGATTCACTTGATATGTGTTATGGCGTTCAACCCGCGGATTCCTGCGGTGATATTGGGGTGTAATCTATGCATAGGGGTTGATGCACATTTTTCTCTGACGGAAACTTTGGGGTCTCTTTATAGTTCTTTGTGTGGATTGAGTATTATCAATATGAATTTGCCTTGGTATTATTCTAGTACTAACTCTAGGATAGATCGAACGGAAAAAATAGCTTTGTGTTATTTTAGTACGAACTCTTGAATAGATCAAACAGAAAGAATAGCTTTGAGGTGGTTTCATGACCTACAAACAATTCCTATATTTTGTTCTCCGCTAATAGGAACTCGGGAGTGATTCTTTATTGCACTTTGAGGGATAATCATGTGATCCAACTATGTTAGCATTGTTGAGAGGTTGCACTAGTGAAAGTACGGACCCTAGGCCTCATTTTTAAGCATTGCAACACCGTTTTTGTGCCTGTTTACTATTTGCTACCTTGCTGTTTTTATTTATTTGGATTATAAAAATATATTTCTACCATCCACATTACACTTTTATCACCATCTCTTCGCCGAACTAGTGCACATATACAATTTTCCATTGTATTGGGTGTGTTGGGGACACAAGAGATTTCTTGTATTTGGTTGCAGGGTCGTTTGAGAGAGACCATCTTCATCCTACACCTCTCACGGATTGATAAACCTTAGGTCATCCACTTGAGGGAAAATTGCCACTGTCCTACAAAACTCTGCGCTTGGAGGCCCAACAGGTGTATACAAGAATAAAGTTGTGTAGTAGACATCAAGTTCTTTTCTGGCGCCGTTGCCGGGGAGGTGAGTGCTTGAAGGTATATCTTTAGATCTTGCAACTGAATCTTTTAGTTTCTTGTTTTATCACTAGTTTGGTTTATAAAAGACAAAAAATGGAATTAAGCTTGGATCATACTATTGGTCATCTTTATAATATCTTTCTTGAAAATGATGGTTCGGAAAATTGTGCTCATGTCGGAGTAATGGGCCACGGGTAGGCTGACCCGGGTCCCAAGATCTTTCAAGACATCAGGGCAGGCCGTGCCCCTCAGCCGAGTCCCGGACGGCGACCTTCGAAGATGGCCGAGTCCCGGCTGGCGACCTCCAAAGAAGGCCGAGTCCCAGCTGACGACTCTGAAGCAAGCCGACTCCGGGCTTGCGACCTTTCAAGGGGCCGACTATGAGAATCGGCCCGCGACCTTTTCACGAAGACCGACGCAGGGTACGGACCCGACGTGGCCGTCCCCTCAAACCTACGGGAGGTAGGCATGGCTACAGTGAGCCGTACCACCAGGAGATCTCCGGTAAGGCGCGGCACTGTTACCATGCCTCCCCTGACATCAGCCACAGTGCGCAAGGCACTGTGCCCACGACGGCAGCCTGTACGGCCCGAAGACCGCCGGGCCCCCCGTCAGTGAGGGAGAAGAAGATGGCCGGAGAGTCCGAAGACGGCCCTGCGGGAGTCGGCCTTCCCAGAGACGGCCGCCTCTCAGTCAGGGCCCCAGGAGCCATAAACCAGATTGGACGGGGAGTGGCGACAGTGATCGCCCGACCGACGGCGGCACTGTTCCCACGACCCCATGACCGAGCCTGCATCATCAGGAGTGTTGCATAGTGCCCGGCCTGTCCGCGGGGCCCGCCAGTCGGTGTGCCCCAGAAGCCGGCAGGGGGGCGGCAGCATGAGAGACAGACAGCTGGGGGCCACGCCCAGTCAGTTTACCATTGTACCCTCGGGGGGTAGGCCTATATAACCCCCCCGGGGCACCCATGCAAAGGGTTCGGCCCTGGATAGGTTTTTAGACACATAGCAAGCAAAGGGAGGAGCCAGCCTCGCTCCCTCCTGCCACCCGAAACAGCTCAAGGAGCACCTTTGTACTATCATCCCATAGTGATCATGCGGAGACCCCGCAGAGCAGCAGTAGGGGTGTTATCTCCCCGGAGAGCCCCGAAGCTGGGTAAGATTCGTCGATGTGCATGTCTGCGCCTCATCCCGTTTCCAGGCACCGGCGACGTTCTACTCGCCCCCACCATGATAAGCCACCCGTTGGCATATGTCGCATCCAACCCCCGACATTTGGCGCCCACCGTGGGGCGAGGTGCACCGTCGTCCGGAGATCTGTTCTGGACGGGAACCCTCTTCCTCCCTGGCGAGCGCAGCCAGCCCGGCTCGCCAGATGGAGTCTGCATCGACACGCTGCGCGGCGCTGAAGCCGCCTGCGCTGCGAGCGGCCTCGCCGAACTCATTGGCGAGGTGCGCCTCTCTGACGAGCCCACACCGAGTGCGGGGGCGGGTGGCCCCGAGAGCCTCCTCGCGGGCCTCCTCGACCAACTCCATGTCACCGGCGAGCCTGCCATAGATTTGGAGTCCGTAGGCTCCTCCGACCCGATGCTGGTCGACTCCGACGCCGTATCGCTCGATATCTTCCCCACCGACGTGGTGGTCTACGACGAGCCGCTTCCGTACCAGGTGAGCGGCGGAAGCGCCGTCACGGAGGTGCTCGTCATCGGCCACGGCGAGCACTCCGGCGAAAACGCCCAGGACCCACTGCCAGCGGCCCTGCAAGACCTGGCCGCGCCCATCCCAGAGGACGCGGACGCGGAGATGCTGGAAGAACGCCGCCTTCAGATCATCGAAGGCGCCAAGAAGTTGGCAAGCATGAGACGCTTGTCAGAAGCATACCAGCGCGAGATGGATCATGCTGTAGGCGGCTCGCCGGCTCCGACTGGGCCGAGCTGTCTATGTGCGGTCCGAGAGCGCGGCGCGGCCATCGCCGACTTGCTCGGGGCGAAACGCCCCGTGTACGCCACCCTGCGGAGAACATCCGCGCCGCCCAAGCGGCGACCGAAGAACTGAAGAACCTCGAAGGCGAAGAGCGCCGTGTAATAACGGAGCGATTCCAGCAGCTCCTCGATGCGGTTGCAGCACAAAACGCGGCAGGCGGCCGCGCAGATGCGCTGCAGCAGCCGAACGACGACTTACCCCCTCGTCGAGATCAAGGCGCGACCTCCCGGACGCCGACTGGCGGAGTCCGCGGGAGGAAAGAGAAGGAGCCGGCTGCCAGTCACAGCCGGACTCGCATCACCATCGAGCGCGACCAAGACGGCCGCCCCAGAGCAGTGGAACGGCGAGATGATTATCTGCCTCCCCCACCTCGAAGAGAGCGGCGAGTTTCTCCGCCGCCTGTTGAGCATCCGACTCTCGGAGGTCGCCTCGGCCGCCGAGAGGGAGTCGGAGAGAATGACGCCCGCCACCGGATCGACCGACTCCACAGATCCCTGGCTTTAGAAGAAGAAGATGAGTTGGGTCCGCCTTGCTTTGGGCCCCGCATCAGAGATGAGCCCTTCCCCAAAGGGTTCACGCTCCCCCGAGACACGCCCAAGTACACCGGCTCCGTGAAGCCAGAGGATTGGCTGACAGACTACTCCACAGCCGTCAACATAGCCAACGGCAACAAGCGAGTCGCCGTGAAGTATGTTCCCCTCATGCTCCAGGGCACGGCCCGGACATGGCTGAACAGCCTGAAGCCCCGCAGCATCAATAGCTGGGTCGACTTTACTGAAGCCTTCATTCGCAACTTCACCAGCACGTACAAGCGACCTCCCAAGCCGCGCCAGCTCTCCTTGTGCGTGCAAGGCCCTAAAGAATCGACACGCGACTACCTCACGCGCTGGGGCGAACTTCAAAACTCCTGCGAGGGCATGCACGAGGTGCAGGCCATCGAGTACTTCACGGCCGGGTGCCGAGAGGGCACCCTCCTCAAGCACAAGCTCCTCTGCGACGAGCCCGAAACCCTCGACGAACTGCTAGTCATAGCAGACAAGTACGCCACGGCCGACTCTTCTATGAAGACAGAGATTCAAGTCAACGCGGCTGGCAAAGTGATTCCCCAGGCCTCCAGAACCCCGGCTGGAGACGCCAGCCGGCGACAGCAGCAGAACGACAACAAGCGCAAGGCCCCTCAGCCGACCTCCAATAGTCGGCAGGTCGCAGCATTAGAAGATCAGCAGCCGGAGGGGCAGCCTCAAGCCAAGCGGCAGAAAGGCGGCAAGTCCAATTGGTTGCCGGCTTTCTCCTATGAGCAGACTTTGGATGGACCTTGCAAGTTCCACAGCGGCGCGAAGCCGTCGAACCACACCACCAGGAAGTGCCATTGGCTCGCCAGGATCGCCAAGGGAGACGGCCTCGCCCCTCCGCCACCTGCGGGGCCGCTGCCTCCGCCGCCACCCCCGCAGCCGGCGGCTCGGCCAGTCGGCGCGGTCCAAGACGAGTTCCCGGAAGAGCACGGAGCCTACGTAGTGTTCACTAGCATGGCAGATGACCGGTGCAGCAGGCGCCAACAATAGCAAGAAGTCAACGCGGTAGCAACTGACGCCCCAGAGTTCATGCACTGGTCCGAGAAGCCTATCAGCTGGAGTCGGGCGGATCATCCAGAAGTGATGCCGAGTCCGGGCTCCTACGCTCTGGTCCTAGGCGCGACCTTGGCCACTGATAAGCGGGCCACCCGTTTCTCACGGGTCCTGATTGATGGAGGCAGCAGCATAAACATCCTGTACAAGGACACAATGGAGAAGCTTGGAATCAGGCGAAGGCAGTTACAGAGCAGCCGCACCGTATTCCATGGAATTGTACCCGGCCTCTCCTGCTCACCGATCGGCAAGATTCTGATAGACGTCCTCTTCGGAGACAAAGATCACTTCCGCCGAGAGCCTGTCTGGTTCGAGGTGGTAGACTTGGAGAGCCCGTACCACGCCCTGCTTGGCCGGTCTGCCTTGGCCAAATTCATGGCGGTCCCCCATTACGCCTACCTCAAGATGAAGATGCCGAGCTCCAAGGGGATCCTGACTGTTGCTGGCGATTACAAGAAGTCGTCCGCTTGTGCGGCCGAGAGCAGTCAGCTGGCCGAGTCTTTGGTGATCGCAGCCGAGAAGCGGCTCCTTGACCGCGTCGTGGCGATGGCTGGGAAGCAGCCAGAGATGTCGCCCGACCCCAAGGAGTCGGAGGCAGAAGGATCATTCAAGCCGGCTAAAGAAACCAAGAAGATACCCTTGGACCCAGAGCACCCAGAGAAATACGCTGTCATAGGCACAGGCCTCGACAGCAAATAGGAAGGCGAGCTCATCGATTTCCTCCGTGAGAATCGGGACATCTTCGCATGGTCCCCCAAAGACATGCCGGGTGTACCGACGGATTTCGCCGAGCACAAGCTACACGTCAGGCAGGATGTAAAGCCTGTCAGACAGCCCTTGCGCCGCCTGTCAGAAGAGAAGAGAAGAGTTGTGGGAGAAGAGATAGCCCGGCTCCTGGCAGCCGGATTCATCATGGAGGTGTTTTTTCCGGAGTGGTTAGCCAACCCTGTGCTGGTATTGAAGAAGAATAAGCAGTGGCGGATGTGCATAGACTACACCAGCCTCAATAAAGCCTGCCCGAAGGATCCATTTGCTCTGCCAAGGATCGATCAGGTGATAGACTCCACAGCCGGATGCGAGCTGTTGAGTTTCCTAGATGCATACTCAGGATATCACCAGATCAAGCTGAATCCAGCAGACAGACTAAAGACCGCATTCATCACGCCATTTGGAGCCTTCTGCTACCTGACAATGACGTTCGGCTTGAGGAATGCTGGAGCCACCTTTCAGCGTTGCATGCAGAAGTGCCTCCTCAAGCAATCGGCAGAAACACCCACGTTTACGTGGATGATGTGGTGGTGAAGACGGAAAAGCGTGGGACGCTACTGGAAGACCTCAAAGAGATCTTTGACAATCTGCGCCGATTCCAGATCAAGCTCAACCATGAGAAGTGCGTGTTCGGAGTCCCGGCCGGCCAACTCCTCGGCTTTTTGGTCTCCGAGCGCGGCATAGAGTGCAACCCCGTGAAGATCAAGGCCATTGAGAGAATGGAGGTACCCAGCCGACTGTTGGATGCGCAGAAGTTCACCGGCTGCTTGGCATCAATCAGCCGATTCATCAGCCGGCTGGGCGAGAAAGCTCTGCCTTTGTATCAACTGATGAAGAAGACCACCTTTTTCGAGTGGAACCACAAGGCAGACGAGGCATTTCTCCAACTAAAGAAGATGCTGGCGACTCCCCCTGTGCTAGCGGCTCCGACTCCCAAAGAGCCCATGCTCTTGTACATCGCCGCCACCAGCCGGGTAGTCAGCACGGTTATTGTAGTCGAACGCAAGGAGGAAGGCAAAGCGCTTCCGGTCCAGAGACCAGTGTATTACCTGAGCGAGGTACTGTCGACCTCCAAGTAGAACTACCCTCACTATCAGAAGATGTGCTACGGCGTGCATTTTGCCGCCAAGAAGCTGAAGCCCTACTTTCAAGAGCATCCAATCACGGTGGTTTGCACCGCCCCACTCGCCGAGATCATTGGAAGCCGAGATGCCTCCGGCCGAGTGGCCAAGTGGGCCATCGATCTAGCTCCTTACACCATCTACTATCAACCTCGCACCGCCATCAAGTCGCAGGCGCTGGCCGACTTCCTCGTCGACTGGGCCGAGACTCAGTACCTGCCACCAGCGCCCGACTCTACTCATTGGCGGCTGCACTTCGACGGCTCTAAGATGCGCACCGGCCTTGGAGCCGGCGTCATCCTCACCTCCCCCAAGGGCGACAAGCTCAAATACGTGCTGCAAATCCACTTCGCCGCCTCCAACAACGTCGCTGAATATGAAGCGCTCATCCACGGACTCCGGCTTGCCAAAGAACTCGGCATTCGCCGGATCCTGTGCTACGGCGACTCCGACTTGGTGGTTCAGCAGTCATCCGGCGACTGGGATGCCAAAGACGCAAACATGGCAAGCTACCGCTTCTTGGTGCAGCAACTCAGCGGATACTTCGAGGGGTGCGAATTCCTTCACGTACCGAGACACGACAACGATCAAGCAGATGCCTTGGCACGAGTCGGCTCTACTCGCCAAGCGATACCTTCTGGCGTCGCCCTTCAGTGCCTCCTCAAGCCGTCTATCAAGCCTTCACCAGAATCCGACTCCATCTTCGTGCCGGCTCCACCAGAGATAGTCGGATCCGACTCCAAGGCCCCGGCAAGCGACCTAAAGAAATCCATAGTCGGCCCGGGGACTGCGCCAGTCGGCTCGGGGACTTCCAAGCCCGGCCCGTGGACTGCGCCAGTCGGCTCGGGGACTTCCAAGCCCGGCCCGTGGACTGCGCCAGTCGGCCCGGAAGCTGCGCCAGTCGGCCCAGAGATTCCCTCAATCCAGCAAGCGGCGGCAGACTCCAACCCACCGCCTCCCAGCCCAGCCACCCGTGTCCAAGTCGCTGTGGTAGCAGTTGAAGAGATAGCAGCACCTTCATGGGCGCAGCCCATCCTCAAGTTCCTAGTAAACAAGGAGTTACCAGCAGACGAGACCCTGGCTCGGCAAGTACAACGCCGAGCAGCAGCCTACACCATAGTCAACAGAGAGCTAGTCAGGCGCAGTGTCACTGGTGTCCACCAGCGCTGCGTAGAGTCAGAGCAAGGCCAAGCGATCCTCAGAGACATCCATCAGGGCGAGTGCGGCCACCATGCAGCTTCAAGGGCGCTCGTGGCTAAAGCCTTTCGGCACGGTTTCTTTTGGCCGACCGCCCTGGAAGAAGCTAAAGAACTAGTCAAGAAATGCAAGGGGTGCCAGGTGTTCCGCTCCAAGCCCCTCCAGCCGGCTTCCGCGCTGAAGACAATCCCCATTGCCTGGCCCTTCGCAGTCTGGGGCTTGGACATGGTGGGACCATTCAAGACGGCCCGAGGCGGCCTAACTCATTTGCTTGTCGCGGTGGACAAGTTCACCAAGTGGGTAGAAGCAAAGCCCATCAAGAAATTAAATGGGCCCACAGCTGTGACCTTCATCGCCGACATCACAGTGCGGTACGGCATACCGCACAGCATTATCACAGACAACGGCACCAACTTCGCTAAGGGCGCCCTGGCACGTTTCTGCGCGACGCAGGGCATCCGACTAGACTTAGCGTCCGTTGCCCACCCGCAGTCAAATGGCCAGGTAGAACCAACGGCCTCATCTTATCCGGCATCAAGCCTCGATTGGTCGAACCACTCGAGCGCTCGGCCGGCTGTTGGGTCGAAGAGCTGCCTGCCGTCCTCTGGAGCCTGCGCACAACCCCAAACAAGTCAACCGGCTTCACACCGTTCTTCCTCGTCTACGGTGCCGAAGCCGTCATCCCGACGGACATACAGTTCGACTCTCCGCGAGTCTCCATGTACACCGAAGAGGAGGCTGAGGAAGCACGCCAAGACGGCGTCGATCTGCTGGAAGAGGGCCGACTATTGGCACTCAGTCGGTCTGGCATCTACCAGCAGAGTCTGCGCCGATACTACAACCGCATTGTCAGGCCAAGATCATTCCAAGAGGGCGACCTTGTGCTCCGGCTGATTCAGAGAACAGCCGGCCAGCATAAGTTGTCGGCGCCTTGGGAAGGTCCCTTCATCATCAGCAAGGTGCTAGGGAACGACGCCTACTATCTGATCGACGCTCAGAAGCCTCGAGCGCGCAAGAGGGACGACTCCGGCAAAGAAACAGAACGCCCGTGGAACGCAAATCTTCTGCGAAGATTTTACAGTTGATGCAGTATGTATCACACTACCCTCTTTTGTATTAAAGTACTAAGACCTTAGGCCCCCCGGGACGAGCTCGGGGACTGCCTTTTTGATTATCTGTATGATATGGGTTACACTTTCGAGTATGCTTTCCCCTTTTATCATACTATCTGGCACCGGGTCCGACTAGTCGGCCTGGGGACTCGCCGTCTTGCGCTATGAAATGCTCCCTGAAGTCAGACAAGTAATGTGCTGCGCTCAAAGCCGTCTCCTGCCGAAAGCCGCAGCTCGCAGAGCGACTGTCGGTAAGCAGAGGACGAGAAAGAATGAGTGCACACATGAAAAACGGCTAAGGACTTAAGAGCTACGCATAGCCCAAGCCGGCTGCCAGCCTCCCCTTACCGAGCCGACTCGCGAGCAGTCGGCTCGCAGTCTCAATTTTCATCAAGAAAAGCCGACTCTCGAAAGTCGGCCTGTCGATTTTTAGCCAACTTGCTAAGGTATTCTAAACGACTAAGTACTTGCCTCCCTAAAGTAGCTGAGCACTTGACCCAGCGGCAGTCCGCAGAGCGGCTGCCCAGTCGGCAAGGCGACAACTGAAGGAAGGCGGCAAAGGAAAAAGTCTAAAGAACCAAAGCAAGAAAAGGCGGAAATTTGATAAATATTTACATAAGGCCCTTGGCCGAATACACCCCGCAGGTGGAATTGTTCGAAACTGACAAGTTTTTCAAAAGAACAAAAGAGACAAGTAAAACTGAAGCATTCTAGGGGGCTGCCTCCGGAGCCGGAGGGACGGAGGTGGCGGCGGTGTCAGACGTCGGGGCAGTCGGCTGGGCGGTCTCGGCTTGGCCGCCTCCAGCAACAGTTGCCTTGTTCTTCTAAGGCTCGTTGCTGGAGGCGCGATCAGGCTGGGGCTGGCCGCCCGCTTCGTCCTCTGGCGCCTCCTCCTCGCTTCCGTCCTCCGACTCGTCCTCCTCCTCGACGCTGGAGCCGATCACCTCCGCCGAGTCCTCCTCGCACTCCGGGTGCATCCCGAACCATTCCGGCGGGACCTCCTCGCCGCCTTCGGTCCGCTCCGGCACGAAGACGCTAGTGTCCGTGTACTCGGCGATGGCCGCTGCGCGCTCGACAAGGGCGCCTTCCACGGCCTCCAGCTCAGCCTGGGCCTCTGACCGGAACGCGGCCAGACGGTCCAGGTCCAGCCCCGGATACCACCCTTTGACGAACTCCAAGGCCCGGCGTGCTCCGGCACGGGCCGAGGAGCCCCTCCAAGCCTCGAAGCGACCGGCGACGACCTCCAGCCAGTCGGCCGTCCGGCTGGCGGTGTGAAGAGCTGGCACCTCCGGCCACCGAGCGGCAACGACTTGAGCGCCGGCGCGTTGAAGACGGCGCAGCAGACGATGAGCAGGACGAAGGCGAACCTCGATGCTCAGGAGCTGCTCGTCGATGGTTCGGGGGGCGTTGGTGGCAATCACTTCGCCCTTCGCCCTTCGCTCCTCCCGAGCCGCCTCGATGACCAGAGGAACGCCCTGCGAGTGGCCGGGGAAGAAGTCTGCCAAGACAGAAAAGAAGACAGTCAGAAAAATCAGAAATCAGCTCGACACAAGAGTCGGAAGACCAAAGAAGAGAAAAAAGAATTACCGTCGACGATGTCCTCAAGCTCGTGGTAGCCGGAGGTCAGCATCGCCTCCCGGTCGGTCCAGGCGGAGCGCTCGACCTCGAACTCGGCTATGAGGGCATCCTCCCGCGACTTGGCGTCTTCCTGCGCCTTCCGGAGCAGCTCTTTCTGCTCGGCCAGCTGCGTCGCCAGCAGGTCGCGCTCTTGGACGAGCTTGTCGCACTCCTCCTCCTTGGCGCGGCGAGTAGTGTTGGCCTAGTTCAGCTGCTCCTGGAGGGCGGCATTGGCATCTGAAGATCGAGAGACGTTATCAGTAAGAAAGGTCGCTGGGGAGATCCGGCCCGACTGCTCAGTAGTCGGCCCGAATCTCGGGGACTACAGCCCGCGGGCGCGCCAGCGCGCCCCCGCGGAGAAGAAGGAAGATAGATCGCCGGGAGATCCGGCCCGACTGCTCAGCAGTCGGCCCGAATCTCGGGGACTACAGCCCGCGGGTGCGCCAGCGCGCCCCCGCGAAGAAGAAAGAATTAGCCCACCTCGGCTTTCCGTCAGATCGGCGGTCTGCTTCCGCAGCTCTTCAACATTGCGGTTAAAGGCAGTGGCGCGGAGATTGTGGTATTCCTGCAAAGCCGGCAAAGCAAAGTTAGCCTTCGGAGCTCGCCAGAAGGAGTTCTGAGTCGCCTGCTCAGCAGCCGACCCCGAACTCGGGGACTACACCCAGTGGGTGCGCTGGCGCGCCCCCACGGGAAAAGACAGAAACTAAAAAAGGAAAAACGAAGCATACCCGGACGGAGGTCCGCAGGGCCAGATGCGCTTTGGTGTAGAGTTGGAGGGCATCGCCTTCTTTGCGCAGCTTCGATTGGACGTCCAGAAGGGCCTGGTTCAGCGGGCCGGTGCCGCCTTCACGCAGCCAGCCGGTGGGCGCAGCACTTGAGGCCTCGACGTCCAAGTTCGCCGAGCTTGCAGCGCCGGTTTCCCGAGCTCGCGGCGCTGAGTTCGTCCTCTCAATCCGGCGGCGCGCTGGCACGGCGACCTGAAGAAGTAGCTGCGCATCGGCGTCGTCCGCAGTGGAGGATCCTGCGGGTCCACCGGCTGTTTGCCGTGCGGCCTTGAAGACGGAGGCGGCGGGGGCGGCGCGTGAGTATCCGAGCCTAAGACGTCGCCGCCCTCCTCCGCGAGAGGGTTTGCGGTGCCGACCTCCCCGGTCTGCCCCGTGAACTCAGTTGCCGGCGGCGCCGATGACAGTGGGGGGACGAGCATCGCCGATCGACGATGCGCGACCTCCTCGGCATGCCGCTTCGCTGCGGCCGCAGCCACGGCCTCCTCCAGGTGCCGCTGGGCGTTGGCGGCCGCCTTCTCGGCCTCCGCCTGCTCTAGGCGGTCGGCCTCCTCCTCCTCGCGCTTCTCTCGCGCGTTCCGTTCCGCCGCCTCCCGAAGGTCGGCGGCGGGATCAATCCGCCGTGTGTTGGCAGACGTCTCCACCGACCCCATGACGGAGGGGACGGCGGCTCTCTCAAGAGAGAGGGGAGCTCTGGAGAAGGTCGGAGGGAAAATCAGAAAAAAATCCAAGCGAGATTCAGGAAAGAAACGACAGAGCAAGAAGACTCACGAAGAAACTAGCGGCAGCCTTCTCACTTCCTTTCGGAAGCGGTTGGCCTTCGCGGCCGCCTCCTCCCGCTTGGTCGCGGCGGCGGCTCCCTTGAACTTCTTTGACTTGCCACCAGGCCCACTCGGCCCGGCGTGACGCCTCTTCGCGCCGGCTTGGCTGGAGGAGCCGGCTTTCGGCTGGCGACGCGGGGCGACTTCCGCGTCAGCGTCGCCCTCGGGCCAGTCGGCGAAGGTCACCGACAGTCTGAGGCCGCCGTCTGCCCCCTCTCCGCCGCCTTCGGCGTCGGCCTCCAGTGCCGCCGCTCCCAGGTCGGGGTCGTCAGCGTCGCTGACCTCGCGATCTGGGACGTAGTCGCGAGGCTCTCTTGTGGCGCCGGTCGAGGGCGCCGTAAGGGGATTCTGCCCAGAAGACGCCAACAAAGATCAGATCTCGAGGTCTGACGGAAACAAGATCGAGCTGCAGATAGATGCGACTTACCATTGGAGGAGGGTTGTCGCGTGAGTACGGCTCCTTGCCGAACTGCCACTCCTCCGTGAACCCGCAGTGGGCGATGTGGTTCACCAAGTTCGCCACTTCCCCACGCGGCATGTCCCTGGTGCACAGCCGGCTCGGATCGTGTCGGCCGCTCATCTGGCAGATGAGGTGAGGCCGGCCTTGGAGCGGAAGAACCCGGCGCGCCACGAAGGCGGCCAGAAGATCAGAGGCGACGAGCCCCTCCGACTGCAGCATGACTCGGAGCCGCGCCACGGCGCCGCTTCCGGAGGTCGAGAGAGACTTGGATCGATGGGACCAACTGGCCAGCCGGCCAGTCAGCGGCTCGAGGTCGAAAGGCGGCAGGTTGACCTAGTCGCCATCGGTGGAGATGTTCTTCACGTAGAAGTAGGACTTCTGCCACATCTTCACCGACTTCACCAGCGGGATGGGCGGAAAAGGATTGTCGGCCGTCGTGCGCTGCACCGCGATGTAGGTGCCGCACTGAGCCGGCGTGCCGGCGGCCTGAGTGCCGAGTTTGGCGGAGAAGAACTCCCCCCACAGCTCGAGGGTGGGGAGAACGCCGATGTAGCCTTCGCATAGGGTGGCGAAGGCGGAGAGAAGCACCACCGCGTTGGGGGTGAGGTGGTGTGGTTGCAGTCTGTGGAACTCGAGAAACGAGCGGAAGAATCCGCTCGCCGGAAGCCCCAGCCCGCGCATAAGATGCGAGCGGAAGATGACCCGCTCGCCCTCCTCCGGCGCGGGCCGGATCTCTCCCGCCGGTGCGGGACGGGCGTGCACCAGGTCCGCGTTGGGGAGACGGCGAGTCCGGCGAAGGAACTCAATGTCCTCCGCCTCCACGTCCGAGCCATCCCACTCGCCGGAGCGCGAAGCGGGCGGCGCGGCGGAAGAAGAACTCATCGCCGGCGAGGAAGAAGGTTTTTGGCTTGCGGCGGAGGAAGAATGTCGTGGCTCGCGGCGAAGGAAGGAGAAGGGCGGGAGAGCGGGCGAGAGAGTGCGCGTGCAGTGCCGCCCCGCTCCTCCCCGCCTACTTATAGCCCTATGGGCTGAGAAGCCAGGGGGCGACGGGGGGATTAACTGCGCCCGCTGCCCCACGCCGCCCACGATCAACCCCCACGAAGTTACTGCGCGCAGTAACGACGTGGGGATGCCAACCGCCCTCGGCCATAGCGGATCCGCTCGGGGCCCGGGGCGCGGTAATGGCGGGCCCCACCTGACGGCCCGTCCCGTCACGCGCGTGGGCGGACAGACTATTGCCTCCACGTGGCGCCGCGCGGCAGGACCATCTCGATAATGGCAGGGAAGCGTGACCAATACGCCTCTCATTTTTCCCGCCACGACTTGCGGATGGCGGCCCCTCGCCGAATGAGTACGACTTCGGCGAGGCGGCCCGAAGCAACAGCAGCCGAGTCTCTGAGTCGGCACCAAATGAAATGAAACTGCTGAAGCCCCTCGAGGTGGCACCCGCCGGGCTTCACCAGCTTCGGGGACTACTGTCGGAGTAATGGGCCACGGGTAGGCTGACCCGGGTCCCAAGATCTTTCAAGACATCAGGGCAGGCCGTGCCCCTCAGCCGAGTCCTGGACGGCGACCTTCGAAGAAGGCCGAGTCCCGGCTGGCGACCTCCAAAGAAGGCTGAGTCCCAGCTGGCGACTCTGAAGCAAGCCGACTCCGGGCTTGCGACCTTTCAAGGGGCCGACTATGAGAATCGGCCCGCGACCTTTTCACGAAGACCGACGCAGGGTACGGACCCGACGTGGCCGTCCCCTCAAACCTACGGGAGGTAGGCATGGCTACAGTGAGCCGTACCACCAGGAGATCTCTGGTAAGGCGCGGCACTGTTACCATGCCTCCCCTGACATCAGCCACAGTGCGCAAGGCACTGTGCCCACGACGGCAGCCTGTACGGCCCGAAGACCGCCGGGCCCCCCGTCAGTGAGGGAGAAGAAGATGGCCGGAGAGTCCGAAGACGGCCCTGCGGGAGTCGGCCTTCCCAGAGACGGCCGCCTCTCAGTCAGGGCCCCACGAGCCATAAACCAGATTGGACGGGGAGTGGCGACAGTGATCGCCCGACCGACGGCGGCACTGTTCCCACGACCCCATGACCGAGCCTGCGTCATCAGGAGTGTTGCATAGTGCCCGGCCTGTTCGCGGGGCCCGTCAGTCGGCGGGCCACAGAAGCCGGCAGGGGGGCGGCAACATGAGAGACAGACAGCTGGGGGCCATGCCCAGTCAGTTTACCATTGTACCCTCGGGGGTAGGCCTATATAAACCCCCCGGGGCACCCATGCAAAGGGTTCGGCCCTGGATAGGTTTTTAGACACATAGCAAGCAAAGGGAGGAGCCAGCCTCGCTCCCTCCTGCCACCCGAAACAGCTCAAGGAGCACCTTTGTACTATCATCCCATAGTGATCATGCGGAGACCCCGCAGAGCAGCAGTAGGGGTGTTATCTCCCCGGAGAGCCCCGAAGCTGGGTAAGATTCGTCGGCGTGCATGTTTGCGCCTCATCCCGTTTCCAGGCACCGGCGACGTTCTACTCGCCCCCACCATGATAAGCCACCCGTTGGCATATGTCGCATCCAACCCCCGACAGCTCAGTTGATAGAAGAATTTAATAAAATGATTGGCATGAATGATGAGCATGATTGCAATGTTGTTAGTAAGAATTCTTTGAATATCCAAAATGCTAATGATGAGTGCACTAGCCATGATAATGATGTCTCCTATAAGAATGTCAATTTTTGCAGAGTAAATTGGGAGTGCACACACACACACACCAAAAAGGGAAGATAGATTTTGTAAGAAGCATAAATATTAGAAACGAAAAAGTTACAAGAGAGGCTAGATGATTGTGCTGAAAGATTCAATATCTTTCGCCATCCTTGTGAACTTTGCAATGAACATAGTCATTTAAAGCTCCAATGCTATTTGTTTCATGATAAAATTGTGTCCAAAAACTGTGATAACGTGATTACCCTTGAGCATCATAAAGAGCTTAGTCTTCTTTTGGGGTATGAGGAAATGAAACGTATAACTAAGGATGTTCCAAAATTTAATCTCAATAGAATTCTTGATTTTGATCTAGAGGAAATTTATATGTTTTTGCGGTAAATTGCATTGAGAATACTTATATTGCCAACTATCTAAAGACAAGAAAACAAATAGAGCATGAAGAGAGTAGTAATGAAAGGAAAAATATTTCCCAATACTCTCCTAGTGTTTATGATGAATCAGGTAACGAGGAGGAGCTTCCTATCCAATCAGTCTCTTCAACAAGATGCTCAGAAAAAATGATTAAACCCACACGTGAGGTGGTGAAGAAGAAAAAGAAAAGAAGAAAAAGTAGAGGTAAAAAGGTAACTCTCCCAAGTAATATTACTCCTATCACCATTGTGCCTCATGAAAGTGAATCAAATATGTTGATGGGGGATGATGATATTGAGTATGATTTTGTGATGCCTACTACTTGTTGTGATGATTATGATTGGGAAGACAATGATGTCTCTTATGGTACTAAAAATCTTTTTGGCACTTGCTTGGAAGAATATGATAATAATGTTTGCTATACTATTGGTGCCATTCATGCTATTGATAAGAATGATTATGATGATATGCAAAACCACAAGCTTGGGGATGCTACGTTTGATGAGTATGAAATGTTTGAAGATTTATTTGCTGAAAATAATGCTTGTCCTAAGCTTGGGTATGCTTTGCATAATGAATATGATCCTTTGATTCCTTCTACTTTCGATAAGAAAATTTATTATGATGATAGCATGCCTCCTATTTATGATGATTACAATGATGAAAGTGGGTTTGGAAGAGTGTCAACTCTAGGTAGAGTGATCCCACTATTTTGGAGGGTGTTGAATCTTATTACAATATTGACGAAAGTGGATTTGGAGAGGTCATGACTTTATTTAGTGATACATCCACTATTTTGGAAGAGGTTCCAATTGACTATGATGATAACAAAGTTGCTACTTATGATGATTATTATGATGACATGTATGCCATAAAGAGTAATAAATTATCTATGCTTTTGGATCATGAAAAGAATGCTTTATGTGATGGTTATGTGGATGAATCTATTCATGATGCTACTGAAAATTATTATGCGATGGGAACTTATGATTCATGATGCTCCTTTTATGTTTCAATCTTTATCTTTTATGCGAGCATCATTGAACTCATCATGCCTATCTAAAAGGCATTAAAGAAAAGCGCTTGTTGGGAGACAACCCAACACTTTTACCTACTGTTTTTGTATGTTTACATTATTAGGCTACTGTAGTAATCATGTGTTATTGTCCTTGTTTCAATAAAGTGCCAAGTAAAGCCTTTGGGATCATGTTGGGTGATAGTTGATTTGATCTTGCTGAAAAACAGAAACTCTTATGCTCACGAAAATAGCTCTCATTTTTAACAAAAGAGTGATTTTGAGTTGATTCTTTTTGCAGAAGATTAATATACAAATTGCTCACGTGGTAATTGTTTTTAATAATTGTTGGAGTAGCAGAAGTATGGTTTGAGTACAGATTACTACAGACTGTTTTGTTTTTGACAGATTCTGTTTTCAATGCATAGTTTGCTTCTTTCCTGGTTTCTATGGCTTATATTGATCAATATAACTTGTGGAAATGATATGATACAGTAGGCATTGTGTGTAAAAAAGTATGAATATTGTCTTTGACAGTACCAAAAGTGAAATGGTTTGCGCTTTATCATACTAACCTATCTCACAAGGTTCCGTTAAGTTTTGTGTGATTGAAGTTTTCAAGTTTTGGGTGAGATGTCGATATGAGGAGAATAAGGAGTGACAAGACCCTAAGCTTGGGGATGACCAAGGCACCCCAAGGTAATATTCAAGGAAGATCCAAGCAACTAAGCTTGGGGATGCCTCGGATGGCATCCCCTCTTTCGTCTCCAACATTATCGGTAACTTCACTTGAAGCTATGTTTTCTTTCGTCACATGATATGTGTTTTGCTTGGAGATTTTGCTAGGATTTGCTTGCTGTTTTAATAAAATACTTAGACCTGAAAGTTTTTAAATAAAACGGAGTCCTCAAATAAGAGGCTAGGTAAGTGGCATTCACATCCCGTCAACGAAGCTCTTCTATATGGAGTTGCTCTAGTGCTTCACTTATATCCTATGAGTAAATTGTTGAATAAACTGAATGTTATGAAGTTGAAATCATATCATGCCTAGTGGCAGCTTCACATTGGGTTTAGGAAGTGAAAGCTTTTGAACCTGGACAATCACAATATTGGTCATACAAGCAATTCACGAATAATTAGTATAAGGAAGAGAACTTTCACATGCAAATATACTATCTTGGAAATATTTTGTGATTGTGAGCCCCCATCAAAATATTATATGCCAAAATTGTTGACGTTGGACAAGGAAGACAATGTAATGATTTATGTTTGTTCATATTCACATAGAAGTTATATTGTCATAGATCCTTCAACATGTGGTGCTTGCCCCCTATCTTTGCTAGCTAAAAATTCCGCACCAAGTAGAGATACTACTTGTGCATCCAAAAACCCTTAAACCCAAATCTTGTTTTGAGAGTCCACCATACCTACCTAAGTATTGAGCAAGATCCTTCAAGTAAGTTGTCATCGGTGCAATAAGGCAATAAAAATTGCTTCTAAAAGTGTTAGATCATTTAGTGTAAGATTGAGCATTGTACGAACTTGTGATGGCAAAGAATAAAAGCGACAGACTGCATAATAAAGGTTGCTATCATAAGGCGCAATATAACGTGACGTTCTTTTGCACTAAGGGGTTGAGCATACAAACAAATAAGCGCATGGCAACCTCTGCTTCCCTCTGCGAAGGGCCTATCCTTTACTTTTATGTATTTACTTTTATGCAAAGAGTCAAAGTTTTTCTCTCTATTCCTTTTTATTTTTTCCTTTGGCAAGCATCATGTGGTGAAGAAAGATTTAGGCACATATGTCCACTTGAATATGGGTAGCATGAGTTATTATTGTTGACATCACCCAAAGGTGAATACTTTGGGAGGCGAAATTATAAGCCCCTATCTTTCTATGTGTCCGGTTGAAACGTTTTGCTCATGTGTATGCGCTGAGTGTTAGCAATCATAGAAGACTATAAGTTGGTTGAGTATGTGGAGCTCTTACTTAGACTCTGTTGAATAAGTTGAATTGCAATTGCTTGGTGACTGAGAACATATGTTGTTGAGTTTCAAGAGAGTTCATTGTTTGAACCTTAACATGTGAATTGGTTGCTACTATAACATGAGAGGTTTTATAAGAACAAATTGCTGTTATGATGCTAGAAAAAGTGATTGAAATTATCATTGATCAAACTTATGCACTTTGCTCGCATTCACACTTCCTAAATTATTTCTTTTATCATTTACCTACTCGAGGACGAGTAGGAATTAAGCTTGGGGATGCTGATACGTCTCCAGCGTATCTATAATTTATGAAGTATTCATGCTGTTATTTTATCATTCTTGGGTGTTTTACAATCATTTTATAGCAACTTTATATCATTTTCTGGGACTAACCTATTGACCCAGCGCCCAGTGCCAGTTGCTGTTTTTTGCTTGTTTCTTACATCGCAGGAAATCAATATCAAACGGAGTCCAAACGCAACGAAACATTACGGAGATTTTTTCTGGACCAGAAGGAACCCAATGGGCCTGAGCTGCACCTGGGGGGTGCCCCGAGGGGGGCACAACCCACCAGGGCGCCCCCTGGATCGCCTAGGTGGGTTGTGCCCACCTCGGCGGCCTCCCGCGCCCCCTCTTTGCACTATAAATTCCCAAATATTTTGAAACCCTTTGGGTTTAACCTAGATCAGAAGTTCCGTTGCCGCAAGGTCTTTGTATCCGTGAAAACCAATCTAGACCCCATTTCGGCACCCTGCTGGAGGGGGAATCATCTCCGGTGGCCATCTTCATCATCCTGGCGGCCA
The DNA here is from genome assembly GCA_963921465.1 of Triticum timopheevii. Classification (NCBI taxonomy): domain Eukaryota; kingdom Viridiplantae; phylum Streptophyta; class Magnoliopsida; order Poales; family Poaceae; genus Triticum; species Triticum timopheevii. Next base: position 441,451,816 of record OY997274.1, on the reverse strand, counting down.
CCACGATGAGGAGGGAGTAGTCCATCCTCGGGGCCGAGGGTTTGTACCAATAGCTATGTGTTTGATCTCTCTCTCTCTCTCTCTCTCGTGATCTATATCATGGGCTTTGTTAATATAGTCGGATCATATGATGTTTCTCCCCTCTATACTCTTGTTATGATGAATTGAATCTTTACCCTTCAAAGTTTTGTCTTGTCGGATTGAATATTCAGAGATGAGAACACATGATATATGTCTTGCAATATGAATACTTGAGGTGACAATGAGGTATCTTATTGATTCACTTGATATGTGTTATGGCGTTCAACTCGCGGATTCCCGCAGTGATATTGGGGTAATCTATGCATAGGGGTTGATGCACGTTTTCCTCCGATGGAAACTTTGGGGTCTCTTTATAGTTCTTTGTGTGGATTGTGTATTATGAATATGAATTTGCTTTGGTGTTATTCTAGTACAAACTCTAGGATAGATCAAATGGAAAAATAGTTTGTGTTATTTTAGTATGAACTCTTGAATAGATCAAACGGAAAGAATAGCCTTCAGGTGGTTTCGTGACCTACAAACAATTCCTATCTTTTGTTCTCCGATAATAGGAACTCGGGAGTGATTCTTTATTGCACTTTGAGGGATAATCATATGATCCAACTATGTTAGCATTGTTGAGAGGTTGCACTAGCGAAAGTACGGACCCTAGGCCTCATTTTTAAGCATTGCAACACCGTTTTTGTTTTTTTGAGAACTGATGATAGTGGGAGAGGGTCCCACTGACTTTGTATTAAAAAGTTAAGGGGTTAGCACAGTCCAAGCAGTCCAGTCATCCTACAATCTACTGTACAAGTCACAGCTACAGGTGAGAAAGGGGGGAGAGAGAATTACAGGAGGTGATGTCCCCCCAACTACAAAGCAGCAACTAGTGAAAAGATATAAGGGGCAAACTCCTCTTTGGCCCTATGGACCAGCAGAGCAAAATCATGCTTGAATCTGTCCTTCCAAGATCTAAGGGTCGGCTGGATCCCTCTGAAGTGTTTGTCATTCCTTTCCTTCCAGATCCCCCATGCTGCCATAGTGAACACCTCCATGAACATGTGGCCATTCCAAGAGCTTTTACCAGCGTGCAGTAATGTGAGCCTGCAGTCCCCAACTGGCCATTGTATCCCAATACTATCCCAGCATCTCTTACTGAAAGGACAGTTAAAGAATAGATGAGTGATGTCTTCTTCTGGTGGGTTTTGGCAGAGCAGGCAGGTATAATCATCATTCTGGATTTTGTAGTGCCTCCTTCTTAACATATTTCTGGTGTTCAGACGATCAGCCAACAACAGCCATGCAAACATTTTCCATTGCATGGTACACTTGCTTTTCCAGATCCAGCAAAAGGCATCATCCACCTGTATATTTCTGAAGCAATGTTCATAAAACTTAGCGGCCTTAAAATCAACTCCACCCCAAACACATTTCCAAATATCATCCCTATCAGTCAGAGCCACATCAGACGTGTCTAGCTGTAAATTGGTCACCTCAAGCCGAGCCTCCACTGAAAGGGGGAGGTGGAACACATCACCCAACCTCTCTAAAGATAGTAGGGATTGGACTGACATATCTGGTTCCTTGGCAAAAGAAAAAGCTCTCGGGAATGTGTCTTGGAGCAGCCCATCATTCCACTCATCCTTCCAAAAAAAGTATCGAGTCGCCTGACCCAACTGACGCCTTGGTAACCCCTCTGTAGATGTCAGACAGCTGCATGAGATCTCTCCACCAGAACGAGCCACAAGGATCCATTGCATGTGGGGTTCGGCCATTGTAATAAGAGTTCCAGACGAGCTGAACCCATGGAACATCTAGCTTGTTATAGAACTTATGAAGTTGTTTCAGTAACAGCCCCTGGTTCTGGATTCTGAGGTTTATGATCCCTAAGCCTCCTTTGTTTTTTGGCCTGCAGACCATGTCCCAAGCCGTGAGAGAATTACCTTTGATTCCATCCTCAGTTTTCTTCAGCCATAGACAAGATCTGCGAAGCTTGTCCAGATGTTCAATGATCTTTGGGTTTAGTTTGATGGAGCACATTGCGTATATCGCTAGTGAAGTCACAACTGAGTTAAGAAGGGTAAGCTTGGAGCCATAGTCGAGCAAGGAAACTGCTGCTGGAATTTTTCTCTGTACTGCGGTAACCATGGGCATCAGATCAGTTACTGTGGGTCGGGTTGTCCCCATGGGGAGCCCTAGATACGTGAATGGCATTTGTCCCACCACACAACCAAAAATGTTTGCCAATTCTGTCGCCGTTACCGGTTCCATGTTGATTGGAACTAGTGTTGATTTGTGAAAGTTAATTTTCAGACCAACAGATGTGGCATAGTCCAACAAGATTCTTTTGAGGACTCGGGCTTGATTGGGGCAGGCCGGAAACACCAGGATCGTGTCGTTGGCATACTGAATAACTGGGTAGTTATTATCGTGAGATGGAATCGGCAGATGCAACTGTCCAACTCTGCAAGCTTCATTAATCGCCGCTTGCAAGAGGTCCGCAGCGAGCACAAAGATGAGGGGCGAGAGTGGATCACCTTGTCTCACTCCACAAAGGCAGGAGAATTGCTTCCCAGGGGTGCCATTGAGCAACACAGAAGAAGTACCCGTGGAGAAAATACTTCTGATCCAACCAATCCACTTTTCATCAAAACCCATGTGCCTCATGATCTCAATCATAGGTTCATGCTGTATTGTGTCAAAAGCTTTGGCAAAGTCTAACTTGAGCAGAAAGCATGCACGACCAGAAGCTTGACATTGATGAATGTACTCGAACGCCCAAGCTAAACAATCCTGTATCGATCTCCCTTTAAGAAAACCATATTGGTTCTTGTGGATGATTTTGAGAATTACTTTCTGTAACCGATTAGCCAGGAGCTTGGTTATCAACTTCAGGCAACAGTTGCAGATCCAGCTTTCCATCATAGAGATCAGCACAGAGGGTGTAAAAATCATGCTTGATGATGTGCCAACAAGATTTGAGAAAACACCCATTAAATCCATCGGGCCAGGTGCTCGGTCTGATGGCATTTCATGAACCACTTTATCTATCTCCTCGTGCGTAAAGGGTTTTGTCAGATCATCGAGCCCTTCCACCTTTTTAATTAGCCGATCAAGATCAAATTTCATGTCATGCGGTTCCGATCTGCCCAACCTGTTTTTATACGTCTGATATAGCTCTTGTGCCTTCCCTGCATGATCAGACACAATCGATCCATCAGACAACTTCAGGGATGCAATCGAGTTTCTCCTGAAACTCTCACTCGCTGCAGAGTGAAAGAACTTAGTGTTATCTCCCCCACACTGAAACCATCATACCGTGTACCGCTTCCTCCAATATTCCCGTTTATAACCAAGTAGAACAACTAAATGCTCTTTAAGAATAACACGGAAGTTTTTCTCCGGGGTTGTGAGAGGCCTCAAATCCTCAATCCCATCTAATTCTAGAAGAGCCCAATTAGAATTATCAATGCACAAGTTCAATCTGGAAATGTTTTTGCTCCACTTCTTCAAGGCATATCTCAGATGTTTAAATTTTTTACAGAGCAGAGCAGCCGATTTATGAGCAAAGCAACTTTTGTTCCAGGTTGATTGCACAACTTCGAAGAAACCTGGGTGTGATATCCAGAAGTTTTCAAAATGGAAGATTTTAGATTTAGGGACAGAGGTCTCAATAGAGATCACACACGACACATGATTAGATGCCGGTTTTGGGAGTGGCGCCACTGTCGTATTGGGGTAGCTAGAGGTCCAATTGGCCAAGGTGAAGAACCAATCAAGTTGCTCTAGAAGTGGGTCTGTCTGCATGTTACTCCAGGTAAACCTCCTCCCTTTGATTGGTAGCTCCACTAAGGCTTGCGATTGGATGAAATCATTGAAAGTTAACATGTCATTAACATTGCCTCTGGGCTTGTTACGATTATCTGGGGCCCTGATATAATTGAAATCACGACATAGCAACCAATCCTCGTTGTCCGGTATGTCAAGATCAAACACCGTTTTTGTGCCCATTTACTATTTGCTACCTTGCTGTTTTTATTTATTCAGATTGTAAAAGTATATTTCTACCATCCATATTACACTTTTATCACCATCTCTTTGCCGAACTAGTGCACCTATACAATTTGCCATTGTATTGGGTGTGTTGGGGACACAAGAGATTTCTTGTATTTGGTTGCAGGGTCGTTTGAGAGAGACCATATTCATCCTACACCTCTCATGGATTGATAAACCTTAGGTCATCCACTTGAGGGAAAATTGCTATTGTCCTACAGAACTCTGCGCTTGGAGGCCCAACACGTGTCTACAAGAATAAAGTTGCATAGTAGACATCGCGTAGCTAACAATTTCTTAAGATCATCTCTATCATTGCAAGCAAGAAAGCCTCTAGCAGTTTCTTCATCCATAATATAACCCTCAGGTACAAAAGGCAATTCATCTCTAGGGGGAGAATCATAATCTTCTGTTTGAATAATATCATCAATTTCAGTAATTTCGTTCTCTCTAACCCTAGCAAGTTGTTCATCAAGAAATTCACCTAGTGGCACAGTATTATCAAGCAAAGAAGTAGTGTAATCATAAGCATCATGCAAAGCAGAAGTGGCATCATCAATAACATGCGACATATCAGAATCAATAGCAGGTGTAGGTGTTGCAAGCTTACTCAAAACAGAAGGTGAATCAAGTGCAGAGCTAGATGGCAGTTCCTTACCTCCCCTCGTAGTAGAGGGATAGATCTTCGTTTTGTTGTCTTTCAGATTCCTCAGAGTGATCAACAGACATAAATCCCAAGTGACTCAGAGAATAGAGCTATGCTCCCCTGCAATGGCGCCAGAAAAAGGTCTTGATAACCCACAAGTATAGGGGATCACAACAATTTTTGAGGGTAGAGTATTCAACCCAAATTTATTGATTCGACACATGGGGAGCCAAAGAATATTGTCAAGTATTAGTAGCTGAGTTGTCAATTCAACCACACCTCAAAGACTTAATATCTGCAGCAAAGTATTTAGGAGCAAAGTAGTATGGAAGTAACGGTAACAGTGGAAAAAGTAATAGTAGCAGTTCTATAGCAATCGTAACAGTGGCAACGGAAAAGTAACTTAGCAAAGATCAATATGAAACGAGGTCGTAGGCAATGGATCAATGATGGATAATTATGTCGGATGGCATTCATCATGCAACAGTTATAACCTAGGGTGACACAGAACTAGCTCCAATTCATCAATATAATATAGGCATGTATTCCGAATATAGTCATACGTGCTTATGGAAAAGAACTTGCATGGAATCTTTTGTCCTACCCTCACGTGACAGCGGGGTCCTATTGGAAAGTAAGAAATATTAAGGCCTCCTTTTAATAGAGAACATGACCAAAGCATTAGCACTTAGTGAATACATGAACTCCTCAAACTACGGTCATCACCGGGAAGTGTCCCGACTATTGTCACTTCGGGGTTGCCGGATCATAACACGTAGTAGGTGACTATAACTTGTAGATAGGATCAACAACACACATATATTCATGAAAACATAATAGGTTCAAATCTGAAATCATGGCACTCGGGCCCTAGTGACAAGCATTAAGCATAGCAAAGTCATAGCAACATCAATCTTAGAACATAGTGGATACTAGGGATCAAACCGTAACAAAACTAACTCGATTACATGGTAAATCTCATTGAACCTATCACCGTCCAGCAAGCCTACGATGGGATTACTCACACATGGCGGTGAGCATTATGAAATTGGTGATGGAGGATGGTTGATGATGACGATGGCGACGATTTCCCCTCTTCGGAGCCCAAAACAGACTCTAGATCTGCCCTCTCGAGGAAGAACAGGAGGCGACGGCGGCTCCGTATCGTAAAACGCGATGAATCCTTCTCTTTGTTTTTTTCTCCATGAACGTGAATATATGGAGTTGGAGTTGAGGCCGATGGAGGTTTAGGGGGCCCACAAGACCAGAGGGCGCACCCCAGGGGTGTGTGTGCGCCCTCCACCCTTGTGGAAAGGGTGTGGGTCCCTCTGGTTGATTCTTTCGCCAATATTTTTTATTTATTCCAAAAATAATCTTCATGAAGTTTCAGGTCAGTCCAAGAACTTTTATTTCTTCACAAAAATAACACCATGGCAATTCTGCTGAAAACAACGTCAGTCCGAGTTAGTTCCATTCAAATCGTGCAAACTGGAGTCCAAAACAAGGGCAAAAGAGTTTGGGAAAGTAGATACGATGGAGACGTATTAGGGAGGTTCCCGAGGTGGGCACAACCCACCTGGGCGCTCCAGGCAAGGCAGACGTGCCCTGGTGTCTTGTGCCCTCCTCGGTTGCCTTCCTGGTTATTTCCTATTTTCCTAATTTTTGTAACATTCCAAAGCTGACAAAAAATATTTTTGCGGATTTTTCGGAGTCCGTTTACATACCGTATCACATACCTCCTCTTTTTCAGGATTCTGGGGTGTTCTGGAAGGTTTCTTTTACGTGTTCCTCCGGTGTCATGGTTTGAATAATATTGCTTTCAACATTAATAGGCATACCTGAGATATAATGCTTAATTCTTTGCCCATTGACTACCTTTGGATTAGTACCTTCGGCATTATTAATTTGGTTGCTCCAGAATGATAAACCTCTTCGATAATATAAGGTCCTTCCCATTTAGAGAGAAGTTCTCCCGCAAAGAATCTGAAACGAGAGTTGTGAAAGAACATATTCAACGACTTTGAATTCCTGCTTTTGGATCATTTTGTCATGCCATATTTTAACTTTTTCTTTAACAATTTGGCATTCTCATAAGCTTGGGTTCTCCACTCATCTAGTGAGCTAATATCAAATAACCTATTTTCACCGGCAAGTTTGAAATCATAGTTGAGTTCTTTAATTGCCCAGTATGCTTTGTGTTCTAACTCAAGAGGCAAATGACAAGCTGATACGTCTCCAACGTATCTATAATTTTTGATTGTTCCATGCTATTAGATTATCTATCTTGAATGTTTTATATGCATTTATATGCTATTTTATATGATTTTTGGGACTAACCTATTAACCTAGAGCCCAGTGTCCATTTCTGTTATCCCCTTGTTTTTGAGTTTTACAGAAAAGGAATATCAAACGGAGTCCAAATGAGCTGAAAATTTACGGTGATTTTTTATGGACCAGAAGAAGTCCCCAAAGCAAAAGAGTTGGGCCAGAAGAGCCACAAGGCCTCCACAAGGGTGGAGGGTGCGCCCCCCTAAGGCGCGCCCTCTGGTCTTATGGGCTCCTCGTGGACCCCCTTGACCTGTTCTCGACGCCAAAAATTCCTATAAATATAGAAACCTACAGAAATAAACCTAGATCGGGAGTTCTGCCGCCGCAAGCCTCTGTAGCCACGAAAAACCTCTCGGGACCCTGTTCCGACACCCTGCCAGAGGGGGAATCCATCACCGGTGGCCATCTTCATGTTCCCAGCGCTCAAGATGACGAGGACGGAGTAGTTCACCCTCGGGGCTGAGGGTATGTACCAGTAGCTATGTGTTTGATCTCTCTCTCTCTCTCTCTCTCTCTCTCTCTCTCTCTCTCTCGTGTTCTTGATTTGGCACGATCTTGATGTACTGCGAGCTTTGCTACTATAGTTGGATCTTATGATGTTTCTGCCCCTCTACCTTTTTGTAATGGATTGAGTTTTCCCTTTGAAGTTATCTTATTGGATTGAGTCTCTAAGGATTTGAGAACACTTGATGTATGTATTGCATGTGCTTATCTAAGGTGACAATGGGATATTCACGTGATCCAGTTGTTGTATGTTTTGGTGATCAACTTGCGGGTTCTGTGACCTTGTGAACTTATGCATAGGGGTTGGCACACATTTTCGTCTTGACTCTCCAGTAGAAACTTTGGGGCACTCTTTGAAGTTCTTTGTGTTGTTTTGAATAGATGAATCTGAGATTGTGTGATGCATATCATATAATCAAACCTACGGATACTTGTGGTGACATTGGAGTATCTAGGTGACACTAGGGTTTTGGTTGATGTGTGTCTTACGGTGTTATTTTAGTACAAACTCTAGGGCTGTTTGTGACACTTATAGGAATAGCCCAATAGATCGATCAGAAAGAATAACTTTGAGGTGGTTTCGTACCCTACAATAATCTCTTCGTTTGTTCTCCGCTATTAGTGACTTTGGAGTGATCTTTGTTGCATGTTGAGGGATTGTTATATTATCTAATTATGTTATGATTGTGGAGAGAACTTGCACTAGTGAAAGTATGAACCCCAGGCCTTGTTTTCAAGCATTGCAATATCGTTTTCGCTCACTTTTACTACTAGTTACCTTGCTGTTTTTATATTTTCTGATTACAAAAACCTATATCTACCATCAATATTGCACTTGTATCACCATCTCTTCGCCGAACAAGTGCACCTATACAATTTACCATTGTATTGGGTGTGTTGGGGGCACAAGAGACTCTTTGTTATTTGGTGCAGGGTTGTTTGAGAGAGACCATCTTCATCCTACGCCTCCCATAGATTGATAAACCTTAGGTCATCCACTTGAGGGAAAATTGCTACCGTCCTACAAAACTCTGCGCTTCGAGGCCCAACACGAGTCTACAAGAAGGGTGCATAGTAGACATCAAGATCTATTATGGCACCGTTGCCGGGGAGGTTAGTGCTTGAAGCTATATCTTTAGATCTAGCAATTGAATCTTTTAGTTTCTTGTTTTATCACTAGTTTAGTCTATAAAAGAAAACTACAAAAAAATGGAATTGAGGTTTCCTCATATGCTTCATCTTTTTAGTGTCTTTCGTGAAAATGATGGAAAGGAAAATTGTGCTCAATTTCTAGAAGAAGAAGTCAATAAAATGTTTGGCAAAAAATATTTGAATGATGAGCATGATTGCAATGTTGTTAGTGTGAAATCTTTGAATATCCATGATGCTAATGATATGCAAAGGCCCAAGCTTGGGGATTCTATATTTGAGTATAATGACATGCTTGAGAATTTATTTGCTGCAATTAATGTTTGTCCCAAGCTTGGGGATGCTATGTTTAGTGAAGATGATATTTTTAGTCCCCCAAGTTTTGATGAGCAAATTTATTTTGATGATACCATGCCTCCTGAAAGGATCGATAAAGTTGACTGGGGGGGGGGTGAATAGGCAACTAACAATTTTTAGCTTTTGTTTACCAAATTAAACTTTGCATCAAAGTAGGTTGTCTAGATATGCAACTAGGTGAGCAACTTATATGATGCAACAACAATAAGCACACAAGCAAGAAAAGGATATAACACAATATAGCTTGCACAAGTAAAGGTGAGAGATAACCAAAAGTGGAACCGATGGAGATGAAGATGTGTTACCGAAGTTCCTTCCCTTTAAAGGGAAGTACGTCACCGCTGGAGCGGTGTGGAGGCACAATTCTCCCCAAGAAGCCACTAGGGCCACCGTATTCTCCTCACGCCCTCACACAATGCGAGATGCCGTGATTCCACTATTGGTGCCCTTGGAGGCGGCGACCGAACCTTTACAAACAAGGTTGGGGAAATCTCCACAACTTAATTGGAGGCTCCCAACGACACCATAGAGCTTCACCACAATGGACTATGGCTCCGTGGTGACCTCAACTGTCTAGGGTTCTCAAACACCCAAGAGTAATAAGATCCGCAAGGGATTAGTGGGAGGAATCAAATTTCTCTTGGTGGAAGTGTAGATCGAGGCCTTCTCAACCGATCCCTAAAGAATCAACAAGTTTGATTGGCTAGGGAGAGAGATCGGGCGAAAAATGGAGCTTAGAGCATCAATAGAGCTTGGGGAGGAAGAGGTAGGTCAACTTGGAGAAGAAGACCTCCTTTTATAAGGGGGAAACAATCCAACCGTTACCGCACATTCATCCCCGCAAAGAGAGGTACTACCGCTGGGGGCGGCGGTACTACTGCTGGGATCAGTGGTACTACCGCTCCCCCTCGCGGTACTGCCGTGCAGACTGGGAAGGCCAGAGGCAGAGCAAGAACTGGAACCAGGGTGGTACTAGCAACGGTGGTAGGGGTGGTACTACCGCCTCTACTGCCGCTACCAGTGCTGCAAAACCTGACACGAGAGGTGACACCCTCGAGTCGAGGCGGTAGGAGCTCAGAACGGCAGAGGTACTACCCCCAGGCGGTACTACCGCTGTGTAGCGGTATTGCCACCTGTGGCTCTTGAGCGGTACTACCGCTGGGGCCAGTTTTCCCAGGAAGCAAGGAGGGATCCTCCATCAAAGCGGGAAGGATCTGTGGGTGCAAAGGGGAAGTGTACGTGTTGATTCCACCCTAGCCTTACCAATGCGGACTTCCTCTTGATAGTACAGTGACTCGTACGAAACAAGTCCACCAAAACTGAAAGAGCTACACCGTCATCGCTTAAAACTCCGAGGGGAAGGAATTGTCTCGTGCCAAAGGATGAATCTCTGAAATACTGAATGCACACGATTAGTCCGCAAATGCGTTGTCATCAATCCTAAGGATGAATCCCCTTTTTGGTGGACTGATGACAACCCGATATTTGCACAAAGGTAGGACATGAAAGTAAAACGAATCCCAAAACTACAAAATATAGACCGGCTCCCCCTGAATGTGTGCACGTAATTAGAGGTGCCTTTGGAATGCAAGGCACACATATTAGGATCAACACACCCCCTATATTTTATAGTCTGGCAACATTAGCAACAAGTAAAGGTACATATAGCTTGGATGCAGGAGGGTAGGTGTGAGCAAGGTATACAACTCACATACTACCAAAGTACTCGACAAACATAGATAATAAGGGATAAGGTAGCGTATGTCTCACACCATATGAACGGGTACCAGGTCTCACAAGCACAAGCACAAACCAAACCATAGCAAAAGATGAGAAAAGAGTTTGCGAGAAAGAAAGACAAGGCAAATAAGCCACACAAACACACGCTCGCAACTCGACAATGACAAATCCCTAGACTCTCTCCCCCTTTGGCATCAAGACACCAAAAAGGCAAAGAGCGCTGCTACGACTCCAGGTGATAGCAAACTGAGGATCTCTAGCATCACATCCCAGCGGGATCGTCTGCACCGCCGTCATCGGTAGGAAACTGCTCGTTGTCTGAATCGGTCCACGAGCCGTGCTGCCGAACCCACTCCTCCTCATCGGTTATCTTTCCCTCAGATCCGCTGGCAACGGTTGCACCCAACTGATGCATGAGCTCCTTGTGATGGCTCCTGGCCTTCTTCTCAGAAACAAGGGCCATATACTATCCATGAGACTCCATGAAAAAGAGTTTCTTCATCTTGCGCTTGATCTTCTTTGCCCATGAGGGCTCCACTCCAAAGGGATCATAATCCGCATCATCGTCAGCATCATCCTCACCCTCTGTCTCCATGTCAGTAGCTCCAGATGGAATCCCAGACCTAGGAGCCGGGGTGCCCCAGTTCTCCTTCCTCAGACGCTTGATCTCATGAGAGACTAACTCTCTAGTCTCCAGCACAACATTAGGATAAACACGCGCCCAAGCCTTTTCAATTAGCAACATGATAAACGGACCATAGAGAGGGCACTTGCGCTCAGAGATGGCTGAGACTAGTTCAGACCACATGACATGAGAGATATCCAAGGATTCTCCAGTGTTTTCCTCCTTCTCATGCTTGCAGAAGAGAAGCATGTCCACGAGAAATGAGTGAACCATATCCAAGTTCCCAATACGAGGGAAGAGAGTCTCTTGGAAGATGCGATGAAGGATGTCCAGAAAGGCAGGCAACTCATAGGTCTCCTTATGAGTCATGGGGTGAATCTTCAAAGTATAGTAGGGCCAGAGAGATTACTTGTGAGTGGAAGTTGCATTGTGGTGAGGGCGAAAGCCAACTGGGTTCTCAAGTCCTTGATCTTCAATCCCAAGTAACTCCATGAAGGCCTTCCACTTGACAGAAAGCAGCTTGCCATTTGTCATCCAAGTCAGAGTCCTTTCCTCATCTATTCGAAGATGGACCATGGCATAAAACTGAGCCACCAAATCTGCATCAAAGTCCTAGTTGAATTGCATGATCCTGAGGATGTTCAGCTGAGAACACATCTGTAGGGCTTTGCCAAAGCAAGCAGGATCCTTCTCCATAACATCAATGTCGATGGACCGAACATCAACATAAAGATTCTTCTTTGATTTGATCACATCAAAGTAGATGGCAAACTGAAAGCGGTCCCAAAACGGGCGGTTGACCAAAGTGGGTTCTTGATCTTCCGCATAGGTGTTGCGGCGACGCCTTTCCCAGAACTCCTTGGCATTCATCTCTGTCACATGCTACCTCTTGAGCATGTGTTGGTTTTCCCTTGAAGAGGAAAGGGTGATGCAGAAAAGTAGCGTAAGTATTTCCCTCAGTTTTTGAGAACCAAGGTATCAATCCAGTAGGAGGCTACATGCAAATCCCTCATACCTGCACAAACAAATAAGAACCTTGCAACCAACGCGATAAAGTGGTTGTCAATCCCTTCACGGCCACTTGCAAAAGTGAGACCTGATAGAGATAATAAGATAAATATTTTTGGTATTTTTATGATATATATTGGAAAGTAAAGATTGCAAAATAAAGTAGATCAGAAACTAATATGATGGAAAATAGACCCGGGGGCCATAGGTTTCACTAGTGGCTTCTCTCAAGATAGCATAAGTGTTATGGTGGGTGAAAAAATTACTGTCGAGCAATTGATAGAAAAGTGCATCACATCCGCGACAAGTAGATCGAAACAATTCTACATCTACTACTATTACTCCACACATCGACCGTTATCCAGCATGCATCTAGAGTATTAAGTTCATAAGAACAGAGTAACGCATTAGGCAAGATGACATGAAGTAGAGGGATAAACTCAAGCAATATGATATAAACCCCATATTTTTATCCTCAATGGCAACAATACAATACGTGCCTTGCTGCCCCTGCTGTCACTAGGAAAGGACACCGCAAGATTGAACCCAAAGCTAAGCACTTCTCCCATTGCAAGAAAGATAAATCTAGTGGGCCAAACCAAACTGATAATTCAAAGAGACTTGCAAAGATAACAAATCATACATAAAAGAATTCAGAGGAGATTCAAATATTGTTCATAGATAATCTTGATCATAAACCCACAATTCATCGGATCTCGACAAACACACCGCAAAAAGAATTACATCGAATAGATCACCATCTAGCTAATAACTATGGACCCGAAAGTCTGAGATAAACTACTTACACTTCATCGGAGAGGCTATGGTGTTGATGTAGAAGCCCTCTGTGATCGATTCCCCCTCCGGCGGAGCGCCAGAAAAGGCCTCAAGATGGGATCTCACGGGTACAGAAGGTTGCGGCGGTGGAAATAGGGTTTCGTGGTGCTCCTGGATGTTTTCAGGGTATATGAGTATATATAGGCGAAAGAGGTCGGCCAGGGGAGCCATGAGGGGCCCATGAGGGTGGGGGCGCGCCTACCCCCTGGGCGCGCCTCCCTGCCTCGTGTCCTCCTCGTTTCTTTCTTGACGTCCACTCCAAGTCTTCTGGGTTGCATTTGTTCCAAAAATAACTCTCCTGAAGGTTTCATTCCGTTTGGACTCCGTTTGATATTCCTTTTCTGCGAAACACTGAAATAGGCAAAAAAAACAACAATTTGGGCTAGACCTCCGGTTAATACATTAATCCCAAAAATAATATAAAGTGTATAATAAAGTCCATTAAACATCCAAAATAGATAATATAATAGCATGGAACAATAAAAAATTATAGATACGTTGGAGACGTATCAAGCACCCCCAAGCTTAATTCCTACTCGTCCTCAAGTAGGTAAATGATAAAAACAGAATTTTTTATGTGGAATGCTACCTAGTATAACTCTCAATGTAATTTTCTTTATTGTGGCATGAATGTTCAGATCCGAAAGATTCAAGATAAAAGTTTAATATTGACATAAGAGTAATAATACTTCAAGCATACTAACAAAGTAATCATGTCTTCTCAAAATATCATGGCCAAAGAAAGTTATCCCTACAAAATCATATAGTCTCGCTATGCTCTATCTTCATCACACAATATATTTGTATCATGCACAACCCCGGTTTTAGCCAAGCAATTGTTTCATACTTTAGTATTCTCAAACTTTTTCAATCTTCACACAATACATGAGCGAGAGCCATGGACATAACACTATAGGTGGAATAGGATGGTGGTTGTGGAGAAGACAAAAAAGGAGAAGATAGTCTCACATCAACTAGGTGTATCAACGGGCTATGAAGATGCCCATGAATATGTTGGAGAACGTAGTAATTTCAAAAACTTTCCTATGCACACGCAAGATCATGGTGATGGCATAGCAACGAGAGGGGAGAGTATTGTCCATGTACCCTCCTAGACCGTAAGTGGAAGCGTTATGACAACGCGGTTGATGTAGTCGTACGTCTTCACGATCCGACCGATCCAAGTATCGAACGTACGACACCTCCGAGTTCAGCACACGTTTAGCTCAACGACGATCCGCGGACTCCGATCCAGCAAAGTGTCGGGGATGAGTTCCGTCAGCACGACGGCGTGGTGACAATGTTGATGTTCTACTGGCGCAGGGCTTCGCCTAAACTCCGCGACGATATGACTGAGGTGGAATATGGTGGAGGGGGGCACCGCACACGGCTAAGGAACGATCACGCAGATCAACTTGTGTGTTCTAGGGTGCCCCCTGCCCCCGTATATAAAGGAGCAAGGGGGGAGGCCAGCCGGCCCTTGTCGGCGCACCAAGGAGGAGGAGTCCTCCTCCTAGTAGGAGTAGGACTCCCTCTTTCCTACTCCTACTAGGAGGGGGAAAGGAAGGGGGAGAGGGAGAGGGAAAGAGAGGGGCGCCGCCCCCCCTCTGCTAGTCCAATTCGGACCAGAGGGGGAGGGGGCGCGCGGCCCATGCTGGCTGCCCCCCTCTCTCTCCACTAAGGCCCATAAGGCCCATTACTTCTCCCGGGGGGTTCCGGTAACCCTCCGGCACTCCGGTTTTCTCTGAAAACTCCCGGAACAATTCCTGTGTCTGAATATAGTCGTCCAATATATCAATCTTTATGTCTCGACCATTTTGAGACTCCTCGTCATGTCCGTGATCATATCCGGGACTCCGAAGAAACTTCGGTACATCAAAACTTATAAACTCATAATAAAACTGTCATCCTAACGTTAAGCGTGCGGACCCTACGGGTTCGAGAACTATGTAGACATGACCTAGAACTATTCTCGGTCAATAACCAATAGCGGAACCTGGATGCCCATATTGGCTCCTACATATTCTACGAAGATCTTTATCGGTCAAACCGCATAACAACATACGTTGTTCCCTTTGTCATCGGTATGTTACTTGCCCGAGATTCGATCGTCGGTATCCAATACCTAGTTCAATCTCGTTACCGGCAAGTCTCTTTACTCGTTACATAATGCATCATTCCGTAACTAACTCATTAGCTACATTGCTTGCAAGGCTTATAGTGATGTGCATTACCGAGAGGGCCCAGAGATACCTCTCCGACAATCGGAGTGACAAAACCTAATCTCGAAATACGCCAACCCAACATGTACCTTCGGAGACACCTGTATTACTCCTTTATAATCACCCAGTTACGTTGTGACGTTTGGTAGCACCCAAAGTGTTCCTCC
The DNA here is from genome assembly GCA_963921465.1 of Triticum timopheevii. NCBI lineage: Eukaryota > Viridiplantae > Streptophyta > Magnoliopsida > Poales > Poaceae > Triticum > Triticum timopheevii. The sequence continues at coordinate 441,436,156 of OY997274.1, read as the reverse complement.
GGTAAACGGGAGTTGCATAATCTCATAGTTACAGGAACATGTATAAGTCATGAAGAAAGCAATAGCAATATACTAAACGATCAAGTGCTAGGCTAACGGAATGGGTCATGTCAATCAGATCATTCTCCTAATGATGTGATCCCATTAATCAAATGACAACACATGTCTATGGTTAGGAAACATAACCATCTTTGATTAATGAGCTAGTCAAGTAGAGGCATACTAGTGACGTTATGTTGGTCTACGTATTCACACATGTATCATGTTTCCGGTTAATACAATTCTAGCATGAATAATAAACATTTATCATGATATGAGGAAATAAATAATAACTTTACTATTGCCTCTAGGGCATATTTCCTTCAGTCTCCCACTTGCACTAGAGTCAATAATCTAGATTACACAGTAATGATTCTAACACCCATGGAGTCTTGGTACTGATCATGTTTTGCTCGTGAGAGAGGCTTAGTCAATGGGTCTGCAACATTCAGATCCGTATGTATCTTGCAAATCTCTATTTCTCCCACCTGGACTTGGTCCCGGATGGAATTGAAGCGTCTTTTGATGTGCTTGGTCCTCTTGTGAAATCTGGATTCCTTTGCCAAGGCAATTGCACCAGTATTGTCACAGAAGATCTTCATTGGTCCCGATGCACTAGGTATGACACCTAGATCGGAAATGAACTCCTTCATCCAGACTCCTTCATTTGCTGCTTCCGAAGCAGCTATGTACTCTGCTTCACATGTAGATCCCGCCACAACGCTTTGTTTAGAACTGCACCAACTTACAGCTCCACCGTTTAATAAAAACACGTATCCGGTTTGCGATTTAGAATCGTCCGGATCAGTGTCAAAGCTTGCATTGACGTAACCATTTACGACTAGCTCTTTGTCACCTCCATATACGAGAAACATATCCTTAGTCCTTTTCAGGTATTTTAGGATGTTCTTGACCGCTGTCCGGTGATCCACTCCTGGATTACTTTGGTACCTTCCTGCCAAGCTTATTGCTAAGCATACGTCAGGTCTGGTACATAGCATTGCATACATGGCAGAGCCTATGGTTGAAGCATAGGGAACATCTTTCATTTTCTCTCTATCTTCTGCTGTGGTCGGGCATTGAGTCTGACTCAACTTCACACCTTGTAGCACGGGCAAGAACCCTTTCTTTGTCTGATCCATTTTGAACTTTTTCAAAATTTTATCAAGGTATGTGCTTTGTGAATGTCCTATTAAGCATCTTGATCTATCTCTATAAATCTTGATGCCCAATATGTAAGCAGCTTCACTAAGGTCTTTCATTGAAAAACTTTTATTCAAGTATCCCTTTATGCTATCCAGAAATTCTATATCATTTCCAATTAATAATATGTCATCTACATATAATATTAGAAATGCTACAGAGCTCCCACTCACTTTCTTGTAAATACAGGCTTCTCCAAAAGTCTGTATAAAACCATATGCTTTGATCACACTATCAAAGCATTTATTCCAACTCCGAGATGCTTGCACCAGTCCATAAATGAATCGCTGGAGCTTGCACACTTTGTTAGCACCATTTGGATCAACAAAACCTTCTGGCTGCATCATATACAACTCTTCTTCCAGAAATCCATTCAAGAATGCAGTTTTGACATCCATTTGCCAAATTTCATAATCATAAAATGCAGCAATTGCTAACATGATTCGGACAGACTTAAGCATCGCTACGGGTGAGAAAGTCTCATCGTAGTCAACCCCTTGAACTTGTCGAAAACCTTTCGCAACAAGTCGAGCTTTATAGATAGTTACATTACCATCAGCGTCAGTCTTCTTCTTAAAAATCCATTTATTCTCAATGGCTTGTCGATCATCGGGCAAGTCAACCAAAGTCCATACTTTGTTCTCATACATGGATCCCATCTCAGATTTCATGGCCTCTAGCCATTTTGCGGAATCTGGGCTCATCATCGCTTCCTCATAGTTCGTAGGTTCATCATGGTCAAGTAACATGACTTCCAAAATAGGATTACCGTACCATTCTGGTGCGGATCTTACTCTGGTAGACCTACGAGGTTCAGTAGAAACTTGATCTGAAGTTTCATGATCAATATCATTAGCTTCCTCACTAATTGGTGTAGTTGTCACAGGAACCGGTTCTTGTGATGAACTACTTTCCAATAAGGGAGCAGGTACAGTTACCTCATCAAGTTCTACTTTCCTCCCACTCACTTCTTTCGAGAGAAACTCCTTCTCTAGAAAGGATCCGAATTTAGCAATGAAAATCTTGCCCTCAGATCTGTGATAGAAGGTGTACCCAACAGTTTCTTTTGGGTATCCTATGAAGACACATTTCTCCGATTTGGGTTCGAGCTTATCTGGTTGAAGTTTCTTCACATAAGCATCGCAGCCCCAAATTTTAAGAAATGACAACTTTGGTTTCTTGCCAAACCACAGTTCATGAGGCGTCGTCTCAACGGATTTTGATGGTGCCCTATTTAACGTGAATGCGGCCGCCTCTAAAGCATAACCCCAAAATGATAGCGGTAAATCAGTAAGAGACATCATAGATCACACCATATCTAGTAAAGTACGATTGCGACGTTCGGACACACCATTTCGTTGTGGTGTTCCGGGTGGCGTGAGTTGCGAAACTATTCTGCATTGTTTCAAATGTAGAACAAACTCGTAACTCAAATATTCTCCTCCATGATCAGATCGTAGAAATTTTATTTTCTTGTTACGATGATTTTCTACTTCACTCTGAAATTCTTTGAACTTTTCAAATGTTTCAGACTTGTGTTTCATTAAGTAGATATACCCATATCTGCTCAAATCATCTGTGAAGGTGAGAAAATAACGATATCCGCCGCGAGCCTCAACATTCATTGGACCACAAACATCAGTATGTATGATTTCCAACAAATCAGTTGCTCGCTCCATAGTTCCGGAGAACGGCATTTTAGTCATCTTGCCCATGAGGCACGGTTCGCAAGTACCAAGTGATTCATAATCAAGTGATTCTAAAAGCCCATCAGTATGGAGTTTCTTCATGCGCTTTACACCGATATGACCTAAACGGCAGTGCCACAAATAAGTTGCACTATCATTATTAACTCTGCATCTTTTGGTTTCAACACTATGAATATGTGTATCACTACTATCGAGATTCAACAAAAATAGACCACTCTTCAAGGGTGCATAACCATAAAAGATATTACTCATATAAATAGAACAACCATTATTCTCTGACTTAAATGAATAACTGTCTCGCATTAAACAAGATCCAGATATAATGTTCATGCTCAACGCTGGCACCAAATAACAATTATTTAGGTCTAAAACTAATCCCGATGGTAGATGTAGAGGTAGCGTGCCGACCGCGATCACATCGACTTTGGAACCATTTCCCACGCGCATCGTCACCTCGTCCTTAGCCAATCTTCACTTAATCCGTAGTCCCTGTTTCGAGTTGCAAATATTAGCAACAGAACCAGTATCAAATACCCAGGTACTACTGCGAGCATTAGTAAGGTACACATCAATAACATGTATATCACATATACCTTTGTTCACTTTGCCATTCTTCTTATCCGCCAAATACTTGGGGCAGTTCCGCTTCCAGTGTCCAGTCTGCTTGCAGTAGAAGCACTCAGTCTCAGGCTTAGGTCCAGACTTGGGTTTCTTCTCTTGAGCAGCAACTTGTTTGCTATTCTTCTTGAAGTTCCCCTTCTTTTTCCCTTTGCCCTTTTTTCTTGAAACTGGTGGTCTTGTTAACCATCAACACATGATGCTCCTTCTTGATTTCTACCTCCGCGGCTTTTAGCATTGCGAAGAGCTCGGGAATAGTCTTGTCCATCCCTTGCATATTATAGTTCATCATGAAGCTCTTGTAGCTTGGTGGCAGTGATTGAAGAATTCTGTCAATGACACTATCATCAGGAAGATTAACTCCCAGTTGAATTATACCTAGACATTTTGAGTATGTGTTCATTGGCAGAACTATTCTCCTCCATCTTGCAGCTATAGAACTTATTGGAGACTTCATATCTCTCAATCCGGGCATTTGCTTGAAATATTAACTTCAACTCCTGGAACATCTCATATGCTCCATGACGTTCAAAACGTCGTTGAAGACCCGGTTCTAAGCCGTAAAGCATGGCACACCGAACTATCGAGTAGTCATCAGCTTTGCTCTGCCAGACGTTCTTAACATCGTCAGTTGCATCAGCAGCAGGCCTGGTACCCAGCGGTGCTTCCAGGACGTAATTCTTCTGTGCAGCAATGAGGATAATCCTCAGGTTACGGACCTAGTCCATGTAATTTCTACCATCATCTTTCAACTTTGCTTTCTCAAGGAACGCATTAAAATTCAACGGAACAACAACACGAGCCATCTATCTACAACAAACATAGACAAGCAAAATACTATCAGGTACTAAGTTCATGATAAATTTAAGTTCAATTAATCATATTACTTAAGAACTCCCACTTAGATAGACATCCCTCTAATCCTCTAAGTGATTACGTGATCCATATCAACTACACCATGTCCGATCGTCACGTGAGATGGAGTAGTTTCAACGGTGAACATCAATATGTTGATCATATCTACTATATGATTCATGCTCGACCTTTCGGTCTCCGTTTTCCGAGGCCAGATCTGTTATATGCTAGGCTCGTCAAGTTTAACCTGAGTATTCCATGTGTGCAACTGTTTTGCACCCGTTGTATTTGAACGTAGAGCCTATCACACCCGATCATCACGTGGTGTCTCAGCACGAAGAACTTTCGCAACGGTGCATACTCAGGGAGAACACTTCTTGATAATTTAGTGAGAGATCATCTTAAAATGCTACCGTCAATCAAAGCAAGATAAGATGCATAAAGGATAAACATCAGATGCAATCAATATAAGTGATATGATATGGCCATCGTCATCTTGTGCTTGTGATCTCCATCTTCGAAGCACCGTCGTGATCACCATCGTCACCGCCGCGACACCTTGATCTCCATCGTAGCATCATTGTCGCTACGCCACCTATTGCTTCTACGACTATCGCTACCGCTTAGTGATAAAGTAAAGCAATTACAGGGCGTTTGCATTTCATACAATAAAGCGACAACCATATGGCTCCTGCCAGTTGCCAATAACTTCGGTTACAAAACATGATCATCTCATATAATAAAATATGTCATCATGTCTTGACCATATCACATCACAACATGCCCTGCAAAAACAAGTTTGACGTCCTCTACTTTGTTGTTGCAAATTTTACGTGGCTGCTATGGGCTTAGCAAGAACCGTTCTTACCTACGCATCAAAACCACAACGATAGTTCGTCAAGTTAGTGCTGTTTTAACCTTCGCAAGGACCGGGCGTAGCCACACTCGATTCAGCTAAAGTGAGAGAGACAAACACCCGCCAGCCACCTTTAAGCACGAGTGCTCGTAACGGTGAAACCAGTCTCGCGTAAGCGTATGCGTAATGTCGGTCCGGGCCGCTTTATCTCACAATACCGCCGAACCAAAGTGTGACATGCTGGTAAGCAGTATGACTTGTATCGCCCACAACTCACTTGTGTTCTACTCGTGCATATGACATGTACGCATAAAACCTGGCTCGGATGCCACTGTTGGAGAACGTAGTAATTTCAAAAAATTTCCTACGCACACGCAAGATCATGGTGATGGCATAGCAACAAGAGGGGAGAGTATTGTCCACGTACCCTCGTAGACCGTAAGCGGAAGCGTTATGACAACGCAGTTGATGTAGTAGTACGTCTTCACGATCCGACCGATCCAAGTACCGAACATACGGCACCTCCGAGTTCAGCACACGTCCAGCAAAGTGTCGGGAAGGAGTTCTGTCAGCACGACGGCGTGGTGATGATGTTGTTGTTCTATCGGCGCAGGGCTTCGCCTAAACTCCGCGACGATATGATCGAGGTGGAATATGGTGGAGGGGGATACCGCACACGGCTGAGGAACGATCACGTAGATCAACTTGTGTGTTCTAGGGTGCCCCCCTGCCCCCGTATATAAAGGAGCAAGGGGGAGGCCGGCCGGCCCTTGTGGGCGCGCCAAGGAGGAGGAATCCTCCTCCTAGTAGGAGTAGGACTCCCTCTTTCCTACTCCTACTAGGAGGGGGAAAGGAAGGGGGAGAGGGAGAGGGAAAGAGGGGGGCGCCGCCCCCCTCTCCTAGTCCAATTCGGACCAGAGGGGGAGAGGGCGCGCGGCCCATGCTGGCTGCCCCTCTCTCTCTCCACTAAGGCCCATAAGGCCCATTACTTCTCCCGGGGGGTTCCGGTAACCCTCCGGCACTCCGGTTTTCTCTGAAAACGCCAGGAACAATTCCGGTGTCCGAATATAGTCGTCCAATATATCAATCTTTATGTCTCGACCATTTCGAGACTCCTCGTCATGTCCGTGATCATATCCGGGACTCCGAACAAACTTCGGTACATCAAAACTTATAAACTCATAATAAAACTGTCATCCTAACGTTAAGTGTGCGGACCCTACGGGTTCGAGAACTATGTAGACATGACCTAGAACTATTCTCGGTCAATAACCAATAGCGGAACCTGGATGCCCATATTGGCTCCTACATATTCTACGAAGATCTTTATCGGTCAAACCGCATAACAACATACGTTGTTCCCTTTGTCATCGGTATGTTACTTGCCCGAGATTCGATCGTCGGTATCCAATACCTAGTTCAATCTCGTTACCGGCAAGTCTCTTTACTCGTTACATAATGCATCATTCTGTAACTAACTCATTAGCTACATTGTTTGCAAGGCTTATAGTGATGTGCATTACCGAGAGGGCCCAGAGATACCTCTCCGACAATCGGAGTGACAAAACCTAATCTCGAAATACGCCAACCCAACATGTACCTTCGGAGACACCTGTAGTACTACTTTACAATCACCATTTACGTTGTGACATTTGGTATCACGCAAAATGTTCCTCTGGTAAACGGGAGTTGCATAATCTCATAGTTACAGGAACATGTATAAGTCATGAAGAAAGCAATAGCAATATACTAAACGATCAAGTGCTAGGCTAACGGAATGGGTCATGTCAATCACATCATTCTCCTAATGATGTGATCCCATTAATCAAATGACAACACATGTCTATGGTTAGGAAACATAACCATCTTTGATTAATGAGCTAGTCAAGTAGAGGCATACTAGTGACATTATGTTGGTCTATGTATTCACACATGTATCATGTTTCCGGTTAATACAATTCCAGCATGAATAATAAACATTTATCATGATATGAGGAAATAAATAATAACTTTGTTATTGCCTCTAGGGCATATTTCCTTCAGAATAGAGATCAATGTGAGTGAGTAAGGATTGCCATGCAACGGATGCACTAGAGCTATAAGTGTATGAAAGCTCATCAAAAGAGACTAAGGGGGTGTGCATCCAACTTTCTTGCTCATGAAGACCTAGGGCAATTTGAGGAAGCCCATCATTGGAATATACAAGCCAAGTTCTATAATGAAAAATTCCCACTAGCATATGAAGGTGACAACATAGCAGACTCTCTATCATGAAGATCATGGTGCTACTTTGAAGCACAAGTGTGGTAAAAGGATAGTAACATTGTCCCTTCTCTCTTTTTCTCTCATTTTTTGGTGGGATTCTTTGGCCTCCTTTTTTTATTTGGGCTTATTTGGCCTCTTTTATTTTTCATAAAGTCCGGAGACCCATCCCAACTTGTGAGGGAATCATTGCTTCCATCATCCTTTCCTCACATGGGACAATGCTCTAATAATGAAGATCATCACACTTTTATCTACTTACAACTCAAGAATTACAAGTCAATTCTTAGAACAAAATATGACTCTATATGAATGCCTCCGGTAGTGTACCGGGATGTGCAATGAATCAAGAGTGACATGTATGAAAGAATTATAAATGGTGGCTTTGCCACAAATACGATGTCAACTACATGATCATGCAAAGCAATATGACAATGGTGGAGCGTGTCGTAATAAACGGAACGGTGGAAAGTTGCATGGCAATATATCTCGGAATGGCTATAAAATGCCATAATAGGTAGGTATGGTGGCTGTTTTGAGGAAGGTATATGTTGGTTGTATGATACCGGCGAAAGTTGCGCGGCACAAGAAAGGCTAGCAATGGTGGAAGGGTGAGAGTGCGTATAATCCATGGACTCAACAATAGTCATAAAGAACTCACATACTTATTGCAAAAATCTACAAGTTATCAAAAAAAGGTACTACACGCATGCTCCTAGGGGAAGGGTTGGTAGGAGTTAACCATCGCGTGATCCCGACCTCCACACATAAGGAAGACAATCAATAAATAAATCATGCTCCAACTTCATCACATAACGGTTCACCATACGTGCATGCTACGGGAATCACAAACTTTTAACACAAGTATTCCTCAAATTCACAACTACTCAAGTAGCATACCCGTAATATTACCATCCTCATATCTCAAAATAATCATCAAGTAGCAAACTTCTCATAGTATTCAATGCACTTTATATGATAGTTTTTATTGTACCTATCTTCGATGCTCATCACTTTAGGACTAAAATTTTAACCAAAGAAATTACCATGCTGTTCTAAAGGACTCTCAAAATAATATAAGTGAATCATGAGAGATCAATAATTTCTATAAAATAAAACCACCGCTGTGCTCTAAAAAGATATAAGTGAAGTACTAGAGCAAAATTATCTAGCTCAAAAGATATAAGTGAAGCACATAGAGTATTCTAATAAATTCCGATTCATGTGTGTGTCTCCCAAAAGGTGTGTACAGCAAGGATTATTATGGTAAAATAAAAAGCAAAGACTCAAATCATACAAGACGCTCCAAGCAAAACACATATCATGTGGTGAATAAAAATATAGCATCAAGTAAAGTTACCGATGGACGAAGACGAAAGAGGGGATGCCTTCCGGGGCATCCCCAAGCTTAGGCTTTTGGTTGTCCTTGAATTTTACCTTGGGGTGCCTTGGGCATCCCAAGCTTAGGCTCTTGCCACTCCTTATTCCATAATCCATCAAATCTTTACCCAAAAACTTGAAAACTTCACAACACAAAACTCAACAGAAAATCTAATGAGCCCCGTTAGCGAAATAAAACAAACCGCCACTTTAAGGTACTTTAATGAACTCATTATTTATTTATATTGGTGTTAAACCTACTATATTCCAACTTCTCTACGGTTCATACCCCCCCGACACTAGCCATATATTCATCAAAATAAGCAAACAACACACGAAAAACAGAATCTGTCAAAAACAGAACAGTCTGTAGAAATCTGTAACTCTCGAATACTTTTGGAACCCCAAAAATTCTACCAAATTAGGAAGTTATAGGTCATTTATCTGTTAATCTTCTGCAAAATGAGTCAACTGGAAATCACGTTTATGTGATTTATTAAAATTATTCTCGTGCATGCAAAAGTTTCTATTTTTCAGCAAGATCAAATTAACTAACACCGTAGGTTATCCTAAAGGTTTTACTTGGCACAAACACTAATTAAAACATAAAACCACATCTAACCAGAGTCTAGATGAATTACTTATTACTAAACAGAAACAAAAAGCAAAGAACAAAAATAAAATTGGGTTGCCTCCCAACAAGCGCTATCGTTTAACGCCCCTAGCTAGGCATTAATAATTTTGTTGATGCTCACATGAAAGACAAGATTTGAAGCACAAAGAGAGCATCATAAAACACGTGACAAACACTTCTAAATCTAACATACTTACTATGCATAGGCATTTTATAAGCAAACAAATTATCAAGGCAAGCAAAAACTAGCATATGCAAGGAAGAAGAAAGAGACAATAGCAATCTCAACATGAAGAGAGGTAATTTAGTAACATGAAAATTTCTACAACCATATTTTCCTCTCTCATAATAATTACATGTAGGATCATAAGAAAATTCAACAATATAGCTATCACATAACATATTCTCAACATGATCCACATGCATGCAAAGTTGACACTCTTCCAAAATAGTGGGATTAACATTAACTAAAGTAATGACCTCTCCAAACCCACTTTTATCAAAAATTCCATAGGATTGAACATACTCCAAATATGTGGGATCTAAATTTGACACTCTTCCAAACCCACTTTCAATATTATTGAAAAAATAATTATCAATCTCATATTCATCATGGGGCTTAAATAAATTTTCAAGATCATAAGAAGAATCACCCCAATCATGATCATTGCAACAAGTAGTAGACATAGCAAAACTAGCATCCCCAAGCTTAGGGTTTTTCATATTATTAGCACAATTGACATCAATAGAATTTATAGTTATATCATTGCAATTATGCTTTTTATTCAAGGAGCTATCGTGAATCTCTTCATAAAGCACTTCATCACAATTTTTAAAATCACGGATTTCAAGCAAATCCTCATAAAGATAATCTAGTGTACTAAACTCACTAGCAATAGGTTCATAATACTTGGATCTCTTAAAAAGATTAGCAAGTGGATGAGGATCCATAAACTTTTAGTAAGCGAAGATGCAAGCAAAAAGAGGGCACATGGTAACACAAGCGAACAAAAGATCGAACGGAAGAAGGGCAAAGAAAAGGCAAGGGTGAAGTGGGGGAGAGGAAAACGAGAGGCAAATGGAAAATAATGTAATGCGAGGGATAAGAGTTTGTAATGGGTACTTGGTATGTCATGACTTGTGCGTAGACTCCCCGGCAATGGCGCCAGAAATCCTTCTTCCTACCTCTTGAGCATGCTTTGGTTTTCCCTTGAAGAGGAAAGGGTGATGCAGCAAAGTAGCGTAAGTATTTCCCTCAGTTTTTGAGAACCAAGGTATAAATCCAGTAGGAGGCTACACGCATATCCCTCGTACCTGCACAAACAAATAAGAACCTTGCAACCAACGTGATAAAGGGGTTGTCAATCCCTTCACGGCCACTTGCAAAAGTGAGATGTGATAGAGATAATAAGATAAATATTTTTGGTATTTTTATGATATAGATTGGAAAGTAAAGATTACAAAATAAAGCAGATCGGAAACTTATATAATGGAAAATAGACCCCGGGGCCATAGGTTTCACTAGTGGCTTCTCTCAAGATAGCATAAGTATTACAGTGGGTGAACAAATTATTGTCGAGCAATTGATAGAAAAATGCATAGTTATGAGAATATCGAGGCATGATCATGTATATAGGCATCACGTTCGCGACAAGTAGATCGAAATGATTATGCATCTACTACCATTACTCCACACATCGAACGCTATCCAACATGCATCTAGAGTATTAAGTTCATAAGAACGGAGTAACGCATTAGGCAAGATGACATGATGTAGAGGGATAAACTCAAGCAATATGATATAAACCCCATCTTTTTATCCTCGATGGCAACAATACAATACGTGCCTTGCTGCCCCCACTATCACTGGGAATGCACACTGCAAGATTGAACCCAAAGCTAAGCACTTCTCCCATTGCAAGAAAGATCAATCTAGTAGGCCAAACCAAACTGATAATTCGAAGAGACTTACAAATATAACAAAACATACATAAAAGAATTCAGAGAAGATTCAAATATTGTTCATAGATAATCTTGATCATAAACCTACAATTCATCGAATCTCGACAAACACATCGCATAAAGAATTACATCGAATAGATCTCCAAGAAGACCAAGGAGAACTTTGTATTGAGATCCAAAGAGAGAGAGAGAGAAGAAGCCATCTAGCTAATAACTATGGACCCGAAGTTCTGAGGTAAACTACTCACACTACATCGGAGAGGCTATGGTCTTGATGTAGAAGCCCTCCATGATCGATTCTCCCTCCGGCAGAGCGTCAGAAAAGGCCCCAAGATGGGATCTCACTGGTACAGAAGGTTGCGGCGGTGGAAATAGGGTTTTGTGGTGCTCTTGGATGTTTTCAGGGTATATGAGTATATATAGGCGAAAGAAGTCGGTCATGGGAGCCATGAGTGGCCCACGAGGGTGGAGGGCACGCCTCCCTGCCTCGTGGCCTCCTCGTTTCTTTCTTGACGTCCACTCCAAGTCTCCTGGATTGCATTTGTTCCAAAAATAACTCTCTCGAAGGTTTCATTCCGTTTGGACTCCGTTAGATATTCCTTTTCTGCAAAACACTGAAATAGGCAAAAAAACAGCAATTTGGGCTGGGCCTCCAGTTAATAGGTTAGTCCCAGAAATAATATAAAAGTGTATAATAAAGCCCATTAAACATCCAAAACAGATAATATAATAGCATGGAACAATCAAAAATTATAGATACGTTGGAGATGTATCATCACAGTCTTGCCCCTAGGCTTTGGCTTGTTTGCAATAGTCTTCTTGTGCTGAGAAGGAGGGTGAACACTTGAGGAGGCAGCCGCTGTCTCAGAGGTGCGATAGCGCTTTGAGGTTGAACGACCGGGGTTGACATGGCAGACGTGCTGCTCAGAAGGGCCATCACCTGGAACCAAACACACGGACAGAAGAAACAACACGGAAGAAAGAGCATAAGACACCAAACAAAACAACATGGATCGAAATTTGGTACGAGTATGATGGAAGTGGGCATCCAGCAGTAGTAGCGCGATCAAGAAGCGGCGGTACCGCCCGAGCGGTAGTACCGCTCCAGGCGGGGGAACGGCGGTTCCCTACTGCCGTGGAGAAATCCGGCACTACCAGGATGCCAAATTCAAAAATAATCCTACCAAATACCAATCCCAATAGTCTAGACGCCTTCTCCATCCTACTCATGCCTTGATTTAGCCAAAAATCAAGAAATGCGATAACTATTGCCCCTAAAGACTAGATCTGAAACCTAGGCACAGAGAGCGCGGGAACATGGGCAATACCGGCATCCATGGTAAGAGGACAAGGTGGGGATCGATTCCACCGAAGGAAACGAAGAGGGACGGCGGTCCGCCGGAGCCCTCCCACGGCAAGTCAGTGTTGGTGAAACGAAGAGGACGAGTGGATTGCGCGAATGGGTATGGGGGAGAAGAAAACTCCCCCTACCCCGACATAACCCCCAAGGCCCGCCCCGCAGCGGTAGTACCGCTAGGGTGGGTGGTAGTACCGCTTGCTGACCATCAGTGGTAGTACCACGCACGACCAGTGGTAGTACTGCTCAGCCACAAACTCAAGGATTGGACACAAAAGGGCTTAGCTCAAGAAGGAGAAAGAACCGACGAGAAGAGAGAGCAAACACACAGGCAGAAAAACACCAACAACAAGACAAGAAACACACTCCTCTTCAAGAGAGGGCGGTGGCCGAGGCCACCTATGTTTGAGTCAAGAGGTATGGCACCATGAAGATTTTAACCTTGGGCCCATGACCAAGACTGATCTTTGAAGCACAAGTACCATAAAAATGGCTAATGTGATAGACCTGATCAATTTATGCATAATGGGGGGAGGGAGAGTTCATTGACAGAACAACACTCCCCCTATGTCCATGCCTACATCTAAACAAGATATCAAGTTAAGTATGGTGGGTTGTGCAAGAGTTCAAGCTACATTGCTCGAATCAATGATATTTAGCTCATGCCTTAACTCGCGAAATCTTGCTTCATCCAAGGGCTTCGTGAAAATATCTGCAAGGTTATCATGAGTGTTGACATACTTGATCTTGATCTCCCCTCGCCTAATGTGATCCCAGATGAAGTGATACCAAATCTCAATATTCTTCGTCTTGAAGTGTTGCACCGGGTTGAGAGAGATCTTGATGGCACTTTCATTATCACACCAAAGAGGCACTTCGTCACAAATGACACTGTAATCCTTCAAAGTTTGCCTCATCCATAGAAGTTGAGCACAACAACTGCCAGCAGCCACATACTCCTCTTCGATGGACGAGAGAGACACACAACTTTGCTTCTTAGAAGACCAACTCACCAAAGAGCAATCGAGAAATTGGCAACCTCCGGAGGTGGACTTCCTATCCACTCTGTCTCCCGCCCAATCTGAATCTGAATAGCCCAAAAGGTTGAAGTTTGCTCCTCTTGGGTACCACAAGCAACAGTTTGGGGTATGAGCCAAATACCGAAAGATTCGCTTGACCGCCACATGGTGGCTTTCCTTAGGTGCAGCTTGTAACCGTGCACAAATTCCCACACTCAACATGATATCCGGTATAGATGCACAAAGGTAAGGCAAGGAGCCAATCATGGAGGGAAATACCTTTTGATCCACCGCTTTACCATTGGGATCTATGTAAAGTTGGCATTTGACGGGCATTGGAGTGGAGGCCGGCTTGACATCACTTAGCTTGAATCGCTTGAGCATGTCTTGAGTGTATTTGGCTTGGTTGATGAAGGTGCCTTATGTTCCTTGCTTGATTTCGAACCCGAGAAAGAACTTCAACTCTCCCATCATGGACATCTTGAACTTTGAGGTTATGAGAGCGGCAAATTCCTCATTGAAAGCTTTGTTAGGGGAACCAAAGATAATATCATAAACATATAGTTGTCATACAAACAACTCCCCTTTGACCCTCTTAGTAAAAAGAGTGGGGTCGATTTTCCCAATTTCAAACCCACGATCTTGCAACAACTCGGTAAGATGCTCATACCACACACGTGGGGCTTGTTTAAGGCCATAGAGTGCCTTGTCGAGTTGGTACGCATGATCGGGGAAATAGGGATCCTCGAACCCTGGGGGTTGTTTGAAATACACCAACTCATTAATAGGATCATTAAGAAAAGAACTTTTCACATCCATTTGTTGCAGCTTGAAGTTATGATGAGAAGCATAACAATCAACAAATGAATAGATTCAAGGCGAGCAACAGGAGCAAAGGTTTCACCATAGTCGATACCCTCGACTTGGGAGTAGCCTTGTGCTACCAAACGAGCCTTGTTGCAAACAATAATCCTATGAGCATCTTGCTTGTTCTTGAATATCCACTTGGTTCCAATGACATTATGGTCCCTCGATGGCCTTGGCACCAATCTCCACACCTTGTTGTGCTCGAAGTTGTTGAGTTCTTCATGCATGGTATTGAGCCAATCCGGATCCTCAAGCGCCTCATAGACCTTTTGGGGTTTGACACAAGAAACAAACGCGTGATGTTCACAATAGTTTGCTAATTGTCTACGAGTGCTTACCCCCTTTCTTAGGCTTCCAAGAACATTTGTCATGAGATGATCTTTGGTTATGAGATTCGATGCAATCTTAGTGGCACGACGCTCCAATTCCTCCTCAGGAGTAAGATGAGGAGAGGAAACTTGATCAACTTGAGCATCGTCTTGAGCTTGTTAAATCTTGAACTTGCTCGGAAGGGAGAACTTGACCTTGGGCATCACTTGGTGGTTCACCACCATCTTGAGGTTGATCTTCCTTGATCTTGTTCACTTGGTTGAGGGCCTTCACTTTGTTCTTTGAAAGCGTGTGGGTCTTGGGTTGGTGATGGCTTCACTTGAGTGGAGCATTGTCCTTCTCCTTTGGCCACAAGGGGTTCCTCAATGGGTAGGATATGACCAACACCCATTCTTCTTATTGCTTGGGGAGGAATTTCATCACCTACATCACAAGTACCACTTTGCTCCACTTGGGAGCCGTTATTCTCATCAAACTCCACGTTAAACATCTCCTCAATAAGTCCCGTGGACTTATTGAGGACACAATAAGCATGAGAGTTTGTAGCATAACCAACAAATATGCCCTCATGAGCTTTAGCCTCAAATTTAGACAAATGAACACCTTTCTTGAGAATGAAACACTTACAACTGAAGACCCAGAAGTACTTGAGGTTGGGCTTGTTAACGATAAGTATCTCATATGGAGTCTTGTTCAAGCCCTTGCGGAGATAGAGCCGATTGGATGCATGGCAAGCAGTGTTGATGGCTTCAGCCCAGAAGTTGTAGGGAGACTTGAACTCCGCCATCATGGTCCTTGCCGCGTCCATCAATGTCTGGTTCTTCCTCCCTGCTACACCATTTTGTTGAGGGGTGTATGGTGCTGAATAATGATGCTTGATCCCCTCATCACTAAGGAACTCATCCAAGGTGTAGTTCTTGAACTCGGTGCCGTTGTCACTTCTTATTGTCAAGATCTTTGCATCGTGTTGACGTTGAGCTTCATTTGCAAAGTCGATGAAGGTTTGTTGAGTTTCACTCTTCCTCTTGAAGAAGTATACCAATTGTATCTTGAATAATCATCGACAATCGCCAAGCAATACTTTCTACCCCCAAGACTATCAAAGGACGGAGGCCCAAAGAGATCCATGTGAAGGAGATCCAAGGGTCTCTTCGAGTAGATGATAGTCGTGGGAGGGTGAGCCTTCTCATGTAACTTTCCTTTGATACAAGCACTGCAAGCACGATCTTTGGCAAAGCTAATGCTTGTTAGTCCACGGACATGGTCCCCATTGAGAAGACTTTGCAAAGATCTCATATTGACATGGGCTAAACGGCGATGCCAAAGCCACCCCACATCAACTGTAGCTATTAGGCATGTCGCAGTCTTAGTGGGTCGCTCCGAAAAGTTAATCACATAAAGACCGTTCTCTACATGCCCAAAAAAGGCTACTTTAAGAGTCTTGCTCCACAATAGGGCCACGATATCAATATCAAAGAATGTAGCAAAGCCCATGAGTGCAAGTTGATGAACGGAAAGTAAATTGTTTGCAAGGGACTCAACAAGCATGAATTTCTCGATCGTGAGATCATGAGAAATGACAACCTTGCCAAGACCCAATACCATGGAATACGAGGCATCACCCCACTCGACATTGGTGGGCATAGATGGAATCTTGTGCACGTCCACCACCAAGTCCTTGCTTCCGGTCATATGACTTGTGGCTCCATTATCGAGCAACCATGACCCCCCACCGGAAGCAAGCACCTACAAGAGATCAATGCTTGGTTTTAGGTACCCATTTTGTAATGGGTTCTTTGATGTTATCAACAAGTTTCTTGGGAACCCAAATAGACCATTCAATGTACTCATAAGTAGAACCAACAAATTTAGCATAAACATGCCCATCGCTAGCACGACATAACACATAAGAAGGGTTAAAGTCGCCGGCTTTGTTGGAAGGGGTGGAATTGCCCTTCTTGACATCACCACCCTTCACATTGTTCTTATTCTCCTTAGAAGCACCCTCTCCCTCCTTCACAAATCTTGAGAGGAGGAGGTCGTTTGGCCTTGTCATTCTTCTTCTTGTTCTTGGACTTGGGTGCGAACCCAACTCCCTCCTTGGCCACAACTTCCTTTTGATTGCTCAAAAGGTCGTTGAGATTCTTCTCACCTTGTATGCAAGACACAAGGCCTTTCTCAAGTTGCGCCTTCAACTTGGCATTCTCCTCCACAAGATGCACATGCTCACAACACGGGTTAGTAGCATTTGCATTATCAATTAAGACCATATGAGGAAAAGTGGTTTTCTCCTTGGTTAGCTTCACTTGGAGTTGATCATGAGACTCCTTGAGGCTAGCATGAGCACCCTTCAAGGCCTTGTGAGCCTTGTCAAGTAAATCAAACTCCTCCTTGAGTCTAGCATGGTCAACCCCAAGTTTAGACTTCTCGGAATCGAGCACACGAGATACAACAAGAGAATGATCAAGATCTTTCTTTAATTTAGCATGGTCATCATTGTGTGACTCCTCAAGAGCCAAACAATGAACACACTCTTCCTCAAGCGCATTAGAGAGATCCCATATCTCATCGGCATAGTCACGACTATGACCTTCCATCTTAGAGATGTTTTCTTCATGAGCCTCGATCATGTCATTGGCTTCACCAAGTTGTTCCAAGAGAGCAACGAAGTGCTTCTTGGATTTTCCCTTGAGCTTACTCATAAAAGACTCAAATTCATTCACTTCTTCATTAGACCCCTCACTTTCATCAATGCAATCCATCAAGGAAGGGTTAGTAATGATGGTAGTATTTATGTTAGGGGTTACCTTGTTGGTGGCTTTGGCCATGAGGCACTTGGCAGTGATGTTATCGTGGGGTGAATCAAAGAGAGACACCCATGGGGTTATGGCAATGGCAATGGAGGCCATGGCCATGGCTTCACTATCTTCATCATCATCATCATCATCATCCTCATTGTACTCTTCTTGTGCCACCAACCCTTTGGTCGGAGTCTTCTTGGTGAAGTTGTTCTTGTTAGGGAAGGACTTGGCTTTATCTTTTTGGATGAGCTTGCCACCATTGTCTTCCCGCTTCTCGTAAGTGCACTCCTCAACAAATTGGCTCACATTGCCACAATTGTAACATGTTCTCACACGTTGCTTGCCCTTGAAGCCACTTGAGTTGTTCTTGTTGAAATTGGGCCTTGAGTTCTTCTTGCTCCAAAATTGGCTTGAAGCAAGAGCCATGTGCTCATGATAATAATATTTTCGTGTCTTCGGGGATGCTCTCCTCATCTTCTTCTCATCCTCCTCTTCCACACTAGCCTTGGACTTCAAGGCAAGGTCGGGCTTCTTTGCTCTTTGAGAACGCAACACCGCATTGTCGGCGGTCTTGTCCAAGATCCTCATCGCCACAAACTCATCCAACACTTCACTTGAGATCAAGGTGTGGAAGTCCGGCCTTTGACGGATGACAGAGGACATGGCCTTGTGGTAAGGCATCATGGCCTTGAGGAACTTGCCCTTGATCCAATTGTCATCCATATCCTTGCTCCCGTGATCTCGGAGTGAGACCGGGAGAGTGGTTAATCTCCGGTAAAGCTTGCGAGGTTTTTCATCTTCATTCATTGCAAACTCATCGGCTTCATCTTGCACCACTTCATAGTTGGAGCGTTGAATGCTTGCGCTTCCCTTGTAAATGGAAACAACATGGTGCCATGCTTCCTTGGCCACGGTGAATGGTCGGAGATGCGCAATATCTTTGGACGGAATTGCATCTTGGATGATGAAGAGAGCATTCTCGTTGAATTGATGGTCCGCGGCTTCTCTAGGTGTGAAGTTGCTTGGGTCATGCGGATAGAAACCTTGCTTAATGATTCTCCAAAGATTAGTATTAACATGATTTAAATGACGTTTAAAGCGATAGAACCAAGAGTCAAAATCCTCATTTTTCACAATCTTAGGAGGAGGACCAACATGATTCAAATGAGTGGAGGGAACCGGTCCTCCATAAGTAGGTGGAGGTTCAACATGGGAAAAGATGCCGCTACCATTTCAACCACTAGATAAAGGAACTTTATCACAAGAAGCTTCCCCATTATCGGAGTTAGCATCCGCCACCTTGTTAGTGGGAGCAACCACTTCCAACGGTGCGGTGGATAACTTAAGACCATCAAGAAACTCCTTGAACATGCCTTTGACCTCGGTCGTCATGGAGGTTTTCAATGTGTCCAAAGCCACATTGAATTCCTCACGTGAGACCGGGGATCCCCCATCGGCCGTAGATGAAGACGGATTCACACCGGGGTGCTCCACCTCACCGTCTATGGTGTCAACCATATTCTTTGGATGGTAAAGTCCTTAACAAAGAGACGAGGCTCTGATACCAAGTGCAAGGATCGATAAAGTTGACTAGAGGGGGGGGGGTGAATAGGCAACTAACAATTTTTAGCTTTTCTTTACCAAATTAAACTTTGCATCAAAGTCGGTTGTCTAGATATGCAACTAGGTGAGCAACCTATATGATGCAACAACAATAAGCACAAAAGCAAGAAAAGGATATAACACAATATAGCTTGCACAAGTAAAGGTGAGAGATAACCAAAAGTGGAACTGATGGAGACGAGGATGTGTTACCGAAGTTCCTTCCCTTTGAAGGGAAGTACGTCCCCATTGGAGCGATGTGGAGGCACAATTCTCCCCAAGAAGCCACTAGGGCCACCGTATTCTCCTCACGCCCTCACACAACGCGAGATGCCGTGATTCCACTATTGATGCCCTTGGAGGCGGCGATCGAACCTTTACAAACAAGGTTGGGTCAATCTCAACAACTTAATTGGAGGCTCTCAACGACACCATGGAGCTTCACCACAATGGACTATGGCTCCGCGGTGACCTCAGCCGTCTAGGGTGCTCAAACACCCAAGAGTAACAAGATCTGCAAGGGATTAGTGGGAGGAATCAAATTTCTCTTGGTGGAAGTGTTGATCGAGGCCTTCTCAACAAATCCCTAAATAATCAACATATTTGATTGGCTAGGGAGAGAGATCGGGCGAAAATGGAGCTTAGAGCATCAATGGAGCTTGGGGAGGAAGGGGTAGGTCAACTTGGAGAAGAAGGCCTCCTTTTATAAGGGGGGAAACAATCCAAACATTACCCCCCATTCAGCCCTGCAAAGAGCGGTACTACCGCTGGGGGCAGTGGTACTACTGATGGGATCAACGGTACTACCACTACCCCTCGCGGTACTGCCATGCAGATTGGGAAGGCCAGAGGCGGAGCAGGAACTGGACCCAAGGTGGTACTAGCAACGATGGTAGGGGCGGTACTACCGCTTGCGAGCAGTACTACCACCTCTACTGCCGCTGCCAGTGCCGCAAACGCCAACACAAGAGGCGACACCGTCGAGTCGAGGCGGTAGGAGCTTAGAACAACAGCGATACTATGGCTGAGAGCCCCCAGGCGGTACTACCGCTGTGTAGCGGTACTGGCGCCTGTGGCACATGAGCGGTACTACCGCTAGGGTCCGCGGTACTACCGCTGGGACCAGATTTCCCTGGAAGCAAGGAGGATCCTCCATCATAGTGGGAAGGCTCTATGGGTGCAAAGGGGATGTGTACGTGTTGATTCCACCCTAGCCTTACCAATGCGGACCCCCTCTTGATAGTACGATGACTCCTACGAAACAAGTCAACCAAAGCTGAAATGAAAGAGCTACACCATCATCGCTTAAAACTCCGAGGGGAAGGAATCGTCTCGTGCCAAAGGATGAATCTCTAAAATACTCAATGCACACGATTAGTCCGCAAAAGCTTTGTCATCAATCATGAAAACTACATAGAGAGATACATGCGTTAACACCTCCTATTTATTATGATTATATTGATAAAAGTGGATTTGGAAGAGTGTCAACTTTAGGTAATGATCCCACTATTTTGGAGGGTGTTGGATCTTATTGTGATAATTATGCAAGTGGATTTGGAGAGGTCATGACTTTATTTAGTAATGATTCCACTATTTCGGAAGAGGTTTCAATTGATTATGACAACAAAGTTGCTATCTACGATGATTATTGTGATGACACGTATGCTATAAAGAATAATGATAACCATGAAACTTTTCATCTTAATTTTAATTTTCAATTGGATTATGCCTCGCATGATAGTTATTTTGTTGAGTTTGCTCCCACTACTATTCATGAGAATAAATTTGCTTATGTGGAGAGTAGTAAATTTTCTATGCTTGTGGATAATGAAAATAATGCTTTATGTGATAGTTATATTGTTGAATTCATTCATAATGCCACGGAAAATTATTATGAGGGAGGAATATATGCTTGTAGGAATTGCAATAATATCAAGTTTCCTCTCTATGTGTTGAAAATCTTGAAGATTTTCTTGTTTTACCTTCCTATGCTAGTTGATTCTTGTTCCCATAAGTTGTTTGCTCACAAATCCCTATGCATAGGAAGTGGGTTAGACTTAAATGTGTTTGTCATATGCTTTTATGATGCTCTCTTTGTGGTTCAATTCTTATCTTCCATGTGAGCATCGTTGAAATCATCATGCCTAGCTAAAAAGGCATTAAAGAAAAACACTTGTTGGGAGACAACCCAAATTTGGCCCTACTGTTTTTGTGTGTTCACATAATTAGGATACTGCATTAATCATACTTTATAGCTTTTGTATCAATAAAGTGCCAAGTAAAGCCTTTGGGATAGTGTGGATGATAGTTGACTTGATTCTGTGCAAAAACAGAAACTTTTGTGCTCATTCCAGGAATTTTGAAAATTCACTGGAACGTGATTTTGATCTGAATTTTTGACACATGATTTATATACAAATTTTCTAAGTTTTCCTAATATTTCAGAGTTTTTGGAGTTACAGAGGTATGGAAAGTTTCCGGATTACTATAGACTGTTCTGTTTTCGACAGATTCTGTTTTCATTGTGTTGTTTGCTTATTTTGATGAATCTATGAGTAGTTTCGGAGGGTATGAACCATGGAGAAGTTGGAATAAAGTAAATATAACACAAATATGAATTTAGAATGAGTTCACAACAGTACCTAAGTGGTGATTTGCTTTCTTATACTAACGGATCTCATAAGATTTTCTGTTGAGTTTTGTGTTGTGAAGTTTTCAAGTTTTGGGTAAAGTTTCGATGGACTACAGAATAAGGAGTGGCAAGAGCCTAATCTTGGGGATGCCCAAGGCACCCCAAGGTAATACTCAAGGTAACCAAGAGCCTAAGCTTGGGGATGCCCCGGATGGCATCCCCTCTTTCGTCTTCGTTCATCGGTAACCTTACTTAAGGCTATATTTTTATTCACCACATGGTATGTGTTTTGCTTGGAGCGTCATTTTTTTGTTTATATTTGCTTGATGTTATTTAGAGACATGTTTTATATCTTTTAGTTCAATAAAAAGGTCAAGTATAGTCTTTACCACACTTATTGTACAAGTCTTTATGTTATTGTTTGAAAACAGAAAGTCTGTAGTTATGTTTTGAATATTGGTGATTAGTCAGAACATGATAAAATCCTGACACTTTTACATTACATTTTTTTCCACGGTGTGCTAATTTTTCAGAATTTTTGGAGTTAGGGAAGTATGATTCCCCTTGCATTCTTTACAGATTATCTTGTTTAGACAGATTGCTGTTATGTTTGCATTGTTTGCATATGTTTGCTTGTTTCATGATTCTATTCGAGGATGGGAGTATTAAATATGCAGAGGCATTTAGTATGCAATGTCAAACTAAAATTTTAGTGTTTTTCTACAGTAGAGAATGATAAATTTTTGCATGGATTTATACTAACTTATCTCACGAGTTCTTGTTTGGGGATGCCCAAGGCATACCTAATTAATATTTCAAGAAGTCTCAAGCATCTAACCTTGGGGATGCCCCGGTTGGCATCTGATACGTCTCCAATGTATGTATAATTTTTGATTGTTCCATGCTATTATATTACCTGTTTTGGATGTTTATGGGCTTTACATTACACTTCTATATCATTTTTGGGACTAACCTACTAACCGGAGGCCTAGCCCGAATTGCTGTTTTTGTGTGCCTATTTCAGTGTTTTGAAGAAAAGGAATATCAAACGGATTCCAAGTGGGATGAAACCTTCGGGAGCTATCTTTTTGGAACAAATGCAAACCAGGAGACTTGGAGTGGACATCAAGAAGCAAAAGAGGCGGCCACGAGGGTGCCCGGTGCGACCTAAGGGGGTGGGCGCACCCCCCACCCTCGTGGGGCCCTCGTGGCTCAACCGACCTACTTCTTCCTCCTATATATATCCATGTACCCTGAAAACATCCAGGCGCACCACGAAAAACTATTTCCACCGCCGCAACCTTCTGTATCCGCGAGATCCCATCTTGGAGCCTTCGCCGGTGCTCCGCCGGAGGGGGAATCGACCATGGAGGGCCTCTACATCATATCCAAGGCCTCTCCGATGAGTTGTGAGTAGTTTACCACAGACCTTCGGCTCCATAGTTATTAGCTAGATGGCTTCTTTTCTCTCTTTGAATCTCAATACAAAGTTCTCCTCGATCTTCTTGGAGCTCTATTCGATGTAACTCTTTTTGCGGTGTGTTTGTCGAGATTCGATGAATTGTGGGTTTATGATCAAGTTTATCTATGATAAATATTGAATCACCTCTGAATTTTTTATATGTGGTTAAGTTATGTTTGCAAGTCTCTTCGAATTATCAGTTTTGTTTGGCCTACTAGATTGATCTTTCTTGCAATGGGAGAAGTGCTTAGCTTTGGCTTCAATCTTGCGGTGTCCTTTCCCAGTGACAGCAGGGGCAGCAAGGCACGTATTGTATTGTTGCCATTGAGGATAAAAAGATGGGGTTTATATCATATTGCATGAGTTTATCCCTCTACATCATGTCATCTTTCCTAATGTGTTACTCTGTTCTTCATGAACTTAATACTCTAGATGAGGCAGGAGTCGGTCGATGTGTGGAGTAATAGTAGTAGATGCAGAATCGTTTCGATCTACTTGTTGCGGACGTGATGCCAATATACATGATCATGCCTAGATAATCTCATAACTATGCGCTTTTCTATCAATTGCTCGACAGTAATTTGTTCACCCACCGTAATACTTATGCTATCTTGAGAGAAGCCACTAGTGAAACCTATGGCCCCCGGGTCTATCTTTTATCATATAAGCTTTCCATCTACTTTTATTTGCATCTTTTATTTTCCAACCTATATCATAAAAATACCATAAATGTTTATCTTATCTTATTATCTCTATCAGATCTCACTTTTGCAAGTTACCGTGAAGGGATTGACAACCCCTTTATCGCGTTGGTTGCGATGTTCTTGTTTGTTTGTGTAGGTGCGTGGGACTTTTGAGGAGCCTCCTACTGGATTGATACCTTGGTTCTCAAAAACTAAGGGAAATACTTACGCTACTTTGCTGCATCACCCTTTCCTCTTCAAGGGAAAAACCAATGCAAGCTCAAGATGTAGCAAGAAGGATATTTGGCGCCGTTGCCGGGGAGGTCTTCGCTCAAGTCAAGACATACCAAGTACCCATCACAAACTCATCTCCCTCACATTACATTATTTGCCATTTGCCTCTCGTTTTCCTCTCCCCCACTTCACCCTTGCCGTTTTATTCTCCCTCTTTTTCCCGTTCGCCTCTCTTTCTCGCTTGTCTTTTGTGTGCGCGTCGCTATGGCTAGTCCTCCTATTTGTTAATACTCCCGATCATGAAGTTCTCAATTTTAAACAAAGGAAGGGAGAAAAATTTAAAAGATGCTTGGCATAGAATTTTGAATGCTCAAAATAGATCTACTAGGAAGCAATCTACTTCCGTTCTTCTTCGCAATTTTTATGTAGGCATTACACCTTGGAATAGATGTATTCTTGATGCCATTATCGGAGGGAATTTCTTGGGTAGCCACACTTTTGATGCTTATAATGCTATGTTAGATTTGTTTTGTCCACCACCTTTCTTGGTTAATGGAACTATCTTAACTCTAGAACATGTGATGCAAAGGCTTGAAATTATTGAAAATAAAGTTGCCACTGTTGAGTTAATTAAAAATTTGGATAAAAAGATCCACAATCAAATACCCAATTTGGATCTAGGGTTGGAGCTACTCTGAAACGTTTTAAGGATAAAGAACCTATAGTGAACGAAAAATTAGATCAAAATTCTTCAAGGATCGGTAAACTTGAGGACATCTTTACCAAATTAGGGGCTGACTTTTCATCAGTAAAAGACACTACCACTCCGCCTACTAAAATTGCCAAATTAATGTATGTTCCTAAAAATAAGGGTGAATCTTCTAGTAAGGAAAACGCGGACCTCAAATCAATAAGTGTTCACCCCAATTGTCTCTCTATCATAAAGGAACCTTTTGCTTCAAATGAATTTCTTGATTTCTTGCCTAGGAGTTTAATCATTGCTAAAAATAAATAAACTCCCAAAAATTATAAGTGCTCTATTGAAGAATTGAACGCCAAATATGGCAATACTTAGATCTATCCTCTCTTTTATGCCTAGCTAGGGGTGTTAAACGATAGCACTTGTTGGGAGACAACCCAATTTTATTTTTGTTTTTTTGCTTCTTTTTAGTAATAAATATTTTATATAGATTCTGTTTAGATGTGTTTTCATGTTTTAATTAGTGTTTGTGCCAAGTAGAACCTATAGGATAACCTACGGTGATAGTTAATTTGATTCTGCTGAAAAACAGAAACTTTTGCACGCACGAAAATAATTTTAGTAAATCACAGAAACATGATTTTGCATTGATTCTTTTTGCTGTAGATCAATAGACAAATTTTCCAGGACTTCTTATTTTGGTAGGATTTTTAAAGTTTCAGAAGTATTCGATTGTTACAGATTTCTACAGACTATTCTGTTTTTGACAGATTTTGTTTCTTGTGTGTTGTTTGCTTATTTTGATGCATCTATGGCTAGTATCGGGGGCTATGAACCATAGAGAAGTTGGAATACAGTAGGTTTAACACCAACATAAATAAATAATGAGTTCATTACAGTACCTTATGTGGTGGTTTTCCTTTCTTGCACTAACGGAGCTTATGAGATTTCCTGTTGAGTTTTGTGTTGTGAAGTTTTCAAGTTTTGGGTAAAGATTTGATGGACTATGTAATAAGGAGTGGAAAGAGCCTAAGCTTGGGTATGACCATGGCACCCCAAGATATTCAAGGATAACCAAAAGCCTAAGCTTGGGGATGCCCCGGAAGGCATCCCCTCTTTTGTCTTTGTTTATCGGTAACTTTACTTGGAGCTATATTTTTATTCGCCACATGATATGTGTTTTGCTTGGTGCGTCTTGTATGATATTAGTATTTGCTTTTTAGTTTACCACAATCATCCTTGCCATACACACCTTTTGGGAGAAACCCACTTGATTGGAATTTATTAGAATACTCTATGTGCTTCGCTTATATCTTTTGAGCTAGATAGTTTTTGCTCTAGTGCTTCACTTATACAATTTAGAGCACGACGGTGGCTTGATTTTGTAGAAATTGTTGATCTCTCATGCTTCACTTATATTATTTTGAGAGTCTTTTAGAACAGCATGGTATTTGCTATGGTTATAAAATTGGTCCTAGAATGATGGGCATTCAAGTTGGGTATAATAAAAAACTATCATAGGAAGTGAATTGGATGCTATGATCAATTTTATACTTGATAATTTTTTTGAGATATGAGGATGGTGATATTAGATTCATGCTAGTTGGGTAATTATGAATTTAAAGAATACTTGTATTGAAGTTTGTGGTTCCCGTAGCATGCATGTATGGTGAACCGCTTTGTGATGAAGTTGGAGCATAATTTATTTATTGATTATCTTCCTTATGAGTGGCGGTCGGGGACGAGCGATAGTCTTTTCCTACCAATCTATCCCCCTAGGAGCATGCGCGTAGTACTTTGTTTTCAAAGACTTGTAGATTTTTGCAATAAGTATATGAGTTCTTTATGACTAATGTTGAGTCCATGGATTATAAGCACTCTCATCCTTCCACCATTGCTAGCCTCTCTTGTGCCGCGCAACTTTCGCCGGTACCATACACCCACCATTGTAACGTCCGAATAATTAAGCTACAGCAATTCTCGGCTAATAATGCCACATCATCATTTTACTGTTGCTACTCTCGTTTAGATTCAAAACGGTTCAAAACTCAAATTTTAAAACAAAGTTTAAAAAATAAAAGTTCTCAAGTGTCAGAACAAAAATGTTTAGAGTATGGCAAATATTCCATTACCAATTATGGTGCTGACCCAACATTTTTGTAAAAGTATTTAAATGCTTTTTGGTGAATAAAACGGTGACTAAAACAATTATATAAATGCCTTTAATAATTTCTAAAAATAGCAAACCACTTTTAATAGAGTCTGAACATCATGTGACAGAGGGTTAAACTAAACCACTATTTTAGGTAGGGGTCTCATATTTTTATTAAACTACAAAGGTGTGGGAATTAAATGAGACAGTAAAGGTGAAATAAATAAAAAATAAAAACACACACACCCACACACAAAAAAGGGGCAAACTCCCGTGCCCCCTCTGGGCCTTGGCCCAACTGGCCACCGGCCGGCCCGAGCGCACTGCCTCCCCCCTCCCTGTTTACGGGGGGGGGGGGGGGGAGGGGGGGATCGTGGGCAGCACTGATGCTCGCCACGGCACCAACCATCGCCGTGGCGGCCATCTGTCGTCTCCCCCGGGGCTATAAGGCGGCCCCGACGCCTCTCCCTCGCGCCCCCAAACCCTAGCTACCCCAAATCACTCCCCCCTTCTTTTTCTTGATCTGGATCGGGGAATCCCCCTCGCACTCGACGCCGTGACCCGTCGCTATTCGCCTCGCCATGGCCGACCTCGTCCTCGTTCCCACGACGCTCCCTGGCGCCTGAGGCCTCGTCCTTCTAGTTCGTCGTCGTCCCATACTTCATCTACGTCGACGGGATCGAGCTCGTCCTCGTATTTGCTGCCGTCGCCTTCGACTCCGGCCAACGCCCTGCTGCTCCTAAGCCTCCCGCCGGCCACCGTGTGCCGCTCGGTGAGCACCCCCTCTCCCCTCTCGTTATTCCTCCATAGGCCGTCGTCGCCATGCTCGCCGTTTGCCGTTGCTGGTGTTGGCCCTGCCGATAGCCACTATTACTGCTGCTCCCCTGACGGGGCACGTCGCGCCTCGCCTCGCTCCGGCAATAGCCAGGCCGCACCTTGGCCGCACGCCCCACGCCCCAGGCCGCGCCTTCATGCACATGCGGCGCTCCCCTGCTGCTTCACCACTGCCTGCGTTCCCCTCGACCGCGCCCCTGAACGCCCCTCCCCACACCAGTCTTGCCTAGCGCCGCGCCTGTGGTGGCCCCTGCGGCCCCACCTCTCCGCCGGCCGCCCTAGTTCGGCCACTGTGCGCCCTACTCCCCCTACGCCTTGCCGCCAAGCCCCGCATCGCCTCGCTCACATGCTCCGTGCGCCCGGTCCACGCTGGCGCCGCCCTCCATCGGCGTCGCCCTCCGCCGGTGCCGCCGTACTGCCCAACACCGTTGCCGTCGTGGCCGGCACACACCGGCACTGTCGTGCCCTTCTGGGCGGGCTCCCCGTGGCCCAGGCGGGTTTGCCCGCACCCGGTTCCGCTCCTCAGCGCCCGTTAGGCCCCCTCGGGCATATGACATATGGGCCCATGCCCTTGATTAGATAAAAAAAGAAGTGTAAAAAACATATTAAAAATAATAATTAATTAATTAGTTAAACGCTTAATTAACTTAATTAATTAATCTTAAATAAACTAATGAACTAGATTAGTTAATTTAATCAGTAGTTAGATAAATGTGTGCATGACAGGGGGACCCCACCCCTTGTTGACCAGTCAAACATTGACTGATCAACTGGGACCCCCTGGACCCATTGGTCAGCCCCTGGGTGCACTCTGGGTGCACTACACCGGGTGCACTTAGCAGTTTTGCTATTTTAATTCAAATTAATAATAAATCCAGAATATTGTTTAAATCTTTGAAAAATCATAGAAATTAAACCGTAGCTCGGATGAAAAAGTTTTCTACATGAAAGTTGTTCAGAATTTCGAGACGAATCCGTATACGCGGTCCGTTCGTCTTCCACATGTTTCTAGCATAGCGAATCTGCAAACTTTCTCCTCCGGTTCATCTGTGTGCCAGACGTCCGGGACCGGGAAAACTTTCTCAGATGTTCCCCCTTCGCCAGTAACGCCTAGCACTGCGTTAGAACACCTCTAGCCCCGCTTATAATCATGTTGTGCATATGTTTGTGTGTATTTACTGTTTTTCCCCCTCTTCTCTCCGGTAGACCCCGAGACCGCTGCTGATGCCCCTATGATCGACTACGTCGACGACGACCCTTGAGGCAAGACCCCCCTTTGATCATCTC
The DNA here is from genome assembly GCA_963921465.1 of Triticum timopheevii. NCBI lineage: Eukaryota > Viridiplantae > Streptophyta > Magnoliopsida > Poales > Poaceae > Triticum > Triticum timopheevii. Next base: position 441,406,678 of record OY997274.1, on the reverse strand, counting down.
GATATCGCCCATTCCATTCTCTCATGCTTGCACTAGATTTTGCTACTGTTATTGGTTGCTCCTATTCTGATGCATAGCCTGCTTTTGTAACCTGTCGTTGTACCTTACCTGCTTATCCTAAACTGCTTAGTATAGGTTGGTTAGTGATCCATCAGTGACCCACACCTTGTCCTTGTTGCCCCTGCTTCATCATCGACGACTCGATCAATGTGATCAACGACCAGAGCCCGACACCTCACATCACATCACAACCCTTTAGTTGCTCGACTTTGCAGAGCTACTATCGAGTGCCGAGGGTGATCCCTCATAACGCACTCCCGATGATAATTCTATAGTGTAGCTATTCGGTCATGGTCATCGAGGGTGATTTCCTCTTTCACCATTCCTAATACGGCTTTGTCGTTCAACACGTCAAGTGTGAACCTCGAGGGTGGTCCCTCTTGCGTTCACCTTGATGATTACATTGAGTGGAATCCACCGGGGGTGATTCCTCGGGTTTTCCCCTTGATGTCTGGACACACAGTTACCTTGACTTTACTGGAGACCGTTGTGAAAGCCGGGCGGGCCCGGAGAGCACCCGTGCGATATGACAGTGGCGGCTGGCTCTTTAGCAGTATCACCCAGGAGGTGGTGATAGCTCCAGACTTGTCCCGACAGCCCTCACTACTTTGATTGTTAATGCGCTAATAGGTTTGGGTATTGGTTCTGAATTGGCCTTTGGCCTTTACGCACTAACCACCACCCGAGAATAATTATGGGCCTCGACATCGCAGTACCAGCCGAAGCTTTGTCAGACATCCAGTTCAGCATTGTGGGCCTGTCGGGCCAGTGCCATCAAGTATGAGGTGGTGCTCGTCCCGGCTCGTCGCACAATGACCCGGAGTGCAACGGGCGATGGGCCCAGACCCCGGAGTGCTTAGGATGTAGACCGGCGGGGACCTCTCTGCTGAGCCTAGGTAGGGCTGTGACATGTTGATCTTTCGAGGTCGGGCATTGACCCAGAAAAGTGTGTCCGGCCAGAGTGATCGAGCGTGTTGGAAAACGTGGTGCACCCCTGCAAGGAAGACATATATTCGAATACCGTGTCCACGGTAATGGACGTTCAGACTTGTATCCTGATCTTATACAACTAGAAATGGATACTTGATATGTGATGGATATGTGGCTCCGGGATTGCTTTCTCGCAGGGAGTCGAGGAAGGATATTTGGGCGTTAATGTTGCAACATGCTTGTTAATTATAAACTGCTATTCTTTACTCTTCTACATGCTGCAAGATGCTTGGAGCTGCTTGAAGATGCTAGTCTTCGATATGCTAGGCCTTCCCCCTCTATTCTGGCATTTTGTAGTTCAGTCCACAGATACAAACCTTCCATTTGATACCAATGGATACTTAGTATAGATGTGATGCTTGCGAGTACTTTGGATGAGTACTCACGATTGCTTTGCCCCCCCTTTTTCCCCTTCTTCCTTCTTTCTGGTTGTTGCAACCAGATGGCGGATCCCAGGAGCCAGATGATGCCACCCCCGCTGACTACTACTACTACCCAGAGGGTGCCTTCTACTACGTGGAGCCCGCCGATGAGCAAGTGTAGTTAGGAGGTCCCAGGCAGGAGGCCTTGCCTCTTCAATAGTTGATGTCGGTGCTAGCCTTCTTAGGGCAAAACTTGTTTAACTTATGTATGTACTTAGATATTGTTGCTTCCGCTGACTCGCTTGTGTATCGAGCTTTTGTATTCGAGCCCTCGAGGCCCCTGGCTTGTAATATGAAGCTTGTATGTCTTTCTTTTGTGTTTAGAGTTGTGTTGTAATATCTTCCCGTGAGTCCCTGATCTTGATCGTACACGTTTGCGTGTATGATTAGTGTATGATTGAATCGTGGGCGTCACGAGTTGGTATCAGAGCCGACCGCTTGTAGGATCCCCCTTTCCAACTCCTTGGCCAAAGTTGAGTCTAGTCTTTGAAAAACTAATTTACTAACATGGCTGTGTGGCTTGCGGGCCCACGTCGCCATTGGGTGGTATTAGGATCTTTTACTCCTCGTCTATACTCTGGGACTCTAATCTCTCTTCTATTTGGGTTAAACTATTTTGCTAACTCTAACATTAGGATCTCGTAATCACATTCACCCGGAGAACTGGATTATCTACAACTATTTCTTTGAATTGTATTTGGAATAATACTCGCATCGTCATTTGACATCCTTGAACTTCCTTGTTTCAGATGCGTCCCGCCACGCAGATCATTCGCCAGACCATGGTGATCGGTACGCCTGGGTTCCCGGCCATTCTGGTCGACCTCTTGACCCTGCTGGGATATCGCTGGTATCCTCAGTACACTGTGTACGAGCTCTACCGCGAGTTCAACCAGGATATGTATCACGCTAAGGTTGATATCTATGATCGGCAGAACAACTCCACCCACGAGTTGCATACCTTTGAGGGTATTGGAGTGACTATCGAGATGGCAGTACAGGAGGTTGCCTATGTTGCTATCACCATCCTCCGTAGAGAGCATCCACGCTTGGAGGAGACTTGGTTCAGAGACTTCCCGTACCCACCAGCTGGGGATGATACTAGGTGGTACACTGCTGTGTGTACCCCCTACGTGAGCCGTCGGTACGACCCTCAGTATATGGTTCGATACATTGAGGTTCTGGATCACACTGTTCGAGCTCTAAGTGTTGAGTTGTACGCCACGCGTGCACGCCACTACGACACTTTGGAGCGGATCCGTCCAGTAGGTACCACCATGGTTCTTCATTCGTTCATTCCTTACCCGCGTAGGACGGAGATGCCACCAGGTATTGTGTGGCCTGAGGTTGGGGGTGATACCCCTGCTCGTGGACCTCTTCTTCCGCCTGGAGATCAGCTGGTACACCAGAGCCGCCACAGCATGCATCCTCCTTCCCTCAAGCACCGCCAGGCTTTTCTTCACCGATAGCTGCCTGACTTTAGAGGTTTTCCCCAACGTTGATGTGGCATATCGCTATGTCGCGTTTTGTGTCCCTCCACCATGTGCCTATGCACCGCCTAGTCAGTCTAGATTATCTTTCCCTTTCTGCACTCCTACTTATGGCTTGTAACCGAACTTATGTATGGATCTGTATGTCGTGTTTTGCTACTATGTTGTATCCATCAAACTTCTTCCATTATGCATGTTTCATCGTGAAGGATTCCTTATATTTGCAAATTTCCCCATGTTGAACTACCCCTGTTATATGTTAGCAGGATGGTTAGACCCGCTGGTCGTGGTCGTGGTGGCAATGCCCCACCACCGCCTGAATACATGGCTGGTATGATCCAACAGTTTGAGCTCAACCGCCAGTTCATGGAAGGAATGTTGGCTCAGTTTCCTCGCCCCAACGTGAACCAGCAGCCAGCCACTGTGACACTGAACGACTTTGCACATCTCAACCCAAGCATCTATGGTAGCTCAACTCAGCCACTTGATGCTGATGACTGGCTCTGTGACATCACTTTCGAGCTAGAGTCTGCTGGTGTAGCCCTTGCCAGCTATGTCACCTTTGCGGCATATTATCTAAAGGGTCCCGCTGCTCAATGGCGGTCCACAGGCGCTCCTTACCTGCTGGAACGGTCATCACTTGGCCGGATTTCCAAGCTGCTTTCCGTGCCCGCTTCATTCCTCAAGGAATTATGGACAAGAAGAAGCGCGAGTTCCACAACCTCACCCAAGGCAACAAGACTGTGGATGCTTATCAGCGGGAGTTCCTTGACTTGTCCCGCTATGCTGAAGATGACATTGCCATTGATGCACGTAAACAGTAAAAGTTCCATGATGGACTTCAAGCCGATATCAAGCTGGCACTCCTCATGCATGACTTTGCGTATTTCGCCACCTTGGTGAACAAGGCCATTCAGGTCGAAACTGGTCTGCAGGAGCACCTCGGATCCCTCAGGCGCAACCATGATGCGGGTTCATCTTCGGGCCCGTCATCGCAGAAGCGTAAGATATGGATCCCCCACAGCATGTATCCACCAGCTACCCCTGCACCAAGGTATACCCATGCTGCACCTCGTTTGCCTCCTCCACCACCTGGACAGCCAAGACTTCAAGCTCCCGCTTCCCGTCCCGATGATGGGCTATGCTTCAAGTGTGGTCAACCAGGACACCTTGCCAGGGACTGCTCTCAGAATCAGTACCAGCTTGCACTTCCTCAAACTAGCCGTGGTAACAATCAGTCCTGCAACAAGAATTTTAGGCCTTATGGTCTTGGTCAAGCCAACCACATTGATCTGAATGAAGCTCAAGACCAGCCTGCTACTGTGTTGGGTACTCTTCTTGTTAACTCAGTACCAGGTTCTGTTTTATTCGATTCAGGAGCATCGCATTCTTTCATATCCGAAGATTTTGCATCCATGCATGGCCTTAAATTCGAAGAAATGAACTACCCGCTAGTGGTACACAACCCCGCGGGCCAATGTCGAACCACCATGTTTAGTCTCAACGTCCCCGTTGAAATTGAAGGGCTGGAATTCCATGTTTCCCCCATTGTTTTGAAGTCGTCCAATATCGACCTCATCCTGGGAATGGAATGGTTGAAAACGCATACCGCTTCTATCATTTGCGCCACTAAAACTGTCCACCTACTACATCCGTCAAGTGAGATAGTGAGCTACCATGCTCATCTTGTTCGGAATGCCGAAGCACGGATTTATTCCTTGGGTGCGTGAAAAACACTACTTCGAAGCCGAAGTATCTCTCCGTTCTGCGTTCTCGGTCAAACTGAACGTCGCACCGTCAGAGGGCTTCCAAAATTCTAAAAAGTTTCAGTGGTCAAATCCTTCTGAAGATGAAGCCACTTGGGAACTCGAGGATCGTCTTCGAGATGAATAACTTGTTTTGTTTCCTTCTACCTCCTAAAATCTCGGGACGAGATTTCTTGTAGTGGAGGAGATTTGTAACGTACGGATAATTAAGCTACAGTAATTCTCGGCTAATGATGCCACGTCATCATTTTTACCGTTGCTACTCTCGTTCAGATTCAAAACGGTTCAAAATTCAAATTTTAAAACAAAGTTAAAAAAATAAGTTCTCAAGTGTCAGAACAAAAATGTTCAGAGCATGGCAAATATTCCATAACCAATTATGGTGCTGACCAAACATTTTTGTAAAAGTATTTAAATGCTTTTTGGTGAATAAAATGGTGACTAAAACAATTATATAAATGCCTTTGATAAGTTCTAAAAATAGCAAACCACTTTTAATAGAGTCCGAACATCATGTGATAGAGGGTACACTATTTTAGGTAGGGGTCTCATATTTTTATTAAACTATAAAGGTGTGGGAATTAAATGAGACAGTAAAGGAGAAATAAATAAAAAAGAAAAAAACACACACCCACACACACACACAAAAGGGGCAAACCCACGTGCCCCCTCTGGGCCTTGGGCCAATTGGCCACTGGCCGGCCTGAGCGCACTGCCTCCCCCCTCCCTGTTCAAGGGTAGGATCGTGGGCAGCGCCGATGCCCGCCACGGCACCGGCCATCGCCGTGGCGGCCATCTGCCGTCTCCCCCGGGGCTATAAGGCGGCCCCGACGCCTCTCCCTCGCGCCCCGAACCCTAGCTACCCCAAATCACTCCCCCCTCTTTTTGTCGATCTGGATCGGGGAATCCCCCTCGCGCTCGATGCCGTGACCCGTCGCTATTCGCCCTTGCCATGGCCGACCACGTCCTCGTGCCCACCGTGCTCCCTGGTGCCTGAGGCCTCATCCTTCTAGTTCGTCATCGTCCCCTACTTCATCTACGTCGACGGGATCGAGCTCGTCCTCGTCTTCACCGCCGTCGCGTTTGACTCCGGCCAACGCCCTGCAGCTCCTAAGCCTCCCGCCGGCCACCGTGTGCCGCTCGGTGAGCACCCCCTCTCCCCTCCCGTTCATCCTCCATAGGCCGCCGTCGCGATGCTCGCCGTTTGCCGTTGCTGGTGTTGGCCCCATCGATAGCCACTATTACTGCCGCTCCCTTGATGGTGCTCGTCGCGCCTCGCCTCGCTCTGGCAACGGCCAGGCCGCAACTTGGCCGCGCACCCCACGCCCAAGGCCGCGCCTTCATGTGCACCCGCACACCTGTCGCTCCCCTGCTGCTTCTCCACTGCCCGCGTTCCTCTCGACCGCGCCCCTGGACGCCCCTCCCCGCACCAGTCTTGCCTAGCGCCGCGCCTGCGGTGGCCCCTGTGGCCCTGCCTCTCCATCGGCCGCCCCAGTCCGGCCACCGTGCGCCCTGCTCCCCCTACGCCTTGCCGCCAAGCCCCGCGTCGCCTCGCTCACATGCTCCGTGCGCCGGCCCGCGCTGGCGCCGCCCTCCATCGGTGTCGCCCTCCGTCGGTGCCGCCGTACCACCCACCACCGCTGCCGCCGTGGCCGGCGTCCACCGGCGCCGTCGCGCCCTTCTGGGCGGGCTCCCCGTCGCCTAGGCGGGTTTGCCCGCACCCGGTTCCGCTCCCCAGCGCCCGTTAGGCCCCCTCGGGAATATGACATATGGGCCCATGCCATTGATTAGATAAGAAAAAAGAAGTGTAAAAAAACATATTAAAAATAATAATTAATTAATTAGTTAAACGCTTAATTAACTTAATTAAATTAATGAACTAGATTTGTTAATTTAATCACTAGTTAGATAAATGTGTGCATGACAGGGGGACCCCACCCCCTGTTGACCAGTCAAACATTGACTGGTCAACTGGGACCGCCTGGACCCATTGGTCAGCCCCTGGGTGCACTCTGGGTGCACTACACCGGGTGCACTTAGCAGTTTTGCTATTTTAATTCAAATTAATAATAAATCCAGAATATTGTTTAAATCTTTGAAAAATCATAGAAATTAAACCGTAGCTCGGATGAAAAAGTTTTCTACATGAAAGTTGTTCAGAATTTCGAGACGAATCGGTATACGCGGTCCGTTCGTCTTCCACATGTTTCTAGCATAGAAAATATGCAAACTTTCTCCTCCGGTTCATCTGTGTGACAGACGTCCGGGACCGGGAAAACTTTCCCAGATGTTCCCCCTTTGCCAGTAACGCCTAGCACTGCGTTAGAACACCTCTAGCCCCGCTTATAATCATGTTGTGCATATGTTTGCGTGTATTTACTGTTTTCCCCCCTCTTCTCTCCGGTAGACCCCGAGACCGCTGCTGATGCCCCAGTGATCGACTACGTCGACGACGACCCTTCTTCTGTTTCAGCGAAGCTTCTAGGCAAGCCCCCCCTTTCATCATCCCGATACCGCCCATTCCATTCTCTCATGCTTGCATTAGATTTTGCTACTATTATTGATTGCTCCTATTCTGATGCATAGCCTGCTTTTGTAACCTGCTGTTGTACCTTACCTGCTTATCCTAAACTGCTTAGTATAGGTTGGTTAGTGATCCATCAGTGACCCCCACCTTGTCCTTGTTGCCCCTGCTTCATCATCAACGACTCGATCACCGTGATCGACGACTAGAACCCGACACCTCACATCACATCACGCCCCTTTAGTTGCTCGACTTTGCAGAGCTACTATCGAGTGCCGAGGGTGATCCCTCATAACGCACTCCTGATGATAATTCTGTAGTGTAGCTATTCGGTCGTGGTCATCGAGGGCGATTTCCTCTTTCACCATTCCCGATATGGCTATGTCGCTCAACACCTCAAGTGTGAACCTCGAGGGTGGTCCCTCTTACGTTCACCTTGATGATTACATTGAGTGGAATCCACCGGGGGTGATTCCTCGGGTTTTCCCCTTGATGTCTGGACACACAGTTACCTTGACTTTACTGGAGACCGTTGTGAAAGCCGGGCGGGCCCGGAGAGCACCCGTGCGATGTGACAGTGGCGGCTGGCTGTTTAGCGGTATCACCCAGGAGGGGGTGATAGCTCCTGACTTGTCCCGACAGCCCTCACTACTTCAATTGTTAATGCACTAACAGGTTTGGGTATTTCTTCTGAATTGGCCTTTGGCCTTTACGCACTAGCGACCACGCGAGAATAGTTATGGGCCACAACGTCGCAGTATCAGCCGAAGCTTTGTCAGACGTCCAATTCAGCATTGTGGGCCTGTCGGGCCAGTGCCATCCAGTATGAGGTGGTCCTCGTCCCGGCTCATCGCACAACGACCCGGAGTGCAACGGGCGATTGTCCCAGACCCCGGAGTGCTTAGGATGTAGACCGGCGGGGACCTCTCTGTTGAGCCTAGGTAGGGCTGCGACGTGTTGATCTTCCGAGGCCGGGCATTGACCCAGAAAAGTGTGTCCGTCCAGAGCGATCGAGCATGTTGGAAAACGTGGTGCACCCCTGCAGGGAAGACATATATTCGAATACCGTGTCCACGGTAATGGACGTTCAGACTTGTATCCTGATCTTATACAACTAGAAATGGATACTTGATATGTGATGGATATGTGGCTCCGGGATTGCTTTCTCGCAGGGAGTCAAGGAATGATCTCTGGGCGTTAATGTGACAACATGCTTGTTAATTATAAACTGCTATTCTTTACTCTTCTACATGCTGCAAGATGCTTGGAGCTGCTTGAAGATGCTAGTCTTCGATATGCTAGGCCTTCCACCTCTATTCTGGCATTCTGCAGTTCTGTCCACAGATACAAACCTTCCATTTGATACCAATGCATACTTAGTATAGATCTGATGCTTGCGAGTACTTTGGATGAGTACTCACTGTTGCTTTGCTGCCCCTTTCCCCCCTTCTTCTTTCTTTCTGGATGTTGCAACCAGATGGTGGATCCCAGGAGCCAGATGATGCCACCCCCGCCGACTACTACTACTACCAGAGGGTGCCTTCTACTACGTGGAGCCCGCTGACGACCAGAAGTAGTTAGGAGGTCCCAGGCAGGAGGCCTTGCCTCTTCGATCGTTGATGTTTGTGCTAGCCTTCTTAGGGCAAAATTTGTTTAACTTATGTCTGTACTCAGATATTGTTGCTTCTGCTGACTCGCTTGTGTATCGAGCTTTTGTATTCGAGCCCTCGAGGCCCCTGACTTGTAATATGAAGCTTGTATGTCTTTTTTTGTGTTTAGAGTTGTGTTGTGATATCTTCCCGTGAGTCCCTGATCTTGATCGTACACGTTTGCGTGTATAATTAGTGTACGCTTGAATCAGGGGCGTCACAACCATATACCTTCCTCAAAACAGCCACCATACCTACCTATTATGGCATTTCCATAGCCATTCCGAGATATATTGCCATGCAACTTTCCATCGTTCCGTCTATTATAACACGCATCATCATTGTCATATTGCTTTTGCATGATCATGTAGTTGACATCATATTTGTGGCAAATCCACCTTCATAATTCTTCCATACATGTCACTCTTGATTCATTGAATATCCCGGTACACCGCCGGAGGCATTCATATAGAGTCATATTTTGTTCTAAGTATCGAGTTGTAATCTTGAGTTGTAAGTAAATAAAAGTGTGATGATCTTCATTATTAGAGAATTGTCCCAAGTGAGGAAAGGATGATGGAGACTATGGTTCCCCCACAAGTCGGGATGAGATTAGACTTTACAAAAAAAGAAAAAAAATAGAAAGGCCAAACAAATAAAAAAATGAGAGAAAAAGAGAGAAGGGATAATGCTACTATCCTTTTACCACACTTGTGCTTCAAAGTAGCACCATGATCTTCATGATAGAGAGTCTCCTATGTTGTCACTTTCATATACTAGAGGAAAATTTTCAATATAGAACTTGGCTTTTATATTGCAATGATGTGCTTCCTCAAAACGCCCTAGGTCTTCGTGAGCAAGCATGTTGGATGCACACCCACTTAGTTTCTTTTGTTGAGCTTTCATACATTTATAGCTCTAGTGCATCCGTTGCATGGCAATCCCTACTCACTCACATTGATATCTATTAATGGGCATCTCCATAGCCCGTTGATACGCCTAGTTGATGTGGGACTATCTTCTCCTTTTTTGTCTTCTCCACAACCACCATTCTATTCCACATATAGTGTTATGTCCATGGCTCATGCTCATGTATTGCATGAAAGTTGAAAAAGTTTGAGAATACTAAAGTATGAAACAATTACTTGGCTTGTCATCGGGGTTGTGCATGATTAAATACTTTGTGTGATGAAGATAGAGCATAGCCAGACTATATGATTTTGTAGGGATAACTTTCTTTAGCCATGTTATTTTGAGAAGACATGATTGCTTAGTTAGTATGCTTGAAGTATTACTATTTCTTATGTCAATATGAACTTTTATTTTGAATCATTTGGATCTGAACATTCATGCCACAATAAATAAAATTACATTAAGGATTATGCAAGGTAGCATTCCACATCAAAAATTCTGTTTTTATCATTTACCTACTCGTGGACGAGCAGGAATTAAGCTTGGGGATGCTTGATACTTCTCCAACGTATCTATAATTTTTGATTGTTCCATGCTATTATATTACCTGTTTTGGATGTTTATGGGCTTACTTTACACTTTTATATCATTTTTGGGACTAACCTACTAACCAGAGGCCTAGCCCGAATTGTTGTTTTTTGTGCCTATTTTAGTGTTTCGAAGAAAAGGAATATCAAACGGAGTCCAAATGGAATGAAACCTTTGGGAGTAATCTTTTTGGAACAAATGCAATCCAGGAGACTTGGAGTGGACGTCAAGAAGCAAACAAGGTGGCCACGAGGGTTCCCGGTGCACCCTAAGGGGGTGGGCGTGCCCCCACCCTCGTGGGCCCCTCGTGGCTCAACCGACCTACTTTTTCCTCCTATATATATCCACGTACCCTGAAAACATCCAGGCGCACCACGAAAAACTATTCCCACCACCGCAACCTTCTGTATCCGCGAGATCCCATCTTGGAGCCTTCGCCTGTGCTCCGCCGGAGGGGGAATCAACCACGGAGGGCCTTTACATCATCTCCAAGGCCTCTCCGATGAGTTGTGAGTAGTTTACCACAGACCTTCGGGTCCATAGTTATTAGCTAGATGGCTTATTCTCTCTCTTTGAATCTCAATACAAAGTTCTCCTTGATCTTCTTGGAGATCTATTCGATGTAACTCTTTTTGCGGTGTGTTTGTCGAGGTCTGATGCATTGTGGGTTTATGATCAAGTTTATCTATGAGAAATATTTGAATCTCCTCTGAATTCTTTTATGTGTGATTAAGTTATGTTTGCAAGTCTCTTCGAATTATCAGTTTTGTTTAGCCTACTAGATTGATCTTTCTTGCAATGGGAGAAGTGCTTAGCTTTGGGTTCAATCTTGCGGTGTCCTTTCCCAGTGACAGCAGGGGCAGCAAGGCACGTATTGTATTGTTGCCATCGAGGATAAAAAGATGGGGTTTATATCATATTGCATGAGTTTATCCCTCTACATCATGTCATCTTTCCTAATGCGTTACTCTATTCTTCATGAACTTAATACTCTAGATGCAGGCAGGAGTCGATCGATGTGTGGAGTAATAGTAGTAGATGCAGAATCGTTTCGATCTACTTGTTGCGAACGTGATGCCTATATACATGATCATGCCTAGATAATCTCATAACTATGTGCTTTTCTATCAATTGCTTGACAGTAATTTGTTCACCCACCGTAATACTTATGCTATCTTGAGAGAAGCCACTAGTGAAACCTATGGCCCCCGGGTCTATCTTTTTATCATATAAGCTTTCCATCTACTTTTGTTTGCATCTTTTATTTTCCAATATATATCATAAAAATACCAAAATATTTATCTTATCTTATTATCTCTATCAGATCTCACTTTCCCAAGTTACCATGAAGGGATTGACAACCCCTTTATCGCGTTGGTTGCGAGGTTCTTGTTTGTTTGTGTAGGTGCGTGGGACTTTTGAGGAACCTCCTACTGGATTGATACCTTGGTTCTCAAAAACTAAGGGAAATACTTACACTACTTTGCTGCATCACCCTTTCCTCTTCAAGGGAAAAACCAACGCAAGCTCAAGACGTAGCAGCATCCCATGTTTCTTCTTCAACAACTATCAGTCAGTTTTGGTTGAGCCTAAGTTTTTGCTTCTTCACATGATATGTGCTATCCTTGCAATGTCATTCTATTTTGTTTTTCTTGCGGTTTGAATAATATCCCAAGATCTAAAAGTTTATTTATATTAGAGTCTTCACATAGTCACATAATTATTCAACTACTCATTGATCTTCACTTATATCTTTTGGAGTACTTTGTCATTTGCTCTAGTGCTTCACTTATATATTTTTAGAGCACGACGGTGGTTTTATTTTGAAGAAATTGACGAACTCTCATACTTCACTTATATTATTTTGAGAGTCTTAAACAACATGATAATTTGCTTTGGTGGTTATGAATTTAGTCCTAATATGATAGGAATCCAAGAGGGATATAATAAAAACTTTCATATAAAGTGCATTGAATACTATGAGAAGTTTGATTCCTTATGGTTGTTTTGAGATATGAGGATGGTGATATTAGAGTCATGCTAGTGAGTAATTATGGAGTATAGAAATTGTGTTAAAGTTTGTGATTCCCATAGCATGCACGTATGGTGAACCGTTATGTGATGAAGTCAGAGCATGATTTATTTATTGATTGTCTTCCTTATGAGTGGGGGTATGGGACGAGTGATGGTCGTTTCCTACCAATCTATCCTCCTAGGAGCATGCACATAGTACTTTGTTTTGATAACTAATAGATTTTTGCAATAAGTATGTGAGTTATTTATGACTAATTATGAGTCCATGGATTATACGCACTCTCACCCTTCCACCATATACCTACCACAAAATAGCCACCATACCTAACTATTATGGAATTTCCATAGCCATTCCGAGATATATTGACATGTAACTTTCCACCGTTCCGTTTATTATGACACGCTTCATCATTGTCATATTGCTTTGCATGATTATGTAGTTGATATCGTATTTGTGGAAAAGCCACCTTTCATAATTCTTTCATACATGTCAGTCTTGATTCATTGCACATCCCGGTACACCGTCGGAGGCATTCATATAGAGTCATATTTTGTTCTAAGTATCGAGTTGTAATTGTTGAGTTGTAAGTAAATAAAAGTGTGATGATCTTCATTATTGGAGCATTGTCCCAGTGAGAAAAGGATGATGGAGACTATGATTCCCCCACAAGTCGGGATGAGACCCCAGACGAAAAAAAGAGAAAAAAAGAGAGCCCCAAAAAAAAATGAGAGAAAAAGAGAGAAGGGGAAATGCTACTATACTTTTACCACACTTCTGCTTGAAAGTAGCACCATGATCTTCATGATAGAGAGTCTATGTTGTCCCTTTCATACACTAGTGGGAATTTTTCATTATAGAACTTGGCTTGTATATTCCAATGATGGGCTTCCTCAAATTGCCATAGGTCTTCGTGAGCAAGCGAGTTGGATGTACACGCACTTAATTTCTTTTTGATGTTCCGTAAACTTATATCTCTACTGCATCCATTGCATGGCTATCCCTACTCATTCACATTGATATCTATTGATGGGCAGCTCCATAGCCCATTGATACGCCTAGTTGATGTGAGACTATCTCCTTCTTTTTGTCTTCTCTACAACCACCATATTCTATTCCACTTATAGTGCTATGTCCATGGCTCACCCTCATGTATTGCGTGAAAGTTGAAAAAGTTTGAGAACATCAAAAGTATGAAACAATTGCTTGGCTTGTCATCGGGGTTGTGCATGATTTGAATAATTTGTGTGATGAAGATGGAGCATAGCCAAACTATATGATTTTGTAGGGGTAACTTTCTTTGCCCATGATATTTTGAGAAGACATGATTACTTTATTGGTATGCCTGAAGTATTATTGTTTTTCTGTCAATATTAAACATTTGGTTTGAATCTTATGGATCTGAATATTCTTGCCATAATAAAGAAAAAATTACATGGATAAATATGTTAGGTAGCATTCCACTTCAAAAATTCTGTTTTATCATTTACCTACTCAAGACAAGTAGGAATTAAGCTTGGGGATGCTTGATACGTCTCCAACGTATCTATAATTTTTTAATGTTCCATGCTATTATATTATCTATCTTTGATGTTTTATATGCATTTATATGCTATTTTATATGATTTTGGGATTAACCTATTAACCTAGAGCCCAGTGCCAGTTTTTGTTTTTTCCTTGTTTTTGAGTTTTACAGAAAAGGAATACCAAACGGAGTCCAAACGAGCTGAAAATTCACGACAATTTTTTATGGACCATAGGAAGCCCCCGAAGCAAAAGAGTTGGCTAGAAGAGCCATGAGGCCTGCACAAGGGTGGAGGGGGCCCCCTATGGCGTGCCCTCCGGTCTTGTGGGCTCCTCATGGACCCCCTGACTTGTACTCGACGCCAAAAATTCCTATAAATATAGAAACCTCCAGAAATAGACCTAGATCGGGAGTTCTGCTGCCGCAAGCCTCTGTATCCACGGAAAACCTCTCAGGACCCTGTTATGGCACCCCGCCGGAGGGGGAATCAATCATCGTGGCCATCTTCATCATCCCGGCGCTTTCCATGACGAGGAGGGAGTTGTTCACCCTCGGGGCTGAGGGTATGTACCAGTAGCTATGTGTTTGATCTCTCTCTCTCTCGTGTTCTTTATTTGGCACGATCTTGATGTACCGCGAGATTTGCTACTATAGTTGGATCTTATGGTGTTTCTCCCCATCTACCTTTTTGTAATGGATTGAGTTTTCCCTTTGAAATTATCTTATTGGAGTAAGTCTTTAAGGATTTGAGAACACTTGATGTATGTCTTGCATGTGCTTATCTGTGGTGATAATGGGATATTCACGTGATCCACTTGATGTATGTTTCGGTGATCGACTTGCGGGTTCTGTGACCTTGTGAACTTATGGATAGGGGTTGGCACACATTTTCGTCTTGACTCTCTGGTAGAAACTTTGGGACACTCTTTGAAGTTCTTTGTGTTGGTTTGAATAGATGAATCTGAGATTATGTGATGCATATTGTATAATCAAACCCGCGGATACTTGTGGTGACATTGGAGTATCTAGGTGACATTAGGGTTTTGGTTGATGTGTGTCTTAAGATGTTATTTTAGTACGAACTCTAGGGCTGTTTGTGGCACTTATAGGAATAGCCCAATAGATCGATCAGAAAGAATAACTTTGAGGTGGTTTTTTACCCTACAATAATCTCTTCGTTTCTTCCCCGCTATTAGTGACTTTGGAGTGACTCTTTGTTGCATGTTGAGGGATTGTTATATGATCCAATTATGTTATAATTGTTGAGAGAACTTGCACTAGTGAAAGTATGGACCCTAGGCCTTGTTTTCAAGCATAGCAATACCGTTTTCACTCACTTTTATACTAGTTACCTTTCTGTTTTTATATTTTCAGATTACAAAAACCTATGTTTACCATCCATATTGCACTTGTATCACCATCTCTTCGCCGAACTAGTGCACATATACAATTTATCATTGTATTGGGTGTGTTGGGGACACAAGAGACTCTTTTGTTATTTGGTTGCAGGGTTGTTTGAGAGAGACCATCTTCATGCTATGCCTCCCACGGATTGATAAACCTTAGGTCATCCACTTCAGGGAAAATTGCTACTGTCCTACAAAACTCTACGCTTGGAGGCCCAACACGAGTCTACAAGAAGAAGGTTGCGTAGTAGACATCAAGCTCTTTTCTGGTGCCATTGCCGGGGAGGTTAGTGCTTGAAGGTATATCTTTAGATCTTGCAATTGAATCTTTTAGTTTCTTGTTTTATCACTAGTTTAGTCTATAAATGGAAACTACAAAAAAAATGGAATTGAGGTTGCCTCATATGCTTCATCTTTTTAATGTCTTTCAGGAAAATGATGGAAAGGAAAATTGTGCTTAATTGCTAGAAGAGGAAGTCAATAAAATGTTTGGCATAAAATATTTGAATGATGATCAAGATTGCAATGTTGTTAGTTCTTTGAATATCCATGATGCTAATAATATGCAAAGGCCAGAGCTTGGGGATTCTATATTTGAGTAGAATGACATGCTTGAGAATTCATTTGCTGCAATTAATGTTTGTACCAAGCTTGGGGATGCTATGTTTAGTGAAGATGATATTTTTAGTCCCCAAGCTTTGATGAGTAAATTTATTTTGATGATAGCCTGCCTCCTATTTATTATGATTATATTGATGAAAGTGGGTTTGGAAGAGTGTCAACCTTAGGTAATGATGCCACTATTTTGGAGGGTGTTGAATCTTATTGTGATAATTATAAAGTGGATTTGGAGAGGTCATGACTTTATTTAGTAATGATTCCACTATTTCGGAAGAGGTTTCAATTGATTATGACAACAAAGTTGCTATCTATGATGATTATTGTGATTACATGTATGCTATAAAGAATAATGATAACTGTGAAACTTGTCATCTTGATTTTAATTTTCAATTGGATTATGCTTCGCATGATAGTTATTTTGTTGAGTTTGCTCCCACTACTATTCATGAGAATAAATTTGCTTATGTGGAGAGTAGTGAATTTTCTATGCTTGTGGATCATGAAAATAATGCTTTATGCGATAGTTATATTGCTGAATTAATTCATGATGCCACTGAAAATTAATATATGGGAGGAATATATGCTTGTAGGGAATTGCAATAATATCAAGTTTCCTCTGTATGTGTTGAAAATCTTGATGATTTGCTTGTTTTACCTTCCTATGCTAGTTGATTCTTGTTCCCATAAGTTGTTTGCTCACAAAATCCCTATGCATAGGAAGTGGGTTAGACTTAAATGTGTTTGTCACATGCTTCATGATGCTCTCTTTGTGGTTCAATTCTTATCTTTCATGTGAGCATCGTTGAAATCATCATGCCTAGGTAAAAAGGCATTAAAGAAAAACACTTGTTGGGAGATAACCCAATATAGACCTACTGTTTTTGTGTGTTCACATAATTAGGCTACTGTATTAATCATATTCATACCTTTTGTATCAATAAAGTGCCAAGTAAAGCCTTTGGGATAGTCTGGATGATAGTTGACTTGATTCTGTGCAAAAACAGAAACTTTTGTGCACATTCCAGGAATTTTGAAAATTTACTGGAACGTGATTTTGATCTGAATTTTTGACACATGATTTTTATAGAAATTTTCTAAGTTGTCCTAATATTTCAGAGTTTTTGGAGTTACAGAGATATGGAAAGTTTCCGGATTACTACAGACTGTTCTGTTTTTGGCAGATTCTGTTTTCATTGTGTTGTTTGCTTATTTTGATGAATCTATGAGCAGTTTCAGAGGGTATGAACCATGGAGAAGTTGGAATACAGTATATATAACACCAATTTGAATTTATAATGAGTTCACAACAGTACCTAAGTGGTGATTTGCTTTCTTATACTAACGGATCTCATAAGATTTTCTGTTGAGTTTTGTGTTGTGCATTTTTCAAGTTTTGAGTAAAGTTTCGATGGACTACGGAATAAGGAGTGGCAATATCCTAAGATTGGGGATGCCCAAGGCACCCCAAGGTAATATTCAAGGACAACCAAGAGCCCAAGCTTGGGGATGCCCCTGATGGCATCCCCTCTTTTGTCTTCGTTCATCGGCAACCTTACTTAAGGTTATATTTTTATTCACCACATGATATGTGTTTTGCTTGGAGCGTCATTTTTTTGTCTATATTTTCTTGATGTTATTCAGAGACATGTTTTATATCTTTTAGTTCAATAAAAAGGTCAAGTATAGTCTTTACCATGCTTATTATACAAGTCTTTATTTTGCTGTTTGAAAACAGAAAGTTTGCAGTTATGTTTTTAATATTGGTGAATAGTCAGAACTTGATAAAATCCTGAAACTTTTGCACAGTGGTGTACATAAAATTTTCTACGGTGTGGTAATTTTTCAGAATTTTTGGAGTTAGGGAAGTATGATTCCTCTTGCATTCTTTACAGACTATCCTGTTTAGACAGATTGCTGTTATGTTTGCATTGTTTGCATATGTTTGCTTGTTTAATGATTCTATTCGAGGATGGGAGTATTAAATATGCAGAGCAATTCAGTATGCAATGTCAAATTATAATTTTAGTGATTTTCTACAGTAGAGAATGATAAAGTTTTGCATGAATTTATACTAACTTATCTCACGAGTTCTTGTTGAGTTTTGTGTGGATGAAGTTTTTAAGATTTAGGGAAACCATGATATGAGAGGAATTAAGGAGACCCAAAAGCTCAAGTTTGGGGATGCCCAAGGCATACCTAATGAATATTTTAAGAAGTATCAAGCATCTAACCTTGGGGATGCCCGGTTGGCATCCCACCTTTCTTCTTCAACAACTATCAGTCAGTTTTGGTTGAGCCTAAGTTTTTGCTTCTTCAGATGATGTGTGCTATCCTTGCAATGCCATTTTATTTTGTTTTGCTTGCGGTTTGAATAATATCCCAAGATCTTAAATTTTATTTATGTTAGAGAGCCTTCAAATAGTCACTTAATTATTCAACTACTCATTGATCTTCACTTATATCTTTTGGAGTAGTTTGTCATTTGCTCTAGTGCTTCACTTATATCTTTTTAGAGCACAATGGTGGTTTTATTTTGAAGAAATTGATGAACTCTCATACTTCACTTACATTATTTTGATAGTCTTAAACAACATGATAATTTGCTTTGGTTATGAATTTAGTCCTAATATGATAGGCATCCAAGAGGGATATAATAAAAACTTTCATATAAAGTGCATTGAATACTATGAGAAGTTTGATTCCCTATGGTTGTTTTGAGATATGAGGATGGTGTTATTAGAGTCATGCTAGTGAGTAATTGTGGATTGTAGAAATACTAATGTTAAAGTTTATGATTCCCGTAGCATGCACGTATGGTGAACCGTTATGTGATGAAGTCGGAGCATGATTTATTTATTGATTGTCTTCCTTATGAGTGGCGGTCAGGAACGAGTGATGGTCCCCAAAAAAAAGAGGAAAAAAAGAGAGAGCCCCCAAAAAACAAAAAAACAAAAAAATGAGAGAAAAAGAGAGAAGGGGCAATGCTACTATACCTTTACCACACTTGTGCTTCAAAGTAGCGCCATGATCTTCATCATAGAGAGTCTCCTATGTTGTCCCTTTCATACACTAGTGGGAATTTTTCATTATAGAACTTGGCTTGTATATTCCAATGATGGGCTTCCTCAAATTGCCCTAGGTCTTTGTGAGCAAGCGATTTGGATGTACACACACTTAACTTCTTTTTGATGTTTCATAAACTTATATCTCTACTGCATCCGTTGCATGGCTATCCCTACTCACTCACATTGATATCTATTGATGAGCATCTCCATAGCCCGTTGATACGCCTAGTTGATGTGAGACTATCTCCGTATTTTTTTCTTCTACACAACCACCATATTCTATTCCACTTATAGTGCTATGTCCATGGCTCACGCTCATGTATTGCATGAAAGTTGAAAAAGTTTGAGAACATCAAAAGTATGAAACAATTGCTTGGCTTGTCATCGGGGTTGTGCATGATTTGAATACTTTGTGTGATTAAGATGGAGCATAGCCAGACTATATGATTTTGTAGGGGTAACTTTCTTTGGCCATGATATTTTGAGAAGACATGATTACTTTATTGGTATGCTTGAAGTATTATTGTTTTTCTGTCAATATTAAACTTTTGGTTTCAATCTTATGGATCTGAATATTCTGGCCACAATAAAGAAAAAATTACATGGATAAATATTTTAGGTAGCATTCCACATCAAAAATTCTGTTTTTATCATTTACCTACTCAAGACAAGTAGGAATTAAGCTTGGGGATGCTTGATACGTCTTCAACGTATCTATACTTTTTTAATGTTCCATGCTATTATATTATCTATCTTGGATGTTTTATGTCCGCCGTATCTACTTTTCCAAACACTTTTGCCCTTGTTTTGGACTCTAACTTGCATGATTTGAATGGATCTAACCCGGACTGACGCTGTTTTCAGCAGAACTGCCATCGTGTTATTTTTGTGCAGAAATAGAAGTTCTCGGAATGACCTGAAAATTCACAGAGCAACTTTTCAGAATTAATAAAAAATACTAGCGAAAGAATCAGCGTCAGGAGTCCCACTCCCTGTCCACGAGGGTGGGGGGCGCGCCCCCTCCCCTAGGGCGCGCCCCCTATCTCGTGGGCCCCCCTGGACGTCCACCGTCCTCAACTCCAACTCCATATATTTGCTTTCGCGGAGAAAAAAATCAGAGAGAAAGTTTCATCGCGTTTTATGATACGAAGCCGCCGCCAAGCCCTAATCTCTCTCGGGAGGGCTGATCTGGAGTCCGTTCGGGGCTCCGAAGAGGGGGATTCGTCGCCGTCGTCATCATCAACCATCCTCAATCACCAATTTCATGATGCTCACTGCCGTGTGTGAGTAATTCCATCATAGGCTTGCTGGACTGTGATGGGTTGGATGAGATTTACCATGTAATAAAGTTAGTTTTGTTAAGGTTTGATCCCTAGTATCCATTATGTTCTGAGATTAATGTTGCTATGACTTTGCTATGCTTAATGCTTGTCACTAGGGCCCGAGTGCCATGATTTCAGATATGAACCTATTATGTTTTCATGAATATATGCGAGTTCTTGATCCTATCTTGCAAGTCTATAGTCACCTATTATGTGTTATGATCCGACAACCCCGAAGTGACAATAATTGGATCAGTGATGACCGTAGTTTGAGGAGTTCATGTATTCACTATGTGTTAGTGCTTTGGTCCGGTACTCTATTAAAAGGAGGCCTTAATATCCCTTAGTTTCCACTAGGACCCCGCTGCCATGGGAGGGTAGGACAAAAGATGTCATGCAAGTTCTTTTCCATAAGCACGTATGACTATATTCGGAATACATGCCTACATTACATTGATGAACTGGAGCTAGTTCTGTGTCACCCTATGTTATAACTATTACATGAGGAATCGCATCCGACATACTTATCCATCACTAATCCATTGCCTATGAGCTTTTCACATATTGTGCTTTGCTTATTTACTTTACCGTTGCTACTGTTACAATTACTACAGAACTGCTACTGTTACTTTTGCCACTATTATGTTACTTCCATACTACTTTGCTACTAATTACTTTGATGCAGATACTAAGTTATCCAGGTGTGGTTGAATTGACAACTCAACTGCTAATACTTGAGAATATTCTTTGCCTCCCCTTGTGTCGAATCAATAAATTTGGGTTGAATACTCTACCCTCGAAAACTGTTGCGATCCCCTATACTTGTGGGTTATCAAGACTATTTTCTGGCGCTGTTGCCGGGGAAGCATAGCTCTATTCTTTGAGTCACTTGGGATTTATATCTGCTGGTCACTATGAGTAACTTGAAAGACGAAAGAACTAAGATTTATCCCTCAACTACGAGGGGAGATAAGGAACTGTCATCTAGCTCTGCACTAGTTTCTTCTTCTGTTATGAGTAAGCTTGCGACACCTAAACCTGCTTCTGCTATTAATTCTGATATGTCGCATGTTATTGATGATGCCACTTCTACTATGCATGATACTTATGATGAACCTACTTCTATGCTTGATACTACTGTGCCATTAGGTGAATATCTTGATGAACAACTTGCTAGGGCTAGAGAGAATGAATTTATTGAAAATGAAATTATTGAAGATAGTGATGATGAAGGTTCTCCCCCTAAGTATGAATTGCCAGTTGTTCCTGAGGGTTATGTTATGGATGAAAAAACTACTAGAGATATTCTTGCTTGCAACGATAGATCTGATCTTAAGAACTTCTTAGCTAAGCTGAAATAGAAATCTCTAAATGCTAGAATGAAATATGACCCTTCTTTTGCTACTTCACCAATTTTTGTTACTGATAAGGATTATGAATTCTCTCTCGATCCTGAGATAATTACTTTGGTTGAATCTGATCCTTTCTGTGGCTATGAATCTGAAACTGTTGTGGCACATCTTACTAAATTGAATTATATAGCCACCCTGTTCACTAATGATGAGAAATCTCACTACTACTATATCCTTAAGATATCTCCATTCTCATTAAAGGTTGATGCTAAACTTGGTTTAATTCTCTTGATCCTGGCTGTGTGCGTAGTCCCCAGGATATGATTTATTACTTCTCTGCTAAATATTTCCCTGCTCATAAGAAACAAGCTGCCTTGTGGGAAATATATAATTTTGTGGAAATTGAAGAAGAGAGTCTCCCACAAGCTTGGGGGAGGCTTGTCCGGTTACTTAATGCTTTGCCTGATCATCCTCTTAAGAAAAATGAAATACTTGGTATCTTTTATAATGGACTAACCGATGCTTCCAAGGACCACTTGGATAGTTGTGCTGGTTGTGTTTTCAGGGAAAGAACAGTCGATCAAGCTGAATTGCTATTGAATAATATGTTGACTAATGAAAATAATTGGACTCTTCCTGAGCCAACTCCTAAACCAACTCCGAAAAAGAGGGGTGTTCTATTTCTCAGTCCTGAAGATATGCACGAGGCAAAGAAATCTATGAAATAAAAAGGTATTAAAGCCGAAGATGTTAAGAATTTACCTTCTGTTGAAGAAATACACGGTCTTAATATACCACCTATTGAAGAAACACATGGTCTTGATAACCCAAGACATGTAGTAAAGGTAAATTCTCTCTATAGATATGATAAAGTTGAAATTCCGTCTACTAAGTTTCCTACCCAATGTTTAGATGAATTTGATGACTTTATGGCTAGACAAGAAAACTTCAATGCTTATGTTGGTACAGAATTAAAGAGTAACTCTTACATGATTGGACGCTTGAGTGATTATATGGCTAGAATTAAAGGTGAACTTAAACTCATTAGTAAATATGCTTCTATGGTTACCACTCAAGCAGAACAAGTACTTAAAGATCAAAGTGATTTGCTCGATGAATTAAATAATAAGCATGATTTTGCTGTTAGAGTGGCTACTAGAGCGGGTAAAATGACTCTAGAACCTTTGTATCCTGAAGGCCACCCTAAGAGAATTGAGCAAGATTCTCAGAGAAATAATTTAGATGCACCTAGTCCTTCTAAAAAGAAGAAAAAGAAAAATGATATGACTTTGCATGCTTCTAGTGAACCTGATGTAGACACACCTAAGAATCCCAATGATATTTCTATTTCTGATGCTGAAACACAATCTGGTGATGAACATGAACCTAGTGATAACGTTCATGTTGATGCTCAACCTAGCAATAATAATGATGTAGAGATTGAACCTGCTGCTGATCTTGATAACCCACAATCTAAGAATCAATGTTATGATAAGAGAGATTTTGTTGCTAGGAAGCACGGTAAAGAAAGAGAACCATGGGTTTAGAAACCCATGCCTTTTCCTCCTAAGCCATCCAAGAAAAAGGATGATGAGGATTTTGAGCGCATTGCTGAAATGATTAGACCTATCTTCTTACGTATGCGCTTAACTGATATGCTCAAAGTAAATCCTTATGCTAAATACATGAAGGATATTATTACAAATAAAAGAAAGATACCGGAAGCTGAAATTTCCACCATGCTTGCTAATTATACTTTTGAAGGTGGAATACCTAAGAAACTTGGAGACCCAGGAGTACCAACTATACCATGCTCCATTAAAAGAAACTATGTTAAAACTGCTTTATGTGATCTTGGAGCTGGTGTTAGTGTTATGCCTCTCTCTTTATATTGTAGACTTGAATTGAATAAGTTGACACCTACTGAAATATCTTTGCAAATGGCTGATAAATCAACTGCTATACCTTTCGGTATTTGTGAGGATGTGCATGTTGTGGTTGCAAACGTTACTATTTTAACGACTTTGTTATTCTTGATATTCCCAAGGATGATAGTATGTCGATTATCCTTGGTAGACCCTTTTTGAATACTGCAGGGGCTGTTATTGATTGCAACAAAGGCAATGTCACTTTTCATATTAATGGTAATGAGCATACGGTACACTTTCCGAGGAAATAACCTCAAGTTCACAGTATCAATTCTATTGGAAAAATTCCAAGTACCATTATTGGAGGTTTTGAATTTCCTCTTCCTACTGTCAAGAAGAAATATGATATTCTTATTATTGGGGATGTTCATATCCCCGTTGAGATAACCTAGTGTTATTCAAAATTTCTCCGGTTCCATGTTATTTGGAATGAGTTTGTTAACAAGACTTGATCAACCGTGTTAGTGGATTCCGTTTGATGATCATGAGATGGATGAAATTAGAAGGCACAACATTCTGTACCCTCCTTTTACTTTATGTTATTTAGATTAAATAAAGCAAAAATAGTATTTTCTGTCTGTTTTCTGAATTATCCATGCAATAAAAAAATACCTGAAAATAAAAGTTCTCCAAATGCCCTGCCAATTTAGTATGATTTTTTCTGGAATATTTGAGAATATTTGGCACTAAGAACACAGCAGGGGGAGCTGGCACCTGGCCACGAGGGTCCAGGGCGCGCCCACCCCTACAGGGCGCGCCCCCTGCCTCGTGGGCCCATGGTGGCCCCCCTCCACTTATTCCTACACCCACACACTTCATCTTCCTCCCAAAAAATTCACCATCCAGCTCAAGCACGAGTTCTAGCTCACTTTGCTGCCATTTTCGATCTCCTTGCTCAAAGCTCCATTCACAAAACTGCTTTGGGGGATTGTTCCTTGGTATGTAACTCCTCCAATGGTCCAATTAGTTTTTGTTCTAGTGCTTTATTCATTGCAATTTTTTGCTTCCTAGGTGACCCTGTTCTTGAGCTTGCATGTCAAATTTATATGGTCCCAAGTAATTTTAATGCATGATATAGGCTCTAGGCACTTGTGGGAGTAGTTGCTATCAATCTTGTTGAGTTTGATTCACTTCTATTTTGAGTTACTAAAAATTTCAGAAATTTTCAGAAAAAGATGAAGAGATTGTTCTTGAGGGGCTATTCTAGCCAAGGCTCTAAGAATAAACAAGCTAAGGAGAAGGAAAAGGCCAAGTACAATCTTCCTCGTGTGGCGGAAGTATGACCGTGTGAATGGCCTTGTGATGATTTCTTGAGAGCAGCCGAGATTTATGATGATTTTTATTCATTAGTTGATAATGCAGGCCTCACCGACTTCCTCCACGACCAGATCGAACAGTATCTTACTCACCAATACTTTCATGCAAAACTTCTACTATTATCCTAAGAAATCACCTCCTTCAATAGAGTTTCATTTATATGATGTTGCTAGGGAGATGCCACTAGATGAATTTTGTGTGGTTTTCAAGATACCTTTCGGGGGCAGCTTAGAGGAGCCACATCGTAAAGATGTGGATGGATTTATTGATACTATTACCATATGGGAATCAAGGAAGGTTTCCGATTCAAGAATTACTAGCATACATTTTCCTGTTTTATGCTACTTTGCCATATTTGCTAGTCGATACTTAATTGGTCACGGAAACTATGGAAACCTTAGTGTTCCTGATATTATTATTTTGTTCCATGCCTTATTTCGTGATAACTCTGTTAGTATGGGTGCTATTATTGCTAAACGATTAAACCTGAACCATACCAAGGGCCCCATCTTTGGAGGTATCTATGCTGCACGCCTTGCTAAACATTTTAGGATACCTATTAGGCATTTTGAGAAAGAGGAAAAATTGCTGCCCCTTTCTAGATTATAAGAGCATGGTAGCGCATGAGTTTTTTTGTTAAAAATGATGATAAGATACTTCTGTATAATTTGAGATTTCATAAGAAACACAGTGAGACTATTATCTTGCATGTGCCCTCTTTGTTTGATTTAACCGCAGGCCATTACCTCGTCTTGCCGGCGGCCATTTACGCGTACCGGGGCCAGACATCAGCTCCAGAGCCTGAGCCGGAACCACCACTTGACCCTTATCGACCATCATCTTATCAGTGGGATCCAGAGGAGATCGCCAGCCAGTGGCAATATGATGACACTCCTCAGTACGCCGGAGAGAGTAGCCATGATCCATGGGCATAGATCAACTTAGGCCAAAATCCTAAGCTTGGGGGAGTACGTATTTCTCACCGACATTACATTCATGTTCACACACTCATTCTAGTTGTTGGTGCTCATACTTTTTCATTGTACTATCCATGCTAGTTTAATTTCTTTTTCTAGCTTTCTTCTTGTGAGTTTGATAAACCTTAAGAAAAACCAAAAAATTAGTTAGTTTACTTTCCATGCTTGTAGTAGTAATTAAAAGAAAACCCAAAAAGATTTCTCGTTCTTCTTTTGCTTGTTGGGAGATTTCCCGTGTAAATTCTTTTATTTCCTTTGGGGGTCGAGAGGAGAAGACCATAATGAAAATGTTTAAGTGGCTCTCATATGCATGATTGTTGATTTAACCAAGAGCCTATATTACCTTGTCTTCTCCCTTGAATTGATGCTTGCAGATTCCATCTTAGTCCAATCAATGTTGAGGATATCGCTTATCGTTATCGTCTCGGTCAGCTAGGGATTAGAGATTAATCAAAAATCGGTCGATTAATCGATTTTCTCGGTCGACTATTAATCGAATATTTTTTTTGCAATCTCAGGTTCCCAACACTAAAATACGCTATATTCAACAACAAAACAATATTTGATAGAAGTGTTACCTTGATTTCTAGCCTTTGAATCCTCATATAATGGCAAACAGAATAGGACAATAGTAAGTATTTCGTAACAAGGTCCACAAAACATAAATAAACATAGTTTTTGCAAACTTCGTGCTATGAATAGGTCTGATTTATCGGTAGATTCCTGATGACCCACAAGTATAGGGGATCTATCATAGTCCTTTCGATAAGTAAGAGTGTCGAACCCAACGAGGAGCAGAAGGAAATGATAAGCCGTTTTTAGCAAGGTAT
This sequence comes from Triticum timopheevii, assembly GCA_963921465.1. Taxonomy (NCBI): domain Eukaryota; kingdom Viridiplantae; phylum Streptophyta; class Magnoliopsida; order Poales; family Poaceae; genus Triticum; species Triticum timopheevii. Next base: position 441,379,902 of record OY997274.1, on the reverse strand, counting down.
TCTCTGCAAGTACTGAAATAAGTGGTAACAGATAGTTTTGTGATAAGATAAATTGTAACGAGCAACAAGTAAAAAAGAGTAAATAAAGTGCAGCAAGGTGGCCCAATCCTTTTTGTAGCAAAGGACAAGCCTGGACAAACTCTTATAATAGGAAAAGTGCTCCCGAGGACACATGGGAATATCGTCAAGCTAGTTTTCATCACGCTCATACGATTCACGTTCGGTACTTTGATAATTTGATATGTGGGTGGACCGGTGCTTGGGTGCTGTTCTTACTTGAACAAGCATCCCACTTATGATTAACCTCTATTGCAAGCATCCACAACTACAACAAAAGTATTAAGGTAAACCTAACCATAGCATGAAACATATGGATCCAAATCAGCCCCTTACGAAGCAACGCATAAACTAGGGTTTAAGCTTCTGTCACTCTAGCAACCCATCATCTACTTATTACTTCCCAATGCCTTCCTCTAGGCCCAAATAATGGTTAAGTGTTATGTAGTCGACGTTCACATAACACCACTAGAGGCTAGACAACATACATCTTATCAAAATATCGAACGAATACCAAATTCACATGACTACTAATAGCAAGACTTCTCCCTTGTGAAGGAGTAATCAACACTACTAGCAACCTACTAGCACCAATCCCGGACTTGGAGACAAGAATCAGATACAAGAGATGAACTAGGGTTTGGAGATGAGATGGTGCTGGTGAAGATGTTGATGGAGATTGCCCTCTCCCGATGAGAGGAGCTTTGGTGATGACGATGGTGATGATTTCCCCCTCCCGGAGGGAAGTGTCCCCGGCAGAACAGCTCTGCCGGAGCCCTAGATTGGTTCCGCCAAGGTTCCGCCTCGTGGCGACGGAGTCTCCTCCCGAAAGGTTGCCTTCTATTTTTTTCTCATCAAAATACTTCATATAGGAGAAAATGGGCGTCGGAGAGCCACCAGGGGGCCCATGAGGTAGGGGGCGTGCCCCAGGGGGGGCGCCACCCACCCTCGTGAGCAGGGTGTGGGCCCCCTGGCCTTCATCTTTGGCGACGATTTTTCTTTATTTATTTTAAGATATTCCGTGGAGTTTCAGGACTTTTGGAGTTACGCAGAATAGGTCTCCAATATTTGCTCCTTTTCCAGCCCAGAATTCCAGCTGCTGGCATTCTCCCTCTTCATGTAAACCTTGTAAAATAAGAGAGAATAGCCATAAGTATTGTGACATAACGTGAAATAACAACCCATAATGCAATAAATATTGATATAAAAGCATGATGCAAAATGGACGTATCAACTCCCCCAAGCTTAGACCTCGCTTGTCCTCAAGCGAAAAGCCAGTAACAATAAATATGTCCTCATGTTTAGAGGTAGAGGCGTCAAAATAAAATAAAATACGGACATGAAGGCATCATGATTATTTCCATAACGGCAACATATATAGATTTTGTCATATGATTACTTATATTCAAGTGATGATCTTTTCACAATGCAAAAGTATGAATCAGAAACCTTATTGAGCACCAACAAATTATAACCTCAGTCTTTGAAGCAATTGCAATTTATCATAACATCGGAAAGAGTCTATGTCAGAGCTTAAAAGCAAGTCCACATACTCAACTATCACTTAGTCCTTCATAATTGCTAACACTCACGCAATACTTGTGGTTACGGAGTTTTAATCGGACACAGAGAAAGATAGGGGCTTATAGTTTTGCCCCACAACCTTTTACCTCAAGTGTAATGTCAACAATAATAATTCATGCTCCCCTACATCCAATTAGATATATATATATATATATATATATATATATATATATATATATATCATGTTCTTTCCAACATGCTGAGCTTGCCAAAGGATAAAATGAAAAAGGAAAGGTGAAGATCACCGTGACTCTTGCATAAAATAGAGGATAATAATAAAAGATAGGCCCTTCACAGAGGGAAGCAGAGGTTGTCATGCGCGTTTAGGGTTGATGCACAAAATCTTAATGCAAAAGAACGTCACTTTATATTGCCCCTTGTATGTGGACCTTTATTATGCAGTCCGTCGCTTTTATTACTTCCATAACAAGTTCGTACAAAGCTTATTTTCTCTGCACTAATAAGTCATGCATATTTAGAGAGCAATTTTTATTGCTTGCACCGATGACAACTTACTTGAAGGATCTTACTCAATCCATATGTAGATATGGTGGACTCTCATGGCTGAACTGGTTTAAGGGTATTTGGAAGCACAAGTAGTATTTCTACTTGGTGCTGAGAATTTGGCTAGCATGAGGGGGAAAGGCAAGCTCAACACGTTAGAGGATCCATGACAACATACTTTATCTCAGATGTAAGAAAACATAACTCATTATGTTGTCTTCCTTGTCCAACCTCAACTCTTTAGCATGTCATATTTTAATGAGTGCTCCCAATCATAAAAGATGTCAATGATAATATATCTATATGTGAAACCTCTCTTTCCTTATTACTTCCTATTAATTGCAACGATGACCAAAGCTATATTTGCCAACTCCCAACAACTTTTAATCATCATACTCTTTCTATGTGAAGTCATTACTTTCAATAAGATCAATATGAACTCTCTGATTCGTTTTATTCTTTTTATTCTTTCTATTTACCCAAGATCATGGCTAAATAATCAAGCCCTTGACTCAACACTAATCTTTATTATATAAAGCTCACGGACTCGACTACAAAGAAGGATCATAAAGCAAAACTCAAAACTAGATCATGCCATGACTTTATTCTACTAAATCAAGATACTACTAAAAGGATCGAACTAAGAAAAACGGTAAAGATTGGAGTTGTGATGGTGATACGATACCAGGGCACCTCCCCCAAGCTTGGCAGTTGCCAAGGGGAGTTCCCATACCCATGTGATTATATCTCCTTCTTTGTTGTTGACGGTGGAGGTGTTGTTGATGATGTAGGCTTGTCGTCCACCTTCCATGGAATAGGCTCACCATCATAGAAGGATGATCGAGTCTCCGGAATCCTCAAATCTGCAGCCAAACTCATCCTTTTGAATCTATATTCATACTCATAGTTTTGATTTTGCAGATCATAGATTTGGGCTTGGAGGTGCTCGATCTTCTCATGTAGCTTGAAGATGGCCTCCTCGGTGTTCTTGTCATCCGGCTCGTAGTTGTTGGTGAACTCCGCGAGCATCTTGTGGCTAGCGTTGATTCCACGCTCCACCATCCCCTGGCACTTGAAAACTTGTTGCTCCATTGCTTCGAGCCTTGACTCCATGCTTCTGGTTCCCTTCTCGAAGAACTTGTCCTTGGAAGCACTTGGGGTCATCATGATGATCTAGATCTGTCAGAAAAACAGCTCGAAACAAGAACAGGGGAGATTTGCGTGATACGAGAGTCAAAACCTTCGGGAGAATATATAATGAATTTTTACCGACCAAAATATGTATCGTGCAAGAAAACGGAGTCCGGAGGGCACACAAGGTGCTCACGAGGTAGGGGGGCGCGCCCAGGGGGGTAGGGCACACGCTCCACCCTCGTGGAGGCCTCGTGTCCTTCCCGGAATGCTACTTATTTTTCTATTTTTCTAAATATTCCAAAATGGAGAAATATTGCCATAAAAATTGTTTTGGAGTCGGTTTACTTACCGTACCACATACCTATTCCTTTTCGGAGTCTGGAACGGTCTGGAAAGTGTCCCTTATGTATTCCTCCGGGGTTACGGTTTCAATAATATTGGTTTCAACATTTATAGGATTACCCAAGATATAGTGTTTGATCCTTTGACCGTTTACCACCTTAGGATTTGTGCCTTCGAAGTTGTTGATTTTTATGGCACCAGAAAGATAGACCTCCTCGATAACGTAGGAACCTTCCCATTTAGAGAGAAGTTTTCCTGCAAAAAATCTTAAACGAGAGTTGTATAGCAACACATAATCACCTACATTAAACTCACGCTTTTGTATCCTTTTGTCATGCCATCTTTTAACCTTTTCTTTAAACAACTTGCCATTTTTATAAGCTTGGGTTCTCCATTCATCAAGTAAGCTAATATCAAATAACCTCTTCTCACTGGCAAGTTTGAAATCATAGTTGAGCTATTTAATAGCCCAATATGCCTTATGTTCTAGTTCGAGAGGTAAGTGACATGCTTTTACATAAACCATTTTATACGGAGACATACCCATAGGATTCTTATATGCAGTTCTATAGGCCCATAATGCGTCATCCAATTTCTTGGACTAATTCTTTCTAGACCTATTAACAGTCCTTTGCAAAATTAATTTGAGCTCTCTATTGCTCAATTCTACTTGACCACTAGACCGCGGGTGATATGGAGATGCAATTCTATGATTAACGTCATATTTAGCAAGCATTTTACGGAAAGCACCATGAATAAAGTGTGAACCACCATCAGTCATTAAATATCTAGGGACTCCAAACCTCGGAAAAATAACTTCCTTAAGCATTTTAATAGAGGTGTTATGATCAGCACTACTAGTTGGAATAGCTTCTACCCACTTTGTAACGTAATCAACAGCAACTAAAATATGTGTATATCCATTAGAGGCAGGAAAAGGTCCCATATAATCAAAGCCCAAACATCAAATGGTTCAATAACAAGTGAATAATTCATAGGCATTTCTTGGCGTCTAGTAATATTACCAATTCTTTGACATTCATCGCAAGACAAAAAGAAACTTACGGGCATCCTTGAAGAGAGTGGGCCAATAAAAACCGGATTGCAATACCTTATGTGCAGTTCTATGTACAGCGTGGTGTCCTCCATAAGCTTCGGAGTGACACTTGCGTAGGATCTGTTCCTGTTCATGCTCAGGTACACAACATCTAATAACACCATCTACTCCTTCTATATAAAGATGTGGGTCATCGCAAAAGTAATGTCGCAAATCATAGAAAAACTTTTTCTTTTGTTGGTATGTGAAGCTAGGTGGTATAAATTTAGCAACAATATAATTAGCATAATCAGCATACCATGGAGTGCTACGAGAAGTGCTTATGACATTTAATTGTTCATTCGGAAAGCTATCATCAATAGGTAGTGGGTCATCAAGAACATTCTCTAACCTAGATAAGTTATCTGCAACGGGGTTCTCAGCACCTTTTCTATCAACAATATGCAAATCAAATTCTTGCAGCAAGAGAACCCATCTAATAAGTCTAGGTTTTGCATCTTTCTTTTCCATAAGGTATTTAATAGCGGCATGATCCGTGTGAATAGTTAATTTAGAATCAACAATATAGGGTCTGAATTTATCACAAGCAAATACAACTGCTAAAAGTTCCTTTTCGGTAGTAGCAAAATTTCTTTGAGCATTGTCTAGAGTCTTACTAGCATAATGGATAACATTTAATTTTTTATCAACTCTTTGCCCTAGAACAGCACCTACAGCGTAATCACTAGCATCACACATAATTTCAAAGGGTAAATTCCAATCAGGTGGCTGAACAACAGGTGCAGAGACTAATGCTTTCTTAAGTATTTCAAATGCTTCTACACAAACATCATCAAAGACAAATGGTACATTTCTTTGTAGTAAATTAGTCAGAGGCCGAGAAATTCTTGAGAAGTCCTTAATGAACCTCCTATAAAATCCGGTGTGACCAAGGAAACTTCTTATACCTTTGATGTCCTTGGGACATGGCATCTTTTCAATAGCATCAACCTTGGCTTTATCAACTTCAATACCTCTTTCAGAAACTTTGTGCCCCAAGACAATACCTTCATTAACCATAAAGTGGCACTTTTCCCAATTCAAGACAAGATTAGTTTCTTCACATCTCTGCAAAACTCGATCAAGATTGCTCAAGCAATCATCAAAAGAGGAACCATAGACGGAAAAATCGTCCATGAGAACCTCACAATTTTTTTTCACAAAAATTAGAGAATATAGCCATCATGCATCTTTGAAAGGTAGCAGGTGCATTACATAAACCAAAAGGCATACATCTATAAGCAAAAGTACCAAAAGGGCATGTAAAAGTAGTGTTTGATTGATCTCTAGCCAACACAGGTATTTGAGAGAAACCGGAATAACCATCTAGAAAGCAATAATGTGTATGTTTGCATAATCTTTCTAGCATTTGATCAATAAAAGGTAAGGGGTAATGATCTTTCTTAGTAGCTTTATTTAATTTCCGGAAATCAATTACCATCCTATGACCTGTGATAATTCTTTGCGGAATCAATTCATCTTTATCATTAGGGACAACAGTAATACCTCCCTTCTTAAGGACACAATGGACATGACTTACCCACTGACTATCAGCAACGGGATAAATTATACTTGCCTCCAGAAGCTTGAGTATTTCTTTTCTTACCACTTCTTTCATTTTAGGATTCAAACGTCATTGAGGATCACGAACTGGTTTGGCATCCGCTTCCAAATTTATTTTATGTTGACATAGAGTGGGACTGATGCCCTTAAGATCATCAAGAGTATATCCAATAGCGGCACGGTGCTTCTTCAGAGTTTTCAATAATCTTTCTTCTTCATGCTCTGAAAGGTTAGCACTAATAATGACATGATATATTTTCTTTTCATCAAGATAAGCATATTTAAGATTATCAGGCAACGGTTCAAGCTCAAACACGGGATCACCCTTGGGTGGAGGAGGATCCCCTAGGATTTCAACAGGCAAATTGTGTTGCAGAATAGGTTCCTGTTTAAAGAATACTTCATCTATTTCCCTTCTTTCATTCATGAACATATCATTTTCATGGTCTAGCAAATAGTGTTCTAAAGGATCACTAGGAGGTACGGCAATAGAAGCAAGACCAATAGTTTCATCTTTACTAGGCAATTCTTCCTCACGATGTTGTTTACTAAATTTAGAGAAATTAAACTCATGAACCATATCATCCAAGCCAATAGTAACAACATTCTTTTCGCAGTCTATCTTAGCATTAACAGTATTCAAGAAGGGTCTACCAAATATAATGAGGCAAAAGCTATCTTGTGGAGAACCAAGAACAAGAAAATCAGCAAGATATTTGGTTTTTCCACACAAGACTTCAACATCTCTAACAATTCCCATTGCAGATATAGTATCTCTATTGGCAAGTTTAATTGTAACATCAATATCTTCTATCTCAGCGGGTGCAATTTCATGCTTAATTTCTTCATACAAGGTAATAGGTATAACACTAGCACTAGCACCCATATCACATAAGCCATGATAACAATGATTTCCTATTTAACATAAATAACATGCATGCCTATCACAGGTCTATGTTTATCTCTAGCACAAGGTTTAGCAATTCTAGTAGTTTCACCACAGAATTGAATAACATGTCTGTCGGTGTCAAAACCGGTGGATCTCGGGTAGGGGGTCCCGAACTGTGCGTCTAGGCGGATGGTAACAGGAGACAAGGGACACGATGTTTTACCCAGGTTCGGGCCCTCTTGATGGAGGTAAAACCCTACGTCCTGCTTGATTAATATTGATGATATTGGTAGTACAAGAGTGGATCTACCACGAGATCAAGGAGGCTAAACCCTAAAACTAGCCTATGGTATGATTGTTGTGATGTATGTTATGTCCTACGGACTAAAGCCCTCCGGTTTATATAGACACCGGAGAAGGCTAGGGTTACTCGGAGTCGGTTACAATGGTAGGAGATCTACATATCCGTATCGCCAAGCTTGCCTTCCACGCCAAGGAAAGTCCCATCCGGACACGGGACAGAGTCTTCAATCTTGTATCTTCGTAGTCTTGGAGTCCGGCGGACGATGATAGTCCGGCTGTCCGGACAACCCCTAGTCCAGGACTCCCTCAGTAGCCCCCGAACCAGGCTTCAATGACGATAAGTCCAGCGCGTATATAGTCTTCGGCGTTGCAAGGCGGGTGAGGGAGTCCTGGACTAGGGGGTGTCCGGACAGCCGGACTATCATCGTCCGCCGGACTATCATCATCCGCCAGACTCCAAGACTACGAAGATACAAGATTGAAGACTCCGTCCCATGTCTGGATGGGACTTTCCTTGGCGTGGAAGGCAAGCTTGGCGATACGGATATGTAGATCTCCTACCATTGTAACCGACTCTGTGTAACCCTAGCCTCCTCCGGTGTCTATATAAACCGGAGGGCTTTAGTCCGTAGGACACAACACACATTACAACAATCATACCGTAGGCTAGCTTCTAGGGTTTAGCCTCCTTGATCTCGTGGTAGATCCACTCTTGTACTACCCATATCATCAATATTAATCAAGCAGGACGTAGGGTTTTACCTCCATCGAGAGGGCCCGAACCTGGGTAAAACATCGTGTCCCTCGTCTCCTGTTACCATCCGCCTAGACGCACAGTTCGGGACCCCCTACCCGAGATCCGCCGGTTTTGACACCGACATTGGTGCTTTCATTGAGAGTTTCTCTGTGTCGTCACCGATAGGCTTGATGGCATCTTCAACCAACAACACTGTCCAGGGTGAGACTTTTCTCCCCAGACAGATCTTCGTATTCGGCGGCTTTGCACTGCGGGCTAATTCGCTTGGCCATCTGGAGCAGATCGAAAGCTACGCCCCTGGCCATCAGGTCAGATTCGGAAGCCTAAACTTCATGGCCGATGTCCACGGAGACTTGATCTTCGACGGACCCGGGCCACAGCCAAGCGCGCCGCACTGTTGCGATGGGCATGATCTAGCTCTGCCGCAGAACAGTGCCTTGGTGGCCGCACGCGAATCCGCTCCGGCCATCAGTCCGGAGCCGATCGCCCGGATAGAGGATCGGTGGATAGACACCGCCTCGGGGGCTTCAACTTCCACGGCGATGGAGCCGAACATTAATCTTGTCCCCCGCGAAACTTGTGATTCCGAGGTGCCGGACTCCTTTCCGGATTCCGAACCTCCCACGCCCCTACCAATCAAATCGGATTGGGCGCCGGTTATGGAATTCACCGCCGCGGACATCTTCCAATACTCGCCTTTTGGCGGTATCCTGAATTCACTAAAGCATCTCTCGTTATCAGGAGAGCCCTGGCCGGACTATGGCCAGGATGGTTGGGATGCGGACGACGAAGAAATTCAGAGCCCACCCACCGCCCACTTTGTAGCCACTGTCGACGATCTAACCGACATGCTAGACTACGACTCCGAAGACATCGACGTTATGGATGATGATGCCGGAGACGAACAGGAACCCGCGCCCACAGGGCACTGGAAAACCACCTCGTCATATGACATATACATGGTGGATACCCCAAAAGATGGGGACGGCGAAGAAACAGCGGAGGCAGACTCTTTAAAGAAGCAGCCCAAACGCCGGCGTCAGCGGCGCCGCCCTAAATCCCGCCACAGCAAGAATGGAGATTCCGGCACAGGAGATAATAATACCCCAGAGAGTGCCGAAGACAATCCCCTCCAGCAAGACTCAGCGCAGGAGGATGCAGAAGCAAGCCCTCATGAGAGGGCGGCAGACGAAGAGGTTGAGGATCATAACTATATGCCTCCCTCCGAAGACGAAGCAAGCCTCAACAATGACGAATTCGTCGTACCTGAGGATCCCGTCGAACAAGAGCGTTTCAAGCGCAGGCTTATCGCCACAGCAAATAGCCTAAAGAAAAAGCAGCAACAGCTTGAAGCTGATCAGGACCTGCTGGCCGATCGATGGACCGAGGTCCTCGCGGCCGAAGAGTATAAACTCGAACGCCCCTCCAAAAGCTATCCAAGACGCAAGCTGCTCCCCCAATTAGAGGAGGAAGCATACATACCTCCATCACCAGCGCACGATATGGCTGACCGACCACCCCGTGGTCGTGACAGAGAGGCATCCAGGGACCCAGCCAAGACCGTACCCCGGCATCGCTCCAAAAGTACGAAGCCAAGAGGGAACGCGCCGGACTTGCGAGACATATTGGAGGACAAAGCAAGACAATCCAGATCCATCTACGGATCACGTGGGCGCCCCACGACCCACGACGAATACTGTCGCGCCGGATATAATAACCCCGGCCGGGCCGAGCACAGCAGACAGCGCTCTCTCGAGCTGCGTCGCGATATTGCTCAATACAGAGGCGCCGCACACCCGCTATGCTTCACTGACGAAGTAATGGATCATCAAATCCCTGAAGGGTTTAAACCCGTAAACATTGAATCCTACGATGGCACAACAGACCCCGCGGTTTGGATAGAAGATTATCTTCTCCACATCCATATGGCCCGCAGCGACGATCTCCACGCCATCAAGTATCTCCCACTCAAGCTTAAAGGACCAGCTCGGCATTGGCTTAACAGCTTGCCCGCAGAGTCAATTGGGTGTTGGGAAGACCTGGAGGCCGCATTCCTTGATAACTTCCAAGGCACGTATGTGCGACCACCAGACGCCGATGACCTAAGCCACATCATTCAGCAGCCAGACGAATCGGCCAGACAATTCTGGACACGGTTCTTGACGAAGAAAAATCAGATCGTCGATTGTCCGGATGCAGAGGCCCTTGCAGCCTTCAAACATAACATCCGGGATGAATTGCTAGCCCGACACCTGGGGCAGGAAAAGCCGAAATCCATGGCAGCCCTCACATCGTTAATGACCCGCTTTTGCGTGGGAGAGGACAGCTGGCTAGCTCGCAGCAACAATCTCCATAAAAATTCTAGCAGTCCGAATACTAAGGACAACAACGGCAGGTCACGTCGAAACAAAAACAAACGCCGCATTAACGGCGGCGATAAGGAGGATACGACAGTCAACGCCGGATTCCGAGGCTCTAAACCCGGTCAGCAGAAGAAGCCATTCAAAAGAACCACTCCGGGTCCGTCCAATCTTGACCGAATACTCGACCGCTTATGCCAGATACATGGCACCTCTGAAAAGCCAGCTAACCACACTAATAGAGATTGCTGGGTGTTCAAGCAGGCCGGCAAGTTAATTGCCGAAAACAATGACAAGGGGCTAAACAGCGACGACGAGGAAGAGACCCGACCGCCGAACAATAGAGGACAGAAGGGTTTTCCCCCACAAGTGCGGACGGTGAATATGATATACGCGACCCATATACCCAAGAGGGAGAGGAAACGTGCACTAAGGGACGTCTATGCGATGGAGCCAGTCGCCCCGAAGTTCAATCCATGGTCCTCTTGTCCGATCACTTTCGATCGAAGAGACCATCCGACCAGCATACGCCATGGCGGATTCGCCACATTGGTTTTAGACCCAATCGTCGATGGATTTCACCTCACGAGAGTCCTAATGGACGGCGGCAGTAGCCTAAACCTGCTTTATCAGGATACAGTGCGCAAAATGGGCATAGACCCATCAAGGATTAAACCTACAAAGACAACCTTTAAAGGTGTCATACCAGGAGTGGAAGCCAACTGTACAGGCTCAGTCACACTGGAAGTGGTCTTCGGATCCCCGGATAATTTCGGGAGCGAAGAGTTAATCTTCGACATAGTCCCGTTTCGCAGCGGCTATCACGCTCTGCTCGGACGAACCGCGTTTGCAAAATTTAACGCGGTGCCGCATTATGCATACCTAAAGCTCAAGATGCCAGGCCCTCATGGAGTCATCACGCTCAATGGGAATATGGAACGCTCCCTCTGAACGGAGGAACATACAGCAGCTCTCGCGGCAGAAGTACAAAGTAGCCTCTTAAGGCAATTCTATAGTCCGGCCGTTAAACAGCCGGATACAGCAAAACGCGCCCGAAGCAATACCAACCAAGACCACCTGGCACGATCAGAGCACGCGTAGCAATGCTGCCCCAACCCTCGCCCGCGCATCATCGCAATAATAACACTCCGCGTACATCATTACGCTTTGGAGATACCATGGGCACAGGGGAGGGGGCACGATCGCAACGGACCCAGAGTGCGGTTCGACCACACCGGGGGCTCGCAAGTGTGCCCCCCTTTTTTTATTTTTTATTTTCCTTCTTTTATGTACACAGGACTCCGTTAACCAGAAGCCCTGTCCGGCGGCGAACCTGCCGAACTCATGATGCAACAGTCAGGGACTAAAGAAGGCTGCGACGAACACTCAGGTGGTCTCAATTACGAGCATTAAATTCGATTATATACACCAAGTCCGCAGCTCACCCCTGGAGGGGGACATGTTTACTTAGTCCAAATCCCTTGCTTACCGCACTATTTGTATCAGTCCGCTCTACTAGCAGACTTTCTTTCATTAATAATGCAGCACCTTTTTGATTGCAATTGCATTACCTTTTATATATATATGCTCATTATATGACATTTTTGCGCCCGTATATTTTGGTACGGCCTAATACGCCAGGGGCTTGTGTTCCCCACTCTATGGTGTGATAAGTCCGAACACTTTCACAAGTGCGGCACCCCGAACTTATAGCATTATATGAATCGGCTCCGAATCATGTCTTGGTTCAATAGTTGGGTTTGCCCGGCTCCCACGTTTTGGTGCCTTATGTTCCGTTCTGTTGGCTAAGGTGGCACTGGGAGAACCACTACGATTGCGCCCCGGTTGAGCCGGGCGAGCGCCTCAGTGGAGAAAGCTAAAACTGACTGGCATGATAAGGCGAGAGACTGGTCGCTGTTCGAGAGGTTTTTTCGGGTCCTTAAAGACTCACGCCGCTTCGAGCGAAGTTCCGGACAATGTCCGACGAAGGCGTGGATAGCACCCCGGATTCGGTCTTCCGAATACTAGGGGCTTCGCCGAAATTTAAAATTATAGAATTCTATGGCTAAGTGAGAGTGTTCAAGCATTATAAGTCCGGTTGCCTTGTTCGTTGTGTTGAGCGCCTCCCTCGATGGACCCAACAATGGGAACAAGAGTGCTCAAGTTTATCCCGAACACCCCAGCACTCGTGGCTTGGGGGCTGAAGCCAACGACTTGCCATCTCTCAGATTTTATAAACGGCCGCACAGAAGGTAATATTTTAAATTAAAAAAGAGTTGCTCAAAGCGCACATGAACAAAGTTTCAGCGCACAGGATAATACATAGCAAATTCACTCAAAGATTACATTTCTGGGGCACTCATCCGCAATATCGCGGGCTCCCTTCAGGACAGATTTATAATACATCTCGGGCGTGCGATACTCCTTGCCCGGTGGCGGTGGGTCCGTGAGAAGCTTCTCCGCATCCAACCTGCCCCATTGCACCATTGTGCGGGCGAGGGCCCGGCGAGCGCCTTCAATACAGGCGGAGCGCTTGATGACATCCACCCAGGGGCATGCATCCACCAGCCGCCGCACGAGGCCAAAGTAGCTCCCAGGCATGGCCTGTCCAGGCCACAGCTGGACTATAAGGCCCTTCATGGCCTCTTCAGCTACCTTGTGGAGTTCGACCAGCTGCTTCAGCTGGTCGCTTGGGGGCACCGGGTGTCCGGCCTCAGCGTACTGAGACCAGAAGACTTTTTCCGTCGAGCTCCCCTCCTCGCCACGATAGAATGTGGCGGCATCAGACGCACTACGCGGCAGATCTGCAAACGCCCCTGGAGAGCTCCGAATGCGGGTAAGTGTCAGGTATTTTACATTAACATGCTTGCTTTGCATGAAAAATGCCTTACCCGCCGCTATTTTCTTTACATCTTCAACCTCCTGAAGGGCCTTATGAGCTTCGGCCTTGGCGGACTTGGCAATTTCGAGAGCCGAGGCAAGCTCGGACTCTCGAGTCTTGGAGTCACGCTCCAACCTCTCATGTTTCTCCATGAGAGCCTAGAGCTCTTGCCGTACTTCCGCCACCCGTGCCTCCTGCTTTTCTCTCTCTGCCCGTTCCGCGGCCGCACTGCGTTCGGCCGCAGACACAGCCTCCTTTAGGGCTGCCACCTCGTTAGTGGCCCCTGCAATACACACATTATCCTTGTTAATTTTATTGCAACCAAAATACTTTTCTGTAAGGTAACCATTCAAAGCGGTGTGAATCACCTTCTTTGTCCTCGAGCTGCTTCTTGGCATGGCCGAGCTCTTGCTCGGACCGCTCGAGATCCTTTTTCAGCACATCGACCTCCGCCGTTAGTGCGGTAGAGGTCAGCAGCGCAGCCTGCAAACCCATATTAACATATGTTAAGCAACCCTGCGCATATCTTGTTAGATCCTTAGTCCGTCTTTCCTTTCCGAACACCGAACTGAGCATCAGGGGCTACTGTCTATGCGGTATTACATTACATAATTTTAACTTCTTACCTCAAAGCCTGTTAGAAGGCTGCTGCAGGCTTCGGTCAGCCCGCTTTCGGCGAGCTGAACCTTTCGAATCACCGCACTCATGATAGTGCGGTGTTCTTCCTCGATGGAAGCTCCTTTAAGCACCTCCAACAAGTTATCCGGCGCCTCCGGTTGGACGGAGGCCGCCGGTGTCACGGTCTTGCCCTTCTTTCAAAGGGGCCACTTGCCGGACTCTGGAACCACTGCGGGTTCCGGTGTAGAGTCCGGCGCAAAGTCCGGGAGGCTGCCTGACGGCGCCTCCGGAGCCTCCTCCTGATGGGTCCCTCTCTGGGATCCCACCTCTGCGTCCTCGTCGGCGCGTGGGGTAGAGGCAGTCGGAAGTGAATCCACATCCGACGGGGCCAACGACCCGCTCGATGAGTCGGGGAGATCGTCATCGGCCGGACTACGGACAGAATGCGGCGTTAGAAGGACACTACGCGACATAAAAGATGTTGCATATCAAGGATCCGGATACTTACGATCTCGCCGGACGCCTGGCCCTTGGAGGCCATTCATCCTCGCCAACGGTGGTGTTGGCGAAACTGTCCGGGGGGATAGTTCTCCCCCTCTTGGACCCTTCGGCCTCCCCTATTGGGGAAGCCTTCCTCTTCTTCTCTCCCTCTTCTGGGAGAGAAACCTCCTCGTCTTCAGGGGAGGAGTCCGCCTCGTCGTCGGACACCTGATTGCGGGAACTCTTTCGAGTCCCTGCGGCCACCTTCTTGGCCTTCTTCTCCGGCACCACATGCGGTGCCGGAACCAGCAGCCCTGCTAAACGGGCATCCACTGGGTCTTCTGGCATGGGAGCCGGGCTGATAAGCTGCTTGGCCTTCTCCATCCATTCCTGTCAAAGGAAAGGAAAGAATGAAACCCTCTTATAATCAATTCGATTACTACAAAGTGTCCCGTAATGGGGTTGAATCACTTACCTCGTCAGTTGGATACTGCGAGCTGAATCCGCGATCTTCCGTCGCGGATGCGGGGGCTTTGGCGCCCTTAAACAGCACCCTCCAGGCACCTTCGTATGTCGTATCGAAGAGCCCGCTCAGCGCCTGGTGCTGTTCCGGATTGAACTCCACAGATTGAATGCCTGTTCTTGGCATGGGAGAATCCGGCGGATGAGCATGACTTGGACCACGTCGACGAGCCTGAGCTTATTGCTCACCAGCTTCTGGATGCAGGTTCAGAGTCCATTCACCTCCTTCGAATCGCCCCACAGCAAGCCCTTCTCTTTCTAGGAGGTGAGCTGCGTGGGGACACCATAGCTAAACTCGGGGGCCACCGCCCATGTGGGCTTGCGCGGCTCGGTGATGTAGAACCACCCCGATTGCCACCCCTTGACGGAGTCCACGAAGGCCCCTTCGGGCCAAAGGACGTTGGGTAATTTACCCAACATGGTGCCTCCGCATTCCGCTTGCGTACCCAGCACAACCTTTGGCTTGACGTTGAAGGTATTGAGCCACAGGCCGAAGTGGGGCCGGATGCAGAGGAAGGCCTTGCACACGACGATGAAAGTCGAGATGTTGAGGATGAAGTTCGGCGCCAGATCATGGAAATCCAGGCCGTAATAGAACATGAGCCCCCGGACGAATGGATGGAGCGGAAAGCCCAGTCCGCGGAGGAAGTGGGGAAGGAAGACGACCCTCTCGTGAGGCTCGGGGGTAGGGACGAGCTGCCCCTCGTCGGGCAGCCGATGCGCGATATCGCCGGAAAGATATCCGGCGCTGCGCAGTCTGGTGATGTGCTCCTCCTTAACGGTGGAGGCCAACCATTTGCCTCCTGCTCCGGACATATTCGGAGAAGGTCGAGGCGAGATGCGCGAGCTTGGGCGTTGGAGCTTGAGTACGCGGAGGTGGATAAGCAAAGGAGGAAGAAGGCGTAGGTGAGAAGGTAAATCCTTATCCCTTATATGTAGGCGGACGAAAACTGTGCATCCCGCTGGCCTGATAAAACTCGCTTATCTCCCAAGCGCCACCATCAATGGCGCGGTTGGGTTACCCACGTCCGTATTGATGAGAATCCCGGAATAAGGGGAACACGATCTCTGCTTCGACAAGACGTGCCAAGGAAACCGCTTCGCTAAACGTGCTGAGGTGGTATAGTAAAAAACGATTCAAACAAAGGCTTGGTAGCGGTGTGATGTCACGCCGCGTAATACGTCAGCAGATTGGACTGGTGTACATTTTATTCTCTCTATGGTAGAATGTGGAATTTATTTTGCAGAGCCGGACACTATCCTGGTGTTCATGATCTTCTCTGGATTATTCAAGGGAGGAACCCGCCTTGCAATGCCGAACATTATGCGCGCCGGACTTATCGTCATTGAAGCCTGGTTCAGGGGCTACTGAGGGAGTCCTGGACTAGGGGGTGTCCGGACAGCCAGACTATCATCGTCCGCCGGACTATCATCGTCTGCCGGACTCCAAGACTACGAAGATACAAGATTGAAGACTCCGTCCCGTGTCCGGATGGGACTTTCCTTGGTGTGGAAGGCAAGCTTGGCGATACGGATATGTAGATCTCCTACCATTGTAACCGACTCTGTGTAACCCTAGCCTCCTCCAGTGTCTATATAAACCGGAGGGCTTTAGTCCGTAGGACACAACACACATTACAACAATCATACCGTAGGCTAGCTTCTAGGGTTTAGCCTCCTTGATCTCGTGGTAGATCCACTCTTGTACTACCCATATCATCAATATTAATCAAGCAGGACGTAGGGTTTTACCTCCATCGAGAGGGCCCGAACCTAGGTAGAACATCGTGTCCCTCGTCTCCTGTTACCATCCGCCTAGACGCACAGTTCGGGACCCCCTACCCGAGATCCGCCGGTTTTGATACCGACAGCGGGTTCTCCCTTCAAGTTCCATGTACCTGCCGAACAGTGTCCGGCTTCATCATAAATACTGTGCTTCTTGGCTTCTACGCCCAATAATGGCCTTCTTCCACGCGTCGCTCGAATGCGAAAAGCCAGGGTGTCTTTTATGTTTCACCCCCTAGTCGTGCGACTCATCCGCCTACAAAAGAGGCAAAAATCCAGATCCAAACCACACCATCTTCCTTCCGCGAATACTTCATCGGAGCGCGCTTGACCTAAAATCCATTCCATCATGGACCGTCGACGCGGCTCTTCTTCTCGCGCTCCCAGCCCACCGCCAGGGGATTGGAGGAGGCGCTCTGTTCCACACAACGAGCTAGTGAAGCTCCAAGCGGGGGGATATCTCCCTCCGGCCTTCATGGTCCCGGTTCGAGCCGGGCTGGCCACCTACCAAGGTGGGAAGCAAGCGGAGGCTACCTCAAGTCCCAACAAAGGGGAGCGGGTATGCTTCGTCCCCTATCTGATAAGGGGACTCGGATTTCCAATACATCCGTTTCTCCGCGGGCTCCTGGAGTTCTACGGACTCCAGCTCCATCACCTCACACCCGCCTCTATGCTGCATGTCGCGGGTTACGTAGCTCTTTGCGAGCTGTTCCTAGGCATCGAGCCCCATTTTGCGCTGTGGAAGAGGCTGTTCTGCCTCATACCCCGTTCTCACGAGGGATCTATATACCAAGTGGGCGGCGCTGAAGTATGGCGCATTGCCGGGACCGGATATCCATCCGGGACCCCTAAGAAGGCATCCGAAGACTGGCCTTCGGAATGGTTTTACATAGAAGACGCTCCGCTGCCGGACCCAATCCGGGTCGGCCTCCCGGAGTTCAATGCCGCTCCTCTGAAGAAACGCCTTAGTTGGCGCCCGCGGAGTCCCCAATTGGAAGAAGACAAGAGCGTCCATTATCTGATGGGCCGAATAAGATTACTAGCCCATTCCGGATTGACCATGATCGGAATCATGGCAATATGCATCATGCGGGGAGTACAGCCACTTCAATACAGGGGCCACCCCATGTGGGATTTCAACGGGAGGACGACGCCACCCGCCACGGCCGCAAAGGACCGGATTCGACCGAGGACCTGGTGCAGATCCTGTCCGGCCTGTACAAGGGGGAAAAGGAGGATTTCCTTCGAACGAACCCCTTGAATGGGTTTTCCATGAACAACCCTAGAAGCTGGGTAAGCGAACATTCTTAAGGGCTCAACCCATGCTTCCGAAGTTTAGGTTTCTTACATTATGTCTTCGGCGCAGGAACTACGCCGGACTGTGGAGGACATGGTAAGTCCCACTCCGCAGCCCGAGGATCCAGAAAGATCCCTGGATCCGGCCTCCGAAGAGGACCCGGATATCAAGGTGGAGCTGATCGATGGGGTGTTCCACTAACTCAGCATGGATAACGCTTTAGTCGCCATTACGGTGGACTACCCCGGACTGTATCCGGCTTCCCAGGTGACTGTGACCGAGGTCCGGACACCATTATCTCTTTCTTGCCCATTTCTGACCTTCGCGAACGATGGTGTTTTACAGGAAGCGCCTTCAAGGCGAGAAGCCGAGCCCGCGGCGGCTAACCAACAAAGGTCAGTCCGGACCAGCAGGCGGAAAAGGAGCACGGTACGGACTGAAATGTCGCCGCAAAGGTATAGCTCATATTTTAAATTTTCAGAGCAACGTTCCTAGGAAGCGTCTGAGTGCTCATGATCTTTTTAGGAGAAAGAGCGCCCGCCAGACTGCGGGCGTAGAGGTTGCCGATCTGACCTATACCGGCCAGGCTCCAGCGCCCGGCCTGGAGGGGGAGGCAAGCGTAAGGCGCGGGCCGGATACTCCTCCGACGGAGGATGCCGACAGACTGTCCGCCACCAAGTCTGAGGTGGAGAGTGCCATGAACCACAGGCGCCGCCGGACAGTATTTCGTGAAGGGTGCTTCTCCCCTGAGGCATTGGACGCCTTTAACACAGGGGACGCGCACCTCCGTGCTGCTCAAGATGGTTTTACCGGAGCCATGGAGCAGTATCTAAAAGACATACGGGTAAGGGAATTTTAATGGTTATATATGCCAGTAGCCCCCGAGACTTAAAGTAGTTATGTTAACTGATTTAAGGATCATTTGAAACGCAGGCTCTTATCGAGAAGAATGCCTAGCTGTCTCAGGAGCTGCAAGAATGCAAGGCCCAACTTGAGGCCGCGCTTGCTGCCGCAGGAGGAAGCGCAGAGACCCCTCCTGGTAACACATTTTTATTAATAAATATAAGCGCTGTGCGGCGTGCACGCAAGTCTAATAATGACATTGCAGGTGCCGCCGGACAAGATCCGGACAGGCAAGAATTACTACACCAGCTGAAGGCCGGCGAGAGGGTGCTGAATAGGGTGCAGCAAGAAAGGAACAAGCTCCAGGATGCCAATGCCAAGCTCGGAGAAGAGCTGAAAGGCGCTCGAGCCGGGCTGTCCGGCTCCGTTAAGGAGAATCAGCGGCTTCGTCGCGGCATTTATAGTAAGTGCTTGAGCGGACTCCTTTGAAAAGAAGAGTTCGGCGAAGAAGTAAATTGACATAATATGTCTTGTAGGTATACTCACAGGTCGCCCTGCGGAGGAGATGCCCATATCAACGGGTGATCAACTTCCCGAGCTATTGCAACTGCTCGAACGAGTTCGGCAGGCAATGAGCGGCGTCATCCAGGATTTATGGCCAGCCCTCTACCTACCCGAGGGCCTTGGGGAGCTTGCGAAGAAGCTTCAGGGAGTGCGGCAGCGCTTCCGTTTGTGGAAGATTTCGGCTTGCCATCAAGGTGCTAGGGAGGCTTGGGCCATGGTGAAGACGCGTTATAAGAAGGCGGATCCCAACCACATGGCCGAAGTTGGACCGATGGGGCCCGATGGGAAGGAGATCCCTGTGAGTTTAGTATACAGCCAGGTAGAGTTGGCTGCTAAATTTTCCCAACGGGACTGTAAGTTAGACAGCCTATTAGACGGGATTGAGGAGGAATACAATCAGTAAATTTGACAATGTATTTTTTAAAATGACATGTGAAATGCCTTCTAGCCGGATTGTATATCGTTTGTCTTTGCCGACCTTTTCGCTTCAACCTCGGGACCCTAGAGTCCGGAGTGTATCCGAATACCTTTTTGGTTAACAAACAACCGTGGTATGCATGGAGACCAGGCGTAGGGGTCATTAGTGCTTTATCAGACAAGTGCCCAACTAGTTATATTATATTACATGGTTAGTAAGAAACATATTCCAGGGAGAATAGTTCCGTTAAGGGTTCCTTTCCCTGGGAGGCATACCCTAAAGTGCATGCCCGGACTGCGAAAAAAAGCAGAAAAACATCTGGGGGCAGATAAATAAGTAGGTAAAAATCATCTTTCAAATCACCAACCGAATATTCCCTTAAGAACGCTAGCTTTCGGCTTCACCCAGTCTGAGGTACACATCCGGCTGACCCGGCAGTAACAATCGCAGAGGTGCTCCCTTTACCTCCTAGCCGAACAATCGGGAACGTAGGGGTAAGCACAGGAGCCAGGCAACCCAGCTTGGCCAAAACTTAAGTCATATCGGTGCATATAATGGTGAGTAAAAGGTACATGTGGAAGCTTGACACATGTGCTGGGCATGAAGCCCTTATAATTGAGCTTCTGGAAAAGAAGCCCCCAGGTATAATGAGTGCGGATGGCACATCAAGTGTATGTGAACAATGCGGAAGTAGGCCCTTAGGAGCTTTTTAGTAAAAAGGTTAGGGGAAGAAAGAGAAACAAAAGACAGCTGAAGTGTAAAAATTTGAACGGAGGAAGGGGACGAACTCTTAGTCCGGCGCTAGGCATAGAATCTTCGGAGGCGGGCTGCGTTCCATGGGTTCGGCTCGAGTCGGTTATCCAACACATTTCGTAGACGGTACGCTCCGCCGGTCAGGACTTGATCGATAATGAAGGGCCCCTCCCATTTGGGCTTGAGCTTGTCCTTTTTCTTGTCCGGCAGGCGTAGAACTAGTTCACCAACATTGTAAGTCTTGGCCCATACTTCTCTGCTTTGATATCTTCGGGCCTGCTGCTGATAGAATGCGGAACGAGCCTTGGCGACGTCGCGTTCTTCCTCCAATGTATCCAAGCTGTCCTGCCGATCCAGCTCGGCCTCTCTTTCTTCGTACATGCGCACTCGAGGTGAGTCATGAATAATGTCGCAGGGCAGGACTGCCTCTGCGCCGTATACCATAAAAAATGGTGTGAATCCGGTAGTACGGTTAGGCGTTGTTTGCAGCCCCCAGAGTATGGAGTCGAGCTCCTCAACCCAGTGCGTGTCAGATTTAGTAAGTGACCGCACTAGTCTGGGTTTAATGCCTCTCATTATTAGACCATTTGCTCGTTCCACTTGACCGTTGGTTTGAGGGTGATAGACTGAAGCGTAGTCGAGCTTAATGCCCATGTTTTTGCACCATGATTTAACCTCGTCGGCCGTGAAGTTCGTGCCGTTGTCGGTGATGATGCTGTGGGGGACACCGTAATGGTGTACGACCCTGGATATAAAGTCTATCACTGGTCCGGACTCTGCCGTTTTGACCGGTTTGGCCTCTATCCATTTGGTGAATTTATCCACCATGACCAATAGGTACCTTTGCTTGTGGGTTCCCCCTTTAAGGGGTCCAACCATATCAAGCCCCCAGACTGCTAACGGCCAGGTAATGGGTATAGTTTTGAGGGCGGTGGGTGGCATGTGTCTCTGATTAGCAAAGAGCTGACAACCGACGCATCTCTGGACTAAGTCCTGGGCATCTACCCGGGCCGTCGGCCAATAAAATCCTGTATGGAATGCCTTTCCTACAAGGGCCCAGGCTGCTGCGTGGTGTCCGCCTAGTCCGGCATGAATTTCAGCCAGGAGGTTTCGCCCTTCCTCTTCGGAGATACACCTTTGAAGGACTCCGGTTGTACTTTTCTTATAAAGTTCTCCCTCATGGACCTTGTAGGCTTTCGATCGCCGGACTATGCAGCGGGCCTCATTTTGGTCTTCGGGAAGTTCCTATATAAGCAGATAGGCCAGGAATGGTTCCGTCCACGGGGCAATTACTGCCATTATGTCGTGGGCTGAAGGTGTTATGTCATCGGCTGAATCGCCGGTTGGCGCGGTTGTTTCCGGTTTGTCATTTCCGGATTCCCCTTCCCATAGTACGGATGGCTTGAAGAGCCGTTCCAGGAAGATGTTTGGAGGGACAGCGTCACGTTTTGCGCCGATGCGTGCCAGTACGTCGGCTGCTTGGTTATTTTCTCGGGCTATGTGATGGAATTCAAGTCCTTCAAACCGAGCCGACATTTTTAGGACAGCGTTGCGATAGGCTGCCATTTTCGGATCCTTGGCGTCAAAGTCTCCGTTTATTTGGGATATTCCAAGGTTTGAATCCCCGCGCACCTCTAGGCGTTGAATGCCCATGAAGATTGCCATCCGGAGACCATGTAGGAGGGCCTCGTATTCGGCTGTGTTGTTGGAGTCCGTGTACATTATTTGAAGTACGTATTGGACTGTGTCCCTGGTTGGGGACGTCAAGACGACGCCAGCCCCCAGTCCGGCCAACATTTTGGAGCCGTCGAAGTGCATAGTCCAATTGGAGTATGCGCCGTACTCTTTAGGGAGTTCGGCTTCTGTCCATTCAGCAACGAAGTCAGCCAAAACTTGTGACTTTATAGCTCGCCGAGGCTTGTAGGTTATATCGAATGGTAGGAGCTCAATGGCCCATTTTGCAATCCTACCCGTTGCGTCGCGGTTGTTTATAATGTCATTGAGTGGTACTTCGGAGGCCACTGTTATCGAACACTCCTGAAAGTAGTGTCGGAGCTTCCGGGATGCCATGAACACCGCGTACGCTATCTTTTGATAGTGCGGGTAATAGGACTTGCAGGGTGTTAACACAGTGGATACGTAGTACACTGGTTTTTGAAGAGGGAATTTATGCCCTTCTGTCTCTCGTTCAACGACGAGTACCGCACTTACAACTTGATGTGTTGCTGCGATGTATAGCAACATAGGTTCGCCTAGGTTTGGCGCGGCTAGGACCGGATTTGTTGCCAATATGGCCTTTATTTCTTCGAGTCCGGCAGTGGCAACATCCGTCCACTCGAAGTGTTCGGTGCGCCTAAGGAGGTGATAAAGGGGCAGTGCCTTTTCTCCCAAGCGGGAGATAAAACGGCTTAGGGCTGCCACGCATCCTGTCAATTTTTGTATCAGTTTGAGGTCTTTTGGAATGTCCAACTGTGACAGAGCTCGGATTTTAGCCAGGTTTGCTTCAATTCCTCTACCGGATACAATGAAGCCCAGCAGCTTTCCGGCTGGTACGCCGAAAACACATTTTTCCGGATTCAACTTGATGTCATATGCTCTGAGGTTGTCGAACGTGAGCCTCAAATCGTCTACTAGAGTTTCGACGTGTTTTGTTTTGACGACTACGTCGTCTACGTATGCCTCGACTGTTTTGCCGATCTGGGTAGCCAGACATGTTTGAATCATGCGCTGATATGTTGCACCGGCGTTTTTAAGTCCGAAGGGCATCGTGTTGAAGCAGAATGGTCCGTATGGAGTGATGAATGCCGTTGCGGCTTGGTCTGCTTCCGCCATCTTGATTTGATGGTAGCCAGAGTATGCGTCGAGGAAGCACAACGAATGGCCCTACGGTAGCATCGATAATTTGATCGATGCAGGGGAGGGGGAAGGGATCCTTTGGGAAAGCCTTATTGAGGTCTTTAAAATCGACACATAGGCGCCAGGATTTGTCCTTCTTTGGTACCATTACCAGATTTGCTAGCCAATCCGGATGTTTGATATCTCTGATGAATCCGGCTTCCAATAGTTTGGCTAGCTCTTCTCCCATTGCCTGTCTTTTGGGTTCGAAAAATCGTCGAAGAGCCTGTTGGACCGACTTGAATCCTTTTAGGATGTTTAGGCTATGTTCTGCCAGTCTGCGTGGGATTCCAGGCATGTCCGAAGGATGCCAGGCAAAAATGTCCCAATTTTCCCGAAGGAATTCTCGCAGTGCGGCGTCTACCTCGGGGTTCAATTGTCCCCCAATGGAGGCCGTCTTTGTTGGGTCCGTTGGATGGACCTGGAATTTTATTATTTCATCTGCTGGTTTGAAGGATGTGGACTTGGATCTTTTATCAAGTATCACATCGTCCCTGTTTACCGTAGAGCGCAGCGCGGTGAGTTCTTCTGCCGCTAGAGCCTCAGATAGTGCCTCCAGGGCTAGTGCGGCTATCTTGTTTTTGGCGCGGAGTGCTGTGTCCGGATCACTAGCGAGAGTGATTATTCCGCCGGGCCCAGGCATTTTGAGCTTCATATACCCGTAATGGGGTACGGCTTGAAAAATTGTGAATGCCTCTCGTCCTAATATAGCGTGATATCCGCTGTTGAACGGGGCCACTTGGAACGTGACTTCTTCGGATCTGTAATTGTCTGGCGAGCCGAACACCACATCGAGTGTGATTTTTTCGGTGCAGCGCGCTTCTCGGCTAGGGATTATTCCTCTGAAGGTTGTGCTGCTTCGCTCAATACGGCTGCAATCGATTTCCATTTTTTGAAGAGTTTCCTCGTAGATGAGGTTTAGTCCGCTGCCGCCATCCATGAGGACCTTTGTAAGTCGAAAGTCGTCCACTATGGGACTAAGCACCAGTGCGGCTGGTGCTCGGGTTGTTCGGAATTTAGGTTCATTGCTGGCATTGAAGGTGATGGCTGTGTCGCTCCATGGATTTGCTGTTGCTAGTTGGTAGACTTCGGCGAGGCCGCGGATTGTTCGTTTTCGCATATTGTTTGATGCGAAGGTCTCGAAGACTGTTGATACCGTACCGGTATTGTTGGAGTGGTTTTCCGGGGCTAGAAGCTCCTCGCCAATTTTGGCCACCTGCCGTAATATCCAACATGCTCGAAGGCTATGTGTTGGGACGGCTCCCTCTGTACTATGAAGCTTACAGGGTCCATTGAGCCATCCCTCCAGTACGGTTCCGTGCCCTTTATGGGGTTTTTGCTTTTTGGTTTTTGCATCTGGGCCTGAGTGTGATGCACCCTTTTGTTGTGGACTGGGGTTGTATTCGGGGCCGGATTATCCCAAAATTGGTTTTCGGTTTTCCGGAAACTCTCCATCGCACAGTACTTTCGTACTATGGACGCCAGATCGGTGAAGCGTATAATTTTACGACGGCCGATGGCGTTCAATATTCCCTTGTCCGTGCAATTATTGCAAAAGATTGAGATTGCGTTTTCCTCTCGGCAGTCCTTTATCCTGTCCATAACCAGGAGGAATCTGGCCCAGTAGTGATGTACTGTTTCAGCGGGCTCTTGCCATATTAGAGATAGATCGCATATGTCTGGGCGGGTGGGTGGACTAAAATCCGGATCCCTACCCATCTTGGGGCTTAAAGGCCGAGGAGTTTCCGAATTCGGAAGCTTGGATTGCTGGACACGATCCAGCGAGTCTGGAACGATGCATGATTTTAAGTTCAATGCTCGATCAAAGTCCGTCCCTCCGCGGAAATCCGGCATGGAGGGTTCGGGAATCCGGACGTGACTAGTTTTCAATATAGGCGAAGAGTCGCCGCGTTGCTCCTCTACCACTGCGACGTGGTGGGTGGCCTGGGGAGAGTTAATCTCTCTCAGATCAGTTTTAAGCCCAACCTGATTGTAGTCTGTAGCGACTCCCAGGGCGGCGATGCGATCCAAGAGCTCGTTGACAGACGAGAGCTCTATTGGATCCAGCCGCTCAGCGAATTCCGAGCTGACGCGGAGATTGCTTTTGACGACTTGGGAAGTCATTGTCGAAGCAGTGGCCGGACAGGCGGTCATAAGAAAACCGCCTAGACGGATAGTTTGGCCGGCGGCCAAGGCCCCTTCGGCGAAAATACCGTCTTTGAAGACGGGTGGAGGCATCCTTCCTATCGGTGACGACACAGAGGAACTCTCAATGAAAGCACCAATGTCGGTGTCAAAACCGGCGGATCTCGGGTAGGGGGTCCCGAACTGTGCGTCTAGGCGGATGGTAACAGGAGACAAGGGACACGATGTTTTACCCAGGTTCGGGCCCTCTTGATGGAGGTAAAACCCTACGTCCTGCTTGATTAATATTGATGATACTGGTAGTACAAGAGTGGATCTACCACGAGATCAAGGAGGCTAAACCCTAAAGCTAGCCTATGGTATGATTGTTGTGATGTATGTTATGTCCTACGGACTAAAGCCCTCCGGTTTATATAGACACCGGAGAAGGCTAGGGTTACACGGAGTCGGTTACAATGGTAGGAGATCTACATATCCGTATCGCCAAGCTTGCCTTCCACGACAAGGAAAGTCCCATCCGAACACGGGACGGAGTCTTCAATCTTGTATCTTCGTAGTCTTGGAGTCCGGCGGACGATGATAGTCCGGCTGTCCGGACACCCCCTAGTCCAGGACTCCCTCAATGTCCATCAATATTATCAGACAAGAGATCTTTAACAATTGCAATATTAGGTTCTACTTTAACTTGCTCAGGAGGTGTATAAGTTCTAATATTGCTTTTACGAACAACAGTTGAAGCTTTAGCATGATCCTTCATTCTAACAGGGAAAGGTGGTGTCGGTGTTAGAACCGGCGGATCTCGGGTAGGGGGTCCCGAACTGTGCATCTAGGCGGATGGTAACAGGAGACAAGGGACACGATGTTTTTACCCAAGTTCAGGCCCTCTCGATGGAGGTAAAACCCTACTCCTGCTTGATTGATATTGATGATATGGGTAGTACAAGAGTGGATCTACCACGAGATCAAGGAGGCTAAACCGTAGAAGCTAGCCTATGGTATGATTATTGTAATGGTTGTGTTGTCCTACGGACTAAAACCCTCCGGTTTATATAGACACCGGAGAGGGCTAGGGTTACAAAGAGTCGGTTACAATGGTAGGAGATCTACATATCCGTATCGCCAAGCTTGCCTTCCACGCCAAGGAAAGTCCCATCCGGACACGGGACGAAGTCTTCAATCTTGTATCTTCATAGTCTTGGAGTCTGCCCGACGATGATAGTCCGGCTGTCCGGACACCCCCTAGCCCAGGACTC
The DNA here is from genome assembly GCA_963921465.1 of Triticum timopheevii. Taxonomy (NCBI): domain Eukaryota; kingdom Viridiplantae; phylum Streptophyta; class Magnoliopsida; order Poales; family Poaceae; genus Triticum; species Triticum timopheevii. Next base: position 441,352,859 of record OY997274.1, on the reverse strand, counting down.
CCTCAGTAGCCCCTGAACCAGGCTTCAATGACGATGAGTCCGGCGCGCATATTGTTCGGCATTGCAAGGCGGGTTCCTCCTCCGAATAATCCATAGAAGATTGTGAACACCAGGATAGTGTCCGGCTCTGCAAAATAAATTCCACATACCACCGTAGAGAGAATATTATGTACACAAGCTCAATCTGCTGACGTATTATGTAGCATGACGTCACGCCACTACCAAGCCTTTACTTGAATCGTTTTTATTATACCACCTCAGCACGTTTAGCGAAGCGGTTTCCTTGGCACGTCTTGTCGAAGCAGAGATCGTGTTCCCCTTATTCCGGGATTCTCATCAATACGGACGTGGGTAACCCAACCGCGCCCATCGCCACGCCCCCTCTATCGAAGGCGAGTCCCGAACGGTCACGGAGACGACTCTTGGTATTCTTCCTCTTTATAACAGGACCAAGGCTCGTTTCTTTTCTTCAATCCTCCATCGAATCTTCTCCTTGCCCCGAGTTCCCACACCTAGAGCCCCAGATTCGAGCGCCTCGGACCTTCAACAATGTCCGGCTCCGACCTTCAGGGCCGGTGGATCCCCTCCTCCGTCACGGAGGAGGACGTGCTAAAGCTGTGAGAGGCCAAGTACCTGTCTTACGAGATTTCGCACAGGTTGCCCGCCGAAGGGCAGGCCATCCCCACCCCCGAGCCCGGCGAGTACGCCGTCTTTGTGTCCCACCTCCGTCAGGGTTTAGGCTTCCCGATGAATCGTTTTGTGAGAGGGCTCATGTTCTACTATGGGCTGGAATTCCATGACCTGGCTCCGGAGTCCATCCTCCATATTTCCGCATTTATTGTCGTCTGTGAAGCCTTCCTCCGCGTCACCCCCCACTTCGGCCTGTGGCTGAAGACCTTCAATGTGGAGCCGAAGATGATCGGGGGGCGTCAAGCAGAGTGCGGCGGGGTGGTCGTAAGCAGGAGGGCCGATGCCCCGTGGCCCGAGGGCTCCTTCCAAGAGGAGCTTGGCTTGTGGCAGCAGGAGTGGTTCTATATCACCGCTCCAAAGGGCAGCAGGCAGAAGCCGCCGCCCTTATTCCGCTCGGGACCTCCACGACGGTTGATGTCGTGGGTCAACCAAGGACTCAACTGGCGGCCGTCAAAAGACGTGCCCCTATTACAGGGCCAGATTCGAGACCTCCAGGCAAGGGAGATCGATCTGGTCGTAGTGATGCAGGTTATGCTGATTAGGCGTCTCCTGCCCTGCAAGCGCCGTCCTCTCCGGCTATGGGAGTTCAATCCGGAGGGACCACGGATTCTCCAACACTTTATGGGTACGACACCCGTGGAGATGTACGAGTTGTTCTTCGGATCACGGGCGGTGTGTCCGGAATTGACCGAGGATGCCGGCCTAAGCTGCAATCTCCAGGATACTCAAGTAAGTAGCTCAGTGTTTGGAAGTACCGTTTGTTTGCCTTTCTATAATTCGCCTTTTAACCCGTTATCCTTCAACAGGAGTGGATAGCGCAAGCAAAGCTGATACGGTGTCCGGCCCCCCTCCCAGAGACCGCGCCGGATCCCGTGCTAGTCAAGATGCTGGAGGTTGCGCCTTCAGAAGAAAGCGAAGGGGAAAATAGAGGAGCTACTGCCACGTCCAAGGAGGCTCTTGAAAGAGGAGGGATCGAGAATCCCACCCTCCAGGGGGAGAAGAGGACCGCCTCCGAAGACCCGGAGGCCAAAGCCCCTAAGCGGGGAAAGAAATCTTCACCAGAGGGTCCTGCGTCCGGGGAGGCCCCGGCCGCACAGTCTCCCTTCAAGGATCAGCCCTCCAGCGAGCCGTAAGTAGAAAAAGGAGAGCTTGGTAATAAGAGAAATCCCTATTTGTGCTTTTGAGGATAATCAAAATTTTTACCTTGTAGTTCGGATCTCCGACCTTCTCAGATGAGCTCATCTTCGGGGGATCTTTGTCCGGAGATGGTGGAGAGAGAGACGCCTCCGTCCGCTGCGCCGTCAGATAGGGCGGACGAGCCTGAAGTGTCATCACGGAGGGTATCCCCGAGCACGGTAGAGCCGAGGAGTTCGGCACCGAATAATGTTCGGCCGGGGGAGCTGAAGGATCTGCTTGAGAGGGCGTCCATCTCAGAAGATCACCGTGCATTGATGAGCATGGTGATTGGAAGGATTTCGTCCGCTGAAGGCGGATTGCATAATGCCGTCAGAAGTTTGCTGGCGGGGTTTGAGGTATGTAAAAATGACACCCCTTTTTGACAGTTTTGCACATAAGGTGCGCCCTGTATAGATAGGAGCCCCTGAGACTCGGTAGGTTGTCGAAAGCGACAGCGTGCCGAGGATCAAAATCGCAGGTATTGAGTGTCGCCTTTCCTATGCAGGTGGCGGATAGTCCGGGGGCTAGCCGGACTGATGGAGTTGCTGAATTAAAACGGCAACTCGATGTTGCGGATGCAGACATTGCGCTAATCAACAAGCGACTTGATGAGTCGCAAGGTAAGTTATTTCTCCGCAGTCACCTATTAAGGGAGACAAAGCCCACCTCTTACAATATTTATGCTTGACGCAGATGGTGCTGCTGCTGTGGAGAGCCTTCGGGCAGAGCTTGCTCAAGCCAAGGAGCAAGTCAGAAGGAGTGATGCGGCTGCCTCGAGGGCGGTCGAAGAGTTAGAAGCCGAAAGGGCTGCACACTGCCGAAAGCAGGGAAGAGATGGCCGAACTGGCCGTTAAATTGAAGGATGCTACCGACCGCAATGAGGCTCTTGAAAAGGAGCGCCTATCGAAGCGAGAAGACCTGGGGAAGGCCACCGCCGAAGCCAAGGATGCCCGTCCTGCAATGCGGGCTATAAAGGAGGAGCTGCGTCAGGCCGGAGACATTGTGGCTAGCAAGCCTTTTCTGCTGCACCGCACGTTTACGGATCCAAAGTATGCCCAACTTGGTCAGTTGTGGGGTCCGGAGGATCCTTATATGGACTTAGCGGCGACTGCGGCGGATGCCGTTGTGCACTTCCGAAGTCAGAAGGATCACAGGACGGAAGAGCTGTTTTGGTCTCAATTCCATAGTCCGGATCGTTCACTTCCGCTGACCGATCGGTTGGCCGAATGGGCTGAGCTGAATAGGTTGTCCAGACTTTCCATGACGGATATCGTGACTCATGTCTGGCCGGATAGGTCCAAGCCGAAGAGCTATTTTGGCTTATTGCAGCAATTTCTTGGAGCGGTGCCGCATATCAAGGAGATGAAGCGGTCGGCCTGCATAGAGGGTGCATGGATGGCACTCGCCCGTGTGAAGACACATTGGACGGAGATGGACGCCACCGCTGTTGCGACCCAGGGTTCGGACGAAAGCCGGTTACCCGCCGAGCACTATTTTGGGGAAGTTCTGCGTGGTGCTCGTGTAATAGAGTCGCAGTGCTCGAAAAATGTCATGTTCGAATGAACGTTTAAATTTATAAAACAATGTTTATGATGTAGGCGCTTTTTGTACTTGTGCGTTCAAGTATTGAAATATCTCCTGTGCGGCCGTTTATGTATACGTATGTATAACCTGAAAGATGGCAGTCGTCGGCTTCAGCCCCCACGCACAAGGTGTGGGGGTGTTCGCAAAAATAGCACATTTTCACACTTAATCCGACGTCTCGGTCCTGTTAAGGAGGTGATAGCGTAGCAAACGAGGCAACCAGACTATAATGCTTTATCACTTTCACTTAGCCATTGGAGTTCGAGGGTGGGACTACGATATAGACCCTGGGGGCACCGCGCTCTCTGAACTCGGGGCGCGTATGTGCCTGACCGAGAAATGGTCCTTCGTCAAAGCGGAGGAATTCTAAACATTCCGGTGGTCGATCGAGTGGTTGACCAGTCTCTCGCTGTATCATGACAGTCAGTTTTCGGCTTTCTCTACTGAGGTGCTCGCCCAGCCGAACTGGGGCACAATCGCAGTAGTTCTCCTAGTGCCGCGTTAGCCGATGATACGGAACGTAAGGCAGCAAAACACAGGAGCCAGGCAAACCCAACATTTGACCAAAGACATGATTCGGAGCTGATGCATATGAGGCCTAACTCGAGACGCCGAACACTCCCTAAGGTGTTCAGTCTTTATAATAACGGGCGGAATCCCTAAGCCCCTAGTGTCCAGGTACAGGCGAGGTCCTCTGACGCGACCAATGCCAAAACGTCAGTCTCCTCTCTGGTTATCAGGAAAAACCAGGGGATTATAGCAACAAGAGACAGTAAAAAAGGTTTACGCAGGGTCTTAATCTAAAAAGAATCCTTGCAACGGGTCCCTACTGTACGTCTGCGCCTGTGTCTCCGTTGTGCCGTATCCTGGACGGGTGTGCACGTTGTTCATCTGTAAAAAGAGAGGAACTTAGTTTGAAAAGAAATCGTGTGAAAAATGCATAAAAAAGTCGAAATATTAATAAATTAATAAAGCTGAGCCTATATTAGCTCATTGTTGCTTATATGCACAGCCCCTTGTCAAGGGGTGTGCAGCTAGGGAGCCCCCCAGCTTATTTATGCCGGACTCGTCTAGCCGTGTCCGGGGTCTTTGAACGACCTTTTAATGAAATGATGCCACGTGGACCGGGCATTTTAAGTGTAAGAGACGCGTAATGTGGTATTGCGTTAAAGCGGATAAAAGCTTCACGTCCCAATAGTGCTTGATAGCTACTTTTGAATGGGGCGACATGAAAGATTAGCTTTTAGCGTCGGAAGTTGTCCGGTGATCCGAGCACAACTTCTAATAATAAGGAGCCTGTGCACTTGGCGTAAGGGCCTGGCGTCACTCCTTTAAAGGAAGTGCGGCTATATCGAATTTTAGTAAGGTCTATCCCCATCTTATGGATTGTGTTCGGATAGAGCAGGTTTAAATCGCTGCTGCCGTCCATCAGGACTTGTGTAAATTGTAGTCCGTCGATTATAGGATCCAATATCAGAGCAGTCCATCCTGCGTTTCGAATGCTTTTGGCATAATCCAGGTGGTCGAAAGTGATTGGTTTTGACATCCAGCTTCGATGTTCTGCTGGGGTGGACCGTGCGGCACTTATTATAGCTGATGCCGCATTGTTTTTCCGTAATATCACATGAAGTGAGTTTACTGTTTTGACTTCTTGTGGGAAAGTCTTTTGTTTTCTGGTGCTCTGTTGGTGGGGTTCATCGTCATCCTCGCTTGGTGCGTCGAGCCCCTTGTGTTCGGCGTTGAGTCGGCCGGACTGTTTGAAAACCCAACAATCTCGGTGGGTGTGGTTTGCAGGTCTTCCGGAGGTACTATGGATTTGACATATCCGATCCAAGATTTTGTTTAAGTTGGATAGCTCATCACTGTTGTCCTTAAGAGGCAGTGTTTTGTTGTTTGGCCGCGAGCTTTTGAATCCGGCGTTGACCGCCGTGTTCTTTGGGCTTTTTTCTTTATTCCGGCGCTGATCCTTTCGGTGCCGTGATTTTCTGTTTCCATCTCTGATCTCGGATGTACTTGGGTCGCTGGTGCTGCGTCTTGCTAGCCAGCTGTCTTCCCCCGCGCAAAAGCGGGTCATGAGGCTTGTTAGCGCGGCCATTGTCCTCGCCTTCTCTTGGCCGAGGTGTCTGGCGAGCCATTCGTCTCGGACATTGTGTTTAAAAGCTGCTAAGGCTTCAGCGTCCGGACAGTCGACTATTTGGTTCTTTTTGGTAAGGAACCTGTTCCAAAATTTGCGCGCTGACTCTCCGGGCTGTTGAGTTATATGACTTAGATCGTCTGCATCCGGAGGGCGGACATAAGTCCCTTGAAAATTTGCTCTAAACGCATCCTCAAGCTCTTCCCACCTTCCAACAGTGTTTTCTGGGAGGCTTTTGAGCCAATGCCGAGCTGGCCGTTTGAGCTTGAGGGGTAGATATTTTATGGCGTGGAGATCATCTCCTCTAGCCATGTGTATGTGTAGTATATAATCCTCTATCCAGACTCCAGGGTCTGTTGTTCCGTCGTAAGCCTCTATGTTTATGGGTTTAAACCCTGCTAGAAATTCATGATCCAGCACCTCATTGGTGAAACATAGTGGGTGTGCGGCGCCCCTGTATTTCGGTGTGCTGCTGTCTTCGAATACTTGGCGTGTTATGCTGCTTCCTGGGGCCCTCTGTTTTGGCCCGTAAATGGACCTGGCTGGGCCGTCTATTTTCCCAGGATCATGAGTTGGCTTGTGTGCGGCGCCACTTGTCGTTTTTGGCCTGTCATCTGGTCGTCTATCCGGCCAGACGGCTTCTATAATTTTTGACTGTGGTGGCTCTATGGCTTCCTCGTCAAATTCTGGCAGCAGCTTGCGCTTCGGGTAGCTCTTTGATTGATGGCCATTGCCGTATTTGTCTGCGGTTTTGAGCACTTTGCTCCACCTCATTCTGAGTATGTCTTCCGCTGTTTTGAGCTTCCGTTTTTCCTTTTTCAGACTTCTTGCAGTAGCGACGAGTCTTTTGTGATCGTTCTTATGCTCCGGTGGTGTGTCCGGCGTGAGGTCGTCTGGACTGTTGGTTTCGCCGGGTATGGATTGATTATCCGATTCGTCCTGTTCGGATGGTTGCTTGGTTGCATGTTCGTCGTCCACTGGTTTGCCCTGCTCTATTGCTAGGTCATTAGGAGCGTTGTTTTTGTCGAGGCGTGACTTGGGGCGGCGTCTGCGTCGCCGTTTTGGTTGTTTGTCGGCGGGATTATTCTTTGCCGTGCCCCGTTGATCCTCGTTATCGCTTCCTTTTGGGGTGTCCACCATATATACACCATGGGTCGGGGTGGCTTTCCAGTGCTCAGTGAGCGCTGATTCTTGATCGTCTCCGGCATCGTCGTCCATACTGTCGATGTCTTCGGAGTCGTAGTCTAGCATGTCGGTTAAATTGTCGACAGTGGCTACAAAGTGGGTGGTGGGTGGGCTTTGAATTTCTTCGTCGTCCGCATCCCAACCATCCTGGCCATAGTCCGGCCAGGGCTCTCCGGATAGCGAGAGATGCTTTAGCGAATTTAAGATGTCGCCAAAGGGTGAGTGCTGAAAGATGTCCGCAGCGGTGAACTCCATGATCGGCGCCCAATCAGATTCGATTGGCAGGGGCGCAGGAGGTTCGGAGTCCGGCAGGGAGTCTGGCACCTCGGAGTCACGAGCTTTATGAGGGACAAGGTCAGTGTTTGGCTCCATCGCCATGAAAGTCGCAGCTCCCGAGGCGGTGTCCAGCCACCCGTCCTCGATCTGCGCAATTGGCTCCGGACTATGGGTCGGAGCGGATTCGTGTGCGGCCTCCAAGGTACTGTCTGGCGGCAGAGCTAGATCATGCCCATCGCGACAGTGCGGCACGCTCGGCTGTGGCTCGGATCCATCGAAGATCAAGTCTCCGTGGATGTCTGCTGTGAAGTTTAGGCTTCCAAATCTGGCCTGACGGCCAGGGGCGTAGCTTTCGATCTGCTCCAGATGGCCAAGTGAATTGGCCCGCAGTGCGAAGCCGCCGAATATGAAGGTCTGTCCGGGGAGAAAAGTCTCACCCTGGACGGCGTTGTTGTTGATTGAGGAATCCATCAAGCCTATCGGTGACGGCACAGAGGAACTCTCAATGAAAGCACCAATGTCGGTGTCAAAACTGGCGGATCTCGGGTAGGGGGTCCCGAACTGTGCGTCTAGGCGGATGGTAACAGGAGACAAGGGACACGATGTTTTTACCCAGGTTCGGGCCCTCTCGATGGAGGTAAAACCCTACTCCTGCTTGATTGATATTGATGATATGGGTAGTACAAGAGTGGATCTACCACGAGATCAAGGAGGCTAAACCCTAGAAGCTAGCCTATGGTATGATTGTTGTAATGGTTGTGTTGTCCTACGGACTAAAACCCTCCGGTTTATATAGACACCGGAGAGGGCTAGGGTTACAAAGAGTCGGTTACAATGGTAGGAGATCTACATATCTGTATCGCCAAGCTTGCCTTCCATGCCAAGGAAAGTCCCATCCGGACACGGGACGAAGTCTTCAATCTTGTATCTTCATAGTCTTGGAGTCCGGCCGGCGATGATAGTCCGGCTGTCCGGACACCCCCTAGTCCAGGACTCCCTCAGGTGGTTTCTCAACATAAGAAGTGGGAACAATAGGATCATTATAAGTGATAGTCTTTTCTTCAACTTTAATAGGTGAAGCTACTTTTACTTCTATGGGAGGATGATATTTAAACCACTTCTCCTTGGGGAGATCAACATAGGTAGAAAAAGATTCACAGAAAGAAGCTACTATCTCAGAGTCAAGTCCATATTTAGTGCGAAACTTACTGAAAATATTGGTATCCATAAAAGATTTAACACAATCAAACTTAGGTGTCATACCTGACTCCTTACCTTCGTCGAGGCCCCAATCTTCAGAGTTGCGTTTAATTCTATCCAATAAATTCCATTTAAATTCAATAGTCTTCATCATAAAAGAGCCAGCACAAGAAGTATCGAGCATGGTGCGATTGTTATCAGAAAGTCGAGCATAAAAACTTTGAATAATTACTTCTCTTGGGAGCTCATGATTGGGGCATGAATATAACATTGATTTAAGCCCCCCCAAGCTCGAGCGATGCTTTATCCTTCGCGATGCCAAAAATTGTATATATAATTGCGATCACGATGAACAAGATGCATAGGGTAATACTTTTGATGAAATTCCAATTTCAGTCTTTTATAGTTCCATGATCTCGTATCATCACATAGCCTGTACCATGTCAATGTGTCTTCCTTCAAAGATAAAGGCAAGGCCTTCTTCTTAACAACATCATCGGGTATACCTAAAAGCTTAAATAGTCCACAAACTTCATCCACATAGAGTAGATGTTCATCAGGATGCTTTGTTCCATCTCCTGTAAAAGTGTTAGCTAGCAGTTTTTCCATCGTACCCGAAGGAATTTCAAAAGGAGTTTCATTTTCAATAGGTTCAGTAGGTTGAGGAGCAACTCTTTGCTCTACTGGACGGGGTGAAGATACCCCGAACAAGCCCCTCAGAGAATTACTTTCCATAGTAAGAAGTGGCAGAAAATTTCAGCACACTATATAAATTTTTCCTTACCAAATTCCACCTACCAAAGGCGCTACACTCCCCGGCAACGGCGCCAGAAAAGAGTCTTGATGACCCATAAGTATAGGGGATCTATCGTAGTCCTTTCAATAAGTAAGAGTGTCGAACCCAACGAGGAGCAGAAGGAAATGATAAGCGGTTTTCAGCAAGGTATTCTCTGCAAGTACTGAAATAAGTCGTAACAGATAGTTTTGTGATAAGATAAATTGTAACGAGCAACAAGTAAAAAGAGTAAATAAAGTGCAGCAAGGTGGCCCAATCCTTTTTGTAGCAAAGGGCAAGCCTGGACAAACTCGTATAATAGGAAAAGCGCTCCCGAGGACACATGGGAATATCGTCAAGCTAGTTTTCATCACGCTCATATGATTTGCGTTCGGTACTTTGATAATTTGATATGTGGGTGGACCGGTGCTTGGGTGCTGTTCTTACTTGAACAAGCATCCCACTTATTGTTAACCTCTATTGCAAGCATCCGCAACTACAACAAAAGTATTAAGGTAAACCTAACCATAACATGAAACATATGGATCCAAATCAGCCCCTTACGAAGCAACGCATAAACTAGGTTTAAGCTTCTGTCACACTAGCAACCCATCATCTACTTATTACTTCCCAATGCCTTCCTCTAGGCCCAAATAATGGTGAAGTGTTATGTAGTCTACATTCACATAACACCACTAGAGGCTAGACAACATACATCTTATCAAAATATCGAACGAATACCAAATTCACATGACTACTAGTAGCAAGACTTCTCCCTTGTCCTCAGGAACAAACGTAACTACTCACAAAGCATATTCATGTTCATAATCAGAGGGGTAATAATATGCATAAAGGATCTGAACATATGATCTTCCACCAAATAAACCAACTAGCATCAACTACAAGGAGTAATCAACACTACTAGAAACCTACTAGCACCAATCCCGGACTTGGAGACAAGAATTGGATACAAGAGATGAACTAGGGTTTGGAGATGAGATGGTGCTGGTGAAGATGTTGATGGAGATTGCCCTCTCCCGATGAGAGGAGCGTTGGTGATGACGATGGTGATGATTTCCCCCTCCCGGAGGGAAGTGTCCCCGGCAGAACAACTCTGTCGGAGCCCTAGATTGGTTACGCCAATGTTCCGCCTCGTGGCGGCGGAGTCTCGTCCCGAAAGGTCGCCTTCTAGTTTTTTCTCATCGGACGACTTCACATAGGAGAAGATGGGCGTCGGAGAGCCACCAGGGGGCCCACGAGGTACGGGGCGCGCCCCAGGGGGTGGGGCGCGCCCCCACCCTCGTGAGCAGGGTGTGGCCCCCCTGGCCTTCATCTTTGGCGACGGTTTTTCTTTATTTATTTTAAGATATTTCGTGGAGTTTTAGGACTTTTGGAGTTGCGCAAAATTGGTCTCCAATATTTGCTCCTTTTCCAGCCCAGAATTCCAGCTGCTGGCATTCTCCCTCTTCATGTAAACCTTGTAAAATAAGAGAGAATAGCCATAAGAATTGTGACATAACGTGAAATAACAGCCCATAATGCAATAAATATTGATATAAAAGCATGATGCAAAATGGACGTATCAATTCCCGATAAATCGCTTGTCAGAGTGATAAATCGGTCCAAAAGATAAACGACAAAGATAAGGCATAATCTTATCGGTCACCCCCCGATTAGCGATAAATCGGAAGATTAATTGGTGAATCGGAAGATTTCTTGAACAGTGAGTCCAATGCACGTGCACTATTATTATTATACACATAGTTCGGTCGTGCAAGTGAAAGGCAATAATGATGATATATGATGGACTGATTGAGATGAGAGAAGCTGGTATGAACTCGACCTCTCTTGTTTTTGTAAATATGATTAGTTCATCGTTCCTGATTCAGCCTATTATGAATAAACATGTTTGCAATGACAATTAGAGTTCATAGTTGCTTATGCCATGCTTAATTAGCTAGGAGCTTATAATGGTTTACCTTGCGTGCCAACATGCTATTAAAATGGTTGTGATGTGGTATGATAGGGTGGTATCCTCCTTTGAATGAATTGAGTGACTCGACTTGGCACATGTTCACGCATGTAGTTGAAACAAAATCAACATAGCCTTCACGATATTTATGTTCATGGTGGATTATATCCTACTCATGCTTGCACTCGGTGTTGATTAATTTTAATGCATGTTCATGACTATTGTCGCTCTCTCAGTTGGTCACTTCCCAGTCTCTTGCTAGCCTTCAGCTGTACTAAGCGGTAATACTGCTTGTGCATCCAAACTCCATAAACCCCAAAGTTATCCATATTAGTCCACCATACCTTCCTATATGCGGTATTTACCTGCCGTTCCAAGTAAATTTGTATGTGCCAAACTCCAAACCTTCAAATGAAATTCTGTTTTCTATGCTCGAACAACTCATGTATCAACTAGGGCTGTCTGCATCTTCGATGCTAGGTGGGTTATTCTCAAGAGGAGTGGACTCCGCTCCTCATTCACGAGAAAATGGCTGGTAACCGGGATGCCCAGTCCCATGCTCAAATCAAATCAAATTAATTAAACAAAACTCCCCCAGGATTGTTGCTAGTTGGAGGCACCCGTTGTTTTGGGCAAGCCATGGATTGATGCTTGTTGGTGGTGGTTGAGTATAAACTTTACCATTCTATTTGGGAACCGCCTATAATGTGTGTAGCATGGAAGATATCGAGATCTCATAGTTGTTATGTTGACAGTGAAAGTATACCACTCAAAATGTTATTCATCTCTATTTTAAAATCTAGCTCTGGCACCTCTACAAATCTCTGCTTCCCTCTGCGAAGGGCCTATCTATTTACTTTTATGTTGAGTCATCACCCTCTTATTAAAAAGCACCCACTGGAGAGCACCGCTATCATTTGCATGCATTACTATTAGTTTATATTGGGTATGACTATGATTGGATCTCTTTTACCATGAATTACAATGTTTAGTCATTCCTTGATCTTTAAAGGTGCTCTGCATTTATGTTTTTCAGTCTCAGAAAGGGCTAGCGAGATACCATCTTGTTATATCATATTATGATTGTTTTGAGAAAGTGTTGTCATTTGAGTTTTATTTTATTGCTCGCTAGTTGATTATGCCATTGATATGAGTAAACATGAGACCTAAGTGTTATTGTGAATAGGGTTAGTTTGCAAAAGTTTTTCTTTATCACTTTCAATTTGTCAACTGAATTTCTTGAGGACAAGCAAAGGTTCAAGCTTGGGGGAGTTGATACGTCTCCGTCGTATCTACTTTTCCAAACACTTTTGCCCTTGTTTTGGACTCTAACTTGCATGATTTGAATGGAACTAACCTGGACTGACGCAGTTTTTACAGAACTGCCATGGTGTTATTTTTGTGCAGAAATAAAAGTTCTCGGAATGACCTGAAAATCCACGGAGCAACTTTTCAGAATTAATAAAAAATACTGGCGAAAGAATCAGTGCTAGGGGGCCCACACCCTAATCTCTCTCGGGAGGGCTGATCTGGAGTTCGTTCGGGGCTCCGGAGAGGGGGATTAATCGCCGTCGTCATCATCAACCATCCTCCATCACCAATTTCATGATGCTCACCACCGGGCGTGAGTAATTCCATCGTAGGCTTGCTAGACGGTGATGGGTTGGATGAGATTTACCATGTAATCAAGTTAGTTTTGTTAGGGTTTGATCCCTAGTATCCATTATATTCTGAGATTGATGTTACTATGACTTTGCTATGCTTAATGCTTGTCACTAGGGCCTGAGTGCCATGATTTCAGATCTGAACCTATTATGTTTTCATGAATATATGTGAGTTCTTGATCCTATCTTGAGTGCTATAGTCACCTATTATGTGTTATGATCCGACAACCCCGAAGTGACAATAATCAGATCAGTGATGACCGTAGTTTGAGGAGTTCATGTATTCACTATGTGTTAATGCTTTGGTCCGGTACTCTATTAAAAGGAGGCCTTAATATCCGTTAGTTTCCAGTAGGACCCCACTGCCACAGGAGGGTAGGACAAAAGATGTCATGCAAGTTCTTTTCCATAAGCACATATGACTATATTCGGAATACATGCCTACATTACATTGATGAATTGGAGCTAGTTTTGTGTCACCCTATGTTATAACTATTACATGAGGAATCGCATTTGACATAATTATCCATCACTGATCCAATGCCTACGAGCTTTTCACATATTATGCTTTGCTTATTTACTTTACCGTTGCTACTGTTACAATTACTACAAAACTGCTACTGTTACTTTTGCCACTGTTACGTTACTTCCATACTACTTTGCTACTAACTTACTTCGCTGCAGATACTAAGTTATCCAGGTGTGGTTGAATTGACAACTCAACTGCTAATACTTGAGAATATTCTTTGCCTACCCTTGTGTCGAATCAATAAATTTGGGTTGAATAGTCTACCCTCGAAAACTGTTGCGATCCCCTATACTTGTGGGTTACCACCCCCTAGGGCGCTCCCTCCGGTCTTTTGGGCTCCTCGTGGCCCCTCCTGACTTGTTCTCGACGCCAAATATTCCTATAAATGCAGAAACCTCCAGAAATAAACCTAGATCGGGAGTTCCACCGCCGCAAGCCTCTATAGCCATGAAAAACCTCTCGGGACCCTCTTTCGGCACCCTGCCAGAGGGGGCATCCATCATCGGTGGCCATCTTCATCATCCCAGTGCTCTCTATGATGAGGAGGGAGTAGTTCACCCTCGGGGATGAGGGTATGTACCAGTAGCTATGTGTTTGATCTCTCTCTCTCTCTCTGTGTGTGTCTCTCTCTCTCTCTCTCTCTCGTGTTCTTGATTTGGCACGATCTTGATGTACCGCGAGCTTTGCTACTATAGTTGGATCTTATGATGTTTCTCCCCCTCTACGTTTTGTAATGGATTGAGTTTTCCCTTTGAAGTTATCTTATAGGATTGAGTCTTTAAGGATTTGAGAACACTTGATATATGTCTTGCATGTGCTTATCTGTGGTGACAATGGGATATTCACGTGATCCACTTCATGTATGTTTTGGTGATCAACTTGCGGGTTCTGTGACCTTGTGAACTTATGCATAGGGGTTGGTACACGTTTTCGTCTTGACTCTCCGGTAGAAACTTTGGGGCACTCTTTGAAGTTCTTTGTGTTGGATTGAATAGATGAATGTGAGATTGTGTGATGCATATCATATAATCAAACCCGCGGATACATGGGGTGACATTGGAGTATCTAGGTGACATTAGTGTTTTTGTTGATGTGTGTCTTAAGGTGTTATTTTAGTATGAACTCTATGGCTGTTTGTGACACTTATAGGAATAGCACAATAGATCAATCAGAAAGAATAATTTTGAGGTGGTTTCATATCCTACAATAATCTCTTCATCTGTTCTCCATTATTAGTGACCTGGGAGTGACTTTTTGTTGCATGTTGAGGGATTGTTATATGATCCAGTTATGTTATCATTGTTGAAAGAACTTGCACTAGTGAAAGTATGAACCCTAGGCCTTGTTTTCAAGCATTGCAATACTGTTTTCACTAACTTTTACTACTACTTACCTTGCTGTTTTTATATTTTCAGATTACAAAAACCTATATCTACCATCAATATTGCACTTGTATCACCATCTCTTCGCCGAACTAGTGCACCTATACAATTTACCATTGTATTGGGTGTGTTGGGGACACAAGAGACTCTTTTGTTATTTGGTTGCAGGGTTGTTTGAGAGAGACCATCTTCATCCTACGCCTTTCATGGATTGATAAGCCTTAGGTCATCCACTTGAGGGAAAATTGCTACTGTCCTACAAAACTCTGTGCTTCGAGGCCCAACACGAGTCTACAAGAAGAAGGTCGCGTAGTAGACATCACAAGCTTTTCCATAAACCATTTTATAGGGAGACATACCCATAGGATTCTTATATGCTGTTCTGTAGGCCCAAAGTGCATCATCCAATTTCTTAGACCAATTCTTTCAGGACCTATTAACAATTTTTTGTAATATTAGTTTTATTTCTCTATTTCTAAGTTCAACTTGGCCACTAGATTGAGGATGATAGGGCGATGCAATTCTATGGTTGGCATCATATTTAGCAAGCATTTTACGGAAAGCACCATGAATAAAGTGTGAATCACCATTAGTCATTAAATATCTAGGGACTCCAAACCTTGGAAAAATAGCTTCTTTAAGCATTTTAATGGAGTTTTTATGATCAACACTACTAGTTGGAATAGCTTCTACCCACTTAGTAATATAATCAACAACAACCAAAATATGTGTATACCCATTAGAGGAAGGAAAAGGTCCCATATAATCCAAACCCCAAACATCAAATGGTTCAACAACAAGCAAATAATTCATAGGCATTTCCTGACGCTTACCGATATTACCAATTCTTTGGCATTCATCACAAGATAAAACAAACTTACGGGCATCCTTGAAGAGAGTAGGCAAATAAAAACCAGATTGCAATACCTTGTGAGCAGTTCTATCTCCCGCATGATGCCTTCCATAAGCTTCGGACTGACATTTTCGTAGGATTTATTCCTGCTCATGCTCAGGTACACAACATCTAATAATACCATCTACTCCTTCTTTATAAAGATGTGGGTAATCCCAAAAGTAATGTCTTAAACCATAGAAGAATTTTTTCTTTTGTTGATATGTAAAACTAGGTGGTATATATTTAGCAACAATGTAATTAGCATAGTCAGCATACCAAGGAGTATTATGAGAAACATTTATTGCAGCTAGTTGTTCATCAGGAAAACTATCATCAATAGGTAGTGGTCATCAACAATGTTCTCTAACCTAGACAAGTTATCAGCTACGGGGTTCTCAGCTCCTTTCCTATCAGTGATATGTAAATCAAATTCTTGTAGTAAAAGAACCCACCTAATGAGTCTAGGTTTAACATCTTTCTTTTCCATAGGATATTTAATAACAGCATGATGAGTGTGAACAATTACTTTGGAATCAACAATATAAGATCTGAATTTGTCACAAGCAAACACAACTGCTAAAAATTCCTTTTCAGCAGTAGCATAATTTCTTTGGGCATTGCCTACAGGTTTGCTAGCATAATGAATAACATTTAATTTCTTATCAACTCTATCCTAGAACAACGCCAACAACATAATCACTAGCATCACACATAATTTCAAAAGGCAAGTTCCAATCAGGTGGTTGAACAATAGGTGCATAAGTTAAGGCTTTCTTAAGTGTTTCAAATGCTTCTACACAATCATCATAAAAAAACAAATGGAACATCCTTTTGTAAAAGATTAGTAAGAGGCCTACAAATTTTAGAGAAATCTTTAATAAACCTCCTATGGAAACCAACATGACCAAGGAAACTACGAATACCTTTAATATCTTTAGGACATGGCATTTTCTCAATTGCATCCACTTTAGCTTTATCCACTTGAATACCTCGTTCAGAAATTTTATGCCCAAGACAATACCTTCATTAACCATAAAGTGGCACTTCTCCCAATTCAAGATAAGATTAGTTTGCTCACATCTCTGCAAAATTCGATCAAGGTTGCTTAAGCAATCATCAAAAGAAGTTCCATAAACAGAAAAATCATTTATGAAAACCTCAACAATCTTTTCACAAAAATCAGATAATATAGCAGTCATACATCTTTGAAAGGTAGCAGGTGCATTGCATAAACCAAAAGGCATACATCAATAAGCATAAGTTCCAAAAGGGCAAGTAAAGGTGGTTTTCTCTTGATCAAGTTGTGAAACAGGAATTTTAGAAAAACCAGAATATCCATCAAAAACAAGTGTGTGTGTTTAGATAATATTTCTAGTATTTGATCAATAAAAGGCAGAGGGTTTGAATATCCATTATTAGTGCTTTATTTAATTTTCTAAAATCAATTACCATTCTATAACCAGTAACAATTCTTTGTGGAATAAGTTCGTCTTTATCATTAGGAACAACAGTAATACCTCCCATTTTAGGGACACAATGAACGGGACTTACCCATCTACTATCAACTATGGGATAGATTATACCTGCTTGCAGAAGCTTTATTATTTCAATTCTGACCACTTCTTTCATCTTAGGATTCAAACTTCGTTGATGATCAACAACGGGTTTAGCATCAGGTTCCATATTAATCTTGTGCTGACAGAGAGTGGGACTAATGCCCTTAAGATCATCAAGAGTATATCCAATAGCAGCATGGTGGTTCTTCAGAATTTTCAATAATCTTTTTTTTTCATGTTCTGAAAGGTTAGCACTAATAATAACAGGATATATCTTTTTCTCATCAAGATAAGCATATTTCAAAGTGTCAGGCAATTGTTTTAATTCAAACACAGGATCACCTTTAGGTGGAGGAGGACCTCCTAGAGATTCAAATAGGCAAATTGTGTTTGATCAGAGGTCGTTGTTTGAAGAAATTTTTATCTATTTCATTTCTTTCATGCATATGCATATCATTTTCATGGTCTAGCAAATATCGTTCTAGTGGATCAGTAGAAGGCACAACAATAGAAGCAAGACCAGTTACTTCATCCTTACTAGGTAATTATTTGTTATTAGGTTGTCTACTAAACTTGGAGAAATTAAACTCGTGAGACTCATCACCAAAGCTAACACCGACAATTTGTTTCTCACAATCTATTTTAGCATTAGCGGTGTTCAAGAAAGGTCTACCAAAGAAATGGGACAAAAGTCATCTTGTGGGGAACCAAGAACTAGAAAATCAGTAGGGCATTTTATTTTCCCACATAAGACTTCAATATCTCTAACAATCCCAAGTGGTGTGATGGTGTCTCTATTCTTCTACTTCAGCGGGTGCTGTGGCATTCTTAATTTCTTGGTATAAGGTAAAAGGAATAGCACTCACGCTAACACCTAAGTCGCATAAACCATGATAACAATGATCTCCTATTTTAACTGAGACAACATGCATGGCAACAACAGGTCTATGATTATCTTTATCATCAGGTTTTGCAATTCTAGCAGCTTCATCACAGAAGTAAATAACATGCCCATCAATATTTTCTACCAGGAGACCTTTTACTATAGTACCAGGTTCTACTTTAATTTGCTTAGAAGGTTTAGGTGCTTTTATATTACTTTTGCGAACTACAGTTGATACCTTAGCATGATTTGTTATCTTAACAGGGAAAGATGGTTTTTCAATATAAGCAGTAGGCACAACTGGTCAACATTGTAAATAATAGTTTTATGTTTGGCTATTACCAGTTCTTTAATTTCTTGTTTAATAGGTGGGTGATATTTAAATCACTTCTCCTTAGGGAGATCAACATGAGTAGCAAAAGATTCACAAAAAGAGGCTACTATCTCAGAGTCAAGTCCGTATTTAGTGCTAAACTTGTGAAAAGCATCGGTATTAATAAAAGATTTAACACAATCAAACTCAAGATTAATACCTAACTCTTTACCTTCATCGAGTTCCCAATCTTTAGAGTTGCATTTAATTCCTTCTAAAATATCCCAGCTAAATTCAATAGTCTTTTTTTCATAAAAGAGCTAGTACAAGAAGTATCGAGCATGGATTTATCATCACGAGAAAGTCAAGCATAAAAATTCTGAATAATAAGTTCTCTATATGATTGGGGCATTAATATAACATTGACTTAAGACTCCCCCAAGCTAGAGCGATACTTTCTCCTTCACGAGGCCAAAAATTATATATATAATTCCGATCACAGTGAACTAGATGCATAGGATATATTTTTGGTGAAATTCCAATTTCAGTCGATTCCAGTTCCAAGATCCAATATCATCGCATAGCCTATACCATGTCAATGATTTTCCCTTAAAAGATAAAGGGAAAACCTTCTTCATAGCTTCATCTCAGGGAAAACCTGCAAGCTTAAATAATCCACAAATTTCATTTACATAGATCAAGTGCATATCAGGATGTTCGGTTTCATGTCATGCATAAGGATTAGCTAGCAGTTGTTCTATCATACCTGAAGGAATTTCATAACCAATATTTTCAGTAGGTGCAGTAGGTTGAGGAGCAACTAGTTGTGTTTCTGGTCGAGGTGAAGATACCCTGAACAAACCCATCAAAGGATGGTTTTCCATAGTAACAAGTGACAATAAATTTCAACATGTAGTATAAATTTTTCCTTACCAATTTCCACTTACCAAGAGTGCTTCACTCCCCGGAAACGGCACCAGAAAAGAGTCTTGATGACCCACAAGTATAGGGCATCAATCCTAGTCCTTTCAATAAGTAAGAGTGTCGAACCCAATGAGGAGCAGAAGGAAATGACAAGTGGTTTTCAGCAAGGTATTTTCTGCAAGTACTGAAATATTCGGTAACATGTAGTTTGATAGCAAGATAATTTGTAATGGACAAGTAATGGTAACAGTAAATAAAGTGCAGCAAGGTAGCCCAATACTTTTGTGGCAAAGGACAGGACAAAACGGTCTCTTATATTAAGCAAAGCGTTCTTGAGGGTACATGAGAATTTCATCTAGTTACTTTCATCATGTTGGTTTGATTCATGTTCGCTACATTGATAATTTGATATGTGGGTGGACCGATGCTTGGGTGTTGTTCTTACTTGAACAAACCTCCCAATTATGATCAACCCCGTCGCAACCATCCGCAACTACGAGAAAAGTATTAAGATAAATTCTAACCATAGCATTAAACATTTGGATCCAAATTGGTCCCTTACTACAAAAAAAAGACACATCTGTGACATTTTGGGCCGAATGATTTTTTTTTCTGTCATACTTATGACACTTCTGTGACGATAATTGTGACAAAACCCGGTATCATCATAGAAGTGGTGGGCTCCTACTTCTATGACCAAAAATCATGACAGAAAATGGGCTTTTCGTCTTGGGCGGGCCGGAGACGCAGCTGCATGACATTCTTTGGGCCGTCCATGATGGAAAAAACCATGGTAGAAGCGAGGGCGAGGAAAATTTCGGGGAGTTCCCGGTTATGGTGGGTGGTCGGGGGCCGAGCGATGCGCGTTTCTCTCATACCATACGCGCATGGGTGCGAGGCGTTAGGCTCTAACTGAACCCGAGCGAGGCGTCACTTAAATGAACCCGAGCGAGGCGTCACTTAACTGAACCCGAGCGATTGCACTGCAGGCTGCACATTACTGAACCCGAGCGATCGAGCGATTCCTTCGCTACTGCTGCTGACCGAAGCTGATTGATGCTGCCTCTGGATGAACAGTGAGCATTGCTAGGGGGGTTTGGATGAACAGTGAGCGTTGCTGGGGGATTTGGATGAACAGTTCCCGATGGGAGTGGATGAACAGGTCCCCATGGTTGCCTCTGGATGAACAGGACCCCGATCAATTGAGCCGGTTGGAGCTGGATGAACAGGACCCCATGGAGGGCTAGATGAACAGGACGACCCCATGGAGGGCTGGATGAACAGGACGACCCCATGGAGGGCTGGATGAACAGTAGACGGTGGAGGGATGGATGAACAGTAGCCCGTGGAGGGGTCGTTGAACAGGAGCCCGTGGAGAGGGCTGGTTGAACAGTAGCCAGTGGAGTAGCGTGCGGTGGAGGCTGGATGAACAGGAGCTCGTGGATGAATGGTCGCAGGTGGAGGCTGGAGGAGGTCGACGGTGGATGAACAGTGGCCCGTGGAGGATGGAGGAGGTCGACGGTGGAGATGAACAGTATCTTGTGGAGTCCCGTTTTGCGGTACACCACACCCCTCCCGATGAACAGGACCCCTGTTTCGACCGTAGCGCTCCAACACAAGTCCGTTTCCTTCGTTTTGCAGTACGCCACACCCCTCCCGATCAACAGGACCCCGTTTCGATCATAGGAGGTCCAACACCAGTCCGTTTCCTCCGATTTGCGGTACGCCAGACCCCTCCCGATGAACAAGGTGGTTCAAGAGGAGCCCGTGCAGAGGGCTGGTTGAACAGCAGCTGGTGGAGTAGCGTGCGGTGGAGGCTGGATGAACAAGAGCCCGTGGATGAACGGTCGCAGGTGGAGACTGGAGGAGGTCGACGGTGGATGAACAGTAGCCCGTGAAGGCTGGAGGAGGTCGACGGTGGAGATGAACAGTATCCCATGGAGTCCTGTTTTGCGGTACGCCACACCCCTCCTGATGAACATGACCCCTATTTCGACCATAGCGCTCCAACACAAGTCCGTTTCCTCCGTTTTGCGGTACGCCACACCCCTCCCAATCAACATGACCCCATTTCGACCGTAGGAGGTCCAACACAAGTCCGTTTTGTCCGTTTTGCGGTACACCAGACCCCTCCCGATGAACAAGATCCCGTTTTGAACGTGGCCGGTCGAACACAAGGCTGTTTCCTCTGTTGTGCGGTACGCCAGGCCTCGTTTCCACCGGCTGTTCCGTCCAAGCCAGTTGGCTCCCACGCGTTCCGTTGCCTCCCGATGAACACGATGCATTCCGTTGCCTCCCCATGAACACGACAATGACACAGTTTCTCCGTTCCGACCCAGCCATGTACACGAGCCCTGGCCGTATGTATGCGTGAGTAGGCGTTCGAGACCCCGCTTGTATGTACGTACGTGGCCGTATTTTCTTTCTTGCACACTGGCCGTTGTACGTACATGTACATGCTACGTGCGCGCCTATACTAAGACACGTGCGCGCCTCTACATCGACCAGTATGTACATACACATTCATGACCAGAATAACAACGCTACGTATTCTTCGACCAGGTGGGTCCCGACTGTCAGGCACTTCCTTGAGTGCGAAGATGTAGCTGGTGGGTCCCAGCAGTCAGGGGGCGTATTGCTTTTTCTTTTTTTGCCGGGACGCACTTCCTTGTGTGCGAAGATGTAGCTGGTGGGTCCCAGCAGTCAGGGGGAAACATTTTTTTCGTGAAATACAGTGGCCTGTCCGGTGTGTCCCTGCTGTCAGGTGGAGGAATAATTATTTTGCGCGTAATAAGGAGCCAATTCCTTGCGGCTGCCCTGGACCCAGTTGTCAGCCTATCAACATACAGTACTCTTCTGATGGAAGTCATTCCTTGACCACGTTGACCACGCCGGATGACGCAGAGCCGGGGAAGACGCGGCAGTGGATGCCCACGTGGAGAGGAGTACGAGGGTTCACTCGTTCGACTGCGGTATGAGGCTGCCATCATCGCAAAATAACAGGGTCTGGGTGAGTGGAGGGATGGCCTGGCTAGTGGTGGGAGCAGTAGGTGGCGGTGAGGCCTCTACGACAGTACAGCCGGCCACAGGAGGCAGGAGCATGCGGCACGACTGGCGCTGCTTTGGGCGGCTGGAGCAAGAAGACCAGATGTTGAAGAAGCACGACGACCGTTGGATGGACATCGTATGGTCACTCCAGCTAGAATCGTTTATATTGACTAAGTTGACAAAGCCCTTGGTACGCATCAACTTAGTAGGCCCACAGGTCAGCTTCCGAAACGGTGCGCCCCAGATGTCAGGGGGAGGAATCATTTTTTTGGCGGGTCAAGCTAGAATATCCGAGATTGAAGAAGAAGCACGGCATCCGTTGGATGGACATCAAACGGCCACTACTGCTAGAACCGTGTGTTGACTATAAGTTGACAAAGCCTTGCATACGAGTCAACTCTTTTTTTGAGGGGACGCGTCAACTTAGTAAGGCCACAAGTGTGTGGCAGAGAACTTATAGCCCATTTGAGATTTGTAAGAATGTGCAGCCCATTTTTGAATTCTAATGGAATTTACTACACCCATTTATAGTTTGTTAAAAGTACAGCCCCTTTCAAGCAACCGTTCAAATCAGAATTCAATAAAATTTCCCACATTTTGACGGGATCCAAAATATTTCTATCCCGAAATTTCTAGTCAGATTAAATACAATTTCAATATAAATTTATATTACGTAAAAACCCAACGAAACATTGCACGTGCAACAATTAATGAAATTAAAATTTTCAATATCCAAAAATAATATTTTATAAAGTAATTACATGTTTGGTGCATCTTTTTATAGTTACTGCCAGTTTTTACAATTACATCGCATTTATTATTTCTTAAAGCCCATTTTCTTGTTGAGCCCAATGCATCCCTGCTAGGAAAGATTTGCAGCCTAGCGGGGCAGAGAATAACAACTTGACCTTGCCTGGGTATTCCTAAAAAAAGTATAGCTAGGCTAGCCATTTTCAGCTTGAAAAAAATTAATATCTGGGTTGGATATCTGGCCTGGGCTAGACAGGGCATAACCTGCCCAGTTAATACCTGCAGCGATGTTTTCGTTGTTGTTCAGAGGAGAAAAATTAATATCTGGGCTAAATATCGCTCAAGAAAAACTCTGGAGTGCTCACACTTCAAAAACACACATACTGCTCGAGCTGCTTGGTCCCAGCTGTCGGCCGCTCCTTGTGCAATTCTCTCGTTTATTCACTACATAGGTT
Organism: Triticum timopheevii; assembly: GCA_963921465.1. Classification (NCBI taxonomy): domain Eukaryota; kingdom Viridiplantae; phylum Streptophyta; class Magnoliopsida; order Poales; family Poaceae; genus Triticum; species Triticum timopheevii. Next base: position 441,329,468 of record OY997274.1, on the reverse strand, counting down.
GACAATGGTGTGGGACCGTGATGTCAGGAAACCAGGAGGAAGCAAAAAAAATTATAGTTTTATATAATAAGGAGGCACTTGCGTACGTGCGGCTATGGCCCTGGTGGGTCCTCACTGTCATCCTCTCCAAGTAAAGTCATCTCCTCATCCTCATGTCTGTTGACCATGTTGACAACACGAGACGACGGCGCCATGATGAGCGCAACAACTCAAAGGACGATGGAGAGGGCCTCGTGGGCCCTATGGATGGTCTGATATAGTGCCCGCTGCTCATTCGGGAAGCCAGGATCATAGGGCCACATGTCCGCGATGGCATTGTCATTTGCTTGTTCACCGGTGCTCGTTGAGGAGACAGAGATTGCAGCACAGGTCCTCCTGCGCTGGTAGCTCTTCCGCCATTAGGGCGTCGAAGTGCAGCTGCATCTGCTTTATGGTGAACACGGCATTAACCGGCTTGGACAGTGGCGCCGGCTCCTGGTCGTAAGCTACGTCCATCGTCTGATTGTCGTCGCTCAGCTCGGCGAGCTCGCTGGCAAGCCAGCATGTCCGGCTGGTGGACCGACACGCTGCCAAGCACGAGTCTGACTGCCCTGGCCCAACCAGACCGCCTCCCTCGCTCGTGCGCGCTTTGCGCCTAAACTGGTCAGCGCCGCCCGCCCCGCTTCCCGGTGCAGGCGATTGCTCCGCCTTCAAATGACACAAGTGTCGTCCGTCCGTCTGTCTGCTGCCCACATTAATGATATGCGGTTGCTGAGGCGGCTACTTGGGTGCCACACGTCCGTTCCTCCACCGCCCACCATTGCTATATAAACTGCTGCGCCAGCCATAGCTGCAGTCATCCGCATCCGTTCCCTTTCTCCTGTCCACACCACTACTGCCCACCATGGCTTCCTCGCACTCCAGTGCTCTTCAGGACGGGCGGACGATGTATCACAAGGAGATGGCAGCCATTGCCACCGACTGGCTAGCCGGCAGGCAGCCGGAGGACGACGACGTCCCAATGGAGAACATGGTAGTCGACAATCCGGCGCCAACCCCCTCCTCCGCGCCATCCTCACCGGTGCATTGCACCATGACCATCGGCGAGGCCCGTGCCCAATATAGACACGGTGAGGCAGAAGCGTGAGGACCAGTTCTGGGAGGCGCAGGCCGACGCCGCCTACAACCACCATCTCCTCCAGGAGCACCTGCAGGTGGAGGAGCAGATCTCCACGGAGCGGGCGGAGCAGGAGGCGCTGCTCGACTCGTACAGCTCCGCCCGCGAGGGCCGCCTCGACCGCTGGCGGTACTGCATGCAGGTGGCGGAGGCTGCGGCCGCCTACAAAGAGGGCGATGAAGCGGGCGAGGCGCTGTTTGGCAAGACCGAGGACAAGTCAGAGGACTATGCCGGCTCCGACGAGTCCCCGCTCCGCTGGCGTCGACGAGGCCCTACTCCGCCGAGGCCCCGCGGCACCAACAACGAGGCAGAGGAAACCGCCGGCTCCGCCGAGGCCCCGTCCCGCCAACAACAAGGCAGAGGACACTGCCGGCTCCGCCGAGGCCCCGCCTTGCCAACAACGAGGCAGAGGACATCGCCGGCTCAGCCGAGGCCCCACCCTGCCGGCAACAAGGGGGAGGATTTCCCCCGCTCCGCCGAGGCTCTGCCCGCCGGCAACGAGACAGAGGACATCACCGGCTCCACCGAGGCCCCGCCCCGCCGGCATCAAGGCGGAGGCCCTACTCCGTCGAGGCCACGCCACGCAGAAAACAAGGAAGAGTAGAACACGGTAGGTCGCCGCCGCTCGGGTCCAAGTAAGGCCACCACTGCTACCCTCCGGTTGAAGCCAAGCTATGCGGGTTGACCATTGACAGCCGATTAGCTTCTTGGCGGCGACGTGGAGTCAGAGAGCTATGTTGGAGAAGGACGCTGCTTCTACTTAACTGCTGGTGCAGTTGGCTGACTGACACGTGGGCCCAACAGGCATCTGGGCCACATGTCAGTTACGCAACTGCACCTGCAGCTAAGTCACTGAAGCTTCTGTTCGGCTCAATCGGACACAAGTGGGTAACTTCGGTTAATTAATTATACCTACAACGCACCCCTTTTTAGTTGAAGAACATATGAAATGTAATGAAATCCACATGTTTATATGAAATCCGACTGTGTATGAATGAATTTATTTCGATTAGTTCGAATTCTTGTATCACTGGCATTGGATGAACATGCAAAACAATACGTACTAGCATTATTCCCAGGGTGATCACCTCGTTTGCAGCAGTTTCACATGTACTCCCTCCGGTCCTTTCTAGTCTGCATACAAGTTTTGTCTGCAGTCAAAGTATCTCTACTTTGACCAGTCTTATAGAAAAAAGTATGCACTTCCACTATGTGCGAAGTAAAAAGGAACATAAGGTGTACAAAGAGTTTGAGAAGCTTTTTAGCGTTCCTGTACATTGCAATCAAACACACAGGCCTGGAAATTCATAGAGAACATTCAAAACAATTGATGATTATGCATCTCAGTGTTTCACATGTCAAAGCCAATATTTACTTCCCAACTAAAGAATAAAGAAAAAATTGATCGACGCTACTAATAGCAAAGGGCGTCCCATTCGAAAATATCAAACACATGTCTTCTTGCTAAAATTAATGAACAAAATTTGACAAGGTTGTTCCATTCCAAAATATTAAATGCCTACAATTGTGGAATGGGCAGGGTTTGCCATCAGTTCAGAGATTGACATGGCACCTCGTGCTAAATAAACCAGCTGTTCTTTTTTTGTAGTTCCACCAAAATCAACCAAATTCACGCGTAGCTTGCATGATTTCGCCCTTATATGTTGCAACGCCTTGAACTTATTGGCACCTCCTTTCTTGTGGTGGAAATGAATGATTTGATGTATTCGTGAACATTTTGTGAAGTTCCCATTGAAATCAAGCTGAGCACCCTTGTTTGCACAAATACAAAAAAAGTGATTAGTATAAAGAAAATTGTACTATGAATTGACAGTTTAAACAGGCACCTACATGGTCCATGTAGAGCACACTTTTAGAAAAATGGAACTCACCGGAAAGAATCCTAGAACAACTTTTACTCGCGCATCACAGCAAGAGAATGGAGATTTGTCAGTCCTTCTGAGCTGAAGTTAGTTTGGTTTTGTGGGGAGTAATGTAACCATCCTTCAACTGCTCCTTCTGGTGAGAAGATAGACAGGGCTTCTTCATCCTGGCATAATCGGAACTAGTCACTTCACATACTCCATATTCTTCTTCAGAGGAGGATGATCCTATTGTGCAACGAAAAGATGACAACTAAATGCTAGCATCCCTGTTTGCTCAAAAAAAGGAAAGGAAATATTTAAAACAGCACAGACGAAGCACTTCTCAATGACAATACCACTTTTTCATGACAGTGTCTAAACAGTAGCACAACACCAATAGAGATGACAAGGCTCAATCATATGGATGAAATCAGTGGGCGAGTACCAACTGTTGTTAGGAGGCTTATTGTGTAGAGCATACAGATGAAGCACTTCTGCAGAACCATATGTTGCTATCTATTGTGGTGGCCATGCTTACTATATACTCCTCAATTAGTTTAATGTTTCCAACATCTTCTTGTGCAGTTCCACTAAAATATATGGTATCTTCAAAGAAGATCCCTGTTTGCACATGTAGAGATAATTACGTATTACATTAAGAGTGGCATCAAATCAGTGGCAAAACAATTGCTCGTTTCAGCCATAGCAAAAAATTAAGATGCAAAATTATATCATTACTTGTGTCATCACAATTCCAGTGCTTCATTACAGCACCAGGAGTTGATTTTTGTTTTTCTTCCGCTTGTTCTTCCCTTTCATCACTTGGTTCAATAACAGACAAGCTTCGCCTTCAATGTAAGATTTGGCATGTCAATTAGGGAGCACAAGTATAGCACTAAACAATGACATTAATTTCTGATGAAAGTGGCAACATACAGGCCAACAATTGTGAAATATCCTTATCTTACCTCAATGGGATATTACGGTGCACATACAGATTGGAAGTCTTGTCTCCATTTGTGCACTTCACTAAAATCAAGCAAAATTACCGTACAAGTAGCACAACATATGAAAGCACATTGCAGAATCATGTGAAAGAAGGCTAGTACTGACCTCTCATGATGCGGAATTCAAACAACTCACAATAAGAAGATCTGAACCAAATTTGCCAACACAGATAGGAAGTAACATGTCCTTTGTGCAGTTCCACTAAGATCAAGCAATCAAGTAACATTGTCGATGTCACATTTTGGTTGAACTGCACAAAACACTATTAAAGCAAAAGTGTTTTGTGCAGTGCAACAAAAGGTCACAATGACAAGGAGGTGAAGTAGATAACCCTATTTACACAGAGGTGCAAAGTAAACAACGAGTGGTCAATAACGATGGATGACATAGAAGCCAACAAAAGGAAGCATCTACCTTACCTAAATGGGAAAGAAAGCCAGACAGTAGCATTTCTCAAACGGTGGCATTGATTAATATTAACAGAGATATTATATTAACAATAAAATTCGTTAAACATGTAATTTGCTTTTAACTGTGGCATTGCTTCAATTTTCCAGCGACATTATTAGAGGGTGTTTGTTTACAGGGACATTTTGGTGTAGGGACTAAAAAAACTCCATGTCAGTCCCATCTAAACCAAACAGGAGGGACTTTTAGGGACTAAAAGTGGGCATTTGGGACTAAAGAAAGAAGACCCAGAGGGAGAGTCTTTTGGGACTTTTCCAACACTTGCCCCTGCCACGCATCGCACCTTGTCTCTATTAGTTCATTACTAGGGGTAACATGGTCTTTTAGCATGTCATTTGATAACCTCTAGTCCATGTTTAGTCCCTGGAACCAAGAAGGTAGGGACTAGGGAGTTTTTAACCAAACAGGGCCTTAGATTAACAACAGCTAAAGAGTTGTACGGGACAGTGGATGCACCAGCACCATGTGCATCTACCGATGTACTGGGGTGATGCACAGTTTGTTGCAACGAACAAACAACCAAGGAGCATATTTGTGTTGGTCCCAGTTTTGTTATCTTTAGACACCTTTCCCTATGTGAGCGCAGCAAATCTAGTCCTGCTCAAACTCTACAACATTGTCCCCCAAAACAAAAGATCAGTTTGTTACAAATGTGTGTACTGCGTTTGTCATTGTTTTCCCTTTTTGACCAATGTAGGTACTGGATAGCCAGTCTGTACTAGTAATGTCCCCCCTTCCTTTCCTCTTGGAACCACGTCCTAGATTTATGCTATACAACTTTCCCCCATTCCTTTCCTCTTTGAACCACGTCTTAAATTCATGCGATACAACTTTCCCCACTACTTTCCCCCTTCCTTTCCTTTTTGAACCACGTCCTAGATTCATGCTATACAACTTTTCCCACTACTTTCCCCTATTCCTTTCCTCTTTGAACCACGTCCTAGATTTATGGTATACAACTTTTCCCACTACTTTCCTGTTTGATCCAACACCTAGATTCGAGCGCAGAAGCGGAAAAAGCCCACATGCAACTAGAGCAATGCATGTGGAATAAGTAAATTATACCTTAAGGTTCTTGGGGTGTGGTTCGGTGGGCGACCGGAGGCCGTTCGGCCCACACTATATACGGCGGAGAAGAAGAAGGGGTTGGAGGCCCTTACGCGCCGCCGCCGGGTGAAAGTGAGCAACTGCGCCGGTAGTGGATTCCCTCCCTCGCCGACAGCGACAGCGTTAAGCCTCCTTCCCTTCCCAGTGGACGGATCCTACCGGCTCTTTGACCAGCAGTGAGGGGATATAGAGAGGCCAACAAAGTCTTGTTTAGATCTGGAGAGGGTGAGAGAGTGTGAAGAGAGCAACTACAAGCGCTTAGGCTCCAGCGTGTATATATATACTGGAGAGAGAGTGTGAAGAGTGCAAACCCTAGAAAACAAGCGCCGAGCCTGCAGCTTATACGTGATGAGGTGATTATACGGTCACTACGAGATCGTATAGCTCTGTATCCATCCATTTTGACTAGTCAAAGAATCCTCCTGGCACGAATTATGCTCAAGTGAAGTTATCGAACCCGAGACCTCAAGTTTGATGAACGAACTGGCTAACCAGCTACACAACCCTCCCGTTACGTTCAACGAGAGGAAAATAACCTTTTATACATTCCTGCATTTGTGTGCCAAGCATGTCGTGTTTTTTTGTGTGGGAGTCATTGGGATTTAAATCATAATTGTGTCATGTGGCTTTGGTGGTAAGACTATACACAGTGGTGCAGAAATAATGCAGCCTTAGTCACCTTACCTCTCTCCATGTAGTATGTTGGGTCCCACCAGTCAGAGGGTGAAACAAACAAATTCATAAGAAAAATTAAAAGCGCCAGCGGTGTATCTTACCTCACACATCTCGCTACTGCTCGGGAACACTGTCCAATTGATCCCTCTGTTCGCTCACGTACTATTTTAAGTGAATCCTTATTATAACATGCACACAATTTGGGTACTTGCAAGTCAGTGCCACCGTATCTCTTACTACTCCCACCGTGGTAGAAACTAGGGTTCTACCCAGTCTAGGGCGTAGCCTGTAAGGGAAGGAGGGAGGAGGGAGGAGGAGATGGAGTGGCGGCCGGCGGGTGGTGCGGCGGCGACGGACGCAAGAGGTGGCTAGGGTTAGGTCTGCCGGCTCCCTAAGGGAAGCCAAGCAAATACTGATTGCTTCTTGCTTGATCAGATCGGTACATCTCCTCTCCTTATATAGAGAGCTTTACTTGACTCCTAAGCAAACGATAAGATAATTGTGCTAAGCCCCTAATAACGATAAGATAACTTGGGCCACAACCCACTGGCCTAAGCCCCTAATTTGACGGTCATAACAATCCGTCTAGGTGTAATAAGTTACGTTAGAAGGTGCAGCGGTACCAAGGTGCAAGCAGATTGGAGGAGAAGGAGAAACTTGACCGGTCATTCCTCCAATCAAAGCCCTGATTTCTGTCTTTAAATGCAACAACTAATCCAAACAACTAAGAGATGATGTTTTAGCTACCATGCAGGGCCACATATTAACTCGCATGCAAGCTGACTTTGATTTCTTCACTGATCAATGCATAGTTGTGCTCCATGCATTGGGTTTCCGGTGGAGATAACAAGGCAGAGTAAGGAGTGTTTGGTTACATTGCTTAGGATGGTCATAGTGGTGAGTAACTTGGACTAGTAACATGCATATGTTACTAGTCTATGTTACTACTATGCGAAGTTTGCCGTCGGAAGCGAGCCAATCTGGCTCTCCTGAGCTAGCAAGGTTTTTGTGGCCCACCCAAGCTAGCTGGCCCACAAAAGCTAACATATTTTAACAGTTCCAAATGCCTAACCTTGCCTGGCTATGCTATAAGCTGTTCTTGCTAAGGATCCAAACGTTCCCTAACTAACAACGCTCGCTAGCAACGAGGCCAGGAGGGGATTGAGATGCAACGTTAATGGACGACACCTAAACATTTTGGGAATATCTGATTTCCGTAAGATGACTTAACACGTAGACGGAGGGAGTACTACTCCTCAGTCCAGGTTTGATGGAATATTCATCACCTCTTCTCTTCTTGTACGAACTACATTTGTATCTCACTTCCCGTGGCTTCGCACTCGCATGATTTTCCTATTCTATGGACCTGTGTGTGCGTGTGCGTGCGTGTGCGTGTTTAACAGCAGGTGTGTGTTAGAAAGAGCGACAGATCGACCTACTCCTACAGAGAGATGGTGTGTAGTGTACGATTTTAGCCGCGAGAGTCGGTGCATCCTCTCGTTTCCAAGCGTCCGGTAGGGACAGGCGGACAACTGCCACGCCCGCCTTGACCAGCCTGGCCCACCCAAAGCCCCTCTATCGCCCGCGCGCGTTTCCTGCCCGAAACGGTCAGTGCCGCTCCAAAGAATCGATGCCGCATTCATGCCCAGGCAGAGCGGACACGACCTCTCACTGGCGCCTGCGTTGAAGGGAGACGCGGATTCAAGAGTGATGGTTGCTTCGTCCGTCCAACTTACTACTGGGTCTACATGATTTGATGGCTCATTGGTCATTATTACTGAGGTGGTAGCACTGCTGGATGTCCCACGCTTTCGGCGAAAGGAGGTACTACTAGATTACAATTTTCTCCATTCTTACAGCGGAGGAGTGCAGGAGCAGTGAAAACATCCAGGCTCAGTGATTACATGGCCACCTCACATTATCACCATATTTTCTGGACACTGTGCGACACCTAACTCTTTACATAGTACTCCCTCCGTTCCTAAATATAAGTCTTTGTAGAGATTCCACTAGGTGGACTACATACGGAACAAAATGAATGAATCTACACTTAAAATGCATCTATATACATCCGTATGTGGTTCATGGTGCGATCTCTACAAAGACTTATATTTAGGAATGGAGGAAGTACTAGTATATTACGTACTATAATTTATCAGCGAGATAGTACAATGCTATGAAGCTTCCCGCTTCTGTTACATGTATCTTGCGTCCAAGGTTGCCCTTGCAACATTTCATCAAATACAAAGGAGACTAACATGCATGTTAATGCATCTCAATCATTGACAGATCATAGCAAATATGTACTCCCTCCATTCCAAAATAAGTCTCTCAATTTTATGAAAACTTTAGTACAAAGTTGTACTACTACTAAAGTTGACACTTATTTTGGAACAGAGGCACCTAAAGAAAAAAAGATCCATGCAGTCCCTAGCCCTTGAACCATAAACCCTAACCAGGCTTTAATTTGCTGGCAATGTTCGAGCTTCCCAAGAAATGAAGGTTGCAACCTTTTGACCATCGGATCATGATACGTCTCCATCGTATTTACTTTTCCAAACACTTTTGCCCTTGTATTTTACTCTAATTTATAGGATCTGAATGAAACTAACCTGGACTGACGCTGTTTTCAGCAGAACTACCATGTTGTTATTTTTGTGCAGAAACAAAAGTTCTCGAAATGACCTGAAAATCCACGGAGATTGTTTTTGGAAAATATAAAAAATACTAGCAAAAGAATCAAGGCCAGGGGGCCCACACCTTGTACACGAGGGTAGGGGGCGCGCCCCCTCACCCTGGGCGTGCCCCCTACCTCATGGGCCCCCTGGACGGCCACCGACCTCAACTCCAACTCTATATATTTGCTTTCGCGGAGAAAAAAAATCAGAGAGAAAGTTTCATCGCGTTTTACGATACGGAGCCACCGCCAAGCCCTAATCTCTCTTGGGAGGGCTGATCTGGAGTCTGTTCGGGGCTCCGGAGAGGGGGATTCGTCGCCGTCGTCATCATCAACCATCCTCCATCACCCATTTCATGATGCTCACCGCCGTGCGTGAGTAATTCCATCATAGGCTTGCTGGACTGTGATGGTTTGGATGAGATTTACCATGTAATCAAGTTAGTTTTGTTAGGGTTTGATCCCTAGTTTCCACTATGTTCTGAGATTGATGTTGCTATGACTTTGCTATGCTTAATGCTTGTCACTAGGGCCTGAGTGCCATGATTTTAGATCTGAACCTATTATGTTTTCATGAATATATATGAGTTCTTGATCCTATCTTGCAAGTCTATAATCACCTATTATGTGTTATGATCCGACAACCCCGAAGTGACAATAATCGGGATATTTCTCGGTGATGACTGTAGTTTGAGGAGTTCATGTATTCACTATGTGTTAATGCTTTGGTCCGGTACTCTATTAAAAGGAGGCCTTAATATCCCATAGTTTCCATTAGGACCCTGCTTCCACGGGAGAGTAGGACAAAATATGTCATCCAAGTTCTTTTCCATAAGCACGTATGATTATATTCAGAATACATGCCTACATTACATTGATGAACTGGAGCTAGTTCTGTGTCACCCTATGTTATAACTATTACATGAGGAATCGCATCCGACATAATTATCCATCACTGATCCAATGCCTACGAGCTTTTCACATATTGTGCTTTGCTTATTTACTTTTCCGTTGCTGCTGTTAATATTACTAGAAAACTGCTATCGTTACTTTTGCCACTATTACCATTACTATCATACTACTTCGCTACTAAATACTTTGCTGCAGATACTAAGTTATCCAGGTGTGGTTGAATTGACAACTCAACTGCTAATACTTGAGAATATTCTTTGCCTCCCCTTGTGTCGAATCAATAAATTTGGGCTGAATACTCTACCCTTGAAAACTGTTGCGATCCCCTATAGTCGTGGGTTATCAAGACTATTTTCTGGCGCCGTTGCCAGGGAGCATAGCTCTATTCTTTGAGTCACTTGGGATTTATATCTGCTGGTCACTATGAGGAACTTGAAAGACGAAAGAACTAAGATTTTTCCCTCAACTATGAGGGGAGGTAAGGAACTGCCATCTAGCTTTGCACTAGATTCTCCTTCTATTTTGAGTAAGCTTGCGACACCTAAACCTGCTACTGTTATGAATTCTGATATGTCGCATGTTATTGATGATGCCACTTCTGCTATGCATGATACTTATGATGAAACCACTTCTATGCTTGATACTACTGTGCCATCAGGTGAATATCTTGATGAACAACTTGCTAGGGTTAGAGAGAATGAAATTGTTGATGATGAAATTATTGGAGATAGTGATGATGAAGGTTCTCCCCCTAAGTATGAATTGCCTGTTGTTCCTGAGGGTTATGTTATGGATGAAGAAACTGCTAGATATCTTCTTGCTTGCAATGATAGATCTGATCTTAAGAAGTTACTAGCTAAACTTAAACAGAAAACTCTAAATGCTAGAATGAAATATGACCTTGCTTTTGCTACTTCACCTATCTTTGTTATTGATAAGGATTATGAATTCTTTGTCGATCCTAAGATAATTACTTTGGTTGAATCTCATCCTTTTTATGGCTATGAATCTGAAACTGTTGTGGCACATCTTACTAAGTTGAATGATATAGCCACCCTGTTCGCTAATGATGAGAAATCTCGCTACTACTATATCATTAAGATATTTCCATTCTCATTGAAGGGTGAAGCTAAAACTTGGTTTAATTCTCTTAATCCTGGTTGTGTGCGTAGTCCCCATGATATGATTTATTACTTCTCTGCTAAATATTTCCCTGCTCATAAGAAACAAGCTGCCTTGAGGGAAATATAATTTTGTGCAAATCGAAGAAGAGAGTCTCCCACTAGCTTGGGGAAGGCTTCTCCGATTACTTAATGCTTTGCCTGATCATCCTCTTAAGAAAAATGAAATACTTGATATCTTTTATAATGGACTAACTGATGCTTCCAAGGACCACTTGGATAGTTGTGCTGGTTGTGTTTTTAGGGAAAGAATAGTCGACCAAGCTGAATTGTTATTGAATAATATGTTGACTAATGAAAATAATTGGACTCTTCCTGAGCCAATTGAGCTAACTCCTGATCCAATTCCTAAACCTACTCTGAAGAAGAGAGGTGTTCCATTTCTCAGTCTTGAAGATATGCAAGAGGCAAAGAAATCTATGAAAGAAAAAAGGTATTAAAGCTGAAGATGTTAAGAATTTACCTCTTGTTAAAGAAATACATGGTCTTAATCTACCACTTATTGAAGAAACACATTGTCTTGATAACCCGACACAGGTAGTAAAGGTAAATTCTCTCTATAGATATGATAAAGTTGAAATCTCGTCTACTAAGTGTCCTAGCCAATGTTTGGATGAATTTGATGACTTTATGGCTAGGCAAGAAAGTTTTAATGCTTATGTTGGTAGAGAATTAAAGAGTAATGCTTACATGATTGGACGCTTGAGTGATTATATGGCTAGAGTTAAAGGTGAACTTAAACTCATTAGTAAATATGCTTCTATGGTTACCACTAAGGCAGAACAAGTACTTAAAGCTCAAACTGATTTGCTCGATGAATTAAATAATAAACATGATTTTGCTGTTAGAGTGGCTACTAGAGCTGGTAAAATGACTCAGGAACCTTTGTATCCTTAAGGCCACCCTAAGAGAATTGAGCAAGATTATTAGAGAAATAATTTAGATGCACCTAGTCCTTCTAAAAAGAAGAAAAAGAAAAATGATAGGACTTTGCATGCTTCTAGTGAACCTGTTGTAGATACACCTGAAAATCCCAATGATATTTCTATATTAAATGCTGAAACACAATCTGGTGATGAAAATGAACCTAGTAATAATGTTAATGATAATGTTCATTTTGATGCTCAACCTAGCAATAATAATGATGTAGAGATTGAACCTGGTGTTGATCTTGATAACCCATAATCAAAGAAGCAACGTTATGATAAGAGAGACTTTGTTGCTAGGAAGCACGGTAAAGAAAGAGAACCATGGGTTCAGAAACCCATGCCTTTCCCTCCTAAACCATCCAAGGAAAAGGATGATGAGGATTTTGAGCGCTTTGCTGAAATGATTAGACCTATCTTCTTACATATGCGCTTAACTGATATGCTTAATGTGAATCCTTATGCTAAATATATGAAAGATATTATTACAAATAAAAGAAATATACCGGAAGCTAAAATTTCCACCATGCTTGCTAATTATACTTTGAAGGGTGGAATACCTAAGAAACTTGGAAATCCAGGGGTACCAACTATACCATGCTCCATTAAAAGAAACTATGTTAAAACTGCCTTATGTGATCTTGGAGCCGGTGTTAGTGTTATGCCTCTCTCTTTATATCGTAGATTTGAATTGAATAAGTTGACACCTACTGAAATATCTTTGCAAATGGCTGATAAATCAACCGCTATACATGTCGGTATTTGTGAGGATGTGCCTGTTGTGGTTGCAAATGTCACTATCTTAACGGACTTTGTTATTCTTGATATTCCCGAGGACGATAGCATGTCGATTATCCTTGGTAGACCCTTTTTGAATACTGCTGGGCTGTTATTGATTGCAACAAAGGAAATGCCACTTTTCATGTTAATGGTAATGAGCATATGGTACACTTTCCGAGGAAACAACCTCAAGTTCATAGCATCAATTCTATTGGTAAAATTCCAACTATCATTATTGGAGGTTTTGAATTTCCTCTCCCTACGGTCAAGAAAAAAATATGATATTCTTATTATTGGGGATGTTCATACACCCGTTGAGGTAACCTAGTGTTATTCGAAATTTCTCTGGTTCCATTGTATTCAGAATGAGTTTGTTAACAAGACTTGATCAACCTTGTTAGTGGATTCCTTTAGATGATCATGAGATGGATGAAACTAGAAGGCACAACCTTCTGTACCCTTCTTTTACTTTATGTTGTTTAGATTAAATAAATCAAAAATAGTATTATCTGTCTGTCTTCTGAATTATCCATGCAATAAAAAATATGCCAAAAATAAAAATTCTCCAAATGCCCTACCAATTTAATATGATTTTTCTGGAATATCTGAGGATTTTAGGCACTGAGAACACATCAGGGGGGCAAGCACATGGCCACGAGGGTCTAGGGTGCGCCCACCCTGGTAGGGCGCGCCCCTGCCTCGTGGGCCAACGGTGGCCCCTTCCACTTATTCCTGCACCCACACACTCCATTTTCCTCCCCAAAAAAATCCCCATCCAGCTCAAGCACGAGTTCTAGCTCATTTTGCTGCGATTTTCGATCTCCTTGCCCAAAGCTCCATTCACAAAACTGCTTTGGGAGATTGTTCTTTGGTATGTGACTCCTCTAATGGTCCAATTAGTTTTTGTTCTAGTGCTTTATTCATTGCAAATTTTTGCTGCTTAGGTGACCCTGTTCTTGAGCTGGAATGTCAAATTTATGAGGTCCCAAGTAATTCTAATGCATGATATAGGCTCTAGGCACTTATGGAGTAGTTGCTATCAATCTTGTTTAGTTTGATTCACTTTTATTTTGAGTTACTAAAAATTTCAGAAATTTTTCAAAGGAAGAAATATGTCTAGGAAAATGTACCAAGGTGGTTCTTCAACAAAGAAAGGACCTAGGTGCGCTATGCGTGAACAAGACGATGAACCACCAAGGGAAGCTGACATGTGGCCTTGTGAATGGCCATCTGAAGAGTTCATGGTCGATGCAGGCATGAAGGATGAATTTGACACATATGTGCATAATGCCGATCCTGAGGACTTCATGCAAGATAAGTGTCCTCAGTACTACTATTTGACTGACTCATTCGTGAGAAGGTTTAAATTTTCATCTTCACGTAATTCTCAGAGCGTCCTGTTTGATATTTATGATCAATCATATACCATGGACCCAGAAGATTTTACTACTGCTTGCAAACTCCCACATTATTTTGAATATAAAGACTTTCTTGCTAGTATTACTGTGGGAGAATCTAGAGACTTTCTTGCTAGTATTACTGTGGGAGAATCTAGAGATATAGCACAAGCTACCAAAGGGAGCATTCATTTTCCTGCTATACATTATTTTGCTCTCTTCATTGGTAGATGTATTAATGGTAAAGATGAAGCATGTCACATGTGTGTCCCTGATCTTTGTGTTCTCAAGAGTGTTGTATTAGGTAATAAAGATTACAACTTGGGGGCAATTGTTGCACGTAGGTTGCATAATAATGGTTTATCTGGAGATTTGTTTGGAGGGATTGATGCGACCCATGTTGCTAATTATCTTGGCATACCTCCACATGAGGTGATAGGGAGTTGCCTCCCACTTTTTTAGATTATGACGCTATGGTCAGTCATCATTTTCTTGTGAGGAATGAACAATTCCTCAAGTATCAACTAATTTTTGACAGACGTCGCTCTGTCCATGTTATTGTGCCTGCTCCTGCCCTTTTTGATACCAGGCAAAAATAAGATATGTCGTAACCAGGGAGGAGGCAACTGAATACGAGGGGAGAGCGGAAGCAGCTCGTCGCCATGCCACAGCTCAGGAGGCAATGGCTGCTGCATCTCAGTACGACCCTAGTTACAACTTGAGATATCAGTCAGGCTATCCTTGGCCATAGACCAACTTAGGCCAAAAGCCTAAGCTTGGGGGAGTACGTATTTCTCACCGACATTACATTCATGTTCACACACTCATTCTAGTTGTCGGTGCTCAAACTTTTTCATTGTACTATCCATGCTAGTTTGATTTCTTTTTCTAGCTTTCTTCTTGTGTGTTTGATAAACCTTAAGAAAAACCAAAAAATTAGTTAGTTTACTTTCCATGCTTGTAGTAGTAATTAAAAGAAAACCCAAAAATATTTCTCGTTCTTCTTTTGCTTGTTGGGAGCTTTCCCGTGTAAATAGTTTTCTTTTCTTTTCTTTCCTTTGGGGGTCGAGAGGAGAAGACCATAATGAAAATGTTTAGTGGCTCTAATATGCATGATTGTTGATTTAACCAAGATCCCATATTACCTTGTCTTATCCTTTGAATTGAATGCTTGCAGATTCCAGCTTAGTTCAATGCACGTGCACTGTTATTATTATACACACCGTTTGGTCGTGCAAGTGAAAGGCAATAATGACGATATATGATGGACTGGTTGAGATGAGAGAAGCTGGTATGAACTCATACTCTCTTGTTTTTGTAAATATGATTAGTTCATCGTTCCTGATTCAGCCTATTATGAATAAACATGTTTGCAATGACAATTAGAGATTAGTTGCTTATGCCATGCTTAGTTAGCTAGGAGCTTATAATGGTTTACCTTGCGTGCCATCATGCTATTAAAATGGTTGTGATGTGGTATGATAGGGTGGTATCCTTCTTTGAATGATTCGAGTGACTTGACTTGGCACATGTTCACGCATGTAGTTGAAACAAATCAACATAGCCTTCATGGTATTTATGTTCATGGTGGATTATATCCTACTCATGAGCTTACACTCGGTGTTGATTAATTTTAATGCATGTTCATGACTGTTGTCGCTCTCTCAGTTGGTCGCTTCCCAGTCTTTTGCTAGCCTTCACCTGTACTAAGCGGGAATACTGCTTGTGCATCCAAACTCCATAAACCCCAAAGATATTCCATATGAATCCACCATAACTTCCTATATGCGGTATTTACATGCCGTTCCAAGTAAATTTGTATGTGCGAAACTCCAAACCTTCAAATTAAATTCTGTTTTTTATACTCGAGCAGCTCATGTATGAACTAGGGTTGTCTGTATCTTCCATGCTAGGTGGGTTATTCTCAAGAGGAGTGGAATCCGCTCCTCATCATGAGAAAATGGCTGGTAACCAGGATGCCTAGTCCCATGATCAAAAAGATCAAAGCAAATCAAAATAATTAAACAAAACTCCCCCAGGGCCGTTGCTAGTTGGAGGCACTCGTTGTTTCGAGCAAGCCATGGATTGATGCTTTTTGGTGGTTGGGGAGTATAAACTTTACCATTCTGTTTGGGAACCGCCTATAATGTGTGTAGCATGGAAGATATCGAGATCTCATAGTTGTTGTGTTGACAGCGAAAGTATACCGCTCAAAATGTTATTCATCTCTATTTTCAAATCGAGCTCTGGCACCTCTACACATCCCTGCTTCCCTCTGCGAAGGGCCTATCTATTTACTTTTATGTTGAGTCATCGCCTTCTTATTAAAAAGCACCCGCTGGAGAGCACACTATCATTTGCATGCATTACTATTAGTTTATATTGGGTATGACTTGACTGGATCTCTTTTACCATGAATTACAATGTTTAGTCAGTCCTTGATCTTTAAAGGTGCTCTGCGTTTATGTTTTGCAGTCTCAGAAAGGGCTAGCGAGATACCATCTTGTTATATCATATTATGATTGTTTTGAGAAAGTGTTGTCATCCGAGTTTTATTAGTATTGCTTGCTAGTTGATTATGCCAGTGATATGAGTAAACATGAGACCTAAGTGTTATTGTGAATATGGTTAGTTCATAACCTTTGCTGAAAACTTGAATGCTGGCTTTACATATTTACAACAACAAGGGCAAACGGAGTTTGTAAAAGTTTTTCTTTACCACATTCAGTTTGTCAACTGAATTGCTTGAGGACAAGCAAAGATTTAAACTTGGGGGAGTTGATACGTCTCCGTCGTATCTACTTATTCAAACACTTTTGCCCTTGTCTTGGACTCTAATTTGCATGATTTGAATGAAACTAACCCGGACTGACGTTGTTTTCAGCACAACTGCCATGGTATTTTTGTGCAGAAACAATAGTTCTCGGAATGACCTGAAAATCCATGAAGATTGTTTTTGGAAAATATATAAATACTAGCAAAAGAATCAAGGGCAGGTGGCCCACACCCTGTCCATGAGGGTGGGGGGCGCGCCCCCTCCCCTTGGGCACGCCCTTGCCTCGTGGGCCCCCTGGATGGCCACCGACCTCAACTTCAACTCTATATATTTGCTTTCGCGGAGAAAAAAATCAGAGAGAAAGTTTCATCACGTTTTACGATACGGAGCCGCCGCCAAGCCCTAATCTCTCTCGGGAGGGCTGATCTGGAGTTCATTCGGGGCTCCGGAGAGGGGGATTCATCGCCGTCGTCATCATCAACCATCCTCCATCACCAATTTCATGATGCTCACCACCGGGCGTGAGTAATTCCATCGTAGGCTTGCTAGACGGTGATGGGTTGGATGAGATTTACCATGTAATCAAGTTAGTTTTGTTAGGGTTTGATCCCTAGTATCCACTATGTTCTGAGATTGATGTTGCTATGACTTGGCTATGCTTAATGCTTGTCACTAGGGCCCGAGTGCCATGATTTCAGATCTGAACCTATTATGTTTTCATAAATATATATGAGTTCTTGATCCTATCTTGCAAGTCAATAGTCACCTATTATGTGTTATGATACGACAACCCCGAAGTGACAATAATCGGGATACTTCTCGGTGATGACCGTAGTTTGAGGAGTTCATGTATTCACTATGTGTTAATGCTTTGGTCCAGTACTCTGTTAAAAGGAGGCCTTAATATCCCTTTGTTTCCATTAGGACCCCACTATCACGAGAGGGTAGGACAAAAGATGTGATGGAAGTTCTTTTCCATAAGCACGTATGACTATATTCGGAATACATGCCTACATTACATTGATGTACTGGAGCTAGTTCTGTGTCACCCTATGTTATAACTGTTAGATGAGGAATCACATTCGCCATAAATATCCATCACTGATCCAATTCCTACGAGCTTTTCACATATTGTGCTTTGCTTATTTACTTTTCCGTTGCTGTTGTTACAATTACTACAAAACTGCTATCATTACTTTTGCCACTGTTACCGTTACTATCATACTACTTTGCTACTAAATACTTTGCTGCAGATACTAAGTTATCCAGGTGTGGTTGAATTGGCAACTCAACTGCTAATACTTGAGAATATTCTTTGGCTCCCCTTGTGCCGAATCAATAAATTTGGGTTGAATACTCTACCCTCGAAAACTATTGCGATCCCCTATACTTGTGGGTTATTAGATCATTTTGTGCAGTTTCACCAAATTCGAGATGTGCATCCTTGTGGCAAAGACATTGAAGAAGCGTGATTAGAATAAGATTATTGGGACTAGTTGATGAGACATAAACTCATCACAAATATAGTACGTAGAAGCCAGTAGAGGTATGTGCGGGGCAAAGAAGTGGAGAAATATCCACATGGAGTGATGTGGGCAGCTGGAGCAGTGGTGCAAGCCGGCTGTAAAGGGAGTTGTACCTGAGGGATGTCGGGACGTAGCTCAACCTTGAGGAGGGCGGCGGGAGGCAACTGCCCACGTCGCGGCAGTGAGCAAGGGATGAAGGCAACCTCACCGGCTTTGTGAGAGAGAACGGCGGGGACCCCTGATCGGGACATGCCGACAGTGGGTTTTCACCGTCGGTGACGGCAACCGAATCAACACTAAGCATCCACCCCTTCCCCCGGCGGACGTGATCTGCTGGGATGTTATAGATGTGGCTACAGTCGTTTTGTGCGAGAGAGTGTGAAGAGAGCAACCCCAGCAAGCAACCGTGTAGGCTGGCCCGTCCTGACTATATATATAGTGGAGCGCTTTCCTTTTCTCTCCATATGAACCTATTATATTGCGTACGTTCCATTGAAGAAAAAAACTTTATTTATAAATGACGCGGCACCTACTACTCGTTCTCCTATAAACCTTGCGCTTGGCATCTCCAAAATATTAACCTTGCGATTGGCTCTTGGCCTCTTCGGGAAGTCAAGCAATAATGGTACTGCAGTATATATCATTCTGGCTATATGAGACCGAATGAATTGTTGCACGTCCACCACGTGAGAGAGGGTCGAGGGGCGAGGGAGAGTGCATACTATTACGTCCGTTTCACGGGGTGTTTGTTTCTAGGGACTTTTTAGTGTAGGGACTAGAAAAAGTCCCTCTTAGAGACTTTTTAACCAAACAGGACGGACTACTAGGGACTAAAACTTTCTTTTTGGGACTTAATGAACAAGACTCTCAAGGAGAGCCTTTTTTGGGACTTTTCCAACAATGCCCCTCCCTGCACCCATTGCCTTGCCGCCACATGGTGTTGTTTGGTTGTTATTTTTCTGTATACTAGGGGTAACATGGTCATTCAATAACCTCTAGGAAGGGACTAGGGACTTTTTAGTCCCTGAAAGCAAACAGAGAGGGACTTTTTTAAGGAGTAGGGACTTTTTAGTTGGGACTAGAAAAAGTCCTAGGACTTATGAACCAGACAGGGCCTCAATATGGACTACATAGGAGCAAAATGAGTGAATCTACACTCTAAAATACGTCTATATACATCAGTGTTTGGAGTATGTACTCGTAGTTCATATTGAAATCTAAAGGATATATATATTCCAAACAATATGTTAATATCTCTAACCAAGATAGTAGGGATGAGGAGTAAACGGAGGAAGTAGTAAAATTTTCTCCTCGTCCTGCGAGCCACCGCGCGCGTGGGCGAGGGAGCGGGCGTAAGGCGTACAGTACTACTACTACTAAGCAAGCTTCACCTCATCCTGCGAGCCACCGCGCCCGTGGGCGGGGGAGACGGCGTACTAAGCAAGCTTCTCCTCGTTCTGTGAGTTGACGAGACACATCAAAAGTACTCCAGTGTATAGAGCCTTGCCTCTAAGGTAGGCCCCACATGGCTTGCCTCTTTTTTATTTTAATATAATGCGTCAAGTTGCAATTTGTTCGTTCATCCATGGTAGACAATCCTCCCTCCACCAAGTGGACAACCAGTACACGTGTCAATTACCACATGGGCTGCCTTTTCGTACAGAAATGAGCTCCACCATGTACCCGTGCGGGTTTGGTTGGGAAAGAGACGGGAGTACATGCGTCGTGCGTGCACCTCTTCTCTTCGTGCATGTCCCCCGCCTACATGGGTGTGTGTGAGAGAGATACAAACCTAGGTAGATGGCGTATGCATTCGTGAGTGTTTTTTGTTAGGGGGGGTGATTTCATGAATGTATGTGGGAATATGTATCGATGACATCTCAAGCAAAATTTTGCATGCAATGTGTGTGAAATGGAGGCCTATCCATATCATATATAGAGGGCCGAGCGATCCACGAGAAGAGAGGGAGGGGTCATAGATATCGATAGAGTCGTAGAGAGGATCAAGTGGGTGGGTGCGAGATCGATGAAGAGAGCCATCGAAATTGTGTGTGTGTGCAAGTCAAAGATATAGGGCGACTGACCTACCGGAACGTCAAAGGGCACAGGTCAAGTTTGTGTGTGGCAGGGTGTCGGTGTGAAAACCGGCGGATCTCGGGTAGGGGGTCCCGAACTGTTCTTCTAAGGCTAATGGTAACAGGAGGCGGGGGACACGATGTTTACCCAGGTTCAGGCCCTCTCTATGGAGGTAATACCAAACTTCCTGCTTGATTGATCTTGATAATATGAGTATTACAAGAGTTGATCTACCACGAGATCATAGAGGCTAAACCCTAGAAGCTAGCCTATGATTATGATTGTTCTTGTACTACGGACTAAACCTTCCGGTTTATATAGACACTGGAGGGGGCTAGGGTTACACAGAGTCGGTTATAGAGAAGGGATTCTACATATCCGAATTGCCAAGCTTGCCTTCCATGCAAAGGAGAGTCCCACCCGGACACGGGACGAAGTCTCCAATCTTGTATCTTCATACTCCAACAGTCCGGCATAAGCATATAGTCCTACTGTCCGAGGACCCCGTAATCCTGGACTCCCTTAGTAGCCCCTGAACCAGGCTTCAATGACGATGAGTCCAGCGCGCAGATTGTCTTTGACATTGCAAGGCGCGTTCCTTCTTCGAATACTCCAAAGTAGATCTTGAACACAAGAATCGTGTCCGGCTTTGCAAAACAAATTCCACATACCACCGTAGAGAGTACAACATTCCACGAGTCTAATCTGCTGACAACTTTTCCATAGCATGACATCATGCTGTGGCCTGGTCATTATTCGAACCGTTTTCTCAACCTGCTACTACACATCTTGCGAGGTGGTTTTATTGGCACGTCTTGTCGAAGGAGAGATTGTGTTCCCTTATCACGGGATTCTCATCAATACGGGCGTGGGTAACCCAACCGTGCCATTAGCACGGCGCTTGGGGAATAAGCGAGTTTCTAGGGCAAGTGGGGAGGCACATGATTTCTGCTGCTTTTATAAAGAGACAAGGATTCCCCTTTTTCACCCACGCCTTCTTTTTCCTCCGCCTATTCTCTCTCGCTCGAGCTCCAGCACCCAAGCATTCGCCTTCTCCACCCACAAAGGCATTCCGAAAATGTCCGGATCTGGAGCCGGAGGCAAGTGGATGGCCCCTACCGTCCAGGAGAAGGATATTAAGAAACTTCGGGAGGCCAGGTATCTGGCCAAGAAGATCGGCCACCGCCTTCCGACGGCGGGACAGATTGTCCCTACTCTGGAACCCCACGAGAGGGTTGTATTCCTCCCTCACTTTGTCCGCGGGCTAGGGTTTCCCCTCCACCCATTCGTTTGCGGCCTTATGTATTACTATGGGATCTATTTTCATGATCTATCCCCCAATTCCTTCCTCAACATCTCAATATTCATCGTCGTGTGCGAGGCCTTCCTCCGCATCTCTCCACACTTCAGATTATGGCTAAAGATTTTCAATGTGAAGCCCAAGGTGGTGAGGGGCGAGCACACCAAGTGCAGAGGAACCATGGTGAGCAAGATGCCCAACGTCACATGGCCATCAGGTACCTTCAATGATTCCGTCAAAGGGTGGCAACAACAGTGATTCTATGTCACTAAGCCACGCGGCACAAAATGGGCCGTGGCTCCCTAATTCTGATCTGGAGCTCCATTGCGGCTTGAACTGGTCTTCGCCAGACGAGCTGGCGGTGCTCCAGGCGCGTATGAAGGGTACGGAAGACAAGAACATCAAACTTGTCAACGTAGTCCAGGCGATGTTAGTTCGCCAGACTCTCCCTTGTCAACGCAGGGCTTGCAATTTATGGGAATTCGACCCGGCCAAGCACCAGACCCTACTAGGGTTCTTCGACTCATCGCACGAAGACATCTGGAAGGTGCTCTTTAAGTCCAGAAAATCATGTCCGGATTCAGCCGTGGATCACGGGTACCAATTGTCCCGACCCACGAGTTCGGTAAGTCTTCGTATGTTGGCAAGTCATATCGTTTATCTGCATAATCCAAGGGAAACGCTTAATGCATTTTCCAACAACTCTCCTAGGGCTGGACGAAGAAGGGAGGGCGGATCTACTGCCCGGCCCCGCTACCAGAAGAACAAGCCAGCCCACTTCTAACGAAGATGCTGGTCCCGGCGCCTTACAAGGCGCCGAAGAAGAAAGCCGAGAAAGAGGCCAAAGAGACTAGGGGCGGCCTTCATAGCCAGGGTACTTCGGACATAGTATACGAAGACTCCGAGGCCTGCTCTTCCTCCAAAGAGGACGAGGAAGAGGAGGAAAGCTGATCCCCCCAGCGAGGGGGAGAAAGAAAAGTACGGCCTCCACACACTTGGGAGCTGAGTCGCCTAAGAAGGGAAAAAACCCCTTTCCGGATTAATCCGCCACCACCACCGACAGCAGCCCAGAGTGGGATCCCAGGGTCCAGCCCCTGGTTAAATCGTGAGTATATAAAATCCGGACACGTTTGTATATCCAGACTCACTATCGTATAGCATTTAACGCATTGAGTCACGCCTTTTTTGCAGTCCGGCCAGGAACTGCGCTAAGCAATCCTCATCGGAGGATTCACTGGGTTCGGACGCTATGGACAGCGGTACTCCCCCGACGGCCCTCTCCCCAAAACACGTGGACGACATCGAGGTATCATCCCAAAGGGACCCAGGCTGAAGAGGGGCTGGGGAGACCGTCAAGGCGGCGCAAGAGGGTCAAACCTCGGCGGCCGGACACACGGGGGAAAAGGCCCCCATGGACACCGACGGCGGGGGCTATCTTGAATTCGGCCCCCAGCCGGACATAGTTCCGGAGACCAACACGGCTCCGGAATCAGGTGGGCAACCTCCCTCGACAAAAGGGGGCGCGCCTGTTCCACCGGCAACCTCTGCCCAACTAGATGTGCCGGATACCTTATCAGCAGCGCTAAAGAACACTTCCATTGTTGAAGAACACCGTGCCCTTATGGGTGCGGTGATTGAGAAGATTCAGTCTGCCGAAAGCGGGCTGACTGAAGCCTCCATCAGCCTTATAACGAGCTTTGAGGTATGTTTTGAGGTTTCAAAGAGTGTCATAGTATAGATAGTAGCCCCTGATACACTGTTCGGTGTTCGGAAGAAAAAGCCGGACAGAGGAGCAAATATATGTTCGCAGGAGACTTACCTTGTAGTACCTCTCCCTCTTTTGTTTTTCTAAGCATGCGTCTGTAGTGACTGCCACCTCTCATACTGCGGAAGTCTCCAGACTCAAGCAGAGTCTGGAGCGGGCCGAAGAAGAGCTCAGCCAAGTGAAGAAGTAGTTGAAGGATAACCAAGGTATGCAAAAAACCTTGTTTGCATTCAGTACAAATGAATAATTGAGTATGACAAAAAAATCATGATGTGCTCTAGGAGCGACGGCTGAAGTTGAGGCTCTTAGGAAGGCAGTGGACGAGGCCAAGAAGAAGGCGGCCAAAGACTAGGCCCTTCATGAAAAGCACGAGGCCAGGGTTATTGAAGTTCAGCAAGAGCTCCAAGAGGCCGTGAAGAAGTGCGAGACCTTGGAGCAGAGTTTAACGGAGAAAGAATCCGAACTTACAAAGGCTCGTCAAGCTGCACACAATGCCCGGGGTGAAGCCCAAGGCGCCCTTCAGGAAATCCAGGAGGCCAGAAATATCACAGCGGGTAAGGCTTTTTTTCTATGCAAAGCAAATATTTGAAGGAAGAAAATCATGTTACTAATCCGAATTCGGATTTCTCCAGGGGTGTTTGCGGAACTGCCGCACAACGTATCTAATGCCGCACAATTCTATTGAGCCGAAGAAAGGAGCTCTATGGAGAAGCTGTTCTGGTCGCAATATCTGGTGCCAGAGCATCCAGTGCCCTTTGCCGATCAACTGAAACAGCTGATCGAGCTACATAGGGCGGCCGAACTAGCCATGAAGGATTTAATTATCCGGCTATGGCCCACCGAGGCGATTCCCAGCAGCTACTTCAGGCTCGTGAAGCGGCTTGTAAGTGCTTGCCCTCGACTTGAAGTCATCAAGTGGTCGGTCTGTATGGAAGGTGCGCGAATGGCCTTCGCCCGCGCCAAGGTGCACTGGGCGAATATGGATGCCAAAAAGCTGATGACCGAAGGACCGCCTACGGGGAAGGAGCACCGCAAGCCCAAGTTATATTATGACAGTGTCCTGAAAGGATCCCGCCTTGTAGCGGAGCAATGTGCCAAGGATATTATATTCCCATGAATACATTCATGTTATCCTTTGTAATGTTGAACAAGGTCATTTATATAATATAATGCCTATTATTTGGAAAATTTTACGTCCTGTGCAGCCGTTTTATATATTAATCCTCAGAGTTGGCCAGCCATCGGCTTTTGCCCCCACGTAGGAAGTACAGGGGTGTTCGGGATAAACCTGAACAATCTTTACCCCAATTTTGGGTCCTTGAAGGAGGTGTTCAGCGCAACGAACCAGACAATCGGACTATAAGGCTTTATCACCCTCACATAGCCATAGGAGTTTGACAAAACAAAGGTAGGCGTAACCCCTGGTGTTCGTAAGACTGCAACTAGGGGCTCTATAAGCACCTGATCGAAAGAAGAAAAACCGATCCGTCGCACAGTGCATTAGTTATCGCATAATGCGGAAGAAATCCTTAAAGATTTTTTAACCTCTCAAATAGCTGACCATCTCTCGCCGCATCATGACAGTCAGTTTTCGGCTTTCTCTACTGAGGCGCTCGTCCAGAAGAACCGGGACACAATCGCAGTAGTTCTCCCTTTACTACCCTAGCCGATAAAGCGGAACGTAGGGTAGCAAGCACAGGAGCCGGCCAACCCAACTATTGACCCAAGACATGATTCAGAGCCGATGCATATAATGCTATAAGTTCGGGGTGCCGAACGACCGTGAGGGTGTTCAGACTTTGTTACTGTATTATGGGTACAACGAGTCCCCTGGCATATTAAGGCGTACCGTAGTGTACGGCTGCCACTTGACATAAAAATATCAATAAGAAAGAACAACAAGTAAGCGTCATATAAAGCTGCATGTTGTAACTGAATAATATGTCGAGGCTTATGAATACAAGTAGTGCGATAAAAAGAAATATGACTTCGGAACCTGCTGTGACCAGGGGGAGCTGTGTACGGATCCGAGGAATAATTGGATGATCATCAAGGGGAATATCTAAGGATTCTCTTACGCGTTGGAGTTGTTTCCCTCCTTATTATGTTCGTCCCTTCATAGGTCCGGTCGCCAGGTTGCCAGTGATGGCCTAGACAAAAGTGGACCTGCAAACAAAATGCAAAAAATGTTTGTGTGCCACGGAGCGGTTAAGCCGCATTGTGGCGCCTAACCTAGCTTTGCCTCCACCTATCGCCGAAGTGGTTAATTGAGCTCTTGATGAGCTGGGCTATCCTGCCGCGGAGTAGTTCGGACTCTTTTGACGGTGTCCGGGAGCCTGGCTGTCGAATGAAGGTTCGATTGAAAAAGGCCACTCTGCGCTTCTACTGCTAAGGCAGCGGTGTGCTCTTCGGTACGGAGGGAGCGTTCAGCTTTGCCATTAACTGTTATGACGCCGTGTGGACCGGGCATCTTGAGCTTAAGATAAGCATAGTGTGGCACCATGTTTAATCGAGCAAACGCGATTCGTCCGAGCAGTGTGTGATAGCTGCTGCGAAAAGGGACGATATCAAAGATTAACTCTGCGTTGCGATAATTATCCGGGTGTCCGAAGACTACTTCCGGAGTGAAGGAGCCTGTACAGCGGGCCTCAACGCCTGGTATGACACCTTTAAAGGTGCTTTTAGTGGGTTTGATCTTTTAAGGATCGATACCCATCTTGCGCACTGTATCCTGATAATGCAGCTTAAACTGTTGCCTCCATCCATAAGGACTCGCGTGAGGTGGAATCCATCAATTATTGGGTCAAGGACTAGTGCGGCTGAGCCGCCCTGACGGATATTGGTCGGACGATCCTTGCGGTCAAAGGTGATCGGGCCGGACGAACATGGGGTTATATTTTGGGGCGACTAGCTCCGTTGCGTAGCCGTCCCTAGGTGTGCGCCTCCGCTCCCGTTTGGGAATATGGGTGGTGTGTATCATATTCACCATTTTAATTTGCGGGGGAAACTTCTTTTGCCCTCCTGTGTTCGGTGGACGGGGCTACTCATCGTCGTCATCGCTTTGCGACCCCTTCTCCCTGATTTCGGCACTTAACTTGCCGGCTTGTTTGAAGACCCAGCATTCTCTGTTGGTATGATTGGTTGGTGTTCTCGGGGTGCCGTGAATCTGACATGGACGGTCGAGTATACGGTCCAGACTGGACATGCCCGGACTGTTTCTTTTGAATTGTTTCTTCCTTTCACCGGTCTTAGAGCCGCTGAATCCGGCATTGACGGCCGTGTCTTCAGCGTTGTTGCCATTATTTCGACGCTTGTGTTTGCTGTGTCGGGGCTTGCCGTTGTTATCTCTGGATGCAAAAGTTCTAGGCTTGCTTGAGGTGCTATTGCTACGAGCTAGCCAGCTGTCCTCGCCCGCACAGAAGCGGGTCATGCTTGTCGTGAGGGCTGCCATGGACTTCAGCTTCTCTTGGCCGAGGTGTCGGTTGAGCCACTCGTCCCGGATGTTATGCTTAAAGGACGCTAGGGCTTCAGCGTCCAGACAGTCGATGATTTGGTTCTTTTTAGTTAAGAACCGAGTCCAAAATTTCCTGGCTAACTCTCCGGGCTGTTGGGTTATATGACTTAAGTCATCAGCGTCCGATGGTTGCACATAAGTGCCCTGAAAGTTGTCAAGGAATGTGTCTTCCAGGTTCTCCCAACTGCCAATGGAGTTTTCCGGGAGACTATTCAGCCAGTGCCGAGCTGATCCCTTGAGTTTTAGTGGGAAATACTTGATGGCATGGAGATCGTCGCCACGGGCCATGTGAATGTGGAGAAAGAAATCTTCAATCCATACCGCGGGATCTGTTGTCCAATCATAAGGTTCGATGTTTACGGGTTTAAACCCTTCTGGGAATTCATGCTACATTACTTCATCAGTGAAGCATAGGTGGTGTGCGGCGCATTTATGCCGGGCTACATCGTGACGCAGTTCGGATGAAGTTGGTCTGCTGTATTCGGCCTGGAAGGATTTGTATTTAGTATATCCGGCATGGCGGTCATCGTCACGTGTTGGAGCGCGCCCCCGTGATCCATAGATCGATCTTGATTGTCCTGCTTTGTTTTCCTATTCGTCTCACAGGTCATGCTTTTAGCCCTCGGCCTTCCTGTTTTTATTTGTTCGGCGATGGGGTGCGGGCTGGTGTTCAGACTGATATGCAGCTTTGTCTCGTCCACGAGGTGGACGGTCAGCCGCATCCTACGCTGGTAGTATAGGCTCTAGTGCCTCATCCTCGAATTGAGGTAACAACTTGCGTCTTGGGTAACTTTTGGTTGGGCGCTTGAGTCCGTATTCCTCGGCCGCCAGGACCTCAGTCCATCTGTCAGTGAGCAGATCTTGATCAGCTTGAAGCTAATGCTGTTTTTTCTTCAGGCTCTTTGCAGTGGCTATAAGCCGTCGCTTGAAGCGTTCCTACTCAATGGGATCCTCAGGCACGGTAAATTCTTCGTCGCCGAGGCTCACCTCGTCTTCGGAGAGGGGCATGTAATTGTCATCCTCCGAGTCTTCATTCATGGCCTGTTGTCTGGGGTTGGGTGCGACATATGCCAATGGATGGCTTATCATGGTGGGAGCGAGTAGAACGTCGCCGGTGCCTGGAAGCGGGATAAGGCGTAGACACGTACGCCGGCGAACTTTACCCAGGTTGGGGGCTCTCCGTGGAGATAATCCCCTACTCCTGCTCTGCGGGGTCTCCGCATGATCACTAAGGCACTAGTGCTACATGTCACTCCTTGAGCTGTGTCTAGAGGTAGGAGAAGGCAAGGCTAGCTCTTCCCTACCCTAGGTATCTGTCTACTTCTATCAGGGTTGGAACCGTTTGCATGGGTGGCCTAGGGGGTTTATATAGGCCTACCCCCCAGGGGTACAATGGTAATTCGTCCGGGTGCTGGGCCCAGCTGTCAGTGTCTCCAGCCTTCGGCTTCTCCGCCGACCGTTGGGGCCCGCCGCCTGGTGGGCCCCGCCGACTGGTTGGTGGCTGCTTACTGTAGCCGTGTCGTTGGTGACGGGGGCTTGGTCATCTTAGTGTGGCTACAGTCCCGCTGCCTGGTAGGACGCCACTGTAGCCACACCTGGTCTTATCAGCTTAACGGCGTGCTTGCCTCGGGGCAAGGGATGGCCGCCTGCTGGAGTCCGGCCCCTCCCGAATCCGTCTGGTTGAGCTTCCGCCGTCTTTCATGGGGTCACTGCCCGATAGGGCCCGCCACCGGTAGGCCGTACCGACAGGCCGTCATGGGGAACAGGGCTCCGCCTGCCCGGAGCGACGTCAGGGGTGCTTCACTGTAGCCATGCTCTGACTTGTACTATCGATGGGGGCTCGGCCGCACCGTAGTCGTGAGGTGGCCGCCTGCCCGTTGCCGCCCTCTCTGGAGGGCGGCCGTCAGGAACCGGTCACTCGGAGCGTCGTAGACTTGGGTCGGCCGCCCTCTGGCAGCCGGCCACTGAGCCAGCCGGCACCAGAGGGCGGAGCTTCAGCTTGGGATCCAGTGAGGCGGACCTGGCCCAAAGTCTTGATAAGTCCAGGGACTCGGGTGAGCCTACCCGTGGCCCATTACTCCGACAGTAGTGCCCGAAGCCGGTGAGGCACCGCGGTCGAGGGGCTGCGAAGTCTCAGCGGCTTCCTCCTTCACCGAGCTCCGGGAAGACGCCGGTCCGCCGTGCGGCCAGCCGACTGCTGAGGCCGACCTCTTCCAGGCGGAGCTTGCACGGTTGGTTTTGAACTTCGAGGCGGGAAATAGGTGGTGAGGGAGTCCTGGATTAGGGGTTGTCCGGATAGACGAACTATCACATTTGGCCGGACTCCTGGACTATGAAGATACAACATTGAAGACTTTGTCCCGTGTCCGGATGGGACTTTCCTTGGCGTGGAAGGCAAGCTTGGCGATACGGATATGAAGATCTCCTACCATTGTAACCGACTCTGTGTAACCCTAACCCTCTTCGGTGCCTATATAAACCGGAGGGTTTTAGTCCGTAGGACGAACAACAATCATACCATAGGCTAGCTTCTAGGGTTTAGCCTCTCTGATCTCATGGTAGATCTACTCTTGTACTACCCATATCATCAATATCCATCAAGCAGTAGTAGGGTTTTACCTCCATCGAGAGGGCCCGAACCTGGGTAAAAACATCGTGTCCCTTGTCTCCTGTTACCATCCGGCTAGACGCACAGTTCGGGACACCCTACCCGGTTTTGACACCGACATTGGTGCTTTCATTGAGAGTTCTCTGTGTCGTCATCTTTAGGCCCGATGGCTCCTCCGATCATCAACAACGTTGCGGTCCAGGGTGAGACTTTTCTCCTCGGACAGATCTTCATATTCGGCGGCTTTGCACTGAGGGCCAATTCGCTTGGCCATCTGGAGTAGATTGAAAGCTACGCCCCTGGCCATCAGGTCAGATTTGGAAGTTTGAACTACACGGCTGACGTCCGTGGAGACTTGATCTTTGACGGGTTCGAGCCACAGCCAAGCGCGCCGCACTGTCACGATGGGCATGATCTAGCTCTACCGCTGAACAGTGCCCTGAAGGCCGCACCAGTGTCCGCTCCGACCCTTAGCTCGGAGCCGACTGCGCCGATCGAGGATGGGTGGTTGGACACCGCCTCGGGGGCTGCGATCTCTATGGTGATTGAGCCGAACACCATTCCTGTCCTTTGCAAGGCTCGTAACTCCAAGGTGCCAGACTCCTCTTCGGACTCCGAACCTTCCGCGCCCCTGCCAATCGAATCCGGTTGGGCGCCGGTCATGGAATTCACCGCCGCGGGCATCTTTCAGCACTCGCCCTTTGGCGACATCCTAAATTCACTAAAGTCTCTCTCTATATTAGGAGATCCCTGGTCGGACTATGGTCAGGAAGGTTGGGATGCGGACGACGAAGAAATTCAAAGCCCACCCTCCACCAACTTCATAGCCACTGTCGATGATTTAACCGACATGCTCGACTTCGACTCCGAAGACATCGACGGTATGGACGACGATGCAGGAGACGACCAAGAACCAGCGCCTATAGGGCACTGGAAGGCCACCTCGTCATACGACATTTACATGGTGGACATCCCAAAAGATGGGAATGGCGATGGAACAACGGAGGATGACCCCTCCAAGAAACAGCCTAAGCGCCGGCGTCAGCGGCGCCGCTCTAAATCCCGCCACAGCAAAAACGGTGATTCCGGCACGGGAGACAATAACACCCCGAACAGTGCCAAAGACAACCCCCTCCAGCAAGATTCAGTGCAGGAGGATGGAGAAGCCAGCCCTCATGAGAGAGCGGCAGGCAGAGAGGTAGAGGACGATAATTACATGCCTCTCTCCGAAGACGAGGCAAGCCTCGACGACGATGAATTTGTCGTGCCTGAGGATCCCGTCAAACAAGAGTGTTTCAAATGCAGGCTTATGGCCACGGCAAGCAGCCTCAAGAAAAAGCAGCAACAGCTTAGAGCTGACCAAGACTTGCTAGCTGACAGATGGACTGAAGTCCTTGCGGCCGAAGAGTATGAACTCGAACGCCCCTCCAAGAGCTACCCAAAACGCAAGCTGCTACCCCGATTAGAGGAGGAAGCACCTAAACCTACATCACCAACGCATGATATGACCGACCAGCCACCTCGTGGCCGCGACAGAGAGGCCTCTCGACCCTCCACTCAAGCCGCACCCCGGCGCCGCTCAAAAAATACCAAGGCGCAGGAAAATGCACCAGACTTGCGGGATATACTGGAGGACAAGGCAAGGCAAACAAGATCGATCTATGGATCGCGTGGGCACCCCACGATACGTGATGATAACCGTCACGCCGGATATGGCAATTCCGGCCGGGCCGAACACAGTAGACAAAGCTCATTTGAGCTGCATCGTGATATAGCCCAATACAGAGGCGCCACACACCCACTATGCTTCACAGACGAAGTGATGGATCATCAAATCCCTGAGGGTTTCAAACCCGTAAACATTGAATCATACGATGGCACAACAGATCCTTCGGTCTGGATCGAGGACTATCTCCTTCATATCCACATGGCCCGTGGCGATGATCTACACGCCGTCAAATACCTCCCACTCAAACTTAAAGGACCAGCTCGGCATTGGCTTAACAGCTTGCCAGTAGAGTCAATTGGTTGTTGGGAAGACCTAGAAGCCGCATTCCTCGACAACTTCCAGGGCACCTATGTGCGACCACCAGACGCCGATGACCTAAGCCACATAATTCAGCAGCCAGAGGAATCAGCCAGACAATTCTGGACACGGTTCCTAACCAAGAAAAATCAAATCGTCGACTGTCCACATGTAGAGGCCCTTGCAGCCTTCAAACATAACATCCACGATGAGTGGCTTGCCCGGCACCTAGGACAAGAAAAGCCGAAATCCATGGTAGCCCTCACAACACTCATGACCCGCTTTTGCGTGGGAGAGGACATCTGGCTAGCTCGTAGTAACAACATGACCAAGAGCCCGGGTAATTCGGATACCATGGACAGCAACGGCAGGTCGCGTCGCAACAAGCACAAGCGCCGCATTAATGGCGATAATGCTGAGGATACGGCAATCAATGCCAGATTCAGAGGCTCTAAACCCGGTCAGCGGAAAAAGCGATTCAAAAGAAATACTCCTGGCCCGTCCAATTTGGACCGAATACTCGACCGCTCGTGCTTGATACATGGCACCCCCGAAAAACTAGCGAACCACACCAACAAATTGTTGGGTGTTCAAGAAGGCAGGCAAGTTAAATGTCAAAAACAATGACAAGGGGCTGCATAGTGACGACGAGGAGGAGCCCCGGACGCCGAACAATAGAGGACACAAGGGCTTCCCCCTACAAGTGCGGACGGTGAACATGATATACGCAACCCACATACCCAAAAGGGAGTGGAAGCGTGCACTAAGGGACGTATATGCGATGGAGCCAGTCGCCCCAAAGTTCAATCCGTGGTCCTCCTGCCCGATCACTTTTGATCGAAGGGACCACCCCACTAGCATCCGCCATGGCGGATTTGCCGCATTGGTTCTAGACCCAATCGTTGACGGATTTCACCTCACTAGAGTCCTGATGGACGGCGGCAGCAGCCTAAACCTGCTTTATCAGGATACAGTGCGCAAAATGGGCATAGACCCCTCAAGGATTAAACCCACAAAGACGACCTTTAAAGGCGTCATACCAGGTATAGAGGCCAACTGTACAAGCTTAGTTACACTGGAAGTGGTCTTCGGATCCCCGGATAACTTCCGAAAGAGGAGTTAATCTTCGACATAGTCCCGTTCCGCAGCGGCTATCACGCACTGCTCGAACGAACCGCATTTGCAAAGTTCAATGCGGTGCCGCACTATGCATACCTCAAGCTCAAGATGCCAGGCCCTCGAGGAGTCATTACGGTCAACGGAAACACCGAACGCTCTCTCCGAATGGAGGAGCATACGGCGGCTCTCACGGCGGAAGTACAAAGTAGCCTCTCAAGGCAATTCTCGAGTCCGGCTATTAAAGAGCCGGACACCGTCAAGCGCGCCCGGAGTAACCTATAAAAAGACCATCTGGCACGTCCCAAGCACGCGTAGCAATGCGGCCCCAACCCCAGCCCTCGCGAAATTGCGAAACCAGTACTACGCGTACATATTTACGCTCTAGAAATACCATGGGCATAGGGGGAGGGGCACGACCACGACAGGACCAGAATGCGACTCAACCGCACCAGGGGCTCCCGATTGTGCAATTCCTTTTTCTTATTTTTAGGACTCCTTTATCAAGAAGCCCTGTCCTGCAGTAGAATCGCCGAACATACGATGCAACAGCCAGGGAAGCAGAAAGCTACGTCGAGTATCCTGGTGGTGTCTATAACGAGCAGTATACTTGTTTTACATACCATCTCGCAGCTCGCTCCTGGAGGGGGACATGTCAAATAGTCTCATCCCTTGCTTATCGCACTATTTGTATCGTTCTGCTTTTACCGTAGCTTTTTTAATAAACAATGCACAGCTTTTGCCTATTATTGCATTCCTTTTTCTTATATATATATATGTTCACTTATGACATGTTGCATCCGCACGCTTTGGTATGGCCAAATACACCAAGGGCTTAAGTACCCCAAAATATGGTGTGATAAGTCCGAACACTTTCACAAGTGCGACACCCCGAACTTATAGCATTATATGCATCGGCTCCGAATCATGTCTTGGGTCAATAGTTGGGTTTGCCCGGCTCCCATGTTTTGGTACCTTACGTTCCATTACATCGGCTAAGGTAGCGCTGGGAGAAGCACTGTGATTGTGCCCCGGTTGAGCTGGGTTAAGCACCTCAGTGGAGAAAGCTAAAACTGACCGTCATGATAGGGCGAGAGCCGGTCGCTATTCGAGAGGTTTTCGAGTCCCTAAAGACTTATGCCGCTTAGAGCGAGGAGTCGGCTTTGTTTGGCCCAGGCGTGGATAGCGCCCCGAACTCGGTCTTCCAAATACTAGGGGCTTCACCGAAATTTAAAATTATAGAATTCTATGGCTAAGTGAGAGTGTTCAAGCATTATAGTCTAGTTGCCTCGTTCGTTGCGTTGAGCGCCTCCCTCGAAGGACCCAAGAATGGGAAAAAGAGCGCTCAAGTTTATCCCGAACACCCCAGCACTCGCGGCATGGGGGCAGAAGCCGACGACTCGCCATCTCTCAAATTTAATAAACGGCCGCACAGAAGGTAATATTTTAAATTCACAAGCATTGCTTAGCGCATATGAACAAGTTTTCAAGCGTACACGATAACAAATGCGATTTTACTCAAAAATTACATCTTTGGAGCATTCACCCGCTATAAGGCAGGCACCCTTCAGGACGCCCGCATAATACATTTCGGGCTTGCGATACTCAGCGTCCATCTTGCCCCAGTGCACTTTAGCACGGGCAAGGGCCCTACGGGCACCTTCGATACAGACGGAGCGCTTGACGACTTTGATCCATGGACATGCGTCCACCAGTCGCCTCACCAGCCCGAAGTATCTCCCAGGCATGGCTTCCTTAGGCCACAGCCGAAATATGAGGCCCTTCATGGCCTGTTCGGCCACCTTATGGAGCTCGACCAGCTGCTTCAGCTGGTCGGTCAAGGGCACCGGGTGTCCGGCCTCAGCATACTGAGACCAGAACACCTTCTCCGTCGAGCTCCCCTCCTCGGCCCGGTAGAATGCGGCAGCATCGGACAAACTATGGGGCAGATCTGCGAATGCTCCTGGAGAGCTCCGGATTCGGGTAAGTAACAAGTAATTCAGTTTCACGTGCTTGCTTTGCATGAAGAATGCCTTACCCGCCGCTATCTTCTTCATTGCCTCAATTTCCTGGAGGGCTTTCTAGGATTCGGCCTTAGCGGCTTTGGCACTCTCAAGAGCCGAGGCGAGCTCGGACTCTCGAGTCTTTGAGTCACGCTCCAAACTCTCGTGTTTTTCCACGAGAGCCTGGAGCTCTTGCCGCACCTCCGCCACCCGCGCCTCCTGCTTCTCTCGCTCGGTGCGCTCCGCGGCCGCATTGCTTTCGGCCTTAGACACCACCTCCTTCAGGGTCGCCACCTCGTTCGTGGCCCCTACAATTCTCACGTTATTCCTGTCATTTTTTGCAACCACATATTTTATATACGTCCATAAGGTATTACTTACCTTCCTTGTACTCGAGCTGCTTTTTGGCAAGGCCGAGCTCGTTCTCGGACCGCTTGAGGCTCTGCTTCAACGCATTGACCTCCGCAGTCAGTGCGGCAGAGGTCAGCAGCGCAGCCTGCATTCCCCATATTGACATACTTATGTTAGACTCCTGCATACATCTTTTTAGATCCTCAGTTCGGCTTTTCTTTCCGAACACCAAACTGAGCATCAGGGGCTACTGTCTATGCGGTAATATTTTTACATATCTTAAATACATACCTCAAAGCCTGTTAGAAGGCTGGCACAGGCTTTAGTCAGCCCGCTCTTGGCGGACTGAACTTTCTGAATCACCACACTCATAATAGTGCGGTGCCCCTCGTCGATCGAGGCGCCGTTACGCGCCTCCAGCAAATTATCCGGTGCCTCCGGTTGGACGGAGGTCACCGGTGTCGCAGTCTCGCCCTTCTTACGAAGGGGCAGCCTGCCGGACTCCAGAACCACTGAAGGTTCCGGTGCGGAGTCCGGCCCAGGGCCGGACTTAGAGCCTTTGGGGTTTGATCCCCCTTGTGCCCAGAGTCTGGGAGGTTGCCTTGCGGCGCCTCCGGGACCTCCTCCTCCTGGCTGGGCCCCTTTTGGGACCCCACCTTGGCGTCATCCGTAGCGCGAGGAGAGGAAGCAGCCGGAAGTGAGGTGCTATTCACGTCCGACGAATCGAGGGAGCCGCTCGTTGAAGCGTCGAGCTCGTCCTTGGGCGGGCTGTAGGGTTATATTCGGAGTTAGGAGATACTGTGCGACAAATGAAATGCCATGAGTTATTCTGGTATACGGACACTTACGATTTCGCCAGGGGCTTAGCCTTCGGTGGCCACTCCTCTTCGCCGTCGTCGGCGTTGGTGGCATAGTCCGGAGGAAGGGTCCTTCCCTTTTTGGACCCTCCGGCCTCCCCAGTTGGGGCGGCCTTCCTTTTCTTCTCTTCCCCCGCTGGGGGAGAGGCCTCTTTTTCCTCCTCCTCGTCTTCATGGGAGGAATCTGCCTCGGAGTCATCGGACGATGAGTTCGATAACACCTGGCGCCGGGAAGTCTTTCTGGTTCCCGTGGCCTTCTTCTCCGGCACCACGTGTGGTGCCGGAACCAGCAGCCCCGTCAATCGGGCGTCCGCTGGGTCTTCTGGAAAGGGAGCCGGACAGTCAACCTGCCCGGACGTCTTTTGCCAGGCCTGTCAAAGGTAAGGGAGTTTAGACCCCGCATAGAGTCAAACTATGGAAAACAAGTGTCATGTGAAGGGTAAAATAGCTTACCTCGCCAGCTTGACGCTGCGAGCTGAATCCGCGATCTTCGGTAGCGAATGCGGGAGCCTCAGTGCCCTTGAACAGCACCTTCCAGGCATCTTCATACATAGTGTCAAAGAGCCTACTCAAGGTTTGGTGCTGCGCCAGATCAAACTCCCACAAACCGAAGGCCCGTTGTTGGCACGGGAGGATCCGGCGGATGAGCATGACCTGGACTACATTGACGAGCTTGAGCTTCTTGCTCACCAGGTTTTTGACGCAGGATTGGAGTCCGGTCAGCTCTTCCGAATTACCCCATGTTAGGCCCGTCTCTTTCCAAGAGGTGAGCCGTGTAGGGAAGCTAGATCGGAATTCGGGGGCGCTGCCCATTTAGGGTCACGCGGCTCGGTGATGTAGAACCACCCCGATTGCCACCCCTTTATGGTCTCCACGAAGGAGCCCTCGAGCCATAGGACGTTGGGCATCTTGCCCACCATGGCACCTCCGCACTACGCTTGGCGGCCGCCCACTACCTTCGGCTTGACATTGAAGGTCTTCAGCCATAAGCCGAAGTGGGGCTGGATGCAGAGGAAGGCCTCGCACATGACGATGAACACCAAGATGTTGAGGATGAAATTCGGGGCCAGATCATGGAAATCCAGGCCGTAGTAGAACATGAGCCCCCGGACAAATGGGTGAAGTGGAAAACCTAGTCCGCGGAGGAAGTGGGTGAGGAACACCACCCTCTCATGGGGCCCGGGGGTGGGGATGAGCTGCCCCTTGTCAGGGAGCCGATGCGCGATGTCGCTAGACATGTATCCGGCCTTCCGCAGCCTCTTCATGTGCCCCTCCATGACGGAGGAGGCCATCCACTTGCCTCCCACTCCAGACATGGTTGGGGAAGGTTGAGGCGAGATGTGCGGACTTGGGCGCTGGAGCTCGAGTGCGCGGAAATGGATAAGTAAAGGAGGAAGAAGGCGTAGGTAAAAAGGTGGATCCTTATCCCCTTATATGGACGGACGAAGCTGTGCGTCCCCACCAGCCTGGTAAAACTCGCTTATCTCCCAAGCGCCGTAATCAATGGCGCGGTTGGGTTACCCACGCCCGTATTGATGAGAATCCCGGAATAAGGGGACACGATCTCTGCTTTGACGAAACGTGCCAAGGAAACCGCCTTGCTAAATGCGCTGAGGTGGGACAGTAAAAATGATTCGAATAAAGGCTTGGCCGTGGTGTGATGTCATGCCACGGAATACGTCAGCAGATTGAATTTGTGTAAATATTATTCTCTCTATGATGGCATGTGGAACTTATTTTGCAGAGCCGGACACTATCCTTGTGTTCAAAATCTTCTATGAAGTATTCGGAGGAGGAACCCGCCTTGCAATGCCGAAGAAAATATGCACGCCAGACTCGTCGTCATTGAAGCCCGGTTCAGGGGCTATTGAGGGAGTCCTGGATTATGGGGTGTCCGGATAGCCGAACTATCACCTTTGGCCGGACTCCTGGACTATGAAGATACAAGATTGAAGACTTCGTCCCGTGTCCGGATGGGACTTTCTTTGGCGTGGAAGGAAATCTTGGCGATACAGATATGAAGATCTCCTACCATTGTAACCGACTCTGTGTAACCCTAACCCTCTTCGGTGCCTATATAAACCGGAGGGTTTTAGTCCGTAGGACGAACAATAATCATACCATAGGCTAGCTTCTAGGGTTTAGCCTCTCTGATCTCGTGGTAGATCTACTCTTGTACTACCCATATCATCAATATCAATCAAGCAGGAGTAGGGTTTTACCTCCATCGAGAGGGCCCGAACCTGGGTAAAAACATCGTATCCCTTGTCTCCTGTTACCATCCGGCTAGACGCACAGTTTGGGACCCCCTACCCGAGATCCGACGGTTTTGACACCGACAGGTGGCGTGCCTGCTAAGCTTCCCAGGCCGCCGCCCACCACAGACGCACCACACGGCGCACGTCAGCCTGGTCATCCTGCCACCCCACGTCCTAGACGGGATGTGACACTGGGTCGGGCCTGCCACTACCGTGCCTCGGCAACCGGGCGGATCTGCTGCGCTGAAGGAGATGGTTGCCATTCGCACGACCATTTACGGCGTGGTGAATGCGCGTGGGAAACAGGGGCCGTGGGGACGTGGGCGCAGTTAGGGCCTGTTTGGTTTTTGCCCAGGCTGGCCCTGCCAACGCACGGGCGAGCAAAAAAATTGGCGCAGCTTTCTGCCGCCCGCGTCTTGCCAAATCGTTGGCGCAAAAATGAACTGGAGAGCTGAGCAGAGTGTTGGCGCACCAAAAGATGGGCTACAATCCAAACAATGCCCATGCATTTGGTCAACGCTAATTATTTGGCTTGGCAGGTTTGGGCTCCCAACCAAACAGCCCCTTAATCCCGTGACCCACGTCCCGCCCCCTCGGCTTCGTAGCCCGAGGGCTACAAGTAGGGAGGGGGAGAGGTGCGGCAAAGCTCTCGCGCCCCCTCCCACTCTTCTTCTTCTGCTTGCTCATCCTCCGCTGCTGCTGCTGCTTTGTGCTGTCGTAGCACCGCCGCCGTCGCCGCCGCTGACACACTTCTCCTCTCCACACCGCCAGCCGAAGCCATGGCGCGCGAGAGTGGCGGCGACTGGGACGGATCGACCGTGAGGGAATATCACAATTCCTTCCTCCGCGACATGCGCCGGATGCCCAGCGCGGCCTTTGTCAAGGCGCGGGTGCCGTCAGAGACGAAGATCTTGCCGGCACCGGTGGGAGACGAGTTGGTCGTCTTCCGCTCGCACTTCCTTCGCGGCTTCAGCCTTCCGGTGAGCGGCTTCTTCCTCTCTTTCCTCGACTTCTACCATCTTCAGCCTCACCACCTCATGCCCAATGCCGTGACTCTACTCTCCACCTTCGTCACGGCGTGCGAGGGCTACATCGGTGTCCTCCCCGTAATCGAGCTGTGGGGGCGTTCTTTTATGGGAAGCTCGGCACCTCCGCCAGGGAGACGGCGGCCGAGTGCGGGGGCTTCGTTGCCGTGCGCCAACCGGCGAAGCGGAATGCCTTCCCCGTCATCAAGCTGGCGCAATCGGTGAAGATGTGGCAGTAGTCCTACTTCTACGTCAAGAACATGGACCCGGCTGCCGACTTCCTCAACCTGCCGGCCTACGAGGCCGACCCCCCCCCCCCCACCGGGGCTTGGCCTACCTAGGGGTACAAGCCGAAACCGGTGTCGGCGGACGCGGCAGCCGCCATTGGTCGACTCCGGGTGCTCCAGGAGTCGGAGGGCCTCGTGGCCTCCGACCTCCTCGTCGCATTCGTCGAGCGTCGGGTCCTCCTACTCCAGAGCCGCCCTCATTCAATCTTCCGGATGGGCGGACACCGCGATCCGTGCCGGCTGTGCACGAAAGGGATGCTGCCCGCTGAAGTCGCACCGATGGTAAACGAGATCTCTGACCTCAAAGTGTCAGAGGCAGAGTGGTGATACGGGAAGCGGCCGTACTCTCGCCACAATCCACCACCCGCTGTAAGTTTCTTCATTTTGTCCTTTGAACTATTTCTTTCAGCTTCGTTTCTCTTCATGACGCAGCTCTTTCTTGGTTGCAGATTTACATGTCCGAGGCAACGGCCGCCTTCCTGGGGCCGGGTGATGTCCTCCAGCCGGACAGGGCGGAGAGCGATTTGGACGACCCCGACTTGGGGGCGGCCGCCCTGGCTGACGACGCGACAGGCGGCGGTGGCAGAGCGGATGGAGGTGGTGGAGTAGGCGGCTCCGAGGAAGGCGGCGGCGTGGGGACTTGGCCCGATGACGACGAAGATGAAGACGAACCGCGCCCTGCCCGGAGCTCCGCCACCACCAGCGCCGGCCCCTCTTCTGGACCGCTCGCCCGTGGCAGCAAGTGCAAGAGGAAAAAGGGCGCGGCCCTATTCGGCAGGGTCCCGAAGAAGCCCAAGAACCCGGCCGAGGCAACCAGGCGGAAAGAAGCCGCGGCCAAGGTGCCCATTATCAGAGGTAGCCAAAGGTGCCTGTTATGGTGTTGGTGTAAGTATCCTTCCCTCACTTCTTGTCTTCTCGTCAATCTAGCATGAGAGCCTTCCAACCTGTCTTCTTGTTTCAGGGCCCCGCTAACCCTCGAGAAGTCGAGCGCCGCCTCGGTCCTTAGGTCGGCAACGACCTCCTCGACCAGCCTGCGGATCGACCCGGCCGCCGACCTCCGGGAGGCAACAGAGCGGAGTGCGCGGCAGGGGCGCGAGGAAGAGGCCTACCGCCTGGCAAAGGAGCAGGCGGACAAGGCTGCCGCATCCGCTGAGAGAGTGCTGGCGCAGGCAGAAGCCAAAGCCGCGGAGAAGGAGCGGCTCGAGGAGGCCGTACGCCGCCAAGAGCCGCTACTCGTGGCGCCCTTGAACACCGCGCCGCCTCCGCCTGAATTCCAGGCGACGGCCAGAGGAGCCGGCAACGACCACCCGATCCGGGAGCGGGAGGGCGGCGACGTAGCCATGCCGGACGTCTTCGTGCCGCCGCCCCCACCCCCGCCGTCTCCGCCAGCCGGCAAGCCACGGGACGAGCAGCCGGTTGTGCCGCCGGTGCTGCCGGACGAAAATACGATGGTGACGGAGCTGATTCCTACAATCCACAGACCCACGCGCCGCCGTGTGGAGATGGCAGCCTCAGCACCGCGGCCGCAGGAGATCGGCGCCGCAAGCTCATCGACCCCCGACACCGAGGCGACCAGCGCCGCACCCGTGGGTTGGATACACGGGGGCGGGACGGGCGTCCTAAACCAGGCGTCTCTTGACGTGCAGACCAAGCTCCGGGCAGAAGCGGAGGCCCTCAAGCGCTGCAACGAGGCCTTCTTGGAGTCGCGAACTGCCATCCGCGTAAGTTGTCTTTGGCTTTCTTCTTCGGTTGATGCTCTTGCTTCTCTTGTGGGGGCGCGCAAGCGGACCCACTGGGTGTAGTCCCCCAGTTCCGGGCTAGCTGCTGAGCAGGCGGGTCGGAACTTTATCTTGCGATTGTCGACTGCTGACTTCATCTGATGTCTCTTCTACAGATCACAATCTCTGCGTGACCGCCTGCAACTCCAGGGTTCGGGAGCTGGAGACGCAGATGGCCCATCTGTCCGAGAGCCGGCGTAAGTTTCTATCTTCTTTTCTTCGCGGGGGCGCGCTGGCGCAGCCGCGGGCTGTAGTCCCGAGGTTCGGGCCGACTGTCGAGCAGTCGGGCCGAATCTCCTCAGTTGTCTCTTTCCTTCGTCAACTACTTCTTTTCCGCGGGGGGGGGGGGGGGGGGGGGGCGATGGCGCACCCATGGGCTGTAGTCCCCGAGTTCGGGCCGACTGCTGAGCAGTCGGGCCGAATCTCCTCGGTTGTTTCTTTCCTTTGTCTTGTCCGCTTGATTGATGCCTTTTTCTTCTCTTTCTTTCTTCAGAGGCCAATGCCGCCCTGCAGAAGCAGCTGGGCGAAGCCAACACTGCCCTGCGTGGCAAGGAGGCGGAGCAAGCTGGCGGAGGAGCGGGACCGCCTGGTTGCCCAACTTGCCGAGTAGGCGGAAACCCTCAAGGCGGCTCAGCTAAAGGTGAAGACGACGGAGACCAACCTCCTTGCCGAGTTTGAGATCAAGCGCTCTGCCTGGGCCGACAAGGAGTCCCAGATGACGGCCTACTTCAGCAGCATCGAAGACATGGTCGATGGTAAGCCTCATTCTCTTAGTTTCTTTGTTTTGAGCCGTCGGCCCTTGCTTATAGCCTTGGCCTTTTTCCTCTTCCGCCCGGACAGACTTCTTCCCGGGCCATTCTGCAGCCGCAATCCAAATGATCAAGGCCCAGCGCGAGGAGCGAAGGGCGGCGGGTGTGCAAATCACCGCTGATGCTCCCTGGACTCTTGGCGAACAGGTCCTCAGCATTCAGGCCTGGCTTCGGCCTGCTCACCGCACGCTACGCCGCCTCCAGCGCATCGGAGCCCAGGCGGTCTCCGCTCTCTGGCCAGGCTTGCCGGCTCTGCGCACCCCAAGTCAGACTGTCGACTGGCTGGAGGTGGCGGCCGGCCGCCTGGAAGCCTGGAAAGGCTCAGCAGCCCGGGCAGGGGCGCCCCGAGCCTTAGAATTCGTCAAGGCATGGTACCCTGGGCTAGATCTAGCCCAGTTGGCCACGTTCCGGCGGGAGGCGCAGGAGGAGCTGGTGGCGGTGGAAGCTGAGCTCGTCAACAGGGCGGCGGCGAGCGCCGACTTCACCGACACCAGTGTCTTTGTCCCGGAGGTGGTCGAGGAAGGCGGCGAAGCTCCGCAAGAGTGGCTCGGGTTAAACCCGGAGGACAGCGAAGATTCAGCTGAAGTCATCGACTCTAGCGACGAAGGGGAAGACAGGGAGGATGAAGAGGAGGAGGAGGAGGAAGACGAGGAGAGCGACGTCGACCTGCCGGAGGTCGGGGCGGACGGTCAGCCCCAGCCTGACTGGGCCTCAAGCAACAAGCCACGCACCGGGGTGCCGCCCGCTACTGGAGGCGTCCAGGTAGGGGCCGACCAGCCGCCCGTTCCTCCGACGGACGCCATCGACTCTGTCCTCCAGCACTCCAACGCCCCGCCTGCTGCTGGTGATTCCTCCGTTCGGATGGAGCCGCCTGCCGCGCCAGGTGGTGCAGCTGACTCCAGCGTCCAGCCAGAGTCCTTGGCCACGCCATCCGGCACTGTCCAGCCGGGTCCTTCTGCTGCACCAACCGGCACCGCCCAGCAGGAGTCTTCTGCTGCTCCGTAGGGTTTTATCTGCTTTCTGCTTACTGCTCTGAACATTTTGTTAAATTCGCGCAACTCCACCCGTGGTGTGTATATCAAAACTCTGTTTGAATGCCGGCCAGAGGCCTTTATCCATGTAAATATTTATCATTGCTTATGCTTGCTATGTCAACCTCCATCCTTTTTTCCCTTTTTCTCCTTGGTTTTTTTCCTTTGCCGCCAACCATTGGCTATGCTCTTACCAGCCGGTCAGCCGCTCTGTGGACTGTGGCTGATTTGAGCACTCTGGCCATTTGTGAGGGGGGCTAGGACTTAGCCATTCGGAGTTTTTGGTAATAAAAGCAGAGGCCGGCCGTCCGGCTGCCAAGCAGCCAGACGGCTAGGTGCGATGCCGCCCTCTACTATATGCGTTTTCTTCCTTAGTCATTCTTTCGTGTGGGGCACTACCTTGCAACCTTTGCCCGCCATACAGTCGCTCTGCGAGCTGTGGCTTCTAACAAAGGAAGTTTTTGGTGCCGGCACACTACTTGTCCGGCTACAGGAGGCGGCATATTATAGAAGGCGGCGAGGCTCCGGGCCGACTGGTCGAACCCGATGCCAGGCGGAAGAAATAAAACTATACATTCTCATAGGCATGACACTTATCATATAGATAAAAGAGGGCAGTCCCCAAGCTCTTCTCGGGGGACCCGGAGTCTTTATACATAGTACAAAAGGTAGTGTGATACATACTCCTTTCAACTGTAAAACCTTTGAAGGAGGTTTGCGTTCCATGTCCTCTCCGTCTCTTTGCCTAAATCATCTCTCTTGCGTGCTCTGGGCTTCTGGGCATTGATCAGATAGTAGGCATTCGTTGCCCAACACCTTACTGATGATGAAGGGGCCTTCCCAAGGTGCCGAGAGCTTGTGTTGTCCAGTTGTTCACTAGATCAGCCGGAGCACAAGGTCTCCCTCCAGGAAGGATCTTGGCTTCACCTTGCGGTTGTAGTATTGGTGCAGACTCTACTGCTAGATGGCCGACCGGCTGAGTGCCAATAGCTGGCCTTCCTACAGCAAGTCGACGCCGTCTTCTCGCGCCTCCTTGGCGTCCGCCTCGGTGTACATGGTGACTCTTGGGGAGTCAAACTCAATATCTGTCGGGATGACGGCTTCGGCACCGTAGACGAGAAAGAAGGGCGTGAAGCCCGTTGACTTGTTCG
The DNA here is from genome assembly GCA_963921465.1 of Triticum timopheevii. Classification (NCBI taxonomy): domain Eukaryota; kingdom Viridiplantae; phylum Streptophyta; class Magnoliopsida; order Poales; family Poaceae; genus Triticum; species Triticum timopheevii. The sequence continues at coordinate 441,285,059 of OY997274.1, read as the reverse complement.
GAGTTGTGCGCAGGCTCCAGAGGATGGCCGGTAGCTCGTCGTGCCAGCAGCCGGCCGAACGCTCCAGAGGCTCGACCAGTCGGGGCTTGAGGCCGGACAAAATGAGGCTGTTTGCATGCTCCACTTGGCCATTTGACTGTGGGTGGGCAACGGACGCTAAGTCCAGGCGGATGCCCTGTGTTGCACAGAAATGAGCCAAGGCTCCTTTGGCGAAGTTGGTGCCGTTGTCGGCGATGATGCTGTGTGGGATGCTGTATCGCGTGGTGATGTCAGCGATGAAGGTCACGACAGTCAGCCCATTCCGCTTCTTGATTGGTTTTGCCTCTATCCACTTGGTGAACTTGTCCACAGCAACAAGCAAGCGAGTCATGCCACCGCGGCCATCTTGAATGGTCCTACCATATCCAGTCCCCAAATAGCAAAGGGCCAAGCTATGGGAATGGTCTTGAGTGCAGAAGCCGGCAGGTGTGGCTTGGAGTGGAACATCTGACACCCTTGACACTTCTGAACTAGCTCTTTGGCCTCTTCGAGGGCAGTTGGCCAGAAGAACCCATGGCAGAAAGCCTTGGCCACAAGTGATCTAGAAGCCGCGTGGTGGCCGCACTAACCCTGGTGGATATCCCTGAGTATTGCTTGGCCTTGGTCCGACTCCACGCAACGCTGATAAACCCCTATGACGCTTCATCGCACCAGCTCTTTGTTGACTATGGTGTAGGCTGCTGCTCGCTTCTGCACTTGTCGGCCTGAGATCTCATCAGTCGGCAGCTCTTTATTCACCAAGAACTTGAGGATTGGCTGAGCCCATGAGGGCGCCGCAATTTCTGCGACTGCGACTACTGCAACCTGTATGAGGGCGGTTGGGCTGGGAGGCGGCAGGTTGGCAGCTGCTTCCGCCTGCTGTGTTGAAGAAGTCCCTGGGCCGACTGCTGAAGTCCCCGGGCCGTCTACGGAAGTCCCCGGGCCGGGCTCTGAAGTCACCGAGCTGGGTGTGATTGTAGCAGTCCCCGGGCCGCCTGTCGAAATCCCCATGCTGGCCTCTGGGATCGTCAAGTCAGATCCGACTGCTTCGGGCGGGGGGGGGGGGCACAAAGATGAAGTCTGAATCAGGAGACGGCATGACAGACGGCTTCAGAAGGCGGCATAGGGCGACGCCGGCTGGTATTGCTTGTCGGGTGGAGCCAATTCGTGCCAAGGCATCTGCTTGCTCGTTGTCATTTCTTGTCACGTGAAGGAACTCGCACCCATCAAAGTATCCGTTGAGTTGCTGTACGAGGAAGCGGTAGCTTGCCATGTTTGCATCCTTGGCGTCCCAGTCGCCTGACGACTGCTGGACCACCAAGTCGGAGTCACCATAACACGGGATCCGGCGAATGCTGAGTTCCTTGGCAAGCCGGATCCCGTGTATGAGTGCCTCATATTCTGCTACATTGTTGGAGGCGGCGAAGTGGACTTGCAACACGTATTTGAGCTAGTCGCCCTTGGGAGAGGTGAGGACGACGCCGGCTCCCAGACCAGTGCGCATTTTTGAACCATCAAAATGCATCCGCCAATGGGTGGAGTCTGGTGCAGGCGGAAAATATTGGGTCTCGGCCCAATCGACGAGGAAGTCGGCCAGCACTTGTGATTTGATGGCGGTGCGAGGCTGGTAGTAGATGGTGTAAGGGGCCAGATCAATAGCCCACTTGGCCACTCGGCAGAGGCATCTCGGCTCCCAATGATCAACGCCCTCGCAGGAATTGTGCAGCTCGGTCCAGCGCGTGAGGTAGTCGCGAGTTGACTCCGTGGGCCCTTCGACGCACAAGGAGAGTTGTCGGGGCTTGGGAGCCCGCTTGTAGGTGCTGGTGAAGTTGCAGATGAAGACCTCAGTGAAATCAACCTAGCTGTTGATGCTGCGGGGCTTCAGGCTGTTGAGCCACGTCCGTGCAGTGCCTCGAAGCATGAGTGGGACGTATTTCACGGCAACACGCTTGTTGCCGTTTGCTATACTGACAGCCGTGGAGTAATCGACCAGCCAGTCCTCCGGTTTCACGGAGCCGGTGTACTTGGGTGTGTCTCGCGGGAGGGTGAACCCCTTGGGGAAGGGCTCATCTCAGATTCGAGGGCCGAAACAGGGCGGGCCCAGCGCATCTTCTTCTTCAAGCGCCAGGGATCGGTTGAGACGATCGATCCGATGGCGAGCATCGTTCTCTTCGACTCCCTCTCGGCGGCCAAGGCGGTCGCCGAGTGTCGGATGTGTGACAGGGGGCGGAGTGGGGTACCTCGCTCCACGAGGCGGGGGAGGCAGCGGGTCGCCTCGCTGCTCTACCGCATGAAGGCGACCGTCCTCCTCCCGTTCGATGGAGAGGCGCGTCCGGCTGTGGCTGGCAGCCGGCTCGTTGCCCTTTCCTCCGCGGGCGCCACCAGTCGGCGTCCAGGAAGTCACCCCATAATCTTGGCGTGGGGGCGGCTCATTGTTTCGTCGGGCTGGGACTTCAGCGCGGCAGGTGGCCTCGTGCTGCGCGGCAGCCGCGTCTAGGAGCTGCTGGACTCGCTCCGTCATGTGGCGGCGCTCGTCGCCGTCGTATTTGTCCAGCTCATCCGTTACCGCCTGGGCGGCCTAGATGTTCTCTGCAGGCGTGGCGTAGATGGGGCGCTCTGCCCCGAACATGTTGGCGATGGTCGCGCCATATTGCCGAACTATGCCGAGGTGACTAGGCCCCTCAGGAGCCGGTGTGCCACCTACGGCCCGGTCCATCTCGCGCCGGTAGGCGTCCGAAAGCCAGCGCATGCTGGCCAGGCGGCCAGCATTTTTGAGAAGCTGGAGGCGGCGTTCCTCCAGCGCCTCAGCATCCACACCCTCGGAAATGGGCGCCGTGAGGTCGCGCAGAGTGGCGTCGAGGGGATCTTGAGCACGCCCGTCCGAGTGCTCTCCACTGTTGATGACGAGTACCTCCATCACGGTGCTCCCACCACTGTGCTCGCCAGGAGGCGGCTCGTCATAGACCACCACGTTGGTGGGGAACGCGTCGAGCGACGCCGTGTCGGAGTCAACGATCATCGGATCGGTTGAGGCGACGGACTCCAGGTCCACAGCAGGCTCGCTGGTGACATGGAGCTGGTCGAGGAGGTTGACAAGGCAGCTCTCAGGGCATCTAGTGCCCGCGTCGGAGGCTGGCTCGTCGGAGAGGTCGATCTCGCCGACAAGGTCGGCGAGGCAGCTCGCCGTGCAGGCGATCTCCACGCCGTGCAGCGCGTCAGGGCTGACACCATCAGGCGTGCTGGGCTGGCTTCGCTCGCCAGGAAGGAACAGGGTTCCCATCCAGAGCAGATCTCCGGGAGACGGTGCACCTCGCCCCACGGTGGGCGCCAAATGTCGGGGGTTGGGTGCGACATATGCCAATGGATGTCTTATCATGATGGGAGCGAGTAGAACGTCGCCGGTTCCTGGAAGCGGAATAAGGCGTAGACACGTACGCCGGCGAACTTTACCCAGGTTGGGGGCTCTCCAAGGAGATAATACCCCTACTCCTGCTTTGCGGGGTCTCCGCATGATCACTAAGGCACTAGTGCTACAAGTCGCTCCTTGAGCTGTGTCTAGAGGTAGGAGAAGGCAAGGCTAGCTCTTCCCTGCCCTAGGTATCTGGCTACTTATATCAGGGTTGGAACCATTTGCATGGGTGCCCTGGGGGTTTATATAGGCCTACCCCCCAGGGGTACAATGGTAATTCGTCCGGGTGCTGGGCCCGGCTGTCAGTGTCTCCAGCCTCCGGCTTCTCCGCCGACCGTTGGGGCTCGCCACCTGGTGGGCCCCGCCGACTGGTTGGTGGCTGCTTACTATAGTCGTGTCGTTGGTGACGGGGGCTTGGTCATCTTAGTGTGGCTACAGTCCCGCCGCCTGGTGGGAGGCCACTGTAGCCACACCTGGTCTTATCAGCTTAACGGCGTGCTTGCCTCGGGGAAAGGGACGACCGCCTGCTGGTGGCCGGCCCCTCCCGAATCCGTCTGGTTGAGCTTCCGCCGTCTTTCATGGGGTCACTGCCCGATAGGGCCCGCCACCGGTAGGCCGTACCGACAGGCCGTCGTGGGGAACAGGGCTCCCCCTGCCTGGAGCGACGTCAGGGGAGATATGGCACATTGCCCCGTCGTGCGGAGATCTCCGTCAGTACGGAGCACGGTAGCCACGCCCGTCTCGAGCGTTGGAGGCGACGTGCTTCACTGTAGCCATGCTCTGACTTGTACTCTTGATGGGGGCTCGACCGCTCCGTAGTCGTGAGGTGGCCGCATGCCCTTTTCCGCCCTCTCTGGAGGGCGGCCGTCAGGAGCCGGTCACTCAGAGCGCTGTAGACTTGGGTCGGCCGCCCTCTGGCATCCGGCCGCTGAGCCAGCCGGCACGAGAGGGCGGAGCTTCAGCTTGGGGTCCAGCGAGGCGGAGCTGGCCCAAAGTCTTGATAAATCCAGGGACTCTGGTGAGCCTACTCGTGGCCCATTACTCCGACACCTGTTCATCGGGGCTAACCTGCCCGTCCTCCCATCCGGCATGTTCGAAGCTTGGCTGGGCGGGATTCTTTTCGTCTTCGGCATCATCCGGAGTGCTATTATCTCTTGTGCCGGTATAACTGTTTCTACCCTGGCCTGGTTTAGAGCGGCACCACGGACGTCGGCGCTTCGGCTGTTTCTCATGAGGATTATCCTCCGTTGCATCCTTTTGATCCTCGCCATTGTTTTCTTTGGTTGTGTCCACCATATATATGTCATATGATGAGGTGGCTGTCCAGCGCCCTGTGGGCGGTGGTTCCTGTTCTTCTCCAGCATCGTCGTCCATACCGTCGATGTCTTCAGAGCTGAAATCAAGCATGTCGGTTAAGTCGTCGATAGTGGCTATTAAGTGGGTGGTGGGTGGGTAATGAATTCCTTCATCGTCCGCTTCCCACTCATGCTGGACATAGTTCGGCCAAGAGTCTCCCGACAAGGAGAGAGATTTTAATGACTTTAGCACGTCGCCCAAAGGCGAGTGCTGGAAGATGTCCGTGGAGCTGAACTCCAAGATTGGTGCCTAGTTAGATCTGATGGGCGCGGATACACACGGTTCCGAGCCTATGGCCGGAGACGTGTCCGAGGGTCCCATGACACAGACCTCATTGGAAGTGAAATCAGTGTTCGGCTCTATCGCTGTTGAGTGTGCGGCTTCCGTGGCGGGGTCCATCCTCCTGTCCTCGGATGGCACGATCTGCACTGGATCTAAAGCCAGGGCAGCTGCAGGTGAGATCTCCTGAACACCGTCCGATGGTAGATCTAGGTCATGCTCATCGTGGCTGTAGGGTGCACCTGTCATGGGCTCGAATCCGTCGAAGATCAAGTCTCCGCGGATGTCGGCTATCTAGTTCAAGCTTCCGAACCTGACCTAATGGCCAGGGGCGTAGCTATCAATCTGCTCCAGATGGCCAAGCGAGTTGGCACGCAGTGCGAAGCCGCCGAATACGAAGATCTGTCCGGGGAGCAAAACCTCACCCTGGACCGCGTTGTTGTAGATGATTGAAGGAGCCATCAAGCCTTATGGTGACGACATAGTGGAACTCTCAATGAAAGCACCAATGTCGGTGTCAAAACCGGTGGATCTCGGGTAGGGGGTCCCGAACTGTGCGTCGAAGGCTAATGGTAACAGGAGGCGGGGGACACGATGTTTACCCAGGTGAAAGTGCAACTATCCCTAGGTGGTTTTGGTAATTCATAACCACATATAGCTCATTGAGCTAATGCTATTCCAAGACTATTATTTCAGGAAAGCTCAATGAATGGCATGGCATGGATGATGAAAGTGGATCCCTCAAAATACTAATGACAAAGGATTGGCTCAAGCTCAAAAGCACAATACTCTTCATTTTACATTTTAGTGATCCAAGATCACAATGAGTCTATAAGAAAAGCCAATACTATCAAGGAGGGATGAGGTGTTTCTTAATGAGCCTCTTGCTTCATGTCCTTGGTGATATGCTCCAAAACCTCAAGTACTTTCTCACATCCACAAATGACCTAAACCTAAAGCCAAAATCGGTCACACCGATCTTTTCTATCCGGCGCCACTGAGTTCTAATGTCATAGCCACTGCCACAAACCCTAGGCAAATCGGTCCTACCGATAGGGATCTCGGTCTCACCGAGATGGGATTGTAATCTCTCTGTTTCCCTTCGTAATGTTTCGGTCTAACCGAAGTGAGCGATCGGTCCCACCGAGATTGCAATGTAAACTCTCTGTTTCCCTTTTGTAACATTTTGGTCTCACCGAAAAGAGCAAATCGGTCCCACCAAGTTTACCTGATCAACTCTCTAGAAAGCTTATTACCAAAATCGGTCTCACCGAGTTTGTGTAATCGGTCTTACCGAGGTTACATTATGCCCTAACCCTAACCGAATCGGTCCTACCGAGTTGCATGTCAGTCCCACCGAAAATCCTAACGGTTACTAGGTTTACTAAATCGGTCCGACCGAGTCTGTTGAATCGGTCCCACCAAGTTTGGTAAATTGTGTGTAACGGTTAGATTTTGTGTGGAGGCTATATATGCCCCTCCACCTCCTCTTCATTCGTGGAGAGAGCCATCAGAACAAACCTACACTTCCAACTTACCATTTCTGAGAGAGAACTACCTACTCATGTGTTGAGGCAAGATATTCCATTCCTACCATATGAATCTTGATCTCTAGCCTTCCCCAAGTTGCTTTTCACTCAAATCTTCTTTCCACCAGATCCAAATCCTATGAGAGAGATTTGAGTGTTAGGGAGACTATCATTTGAAGCACGAGAGCAAGGAGTTCATCATCAACGCACCATTTATTACTTCTTGGAGAGTGGTGTCTCCTAGATTGGCTAGGTGTCACTTGGGAGCCTCCGACAAGATTGTGGAGTTGAACCAAGGAGTTTGTAAGGGCAAGGAGATCGCCTACTTCGTGAAGATCTACCGCTAGTGAGGCAAGTCCTTCGTGGGCGACGGCCATGGTGGGATAGACAAGGTTGCTTCTTCGTGGACCCTTCGTGGGTGGAGCCCTCCGTGGACTCGCGCAACCATTACCCTTCGTGGGTTGATGTCTCCATCAACGTGGATGTACGATAGTACCACCTATCGGAACCACGCCAAAAACATCCGTGTCTCCAATTGCGTTTGAATCCTCCAAACCCTTCCCCTTACTTTCTTGCAAGTTGCATGCTTTAATTTCCGCTGCCTATATACTCTTTGCATGCTTGCTTGAATTGTGTGATGATTGCTTGACTTGTCCTAAGATAGCTAAAATCTGCCAAACTCTTAAATTGGGAAAATGTTAAGTTTTTAATTGGTCAAGTAGTCTAATCACCCCCCCCCCTCTAGACATACTTCAAGGTCCTACAAGTGGTATCGGAGCTTTGGTCTCTATTTGCTTTGATTTCCATAGCTTCTGGTGGTCATATCCTTGGTTTCACAACCTAGGAGAGTATGGCATCTAGTGAGGGAAATTATCACCGTAGAGGTCCTTACTTTGATGGTACTAATTTTTCTAGTTGGAAGCATAAGATGAAAATGCATATTCTCGGACATAACCCCGCCATTTGGGCAATTATTTGTATTGGCTTGCAAGGTGAATTCTTTGATGGGAGAGAGCCGAACCGTGAAGCTAATGCGGAAGAATTGAAGATGCTGCAATACAACGCTCAAGCTTGTGATATCATCTTCAACGGATTGTGCCCCGAAGAATTCAACAAAATCAGCCGTCTTGAGAATGCAAAGGAAATTTGGGATACTTTGATTGATATGCATGAAGGTACCGACTCCGTCAAGGAATCCAAGTTGGATGTGCTCCAAAGTCAGCTTGACAAGTTCAAAATGAAGGATGGTGAAGGTGTCGCTAAAATGTACTCTAGGCTTGCACTTATCACAAATGAGATTGCCGGCTTAGGGAGTGAAGAGATGAACGACAGATTCATCATCAAGAAGATCCTATGAGCATTGGATGGAAAGTATGATACCGTGTGCACATTGATCCAAATGATGCCAAACTACAAAGATCTCAAGCCAACGGAAGTCATTGGAAGAACTGTTGCTCATGAGATGTCACTTAAGGATAAGGAGGAACTTCACAACAAGTCAAGTGGTGCTTACAAAGCCTCAAGTGAAGCCCCCACATCATCAAGTGAGAAACAAACCTTCAATGAAGAATTGAGCTTAATGGTGAAGAACTTCAACAAATTCTACAAGAGTAGAAGCAAAGAAAGAAGCTCCAAGTCAAGGTCTTACAATGACAAAGGATCTTCTAGTCGAGAGCGCAAAATTGCTACAATTGTGGGAGACCCAGATAGTATTCCAATGAGTGTACGGCACCCTACAAAAGAAGAGAAGATTCTCCAAAAAGAAGAAGCAAAAGAGAAGAATCACCACCGAGAGAGAGGAGGAGTAGAGATGATCGTTATGAACGAAGACCCTTATGGAGAAGCAAGGATTCGGAAAGGAAGGACAAGTCATCAAGGAGCTACACAAAACGAAGACATCAAGCTCATGTTGGTGAATGGGTATCCGGATCCGACTCCGACAATCACTCCGAGAGAAGCTATCACTCCGACTCCGAATATACTGAAGATGAAGGTGTTGCCGGTCTAGCACTTGTGTCAACCTACTCGTACGACATATTTGATTCACCAAATGAAGGAATTGGAAGATGCTTCATGGCCAAAGGTCCAAAGGTAACACATCTTGAGTATGTTGATTTCGATAGTGATGAAGATGACTTACTTGTGGATTATGATTTACTTGTTGACAACTCTAGTGATTAATACTATGATGAAACGTCAATTAATCATGCCAATCAAGATAAAACTAATGACAATGATAAGGAGAAGATTGAGCTTCTAACTAAAGAACTAAACACTCTTAAGTTAGCTCATCAAACTATCTTCGAAGATCATCGAGAACTTTTAAGGGCTCATGAGAAGTTACGCTTTGAAAAGCTCAATCTTGAGCAAGAGCATGAGTTCTTAAAGGCCATCAATGATGATCTCCGTAAGAAAAGTTCTTCTTACATTGCCAAGCGTTTACTCTTATCTACTTACATGCCTCAAGTCAAGTCTAGTAACAAGTACAAGAAAGATCCTTCCTCTAGTAGTAACAATAACAATGTCAAATCCAATATTGTTGCCTCTAGTAGTTCTCTTGATTCCAATAATGATTCTCTTAGCCAAGTTACACTTGAGCAAGAAAATAGCTTATGGAAGGGAATTATAGAGAAAGGTGTTTACAAGAGCCTTGCCGGGAGTAAGTAATTCGAGGAAATTGTAAGCAAGCAAGGAAGGCACCGGAAGAATCAAGGTGTTGGTTTTGAACGAAAGTTCAATGCCAATGGAGTTGAGTGGGAAGAAGATCAATACCCCAAGACGAAGTTTGTTCCTCAACAAGAGAAGTATGATCCTACTTCCTTCAAAGGAACACAAGCACAAGATGATCTTCCACCACAAGACCACAAGAACAAAGGCAAGGACAAGCTTCAAGAAGAGATTGATGCATTTGAAGAAGCACTTAAGGCCTCGGTCAAGTGGGTTCCCAAGACTACGTCAAGTTCTACTTCATCAAGTACAACTACAACTCCAAGGATTCCCATCAAGTTGATGTCGATCCCGAAGAAGCAGAACTAGAGAGTTCTTGAGGGTGACTCCGCCAACATTCTTCACTCATATCATTATGGCAAGAACAAGTGAAATCAACTTCCACATCTTGCACTAGTTCAAGGAGTCACAAACCCTCATGTTGGTAAGGTAAGGGACAAGGTAACCTAATAATTTCATGGACATCATCTTGTGTGTGCTTCACTCTATGTCTATGGATATTCTTGTTTGTTCCTTGTGGGACTAACCCATGTAGGTAAGTTGAAAGTGCAACTCACTCCAAAGGATTGCTCCAAATGATCTACATCAACATTGAGCATCCACATCTTCAACACCTACATGAAGTCATCATCGACAAAACCCAAGGTTAGTTCACCCCTCTAAAAGGGGATCTCACATCTAGGGGGAGCTTAACTCTAAGAATTGAGTCAAAGCAACTCTAATGGTGTGAACACATCAATGCATTATGTAAAAGTGGTAACCCCACTTGAGCTTAAACGATGAGTATGACCTATGATCAAATGTTTTCATTTGACTCCTAAGTCAATATACTCATATATAGATGACCTAGTCATCGCCAATTGTTTGATAGATGCTAGAATTGGTTGTGCATGTTTTGCCACATATTTCATTTGCCATCTTATTGTGTGAGCATGTTGGTGCATATTTTACTCATTCAAGGACATCCACTTGTTGTTTTGAGTGATTGGCCTCTTTTTGTTTTTGCCAAGTGGATGGACAAGAATGCCTAAGAACCTTCTCTAGCTATCTATGCTTTTCTCATCTCAAACTCTTTTCATGCTACATCACAAAATTTGATCAAGTCAGATTCGAATCACTCTGTGTGAGGAGCACTCGGAGTCCCCGATTCGTCATAGACTTAAACTTCCAAAACTTCTTTGTGATTCTCGGTCTGACCGATTCCTCCATTTCGGTCCTACCGAGATCACTAAGTCGATCTAGGTTTTCAATCTCGATGCAACCGATTTGAACTTTTCAGTCACACCGAGTTGCTGTAACTGTACAGAGTTATGCATCTCGGTGTCACCGAGTTGTTCCACTCGGTCACACCGACAGGGTCGGGCTATATATAGTCACGGGCAAAATTTTGGAAATTTCTCCGAACCTCTTTGCCCGCTCAATAGCTCGCTCTGCCATCAGGGTCTCCGGATCGTCTCCTCGTCGCCAGCCGCCTCCTGTCGCTGGTCTCCGCCGCCGTCAACGGATTTCACCCCCGCCGTTGCCACCGTAGCGAGTTCATCGCCAAGCTAGGGTATGGACTCGATCACTGTGCTATCCTCGTCCGATTCCTAGCACATTGTGTTCTTAATGATTCTTGCCACAATTGAAACACTCCTATCTAGTCAATGCAATCCTTAGATTAGATGAGATTTGAAAATTTAGGGTTAGGTTTCCGCCGAAACCATCTCGGACCCACCGAGTTGAAAAACTTGGCCCCACCGATTTGGCTAACGCCATTGCACTAGTAACTCTCGGTCTGACCGAGAATTGCTAATCGGTGAGACTGATTTTAGGACTTTGTGAAACCCTAGCAGTCTCGGTGCCACCGAACTTTGACTCGGTCCAACCAAGTTCGTCAGTTTAGGTTCCAAAGCTGCTTCGGTATCACCGAGTTTGAAAATCGGTTGATCCGAAATGCTTTCTGTGGAAAACTAAAACTGAATGTTTAAATCATTCTTTTGCAAAAATCTCTGCTTTTGTGATGCTCATCCATTCTATCTCATCTATAACTCTTCACAGGGTCAGCAGTCAGTGATTTGCAGCATGTCAGACCAAAGTGATAGTCAGAACAGGTCAGAAGAGCACAATCACATGAGTGAGGGCACTAGTCCCTCTAGCACTTCAGATGAAGGCAGCAGGAGCACCCCAAGCAATCTACCTAAAGCTGCCACCAGGACAAGGAAGAAGAGAACCTCAGATTCTGAGGATGAGGATTATAGAGCAGAAGAGGATGAGGCTACCTCCAAGAAGGTAGTGCTCAAAAAGGAGTATGCCTCAGCACAGAACACTAAACCTGGACTCAATAGGAAGGTTCCTGCCAAGAGGACACCTATGCTGAAAGTCAGAGGATCTATTCAAGTGCCAGAAAAGTCTGAACCCAAAGAGGCACCTGCAAAGAGAGTCACAACTTCCAAACCCAAGAAAGTTCCCACTTGAGAAACTATGAAGTTTACCATTGAATCAGAAGATGAAGCTGCTGCTCAGGATAAGAAGAAGAAAAGAACCAGAACCACTACTGCCCAGGTTCTTGGAAATCCCTCAATGAGGAGAGACTCTGAAGAGGAAGAAGAGGTTGCTGCACCAGCACCCAAGGCACAAAATCTTATGTTGATGCAATTAAGTCAGGGGCTGCAACATCAAAGCCCAAGGAAGCACCCAAAGCTGCCCCAAGCCGAAGCTTGCACCAAAGAGGAATACCAGGAGTATTCCAGCTGCTGAGAAGAACAAGGCCCCAGTGCCTGACGTTGCTGATGAGGAAGATGAAGAAGGACAAGTACTGAGGAAGCTCAAGCCCAAGATACCAGACCACAATGATGCCCATCCTGTGGCTGAGGACATGAAGATCAGAAGAGACTCAGGGCTGAGGCTATGGAGGATGACAGATCCATATGCCACAAGGAGAAGGACTGCTGTTGATTACAGGTTCCATTCAAAGGAACAACAGGACTTCTATGAGACAATCTTGTTGGACAAGAAGCCCATAGTGTGTGATATGAGGTGGGTTGACTGGACCTACATGAAAGATAATGAAGAACACTATCCTGGAGTGCAAGACAGTATTGTTGCTTGTGGATTTGCAGATTTTGTTGGGCAAAAGCTCACCAACTGGAATGATGAACTCATTATGCAATTCTACTCCATAGCACACTTCTATCCAGATGGGAGGATAGTTTGGATGTCTGAAGGTACAAGGTACCAGTCAACCATTGAGGAATGGGCAAAACTGATCAATGCCCCAAAGGAGAATGAAGATGACTTGGATATCTATGCCAAGAAAAAGATGGACCACAATTCCATGGCACACATGTACAAGGAGATCCCAGACAAAGCTATAGAGACACATAAGTTTGGATCAGTCCACTTTCTTCTATCAGGGCTACCAACTATCAACTGGATCCTAAGGCACACTCTGTTGCCTAATTCTGGTGACCACAACATGATTAGAGGGCATGCAATCAACATGTTGTATTTGTTTGATGTGCCACAAAAATGCAAGGTCATGAGCCTTATGGTAGGGACCATTAAGAGGACTGCAGTAGACCAGAAGAGAAGTTGTGGATATGCCCCTCAGATTCAGGAGTTGATTAACTCAAAGATGGGCACAGGAAAATATCTATTGGATAAGGAACATTTTCCTCTCTATCCAGACTTTGAGGACAATCAGATTGTCATGAATGAGAATGAACCATCATCAGTACAATCTCAAGAGAAGAAGGAGAAGGCAAGGAAAGAGAAGGCTGCCAAGATGCTAACTCAAGAGGAGGCATCGAAGTAATTTTTGAAGAACAAGCAGGAGCAGCTTGGTTACTTGATAGCATCAACACTGAGGATTGAGAAGGGATTGGCCACCCTCACTCAGAATCAGGAGAGCTTGGAAAGAATCATGGAACAAAAATTCCATGATCTAGATGTCAAAGTAACTGAGATTCAGTCTGTTGTGGAGCAGCTACAGGATGACATGCAGGAGAAGAAGGGCAAGACTACCACTAATGTATTTCCCAGAGTGCCTAGAGCTCAGAGGTCAGCTGCAGTGCCTGTGATAGACACCAGAGCCACATCATCTGCACCAGCTACAGCTCCTACAGCTCCAGTGCAACCAGCTCCAGCACCAACTCCTCCAGCACCCTCTACTTCAACTGAAGCCTTCGTTCTTGGAGTTATCCGGACACCACCACCTGAAGATCAAGCCTGAGAGTCGATCTAGCACTATGCATTTTCTATGAACTTTTTGGTAACTTGTTGCCAAAGGGGGAGAAAAATGTATAGATCATAGGCTTCGAGAGAGAGAGTGTTGCTTTTGTTCTCTCTTGCTTTGGTGGTTAAACTTTGTTTGCTTTTGATCGCTTGAGATACTATGCTGTTTTTTTGAGACATTGATGATCATGTGTTTGATCATAAGCTACACTTATGCATGTTTGATGATATTATCTTATCTTATCCATATGTGATCATTCACTTTGCTTGGTGATGAGTGCATGTATTCAATCTTTATCATTTGGAGCGCTCCACCAAGATGTATCTGACATGGAAGAGTAACCCATGAGCCTAATTCCTTATGCATTTGCAGTCGAAAGCAAATCTTAAACTATGCACAAATTTAGGGGGAGCTCTTGCTTATCACATACTTCTCAAAGCAACGATGTTTTTCAATCTCATTATCATTTGTCGAAGCTTTGATCTATATGTTGTCATCAATTACCAAAAAGGGGGAGATTGAAAGTGCAACTATCCCTAGGTGGTTTTGGTAATTCATAACAACATATAGACATTGAGCTAATGCTATTCCAAGACTATTATTTCAGGAAAGCTCAATGAATGGCATGGCATGGATGATGAAAGTGGATCCCTCAAAATACTAATGACAAAGTATTGGCTCAAGCTCAAAAGCTCAAGACTCTTCATTTTACATTTTAGTGATCCAAGATCACATTGAGTCTATAGGAAAAGCCAATACTATCAAGGAGGGATGAGGTGTTGCTTAATGAGCCTCTTGCTTTATGTGCTTGGTGATATGCTCCAAAAACCCTCAAGTACTTTCTCACATCCACAAATGACCTAAACCTAACGCCAAAATCGGTTACCCCAATCTTTTCTATCCGGCGCCACCGAGTTCTAATGTCATAGCCACTACCACAAAACCTAGGCAAATCGGTCCTACCGATAGGGATCTCGGTCTCACCGAGATGAGATTGTAATCTCTCTGTTTCCCTTCGTAACGTTTCGGTCTAACCGAAGTGAGCGATCGGTCCCACCGAGATTGCAATGTAAACTCTCTGTTTCCCTTTTGTAACATTTCGGTCTCACCGAAAAGAGGAAATTGGTCCCACCAAGTTTACCTGATCAACTCTTTGGAAAGCTTATTACAAAAATCGGTCTTACCAAGTTTGTGTAATCGGTCTTACCGAGATTACGTTATGCCCTAACCCTAACCGAATCGGTCCTACCAAGTTGCATGTCAGTCCCACTGAAAATCCTAACGGTCACTAGGTTTACTAAATCGGTCCGATCGAGTCTGTTGAATCAGTCCCACCGAGTTTGGTAAATTGTGTGTAACGGTTAGATTTTGTGTGGAGGCTATATATACCCCTCCACCTCCTCTTCATTCGTGGAGAGAGCCATCAGAACAAACCTACACTTCCAACTTACCATTTCTGAGAGAGAACTACCTACTCATGTCTTGAGGCCAAGATATTCCATTCCTACCATATGAATCTTGATCTATAGCCTTCCCCAAGTTGCTTTCCACTCAAATATTCTTTCCACCAGATCCAAATCCTATGAGAGAGAGTTGAGTGTTGGGAGACTATCATTTGAAGCACAAGAGCAAGGAGTTCATCATCAACGCACCATTTGTTACTTCTTGGAGAGTGGTGTCTCCTAGATTGGCTAGGTGTCACTTGGGAGCCTCCGACAAGATTGTGGAGTTGAACCAAGGAGTTTGTAAGGGCAAGGAGATCGCCTACTTCGTGAAGATCTACCGCTAGTGAGGCAAGTCCTTTGTGGGCGACGGCCATGGTGGGATAGACAAGGTTGCTTCTTCGTGGACCCTTCGTGGGTGGAGCCCTCCGTGGACTCGCGCAACCGTTACCCTTCGTGGGTTGAAGTCTCCATCAACGTGGATGTACGATAGCACCACCTATCGGAACCACTCCAAAAACATCCGTGTCTCCAATTGCGTTTGAATCCTCCAAACCCTTCCCCTTACTTTCTTGCAAGTTGCATGCTTTAATTTCCACTGCCTATATACTCTTTGCATGCTTGCTTGAATTGTGTGATGATTGCTTGACTTGTCCTAAGATAGCTAAAATCTGCCAAACACTAAAATTGGGAAAAGGTTAAGTTTTTAATTGGCAAGTAGTCTAATCACCCCCCCTCTAGACATACGTCAAGGTCCTACACCAGGTTCGGGCCCTCTCTATGGAGGTAATACCCTACTTTCTGCTTGATTGATCTTGATAATATGAGTATTACAAGAGTTGATCTACCACGTGATCATAGAGGCTAAACCCTAGAAGCTAGCCTATGATTATGATTGTTCTTGTCCTACGGACTAAACCCTCCGGTTTATATAGACACCGGAGGGGACTAGGGTTACACAGAGTCGGTTATAGAGAAGGGAATCTAAATGTCCGAATTGCCAAGCTTGCCTTCCACGCGAAGGAGAGTCCCACCCAGACATGGGAGAAAGTCTCCAATCTTGTATCTTCATAGTCCAATAGTCCGACATAAGCATATTGTCCGGCTGTCCGAGGACCCCCTAATCCAGGACTCCCTCACAGGGAGACATGACTAGAGCGCTTGATGTATCGGTGTGTGTGGGGGGGGGGGAGGGGGTGAGGGGAGGGGTAGGCAGAGGCCTAACTATAGAGGTAGAACGACTCGTATATGTGTTGAGAAGGAGAGACCCAACTATGTCTTGAGGGAGATCGGTCGACATCCATACATAACTGAAGGACGGGAAATAGGATGGGATAGAGAGAGAGAGAGAGAGAGAGAGGAGAGAGAGGGAGGGAGAGGGGTAGAGTGCTGGATGGGTGATGGAGTTGCTTCTCGAAGATGGTGGGAGAGGCCTACTAGTCAAACTGAGGGTGGAACTGCAATATTATCAATAAGAGTGGGGATGTGTTTTTGTGTGTGCCTATACATGATAGATCTATCGGGCCGCATCCATGGATGATGAAGGGGAACCATGTGTTTGGTAAGCAAACCTAACTAGATCGGTAGATCAACTGTTGTTTGTCGGGGGATGGGATAGACATAACTTATGAGGTAGATCGATCGACACGTGGGGAAAAACGAGTTATAAGGACCTAGCTAGCTATATGTATATTGGGAGATCGGTCGGTGTACGTCCATTTATTAGAGGCAAATAAGGCCCAGCGAGATAGATAGACAAAGAGAATGGAGCTAGGAGGTGGTGCGAGAGGCCCAGCTACTAGCTACATAGGGGAAGGAGTGTGTAGTTGTGAGATCGATGAAAAGAGGGGCGAGAGTTTACACGTGGGACCGTATGAGAGACACGAGGCAACGACACATAAAGGAGGAGATTGAAGGTGCGTGTGTATGTTGTAGGCAGACATCGCTGGAGAGGTTTATCGATCGATGTGTGTCGAAAAGGAGTTGTGGAGACTGTGGAAGAACGACCTAAAGAAAAAAAATTGAATGTGCGCGATGGATAGAATGCTGAGGGAGGGGGAGGGCGAGGAGGGCGTGTGCATGCACGAGAGAAAGTTAGTGGTAGCTACAAAGGTTAGAGGATTGTGTGGGTGTAAGTGACTAACAAAGATCATAATTTGATATGAAAGTGGATTCATATATTTGAATAGGAGATCATAGTGTTTTAAACATATGCATGCATGAATATAGCGGTGATACGCGTGTTGTGGTTTTGCACATGTTTTACCATAATGTGATAATGCATGGCATTTGCAACTCACAGCTAAATATCGAACAATCTAAACCATACTATACATCGAACAATCTCACATTTTATTTGAATTTGTGATAATGTGCGGCATTTGCAGCTTACAACTAAATATCGAACAATCTAAACAATACTATATATCGAACATTCTCACATTTTATTTGAATTTGTGGTAACGTGTGGTGTTTGCAACTCACATCTAAATACTTATAGGCGTAGGGGGCGGGGCACCATACGTAATGTGATAAACACATTATACTTATGAGACATGGTTTAGATTATGAAGATCTAGCTAGAGCTTGAAATGTACTGTGATTTGAAATCAACATAAACTGGATTCAAAAAATCGAGTTCGAGTTCATATAGTACACATAGTTCATATGTAACTCGAGACTAATCATGTGGTTCGCTGTGAAGATAATACACAAACGATGGTTTAACTTGACAATAATGACGATTGTAGATCTTATTAAAATATAGAAAGAAACAAATTCAAATGCTTTGACTTCACAACAATCATTATTGTAGATCTTATTCAAATAGAGAAACGAATTCAAATTTAGTTCATATTGAAGCGGTAGTATATACGTTTGGAATGCACTAAAACGTTCATTTGAGTAGTAGGTTGCATGCATTATACATGTAGCGAAATATTTTAATTGAACATAACATGAATTCAAAGTTTTGAATGACATTTGTAGTGCGAATTGATTTGGTACAGTACACGTTAGGCTTGTCCGAAAATTTCAACCCGCGCCTTGTTAGCCCGAAATATTTAAGATATATCTTTGTCTTGTTGTGCTCCGACAACACCCTCCATCTCAACCTGCGCCTTGCTATTCCAAAATTACAACGCGCGTGAAAACTCCCACCTCGTGTGAAATCCCGACACGTGAAATGCCCGTGATACCCCTGAACCAAAAGAACTAGGGTAATTTCGTAACTTACCCCACATTTCGGACAAGCGCGTCCCTAAGCCATGGTTCCCCACTCCCATCCCATCCTCCCACCCATTCGTACACCGAGGCCGCGAAAAACCACGAAGCCCCACAACCTCCTCCGTCTGCCACCCAGCCGGAGCCTCTTCCCCGACGACGTCGTCCACAACAACACCTCGATGTCCCTCATCCATCATACCAGATGAGGATCCGTCATCAATCTCATCGTCTCGCCGGTTTATCCACCCCGTCCTCCACCTCCGAGGAGCTGCCCCGACGTTCCCCTCGTCTTTCGCGCCACCTCCATTCCCACACCGCCGTCTTTACCTGCACCACAGGAAGAGCAGCATCATCACCGTTTCCTCGGATGAAGCTGCGACCTAATCGGCTCCACCAAAGAGGTTGTACAATAATCGCCGCATTTTCTTCTTGATTCGATCTCACGATGCTGCCGGTGCTCGGTCCCAAGCCGACACGGCGTGACTCCATCCACGGCGGCGTCGCCGGCCACTTCCTCCACGGCGTCGCTCCCTCGGTGGCTATGTCCACATCAGTAGGAGCCGCTGCTACTTTAGCTCTCGCTCGCGTTGCTGCTCTGCTCTTGCTCTCGGTCCCTTGCCTGGTCTGCTCTTGCTATTGCTCTTGCTCTTGCTTGCGAAGCTCCAATTTAGCTACACCTCAGTCGACTGAATCGACTTTTGGGTCAGTCGATTTTCAGGGGGGGGGGGGCTCGCCGGAGTTAAGGAAGAACCTGAAGCAACGGGGAGGGGGATCGCCGGAGAGGTACCCCACTATCTATCTTAGGGTTCAGGGTGGGGGCGGTGGTCGCCGACAGTGGTGGGGCGGTGGCGTGGGGATCGCCGGAGAAAAATCTTGGCACGGGGGGGCCTAGAGGGATGGCCGGGGCGGCGGCAGACTGGCGGTGGGGAGTGTTTTCGGGGCGGGCGGGGCGGCGCATCGCCGGCCACGGGCGGCGGGGGGCGGCTGTTTGGCCGGTGGTGGCTGGCGGCACAGGGTGGTGGAGGTTGAAGATGAACTGCAGGCCCTTGATTTCGTATCCAATGGCTGCAAAATCGACTGACTAGAGATGAAAAAGTCAGTCGACTGACGTGTAGCCTCACCTCTAGTGCGTTCAGTTTCGACAGTAAAATTCAGTTTCGATAAGAAAATTCTTTCGACAGTTAAGTTCAGAGTCGGCAGGTAAATTCAGTTTCGACAGTTAAGTTCAGAGATGAGCGCCTGATGTATTTTACATCTAGCACTTTGTGGTTATGTATTTTACATTATCTATTGGAGATGCTATTAGAATTCCACTCAGGTTAACATTGTCTCTCTTGCCCTGCTTCAGCCTCAGCGTCGTACAACTCACTGGAGCTCCTCCAACGACGAAACCCTCCATCACAGCTGAGCAGTACCTCTGGCTCCATCTCCAGACGCCTAAGATCTTCTTCCCCTCCTCTGATAGCCAAGTCAGCCAGAGCATCCTCACCAGCCAACCCAATCATGCTAAGATCGACATGGCTTCGCCAAAGAGGTTGTACACATGTTGCATCTCTTTTTTACTCTACATGTTATATATATTATCCACTGAGCACGTGTAGTAACATGAAATACGATTATTTTATCCTACTATATGAAAAGCAGCGAGGTACTAGGCAACTTAGCTATCCGTGATGGACTCTGCGCGTTTATCTTGAACGCCATCATTATTTATCGCTGCGCGTTTGAGCTGTGCATTTGTCGATGGGCCTGGGAGCTTAGCTAGTAGGGCAGTGGCCTGGGTCCAAAGTAATAGAACTAGCAAAAAACATTTTTTAGTGTAGGCTTTTCCTTGCTCAAGCCTACCTACTAGAATCGCCAGTGCTTGAAACGAAAAGTGAATGAAAAACATAGGAATTGGAAAGTTTCCTATGGTACTACTTTTCATGATTTTGGTGCAAAGGAATGGAGCATAGGAAAACTACAGGATTTGTTCCTTTAGTGTTTCCTTGAAACAAAAACCGTAGGAATTCTAATTTCAACTTGTCCTCCTTTTCATATTCCTATTAATGAAGCACAAGACTAAGAGAGAGTAGCATAATAGCATGGTAACCGTATATTTTCTTGTGGTAGTATCATAATAGCATTATAACCGTATATTTTCTTGTGGTTTGACTTAATCTCACCATGCTTCTTTGCATCCTGTGATCTTCCAATTCTGGTGAATCAAACACCCAGATTTGCAGAAATCCTATGTTTTTAAATTCTCTGTTTTGCATGTGCATTCCTATCCTATTCCTGTCTATTTCCTATCCCTGCATTGTTAGAATCCTCAAATTCAAACAAGCCCTTACACAATTACTTCTGTTACAGATATGTGTCAAAGAAAACCTTGTGTGGTTTGTCCTGCTCCTGCGGCGCTGTGTTCCACCCCAGCTCAGCTGCTCCAATGACGGAAAGGGTCACCACGGCAGGGATCTGCTCTCCAGCCTGTCTTTCGCCGCCTCAGATCTTCTTCCCCGCCGCCGGCATCCACGACAACTGCATTACCATCATCAACTCAGCAGATGACCTTGAGGACTACACGGGTCCGCAAGAGAGGTCGCACTCTTCCGTGTCTGCTTACATTATGCATAGCTTAATATGAAGACATGCTACATTATCGTCGTGTTCACCTATTAGACTCTGAGTCAGGTCCAAACTAATGCTGAAACTTGAGTTTTTAAATGGTTGTGGGGTACATATTGGGGTAGCAATCAGTACTATCTGTCTACTACCTGGTTAATCTCGGGTGTCTACTATGAGTTTCATGTTGGGTGCAAACAAACATTAAAGGAGCCATTATCTGTATTTTTTAACTAAAGCTATTATCTGCCTGCTATCATTGGTTTTGGGTCTATCCACAGTTTGCTACCATCACTCTAGATTTGTGCATGCACTCCTTACATAATATCACTATGTTTTATTCCTATGCATGTTAGTTATTGTACACAATGGAACTAATCATGTAGAGCAAAAGAGATGAGGCTTGCGTGGCAATAAAATTTCATGCAGACGTCGCTCCATGGTGGGTGCAAAGGCAGCCCCCCTCCACCCATTTTGGATCGTAATCAAGAGGAAGATAACTATTCTTAGGGGGATTCAGAAGGAGAATCCCACTCCTATTTACCCCAAGAGGTCTTCGCTCTAACTTGGCATGCTGATGTTGGTAATATCATGCATATGGTGCCTTGCATTACTTACTGTATACATCAAAGATGTCATCTTCTTAGTTTAGACATGCTTTGAGTCAATGCCATCTGTTTAGTTTCTTTATCATATATGTGAATCATGCAATTCCATCTTGTTTAGCCAGGCATCATATATATGAATTTTGCAATGCCACCCTGGTTAGCCAGTCATCTTATATGTGAATTATATCATGCCATCATTTTTATTACGTGTTAAATTTGTCAACAATTTTAGTACATCCAATTACTCTTCCTGTGCATCAGCCATTCAGCACAGCCATGCAAAAATCTGTAGTGGAAACAATGTCTTCAGAGCAGACAATGCTATCTGACGAAGCGCATGTCTTGCTGGTTACAGATAGCTCCTCAGAGGAGGATTCAGAGATAGATGACTAGTCCTATTTTTTCCCCGAGGTGCATATGGTATCTTGCATTGCTATGTCATTTTCTTAGTTTAGACATGCTTTGTGTGAATGCCACCTATTTAGTGTCTAATTACCATATATGTGAATTATGCAATGCCATCTTGTTGCAAGACATTATATATGTGAATTATGCAATGTTATCTTGTTGCAAGGCATTATATATGTGAATTATGCAATGCCATGCTGTTTAGCCAAGCGTCATATATGTGAATTATATCATGCCGTCCTTTTTTTGTATTTCTCATTGCTTTTGTAGACATTGTTTGTATATTCAACTGCTCTTCCTGTGCATCAGCCATTTGAATTGGTGATGGAGAAATCTGGAGTGAAAACAAGGTCTTCCGAGCAGACAATGCTACCTGCTGAAGCAGATATCTTGCTGGTTATAGATAGCTCTTCAGAGGAGGATTCAGAGGCAGATGACCAGTCCTATTATCCCCTGAGGTGTATGCTCAAACTTGGTAGGGTTATATTACTCATATCATGCATATGTTATATTGCAATGCTTAGTTTTTACATCATATACACAATATTGAATACCATCTCCTTAGTTGACACATCATATATGCGATTGCCCTCTGCTCACTTCCTTAGTATATAAATCATATATTTGAATTATATCATGCCATGATGTTTACATAGACAGCATGTATCTGAATTATGGCATGCCAACCCATTTTCTAAAGACATAATATAGTTATATCATCTCATCCTGTTTACGTAGTCATCATATTTTAAATTATGTCATTCTATCCGTGAATTATATCATGCCATCATGTTTCCATCGACGACATGTTTGTGATTTATGGAATGCCAACCACTTTAATAGACACATCGTATAGTTATATCATGTCATCATGTTTACATAGTCATCATATTTTGAAGTATGTCATTCTATCCTATTTAGTTGGCCATCATACATGTGAAATTGTGTCATGCTATCCTGTTTAATTAGCCATCATATATGTGAAATTATGTCCTTCTATTCTGTTTGGTTAGACAACATAAATGTGAATTATTTCATGCACTGTTGTCTTCCCTACTATCCATTGCACCTGTCTATCTTACAATGTATGTACATTCAATTACTTTTCTTGGTTATCAGCCATTTCAATTGGAGGGGGTGATGCAAGTATCTGTGGGAGTAGAAACACGGTCTTCAGAAAAGATCGTGCTACCTGTCAATGCAGATAGAACCACGGTTGTACTTGCCCAAGAACCATCCCACCACACATAACCCAGACTCACGCAGATTGTACCCCTACCCAGTTGGATAGAGAACCGGATACACCCCTTCTAACCCCAACCCCAGCAGATAGTAACTCAGTTCCCATTGACACAACACCGTCTCCACCACAGAGCACCCAAACACGAGCAGTTAGTAAGGTAGCTGCAGTGCCCAAAGCACGAGGACCACCACTCCGAACCCCAAGTCAACGCTTAAAGCAGAAGAAGAATTGTTCTTAGGTCAGGTTCCGCAGCTATGGTTCATACTACTTTGCTCTTGCATCACTGTATTTACTCATACCAACTAATTTCAAATTTGAAGGATGCAACTGAAACTCCAATGGCGCAACAGGTATGTTTTAAACCTGTTTCTTTAACATGTTTGTTGTTGTAACTTGCTCTATGTTGATTTCAGTTTCAATTGATTAAACAGTTATGTTCTCATGCCATGCACATTACAAGTGTTGTTATTGTTGTGTAGTTTCCCACACTTATATTCTGTCTATGCTGCTTTGTCTTAAATAGATATGATTCGAACTGTATCTATCTTGATTTGGCAACATAAACTAGAATGATATAGACCATACAGTGACCATACTACATAGATATATGTTTGTTTCATGTTGTTATCCTATCCACCTTACTATGAACTGGTTTACCAAAATGAGTTTCATATACTACATTGTAAACCTATGATGTGTTTGTTTGTTTCTCTTTTTTAGAACGCAGATAAAATATTGGAGAAGAGTACCCCGTTATGCAATGGTAAAGGAAGTAATCCAGATAAGGTTCAAGATAGTGAGACATCCCTGTTGGTCTCCAACAAAGCTGATAAAAACTATATTGAAGACACTGAGACAACCCCAAAGTCCTGTCTTGATGTAGTGTTCGAGTTACTGGCTACTACTGCTGGCACCAGCTCTTCGAACTCGTTGCCTGAATCAGGTTGGCTTCTTGAGTCTCAACTTCAAGTTGAAAGACATCGATCAGATGTTATGCGACAAGAAGCCGAAGGACTGAGGAAGTCCCTGCAGAGTTCATATGCATACTTTCTGGTGCAACAGCAAGTGCTGGAGGATTTAAGCGCCAAACAAGAGAAAGTTAATAAGCTTGCTAAGCATCTTGCTAGCATTATGGGTACCCAGGATATTGTTTCTTGAGCTCTTATAAAGTGGTTTCAGTTCTGGACTTGTTTTGCTGCGGTGTTTATATGCTGCTTTGTTCCCTATATTTGCACTGGTGGCGAACTTTGATGCCCAATGGATGCAATATGTGTAATAGCCGTGATAGACTAGCGTAAGTTGCTTGCTTATTTATTTCCTTATTGTCTTGTTTATTTCTTTGCTTGTAGTCAGTGCAGTTATTTTTCCGTGGTTTGCTAGTGGCCGCAATAACCTATTTTTAAAAACTAGGCCACAATAACCATGGGCTACATATTTACTGTAGTTACCATGGCCCTCCTACGGGCCGTAGAAACAATGGGCCTTCTAAGGGCCGTAGAAACAATGGGGCTTCTATGGGTCGTAGACACAATGGGCCTTATACGGGTCGTAGACACAATGGGCCTTCTACGGGCCATATCATCAATGGGCCTTCTACGGGTCGTATGATCGGTTGGCCAAACATGGGCCAATAACAGACCGCATTATGGTTGTAAACGGGCTAGAGTTCAAATCGTTCGTTCATGGGCTGACCATAATGGGCCGTCGTTAATCGGCCGTTTTTGATGACGCTATGAAAACGACCCAACATATTAATGTGCCACAAACGGGCCGACTGTAACCACGGGCTGAATTTGGCCCACAAGCAGATAATAACAGTAACGAGCCGTAAGTAAAAGAATGCTGGAAATGAGCCCAAGAATAAATGGGCCCTGAGAAGGCCGAAAGATAACATGGGCCGGAAACGGACCAACGGAATAATGGGCCGTTAATGGGTATAAACTGATGCACTGTTCATTACGGGCCAGTTTCACCTCGTGCCGTTAATGGGTATAAAGTGATACATTGTTCATTATGGGCCAGTTTCACCACAGGCCGTTAATGGGTCAAGAGTTACTAAGGGCCTCATATGGGCCGAAAGACGTCATGGGCCATACATGGGCCGGAAGTTAAAATGGGCTGGAATTATATTGGACGACCCAGATGATGCTACTGGGCCTAATTCGGATAGGTCGTAACGGGCCCTGGGTTAGCGGGTTTAAATGGGCTATATGCGAATAGGCCGTTAACAGGCTTTCCATGGGCCGGCCCGCCACCTTTCGACCAAGTCAAACGGGGCGTCCTTTTCACAGGAATGGGCCTCTGTTGGGCCGTGCCACGTGTCGACGTATCATAGGCGTCTTCTGTCCAATGAGTGGATGACATCTGTCCCAACGGTGAGCCGACATGTGTTTCCTCCAGCCAATGATGATTTTACACATGGAAAATCCCCATTGGCCGGGGGTGTTAACGGGTTATCGGATCCAAAATCGGACCCGATAGCTTAACAACATTCCGTTACGGTGGATGCCACGTGTCGGTCACCCTTGATGAAAGCTCTTCTGTGACGCGTGATTTATCGTCATGGAAGTGGACACTTCCGTGATGATAATTTTGGTAATGTCATGGAACACTTCTACGACAATACAGGTATGACTATCTTGATTCTATCATAAAATCGTCATGGATGTACATGCATGACAGAAAACGTGACCTACTGTGACAAACACGTATCATCACGGAAGTGTATTGTTTTGTAGTGGTAATGCATAAACTAGGGTTTAAGCTTATGTCACCCTAGCAACCCATCATCTAATAACTACTCCACAACGCATTCCCTCAGGCCCAAATATGGTGAAGTGTCATGTATTCGACGTTCACATGACACCACTAAGGGAATCACAACATACATATCATCAAAATATCGAACACATATCAAGTTCACATGATTACTTGCAACATGACTGTCGGGGGTTGGATGCGACATATGCCAACGGGTGGCTTATCATGGTGGGGGCGAGTAGAACGTCGCCGGTGCCTGGAAACGGGATGAGGCGCAGACATGCACGCCGACGAATCTTACCCAGCTTCGGGGCTCTCCGGGGAGATAACACCCCTACTGCTGCTCTGCGGGGTCTCCACATGATCACTATGGGATGATAGTACAAAGGTGCTCCTTGAGCTGTTTCGGGTGGCGGGGGGGAGCAAGGCTGGCTCCTCCCTTTGCTTGCTATGTGTCTAAAAACCTATCCAGGGCCGAACCCTTTGCATGGGTGCCCCGGGGGGTTTATATAGGCCTACCCCCCGAGGGTACAATGGTAAACTGACTGGGTGTGGCCCCCAGCTGTCTGTCTCTCATGCTGCCGCCCCCCTGCCGGCTTTTGGGGCCCGCCGACTAGCGGGCCCCGCGGACAGGCCGGGCACTGTGCAACACTCCTGATGACGCAGGCTCGGTCATGGGGTCATGGGAACAGTGCCGCCGTCAGTCGGGCGATAACTGTCGCCACTCCCCGTCCAATCTGGTTTATGGCTCGTGGGGCCCTGACCGAGAGGCGGCCGTCTCTGGGAAGGCCGACTCCCGCAGGGCCGTCTTCGGACTCTCCGGCCGTCTTCTTCTCCCTCACTGACGGGGGGCCCGGCGGTCTTCGGGCCGTACAGGCCGCCGTCGTGGGCACAGTGCCTTGCGCCCTGTGGCTGATGTCAGGGGAGGCATGGCAACAGTGTGGCGCCTTACTGGAGATCTCCTGGTGGTACGGCTTACTGTAGCCATGCCTACCTCCCGTAGGTTTGAGGGGACGGCCACGTCGGGACCGTACCCTGCGTCGGTCTTCATGAAAAGGTCGCGGGCCGACTCTCATAGTCGGCCCCTTGAAAGGTCGCAAGCCCGGAGTCGGCTTGCTTCAGAGTCGCCAGCTGGGACTCGGCCTCCTTTGGAGGTCGCCAGCCGGGACTCGGCCTTCTTCGAAGGTCGCCGTCCGGGACTCAGCCGAGGGGCATGGCCTGCCCCGATGTCTTGAAAGATCTTGGGACCCGGGTCAGCCTACCCGTGGCCCATTACTCCGACAGTAGTCCCCGAAGCTGGTGAAGCCCGGCGGGTGCCACCTCGAGGGGCTTCAGCAGTTTCATTTCATCTAGTGCCGACTCTGAGACTCGGCTGCTGTTGCTTCGGGCTGCCTCGCCGAAGTAGGACTCGTTCGGCGAGGGGCCGCCATCCGCAAGTCGTGGTGGGAAAAACGGGAGGCGTATCGGTCACGCTTCCCTGCCATTATCGAGACGGTCCTGCCGCGCGGCGCCACGTGGAGGCGATAGTGTGTCCACCCACGCGCGTGATGGGACGGGCCATCAGGTGGGGCCCGCCATTACCGCGCCTCGGGCCCCGAGCGGATCCGCTGTGGCCGAGGGCGGTTGGCATCCCCACGTCGTTACTGCGCGCAGTAACTTCGTGGGGGTTGATCGTGGGCGGCGTGGGCCGCGGGCGCAGTTAATCCCCCTGTCGCCCCCTCGGCTTCTCAGCCCGTAGGGCTATAAGTAGGCGGGGAGGAGCGGGGCGGCACTGCACGCGCACTCTCTCGCCCGCTCTCCCGCCCTTCTCCTTCCTTCGCCGCGAACCACGACATTCTTCCTCCGCCGCGAGCCAAAACCTTCCTCCTCGCAGGCGATGAGTTCTTCTTCCGCCGCGCCGCCCGCCTCGCGCTGCGGCGAGTGGGATGTCTCGGACGTGGAGGCGGAGGACATTGAGTTCCTTCGCCGGACTCGCCGTCTCCCCAGCGCGGACCTGGTGCACGCCCGTCCTGCGCCGGCGGGAGAGATCCGGCCCGCGCCGGAGGAGGGCGAGCGGGTCATCTTCCGCTCGCATCTTATGCGCGGGCTGGGGCTTCCGGCGAGCGGATTCTTCCGCTCGTTTCTCGAGTTCCACAAACTGCAGCCGCACCACCTCACCCCCAACACGGTGGTGCTTCTCTCCGCCTTCGCCACCCTGTGCGAAGGCTACATCGGCGTTCTCCCCACCCTCGAGCTGTGGGGGGAGTTCTTCTCCGCCAAACTCGGCACTCATGCCGCCGGAACGCCGGCTCAGTGTGGCACCTACATCGCGGTGCGGCGCTCGACGGCCGACAATCCTTTTCCGCCCATCCCGCTGGTGAAGTCGGTGAAGATGTGGCAGAAGTCCTACTATAGAAGTCCTACTGCGGCCGACAACCTGCCGCCTTTCGACCCCGAGCTGCTGACTGGCCGGCTGGCCAGTTGGTCCCATCGATCCAAGTCCCTCTCGACCTCCGGAAGCGGCGCCGTGACGCGGCTCCGAGTCATGCTGCAGTCGGAGGGGCTCGTCGCCTCCGATCTTCTGGCCGCCTTCGTGGCGCGCCGGGTTCTTCCGCTCCAAGGCCGGCCTCACCTCATCTGCCAGATGAGCGGCCGACACGATCCGAGCCGGCTGTGCACCAGGGACATGCCGCGTGGGGAGGTGGCGAACTTGGTGAACCACATCGCCCACTGCGGGTTCACGGAGGAGTGGCAGTTCGGCAAGGAGCCGTACTCGCGCGACAACCCTCCTCCAATGGTAAGTCGCATCTATCTGCAGCTCGATCTTGTTTCCGTCAGACCTCGAGCTCTGATCTTTGTTGGCGTCTTCTGGGCAGAATGCCCTTACGCCGCCCTCGGCCGGCGCCACAAGAGAGCCTCGCGACTACGTCCCAGATCGCGAGGTCAGCGACGCTGACGACCCCGACCTGGGAGCGGCGGCACTGGAGGCCGACGCCGAAGGCGGCGGAGAGGGGGCAGACGGCGGCCTCAGACCATCGGCGACCTTCGCCGACTGGCCCGAGGGCGACGCTGACGCGGAAGTCGCCCCGCGCCGCCAGCCGAAAGCCGGCTCCTCCAGCCAAGCCGGCGCGAAGAGGCGTCACGCCGGGCCGAGTGGGCCTGGTGGCAAGTCGAAGAAGTTCAAGGGAGCCGCCGCCGCGACCAAGCGGGAGGAGGCGGCCGCGAAGGCCAACCGCTTCCGAAAGGAAGTGAGAAGGCCGCAACTAGTTTCTTCGTGAGTCTTCTTGCTCTGTCGTTTCTTTCCTGAATCTCGTTTGGAGTTTTTTCTGATTTTCCCTCCGACCTTCTCCAGAGCTCCCCTCTCTCTTGAGAGAGCCGCCGTCCCCTCCGTCATGGGGTCGGTGGAGACGTCTACCAACACACGGCGGATTGATCCCGCCGCCGACCTTCGGGAGGCGACGGAACGGAACGCGCGAGAGAAGCGCGAGGAGGAGGAGGCCGACCGCCTAGAGAAGGCGGAGGCCGAGAAGGCGGCCGCCAACGCCCAGCGGCACCTGGAGGAGGCCGTGGCTGCGGCCGCGGCGAAGCGGCATGCCGAGGAGGTCGCGCGTCGTCGATCGGCGATGCTTGTCCCCCCACTGTCGTCGGCGCCGCCGGCAACTGAGTTCACGGGGCAGACCGAATAGGTCGGCACCGCAAACCCTCTCGCGGAGGAGGGCGGCGACGTCTCAGGCTCCGATACTCACGCGCCGCCCCCGCCGCCCCCGCCGCCTCCGTCTTCAAGGCCGCATGGCAAACAGCCGGTGGACCCGCAGGATCCTCCGACTGCGGACGACGCCGATGCGCAGCTACTTCTTCAGGTCACCGTGCCAGCGCGCCGCCGGATTGAGAGAAAGAACTCAGCGCCGCGAGCTCGGGAAACCGGCGCTGCAAGCTCGGCGAACTTGGACGTCGAGGCCTCAAGTGCTGCGCCCACCGGCTGGCTGCGTGAAGGCGGCACCGGCCCACTGAACCAGGCCCTTCTGGACGTCCAATTGAAGCTGCGCAAAGAAGGCGACGCCCTCCAACTCTACACCAAAGCTCATCTGGCCCTGCGGACCTCCGTCCGGGTATGCTTCATTTTTCCTTTTTTAGTTTCTGTCTTTTCCCGTGGGGGCGCGCCAGCGCACCCACTGGGTGTAGTCCCCGAGTTCGGGGTCGGCTGCTGAGCAGGCGACTCGAAACTCCTTCTGGCGAGCTCCGAAGGCTAACTTTGCTTTGCCGGATTTGCAGGAATACCACAATCTCCGCGCCACTGCCTTCAACCGCAATGTTGAAGAGCTGCGGAAGCGGACCGCCGATCTGACGGAAAGCCGAGGTGGGCTAATTCTTTCTTCTTTGCGGGGGCGCGCTGGCGCACCCGCGGGCTGTAGTCCCCGAGATTCGGGCCGACTGCTGAGCAGTCGGGCCGGATCTCCCCGGTGATCTATCTTCCTTCTTCTCCGCGGGGGCGCGTTGGCGCGCCCGCGGGCTGTAGTCCCCGAGATTCGGGCCGACTGCTGAGCAGTCGGGCCGGATCTCCCCGGCGACCTTTCTTACTGATAACATCTCTCGATCTTCAGACGCCAATGCCGTCCTCCAGGAGCAGCTGAACGAGGCCAACACCACTCGCCGCACCAAGGAGGAGGAGTGCGACAAGCTCGTCCAAGAGCGTGACCTGCTGGCGACGCAGCTGGCCGAGCAGAAAGAGCTGCTCCGGAAGGCGCAGGAAGACGCCAAGTCGCGGGAGGATGCCCTCATAGCCGAGTTCGAGGTCGAGCGCTCCGCCTGGACCGACCGGGAGGCGATGCTGACCTCCGGCTACCACGAGCTTGAGGACATCGTCGACGGTAATTCTTTTTTCTCTTCTTTGGTCTTCCGACTCTTGTGTCGGGCTGATTTCTGATTTTTCTGACTGTCTTCTTTTCTGTCTTGGCAGACTTCTTCCCCGGCCACTCGCAGGGCGTTCCTCTGGTCATCGAGGCGGCTCGGGAGGAGCGAAGGGTGAAGGGCGAAGTGATTGCCGCCAACGCCCCCCGAACCATCGACGAGCAGCTCCTGAGCATCGAGGTCCGCCTTCGTCCTGCTCATCGTCTGCTGCGCCGTCTTCAACACGCCGGCGCTCAAGTCGTTGCCGCTCTGTGGCCGGAGGTGCCAGCTCTTCGCACCGCCAGCCGGACGGCCGACTGGCTGGAGGTCACCGCCGGTCGCTTCGAGGCTTGGAGGGGCTCCTCGGCCCGTGCCGGAGCACGCCGGGCCTTGGAGTTCGTCAAAGGGTGGTATCTAGGGCTGGACCTGGACCATCTGGCCGCGTTCCGGTCAGAGGCCCAGGCCGAGCTGGAGGCCGTGGAAGGCGCCCTTGTCGAGCGCGCGGCGGCCATCGCCGAGTACACGGACACTAGTGTCTTCGTGCCCGAGCGGACCGAAGGCGGTGAGGAGGTCCTGCCGGAATGGTTCGGGATGCACCCGGAGTGCGAGGAGGACTCGGCAGAGGTGATCGGCTCCAGCGTCGAGGAAGAGGACGAGTCGGAGGACGGAAGCGAGGAGGAGGCGCCAGAGGACGAAGCGGGCGGCCAGCCCCAGCCTGATCGTGCCTCCAGCAACGAGCCTCAGAAGAACAAGGCGACTGTCGCTGGAGGCGGCCTAGCCGAGACCGCCCAGCCGACTGCCCCGACGTCCGACACCGCCGCCACCTCCGTCCCTCCGGCTCCGGAGGCAGCCCCCTAGAGTGCTTCAGTTTTTTGTGTCTCTTTTGTTCTTTTGAAAAACTTGTCAGTTTCGAACAATTCCACCCGCGGGGTGTATTCGGCCAAGGGCCTTATGTAAATATTCATCAAATTTCCGCCTTTCCTTGCTTTGGTTCTTTAGACTTTTTCCTTTGCCGCCTTCCTTTAGTTGCCGCCTTGCCGACTGGGCAGCCACTCTGCGGACTGCCGCTGGGTCAAGTGCTCAGCTACTTTAGGGAGGCAAGTACTTGGTCGTTTAGAATACCTTAGCAAGTTGGCTGAAAATAGACAGACCGACTTTCGAGAGTCGGCTATTCTTGATGAAAATTGAGACTGCGAGCCGACTGCTCGCGAGTCGGCTCGGTAAGGGGAGGCTGGCAGCCGGCTTGGGCTATGCGTAGCTCTTAAGTCCTTAGCCGTTTTCATGTGTGCACTCGTTCTTTCCCGTCCTCTGCTTACCGACAGTCGCTCTGCGAGCTGCGGCTTTCGGCAGGAGACAGCTTTGAGCGCGGCACATTACTTGTCTGACTTCAGGGAGCATCTCATAGCACAAGACGGCGAGTCCCCGGGCCGACTAGTCGGACCCGGTGCCAGATAGTATGATAAAAGGGGAAAGCATACTCGGAAGCGTAATCCATATCATACAGATAATCAAAAAGGCAGTCCCCGAGCTCGTCCCAGGGGGCCTAAGGTCTTAGTACTTTAATACAAAAGAGGGTAGCGTGATACATACTGCATCAACTGTAAAATCTTCGCAGAAGATTTGCGTTCCACGGGCGCTCTGTTTCTTTGCCGGAGTCGTCCCTCTTGCGCGCTCGAGGCTTCTGAGCGTCGATCAGATAGTAGGCGTCGTTCCCTAGCACCTTGCTGATGATGAAGGGACCTTCCCAAGGCGCCGACAACTTGTGCTGTCCGGCTGTTCTCTGAAACAGCCAGAGCACAAGGTCGCCCTCTTGGAATGATCTTGGCCTGACCTTGCGGTTGTAGTATCGGCGCAGACTCTGCTGGTAGATGCCGGACCGACTGAGTGCCAACATTCGGCCCTCTTCCAGCAGATCGACGCCGTCTTGGCGTGCTTCCTCAGCCTCCTCTTTGGTGTACATGGAGACTCGCGGAGAGTCGAACTGTATGTCCGTCGGGATGACGGCTTCGGCACCGTAGACGAGGAAGAACGGCGTGAAGCCGGTTGACTTGTTTGGGGTTGTGCGCAGGCTCCAGAGGACGGCAGGCAGCTCTTCGACCCAACAGCCGGCCGAGCGCTCGAGTGGTTCGACCAATCGAGGCTTGATGCCGGACAAGATGAGGCCGTTGGTTCGTTCTACCTGGCCATTTGACTGCGGGTGGGCAACGGACGCTAGGTCCAGTCGGATGCCCTGCGTCGCGCAGAAACGTGCCAGGGCGCCCTTGGCAAAGTTGGTGCCGTTGTCTGTGATAATACTGTGCGGTATGCCGTACCGCACTGTGATGTCGGCAATGAAGGTCACAGCTGTGGGCCCATTTAATTTCTTGATGGGCTTTGCTTCTACCCACTTGGTGAACTTGTCCACCGCGACAAGCAAATGAGTTAGGCCGCCTCGGGCCGTCTTGAATGGTCCCACCATGTCCAAGCCCCAGACTGCGAAGGGCCAGGCAATGGGGATTGTCTTCAGTGCGGAAGCCGGCTGGAGGGGCTTGGAGCGGAACACCTGGCACCCCTTGCGTTTCTTGACTAGTTCTTTAGCTTCTTCCAGGGCGGTCAGCCAAAAGAAACCGTGCCGACAGGCTTTAGCCACGAGCGCCCTTGAAGCCGCATGGTGGCCGCATTCGCCCTGATGGATGTCTCTGAGGATCGCTTGGCCTTGCTCTGACTCTACGCAGCGCTGGTGGACACCAGTGACACTGCGCCTGACTAGCTCTCTGTTGACTATGGTGTAGGCTGCTGCTCGGCGTTGTACTTGCCGAGCCAGGGTCTCGTCTGCTGGTAACTCCTTGTTTACTAGGAACTTGAGGATGGGCTGCGCCCATGAAGGTGCTGCTATCTCTTCAACTGCTACCACAGCGACTTGGACACGGGTGGCTGGGCTGGGAGGCGGTGGGTTGGAGTCTGCCGCCGCTTGCTGGATTGAGGGAATCTCTGGGCCGACTGGCGCAGCTTCTGGGCCAACTGGCGCAGTCCACAGGCCGGGCTTGGAAGTCCCCGAGCCGACTGGCGCAGTCCACGGGCCGCGCTTGGAAGTCCCCGAGCCGACTGGCGCAGTCCCCGGGCCGACTGTGGCTTTCTTGAGGTCGCTTGCCGGGGCCTTGGAGTCGGATCCGACTACCTCTGGCGGAGCCGGCACGAAGATGGAGTCGGATTCTGGTAAAGGCTTGATAGACGGCTTGAGGAGGCGCTGAAGGGCGACGCCGGAAGGTATCGCTTGGCGAGTAGAGCCGACTCGTGCCAAGGCGTCTGCTTGATCGTTGTCGTTTCTCGGTACGTGAAGGAATTCGCACCCCTCGAAGTATCCGCTGAGTTGCTGCACCGGGAAGCGGTAGCTTGCCAAGTTTGCGTCTTTGGAGTCCCAGTCGCCGGATGACTGCTGAACCACCAAGTCGGAGTCGCCGTAGCATAGGATCCGGTGAATGCCGAGTTCTTTGGCAAGCCGGAGTCCGTGGATGAGCGCTTCATATTTAGCGACGTTGTTGGAGGCGGCGAAGTGGATTTGCAGCACATATTTGAGCTTGTCGCCCTGGGGGGAGGTGAGGACGACGCCGGCTCCAAGGCCGGTGCGCATCTTAGAGCCGTCGAAGTGCAGCCGCCAATGAGTAGAGTCGGGCGCTGGTGGCAGGTACTGACTCTCGGCCCAGTCGACGAGGAAGTCGGCCAGCGCCTGCGACTTGATGGCGGTGCGAGGTTGATAGTAGATGGTGTAAGGAGCTAGATCGATGGCCCACTTGGCCACTCGGCCGGAGGCATCTCGGCTTCCAATGATCTCGGCGAGTGGGGCGGTGCAAACCACCGTGATTGGATGCTCTTGAAAGTAGGGCTTCAGCTTTTTGGCGGCAAAATGCACGCCGTAGCACATCTTCTGATAGTGAGGGTAGTTCTGCTTGGGGGTCGACAGTACCTCGCTCAGGTAATACACCGGTCTCTGGACCGGAAGCGCTTTGCCTTCCTCCTTGCGTTCGACTACAATAACCGTGCTGACTACCCGGCTGGTGGCGGCGATGTACAAGAGCATGGGCTCTTTGGAAGTCGGAGCCGCCAACACAGGGGGAGTCGCCAGCATCTTCTTTAGTTGGAGAAATGCCTCGTCTGCCTTGTGGTTCCACTCGAAAAAGGTGGTCTTCTTCATCAGTTGATACAAAGACAGAGCTTTCTCGCCCAGCCGGTTGATGAATCGGCTGATTGATGCCAAGCAGCCGGTGAACTTCTGCACATCCAACAGTCGGCTGGGTACCTCCATTCTCTCAATGGCCTTGATCTTCACGGGGTTGCACTCTATGCCGCGTTCGGAGACCAAGAAGCCGAGGAGTTGGCCGGCCGGGACTCCGAACACGCATTTCTCAGGGTTGAGCTTGATCTGGAATCGGCGCAGATTGTCAAAGGTCTCTTTGAGGTCTTCCAGTAGCGTCCCACGCTTTTCCGTCTTCACCACCACATCATCCACGTAAACGTGGGCGTTTCTGCCGAGTTGCTTGAGGAGGCACTTCTGCATGCAACGTTGAAAGGTGGCGCCGGCATTCCTCAAGCCGAACGTCATTGTCAGGTAGCAGAAGGCTCCAAATGGCGTGATGAATGCGGTCTTTAGTCTGTCTGCTGGATTCAGCTTGATCTGGTGATATCCTGAGTATACATCTAGGAAACTCAACAGCTCGCATCCGGCTGTGGAGTCTATCACCTGATCGATCCTTGGCAGAGCAAATGGATCCTTCGGGCAGGCTTTATTGAGGCTGGTGTAGTCTATGCACATCCGCCACTGCTTATTCTTCTTCAATACCAGCACAGGGTTGGCCAACCACTCCGGAAAAAACAACTCCATGATGAATCCGGCTGCCAGGAGCCGGGCTATCTCTTCTCCCACAACTCTTATCTTCTCTTCTGACAGGTGGCGCAAGGGCTGTCTGACATGCTTTACATCCTGCCTGACGTGTAGCTTGTGCTCGGCGAAATCCGTCGGTACACCCGGCATGTCTTTGGGGGACCATGCGAAGATGTCCCGATTCTCACGGAGGAAATCGACGAGCTCGCCTTCCTATTTGCTGTCGAGGCCTGTGCCTATGACAGCGTATTTCTCTGGGTGCTCCGGGTCCAAGGGTATCTTCTTGGTTTCTTTAGCCGGCTTGAATGATCCTTCTGCCTCCGACTCCTTGGGGTCGGGCGACATCTCTGGCTGCTTCCCAGCCATCGCCACGACGCGGTCAAGGAGCCTCTTCTCGGCTGCGATCACCAAAGACTCGGCCAGCCGACTGCTCTCGGCCGCGCAAGCGGACGACTTCTTGTAATCACCAGCAACAGTCAGGATCCCCTTGGAGCTCGGCATCTTCATCTTGAGGTAGGCGTAATGGGGGACCGCCATGAATTTGGCCAAGGCAGGCCGGCCAAGCAGGGCGTGGTACGGGCTCTCCAAGTCTACCACCTCGAACCAGACAGGCTCTCGGCGGAAGTGATCTTTGTCACCGAAGAGGACGTCTATCAGAATCTTGCCGATCGGTGAGCAGGAGAGGCCGGGTACAATTCCATGGAATACGGTGCGGCTGCTCTGTAACTGCCTTCGCCTGATTCCAAGCTTCTCCATTGTGTCCTTGTACAGGATGTTTATGCTGCTGCCTCCATCAATCAGGACCCGTGAGAAACGGGCGGCCCGCTTATCAGTGGCCAAGGTCGCGCCTAGGACCAGAGCGTAGGAACCCGGACTCGGCATCACTTCTGGATGATCCGCCCGACTCCAGCTGATAGGCTTCTCGGACCAGTGCATGAACTCTGGGGCGTCAGTTGCTACCGCATTGAATTCTTGCTGTTGTCGGCGCCTGCCGCGCCAGTCATCTGCCATGCTAGTGAATACTACGTAGGCTCCATGCTCTTCCGGGAACTCGTCTTGGACCGCGCCGACTGGCCGAGCCGCTGGCTGCGGGGGTGGCGGCGGAGGCGGCGGCCCCGCAGGCGGCGGAGGGGCGAGGCCGTCTCCCTTGGCGATCCTGGTGAGCCAATGGCACTTCCTGGTGGTGTGATTCGACGGCTTCGCGCCGCTGTGGAACTTGCAAGGTCCATCCAAAGTCTGCTCATAGGAGAAAGCCGGCAACCAATTGGACTTGCCGCCTTTCTGCCGCTTGGCCTGAGGCTGCCCCTCCGGCTGCTGATCTTCTACTGCTGCGACCTGCCGACTATTGGAAGTCGGCTGAGGGGCCTTGCGCTTGTTGTCGTTCTGCTGCTGTCGCCGGCTGGCGTCTCCAGCCGGGGTTCTGGGGGCCTGAGGAATCACTTTGCCAGCCGCGTTGACTTGAATCTCTGTTTTCATAGAAGAGTCGGCCGTGGCATACTTGTCTGCTATGACTAGCAGTTCGTCGAGGGTTTCGGGCTCGTCGCAGAGGAGCTTGTGCTTGAGGAGGGTGCCCTCTCGGCACCCGGCCGTGAAGTACTTGATGGCCTGCACCTCGTGCACGCCCTTGCAGGAGTTTCGAAGTTCGCCCCAGCGCGTGAGGTAGTCGCGTGTTGATTCTTCATGGCCTTGCACACACAAGGAGAGCTGGCGCGGCTTGGGAGGTCGCTTGTACGTGCTAGTGAAGTTGCGAATGAAGGCTTCAGTGAAGACGACCCAGCTATTGATGCTGCGGGGCTTCAGGCTGTTCAGCCATGTCCGGGCCGTGCCCTGGAGCATGAGGGGAACATACTTCACGGTGACTCGCTTGTTGCCGTTGGCTATGTTGACGGCTGTGGAGTAGTCTGTCAGCCAATCCTCCGGCTTCACGGAGCCTGTGTACTTGGGCGTGTCTCGGGGGAGCGTGAACCCTTTGGGGAAGGGCTCATCTCTGATGCGGGGCCCGAAGCAAGGCGGACCCAACTCATCTTCTTCTTCTAACGCCAGGGATCTGTGGAGTCGGTCGATCCGGTGGCGGGCGTCATTCTCTCCGACTCCTTCTCGGCGCCCAAGGCGACCTCCGAGAGTCGGATGCTCTACAGGCGGCGGAGAAATTCGCCGCTCTCCTCGGGGTGGGGGAGGCAGATAATCATCTCGCCGTTCCACTGCTCTGGGGCGGCCGTCTTGGTCGCGCTCGATGGTGATGCGAGTCCGGCTGTGACTGGCAGCCGGCTCCTTCTCTTTCCTCCCGCGGACTCCGCCAGTCGGTGTCCGGAAGGTCGCGCCTTGATCTCGGCGAGGGGGTAAGTCGTCGTTCGGCTGCTCCAGCGCGTCTGCGCGGCCGTCTGCCGCGTTTTGTGCTGCAACCGCATCGAGGAGCTGCTGGACTCGCTCCGTTATTACACGGCGCTCTTCGCCTTCGAGGTTCTTCAGTTCTTCGGTCGCCGCTTGGGCGGCGCGGATGTTCTCCGCAGGGGTGGCGTACACGGGGCGTTTCGCCCCGAGCAAGTCGGTGATGGCCGCGCCGCGCTCTCGGACCGCACCTAGATGGCTCGGCCCAGTCGGAGCCGGCGAGCCGCCTACGGCACGATCCATCTCGCGCTGGTATGCTTCTGACAAGCGTCTCATGCTTGCCAGCTTCTTGGCGCCTTCGATGATTTGAAGGCGGCGTTCTTCCAGCATCTCCGCGTCCGCGTCCTCTAGGATGGGCGCGGCCAGGTCTTGCAGGGCCGCTGGCAGCGGGTCCTGGGCGTTTTCGCCGGAGCGCTCGCCGTGGCCGATGACGAGCACCTCCGTGACGGCGCTTCCGCCACTCTCCTCGTACGGAAGCGGCTCGTCGTAGACCACCACGTTGGTGGGGAAGATATCGAGCGATACGGCGTCGGAGTCGACCAGCATCGGGTCGGAGGAGCCTACAGACTCCAAATCTACGGCGGGCTCCCCGGTGACATGGAGTTGGTCGAGGAGGCCCGCGAGGAGGCTCTCGGGGCCACCCGCCCCCGCACTCGGTGTGGGCTCGTCGGAGAGGCGCTCCTCGCCAATGAGTTCGGCGAGGCCGCTCGCAGCGCAGGCGGCTTCAGCGCCGCGCAGCGTGTCGATGCAGACTCCATCTGGCGAGCCGGGCTGGCTGCGCTCGCCAGGGAGGAAGAGGGTTCCCGTCCAGTACAGATCTCCGGACGACGGTGCACCTCGCCCCACGGTGGGCGCCAAATGTCGGGGGTTGGATGCGACATATGCCAACGGGTGGCTTATCATGGTGGGGGCGAGTAGAACGTCGCCGGTGCCTGGAAACGGGATGAGGCGCAGACATGCACGCCGACGAATCTTACCCAGCTTCGGGGCTCTCCGGGGAGATAACACCCATACTGCTGCTCTGCGGGGTCTCCGCATGATCACTATGGGATGATAGTACAAAGGTGCTCCTTGAGCTGTTTCGGGTGGCGGGGGGGAGCAAGGCTGGCTCCTCCCTTTGCTTGCTATGTGTCTAAAAACCTATCCAGGGCCGAACCCTTTGCATGGGTGCCCCGGGGGGTTTATATAGGCCTACCCCCCGAGGGTACAATGGTAAACTGACTGGGTGTGGCCCCCAGCTGTCTATCTCTCATGCTGCCGCCCCCCTGCCGGCTTCTGGGGCCCGCCGACTGGCGGGCCCCGCGGACAGGCCGGGCACTGTGCAACACTCCTGATGACGCGGGCTCGGTCATGGGGTCGTGGGAACAGTGCCGCCGTCAGTCGGGCGATCACTGTCGCCACTCCCCGTCCAATCTGGATTATGGCTCGTGGGGCCCTGACCGAGAGGCGGCCGTCTCTGGGAAGGCCGACTCCCGCAGGGCCGTCTTCGGACTCTCCGGCCGTCTTCTTCTCCCTCACTAACGGGGGGCCCGGTGGTCTTCGGGCCGTACAGGCCGCCGTCGTGGGCATAGTGCCTTGCGCCCTGTGGCTGATGTCAGGGAAGGCATGGCAACAGCGCCGCGCCTTACCGGAGATCTCCTGGTGGTACGGCTTACTGTAGCCATGCCTACCTCCCGTAGGTTTGAGGGGACGGCCACGTCGGGACCGTACCCTGCGTCGGTCTTCGTGAAAAGGTCGCGGGCCGACTCTCATAGTCGGCCCCTTGAAAGGTCGCAAGCTCGGAGTCAGCTTGCTTCAGAGTCGCCAGCTGGGACTCGGCCTCCTTTGGAGGTCGCCAGCCGGGACTCGGCCTTCTTCGAAGGTCGTCGTCCGGGACTCG
Source organism: Triticum timopheevii (assembly GCA_963921465.1). NCBI lineage: Eukaryota > Viridiplantae > Streptophyta > Magnoliopsida > Poales > Poaceae > Triticum > Triticum timopheevii. The sequence goes on along the minus strand of OY997274.1, from coordinate 441,245,244 downwards.
GCTGAGGGGCACGGCCTGCCCCGATGTCTTGAAAGATCTTGGGACCCGGGTCAGCCTACCCGTGGCCCATTACTCCGACAATGACTTCTCCCGTGACCGAAGAACAAAAGTAACTACTCATAAATGATATACATGCTCAAGATCAAAGGGGTATTAAATAGCATAATGGATCTGAACATATAATCTTCCACCAAATAAACCATGTAGTAATCAACTACAAGATGTAATCAACACTACTTGTCACCCACAGGTACCAATCTGATGTTCTGGTACAAAGGTTGAACACAAGATATGAACTAGGGTTTGAGAGGAGATGGTGTTGTTGAAGATGTTGATGGAGATTGGCCTCCCAAAGATGAGAGGGTTGTTGGTGATGACGATGGCTTTGATCTCTCACTCCAGGAGAGAAGTTCCCCCGGCGGAATTGCTTTGCCGGAGGGCAAAAGTGCTCCAACCCAAGTTCCGCCTCGAGACGGTGGCACTCCGTCCCGAATGTCCTTTCCTTATTTTTTTTCTAGGTCAAAATGACTTATATACTAGAAGATGGGCACCGGAGGTGGTGATGCGGAGCATCCCACGATCATCCCCATGGACGTGCCTACATCTCCCACGACACCACTTGGACCTATAACAAGAGCTCGAGCAAAGGCTATCGAACATAAGGTGAACTCGCTCCTCTCCGAACTCCCACTCCCAACTTATGAGACATGGCTACTACCTCATGCGAAGACCCTATGTGTGATCAGGTGTTTGGAGGAGAGTCATGGATCAACTACACCCAATGGACAAGACGGCGAGGGCACCAAGTTCAACGGACAAGAAGAAGGCCCGCTTGAAACTCCCAGTCATGGACGACCAACACCGACCGGATGTCCGACGCTAGCAAGCTCCAAAGGACCAGCCAAGTCCTAGCCTTCGCACCCTATAGCGACCGTGCGACTGACGTCGACTGGACGTCCGACACCTCCCAGCGCCCGAACGACCGAGCCTCACCGGACGACCGGCACCACCACTCCTGAGCCAAAACATAGGAAGAACAGAGATTTCCGAACGACCGGATGACCGGACGACCGACCACGACCGGACGACCGACAATTACTGACCAGTACCAAAACTTCAGACACCCGACCGGCACTGGACGTCCGAACCATCGTGAGCCTTCGGACGACCGGTGACCGTCGGACGTCCGATGCCTGTGCGTTCGCCCGTGTGTTGGGCCGAAGCCACTTACCCTTTCGTTCACTTAGAATATAAATGGACCTCTCCCACCTCCTAGATAGGGTTAGCATTGTGATAGCTCATTTGTGAGATAGAGCCTCACTCATCCATCCGGATCTACTCCATCGCGAGGGACCGACACCTCTTCGGAGAAGATCCACTTGGATTCAAGACCTCCTATTGGAGAAGACCATTTTCAAGACCTCCTCACGGAGAAGAACCGGTTACCCTATGTATCGTCCCTTGTTGGATTTGGATCTTGTACCCTCTTGTGTTTTGAGGATCTAGAGCATGTGTGACTTTATTCTTGTTGGTTGAGTGTTCTCTCGTGTTTTTCCCTCGTTCCCCTCCTCGTGTTCTTCATGTTCTTGGTAGGATTCCCCTCCAACAGTGAAAGATCGGCCTCTAGGGTTCTACCCTACATCATCTTGGTATCATGAGCCACGTTGATCACGTTTTTGGAGCCCCTACCTTTTGTTTTCTAGCTTGATTTTGTTGTTTTTGTCATAAATTCAAAAATCCCCACCAAAAATAGCCCCATATTTTTGTTGTGATTTGTTGGTGTGATGAAGTTTTGTCAGATTTGATCCCTGGATTTTTGTTGCCACATGTGGATCTAGCTTTCCCCCATCTTCTCCACCATTTCCATCCACAAAATCACTCGGATTTGACCTCTCCACCATCCTCCACCACGAAAAAGAGTTGTTCATCCTGTGCCCGAAATCGCGCAGGCACCAGACGTCCGACCGACACCGGACGTCTGACGACTTCCGGTCGTCCAACCACCATCGGTCGTCCGACCATTCCTGACGAAACTGAATATTTCCAGTTCGTTGTCCCCACCGCTCCACGACCACTCCCTCATACGCACTTGCCTATCACCACCGCTTTTCGCAACCACCATCGCTCACCTATTTCGCATTCCAACAAGTTTTGACACTTTTTGGTCTTTGAGAATTTGAGTTGTGGTTCCTGTGTCCTATTGTGTTTTGGCTATATAGGTACGGTTCGACATCAACATCACCATCGCTCATCTTCGCAAAGGACTCATCATCGCCAAGGACGGTAACCTCGACGACATCTTTGTCATTTCCATGCCATTGCATTGGTAACCACATATCCTTACTTTTGTGTTGCTTACCCATCGAGACTAGCCATTGAGTATTCCCGGCAACATGACTTGTGCACATTAGTGATCATACACCATAGCATACATACATTATCATAGTGGTGCATATCTTGGTATTATCTTTTGTGTCACAAAGTTGTCTTCGCATACACAATTGCTATCTTGGTTCGTGAAGTTTTGCATGAGAAAAGGGCTCAAAAGAGAAAGAGCTAAACAAGCTTTTAAGCAAGAAGGGAAAGATAAGCAAAGAGCTTATAAGCAAGAACCATAACATCATACTACATTAAGATTGCCATATCCGATCATCTTGGATCATACCATCGGAACACCATACATATAGCATACTTGGGATAGTAGTTGTTGCATTTTTTCCTAGTAGGTTGTGCACAAGTTCCGTATCCGCCTATTGTGCAATCGTGCTAGCGTCTCTCTAGCGTTGTGCAACAAGAGCATTTTCGTGGACTCCACATTTTGGCTCATTTTTGGTTTGCACAGTGTGTTTTCGTGTACCATACCTTGCTATTGGTCTACTTGTTGCATTTGCAAATTTGTGAATCTTTTCCAACCTTATTGAAACTCACTAACAATTGCATCAAATTTTGTGCCACCATCCTAACCAAGCCCCACCATAAGCTTTTACTTGTGTAGGTGTGAGAACCGACAAGCATTGGTACCAATTGTGCTATTTCCTTGTCGACATTTGAGTGATCATTGATCCATCTTCAACATCGGTCAAGGTACATTTGGTATAAATTCTTCTCCTTCTCCCACTCACATATTTCTTTAAAATGATGGATAGGCCATGTTCTTCTACCAACCCACTCTTCATCGAGCAAGACGACGACATGTCATCCTATGTCACCAAGAGCCACCTCTCTGGTGCTCAACTGGCGTTCCATCAAGAGCAACAAGCATTGAGCGACCGCATCAGCAATCTCGCCACAGACTTGCGACTCTCCGAGCAACGAACAAGAGACTACTTCGAGAACAAGATCGACGCTCACAAACAAGAGAATGATGCAAGAATGGTCGAGATCCAAGCCTTGTTGGTGAACCACCATCCTTCCACTTCTTAATACTCAAGACGGAGCCGCTCAAGTTGACACACCGATGACACCTTCTCCAAGAGCACCGACATCGAACACTCTTCGACGAGCCACGTGTCAAGACCATCATGCATCTCGCAATCCTCTACACGGCAATCGTTCACAAGAGCAAGTCGATGAGCAAGCACATCGTCATCAACCAAACCAAGTTACTCTTGAACAAGCTCAAGAACAACAATGTCAACATCACCAAGAGGAAGAGCGAGCGCGACAACATCAAGATGAACAAGATGTCGAGGCTCAACGTCTTCAACGTGAAGCACAAGCTCTTGAGGCGCAACGTGCCCTTCAAGAATCAAGTCGAGCCATTGCCAAACTCACCCGTGATAGGCGCAATCAAGAGGAAGCACTTCGAGAAGAAATCCAAGATCAGAACTACCAACCAAGAGTGCATCATCAAGTCCCTCAAGCTCCTCCACAAGCTCGACAAGCTCCTCCACAACCTCAAGTTCAACAAGAGCAAGATGACTATGCAGATCCTCCACACCAAGAGCAACATGAGGTTGATAATCCTCCATGTCAAGGACGTCATCATCACCCTCGACCCCAACACAATGAAGAGCAACATTATGGCAAGCTAAAGTTCACCATGCCCAAGTTCAATGGAAGCAATGATCCCGAAGAGTAACTATCATGGGCATTGAAGGTTGACAAAATCTTTCACTTGCACAACTATGAGGAAGAGAAGAAGATCGCTATGGCATCACTTGAGTTCCAAGACTATGTGCTGATATGGTAGGAACAAGTCCTTGAGCGCCGAGAAGCAAGAGGCGAACCACCAATCACCACTTGGGCTCAAATGAAAGATGTCATGCGCACACGTTTTGTGCCCACCTACTACAACCGCGATCTCTTCAATAAGCTCCAACTACTCAAGCAAGGAACAAAGAGTGTTGAAGAATACTACAAGGAAATGGAGATAGCCATGATAAGAGCCAATGTCACGGAAGATGATGAGAAAACTATGGCACGTTTCTTGAATGGCCTAGATCATCCCATCAAAAAGATTGCTGACTTCCAACCCTACTCCAACCTCATTGAGCCCGTGCATCAAGCTACCAAAGCAGAATGTCAAGTGCAAGATGACTTCAAGTACGCCAAGTACTCGTCCAGGAGCTATGGCTTCTGCAACAACCAAGCTTCAACGACTCCAACTACTTCTACCTCAACCAAGCCATCTACAAGAAACGGCGACAATTCGATTTACAAGAAAACTTTGACAACCTCAAGTCATCCTCCTCCTCCTACAAGCAACTTCAAGCCGCGTGCTTCATCATCTACTCCAACCGATGAGACCGTCAAGACAAGATCCTTAAAGTGTTTCACTTGCGGAGGCCGAGGCCAGAAGTCCTTTCAATGTACAAACAAGTGCACCATGATCCTCAACAACGACGGAACCTATGACTCCATGAGTGAAGAGGAAATGGAAGCCCTTGAGCAAGTGGCCATGCACCGGTGCGTGAACAAAGATGAAGATGATCAAGTCATTTGTGATGAGGATTTGAGCCCCGCTCTCATTGTCTCCAAAGTCTTGACTCTTCAACATCAACAAAATGAAGACCAAAGATGCCACATCTTCCACACAAAATCCGTCATCAATGGAAGGTCCGTCAAGTTCATCATCGATGGAGGTCGTTGTCACAACTTGGAAAGAACTATGCTCCAAGCTCCAATTGGTCAAGATGAAGCACCCGCACCCATACAAGGTCCAATGGCTAAGTGATTCCGGCACTATACGAGTTGAGCATACGGTCCAAGTCTCCTTCAAAATTGGAGCATATGAAGACACTTTGGAGTGTGATGTCATCTCGATGTCCGTTTGCCACCTCCTTATTGGTCGACCATGGCAATTTGACCGCGGCGTCATACACAACGGGAGTACCAATCACTATAGCTTCAAGATGAAAGGGAAGGAATATGTCCTATTACCTATCTCTCCTAGTGAAGTAATCGCCGACAAGCAACCCACTCATCATGGAGAAAAGAGTGAGAAAGTGATCCACCCAAAAGAGAGTGAGAGCCACAAACCAAAACCGAGTGCCTCCACGATGAGTGGCAAGTAAAACTTCGTCCTATTTACCACCAAAAGTGAGATATGAGAAGTGTGTGAGAACCCATCGAGTGTTATGCACTTTGTCCTTGTGTTCAAGGACGAGGCACCAAAAACTAACACCTCTCATGATCTACCTTTAGTGTTGTCTTCTCTTTTGCAAGAATTCCAAGATGTTTTCCTCGATGAGCTACCTCCGGGTCTACCTCCACTACGAGGCATTGAGCACCGAATCGACCTCAACCCCGAAGCACCTCTACCTAACAAAGCTCCTACCGCGTCAACCCCGAAGAAACTAAGGAGATCCAATGGCAAGTACTACAACTCATCGACAACGGACATGTACGTGAAAGCTTACGCCCTTGTGCCGTTCCGGTTATACTTGTGCCCAAGCAAGATGGTAGTTTTCGCATATGCTCCGATTGTAGACCAATTAATGCTATCACCGTTCGTTATAGTCATCCCATTCCTCGCCTAGATGATATGCTAGATGAGCTTAGCGGTGCCACCATTTTCTCAAAAATTGATCTTAAAAGTGGCTATTATCAAATCTGCATACAAGAAGGTGACAAATGGAAAACCGCTTTCAAAACAAAATTTGGCTTGTACGAGTGGTTGGTTATGCCTATGGGTTAATCGGGAGCTCCCGGTACTTTCATGCGTTTTATGCATTTTGTGCTTCGTCCTTACATTGGAGTGTTTGTTGTGGTCTACTTCGATGACATACTTGTTTTTAGAAAATGCATGAAAGATCATCTGAAGCATGTTAGGGCTGTTTTGCAAACTCTTTGCAAGGAACGTCTTTATGCCAACATGAAAAAGTGCACGTTTGGTGTTAACAAGCTTGTTTTCTTGGGTTCCGTTGTTTCCTCAAAGGGTGTCCATGTTGATGAATCTAAAATTGAAGCAATTAAAACTTGGCTCCAACCCACTAACTTGCAACAAGTGCGTAGCTTTCTTAGCCTTGCGGGTTTCTATCGTCGCTTTGTGAAATATTTTAGCACTATCGCCGCACCTTTGCACGCCTTGAGTAAGAAAAATGTTCCTTTTGTTTGGGGACCTTTGCAATCTATTACTTTTGATGAGCTCAAATCTTTGCTTACTCATGCTCTGATTCTTGCTTACCAACTTTGACAAAACTTTTGAGGTTCATTGCGATGCTAGCGGTAATGGCATTGGTGGAGTTTTGATGCAAGAAAAATGTGATATTGCATATTTTAGTGAAAAACTCTCCGGTGCTCACCTTAACTATCCCATCTATGACAAATAATTGTATTCTTTAGAACGTGTGTTACATGTTTGGGAACATTATCTTAGACTGCATGAGTTTGTCATACATACTGATCATGAAACACTTAAGTACCTTAAAGGACAAAATAAGTTGAACAAGTGTCATGCAAAATGGAGTGAATTTATTGAATCTTTCCCTTATGTGATCAAGTACATTAAGGGTAAGGAAAATGTAGTGGCGGATGCCGTTTCCCGCATATGCACGCTTGTAACTAAGCTTGAATTGAATGTTATTGTCTTTGAGCACATAAAAGACCTGTATGCGAATGATCCTACCTTTGCTACTCCTTATGCTAAGTGTTTGACGCATACATCTTGGGAACGATATTACAACAAGGATAATTATCTTATGAGAGCTAACAAACTTTGCATTCCCGAGTCTTCTCTTTGTTTGCTCATTTTGCAAGAGGCTCATGGAGGCGGACTCATGGGACACTTTGGACGCGACAAGACATTCGCCATGCTCTCCAAGAACTATTTTTGGCCCAAGATGTCGCGACGTCTCATGCTTCACCACCCGATGCTCTACATGTCGCAAAGCTAAGTCTAAAGATCAATCCCATGGTCTTTACATGCCTCTTCCTATTCCTTATCAACCTTGGGAAGACAATAGCATGGACTTTGTACTTGATTTGCCTAGAACTCAAAATGGCAAGGATTCCGTGTTTGTTGTTGTGGACCGATTTTCTAAGATGGCACATTCCATTCCATGCAACAACATAGACGATGCTTCACATATTGCAAATATCTTTTGTAGGGAAATCTTGCGACTACATGGAGTACCCAAAACGATTGTCAAGTTCTTGAGTTACTTTTGGAAAACTCTATGCGCCAAGCACATAATCAAGCTCTTGTTCTCTTCGGGATACCATCCTCAAACCGATGGCCAAACGGAGGTGATGAACCATACACTCTCCTCTCTACTTCGCGTGTTGATCAAGAGGAACATCAAGGAGTGGGAGGAGTGCGTACCCATTGCCAAGTATGCCTACAACCGTGCAAGACATTTGACAACCGGCAAGTCCCCTTTCGAGGTCGTCTATGGCTTCAACCCGTTGTCCCCATTGGACATTCTACCTCTTCCACTACAAAAGCACACCAACATGGATGCGAGTTCACGAGAAAGCTACCTCAAGAAGATGCATGAAGATACAAGGAACACCATCAAGCGCCAAGTACAACGACTCACGACCAAGCTCAACGTCAACAAGCAACCCATGATATTCAACATTGGAGATCTCGTGTGGCTACACCTTCGTAAGGACCACTTCCCCAACGAACGCAAGTCCAAACTTCTACCTTGAGCCGATGGACCCTTCAAGGTGCTAGCACGCTACAACAACAATGCTTACAAGATTGACCTCCCACGATACAAGTACAACATGAGCGACATCTTCAACGTCAAAGACCTCTCGCCATATCATCCTGATGAAGCTTTCAATCCGAGGTCGGATATTTCCCAAGGGGGGGAGATGATGCGGAGCATCCCACGTTCATCCCCATGGGCGTGCCTACATATCCCACGACACCACTTGGACCTATGACAAGAGCTTGAGCAAAGGCTATCGAAGATAAGGTGAACTCGCCCCTCTCCGAACTCCCACTCCCTACTTATGAGACATGGCTTCTACATGCGGAGAATCTATGTGTGATCAGGTGTTTGGAGGAGAGTCATGGATCAGCTAGACCCAATTGACAAGACGGCGAGGATACCAAGTTCAATGGACAAGAAGAATGCCCGCTCAAAACTGCCAGTCATCGGACGACCAACTCCAACCGGACGTCCGACGCCTAGAAGCTCCAAACGACCAGCCAAGTCCCAGCCTTCGCACGCTACAACGCTCGGACGACCGACGCCGACCGGACGTCCAACACCTCCCAGCGCCCGGACGACCGAGCCTCTCCGGACAACCGGCACCACCACTCCCGAGCCAAAACATCGGAAGAATGGAGACTTTCGGACAACCGACCAGGATCGGACGACCGACAATTATTGACCAGTACCTAAACGTCGGACACCCGACCAGCACCAGACGTCCGGACCCTCGTGAGCTTCGGACGACCGATGACCGTCAGACGTCGGACGCCTGTGCGTCCACCCCTGTGTTGGGCCAAAGCTACTTACCCTTTCGTCCACTTAGACTATAAATAGACCTCTCCCACCTCCTAGCTAGGGTTAGGGTTGTCATATCTCATTTGTGAGATAGAGCCTTGCTCATCCATCCGGATCTACTCCATCGCGAGGGACCGACACGTCTTCGGGGAAGATCCACTTGGATTCAAGACCTCCTCTCGGAGAAGACCATCTTCAAGACCTCCTCACGGAGAAGAACCGGTTACCCTATGTATCGTCCCTTGTTGGATTCGGATCTTGTACCCTTTTGTGTTTCGAGGATCTACCGTATGTGTGACTTTATTCTTGTTGGTTGAGTATTCTCTCATGTTTTTCCCGCGTTCCCCTCCTTGTGTTCTTCGTGTTCTTGGTAGGATTCCCCTCCAAACGTGAAAGATCGGCCTCTAGGGTTCTACCCTACATCAGGTGGGCTGGGCTGAGCACAACCCACCAGGGGCACCTGGGGGCCTGGCGTGCCCCAGTGTCTTGTGCTCACCAGGTGGCCCCCCCTCCGATAGTTATTTGCTCTAGTATTTTTTATATATTCCAAAATAATTCTTCGTAATTTTGTAGCTCATTTGGAGTTGTGCAGAATAGGTAACTCTGACGTAGCTTTTTTAGGTCCAGAATTCCAGCTGCCGGCGTTCTCCCTCTTTGTGTAAACCTTGTATATTATGAGAGAAAAGGCATTAGAATTACTCCATAAAGCATTATTATGCATAGAAACATTATAAATAACAGTAGGAAATCATGATGGAAAAAGGACATATCAGGCCATTGATGGAATACTAGCATCCTATACTAAGCATTTAGGAACGCAGGTAAATGTATCAACAGTAGTAGCAAACACAAGCTATGCAACAGTATAGGGTCAATCCGATGAAATAGTAACAACTACACTAGTCTAATGCAAACAATAGAGAGAAGTGGTCGGTGGTATCGGGATGATCAACGAGGTTTTGCTTGCCTGGAAGCTTTGCCGAGAAGGAGGGGTCGTCGGGAGTGTAGTCAACATTAGGAGTAGCGATGTCAGTCTCGAAGTCTACCGAAGAGAAGAGGGGGAAGAAACAATTAATACATTGCAAATCGATGCATGACAATGCATGACATGGCAATAAGCGGTGCCATAGGTGACCTAAGGCAGCACTACGTGATACCGGCGAAGGGGGAAAACATCCGGGAAAGTATTCCCGGTGTTAGGCATTTTCGGACAGATGAAACTAAGGGGGACGGTTCTAGGTTTGCTATGCTAGGGGCGCATGATAGATGAACAGAGTGCGTATTCGGAATCATCACATTTTTCTAAGCAACTTACATGTATAAAGTATTTTTATCTGAGTTACGGATTATTTTATATTAATATTCAAAGTTTTATTCAATTTCTGAAATTCTGGAATTTATTATTAATTCGAAAATTAAATAGAGAAAGGCTATGGGTACACATAAGTGTACCCAGAAGTGTGCACGAGGCTGACTGGTAACGACAGGGGGCTGAGTCAGTAGCCCAGTGAGCAGCCAAAGTTTGGCCGTTGACTAGTCAACCTAACCAGTGGGTCCCCACTGTCATAGAGACATCGGCTAACTAAAGTTAACTAGACTAATTGGGTAATTAGGGTAATTAAGTTTAATTAAACCAAATTAATTAAGTTAATTAATTCATGAATTAATTAATTAATCCTTTTAATTATTATTTATTCTAATTATTTCTATTTCTTTTTTATTTTCGTTTTTACTTTTCAGGGGCAGGCCCCATATGTCGGTGGCTCGGCCGGTTAACGGGCGCGGGCTAATCAGGGGGTGGAGCGGAGCCCGACTGGTGGGTTGTGCCCACGTCGGTGACCCCCCGCACCGCCTCTTTGCCCTATAAATACCAAAATATTCTAGAAACCCTAGGGGAGTCGACGAAACACAATTCCAGCCGCCACAAGTTCTAGAACCACGAGATCCAATCTAGACACCATCACGGAGGGGTTCATCATCCTCATTGGTGCCTCTCCGATGATGCGTGAGTAGTTCATCATAGACCTACAGGTTTGTAGGCAGTAGCCAGATGGCTTCTTCTCTCTTTTTGATTCTCAATACAACGGTCTCTTGGAGATCTATTTGATGTAACTCTTTTTGCGGTGTGTTTCTTGGGATCCGATGAACTCTGAGTTTATGATCGGATTTATACCCATGAATATTATTTGAGTCTTCTTTTGATCTCTTATATGTCTGATTACTTATAGCCTTGTATTTCTTCTTCGAATCTTTGGCTTAGTTAGGCCAACTAGATCGATTTTTCTTGCCATGGGAAGAGGTGCTTTGCGATGGGTTCGATCGTGCGGTGTTCTTTCCCAATGACAGAAGGGGCAGCAAGACATGCATGTATCGTTGCTATTAAGGATAAAAAGATAGGCTCTAGTCCTACATGAATAGATCTCGTCTATATCATGTCATCGTCTTACTTCATTACTTCGTTTCTCCATGAACTTAATACAATAGATGCATGCTGGATAGCCACTGGTATGCGTCGGTGCTATACAAACGGTTTTAAACCCCTTTCCACGATGGCATTTGGAACCGTAGCCAAGTGAGTGTGGGCGATAGGGGGGTCCTTCCCACACGACCCAGAATCGTCAAGGATAGGCCCTCCTGGGACACCAAATGAGTTCGTGTGTGATCGAGTGACCATGGAAACCCAATCATTTCCGTAGGTATGTACATCCCACATGGTGAATCCCAGAAAACATTTCCGTAGGTATGTACATCCCACACGGTGAATCCCAGAAAAAAAATCCCGTAGGTATGTATATCACACACAGTCAATCCAAGGAATACGTTTATGTTCTTATGTACATCCCATACAGTCAATCCAAGGAAAATGTTTCCGTCCGTATGTACATCCCAAATAGGTTTATGTATAGGCTTGTGTGTGATACATGTAATTATCACACACGCTCTGCCTTGGTTAACCGTTTGCTTTTATCAACTACATCACACATGATTTGCTGAAGAAAACTGTGTGGCATTGGGCTATCCATCACAAGCGCTTTTACTTCTAGAACTGTTTGCAAAGTTCCATGACCCATTTCGCAGATTTTTTAGTTTACAATTAATGATTCCAGTATTACACAAATTCACATTTCTTATCGAACATCTGTTTGCCAATTTCATATCAGGCACATAGATATATTTTAACATCACAGTACGATAGCTACCGAAAAATAGCACAGTACAACATATAGATAGTTCAACTTCATAAGAACAATATTAGATCAATATATTCATTTCCCTAATTGAGATCATCCAGGCTCGCCTTATCCACCTCTGCTTTCAGTTCAACAAGAACCTGTTTTGCATAGGCCAACTAGGAAAGTTCCTCCTCCTCCGCCAACACCATCTTAGCAAAGTCTGATTTAAAAATTCTGAGCTCCTTCAGAATTGACAACACTATCTCTAAGCTTATCTCTGTTCTGTTCCTGATACATGCTCCAGAGCTTTGCCAGGCACATCTTCAAAGAATGTATCCACTCTTGATCAACCCACTCCAAGTAAGAACCTTCTGTTCATCCTATAATATTTAAAACTAGATCAGTAACAATTGTAGGGAAAATGGGTTTATAGCAACATAGAAAATCACCAATACTTATTTTGAAAAAATGAAGAAACAGGTTAATTATGACATATCTTCTCAAAAATATCAATGTGCAAATGAATTAATTGCTACTGACACAACAACCAAATTCTGAAACATTAGAAGCTATAATTAACTACAAACAACGCTACAAGTTCTTACTCATGTACTATAAATAACAAATTGAACATTTTAAGAGGAAGGTAAATATAACTGCAACAACATAGCAACAGTGTTTGGATGACAGCAAATTGATACTAACAGGTGTGTACATGCACAAATTTAGTAACATGGAAAGAATAGCACTAAGGCGTCCACTATGTATGCCAAAACCGGTGTAAAGACAACTGTTGCTACATCTCGCACCAGTGCCCTGCACTGGCGAGCCGATGCAGCAAAAGAAAATCAGGGACCCGAACTCCGGAGCACCTAGTTGCTCCGACTCCCAGTTCCTTCGTGCCATAGAGATTTAGTATATTACTGCTTGGCTGCTCAGATGTGTGGACAAGTTGGCTCCACAACTACTGAAGTGATGCCAAAAATTTTTCTAATGGCACCACTGATGAGATGGCAACATTGTTAGATACTAGGTACAAACTGTGACACTATCTTAGGATGCATTTGGTTGAAGATGTGGTATGAATGGGTTGGTACCATGATTGTGTCTGAATCACATCTAACAAATGATTCGTAACAACGAAAGAGGGTCTAACCTTCTCTGCACATGCCAGAAACTTCCTCTCACTATCCACAGATTCAAACGCAACTAGCTTCATGTATGGAGATTGATGGTGACAACGAGCAGACAGATCTTCATCCACCCCGCTCCATTCGTTGCAACTGATGGTCCTAGGGAACTACAAGAGGAAGAAATGACTCAAGTCGACCGCCGGGAAAAAATCCTTCAGTCAAACTCATAGCCCGAGAGAGAGAGAGAGAAGAGAGGCATACCCGGGTGGTGAAGGAGTCGTCGGAGGAGGAGGAACCGCTGGAGAGGTCTTTGAAGATGGCCATGGCGACCCTGGCAGTAGGATGCGAGACGGCGAGAGCGAGGAAGCAAGTGAGGAAGCGGCTATAGCTTAGGAAGGAAGGAAGGGGGAAACAGGGGAAATGTGACTTATGGTCGGGGAGAAAACGGGAGGGGGAGGGGGGAGGGTAGATATTTCGGCGGTAGGCCAAAAATTTCGAAATGTGGAGGGAAACTTTGTGCGCGGTGCTGCCGGACACCATTCACTTTGAACGACAGTGTGCATCGCAAACGATTCTTCTGCTTAACGTGCATGGGATGAGTTTGATAATTGAAATTTTGGTGGAAATTTCCTCGTGTACGTCATTGCATAATTTAACATCGCTTGCTAATTTGGGCACACAAAAGAGCGTACAACACACAGACCAGACTTAGTGAATCGAGCAAGTCGACCGCGTCTTCATCCTCGTCCTCTGCGCCGCCCTCAAGGTTGTAGTACTCGTAGTAGTGGTTGTGCCAGAGCTCGCATTGGTACTCCACCGCCGATTCCTCGACGGACAGACTCTTCTCTACCTCGACCTGGGCCACGCGCAACTCCTCCTCCCGGCACTCCTTGATCTCCGCCGCCTCCTGCATCTCCAGCTCCCACTCGACGATCTCATCAGGAAGTAGGTGCTCCATGGCCACCGCCGCCTTTTCGAACATGGGTTGCATGCTAGATTCCGAGGTGGCCTGGAATATCTTGGCGTGGATGGCCTCGACCTGGGCCAGGGCGACATCGGCGGCACAAACGGAGGCTCGAGCGCTCTCGGCGTTTGCAGCCGCCATCGCAGCAGCAGCTGCAGCCGTCTCAGCTGCTGCAGCTGCCCTGTCGGCTGCCGCAGACGCCCTCTCTGTGGAAGAGGCCGCGCTCAATGCGGATGTCGCGGCACTCTCGGCATAGGCGGCCACACTCTCGGCGCTGGCAGCGGTGCTCGGGGGGGGGGGGGGGGGGGGGGGGCGGCCATCGTACGGGCCTTCACAAAGCGTTTCCACGGTGTCATCTTTGCAAGAAGGGGATGCAGGAATGGGGATCAGGATTTGTGGATTTGGGGGTTGCCAGCACTGGAGCAGACGAGCCGGCGAAGCTTAAGGAGGAAGACTTAAATAGACCCCGAATTTTTCATCGCAAACGATTCCTACAAAACAACTGTGTGTGATGTTGTAGATATTTTTTTAGCTGCGAAAGACGAATTTGGAGTAAAGTGGCAACGGATGGTGTTTTAAATGTACGAGAAAATTTCAAAACAACTGTCATGTCAAATTTTAGAAAATTTCAGGGGTCATTTGACCTTTTAAGACATTTAAGTGATTTTCTAGCCATTTAATGACCATAATTGAAATTTGAACTGCATGTACATGCAGCAACTAACCAAAACGGTTTGAAAAGTCATATTTTGTGTACTTGTGTGCGATTTAATTCGACGTGCAGTAAATTGGAAGGAATTTTCAAACATATTGGTCTAACGGCTTTGACACAATTAAGCATGGAGTGCCATGGCATTTAAATTCCAAAAATTAAAAACATGAAACCTTGCTTGATGTAATGTCATACCACCAAGATGATGTGGTACAAAATTTTCCTGTTTGAGAAAAGTTTGGACACACACCTCTCACAAACTAGAGCAACTCACTAGAAGGCTCGTGGTTTCGAGAGGGAACAATGCATGTTTGCTGACGAACGGCAGATAGCTTCCTCTTACGGCCTTCAAAAATTTTCTACATGTAATGTGCACTAATACTAACTGCCATGTGAAAATTTGGAAAATTTCAGGGGTTATTTGACCTTTTGAAGACATTTAAGTGATTTTTTAGCCATTTAATGACCGTAATTCAAATTTGAAATAGATGTACATGCAACCGCTAACCATAACGGTTTGAAAAATCATGTTTGTGTTCTTGTGTGCGAGTTAATTCCATTTGCAGTAAATTAGAAGGAATTTTCAAACATATTGGTCTCACGACATGGACACATGCATGGAGTGCCATGGCATTTTAATTCCAAAATATAAAAAAATGATCAGGAAAACGTGATACTTTGCTTGATTTGATGTCATGCCAGCAAGATGATGTGGTACAAAAATTGGCCTGTTTGACGAAAGTTTGGACACACACCCCTCACAAACCGGACCAAATCACTAGAAGGCTCGTGGTTTCGAGAGGGAACAATGCATGGTTGATGAAGAATGGTAGATAGCTTCCTCTTACGGCCTTCAAATTTTTTTTACGTGTAATGTGCACTGATACAAACTGTCATGTGAAAATTTGGAAAATTTCAGGGGGCATTTGACCTTTTGAAGAAATTTAAGTGATTTCCTAGCCATTTAATGACCATAATTCTAATTTGAACTAGATGTACATGCAACAGCTAACCATTACTGTTTGAAAAATCATATTTGTTTACTTGTGTGCAAGTTAATTCCATGTATAGTAAATTAGAAGTAATTTTCAAACATATTGGTCTCACGGCATGGACACATGTACATGCATGGAGTGCCATTGCATTTTAATTCCAAAAAATTAAAAAATGATCAAGAAAACATGAAACCTTGCTTGATGTAATGTCATGCCACCAAGATGATGTGGTACAAAAATTGGCCTGTTTGACAAAAGTTTGGACACACACCCCTCACAAACCGGAGCAACTCACAAGAAGGCTCGTGGTTCCGAGAGGGAACAATGCATGTTTGATGACGAACGGCAGATAGCTTCCTCTTATGGCCTTCAAAATTTCTCTACGTGTAATGTGCACTGATACAAACTGTCATGTGAAAATGTGGAAAATTTTAGGGGTCATTTGACCTTTTGAAGACATTTAAGTGATTTCCTAGCCATTAAATGACCGTAATTCAAATTTGAACTAGATGTACATGCAATGGCTAACCATAACGGTTTGAAAAATCATATTTGTATACTTGTGTGCGCGTTCAAAAATCATCAGACGATGTAATAATCTGGTGTTCAAAAAAGAAAATGTAAAATCTGGCAAAACAACCGGCCCCACACGATTAGCACTCTATTTCGCGCCTCGAGTTTTGGAAGGTGAGTGGCGGGCTTTATTAATCAGACACTATTCTGCTTTGGGAATCGTCAGCTATTATGTTCACAGACGGATTTTGCTGGGGGAATAGTGTGTAATTCACACTATATTACTCGTAACTTCCGGCGACTGACGCGTGTACTGTTCCCGGTGATCTAGATTCCAGCCGCCAATAAATACTACCTTGCTCACGTCGTCCCACCTACATTCTCATCTAGATCCTCCCCTTGCTCGCCCTCTCTCTCTCTATATATATATATATATCTCAAATCTCTGCCATGGCGCTGCCGGTCTGCCCACATGTCGACGAGGACTCGCCACCCCCCGAGGAGGCTCACTCGAAGAGCAGCGACGAGGACACCTACGCGTCGTCGGACGAAGTTGCGCCGGACCCCCCAACTTTGGATTGGTTTTGGGGCCAGTATGATGTCTTTGGAAGTCGCTGCCGACGGCTGAGAAAGCCAGGCAAGTGGCTTTCAAGAAGGAGATGGCGGAGGAGGATGCCAGGTACCAGGCGGCCTGTGAAGCCCGTGATGCCGCCTGGAAAAAGGAGGCGGCGGAGCTTTGGGGCGAGCGCGTAATCATGCGGAGGAAGTGTATGAAGACAAGTACTTCGCGAGGAAGGCCAGAGGCACTAGGCGCCTCATCGCTGCGTGGAGCTAGGCCGATAAGCTCTAGCGTGCCACCGACGAGGAGCTCCAGTGGGCGCCCAACAAAATGGCAAGATCGTTCGCGCCCGTCCTCCAGCAAGAGGCAGATCATCACGTCAAGCGCTGCGAGGCGGAGGAGGCGGAGTACTGCCTCTGCTCTGGGAAGACGCCATGCACCAAGGAGATGTTGGCGAGGGGCTGCCGGAATACTGGCCCTAGGAGGGATTATTAGTTTTAGTGTTGTTCATTTTCAATTTTATGCATTGTACTTAGTAGTTAAGTATCATCACATATATGTGATGATTTTATATATATTCTGTGATGAACTAATGAACAATTAATATTGTACAGATTATGAATTCCATTTTCTATCTGTTTTTGTATACTAATTTGAATCTATCTGTTATCATCAACATATACAGAATGCAAAGCGTATAAACACACATTAAAACAGAACATATAAGAATGGAAAATAGAGTACACACATTGAAACAGAGCAATAGTATGATTGCTATGAATACATAGCTATCCACGTCAAAATGACTCAACAAAATAAAACGCGTCCATGAGACCATGACCAGCAGCCCTTACCTACGGTAGCTCTTGGCTCTGCCTGAACTCGTGCAGGCATTCGTCCAAGCGGTCGACATGCTCGTGGTACATCTAGAGCGCGATCTCGAGCTCCAAGTTGGCTATTTATTGGAGATCACCACCTCAAGGATGCAACGGCCATGTTCCTCTACTACGCCCAGGTGGACACCTGGGCCAAGGAGGCGGTCGAGCCTACCGACTAGCGTGTTGGCATCGAGCGGGTCACGGACAAGGCGAATGGTATGGACCATGCGAATGGCATGGTGGGCGTTCGGTGCATGTACAGCGCGGTCGGCCTTTGGTGCAAGTATGACGCAGAGGGCCTGTGCCCACTCCTGGCGAGGAATGGGGGTACTGACGGGAACTGCGACACCCTGTCGACAGCAGGCAAGCACCAATGGATCTGCTCTTGTTGTGCGGCATGCCGCGCCTCTCACTCTGCGGCGCTCCAATGCTCTCGCTCTGCGGCGAGCCGTAGCCTATCAGCGCGGACGCGCCTAGCTTGCTCTGCGGCACGCCATCGATCATGTTGTGCGGGAGCTGCAGCCTCTCGGCACTGAGATGCCTATCTTGATCCACGACGTTGAAGTGCCATGCACCAAAGGTCTGCTCAACCGTGGCGATGACGTGCATCACGGCGTCATCCATCGCGTTGCCGGGAAGCGCCGCGGCCTCGAAGGGCCATGGCTCCTTCTGGTTTTCCTCGTCGACGAGGTTGATGGTAGAGGCGGCGCTTTGGTGCGTTGGCACGCTTGGAAATGGTGGATGTGATACAGGCTGCGCTTGTTGCCTCCGTGCATCGCGCCGCGCCTAGGTTAATGTGCAATATTGCTGGGTGGCGGGAAACAGGTGAGGAAATGGCGGGAAATGGTGGTGTGTTCATAGAACTCCATCAATTAATGGAAAATTACAATATAAAGCAACATCAAGCTAGCACAAGAAGTAGATGATGATGAGATGAACACGGACCACACTAGGGAACCTGTCGGTGATGAATTCATCAATCACAAACGGTTGTACACTAGCAAGCATTTGCCCACAACACACACGGTTATTCCATCACAAACAGGTCGGATGGATCAACTGTATGCCACATATACACATTGTCAAAAAGTAATGTAGTAGACCTTCTTTAACATATGTTAAAAAATAAAATAAAAATAAAAAACAAGGACCTCGAGGTTAAATTAGCTGAGGGAGTTTGACTGATATGACCCATCCTATCAGTTAATTTAACATCAACACAACTTCCCATCCAGTCACCCATCTGATGGCTGCTCCAGCCTGAGCACACTTAACTTGAGAGTTCTCTTAGATGAGCTACTGGTGGAACAACTAGTCCTTGTTGATATAGGATGCCTCTTCGCATCCTTACGGCGTATCCGGATGACTGCCCGTCCCCCAATGGCCAATACGTGTTGTGTAGACAGAGCATATCACATACGTCTTATTTGAAGCAATCGACTGTGTTATTATCGGTCTTCGCACACATTGATGATTACATACCTGTTTGCCGCGTGTCACACACGTCTTGTTATATTGAACCGTTTCTGTTCTCTTGTGTCAATGCAAACAGTTCATCCAAGTGAACCGCATGATGTATATCGCACACACACCTTGATCTAACTGACCGTTTCTTTTGTGTTGCCTAATCACACACAGTTCATCCGAGTGAACCATATGTTGTGTATCGCACATGCCTTCATCTGGCTGCCTGTTTCTTTTTTTCCTCCTCATTGCAAACAGTTAATTGAACTGAATCGTATGCCCTGCATCGCACACGCAACTAAAATATGAACTGTGTTTGATGCAGACGTCATTGCAAACATTTTGCACATTTTAGATGGTTCTCTGACACCACCGTTTGCGATTATTGCATCGCACACAGTTTCTCGAAGGGTCTCTGATCATAGATCTCAAAACAAATGTAGCACAATGCATGTCATGGTAGTATGTGGTGGTGATATGCTCTAACGCATCCCTCGGCATTTTAAAAGAAGAGGGAAAACATCCGAGAATGTTTTCCTAGAGCTAGGTAATTTTTGGTATTTTCGTCCAGAGGGGGTAATGTCAATGTTCGATATGTTAGAGGGGTGTGGCAGGCATGCGGATAGTGTAAACGGATTTGTTATGTCTTTTTGACCAACATTCATATATAAATTATTTTAATCCGAGTTATATTTTATTTCATATGAATTTTCAAAGTTTTAAATAAATTTCTAATTTCTTGGCAATAATTTAATACAAATTTGTTTTAATATTAAATTGCTACGGGTACACAAAATTGTACCTATGGGATGTGTTATACGGGCTGACAGGTTGGGTCCAGTAAGCAGTTGACTAGTCAACTGGGTCCTGGGACCCACATGTCATAGGCATAGTAGGTAATTAACTTTGTTAAAATAGGTTCACTAGCTTACTTAGCTAATTAACAATTTAATTTTATTAGTTATATTTTTATTATGTTATTTTTTATTTTATTTATTTTTCTTATTTCCTTTCTTAGTCTTCTTATTCTTTTTTTAAACAAGGGCGGGTGGCCCCACGTGCAGTGGCCCAACCGGCCTCCTCATGTGGCTGGGCACGCGTGGGCTCAGAGGGCGTCGACGGCCACGCCCAGGAGGGTGCGCGGCAGCCAAGCAAGCGAGGGTGAGGGGGGCTGGTAACGGCGGCGGCGGTAGCAGGGACGGGGCCAGGGCGGCGCGAGGGCGGTCGGGCGGAGGACGGTGCGACGAGTAGGTGCGGCAGGGCAGAGCGACTTCGGCGGGTAGCGGCGGCTGGGGGGCACTGTAGCGGGCGGTTGCAGTGCGGCGTGCATGACGGGAGGAGGAGCAACGACAGTGGACGGGCGCAAGCGGTAGTAGTCGGGCACGGCCCAAGCGGGTAGCGGCCAGGCACTGTCTAGCGCGGGAGCCGGCAGGGACGGGGGACAGGGCGCGGGGACGCGAGTGTGGGGGCCAGCGGGTGCGGCCGGAGCATAGCGCGGGGCACAGCCTGGCGTCCGGGGGCACGACCAGTGGCGTGATACGTCTCCAATGTATCTATATTTTTTTATTGTTCCATGCTATTATATTACCCCTTTTGGATGTTTATGGGCTTTATTTTACACATTTATATCATTTTTGGGACCAACCTACTAACCGGCGGCCCATCCCGTATTGCTGTTTTTTTGCCTTTCGGTATTTCGAAGAAAAGGAATATCAAAGGGAATCCAAACAGAATGAAACCTTCGGGAGCATGATTTTTGGAACGAATGTGATCCAGAGGACTTGGAGTGCAAGTCAAGAAGCAGTCGAGGCGGCCACAAGACAGGAGGGCGCTCCCACCCCCTCTGGGCGCGGCCCCTATCTCGTGGGCCCCTTGGACGGCCACCGACGTACTTCTTCCACCTATATAAGCCTACGTACCCCGAAAACATCCAGCGAGCCAACAAAACACAATTTCCACCACCGTAACCTTCTGTATTCGGGAGATCCCATCTTGGAGCCTTCGCCGGCGCTCCGTCGGAGGGGGAATCGACCACGGAGGGCTTCTACATCAACACCATAGCCCCTCCGATGAGTAGTGAGTAGTTTACCATAGACCTTCGGGTCCGTAGTTATTAGCTGGATGGCTTCTTCTCTCTTGTTGGATCTCAATACAATGTTCTCCCCCTCTCTTGTGGAGATCTATTCGATGTAAAAACTCTTTTTGCGGTGTGTTTGTCGAGATCCGATGAATTGTGGGTTTATGATCAAGTTTATCTCTGAGAAATATTTGAATCTCCTATGAATTCTTTTATGTATGATTGAGTTATCTTTGCAAGTCTCTTCGAATTATCAGTTTGGTTTGGCCTACTAGATTAATCTTTCTTGCCATGGGGGAAGTGCTTAGCTTTGGGTTCAATCTTGCGGTGTCCTTTGCCAGTGACAGCAGGGGCAGCAAGGCACATATTGTATTGTTGCCATCGAGGATAAAAAGATGGGGTTTATATCATATTGCTTGAGTTTATCCCTCTACATCATGTCATCTTGCTTAGGGCCAGTTCTTTTGGGGAATTCTTCCAGAATTGACCCCCTCCACAGCTTCTCCCAGAATTGCCACTTGATACTTTTTTACAATTCCTAGCTAATTAGACCTTAACTAGCTAGGAATTGTAAAAAAAGATGGAGTGACAATTCTGGGAGAAGCGGGGGAGGGGGTCAATTCTGGGAGAATTGCTGAAAAGAACTGGCCCTTAATGCGTTACTTTGTTCTTTATGAACTTAATACTCTAGATGCAGGCAGGAGTCGGTAGATGTGTGGAGTAATAGTAGTAGATGCAGGCAGGAGTCGGTCTACTTGTTGCGGACGTGATGCCTATATACACGATCATGCCTAGATAATCTCATAATTATTCGCTTTTCTATCAATTACTCGACAGTAATTTGTTCACCCACCATAATACTTATGCTATCTTGAGAGAAGCCACTAGTGAAACCTATGGCCCCCGGGTCTATCTTTTATCATATAAGCTTTCAATCTACTTTTATTTGCATCTTTACTTTTTGCATCTATATTATAAAATACCAAAAATATATTTATCTTATCATATTATCTCTATCAGATCTCACTTACGCAAGTGGTCGTGAAGGGATTGACAACCCCTTTATTGCGTTGGTTGCGAGTTCTTTTTTCGTTTGTGTAGGTGCATGGGACTTTTGAGGAGCCTCCTACTGGATTGATACCTTGGTTCTCAGAAACTGAGGGAAATACTTACGCTACTATTGCTGCATCACCCTTTCCTCTTCAAGGAAAACCAACACAAGCTCAAGACGTAGGCGGAAGGATTTCTAGCACCGTTGCCGGGGAGGTCTTCGCTCAAGTCAATACTTACCAAGTACCCATCACAAACTCATCTCCCTTGCATTTACATTATTTGCCATTTGCCTCTCGTTTTCCTCTCCCCCACTTCATCCTGCCGTTTTATTCGCCCTCTCTTTCCCAATCTTCTCCCCTCTTTCGTTTGCCTTTTTCCGATTGCTCGTGTGTTAGATTGTTTACCTTGTCGTTATGGCTAGTCCTCCTATCCTTATTATTACTCCCGAACATGAAATTCTCAACTTTAAGCAAAGGGAGGGAGAAAATTTAAAAGATGCTTGGCATAGAATTTGCAATGCTCAAAATAGATGTACTAGGAAGCTTTCTACTTCCGTTCTCCTCCGCAATTTTTATGTAGGCATCACTCCTTGGAATAGATGTGTTCTTGATACTATTGCCGGAGGTGATTTCTTGAGTAGCCATACGTTTGATGCTTATAATGCTATGTTAGATTTGTTTGGCCTGCCACCTCTTTTGGTTAATGGAACTGTTTTAACTTTAGGACACGTTATGCAACGGCTTGATATTATTGAAAATAAAATTGCCACTATTGAGTTGATTGAAAATTTGGATAAAAAGATTCATAATCATATTACCCAATATGGATCTAGGGTTGGAGTTACTTTGAAAAATCTTAAAGGGAAAGAACCTATAGTTAATGAAAAAATAGATCTAGATTCGGCTAGAATCGGTAAACTTGAGGATATAATTACGAACATAGGTTCGGCGTTTTCTTCCATGAAAAACACTCCAAAACCCCTACCAAAACCGCCAAGTTTATTTATGTTCCTAAAAATAAGGGTGAATCTTCTAGTAAGGGAGACGCGGATCTCAAATCCATAAGTGTTCATCCCAATAGTCTCTCTATCGTTAAGGAACCTTTTGCTACAAATGAATTTCTTGAAATTTTGCCCAATGGTTTAATCATTGCTAAAAAGGGAGAAACCCCTAAAGATTATAAGTGCTCTACTTATGAATTGAGTGCCAAAGATGGCACTACTTAGATCTATCTTCGCTTTTATGCCTAGCTAGGGGCGTTAAACGATAGCGCTAATTGGGAGGGAACCCAATTTTATTTGTGTTTTTTGTTTTGTTCCTGTTTAGTAATAAATTTTGCATCTACCTTCTATTTAGATGTGTTTTTATCTTTTAATTAGTGTTTGTGCCAACTAGAACCTATAGGATAACCTATGATGATAGTTGATTTGATTCTGCTGAAAAACAGAAACTTTTCGCGCACTAAATTAGTTTTGTTAAATCACAGAAACATGATTTTGCGTTGAGTTTTTTTGCTGATGATCAATAGATAAGTTTTCCAGGACTTACTATTTTGGTGGGATTTTTAGAGTTACTAAAGTTTGCATTAGTTACAGATTGCTACAGACGTTCTGTTTTTGACAGCTTCTGTTTTTCGTGTGTTGTTTGCTTATTTTGATGCATCTATGGCTAGTAAAATAGTTTATAAACCATAGAGAAGTTGGAATACAGTAGATTTAAAACCAAAATAAATAAAGAATGAGTTCATTACAGTACCTTATGTGGTGGTTTTCTTTTCTTTCACTAACGGAGCTTATAAGATTTCCTGTTGAGTTTTGTGTTGTGAAGTTTTCAAGTTTTGGGTAAAGCTTTGATGGACTATGGAATAATGAGTGGAAAGAGCCTAAGCTTGGGGATGCCCAAGGTGCCCCAAGATATTCAAGGATAACCAAAAGCCTAAGCTTGGAGATGCCCCGGGAAGGCATTGCCTCTTTCGTCTTCGTTCATTGGTAACTTTACTTGGAGCTATATTTTTATTCGCCACATGATATGTGTTTTGCTTGGAGCGTCGTGTATTATATTAGTCTTTGCTTTTCAGTTTACCACAATCATCCTTGCTGTACACACCTTTTGGGAGAAGCCCACTTGATTAGAATTTGCTAGAATACTCTATGTGCTTCACTTATATCTTTTGAGCTTGATAGTTTTTGCTCTAGTGCTTCACTTATATCTTTTAGAGCACGGCGGTGGATTAATTTTGAAGAAATTGCTAGTATCTAATGCTTCACTTATATCTTTTTGAGAGTCTTTTAGAACAGCATGGTATTTGCAATGGTTACAAATTTGGTCCTAGAATGATGAGCATCCAAGTTGGGTATAATAAAAACTATCATAGGAAGTGAATTGGATGCTATGATTAATTTGATGCTTGATGATTGTTTTGAGATATAAAGGTAGTAATGTTAGGGTCGTGCTAGTGGGTAATTATGAAATTGAGAAATACTTTTGTTGAAGTTGGAAAGTCCCGTAGCATGCACGTATGGTAAAATTTGTGTGACAAATTTGTTGCATGAGGTGCTCTTTTGATTGTCTTCCTTATGAGTGGCATTCGGGGACGAGCGATGGTCTTTTCATACCAATCTATCCCTCTTGGGGCATGCGTAGTAGTACTTTCCTTAGAGGGCTAAGTAGACTTTTGCAATAAGTACATGAGTTCTTTATGACTAATGTGAGTCCATGGATATACGCACACTCACCCTTCCACTTTGCTAGCCTCTATTATTACTGCGCAACTTTCGTCGGTATCATGAACCCATTATTTACCTTCCTCAAAACAGCCACCATACCTACCTATTATGGCATTTCCATAGCCATTCCGAGATATATTGCCATGCAACTTTCCACCGTTCCGTTTATTATGACACGTTCCATCATTGTCATATTGCTCTTTGCATGATCAATAAAAGTAGTTAACATCGTATTTGTGGCAAGGCCACCTTCATAATTTTCATACATGTCGCTCTTGATTCATTGCATATCCCGGTACACCGCCGGAGGCATTCATATAGAGTCATATCTTGTTCTAGCTTTGAGTTGTAATTCTTGAGTTGTAAATCAATAAAAGTGTGATGATCTTCATTATTAGAGCATTGTCTCAGTGAGGAAAGGATGATGAAGACTATGACTCCCCCACAAGTCGGGATGAGACTTCAGACTTTACGAAAAAAAGGAAAAAGAAAAAAAAGGGGGAGAGAAAGGCCAAAAGCAAAAAAAAGAAAGGCCAAAGAAAAAAAAAGAGAAAAAAAGAAAAAGAAAAAAAGAAAATGAGAGAAAAAGAGAGAAGGGACAATGCTACTATCTCTTTTTCCACACTTGTGCTTCAAAGTAGCACCATGATATTCATGATAGAGAGTCTCCTATGTTGTCACTTTCATATACTAAGTGGGATTTTTTCATTATAGAACTTGGCTTGTATATTCCAATGATGGGCTTCCTCAAAATTCCCTAGGTCTTCGTGAGCAAGCGAGTTGGATTCACACCCACTTAGTTTCTTTTGTTGAGTTTTCATATATTTATAGCTCTAGTGCATCCGTTGCATGGCAATCCCTACTCACTCACATTGATATCTATTGATGGGCATCTCCATAGCCCGTTGATACGCCTAGTTGATGTGAGACTATCTCCTCCCTCTTTTTGTCCTCACAACCACCATCTTTTGCCACCTTAGTGCTATGTCCATGGCTTGCGCTCATGTATTGCGTAAGAGTTGAAAAAAAGCTGAAGCGCATTAAAAAGTATGAAACATTTGCTCGGCTCGTCATCGGGGTTGTGCATGATTGGAGTATTTTGTGTTATGAAAATGAAGCATGGCCTAACTATATGATTTTGTACGGATAAGCTTTCTTTAGCTATGCTATTTTGATAGGACATGATTATTTGTTAGTATGCTTTGAAGTATTATTATTTTTATGTTTTATAAGCTTTTATCATGAATCATTTGGATCTGAACATTCATGCCACAATAAAGAAAATTACATTGAGAAATATGCTAGGTAGCATTCCGCATCAAAAATTCTGTTTTTATCATTTACTTACTCGAGGACGAGCAGGAATTAAGCTTGGGGATGCTTGATACGTCTCCAACGTATCTATAATTTTTTATTGTTCCATGCTATTATATTACCCCTTTTGGATGTTTATGGGTTTTATTTTACACATTTATATCATTTTTTGGACCAACCTACTAACCAGAGGCCCAGCCCGTATTGCTGTTTTTTTGCCTATTTTAGTATTTCGAAGAAAAGAAATATCAAACGGAGTCTAAACGGAATGAAACCTTCGGGAGCGTGATTTTTGGAACGAACGTGATCCAGAGGACTTGGAGTGCAAGTCAAGAAGCAACCAAGGCAGCCACGAGACAGGAGGGCGCGCCCACCCCCTCTGGGCGCGCCCCCTATCTCGTGGGCCCCTCGGACGGCCACCGACGTACTTCTTCCTCCTATATAATCCTACGTACCCCGAAAACATCCAGGGAGCCAACGAAACACAATTTCCACCACCGTAACCTTTTGTATCCGCGAGATCCCATCTTGGAGCCTTCGCCCGGCGCTCCGTCGGAGGGGGAATCGACCACGGAGGGCTTCGACATCAACACCATAGCCCCTCCGATGAGTTGTGAGTAGTTTACCACAGACCTTCGGGTCCGTAGTTATTAGCTAGATGGCTTCTTCTCTCTTTTTGGATCTCAATAGAATGTTCTCCTCCTCTCTTGTGGAGATCTATTCGATGTAAACTCTTTTTGCGGTGTGTTTGTCGAGATCCGATGAATTGTGGGTTTATGATCAAGTTTATCTATGAGACATATTTGAATCTGCTTTGAATTCTTTTATGTATGATTGAATTATCTTTGCAAGTCTCTTCGAATTATCAGTTTGGTTTGGCCTACTAGATTGATCTTTCTTGCCATGGGAGAAGTTCTTAGCTTTGGGTTCAATCTTGCGGTGTCCTTTCCCAGTGACAGCAGGGGCAGCAAGGCATGTATTGTATTGTTGACATCAAGGATAAAAAGATGGGGGTTATATCATATTGCTTGAGTTTATCCGTCTACATCATGTCATCTTGCTTAATGTGTTACTCTGTTCTTTATGAACTTAGTACTCTAGATGCAGACACGAGTCGGTCGATGTGTGGAGTAATAGAAGTAGATGCAGGCAGGAGTCGGTCTACTTGTCGCGGACGTGAAGCCTATATACATGATCACGCCAAGATAATCTCATAATTATTCGCTTTTCTATCAATTACTCGACAGTAATTTGTTCACCCACCGTAATACTTATGCTATCTTGAGAGAAGCCACTAGTGAAACCTATGGACCCCGGGTCTATCTTTTATCATATAAGCTTTCATCTACTTTTATTTGCATCTTTACTTTTTGCATCTATATTATAAAATACAAAAAAATATATTTATTTTATCATATTATCTCTATCAGATCTCACTTTCGCAAGTGGCCGTGAAGGGATTGACAACCCCTTTATTGTGTTGGTTGCGAGTTCTTTGTTCGTTTGTGTGGGTGTGTGGGACTTTTGAGGAGCCTCCTACTGGATTGATACCTTGGTTCTCAAAAACTGAGGGAAATACTTACGCTACTATTGCTGCATCACCCTTTCCTCTTCAAGGAAAACCAACACAAGCTCAAGACGTAGCATGGCGCGGGTCCAGCGGGGAGAGGGGAACATGGGGAGGGCTCACCCCCGATGCAGGGAGGTGGAGCGGCGAGGCTCGGGGTGGTCCGGCGCGGCAGGAAGGCGAGGTGGCGTCTGGGTAGCGACGGCGGTTTCGGACGGGCGGCGTGTCTACGAGCTTCGGGCGTGCTCGGGAGGGAGAGGCGTGACGCGAACGGGAGGGGGAGAGGCTGGACTAGGGTTTCACGGGGGGTAGGTTATATGCGACGGGGGAGGCCGAATGGCCGCCACGATCCCCCCATTCCTGTAGCAAAAGGGGACAAGCATGTGGGGGGGGGGGGCCTGGCTGGGCCGACCCAGCCACTTGGGCCAAGTGGCCCAGTGGTTTCCCCCCTTTTCTCATTTTTTTATTTTCTTTTTCTTTTTGTTATTTTATTTTATTTCTTTACTGTTTTTCTTTAATTAAAGCTAGCAATTCATTTTTGTTAAATGTGCAAATTAGCACATAAATATTTGGTAATATTCAGGGCTAGTCCAACAAGTTTCAAATATTTTTGAATAGTTTACATATTTCTTTAAATTGAGAAGACCCATTTAATTGCTTTATGGGCCAGTTAAAAATATCTTAGGGTCATTTTAATATTCTAAAAAATGTTGATTCTTTCATGACAACTCGTTAGTGAGTATTTGCAACCAAACCCACATTTTTATTTTTCCATTTGAGAAATTTAAATATTTGACTTTAATTTAAATTTGAATTTGAATCGGGTTTGGATCAAAGTGAGGTTTAGCAAACTTAATTGTGATGACATGGCACCATTAGCAAGGGATAACTGTCGCTTAATTATAAGGGTGTTACAGAGGGCCTAGTCCAATTCGTGAGAGATCGGATCCGAAATCAAGGTCGGTCCGAGGTAGGACTCGCTCCGAGTTTAGGATGTGAGATAGTGTCCGAGGATAAAGCCATGGTGACCATGGAGTTTACCACCCTATCCGGCTCCCAACTAGAGAGGGCGAGGATGCCACGGGAGTCAGCGGTGTATTCCAAGCTCATGAATCTGATGATCTGATCAGGTGCTAAGTTTTCGACCTGGACGAGGCAGTCGGTCGAATAGGTGTGAAGGAAGATGCCGTCGAACGCAAAAAGCCGGCTGGGGACAAAGATGTTACCACAACCGATGTTAGGGTTGATCTATAGACGAGCCATTGATCCCTTTTGACTACACAACGGGACCTGCATGGGCCACCAATGTCAGTGCTAAAACAGGCGGATCTCGGGTAGGGGGCCCCGAGCTGGTGATCTAGGAACGATGTTAATAGGGGGAAAACATGAGGCGATGTTTACCCAGGTTTGGGTCCTCTCGATGAGGTAAACCCTACGTCGTGCTTGATTATATTGATTTGATGGAGTATCGAGTACATGATGATCTACCTCGAGACCATATGTTGTGTTCTAAACCCTAAGGCTGACAATTGTGTCTCCAAATACTAAACCCCATGGCTTATATACACACGCCAGGGGTATCTAGGTTACACATATGGTCGGTTGCCAATCATGCCGGCTAGTGAGCTATCCTTGAACACGCCAAGTCTTCAGAGGTTTCCATTTAGAATACGACGTGGGTCACAGCTTCTGTACTCCTTCCTTGTGGAGATCAGCGAGCCGTAAGCTCGGCCCATGGAGTGTGAATCGTATAGGTTAGCACCCCCTAGTCCAAGACACCGTTACCTATGTTCAAAGGACAACTACGCAATCGTCTTTTTATCCCTAGCAGCGACAACACAATGCAAGATTTTTACACTTTCTGTCACTATGGTAGATTACATGCAAGATTGAACACAACTATCATACACAACTCCCTCTTGGAGATCAAACCCCTAACTTGGCAAGAGAAAGAAAAACAGATCGGAGAGCATATATAAATAAGAATTATGTTAAAAAGAAAACAAATAGATTTCAAACAAATTCATGAATAGTCTGATCATAAAATGACAATTCATCATATCCCAACAAACACGCCGAAAAATTACAATAGATGGATCATGGTCATGTAGGGCAACTCGTGATGTTTGTATTGAGAAACATGGGCGAGAGAACTAAATAGCTACTGTTAGGGATCCATAGTACAAAGGAAACTACTCATGGGCGATCATGGTGGCCTTCAAGTTGATGGAGATGGCCACCGTGTAGATTTCCGCCTTTGGGAGAGTACCGGTAAAGGCCTCCAGATTGGATCCCGAAGAAACAATAGCGTGCATTGGCGGAAAAATTGGGATGATAAATTTTCGAACGGTTTTGAAAGTATATAAAGACAAAGGGACCGGAAGTTGGTAAATTAGAGGGTCAGGGGGCCCACACGGTATGGTGACGCACCCCCTAGGGCGCGTGGGGCACTGTGTGCCCTCGGGCCTATGTTGGCACCCTCTGGAAGCTTCTGGACTTCAAATGTTCCTTGATATTTTCTCGGATTTTTTCAGGATCATAAAATTTATTTTCCTGCAAAGTAAAAAAACAACATACAACAACAAGTGGCACTGGTCACTTGATTGATAAGTTAGTCCAGAAAAATAATATAAAATGATTTAGATAGGTGCCAAAAGTATGCTAATTTAATATGAATATGACATGAAAGAAGAAAAAAAATTATAGATACATTTGGAACATATCAAATACCGCTTGACCTTCTTGTACAAGTTTAAACCAAATTTGTAAACATTCCCCTGTACATATGGCATGATTGATGTATTAAATCTGATCAGTGCCGTCAGTTTTTATACTCAGATTATAAGTTGGCTTATATTTATTAATTGACATATATGTATTTAACACACTCTCTTATTTGTACTAGCAACAAATAATTAGTAGGAATAAGATTGCTACCATTTCTATTTGTTAACATATTCCGTTCAATGCTACTTTCGACATATGATTCAACTATCTCAATATGTTTTCTCTTGTCAGAACTTGTTTAGTTACATGTTGAACCTTCATCTGCAATACCAACACTATATCAAAGACATCTAGAGTAAAATACATAACAAAATAATTGCTTACAACAAATATTACCTTTTGATACTGCATCAACACTAGTCACAACAAAAACTTTTCTCAAAATACTCTTTGGAACTTGATAAACTGAACATTTCAAATAAGAAAATAATTGAAATATGAGAGAATATGTAATATCAATTATTTAAACTCAAGAGCAATACATCATACCACATTTCCAGTGATACATGTTGAATTATTTGCCCATTCATGTACACATTCAGTCGACCTTCTTTCAGTGCAACATGTCATGCAAGATTTGTTTAACAGTGAGAAGACTTGATGAGGACATGACTACCTTCGATACGACCAAAAATATTGCATTCATGTATATTTGTGAGGTGATTTTTAATGCAAACTATGCAATAATTTATTTATGTCATTCAAGACAAAATACTTCACAAACTTTTGTGCCATGTCTAATTACAGGTGTATGGGACATTTGTACAATCCACATATGAAGATAAGGGAAAAAGAGAAGTTTAAGTGATGTTCAAAAATTCCTCTCACGTCACTTTTGGGCCAAGAGAAGATAGAGTCCAATTCTCTCACGTTTTGGATTCAGACTCGAACTACACAGATATACCTAACTCAAAATGCCAAGAACTCTTTCATTCGGACTCCGAATTGGGTGATTCTTTTTTTGTTGGAAAGTAGATTTCGTGCTCTTCCAGCCCAACTGAATTCACCTTAAAATTCATCCGGAGCATTGAGTTATCGATGAAATAATTTGACATTGCAGTAGAATCTGAGTCAAACTACAAGTCCAAAGGTGTTGCATCACCTCCACTTGGGCCCATGAGCCTTGTACGACCTAGGGTTAGTATTAGGCTGCCTTGGGACATCCTCCCACCTCCTTGGCCGCCACCCCTTGCTCCTATATAAGTAGATCCATCTAGTAGGGTTTTCCTTGGGATTTGTTTAGTTAAAAGTTAGCCATTGCAACTTCGTGTACTTTGTTTGTGTCCAACGACCAGACCAAGATCGCTTTCGGGTCCCCACCTTTATAAATACTTCATCTATATTCGCAATATTCAGATTGCTTTATCATATTCTTGCTTGTTCTTCGATTGCTTGCAGGAATAGACCTTCGTGGTCAGGTTGATCGTGCTCCAGCATAGTCAATAACCTCTCGGAGTTGGTTTAGAGATTGCTAAGGCGCAATGTCGTGCACATTTGTAGTCGGGTCATCAAAGTCAGCTCCACCAAATCAATAGTTATCATCTCATCGAAAGATCAGGAACCTCGCCTCTATCAATTGGTATCAGTTTTCAGGTTGCTCGGTGAGATTTTAGAGTTTTCATAGTTCAGATCGCATCTGTCATTCATACCTATAGTCCACGAAAAAGCCAATAAAAAGTTAGATTAGTTCATCTTTGTCCCAAACAGTCTAAGCCTTTGCATAATCTTTTTAGTGTTTGCATTTGTTTAATTTGCGGTTACATCGTCGTGTCGAGTTGCTGGTCGTAGTGTCTAGTTCCTTTAGAGTTTCGAGTTTTGTTCACATTAGTCACGCCGCCGCTGTATCATTATCCCTTCTGTTGTTCACCATCTCCATCCATCAATTTCCACCACGTGTCACCCATCGTTCATTGTCATAATCATAGTCGAGGTCGTTCGCATCTTGGCTTGATCCAATCTACGTCTTGTCTAGTTTGTTTTGGAAAGAGAGAAAAGGGAGAAAAAACAGAAAAAAGTGACAGAAAAAAAGAGAGAACAAAAAACACAAAATTTAGATCTATCTAGACTCAATCTCATACCTAAATTTGGATTCGAATCTGTTTTGCGCACTATTCAGTAAAATAGGCATATCTTCCTCATACGAAGTCCGTTTTGGCTCTGTGAGTCCTCAAATTAAAGCTAGCGACAAGCCACATCTAAATAGTTACAGAAGTTAATTCAATATTTGACGCCTCAAAATTGACTTCTAAATAGGTCTTTTTGCCCTCCAAAGTTCATGAACACAGCTTGTTCCAGTTTTTCAGGCCAGTTTTAGAATTTTTTGACTCTTCATATCAATTCGGAATTGAGTGATTCTTTTTGCGTTTGAAAGCTTGAGTTAGTGCCATTCTTGAGAAAAATTATCAGAAAATTGGCACAAACTATTCCAGAGAAAATTTAGAGAGAAAGTTGTTGGTATATCCTACTTGACAGTTGTTTCACATCATTATCTTTACTGCTATTGTGATATTCACTTTTATCTTGCTGTCCAGGGCTACTTCATATCCTTTATTTATGCTAGTTGTGCTACACCATGACCCCATTAGTGTTCTAGGCTCACGTCTCTAGTCCAGTCTAGCCTAGGACCAGCATAGTACCGTCATTGAGCGTTTATTCAGCATTGCATCTCTGAATTGATTATGCTAATCTTTTGCTACCATATATAGCCAACCCAGCTCCACATATTTCTACAGCGTGCATTTTTACGTTCACCTGGCAATCGCTTTCTCAATCATTGGAGTTATTTGACACCGTTGGTTGCCTGTCACCACTTGCTGCATGGAAAGAAATTGTAAGATATTGATATTTTCTACACTGTGAGCGTTTTACCACCACATCCTAGTAGTTCACAGGAACATTATTCTCGGATATTGTTTCTTGTTTTCTACTAACTATGGCTGGTTCCGGAGTTGTTAGTTCTTGGGCTTCATCGATCGTGGGAGATTTGCCACCACCTAAGAAAATACAAACCGTCACAAGAGGAGCAACAACATCAGAATGCACATAATTAGGTTAATGTTTTCATGCCGCCATTTATTGGTCGTTTTAGGCCTGATTTATATATTGAATGGGAGTACGAAATAAATGCTATATTTGCTTCCATAATTTTGATGAGCGTGAAAAATTTCAAGATATGGTTAGTACTTTCAGTAGCTTTGCTTTAGTTTGGTGGAGTGAATATTGTCGGGTAAACCCTGATTTTATACCTACTACTTGGGATGATTTAAAACTTGTCACGAGAGATAGAGTCGTTGATGTTTATTATACTCGTGGCATGATTAAAAATTTACAACATTTAAAACAAGGCACTGACACGGTGACAAAATATTATGATGATTTACAAACTACATTATTGCACTCATTTTTAGAAGAAAGTGAAGAAGATTTTATGGATAGATTTTGAGGAGGATTAAACCATGATAGTCAAGAGATACTAACTCATGAAGAGTTTTATCATATGGACCATTTGTTCCGTCTTGCTTGCAAAGCTGAACAGGAAATAAAATGACGTGTTGCCCACAAGGAGAACAAGCGCACGGTGCACATTCCAACTGTTGATACAGATGTTTCTTCAACTACTAGGCATACTATGACAACCACATCTGTTGTTGCCAGGACTACATCATCTCCACCATGTGACACATCACCATCGAGAGTGCCTACATCATCTGAGTTGATCATAAGAGGTAATGACAAAATTACAGATTTTCCACTTTCACATGAGAATGATGCATGCCTAGTAAACTTGAATACATCATGTGTTTAGTTACCTATTGATTTGGGAACACCACCTATTTTAAAGAATTGTGTTATTGTAATGAATGTGTCATGTGATTAAACAACTGAAATACCAACGATCACTAGTGCAGAACCGGGCATTAGCACCGGTTCGTAAGGCCCTGTAGTGCCGGTTACATAACCGGCACTAAATTGTGGTCACTAAAGGCCCCCCCCCCTTTAGTACCGGTTCAGCACGAACCGGTGCTAAAGGGCAACCACGTGGCACGAGCCAGCTCCGGGGGCCTGGAGCCCTTTAGTACCGATTGGTAAGACCAACCGGTACTATAAGGTTTGGGTTTTTTTTAGTTTTATGATTTCTTTTTCATTTAATTTTGTGTTTCCATTTTAATTCTTTTTCGTTTGCTGGTATTGTACGATACTACACATTGTACATGTTATGCATATATATATATATATATATATATATATATATATATATATATATATATATATATAAATAGAATTTCTAGTAGAACCACTCATGCATATATATATCATCAATGTCTCACAAACCACCATATTAATTAATTCACACATACACACATGTATAGCTATATACAATTTCTCCTACATATGAATGTTGCCTTCGGAGCCAGTGGCATTAGCCTAATTGGTGCCTTCGGAGCACAATGACAATTGGAAGTGGTTTTCATGGGGGCGGTAGCGGGTAATAGAATTCTCCCTTCGGATTTATGACCTGGTCGAGCAAAAATCCCGCTATTTCCTCTTGAAGTGCTTCTACGCGCTCCGTTTCTATGAGCTTCACCCGCACCTCTTTGAACTATTAAGAAGGAGATCAATATGCATGTGTATTAGTTGTGTGACTAGATATCGATAATGGTGTAAAAATTGTGAATAGTGTTCTGACAAGCGTACCCATTCCTGTCTTTGAGATCTACTCCTTTCGGACGCCATCATGCGAATGTTCT
This sequence comes from Triticum timopheevii, assembly GCA_963921465.1. Classification (NCBI taxonomy): domain Eukaryota; kingdom Viridiplantae; phylum Streptophyta; class Magnoliopsida; order Poales; family Poaceae; genus Triticum; species Triticum timopheevii. The sequence continues at coordinate 441,209,676 of OY997274.1, read as the reverse complement.
CGCAAACGCAGAATGCACACAGATCAGTCCCCTGCGCCTACTTCAGGGCCTTTACGAGAATGGAATTTGATTCGATAAAAATTAATCAAGCATGATAATTAAAGAGATGGCAGCTAGCTAGCTAGCTAGTACTACTTAATTGCTTACCTTGGGTCGAAACCATTTAAGCTTTTTTTCCATTCGCCGGGCATGACGGCGATGAACCTTGCCCAAGCCCTGCCTGCCGACAAAGAAAATGAATAAAGGGGTTATTAAATAGTTCATATCATGAAATGACGAACTAAATAGGCCGAGATATATAGTTAATAATGATTGAAATTACCTGTTGACTATCCCATACAAGATGTTATAGTCAGTTTTTTCTGAGATTAGTGAGTCCAGTACTTCAACTGTTCCGGCGTCAACTTTAATGATACACAAGACCCAGTGAAATCTGCATGCACACACGTTTGCATGTCTTAATTAAGCGGACATATATAAGCAAAAACATGCAGCTAGCTAGTAGGCAAAAACAGAGAATTTGTAGTACAAGACATTGTGACTCACTGGAAGTTGTAAGGAAGTAGTATATCTTCATTGTATTTGAGGCGCTTCAAGAACTCTAGCATGCTGTCCTCTACGTTCTTTTTCTGACGTTCATTTATCTTCCATGTGTATTCATTAACGGTGTTTGGGTCAATGAACCCAATGCCAAAGCGTCCACCTTTTCTCATTTCATATATCTTCATCCTGCATAATACCACAGAAAAGAATATAGTGAGGATAATTACAGGTAATGATTGATCAAAAGGATCACTACAGCTAGCTTGAGACTTAAATTATAGAAAGAAATCACTTACAGACAATAGCAACTGACGATAGATTTGTCGAGTGCGTCTTGATTGTATAACTAAAACAGTTCTAAATACTCAACGGACACAGCTTTCTCATGGAAGTAATGGTCCTGCTTGACATTCACCATGAGGGACAATCGATCTGAAATCTTGGTAATGTTCATGTACCATTGATGCAATTCATACATTCTCGTTGGGAGGTTCTTGACCTTGTCTGGCGCGACCAAAGGTTGGCCCCGGACATATTTCTGTTTTATTTCATCCTCTCTAAGCAAAGGCATGGGCTCGATCTCGAGGAGTTGTCCAACAGTGATGTTGAGAACTTCAGCCTGCATTATATGCTCCTCCGTTATTACCACATTGCCCACCTCGGGAACGTGCACTGTTTGCCCACAATAATATTGGGCGTGCGTACTGTCACCTGTTGTTGGCACAACAAGCGAGGGGATCGATTGCGCCGCCTGTTCTCCCAGCTGGGGAATGGTTTTCCCGCATTTTTTGGCAGCTGCTTCTTGTTTTCTCGATCCCGATGTAGACGTGCTCGCCTCCCTTTGTAGACGTGCTCGATTTAACTTCCTGATGTGGCGCTCATAGTCTGTGTCAACAGGCTTGGGAGCTGGTGGTTGAGCCATACGAATGAAGTGGTCAATCGTTTCCTCAGGCACTTTCTCCCTTGGCGGCGGTGGCGGTTTCGGTGCAAAATAGGCTTCCACCTCGGCCTTCGATATGGCTGTGATTTCCTCCTCAGACCTGTCATAAGACCCCTGCGGAAGAGGCTTGAGGCTTGGACCATATTTATATCGCTTGCCTCCGCCTGTACTTCCTGTACTACCTCGACTCGTACCGCTACACACCATAGCTGCGGGGTTTCTCTTCTGCGATTGCTGAGGCGGCGGAGACGGCTGACGGGGCTGAGTTGGACGAGGAGGAGTGGCCTGAGGTTGTGCCGGACTTGGAGGAGGAGTGGACGTATGACGCTGTGGTGGACTTGGAGGAGGAGGATTGTCCTGACACTTTGCCGGACTTGGAGGAGGAGGAGTGGCCTGACACTTTGCTGGACTTGGTGGACTTGCAGGAGCGGGAGTCTGCTGACTCGGTGGCGGACTTCGACGAGGACTCGGCTGACGCGGTGTCGGTGGCCTTCGAAAGATGATGCAATCCTTTTTCCATAGGATGATACGATGTTTGGCCTCTCCGAGAAAGCGCTCGCCGTCACCTCCAGCAATGTCAAGCTGTAGCCTCGAATATGGTGGGTCCACCACCTCATCAACCAAGACACGAGCATAGCCCGCTGGAATCGGGTTGCAACGGAAGGTTGCCTCGGGGGGATTTGTGAAAGCAAAGCCGTCCGCCACCTTCATGGATATGTTCTTCATTTTGACGTGTAGCTCGCAGTTAGTGTTTTCCGTGATGTCATCCACGGGGTATCTACCCAGCATTGCATCGTCCGGGACGGAACCCACGCTGCTTCTCGGCATGGATGGGCCAGTGCTATCCAATGCTGGATCATCCGCTAGCTGCTGCAGCTGCTGAGACCCCCTTTGATGGGTAAGTGAGTCAATCTGCTCCTGCTGCCGCTGGAATTTGACTGCCAATTCCGCTTGACTTGCTTCTAGGCCTTGAAGGCGTTCATAGTCCCGCTTCCTCTGCTCCTCCTCCATCTTCCTCTTCTTCTCCTCCGCAATCTTCTTTCTCGCACGGGTTCTGCAGTCGGTGTTCCATTCTAAAAACCCCTCATACCACGGAATAGCGCCCTTGCCTCGTGTTCTTCCCGGGTGTTCAGGATTTCCCAGGGCACGCGTAAGCTCGTCGTTCTCTCTGTTGGGCTGGAACACCCCCGATCGTGCCTCTTCTATTGCAACAAGTATCGCATCGCCGGCTCCCTTCAGACTTGCCCTCGTCGAAACATTGCCTGTCTCTGGGTCCAACTCCCCCCCATGCGCATAGAACCAAGTCCTGACCCTGGGGGGCCAGCTCTTAGTAGCCGGAGTGACACCTGCATCCTCCATCTATTTCTCAGACCTATCCCACTTAGGCATTGCCACCGCATAGCCACCTGGCCCCAGCTTATGGAACTTATCCTTTTTTTCGGAATTCTTCTTGTTTATTCTCGACCGTTCCTTAGCTAATTCTGAATCCTTGAATTTCACAAAATCGTCCCAATGATCACGTTGGTTCTCTAGTGTTCCCTTGAATACTGGAGTCTTCCTTCCTCCCTTGACGTACGTCTTCCATTCACGATTCTTGTAGTTCTTGAATGCAATCGCCATCATCCTAAGAGCAGCCTCCTTGACTTTCTGCACATCTGCTTCTGTGAAATGATCTGGTAGGGTGAAATGTTCCATGAGAGTATCCCAAAGCAGATCTTTTTTATTCTTGTCGACAAAAGTAACATCTGGACGTGGCTTTGCTGGCTCTCTCCATTCTTGAAGTTTGATCGGGAGTTGGTCCTTCACAAGAACTCCGCACTGACGAACGAACTTGTCCGCAATCTTCTTAGGCACTAATGGTTTGCCAGTAGGGCTGCATGCCTCGATATTGTACTTTACGCCCGGCTTCAACTTTTTGTTCGGGCCTCGTTTCGTCATTTTGCCTGAAGATTTGCTCGATCCGGATGGCTGAAAGAACAAAGATCGATTCGTTAATATATCTTCAAGTCATTTAAAACATGTGATGATCACCAGATGCCTGCTTATATAAATATATATACCTCACCAGTCTTTGTTGTTTCAGGATCAACATGTTCTTCGTCATCGTCATAATCGTAGTTCATGACTTCATCAATTTCGTCGTCGCGATCGAATATCATATCACCCTCTCCGGTGTTGTTTAGAAATTCGGAGCCGTCATAATCTTCTTCATTCTGATTATCATCTGGCCCGCGTTTCATATCGAACATGGTCTGTTCTCCCTCTCTGTTGGTATTGTCTGCCATAGCTTTTGTTTAACTAATCCAAAAGAAATATAAAACAATTTCGTATTCAAATTACATCGTCTCGAATAATAGATATAATCTCGAATACATCGTCTAAAATAATAGATATAATCTCGAATACATCGTCTCGAATAATATATAATATTGAATAGTACATCACTAGCTATTAGCTAATAAAGATCGAATACTACAGAAGAATCTAGGACACTCGCGCTTCCTCCGGCGCGGGCGGTGGACACCCAAAGAGAATGAACCCTCACAAGATCATAGCTGAAGTGAGATCCCCGAAGATACTGCCACGTATTGGAGAACCTGCCACCCTCTAACGCAACCATGTAGCGATGGACGTGCTTGTCCTCCTCCCTGACACGGCGACCTACCACCTCCGGCGGGGCCGGGTCCCTCCGCACCGAAACTGGCCCACGCGAACGCCACCAAACGAGATCAGGGTCGACGACGGGACCCGGGGCCAGGTTCCTCATCAAGCGGCGTGCCCCTCCAGGCAGCACCTCCCAGTGCCAGCCCGGCGGAGCCCAGTCCCGGACATGGGTCGGCTGGACGTCATCGCGGACGGTTCGACGGCGAGGATGCGGGCCGGGCATCGTCGAGAACAAATACTAGCTATATGCCCACAAAAAGTAACATTTTTTTAATGATTGGATTTTGATAACTAAAATTTCTAACATTTCTATATAACACTAATTATGCTAATCTAAATGATCTAAATAACACTAAAATTTCTAACATTTCTAACATTTCTATATAACACTAATTTCTAACATTTCTATATAACACTAATTTCTAACTGATTAAGCACTAATTATATCCATCTAACATGCATTCATACATATATAATAGTGAAAAAATAAGAATCTAAATAATCTAAACTAATTAAACATACAAAATACGTGTGTGTGTACTAATTAAACACTAATTATCTAAACTAATTAAACATACAAAATAATAATCTAAATAATCTAAACTAATTAAAGACTAATTATCTAAACTAATTAAACATGCTTGTGTGTGTGTGTACGGGCTCGGGGAGGGCTCACAGCGGGCGACGGCGAGGCGAGGCGACGGCGAGGCGACGGCCGGGGCGGCGACGGCGGGGACGGCGCGACGGGGATGGGGACGGCGCGACGGTGACGGGGACGGCGCGACGGGGACGGGCCCGGGGCGGCGACGGAGACGAGGGTGGTGACGGGGACGGGGGCGGCGACGGGGACGGGGGCGGCGACGGAGACGAGCGAGGGCGGCGGCGACGGCGACGGAGACGACGGAACAGAGGAACAAACAGAGGGAAACTGAAATTTTCATAGCTGTTGTATATATAGAAGGCACCTTTAGTACCGGTTGGAGCTACCAACCGGTACTAAAGGTCTGTTTTGGCCAGGCCAAGCGGCGGGAAGCGACCCCCTTTAGTACCGGGTGGTGGCACAAACCGGTACTAAAGGCCCCCCTTTAGTACCGGTTTGTGCCACGACCTGGTACTAAAGGGGGTGCGCTGGCGCAGGTGCGGTGCGGCAAGTTTAGTCCCACCTCGCTAGTCGAGGGTCTACCGCACTGGTTTATAAGCCCCAGTGCGGTAGGTCTCTCGAGCTCCTCTCCTAACCAGGCCTACTGGGCCTACCTTTCCTCTTCGCCTAGTGGGCCTATTGGGCCTTCGCGGGCCTGCATCCTGGCCCAACGAAAGGTTGTGACGCTAGTCGTATGCAGGCCGCTTTGGCCCAGTAGGCAGGCTTTTTTTTCTTATTTTTTTTTCTTTATTTTTTTTGCTTTATTTTTTTGTTTTATTTATTTTTGAGTTGTTTTTTGCTGTATTTAGTGTTTATTTGTGAATATTTTTGCTTTAGGTACAAAAAATTACAAACTTTCTGTTAGTGCCGGTAGATTTCAAATTTGAATAGTTTAAATTTTGAATTATTTGAAATTTGTGTGAATCACTAGTTTGTGAATAACTTAACTTTGGAAAAAGTTTTTTCAGTGATTCTTTTTTCTTATGTTTAATATTAGTGTGTTTTATCATTATATTCAATTTAGTAATGCTTAGGTTATTTAAAAAATGAAATGCATTTGTAACAGTTCAGTTTTCGTCGGAAACCCTGATACTTCGAAAGAGATTGTCCATTTTGTACACGAAGTGCATCCAGTTTTTTCCGTAACCCTCTCTACTTTCTTGCACATGCTATTTGTATGAAATTATGATACCATGCCAACTTTCAACCTTTTCTGAGTTCATTTGAATTGCTTTTCAATTTCAGGGTCATTTAGCTAGAAAAAAAATCAGTAAATGCATGAAAAGAATTTGTTTGCACATAAAATTTCTTCGCGTTTCAAATGCCAAAATACATAACTACCCTAACTATTACAGACATTCCCTCATGGGTGTGAAACACAGAAGAAAGTGATGATAGTGAAGCCGATCACATCCTAGATCTTTGGGTGTGAAACTTTTTCTTCGCGTGTGTCCCTTTGCGCCGTAACCATGGAAAATCTTCATCATTTAACGGGATGCTCGGGTCAATATTCACTGTGAATGGAGAAATTTCATCAAACTTTTCATAATCTTCTGACTTGTCAGTCTTGTCATCCACTCCCACGATGTTTCTCTTCCCAGAAAGAACTATGTGCCGCTTTGGCTCATCGTACGATGCATTCGCTTCCTTATCTTTTCTTTTTCTTGGCTTGGTAGACATGTCCTTCACATAGAAAACCTGTGCCACATCATTGGCTAGGACGAATGGTTCGTCTGCATACGCAAGATTGTTGAGATGCACTGTTGTCATTCCGTACTGCGGGTCTTCCGTTACCCCGCCTCGTGTCATATTGACCCATTTGCACCGAAACAAAGGGACCTTTAAGCCACGTCGATAGTCAAGTTCCCATATGTCCTGTATATAACCATAATATGTTTCCTTTCCCGTCTTGGTTTCTGCATCAAAGCGGACACCACTGTTTTGGTTGGTGCTCTTCTTATCTTGGGCGATCGTGTAAAATGTATTACCATTTATCTCGTACCCTTTGAAAGTCATTATATTCGAAGATGGTAACTGGGACAGCAAGTACAGGTCATCTTCAATAGAGGTGTCATGCATGGTACGTGTCTGCAACCAGTTGGCGAAACTCCTGGTTTGTTCACGTGTAATCCAGTCATCAGACTGCTCCGGGTGTTTGGAGCGTAGCAAATTCTTGTGTTCATCCATATACGGAGCCACCAAGGTGGAATTCTGTAGAACTGTGTAGTGTGCTTAAGTGAGAGAATGTCCGTCCATACATATTATTTGTTCCCCTCCTAGCATGCCTTTTCCATCCAGTCTGCCCTTATGCCGCGATTCAGGAACACCAATCAGCTTAAGGTCAGGAATAAAGTCAATACAAAACTCAATGACCTCCTCATTTTGATGGCCCTTGGAGATGCTTCCTTCTGGCCTAGCAAGGTTATGAACATATTTCTTTAATACTCCCATGAACCTCTCAAAGGGGAACATATTGTGTAGAAATACAGGACCCAAAACGTTAATCACTTCGCATAGGTGAACTAGGATGTGCGTCATGATGTTGAAGAAGGATGGTGGGAACGCCAACTCGAAACTGACAAGACATTGCACCAAATCATTCTGTAACCTTGGTATGATTTCTGGATCGATTACCTTGTGAGAGATTGCATTGAGAAATGCACATAGCTTCACAATGGCTAATCGAACGTTTTCCGGTACAATCCCCCTCAGTGCAACCGGAAGCAGTTGCGTCATAATCACGTGGCAGTCATGAGACTTTAGGTTCTGGAACTTTTTCTCTGCCATGTTTATTATTCCCTTTATATTCGATGAGAAGCCAGACGGTACCTTAATACTGAGCAGGCACTCAAAGAAGATTTCCTTCTCTTCTTTGGTAAGAGCGTAGCTTGCATGACCCTGATGCATGCCGTCTTCTCCGTGCATACGTTGCTGGTCCTCCCGTGCCTCAGGTGTATCTTTTGTCTTCCCATACACGCCCAAGAAGCCAAGCAGGGTCACGCAAAGATTCTTCGTCACGTGCATCATGTCGATTGCGGACCGGACCTCTAAGTCTTTCCAATATGGCAGGTCCCAAAATATAGATTTCTTCTTCCACATGGGTGCGCGTCCGTCCGCATCCTTCGGAACAGGTTGTCCGCCAGGACCCTTTCCAAATATCACCTTCAAATCCTTGACCATATCATGTACATCAACACCAGTACGGTGGCGAGGCTTCGTCCGGTGATCCGCCTCACCTCTGAAATGCTTGCCTTTCTTTCTTACGGGATGCCTGCTCGGAAGAAATCAACGATGTCCCAGGTACACATTCTTCTTACAACTATTCAAATATATACTGTCGGTATCATCCAAACAGTGCGTGCATCTGCGGTATCCCTTGTTTGTCTGTCCTGAAAGGTTACTGAGAGCAGGCCAATCATTGATGGTCACGAACAGCAACGCCTTTAGGTCAAATTCTTCCCCCATGTGCTCATCCCACGCACGTACACCTGTTCCATTCCACAATTCTAAGAGTTCTTCAACTAATGGCCTTAGGTACACATCAATGTCGTTGCCGGGTTGCTTAGGGCCTTGGATGAGCACTGGCATCATAATGAACTTCCGCTTCATGCACAACCAAGGAGGAAGGTTATACAAACATAGAGTCACAGGCCAGGTGCTATGGTTGCTGCTCTGCTCCCCAAAAGGATTAATGCCATCTGCACTTAGACCAAACCATATGATCCTTGCGTCATCTGCAAACTCCTTCCCGTACTTTCTTTCGATTTTTCTCCACTGCGACCCGTCAGCGGGTACTCTCAACTTTCCGTCTTTCTTACGGTCTTCTCTGTGCCATGGCATCGCCTTGGCATGCTCTTTGTTTTGGAACAAACGTTTCAACCGTGGTGTTATAGGAGAATACCACATCACCTTGGTAGGAATCTTCTTCCTGGGGCGCTCGCCCTCAACATCACCAGGCTCATCGCGGCTGATCTTATAGCGCAATGCACCACATACCGGGCAAGCATTCAAATCCTCGTACTCACTGAGGTAGAGGATGCAATCATTAGGGCATGCATGTATCTTCTACACCTCTAACCCTAGAGGGCAGACAGCCTTCTTTGCTTCGTACGTACTCTCGGGCAATTCGTAGTCCTTTGGAAGCATATCCTTTATCATTACCAGCAACTTTCCAAACCCTTGTCAGATAAACCATTCTCTACCTTCCATTGCAGCAATTCCAGTGTGGTGCCCAGCTTTTTCTTGTCACCTACGCAATTCGGGTACAACAATTTTTTGTGATCCTCTAACATGCGCTGCAACTTCTTCTTCTCCAAATCACTTGCGCAGTTTCTCTTTGCATCGGCAATGGCCCGACCTAGATCATCAACGGGCTCATCTGATGCCTCTTCTTCAGCTTCTACCCGCATTGTCGGCTCAGCTTCTTCCCGCATTACCGGCTCAGCTTCTTCCCCCATTGTTGTATCATCGTATTCAGGGAACCCATGGCCAGGATAGCTGTCGTCGTCCTCTTCTTCTTCATTGTCTTCCATCATAACCCCTCTTTCTCCGTGCTTGGTCCAAACATTATAGTGGGGCATGAAACCGGACTCAAACAGGTGGACGTGAATGGTTCTTGACGTAGAGTAACTGTGACCATTCTTATAGCCAGCACATGGACAAGGCATAAAACCATCCGCCCTCTTGTTTGCCTCAGCCGCAAGTAGAAAAGTATGCATGCCCTCAACGAACTGGGGAGAGCATCGGTCATTGTACATCCATTGCCGGCTCATCTTCATTACACAACACCGAATAGACCAAATTAATACAAGTTCATACATAAAGTTCATACAACACTTAAATGCAACAAACAAAAAACTCTCTAGCTAAAGCATTTAAATGCAACAACAAATGCGATCAAGATCGCAACTAAGGTAACAATTGATCCAACAGCATAATGATACCAAGCCTCACTATCGATGGCATATTTTCTAATCTTTCTAATCTTCAAGCGCATTTTCTCCATCTTGATCTTGTGATCATCGACGACATCGGCAACATGCAACTCCAATTCCATCTTCTCCCCCTCAATTCTTTTCAATTTTTCTTTCAAGTACTCGTTTTCTCTTTCAACTAAATTTAACCTCTCGACAATAGGGTCGGTTGGAATTTCCGGTTCACATACCTCCTAGATAAAAATATCTATGTCAACTTGATGGGCATAATTTGTCATAAACACGAAATGTAACAAATATATTTAAAAGAAAATATACCACATCCAAATCATAACAAGGACGAGGGCCGACGGGGACGGATATCAAAACCATGGCACTATGTATAACAAACAACGTACGGGTAAGATAATTATTACATGATTAACTATATATCCAAATCACACAAACATCAATGTTTTATATAAAATTTCATGAACAAGAGGCTCACCACAAGGTGGTGCCGGCGACGGGACGGTGCGGGCGATCGACGGTGGTTACGACGGAGATTTAGAAGGCACTAAGTAAACCACACCTACATATGCAAACTAAGTGTTATTTTTGACCTCAAATTGCATATAAATCAAATACTAGCACATATATATATTTCCTCCCAAATTACTAAACTCACAAATTAATAACTATATAAAGCATTACAAGAGCTAATCTAGCAATGAGAGATGAAAGGACAAAGTTGCTAACCTTTGTGATCACTTGAATGGATGGGGGCCTTCAAATCTTGACAAATTTTGGGCAAAATGTGTGATGAGCTCGAGGGGAAGAGGAAGAACAGAGAGGAGAGGAGAGGGGAAAGGGGGAAGAACAGAGCGAGCTGGACGAAGGGTTTATATGCAGGAGGACCTATAGTACCGGTTCGTTCCACGAACCGGTACTAAAGGTGCTGGAGGGGGCCCAGACTGACAACATCCTGCCACCACCCTCATTAGTACCGGTTCGTGGCACGAACCGGTGCTAAATGTTAGCCACGAACCGGTACTAATGAGAGCGGCCCGGCTAGCTGTTGGAACCGGCACTAATGTATACATTTGTGCCGGCTCTAATACAAACCGACACTAATGTGCTTCACGTTTGACCCTTTTTCTACTAGTGGATTTTGAGTGCACCCATTGAATTAACTGTTGATGTAAAAGAACCAATGTTTAATCATTTTGATATGACCCCTAATCTTGGTGATGATTTTGTGTCAAATGACTTATTACAGTTTGCTTATTTAAGCATGTTGTAGCATGTAAATTTGATGCATATCAGATTTATTCACCAATGTTGGAATGGTTTAATGATGAACATTATCAATCTTTTGATATGAATAAGAGCTTCACTTATATGTGCAAAGTGAGTTGTAATATTTTCATGCCTTCTACTTCTTGTGATAATATTTTGGCTTTATATTTTATGAACTATGAAAGTTACTCGTGTATACATGTGTCATATGTGCAAAAACCAAGGGAAGTAAAAATGGATGACATATACATATATAGCATGTACACCTTGTCTCTTTTGTTAGCCACATTTCAAATTAAGCAACGCCGAGGACGGCTTTGTTTTCAAGAAGGGGATGATGATGAGGACATGACTACCTTCGATACGACCAAAAATATTGCATTCATGTATATTTGTGAGGTTATTTCTAACGTAAACTATGCAATAATTTATTTATGTCATCCAAGAAAAAAATACTTCACAAACTTTTGCGCCATGCCTAATAGCAGGTGTAGGGGACATTTGTACAATCCACATATGAAGATAGGGAAAAAAGAGAAGTTTAGGTGCTGTTCAAAAAGTCCTCTCACGTCACTTTTGGGCCAAGAGAAGATAGAGTCAAGTCTCTCACGTTCTGGATTCAGTTTCGGACGACACAGATATACTTGACTCAAAACGCCAAGAACTCTTTCATACGGACTCCCAATTGGGTGGTTCTTTTTTTGCTGGAAAGTAGATTGCGTGCTCTTTCCAACCCAACTGGATTCACCTTAAAATTCTTCAAGAGCGTTGAGTTATCGACGAAACAATCTAACACTGCAGCAGAATCCAAGTCAAACTACAAGTCCAAAGGTGTTGCATCACCTCCACTTGGGCCCATGAGCCTTGTACGACCTAGGATTAGTTTTAGGCTACCTTGGGACATCCTCCCACCTATTTGGCCGCCACCCCTTGATCCATCTAGTGGCTTTTTCCTTGGGATTTGTTTAGTTAAAAGTTAGCCATTGCAACTTTGTGTACTTCGTTTGTGTCCAATGACCAGACCAAGACCACTTTCGGATCCCCACCTTTATCAATACTTCATCTATATTCACAATATTTAGATTGCTTTATCGTATTCTTGCTTGTTCTTCGACTGCTTGCAGGAATAAACCTTCGTGGTCAGGTTGATCGTGCTCCAGCGTGGTCAATAACCTCTCGGAGTTGGTTTAGCAATTGCTAAGGCACAATGTCGTGCACGTGTGAAGTCGGGTCGTCAAAGTCAGCTCCACCAAATCAATAGTTATCATCTCATAGAAAGATCGAGACCCTCGCCTCTATCAAGACTTCATCCATAAATTCAATATCTTGTCTCACTATATCGTCCTTCTTGATATTCCACTCACAGATTCTTTTAGCATGCCTCCGCTTGAATTCTTGAGTTACTAAATGTCTCACCTTGAAACATAGTATAGATTATAATCTAAATAAACTACAAGTAGAAGTTCTAAGCTATAAAAATGAACATTTTCCATTTCTGGATAAGTATCTCTTACGTGATCACTGAACTTTCGATTCAAAATATGTTGCGGATTCTTATAGTTAAGCCCAACTCTACATTCTTTGAAACGACTTCATAATTTTTCATATTTTATTTCTCTTGACTGTATTTTCTGTCCCGATACATTGTCCTTTTGGTGCAAACATTGTGCATTCAAAACTTTTCACCTTCAAAGTTAGTTCACGGTCAACTAGTGAACATGGTTGTTTTTATGAAATTATTTTGCGCTTCAATCAGTATAATTGGACATCAGGTATATGTCAAAATATTATTGCTTATGAAGTTAACCTATAAATAAATCAAATTAACAAAATAGTTAAATTTTATTACCATTTTTTGCCAGTTCACTTCTATAACATTAAGTTTCAGACCAAATAACTTAAATAAACCCTTTATACATAAATAAAGGTACTGCCACTATTTTTGTTCGCACTATAATATTCTGGATCACAATCTTTTATTATACACAACCTCAATATCTCCAACAGTAGACTGCGTCGATAAAAGAAATGAGTACAATAGTACATAGTTACCAAGATTAACATGATCAATAAGATTCAAGTAGTATTAGAGTTATTATTGGAACCAGTGGAAAAATAGCAAACCACAATCCTTATGATATGATTAATTATGATGTTAAGCTAATAAATAAATAAAAACAAGGACCACCTTAAGTTTCCTTATAAGTAACTTGCCATTTTACCTTCATAACATCGAGTTTCGGGCGTTGTAACCTATTAGAACACTTTTTAGATACATAAATCTAGGGTGAATGTTTTCACTTGCATTGTAAGATCCCAATTCAAACTATTTCATATTATACAGACTCAATATGTTGATCACTAATGTTATTTGACAAAAAGCAGCTAATACAACAATAAAAAGAAGCAACATGAACAACAAAGATGAGATCTAGAAACTATTCGAGACATTAAAGAGTTGTTCTAGAAGAAACAGGAATACTAAGCAAAGTTATAAGAAAACTAACCTTTTCAACAGAATATTTAGGTTTTTTTAAGCAAATACACTGTTGCATGTGTTGATATATTTGAATGCCTTTTATCTTTGAAAACAGCAGATGATCTTTTCTCTTTCTTTGACTGAAATGATGCTTAAAGATGTCTTCTTTGAGAGACAAGAAAATAAGAACAAAGATAGCAGACCATCTCTGAACTTGACACCAACGCCTGCCACTTGTCTTCGGCACCACCACAATAGTCTCCGAATGATAGAATGACGGATCACCTCCTCTCCTGAGCTCGACGCGATTTCATTGCTGATATGCAGCATTTCGGACCTCCAAGCACTAGTAGAAAAACACCTATTAGTCCCGGTTCGTAAGGGCCTTTAGTCCCGGTTCATGAACCGGGACTAATGGGTCATTACTAATACCTCCACCCATTAGTCCCGGTTCAAACACGAACTGGGACCAATGTGCCTCCACGTGGACCTGTGCGCCGAGCCCAGTCAGGGGGCCTTTGGTCCCGGTTGGTGGCTCCAACCAGGACCAAAAGGCATCCACGCGTCTGCATTCCAGTGGCTGGGGTTTTTGTTTTTTTAAAGGAGGGGGGTTGGGGGTTTGGGGGGGTTAATTTAGGTGTTTCGTATATTGTGTTAGCTAGCTAATTAATAGAGAGAAGTGTCCTCTCTTATGTCCGTGCTTGGTCGACGCTACGTAGTATATATACATAAGTGATCGAGAGAACCATTCAGTACAGAAGTTCGTCATGCATACCGAGAGAAGTGATCGATCGACCTCTCCTTCTCCGAGAGATTGGTCGAACAATAGGTTTTTTACTGGCTACATACATGTACAATATGTATAAGATCTCTTAATTACAAACCCCTAGCATTTGAAACCAATTTCCACATGGTATTCTCCGGCTTTACTGATGACGTGTTCAAGAAAGAATCCCGCCAATTCCTCTTGAATTGCTTTCATGCGATCTGGTTCTAGGAGTTCATCACGCATCTGCCACGTCTAATTTGAAGAAGGGGGTTAATTAATACATATATATGAATGAAACTCAACAGAAATGATGGTGTAATAAAATGAAATTGTGAATATTATTGCTTACGCACTTCATATTGTCTTCTAGAGTAGCCCCGCTTGTTTTTCAAAGTCGCGTTGTGGATGAACTCGCACACGTAGTATCCACAGAAATCATTCCCTTCCTCCTGCCACAAGAACTTTACGAGAAATAGAGGTCAATCAAATTGATAATGAAGCATTATAAATGGCATTGATGAAAGTATAGCTATAGAATCAACGGGAGATGTGCGCAACTAGCTAGCCAGTAGTACTTACTCTCGGGTATGTATATCGCAGCTCCGTCGGCAGTCCCGGAGCATGTGCGGTGAACTTATTCCAAACCCTGCAAGACAAAGAAAATAATTATTATTACTTGAGATATCAGGAAATGAACAAAAAGTTGCCGATATGGTGCGATAATGATCGATTGAACTTACTTGCTGAGCATTTTAGTGATGTCCGCATAGGTTTCGGGATCTTTCCGTCTCGAGTCTAAGATGGTTACTAGTCCACGCTCAAGCTTAATCTCCAGAAGAATATAGTGGTACCTGCGCACGCATGCATAACTCATCAATTACATTACTATAACCTCGCTCGAGTAATAAGGGAAACCGAATATGCACACGATAGTAACACTCACGGCCCGTTGTAAGGAAAGAGTATGGTATCTTTGTTTTGATTTTTGATCAACGATTGTAGCAAGTTGTCCTCGGCCTCTTCGACGTGCTTTTCAACCAGAAATACATCTATGATATTTGTGTTAATGAACCCAATATCATAAATTTCTTGTTTTTTGCACTCGACGATCTTCAATCTGCATAATATATTGAGGATAATTAATTATAAACACATGCAATGAAAGAGCCGAGCTATATATAGAGACTTAATGACAGAAATAGTACTTACAGGAAGTAGCAAAAGACCATTAATTTATCGAGGGCCTTTTGATTGAAGAACTTGAAGAACTCCTCAAATGGAACACACAACAGATCATTTGAAACGAGGTCGTGCTCCTCTTTAATGTTCAGATACAAACTGTTCTTCCCCTCAGACTCTCTGCAGGTTTTCATGTACCCACTATGGAATCTTCGCATCATTGTTGTCAGAGATTTTTCATCTTTGACGAGAGGCTTCCCGTACTCGTATCTGAATTCGTCCACCTCCATGAAATCAGGAAGTGCATCGTCAGGCAGGTAATCTTCAAGATTGCCATAACCGGCCACCGTCCCCGGAGGATTAGACACATTGAGCGGGGGGCACGATTGCTGTGCTTGTTCGCCGAGCTGGGCAATTTTTTCCCCTTTGCTCGTTCTTTTAACCTTTTATCACTAACAGTAGTTCCCGACCGCTTGGCTTGGAGATATGTCTGTTCAGTAATGCGCTCATAGTTGGTTCTCGGCGGTGACTTTGGTGGTTTCCTCAGGGCATCGAAAGTGCGCTTTGCTTTCACCGGATCTACCTTCTCCTCCGGAGGTGGATGTATTTTTTCTTTCACCCCTTCAAAGAACTCCTTCACGTGGGCCTGCACGATCGTATTATTTTCCTCCTTGGTCCTCTTGTACGGTAACTTCTCTAGAGGCTTTAGAGGTGGACCGTATCTGTATTGCCTCTCTCCTCTTCTTGTGATGCTAGACGCCGGAACAGACGGAGCGGCTGCGGCGTCTGTCTTCTTTCGTGCTTGCTTACGAGGCGGAGGAGAAGGACTACGACGCGTCGGAGCAGCCGAGGCGGCGGCGGGTCTCTTCTGCCCTTGCTGGCGAGGCGGAGAAGGAGGAGGCGGAGTGCCTCCACGCGCCGGAGAAGGAGGCGGAGTGCCGCAACGCGCCAGAGAAGGAGGCGGAGTGCCGCCACGCGTGCCCTGATCGTCACTCGCCGGAGGAGGAGGCGGTGGAGGAGGCAGAGTGCCGCCGCGCGTGCCCTGATCGTCACTCACCGGAGGAGGAGGCGGTGGAGGAGGCAGAGTGCCCTCACTCGCCGGAGGAGGAGGAGGAGGCGGAGGCTTCCAGTTCAGAAGGTTGATGAGCTCCTTCCGCCATAGGCATGGAGTCTTCAGATCAGAACCCAGCCTAGTCTCCCCTTCACTGGTAGGGTGCTCAAGCACGAGGTCCTCTAATCCCTCCATTATTTCATCCACCATCACCTTAGCAAATCCTTCTGGAATCGGCTGGCAGTGATAAGTTGTGCCGGGTCCACTAGGATAAACTTGGCCAACAACCGCCTTGACCTTCAAATTCATCCATTGCGCCATAATGTGGCAATTTTGAGACTCCGTGATACCATCCACGGGATAGCTAGCAGGAGCCGTCAAGACATGCTCCGGCTGAAGCAGCTCGGTGGAAGCCACGCTGCTTCTTCGCTGAGATGGCGGGGTAGCTTCGGGGGAAGCTTCGGCAGGTCGTTTGTTGCGATCTGCTGCTTCTCGTACCTCTTCTCGTTCCTCTAGCCCCATTACCCTTTCGTGCAGCGCCTGCATTTGGTCCTGCTCCAGTTTCTTCCTCCTCTTGTGGGTTTTGTAACCCCCTGCGTCCGGAAAACCAACCTTCCGCGGAATGGAGCCTGGCGTGCCTCGTGTCCGTCTAGGGTGCTCAGGATTCCCAAGGGCCATTGTGAGCTCGTCCTTCTCCCTGTTTGGAAGGAACGTCCCTCGCTGCGCTGCATCGATATAGTGTCGAAGGTTCTTGACTGGTTTTTGCAGTTGCTCGTCCGTCCACTGACACTTCCCTGTTACAGGGTCCAAGGTTCCGCCTGCCCCGAAGAACCAAGTCCGGCAACGGTCTGGCCAGTGCATTGTCTCTGGTTTGATCCCTTTTTCAAGCAGATCATGCTCAGCCTTGGACCACTTAGGCCGGGCTTTGAGGTAGCCACCTGACCCCGTGCGATGGTGAAGCTTCTTCTTCGCAGCATTTTGCTTGTTTGTCGCCGACATCTTCTTACTCTTTTCCGATGTCTTGTGGGCCACAAATGCGGGCCAGTGATCTTTGATCTTCTCATATTTGCCGATGAATTCTGGTGTCTTTTTTTCTCGACAAACTGGTTCAGCTCTTTCCTCCACCTCCTCATTACGCTTGCCATCTTCTTAAGAGCACAAGACTTGATTAATTGCTCTTTAACTTGCTTCTCCGGATCCTCCTCTGGCGGTAGGGTGAAATTTTCCTTCAGCTCAGTCCAAAGATCTTCTTTCTGCATATCATTGACATAAGACACCTCAGGGTCTTCCTCCTTAGCAGGCTTATACCATTGCTAGATGCTGATCGGGATCTTGTCCCTAACAAGAACCCCGCACTAAGCAGAAAATGCCTTCCTTGTCCGGATGGGTTCAATCGGTTCGCCGTCGGGCGCGATTTCTATGATCTCAAACTTTTCATCCGAGCTCAACTTTTTCTTTGGGCCTCGTCTCCTTACTGAAGTTGTGCTCGATCCGGAGGGCTAGAAATTATAAGGAAGAAAGACAACAGTAATTAATATGTGTACATATACCAAAACAATGGATGCATCAATTAACTAGTCAGCACGGGTTTAACTAATATATATATATATATATATATATATATATATATATATATATATATATATATATATATATATATACCTGGCCGGACTCGGTTCGGTGACTGGAGCAGTCATCACGATCTCCTTCTTGTACCTCCATTGTGTCACCAGAGCCATCATGAACATAGTCCTCTTCTTGTACCGGCATTAATGGGTCGAAGCCATCATGAACATAGCCCTCTTCTTCACCCAGTCCTTCCTGACCATCGGTTTGAAATGACGCCACTTCATCACTTCCTTGTGCGATTATGTCGCCCAACATCGCTTGTGTTTCTTCGTCTCGGGAGTGCTCCATAGTTTCTGCAAATATTCACAACATGTCAATTATTATTCAAACAAGGTATAGATGGATATATATATATATATATATTATATATATATATATATATATATATATATATATATTAGTGGCAAACGTAGAACTAGCTAGATAATCACAATAAGGAATCATGTTAGTGGCCTCGATGCTGCTTCTCTAGGGTTTGGGGTCGCCTCGACACAACGCTTCAAGGGTTTGGGGTGGCCTCCACGACAACGCTCTTTTAACTTGATAAATTTGGGTGGCCTCGAGAGAGTTAATTTGTCGGGTAGGGGCGCGGCGGGAGGGGGTAGGAGACCAACATCGTTTTCTCTCTAGGGTTTGGGTGTCCTCGAGAGTTTTGGTCGAGCGAGAGGGCCGAGGGGGGTGCTGCAGTTGTATAACTTATCACGGTCGAGAGGGGTATATATATCGACCGCCCCTCGTGTCGAAGTTATCTAGAGTGGGTTCTATCGACAACGACGCGACATACATATACATGGGAAAATAATGTTATCGGGGAGGGGGTATCGGTACCACCCCCTAGCTCGTGTTGAAGTTTCTTCTTTCTCCTCTATTACTTTCTTTCTTCTTCTCCTCTTCTTTTTCTTCTTCTCCCTCGAGAAAGGAAAATAATTAAGGAAAAGGAAGAAAAGAGAAAGAAGGAAGAAGGAAGAAGAAGAAGAAAAAAAAAGAAGAAAAAAAAAGAGGAGAAGAAGAAAGGAATAGAGGAGAAGAAGAAAAAATAGAATTTTTTTTCTTCTATTTTTTCTTCTTTCTCCTCTATTCCTTTCTTCTTCTCCTCTTCTTTTTCTTCTTTTTTCCTCTTCTTATTTATTTCTCCTCTTCTTCCTCTCCTCTTTTTCTCCTTTCTTCCTCTTCTTATTTTCCTTTTTCATCTCATTCTTTTTCTTCTTCTTCTTCCTTCTTCCTTCTTCCTCTTTTCTTCCTTTTCCTTATTTTACTTTCTCCTCTACACTAACCTAAAATGCACTAACCTAAAATCGATATCTACTAACAACCTAAATATAAAATTAATACATATATGAAAAAACATATATAAACAAAAAAATGCTATGAACATTATATTCATACATACATATATAGCCACATCCATTCATCATATATATAGCCACCACATACATATATACATTATATATATGAAAAAAATGCCTACCCTTTAGTCCCGGTTGGTGCCACCAACCGGGACCAAAGGCCCCTGTGCTGCTCGCGTCGCGGCCAAAGTTTAGTCCCACCTCACTAGTTGAGAGGGGCGCGCAGTGGTTTATAAGCCCCACTGCCGCACCCCTCTCGAGCTCCTCTCCACTGCAGGCTTACGGCCCTACTTGCTACTGCTTTGCCTGATGTGCCTTCTGGGCCTACCGCGGGCCTGAATCCTGGCCCATAGTAGGGTTTCAAGTTGTATTCAGGCCGTGGGGGCCCAGTAGGAGGCATTTTTTTGTTTTTTTGTTTTCCTTACTTATTGTTGCTATTTTTATTTTTTTCCAGTTCTTTTTGTTTTCTGCATTATTTATTTTCTTTTGTTTTTTGCTTTATTTTTTAATTCTTTTTGCTTTTAGTTTTAGGAAAATTATAAACTTTCTGTTAGTGCCATTACTTTTCAAATTTGAAAACACTTTTTTTGTTTTTTTGTTTTCTCTCTTGCTTTATTTATTTTATTTTGTTTCTACTTACAACAAAATACTTATTGTTGCTATTTATAATTATTACGAGGGCCGAACCATAAGACATTAAAGCATTTCAAATGAACTCTGAAAAAGTTGAAAGTTGGCATGGTATCATAAATTGACCCACACATAGCATGTGCATATACAAAACGGACAATGGTATCATACTCGTCAGTTACAAAGTTGGCATGGTATCATCATAATAGTTGCGGGAGAAAGTCTTCACTTTTTCTTTACTTGTGTCATTTGCTTATTGCGCCGTAACCATGGATAATCTTCATCGTTTATTAGGATGCTGGGGTCAGCCTTGACTTTGAAGGGAGGAATTTCATGATACTTTTCATAATCTTTAGACATGTCTGTCTTGTCCTCCACTCCCACGATGTCCCTTTTTCCTGAAAGAACTATGTGGCGCTTTGGCTCATCGTATGATGTATTCGCTTCCTTATCTTTTCTCTTTCTCGGTCTGGTAGACATGTCCTTCACATAGATAACCTGTGCCACATCATTGGCTAGGACGAACGGTTCATCAGTGTACCCAAGATTTTTCAGATCCACTGTTGTCATTCCGTACTGTGGGTCTACCTGTACCCCGCCTCCTGACAGATTGACCCATTTGCACTTAAACAAAGGGACCTTAAAATCATGTCCGTCGTCATGTTCCCATATGTCCACTATGTAACCATAATATGTGTCCTTTCCCCTCTCGGTTGTTGCATCAAAGCGGACACCACTGTTTTGGTTGGTGCTCTTTTGATCTTGGTCAATCGTGTAAAATGTATTCCCATCTATCTCGTATCCTTTCCAAATCGTAACAGTCGAAGATGGTCCCCTGGACAACAAGTACAGCTCATCACAAACAGTGTTGTCACCTCTGAGACGTGCTTCCAACCAACTGCTGAAAGTCCTGATGTGTTCACATGTAATCCAGTCGTCGCACTGCTCCGGGTGTTTGGAGCGCAGACTGTTCTTGTGTTCATCGACATACGGGGTCACCAAGGTAGAGTTCTGTAGAACTGTGTAGCGTGCTTGAGACCAAGAATATCCGTCCCTGCATATTATTGAGTCCCTTCCAAGCGTGCCTTTTCAAGTCAGTCTCCCCTCATACCGTGATTGAGGGAGACCTATCTTCTTAAGGCCAGGAATGAAGTCAACACAAAACCCGATGACATCCTCTGTTTGATGGCCCATGGAGATGCTTCCTTCTGGCCTAGCGCGGTTACGGACATATTTCTTTCGGACTACCATGAACCTCTCAAAGGGGTACATATTGTGTAGAAATACGGGGCCCAGAATGACAATCTCGTCAACTGGATGAACTAGGACGTGCGTCATGATATTGAAGAAGGATGGTGGGAACACCAGCTCAAAACTGACAAGACATTGCACCACATCACTCCTTAGCCTTGGTATGATTTCTGGATCGATCACCTTCTGAGAGATTGCATTGAGCAATGCACATAGCTTCACAATGGCTAATCAGACATTTTCCGGTAGAAGCCCCCTCAATGCAACCGGAAGCAGTTGTGTCATAATCACATGGCAGTCATGAGACTTTAGGTTCTGAAACTTTTTCTCTACCATATTTATTATTCCTTTTATATTCGACGAGAAGCCAGTCGGGACCTTCATACTAAGCAGGCATTCAAAGAAGATTTCCTTCTCTTCTTTGGTAAGAGCATAGCTGGCAGGACCTTCATACTGCTTTGGAGGCATGCCGTCTTTTTCGTGCAAACGTTGCAGGTCCTCCCGTGCCTCAGCTGTATCTTTTATCTTCCCATACACGCCCAAGAAGCCTAGCAGGTTCACGCAAAGGTTCTTTGTCACGTTCATCACGTCGATCAAAGAGCGGACCTCTAGGTCTTTCCAGTAGGGTAGGTCCCAAAATATAGATTTCTTCTTCCACATGGGTGCGTGTCCCCCAGCGTCACTCGGAACAGCTAGTCCACCGGGACCCTTTCCAAAGATTACGTGTAAATCATTGACCATAGCAAGTACGTGATCACCGGTACGCATGGCGGGCTTCTTCCGGTGATCTGCCTCGCCTTTGTAATGATTGCCTTTCTTTCGACATTGATGGTTGGTCGGAAGAAATCGACGATGGCCCAGGTACAGATTCTTCCTGCAGCTTGCCAGGTATATACTATCGGTGTCAAGTAAACAGTGTGTGCATGCGTGGTATCCCTTGTTTGTCTTTCCTGAAAGGTTACTGAGAGCGGGCCAATCGTTGATGGTCACGAACAACAACGCCTTTAGGTAAAATTCCTCCTGTTTGTGCTCATCCCACGTACGTACACCGTTTCCATTCCACAACTGTAAAAGTTCTTCAACTAATGGCCTTAGGTACACATCAATGTCGTTGTCGGGTTGCTTAGGGCCTTGGATGAGAACTGGCATCATAATGAACTTCCGCTTCATGCACATCCAAGGAGGAAGGTTATACATACATAGAGTCACGGGCCAGGTGCTGTGATTGTTGCTCTGCTGCCCGAAAGGATTAATGCCATTCGCGCTTAAAGCAAACCATACGTTCCTTGGCTCACTTGCAAACTCATCCCAGTACTTTCTCTCGATTTTTCTCCACTGCGACCCGTCAGCGGGTGCTCTCAACTTCCCGTCTTTCTTATGGTCCTCACTGTGCCATCACATCAACTTGGCATGCTCTCCGTTTCTGAACAGACGTTTCAACCATGGTATTATAGGAGCATACCACATCACCTTCGCAGGAACCCTCTTCCTGGGGGGCTCGCCGTCAACATCACCAGGGTCATCTTGTCTGATCTTATACCGTAATGCACCGCATACCGGGCATGCGTTCAGATCCTTGTACGAACCGCGGTAGAGGATGCAGTCATTAGGGCATGCATGTATCTTCTGCACCTCCAATCCTAGAGGGCATACGACCTTCTTTGTTGCGTATGTACTGTCGGGCAATTCGTTATCCTTTGGAAGCTTCTTCTTCAATATTTTCAGTAGCTTCTCAAATCCTTTGTCAGGCACAACATTCTCTGCCTTCCACTGCAGCAATTCCAGTATGGTACCGAGCTTTGTGTTGCCATCTTCGCAATTGGGGTACAACCCTTTTTTGTGGTCCTCTAACATGCGATCGAACTTCAGCTTCTCCTTTTGACTTTCGCATTGCGTCCTTGCATCGACAATGACCCGGCGGAGATCATCATCATCGGGCACATCGTCTGGTTCCTCTTGATCTTCAGCAGCTTCGCCCGTTGCAGCATCATCGTGCACATCGTCTGGTTCCTCTTGATGTTCAGTAGCATCACTGTATTCAGGGGGCACATAGTTGTCGTCGTACTCTTCTTCTTCGCTGTCTTCCATCATAACCCCTATTTCTCCGTGCCTCGTCCAAACATTATAGTGTGGCATGAAACCCTTGTAAAGCAGGTGGGTGTGGAGGATTTTCTGGTCAGATTAAGACTTCGTATACCCACATATAGGGCATGGACAACACATAAAACCATTCTGCTTGTTTGCCTCAGCCACTTCGAGAAAATCATGCACGCCCTTAATGTACTCGGAGGTGTGTCTTGAACCGTACATCCATTGCCGGTTCATCTGCGTGCATTATATATAATTAAGTGTGTCAAAAATCATTACAGAACACTAAAACAAAATTAATAGAAGTTGATCATCACACTAAAACCAAAGTACATACATAGTTCTCATCTAACAACATAAAGCTCTGCAGAGCATCTAAATTAATTAAACCATACACTGAAACTATGTAAAACATTTCAATGCAAAAACAAATGCGATCATAATTGCAACCAATGTAACAACTGATCCAATGGCATAATGATACCAAGCCTCGGTATGAATGGCATATTTTCTAATCTTTCTAATCTTCAAGCGCATTGCATCCATCTTGATCTTGTGATCATCGACGACATCCGCAACATGCAACTCCAATATCATCTTCTCCTCCTCAATTTTTCTAATTTTTTCCTTCAACAAATTGTTTTCTTCTTCAACAAAATTTAACCTCTCGACAATAGGGTCTGTTGGAATTTCGGGTTCAACAACCTCCTAGATAAATAAAATCTATGTCACGTTGGTCGGCATAATTGTCATAAACAATAAATAAACCAATAGTTACGAAAAGATAATATATACCACATCCGAATCATAGACAGGACGAGGGCCGATGGGGGCGGATACCAAAACCATCGCACTATATAAGATGCAATAATAAAAGTAAGAAAATTATACAAGTATCTATATAAACATACAAGAGGCTCACCACGGTGGTGCCGGCGACGAGATCGGCGTGGGCGATCGACGGCGGTGAAGACGGGGACGGGACGTGACGGACCGCTAAACCTAGACAAATATTGAGGAAAATGGAGCTTGGAGGTGGAGCTTGGAGAGGAGAAAGCTTAAGTCGTGTGGCTTGGGCATTCCATCGAACACCTCGTGTGCATCGGAGGTGAGCTAGAGCACCACAAAGCTCCCTCCTCGCATGCCACGGAAAACAGAGCAGTGAGAGTGCTCTGCTCGCGGGGTATATATAGGCAACTAATTGGTCGCGGTTCGTGGCTTGAACCGGGACTAAAGGTCAGCCTTTGGTCCCGGTTCAGGCGACCAACCGGGACCAATGGTGGTGGGCCAGGAGCAAGGCACATTGGTCCCGTTTCGTCCCACCAACCGGGACCAAAAGGTCCAGACGAACCGGGACCAATGGCCCACGTGGCCCGGTCGGCCCCCCGGGCTCACGAACCGGGTCCAATGCCCCCATTGGTCCCGGTTCTGGATTAAACCGGGACTAATGGGCTGACCCGGCCTGGACCATTGCCCCCTTTTCTACTAGTGAAGGTGGCTCACCAAAAGTGAAGGCCTTGTCATTGAACAAATCAGACCGGGGCAACACCCGGGACATGTCATCGAACCTCAGATCTGGCACCCCACCACGACTAAGATGTCGAAGGAGGAAACCGTAGCTCTCATCCACGAACCACGAACCCGTCACACATTCCTTCTTCTAGATGTCGTCGATGCAGACCACAATCTGCATCCGCTCCTGGACTACCTCCGAAGCTCTGCGCCGTCGCTGGAGCAAACACCGTTGCGACGGCGGAGCCCGTGGACACTGGTCCACCACGAGGATGCTGCCATCGCCGCTAGCCATCCTTACTTGAACATATTGGTTTCCAAATCCATCCCCAACCATAGGACCGATGGCCTCGTCTGGGAAGGATCCGAAGAATCTTTATTCAATGCGATCATCGTCGTCGCCGGAGCCAAAACAATGAACAACCTAAAAACCTAGACTACTAGAAAGTAAAATTGATTCACACGCGTGGATCAAATGACCCCTCACCACCGACGACCGAGGTCGCCGGCGGAGGGGAACCGGGACCAATGCCTACCCTTTAGTCCCGGTTGGTGCCACCAACCGGGACCAAAGGCCCCTGTGCTGCTCGCGTCGCGGCCAAAGTTTAGTCCCACCTCACTAGTTGAGAGGGGCGCGCAGTGGTTTATAAGCCCCACTGCCGCACCCCTCTCGAGCTCCTCTCCACTGCAGGCTTACGGCCCTACTTGCTACTGCTTTGCCTGATGGGCCTTCTGGGCCTACCGCGGGCCTGAATCCTGGCCCATAGTAGGGTTTCAAGTCGTATTCAGGCCGTGGGGGCCCAGTAGGAGGCATTTTTTTTTGTTTTTTTGTTTTCCTTACTTATTGTTGCTATTTTTATTTTTTTCCAGTTTTTTTTGTTTTCTGCATTATTTATTTTCTTTTGTTTTCTGCATTATTTTTTAATTCTTTTTTGCTTTTAGTTTTAGGAAAATTATAAACTTTCTGTTAGTGCCATTACTTTTCAAATTTGAAAACACTTTTTTTTGTTTTTTTGTTTTTTTCTTGCTTTATTTATTTTATTTTTTTTCTACTTACAACAAAATACTTATTGTTGTTTTCTGCATTATTTATTTTCTTTTGTTTTTTGCTTTATTTTTTAATTCTTTTTGCTTTTAGTTTTAGGAAAATTATAAAGTTTCTGTTAGTGCCATTACTTTTCAAATTTGAAAACACTTTTTTTGTTTTTTTGTTTTCTTTCTTGCTTTATTTATTTTATTTTGTTTCTACTTACAACAAAATACTTATTGTTGCTATTTTTAATTATTACGAGGGCCGAACCATAAGACATTAAAGCATTTCAAATGAACTCTGAAAAAGTTGAAAGTTGGCATGGTATCATAAATTGACCCACACATAGCATGTGCATATACAAAACGGACAATGGTATCATACTCGTCAGTTACAAAGTTGGCATGGTATCATCATAATAGTTGCGGGAGAAAGTCTTCACTTTTTCTTTACTTGTGTCATTTGCTTATTGCGCCGTAACCATGGATAATCTTCATCGTTTATTAGGATGCTGGGGTCAGCCTTGACTTTGAAGGGAGGAATTTCATGATACTTTTCATAATCTTTAGACATGTCTGTCTTGTTCTCCACTCCCACGATGTCCCTTTTTCCTGAAAGAACTATGTGGCGCTTTGGCTCATCATATGATGTATTCGCTTCCTTATCTTTTCTCTTTCTCGGTCTGGTAGACATGTCCTTCACATAGATAACCTGTGCCACATCATTGGCTAGGACGAACGGTTTGTCAGTGTACCCAAGATTTTTCAGATCCACTGTTGTCATTCCGTACTGTGGGTCTACCTGTACCTCGCCTCCTGACAGATTGACCCATTTGCACTTAAACAAAGGGACCTTAAAATCATGTCCGTAGTCAAGTTCCCATATGTCCACTATGTAACCATAATATGTGTCCTTTCCCCTCTCGGTTGTTGCATCAAAGCGGACACCGCTATTTTGGTTGGTGCTCTTTTGATCTTGGTCAATCGTGTAAAATGTATTCCCATTTATCTCGTATCCTTTCCAAATCATAACAGTGGAAGATGGTCCCCTGGACAACAAGTACAGCTCATCACAAACAGTGTAGTCACCTCTGAGACGTGCTTCCAACCAACTGCTGAAAGTCCTGATGTGTTCACATGTAATCCAGTCGTCGCACTGCTCCGGGTGTATGGAGCGCAGACTGTTCTTGTGTTCATCGACATACGGGGTCACCAAGGTAGAGTTCTGTAGAACTGTGTAGCGTGCTTGAGACCAAGAATATCCGTCCCTGCATATTATTGAGTCCCTTCCAAGCGTGCCTTTTCCAGTCAGTCTCCCCTCATACCGCGATTGAGGGAGACCTATCTTCTTAAGGCCAGGAATGAAGTCAACACAAAACCCAATGACATCCTCTGTTTGATGGCCCATGGAGATGCTTCCTTCTAGCCTAGCGCGGTTACGGGCATATTTCTTTAGGACTCCCATGAACCTCTCAAAGGGGTACATATTCTGTAGAAATACGGGGCCCAGAATGACAATTTCGTCAACTAGATGAACTAGGACGTGCGTCATGATATTGAAGAAGGATGGTGGGAACACCAGCTCGAAACTGACAAGATATTGGACCACATCACTCCTTAGCCTTGGTATGATTTCTGGATCGATCACCTTCTGAGAGATTGCATTGAGCAATGCACATAGCTTCACAATGGCTAATCAGACATTTTCCGGTAGAAGCCCCCTCAATGCAACCGGAAGCAGTTGTGTCATAATCACGTGGCAGTCATGAGACTTTAGGTTCTGAAACTTTTTCTCTACCATATTTATTATTCCTTTTATATTCGACGAGAAGCCAGTCGGGACCTTCATACTAAGCAGGCATTCAAAGAAGATTTCCTTCTCTTCTTTGGTAAGAGCATAGCTGGCAGGACCTTCATACTGCTTTGGAGGCATGCCGTCTTTTTCGTGCAAACGTTGCAGGTCCTCCCGTGCCTCAGCTGTATCTTTTGTCTTCCCATACACGCCCATGAAGCCTAGTAGGTTCACGCAAAGGTTCTTCGTCACGTTCATCACGTCGATCAAAGAGCGGACCTCTAGGTCTTTCCAGTAGGGTAGGTCCCAAAATATAGATTTCTTCTTCCACATGGGTGCGTGTCCCCCAGCGTCACTCGGAACAGCTAGTCCACTGGGACCCTTTCCAAAGACATGTAAATCATTGACCATAGCAAGTACATGATCACCGGTACGCATGGCGGGCTTCTTCCGGTGATCTGCCTCGCCTTTGTAATGATTGCCTTTCTTTCGACATTGATGGTTGGTCGAAAGAAATCGACGATGGCCCAGGTACACATTCTTCCTGCAGCTTGCCAGGTATATACTATTGTGTCAAGTAAACAGTGTGTGCATGCGTGGTATCCCTTGTTTGTCTGTCCTGAAAGGTTACTGAGAGCGGGCCAATCGTTGATGGTCACGAACAGCAACGCCTTTAGGTAAAATTCCTCCTGTTTGTGCTCATCCCACGTACGTACACCGTTTCCATTCCACAACTGTAAAAGTTCTTCAACTAATGGCCTTAGGTACACGTCAATGTCGTTGTCGGGTTGCTTAGGGCCTTGGATGAGAACTGGCATCATAATGAACTTCCGCTTCATGCACATCCAAGGAGGAAGGTTATACATACATAGAGTCACGGGCCAGGTGCTGTGATTGCTGCTCTGCTCCCCGAAAGGATTAATGCCATCCGCGCTTAAAGCAAACCATACGTTCCTTGGCTCACTTGCAAACTCATCCCAGTACTTTCTCTCAATTTTCCTCCACTGCGACCTGTCAGCGGGTGCTCTCAACTTCCCGTCTTTCTTACGGTCCTTACTGTGCCATCACATCAACTTGGCATGCTCTCTGTTTCTGAACAGACGTTTCAACCGTGGTATTATAGGAGCATACCACATCACCTTCGCAGGAACCCTCTTCCTGGGGGGCTCGCCGTCAACATCACCAGGGTCATCTCGTCTGATCTTATACCGTAATGCACCGCATACCGGGCATGCATTCAGATCCTTGTACGAACTGCGGTAGAGGATGCAGTCATTAGGGCATGCATGTATCTTCTGCATCTCCAATCCTAGAGGGCATACGACCTTCTTTGCTGCGTATGTACTGTCGGGCAATTCGTTATCCTTTGGAAGCTTCTTCTTCAATATTTTCAGTAGCTTCTCAAATCCTTTGTCAGGCACAACATTCTCTGCCTTCCACTGCAGCAATTCCAGTATGGTACCGAGCTTTGTGTTGCCATCTTCGCAATTGGGGTACAACCCTTTTTTGTGGTCCTCTAACATGCGATCGAACTTCAGCTTCTCCTTTTGACTTTCTCATTGCGTCCTTGCATCGACAATGACCCGGCGGAGATCATCATCATCGGGCACATCGTCTGGTTCCTCTTGATCTTCAGCAGCTTCGCCCGTTGCAGCATCATCGTGCACATCGTCTGGTTCCTCTTGATGTTCAGTAGCATCACCGTATTCAGGGGGCACATAGTTGTCATCGTACTCTTCTTCTTTGCCGTCTTCCATCATAACCCCTATTTCTCCGTGCCTCGTCCAAACATTATAGTGTGGCATGAAATCCTTGTAAAGCAGGTGGGTGTGGAGGATTTTCCGGTCAGAGTAAGACTTCGTATACCCACATATAGGGCATGGACAACACATAAAACCATTCTGCTTGTTTGCCTCAGCCACTTCGAGAAAATCATGCACGCCCTTAATGTACTCGGAGGTGTGTCTTGAACCGTACATCCATTGCCGGTTCACCTGCGTGCATTATATATAATTAAGTGTGTCAAAAATCATTACAGAACACTAAAACCAAATTAATAGAAGTTGATCATCACACTAAAACCAAAGTACATACATAGTTCTCATCTAACAACATAAAGCTCTGCAGAGCATCTAAATTAATTAAACCATACACTGAAACTATGTAAAACATTTCAATGCGAAAACAAATGCGATCATAATCGCAACCAATGTAACAACTGATCCAACGGCATAATGATACTAAGCCTCGGTATGAATGGCATATTTTCTAATCTTTCTAATCTTCAAGCGCATTGCATCCATCTTGATCTTGTGATCATCGACGACATCCGCAACATGCAACTCCAATATCATCTTCTCCTCCTCAATTTTTCTAATTTTTTCCTTCAACAAATTGTTTTCTTCTTCAACTAAATTTAACCTCTCGACAATAGGGTCGGTTGGAATTTCCGGTTCAACAACCTCCTAGATAAATAAAATCTATGTCACGTTGGTCGGCATAATTGTCATAAACAAGAAATGAACCAATAGTTACGAAAAGATAATATATACCACATCCGAATCATAGACAGGACGAGGGCCGACGGGGGCGGATACCAAAACCATCGCACTATATAAGATGCAATAATAAAAGTAAGAAAATTATACAAGTATCTATATAAACATACAAGTAAGAGGCTCACCACGGTGGTGTCGGCGACGAGATCGGCGCGGGCGATCGACGGCGGTGAAGACGGGGACGAGACGTGACGGACCGCTAAACCTAGACAAATATTGAGGAAAATGGAGCTTGGAGGTGGAGCTTGGAGAGGAGAAAGCTTAAGTAGTGTGGCTCGGGCATTCCATCGAACACCTCATGTGCATCGGAGGTGAGCTAGAGCACCACAAAGCTCCCTCCTCGCATGCCACGGAAAACAGAGCAGTGAGAGTGCTCTGCTCGCGGGGTATATATAGGCAACTAATTGGTCGCGGTTCGTGGCTTGAACCGGAACTAAAGGTCAGCCTTTGGTCCCGGTTCAGGCGACCAACCGGGACCAATGGTGGTGGGCCAGGAGCAAGGCACATTGGTCCCGGTTCGTCCCACCAACCGGGACCAAAAGGTCCAGACGAACCGGGACCAATGGCCCACGTGGCCCGGCCGGCCCCCGGGGCTCATGAACCGGGTCCAATGCCCCCATTGGTCCCGATTCTGGATTGAACCGGGACTAATGGGCTGACCCGGCCTGGACCATTGCCCCCTTTTCTACTAGTGAAGGTGGCTCACCAAAAGTGAAGGCCTTGTCATTGAACAAATCAGACCGGGGCAACACCCGGGACATGTCATCGAACCTCAGATCTGGCACCCCACCACGACTAAGATGTCGAAGGAGGAAACCATAGCTGTCATCCACGAACCACGAACCCGGCACACATTCCTTCTTCTAGATGTCGTCGATGCAGACCACAATCTGCATCCGCTCCTGGACTACCTCCCAAGCTCTGCGCCGTCGCTGGAGCAAACATTGTTGCAACGGCGGAGTCCGTGGACACTGGTCCACCACGAGGATGCTGCCACCGCCGCTAGCCATCCTTACTTGAACATATTGGTTTCCAAATCCATCCCCAACCATAGGACCGATGGCCTCGTTTGGGAAGGATCCGAAGAATCTTTATTCAATGCCATCATCGTCGTCGCCGGAGCCAAAACAATGAACAACCTAAAAACCTAGACTACTAGAAAGTAAAATTGATTCACACGCGTGGATCCGACGACCCCTCACCACCGACGACCGAGGTCGCCGGCGGAGGGGAGCCGCCGAAGGACGGCGCTGGAAGATTGACCTCCTGGCGGCGGCTAGGGTTCCCGGCGCCAGGGACAAAAGGAAAACCGTACGTCCACATCTCTACATCTATTCATTCGTTTTTCTCCCTGGACTGTACATATACGTATGTGCACTCGGAGACGTATTACGTACGTATGCATGTCATGGAAAACATGTTTGCCGGCATGCATGGAGAAGGGAACCAGAACAGAAAGGTGAAGAGGCAGCAGATTGCTAGCATGGGCTACGCTGCGCCGCGCCGCGTGAGAGAGATAGAGAGAGAGAGATCTGGCTGGCCGGCATGCATGCGCGGGCAGCAGTTAACAGGCGGCCGTTGAGGACGCCATGCATGCCATGCATGGGAGAAATGGAGTGGGTCTCTTTCTTTCTCTCACTGGAGAAGATGATGGCAGCCAACATGCTTGGCACGCCACGATAAACGACGATCGAGTCCATTAGAAAGATACAAACATCCTAGTTACACTGGGTCCCACACTCGCTGCGCCCACAGTGCGGGCCCTAGCTTCTAGCTCGACCCCCTCAAATTGAGATATGCTGCTTTTCTTTTTGCTGGATATTTGGGGCCCATGCACTCCATATATATGTATATACTGTATAACACAACTACAGCCGTATATTAAGGAACATAAGTAGTACGTAACTAACCACCATATTACCAGCTAATTAAAAACCAGATTTTCGTCAAAAAACAGGAGCGGTGGTTTCATCTATATCAAAATGAAACCAAAGTTCGAGACAAGGTGACCGGGTCAGGCCACACGCAACCACACAAGTTTCCCGGCCATAGATGGAAGGAGTCAGAGACAGCGGCACACCTTCTCGATCTTCTCTTCGGACGCCGTTTCACGATGTCGAAATGGTAAGAGACTGGCGGCTCGCCAGGATTCATACCAATCCAATTCTTTGGACAAAAGTAGCTAGTGAAGTTGAAGGAGTGATGATCACAGGGAAGCGCTTACCTTGTTAGTCATGTTTGCATAGGAAATTCGAAATAGCAAGAACGCCAAGGTCTTTCAAAGTATCCACACCGTGCCCAGGAACATCTTCGTCAGTTAGGATCAGAAGGGATGATTCGAAGTGGTTTTCTTTTTTAAGAAGGACACACTTTATTCTTTTTTAATATAGTACAGACGGCAGATGCTTATTTTTCCATAAAGGGTGTTTTATTAATTCAAAATGTAGCATCGAGCGGATACAAAACATAAAGGGCGACATCCGGTCTCTGCATAGCTAAGATGCACGCAGTCATCACACGAACAGTCTGGCAAACAATATAAAAATGACAAAGTGGCAACAGAAGCCATATATGAGATTGAAATTATACCTATGTCGACGAAGAAGGTGGTCCGGTTCGGAGATTATGCTGACACCTGTGTTGGGTAAAAACCTCCCTAGCCATCCGCTTTAACTCCATACACACCACATTGAACAGCGATTGGTACTCCGTTTGGTGCATAATAGACCACGTACGGAGCCAGTGCGTACAACGAAAAATAACCTGCATAGAAGAATTTATTTTGCCACTAAAAACACAATCATTTCTACATGCCAAAGCAACCATAGTAAGGCAGACCCTCCACCCTAGTAAGGCAGACGCAGATGCTCATACATATGCACATACACGCATCCCTACGAATGCATGCACATACACACTACCGCTATGAGCATCTCTGAGAGACTAAGTCGGCACATCATCTTGAGATTGACAAAGTCACCAGAGACGCCTTCGTAGCCGACGGGAACGTCCTCCTACTGAACACATATCGCCGAAAGGCCTCAAATAAATTCAGAAAAATGCGAGCACCAATGTCATGTCTAGGACTTGCAATCCTGGTGGGTTGGGGATACTAATGTCATCCTAACCATCTAGCCATATGTTGGTTTGTAAAAGATACACTTTATTAACTTGTGATGTTGCATCAAGAGGATATAAAACACAATAAGTACACAACCTGCTTTTTGCATGACTAGGAAATTAACACATAACCAACAAGAAAAAAAAAAGAACCCATAGGGTTCTAGGCGAGCCAAACTACACACCGCAACAAAACATCAACTACTACCACCACCATTGACAACACACAGACAACGAGAAGGTTCAACGACACCTTTAGTAAGGAGGCGTTATATGAATGCCGTCGCCACCAGATCCAACTAAAGAGTCTAGATCATGGGTTTTCACCCAGAAGAGAAAAATCAAATTATGATTCAAACAATACCTTCAACAAGGAAGCGTAAACCAGGACTTTTAGGTGCGACCAGAGAAGGTCAAATCTAGGGTTTTCATCCTGGTACTCGAAAAGCACCACCATATGTGAAGTCCACTATGTTGTCGCCACCAACTTGCAAAAGAAGAAGTCCTGCTGCAATTTATCTACCAGTACCAGAAACGCGAATCAGAGTGAACCCCACACATCGAGCAATTGCTGAGATGCTAGCTCGAGACTTGGGAGCCAATAATACCCTGGGAGCGTTGTAGGATTTTAACCCTTGTGGCCCTTCGGCCATGTATTGCTGGCAATCTTGAGAATCGGACCTCCCCCGCCCCCTAGATTCTTCTAAATATCAAGGATTGTAAAAAAAAAAGGGTTCAAGATTCTGGAGGCAGGTCCGATTCTTAGGATTTGGGGAGAATTGGCCAAACGAACTAGACCATAGTTCCGCTTGAAATGCATACCATACGTGTCTTCATTAAATTTTACCATCATTTCGTCTCAGGTGAAGACATGTATCATCCAAATTTTACAAGGCCTCACGTCTCTTGTACTTACAAATAACCAAAGATTGAGAGATTACAAAATCAAGAAGTATGCATGTCGCGTGCCTCTTTTAGTTGTTCATACCATTGTGTGTATGGTTGAGAAAGATCTATGTGTATGACATGCAAAAGCAGCTAGCTGTATGCATGGTGTCCTATCTACCTAGCTACCTAGAACAATCAATCTAGCTTATCTCCTGTTGCGCATACGTACACCCGGCCGGCATTGACACTGATGGCGACTGCTCAACGCCGCTCACATACATATATGTGAAAATGTATATATTATTCATATGTGACATGCCTCCACAATAATGATCGTTATCGATCTGGGCGTAAAGGTTGCTGCATTTGCATTTTGGAACACACAGAGAATTATTGAAGCCATGGATCGAGCAGCTAGGCACCGCCGTACATTACACTGTTCCCAGATCGCCGTCAGTTGGATCGATTATAAAGCTAGGTACGTACGTTGACATGTGACTAGCAGTAGATGCATGCATGTACTGTCCGTGCTTAGGTTGTCATCGTGTATGTATTCACAATTTTTCGTATATAAAATAAGGATCGATAGCTGGGTTGTTGATGTATAGGAAAAGGTATCTAGCTAGCTAGATTTCATGTAACCCTTTTTTGTATCGTTCCGGTTTGGCATTGGAGATGGATGCATGGATCGATCGATCGAGCTAGGTTAGATCCAATGAGCTGCACCAGAAGCATGCAGTAGTGAATTTGTCATGAAATGAAGTCCACAGGTTGCTAGCTACCTCAGGACATATGCATGCGTAAGAATGAATGCATTCACATATTCATAGATGATCCGTCTCTGTTGGATGATTGGCTCGTGTCAGCTCTGAAATCGGTGCCCCCCCTCCGGCCACCATCGATAGATAACCTTTTATATGTGCAGCTGTAGTCTGTAGAGAGAAGCTAGATAGATAGATGCCTCTTCCCGCTTCTCCTTTGCCTTGTTTCTTTTTATATCGTCAAAAGAAGTTGAATGACAAAAGAAGAAAGGGCCCAGCCGGGAGCCACCTTTACATACATGTACATTTATTAATAGATGCCTTCCTGCTTCTACTTTGGTCTGTCACGCATCATATGATCATCGCAGATTGCATGCAGAGGCTAGCTCACCATTCCAAGTACCAAAAAGAAAAAGGGAGATCCATGAAGCTAACTGGCATCTCTTTCTCTCTCTCACCAAATATGTCCATATATGTACATACATCTCTTGCATATGTGCACTGCTGATCTCAACACATGCATGTATTCTGTGGAGACACAGTTTTCCATTTATCACAGGAATGTTCCAACCGAAGAACAAGGTTGTAATGATTGGGCCACACTCATGTTTGTGTATTGCCTGCTCAATTGGAAGTCCCTTTCGGAAATGAGAACTAATATTTGCTTTTGCAAGTGTATCGATGCCCTACGCTTGCTAACTGGAACAAGGGCCTATAAATCAAATCTTTTTGTTGGTCATGTAATGCATCATTTCGGTGTCCCTATGCAACAAGAAAATAATCTCTAAATTATTTAACATGCATGCACACATGTGCAACACATGCATTATATTGCTCTCTCTCTCTCTCTCTCTCTCTCTCTCTCTCTTTTCTTTTCTGTTTTTTTTTTGGCATATTTGGATAACAAACTATAACAGGATCAGGGAATGCTGCCGGCTACTCCCCTGTTTCCCAAATGTAAGGCATGTTAATTTTGTCCTAAGTTGATCTTTGGAAAGTTTGACCAAGTTCATGATGGACATATACTAGAACATGTAGTACTCACACTACTGGAAACCGGTTACCAGGAACACTAGGTGAAGGGCCATATCTGCTCGGCAAAGGCTTTGCCGAGTTACCGATCGAGTGTTACACTCGACAAAGCCTACTCGGCATACACCCTTGTGGAAAACCGGGCATTGCCAAGTTCCTTCTGTCGGTCACTCGGGTATTTGGTAAAATAAAGTGTCTGATGGCCAGTAGACGAAACGGGGCTCGCCACATGTCCATGGGTTTTGCCGTGTGCCATGGATGAGGTACTCGGCAAAGTATTTTAGCATTTAAAAAATATGCCCAGAGCATATTGTGGTAGTCATTGCGTCGCGGCCTTGCTCGTTGAGCACCTCCTGCCGCACTACCTGCCAATCTCGGCTTCCCAGCGACATCGTGGCATCCAAGGCCACACCGACACGACTCAGGAACTCATCGTTGGGGTCAAGCCCTCCGCCTCTCACCTCCCTCTTGGTGACGGGCACCATGGCAGTGGTGGTGTGGCGTCTAGTCGTGCTCGCTCATGATGGTGTCGTGATGCTCTTCTTGTTTGGTTCGCGGTCGCGACATCCCGCACCGTTGGCTGGCGGTGTCCACCATGAAGCACGATCTTGGGAGGGGCATCTACCTTGGCGAGAACCTCGGGAGGGCATACGTGTCGGAGGGAAAGGGAGCACGATCTAGGGTGAGGATCTCCACTCCTCCTTGGCTCTTCATCACTGCTCGTTGATCAAGCTTGCCGGGCATCAGGCAAGATCCTGCTCGCTGCCCTCCAGCTTGATTTTGATTGAGCCAAAAACGAAGGGAGAAAATGATGGTGTCGATGGTGGGACGTTAATGTGATGGCAAAGACGAGAAGGTAGAGGCCGGCAGCAACGGGGGGCGGTTGGAGGAGAGTAGAAGGGGAGAAAAGAGAGAGAGAGAGGTTGATGGCGGGTGTATGTTGATTGTAGAAAAATTTCTAGGCCAACTGACGAAGCAGAGGTTGCTCTGCATGCAAATCTTACTCATTACCTCTCGAAACCTAGATTCTTCCTTGGAGATAGTCTAGTAGTTCGATTTCTAAGTAGTCTATGTGACAACTTCTGCAAAAAAGTTATAATTTTATTAACACAACCTCAAGGGCTCATATCATGAAACCATGCCAAGTTTTGTGTTTTTCTAGTTTTG
The DNA here is from genome assembly GCA_963921465.1 of Triticum timopheevii. Lineage (NCBI taxonomy): Eukaryota > Viridiplantae > Streptophyta > Magnoliopsida > Poales > Poaceae > Triticum > Triticum timopheevii. The sequence continues at coordinate 441,172,396 of OY997274.1, read as the reverse complement.
TTTGAACTTTTTAGAATTAAATAACCACTAAGCTCCACATTGGTGCCGAGTATTGCCCCTACCTGGTGCTTGGCACACCTTTTATTTCCTTCTACAACACTTAAAAATAGACTCAAGATCACCAATAAGATTATGAGGCACGCCTCTAGCCATAATTACATCTACTTGCAATTCACATTTGAATTGTATCCATCAAATGCCTAAAAGAGCATTTAATGACTTCAATATATCAAAAAGACCTGGAAAATGCAAATTTTTGACATGCTACTTATAATGGTGTATATTGAGCGAAAATGTTCAAGGCCAATGGATAAATCAGCGGCCGCTTCGCCTACAAACCTGAAGCTTTGCCTCTCAAAACCTAGTTTCTTCCTGAGTGATTGGTCCGATTTGTAGAGAGTCCATGCGACTATTTTTGATTAAACATTCTCATATTTTTAGCACAGCCTCTATGGGTCATATAATTACACCATGCCAAGTTTTATGTTTTTTTGCGCTTTATCATTAAATAACCACTAACCTCCATTGGTGGTACCACATTCTCGCCCTTTTGTTTGGCACACCTTTTCTTCATTATACAATACTTATACATGTAATAAAGACGACCAATAAGATTTTTCAACCCACCTCTGGCCATAACTTCAGGTACATGCCGTTTATATTAGAATTATATGCACTAAATGCTTATAAATACACTTAATAACTTAAACGTGCCCTTCCGCTAAGCTATGCACTTTAACGCTAAATTAAAAATAGCGTTAACAGCTTGATATTTCGGGCTATAGCGCTAAATTTAGAGTCATTTAGCTCTACTAAGCTTCACTAGGGCAATATTTTATAGGATTTTTGAAATAACATCGCAATGGTCCAAATTCCTACCATATATATTATTCCTTCTTGTTTTACATAAATACCGAAAAAAGGCATTTGCCCCGCTTTATAAATAAAGCAAAGTTTTACATAAATATGATGCACTGATCCAAACCTTGGTTATTTTTTATGCCTGAACATGTCTATGTCAATTATGTGATATCATATATGATTCCTAATTTTATGCTTATTTTTTCATTTTTTCGTGCTTTTAGTAAAAAAATGCTAGATGAGGCTTAGCTTTGCTATAGCCCAGCTATAGCTTTGCATAGCTTCTAGCCAAGCCTCTACTGAATGGCTTAACCTGCTATTTAAAACTATGATATCTACAGAGAATGCATGTGCATGCATTTTTCTCTGCCCTTATTTAGTTATACCTACAAGTGCACTTGATAATTATAACCTGCACTACTTATGTGCATGATCATATAACCTGCAATACTTACGATCCTTGTGTGGGTTTGTATCTTGGTGTGTGTGGCTGTTGAGACTGACTTTCGTTTTCTATTTTGTTGAACCTTGTTCATGTAAACCTTAGGGCTCCAGTTTGCTAAAGCTGCGCAGATGCCTCTTTTCTACAAAAAAAATGTTAATTTGAGATCGGTTAATTACTTCCTTCACTATATGTTTCAAAAAAAAAAGTTTCAAGAAACGAAACTTCCTTCGCTATGAGAATACATTGTAGATCGATCTGCTTGAGATGTACAACACAAACGTCAGAACAAATTCTCCAAATAGCTGACTTTACAACCTTATACAGGCCATGCATGCCACGATGTGGAGGCAGGCATGCCAGACAGTCCCGTATTTTATTTCCGTATGGGTATGTGGATGTGGAGACTGGAACAGTGTCTACTGGTGTACTGCTACTGCAGGCATCAGAAACATAAATTTTAACTGAACCGTTGGAGATATGCATACTATATTAAAAAATGTCGTCTGCACGGTGGTATCTTTTCAGATGGATCCCCTTGGAGAAGTGCTGATCTGGACTACTATACATATTATCCTATCTCTTAAAGCTCGTCAAGAATAATGTACGCAAAACGTAGAGAAATGTCCATACATGTAGAGAATGATATACCATATTCATGTGAAATTTGGTAAAAACTATATGAGCATCGATTTGTGATTTGTGCCAAAATCACAAGATGAACGTGTAGACAATTATGTAACTTGTATTGCAGGCTACCTTGTAGTAATTCATATTGTGATTTTATTGCACAGCTCACAAAAAAATGACCGTGTTAGTAGAACATTACGGACGAAAAAAATGACCGTGTATTGCAGGCTACCTTGTACGATTTTTTTTACATATTTTTCTGCAACTTGCACCTCTAATTTTTATCAACTTTAAAAAATGGACGATATGTACCCATTTCTCAACATTAGGGACCCAGATTGCTAGAAGCATATGCATGCATCTGCTATTTTATGCTCTACTCTACATGGCCAAAACATTTTGTTAGCAAGTGGTGAAGTTGACTGACATGATTCTGAAAAAAAATTAAGGTGATCATTGACGCTAACAAACAACAAAGCATATAACATTATGAAGCATAGTCTTAGTCGTCTCAAAATTATAGTACGACAGTATGATATAGCATCATAATCATCATCCAAAGGGCTTCACCAAATTATTCACCTCCATGTACTCTTATTGTATGAAGACCTCCTTTGGCACGCTCTCGAATATTAGCCCTCTTCCTCCCTGTCCTTTTCCCTCCCAACCCTAACGTGACATTCCTTGGCATGCCTCTTTTACCTCACAATAAAACTCAAGAACACAGTCATCACAAGATTAGCAATAGAGCAACACCAGTACCATTTGTTTGTTTCCTGTAGAAACATCTCAATTTTTGAGTGTTTCGTATCAACCAAAGTATCCCCCCTCAAATGACAACTGTGATAACTTCCTTTCATTTCTTTTGCCAAACATGCATCTTAATCTGAATTCTCAAGCCCCACCCAATAATTGACCTATAATGTATAAACTAAACATATTTCAAGTGTAGTACTTGGAAAGCTTGCAACTAAAAATGTGTACTTGGTTGGCAATTAATGGTGATCTTTCCTCAAGAGACGATAACATGAAGACTCTGGTCTTAAGTGGTATATCTAGATACTCAAGTACACACACTTAGGACAAAATATGTTACTTATTCATATATGAATTAATATGCATGTAGAGATTGTAAGCTCGCCATGCGGTGAGTTAGTCTGGAGCCCTTCAAAATTACATTTTGGACCGAGAACACTAATTTACGAGGAAGGAAATGAACAAGTAACCCGTCTAGGACATTCAAACAGTGGTTCTCTTCCATCCAGTTGGAAGTTGGAACTTTGCTATATTAAGATTGAGTAAGTCATGCCTATCGTCCACGAATTTTGTTACATCATTGCTAGACATTCTGGGGTGAAAATTATTTGTGACAACTTAGTCTATGCAGGGCACTTTGACGTCTTGAACACATTTCCATTAAAAGCATCAGGGGAGAACGCCGGTGTTGCAAGGTAAGATGGTGAGGAAGAGTGATAGGAGTGCCAAATAAAACGAAATTTTGCATTTATTTCTGGACCTTAGTCGACATGTATTTATGTGCCTATTATAGTTTTTTATAGAACTTGTGCGAAGTACGAAAGACTATGTATAGTCTCCATGAACCATGTATTTTTACATTAGCAGGGATGTCAGATTTTAGGGGTTGTTACATCGATCATTTGATATTGTAATCTAGAGCAGACAACCGATACTATAAGTGTGTGGTTTTATCCCTTCTTGGTGAAACCAAATTGGAAACCTTTTTTGCGCTATATTGTCCTCACACAAGAAAACTTTCTACTGGAAAGATTGTGCTCACAAAAAACTTTCTGCTGGAACGGGATTACAACTGACAGTGTGATATTCTTCGTAGGAACCATACATTTTTGGGCATGTTTTCCTCCATGGTGTAACGTCCATGTGCTTAATATTAAAAACAAACTTATAGTCGCACATATAGTAAAATTAACATATTAGAGATATAATTCATGTCATGACGTTAGACATATTATTCATATGTTTTTGTTTTATTTGATGATGAAGATGTCACTTAAGTATGAATATCAAATTATGTCATTCCTGTACATCTCTTGGTGAGCATTATTGTTACATCATTACCGTGACAGATTGATTTTGTTATAATTTATGTGCTAGCTCGATATCTAGCAATACAAAGGCTCACGAGAACTGACAAATCAGACCCTTGATCCTTGTGAGAAACTTCAGCTAAAAAGGACCATATCTAGAAAGTTTATCTAAATCTAACCATTTTGGTCAGCACCAGCCACTCTCTCTGGAATTGAAGTTGCTTATCTCAGAATCGGCCTCCACAGAAACAATTTTATTTTGTTATAAATGATGCGATAGCTTTATAGGCTAGCTGTACGTACGAAAACCTGTGAGTATGAGCATCAAGGTATCTGCGATATCTTAGTTAGTGAACATTAAGTCCAACCGCACTGAGTTTAACCGTGCTCAACAAAATATTCCAACAGACATATGGTATACACATCCTCATTCGGAGAAATAATAAGAGCCTGGAGTACATAGTATAATTCAGATGCACAAATTAATAAAACATGATTTTTTTTACCAGATTAAGCAAGCATAGCCTGAATAGTTTATGTAATTACATCGTCATTTGCTACTCCAAACAATTGATTAACATAGATCTGCATATGTATAATGAAGAATGGACGCATATAAACTTTGAAATAAATAAAAGAATAGGGTAATAACTAAAGAAGGAACTAATGTAACTAGACTTTGCTGATGTTTAATTAAATCATCCGCGAGAATGCCAAACATTACACTGTCGCAGAGTGCAATATACTGTATGCATGGCCACATAAATTTATTATGAGCTGAATTGATGAAGAATAAGAGCTACCTACACAAATTTGTGTTCTCCGGTAGCCAAGTCTTCCGAATATAGAAATAGCCGGTACAACATTCTTCTTTGTAAATATAGCACCCAGATTGTGTTTTTTTTTCATAAATAATTGCTCACGTGTGCTGGTTGATGAGCCATTAATTAACACTAATAAGTGTCAGTTAACATAAAATACCAGTTGTGCAAGTATACAACACAAGCTGAAGTTCATCTCAATTCTGAAAAAAAAAACAAGCTGCTGACCGTAAGATAAAACGTACACATGCATGAACTCGATGTGTGTGTGTGCGCGCGCGCTATTAGCTTTTCACATTGATTTTGTGAAGCTAAAGAATGAGTATACTGGAGAGGACTTAAGATAGCATAGACTAGCTAAGATGTATGTATAGGTAGATGGATAGAGGTGATCGTCGTCGTCGTCAGAGAAAGAAGGTACCGCTAGCTTTTCAATGGTTGTTGGTTTGCATCTCTGGGAACTCTCCAACGAAAGCCAGCCTCCTTTCTTTACTGGTTTTCCTGGTGCATAGAATTCAGCACCTCACCACTCACTCATGACTGACAATGGCACTGAATACCTTGCACCAATAATTCCATCTACACCCCTATGGATTACGTATTATCTCATCAAAGCCAGCCAGGGGAGAAAAAGGACAAACCAAAATTTTCTCTCTGTCTGTCTCTCTCTTTTATTCACTCCTTGAGCTTACAAATAACGGACAGAGAGAGGGCGTGTGTGTTTGTTAACTGGCACTATGATCTCAGCATGACAAACTGCAGGCTTGTAACAAACCAATAAATGCATGTGAGTTGTAGTAGCATCTCTCTCCTCTCTCTCTCATGAACCAGTGCCTAGCTACTGGAGTAGTGGTCAACATGCAAGCTTTGCTTCCACCAAGCTACTGAGCATCATGCAGAAATTTATATTTTTAAATAAATGCACAGAACTAGTACTGTGTATGTGTAGCAGTCTGAGCTTCAAAGCAAAACAAAACCAAATTCTGTACCAGGCTCCCAGCAAGAAATTCTTGGCAAATGAGACAAGTTGAACCAGTACAAAATTGACCATGAAGCTAGATAGATCACATGGCAAACCAGCTAATTGGAGCAAACCCTAGCTAATCTTATTGATAAATTGTACTTAATTTCATCATAGAAAACATCCAGTACACAAACTCGCAAGGAGAAGAAGAAGAAGAAGAAGCAGAAGAAGAAGAAGAAGAAGCGTTAGGAGGAAATTAAATCAAAATTACCTCTCTAGTCATCTCATCGATGCATCCATCCCTAGTTAATCCATCCATCGCCTATATGGGACGGCTCGCTCGCTCTTCTTTAGCTTCTCAGTGCATTCCGTGGCTGCTTTGACCGCCCGTGCTGAATCCGAAACCTAGCGCGCCGCCCATCGACGACGAGGAAGACGACGACGTTGGCCCGTGGATATCCACCTGCCTCGTCAGCCCAGCCCAGTCGATCAGGGATCCGGCGCTCAGCGGCAAGAAAGCCGGCCGCCCGGCCACGGCGGCGGTACTGCTCGGACCAGCGCCGCCGCTGCCGCCTCCGCCGGGATAGTGCTGTTGTTGCGGCGGCGCAGGCTGGTGCTGGAGGTCTTGGACCTGGCGCTTGAGGAACTTGATGTATCTGATGGCCTCGTCGAGCATCGATGCCGTGTCCATCTTGGTGCCCCCAGGCACGAGGCGCTGGAGGATGCGGATGCGCTCGCTGATCCGCTCGCGGCGGTGACGGGCAGCGACGCTCTGCGGGTCCTCGCTGATGCGGACGTTGCGGCGGCGCGGCTTTTTGATGGTGGCCGGGTCGATGTCCACCGGCTGCATAGCGGCGATCCGGTACATCATCTCTTTCATCGCACCCAGCTCCTCCTCCGCCTCGTCAACCGCGTCCTGGTGATGAAGCTGCTGCGAGCCCTCCTCCATCGCGGGCGGCGGCCGCTGCTGCATCTCGTCCGGGTGCTGGTCACGTTGGTAGTCATGGTGATGTCGGTGGGGGTCGACGGCCAAGTCGAGGTGGTGGAGATGGTGGGGGTGGTGGTGAGGTGGAGGAGGGAAGAGGGAGGAAGAAGGGGAGGGATCTATGGCTAGCTGGTGCTGCTGGTGGTGCTGATGGTGTTGATGAGGTGGTGGAGGAGGAGGAGGGTGGAGGTGGAAGGATAATGGCGGTGGCGGTGGCGCCGGCGGAGTTGGGGTGGGGTGGTCGAAGAGCAGAGGGTGGTGGTGGCTACCGAGGCTCATGTCCAAGTCCCAGGAGCTGCTGCTGCTCGAGTTGTGGGTCATATTGTCCATGCCCAGCAACCAAGAAGCAAGCGAGCTAGATGGAGTAAGTAGATGTAGCTAGTCGGAGATCGACGATGAGCCGAGCTGAGCTGAGCTGAGCTCTCCCCTCGGGCCTCCAATCTCCAAAGTGTGTCCCTATGAGCTACTACCTACACGAGAGAGAGAGAGAGGGAGAGGGAGAGAGCCCATGAGTGGTCACATAAGGGATGGCTTTATAGGAGAATGGAGGAGAAGGCTAGCCTACCTCGACCGATTAAATGTAGCTAGAGGCTGGTAGAAGAATATGATGGTTGTCTGAGGTAAGCAGCTCGCTGCCGAGGTAAAAAAAAAGATGATGACTCTGCCCTGTACGGCTTGTCCGAAGGAAGGGGAGAAGAATTTATGGCTGATGGGATCATGGTAGTACTAGGTGAAGGAGTAACTTGTAGGAGTAACTAGGGAGGTGGGGTCAACCTCATGATGGATATACAAGGGTTACTAAATCTGGCAATGGTGATCGATGGGAGCACTAGAATAATGATGATGAGGTAGCTATAGATAGATAGCAGGAGGAAGAAGAAAGAGGAGCAGTAGAACGCATGCATATGCAAGGGTGATGTAGAGCCGTGCCACCCCTCGTGAACGCCCGCAGGCTTTCACACATCCCTAGGCGGCCTCCTTCTCTTTCCCTTGTATCCTCTCTCCTCTACCTTCCCTTCTTGGTCATCAACTCTTCCCTACCTCTGTTAGGCCAACTCCAACGCACAACCTCAAACTGACGCCCGTCTTTTCCCTTTTCGTTCATCTGGGTCGACCAAAGGGGCATTGTTCGGCCGCGCCTGACCAAATCTGGCTAGTGCGCCCAACCAGCCGAGGCGCCAGAATTATTTGCAAGAAACAATAAAATCAAAAATTAGGGCCCGCCCCCATAGTCATGCCAATGACTATAGTCCATGCCGGCCAAAGTGCCAGCGGCCGGTATACATGGAGTTAATTGCATGGAAGCACCACAATTGGGGAAGAACGTGCAGACTTGTACAAGATTGCTAATTTTCGCATGACAGCATCAACTTTGGGGCGAGCCGTTGCAAATAACGCTAAAAGTCGTGTTTACACGTATTGAAGTCTGAGCTGAGCGGTCGGGCCCACCTGTCCGGTGCCACGGTGGCCAAACGGCGCGTGCCCACGCGCTGACGAGGATGAAGCCGGCTCGGTCGCTCTTAGCTCGTTCTGGTCGAACCGGTTCGTCCTCCCCGACCCCCATCTCTCCCCTCGAACCCTAGGTCGCCCGAGCGGTTATGGCGTCGGCGCCTTCGGCAGGCGGCGACGAGGGCGTAGACGGCGGCGGAGACATCCCTTGCTTACGTAGAGGCCCGGATGGTGGAATCTACGGCGACAGTGACGACATCCGCAGCGGCGACGACTCCAGCTCTGCGTACTCCATCTACGACAACGATCTTTCGGAGGCGTTGCTATCCATGGAGCAGCGGTTGCGGATGGCGTAACTTTGGGTGGTGAATCCTAGCGGTAGCCATTAATGGACACATGGAATCGGCGGCGTGCTGTAAGTATCCTAGGCTACCCTCTTCCTCCTCAGATTTCTGCAATTGTGGATTAGGGTTTGTTCATCCTCTTATTTTTAACAAATTTTAGTCCAATTAAAGTATCTGAGCCTCAAATATGCTAGGGTAGTTCATCATCTGCCTTATAACCCTAGCACTCCCCTAGCAGCAACAAGTCATTTTCATGCTCTGTTTGTTCATCCTCTGTTTATCCTCTGCTTCATAACCCTAGTAGTAGATTTTTTCCTTGTTTTACATTAATTCGCTAGTGTACTCTGAAATTTGCTAGGGTAGTTCATTGCTTCCTCTCGAATAAGTTCAGATGTTTATTTAACAGGTTAATCTTTGGCTAGGGTACTACACTGCCTCTTAGCTATTTTATCTTACCGTGTACTGAAATTTCCTAGTGTTACTTTAATTTGGCAGGTCCAAAATTTGCTTGTGTTACTTTAATTGATTTATCTTACTGTTAACTGAAAGAGGAAACTATATTGATTCATGTTCTGTTAATTGTAACAGTAAATTTATTTGAAATTTCCTTTCTTTTGTAGTATCCATGTCTCGTGGGTGAACACGATCACCTATGGGGCCATGAGCCCCTTTTGTGTTCGGCAAGGGGGACATCACGTTGCACAAAGAGCGGAGGCCATGAAGCAGCACGATGACGGTGACACTGGTGGTTTTTACCCTGGTTCGGGCCGCTGGGAACATTCCTCTTGGAACCTTGATTTATATGCTTGGCTTGGTCTTCTTGATCGGCTCCTTGACCTCACGAAGAGCGGTTCTTTTTAGCTTGGCCTTTGTGTTACGCGTTGGTGCGGTGTTGAATATATAACTGCCAGCACGCCTGCGTATAGGTCTGGTCAACAAATGCACATGTTTGTTGCACCGACAAGAGCCCCCGGGTCTGGCCCATATGTGCTGCCGGGCATCGTTGGGGTAGACCCCAACAAATACACATGCGAACACTTTGGCCATACTACAATGGGATCCATGTCTTCCTGGATATCTTCCTTGCTTCTTCATTAACCTGTGATTGAATCAGTTTTCGATTTTCCTGCGAGTCATGCTGAACCACGTGGGGTTATCCACGTTGTGGCCCGCGGGCCATCCACGTTCACAGGGAGGTAACTGCCATTTTACACATCCCACTACTCCTGCCATTTCCGCCACGTACGCCGCATGCATTGCGCAAGGTTGGTGGCGGACGCGTAGAGCGTGGGAATGAGTACCATAGCAGAAAGCCCAGCACCGTGGATAGGCGCATGAGGGCGGTCGTCAATTCTGGACGTTGTTAGCAACGTAGAGGGACCGGATTGGTAGAGTGGGACGGTTGTCTCCTGGGCGGTGAGGAGCCGCCCTCGGCATGCTCCACTATAAAAGGAGGCATGGGGGAAGAGCTCACCCACACACATCCTCTCCTTCTTCTTCTTGCGTCCTTCTCCCACTATGGCGAGGGGAAGAGAACGCGGTCGAGCTCCAGTAATGGCGACAAGGGTCTCTTCTCGGCAGCGCCTTCCTACCTCTGCTAGAGATGAAGTGGCAGAATCCAGTGCACAAGGTGGTGCCGCAGGACGGGGGCGCGGCCGGCGTGGCGCTCGGGGCCGAGGAGGACGCGGGTGGCGGCCCTGCTACTCCCCCTCTAGTTGTTCCTGCTCCAATGGAAGGCCACATCCGGGACACGCCGCTGGAGTTCATTGTCAGGCTGCACGAGCCTCCGCATAGCCGTCTTCGGCTTCCTACTCCTTTTGCAAGGGTAATGGAGGTTGAACAGCCGTACACATTGAAGCTGCACATGAGGGTTGCTGGTGGCAACATGCGGGCGGACGTGGAGTTCCCCGCGCCTCATGTCATGCTTCTCCAGCGTGGCTGGAAAACCTCGCTCGTGCCCATAGCTTGGTAGAGGGGCACGTCCTCCATTTTAAGTTAAAGGAGGCAGACCTGCTCTCCATCAAGGTCTTTGGGCATTTGGGTACTCGCTTAGGGTGCTGCGCGGAGAGCTCAACCAACGACGAAAGATCTTCCTCGAGCGACAGCGACGAGGAGGACAGTGACGGTGATGACGACGACGCCAACTAGAGGACGGCGGCTCAGACTCCAGCTGAGCGTCGGCCGCACCATCACCGTCAGCTAGGCGCCAGCAGCACCATCATCAGCACCTGGCCTTCTCCCTGACAAAGCGATTTGCCGGGGTGTTGGGTTTGGATGCCTCCGCCTTCTCTAGTTGGAATCCGGCAGGCTTCCTCGTGGACTCCGGCTTCGTCTTCCCTGCCGATGTCCCTCATGTCGCGTTCTGTTAGTCCCGGCGGTGGTGACCAGGGCATTGCCTATCCGCTACTTCCGTCCGTCGTCTTCGTCCTCGCCCTCCCGATTTTGTTAGGCTGCGTCCCGCAGGCCCTGACGAGGTCAGGCCGAGCTTCTGCCCAAGCACTTCTTTTGCCCTCTTCACCTCCCACTATAGCTCCTAGGAGGAGAGGAAGAAGAAAGGCATTACGGGGCACTTATCTTTTTTCAATTCAAAAGATGTAGGCATCCGCCAAACTTCAGTTTAAATTATGTAATCCCCCACCCATATTTGTACCATGTATGGTCTGTACTTGTTCATCTGCGTATTAATGAAAAAAGATATGCTTGTCGAGTGTTTACGCATGTATCATGTCCATGCTGAGGAATGATTCCTCATTATTTCCCAATAAACAAATCTTTCCGGTAAGATATTCTTGCCGCCAGTCCCTTCCCACGCTGCCGCAGGAATCGACCTGATGGTTTGGGAGCGTGGAAGGGAACCGTCCCCTTGTTAACCCTTCTCCAAATGCTACTGCAACCACCCTAACTGAAGTAATACTTCGAATCAAAAAAGGCTGGGAGCACAAATGTTGAGGGTGATAAGGTTTTTCTACGCACAAGTTTTTCACATAGAGGTACACTATGGATGGCTAGGGGAACTTATCTGCTTTACATTGCCGGGGGTCGATATGCAAGCTTGTTATCACTTTTTCTCATTGGGAGTTTATCCGCTGCAGGGGGCCTGTAGTTAGTATAGGGGAAAAAATAGCAGCATACGACCCTCTCTAAATGATCATAGAAAAGGCATACTAAAATAAACATGCATGCAAGTTCTAGGCGCCAACGCTTCGTTTTATTATCTTTGCACAGGGTCCGCGGCTGGCTTTGTACAAAAGGTTACATGCACATCGGCAAGGCTTGTACAAAAGGCGGTTGCTAGGGCTGAGCCCAGCAGCCGCACCTTACGATGGAACTTGCGAAGATGCTCAATATTCCATGAGTTTTGCACTTTAATGCCATCTTCGGTCTCCAAACGGACTGTGCCAGGTCTGGTGACTTGTGCTACCCGGTAAGGGCCTTCCCACTTTGGCGTCAACTTGTTGGAACCCTTGGCGGATTGAACACACCTAAGGACAAGGTCGCCTTCCTCAAGGCTCCGAGCATGAATCCTGCGGCTATGATAGCGACGTAGGGCTTGCTGTTAGCGTGTAGCATGCACAACGACCCGAAGATGATCCTCCTCAAGGAGCACGGCATCGTCATGCCGAAGCTGCTCTTGCTCTACTTCATCGTAGGCAAGTACTCGAGGTGACTCGTATATTAGTTCCGTGGGGAGCACTGCTTCTGCCCCATACACCGGGGAGAAGGGAGTCTGGCTGGTGGCTCGTTTTGGTGTCGTACAGAGGGATGAAAGGACCACCAGCAGCTCATCAATCCAACGTCTGCCGCATTTCTGCAACTTATCAAAATTTCTCGTCTTGAGCCCACGTAGTACTTCAGCATTCATCCTCTCATCTTGCCCACTGCTCCGGGGATGAGCAACAGAGGCGAAGGAGACCTTGCTCCCAAGGTTTCGAACGTATTGCATGAAGGTGTGTCTTGTGAGTTGGGTGTTGTTATCGGTAATCACTCTGGTGGGTACTCCAAAATGGCACGCCAATCCTTTCATGAACTTAACAGCTGATTGTGCCGCCACCTTCCTCACCGATTCCACTTCTGGCCACTTTGTAAACTTGTCGGTTGCGACGTACAAGAATTCAAAGCCCCCGGTAGCATGGGGGAAGGGGCCCAATATATCGAGCCTCCAGATCGAAAATGGCTAGGATAAAGGGATCATTTGAAGATCTTGAGCTGGTTGATGGATGTACTTGGAGTGAAACTGGCAGGCTTCACATTTGGTGACTAGCTCAGTTGCATCATGGAGGGTTGTGGGCCAGTAGAAACCTGCTGGAAGGCTTTTCCGACCAGGGCTCTTGATCCAATGCGAGAGCCACACATACCCCCATGTATCCCCGCCAACAACTTGAGCCCGTCTTCCTGGCAGATGCACTTCAATTTCACCATGGTTGGCCTCTTTTTGTACAGAGTGTCATCGACAAACTGGTACATACTGGATCGTCGGGCTATTATTTCAGCTTCTTCTTGCCCTTTCGGGAAGTTCTCTTGTTTGAAGGAAATGGACTATGTGCTATGCCCAAGTTGGAGCCCGCAGCTCGACAACAAGGAGTAAAGGCATCTCTTCATTCGTGGGAGCACTCCCTTCGACCGAAAATATTTGTGGTTCTGCAGGAGGGTGCAGCTCACCAACTAAAGTTGGGTTACCCCTTCCATCCCCCCCTATCGGCAGCTTCGGGAAGTTTTGCTGGAAAATGCTTGTCGGAGTTCAACTTTCTTCTTTTCCTGGCCATCGTTGAAGGGGCACTTATGGTTGAGTTAGATGGAGGACAAAAGTCCCTGGTTCCACAAGGAGCTTTTGCGCGGCGCACTTTGACAAGTGATCGGCGATGTCATTTCCGTTCGCGGCACGTGCTTCGCTTGCAACCCATCAAAGTGTTCTTCCAAATTTCTCACTTCCTCCACATATGCCTCCATCAACGGGCTCTGATAATCTTTGTTAACTTGCCTTACTACTAGTTGAGAATCTCCATGAATGATTAGTTTCTTGATTCCCAACTCCACCGCAATTCTGAGTCTGGCAAGGAGCCCCTCATACTCAGCAGTGTTGTTGGTGGCCTTCTTCTGGGGAAAGTGCATTTGTATCACATATTAGAGGTGTTCTCCTGTGGGCACGACAAGAAGCACACCGGCTCCGACGCCCTTCAATGAGAAATCACCATCAAAATACATGATCCACTCCCGAGGCGCCTCCTTGCCGGGGAGAACTGTCGCTGATACTTCTTCGTCTGGGGTGGGCGTCCATTATGCAATGAACTCTGCCAATGCTCTGCTCTAAATAGTTGAAGTGCTCTCATATTTTAAGCCAAAGCTTGACAATTCTAGTGCCCACTCTACTATTCTACCCGTGGCTTCAGGATTCCTCAATATGCGCTTGACCTAGACCCCTGTAACAGGGAGCTGACAAAGTACAATGTCCGCTGCACCACTTTCTTCCCTACCGCGGTTTTGGCATTGCTTTCGCTGGCTAGCTCTGCCTCCGTCTGATCTGTGTCCAATCCTACCACGACTGGTTCAATTCCATCTCCGGATGATACAGTTGATGCGGCTGCTTCCTCATCCACTTCTCCTTGCACCACTAGTGCTGCACTAACCACTTGATTCGTTGCCGCTAAGTATAGCAACAACGGTTCTTGTGGTTTAGGCACGACTAAGGTGGGAGCAGAGGAAAGGTAAGTTTTCTAGTCTTGCAGCACTGCTTCTGCTTTCGAGGTCCACTTCACCGGGCCTGCCTTCTTCACGATTTTGAAGAAGGGCAAGGCATGCTCGGCAGACCTGGATATGAATCTACTCAGTGCGGCAACGCATCCAGTAAACGCCTTACATCTTTAATAGTCTTGGGTGCTTGATTTGCTTGATTGCCCTGTTCTTGTTGGGGTTTGCCTCTATCCCCCACTGGAACACAAAGAAACCAAGGAGCTTGCGGGATGGGACACCAAACACACATTTTTCAGGGTTTAGCTTCAAATTGATCTTGCGCAGATTTGCAAAGGTCTCTTCCAAGTCTTGGATGAGAATTGATCTATCCCTGGTCTTGACCACTATATCATCCATATAAGCTTCTACATTCTTGTGCAATTGGGGTTCGAAGCTAATCTGCACTGCCCTTGCAAAAGTAGACCCGATGCTCTTTAACCCAAAGGGCATTCATACAAAGCAGTACGTGCCACATGGAGTTATGAATAACGCGGTCTTCTACTCATCTTCCTTGGCCATGAATATCTGATCGTACCCAGAGTACGCACCCAAGAAGGATAGCAAATCACACCCGGAAGTGGAATCAACAATTTGGTCAATGCGCGGCAGGGGGAAAGGGTCTTTTGGACACGCTTTGTTCAAATATGTGAAATCAATGCAAAGCCTCCATTTCCTGTTTGCCTTACACACTATCACTGGATTCGCTAACCAAGTTGTATGTAGTACCCCTCTAACCAACCCAGCTGCTTCAAGTTTCTTGATTTCCTCGGCAATAAAATGCTTCTGCTCCAAAGCTTGCTTTCTGACCTTTTGCTTGATGGGCCGAACATGAGGGCAGACAGCAAGGTGGTGCTCGATTACCTCCCTGGGAACACCGGGGATGTCATATGGTTGCCAAGCAAACACATCGACATTCGCTCGCAGGAAGGCAATGAGCGCGCTTTCCTATTTGTCGCCAAGGGTGGCGCTGATGGCGAATGTACCGTTAGCGCCATCCTGCCTCACTGGAATCCTCTTCATAGCAGGTGAAGCAACCTTGGGTCTCTTGCTAGTGGAACTCTCCGGCAGGTCATCAATAGGTGCAGTGCACTCTAAAGAGGCGTGCTTCTCGGAGTCCTTGCCAGCATCTCTGCTAGCCTTCTTTTCCTTCTTTGTTTCCTTGGTGGGAGCTGGGGCATCAGCTGCCTCAGTTGCTATCGCATCCCGGTACATCTTGTCCATACATATGATTGCATCTTTCTTGTCTGATGGGATGGAAATGACGCCCATCGGCCCTGGCATCTTCAAAGTGTTGTAGGCATAGTGGGATGCTGCCATGAACTTTACCAGAGCTGGACGACCAAGGATCCCATTGTAAGGCAAAGGAAGTTAAAAAACGTCAAACACGACCCTCTCGGTCCAGTAGTTTAGTTCGCCGCCAAATCTCATAGGCAATGTGATCTTCCCCTTGGGCCAGCTCCTGTCGGGGTTGATTCCTTGGAATGTACCTGTGGCCTTGAGTTCTTCATCATGAATCTATAGCTTTCTGACCACCTTAGGGGAAATCAAATTTAGCCCAGCCCCACCGTCAACTAGCATCTTTGTGACCTTGAGGTTGTGGATCGTTGGAGAAATCAACAACGGCAAACACCCTACCGCAGTAGTGCAGTCAGGATGATCCTCTTCGTCAAAGATGATAGGCATGCGGGACCTTATGTGGCCTTTAGGAATCCGCACCTGGCTCCATGGCATTGACTTCATGTACCCATTGCTTGAGCTGCCAATGAGAGGGAGTGCAAGAACGCAAGTCCATCAATGCACATGGCTTCAGCTGCCTTCTAGAATTCTTATTCGTTGGTTCCTTCCTCTTATTCTTCATTACTCCCATCATCTCCTTCTTTCTTTTCACGTCCCCTAGCAGATTTTTCCTTCTGCTGTGGGGCCTTGCCACGGCAGCCTCCTCTACCACCACGACCCTTCCTGCCAACACCTTCTTGGCTTCTCTCCCTGTCACGCTTCTCGTATTTAGCCGTTTTCTTTTCAACCATTGCTCAAGTTGATGGCACTCTTGGAGATCATGGCCTTTCGTGCGGTGGATCTTTCAGTATGGCCCGTCAGATTGCCTGGCCTTCTCCGCAGCCACGGCCTCATGGCAATCAGCACACGTAGTAGCTCCTTTGCAGGTGGCCTCGGTGTTGGTATTCTTGCTGGCACTAGGATCACCAGAGCTCTCAACGGCCAGCACTGCCTTTTCTTTGCGCTTCCTATTGCGCCTTCGATTCCTCCCCTTCGGGTTGGCGGCACCGTCAACGTCATCTGAGTCGATTTCTATGCCATCCTCCTCACCGGGGAGTCGCCTCCCTTCTTCAGCTTGAGCATACTCATCCGCCAAGGTGTACAGCTTGTTGACGGTCTTGGGAAGTCAGACATTCATCTTGGCCCGCATCCTTCGGTTGCACACATTCGAATGGAACACGGCATTCACGGTTGCAGGGTGTATCCCTGGAATGTTACAGTGCACTCGACTGAACCTCTGTATATACTTACGCAGGTCCTCTCCTTCCTTCTAAGGAAGGACCTGCAGATCACTGGGCTGTCCAGGCTCTTGTTGGCCATCTGTGAAGGCGCCAACAAACTCATTGCACAAGTCTGCCCATGACGAAATGGAGTTTTCCGGCAGGTGCATCATCCATGATCTCACATTCGGCTTAAGTGCCAAAGGGAAATAGTTGACAAAAACCTTCTCACCTCTGCCTCCGGCGGCTTAAATAGCAATTTTATAAATGCTCAAAAACTCTATCGGGTTTAACTTTCCGTCATATTTTTTGGTAGTTTAGGCTTGAAGATGCGGGCAGATGGCCAGCGGAACTGCCATAGCTCATGAGTGAAGGTAGGGCACCCAACCTCGAAAGGCAAATACCCGCCAGCACCGGGTGCGGGCTCATCATCGTCTGGGCCAGTGCACCTGTCGGACTGATGGCGTGCCTCTCAGCATCACTCTATGGTGACTCGTGCATCTTCCTTCCGCCGGTCTTCTAGAACTCGCTGCTGATCATGATGGGTTTGTGGGTCAGACGAAGCCATCGATGTCTCATTGGGCTGGTCGACTCGTTGGGCTCGCCGAAGTTTCCATTGGGTCTATTATAACGGAGGGGATTGCACCATCGGTGTAGCCCTCTCAACGCAGCCAACGTCTCGAGCCGCCGTCACCGTTTGTCGGCATCACGACAGCTCTTCATGCTATGATTTAACGGCCTTAGCAAAGCCAATCAAACTCTGGATGGTGGCCCTGCACTCATCCATCTTGTCAGCCATTGGTGGGAAGTTCAACAGGAGCTGGGCTCGTGTCATTCTTCTGCAGCCATGCTTGGCATGGCCAGCGAGGCAGACCGCAACGTCGCTCGACTCCTGGAAGAACCAGTAGGAGCGTCGTCGCGTTCTTGCCATCATGGACTAGTCGCCAAAGTAGTCTGGTGATGAGTGGGCTGTGCTTAGGGGTCGGCAGCTCCATTCGACGGTCCGCTCTGCCTGTCTCGTTCTCGGCAAGGTGTGCGCCTCGTGGCCATGCCCATAGTTGGCGGAACTAGAGGATCGTGGGATGCGCCAGAGCGGGCGTCATTGTTGCGACTGCGCCCACTAGTGCGGCGGGGAGGTCGAGTCTAGTTGTTCGCTCCCTCCACAACTTTTGGGTCCAGCTCGCCAGGGTGCTACTGATGTCACCCGTCCCCAGTGTTTCCCGCTCAAGCTTCGGCTGCGGGGGGCACAACGGTGGCGCCGTCTGCGCCGGTTGTGTCGCCCGTGACACCCGCCTCACCCAATGCTGCCGTGATGCCTAAAGTGTCCATGGTTACGTGTGAGGGTGTAGAGACCAGACCTCAAACAGTCCGATCTCTGTGCATCAGTGTCATCCCTTGATCGGTAATGCTGACACGCACAGTACTTGAGGATTTATAACAGAGTAGCAATCACACACTTATTACATCGAATGTCTCAAAAGAGAACTTATTACAATAATATGGCTTAAGGCCATCTAAAAACGATAACATCAGAAGGCTTGGAAGATAAAGTGAGTCCATCAACTCCAACGGCATCACTGAGTGAAAGACAACGACCTATGGCACCTTACTCGTCGTCTGAAATGTCTGCAACATGAAACATTGCAGCCCGAAACGGGTCAGCACATGGAATATGCTGGCAATGTAACACATAGAGAGTAATGAACAGAATAAATACTATCACTACATGCATATATGGCTGGTGGAAAGCTCTACGGTTACAGTTTTGCATAAAGCCAATTTTCCCTACAACAAAGGAATACAATTTTATTTAACTATCATGGTGGTTGTTAAACATTGAGAAGGTTCCTCCAACTCAATCCCAATTAAGCATCATCATTAACCCAATCAAATTAAATTTAGAGTGATGAGATCAACATGATAATCCAAGAACTAGATACTCAAAACGTCCATAACCGGGGACACGGCTAACCATGATTAGTTTGTACACTCTGCAGAGGTTTGCGCACTTTTCCCCACAAGACTCGAATACATCTATGGTCGGAGATTCGAGACACAGTCTTTCTGAAGCATTAACTCTCTACTCTGGATAGACAGTACCACCTACAACCCACTACATCTGCTAGTCTACCTCTTCAAGAGCTTCATGCAACTTACAAAACTATGCCAGAGCCCATATTGGCTTGTGGCTGCACATGGAAGTTTCTAGCATGAATTATCTTATGATCCCTTTGAGTCTGGGTGGCGGACTGTAGGATGATCACACGGGTACTCCGGGATATCCTAGGACAACACTGGATTCTCCAGGTGCCCTGACAACCACTGGGTACTCCAGGGTGCCTCAAGCAATCCACCCAGATGTGTATTTAAGTAGCCACCTTAAGTAAACCATTAAATAATAATGCTCACATCTGTCTTGAATCACTTGATCCAAACCACGCCTATGAGCATAGTATAGCAGTATAAGCATAACGTAAAAGTTACTCCCAAAGGTTTGATAACAAACAAGTAATAGGTTCTACCTCATCGTCTACTTCCCAAAACCCACATATTAATCAGATCCTAAGCATGCAATTGTTTGAGGATTGATCTAAAGCAATAAAACTGGGTAGTAAAGAGGTATGATCAAAGTGTTACTTGTCTTGCAGATGATCCGTGAAACCTAGAGACTCGTAGTAGCACGCTTCGCACTCCGGGTACTCTACCGCAAACAAACAAGCATACAATAAGCACTCAACTAGAAACACGGGCAAAACTCAAATAAGAGATCTAACCAGAAAGTTCAACTTAAGAACTCCGGTTTGCCAAAAGAATGAAATCAAACGAAGCAACGAAACTCAAACTACGAAATAAACAAGATCCGTTTACTAATCTGGACTAAAGTCAAATTTTACAATACCAAAATCTTGTTCAAGTTGTTTAAACAGAAAGAGGGCTCCGAGACAAAGATCTAGGCGCTTGAATCGCCTAATTTCGATAAACGAGCGAAAAGATAAACTAAAACGAAAATCAGGGTAGAAATCGCGATCGAAAATAATCACGGAAAAACCCTGGAAAAAGAAAACTAACGTACAGGCTAACGAATGAACGTTCGCTGTCTGCGGCTAATGAGTGAAAACCGTTCGTTAAAACGAACGTACGAATGGGCGTTCGCTAAATAACTAAACCGGAAAAGAATAAAACCGATCTAAAAAATAAAATAACCGGGGTTTCTAAAAAAACCAAACGGTTTTTCTTCGAAAACCAGCGGTAACCTCGGGACGGGCGGCGGCGGCGGCGGGAACTCCGGCGGCGGCGGCGAGCAACTCTGGCGGGGCGGCGGGGTCGGCGGCGAGGCTACTGGTGGCGGCGACGGCGGGGTGCGGGCTGGGGCGGGGCTAGGGTTTGGGGCGGCTCGGGCCTCGCCTCTTAAAGGTCGGCCGGGCTGGAGTCCTAGTCAGGCACGAGCCGGCTAGGTCGGTTGACTTAAAAAAAAATAAAAAATCCACATAGAAAAATGAAGAAAAGAAATACTAAACGGACTCCAAAAATCCTGAAATAAGTTTTCCCCGTCCTCTAAAAATATAGCGGACAACGTGAACATTTTTTGGGCCTCTAATGCAATTTTGAAAAACACATTTTTTCCTAATTCAAATAAAATAGCGATAAAACTCCGAATAAAATTCTTCTTTGATTTTATATTTAACCTCCAATATTTCTTTATTTTGGGGAAGCATTTTATCCCCTCTCTTTTATTTTTATATAAGAAATATTTGAAAAGAAAATAATTAAAATCAAATTATCCTCTTTCTAAAATTTGAGAAAAACTCAAATATGAAAATAACGAAATCTCCAACTCTCTTCGTGTGTCCTTGAGTTGCGTAGAATTTCTAGGAAAACCCAAAATGCAATAAAATATGATATGCAATGATGATCTAATGTATAATATTCCAAATTGAGATGAATCTCGCCATCGAGATTCGGGTTGGCTAGAAAATAGGTGAGGGTGGTCCTTCCGTAGGTCTTCCTCTCGTTCCCAGGTGGCTTCATCCTTGGTATGGTGGCTCCACTGAACTTTGCAAAACTTGATAACCTTGCTGCGTGTGACTCGGCTGGAAAACTCGAGAATCTTGACTGGTTTCTCCTCGTAGGTCAAATCGCTATCCAACTGAATCGCTTCCAATGGCATTGTATCTCTCAGTGGAATGTCAGCCATCTCTGCGTGGCACTTCTTCAACTGGGAAACGTGGAACACATCGTGAACTCCTGACAATCCTTCGGGCAATTCCAACTTGTAAGCAACTTCTCCCATACGCTCCAAAACTTTGTATGGTCCCACAAAACATGGTGCTAACTTTCCCATAACTCCAAATCGCTTAACTCCTCGAAGTGGGGACACACGAAGATAAACTCTGTCTCTAACTTCGTAAACTGTCTCCTTGCGTTTTGAATCCGCATAGCTCTTCTTCCTAGACTGGGTTACCTTGAGCCTATTGGAAATCAGCTTAACCTTCTCTTCAGACTCTTTAATCAAATTCGGTCGAAACAACTTATGGTCTCCAACTTCATCCCACAACAACGGGGTCCTGCACCTCCTTCCATACAAAGCTTCGAAAGGGGCCATCTTCAAACTGGCTTGATAACTGTTGTTGTAAGAGAACTCTGCATAAGGCAAATTGTCATCCCAACTAGATCCATAATCTAGTGCATAAACTCTCAACATGTCCTCCAGAATCTGATTGACTCTCTCGGTCTGCCCATCAGTCTGTGGATGAAAGGATGTACTCAACTCTAGCCTGGTACCCAAAGTCTCATGCAACTGATTCCAAAACTTTGAGGTAAACTGGGTTCCTCTATCTGATACAATGGTCCTCGGAACTCCATGCAGACATACGATCCTAGTCATGTATATCTTTGCCAACTTAGCACTAGTGTAAGTGGTCTTCACTGGGATGAAATGAGCTACCTTCGTCAACCGATCGACTACAACCCGTATCGAGTCATAGCCTGAAGGAGTCCTAGGAAATCCCGTGATAAAATCCATGCCTAGCTTATCCCACTTCCATTCGGGTATCGGCAATGGCTATAGCAATCCTGTTGGCTTCTGACGCTCTGCCTTCACTCTCTGACATACATCACAAACTGCTACATACTCCGCAATATCCTTCTTCATTCCGGTCCACCAGAAACTGTCCCTCAAATCCAGATACATCTTGGTATTTCCTAGGTGAATCGAATACGGCGAATCATGGGCGTCCTGTAAAATCAATGTCCTGATCTCTTGGTCATTAGGCACATATACGCGGTCCTCAAACCATAAGGTATCATGCTCATCCTCACGAAATCCTTTAGATTTTCCTTTGCTCATCCTTTCCTTTATCTCGGCAATCTCCTTGTCCGTCTTCTGAGCTTCTCTGATCTTATCCATCAAAGTAGACTGGATTTCCAATGCTGCTACATAGCCTCTCGGAACTATCTCCAAAAATAGCTCGTGAAGATCCTCTGCTAACTCCTTGGGTAACTCTCCGGTCATGAGCGTGTTGACATGACTCTTGCGGCTCAACGCATCGGCTACTACATTAGCCTTTCTGGGATGATAATGCAACCTCATATCATAATCCTTGATGAGCTCCAACCATCTCCTCTGCCTGATATTCAAATCCTTCTGCGTGAAGATATACTACAAACTCTTGTGATCCGTGTACACCTCACAATGGTTTCCGATGAGAAAATGTCTCCATGTCTTCAACGCATGCACTACGGCTGCTAACTCCAAATTGTGCGTAGCATAATTCAACTCATGGGGTTTAAGCTGTCGTGAGGCATATGAAACAACTCTTCCCTCCTGCATCAGCACTGCTCCAAGTCCTCGACGAGAAGCGTCGCAATACACTTGATAATCCTTGCGTTGATCTGGAAGAATCAACACTGGAGCTGTAACCAAACATTTCTTCAGCTCCTGAAAACTGGCCTCACATTCCTCAGTCCATTTGAACTTGGTGTCCTTCTTCAACAACTCCGTCATGGGCTTCACAATCTTCGAGAAATTCTCAATGAACCTCCCGTAGTATCCTGCGAGTCCAAGAAAACTCCGGATCTCTCCAGCTGACGTGGGTGCTTCCCAATTTGTCACAGTGACAACCTTTGTGGGGTCTACTGCTATTCCTTCTCCGGATATAACATGTCCGAGGAATCCAACTTCCTTCAACCAAAACTCACACTTACTGAACTTGGCATATAACTGATGTTCTCTGAGCTTCCCAAGTACCAAACGTAAATGCTCCTTATGCTCCTCTTCATTCTTCGAGTAAAACAGAATTTCATCAATGAACACCACGACGAACTTATCCAAAAACTCCATAAACACCTTGTTCATCATGTTCATGAAATAGGCAGGCACGTTAGTCAGACCAAAAGACATAACGGCATACTCATATAGCACGTTAGGCAGGCACGTTCTCGAATCTTTAGCTGGTGGTATCCTGATCGTAGATTGATCTTGGAAAATACTTTAGCTCCTTGCAACTGGTCAAACAAACCATTGATCATAGGCAGTGGGTACTTGTTCTTGATCGTTACTTCATTCAATCCATGATAATCAGAAACCATCCTCAACGATCCGTCCTTCTTCTCCACTAGAAGTACTGGTGATCCCCAAGGTGACGAACTTGGGCGAATATAGCCTTTATCCAGTAACTCCTTAATCTGCTTCTTAATTTCCTCCAAATCCTTTGCGGGCATCCTGTACGGTCTCTTAGATATTGGCCCTGTGCCTGGCAAAAGCTCAATCAAAAACTCAATATCTCTATCCAATGGCATGCCTGGCAACTCGTCTGGAAATACATCAGGGAAATCCTTCACCACTGGTACTTCCTCCTGTACAACTCCTGATAAGGAATTCACTTGAGTCCTCTTCAGCACATGTCGGGATACATACTTGATCTCTCTTCCTTCTAGGATGGTGAGCAAAATAGACTTACTGACGCAGTCAATGTTCCCTACATACTTCGACAACCAATCCATGCCTAATATTACATCCAGTCCTTGTGACTCCAATACTATTAGGTCTGAGGGGATGTCACATCCTAGCTAGTCCATGCATTAGAGTGTTGCATCATGTCTACTTTCATCAGAAACTTGAATTGGGGAAGCCAGAACCCCTCTGAATTCAACTAAGGCTTACTAAAAATATTTTCAATGAACCTTAAATGCCCTTCTAAAAAGTTCACCCTATTTGTCTTGGGTTAGAACCTCTGGCAAAATTGGTGCACATTTTTCTAGGCCAACAGAAGGTCATTGAATTAAATCATATGCAAATTGCATTTGGGCATTTAAATGCTAGTAAATATTTTGAATGCTCAAATAATTCTGAAAATAAGTGTGGGCTGTTGGAGATTTTCTAAACAGAGCCTCTGATTATTTTCAGGATTTTTAGAAGTGCCTAACTATTTTTAATAAAGCCACAAACTTACAGAAAAATAGAAAAAGAAAAACAAAGCAAACCAGTGGCTTACTTGGCGCCCACCTGGCAAGCCCACCTGCCGGCCCAGCCCAGCCACCGCTCCAGCGAGCTGCTTGGCTCGGCCAGGCAGGCAGCCAGGTGCTCAACGTCGGGACCAGCGCGTGCCACGCAGCTGCCCGCCGCCCTGCTTCCTCCCCTCGCTGTTTTGCCGCCCTGGGTCGGTCACCCACTCCTCCCCGGAGCTCACAAACACACCCTTTCCTCCCCAGCTCCTGTCCCTCGCTCTTCGG
This sequence comes from Triticum timopheevii, assembly GCA_963921465.1. Taxonomy (NCBI): domain Eukaryota; kingdom Viridiplantae; phylum Streptophyta; class Magnoliopsida; order Poales; family Poaceae; genus Triticum; species Triticum timopheevii. The sequence goes on along the minus strand of OY997274.1, from coordinate 441,147,881 downwards.
CATCATGGCCGACGCTGCCGCGCCCGCGCCACCGTGATAACCGCGCTCTCCGTCGTCCTTGCGCCACGCCACCGTGTCCAGAAGCTCCGCCGCCCTCCTCTTCTTCGAGCAAGCCGAGCCCCGAGCGCTCGCTTGCCCCGAAGCCACTGCACCGACCTCGCCCGACTCCGTCACCACCGAAGATCCCCTTTGCTGTCACCGCCGCAACAGCTCGTCCCCGACCGCGCCGTCTGCTTCTACGTGACCGCCGTGAGCCCAGCTACCTCCTTCCCCTTCTTGTTCTGGCTCTCGAGCCCTGCATCGACTGCATGAAGCTTCACTGCACGCGCCACCACCGAGCTCGTCGCCGACGTGTCTCCGGCCAACCACCGGCCACACCACCGTGTCTAACACACTCACTGCATCCCCAGGAGCCAAACGCACCACCCCACGCGCCTCGCTATGCCCCGTAGCCTCGGGTTCAACTTCACCCGACTCCGGCGACCGCCAAGGTCGACGCCGGCGACGTTCCCGGCCACCCCGAGCTCAACCGCCACCACCAAGCGCTGCGGCTTGCTTCCAGCTACGCGTAGATGCCCTCCGCCACTCTTTTGGTCGCCGGAACGCACTAATGCACCCTCACCGCTGCGTCTGGCCTCGCCGGCGGCTAAATGCCGGTGGGTTTGACCCTTGACTTTAACTGGGTGGGCCCAGTTTGACTCCTCTGAGTCTATGACAAGTGGCCCCCTCTGCTAATTAACCAGGATTAGTATTAACTAAAATTAGTTAGTTTAAATAACTGCTAACACGCGGGACCCACTAGTCAGGTTGACCTGGACGTCCCCTTTGACCACTGACGTTACCCTCATGCATTGCTGATGCAATAACTAATTTCTGGATTTATTTTTTATATAGAAAATTCCAGAAATTGTTGCAAACTTCAAAAATTCGTAGAAATTAATCTGTAACTCGAAATGCAAAGATTTATATATGAATTTTGATCAGAAAAATTCAATCTATCCATTGGTAGTGGTTTCATGCATGACAGAACAAGTTAAACTTGTTGTTTAAGCAATATAAGATAATGCACTAATATGGCTATGTTAAATGAACTAACATTCGAATCTTTGAAATCAAATGAGTTCATTCTTTTCTGTTTTAGCTTGCATTAGGCCAAGACACATTCATATTGCCATGTCATAGCATGCATCATATTGTTGCATATCGTCATGTGTTGATTATGTTTGGTGTGTCTTTCGTGGTAGGTTCTGCCTCCGAGGATAACCCCGAATATCCGTCTGAAGGGCAGTACCCTACAACCACTACATCAGGCAAGCAACCCATTCATCATTCTGATACAAACCCATGATCTTGCTTATGCTCTTGTTTACTGCATTAAGAGAACGCGATTCGAACTGCTGTGTGTTGCGGTAGTTGAACCCACTTCCTTTGCATGACCTGTCATTGCCACAGTAACTAGATGAAACCCACTAGCATGTGTAGGAGTTGATTGAGCCATATTTGTGTTTCCTACCATGCTATGCTTGCTATGCTTAGAGTTGTGTCAGGTCTGGCTCATCGGGATGATGAACTAGAGTGAAAGGTTGTGACGGTAACGAGAGTGAAGTGTTGAACATGATTTGGTAAAGGTATTGATGAGAGGCCATCTAGGAGTACATGGTGGGTTGTTTCATTGAGGCCGTCCTTAAGAACTGAGATCTGTGTGTGTGATTTAAGACTCAGCTACTACCACACATTGGGATCCATAATTGACCCTCTCGACTTATTAACCACTCTTGTCCTCTGTCCGGGAGTTGCAAAGTAGTTTCTGGTGTTTGTAGTATGCTGGGCGCCGCACGCAGCACTGACCTTAGGGGTGGGCTGTGTTGCGGTAGGCACGTGGCACGGTGTACCGATTCGCCTGTTTGGTGTCTCGGGAACCCCGCACACATCGTTCGGGGCTTTTAGTGGAAACCCCGGCCGGACTCCCTACGGATGGAACCCGAATAGGCGATAAACCTGGAATAGGGACTCGTGTGTTTAGTTAGGTCGTGGCCGACACCCTCGCTGGACTTCCGCTTGAAGGTTTTCGAGTACACGTCGTGTAGCGGCGATAAGTGGTGAGAGCGTGTGTGAAGAAGTACACCCCTGCAGGGTATAAAACTATTCGAATAGCCGCGTCCGCAGTAAAGGACTACTTGGTCACCTATACAGTTCATAGACAAGTAAATGGATACTACTAAAAGCCTCAAGATAAGTGTGAGTACCGCGGATGGCCCTCTCGTAGGTTGACGGGAGAGGATCCACGGTGGAGTATTGTGATGGTGATTAGTGGACTCGTGCACGACAAATGCTTTCCAAGTGGTGTCTCGTAGGATAGCTTAGCCAAGAGTCAAAGCTGGCTTGCTGCAATAACTCCACTACCTTCTTGAGAATGTGCATGTATAGTAGGATTCTGTTGTAAGACTTGCTGAGTACCTCCGTACTCATGTTGCTTTAATTAATGTTTTCAGAAGACAACACCGCCCCCTCCGATGGGTTCTACGTAGACCTTGATGTCGACGAGTGACTAGCCACCCAGGTGGTGATCCAAGACATGTGAAGGGCCGATGTAGATAGAAAGGCTTCGTCAAGCCTTCTTTCTTTTTAGTGTCTGTACTCAGACTAGTTTGCTTCTGCATGTGCTTGTATGTTTGTATGACTTGAGTGTCAGGTCATGTGACCCCTATCTGTATGAACATGTTATATATGGCTCCTCGGAGCCTTTTAAATAAAGTACCTTGAGTTGTAGAGTCATGTTGTGATGCCATGCTGTATTTGCACATATCGAGCATATTGTGTGTATGTTATTGAATTGCTTGGTATGTGTGGGATCTGACTATCTAGTTGTTTATCCTTGGTAGCCTCTCTTACCAGGAAATGTCTCCTAGTGCTTCCACTGAGCTATGGTAGCTTTCTACTGCTCTGGAACACTTAGGCTGGCCTACATGTGTCCTTCTTCGTTCCTGTGTCTGTCCCTTTGGGGAAATGTCACGCGATGAATACCGGAGTCCTGTTAGCCCGCTACAGCCTGGTTCACCGGAGTCCTGCTAGCCCAGTGCTACAGCCTGGATTCACTCGCTGATGACCGACACGTTCGATGCTGGGTCATGGATGCCTGTCCCTGTAAGTTTGTGCCACTTTGGGTTTACGACTAGCCTTGTCAGCCCGGGCTCCTTATCATATGGATGCTAGTGACACTATCATATACGTGTGCCAAAAGGCGCAAACGGTCCCGGGCAAAGGTAAGGCGACACCCGTGGGAATACCGTGCGTGAGGCCGCAAAGTGATATGAGGTGTTACATGCTAGATCGATGTGGCGTTGAGTTGGGGTCCTGACAGCGTTGGCATCAGAGCCGGACTGCCTGTAGGTTCGCTAAGCCAAACTGGTCGATGTCGAGTCTAGAAATGCTTTAGTTATATGTAGGGGAATTGATTGTGGGAGGGAACGTAAGGCTATTTTACTCCTTTACCTTATGCCCTCTGATCTGTGTCATTCTCTTCTCATTCTACGTGGGTTAAGGACTAGGCTCTCTTCTCTCTATCAGGTTCACATGTTACTAATTCGTAGTAACTTATAGGATTGTTGGTTACCAGCCTCAGCTCCATTTCTACCACTTTAGTATATTATCAGTTGAATCAGATCCTTGATATGATGTTGTTGAGTGGTTTTGCAATCTGTTGTGAATGTCTCAAATCTGCTTCTGAACATTTACAGCTGATATGCTGTCCGATTTTCCCTAGAAGTTCTAATGTCTTTGCATTGTGGTTGTGCTTTCAGATGGCCACTCGTGCTCAAAACCAAGTGGTTCGCTGGACCCGGTGCCTCGATGTGCCCGGTCATACGGCTATGTTAGTTCGGGTAATGATCGAGACGGGTTACCGTTGGTATCCCGAATACACTATCGAAGAGCAATTCCGAGACTTTAATCAAAGCCAATATCTCTGCACTGTAAGGATATTTCATTCTTATCCTAGATCTACCGATCCCCTCCACTGTTCCAATGGACTCGGGGTTACTATTGAGATGGTTGTGCAGGATGCTGCCTATTCTATGATGACCATCATGCGAGTCAGGACTGGCCTGCTTTGGAACACCGACTTCCGTTATATGCCAGCTTCACTCCTGGGAGCGCAAGGGTATCTCCAGGCTATATATGCTGACTCCACACATGACGACTCACTAACTCGCACCACTGCCGAGATGCTCGAGGATAAGGACCGAGAGAATCGGGCCTTGAGACTGGAGCTTTTCAACACCCGTGCTGATCATTGGGCCACCTTGACTCGGTTTGCACCGGCTATGCAAGCTGGATGTATGGATACGAGGGATCTGTATCCTGTGAGATCTGCTCTGCCAGACATGCTGGATTGGCGTGATGTGGGAGGCATCACCCCACCCCGTGGTCCCCGCAGGCCACCATTTGTTGGTCCAAGACCTCATCCTAGCCCCTATGGTCCACAAGCTCCTCAAGAACGTCTGTTCCCGGATGCTCACGTTGAACTTCCAGGCTTGGTCGTGACTTCTATGAGGACTACTACGGAGCTGTCTGAGTTAGTAGTAGTTTCACTAGTATTCTAATAGTTGTATTTCCACCGTCCTGCATGACTTGTGGAATATGACTTAGTGTGTATCAATTCCGGAGGTGTAGAAAAATAATGTATAGGAGCTTGGAATGCCTCTGATGAGATGTAACGTCTTCCACCATAGTTGTACTCTAGCCGGGCTTGTACTAAACTATGAATGGTGTGTATGACCATTGGTATATATATGGCAGTTTCTATATTACCATGTCATACGGATGAACATCTCTGCATTCCGTGTTATCCATTACATTCAGCATCTCCTTGCCCAGATTTTGCCATCCTTGTCTAAGCCGCTGTCTTGTTTTCCTAGGATGGTCAACACCCGCAACAACCCTGCTGCTCCGGAGCAGGGTGAAGCCAGCGCAGCTAGGAATGAAAATCTGCCTCAACCGCCTTCTCTGGCCGAAGATATGCTGGAGGCAGAACGAAACAAGCGTGAGACCAACCGCTTGCTGGAGCGGATTGAGCAGAATACTGCACGCGAGCCGAGGAACAATCTGGTGTCAATCAATGACTTTGTCAAGTTGTATCCACCGAAGTTTAGTCATTCTGTCGCGCCTCTCGATGCGGATGACTGGCTTCGCAGCATCACCCACAAGCTACGTTCTGCCAACGTAGCCGAAGCTGATAAGGTTACCTTTGCTGCCTATCACCTCGAAGGCCCTGCTAGCCTTTGGTGGGAAAATTTTGAGGCTATGCGCCCGGTCGGCCAAATCACTACCTGGGCTGAATTCAGTGCGGCTTTCCGTGAGCATCACATCCCGGAAGGTCTCATGGATCGTAAGAGGGAAGAGTTCTGCAATTTCACCCAGGGTAGACTGACTGTGGATGCATACAGTCATGAGTTTGGAAATTTAGCATGTTATGCTCCTGAAGAGGTATCCACCGACGCCAAGAAGCAGGCAAGGTTCCGCAAGGGACTTAGCCCCGAGCTTCGTCGTGATCTTCGCCTGCACGAGTGCACCTCCTTCCAGAAGTTAGTCAACAAGGCCATCAGTGCTGAGATAGGACAGAGTGACTTTGAAGCTTCACGCAAGCACTCCCGTGACTTTGGTTCTTCATCCGGCTCTGGACCTCAGAAGCGCCGGGTGTGGATTCCAAACACCGCTCTGCCACCCAGGTTCACTCCGAGGCCATCCTTTGAGGCGCCTCGCCCCAACCGGCAGTATGCACCGCCCAAGGCCTATGGTGGCCCCGCTGCTAATGCTGCTCCATGCCCCAATGTGATAACTTGTTTCAAGTGTGGGGAGACGGGTCACTACATCCGTGAGTGTCCCCAAAACAACCCCAACCAGATTGGAAAGTCTGTTGGCCGTGGCAAGCCAGCAGGAAAGGTGCTCTACGCCAAGCCAGCCACCACTGCTCGAGGCCATGTCAACTACGCTCAGCTGAGGAAACTCATGAGGACCCCAACGTCGTTCTCGGTACGCTCCTTGTTAATTGCCATCCGGCAACTGTTCTCTTTGATACTGGAGCATCTCATTCATTTATATCTGAGAGCTATGCTCGATTGCACAACACCACATTTTGTGACATGCCCACCTCCATGGTAATTCAAACCCCTGGTTCTAAGTGGCAAACCTCTAGAATCAGCCATGGAAATGAAATCCTTGTCGATAGATTGGTCTTCCTTGCATCACTAATAGCTCTCAAGTCCTCAGACATTAACATCATCTTGGGTATGGACTGGATGTCAGCCCATTATGCTAAGATTGATTGCTCTACTAGAACTGTTCAACTCACCCATCCTTCGGGAAAGACAGTCAATGTTTTGACCCGAGTGTCTAAGCATCAGCTTTATTCCTGAAATGCCAACCCACTTCCAGACCTTGAAGATATTTCGGTAGTCCGTGACTTCCCGGATGTCTTCCCAGAGGAACTGCCAGGTGTTCCACTTGACAGGGATGTCGAGTTCGTGATAGACCTTGTTCCAGGAACCGTCCCAATCTCTAGAAGACCTTATAAGATGGCACCCTTAGAACTAGCCGAGCTTAAGAAACAACTCGATGAGTCCTACAAAAGGGTTTCATTCGTCCTAGTTCTTCTCCGTGGGCTTGCCCCGTCCTCTTCATCAAGAAGAAGGATGGAACGGATCGGATGGTTGTAGATTACCGACCTGTCAACTTGGTCACTATCAAGAACAAGTATCCGCTCCCCAGGATCAACGATCTGTATGATCAGCTCGCTGGATCCTCAATCTTTTCCAAAATGGATTTGCGGTTGGGCTACCATCAAATCAAAATCAAGAAAGGGGACATTCCTAAAACGGCCTTTGTTACCCGTTATGGCCAATACGAGTACACCGTCATGTCCTTCGGGTTAACCAATGCTCCAGCCACCTTCTCTCGGCTAATGAACTCGATCTTCATGGAGTATTTGGATAAATTCGTCGTGGTATATCTCGATGATATACTCATCTACTCCAAGAATGAGGAAGAACATGCTAAACATCTAAGGCTAGTATTGATGAAACTTCAAGAGCATCGCCTTTATGCCAAATTCTCTAAGTGCGAATTTTGGTTGCCAGAAGTGACCTATCTAGGCCATGTAATCTCTGGTAAGGGCATTGCTATCAATCCCGAGCGAGTTCAAGCCGTCCTTGACTGGACTCCACCTGAAACGGTCAAGCAAGTTCGAAGTTTCCTCGGTTTAGCGAGCTACTGTCGCCGCTTCGTCGAGAATTTCTCCAAGGTTGCTAAACCTCTAACTGAACTCCTCAAGAAAGATAAAAAGTTTGAGTGGACCCCACAGTGCGAGTTCAGTTTTCAGGAACTGAAAAGACGCCTGACATCTGCTCCCGTACTTGTTCCACCAGATTTTTCTAAGGACTTTGTTATCTATTGCGACGCCTCGCGACAAGGACTAGGTTCCATACTCATGCAAGATCGTCATGTGATTGCCTACGCTTCTCGACAGTTGCGTCCACATGAGGATAACTATCCCACACATGATCTAGAGCTTGCAGCAGTGGTCCATGCACTCAAAACCTGGCGACATTACCTTCTTGGTAATCGTTGCGAAATTTACACTGATCACCAAAGTCTGAAATACATCTTCACCCAATCGGATTTGAATCTCAGGCAAAGACGTTGGGTCGATTTGATTACGGATTACGACTTAGGAATAACTTACACCCCAGGCAAAGCCAATGTCATGGCTGATGCACTAAGTCGTAAATCTTATTGTAACAACCCGATGTTACAACAAAGTCAACCACTTCTCCATGAGGAATTTCGTAAGCTTAATCTTCACATTGTTCCTCGAGGATTCCTTTCCACCCTGGTGGCGAAACCCAACCTTACGGATCAAATCATAACCGCTCAGCGGTATGATAGAGGGATATCTCGGATCAAGGAGAACATTGTTAGCGGAGCTGCTAAGTGTTTCTCCATAGATGAGCGAGGTGTTGTCTTCTTCGAGAACCGCTTGGTGGTTCCCAAGAAACAACAGCTACGGCAATTGATCCTTAAGGAAGCTCATGATTCCCCTCTCACCATTCATCCCGATAGTACTAAAATGTATCAAGACCTATGCCAGAGGTTTTGGTGGACTAGGATGAAGAGAGATATCGCTCAATACATTGATATTTGCGACATCTGTCGTCGTGTTAAAGCACAGCATCAACGGCCTGCTGGCACCCTTCAACCTTTGGAAATTCCTGAATGGAAATGGGATAAAATCGGTATGGATTTCATTACCGGGTTTCCCAGGACCAAGAAAGGGAATAATGCTATCTTCGCCATTGTCGATCGTCTTTCCAAAGTAGCCCACTTCCTACCCGTCTGTGAGAGTATAACTGCTAGCCAGCTAGCTGACCTGTACATCTCCCGAATAGTGTCTCTTCATTGTCTTCCATTGGAGATTAATTCAGACCGTGGAAGTCTCTTCACCTCTCGATTTTGGGAAAGTTTCCAAAATGCTATGGGAACTCATCTCTCTTTTAGAACCGCCTTCCATCCTCAATCAAGTGGTCAAGTAGAACGAGTCAATCAAATTCTGAAGGATATGCTTCGAGCTTCTGTCACCGCTTTCGGTATGAACTGGGAGAAGTGCCTTCCATTCGCCGAGTTTGCTTATAACAATAGTTATCAAGCTAGCTTGGGCAAAGCTCCTTTCGAAGTTCTCTATGGACGAAAATGTCGGATGCCTCTTAACTGGTCAAAAACCGGGGAAGGACAACTCTTTGGCCCGGATATGATCCAGGAAGCAGAAGAGCAGGTTCGCATTATTCGTGAGAAATTGAAAACAGCCCAATCTCGTCAAAAGAGCCAATAAGACCGCAAGCATAAGCCTATGACTTATGAAGTTGGCGAGAAGGCTTACCTTCGGGTTACTCCTTTGAAGGGAACCCATCGATTCGGTATCGAAGGCAAATTGGCTCCTCGTTACATTGGACCCTTTCGCATTCTTGCCAAACGAGGAGAAGTTGCCTACCAATTGGAACTACCTCCACATCTTTCCAGAGTTCATGATGTCTTCAACGTCTCTCAACTCAAGCGTTGCTTCTCGGATCCTATCCGTGGAGTGGACCACGAAATGCTTGATCTCCAAGATAATCTCACATATCGAGAATATCCGATTCGTATCCTTGATCAAGCCGAGCGTACCACTCGATGCCAGAATATCAAGTTTCTCAAGGTTCAATGGTCACACCATTCCGAGTAAGAAGCTACTTGGGAAAGGGAGGATCGTCTTCGACTTGAGTACCCCACCTTCTTCCCGACGGATCCTAAATCTCGGGACGAGATTCTTTTGAGTGGGGGTGAGTTGTCACATCCTAGCTAGTCCATGCATTAGAGTGTTGGATCATGTCTACTTTCATCAGAAACTTGAATTGGGGAAGCCAGAACCCCAAGAACCCCTCTGAATTCAACTAAGGCTTACTAAAAATATTTTCAATGAACCTGAAATGCCCTTCTAAAAAGTTCACCCTCTTTGTCTTGGTTTAGAACCTCTGGCAAAATTGGTGCACATTTTTCTAGGCCAACAGAAGGTCATTGAACTAAATCATATGTAAATTGCATTTGGGCATTTAAATGCTAGTAAATATTTTGAATGCTCAAATAATTCTGAAAATAAGTGTGGGCTGTTGGAGATTTTCTAAACAGAGCCTTTGATTATTTTCAGGATTTTTATAAGTGCCTAACTATTTTTAATAAAGCCACAAACTTACAGAAAAATAGAAAAAGAAAAAAAAAGCAAAGCAGAGGCTTACTTGGCGCCCACCTGGCAAGCCCACCTGCCGGCCCAGCCCAACCACCGCTCCAGCGAGCTGCTTGGCTCGGCCAGGCAGGCAGCCAGGTGCTCGACGTCGGCACTAGCGCGTGCCATGCAGCTGCCCGCTGCCCTGCTGCCTCCCCTCGCCATTTTGCCGCCCTGGGTCGGTCAGCCACTCCTCCCCTGAGCTCACAGACACACCCTTTCCTCCCCAGCTCCTCTCCCTCGCTCTCCCGCACCATGGCCGACGCTGCCGCGCCCAAGCCACCATGATAACTGCGCTCTCCGTCATCCCTGCGCCGCGCCACCGTGTCCAGAAGCTCCACCGCCCTGCTCTTCTTCGAGCAAGCCGAGCCCCGAGCGAGCGCTCGCTTGCCCCGAAGCCACTGCACCGACCTCGCCCGACTCCGTCACCACCGAAGATCCCCTTTGCCGTCACCGCCGCAACAGCTCGTCCCTGGCCGCGCCGTCTGCTTCTACGTGACCGCCATGAGCCCAGCTACCTCCTCCCCCTTCTCGTTCTCGCTCTCGAGCCCTGCATCGACTGCATGAAGCTTCACCGCACGCGCCACCACTGAGCTCGTCGCCGACGTGTCTCCGGCCAACCACCGGCCACACCACCGTGTCTAACACACTCACTACATCCCTAGGAGCCAAATGCAACACCCCACGCGCCTCGCTATGCCCCGTAGCCTCGGGTTCAATTTCACCCGACTCCGGAGACCGCCAAGGTCGACGCCGGCGACTTTCCCGCGCACCCCGAGTTCAACCACCACCACCAAGCGCTACGGCTTGCTCCCAGCTACGCGTAGATGCCCTCCGCCGCTCTTTTGGTCGCCGGAACGCACTAATGCACCCTCACCGCCGCGTCTGGCCTCGTCGGCGGCTAAACGCCGGTGGGTTTGACCCTTGACTTTAACTAGGTGGGCCCAGTTTGACTCCTCTGAGTCTATGACAAGTGCCCCCCCCCTCTGCTAATTAACCCAGATTAGTATTAACTAAAATTAGTTAGTTTAAATAACTGCTAACACGCGGGACCCACTGGTCAGGTTGACCTGGACGTCCCCTTTGACCACTGACGTTACCCTGATGCATTGCTGATGCAATAACTAATTTCTGGATTTATTTTTTATATAGAAAATTCTAGAAATTGTTGCAAACTTCAAAAATTCATAGAAATTAATGTGTAACTCCAAATGCAAAGATTTATATATGAATTTTGATCAGAAAAATTCAATCTATCCATTGGTAGTGGTTTCATGCATGGCAGAACAAGTTAACCTTGCTGTTTAAGCAATATAAGATAATGCACTAATATGGCTATGTTAAATGAACTAACATTTGAATCTTTGAATCAAATGAGTTCATTCTTTTCTGTTTTAGCTTGCATTAGGCCAAGACACATTCATATTGCCATGTCATAGCATGCATCATATTGTTGCATATCGTCATGTGTTGATTATGTTCGGTGTGTCTTTCGTGGTAGGTTCTGCCTCCGAGGATAACCCCGAATATCCGTCTGAAGGGCAGTACCCTACAACCACTACATCAGGCAAGCAACCCATTGATCATTCCGATACAAACCCATGAACTTGCTTCTGCTCTTGTTTACTGCATTAAGACAACGCGATTCAAACTGCTGTGTGTTGCGGTAGTTGAACCCACTTCCTTTGCATGACCTATCATTGCCACAGTAACTAGATGAAACCCACTAGCATGTGTAGAAGTTGATTGAGCCATATTTGTGTTTCCTACCATGCTATGCTTGCTATGCTTAGAGTTGTGTCAGGTCTGGCTCATTGAGATGATGAACTAGAGTGAAAGGTCGTGACGGTAACGAGAGTGAAGTGTTGAACATGATTTGGTAAAGTTATCGATGAGAGGCCATGTAGGAGTACATGGTGGGTTGTTTCATTGAGGCCGTCCTTAAGAACTGAGATCTGTGTGTGTGATTTATGACTCCGCTACTACCACACATTGGGATCCTTAATTGACCCTCTCGACTTATTAACCACTCTTGTCCTCTGTCCGGGAGTTGCAAAGTAGTTTCAGGTGTTTGTAGTATGCTGGGGGCCGCACGCAGCGCTGACCTTAGGGGTGGCCTGTGTTGCGGTAGGCACGTGGCACGGTGTACCGATTCGCCTGTTTGGTGTCTCGGGAACCCTGCACACATCGTTCGGGGCTGTTAGTGGAAACCCCGGCCGGACTCCCTACGGATGGAACCCGAATAGGCGATAAACCTGGAATAGGGACTCGTGTGTTTAGTTAGGTCGTGGCCGACACCCTCGCTGGACTTCCGCTTGAAGGTTTTCGAGTACACGTCGTGTAGCGGCGATAAGTGGTGAGAGCGTGTGTGAAGAAGTACACCCCTGCAGGGTATAAAACTATTCAAATAGCCGCGTCCGCAGTAAAGGACTACTTGGTCACCTATACAGTTCATAGACAAGTAAATGGTTACTACTAAAAGCCTCAAGATAAGTGTGAGTACCGCGGATGGCCCTCTCATAGGTTGACAGGAGAGGATCCACGGTGGAGTATTGTGATGGTGATTAGTGGACTTGTGTGCGACAAATGCTTTCCAAGTGGTGTCTCGTAGGATAGCTTAGCCAAGAGTCAAAGCTGGCTTGCTGCAATAACTCCACTACCTTCTTGAGAATGTGCATGTATAGTAGGATTATGTTGTAAGACTTGCTGAGTACCTCCGTACTCAAGTTGCTTTAATTAATGTTTTCAGAAGACAACACCGCCCCCTCCGATGGGTTCTACGTAGACCTTGATGTTGACGAGTGACTAGCCACCCAGGTGGTGATCCAAGACTTGTCAAGGGCCGATGTAGATAGAAAGGCTTCGTCAAGCCTTCTTTCTTTTTAGTGTCTGTACTCAGACTAGTTTGCTTCTGCATGTGCTTGTATGTTTGTATGACTTGAGTGTCGGGTCATGTGACCCCTATCTGTATGAACATGTTATGTATGGCTCCTCGGAGCCTTTTAAATAAAGTACCTTGAGTTGTAGAGTCATGTTGTGATGCCATGTTGTATTTGCACATATCAAGCATATTGTGTGTATGTTATTGAAATGCTTGGTATGTGTGGGATCTGACTATCTAGTTGTTTATCCTTGGTAGCCTCTCTTACATGGAAATGTCTCCTAGTGCTTCCACTGTGCCATGGTAGCTTGCTACTGCTCTGGAACACTTAGGCTGGCCGGCATGTGTCCTTCTTCATTCCTGTGTCTGTCCCTTCGGGGAAATGTCACGCGATGAATACCGGAGTCCTGTTAGCCCGCTACAGCCCGGTTCACTGGAGTCGTGCTAGCCCAGTGCTACAGCCTGGATTCACTCGCTGATGACCGACACGTTCGATGCTGGGTCATGGATGCCTGTCCCTATAAGTTTGTGCCACTTTGGGTTTACGACTAGCCATGTCAGCCCGGGCTCCTTATCATATGGATGCTAGCGACACTATCATATACGTGTGCCAAAAGGCGCAAACGGTCTCGGGCAAAGGTAAGGCGACACCCATGGGAATACCGTTCGTGAGGCCGCAAAGTGATATGAGGTGTTACATGCTAGATTGATGTGGCATTGAGTCGGGGTCCTGACAGGGGAACACGTAGTTACCAATCCTTAATGGTAACCGATCAGACCATAGGCTAGCCATATACTCTGCTCCTGGTGAGGTTACTAACATGGGTGACCTAAGGGCTTGGGTTGGTAGGTTAAACTTATCCACAAATCCCCTTGATATGTATGAATGCAATGCACCAGTATCAAAAAGAACGATTGCAGTAAATGACTTAACCAAAAACTTACCTATTACTGCATCGGGCTATGCTTCAACCTCCTCCACGCTAACATGGTTCACTTGTCCCCTATTGAAAGGGTTGGGCTTCTTCCTAGAGCTTCCATTTCCTTTTCCATTCTTTGCTTTAGAACACTCCATGGCGTAATGTCCATTCTTCCCGCACTTGAAACAAGTAATGTGACTTAGATCCTTCTTGGTGGGCGTTGCTGGGTTGGAACGGTTCTGGCCGTTGCTTCCTCCATTACCTTTCACATTCTTAGGGCCACTATGGTTATGCGAACTCCCTCCATTGTGATTGTGACCTCCATGGTTATGGTGAAGGGGTCCTCCCGAGTTCGGGGTAAAACGGGGCCTCTGCTGAGCTCCTGAATTGTACTTCCCTTGTCCATACTTCCTCTTGCGGTTGTCAATCTGCTGCTACTTCCCTTCAATCATAAGAGCTCTATCTACAAACTCCTGGTAGTTGTTGAAGGTTGCCACCATCAACTACATGCTCAACTCATCATTCAGTCCTTCTAGAAACTTCTCCTGCTTAGCTGCATCTGTAACAACGTCATCTGGGGCATAACGTGCTAACTTACTAAAATCATCCACATACTGGGCCACTGTGCGTCCTCCCTGGCGCAAGTTGTGAAACTCGTGCTTCTTCATGGACATAGCTCCTGCTGAAACATGGGCAGTGCGAAAAGCCTGCTAAAACTGGTCCCATGTGAGAGTGTCGATGGGGTAAGTGGTTCTGACATTCTCCTACCATGATGCTGCAGGTCCATCAAGCTGATGTGCGGGAAACCGCACTCTCTCTGCATCTGTGCATCCTTCAGTGGTCAATACCCTTCCAATCTTGCGGAGCCAATCATCTTCAACAATCGGTCTCAGTGCTACTAGAGAACACCGGCGGATTCAGCCTTAAGAAATGGGCTAAGTGATCAACTGGTGGTGGTGGTGGTGGGTTGTTGTTGTTGTTCCCTGGTTTTGATTCTGGACTAGTATCTGCATCAATGCATTCTGCTGCTGGATCAACTGAGTGAGCTCCGGTGGGAAAGCAAATCCATTGTCGCGTCTCGGAGGCATCTGATGGGTTTAAAAAAGATGAGAAAATAGAATAGAATGAGATCTAGAGGGAAAACACTACCCATATGCACATGAGGCAAACACAAACATATCACTTCAATCAATTCAAACAAGGGCATACATCGGTCTAACTATCGTTACAAAAGTGCTCGGACTATACAATATACATGGGGGAATACTACTACTGATATGGTGGTCGACTAGAAAAATTGATCGGTGGAAGACTCCATGATATCTGCTCCAGCTACATCAACAAAGTCATCATCTCTATCGTCGGGGTCCGAGTCGGTGTCGTCGATGATGATGTAGTTCTCTGGGCAAGTAGAATCATCGTCTTCTCCTCCTGGCACGGGGTCTCCCATGAATACTCCTAGCTTCTTCATCAAATCGTAATTCTTCTCCATGAGTATCGTCATTTCCTCCTCATATCCTTCGCGTGTAGACTTGAGTTCCTCCTCCAACTCCATGATCCTGGTCATTGCCTTCTTTAGATCTATCATGCATGCGCACATCTAGTTCTCCTGGTGACGAATGTGCAGGTTTAACTCCTGGATGAAAGCTGCAATGGATCTATCCTTCCTGGTGCTGATCATCTCCCATTGCTCATCTCGGCGCCCACAAATCTGGTAGATAGTATCCTTGAGGTCCTTGTGGTAAACTTCTCCAATGCGTCCCATGGCGATGTGGGTTGCCATGCTCTTTCCTAGACTCCAGGTTGGTGCATCAAAAGAAAACTCTATGGGCTCAGTGACTGGCATGAACGTCCTTCCTGGAACTTGAACTCTAATCATCCAACGCTCCTCTTCTGGTAAAGTGGCGATGTAGGTCCCGGTGAAGCTTGGTATTCCGATGTTCGGGTATCTAGTGACTTCCTTCAAGTGTCGTCCAAAAGGTGTATCTTCATCCGGTTGCGTGAACTTGTTCCTTTCATCAGCCATCCTAAAGAGTAGAAAAGGGAGAGGAGTCAGAAATGAGATGAGAGTAGTGATCTCGGGCTTTAGCTTAGTGGTCGTGTCTTACAGTCAGCGTGTGCTTTGATACCATCTTGTAGCGACCAGACCTCAAACAGTCTGATCTCTGTGCATCAGTGTCATCCCTGGATCGGTAATGCTGACACGCACAGTACTTGAGGATTTATAACAGAGTAGCAAGCACACAGTTATTACATCGAATGTCTCAAAAGAGAACTTATTACAATAATATGTCTTAAGGCCATTTAAAAATGATAACAGTGGAAGGCTTGGAAGATAAAGTGAGTCCATCAACTCCAACGGCATCACCGAGTGAAGGACAACGACCTATGGCACCTTACTCGTCGTCTGAAAAGTCTGCAACATGAAACGTTGCAGCCCGAAACGGGCCAGCACATGGAATATGCTGGCAATGTAACACATAGAGAGTAATGAACAGAATAAGTACTATCACTACATGCATATATGGCTGGTGGAAAGCTCTATGGTTACAGTTCTGCATAAAGCCAATTTTTCCCTACAACAAAGGAATAAAATTTTATTTAACTATCATGGTGGTTGTTAAACATTGAGAAGGTTCCTCCAACTCAATCCCAATTAAGAATCATCATTAACCCAATCAAATTAAATTTAGAGTGATGAGATCAACATGATAATCCAAGAACTAGATACTCAAAATGTCCATAACCGGGGACACGGCTAACCGTGATTAGTTTGTACACTCTGCAGAGGTTTGTGCACTTTTCCCCAAAAGACTCGAATACATCCATGGTCGGAGATTCGAGATACAGTCTTTCTGAAGCATTAGCTCTCTACTCTGGATAGACAGTACCACCCACAACCCACTACATCTGCTAGTCTACCTCTTCAAGAGCTTCACGCAACTTACCCAACTATGCCAGATCCCATATTGGCTTGTGGCTGCACACGGAAGTTTCTAGCATGAATAATCTTATGATCACTTTGAGCCTGGGTGGCAGACTAGGATGATCACACGGGTACTCCGGGATATCCTAGGACAACACTGGATTCTCCAGGTGCCCTGACAACCACTAGGTACTCCAGGGTGCCTCAAGCAATCCACCTAGATGTGTATTTAAGTAGCCACCTTAAGTAAACCATTAAATAATAACACTCACATCTGTCATGAATCACTCGAACCAAACCACGCCTATGAGCATAGCATAGCAGTATAAGCATAATGTAACAGTAACTCCCAAAGGTTTGATAACAAACAGGTAATAGGCTCTACCTCATCATCTACTTCCCAAAACCCACATATTAATCAGATCCTAACCATGCAATTGTTTGAGGATTGATCTAATGCAATAAAGCCGGGTAGTAAAGAGGTATGATCAAAGTGTTACTTGCCTTGATGATGATCCGTGAAACCTAGAGACTCGTAATAGCACGCCTCGCACTCCGGGTACTCTATCGCAAACAAACAAGCATACAATAAGCACTCAATAACTAGAAACACGGGAAAAACTCAAATAAGAGATCTAACCAGAAAGTTCAACTTAAGAACTCCGATTTTGCAAAAAGAATCAAATCAAACGAAGCAACGAAACTCAAACTGCGAAAGAAACAAGATCCGTTTACTAATCTAGACTAAAGTCAAATTTTACAGTACCAAAATCTTGTTCAAGTTGTTTAAACAGACAGAGGGCTTCAAGACAAAGATCTAGGTGCTTGAATCGCCCGATTCCGATAAACAAGCGAAAAGATAAACTAAAACGAAAATTAGGGCAGAAATCACGATCGAAAATAATCGTGGAAAAACCCTGGAAAAAGAAAACTAACGAACGGGACAACAAACGAACGTTTGCTGTCTACGGCAAAAGAGTGAAAAACATTCGTTAAAATGAAAATATGAACGGGCGTTCGCTAACTAACTAAACCGGAAAAAAATAAAACCGATCTAAAAAACTAAAACAACCGGGGTTTCTAAAAAAATCGAATGGTTTTTCTTCGAAAACCGGCAGCTACCTTGGGACGGGCGGCGGTGGCGGCAGGAACTCCGGCGGTGGCGGCGAGCAACTCAGGCAGGGCGGAGGGGTCGGCGGCGAGGCGGCTGGCAGCGGCGGCACGGGCGGCGACGGCGGCGGCTGGCGTTGGCGGCGGCGGCGGGTTGCGGGGCTGGGGCGGGGCTAGGGTTTGGGGCGGCTCTGGCCTCACCTCTTAAAGGCCGGCCGGGCTGGAGTCCTAGTCGGGCACGGCCCGGCTAGGTCGATTGATCTTTTTTTAAATAATTCCGCGCAGAAAAACAAAGAAAAGAAATACTAAACGGACTCCAAAAATCCTAAAATAAAATTTCCCCATCCTCTAAAAATATAGCAGACAAAGTGAACATTTTTTGGGCCTCTAATGCAATTTTGAAAAACACATTTTTTCCTAATTCAAATAAAATAGCGATAAAACTCTGAATAAAATTCTTATTTGATTTTAATATTTAACCTCCAATATTTCTTTATTTTGGGGAAGTCATTTTATCCCCTCTCTTTTATTTTTATATAAGAAATATTTGAAGAGAAAATAATTAAAATCAAATGATCTTCTTTTCAAAATTTGAGAAAAACTCAAATATGAAAATAACGAAATCCCCAACTCTCTTCGTGGGTCCTTGATTTGCGTAGAATTTCTAGGATCAACCCAAAATGCAATAAAATATGATGTGCAATGATGATCTAATGTATAACATTCCAAATTGAAAATTTGGGATGTTATAGAGGGGGCCTTCAAAGTGGAGGGACGCGCGGTCGCACTAGGTTTCTTCTTGGGTGCAATGGATGGAGAAGATGATGACGACGAGGACGATGATGAAGATCGTCGCGCTGTTCGCAACTTCGGGTTCGCGCAAGCAATTCCCCCTACCCAGCACGCCAAAGATGTCGTGGGTGAACGCGATCACCTATGGGTTCATGAGCCCCTTTTGTGGTTCATCAAGGGGGATATCACGTTGCACAAAGAGCGGAGGTGATGAAGCAGCACAACGACGGTGACACTGGTGGTTTTTACCCAGGTTCGGGCCGCTGGGAAGCGTAAAACCATACTCCTGCTTTTGGTGGATGGATGTATGCAATGCAACCATGCCTAGCGCCCAAGCCTGGCAAGGTGGCCTCAGGGGAGCAACTACGCGTGTACAAGTATGGAGGGGACCGAACCCCCCTCTAGGTTGCCTTGGACCTCCTTTTATAGCTTAAGGGGTAACCATAGTGGCAAAACAATCAATATCTTGTGATTAGATAGCTAACAGTTCTATCATACCGAACTCTGGCTCTTAGGACAAAATGCCATAAAAGTTGTCGTAGGTGGCATGCGGGGGTGCATCCCCGGCAAGCTTATGTTGCCGCTTAACCACCTTCTGCTCATCATCTTGACATGCCTTTGGATGGGTGTCAAATGGATATGATCCTCTTTCCATCATGCTCCCACATGTTTAGTGAGAGCCACTTAATCACCTGGGGGCTCGACACCGCATGGACAAGTGATTGGCGCTGCGATGCAGTGGAGTGGTGGTGATTATCCTGTGCCTGCCGGGGCCAGGGCTTGGCGGGCCTTCTTGGAAGGGATGTGTGCCTCAGTCTCTTGTTGCCTCGGAGGCGTGGCTGACGGGGGTTTGGCTTTGTTCTTGGCTTGCGGTATGGACCTTGCCGGCCTCACCTGGCCGGCAGGGGACACTCCTCTTGGAACGTTGATTTATATGCTTGGCTTGATCTTCTTGATCCGCTCTTGATCTTAGGAAGAGCGGTTCTTTTTAGCTTGGCCTTGTGTTATGTGTTGGTATTGAATATATAACTGCCAGCACACATGTGTATAGGTCTGGTCAACAAATGCACATGTTTGTTGCACCGACACCATGTTAACATAAAATTGTAAACTATATTGTTTTGTGTTCTGTTATGTTAACTAAAATTTTAAACTTACTTCAAATTTACTTTAAAGTCTTTAGTGTTTTATTAACTGAAAATTTAGAGTTAGGTTATTGAATATTTGAAATTTCCTTTGTTTTGTAGTTTCAATGAAGACATTTGGGAAGTTAGGATGCATTTGGATGCTTAAGAACCATTCGAGAGGAAGTTGTGCAGTTCAGATGTTACTTATCTGAATTTAGTTGCACTGATGGAAACACAAGGATTTAGTGTATATGATTGTCTTTGTCACATTGAGAATCCAAGTTTAGGAGAGCAAGGGCTGGAAATGATAGATAGTAATGCTGAATTACAGATGATAAAGAAGCAAAACAAGGATACTTTGGTGCTGAATTTGGTAGTTAGGGCTTGTCCACCCCTGTTAGTGACTTTGAGAGGCAACAATATCATAAGCAATAATTGTCCATTGTTGTGTATCAAGAGCCTGTTGGGTTTGGTCTGAGTGACCTCCTATCTTAGCTGTTGATTAGCAAGTAGTGTTTGAAAGTCAGTGAAGCAACTTTATTACAACTCATGCTCCTGCTATTTGCACATAAGAAACAAGGAATGTAAATGCCAAGTTGAAAGTTGTTTTGGAAGAGGAAGAGGGATACCAGGGATGTGAGGTATATGAGGATAGTGATGCTTCTACCTATGATGATGAAAGTCAAATTGGAAGTGACCCTTATTATATGTGTGATGCTGAAGATCTAGAGATGGAAGAGGGAAAGAGACAGAGAGAGGAAGAAGTAGAAGAGGAATAAACATATGATGAAGAGTCAGAGGAGGAAGAAGTGCTGCATTATGAGGGTGACACTGAAGTTGAGGAATTATTTGAGCTGGAGGAAGATAACACATTGGTTTCAGAAGAACAAGAAACTATAGTTGTACCTCCAAAGAAGAATCAGAAGCTGTCAGTTAGGAGAGGACCAACAACGAGGTCACATTCAAGTGTGTTACACAAGAGGTGGAACCAGATATCAAACCTTCATCAGATGAAGAAGAGAAGGGTTTGCTGAAGGAGAGAGATGATGATGGTTATGAACCACTTTCATTTGCCCTACCAAATAAAAGGAAGAGTAGGGCAAAGAAGAGGCCTGCTAGGAAATGCTACAATGAGAAATTGGAGAAATCACATCAGCAACTATGCTTAAAACTGTGTTTTAGGGATCAACATCAATTCAGAGATGCTTTGTTGAATTTACACATCACTCAGAGAGCAGAAATTTCAAGTATCAAAGGAATTTAGATCAGAGGATAATTGTTGAGTGTAGAGATAACATGGCAAGTTCTTTATGGTGGCAGTAGTTATAAAAGAGTAGAAAACCTTTGTAATTAAGAAGATGAAACTAGAGCACACTTGACCTAGTACTATAGAGACCACTAGGGTGAGTGCTAAGTGGCTGGCACAGAAATATGAGCACCTCTTCATATCTGATACAACTACTGGCATTCAGATTATAATTGATGTCTGCATGGAAAAATAGGGTGTAGATGTGCCCAAGTGCAGGCATATAGGGCAAAGAACATAGCCATTGAAGTTGTGTTAGGAGATCACAAGAAGCAATATCCCAGGCTTAGGGACTATGCTTAGACTGTAATGGATACAAACCTTGGGTGTAGAGTAATAGTCACTACTGTTACTCCAACACCAACTGAAAAAATTCCCCACCTAGGACCCAGATTCAATACCATGATCTATTGCATCAATGGAGCAAGGGAGTAGTTTCTCAACGGTTGTAGACCAGTCATTGGTTAGTTTCTGAACCTTGTGCAGTACTTACATATTGTTTCTCATTCAAATGTATTTTATTGTTTCATATGTTGATAATGTAGGTGTTGCTGGATGCTTTATTAAGCTCACTACTGGTGCTCAACTCCTTGCTGCCACTGGTAGAGATGGCAACAATAATATATATCCACTGGCATTTGGCATTGTTGGACAAGAGGACACACATAGTTGGTGCTGGAAGAGGTGCTCCAAGGCCATTCACTGCCCCTAGGCAATCTGCCGCCTCCACTTTTGGTGCTCTTCCTACTGATGGTACACCCACTGGATGGATGGCCTACTTCACTGCTAGGGGTGCTAGAAATCTGCCATGTAATGTTGTTATTTTGGTTCATGCTACAATGTGTTTTTATGCTACAAGTGCTGCTATAATGACTGAACTTGATGATGATGTTCATGGATTTAGGACACTACTTTGATGGTTGTGAACATGATTTGATGCCACTGTTGTTTTCTGTTGTTATGTGGATGCATATATTGATGATTATGTTGATGGATATTGACATATTGATGATCGTGTTAAAGGATATGTTGATATATTGATGATCATGTTAAAGGATATATTGATGATCATATATTGATGATTATGTTGATGGATATGTTGATATATTGATGTTTAGGTTAAGGGTGCATCAGGGTCGACGGAACCACCTAAACCTACCATTTAGGGTTAAGGTTGGCTCGGGGTCAACGGAACCACCTAAAACTACCATTTAGGTTAAGGGTGGCTCGGTGTCAACGGAACCACCTAAACCTACCATTTAGGTTAAGGTTTGCTCGAGGTCGACGGAACCACCTAAACCTACACTGGTACAGCGAGGTGCTATACAAACGATTTTTAACCCCTTTCCACGATGACATTTGGAACCGTCGCCAAGTGAGTGTGGGCGATAGGGGGGTCCTTCCCACACAACCCAGAAACCGTCGGGGATAGTCCCTGCTGGCACACACGCTCGGCAAAATGAGCTCGTGCGCGATCGAGCGAGGCATTGAAACCCAATCGTTTCCATTCATATGTACATCCTACTGTTGGGTTCTACGGTAGGGTGCATCGACTGCAATTTAAAATTTTCCTACGCGTAGAACAACAGGAACATGCTATGGGAGATGGATCACAGTTTGTTACCACTAGACGCGCAGTGCCGTTCAGCGGAAGAAGAGTTGGGGTAGCGCATCCGCGTGGATCATCTCCTCCTTGTCCGATATCCCTCGAACAACCGGTCGTCCGATCCCACGTACAAGTTCGCCGGAGCGGCGCAAGTGCACCACCTCTAATGGTATCCGCGCGTGCAGGAGGAACACCGTGTGGCGGACTGCTAGGTCCGATCACACAGTCGGCGGCGAGTGGAGGTGGAAACCCTAGTCACAACGCCGAAGCGATCAACCGCATGAGTGTGCCACACATCCACTTTATATAGGCGTCCGTCGCGGGCTCAACACTTGGGCCTCGCACAGACCCTAAAGCCCACATGTCTACTCGGCCACAATCAGAATACAGCTCGGATCACATCCGGCCAGTGTCCTCGGATCTGACCTTGTAGGTTCCTTCCCTTAAGCGTGCGACCCCTTAGGTTCAAGTAAGCTTGGTCGCAGTTCGAATCACCTCCAACCTGCACGGTTGGCAGCGGCCTCTAGCAAGCATGATTCACATGTCTCGAACGACCCGAAGTCGGACGGAGTTAGGAGCCCATCATCATGGAGCTTCTTCATGCGTTTCAGACTAATGTGTAAAACCTGGCAATGCCAAAAGTATGTCAGATTTATCACATTAGGCTTATGACTCTTGACATTCATGTTATAGACCAGTTCTTGTTCTAGATTCAATATAAATAGCTCATCAATAATGGGTGCATAGCCGTGGAACATACCATTCAAAAATATCGAACAACCATTGTCCTTTAAAATGAATTCATAACCTTGACTCATCAAACATGAGGCAGAAATAATGTTCTGACTAAGTGCAGGAATGTACGTAATAACAATTATTCAATTCCATAATGAATCCGGAAGGAAGCTGGAGCTGCATCGTGCCGACCTCCAACGCAGCAACTCTTGCTTTGTTGCCGACCCTGATGTCAATCTCCCCTTGTGCCACACGCCTAGTTCTTACCAGCCCCTGCATCGAGTTGCAAATATGAACAACCGGTCCGGTATCAAATACCCAAGAGCTACTAGGTATGTCAGCAAGGTAAATGTCTATGACGTATGCAACAAGTGTACCTTTGCCTGAAACAACATTCCCGGCCTTCTTGCCATGCTCTACAAGCCACTTGCTACAGTTCCTCTTCCAGTGACCGGTCTCCTTGCAGTGATAGCAAACCATCTTCGAGTCCGGTCCAGACTTCGGTGCAGCGGTGGAGGTTACCGTCTCCGTGCCCTTTGCCTTAGCCTTTTTCTTGGACCAACTCTTCTTGAACTTAGCCGATTTCTGCACCATCAACACTTGATGCGTGCCTTTCTTAATATCTTGCTCTTCCACCTTGAGCATCCCATACAATTTAGTGAGCTTCTTATCCATGCCATGCATATGATAGTTCGAGATGAACGTCCCATAGCTAGGCAAAAGAGAACCCAGAACAACATCAGTAGCCAGCTCATCCAAGAGCGGGAAGCCCAAACGATCCAAAGCTTGTACATATCCGATCATCTTGATCACATCTAGGCTCAATGGATCACCTTCCTCTAGCTTGCAATCCATCAAGGATCGCCAGAAGTTGAACCCTTCGGTCCTAGCCTATGTCTTAAACATGCTCTTGAGACTCTCGATCATATCGTAAGCCTCAACATTTTCGAAATGCTGCTGCAAATCGGGCTCCATACAAGCCAACATTAGACAGCTAATCTTCGTTGATTCATCAACGAGTTTCTGGTAGGCATTCTTAGTTGTCGCATTAGCATTATCGGCAGGTTCCTCTGGAAGTGGATCCTCTAGAACATGTTCCTTTTTATCATGTTTTAGAACAATTCTCAGATTTCTATACCAGGTGGTAAAATTTGTTCCATTCAGTTTATCCTTTTCCAGAATTGATTTCAATGCAAAGTTGGGTTGAGCAGGTGGTGCCATTGATCTACAACAGAAAATATGCAATCACTAACAAATGTGTTTATGTAGAGTAATTCAAGCCTAAACAGAAATACTCCTACTAAAGTCAGCATCCCTCCGCATGCGACTAGTGAGCTTTAGCATCACTGCTAGCCAACATACCTATCCGGTAAGCAACTCCTTGCTAATCGTATCTCTATACGACTCCTGTCGGTCGGGAAGGTATCTCATACCCCGGCTCCCAACCTTCTTTGCCACAAGGCCCAAAACCGTTTTGATAGCCTTGTCAAGTTAACCTGATGCAATGCATGTCCGTGTCCGAGATGAACCCTTTAGTTCAAGGACACCCAGCAGCACCCCAATTTTATGAGCCCACTACTAGATGTACTTGATGTGCGAAGGTGCAACATCGGGGATGGCAATTTGTTTGATATTCAAGAGGGATCTTTCTACCATTCTAACATGCATAGAAACAAAGAAGCATAATAATCACAAATAAACATATTGTGAAATAGTATGGCTCCTTCATGGACGTTCTTCCAGGTCGGCTCTGATTCCGATGACCATCTACGAACTCTGTCTTGTTTGTCACACCGGGACGCCAAGCCACCAACCCGATCTCTATTATCCAACTACTACAACTAGTAATGAATTTTACATAGAGTCATAGGTCGACACGCATGTCGTTATACAATATAATGACAGCACTTTGGCTCCTGCAGGCTGACAAAACTGACACGCAGGCCACGTATAAATTACACACATGCATCACATACACATGAGCCATACTATTCACAACAAACATGCAAAACAAACTTATGCACAGAATCGCATTCTACCGGTTTGTGTGTCTGGTAAGAAATACACGGCGCTACGCACACGGTGATCCGACGTTTTCGGAAATCACAGATCACATCTGAACTCCGATCACGCTGAATTTTCTAATCTGACCGATCTTATTGATCATCGTGAATCTGATTCGGATTTACGTTTCACTGTTAACCCCGATGGCGGATGACCGACCGGTAGGGGTAGATCGTGTCACGACCTCATCGATCCCGATTGACAGAAAACATAGCCTCTTCAATCCCCATGTGCAATTGATCTGATCAACTATGCACATAGCCGATATCATCAAGGACAATAGATCTCATCTTCTGCCTCCACATATCTAATATGCATATGATCTGAATCCAAGTCCTATAGCAGAGGCTCTGATACCACTGTTGGGTTCTATGGTAGGGTGCGTCAACTGCAAATTAAAATTTTCCTACATGCAGAACAACAGGAACATGCTACGGGAGATGGATCACAGTTCGTTACCACTAGACGCGCAGTGCCCTGTAGTGGAAGAAGAGTTGGGGCAGCGCGTCCGCGTGGATCGTCTCCTCCTCGTCCGATCTCCCTCGAACAGCCGGTCATCCGATCCCACGTGCAAGTTCGCTGGAGCGGCACAAGTGCACCGCCTCTAACGGTATCCGCGCGTGCAGGAGGAACACCGTGCGGTGGACTGCTAGGTCCGATCACATAGTCGACAGCGAGTGGAGGTGGAAACCCTAGTCGCAGCGCCGAAGTGATCAACCGCCTGAGTGTGCCGCACCTCCACTTTATATAGGCGTCCGTCGCGGGCTCAACACTTGGGCCTCGCACAGACCCTAAAGCCCACATGTCTACTCAGCCACAATCCGAATACAGCTCGGATCACATCCGACCAGTGTCCGCGGATCCGACCTCGTAGGTTCCATCCCTTAAGCGCGCGACCCCTTAGGTTCAAGTCAGCTTGGTCGCAGTTCGGATCACCTCTGACCTGCACGGTTGGCAGCGGCCTCTAGCAAGGCGTGCCGACCACCAAGCAGACTATGAAGCTGGTTAGGTGAACCTGTACAACATGTCACACTTCTGTTCCCTTTGCCGCACGATATATGTTGTCGGGCTCAAGGCGAGACTGTCATCCATGTGCTAGCCCGACCTCTTTCTCGTTCCAGTGATACCAACCACTATTCGGATTATCTCATAATCCTTGTCGCATGGCCATGCTTATCCTGGTCGGATCACATGAGGGGCCCAAAGTATATCTCTCCTGTTCGGAGGGGCAAATCCCATCTTGCTCGACCATGTCTCGTAGCATGGGACTAGACAAACCCGAAACCTACCTTTGTAACTACCCAGTCACGGAGTAGCGTTTGGTCGGCCCAAATCAAGTCTGTCACCATCCCGAGTACATGAATTATCTCAGGTCTTAGGACATAGAACGTATGTTGTACTAGAGACTCACAGATGACATATCGCTGCGTCTCATAGTTGGGTTTGTCCGAGTCAGACCTTATCTCGACTCGGATCCGACTACGTCGAATCTGATCAGACCTTTCCAAGTCCATATTATCTGGTTAGCATCCAATGCTGCATGGCTAGTGAGACCAAGCCATCGACCGTGTCATATGCTAGTCTAGTCGGCTGCGCATCCACACAACCCTTTCGACTAGGGACCTTTTAGGACAGTCATCATACAATGCATAGTCCCACAAACAAGTCACGTGCTTGCTGATACACATCATTGATAATGTACAAGGACTATCTTTATTCATAAACACATAGGAAATATCATCATACATGATTGCCTCTAGGGCATATCTCCAACACCCACACAGTCAGTCCCAAACAAACGTTTCCGTTTCTTATGTACATTCCACACAGTTAATCCAAGGAATACATTTTCGTTCTTATGTACATCGCACACAGTCAATCCAGGGAAAACGTTTCTGTTCGTATGTACATCCCACACAGTCAGTCCCAACCAAATGTTTCCGTTTATGTATAGGCTTGTGTGTGATAGGTGTAACTATCACACACGAACTGCCTTGGTTAACCGTTTGCTTTTATTTAACTATATCACACACGATTTGATGAAGAAAACTGTGTGGCATTGGGCTATCCATCACAAGCTCTTGTACTGCTAGAACCATTTGCAAAGTTCCATGACCGATTTAGCAGGTTTATTAGTTTACAATTAATAATTCCATTATTACGCAAATTCACATTTCATATCCAACAGTTGTTTGCCAATTTTTTATCAGGCACATAAATATATTTTAACATCACAGTACGATAGCTACCTGAAAACAACACATTACAACATATAGCTAGTTTAGCTTCATAAGAACAATATATTCATTTCCCTAATCGAGATCATCCAGGTTCGTCTTATCCACCTCTGGTTTCAGTTCAGTAAGAACCTGTTTTGCACTGGCCAACTGGGAAAGTGCCTCCTCCTTTGCCAACACCATCTTAGCAAAGTCGGATTTAAAAATCTGAGCTCATTCTCCACCTTCCTCTTTTTATCCCGCATCTTCAAATATTCTTCAGCGTTGACAACACTTTCTCTAAGCCTACCTCTGTTCTCTTCCTCATACATGCTCCATAGCTTTGCTAGGCACATCTTCAAAGACTGTGGCCCCTCTTGATCAACCCACTCCAAGTAAGAACACTTCCGTTCATCCTATAAGATTTAAAATTAGACCAGTAACAATTGTAGGGGAAATGGGTTTATAGCAACATACAAAATTACCAATACTTATTTTGAAAAACTAAAGAAACAGGTTAGTTATGACATATCTTCTCAAAAAGATCAATGTGCAAATGAATTAATTTCTACTGAGATAACAACCAAATTCTGAAACATCAGAAGCTATAATTAACTACAACAATGCTACAAGTTCATACTCATGTACTATTAATAACAAATTGAACATTTTATGAGGAAGGTAAATATAACTGCAATAGCATAGTGACAGTGTTTGGATGGCAGCAAATTGATACTAATAGGTGTGTACATGCACAAATTTAGTAACATAGAACTAATAGCACTAAGGCCGTCCACTATGTATGCCAAAACCGGTGTAAAGACAATTGTTGCTACATCTCGCACCGGTGCCCTGCACTGGTGAGCGGATGCAGCGAAAAAAATTAGGGACCCGGACTCCGGAGCACCTAGTTGCTCTGATGCCCAGTTCCTTCGTGCCATAAAGATTTAGTATTTTACTGCTTGGCAGCTCGGATGTGTGTACCAAAGTTGGCTGCACAAACTGCTGAAGCGGTGCCAAATAATTTTCTAATGGCACCGCTGATGAAATGGCAACATTTTTAGACACTAGGTACAAACTATGACATTATCTTAGGATGCGTTTGGTTGAAGGTGTTGTATGAATGGGTTGGGACCGTGACAGTGTCTGAATCACATCTAACAAATGATTTGTAACAATGAAAGAGGGTATAACCTTCTCTACACATGCTAGAAACTTCCTCCCATTGTTCACAGATTCAAACACAACTAGCTTCACGCATGGAGATTGATGGTGACAACAAGCAGACAGATCTTCAGCCACCCTGCTCCATTCGTTGCAACTGATGGTCCTAGGGAGCTACAAGGGGAATAAATGACTCAAACCGAGTGCCGGGTTAAAATCCTTCATTCCAAGTCATAGCCCGAGAGAGATAAGAGAGGCATGCCTGGGTGGCGAAGGAGTTGTCGTCGGAGGAGGAACTTCTAGAGGTCATTGCAGAAGACCATGGCGACCTTGGCGGTAGGGTGCGAGACGGCAAGAGCGAGTAAGCAAGCGAGTAAGCGGCTATAGCTTAGGAAGGAAGGAAGTAAGGAAGGAGGAAATAGGGGAAATGTGATTTGTGGTCGGGGAGAAAAGGGGGTGGGGAAGGGGGCGGTGGTAGATATTTTGGCGATAGGCCAAAAATTTCAAAATGTGGAGGGAAACTTTGCGCGCGGTGCCGCTGGACACCATTCACTTTGAATGATTGTGTGCAACACAAATGGTTCTTCTGCTTTACGTGCATGGGATGAGTTTGATAATTCAAATTTGGTGGAAATTTCCACGGGTAAGTCATTGCATAATTTAACATCGCTTGCTAATTTGGGCACACAAAAGAGCGTACAACACATAGACATCACTTACTGAAAATCGAGCAATTTTAGTAATTAAACAGAGCCAGTTGACCTAAACATTGCTTTAACAAAAGACTAGCATTAAAAACAAAGCCTAAGTACGCATAATTTTAACAAATCTGCCGCCGCGCCGGCCTATGCATCGCTGGTGTGAGATGAGACATCAATGACTTGTCCCGGCGACATGCCGCTGTTGATGGACTCCGCGTCCCCCCTGTTGAAGTCGACCACATCCTCGTCCTCGTCCTTCACACCGCCCTCATGGTTGTAGTACTCATAGTAGTGGATGCGCCAGAGCTCGCGTTGGTACTACACCGCCGATTCCTCGACGGGATGACTCTTCTCTACCCCGACATCAGCCACGCACAACTCCTTCTCTTGGCGCTCCTTGATCTCCACCGCCTCCTACATCTCCAGCTCCCACTCGGCGATCTCATGAGGAAGAAGGTACTCCATGGCCATCGCCGCGTTTTCGGACATGGGTTGCATGCTGGATTCCGAGGCGGCCTAGAATATCTTGGCATGTGCGTCCTCGATCTTGGTGTGCATAGCCTCGACTCGGGCCAGGGCGGCATCAGCGGCACGGACGGCAGCTCGAGCACTCTCGGCGTTTGCAGCTGCTATTGCAACAATAGCTGCAGCCATCTCGGCTGCTGCAGCTACCCTATCGGCTGCCACAGATGACCTCCCGGCGGATGCGACCGCGCTCAACGCGGATGCGGTGACACTCTTGGCTTAGCCGGCCGCGCTCTCGACGCAGGTAGCGGCTCTCGGGGAGGACGCGAAGATCGTACGGGCCATCACGAAGTGTTTCCATGACATCATCTTTGCAAGAACAGGTTGCGGGAATGGGCATTGGGATTCATGGATTCGAGGGTTGCTGGCACTGGAGCGGACGAGCCGACGAAGCTTAAGGAGGAAGACTTAAATAGACCCAAAAATTTTCATCGCAAACGGTTCCTACAAAAAACTATGTGTGATGTTGTTGATATTTTTTATTAGCTATGAAAAACAAATTTGGAGTAAAGTGGCAACAGATGGTGTTTTAAACGTACGAGAAAATTTGTAGTACTAATAAACTGTCATGTCAAATTTTGGAAAATTTCAGGGGTCATTTGACCTTTTAAGACATTTAAGTGATTTTCTATCCATTTAATGACCTTAATTCAAATTTGGACTACATGTACATGCAACAGATAACCATAACGGTTTGAAAAGTAATATTTTATGTACTTGTGTGCGATTTAATTCCATGTGCAGTAAATTGGAAGGAATTTTCAAACATATTGGTCTAACGGCTATGACACAATTAAGCATGGAGTGCCATGGCATTTAAATTCCAAAAAATTAAAAAAAAGATCAGAATCACATGAAACCTTGCTTGATATAATGTCATGCCACCAAGATGATGTGGTAAAAAATTAGGCATATTTGAGGAAAGGTTGGACACACACCCCTTACAAACTGAAGCAACTCACTAGTAGCCCTGTGGTTCCGAGAGAGAACAATGCATATTTGATGATGAACGGGAGATAGCTTCCCCTTACGTCCTTCAATTTTTTTTTCTACATTTAAAAT
The DNA here is from genome assembly GCA_963921465.1 of Triticum timopheevii. Taxonomy (NCBI): domain Eukaryota; kingdom Viridiplantae; phylum Streptophyta; class Magnoliopsida; order Poales; family Poaceae; genus Triticum; species Triticum timopheevii. The sequence goes on along the minus strand of OY997274.1, from coordinate 441,116,938 downwards.
GCACTAATACAACTGTCATGTGAAAATTTGGAAAATTCCAGGGGTCATTTGACCTTTTAAAGACATTTGAGTGATTTTTTAGCCATTTAATGACCGTAATTCGAATTTAAACTACATGTACATGCAACAGCTAAACATAACGGTTTGAAAAATTATATTTGTGTACTTGTGTGCGAGTTAATTCTATGTGCAGTAAATTGGAAGGAATTTTCAAACATAATGATCTCACAGCATGGACACATGCATGGAGTGCTATGGCATTTTAATTCCCAAAAAATTAAAAAGTGATCAGAAAAACATGAAACCTTGCTTGATGTAATGTCATGCCACCAAGATGATGTGGTAAAAAATTGGCCTGCTTGACAAAAGTTTCGACACACACCCCTCACAAACCGGAGCAACTCACTAGAAGACTCGTGGTTCCGAGAGGGAACAATGCATGTTTGATGATGAATGGGAGATAGCTTCCCTTTACGGCCTTCAATTTTTTTCTACATTTAACATGCACTAATACAACTGCCATGTGAAAATTTGGAAAATTTCAGGGGTCATTTGACCTTTTAAAGACATTTAAGTGATTTTCTTGCCATTTAATGACCGTAATTCGAATTTGAACTACATGTACATGCAACAGCTAACCATAACGGTTTGAAAATCATATTTGTGTACTTATGTGCGAGTTAATTCCATGTGCAGTAAATTGGAAGGAATTTTCAAGCATAATGGTCTCACGGCATGGAGACATGCATGGAGTGCTATGGCATTTTAATTCCAAAAAATTAAAAAATGATCACAAAAGCAAGAAACCTTGCTTGATGTAATGTCATGCCTCCAAGATGATGTGGTACAAAATTGGCCTATTTGACAAAAGTTTTGACACACACCCCTCAAAAACCGGAACAACTCACTAGAAGGCTCGTGGTTCCGAGAGGGAACAATTCATGTTTGATGACGAATGGGAGATAACTTCCTCTTACGTCCTTCAAATTTTTTCTACGTTTAACGTGCACTAATACAAGTGTCATGTGAAAATTTGGAAAATTTTAGGGGTCATTTGACCTTTTAAAGAGATTTAAGTGATTTTCTATTCATTTAACGATCGTAATTCAAATTTGAACTACATCTTCATGCAACAACTAACCATAACGGTTTGAAAAATCATTTTTGTGTACTTGTGTGCGAGTTAATTCCATGTGCGGTAAATTAGAAGGATTTTTCATACATATTGTTCTCACGACATAGACACATGCATGGAGTGCCATGGCATTTTAATTCCAAAAAATAAAAAAATGATTAGAAAAACATGAAACCTTGCTTGATGTAATGTCATGCCACCAAGATGATATGGTAAAAAAATTGGCCTATTTGACGAAAGTTTGGACACACACTCCTCACAAACCGGAGCAACTCACTAGAAGGCTTGTGGTTCCGAGAGGGAACAATGCACGTTTGATGATGAACATGAGATAGCTTCCTCTTATGGCCTTCAAGTTTTCTCTACATTTAACATGCACTAATGCAACTATCATGTGAAAATCTGGAAAATTCTAGGGGTCATTTGACCTTTTAAAGACTTTTAAGAGATTTTCTAGCCATTTAATGACCGTAATTCACATTTGAACTACATCTACATGCAATGGCTAACCATAACGGTTTAAAAAAATCATATTTTTCTGTACTTGTGTGCAAGTTAAAAAATCATCATACGATGTAAATATCCGGTGTTCAAAAAATAAAATGTAAAGATCTGGCAAGACAACCGGCCCCCACACGATTGGCACTCTATTTCGCGCCTCAAGGTTTGGAAGGTGAGTGGCGGGGGTTATTAATCAGACACGGTTCTGTATTGGAAATGTCAGCTATTAAGTTCACACACGGATTTTGTTGCGCGAATCATGTGTAATTCAAACTACAGTGCTCGTAAATTCCGGCGACCAGCATGTGTACTGTTCCCGTCGATATAGATTTAGGCCGCCAATAAATACTACCTTGCTCACGTCGTCCTGCTTGCATTCTCATCTACATCCTCCCATTACTCGCCCTCTTTCTCTCTCTCTCTCTATATATCTATATATATATATATATATATATATATATATATATATATATATATATCAAATCTCTACCATGGCACCACCGATCTGCCCACGCACGACGAGGAGTCGCCGCCCCCTGAGGATGCTCAGTCGAAGAGCAGCGACGAGGAGGACCCCTACGTGCCGCCGGACGAGGTTGCGCTGGACCCCCTCCCCCCAACTTTGGATTGGTTTTGGGGCCAATACAATCTTTGTTTGTGGAAATCGCTGCCTTTGGCTAAGAAAGCCAGGCAAGTGGCGTTCAAGAAGGAGATGGTGAAGGAGCAAGCCAGGTACTAGGCCGCTTGTGAAGCCCGTGATGCCGCCTGGAAAAAGGAGGCAGTGGAGCTTTGGGGGCGGGCGCGTTGTCATGCTTAGGAGGTGTACGAAGACGGGTACTTTGCGAGGAAGGTCAAAGGTGCTAGGTGCCTCATCGCGGCATGGAGATGGGCCAATAAGCTCCAGCATGCCACTGACGAGGAGCTCCGGTGGGCGCCCAACAAAATGGCAAGATCGTTTGCGCTCGTCCGCTAGCAAGAGGCAGATCGGTACGTCAAGCACTGCGAGGCGGAGGAGGCGGAGTACTGCCTCCATGCTGGGAAGATGACGTGCACCGGGGAGCTACTGGCGAGGGGCTGCCAAAATACTGCCCCCAGGAGGGACTATTAGTTTTAGTATTGTTCATTTTCAATTTTATGCAATGTACCTAGTAGTTAAGTATCATCACGTATATATTATATATATTCTATGATGAACTAATGAACAATTAATATATGTATGTATATAAATATATTATGAATTCCATTTTCTATTTGTTATTGTATAATATTTTGTATCTAGCTGTTATCATCCACATATACAGAATGGAATGTATATATACACACATCATAACAGAACATACAAGAATGGAAAACAAAATACACACATTGAAACAGAGCAATAAACAGAGCAATATTATGATTGCTGTGAATACATAGCAATCGACGTCGAAACGACTCAACAAAATAAAACGCGTCCATGAGATCATGACCAGTAGCCCTTGCCTACAGTAGCTCTTGTCTCTACCTGAACTCGTGCAGGCGTTCGTCCAAGCGGTCGACACACTCGCGGTACATCTGGAGGACGATCTTGAGCTCCAAGTTGTCTATTTCATCGGAGATCACCAGCTCGAGGATGCGACGGCCATGTTCCTCTACTACACCCAAGTGGACACCTGGGCCAAGGAGGCGGTCGAGCCTACCGACCAGCGTGTTGGCATCGAACGGGCCACGGACAAGGCGAACGGCGCGGCGGGCGTCCAGTGCAAGTACGGCGTAGCCGCCATCTGGTGCAAGTATGATGCAGAGGTCCTTTGCCCACTCCTAGCGAGGAATGGGAGTACTGACGGGATGTGTACCCAGCTGCGACGCCATGTCAACAGCAGGCAAGCGCCGATGGATCTGCTCTTGCTATGCAGCACACCACGCCTCTCGGTCTGCAGTGCTCCAACAGTATCGCCGTGCGGCGAGCCGCCGCCTATCAGCGCGGACGCGCCTAGCTTGCTCTGTGGCGCTCCATCGATCATGTTGTGCAGTGAGCTGTAGCCTCTCGGCGCTTACATGCCTATCTTGATCCGCTGCGCTGAAGTGCCATGCGCCAAGGGTTTGCTCAATCCTGGCAATGACGCGCATCACGGCGTCATCCATCGCATTGCCGAGGATCGCCTTGGCCTCGACGGGCCGTGGCGCCTTCTCGTTTTCCTCGTTGACGAGGTTGATGGCAGAGGCGGCGCTTTGGTGGGTTGGCATGCTTGGAAAAGGTGGATGTGCTACAGGCTGTGCTTGTTGCCTCCGTGCGTCGCGCACCGCCTCAGTTTATGTGCAATATCGCTGGGTGGTGGGAAACAGGTGAGGAAATGCCAGGAAATGGTGGCGTGTTCATAAAATGCCATCAATTAATGGAAACTTAGCATAGAAAGAACATCGAGCTAGCACAAGAAGTAGATTATGATCAGATGATCGTTTATCCTAGTTAATTATGCATGTAATAGTTTACTTTGGTGTGTGGAAATGTCATCTGTGTACTAGCCACCTATGTAATTGGATGTTTGCCGCGTATTACACACATCTTGTTTGTGTGAAATGTTTCTGTTTTCTTGGCTCAACACAAACAGTTTATCGCAATGAACCATATGCCGTATATCGCACATGCATGCCTTGATCTGGTTGACCGTTTCTTTTGTATTGGCTAATCACAAACAGTTCATCCGAGTGAACTGTATGCCATATATCACACACAACTTCATCTGGCTGCCCATTTATGATGTTCTGCCTCATCACAAATAGTTCATACGAGTGAATTGTATGCCGTATATCACACACGCCTTCATCTGTCTGTTCGTTTCTGTTCTTCTTCCTCATCGCAAACAGTTAATTGAACTAAATCGTATGCCCTGCATTGCACACGCAACTAAAATTGGAACCGTGTTTGATGGCTCCGCCATCACAAATGTTTTGCATCTTTTTTGATGTTTTTTTACATCACCGTTTGCGATTAATGCATCGCACACAATTTCGTCAAAGGGTCTCTTATTGTAGTGCCGCGTTAGCAGCATCCTGCAGTAGTGCTACTCATTAGGGTTTAGGATGCCTTGGGGTCGACGAAACCACCTAAACCTACCATTATTGTAAGGTTGGCTCGGGATCGACGGTACCACCTAAACCTACCATTTAGGGTTTAAGGTGGCTTGGGGTCGATGGAACCACCTAAACCTAACATTTAGGGTTTAGGGAACCTTGGGGTCGATGGAACCACCTAAACCTACCATTTAAGTTAAGGTTGGCTCGGAGTCGACGTAACCACCTAAACCTACCATTTAGGGTTTAGGGTGGCTCGGGGTCGACGGAACCACCTAAACCTACAATTTAGGTTAAGGTTGGTGATACGTCCATTTTGCATCATGCTTTTATATTGATATTTATTGCATTATGGGCTGTTATTACACGTTATGTCACAATGCTTATGCTTATTCTCTCTTATTTTACAAGGTTTACACGAAGAGGGAGAATGCCGGCAGCTGGAATACTAGGCTGGAAAAGGAGCAATTATTAGAGACCTATTCTGCACAACTCCAAAAGTCCTGAAACTCCACGAAAGTTATTTTTGGAATTAATAAAAATACCAAGCGAAGACAATACCAGAGGGGGGGGCCACCAACCGTCCACGAGGGTGGGGGCGCGCCTACCCTCTGGGTGCGCCCCCTACCTCGCGGGCCCCCCTGGAAGGCCTCCAGTGCCCATCTTCTTCTATATGAAGTCTTTTACCCTGGAAAAAAATCATAAGAAAGCTTTCGGGACGAGACACCGCCGCCATGAGGTGGAACCTTGGCGGAACCAATCTAGGGCTCCGACGGAGTTGTTCTGCCGGGGAAACATCCCTCCGAGAGGGGGAAATCGTCGCCATCGTCATCACCATCGATCCTCTCATCGGGAGGGGGTCAATCTCCATCAACATCTTCACCAGCACCATCTTCTCTCAAACCCTAGTTCATCTCTTGTATCCAATCTTTGTCCCAAAACCTCAGATTGGTACTTGTGGGTTGCTAGTAGTGTTGATTAGTCCTTGTAGTTGATGGAGTTGCTTTATTTGGTGGGAGATCATATGTTCAGATCCTTTATGCATATTAATACCCCTGTGATTATGAACATGAATATGATTTGTGAGTAGTTACTTTTGTTCCTGAGGACATGGGAGAAGTCCTGCTATAAGTAGTCATGTGAATTGGTATTCGTTTGATATTTTGATGAGATGTATGTTGTCTTTCCTCCAGTGGTGTTATGTGAACGTCGACTACATAACACTTCACCAGTGTTTGGGCCTAGAGGAAGGCATTGGGAAGTAATAAGTAGATGATGGGTTGCCAGAGTGACAGAAGCTTAAACCCTAGTTTATGAGTTGCTTCGTAAGGGGCTGATTTGGATCCATATGTTTCATGCTATGGTTAGGTTTAGCTTAATACTTCTTTTGTAGTTGTGGATGCTTGCAATAAGGGTTAATCATAAGTGGGATTCTTGTCCAAGAAAGGCCAGTACCCAAGCACCGGTCCACCCACATACCAAATTATCAAAGTAACGAACAAGAATCATATGGGCGTGATGAAAACTTGCTTGACGATAATTCCCATGTGTCCTCGGGAGCACTTTTCTCTATATAAGAGTTTCTCCAGGCTTGTCCTTTGCTACAAAAAGGATTGGGCCATCTTGCTGCACTTTATTTACTTTCATTACTTGTTAGCCGTTACGAATTACCTTATCACAAAACTATCCATTACCGATAATTTTAGTGCTTGCAGAGAATACCTTACTGAAAACCACTTGCCATTTCCATCTGCTCCTCATTGGGTTCGACACTGTTACTTATCAAAATGACTACGATAGATCCCCTACACTTGTGGGTCATCAAGACTCTTTTCTGGCGCCGTTGCCGGGGAGTGAAGTGCCTTTGGTAAGTGGAACTTGGTAAGGAAAGATTTATATAGTGTGCTGAAATTTACTGTCACTTGTTACTATGGAACATAATCCTTTGAGGGGCTTGTTCGGAGTATCTTCGCCCCGACCAGTAGAGCAAAGAGTTGCTCCTCAACCTACTGAACCTACTGAAAATGTTTAATTTGAAATTCCTTCCCGTATGGTAGAGAAACTCCTAGCTAATCCTTTTACAGGAGATGGAACATTGCATCCCGATTTACACCTAATCTATGTGGATGAAGTTTGTGGATTATTTAAGCTCGCAGGTATGCCCGAGGATTTTATCAAGAAGAAGGTCTTCCCTTTATATTTGAAAGGAAAGGTATTGACATGGTTTAGGCTATGTGATGATATGGGATCATGGAACTACAACCGATTGAAATTGGAATTTCATCAGAAGTTTTATCCTATGCATCTTGTTCATCGTGATCGTAATTATATATATAATTTTTGGCCTCATGAAGGAAAAAGCATCGCTCAAGCTTGGGGGAGTCTTAAGTCAATGTTATATTAATGCCCCAATCATGAGCTCTCAAGAGAAATTATTATTCAAAAAATTTATGATCAACTTTCTCTCAATAATCGCTCCATGCTCGATACTTCTTGTGTTGATTCTTTTATGATGAAGACTATTGAATTCAAATGGGATTTATTGGAAAGAGTTAAACGCAACTTTGAAGATTGGGATCTTGATGAAGGTAAGGAGTCAGGTATAACACCTAAGTTTGATTGTGTTAAATCTTTTGTGGATACCGATGCTTTTCGTGAATTTAGCGCTAAATATGGACTTGACTCTGAGATAGTAGCTTCTTTCTGTGAATCATTTACTACTCATGTTGACCTCCCTAAGGAGAAGTGGTTTAAATATAATCCTCCCATTGAAGTAAAAGTAGTTGCACCTATTAAAGTTGAATAAAAGACTATCACTTATAATGATCCTATTGTTCCTACTCCCTATATTGAGAAACCACCTTTCCCAGTTAGGATAAAGGATCATGCTAAAGCTTCAATTGTGGTTCGTAAGAGTAATACTAGAACACCTACACCACCTGAGCAAATTAAAGTTGAACCTAGTATTGCTATGGTTAAAGATCTCTTGGCTGATAATATTGATGGGCATGTTATTTACTTCTGTGATGAAGTTGCTAGAATTGCTAGACCTGATACTAAAAATAAACATAGACCTGTTGTAGGCATGCCCGTTATTTCTATTAAAATAGGAGATCATTGTTATCATGGATTATGTGATATGGGTGCTAGTGCAAGTGCAATACCTCATTCCTTATACAAAGAAATTATGCATGATATTGCACCTGCTGAGATAGAAGAAATTGATCTTACAATTAAGCTTGCCAATAGAGATACTATTTCACCAGTTGGGATTGTTAGAGATGTTGAAGTCTTGTGTGGGAAAGTTAAATATCCTGCTAATTTTTTTGTTCTTGGTTCCCCACAAGATAGCTTTTGTCCCATCACATTTGGTAGACCCTTCTTAAATATTGTTAATGCTAGGATAGATTGCAAAAAGGATGTTGTTACTATTGGCTTGGGGGATATGCCTCATGAGTTTAATTTTGCTAAATTTTGTAGACAACTCCATGATAAATAATTGCCTAGTAAGGATGAAATTATTGGTCTTGCTTCTATTGTCGTGCCTCCTAATGATCCTTTAGAACAATATTTGCTAGACCATGAAAATGATATGTTTATGAATGAAAGAAGGGAGATAGATGAAGTATTCTTTAAACAGGGACCTATTTTACAACACAACTTGCCTGTTGAAATTCTAGGGGATCCTCCACCACCCAAGGGTGATCCCGTGTTTGAACTTAAACCACTATCTGATACTCATAAATATGCTTATCTTGATGAAAAGAATATATATCCTGTTATTATTAGTGCTAACCTTTCAAAGCAGGAAGAGGAGAAATTATTGAAAACTTGGATATACTCTTGATGATCTTAAGGGCATTAGTCCCACTCTATGCCAACACAAAATAAAATTAGAGAAAGACGCCAAACCAGTTGTTGATCACCAACGACGGTTAAATCCTAAGATGAAAGAAGTGGTAAGAAAAGAAATACTAAAGCTCCTGGAGGCAGGTATAATTTATCCCGTTGCTATAGTTAGTGGGTAAGTCCTGTCCATTGTGTCCCTAAGAAGGGAGGTATTACTGTCATTCCTAATGATAAAGATGAATTGATCCTGCAAAGAATTGTTACAAGTTATAGGATGGTAATTGATTTCCGCAAATTAAATAAAGCTACTAAAAAGATCATTACCCTTTGCCTTTTATTGATCAAATGCTAGAAAGATTATCCAAACATACACGATTTTGCTTTCTAGATGGTTACTCTGGTTTCTCTCAAATACATGTGTCAAAAGAGGATCAAGAAAAGACCACTTTTACTTGCCCTTTCGGTACTTTTGCTTATAGATGTATGCCCTTTGGTTTATGTAATGCACCTGCTACCTTTCAAAGATGCATGATGGCTATATTCTCTGACGTTGTGAAAAGATTGTTGAGGTTTTCATGGATGATTTCTCCATTTATGGATCCTCTTTTGATGATTGCTTGAGCAACCTTGATCGAGTTTTGCAGAGATGTGAAGAAAATAATCTTGTCTTGAATTGGGAAAAGTGCCACTTTATGGTTAATGACGGCATTGTCTTGGGGCATAAAATTTCTGAAAGAGGTATTGAAGTTGATAAAGCTAAAGTTGATGCTATTGAAAAGATGCCGTGTCCTAAAGACATCAAAGGTATAATAAGTTTCCTTGGTCATGCCGGTTTTTATAGGAGGTTCATTAAGGACTTCTCTAAAATTTATAGGCCTCTGACTAATCTCTTACAAAAAGATATGCCTTTTGTCTTCGATGATGATTGTGTAGAAGCATTTGAAATACTTAAGAAAGCTTTGATTTCTGCACCTATTGTTCAACCACCTGATTGGAATTTACCCTTTGAAATTATGTGCGATGCTAGTGATTATGCCGTAGGTGTTGTTCTAGGCCAAAGAGTTGATAAGAAACTAAATGTTATTCAATATGCTAGTAAAACTCTAGACAAAGCCCAGAGAAATTATGCTACTACTGAAAAGGAATTTTTAGCAGTTGTATTTTCTTGTGATAAGTTTAGACCTTATATCGTTGACTCTAAAGTAACTGTTCACACTGATCATGCTGCTATTAAATATCTTATGGAAAAGAAAGATGCTAAACCTAGACTTATTAGATGGGTTCTCCTACTACAAGAATTTGATTTGCATATTACTGATAGAAAGGGAGCTGAGAACCCCGTTGCAGACAACTTGTCTAGGTTAGAGAATGTTCTTGATGACCCACTACCTATTGATGATAGCTTCCCTGTTAAACAATTAGATGCCATAAATGCTTCTCGTACTGCTCCGTGGTATGCTGATTATGCTAATTACATTCTTGCTAAATTTATACCACCTAGTTTCACATACCAGCAAAAGAAAAAGTTTTTCTATGATTTAAGACATTACTTTTGGGATGAACCACACCTTTATAAAGGAGTAGATGTTGGTATTAGACGTTGTGTGCCTAAGCATGAATAAGAACAGATCCTACGCAAGTGTCACTCCGACGCTTATGGAGGACACCACGCTGGAAATAGAATTGCGCATAATGTATTGCAATCCGGTTTTTATTGGCCTACTCTCTTCGAAAATGTCCGTAAGTTTGTCTTGTCCTGTGATGAATGTCAAAGAATTGGTAATATTAGTAGATGTCAAGAAATGCCTATGAATTATTCTCATGTTATTAAACCATTTGATGTTTGGGGCTTTGATTATATGGGACCGTTTCCTTCCTCTAATGGGTATACACATATTTTAGTTGCTGTTGATTACGTTACTAAGTGGGCAGAAGCTATTCCAACTAGTAGTGCTGATCATAACACCTCTATTAAGATGCTTAAAGAAGTTATTTTTCCGAGGTTTGGAGTCCCTAGATACCTAATGATTGATGGTGGTTCACATTTTATTCATGGTGCTTTTCGTAAAATGCTTGCTAAGTATGATGTTAATCATAGAATTGCATCTCCATATCACCCACAGTCTAGTGGCCAAGTAGAACTGAGTAACAGAGAGCTTAAATTGATTTTGCAAAAGACTGTTAATAGATCTAGAAAGAAATGGTCCAAGAAACTTGATGATGCATTATGGGCTTATAGAACTGCATATAGAAATCCTATGGGTCTGTCTCCATATAAAATGGTTTATGGAAAAGCATGTCACTTACCTCTCGAACTAGAACATAAGGCATATTGGGCCATTAAAGAGCTCAATTATGATTTCAAACTTGCCGGTGAGAAGAGGTTATTTGACATTAGCTCACTTGATGAATGGAGAACTCAAGGCTATGAGAATGCCAAACTGTTTAAAGAAAAAGTTAAAAGATGGCATGAAAAAAGAATACAAAAGCGTGAGTTTAATGTAGGTGATTATGTGTTGCTTTTCAACTCTCGTTTAAGATTTTTTGTAGGAAAAATCCTCTCTAAGTGGGAAGGTCCTTACGTTATCGAGGAGGTCTATCGTTCCGGTGCCATAAAAATCAAAAACTTCAAAGGCACGAATCTGAAGGTGGTGAACGGCCAAAGAATCAAACATTATATCTCAGGTAATCCAATAAATGTTGAAACCAATGTTATTGAAATCGTAACCTCGGAGGAATACATAAGGGACACTTTCCAGAACTTTTCAGACTCCAAAAAGGAATAGGTATGTGGTACGGTAAGTAAACCGACTCCAAAACAGTTCTAATAGCAATTTTTCTCTGTTTTGGAATATTTAAGAAAATAGGAAAATAAGAAGTAGTCCAGGAAGGACACGAGGCGTCAATGAGGGTGGAGGGCGCGCCCTACCCCCCTGGGCGCGCCCCCTACCTCGTGGGCACCTCGTATGCCCTTCGGACTCCGTTTTCTTGCATGATATTTCTTTTGGTCGGTAAAAATTCATTATATAATCTCCCGAAGGTTTTGACCACCATACCACGACAAAATCCTCTGTTTTTGTTTCGAGCTGTTTTTCTGACAGATCTAGATCACTATGACGTCTTCAAGCGCCCCCCAAGGACATGTTTTTCGAGAAGGGCATCAACCCCTACCTCACGGAGGTGCTGCAACACCCTCAAACCATTGAGATGCGTGAGGGGGTGCTGCACATCCGCGATGTTGAGGGACCAAGGAGGACCGGAAGCGTGGAGACAAGACTCGTAGCAATGGAACAACAAGTTTTCAAGTGTGAAGGGATGGTGGAACGCGGACTCAACGCCAACCACATGATGATCGCGGAGTTCACCAACAACCACAAGCTGGATGCCAAGAACATTGGGGAGGCCATCTTCAAGCTTCACGAGAAAATCGAGCACCTCCAAGCCCAGATCTATGACCTGCAAAACCAAAACTATGAGTATGAATATAGATTCAAGAGGATGAGTTTGGCTGCAGATTTAAGGATCCCGGAGACTCGATCATCTTTCTATGATGGTGAGACTATGCATTGGAAGAGGGATGACAAGCCTTCATCATCAACAACTCCATCATCACCACCTCCGAAGAAAGAGACATAATCACATGGGTATGGGCACTCCCCTTGGCAACTGCCAAGCTTGGGGGAGTTGCCCCGATATCGTATCACCATCACACTCCTATCTTTACCATTTTTCTTAGTTCGTTCCTTTTGGTAATATCTTGATCTAGTAGAATAAAGTTTTAGTATGATTTAGTTTTGAGTTTTGCTTTGTGATTCCTCTATGTAATCGAGTCCGTGAGCTATATATAATAAAGATTAGTGTTGAGTCAAGGGGTTGATTATCTTACTTTGATCTTGAGGGAATAAAAAGAAATAAAAGAGATCATATTGATCTTATGGAGAGTAATGACTTCACATATAAAGAGTATGATGAATAAAAGTTGTTGAGAGTTGAAGAGCATAGTTTTGGTCATCGTTGCAATTAATAGGAAGTAATAAAGAACGAGAGGTTCTCACATATAAATATACTATCTTGGACATCTTTTATGATTGTGAGCACTCATTAAAATATGACATGCTAAAGAGTTGACGTTGGACAAGGAAGACAATGTAATGGGTTATGTTTTCTTATATCCGAAATAAAGTATATTGTCATGGATCATCCAACATGTTGAGTTTGCCTTTCCCTCTCATGCTAGCCAAATTCTTTGCACCAAGTAGAGATACTACTTGTGCTTACAAATATCCTTAAACCCGGTTTTGCCATGAGAGTCCACCATATCTACCTATGGATTGAGTAAGATCCTTCAAGTAAGTTGTCATGTTGCATGCAATAAAAATTGCTCTCTAAATATGTATGATTTATTAGTGTGGAGAAAATAAGCTTTATACGATCTTGTGATGTGGAAGCAATAGAAGTGACAGACTGCATAATAAAGGTCCATATCACAAGTGGCAATATAAAGTGACGTGCTTTTGCATTAAGATTTCGTGCATCCAACCATAAAAGCACATGACAACCTCTGCTTCCCTCTGCGAAGGGCCTATCTTTTACTTTTGTCTTATACCTATTACTAGAGTCAAGGTGATCTTCACCTTTCCTTTTTACATTTTATCCTTTGGCAAGCACCTTGTGTTGGAAAGATCCTGATATATATATCCAACTGAATGTAAGTTAGCATGAACTATTATTGTTGACATTACCCTTGCGGTAAAAGGTTGGGAGGCAACATTATAAGCCCCTATCTTTCTCTGTGTCCGATTAAAACTTCATACCCATATGTATTGTGTGAGTGTTAGCAATTTTGAAAGACGAAACGATAGTTGAGTATGTGGACTTGCTAAAAATCTCTTATATTGACTCTTTCCGATGTTATGATAAATTGCAATTGCTTCAATGACCGAGATTATAGTTTGTTGGTTTTCAATGAAGTTTCTGATTCATACATGACATTGTGGATAGATTATTACTTGAGCATAAGAAATCATATGACAATATTTATATATGTTGCTTTTATAAGAATGATCATGATGCCCTCATGTCCGTATTTTATTTTATCGAGACCTCTATCTCTAAACATGTGGACATATTTTTCGTTATCGGCTTTCGCTTGGGGACAGGCGAGGTCTAAGCTTGGGGGAGTTGATACGTCCATTTTGCATCATGCTTTTATATCGATATTTATAGCATTATGGGATGTTATTACACGTTATGTGACAATGCTTATTCCTATTCTCTCTTATTCTACAAGGTTCACACGAAGAGGGAGAATGCCGGCAGCTGAAATTCTGGGCTGGAAAAGTAGCAAATATTAGAGACCTATTCTGCACAACTGCAAAAGTCCTGAAACTCCATGGAAGTTATTTTCGGAATTATTAAAAAATACTGAGCGAAGAAAATACTAGAGGGCGGCCACCCTGTCGGTGTCAAAACCGGCGGATCTCGGGTAGGGGGTCCCGATCTGTGCGTCTTAGGCTTATGGTAAAAGGGAGCAAGGGACACAATGTTTACCTAGGTTCGGGCCCTCTCGATGGAGGTAAAACCCTACTTCCTGCTTGATTAATATTGCCGATATGAGTAATACAAGAGTAGATCTACCACGAGATCGTAGAGGCTAAACCCTAGAAGCTAGCCTATGATGATTATGATTGTAGTTGTGGTCGGCCTTCTAAGGACCAACCTCTCCGGTTTATATAGACATCAGAGAGGGCTAGGGTTTACACGGAGTCGGTTACAAGGAAAGAAATACAATATCCGGATCACCAAGCTTGTCTTCCATGCAAAGGAGAGTTCCATCCGGACATGGGACGGAGTCTTGAGTCTTGCATCTTCACGCTCCAATAGTCCGGACGATGTATATAGTCCGACTGTCTGGATACCCCCTAATCCAGGACTCCCTCAGTAGCCCCTAAACCAGGCTTCAATGACGACGAGTCCGGCGCACAGTCTTGTCTTCGGCATTGCAAGGCGGGTTCCATCTCCGAGTACTCCAAAGTAATCATCGAACACATAGACCGTGTCCGAATCTGTGAGATGAGCCTCACATACTCTTGTAGGGAACATAGCATAAATCTGATCTGCTTGAAATCTTCGTACGTCGTGCCCTTGCATCGTGGCCCAGTCCAACACGAACGGCGTTTCTCGCCCCACCTTGACTCGCGTTGCGAGGCGGTTTTATTGGCACGCCCTGCCAAAGCAGAGATCGTGTTCCTCTTATTACGGGATCTTCCATCAATATGGGCGTGCGTGACCCCACGACGACCGTTGGTATGACTCCGTGTGTTTTTAGATAAGCCTCAAGCGGTCACGCTGAGGACTCTTGATATTCACCCCCTTTATAAAGGGGCCGAGGCCTATGCCTCTTTTCCACCTCCCTTGCGCCTTCTCGCACCTCGAGTTCTAGCACTCGAGACCTAAGCTCAAACACCCCAAATCCTCCAATATGTCCGGATCTAACCCTCAAGGCCGGTGGGTGGCCTCCTCGATCCAAGAGGAGGACATTGTGAGGCTTAGGGAGGTGGGATACCTGACCGCCGACATCCAGCACAGGCTTCCTGTTTCAGGGCAGGTCATCCCTACACCGGAGCCCAATGAGAGCGTCGTGTTTGTTCCTCACTTCCTCCGCGGCTTGGGTATCACCCTCGATCCCTTTGTGAGGGGGCTCATGTTCTATTACGGGTTGGATTTTCATGATCTAGCTCCGGACGCTATCCTCCATATCTCGTCGTTCATCATTATGTGCGAGGCTTTTCTCCAGGTCACTCACACTTCAGCTTATGGCTCAAGACCTTCAATATAAAGCCAAAGATGATTGAGGGGCGACATGCGAAGTGCGGAGGTGCCATAATAAGCAGGAACGCCGATACCCCATGGCCAGAGGATTCTTTCCCAGAAGTATCCGATGTATGGCTACGAAGGTGGTTCTATGTCACGGTTCCCAGAGGCACAAAGTGTGTGGCCGCCCCCGAGTTCCGCTCGGGCCCTCCATCCCAATTGGCGTCATGGACCGACGTAGGACGGAATTCGGGGCCCGACAATGATGTTCCAATACCGCAGAGCTATATCAGGGAGCTTCTTGAGAAGGACATTAACCTTGTCAGCATAATTCAAGTAATGCTAATCCGACGGATGTTGCCGTGCAAACGCCAACCTCTCCGGATGTGGGAGTTCAATCCAGAGGGTCCGCGGACTATTAAGCACTTCTTCGGCCTGAAGCTCAAAGGGATGTGTAAATTATTCTTCGGACCACAAGTAAAGTGTCCGGAAACCACCGAGGATGCGGGCCTAAGCTGCAATCGCCTAGATGCCCAAGTAAGTAACCTTAAAACTAGGCACTTTGTTTTTATTTGTCATAGTCATTATTCTGAAAACCCTCCGTGGCCAGGAATGGCTCAGCAAGGCGGAGAGAATCAGGTGTCCGGCGCCACTTCCCGAAGGCTCGCCTGGTCCAACCATTGCCAAGATGCTTGGCCGGGTGCTCAGCAAAATGCCCTCAGGGAAAGACGAAGGAAAGGATAGTGAAGCCGAACTTCACACGCTGCACATCCGGACCGGGGGAATTGTTTCCTCCCCAAGGGAGGACAGTCGGGGAGGGGAATCCAAGGCCACCTCCCCGCGCGGGAAGAAAAGGACCGCCTCCAAAGACTTGGAGACGGAGATGCCCAAACAAGGGAAGAAGGTGTCGCCGGGGGGCTCTGCCCCGACGGGCGTTCTCAGCACGTTATGCCCGCCAACAGGCCAGCCTTGAACCGAGCTGTGAGTTAATTGTTAATTTGAAGGTACTGTGTTTCTCCGAGATAAATAACCCGGATTCGTCTTGTGCAGTCCGGCTAGCAGCTCTTCTCAATAGAGCTCGTCTTCGGGGGATCTTCCTCCGGAGATGATGGAGAGCGAGACCCTACCCACCTCTCTGCCTTATGAAGCGGGCGGCACCGAGGTGTCGTCATGGAGGAGTACGGATCTGCCGGAGCCGTCAGCCGCCGTGAGCCCGGAGCGTCTGGCTTCCACGGGAGGGGGGGATGAGAAGGGTCCGGCTCAGTTCGATGTCCAGCCGGACACACTGACAGGCCTTCTGGAGCGAGCCGTGCTCTTGGAGGAGCCCCACTCATTAATGAGCACGGTGCTCAAGAAAATTTCATCCACCACAAGCGGTTTGAATGAAGTATTTATGAGCCTGCTCGGAGGTTTTGAGGTATGTAGTGAAAAATATACTATTTTTGGCTGTGAGGCACGCGCTAGGTGTGCTACATATGGATAGTAGCCCCTAAGAGACTCTGGTTGCCTGCCTTAGGCGGCAAACGGGGGATCATATAGTAACGATTGCGCTGTATATATGTGCAGGTGTCTATGGGTCTGGCAGCCGACCAGTCCATTGAAGTTGCTGAGTTAAGGAGGCAGATCGGATCTATTGATGCCGATATCACGCTGGTGAACGAGCGGCTGAACGAGTCACAAGTTATGTACTCTGCTTTCCTTATTATGTTGTATAGGAAAATATGAGAGGGGCATAATATTAATGCAATGTATTTGCGATGCAGATGGTGCTGCTGCCGTGGAAGCCGTGAGGGCGGAACTTGCCCAGGACAAGGAACAAGCTCGGGTTAGCAATGCGGCTGCCCTAAAGGCGGCCGAAGAATGGACAGCCGAATAGGTTGCTCATCGCCGAAGCCAGTAAAAATAGCCAAAATGGATGTGGAGCTGACAAATGCCGCCGACCGGTATGAACTCCTTGAAAAGGAGAATAAGGCTAGTTCGGCTAACCTGAACAAGGCACTTAATGCCACCAAGGAGATGCAGACCGAGGTCAGGGGTGTGCGGGAGGAGCTTCAACAGGCCGGTAAAATCGCGGCTGGGGGCTCCTACTTACTGCGGACGAAGTTTTTGGATCCAAAGTATGCTCCCCTGGATGGACGCTGGAGTCCTGCAGATGCATATGCGGACTTGGCAAAGAGTACAGCTGATGCAGCCAAGTTTTTTGAGGATCAAGGTGATAAAGAAGTGGAGAAGCTTTTCTGGTCGCCATTCAATGCTCCCGTGCGCCCGCTGCCGTTAAGTGAGAATATGGCTGCTGTAGCGGAGCTTCATAGGCTGTCCGGGCTTGCAATGCGGTCTGTAATAGACCATCTTTGGCCGAAGGAGCCTAAGCCGGACAGTTACTTTGGTTTGGTGCAACAATTCCTTGGGGCCGTGCCTCAGATGGACGCCATGAGAAGGTCGGCATGCATAGAGGGTGCACGAATGGCTCTTGCCCGCGTTAAAGCCTATTGGACAGATATGGAGGCCACCATTGTAGCGACCCAGAATCCGGCAGGAGGCCAGTATCCGGCCGAGCACTACTCGGAGTAGGTAACAGAAGGTGCCCGCTTAATAGGGGCGCAATGCTCGAAGAATATATTGTTCGAGTGACAAAACGAATCATTGTAAAAACAATGTTATTTTGATTATGAGGCTATATTTATACTTTGTGCCCAAAAGTATTATTTGTGCCTCCTGTGCGGCCATTTTTATCTCTATGTGTAATTCTGAAAGTTAGCAGTCGTTGACTTCAGCCCCCACACATACAATGCGGGGGTGTTCGCGAAAAATATGCATAATCACACTTGTTCCAACGTCTTGGTCCATTAAGGAGGTGATCACACATCGAACTAGGCAACCGGACTATACAGCTGTAACACTTTCACTTAGCCATAGGAGTTTGACAGTGGGGCTACTATGTAGCCCCTAGTACTTTTGCGTGCATCCAAATACGGGCGCATATGTACATGGCCGGGAAACAGGCCCTTCATTAATGCGGAGGAATCCTAAAGATTCTGGTAAGTCTTCGAGTGGTTGAACAGTCTCGCGCTGTATCATGACAGACGGTTTTCGGCTTTCTCTACTGAGGTGCTCATCAGGAATAACCAGGGAACAATCGCAGTAGTTCTCCTTTGGCTGCCTTAGTCGATAAGAACGGAACATAAGGCGGCAAACCCAGGAGCCGGGCAAACCCAACATTTGACCGAAGACATGATTCGGAGCTGATGCATATAAGGCCAAACTCATGATGCCGAACACTCCCGAAGGTATTCGGACTTTATAGCAGAAAATGGGCTGAAGAATGCCCATTCATTATAAAACCAGGTACGTGCATTAGTCTGTCGTGGCGAAATGCCAATAACGGCAGTATCCTCTGTTGGTATGGAACCCATGGGATGTTTAAACAACAAGAGGCAATAGAAAAGGTTTGCACAGGGGCTTAATCTAAAAAGAAACCTTTTGAGCGGGGCCCTACTGCACGTCCGTGCCTTTGTCTCCGTTGTGCCGTATCCTGGAAGGGTATCGCGCGAATGTTGTCTGTAAAAAAGAAAACTTGTGTAGGAGAGTACAACGAAAGTACGCAATGTATAGTAAAAGTGTAAGGCGTTGGCCTGCCAATAAGGTTGGGCCAAGTGTGGGGCTATATTAAATATTTATAGCCCCTAGTGTCCTCTATGGGATTGCATATACGGTGCCGTGGTTCAGTTTTATCCGGGCTGCCAGACTCGTCTAACCGTGTCTGTGGTCTTAATGACCAGTCATGCTTTCTGATATTGGAGGCCGCTTATAATACGGCCGCCAAGGCCGTCGCGTGTTCCTCTGCGCGTGAAGAGCGCTCTGTGTTTCAGTTAACGGTGATGACGCCACGTGGACCGGGCATCTTGAGTGCGAGGTAGGCATAGTGCAGTAATGCCTTGAAGCGGGCGAAGGCCGTTCTTCCAAGCAATGCATGATAGCCGCTTTGGAAGGGTGCGATGGTGAAGAGTAGTTCTTCGCTTCTGGAGTTGCCTGGGGAGCCGAACGTTACCTCCAGTACAACGGAGCCCCTACCGTAGGCTTCAACGCCTGGTATCACCCCCTCAAAGGTGGTGTTGCTTTGGTTAATTCTGGATGGGTCTATGCCCATCCTGCGGACAGTGTCCTCATGTATTAGACTGAGACTGCTGCCGCCGTCCATCAGGACGTGGGTGAGATGGTATCCGTCGATTATTGGGTCAAGCACCAAGGCCTCTGATCCTCCGCGCCAAATACTAGTTGGGCAGTCCGTGTGATCGAAGGTGATCGGACAAGCCATCCAGTAGTTAGGTGTGGGTACGATGGGCTCTATATCATACGCGTCTCTGAGCGCGCGTTCGTTCCTTCTCGTGGATGTGTGAGTCGCGTGGATCATGTTTACTGTTTTAACCTCTGGTGGGAATTTTTCTGTGCCCCTGTGTTCGGCTGGCAAGGTTCATCCTTGTCTTCACTTGGTGTTTCCCTTTCCTTGTGTTCGGCATTTAATTTGCCGGCCTGCTTGAAGACCTAGCACTCTCTGTGCATGTGGTTCGCAGGTTTGTCAGGGGTGCATGAATTTGGCACAGTCTGTCCAGGACTCTATTCAGACCAGACGGTCCCTCGTTACTGCCTTTAAATGGCTTCTTTTGCTGATCGGGTCGAGAGCCCCTAAATCTGGCATTGACCGCTGTGTTGTCCGGGCTCTCTTCCTTGTTTTGGCGTTTGTTTTTATAATGTCGTGGCTTCCTGTTGCCGTCCCTTATTTCAGATGTGCTTGGGTCACTGGTGCCTTTATGGGCCAACCAACTATCTGCACCCGCACAAAAGTGGGTCATCAGGCTTGTTAAGGCTGCCATTGTCTTTGGCTTTTCTTGGTCGAGGTGTCTGGCGATCCACTCGTCGCAGATGCTGTGTTTGATTGCCGCTAACGCTTCAGCGTCCGGACAATTGACAATTTGATTCTTCTTAGTGAGGAATCTTTTCCAAAGCTTGTGGGCGGACTCTCCGGGCTGTTGGATTATGTGATCTAAATCGTCCGCATCCGGAGGCCGGACATAAGTCCCTTGAAAATTGGCCCTGAAAGCATCCTCGAGTTCCTCCCAACTCCCAATTGAATTTTCGGGGAGGCTCTTCAACCAGTGTTGAGCTGGTCCCTTCAACTTGAGGGGAAGGTATTTGATGGCGTGGAGGTTATCCCCACGAGCCATGTGAATATGCAGGATAAAATCCTTGATCCAGACCCCGGGGTCTGTCGTTCCGTTATACGCCTCTATGTTCACAGGTTTAAAACCTTGTGGAAATTCATGGTCCAGTACTTCCTCGGTGAAGCACAGGGGGTGAACATCCCCTCTATATCTAGACGTGTTGTGGCATGCCATCGGCTGTTGCTATGTTTGGTGTTTATTCCGAATTGGTATTTGGTTGGTATTATTGTTTTGGTGACCATAGTCCGTCGCCGGGGTGTGTCCTTTAGATCCGTAGATGGATCTGGTCGCGCCGGCTTTCTTATCCAGGTGCTCTCGTAGATCGTGCATGGCATCGGTAGCCGCTCTATTGCAGTTATGAAGCGGTACGTCTGGCCTCCTGGTCGTGTTATTCTTTGGTGGAACGGCCTCGTCGTCGAATTCTGGCAGTAGCTTGCATTTTGGATAGCTCTTTGTATGGTGATCGTCGCCGTATCTTTCTTCAGTGTCTAGCATTTTATTCCCTCTGCGATTGAGGGTTTCCTGTGCGGATTTTAGCCATTGCTTCTGCTTCTTTAGACTTCTTGCTGTGGCCATAAGCCTTCTGTGGAGGTTATCTCGTTCCACGCGTTTTTCCAGGATGGTGAATGCATCATCGTGCAGACTGTGTTCTTGTCCTGGGGCAGTTTGATGAACTTGTCCCTCGGGATCATTGTGATCGGGCGTCTGCTCCAAACTGGGTTCGGCGTGACCTGGCTCATCCTGCTCCATCGCTGGGTCCATGTGGTCATTGTTGCCTTGTGAGTTGACTGGTATGTCGATCTTTCTGGAGCTCTTGTCGCTATTTTTACTGTTGCTGGACTTTGAGTGGCGTCTGCGCCGTCGTTTTGGCTTTTGCCCGGGGGTTTTATCTTCCAGATTGTTGCCGTCGTCCTCCTTGGGCGTATCCACCATGTATATATTGTGTAACGAGGTGGTAGTCCAGCGCCCCAGAGATTCTGAATCTTCTCCTGCATCGTCGTCCATACCGTCGATGCCTTCGGAGTCGAAGTCAAGCACACCGGTTAAATCATCAACCTGTGGCAATGAAGTGGGTGGTGGGTGGGCAGCGAATTCCTTCGTCGCCTGCTTCCCACTCGAGCTGGACATAGTTCGGCCAAGAGTCTCTTGTCAAAGAGAGAGATTTCAATGAGTTCAGCATGTCGCCAAAGGGCGAGTGCTGGAAGATATCCGCAGTGGTAAACTCCATTACCGGAGCCCAACCAGGCTCGGCGGCCTCGGGAGCGTGCAGACTAGAACCTACAACCGGATACGAGTCCGGGGGTCCGGAGTTATAGGATTCCTTAGAAGTGAGTCCTGTGTTTGGCTCTACTGCCGATGAGAGTGTGGCCTATGGGGCGGGGTCCATCCACCCGTCCGTGGGCCACGCAGTCTGCTCCAAATTTAGGTCCGGGAGTACTGTAGGGGTGATATCCCGAGCACTGTCTGACAGTAGGTCTAGGCCGTGCTTATCGCGACTATCCGACACTCCTGGCACAGGCCCGATTCCATCGAAGATCAAGTCTCCGCAGATATCGGCCGTGTAGTTCAAGTTTCCGAACCTGACCTGGTGGCCAGGGGCGTAGCTATCAATCTGCTCCAGATGGCCAAGCGAATTGGCCCGCAGAGCGAAGCCGCCGAACATGAAGATCTGTCCGGGAAGAAAAGTCTCGCCCTGGAACGTGTTGTTGACGATTGAAGGCGCCATCAAGCCTTACAGCAACGACACAGAGGAACTCTCAATGAAAGCACCAATGTCGGTGTCAAAACCGGCGGATCTTGGGTAGGGGGTCTTGATCTGTGCGTCTTAGGCTGATGGTAACAGGAAGCAAGGGACACAATGTTTACCCAGGTTCGGGCCCTCTCGATGGAGGTAAAACCCTACTTCCTGCTTGATTAATATTGAAGATATGAGTAATACAAGAATAGATCTACCACGAGATCGTAGAGGCTAAACCCTAGAAGCTAGCCTATGATGATTATGATTGTAGTTGTGATCGGCCTTCTAAGGACCAACCTCTCCGGTTTATATAGACACCGGAGAGGGCTAGGGTTTACACGGAATCGGTTACAAGGAAAGAAATACAATATCCAGATCGCCAAGCTTGTCTTCGACGCAAAGGAGAGTCCCATCCGGACATGGGACGGAGTCTTGAGTCTTGCATCTTCACGCTCCAATAGTCCGGACGATTTATATAGTCCGGCTGTCCGGATACCTCCTGCCTTGTGGGCCCCCCTCACACCCACCTTCTGCGAGGGTGGGGGCGCGCCCCCTGCCTCGTGGGCTCCCTGGCAGGCTCCGGTGCCCATCTTCTGCTATATGAAGTCTTTTACCCTGGAAAAAAAATCATAAGAAAGCTTTCGGGATGAGACACCGCCGCCTCGAGGCGGAACCTTGGCGGAACCAATCTAGGGCTGCAGCGGAGCTATTCTGCCGGGGAAACATCCCTCCGAGAGGGGGAAATCGTCACCATCGTCATCACCATCGATCCTCTCATCGGGAGGGAGTCAATCTCCATCAACATCTTCACCAGCACCATGTCCTCTCAAATCCTAGTTCATCTCTTGTATCCAATCTGTGTCCCAAAACCTCAGATTGGTACCTGTGGGTTGCTAGTAGTGTTGATTATAGTTGATGCTAGTTGGTTTATTCGGTTGGAGATCATATGTTCAGATCCTTTATGCATATTAATACCCCTCTAATTATGAACATGAATATGATTTATGAGTAGTTACGTTTGTTCCTGAGGACATGGGAGAAGTCTTGCTATAAGTAGTCATGTGAATTTGGTATTCGTTCGATATTTTAATGAGATGTATGTTGTCTTTCCTCTAGTGGTGTTATGTGAACATTGACTACATGACACTTCACCATTATTTGAGCCTAGAGGAAGGCATTGGGAAGTAATAAGTAGATGATGGGTTGCTAGAGTGACAGAAGCTTAGACCCTAGTTTATGAGTTGCTTCGTAAGGGGCTGATTTGGATCCATATGTTTCATGCTACGGTTAGGTTTACCTTTATACTTCTTTTGTAGTTGTAGATACTTGCAATAGGGGTTACTCATAAGTGGGATGCTTGTCCAAGAAAGGGAAGTACCCAAGCACCGGTCCACCCACATACCAAATTATCAAAGTAACGAACGCGAATCATATGAGCATGATGAAAACTAGCTTGATGATAATTCCCATGTGTCCTCGGGAGCGCTTTTCTCTATTAAAGAGTTTGTCCGGGCTTGTCCTTTGCTACAAAAAGGATTGGGCCATCTTGCTGCACTTTATTTACTTTCATTACTTGTTACCCGTTACGAATTACCTTATCACAAAACTATCTGTTACCGATAATTTCAGTGCTTGCAGAGAATACCTTACTGAAAACCGCTTGTCATTTCCTTCTGCTCCTTGTTGGGTTCGACACTCTTACTTATCGAAAGGACTACAATAGATCCCCTACACTTGTGGGTCATCACTTGGCTCGGGGTCGACGGAACCACCTAAACCTAGTCCTTAGGGTTTACGGTGCCTCGGGGTCCATGGAACCACCTAAACCTACCATTTAGGGTTTAGGGTGGCTCAGGGTCAACAGAACCACCTAAACCTACCATTTAGGGTTTAGGGTGGCTCACGGTTGAAAAAACCACCTAAACCTACCATTTAGGGTTTAGGGTGGCTCACGGTTGAAAAAACCACCTAAACCTACCATTTAGGGTTTAGGGTGGCTTGGTGTCGACGGAACCACATAAACCTAGTCTTTAGGTTAGTCTGCCTCGGGATCGACAGAACCACCTGAACCTACCATTTAGGGTTTGAATGCATGATATAACATAAGCGTCTAATATTGAGGCGTCTTCCAATGCTAACATAAGCATCTAGTAGTCTTCCAATGCTAACATAAGCATCTAATATAAAACCTAGTGCATGAGAAATCATAATTTTAAGTCTAGCAATCATGGCACATAATAGTGAGGCACTATAACATAAGCATGTAAGCATCTACTATATTTGATCCATCTTCCAATGCATGATATATCATCATTTTTAGTCTAATAATCATAACACACAATACTTAGTGGCATTCAACAGATTATAGGCATACACAACCATTGTTCACAATACATAGTGGAGTTCAAATGCATGGTTCATCCTTTTCTCACAAAAGGATGAATAAGATAACTATTAGATACATACACACCTATAGTTCACAATTAGTACAACCATACACCACACAACCATAATTCTAAGTTACTAGGTCATTACACAACCATCCTTCCCAAAAGGTCAACAATGCCCTCTAATCTCATATTCATCCTGTTCAGTTCTCTAAGATGGCCTAGATCCCCCTGATGTTCTCCTTGAGCTTACTTCTCCCACTACTAGGGAAAAGGCTACTAGCAGCGCGGGTAAAATGGCTACTAGCAGCGCGGGTACCCGCGCTACTAGTATCGCGCTACAGCTAATAGTTAGTAGTAGCGTGGGTTCAACCCGCGCTATTACTAACAAAGTTAGTAGTAGCGCGTTTCCACCCACGCTACTACTATTATGAACCCACGCTACTGCTAACGAAATAGTAGTAGCGTGTTTATAATACCAACGCTACTAGTATCCTAAATACCAGTAGCGTGCAAATTTGTCCCCACGCCACTACTAACGAATTAGGAATTAAAAAAAATAAAATTGATAAATTCTATTTTATGCATACAATTCAAGAAAACACAATAGAGATGGAAATGTCGTTATTCCTGATTATACTATTACACTGTTGCCATATCTACTATCATACAGTTCCCCATTCTAACATCCTCACTCCAATAATAAGAAAAATGAAAAGTAAAAATTGCGTTAATCTGCCAGTGTAATGTCCTTATTGACGTCGGGATCTGAGCGGCTGAAGGGGGGCGAACAAGCGGACATTGCCTTCGTTGACATCAAGGAAGATCCCGATGAGGGGCACCGGGTGGAGGGCACGGAAGAGGTTGCGGAAGGAGCGGGAGGAGCGGACGGCGCCAAGCCACGAGCGACAAGTGAGCGTGGCGGGGACGAGGGCCGGCAGGCTCGGCAGGCGGAGGAAAATCTAAGGAGCTGGTCTTGGCCGAGTGAGGATATGGTGGTGGTTCCGTCGGCGGCGGTAGCTAGGGTAGTGGTAGTGGCCGTGGAGGGAATCGACGGAGGTTTCGCCGCTGGAGCATCCGGCGGCAACAGCAACAGCTCGCTGCTCATAGCTCGAGCTTCTCCAGGTGTTAACCTGCAGGAGAGAGGGGAAAATGGCAAGATGAGATAGTGTTCATATTATTAGGAAGAAGTAGGCCATTGTAGCTCACATAAACGGATTTGCTACTATGCAGAACACAAGCACCTATTATAGACCTGTTTGCAGTAGGAGCCAATGGAACTGAAACACAAGTAGGACATGAACAAACAGCAAAAAGAAATAGAAGGACGACCATGTGTGGTGGCTGAGGTGCAGAAGGGTGTCCTCCAGGTCAGCTCGGGCATCCTCCTGCACCAAATCGAACAGAATTTTTTTGAAGCATGTTGAATAACTAAAAATACATGTATATAATTTAGAAGCAACAGAAGCACATATATCTCCTATTTTCTTCCTCCAAGTGTGCATATAGATAGGTCAGATTTTAGATATGTTAAGTAGGGGCAAGAGTTTTCCGTCAATCAACCTGCCGCAATAGTACTAACTAGACTAGTCAGGTACGAATTCGACATTCAGTTGACAGATAGCAACAGTGTGGCGCGCTTTGCTAACATCTTGAGAAATCCAACTAGACCAATCGGCAAACTAAATTATTGTGAATATTTGTGGGAGCAAGCAAAATAATTAATTAGCAAACAATGCAGTCAGTGTCCACCTTATTCAACACAGTCTGACCAAGCAGCAAAAATTCAGTAAAGCATGTATGTATGTAGATTCAGACTAGAAGAACCTTGACGTTGACATTGAACTGCTGCTGCTCACCCATAGAGAGAATACCTGAAGTTGATTTCAAATACCATGGTTTCTCAAAAACAAGCTGAAGTTTATTTAAAATAAGTCGTGTAATAGCTACCATACATACATAGATATACTACAGAGAGCACATTGATTCTGCTCCTACTAATTATTCTCATTTTTTACCATTCACCACAAGTTGAATTAAAGAACAAAAGGCTAGTATAAGTTTTTCTCTTGTAATGCTTCAATTCCATGAACTAAAAAATAGAAAATAATACCTCTGTATAGGCCATGTCATGATAGGAGAAGATGCAATAAACAATTATGGAAGACATCAATGGCCAATTCTGGAATAAGCTCTTCTTGGTATCTACACTGGCACTTTCTTCGACCTTTTCCTGCGGATCAATCAGATGGGCCTCCACAGCTTCAACACTTTGTTTGCCATTTTCACTGGCTTTATGATTGTGTAATGTTTCCTGGAATATGTTTGAAGATATATTACAACAAACAGGGGAATAATCAACATTAACTACAAAGAGCATCATCTTTTCTACAGTATCATGTCAGATTCAATGTACTCTTTACTCCTGCCACTAGTTACTGCAAGGAAAGAACAGGAAAGAGTCACGGACTTGGTTGTAAAACCACATTCAGAAAATGTTGGAGGTCAATTATATTATATATGGCCTCTGAACAAGACATTAGAAAATATTTGGTTCTAAGATTGCCCAGAAAAGTATGCGAAGAAGGTACAACAGGACATATTTATAAATATAGAACATATGTGTTTAGGTCGACAATATAAGGTTTTCTACGGGCCTCATGAAGAGGCGAAAACATAGCAAATGTAATTACGAAGGGGCAATTAGAATGACTGCATAACCAAGGAAGCTAACACCATTGAAATATCACATACCGGCAGCCATAGGCAACCTATCAGAACAGCGGCAGCAAAGACTGATGTGCATAAGCATGGTAAGAAGTACGGGAACCTGACAAGTTTCGCGAAAAGTAAGTATCTGCAGAACAATTATCTAGGATAATCTAATTTAGCAACACAAAAGGATACCTTCCAAAGAATGAGTCAGGCGAAAAGATATTTGGAGATACTTAAGAGCAAGCAGATAGCCTGGAGTATTTGATTTCTTTGTCATTTTTGTGCTAGAAACCTGCTGATTGCTTTCTGAGTAATCTTACAAATTACACCTAATAAGTTGCAAATAATTTAACCAGGTATAATCCGTAACGATGAGAAAAGAAGACGGGTGGGCACATCTTACTGCTTTCACGCAGATGGAGTTGCTGAGCTTATTCCTCCGGGACTGCGAACCCGAGATGGATGGTTCTCCCCAGCTTTGCCCTACACAGAATATTATAAGTTCTGCATGAGCTTCGGCAAACATAAAACTATACTAGCAGTAAGCACCATCTCCTACTATTAAATCGTAGTAAAAAACGACTATCTCCTTAGTACGTAGGGTATTCTTCTCCGCGGAAACATCCACAGACGAATACTTATTCTTGACATGGACCGGGGGTGCAATCTTTTCAGAAATATGAAGTCAGAACACAGAAATCCTGCAATTTGACTGAATGCACATGCAAGTATGCAGTCGCAAAATGGCAGCCAGCAATTTCTGTCCCGGCAGCAACCTGGTTCATAATGCTATTGGACAAGATAGGCAGAGCAGAGGCGGCACGATGAATGGATGAGAAGAGCGGCACCAACCTGGTTCTCCCCCCGTATGCTGGCGTGCCGCGAGACGCAGGACAAGTGAACTCGCCGCGGACATTGTGGCGAGCGAAAGCATGGCGGCCCGCGGCGTCGACATTGCCGGGCAGGTGGGGGCGACGCCGCGACGACGGCGGCGTGCGGAGAGCAGGGCGGCCGCGGGAGAGGCGAAGTGGGGACCGCCGCGGTGGGACGGGATGGTGGAGGCGAGGTCGCGGAAGAAGGGTGACTGGCGCGACATGCGGCCGTGGGAGGAGGAGGAGGGGATCTGGATCAGAGGTGGAGGTGGAGGGGATCTGGATCGGAGGAGGATTTTTTTTAGACGGGCCGGGGGTGGGTGGAGTGGGACGACGGTTGGTGGGGTGGGGTGGATCGGGGGATCGGGCCGGGGTGGACATAGTAGTAGCGTGGGGGTCTTACCTGCGCTACTACTACTTATTTAGTAGTAGCGTCAGTTTTATACCCCTCGCTACTACTATGGCCTATCCCGGGGGCATTGTTGGAGACCATTTAGTAGCAGCGCGGGTTTATACCCCTCGCTACTACTATCAACTTAGTAGTAGCGCGGTTTTTATACCCCTCGCTGCTACTAATTAGCAGTAGCGCCTATTTTTAAACCGCGCTACTGATAAACTTCTGTGTATAAGGTTTTTCCTAGTAGTGTCCCTTCATGAGCACAGCAATCTGAAGCTCTATCTGGCCCTTCTCTTCACTAAGCTTTTCCTTTCCCTTAAGCAGACAAGCAACCTGAAGCTTCAACTCTAGCTTCTCTTGGGTGAGCTTCTCCTTAGACTTTGTGGGCTCTGCATTCTTCAACTCCAAATTCATCCTAGCTCCACTAGCAATTCCTTCTCTTTCATATTCTTCAACTTCTAGTTCTGGATGACTGTTGCTTGAGCTCTTGGTAGGTTAACCAGCAGTTCATACTTCTGATTAAGCTTCTGGGTCTCTGCATCTTTCTTTGCCATCTCTGCCTTCATATCAGCCACCAGTTTACTTCTACATTGTTGCTGATATGTAAGGTTAGACTACAGATAACTCAAATCCAGCACCGTTTCCTCCGAGAAATTCATAAGTTCATGCATATCTTGGACTAGCTTGTCATAGTTGGCTTCCAGCTTGTTCTTCTCTTCTGTCAAGTGGTGAATAGATAAAGCACTTTCAAGATTATCATTCACCCTAGCACTCTTGCTATGTTCAACCATTGCCCACAGCTTCAACAATGCATTATGCATTTTTGGGGGCCACGGTTTGGTAGGCACACGACTTTTGTGAATGAATCGTGTGCTGTTTGAATTTTTTTACATCAATTTAGAACATATTTTCATTAGAATGAAAACACGAGTTCACATTTCAACTCGATTTTTTTCCATGGTAAGCAATCACCATTGTACCGTAAGGTTCTATTTTCTGGTGCATTTGAGATCTCGTTTGCTATATTTTAGCCATTTTTTGCATGTATCATGCACACACACACATATATATATATATACATATATACATACATGTATGTATGTATGTATGTATATATATATATATATATATATATATATATATATTCTGCTAATATTAGCAGAATAGTTATTCTGATAACACTTAGGTAATGCATGCTCAACAGAAGCGAACTGCATCTTATTTACGTTGGGCACTGCAATGCTTCACGGGAGAACTGCTTCATTTTCTGGTGTTCCGCCCGCGTTTTCTGTGTGGAATCAGGTGTTGCGGGATGATTGAGTTTGTGTCTGCATCTCATTTTATCTTTATTCTTTCTAATTTACAGGAAAATCTACTAGAGTGCTTGCAAATCGAGGGGTTTGGCGGACAAGCTTTCTCTGTTCGTTCATGTTCGCGTTAGATGTGATTTTTTTGTGCTCGGATGTTATTTTTAGTAGGAATTCTTTGGTTGCGTTCATTTTAATCGGTCCATTCACTCTATAATTTGTTAATTTTTATGAGTTAGTTTTCAATTCTTGTTATTTTGATTGTGCGGGCGGGTGAGCTTCGTCCGCTCCTCTGTTCTTGTCGATTTTTTTTTGATTTTGCCCGTCCATGCGTGTTTGAATATTGTAATTACTGTTGCTATAGATTTGAATTCATTGTATTGCGAGTATAATTGTCATTTTTTGAATCTCATTTTTGAAATGGAAGCTGATGCTGTTCGTTCCATTTCCATGTCTTCCATGTAAATTTTTGTGGGGGTATTTTTCGATAGTTTAGTGGCTGTACAATTTTTAGACGAGTTATGGAAGTGCGAGTGAAATTGACACCTTTGTTAGTATATCACATGTATGTAGTTTTACTGCTTTAATTTTATTTGTTGTAGTCGTGGCATACGTTGTAGTGCACTGCATTTTCTTTGGTAGTGTACTTCGTTGTAGCTGCATTATAGTGGTTATGGCTGCTTATGAGATTTCTCCTTTTCTTAAACTGCATTCTTTGTTCTATATGACTGCATAATATGCATTTCTGTACTGCATTAGCATTTTTGTTAATGTTCTATTCTTCTATTAGAATGTATGGTCCATTATACGCTTTCGTTAGCTGAATAGTTATTATAAGATTTTTTTGAACTGCGTACTATGAGAATTGTTTTTGAACATGATATGTTAACTGCAAAGTTTTGACCATTTGCATTTCCTTGTTACTGTTTAGAGGGATGCTTTTTTTATTATTAGTACCAGACTATGTGTTTGAGAGAACTGCATTACTGCCAACAGCAACTTTGTCTATAACAGATGATAAAATGACGAAGTTGAGCTTGCATACTTTAAATAGACATCATTCAAATTGTCTGATGGACATAATTTTAAAAGCATACAGCATAAGCAAAGCATTAGAAATATTGGTTGCTTTATATTAGACAGCCTAGAGTGCAAATATTGTAAACTTGATGGAGTCTTCTTCTTTGTAGAAAAACACCATGGCCACTTCTCCGACCTCAAAGCCATTCTGGGAGACAAAATATACACAACCAGTAGTTATGTTGATGCAGTCTTCAGAGTCGATGTGGTAGTCAGCTTGCATGTCTGCATAGCCATTCTTGTGTTCTGTCTCCAAAGTAACCTTCCCTGAACTCGGAGTAGGAAATTTTATTGTGGATGGCACTTTTGCATATTGGAATGGGTGGAAAAAGAATTTTATAAGTAAATAGCAAATGTTTTTCTTTTATACTTAGTATGATCTGTTTATGTTAACTTAAATAGTTACATATATATGACTGCTATTTTCTAAGTAGTTGCAATGTATGAACAAACTTATATACGCAATTGACCCCTAGTTTTACTAGGATATATATTATACTGCAACATGCTTGCACTGCAATGTCAGTAATAGTGTACTTCGCCAGCATGTTAATATAACTGCAACGCTTATCTACTGACAATTTTTTTTGTTCGTGTGTTGGGATTCTGATCTAACTAGTGTCGCTACCTGGTGTGGTACTGAAGAAAGATAAGTGGAAGCATCTAGTCTTAATAGCTAACAAATCTGAACAACAATACAAATTCTGTTTTGTATTTTTTTTGACACTACTGAACAAATTGATTGAACTATATATTCAGATGTGGATTTGCAGGCTAGATTATGTGCAAAATTGTGAGGGGAAAAACATACCCAACTTTCCTGCAGATCTGCGGTTGTGAGGCGATGAAGAAATGGCGCACGAAACCCCCTGTTGGGTCATCAGGCTCCCGAGCATGCTACGCTAGTCGGTGTTGGTGAGCTCTAGACCTTCTGCGTACACACATGTGTCCGCTACCGGCGCCATCCTTGCCAAACACCCGCACTTACAGTCCATGGCGAGTTTAGTGGAATTCCAGAGAAGAGCTGCGGATGGGATGAACCCTAGATCTACGATTTGAAGAAATTGAGGAACGGGGGAGGAGTTTTTTTGCAACCAATTGAGCACAAATGGATACGTTTTTTTGCAACCAATTGAGCAATGGAAGCAATAAATGTTGTTGTTGGTGTTAGGTGGTGGATTGGTTCTGATTGAGTGTACGCGAATGCATTTGAGAAGCAACAGGATTGCTTACTTGAAAAAAGCGAACTGCATTGTCATAACACGACGAACTGCGGAACGCGTGGTTGGGCCTGTGTTTGTGTATGGTATGTGGGATTTTTTTTTAAATTTACAGTGGCCTCTCTTTTGTTTGTTGGCCCTGTGTTCGGGTAGTGAAGATGCATTTGGGCCCAAGTCGTCCTGTGAGCATGGCTGGTTCCCGGTGCGCTGTGTGTGCGCTCTAACGTTTAGTCCCACCTCGCCCGCGGAAGGCGCACCCGACCTGTCTATAAGCACTGGCGAGGCATATCGGTCGAACTCCTCTTGTTACTTATTTGGGCGCTTATACACGGCGCTCGCAACTCTATACTCTCTGACCTATGGGCCCATGTGTGGCTGTCCCCATGCATTGTGACTCAGAACGACTCGCCTTCTGTGGGCGCAGACCTATTACGAGGCTAGCTGGGGCCGGTAGCACCTGGGTGGTCAATTTTTTTCTTTGTATTTTTCTGTCTCAAGTATTTTTTTCAATGCCGGGGCGTGCACTGCTTTTAGTAAATCATGCCTGCACTGCATTGATCAGGGTTATGTACTTCATGTACACGCATTCCGTACTGCATGTACAGTTCTCATTTTTTGTTTCTGTGTTTTTGCTATTATGTAATCTTTTTTTCCAATGTATGGGAGTGCACTGCTTAGTAAATCATACGTGTAATGCACTGATTATGGTTTTGTACTGCACGTTCATATATTTCTGCACTGCATTGATTATTTACGTGTCTGCATTTTTCTTTTTGTGTTTTTGCTCTTATGTATTCTTTTTTCAAATTTAGGTTCGTGCACTGCTTTGCTCTTATGTATTCTTTTTTCAAATTTAGGTTCGTGCACTGATTTGTTGGGTATGTTAAAACTTCATTCGACAGAGTCTGTACTGCATTCGTATAAAATTCGCACTGCATGCATCCTATTTGCACACTGCATCTTATTTTCGTTTTGTGCACTGCTCGAATCTAATGATACATGAGCAGACAACAGAAAACAAATTATCACAAGCATTCTATTCGACAAGTTCATCATCAGCAAACTAAATTGAACAGAAAGCAATATAACATAATCAAAGTTCATCATTACAAGTGATTCTGCATGGCAAGCAAACTAAGTTCAGCACAGCAAACAACATAAAGCAAATTTGATGATAATACTAAAACGACGCAGGAATTGTTGGCTCTTGGCCGACACCGTCTTCTTCTTCACCAGTTAGGCTCTTCCCATCCCCAGCTGCTGCTGGCGCGCTTATTGGGGGGCTCCTCCTTCTCAAGCTTTGCACGGAGAAGCCCGTCCTGGGTGAGGGTGATGCGGTTCCATATCTCGTATGCTACGTAGGCGTCCTTTGCCGCGTACTCGATGTACCTCATGGATAGAGGCAGGGTGGCCCAGCGCCTGTGCTCGTCATCGGTGATCTTCTTCTTCATGTTGTTGTAGTAGTCATCGATGAGCATGCCGGAGACGTCTCCAAGGGAGTCTAACTCCTTGGCTGCCTCGGGCACCCTCCACTCCTTCTGGATTTCGACGAAGTTGGCTACCTCCAGATTGACGCGCTCTAGCCTGGTTTTGTCGCTGTCGATGGAGAAGCCTGCAAAGGTGTACCTGGGGTCGGTGAGGAAGTTGTCGAAGACGGTGCACCTTTCAGCGGTGCTCATTTGGAAGAGGAGCACCGGGTGATTCTTGCCGATGGAGAGCTGGCAGATGGCGGGTTTCTGCATTGGTTCAGGCTCGTTGTTGTACTCGAGATCAATGTCGACGATCTTGTGGCGCTAGAGGCTGAGGTGGCGCTCGTACTTCACGAGGGAGATCGCCATCTGCTTCTTGTCGTTGGTGTGGATGACATGAAACTTGGTGTTGCCGTGGGCCTCCACGGCCTTGTCTCCCTTGTACTCGTCGGTGAACGCCATCGCCGGTAGCAGGGCTTGGTGCTTTTGCCTGGATATGGAGCGATTTCGTGGCATCGCAATGGGTACTTGTGTTGTTGTGGATGAGAAGGCCTTTGGCAGGGGTCTGAATTTAAGGGCAGGGCGCGGGGTGGGATGGCCGCTGAGGGAGTCCTGGACTAGGGGGTGTCCGAATAGCCGGACTATCATCATCGGCCGGACTCCAAGACTATGAAGATACAAGATTGAAGACTTCGTCCCGTGTCCGGATGGGACTTTTCTTGGCGTGGAAGGAAAGCTTGGCAATACAGATATGTAGATCTCCTACCATTGTAACCGACTCTGTGTAACCCTAGCCCTCTCCGGTGTCTATATAAACTGGAGGGTTTTAGTCCGTAGGACAACAACAATCACAACAATCATACCATAG
Source organism: Triticum timopheevii (assembly GCA_963921465.1). Taxonomy (NCBI): domain Eukaryota; kingdom Viridiplantae; phylum Streptophyta; class Magnoliopsida; order Poales; family Poaceae; genus Triticum; species Triticum timopheevii. Next base: position 441,082,314 of record OY997274.1, on the reverse strand, counting down.
GCTAGCTTCTAGGGTTTAGCCTCCTTGATCTTGTGGTAGATCCACTCTTGTACTACCCATATCATCAATATTAATCAAGCAGGAGTAGGGTTTTACCTCCATCGAGAGGGCCCGAACCTGGGTAAAAACATCGTGTCCCTTGTCTCCTGTTGCCATCTGCCTAGACGCACAGTTCGGGACCCCCTACCCGAGATCCGCCGGTTTTTACACCGACAGCCGTGTCGGATGAACTGCACGATCTCGTTGATGATGCGGTTGTCCAGATCGTGGGCTGGTGTTGCATCTGCGATCGTGAGCTTGTGGCGATGGAACTGCTCCGATTGGGTGGTTGTATGCGAACGTGGTTTTTTAAGGTGGTTTTGTTTTATCTTTGATCAGTAAATTTTTTTAACCACCACTTTTCTGTGCGAACGGGAATTTTTTCACGTTTTATATATGTATACTGCGTGATAAAAGAACTGCATTTCTTATAGTTCTGCACTGCATCGCGTACAACGCAGAACTGCATTTGTGTGTACATGTGCGTACTTCACCGTTTTTTGCATGTCCTTGCTATAGGCTTTGGTGTTTTTCGCGTGTTCTATGTCGTGTATTTATTCATGTAGGTAATCCGGAACTGGATTGCTACACCATACTGCATCGTGTAAGAAAGTGCACTGCATTTTTCTACTACCATGTACTGCATCTTGTTTTTGCCTGTACTTATTGCAGTCCCTGGTACGGGAGGGTAGGGGAAGGGGGTGGGTGGGGCCCACTTTTTTTGAACTTATGGTTTTTTCTTAGTCGGCCTTGTTGGGCCTGTATTCGGGTAGTGAAGACGCATTTGGGTCCAAGTCGGCCTGTGAGCATGGTTGGTTCCCGGTGCGCTGTGTGTGCGCTCTAATGTTTACTCCCACCTCGCCGGCGGAAGGCGCGCCCAATCTATTTATTAGCGCTGGCAAGGCATATCGGTCGAACTCCTCTGGTTACTTATTTGGGAGCTTATGCACGGCGCTCGCAGCTCTATGCTCTCTGAACTATGGGCCCATGTGTGGCCGGCCCCATGCATTGTGACTCAGAACGACTCACCTTCGATGGGCAGAGACCTATTACGAGACTGGCTAGGGCCGGTAGCACCTGGGTCGTCAATTTTTTCTTTGTATTTTTCTGTCTTAAGTATTTTTTTCAATGTCGGGGCGTGCACTGCTTTTAGTAAATCATGCGTGCACTGCATTGATCAGGGTTATGTACTGCATGTGCACGCATGCCGTACTGCATGTACAGTTGTCATTTTTGTTCCATGTTTTTGCTATTATGTAATCTTTTTTTCCAATGTATGGGAGTGCACTGCTTAGTAAATTATACTTGTACTGCATTGATTATGGTTCTGTACTGCACGTTCATATATTTCTGCACTGCATTTATTATTTCCGTGTTTGCATTTTTCTTCATAGCTATGTTCTATGCCGTGTATTTATTCATCAAGGTAATGCGGAACTTGATTGCTATACCGTACTGCATCGCGTAACGAAATGCACTTCATTTTTCTAGTGCTGCGTACTGCATTTGTTTTTTGCCTGTGCTTACTGCGCTGTACGAGAGGTGTAGGAGAAGAGGGGGGGGGGGGGGGGTTGGGGGGGCCCCCACTTTTTTTGTGTGGCACTTATTTGAAGGTAGACTTTTTTCGGATGCATTTTCTTAACATGTGTGTTATTTTTGATTTTAACTTTTTTTACGAACTGTATGTATTTTATTTTGTTTTACCATCTGAACTTCATTGTTCTTCACAGAGAACTGCATCGTGTGCGTTTTGATGTAGTCTGGCTTATTTTATCCGGGCCGTTTTTGGGCCGGCCCATTTTTTGTGACCCTTTTGCGACATGCGGGCCTCCTATGTATCCCTTCCAGGCTATCCCACCGCTCTGCTGACAGGGAGAGAGACCGAGAACAATCCCCTCTCCTCTCTTGCAGTTTCTCCCGAGGCATCTCTTCCTCGAGCAAAACCGCCGTCGCTCACAGCAACCGCCGTCGCCCGAGGAATCGCCGCCCTCAAGAGGTCCTTATTCCTACATTCCGCGTCACCGTCCGCTCAGCAAGCCCTTGCCGTTGCGCTCCCTCAGCCCTTTCCTGTCTGTTCCCATCGCCGCCCCCTCTCCCTCCTCGCCGCCGTCGCCGCACCCTTTTTTTGTTACGTTCCGCTTGGCCTCGGTCTTGATCATCCCCTCGTCTTGTTTTGTGATTCGTAGTTGCTGTTGCTATTTTTGCTTGTGTAATTTTTCCATAGGCAGTCGATTTTATCTCGTTTTGAAATTGATAGTCGTGTGTAGCAATGTGGATCTAGGGTTTCGTGAGATTTTTGCCGATTTTTTTGCTTATGTCTGTCACTTCGCCCTTGTGTTGCAGGAAAATGCCATGTCTTCGTCGAGCAGAATGGGAGGAGGAGTTCAGGGTATGTGGAGTGCTTATTTTAGGCTTTGTTTATTTTGTTTGATGTTTATCTAGTTTCCTGATTCATCCTACATATTGGTTTATGCTCTGTTAGTTGTCAGCGTTCGTTTGCATTATTTTGTCATGTGATGTTTTGTAATTTCTGTTTTCTGGTTCTTTTTGAATCCAGTAGGTGATTGCAGTGCTCATAATGATACACCAATTGACTCTCCTTCTCCTAGTGGTAAGGATCATGGTGTCGAGGGAGGACATCAAGTGAATTCGCCAATTGAACACTACTAGGAAAAGGCCTACTAATGGCGCACTAGTTTTGCCTACTAATGGCGCACTACTGGTGCGCCATTAGTATCAAGCCACTAGTATTTTTTACTAATGGTGCACCAGTGGTGCGCCATTAGTATCTGGTATACTAATGGCGCACCACTGGTGCACCACTAGTATAGCCCACGGTGCACCATTAGTATCTGGTATACTAATGGCGCACCATTAGTATGTGGTATACTAATGGCGCACCACACAGAAGTGCGCCATTAGTAACATTTTTTTTCAAATTTTTTCTCAGAATTTTTTTTTAATTTTTTTTCTATTTGTTTTTCGTTTTTTTCTTAATATCAGGTCACTATGGCTTAATCTCGGGTCAATATGCTTAAACTCAGGTCAAATCTCACTCCGTGGTCAAACTTCCCAAAAGGTCACCCATCCTCACACTACTCCAGCCCAAGCACGCTTAACTTCAGAGTTCTATCCAACCCCACCAACAGCTCACTTCATAGGCACTTGTTGATATATGTAGCATATCAATCCTATTATACCTTGTTGATGTCTAGGACTTTGTTCATGTTCATGACTATGATGAAGATGATTTTTGAGTAGATGATTTTTCATATTAAAAACTTTTTAATCCGAGTTCGTATGCAAAAGTTTTGGCCATTTTACAAATTTCCAGAGAGATTTTGCAAATAAAGTCGAAATTCATATTTGTAAATTTTCCCAACAACTAGACCACATATCACGTGGGAAACTTATTTTCTTTTATTTTTTTGACATTTTTATCATTTTCTTTTATTTTTTTTAAACTGAAAAGGCGGTCCACGGGGGGGGGGGGGGGGTGCATTCGGGAACTTTTGGGCCAAGTTAGTAATGGCGCACCGTGGGGTGGTGCGCCATTACTAGTTAAACTAGTAATGGAGCACCACACCCACGGTGCGCCATTAGTAGTTTTGAAAAGAAAAAAAAGAAAAAAATTGAATTTTTTTTGAAAAAAACTTAGTAATGGCGCACCAGTGGACAGTGCGCCATTACTAGTTAAAACTAGTAATGGCGCACTGTCCACAGGTGCGCCATTACTAACAATTTTTTTTTTCAAAACTACTAATGGCGCACGGTGGGTGTGGTGCGCCATACAAAAATAGCGGCGTAATTACTGCAGCCTGTGGCAGCATCATAAATGTTGTATCACAACAAAATAAATTCCAACCATACAACAAAAGGCCTGTTGGCATAAAGTTTACAGTCCTTCCAGATAAAAGCACCATCAGATGTATAGAAGCGCAAATCATTTGACCTGAGTGCTAATGTTTCAGGCTGTAGAATCTGATGGAGCAGCACGATCTCCACCTTTTTTCCGCCATTGCTCTTGAACAACGAAGCGAATGTCTGATAGTCTGGTTTCAAAATCATTCATATCTTGACGACATTTCTCAACCACTGTTCTTGTTTCAGAAACAACGTCCATTAGGGATTGGACTTGTGTCTGGAGCACATATATATCACTCTGTCAAGCAGGAAGATTTTGTTCAGTAGGCGATTTGAACGAGGTTACCTTGACAACCAACCCAGAATTACGCAGGAAGGTGCTTTTTGCACTGATAGTGGAGAGATACTGATGCACTATAGCAAGAGCTGACATTGTGCCTGTAGTAGCCTCGTCACCTTCAGGTGGTTGTGGCTGTTCAATCATTTGTTCCATAGCTTCCTGAAAGTTTGAACTTGTAGATTAGTGTACCAGATAAGTTACTAATGAGATAAAAACAAACAAAGTAGGTTAAACGTTTATACAAAACTTATTTTGGTGAACTACTGTAATACATTAGCATGTATTGTAGTGCCAACTACATAATAAAATCACTTTCGGAACATATGTCTGTGTAGCATGCCTACTGTACTGTCTATTTCCTCACATTCTTTGACATCCAAGGATAAAGAGACATGGTTTAAAGTAGGATGAACATAGTATGACATCATTAATATCATGGGCAAATAGATATAAAACAAACATGCTATTTTATCATTGTGTGCGCACGTGAACATAACAACTAGATTACAAATCAAGACCAAAAGAATATCCTTCATCTCTTTTAAACCATATAAGGTGAAATGATACTTTCAAACAACTGTGTACAAAAGTGAACAGAGTAACTGACATTGGCTGCAAACCAATTAGTTAAATGAACACATCACAGTACCAATCAGTTCAAGGCAGGAGGAGTAAGGACTTACAACAGCGGCTTGAACTCGTGTGCTCATGCCCGTCATCTTGCTGGTGTGGCAATCCTTGAAGATTTACACTGCATTCGGTTCAGGATCTTTTTGGTCCGCACGGGCTTTCCTCTGTATTTGGAACAAGTCAATATAGATACGATAATATGGCACAAAAAAAAGAAGGAAGTATTAGTTATTTACAAGAGCCTCGCAGTGTGCAATATAGCTACGAGACCTGTTGTCTATTTGAATTTCACTTTAGAACGGTTGGTTTTGTTCTTCAAACAGTTAGCCAAGAAGAAGATACACTTGTAAGGCACATACATATATACAAGTTCAATATGTGGTCTGATCAAATACATATAGCCTACCTGATACTTTGGATCAGACCAGTGTTTAACTAGGGTTATGCAGTCTTCATCTGTAATATATTCCACTGGAGATGTTTGGGCAATTTCATTGTTAGCCTTGCCTTCAAAGTGAGATTTTCTAAGGTGGTACCGATACTGTCGCAGACCGAAAAACATGAGTGCATGCTTGTTTAGTTGCATCATCTTTCGGATCCAACTTGAACCTCATCTGTTGAAAAAAGAATGTGAGTCTTATTAGGAGGAAGCTAGAAAGTATGGGACAGAGCAAGACAATATTACTAATTGCGATGAATAACATTACTTACGGATAAATGGTCAAGGAAGGTGTTAAACTGGGTATTGTCTTCCTCATTCCTGTACTGCATCCACGTTGGGAGGATACATGCATGACACCTAACGGCAATGGCTGCCTCTGATACTAACTTGGCTGACTCTGTAGCATCACGTGGCCTTTTTAAACATGACTCAAAATGGATCTCCATTCTTCCTCCTTTAGATTTTGTTAATCTGTCAAGCATTATCCCTGATGTCTGTTTCCGCTTGCGCCATGGTGCTAGTTCAACAACAAATATGGAAAGTGTTAGTGTACATCAAACTGTGAGAGTACATATAAAGGAGCATGCAACTGCAACTTGACTCGGTCAGGTACCATCTTGCTATTGATGCTCATGAGGTTCATCTGATCTTGCCAAGTCCTGTTGTGTCAGCAGTGCTTCGGAACTAGTGTTAGGTGTGAAGGCAGCTTGGGAACTGGCCAGTTCCGGAGCAAACGAACGAGTAACTGGTTGAGATGCTGGTATAGTTGAAGCGGATGCTGCAGCTGGTGGAGCAGGTGATACTGTGTTTGTAGGTTTAGCCGGTGGACTTGGACCTTATACTGCACTATAAGTACCAGTAGAATCTCGACGGCAGATCCTTTTGCGTTTCACCCGATGAGTAACAGCACTCCCTACTATATTATTTTCCTTGCTCTTTTTTGACTTTGCCATGTCAAGCTGTACCCACAACACAAAAGGATAAAATCACTCTTCAGAACTCATTGATGCATGATACAGACAAGCAATACTTTGATGTAAGACAACCGTATGAGGATGGAATATGTAAGAAAAACAGGATGGCATGACATATTCACAGCTACGATGTGCAAACTAAGCAGAAGGATTTTCAAGAAAATAGAAGTAATGCAAGCTAGACACCATATGAATGATGCAACCAATATTACTCTGCCAAGTTAAAAGTGTCTTGTCATAAGTTGCAATTCGAAAAATTAGAAGCAGTACAACATAGAAATCAATGCAAGATGCAACCACTATCAAACTGCCATGTTAAAAGCGTCCAATCATGAGTGACTGATGCGGCATACACAACAACAGTACTTTGATGTAAGAACATGGTATGATAGATAGATGCAGTGTATTCTAAACACAGAAAGCCATGTCATATGCACATGTATAACGTATAAACTCAGCAGGTGCAATTTAATCAAAATAGAAGAAATACAGGCTAGACAACATATGCAACATGAAACCAATTATCACACTGTCAACTTAGAGCAAGCACCTGCGATGGTGGAGTATGGGAGATGAACTCATCATGTAGACTTGGGACTTCAACTTCATTAGCAGTAGCAGTGGAAAATCTAGAGAGTCTTTGTTTGTGTCGGTGTGGAGGACCACCAACATCCCCTAACTTACTCTTTGCCTTCCTATTTTCTGATATTGCCTTATGAAGTCAAAACCACAAGAAGATGAATAAAATTAGCTCTGCATAACTGGTTGATGCATGATACAGAGGAACACGACTTTGATGTAAGGCAAGCGCAGGATAGGAGGATGGAATATATACAAAAAAGACAACATTTCATATTCACACGTACGATAGGAGGATGGAATATGTATGAAAACACAGTAAGCGGAAGGCATTTCAACAAAATTAGAAGAAATGAAAGCTAGGCACCATATGAACATGCAACCAATATCACTCTATCAGGTAAAAAGTGTCTCGTCGTAAGTGCCATTTCAAGAAATTAGAAGCAGTACAAGCTAGAAGACAATGCAAGATGCAACCTACATCGCAGTCCCAAATTAAATGTGTTTTATGGGTAAGTGATCGTTGCAGGTATAAGTTGTAAGCTACGCAGATGCAATTCAACATAATCAGAAGAAATACAAACTAGACATCATATGGAAAACACAACCACATATAATAGTTCGAAGTAAGAGCAAGCACCTGTGATGGTGGAGTAGGGGAGATGTGCTCATCATGTACACGTATGTTCTAGAAACAGGAACACGTGTCATATTCACAGGCATTATGTGTAAAGTAAGCAGATGGAATTCAAGTTAGAAGCAATACAAGCTAGACATCATACGCAACATGCAACCACATATAATAGTGCCAAGTTAGAGCTTGCACCTGTGATGGTGGAGTAGGGGAGATGTGCTCATCATCTACACAGCTACGTTGACTGTCTAGCCTTGTGTTGTCTTGCAAATCTTGTTGGGAGGATGGCGGAGTAGAATCTGTAGAGACCCCCTGTTTGAGTTACTCCGAAGGACCACCATCATCCACTGCCGGACTAATTTCCTTCAGCTGTATGATTTTGCATTATGAAGTCAAACCGATAAGAAAAAGGAATAAAATTCGCTCTTCAGAACTCATTCATGCATGATACTTAGGAACACTACTCGGATGAAAGGCAAACACATGATGCGAGGATGGAATATGTATGAAAAACTGGATGGTGTGACATATTCACACCTATGATGTGGTAACTAAGCAGAAGGTATTTCAACAAATTAGAAGCACTGCAAGCTAGACACCATATGAAAGATGCAACCAATATCACTCTACCAAGTTCAAACTGTATGGCGTTTCAACAAATTAGAAGCAGTACATGCTAGAAATCATATGCAAGACACAACCAATATCACAATGGCGACTTAAAGGTGCCTTATCATAAGTGACTAATGCGGGATATGCAAGAATAGTAGTCTGATGTAGAGACAGGAACACATGTCATATTCACGGGCATTATGTTTAAAGTAAGCAGATGCAATTCAACAAAGTTAGAAGCAATACAAGCTACACATCATACGCAACATGCAACCACATATAATAGTGCCAAGTTAGAGCAAGCACCTGTGATGGTGGAGTAGGGGAGATGTGCTCATCATCTACACAGCTACGTTGACTGTCTAGCCTTGCGCTGTCTTGCGAATCTTGTTGGGAGGATGGCGAAGTAGAATCTGTAGAGAACCTCCGTTTCAGTTGCTCGGAAGGACCACCATCATCCAATGCCATGCCAATTTCCTTCAGCTTTATTGATTTTGCATTGTGAGGTCATACCGACAAGAAAAAGGAATATCATTCGCTCTTCAGAACTCATTCATGCATGATACTGACGAACACTACTCTGATGAAAGGCAAAGTCATGATACGAGGATGGAATATGTACGAAAAAATGGACGGCTTGACATATTCACACCTATGATGTGGTAACTAAGCAGAAGGCAGTTGAACAAATTAGAAACACTGCAAGACACCATATGGAAGGTGCAATCAATATCACTCTGCCAAGTTAAAATTGTCTCGTCATAGGTGGCGTTCATCAAACTAGAAGCAATACATGCTAGAAATCATATTCAAGATACAAACCAATATCACACTGCCAACTTAAAGGTGTCCCATCATAAGTGACTGATGCAGGATACACAAGAAGAGTAGTTTCATGTAAGAACATGGTGTGATAGACAGATATAGTATGTACCAAAAACAGGAAAGCATGTCATATTCATATGTATCATGTGAATGCTAAGTAGATGCAGTTTACACTAACTAGGAGTAATACGAGGTAGACACTGTATGCAACATGCAACCAGATATCACACTGCCAAGTTAGAGCAAGCACCTTGGATGGCGAAGTAGGGGAGCGGAGACTTGGACCTTGTAATGCACTATCAGTACAAGGAGAATCGGTACAGATGCTCTGTTTACGTTGCTGCAGAGGACCACCATCATTGCCTTCCTTACTCTTTTCCTTCCTCTTTCTTGATTTTGCCTTGTCAAGTCAAACCCTCAAGAAAAAGGAATAAAAATTGCTCTTCAGAACTCATTAATGCATGATACTGACGAACACTACTTTCATGTAAAGCAGCCGCATGATAGGAGGATGGAATATGTATGAAAAATAGGACGGCGTGACATATTGACATGTATGATGTATAAAGTGTAAACTAAGCACAAGGTGCTTGACCTTGTTAGAATCGATGCAAGCTAGAAACCATATGAAAGATGAAACCAATATCACCCTGCCAAATTAAAAGGGTGCCCTAACAAATGTATTTGACCAAATTAGAAGCAATACATGGCAACAGGCTAGAAATAATATGCAATATGCAACGAATAAAGGTGACTCATCGTAAGTCATTGACGCAGGATACAGAAGAGACATAGTTTCATGTAAGAACAAGGTTAACACATAGATGTAGTGTGTGCCAAAAATAGGAAGGCATGTCATATTCACAGGTATAGTATGTAAACTAAGTAGATGCAATTTACCCTAATTAGAAGTTACAAGCTAGACACCGTATGCAACATGTAACCACATATCACACTGTGAAGTTAGAGAAAGCACCTATGATGGTGGTGTAGGGGAAATGCGGTCTTGAGGTATAGATCTACGTTCAATATCTTCATTTAGGCTTGCTGTTTCTTGAGAATCATGTGGAGAAGATGAAATGCATTCTTTATAAGAGTATTGCATCTCATATTAACCCACGCGCGTGACTGTCTCATCATAAGTGATAGATGCAGGATACACAAGAACAGTAGTTTGATGTAAGAACATGGTGTGATAGGCAGATGTAGTATGTACCAAAAATAGGAAGGCGTGTCATATTCACATATATAATGTGTAAGCTAAGGAGATGCAATTTAACAAATTAGGAGCATTGATGAGGGATACACAAGAAAAGTAGTTTGATGTAAGAACATGGTTAATAGAAAGACGTAGTATGTACCAAAAACAAGAAGGCATGTCATATTCACAGGTATAATGTGTTAACTAAGTAGATGCTATTTACCCTAATTAGAAGCATTACAAGGTAGACACCATATGCAACATGCAACCACATATCACACTGCCAAGTAAGAGCAAGCACCTGCGATGGTGGTGTGGGGGAATTGCGGTGATCAACTAGAGAGCTACGTTGACTATCTTCATTTAGCCTTGTTGTTTCTTGAGAATCATGTGGGGAGGATGACACTGCACTCTTTAAACGAGTAGGGCGTCTCACAGTAACCCACTCGGGTGACTGTCTCATCATAAGTGATTGACGAGGGATACAAAAGAGCATTAGTTTGATGTACGAACATGGTTAATAGACATATGTAGTATGTATCAAAAACAGGAAGGCATGTCATTATCAAAGGTATAATGTGTAAAGTAAGCAGATGCAATTTAACCAAATTGGAAGCAATACAAGCTAGACACCATATGCAACATGCAACCACATTTGATAGCATAAAGTTAAAGCGCTACGTTTACTGTATCCAACTACTGACACTGCACCCATTAGAGCGCTAAAACGCTTAGTGCTTATCTTCGAATTACACGGGAGCGACTTCTGTCTTTTCTTTTCTGCATTCATCAACACTGAGTCAGAGTCTAAAATACCCATGCATAAAAAAACAATAGTGTGAGTATGGGTGAAGTGTGTGCACAATTAGTACAGTGTAAAGGTAGCAGATAGCAGGTCGGTGAGAAATAGATGACGGGAGACATATGATAGCTCTACAACATGCATGACACACTAAATTACTACAGGATTCTATGAAAATAACAGTCGACTGAAAGCAAATAGGTCAGTCCATTTTTTCTGCACCGCTCGATGTACAAAGAACGGGAATATCGCCTTCATCTACCTCCAGCCAGTCAGTGTTGACGATCTTCCTTGAAACGCGAGTGAACATCGGCCCAGTATTCCTCCCCTGCCTGCGCCCTCCCCTCGACCTCACCGCACCGCCATGCTTGGCACCGCCCCCAGCCATCCATTCAAGCCCCGCCAACCTCTAGATCGGGCGCAAGAATCTCCTACGCCCCACACCCCTATGATAGACACTGATGCGCCGCTTCCCCGGGGAACAGGTGGACTAGGTGCTCCGCGCACCTAAGCGGGTGCTGCTTCTTTTAATTGCGGTTCGACTGACCCTGAATTGAAATCCAGCCAGGCTACTAACCTCTAGTGGAGGTGAAATAGTAAAAGGGAGGAAACCTTGTGCATTTAGTATCACGAAGAAGATGCAGTAGGAAGCGCTCAAGTAGTTTCTTTCGTGGGATGAATACGGCGTGAGTGGAGATGTAAGATTTGCACGAATAAGGGCAGAGGAGTACCCCCTTCTGCTGGCAGTGCTGTGTCATCCTTCTGTTTTTCCGACGATCTTCTTGTTGTTCGCCGGAAACCAGAAGTTGTGGAGGACGGTGCAGCCTTGGACGAACCCATGGCCAATTTGTTGAGTGTGGTGTGGTCGCCGTCTGGCGGCGGCGGGGAAGCAAATCCAAGGTGGGAACAGCTCCGGTGTGGTGGGTGGTTGCGATAGTGGAGCCTCAGCAGTGAGGCGCAGGATGGCGTGGTCGGAGTGGTTCTGGTACAGCGCACGTCAGCGCCAGCATCGTGGAGGCAGCTCTGCCTCGACTTCAGCTGCTAAGTCCTTGAGGGCGTTGCGGTTGCGGTTGCGTTGGACGACGACATCGGGGTACCGGTTCCGGCGTGATGGAGTTGGGCAGCGTGGATTGCCCGCTATGGGGTGGAGTACGGAGGAGGCTGGGGTTTCGCGGCTGGTGGAGAGGGCGTTTTCGCGCCCACGGAGTGTAAATGGGGAAACTGAGGGAGGTGGGGAACTAAGGGGGAACAATGTTTCGGTTTGAGACGCGCTTGTTTGAAATTTGGGGAAAGTTACAAACTTTGCCCCCATCTAAAATTTCGGACATATTGCGGATTGGGGGTAGCATAGTCATGTCGGGTGTCCCAAATGTGGGCGGGATAGATTTCGGCGAGCGCATCAGTGTTTAGGCGCCCACGGCGTATGAATGCTTCTCGGAGGCGGTTGAGACTGACGTCTTGGTGAAGTTACAAACCTACCCCGGTTTAGACCTTTGGACATCGGGACGATAGGCTACACGGGCTAGAGTCAGGACAGTAATTTCCTACCACCAAATATTAGTCTCGCGCAGTTTCGGGTGACCAGAGGCCTATTTGGCGCTTCGTTCAATATTTGGGAGCAGAAGCATTAACATTTTCGGTTCTCTTGAATTGAACTTTCAGGATTTGTCAAACTTCACAAATCTTTACTCTTGAAAATCCTAAAGCTACGATTATTTGGAATGGAGGGGGTACATTTGAATATACATTGTACACGAGTATATATTAAAAAATATCCAACTTACCTCAGTTCATGCATGGTTCCAGATATAATCTCCTTGGTTGCAAAAAAAAGTTAGATATGCGTATGAATATATATAGCATGTTCAAACTCACAACAAAGATTGATGCCCCCTTTTACATCTGATTTACAAATGCCATTATCTCGGGTTCAAATAGATGAATGCACTTCCTATGAATTCGAATCTTCAAAACCCCCTTTATGTTGAATTCAACATGTATTCTATTTCGTAGCTAGCAATTTGGAATGTATCCATGCTAGTGACAAATGTATAAAGTGCTTCACACTAACAACATGGAGTGCACTAATTAATGTTTATATATGAATTGCAAAAGCATCCATTGCCTGTATTTCAAACCGCTCTCACTCTATGGATCGATAATATGAAATAAACACATGCACATGCTAGAATTCAATAGAGTATGGGTGTCTGATAGACCGATTTTCGTCCATACGCAATTTGCAAAATTCATGATCTCATCCAAAAATAATAATGCCATTTGTATTTTAATTTAATGCGTAGAACCACCTTTTACACGTAGATGCACTATGCCTCGCCCCATTCTCACAAACGCATTATATATCTCTCTATCTAACGCATATGTGCATCGGCATTTCTCTTTCACACATGCTCACAATATCTCTTAGGGTGTCGGGGTGTCTCACGCACATGCTCTCTCTGTTTCTCTCTCTCTCTTTTTGACTACTATGTACCACTCTTTTCACTAATCTCAGTTGGAAAACACTATTTCTCTCACATGCATAGATACACACGCACGGTCTCTACTAGCCCTCTATACGCACATATATGTGCCTATGTGTCTCCCGCACGCACATTATCTTTAGGTCTCTCTCGCACACATTGCCCCCCCCCCTCGACACATCTCTCTCTTAGTAGTTGGCAGATATGATTTCATCATATCATTCGGTAGGATATCCCTGGCTGTTAGGCTGGATGGTAATACGAGGCAAAGTTTTACCCTAGTTCGGATCGGACCCTTGTAGTTGAAGAAAGAGCCTACTCCTGGTACTGTATATTAGTGATAGGGGTGTGTACAAAGTACACGTGAATACCATGCATTGTGCGTGTGTGTATACTATCGACGAACTAGCCCCCAAGCTTGTATAACATACTAAGGGCCTAGGGTTACAAATCATATATAGTCGGCTTATCACTAGTGGGGATAGAGTCCTTGGCGACTCTGATAGCTTCGTGTTGTACATCGAGTCCTCCACATGGGTCTTCATATAACACGTCTCGGTCCAACCTATATGTGGCGCAGGATGGAACCGACCCATGAGTCTTCATGTTGACCCACCACAACTAGAAATGATGTGCCCACCACACCACACACGCAATCGGCCACTCAGAAAATAAGCATATACAATAGTACAACGGTATCTAGCTCACGATACATCTCCATATTTTGTTGATGACACAGACGGACTTTGCATTTGATGCGTGCTCCATATTTTGTTGACGACACTTACAGTCATTGTATTTGAAGCGAAAGCGATATGGTCACTGGACTTCAAAATAAGCTCATCACGGACACCACATACATTTTGTCGTGCTAACCAACATGTGGTTGGATGGTTAGGAGGATGTGGTTTCTCGAGCCCACCAAGGTTAAAGTCCCGGTGCTCGTATTTATCTTGTGTTAATTTCAGTATTTTCCGGCGATGTACGTTCAGTGGGAGGAGACACTCCACTCGACTACGAGGCACCTATGGTGACTTCGTAAAATCTCAAGATCATATATGCTGGCCCACTTTCTCGAAGGTGCTCATAGGGATAGGGTTCGCGTGTGTGCGCTTATAGCGGTGAGTGCTTGCACGTATATATGAGCCCTTGCGTCTGTACCATGTTAAACAAATACATGTCATGATTATACGGTCACTAGCTCACCCGTACAACTCCGTATTTTGTTGATGACACAATCAATTGACCAGTCAAATGTTCCACGCAACGCAACTAGTGTTGCACCATCGGGGCGCGTAACCGTGGGGCCCACCTATCAACCCGTATATGAAAGAAAGAAATGGTAGTTTGAGTCTATACCGTGTTTATAAAATAGGAGTACATTTTAGGGTGATCATACGGTCACAGGCTCACGATACAGCTCCGTAATTTGTTGATAACACGATCAATTGACCAGTCAAACGGTCCACATTCAGCAGCGAACATTACCATAGGGCCCACCCGTCAGCGCGTATATGAAGGACAGAAATGGTAATAAATTAGCGGTCGGTGGGTATTCGAAGTCGTGAGACATCTGGTTGGCAGTAACCGGCGGTTGGGGGGCGTTCATTGGGCGGTGGGGTGGGGATCGCCGGAGAAAAAGCTCGGCGCGGGGGCGGGGGGTGCTAGAGGGATGGCCGGTGCAGCAGCGGACCGGCGATGGGGAGTGGTTTTGGGGAGGGCGGGCCAGCCGCGGGCGGCGGGGTTGGCGGTTCGGTCGGTGGTGGCTGGCGGCTTAGGGGGGGTGGAGTTTGATGATAAACTGGAGGCCCTTGATTTCGTATCCAACGGCTGGAAAATCTAATGACCAGAGATGAAAAAGTCAGTCGACTGACGTGTAGCCTCACCCCGCACGTACACATGCACGCACGCAAGACACGCACGCATGCAGGTGTGCAACACTGACACGTACACATAACGTACACACGCACGCATGCTGGCGTGCAACACTGACATGTACACATGCACTCATGAACACACGCACGTACGCACCCATCCATGCAACACTGAAATGTACCCTTGCACGCACACAACACTCGCACGCCTGCATGCACACAGCACATGACACAAGACACACACTCAACCTATACGTGCATGCACCCTTTGGTAAGGACATGGATTGTTACGGGTATTACTAAATCTTATCAGTGATAAGCAGAACATTGATGTTTGCAGCGGTCTTTATGAATCACAACGTATCGAACGGGCTATCAACATAGTAGGCTTAGCTACATGAAAAAGATGATGTCACACTCAATGAACAATCATCGCTGTATGAAATTCCCGCTTCTGACCGCCCTGGCCCACCAAAGGTTCCTTTGCTGTGTGCTGCCTACGTTGGGTCACTGACATGCAGGCCATGCACCCAAAGAGCGGACACGTCAGTGGAAGAACGGTGCAGTGTCCTAGGTCTGAGTCGAGGGCGCCACTCGCGACACGCCCGGCTGAACATGCCTCCGTGCCGCATTCAAACGCCTCCATGAAACCCGCCCGTGTGGAAGCCGAGAAACCCACTCTGGACACACGTTCGTTGATGACTGGGCCGGCGTTAAACGCAATGCCGGCCGAGCTCCTCCCGTCCGCCGTCTATTTAATCTCCTATTTAAACGAGGCCAAACGCCGGCCAAGAATCACACACCTCCGCCTCTCCCCTATCTCCTCCACCATTTTGTCCACTCTTACAATGGCTTACGAATAATAGTTATTCCCCATCCATGTCGGCTGGGTAGCCCGCCGGATACGAGCTATGAAGCTCGCTGATCCACCTCCCTCCCCTTGCCCGACGGAACCAGTTGCCGCCCCAAGCCAGCGCACGGTTCAGCAAGTCGCCGCTCCAGGCCAGCTCGGCGAGGAGCGGCGCACGGGCGCTGTTGCTGCTGTCCACGCCACTGCCTCGTACCGCGTCTCCCATTTCTGTGGCCAAGACTCCCATGCCGGCGGCCGCGCCATGCAAGCAGCGACAGAAGTCGGGTGCGGAGAGCGACGAGTTGGTGGCCAGCGCCTCCGCGTCCGCGCCGTCATCGAGGAGAAGTAGAACACAGGAGGCTGCCGCCGCTTGGGTCCCATGAAGGCCACCATGGAGGCGACGCCGGCGTACACAGCATGTGTCTTGCCGGATTCTTTTGTTGCGAGGACCTTCGTCGACCCCGCATGGGCTCCACGGAAGAGGGGAATGTTAGGATGAACTCGAGCCGGTGCCGGCCATGGCGAAGTAGCGGCCGGTGATGAACTCGAACCGGTGCCGGCCACCATCATCTTCGGCACCAGCCAATGATATCAGTTGGGCAGTGGGGAAGCGAGCCGTCCTTTGCGCTGAAGCATATACCTTCGGGGCTCCCGGCAGTCTGGTGATCGTGTTGCCGGACATGATGAGGAGCACAAATCGATCGGCGGGCGACCATTTAGGCCAGGTATTATATACCTGTCCTGTCCAGAACTAGCACCGCGTAATTCATTTGAATGTAATGAAATCCGTCATGTTTGTATGAAAATCCGGTATTTTATATGATTTCCATTGTTGTTTATATGAAATATCAGTTTGTCTACGTGTTTGCGTGAATTTCGTCTGGTTGGTTGAGTTGCTGTCATAATGTGTGCGGCTACAGTTGGATGGCGTAATTTGCAGGTCGCCGGTCAGTCCGCGGGCAGCTCGGGCGGCGTTGTGGGACAAAAAAAACAGCTCGTGCGAGCTTGTCTCCAATGTGTGCGCTGGAGGATGCATGACAGCATGAGCACCCGAGCCATTCCTCGTTCATCGGGGGCAAAGGCACCGGTGGACAAAAGGGTCGCCAATATTTTGGCTACCCCGGGCAAGATCCAAGCAGCCCCTCGCAACAGATTGAAATCCCTCGTTCACCGTGGAATTTTGCCATGTGTTGTTTTCATGGACTAGCGAGATGTCCGTGCATTGCACGGAACATCAAGATGCATTTTTTTACAAACTCCCGCATGCATGCAAGGGATAATTAATGTCCTCCTTTGCTAGTACCACGAGGCAAACACCATTAATATTGCATCGATTAGTGTTAGTGGCCTTGTATATCTGCAAATTGTAATTTTGATAGTGGCCCCTTGTATATAAAAATGGAGGGAGAAAGATGAGAGATAAGGTGAGAAGGAGTGGGGCGTGGTGGTGACTGGTGGTCGGACTGGGCGGAGGCATGGGGATGGATGGCGCATTATGTCTAGGTTTGTATCTCTCTCACACACACCCACGTAGGTGGGGGACATGCACGAAGAGAAGAGGTGCACGCACGACGCACGTACTCCTGTCTCTTTCCCAACCACACCTGCGCGGGTACACGGTGGAGCTCATTTCCGTATGAAAAAGGAAGCCCACGTGGTAATTTGACACGTGTACTGGTTTTCCACTTGGTGGAGGGAGGATCGTCTACCACGGGTGAACAAACAAATTGCGACTTGATGTGTTATGTTAAAAAAAGAGGCAAACCATGTGGGGCCTACCTTAGAGGCAAGGCTCTATACACTGGAGTACTTTTGATGTGTCCCGTCAACTTGCAGAACAGGGAGAAGCTTGCTTAGTACGCCGTCTCCCCCGCCCACGAGCGTGGTGGGTCACAGGATGAGGTGAAGCTTGCTTACGAGTAGTAGTAATAGTAGTACTCCTACTACTGTACGCCTTATGCCCGCTCCCTCGTCCACGCGCGCGGTGGCTCGCAGCACGAGGAGAAATTTTTTACTACTCCCTCCGTTTACTCCTCGTCCCTACTATATACCTTGGTTAGTACTCGCTCCATTTACTTATACAAGGCCACTATAAAAAAATACATTTTCCATCTATACAAGGCCACAAATAGTAATCGAGACAAAAGTTACTACTCCCTCCTTTCCAGTTTATGTCTCAATTTCAAAATCTCTCCAACCAAGGTAGACAGTGAGTGGTCGAATTAATTTCGTAGTTTGCACAAGTAATTAGTACGCTCGTTTTTCTCAAGAAGTTATGTCTACCGAGGCATTAATTAGAACAAATGCATGAATGACCACTAAATTTCCATTAACTTGTACATGCATTGGTTAGTTTCCTCTTGACACTGCTTGCGTCGGGTGATCTAATGCACCTCAAAATCCAACATGTAATGGTACTACTAGTAGTATAGTAGAATTGAGAGTTATCAAACGGAAAAACGAATGTTTTTTAGACGAGCCCTATAAACCCTAGTGGGTACGTACTCCGTAAAAACAGATTTTTCCAAAACTAAGTCGCTCCCTTTCATGAATTCTGTAGTATACTCCTCCGTCGATGCTCCCTTTCATGAATTATGTACTTCCTGTCGCCGACATGTGGGACTTATAGCAACCGGGTCCACGTGTCAAGCACCAAATAACAGTGCAGAACAGCAGGGGGGACGCACCCAACTCGTACCAACCCAGTAGTAGTAATGAGCAATGAGACGTCAAATCACAATGCCGCACCTTCCCAGACGGACGAAGCAACCATTATTTCACACTTCGGTTCGCCATCATCTCAAACTACATAGTATTGCTTCTGTCTCAAGAGGGACACGCGCATCGCCTTGGTAAATCATGTCATGTGGGACCGCATGACAGGCCATGCTCCCCCGCCGATCGCTCGGTAAAATCACCTCATTTTTACTATACTTCCTCCGTATCGGTTTACTACATGGCATGCACGTCGTTCTAGGTTGAGAATTTAACTGGCTATATATGTGATGAACAGTACTCTAGCCTTTTAAAAAATGTATACTTTTGTAAAGTAGTACTATCGATGGATTGCGCCATGGAGCAAAAATTGAAATAAAAAAAAGGTGGTACATATAGAGAGCGCTCATCAACAAATTATGCATATGGTACTATTAAAAAAGCTAGTATGTGCTTAATTGGGGTGCTAAATTCTATCAAAGAAATACTAGTAGTATGTACATACTGAAGAGTTAAAGTAACGAGAAGAAACATAACATAGTTCTGCTGGGGGCTTAGCGCAACACACCCCTCAAATTAAACTAAGCACACCTAAAATTAAACTATGCAACTAATCCGGTAGACACTGCAATAGAAGTTTAGAACCACCATGAGAAACGACACTGCCACCTTACTCGGAGTCCTCGTCCACGTCCTCGACTTCGTCCTTGTCCCTCTTCCTCTTGGCCGATACTTCTTTGCTTGAACCACACACTTGGCTGTTGCTCTTCATCCAACCCTTGTAGATATTGAAACAAAGGTAGACATCCATTGCAGCGTAGTGAATGTGGTCTATATCTAGTACATTCCGTTGCCATGCATGACGATGAAACATGTAATGAGGTTTCTCCAGTTTACGTTACGAAGGATGAACCATGGCTCCTGCCAGGGTCAGCATTGAAGGCCGACGAGAGGGCAGCAGCCGATTCTTCTAGAGGTCGAAGGGTTTGCCTACAACGAGGCCTATCCGACCCAGGACTTCTTTGTCGTTCTTAAAGTCTACAGTAACGAATTTCACTGTTTTGTCCTTGAGGAAGTTCTTAAAATCCTGGCACTCAACGTCGGCATGGCACATGTCGTAGACCAAGCAAATGTTACGTATGCAAACCTGGATCACGGTGGTCTTCTTCCTCTCTTTGTCATTTAGATCCTTTGCTTGTCCCAGGACTGTGGTGTACTCAACATCTAGCCCAGGGACCCACTCATCATCTGAGTTTTCGAACATGCGTCTGAAGCGAGAAAGGCATCCTTTCACCGTCGCGGAAGAACGGGTGTAGATGACGTCGAACTCATCGCCGGTGATGGTTCTAACCTTGTACTCACCGCTGATCGTGGAGATTTGGGATGCCATGGATTTGGGAGGACGGTTAGGATTAGTGGAACTGCCGTCATGTGAATGGATGGGACGACTAGGAGCGAACCACCGTAGTATTGAAGGACGTGCGGGGACGAGCAGGAGCGAACTGCCAGCGTGCGAACGGCAGGGTAGTGGCTTTCCATTCTCCCATGATACGGGCTTCCGAGAGCCCTTGGATCTGAGATCGAACGGTTGCATGGCGTGATTCTAGACCTATGGGTGAATATCCTATCCTAGATGGTTATTCTGCAAATTTTCAGCAAATTAGCATGCGACCGTTTGATCTCAGATCCAAGGGCTGCCAGCAGCCCGTATCATGGTCGCGCCTACCATGATCGTCACGTCGCTCGCGCGGTCGCGCCCTTGGAGATTTAACACAGTGTGTTAGGCTATCTGATGTTGGCATGTCATACATAGTCATCACTTAGTCACTCATACTACAACAAGGTTGGCTATAAGGTTGGCTAAAAGTGTATTTTTTTACTTCTCTCTATCTCTTTCTTCGTACTCCCTCTGTCCCATAATATAAGAACGTTTTTGACAATAGTGTAGTGCCAAAAATGTTCTTATATTATGGGACACAGGGAGTACTAGTATTTATTGCATTTGCCAAGGAGTGACCTCTTCCAATCAAATGGTGTTGCTAAGTTTGCTTCATTTAATTAGCTATAGACTAAATTGTCTTTTCACCTAGGTACATGCGCTTAGCACCGTTTCTTCCTTGGGTCACCAAACTAGTCTCTCTCTTCTTGATTAACTTGCCACATCAGACTTTATGCCTATGTGGCAAGCTTAGCACCTGTAGGAGCAAGTAAAAGTAAGAACAATAGTGCTCTTTACATGGCATTTTTGCATATGTGGACGAAAGAGAGGCAAGAAAAAAGTGGAGAAGTGGGCTCTCATGCAAGATCCAGCCTCTACTACATGGTGGACCATTGGGAGAGGCACCTGTATGGAGGTGGTCAGGAACCGGGAGACTCACGCCGGTCGTAGCACCGCAGTTAAAATGATAATGGCAAGTCAAATCATGGGGCCCCACCTGTCCTGCAGTAACTCGCTATCAAACACACAACCCTATGTTTGCAGCAGCCTACTCCCTCGTCTTCTCGCGTCTCTGTCGAACCGACTAGGCGGAACTGCCCCGCCTACCGCGCAGGAAAAGCCCCGCCCTCGACTTTTAAATACAACTACATCCGCTTAAGAATCCAATGATATACTTTTTGTGACATAGTAACTCATATTTAGTTAGTCAAATGGATGACCTAGAACTACGTGCAGGCCCTATAAACCGAGAAGCCTAAAAATAAAAAACCGAGATGGAGAGGGTAGTTCAGCATGTACCTTTTTAGATCAATATAGTCGGGATTCACCAAGGAGCAAAACCAAGTGGTAGGCTGCTCCTGTCGTGTTGGCGTAGCAACTCAAGCAGGGTCAGTCCGCACACGAAATGGCGACACACTTAAAAGGACCCCTTTGGCCGACATGTGGCTCATCCACCGTCTTGTTCCACGTGCGATGCACCAAATTACAGTTTGGAGCATCGGTTCGAATTGGAGGCACCCCGGTCGTAGCGCCACAGTAGTAGAAAATGAGCGATGAGGGGTCAAATCACAAAGGCCCACCATTCCCGCATTAAGCTGGACGGACGAAGCAACCATCATTTCACTCTAGGGTGCAAGAGCATAAATAAAATAGAAAACAATGATGCATGCGACAACTACCTAGGGCACCCTAGGGTAGGGGTCTCCACTACAGATACTTTTTTTTGAAAGAGCCTCCACTACAAATCGGCTTCTCCCTCGTCCTCTTAAAGAAAACTGATGATGAGTGCGGCGGTAGGGTTTTTAGGAGTACTACGGCGTGTGGGGCCACGTCATAGTAAACGGGTTTGAGCCGACGCCTTATATATGTGTGGGCCACTCGGTTTTACGGGAACAAGGGAGCATTTTGGGTTCAGGGACCAGTGGAGATATAGTACATACAAAAAATTGTGGACGTAGGTTCGACCAAAAGGCAATGATGCATGGGCCCTGCATTTTGATATACCCGGGGCCGTGTGAAATTTGCTACTCTACTCAAAACTAGTATGGTACACATGTATTGAACGCATGATATTTTAAAACCAAATTATGAATAAATACACACTATAGCATGTAAAGCTTTGAGTCATATATGCATGATGTAGATGTTTGTTTAATTCTTATAGTTCATTTCATTCAAAATCAATTAGTTTTGAAAAAAATGTTAAGATTCATGGGGTTGTGCATTGTAAATCATAAAGTAAAAAAACAAATAATGGCAATTCATTTAGAAAAAAATAATCAATTATGGTACAGAAGATTCTAGAACAAAGGAGAAGTGCTTGTGTTTTGAGGTTTGTGCATTATGCTTAAGTTCAACCATGGAGACTTCTAAATTGTACATGTGGCAGATTTGGTGGAATGTTGATGATATCCAACGGCCGATAGTTCTTGGACTTGCCTATCTCTACACTGTTGGATTAGTTTCATCCAGCGACCATCTTTCAAAGTTATTGGCACACTATATAGTTCTTGTGCCATAGTTGCATGTTTTGGAAAAAATCTACTAGTAGGTTGTACTATCTATTTAGGAATAGAAGATGTATACATGGAAGTTGTAGGGAAAGAGATGACATGGAGCATCTCAATTCCTATGAGTAGGGATTGGAAAAGAGATGTCATTTGCTTCACATCATAGGAACTTTTCTATTGAATCTAGAGATGACATGTGTCTGAATTCCTATGAGGAGGGATTAGAAAAGAGATGTAATTTGGTTCATATCATAGGAACTTTTCTATTGAATATATGCTAATGTTTATTTTCCTTTGAAATTAAGGGAGTATAGGAATCCATTCATATGAACCAAGTGGCTCTAAATCTATAGAAATGGTATCATGTTTATTTCCTTTGAAATGTGGAGTATATGAATCTATTCCTATAAACCAATTGGCCCTAAAGGAAAAAATCCTATAAAAATCATATCATATAGAGTTCCTATGGTATTCCTCGACACTAAAGGATGGTTGAAATTGTTGCGGGTGATATGATGGTCTTTCTTTGTAGACTCCTCACCCATCTTTATAGTTACCTCTCGAAGATGAATGAAATGATATATACAGGGTATTCTACATGTGCAATTTGGTACACGAAAACTCGGTAAAAGTTTGCGAGGTTTGAATTTTCAATAAAGCTATATGCACTGCATTTCGGAACGGAGGGAGCATACGGCAGTTGCTAACACTCACGTGGAAGATATGTGTGTAGGAGGAGTGGTTGTTCTGTTAAATGACATGGCAAAACTGACACTGTCGGATGCCGATCTAACGGTTCTTACGGCGTTCGTCAGGAAAAGGCTTGTGGCGAACGTTTGTCGAATAATATTTACGGACACATGCATTGCATTGATACGTGCCCCCTCTCTCTCACGCACACGCACCCTCACGGGTCACGACTCTCCCGAGTCCTCTTGCAGACTCGCACGTCACACCCACCGTCTATCTGCAGGTAGACGTCACGCACATATGTGCTCTTCACACCCTACCCTCAGAACTTCTAAAAAGCAAAAGACGGTGCGCACATTTTATTTTAGCTCACATGTCACACACTTATACTATTATTCTTGCGGCGAACATTCTTTGGGCATAGTATATTGTTCTCTCACGAAGAGAAGTGGTGCACGCTCGCACTAGTTCTCTCACACCCACTCGCGGTTACACATGGGAACACATTTTTTTGAAGCTGGTACAACAAAATCACTCCACTATATATAAAAGCAGGAGCCTTAGCATTTGCTTTACTAGGGTTCCTCTCCTTCACTCTCTCATGCTCTCCAGATCTAAGAAAGACATAGGTGGCCACACACTCTCTCTCTCTCTCTCAGCTCACGACTGGTCACAAATCCGGCCGGAAAACCTCGACCGGGGCAAGGGTGTAGGTGCATCGTTCACGCTGTCGTCGGCGGTGAGGGAGGAGACCAACGGCTGCCCACGCGTCCCGATCAGCGGCCGTGCCATTCTCTCCGAGAGAGCACCAGCTCGGGAGGGCCTCCGACCCCTTCTTCTTCCCTGCAGTATTGTGGCCAAGATGCGGCCTCCCGACGTCGTCTTTGCCACATGCCGACGACCCTCAGGTATATATTCCTTCGAAACCTGCCTTGCTCTACTGCCCCAGCTCCCTTCGTGTGGTTCATTTTCTACTTCCGTCCACTGTTCCAAAGCCACCTAGACTTCAAGTATTATTAGAGGTAAAGCTAGTTCATACAATCGACTTTAAGCGTTGGTTCAAACAGGGAAGAAAGTGGGAAAGCTGTAGCATGAATCTAGGAGTTGGTTCTAAGAGGAAACGGGGGAAAGTAGTAGATACCTGTTGTCCATACGCCCATATCGCTACCGTTAATGTAAAATCACATGAAGCATTAAGCAATGCCACCTAATGTCACTATAAGTAATGATCTAGTGCAGTCGACAAATTGAAGCAATGCCACCACCATTTTATGAAGTGCTTCCGTCTTGCTTTATTTCCCATGAATTGTGTTTTTGCAGTTACACTTAAATCTCACACCGCTAACATTGCTTCATCCCAGTGGAACTGCACAAATTTGATTGCACATTTACTGACCATGTGCTACTCTCATGAAAGTGATACTAATGCTATTGTTCTGCATGTTAATCTAGTGGCATTGTTGATGTGATGTGATGCTACTTACTTAAGGACTCTTCATACTGCCAATCTAGTGCCAATTATAACACAATAGATGCTGCTGTTAATCATATGCCACTACAAATATCTGTCACTGTTTAAATAACCGTATTTCATATTTGCGCAAACAGGGATGTTTGTCTCCATATCATTTTGGGATGTCTGTCTCCGTATCGTTTCTATCCGCGCAATCAAAAGCACACACCTCAGTTTTAGTACAACTGCGCAAAATGAGATGGCTATCCCTCGTTGCCGTCGTCTAACCTCCCATCTTCAAGGTATCCCTACATTGGTAGTAACTAAGGTAAAATGACCAACGCAGTCTAAAAGAAACTGATTCGTACGTTTTACTTCCTGATTGCAGTGCAGGGACGAGCGAAAACAACTGCATCCTAGTCTGGAATGCACTTTCTACCAGTTCATCCATGGACCAAGGACTAGCTGGCACAGCTGCACGACGGTATTTTGTACAGGTGCGCGGACAAGAGGTATTGTGGTCTGCTTATTTCTGCAAATAACGGTGCTTAAATTTAGTGGAATGCAGAAGCATTTCACCTGGTCAGTACACTTCATGTTTCAGTTCAGCATTCCAGCTAAGACCACAATTATAATTGGTTATTCTGGAATGAGAGAACATAACCCTGGATGGTGGCAACAAGAAAAAACCAGAGTGAACTCCAGGAAATTTAAGCCTGCTGGGAGGCCCTTTGCTTACAGAAGCCTTGCTTGTTTTTTCCTGATTTGTAAACCTTCTCACAACTTTGTCTTTTGCTGTGAACTAGTATATGTTTGTTATGTTCTATGAATCATTGAGATGTATAAAATTTCTTAACTTATGCTTTTCAAGTTTTTTATGAAGACGAGTTTAATGTGAGTGTTCCACATGAGCGCTGGACTAGCATGTGAATGTTTGGAATTTATTACATTGTGGCCTCAATTAACTGCATGAACCACTGTAACAAGATACATAGTTGCTTATATGTCAGACACCAGATTGTTGATTGTTAGCTGGTCGAGAGCCTAGTGTTGAAGCGAGCTGAGCCAATGTGCCGTGTTTTGCACAACTGCTTACAAGTGGGGTAGCGCCAACAGTGTTTACAAGTACTTATGTATATGTTGGCGCATAGTTCTTGAACGAGTGCTCTATTTCATCAAAACACACACTGCTTGTATGATAAACCGTGACAACTTATGTCTTACCATGCCATATTCATGAAAAAACTAGTGAGGACGCATCTGTTTCGGCAACAATTACGATGGTTCTCACATGATTCACGGGCACACAAAAGTAGCAGCAGTTCCCATAGACAGATTCAAACAGAGTACTAGCCCAGAGGGGTCGATAACAGGCAAGGTTTGGATAATTAGACACAATCCAAACTACTATTAAACACTAGCTGGGGAAACTATTTCGTGCCTCGATCTAATCTGGGCTAGATACAAGACGGACCTTGCCGTGAACATCATCGAGGACGTCCCGTAGTAGCTCAATCCTGTGAACCTTCATGAAGACAACCTTGTGGCCTTGCCACTAATAAACTTGTTTGTGGAGGCATGCCACGTCATCTTCCTGCGTAAGCTTGACAAGAACAGTATGCCTCCCAAACGAAGGAGTAGCTTTGAACTTCTTGTGCTTCAGTACACCCTGGACAACACACCTGACAACAGTGAGGCTGGAATACAACTCCTCATTGGTATAACTGCAAATGGCTTCCAGGATCCAACAGCCTAAGAACTCTGTTTTCCCAGTGCGTATATTCAGGTTATCCGCCTCATAGCAAGTGACATGTACAACCACACAATCCTTGTCTGCATCAGGGCTCTAATTGAAACAGAAACAAATTCTGAATTACTTTTCAGTATAAGAAACACAAGTTATTTAAACCACTATGTATAGCATGGCATCAAAGCTAATAAAATTTTGCATTATTAATCACCACATACTTAGATGAAAAACCACAATCAAGATCGGCAAAGAAGGAAATCACCTTGGGCATCTTAGTGGGGGGGGGGGCACATCCTTGAAGGGGGAAAACTGCTCCTGCAGTGCCACGGGGGACGTATCCTCAAACGGGGCGTTGACCATCTCAGTAGTGGTCGTGAGCGTATCTGGGGTCGGCTCGGTGGCTGCCTCCATCTTCTTGGAGCTCTCTGTCTCGTGGGGATCAGCCTCCCGCGTCTGCTCCAATATCGGCAGATCTTTGCCTGGTTCTCCTTGGTCCATCATGAAACTGACGAATACTAGGAAACCACTGAATGGAAAACACAATCGCAATGACAATGAAACAAAAAAGAGATTGAGGATCGGTTACTGCTTTGCAAAAGTTCTTTTTTTCCTCTGAACGAAAATATACCAACATCACGGATCCGCTTACCTTCCCTTCGTTGGGAGAGAAGAACAGTGGCAGATGCGAGTGTTGCCCTTCTTGAAGACGGTGAGGGAGAAGGGGATTCAGCGAAGATTGAAATGATAGTTGCTTCGTCCATCAAACTTAGACTCCAGGGAGGTGGGGTTTGGTGATACGACGGCTCGTTACTTCCGCGCTACGACCGGGGTGACTCTCCGCCTGCATACTACCTTATAATTTGGTGGATGGCATTTGGGCCCACGCGCTGCATGGCCCACATATCGGTGAACAAAAGTATAACGGCATTCAGTAGAGGGAGATGTTTCAATGACCTAGGAGGAGCCAGAAGCGGTAGAGTGTCTCCACTGTACTAGTAGTAATTGTTTTTCTGGGTAGCTGTAGAGTGTCTCCACTGTACTAGTAGTAATTGTTTCTCTGGGCCCAAGACAAAACAGCCCATCCACACTAGTAAATAGTAAAATCAATTCAAAATCCCATATATTTACTGAATGAGAGGCGCTAACCACACCCAGCACACCCCCCCCCCAAAAACATGGGTGCTCTTCTTCCTTCTCACTCCCACCCACCTCACGTCAGCTTACTCCACTCGTACCCCCAAATTCCACACCTCACTCCTACAGAAAACCCTAGCTCCCCTTCTTCCTCACTCCTACAGAAAACCCCCAGCTCCCTTCTTCTTCGCTCGCACTACAACTAGGCTCGTCATTCGTTAATCTGCTCAAATCCGTGAGCGCAACGCGACGCCCTCGAGGAAAATGGAGTCGGCTGACCCCAGTGCCAAGAAGATGAGGCTCCCGCCAGCGGCGACGCCTGTTGTAGATCCCGCACCCGGCAGCGCAGGGAGAAGCGGCGACCCTGCCCCCACCGGATCCCAGGAACCCATAGAATCTCGGGTGGACCGCATCAGCGATCTCCCAGACGCCGTCCTTGGGGAGATCATCTCGCTTCTCCCCACCAAGGATTGCTGCCGCACCCAAGTCATCTCAATTCAGTGGCGCCCTCTATGGTGCGCCGTGCCCCTTAATCTCGATTGTCGTCAGCTATCTCTCTTCAATGATTTTGAAATCCCCAGAGCCATCATCTCCTCCCACCAGGGCTCCGTTCAAAGCCTCTACATCCCGTCATGCTACCTAAGCAAGCATACCATGCCCTGCACGGTGGATGCCTGGCTGAAATCCCCTGAATTCACAGAACTACAGCTGCTTGTGTTCTACTATTCCCCTGGAAATCACATACCACATGCCGAACGCCATGAACTTGTGCCCTCCGCACCGATGTCCATCTCGCGGTTTTCCTCCTCTCTCCACACCGCCACCTTTGCGTTGTGCTACCTACCAGACAATCTGGTACTAAACCTTCGACTCCCATTTCTCAAGAAACTTTCACTTGTGCGGGTTCGTATATCGGAGGCCTCATTGCATAGCATCATCCACTCCAGTTGCCTTGCGCTGGAGTGCTTGGTGCTTGTTTTCACAGTTAGAATTGGTTGTCTCCAAATAAAGTCGCCTAACCTTGTAAGAATTGGAATTTCTTTTGGCGGAAGGCAGCTCATCATCCAAGATGCCCCTTCGCTTCAAAGGTTGATCCTTGATTCTAGTTATTCACCGTTGCAAATAACCGTCCTATCTGTGCCTAAACTGGAGACTTTATATTATCATCTACACTTGTAACCATAAGCTGCATTTTAAATTTCTGTGCTCATTTCTTGGGTGTAATACATGATCTCTGTGCTCATTTCAATATGGTGTTTGGCTCCACAGTTCTTCAGGTACTTTATATTATCATCTACACTTGTAACCATAAGCTGCATTTTAAATTTCTGCGCATAATTTATATATCATCTTGGATTACACATTTTACACTAATATTATGTTCTATGCTCAATGAAGAGTTTCTCCATGGATGGCCTATCAATGGTGCTGGATTCTATCAAGATCTTATATATCCAAATGAATAGTTTTGATCTGAACAAGATTATTGGCTTGATGCAATGCTTTCCATGTTTGGAGAAGTTGTATATAAAGGTGATAATTTCACGCACATTGGAAGCCCGCATATAGTGTACTAGAATTAACCGTTCAGCTGTTGCTCTTTCGACACTCTTCTTTTAGACCTTAACTGTTTTCAATCTTCATGTCTATTTAGGCAACAGGACGGGGTAAGAAAGTTATAACCAATCGGTGGATTCGTAAGCATCGGGATTTTCTCACTTCTCATGAGATTCGATTGAAGACAGTAACGCTAGAACGATATGTAGCCAACCGTGCAAACACAAGATTTGCCACATTCTTCCTGCTGAATACGAGGTTACTATTGTCCATCAGGCTTAAGTTTATCAGTAGCATGGTTTTGACGGATGGGTATGTCGAAGAGCAGAAAAAGGAGTTTCGGGTGGGCAAAAGAGCTTCTAAACGTGTCGGGCTTCTATTTACAACATATTGTGGTCATAATCCAGTAAATTTTACGACCCAGGATGTTCATTCTATGGACCTGACCGATCCATTTGATTGTGACTGCCGAAAACAGTGCTGGAGATAGATGTTGTTGCCCTTTTCAATCTGGGTTTTTTTGTAAACCTGATGAACAATTAACCCTCGTGCTTTTGTACAGTTTGTAAGCTAGAGTTATATGTTCCTGCCCTTTTCAACTCGGCTGTGACTGTCATATTTTCTTTGAAACAAGGCAAATGGCCTGCCATTCATTTAATTTAGAGTGAAATATTGTAACAAATTCCAACCAAGGTAAATAACATCACTCTCGCCGGCTGCTTGAGCTCACTGTGCATTACAGAAGCCAAGTGATTAGCCCCCACTAGCACCCACAAACTTATTTCGAACTAGCACATCAAATGGGCTGTAAATTTTCATAGGAAAGGCTGCATGACCGTGACAGATTTGGATTCTGACATTTGGGACCTGCGAGGAAATAGCCTATCCAAGGTGGTGTCGACTTACTAGCCAGTCAACAAACGATTCTGCCTACCAGCCATTGGATTGACATCCAACATCTGTCGTGTATCTTCTATCTCTTGTCTTCTTCTTCCTCCAGCCGCCCAAACCAAACCACCCCGTCGGCTCCGCCTGCTCCCGCCTCCCATGGCTGGCTGTGCCTCCGCCACCCTACCGTACGTAGCCTCCAACGTTGGCCAGTCCCTCCCTCTATTGCCCCACACGTCCTATTATTCTCCGGTGACGCCAGCCCCAACACGCACCCGCGCCCGAACCAGTCAACCCTCGCACTCCCCTCCATATGCGACTGGACCGACGCATCTTCCACGGCTCCTATTCATTCTGTCTGAGGCCTCGCCGTCATCCTCCGCCTTGCGGCCTTGGTTCGCTCGCCATGCGCGGTGCGCCGCCCTCTTGCATTGTCAACGTCGTCAACAACCGAGAGGAACAAGGAGATGACTGTACGTGGAGAGGATGACACTAGGGACCCACCAGCGTCATCGCAGTACTCAAGCAAGTGCCTCTATATTACAAGCCCAAAAATAGGGTTCCTCCTAATGGTTGGACATCTGGGGCTCACGCCATTGTCAATGCAGTCAATAAACGAGAGAATTACACTACGAGCGGCTAACACCAAGGACCCAGCAAATCGCGCAGTTTTTTTGAGGAACAAGCAATTGTTATTTATACTAGTTTTAGTGACGGATCAGGGTAACAAAGGGGCTGTGTGGGGGCTGTGGCCCGTCCAGCTACGGTTTTATTTATGTTTACCACATCCTGAGCCCAGTTGTGTTTTTTTCTTGCTGAAAATGTCTAGCCCAGTTCTATTTTTTTAAAGAAATACCCAAACAAGGCCTACTTGCTTTATCGGCCCTGCTGGGCTGCAAATCTTTCAAGACGAGGAGAGTTTCATTCGGTTTGCCTAGAAATGGGTTGTACATTTTTAAAACACATCAAACCGGGAATTAGTTTCAATTTTTTCATTACAAGATCTTAAATTCCATTGATTTTTATGCGTGGACAATTATTTGGATTTTATATTTATATAAATTATTTTTCAAAATAGTTTGAATGTGAATCGATGTTTCTGGATTAAAAACAGTTGACCGCACCGAAATATGCAAAATTTCGTATACTTTTTAACCATGGCCACAATATGGGGTGTAATGCTAACTAAAAGAAGATGGGCTCCAAAAAAATTCTTAAGAATTAGCAAATGGGTTGTACATTATTTGAAATAATGGCAGATGGGTTGTATGCTGTTTTTCACAGATTTGAGGCTAACTTGTGCGCCTACTACAGGTTGACGCGTATGCTTTCATAAAAAAGGTTGACGCACACGCAACGCCCTGTCAACTTATAGTCAACACACGAGAGCAGTGACTGTTGGATGTCCATCCAACAGTTGTCGTGCTTATTCAATCTCTACTCTTCATGCTCCAGCCACTCAAACAAGCGCTGGCGGGACTGCCTGCTCCCTCCTCCCGCGGCCGGCTATGCTGCTGCGTAGGCCTCACGGCCCCACCGCACTCCCATCACTGGCCTCGCTATCCCTCTACTCACCCACACATGTTGTTATTCTCCAGCGATGGCAGACGAACCAGTAAACCCTGATACTCCTCCGCGTGGGAAACAACTGCCGAGTATTCCCTGGCTCCGTGTTGTTCCCTTCCTAGGCCTCGCCGTCGTCCACCGCCCTAGTGCTCTCGGTGCGTCCTAGTCAACGTGGTCAGTGAACGACATCCATCGAAAGTGGACTGTACATGGAGAGGCTGACAGCTGGGTCCACGGCCGCACGCAAGGAAATACATGCTTATTACGCGCAAAATAATGATTCCTCCACCTGACAGCTAGGACCCACAGGAAGGGCCTCTATATTTTGCGAAAAAAACATTCCCCCCGCTGTCAGCTCAGACCTACCGGAAGTGCCTTCTTATTAAGCACAAAAAAAGAATACTCCCCCGGCTAGCTGGGACCCACCTTGGTGGGAGGCTGACTTGTGGGCCTACTAAGTTGACGGGGACGAAGGGCTTTGTCAACTTAGTCAATATGAACGATTCTAGCTCCAGTGACCGTACGATGTCCATCCAACGGCCGTAGTGCTTCTTCAACCTCTGGTCTTCTTGCTCCAGCCACCCAAAGCAGCGCCGGTCGTGCCGCATGCTTCTGCCTCCCGTGGCCGGCTGTGCTGCCACAGTGGCCTCACCACCCCCTACTATTCCCACCGCTGGCAAGGCCCTGCGGCGACGGCAGCCTCACACCGCAGCCGAACCAGTGAACCCTCGTACTCCTCTTCGCGTGGTCGTCCACTACCGCGTCTTCCCCGGCTCCGCGTCGTCCCCTTCCTAGGCCTCGCCGTCGTCCACCGCCGTGGTGCTCTCCGCGTGGTGTGGTCAACGTGGTGAAGGAACGACTTCCATCGAAAGAGTACTGTACGTGGAGAGGCTGACAGCTGGGTCCACGGCCACAACCCAGTTTTTTTGGGATTTGCCAAGTAAGTCGCTTTGTCAGGCCTGTTGGGCTGCAAATCTTTCAAGACGAGGAGAGCTTTCATTTGGCTCGCCGAGAAAATGGCCCATCACTAATGAGAAATTGGCTATACATTTTTAAAACACATCAAACTGGCAATTAGTTTCAAATATCTTTTTTTCATTTCGATATTTCAAATTACATTAATTTTTATGCGTGGAGAATTTGTTGGATTTTATATTGATATACATTTATTTTTAAAATTAGTTTGAATGTGAGTCGAAATTTCGGGATTAAAAACAGTTCGGACCGCACCAAAATATGCAAAATTTTGTATAATTGTTTAACCGTGGCCACAATATGGGCTGTAATGCTAACAGAAAGAATATGGGCTCCAAAAAAACCTTAAGAATTAGCAAATGGGCTATAAATTATTAGAAATAATGGCAGATGGGATGTATGTTGTTTTCCACAGATTTGAGGATTTCCTAAAAAAAGGTTGACGCACAAGTAGTGACTGTTGGATGTCCATCCAACGGCTGTCGTGCTTCTTCAATCTCTGCTCTTCCTGCTCCAGCCACTCAAACAAGCGCCGGCGGGACTGTCTGCTCCCTCCTCCCCGCGGCCGGCTGTGCTGCCGCACAGGCCTCACCGCCCCACCGTACTCCCATCGCTGGCCTAGCCATCCCTCTACTCACCCACACCTGCTGTTATTCTCCGGCGACGGCAGATGAACCAGTAAACCCTCGTACAGTCATACTCCCCTCCGCGTGGGAAATAACTGCCGAGTCTTCCCTGCCTCCGTGTCATTCCCTTCCTAGGCCTCGCCATCGTCCACCGCCCTAGTGCTCTCGGCGCAGCCTGGTCAATGTGGTCAACGACCGACATGCATCTGAAGTGGACTGTACATGGAGAGGCCGACAACTGGGTCCATGGCCGCACGCAAGGAAATGCGTCCTTATTACGTGCAAAATAATGATTCCTCCACCTGACATCAGGGACCCACCGAAAGGGCCTCTGTATTTCACAAAAAAACGTTACCACCGCTGACAGCTCGGACCCACCAGCTATATCTTCGCACACAAGGAAGTGCCTCCTTATTGCGCACAAAATAAATGAATACTCCCCCTGTTAGCTGGGACCCAGTATAGTGGAAAGCTGACTTGGGGGCCTACTAAGTTGACGGGGATGGACGGCTTTGTCAACTTAGTCAATATGCATGATTCTAGGTCCAGTGACTGTACGATGTCCATCCAACGGCCGTAGTGCTTCTTCAACCTCTGGTCTTCTTGCTCCAGCCGCCCAAACCAGCGCCGGTCGTGCCTCATGCTCCTGCCTCCCGTGGCCGGCTGCGATGCGGTAGAGGCCTCACAGCCCCCTACTACTCCCACCGCTGGCCAGGCCATCCCTCTACTCACCCACACCCCCTGTTATTCTGCGGCAACGGCAGTCTCACACCGCAGCGAACCAGTGAACCCTCGTACTCCTCGACGCGTGGGCATCCACTACCGCATCTTCCCCGGCTCCGCGTCGTCCCCTTCCTAGGCCTCACCGTCGTCCACTGCCCTGGTGCTCTCGGCGCGGCGTGGTCAACATGGTCAAGGAACGGCTTCCATCGGACGTGGACTGTACGTGGAGAGGCTGACAGCTGGGTCCATGGCCGGAGCAAGGAAGTGCCTCCTTATTATGCGCAAAATAATTATTCCTCCACCTGATAGCGGGGACCCACCGGACGGGCCACTGTATTTCGCGAAAAAACATTTCTCCCTGACTGCTGGGATCCACCAGCTACATCTTCGCACGCAAGGAAGTGCGTCCGGGCAAAAAAACGATTCGCCCCCCTGACTGCTGGGACCCACCAGCTACATCTTTGCTCGTAAGGAAGTGCCTGACAGTCGGGACTCACCTGGTCGAAGCATACGTAGCGTTGTCATTCTGGTGGCGACCGTGTACGTACATATATACTGGTCGATGTAGAGGCGCGCACGTGTCATAGTAGAGGCGCGTATGTGTCGTAGTAGAGGCGTGCACGTAGCATGTACACGTACGTACAGCGGCCGGGGTGCAAGAAAGAAAATACGGCCACGTACGTAGATACGGGCAGGGTCTCGAACGCCTACTCGTGCATATGTACGGCCAGGGCTCGTGTACATGGCTGGGTCGGAACGGAGAAACAACGTCGTCGTCGTGTTCATGGGGAGCCAACCGGCTGGGTCGGAACGGAATGCGTTGTCGTGTTCATCAGGACGGCTTGGATGGAACAGGCGATGGAAACGAGGCCTGGCGTACCACAGAACGGAGGAAACGGCCTTGTATTCGACCGGCCACGTTCGAAACAGGATCCTGTTCATCAGGAGGGGTGTGGCGTAACGCAAAACGGAGGAAACGGACCACCTACGGTCGAAATGGGGGTCCTGTTGATTGGGAGAGGTGTGGTGTACCGCAAAATGGACGAAACGAACTTGTGTTGGAGCGCTACGGTCGAAACGAGGGTCCTGTTCATTGGGAGGGGTGTGGCGTACTGCAAAACGGGACTCCACAGGATATTGTTCATCTCCACCGTCGACCTCCTCCAGCCTCCACGGGCTACCATCGACCTCCTCCAGCCTCCACGGGCTCCTGTTCATCCAGCCTCCACCGCGCGCTACTCCACCGGCTACTGTTCAACCACCCCTCCACGGGCACCCCTCCATCGTCTACTGTTCATCCAGCCCTCCACACCATGGGGTCCTGTTCATCCAGAGGCAACGCCACCGCTCACTGTTCATCCAACCCCCCCCCCCCCCCCCTGCAACACTCACTATTCATCCCAGAGGCAGCATCGACCGGCTTCAGTTAGCAGCATTAGCGAAGGAATCGCTCGATCGGGTTCAGTTAACACCCATCGATCGATCGCTCGGGTTCAGTAACGCGTAGCCTGCAGTGCAATCGCTCAAGTTCAGTTAGAGCCTAATGCCTCGCTCGGGTTCAGTTAGAGCCAACGCCTCGCACACACGCGCGTACGTGTATGAGAGAAACGCGCATCGCTCGGCCCCTGACCGCCCACGGTAACCGAGAACTCCCCGAAATTTTCCTCGCCCTCGCATCTACCATGGTTTTTTTCGTCATGGACGGCCCAAAGAATGTCATGCAGCTGCGTCTCCGGCCCGCCTAGGACGAAAAGCCCATTCTCTGTCAGGATTTTTTGTCATAGAAGTAGGAGCGCGCCACATCTATGATGATACCGGGTTTTGTCACAATTATCATCATAGAAGTGTCATATGTATGACACAAAAAAATTTCGTTCGGCCCAAAATGTCATGGATGTGTCTTTTTTAGTGATAGTAATCGCATCAAACATCTAAATATATAAGGATATGATGCAAGTTTAGTAGATTATGATGTATAAGCTGCAGTACTTAGCACTTACTAGATATAAGGTAGAATCTCAGGACAATTATTCAACACATACCAAACCATTTTGTCCAAATCTTTAGGTTTGTCATCGTGTCGACTCTTCCCTATAAC
This sequence comes from Triticum timopheevii, assembly GCA_963921465.1. Lineage (NCBI taxonomy): Eukaryota > Viridiplantae > Streptophyta > Magnoliopsida > Poales > Poaceae > Triticum > Triticum timopheevii. The sequence goes on along the minus strand of OY997274.1, from coordinate 441,046,042 downwards.
TCGAACAGAACAATCGAAAACATTGATCCCGAGATTGTCTTCACCCACCTCTTTGCTAAGCTGATCAGCTATTTCAATATATTTTGAAAAGAATGTCAACGCTTTTATAGCAATATGTAGGCCTCTGCAATGGAACCCTCGGGTCTAGCTCTATTCCTAACATAGCCCTTGAAACTGCCTAGCCGCCTTTCAATAGGGTACATCCAGCCATACTGTTCTGGACCTCTAAGTAGTGCCTCATCAGGTAGATGAACAGCCAAATGCACCATCACAACAAAGAAGGCTGGAGGATATATCTTTCCAAGGTCACATAGGATAGTTGGTATCTTGTCTCTAAGACGCTCCAAAGCACCTATCCTGATATTTCTATTGCAGAGTTCGCTGAAGAATTGTCCCAACTCTACAACTGCTCTGTATAAGTCAGGGCGGCCCAATCCTCTAAGGATAACAGGTAAACCCCTTTGAAGTAGGACGTGGCAGTCATGAGTTTTCAACCATTGTACCTTGTTTCCATCTGCACTGACTCTCCTTTCAGGGTTGGTAGCAAATCCATGTGGGAATCTCACATGTGATAGGACCTTGCAGAATTCTTTTCTTTTTACCTTGTCCAAGACGTACACAGCTGGTGCCATATCCCGTGGTTTACCTTCATCTTGCACCTACAAATCCTTTCTGATACCCATTTGTGTCAAATCAATCCTAGATTTTAAGGTATCTTTCGTCTAGCCTTCAATATTAAGAAGTGTGTCGATAATGCTGTCGCATATATTTTTCTCGATGTGCATCACATCAAGATTATGCCGCAGATCGAAATCTTTCCAATACTCCAAGTCCCATAAAGTGGACCTGCGGGTAAACAATAATCTCTCTTATGCCCTGCCACGCTTCCTTTTCCGCTACCATTATTAGGATGGTTTACTGGTGTAATATGTCTGACCTTCTCTAATTCCACTTGCAACTCATCGGCGGTGAGCCTCTTTGGCGCATCACGGTTTTCATGCTTTGCATTGAACACATATCTTCGGTATGTTGTACGACACGGCTTGTCCTTGGCAAGGAAACACTGGTGTCAAATATAACAGGTCTTGCTAAGTATTGCGTATGATAGCGGATTCCTGTCACACCGAACACATGCATTGTAACCCTGTGTGGTTCGCCCTGACATAGTGCCCAAAGTCGGATAATCATGGATGCACCAAATTATAACAGCAAGTGGTAAGAAATCAGCAGGTGGGATGCTATATAGGCCTCGAGTGAGAACTCCCCTCCATAGCTGTTGAAGCTCCTCCACAAGAGGCTCCATGAATAAATCAAAATCTTTTCCAGGACTTTTTGGACCTGGGATGAGCAAGGCCATAATGTAGTTTGATTCTTTGGTGCAGGCATTTGGAGGCATGTTGTAAGGGATAACAAGCATTAGCCACATGCTATATGTGGTGCTCTGGTGGCCAAATGGGTTAAATCCATCTGAAGCTAAGCCAAGTCTCGTATTTCTCTGGTCGGCAACAAATTTTTGGTATTTGTGATTAAAGCTTTTCCCGTCAATACCATCAGATGGATGGCTCATTACATGCTGATCTCTATGCTCTTGGTTCCTAGAATGCCACAATACATCCTCTCTTGTTTCAGCATCATGAAACAACCTCTGCAATCTTGGTATAATTCGAAAATGTCTCAGTACATTATGAGGAATCCTCTTCACAGCATCGCCATCTTTCCATCTTGATGATTTGCATTTTGGGCATTCACTTAAGTTGGCATAATCCTTCCAGAACAGAACACAATTATTCTTACAAACATGGATCATATCATATCCAATTCCAATTGGACGAAGGAAATTATTCATTTTACTGTAGGTGTGTGGAAGCTCAGACGCTTCTGGGAAAGATTTGCGGAAAGCAGCCAACATCGCATCGAATGATTTGTTCCACCCGATCAGATGTCTTCACCTGAAGAAAGGTGACCATAGCTGAGAATACTAACAACTTATTTCCTGGGGTGACAGCCACGTTGCATTGTTCCAACATGCGGGCCCACCATTTTTCTTCTGCGGGTGAAAGTTCATGAAATGCACGAGCATTTTGTAGCATTGTTTCAATGTTGGTCAAACTCATTGGCTCCGCCACCACCTCCTCCTCCCCCCTCTTCCAACTGAGCATCAGGTAGATCAAGATGGTGATCTGGTGCTTCCACATAGTCAGTAACATTGACATTCACAACTTCACCATGAAGAACCCACCTAGTATATGTGGCCAACATCCCATACAAGTGTAGATGATTTTGCACAGTTGACTAGGGTCTTGTAACTGAATTCATACAACTACTACACGGGTAGAGCACATGTAATTTTGGACCACCATACTCAGCTCTTATAAAGTTCATGAAGTTTTCAACCCGCTCAACATATGCAGCAAAGAATCTTCAAGTAGTAGTTATCCAAGTCCTGTCCATCTGTGAGACATACAAATTAGTTCTTCTACTAGATATTACAGGAAAAGCATATATGATTTTTTATGAAGTCCAGAAAAAATACCTAGGTCGATGTCTAAAGCTATGGCAAGATATTTGGACAAGCTGATCTAAGTAAAGAAATATATGGTAAAGCTAATTCAACAAACAGATTTGAGTGCTAAATTATGACAGGCTATTTCAGCAGTCAAGGCTGAGCACACAACCATCAAGGCCATCTCAGCAACAAAGATCGAGTATAAAATGGTGTAGAGCTATTTCACCTAACAGATTGGCTACTAGACCATTTTAATCTATGTCACAATAAATATATGGCAGGATATTTTAGCAACTAATCGGGCATGGCTTGCCATATCATCTAAGCAGATCGAGTGCAGAACAATGCAAGAAAGCTTATTAAGAAGATCATATTGACTGTAAACTACTTCGGCAAACAGTGAGATTAACAGCGTCTATCAGCTAACATTCAGCGCTACTCCGACATTGATGGGGCCTCGCTCTAGAATGCGCGTACAGTGGGAGAAGCTAACCGCCGTGTGTCTCCACAAGAACGTCACCAGCAGTGGTGGCGCGGCTAGAGGACGACAATCTATGAGAGCATATTGTGGGAGTGAGAGGATCGCCATGCGTCCCCTCGACAAACCGCGGTGCCAACGTATCGGCACGGCAGGGAGGGCGGATTTGGCAGAGCGAATGGAGTGGAGAGCGCTGGGGGGATTTGGAAATATTATTGGCTAGTTCGCCGATGGGCGGTTGAATTTGGGATTTGGGTGAAATTTTTGGGGGGGATTTTCGCGCGGTGGGAGGGGGAGTTTGGTGCATGGTGGGTTTCTCCAAGTGCAGTCCCACTTCTCAGGGAAGAGGCAAACCGAAGCGCGTTCCGTTTGCGTGAGCCGTGTGCAGGACCAACCGTGTAAGGGGTGCATTGCGACTGTGACAAGCGTGTTGTAAGTGTACCGCCTTTTTTCCTTTTAAACTTGGTGCTTCGCCCCCTCAAACAGAAACTTGGTGCTTCGCGCGATCCATCGAGACTACTACTAATAATTCGGTAATCCCGACTAAAACGACACGGCCGGGTCTTTTCCCGCGCGATATGCTGGGAGGTTGGTGTCGGTGTCAAAACCGGCAGATCTCGTGTAGTGGAGCCCAAGCTGTGCGTCCGAGGATCAATAGTAACAATGGAGAAGGGACACAATGTTTACCCAGGTTCGGGCCCTCTTAATGGAGGTAAAAACCCTACTTCTGCTTGATTATATTCGAGGGTATAAAGGTTACAAGAGTTGATCTACCAGGACATCTGTTTGGATAACCCTAGATAGCTAGCCAAGCAATGTTGTGATCCTGCCTCCGCTCTACCCTCCGGTTTATATAGACAGCAGAGGAGCTTAGGGTTTGGACAAAGTCGGTTTTACAGAAAGGAATAATATATCCAGACACATATACTTGCCATCCACTCATGCGAGAGTCCCCACCGGATATGGGAGAGGATCTTCGGTTTTGTATCTTGATGGCCCATCAGTCGGGCCCACATCAGTAGACCGGACGCCCGAGGACCCCCTAATCCAGGACTCCCACAGTAGCCCCTGAACCAGTCTTCAATGTTGATATGTTCGGCACTCAGATTGTTTTCAGCATTTCAAGGCGGGTCTTCCAAGAATACACATCGGCTTTCCTCTATAAAAGAATTGTATCCGGCTTTTTGTAATAAACACAAACCTTAGCCATGAAGGCAGGATATACAGAAAATGAGAACAACATCTTTTAAAGACAACTCTCGCCATAAAACATCAAAATCGACCCTTCACCATTTTGAACCGTTTTCACACCCCGCATTCCGCGCTTCAAGGTCATGCCTCATTGGCACGTCCTGTCGAAACAGAGATCGTGCCCACTTAACACGGGATTGCATATCAATGATATTTAGGTAATCCAACCATTTGCGGCGCATGCATCCATCAGGAACAGGCGAGATTCAAGGCACGAGTGGTGGGTGGTTGGTATTTTTATTCCCTATATGAGGGCAAGGGACCCCCACTTTCCTCCCCTCGCCTTCACATCTCCTTAGCCTTCCAATCTTCCCAGCTCTCTGCGCTCGCAAAGTCCTCAGCTTTGTCACCACCACCACCGCCCACTCCGACCATGGTCGGAGCCGGCTCCAAAGGCTAGTGGGAGACCTCCTCCATGACGGAGGAGAACATAGCAGATTTCCGGAGTGCGGGGTACCTTGCCACCAAAATGAAGCACCAGCTTCCCTCTGAAGGTCAAGTCCTTCCCACACCGTGTCAGTGTACTAGAGTAGGGGTACCCTAGTATCCCGAACTTGTGCACGGGCAGTCGCAGTGCCCCGCGGCAAGGCTTGCCGGGTGACCGCCAAGGTCCCCCGTGGTTCCTTTGGAGCCATTCAAGAACAAAGTGTTCAAGTCAAGGAGACAAGGCCCCGGCAAGAGGAGCTTGCCGGGAAGGCCAACCAAGGCATTTCAAGGAACTTGCCGCGACGCGCCACGCGTCCCGGCAAGGCCCGTTGAGCGACAAGCTTCCGGGCGCGGTGAGACAACGACCGCGGCAAGGCGCTTGCCGCGGCAAGCTACCACCCTGTACCCGCACTCCAGCACATCCACCAACGTGTCGCCCTGGGGCCTTCCCAGGCGCGCGTGGTGAGAAGCTGTGCAGCCAGCGGTGCGAGGTGGCAATCGGCGCTGACAAGATTGCCATCGTGGCGAGCGGTGGCGCCCCTGACGGTCCCTTTTTGCACTGTTTGGGCGACACAGATGGGCATTTAATGCCTTTGTCCCTTGCCGTCAGGGTTAGGTAGGATACACTGTTCAGGTAGTTGTACCAACCGCAACTCTTTTTCCATTTTTACCCTTGCATGCGTTGCCACCTGTCGTGACCCCTTGAACATATAAAAGGAGGCCCATGTGCAACGTAGAGGGGGGTTGAAACCCAGAAAACACTCACGCTCGATCTCGTTAGCAGCTGGTGCGTACTGTAGCACTTAGCGCTCCCGAGCAAGAACATAATACAAACCACAAAGCAGCAGTAGGAGTATAATCTCTCCGGAGAGCTCCGAAGCTGGGTAAATCGCTCGCGTGCTTCGCCTCGATCCGCTCTTCGTGCGATCTCCGCCCCCCGCCGAACTGAAAGGGGCTCCGGTCCCATAGGTGTTCATTCCCACGACATCTTTGGCGTGCCAGGTAGGGGTCGTCGAAGTTGTGTGAACCTGATCCGGCGTTCACGCGAGCTAGATCTTCATCTTCTTCATCATCTTCATCGACTTGCCACCGAAGAAGAAGGCTTCGGAGGTGGCTGCTCCGTCCACGTCGATCCCACCGCCACAAGAGCAAATGGGTGGTGGGGTAGACGCCGGCAGAGGAACGGGCGTCGACGAGGGAGCTCGCGCTGCCGCCAGGTCCAAGGACAAGGCTGCGCAAACCTCGGCGTCCGTACATGCACCGCGCCCATCTCAAGAGGCGCGGGACCGACAGCGTCATGGTACTCGCGGTACCATACGTTCGTTGGACCGAGATCGAGTTGGTGGATCTCGGGATGCTCAAGACCAGCATAAGCGCCAACATGCTGGCACGAGCAAGACACGGTCGCCTGGACGGGATCCTGCTCCTTCTAACATAGTTAGAAGTCCGACCATATCCCGCTCCTCGCATCGTTCGCCACCGCCACCCAAAACTTCAGAAGAAGCTTTGGCACGAGCTCAACTGCTCCTGGATTACCCTCCAACGGCAGACAAGATCGACGAATGGAGGGCCACCATTCAGAGTCTCATCGGCTTCGCCAACGGCGACACTCCACGGTAGCCGAATGCATCGCAGCCGCGGCAAGACCGCCAGGCACGAGCCGATGGCGACAAGACCGGTTGGGGTGCAACCACCGTGCACTCTCCGCCCCGAAGGCCAAGATCACCGACTCGCCGGGTCAACCTCGACACCGACTCCACCGCGTCGTCAGATCCACGAGCTCGTCGTGATCAGTGCCAAGTTCTTCACGAACGACAGCAAGAAGACGCTCGTACTCGCATCGAGCGTCGAAGAGAAGCGCGGCGTCAATCGGACCAGCGCGCTGGGCCCACTGTCGACATGCATGCGCCAGGAGAACCAGGCGACTTGCCGTACGCGGTAGGTTGCCCTGCGTTCACTCGTAAGCTGCGGCAAGTCCAGTGGCCCAGCACAAAGAATTTCAAGCCAGACGTACCAGAGAAGTACGACGGCAAGTTGCATCCGTCGGAGTTCCTCAGCATCTACACCATCGTGGTGCAAGCTGCCGGGGGGCGCGATGACAAGATCCTTGCCAACTACTTCCCGCTGGTGCTCAAGCCCAATGTCAGTTCCTGGCTCATGCACTTGCCGGACAACTCCATATCCTCCTGGGCAGATCTATGCCATCAGTTTGTCGGTGCCTTTACAGGCGGCCACAAGCCTCATGGCCAAGAAAGCGACCTTCATCTGCTCGCCCAGAAGGAAGAAGAGCCCCTTCGCAAGTACATTCAGAGATTTAGCCAAGTACAGCACAACATCCCAGATGTCCACCCTGCCGCGGTCATCAGCGCGTTCCATCAGAACGTGCGAAACCGCAGGATGCGGGAGGAGATGGCGATGTGCAAGATTAGAGACGTCAGTGAGCTATATGCCCTGGCCGACAAGTGTGCACGTGCTGAGGAAGGGAGGAAACTCCCCGGAGAGAATACAGGAAAAGGAGGATCTGACAGCGAGGATGCTGCCCCGGCAAAGAAAAACCGGCGGGGGAACAACAGGAAGAAGAAAGGCAAAGATGTGTTAGTCGTTGAGCAGTCCGGCAACGGAGGTGGCGCCAAGGAAGCCGAAGCTGTGGCGGCCGCCGACAAGCAGGACGGCTCCGGCAAGCAGTACTGCAAGATCCACCGCACCAAGGGACATGATCTCCAGAGCTGCAAGAAGGTCGAGCAGCTTGTCAAGCAGCAAAAGGCTGAGTACGAGCGGCGCGACAAGGAGAAGGCCCAAGAGGGTACTGCAGGATCCGGCAAGAAACGTCCCGGCCGGGGAGGGCGCCGTGGCAAGGCCAAGCAGCGGCAAGGAGACAGGCCTCCCCATGGCCGCGACAAGGATGAAGATGAAGATGATGATGAAGATATGGACGATGACGAGGCCGATGAGCAGGAGTTCCAGAAAGCCACGGAGGTCCTGTGCATTGACGGCGGTGCTTCTCTGCATACTTCGCACCGCCAGCTCAAGTAGTGGGTGCGGGAAGTCAATGCGGCCGAACCACCTGTCGGTGTCAAAACCGGCGGATCTCGGGTAGGGGGTCCCGAACTGTGCGTCTAGGCGGATGGTAACAGGAGACAAGGGACACGATGTTTTACCCAGGTTCGGGCCCTCTTGATGGAGGTAAAACCCTACGTCCTGCTTGATTAATATTGATGATATGGGTAGTACAAGAGTGGATCTACCACGAGATCAAGGAGGCTAAACCCTAAAGCTAGCCTATGGTATGATTGTTGTAATGTATGTTGTGTCCTATGGACTAAAGCCCTCCGGTTTATATAGACACCGGAGGAGGCTAGGGTTACACAGAGTTGGTTACAATGGTAGGAGATCTACATATCCGTATTGCCAAGCTTGCCTTCCACGCCAAGGAAAGTCCCATCCGGACACGGGACGGAGTCTTCAATCTTGTATCTTCGTAGTCTTGGAGTCCGGCGGACGATGATAGTCCGGCTGTCCGGACACCCCCTAGTCCAAGACTCCCTCAGTAGCCCCTGAACCAGGCTTCAATGACGATAAGTTCGGCGCGCATAATGTTCGGCATTGCAAGGCGGGTTCCTCCTTTGAATAATCCAGAGAAGATCATGAACACCAGGATAGTGTCCGGCTATGCAAAATAAATTCCACATTCCACCGTAGAGAGAATAATGCACATAAATCCAATGTGCTGACGTATTTGGCGGTATGATATCACACCGTTACCAGGCCTTTACTTGAATCGTTTTTTATTATACCACCTCAGCACGTTTAGCGAAGCGGTTTCCTTGGCACGTCTTGTCAAAGCAGAGATCGTGCTCCCCCTTATTCCGGGATTCTCATCAATACGAGCGTGGGTAACCCAACCGTGCCCGTCGCCATGCCTCCTCTATCGAAGGTGAATCCCGAACGGTCATGGAGACGGCTCTTGGTATTTTCCCCATTTATAAGGGGACCAAGGCTCGTTTCTTTTTCTCAATCTTCCATCGAATCCTCTCCTTGCTCCAAGTTCCAACACCCAGAGCCCCAGATTCGAGCGCTTCGGATCTTCAACAATGTCTGGCTCCGACCTTCAGGGCCGGTGGATGCCCTCCTCCGTCACAGAGGAGGACGCGTTAAAGCTGCGTGAGGCCAAGTACCTGTCCTACGAGACTTCGCACAGGTTGCCCGCCCAAGGGCAGGCCGTACCCACTCCCGAGCCCGGTGAGTACGTCGTCTTCGTATCCTACCTCCGCCGGGGTTTAGGCTTCTCGACGGACCCCTTCGTGAGAGGGCTCATGTTCTACTACAGGCTGGATTTTCACGACTTGGCTCTGGAGTCCATCCTCCATATTTCCGCATTCATTATTGTCTGCGAAGCCTTCCTCCGCGTCACCCCCCACTTTGGCCTATGGTTGAAGACCTTCAATGTGGAGCCGAAGATGATCGGGGGGCGTCAAGCGGAGTGCGGTGGGGCGGCCATAAGCAGGAGGGACGATGCCCCGTGGCCCGAGGGCTCCTTCCAAGAGGAGCTCGGCTTGCGGCAGCAGGAGTGGTTCTATGTCACCGCTCCGTAGGGCAGCAAGCAAAAGCCGCCGCCTTCATTCCGCCCGGGACCTCCACGCCGATTGATGTCGTGGGTCAACCAAGGGCTCAATTGGGGGCCGTCCGAAGATGTGCCCTTATTGCAGGGCCGGATTCGAGACCTCCAAGCGAGGGAGATCAATCTGGTTGTGGTGATGCAAGTCATGCTAATCAGGCGTCTTCGGCCCTGCAAACGCCGTCCTCTCCGGTTATGGGAGTTCAATCCGGAGGGGCCACAAACTCTCCAACACTTCATGGGTATGACGTCCGTGGAGATGTACAAGTTGTTCTTCGGACCGCAGGTGGCGTGTCCGGAATTGACTGAGGACGCAGGACTAAGCCGCGATCGCCCGGATACACGGGTAAGTAGCTCAGAGTCCGGACGTTCTGTTTGTTTGCTTTTCTGAAATTCGCCTTCTAACCCATTATTCTTCATCAGGAGTGGGGAGCGCGATCGAAGCTGATAAGGTGTCCGGCCCCCCTCCCAGAGACCGCACCGGAGCCTGTGCTGGTCAGAATGTTGGAGGTCGCGCCCGTAGAAGGGGGCGATGGGGAAAATAGAAGAGCTATCACCTCGCCCAAGGGGGCGCCTGAAGAGGGGGGGATCAACAATCCCTCCTTCCAGGGGGAGAAGAGGACCGCCTCCGAAGACCCGGAGGCCAAAGCCCCTAAGCGGGGGAAGAAATCTTTATCGGAGAGTCCTGCGTCCGGAGAAAGTCCGGACGTACAATCGTTTCTAAAGGATCAGCCCTCCAGCGAGTCATGAGTATGAAAAAAGGGGGGTTCATTAATGAGAAAATACCCCTATTTGTGCTTCTGTGGATGACCGAAATTTTTACCTTGCAGTTCGGATCTGCGGCCTTCTCAGATGAGTTCGTCTTCGGGGGATCTTCTTCGGGAGATGATGGAGAGCGAAACGCCTCCGTCTGCTGCGCCGTCGGATAGGGAAGACGAGCCTGAAGTATCGTCACGGAGGGTATCCCAGAGTCCGGAGGGGCCGGAGAGTTCGGCGCCCACTAGTGTCCGACCGGGGGAGCTGAAGAATCTGCTTGAGAGGGCATCCATCTCAGAAGATCACCGTGCTTTGATGCGTATGGTGATTGGAAGGATTTCGTCCGCCGAAGGCGGATTGCATAATGCCGTCAGGAGTTTACTGACGGGATTTGAGGTACGCAAGAACGACGCACCTTTTTGACAGTTTGGCACATAGAAGTGCACCCTGTATAGATAGTAGCCCCTGAGACTCGGTAGGTTGTCGAAAGCGACAGCGTGCCGAGGATCAAAATCTCAGGTAATGAGTGTCGCCGTTCCTGTGCAGGTGGCGGATAGTCCGGGGGCTAGCCGGACTAGTGGAGTTGCCGAGTTAATGCGGCAACTTGATGTGGCGAATGCGGACATCGCGCTTGTCAACCGGCGACTTGACGAGTCGCAAGGTAAATGAATTCTCCGCAGTCACTTATTTAAGGGAGTCAAAGCCTGCCTCTGATAATGTATATGATGTGATACAGACGGTGCTGCTGCTGTGGAGAGCCTTCGGGCCGAGCTTGCTCAAGCCAAGGAGCAAGCCCGAAGCAGTGATGCGGCTGCCTCGAGGGCAGCCGAGGAGTTGAAAGCCGAAAAGGCTGCGCACTGCCTAAGCAGGGAAAAGATGGCCGAATTGGCCGTGAAATTAAAAGATGCTGCCAACCGCAATGAGGCTCTTCAAAAGGAGCGCTTGTCGGAGCGGGAAAACCTAGGGAAGGCCACCGCCGAGGCCAAGGATGCCCGTTCTGCAATGCGGGCAATGAAGAAGGAGCTGCGCCAGGCCGGAGATATTGTGACTGGCAAGCCGTTTCTGCTGCATCGCCAGTTTACGGATCAAAAGTATGCCCAACTTGGCCAGCTGTGGGGTCCGGAGGATCCATATATGGACTTAGCGGCGAGTGCGGCTGATGCCGTTGAGCACTTTCGGAGCCAGAAGGATCACAAGACGGAAGAGCTATTTTGGTCTCAATTCCATAGTCCGGATCGTTCACTTCCGTTGACCGATCGGTTGGCCGAATGGGCTGAGCTAAATAGATTGTCCGAACTTGCCATGACTGATATCATGGCTCATGTCTGGCCAGAGAGACCCAAGGCGACGAGCTATTTCGGCTTATTGCAGCAATTTCTTGGAGCGGTGCCGCACATCAAGGAGATGAAGTGGTCGGCCTGCATAGAAGGCGCGCGGATGGCCCTTGCCCGTGTGAAGACACATTGGACAGAGATGGATGCCACCGCTATTGTCGCCCAGAGTTCGGACGAAAGCCGGTTACCCGCCGAGCACTATTTTGGGGAAGTTAGGCGTGGCGCTCGTGTAATAGAGTCGCAGTGCTCAAAAAATGTCACGTTCAAGTGAACGTTTTATCTTGTAAGACAATGATTATGATGTAATCGCTTTTGATACTTGTGCGTTCCAAGTATTAAAATATCTCCTATGCGGCCATTTATGTATACATTTGTATAGCCTGAAAGATTGCAGTCTTCGGCTTCAGCCCCCATGCACAAGCTGCGGGGGTGTTCGCAAAAATAGCGCATTTTCACACTTAATCCGACGTCTCGGTCCTGTTAAGGAGGTGGTAGCGTAGCGAACGAGGCAATCCGGACTATGATGCTTTATCACTTTCACTTAGCCAGTGGAGTTTGAGGGTGGGGCTACGATATAGCCCCTTGGGGCACCGCGCTTCTCCGAATTCGGGGCGCGTGTGTGCCTGACCGGGAAACGGTCCTTCGTCAAAGCGGGGAATTCTAAACATTTTGGTAGTCGATCGAGTGGTTGACCAGTCTCTCGGCGTATCATGACAGTCAGTTTTCGGCTTTCTCTACTGATGTGCTCGCCCAGCCGAACTGGGGCACAATCGCAGTAGTTCTCCTGGTGCCGCGTTAGCCGATGATACGGAACGTAAGGCAGCAAAACACAGGAGCCGGGCAAACCCAACATTTGACCAAAGACATGATTCGGAGCTGATGCATATAAGGCCTAACTCGAGACGCCGAACACTCCCTAAGGTGTTCGGTCTTTGTAATAATGGGCAGAACAATGCCCTAAGACCCTAGTGTCCAGGTACGGGCATGGTCTTCTGACGCGGCCGATGCCAAAATGTCAGGCTCCGCTTTGGTTATAATGAGGAACCAAGGGGTTATAACAACAAGAGACAGTAAAAAAGGTTTACGCAGGGTCTTAATCTGAAAAGAATCCTCGCGACGGGTCCCTACTGCACGTCTGCGCCTGTGTCTCCGTTGTGCCGTTATCCTGGACGGGTGTGCACGTTGTTCATCTGTAAAAAGAGAGGAACTTTAGCTTGAAAGGAACTTGTGCAAAAAATATATACGAAGGAAGAAATATAAATAAGTAAAGTGGAGTCTGAGTGAGCTCGCTGTTATTTGTGCGCGCAGCCCCTTGTAAAGGGATGTGCGGCTGGGGAGCCCCTAGCTTATGCCGGACTCGTCTAACTGTGTCTGGGGTCTTTAAGTGACCCTCGCACTGAAATGATTCCACGTGGACCGGGTATCTTGAGTGTAAGAGACGCGTAATGTGGTATGGCATTGAAACGGACAAAAGCCTCTCGTCCCAAGAGTGCTTGATAGCCACTTTTAAATGGGATGATATGAAAAATTAGTTTTTCGCGTCGAAAGTTATTCGGTGACCCGAATACGACTTCTAGTAATAGGGAGCCTGTGCACTTGGCGTAAGTGCCTGGCGTCACTCCTTTAAAGGAAGTGCGGCCGCGTCGAATTTTAGTAGGGTCTATCCCCAACTTGCGGATTGTGTTTGGGTACAGCAGGTTTAAGTCGCTGCCTCCGTCCATCAGGACTTGTGTAAATTGCAGTCCGTCGATTACGGGATCCAATATCAGGGCAGTCCATCCTGCGTTTCAAACACTTCTGGAATAATCCAGGTGGTCGAAAGTGATTGGTTTTGATGTCCAGTCTCTATGTTTCGCTTGGTTGGACCATGCGAGACCCATTTTAACGGGTGCCACACTGTTTTTCCGTATTATCACATGAAGTGAATTTACTGTTTTGACCTCTTGTGGGAAATTCTTTTGTTTTCCGGTGCTCTGCTGGTGGGGTTTATCGTCTTCGCTTGACGCGTCGAGCCCCTTGTGTTCGGCGTTTAATCGGCCGGACTGTTTGAAAACCCAACAATGTCGGTGGGTGTGGTTTGCAGGCCTTCCGGGGGTACTGTGGATTTGACATATCCGACCCAAAATCTTGTTTAAATTGGATAGCTCATTGCTGTTATCCTTAAGGGGCGGTGTTTTGTTGTTTGGCCGCGAGCTTTTGAATCCGGCGTTGACTGCCGTGCCCTTCGGGCTTTACTCTTTATTCTGGCACTGCTCTTTTCGACGCCGTGATTTTCTGTTTCCATCTCTGATCTCGGATATACTTGGGTCGCTGGTGCTGCATCTTGCTAGCCAGCTATCCTCTCCTGCGCAAAAGCGGGTCATGAGGCTTGTTAGCGCGGACATTGTCCTCGGCTTCTCTTGGCCGAGGTGTCTGGCGAGCCATTCGTCTCGGACGTTGTGTTTAAAAGCTGCTAAGGCTTCGGTGTCTGGACAGTCGACTACTTGGTTTTTTTGGTGAGGAACCTGTTCCAGAATTTGCACGCTGACTCTCTGGGCTGTTGAGTTATATGAGTTAGATCGTCTGCATCCGGAGGGCGGACATAAGTCCCTTGAAAATCTTCTCTAAACGCGTCCTCGAGCTCTTCCCAACTTCCAACAGTATTTTCTGGGAGGCTTTTGAGCCAATGACGGGCTGGCCCTTTGAGCTTGAGGGGTAGGTATTTTATGGCGTGGAGATCATCTCCTCTGGCCATGTGTATGTGTAGTATATAATCTTCTATCCAGACTCCAGGGTCTGTTGTTCCGTCGTAGGCCTCTATGTTTATGGGTGTAAACCCTGCTGGGAATTCGTGATCCAGCACCTCGTTGGTGAAACATAGTGGGTGTGCGGCGCCCCTGTATTTGGGTGCACCGATGTCTTCGGACACTTGGCGTGTTGTATTACCTCCTGGGCCCTCTTCTTTGGCCCGTAAATGGACCTGGCTGGGCCATCTGTCCTTCCAGGGTCGTTAGTTGGTTTATATGCGGCACCGCTTTCAGATTTTGGCCTATCATCTGGCCGTCTATCCGGCCAGGCGGCCTCTTTGTTTTTCGACTGTGGGGGCTCTATGGCCTCCTCATCAAATTCTGGCAGTAGCTTGCATTTCGGGTAGCTCTTCGATTGATGGCCATTGCCGTATTTATCTGCGGTTTTGAGCACTTTGCTCCACCTCATTCTGAGTGTATCTTCCGCTGTTTTGAGCTTCCGTTTTTCCTTCTTCAAGCTTCTTGCGGTGTTGACGAGTCTTTTCCGAAGGTTTTTATTCTCCGGCGGGGTGTCCGGCGTGAGATCGTCCGGACTATTTTTTCCGTCGGGCGCGGCCTGATTGTATGACTCGTCTTGTTCGGACGGTTGCTTGTCGTCGTCCACTGGTTTGCCCTGCTGTATTGCTGGGTCATTAAGAGCGCTGTTGTTGTCGAGGCGGGACTTAGGGCGGCGTCTGTGTCGCCGTTTTCGTTGATTGTCGGCGGGATTGTCTTCTGCCGCGCCCCGTTGGTCCTTGTTGTCGCTTCCTTTTGGGGTATCCACCATGTATACGTCGTATGACGAGGTGGTCTTTACGTGCCTTGTAGGCACTGGTTCCTGTTCGTCTCCGGCATGGTCGTCCATAGTGTCGATGTCTTCGGAGTCGTAGTCTAGCATGTCGGTAAGATCGTCGACAGTGGGTACAAAGTGGGTGGTGGGTGGGCTCTGAATTTCTTCGTCGTTCGTATCCCAACCATCATGGCCATAGTCCGGCCAGGACTCTGATAGCGAGAGATGCTTTAGCGAATTTAGGATGTCGCCAAAGGGCGAGTATTGGAAGATGTCCGCGGCGGTGAATTCCATAACCGGCGCCCAATCCGATTCGATTGGTAGGGGCGTGGGAGGTCCGGAGTCCGGCAAGGAGTCCGGCACCTCGGAATCACGAGTTTCGCGAGGGACAAGGTTAGTGTTCGGCTCCATCGCCGTGGAAGTTGAAGCCCCCGAGGTGGTGTCCATCCACCGGTCCTCGATTTGGGCGATCGGCTCCGGACTAAGGGCCGAAGCGGATTCATGTGCGGCCACCAAGGCACTGTTCGGCGGCAGAGCTAGAGCATGCCCATCGCAACAGTGCGGCGCGCTTGGCTTTGGCTCGAGCCCATCGAAGATGAAGTCCCCGCGGGTGTTGGCTATGAAGTTTAGGCTTCCGAATCTGACCTGATGGCCAGGGGCGTAGCTTTCGATCTGCTCCAGATGGCCAAGTGAATTAGCCCGCAGTGCGAAGCCGCCGAATATGAAGATCTGTCCGGGGAGAAGAGTCTCACCCTGGACAGCGTTGTTGATTGAAGATGCCATCGAGCCTATAGGTGACGACACAGAGGAACTCTCAGTGAAAGCACCAATGTCGGTGTCAAAACCGGCGGATCATGGGTAGGGGGTCCCGAACTGTGCGTCTAGGCGGATGGTAACAGGAGACAAGGGACACGATGTTTTACCCAGGTTCGGGCCCTCTTGATGGAGGTAAAACCCTATGCCCTGCTTGATTAATATTGATGATATGGTTAGTACAAGAGTGGATCTACCACGAGATCAGGGAGGCTAAACCCTAAAGCTAGCCTATGGTATGATTGTTGTAATGTATGTTGTGTCCTACAGACTAAAGCCCTCCGGTTTATATAGACACCGGAGGAGGCTAGGGTTACACAGAGTCAGTTACAATGGTAGGAGATCTACATATCCGTATTGCCAAGCTTGCCTTCCACGCCAAGGAAAGTCCCATCCGGACACGAGACGGAGTCTTCAATCTTGTATCTTCGTAGTCTTGGAGTCTGGCGGACGATGATAGTCCGGCTGTCCGGACACCCCCTAGTCCAGGACTCCCTCACCACCCGTCGAGTCACGCAAGCCTCTGAAATGGTCCAGCACGCCTATCATCTTTGATATTGAGGACTACCCTGATCGCATAACTACGGCCAGGTGCTTGCGATGTTGGTTTCACCAACCATCCGCAACCTCAAGGTCACTAAGATGCTAGTTGACGGCGGGGCCGGCTTGAACCTGATCTCCTCCGCGGTACTTCAGAAACTCCAGATCCCTGACAGCGAGCTCGAAGAGACCAGCACATTCCAAGGAATCAATCCGGGAAGGAGCAAGCCGAAAGGGAAGCTCACGTTGCCAGTGACATTTGGCAGTGAGTTGCACTTCAGGACTGAGAGGGTCACTTTTGACGTTGCTGAGTTTCCATTGCCTTACAATGGGATACTCGACCGTCCAGCGCTCGCCAAATTCATGGCAGCCTCTCACTATGCATACAACGTACTGAAGATGCCAGGCCCGATAAGTGTCATCTCTGTCCCTGGCGACAAGAAGGATGCTCTTATCTGCGCCGACAAGATCTACCGGGAAGCAGCAGCCGCAGCAGATCGCAAGACACTTGCCGCTGAAGCTCCCGGGGGGAAGAAGAAGACCAAGTCCAGCAAGAGTTCTGATGCCCACTCCGGCAAGCGCACCTCTTCGGAGTGCTGGGATACCGTCGAGGACGCACCATTGAGCTCCACCGGCAAGTGTAAGAAGGCAATGGCAGCTCCACCAGAGACCAAGAAGGTGCCCGCCAAGGAGAACGGCACTGGTGGTACCTTCACCATCAGTGCCACTCTCGACCCTAAATAGGAAAGCGCGCTCATTGCTTTCCTGCGGGCGAACGTCGAAGTGTTTGCATGGCAACCGTCTGACATCCCCGGTGTTCCCAGGAAAGTAATCGAGCACCACCTTGCCGTCTGTCCTCATGCGCGGCCCGTCAAGCAAAAAGTCAGGAAACAAGCAGTGGAGCGCCAAGAATTCATCGCAGAAGAAATCAAGAAGATGGAAGCAGCAGGCCTTGTCAGAGGAGTGCTCCATCCTACGTGGTTGGCCAATCCTGTAGTCGTGCGCAAGGCAAACGGAAAATGGAGGCTTTGTATCGACTTTACCGATGTTAATAAAGCTTGTCCCAAAGACCCATTTCCCTTGCCGCGCATTGACCAGATTGTTGACTCCACGGACGGATGTGATTTGCTTTCATTTCTTGATGCATACTCAGGATACCATCAAATCTTCATGGCAGAAGAGGATGAGGAGAAGACCGCATTCATCACTACATGTGGCACATACTGTTTCATACGGATGCCTTTCGGTTTGAAGAATGCTGGTTCAACATTTGCAAGGGTAGTCCATCACGCTTTTGAGCCACAAATGCACAGAAATGTGGAAGCCTATATGGATGACATAGTGGTCAAGAGCAAGGACAAAGCAACTCTGATTCAAGATTTAGACGAAACCTTTGCAAATCTGCGCAAGATCAACCTCAAGCTGAACCCCGAGAAGTGTGCGTTTGGAGTCCCCTCCGGCAGGCTTCTCGGGTTCTTCGTGTCTCAGCGGGGGATTGAAGCCAATCCCGACAAGATCAAGGCCATTGAGCAGATTGAAGCACCAAAGCGCGTCAAGGATGTACGAAGGCTTGCCGGTTGCGTGGCTGCTCTCAGCAGGTTTATCTCTAAGTCTGTTGAGCGCGCCCTGCCGTTTTTCAAAATATTGAAAAAGGAAGGTCCAATGAAATGGACTCCGGAAGCGGAGGCTGCGCTGCAGGACTTGAAGAGATACCTGTCCTCCACTCCAATACTTGTCGCACCTAAGCCACAAGAGAAGTTGCTGCTGTATATAGCGGCAACCAATCAAGTGGTTAGTGCTGCGTTAGTGGCGGAGAGGGAGGCGGATGATGAGCCAGCAACCACGGCAGGTGCATCCAGCGACAAGCAGGGGGCTTCACCGGCAAGCTCTGGTCCCGACAAGGATGGATCTGCGCAGGCACATGAGGAGGTGCAGAAGAAAATGGTGCAGCGCCCAGTTTACTTTATCAGTTCCCTTCTGCAGGGGGCTAGGTCAAGGTACTCTGGTGTGCAGAAATTGCTTTTCGGCCTTCTCATGGCCTCGAGAAAGCTGCGCCATTACTTCCAAGCACATGAGATCACAGTCGTCACTCATTTTCCGCTGAAAAGGATACTGCAGAATCCAGAAGCAACAGGCAGGATTGTCGAGTGGGCACTGGAACTGTCAAGCTTTGGCCTCAAGTTTGAGAGCACTTCAACTATCCAGAGCCGGGCATTGGCAGAATTCATAGCAGAATGGACGCCAACACCACATGAAGAAATTCCAGAAACGGCCATCCCCGTCAAGGAGGCAAGCAAAGAGTGGCTGATGTACTTCGATGGTGCTTTCTCGCTACAAGGCGCCGGTGCGGGCGTGCTACTTGTCGCACCCACCGGAGAGCACCTCAAGTACGTAGTCCAGATGCACTTTCCCAAGGAGCAAGCAACAAACAATACTGCAGAGTATGAAGGTTTGCTTGCCGGTCTCAGGATTGCGGCAGACCTTGGGATCAAGAAGCTCATTGTCAGGGGTGACTCGCAGCTTGTCGCCCGCCAAGTGAACAAGAATTATAAGAGTCCATTGATGGAAGCCTACGTTGACGAAGTAAGAAAGTTAGAAGATCACTTTGACGGCCTACAGATGGAACATGTTCCAAGGGTTCAGAACGACATTGCCGATGGCCTGTCAAAGTGCGCCGCACTAAAGTTACCTGTGGAACCAGGGATCTTTGTGCTCAAATTGACTCAGCCGTCCGTGACGCCATCAACTGGACAGAGCAAGAAGAGGAAGTTGATTTCTGGTGACTATTTTCCAGCAGAGCTCCCCGAAGCTGCCGCCAAGAAGGTCCCCAAGATCAACACCAAGGGTGCTGAGGAGCAGTCTGCTCCGGCAAGCCCTAGGGTTTGTTCCGTTGAAGCAGACGCTCCCGACAAGTTTTGCTCCGGCAAGCTTGCCGGGGAACATCAAGCTCCGGCCGAGCCGCAGGTTCTCCCCGTAGAAGCGGATGTTCCTGCAGCAGCATATGTGCCTTTAGTCCTTATTGTCGAGCCACAGGCTCCAGAATGGGCACAGCAGATTGTCCGTTTCCTTCAGACAGGAGAACTTCCCGAAGAGCAAGAAGAAGTGGAAAGAGTAGCCCGGCAGTCAAGTATGTACCAGTTTGTCGATGACACACTGTACAGAAGAAGATTCAACGGTGTGAAATTTAAGTGTATTCCCCGGGAAGACGGACAAAAGCTATTGGCGGAGATACATGGAGGCATATGTGGTCACCACATTGGCGCAAGAGCACTTGCCGGCAAAGCATTCTGACAAGGTTTCTTTTGGCCGATAGCCCTCCAGGATGCAACTGCACAAGTAACCAAGTGTGAAGCGTGCCAGTTCCATTCCAAGCAGATACACCAGCCAGCTCAAGCTCTCCAGACGATCCCTTTGTCCTGGCCATTTTCCGTCTGGGGGCTCGACATCCTCGTCCCCTTTCCCCGAGCTGTCGGGGGCTTTGAGTACTTGTACGTTGCAATCGACAAGTTCACAAAGTGGCCGGAAGTGGAAGCAGTGAGGAAGGTGAAAGCACAGTCAGCAGTCAACGGCACGCAATTCACGAGCCGCACCTTCGTGCAGTACGTTCAAGATCTTGGCGCCAAGGTCTGCTTCGCTTCTGTTGCTCACCCGAGAAGCAACGGTCAAGCGGAGAGGGCAAATGCTGAAGTGCTGCGCGGACTCAAGACCAGGACTTTCGACAGGCTGCGCAAGTGCGGAAAGAACTGGATTGAGGAGCTGCCGGTGGTTCTTTGGTCGATCAGGACGACGCCAAATCGAGCCACTGGCCAAACACCTTTCGCTCTAGTCTAGGGAGCAGAGGCAGTTCTCCCCACAGAACTCGTATACGGGTCGCCTCGAGTGCTCGCTTATGATGAGCTTGAGCAAGAGCAGCTGCGGCAAGATGATGCGCTGCTCCTTGAGGAAGATCGTCTTCAGGCTGCTGTACGAGCTGCTCGATACCAGCAAGCTTTGCGCCGCTACCATAGCCACAAAGTTAATGCCAGAAGTCTCGAGGAAGGCGACCTTGTTCTTCGGCGCGTTCAGTCCGCCAAGAATTCCAACAAGTTGACTCCGAAGTGGGAAGGCCCTTACCGGGTGAAACGAGTCACTAGGCCTGGCGCTATCCGCCTTGAGACCGAAGATGGCACTCCGGTGAGCAACTCCTGGAACATTGAGTATCTTCATAAGTTTTACCCATAAGGCGCGGTTGCCGGAACCCGTTCCGGCAACCAACTTTTGTACAAGTCTTGCCGCTGTTGCATGTAATCCTTTGTACAAAGCCGGGCGCAGACCCCGTGCATGAATAAAGTTCATGTGCTCCGCACATCTTGTCAATTTCATGCTTTCTATTTTTTGCATGTATTATCTGACATTTTGTGCAGCACCTACCCCCGGTAAGCAATAACGAGCCGTAAGGCTCCATATCTTTATTTTCTCTTCTTTCTCTTTCTCAAAAAAAAGGAAGGTTCCCCCGCCCACAAGTTTGCCGGGGGGGAAGAAGAAGATAATGGTGTGGACTGTGGACCAGGCGCCGTTCGAGAAAGCTTCGCCTTACCGGGAAGCAAACGACAGAAAAGCTAAGTTGCTAAAGTTTGAGCAATCAGTTTTAAAATTTTTAAGTTATCTTCCTCGAACGACCGTGCTTTGTATGGAAAACCTGTGTGCGGAGGAACCAACTCGTAGCTAGTTGCGCCCTTACTTTGTTTCGAGTCCGCTCAACAACTTAAGTGAACTGTGACTAGTTGCGACAAGGTTTCTTGTCGGTAGCAGCACCGCCAGCAGGCTGCTGATGTCCCGCACTCAGCGCTTGCGGCTAAGGTGCCTGCGCCGGCAGGTTCCCTAAAAGCGTAGGGCAAAAACATACAAAGGAAGGAATCAAGTAAAGGAAATAACATAGCGGTTGATAACCCAAAATAAAGTTATATTACAAGATAGCTTGTCGCAGCTCTAATAGATTGTTCTCATAACATGACCAGCAGCGACAAGAAAAGGAGGAAACGGGCGGCCTAATCTACGCGATCGCCATCAACCCTCTTGACTTTGTTCACCTTGTCCACAATGGGTGCGACAAGGGCCTTGAGCGCCTCCAGATCAACATCCGCCGGCAGCTTCTTGAGGACATTGGTGAGGTTGAGGCCCGGGTTGCGGAAGGCGACCTTCACCAACACCTTTTGAAGAACTCTCGCGCAGATCGCACGCGACTCGTCGGCCAGCTGCTTTGGGATCCTTTCCTGGAGTTTCTGGAGGGCCGTCGCCACGCCTTTGAAGAACAAGGTGAGCTTGGCGCTGGGCTGGAGGTTCTCATCGGAGGAATACCCGAAATCATCCATCCCCAGCTGCGCCAGCTCCCTGTCGATGCCTGCGGCAACATCCACGAGACCCTCAGTCCAGTGCTCCACATTCTCCCTGAAGGTGTTCTGGGTGGCGGCAGCACTCGCCAGCAGCTCCTCGTTGGCCTTGATCTCCTTCTTCAAGGCCACCTCCTGCTCCCTGGCGCCGTCCAGCGTCTTGGTCAAAGTAGCCAGCTTCAACTCAAGATCTACGTTGGAGTCCTTGGCGGCGCTCAGCTCCTTGCCCTTCTCGACGAGACGACCCTCCAGCTCACCGTGGGCATGGGCGTCCTTCTCGCGCTCATGCTGGAGCGCGGCAAGCTCTTCATCCCTCGCCTTGAGATCGGCCTCTAGCTGTGCCACCTTCATCTCCAGCTCCTTCTTGGCGGCCTCGGCAGCTGCGGCAGCATCCTTTGCCTCCTTGAGAGCCCCGCCAAATGTTTGCTCACGCGCAGCAAGCTCCTCTTCATGGCTGTCCAGATTAACCTTTCGCTGCGCCAACTCACCTTCCCGCGCAAACAGCTCTTCGGCGGCAAGCCGCTGTTGCTCTTCAACTTCAGCCTTCTCGAGAAGGAAGGCTTTCCGCGCCTCGACGACCTGCGCCCGCTCCTCTGCAATGGACCAGAGGCTTCCTGGTTGCGACTCCGGAGCAACTCCGCATGCTTCTCGATATCCACTCCCACCTATGCGACAAGCGCTTCCCGGGACTCCACCTTGGCTTGTCGGGCGCGGTAGAGTGACACCAGCTTCCGCAGCAGCTGCTCCTCCTCAGACTCGCCGCTGCTGCTGCTTGGCGCGTCAACAAGCGTCAGTCCAGCAGAGGCAAGCACTTCTCCATCAAAAGTTTCTCCTTCGACCGGCGCCCTGGAGCCTAACGCCTAGGGGAGCTTGATAAAGACGCCATCGCCGGCCTTGAGATAGGCGCCGGGCTGGGGCTCTTTGGAGCCTGATGCTGCGGCAGCGGCGGAGGGATCGGCGGTCGGTTTAGCGCCTTGCGCTCCTGCGGCCTCGGGGCCGTCACTATGATCGCCAGACCCCTCTCCAGCTCCTGCGGCGGCAGCTTTGGCGGCCTCTTCGCCGGCAGTATCATCAGCGCCTGCTTCCTCCTCGGTGGCGGCGGCGTCGTTGGTGTTGCCGCGCACGTTCTCCTCGCCGATGGCCTCGGTCTCCATCGGCTCCGTGGAAGATGGATCTGACGGCCGGGAAAAGAGAGAAAAAGTCAAGCAAATATCCAAAAAGAAAATCAGAAGAAGAAGAACACAAGGGAGGTTTTCAAGCAAGAAGGGTTACCTGTGCTGGGATCTGCAGTCATAGGCTCCACCACCGGGGGGTCGCTGGTGTTGTCCCTTGCCGGAGAACCATCCCTTGCCGGAGAACTGTCCCTTGCCGGAGACTTCTCCCTTGCCGGAGAACGCTCCCTTGCTGGGGAATCCTCCCTTGGCGGTGTAGTCGAAGCAGACAGCATCTCGGGGGCGGCTTCCGGGTGCTCCTAGTGAGGTTACTCTGCTCCTACACAAACCAACAGTCAGATGTCAGCAAAAGAAAGAACACCCATGCGCGCCTAACAGCGGGAAGTAAACCATGTACTTACGCTGGGGCTGCGCAGGGGGCTGCTTCGGGGAGTAGTTGCCGGGTCCGGCAAGGTGGTCTCGGGCGCGCCCCCTGCTGTCGCGGTGGGCTCATCCTCGATGACAATCACCGGAGCCTTGGCTCTCTTCGCCGCTCTCTGGGCTAGGGTCCTGAAAAGGAACGGGTTCAGAGTAAAGCAAATCAGATACAAGACAAAAATAGCAAGAATTGAAGAACTACAAGTGCAGCAAAGAATATTACTCTTCTTCTTCCTCGTCGGAGCTGAGTGCGGAGAGGTCGAAGTCTGGCCCTCTTTCGGCGCGACGAGGCGGAGGAGTAGGCTCCCTTGATCGCTTGGCGGGGGCAGCGGCAGGATTAGAAGCGGCGGTCCGGGAGGACCCCGCTCCAATTGTCGCAGCGGCGTGAGGCGCTCCCGCGGCAACAGTGCTTGTCGCGGTGGAGCATGTCCTGCGGCGCGACGACTGTTGACTCGTCTGCCGCCCTGCTACGTCCCCGGCCTTGCGGAGGCGCCTTCTTGGTGGAGCTGGGGGCTCTTCTTGCGGCAAGTTGCTTGAAGATGGCGGGCCGCTCGCACCCTCGGCGGGCTCGCTCGACTCGGCTTCAGGCTCGGCAAGCTCTCCCTTGCCGGCAAGCTCTCGGGCAATCTCATCTCGATCGGCAAGGCTTGCCGCCTCTGCTGCCTCTGCCTCTTCCACGGTGAATCCAAACTTGCCCGCGGCAGCGGCTGTCGCCGCCTCTTCCGCCCTAGTGGCGATGCGCCGCATCTCCGCATCGGTGGTGTCGCAGGTGAGGCTCTTCTGCTCATCGGAGCGGACCGCCACCTCCACCAAGCCATCGAAGAACTGCTACATGACATCGTCTGCAGGCTCCTGCCAAGTTGGAACAATTCCATGCGAATCGTACAACGGCATCAATGCACAGATGCGGTCAAGCGAGGAATTGTTGCACAGCGGAACGACACCCTGCGGCAACCTGAACCATTCGGGATGCTGAGGATCATGCTTGAACAGCTCCTTGAGCATCGCGTCCAGCTCCAGGACAGTGAAGTTGAAGTTGAGGCCCGGGCGCAGCCTCATGATGTCCGCCGGGCCCCCGAACTCCCAGGCGGGTCTCCTCCTCTCTTGCAGGGGGGCGATGCGGCGGCGAAGAAAATCTGCGCCAACGGCGCCTACAGTAAGCCCAGCAAGCCTGAGGCGCAGGATCCGGGTGACGGCAATCTTCAGCCTATCGTCTTCCGGCGCCAAGTTGCTCCAATCGTTGCCACGCACTGCTGGGGCTTGGCGCTGGGCAGTGAATGGATGCGGGTTCTCCTCGACGATCCAACACCAGTCTGCTCTCCACTCCTCCCATTTGCTGCGGAGCTCCCCCTCCAGATAAACTTCCTTCTTGCCGGCTCTTGAGATCCAGGCGATTCCGCCGGATAAGGGCTCTCCTCTCTCAACCCGGGGCATGAAGAAATGGCGGAAAAGAGCTACATTTGGGTGGACTCCGACAAAGTTTTCGCAGAGATGCGCGAAAACTGCCATGGTCAGAACAGCATTGGGGGTGAAATCAAGGAGGTGGAACCCGTAGGTGTTCATGATGTCGCAGAAGAACTCAGAGAAAGGCGGGCAGAGCCCGCAGTAGAAGAACAGTGCAAAGAAGGGATATCCGTTCGGGGCCCATTCGGAAGTGGCGGCGGAGAGTACCTTCGTGCGCGGATGCGCTCACGTCTCCGTCGACCAGAAGAGGTAGTACCACTCCCTCAGCTCCTTCACGGCGAGCTCGGGGGGGAAAGTTGCACGCTCCTTTCGCAGCGCCTCAAGCCGCAGCGCCTCGGCCGACTTGACGGCCTTCCCGGCTTTCGGATCCATGGTGGAGGTGGTGGGGGTGGTCGAAGGTGTTGGTGGCGCCGGCGGCGATGGGGAGCGGAGCGCTGCTCTCTTTAAGCTTTGGAAGAAGGGGGGAGCGGCAGAGATTTTTGAGATTGAGACAGCAACTGGCGAGATGGGGGAACTGCCACTGTTTCCCCTGCTTATAAAGAGGGAGGGGGCGGACGTTCCACTTTTCCGAATAAAGAACCACCCACGATCTCTCCCACGATGCCGCATTCAACGCGTGCCGTTAGGGGAGGGCGCGGTGGATACGGAGTAAGATACGGCGTAAACCAGGCCGCGCGTGCCCGTGCCCTGTCTTGGGCCTGGCCCAACAGCGCTCGGCACCAGGGGGCTCCTGTCGGTGTACTAGAGTAGGGGTACCCTAGTATCCCGAACTTGTGCACGGGCAGTCATAGCGCCCCGCGGCAAGGCTTGCCGGGTGACCGCCAAGGTCCCCCGTGGTTCCTTTGGAGCCATTCAAGAACAAAGTGTTCAAGTCAAGGAGACAAGGCCCCAGCAAGAGGAGCTTGCTGGGAAGGCCAACCAAGGCATTTCAAGGAACTTGCCGCAACGCGCCACGCGTCCCGGCAAGGCCCGTTGAGCGACAAGCTTCCGGGCGCGGCGAGACAACGACCGCGGCAAGGCGCTTGCCGCGGCAAGCTAACACCCTATACCCGCGCTCCAGCACATCCACCAACGTGTCGCCCTGGGGCCTTCCCAGGCGCGCGTGGCGAGAAGCTGTGCAGCCAGCGGTGCGAGGTGGCAAGCGGCGCTGACAAGATTGCCATCGTGGCGAGCGGTGGCGCCCCTGACGGTCCCTTTTTGCACTGTTTGGTCAACACAGACGGGCATTTAATGCCTTTGTCCCCTGCCGTCAGGGTTAGGTAGGATACACTGTTCAGGTAGTTGTACCAACCGCAACTCTTTTTCCATTTTTACCCTTGCATGCGTTGCCACCTGTCGGTGACCCCTTGAGCATATAAAAGGAGGCCCATGCGCAACGTAGAGGGGGGTTGAAAGCTAGAAAACACTCACGCTCGGTCTCGTTAGCAGCTGGTGCGTACTGTAGCACTCAGCGCTCCCGAGCAAGAACATAATACAAACCACAAAGCAGCAGTAGGAGTATTATCTCTCCGGAGACCTCCGAAGCTGGGTAAATCGCTCGCGTGCTTCGCCTCGATCCGCTCTTCATGCGATCTCCGCCCCCCGCCGAACCGAAAGGGGCTCCGGTCCCATAGGTGTTCGTTCCCACGACACACCGGAGCCCGGCGAACGGGTCATCTTCCTTCCCCATTTCCTTAGAGGTTTAGGTTTCCCACTCCACCCATTCGTCCGCGGACTTATGTACTACTATGGACTAGATTTCCATGATCTAGCCCCAAACTCCTGTGTCCACATATCGGCGTTCATAGTCGTGTGTGAGGCCCTCCTCCGCGTCCGGCCACACTTCGGCTTATGGCTCAAGGTCTCCAATGTGAAGTCGAAGGTGGTTGACAGGCAGCACGTGGACTGCGGCGGGGCCATGATTAGCAAGCTGCCGAACACCACTTGGCCCAAGGGGGCCTTCATGGAGACCGTGAAGATCTGGCAAAAGGAGTGGTTCTACATCACCGAACCACGCCGCCCCAACTAGGCGGCCATCCCGGAGTTTAGATCCGGACCCCCCATGAGGCTCACCTCCTGGAACGAGAAGGCATTGACTGGGGTCCCAAACGGAGGTGTTGGCGTTGCAAACGCGCGTCACCAACGTGTTGGGAAAGAACGTTGGTTTAACCAACATGATACAAATCATGCTTTGCCGCCACATTCTTCCCTGCCAGTGTCGAGCTTCCCCCATGTGGGAATTCAAGCCGGAGGATCCGCGGACGATGGAGCACTTCTACGGTGCCACTCACGAAGGGATGTGGAAGCTGCTTTTTAAGGTGCAGAAGAGCAGCTGGCCCATGGAGACCGAAGACATGGGCATCAGCATCGCGTATCCGGCCTCTCCAGTAAGTGTTCGGTTATTCGGGAGACATATCTAGTCATAAGTTTATACAAATATTCGGTCAATGCCGAACCCATCAACCCATTTCTTGTTGCAGGGTTGGACCAAGAAGTCGGAGCGGAACAAGTGTCTGGCTCCGTTGCCTGAAAACCCAGTTATTCCTCAGCTGGGAAAATGCTAGTTCCGGCGCCTTATCAGCCGCCGGAGGAGAAGGCCAAGAAGAAGAACAATGGGGCCAAGAACGGGCCCCGCTGCAAGGACCCTCCGGCTATAGTGTCCGGAGAGGTTGAGCCCGTCTCCTCTCACGAGGAAGACAAGGGCGAAGAAGAGGAGGAGGAGTATGATGAGGAGGTGGAGAGCGACTCTCCCCTCAGGACGAGGAGAGGGAAAAGGACGGCCCTTGAGGACTTAGAGGGGGCGATGCCGAAGAAAGCGTGAGTGGTCCTCTCGGACAGTTCGAACATAGGGTCTGAACATAGTCCGGGGCGGACCCGAAGGGAGAAGCCCCTGGGCGAGACGTAAGTGTTAGAAATTCACTCGTTCAGCTATTTAAGTCTGACTTCTTTGTGCTCATCCACCTTTACACTTTTTCATTCCTCCGCGTGAGATCCCGATCCCTTCTTCTTCGACGGGAACTCTTTAGCCACTGGGGAGGCGGAGAGTTACGGCCCATCTCGTGCCTCCCCCCCCCTCCCTGCCGTCCCGCCATGGAGGACACCGAGGTGTCATCCCAAAGGCCATCTCCTGGCCAGGGAGGGAGGGACGAGACAGTCCGGCAGTCGCCTGAGGACAACACCTCGAGCATTGCAGAGCAAGGCGCGGCGATCCTCACAACCATCGAGGGCGAAAGCCTTCAACATTCCATACCCTCGCCAAACACCGTCCCGGAGACCAGTACGACACCGCGTTTGGATTAGCATCCCCCTTCGAAGGAGGGAGGGGGAGCAGGAGCCCCGTCGGCAGCCTCTGCCAATCTAGAGGCCGCTGACAGTATGCGGGAGGCACTGGAGCGTGCCTCCATGATAGAAGGACACCACACCCTTATGTGTGCGGCTATGGAAAAGGTTCAGTCTGCAAAGAGCGGGTTGACTGAAGGCTTCCACAGCCTGCTAGTAGGCTTCGAGGTAGGCAACGTAATATTTTTTATAAGTATTTTATGTATGTACATGTGAGGCGAAGCCCATATGTATACAGTAGCCTCCGAGACTCTGTCCGGAAGAAGATAATACAAACAAAGGATCATTAATAAGTATGTCACGCACTGTTTTTTATGTCTGACTGGCTTCGAAGCTGGTGGCTACTGGCTAGGCAGCTGAAATTGCAGAGCTCAATCGGAAGCTCCGGCTATCTGATGAGGAACTCAACCGTACCAACAAAAAGTTCGAAGAAACCCAAGGTGTGTGGTTTGTCTGTATATTCAGAGTTTATGTATAGTCGGTTTGAAACAGACTAAGGGTATTATGAATATACTCACAGTTGGCACAAACCGAGGTCGAGTCCCTCAAGGGCGCCCTTGCCCAAGCCAAGAAGGAGGCAAAGGCAAACAAGGTGGTCGTAGACAAGGCGGCCAAGGCTCTGGAGGAAGAGCAAACCACCCGACGAAAACACGAGGCACGGGTGGAATAAATAGAGCGAGAGCTCAAGGATGCCATCGCAAGGTGTGAGCCCTTGGAGCAAAAGAGTTCGGAGCAAGCCTTAAAGCTCACCAAAGCTCTCGAGAGTGTAAAGGAGGCCCAGGTTGATGCCCAGGGCGCTCGCTAGGAGATACAAGAGGCAAAGCAGATTGCGGCTGGTAAGGCCTTTATCATGCAGAGTAGATATAGTAGTA
Organism: Triticum timopheevii; assembly: GCA_963921465.1. Classification (NCBI taxonomy): domain Eukaryota; kingdom Viridiplantae; phylum Streptophyta; class Magnoliopsida; order Poales; family Poaceae; genus Triticum; species Triticum timopheevii. The sequence continues at coordinate 441,017,156 of OY997274.1, read as the reverse complement.
AGAGGTATATTTTACTGACCAGAGTTTGGAGTTCTCCAGGCGCCTTTGCTTATCTGTCGGGGAGCATTTGGGATGCTGCCGCATTCTTTCAAGCCGAGGAGGGGAGCTTGATGGAGAAGTTATTCTGGTCGCAATACCTTGTGCCAGAACTTCTCGTGGTCCTCAGCGACCAGCTGAAGCAGCTGTCTGAGCTGCACAGGGTTGCTGGATTGGCCATGAAGGATGTTATAACCGCTTGTGGCCAGCCAATCCCATCCCGAATAGTCACTTCGGACTCGTGTGGCGGCTGGTGGAGGCGCTTCCTCGGATCTATGCCGTCAAGCATTCGGCCTGTATTGAGGGTGCTTGGATGGCTTTTGTCCATGTCAAGGTGCAGTGGGCAAAGATGAAGTCTGACAGCATTGCTACCGCTGGGCCGCCTGAAAGGAAAGAATACCGGCGGCCGGAGATTTATTTTTACGAGGTCCTCGAGGGAGCCCGCCTTGTGGAGGGGCAGTGTTTGAAGGATGTAATCTTTGAATAATTGAGTCCGGTTTGTAAGAGTTATGTAGTGAACTCATTGTGTATGATATCTATGATTTAGTTTATCCTCCTATTTTGTTGTTGCTACGTCTTGAGCTTTCCTTGGTTTTCCTTGAAGAGGAAAGGGTGATGCAGCAATAGTAGTGTAAGTATTTCCCTCCGTTTTTGAGAACTAAGGTATCAATCCACTAGGAGGCTCCTCAAAAGTCCCACGCACCTACACAAACAAACAAGAACTCGCAACCAACGCAATGAAGGATCGTCAATCCCTTCACGGCCACTTGCGAAAGTGAGATCTGATAGAGATAATATGATAATATATATATTTTTTTGGTATTTTATAATATAGATTGGAAAAGTAAAGATGCAAATAAAAGTAGATTGAAAGCTTATCGATAAAAGATAGACCCGAGGGCCATAGCTTTCATTAGTGGCTTCTTTCAAGATAGCATAAGTATTACGGTGGGTGAACAAATTACCGTCGAGCAATTGATAGAAAAGCGAATAATTATGATATTATCTAGGCATGATCATGTATATAGGCATCACGTCCGTGACAAGTAGACTAACTCCTGCCTGCATCTACTACTATTACTCCACACATCGACCGCGATCCAACATGCATGTAGAGTATTAAGTTCACAAAGAAGAGAGTAACGCATTAAGAAAGATGACATGATGTAGAGGGATAAACTCATGCAATATGATATAAACCCCATGTTTTTATCCTCGATGGCAACAATACAATACGTGCCTTGCTGCCCCAGCTGTCACTAGGAAAGGACACCGCAAGATTGAACCCAAAGCTAAGCACTTCTCCCATTGCAAGAAAGATCAATCTAGTAGGCCAAACCAAACTGATAATTCGAAGAGACTTGCAAAGATAACTTAATCACACATAAAAGAATTTAGAGGAGATTCAAATATTTCTCATAGATAAACTTGATCATAAACCCACAATTCATCGGATCTCGACAAACACACCGCAAAAAGAGTTACATCGAATAGAGCTCCAAGAAGATCAAGGAGAACTTTGTATTGAGATGCAATGAGAGAGAAGAAGCCATCTAGCTAATAACTATGGACCCGAAGGTCTGTGGTTAACTACTCACAACTCATTGGAGAGGCCTTGGAGATGATGTAGAGGACCTCCGTGGCCGATTCCCCCTCCGGCGGAGCGCCGGAAAAGGCTCCAAGATGGGATCTCGCGGATACAGAAGGTTACGGTGGTGGAAATAGGTTTTCGTGGTCGCTTCTGATGTTTTCGGGGTACATGGGTATATGTTGGAGGAAGAAGTAGGTCGGTGGACGCTCGAGGGGCCCACGAGGGTGGGGGCGCACCTACCTGTAGGGGGCGCGCCGGGCACCCTCGTGGCCGCCTCTCTTGTTTCTTGACTTCCACTCCAAGTCCTCTGAATCACGTTTGTTCCAAAAAGATCGCTCTCGAAGATTTCATTCCGTTTGGACTCCATTTGATATTCCTTTTCTTCGAAGCACTGAAATAGGCAAAAAAAAACAACAATTCGGGCTGGGCCTCCGGTTAGTAGGTTAGTCCCAAAAATGATATAAAAGTGTAAAGTAAAGCCCATAAACATCCAAAACGGGTAATATAATAGCATGGAACAATAAAAAATTATAGATACGTTGGAGACGTAATAGTTGTTTATATGTCTGAAAGTTCACTAGTCGTCGGCTTCGGCCCCCATGTAAATATTACAGGGGTGTTCGTTATCGCATGGTTGCTCTTAATCCAACGTGTTGGTCTAATATAGGTGGCGTCTTGCGAGGTGAACTATGCAATCGGACAATGAGGTTTTAGTACTTTCACTTAGCTATAAGAGTCCATTGGTGGCGCTAAGTACTATCCCCTTGTTGCGTGATCGGCGACCCAGAGTATGGCGCCTTTGCAATGCGGCTGGTCGAAAACCCAACCCCTCGTATAACACGGCATAAATCGTGAGCGATTCGTAGTTTTACACTAAGCCGCTTGATCCCTGACCCGCTCTTGCTTATCATGACAGTCGATTTTTGGCTTTCTCTACTAAGGTACTTGACCTGACAAACTGGAAATACAATCACAATAGTTCTCCCTTTACTACCTTAGCCGAACTTGCGAAACGTAAGGTGGTAAGCATAGGAGCCAGGCAACCCAACTCTAGACCGAAGACATGATTCGGAGCAGATGCATATAATGCAATATCCAGGATGCTGAAGAGTTCCCTATGGGTGTTCGGACTTAATAAATTTAGCGGGATCGAGTATAGCCCCTAGCACGTGTCGAACCACGTGTGTCTTTCGAATATAAGGATGAGCGCAGATGACAAGGGAAAAATTCAATACCCAACCAAAAAGGTGGAAATTATCTGTGCCCTTTGTATCTTTATTGATATTTCGATGACAGACAATGACGTTCAACACTAAGGTCATATTACGTGCCTAAAGAAGAGAGAATTTTACATAAGGGGAAGTACAACACAGGGCCTAAAAACCATAGTTCGAAAAAGAAACTTTAATGATGCCCTGCCACACGTCTGCACCTTTTCTCCTTAGTAGTGAGTCCTTTGAGAGGAGTGTTTGATGGCTGGGACATTCTAGCCTTAAAAGGATCTCCTGTGACAACCATCCAATAAGTGGGGCTCTTGATGAACCCGCGTTGAAAGAAAAAATAAGAGGGGATATGTGGTCCATAGATGGTTAAGCCGTGGGATGGACCTATTCTGCAGAGTGCCTCCAACGTCGCCCAGGGTATTTTTAGTGCGTAATTATTTGCGCGCGGTACCTGAACCACCACCTGATGGGTCGATCGGTGAAGGCCGAACTATTAATAGATGTCCGGATCCGCTGATTTATGCGCGGACCGGACTCGCTTGAATGCGTCCTTGGCTTTATTGGCCTGTGAACTGTTCGGCTTGATGAGACCGCTATACACTTTGGCTGCAAGGACCACGGTGTGCTCGTTGGTACGGAGTGAGCGCTCCATATTGCAATTGACTGTAATAACGCCGCGAGGCCTGGGCATTTTGAGCTTCAAATAAGCATAATGCGGGACTGCATTAAAGAGGGCATGGTAACCACTGCGGTGTGGTACGATGTCAAAGATTAACTCTTCGCTACGAAAAGTTATCTGGGCAGCCGAATACTACCTCCGGTGTGATTGAGCCCATGCAACGGGCCTCCACTCCAGGTATCACACCTTTAAAGGTAGTGTTACTAAGCTTGATTCGTGATGGGTCAATCCCCATCTTCCGGGTAGTATCTTGATAAATCAAACTGAGACTACTTCCTCCGTCCATGAGGACTCTAGGGAGGTGGTATCCGCCGATGATTGAATCAAGGACTAGGGCGGCCGAACCTCCGTGATGGATACTAGTTGGGTGGTCCCTGCGATCGAAGGTGATCGGACAAGCTGACCATGGATTGTATTTGGGGGCGACAGGCTCTACAGCATAGACGTCCCGTAATGCACGTTTGCGCTCCCTTTTGGGGATGTGAGTGACATATCTCATGTTCACTATTTTCACCTCGGGGGGAAATTGTTTCTGATCCCCGGTGTTTGGCTGGCGAGGCTCATCACCGTCTTCGCTTGGGGGCCCTTTTCCCTTATGTTCGATATTTAACTTACTGGCCTGTTTGAAGACCTAGCAGTTCCTGTTGGTATGATTTGCAGGTTTATCGGGTGTGCCATGAATCTGACAGGGCCTCTCAATGATTTTATCTAAATTATGGCCCGTCTTCGCCTTTGAAAGGTTTCTTCCGCTGACTAGATTTCAGCCCGCTGAATCTGACATGGACAGCCGTATTGTCTGCATCATCGTTGTTGCTATTCCATCGTTTGTATTTATTGCGGCAAGATTTACCGCTGCCGTCCCGCACCTCCGAGGTGCTGGGCTCACCTGAGTTGTTGCTTCTACGAGTCAACCAGCTGTCTTCGCCCGCACAAAAGCGCGTCATGAGTGTCGTTAAGGCTGCCACGGTCTTTGGCTTTTCCTGCCCGGGGTGTCGGGCGAGCTATTCGTCACGGACGCTGTGTTTAAAAGCCGCTAAGGCTTCGGTGTCCGGACAGTCTACAATCTGGTTCTTTTTTGTTAAGAACTGATTCCAAAGCTTGCGGACTGATTCGCCTGGCTGGTGGATTATGTGACTCAAGTCATCAGCGTCCGGTGGCTGGACATAAGTGCCCTGGAAATTAGCCCTAAAGGCATCTTCCAAGCCTTCCCAGGTTCCAATGGAGTTTTCTGGGAGGCTGTTTAGCCAGTGCCGTGCTGGCCCCTTCATCTTTAGGGGAAGATATTTAATAGCATGGAGATCATCTTCTCAAGCCATATGAATGTGGAGGAGGAAGTCTTCAATCTAGACGGCCGAATCCGTCGTTACATCGTATGGTTCAATGTTTACGGGTTTAAACCCTTCTAGAAACTGATGTTCCATAACTTCATAAGTGAAGCATAGGGGGTGTGCGGCTCCTCTGTATCTAGCGATGTCGTGGTGGAGATCGGCTGGCATCTGGGTTCGGTACTGATCCCGAACATAATGGCGATAGTCACGCCAGGCTTCATAGCCATTATCTTGTGCCGGGGCACGCCCCCTTGATCCGTATATGAATCGGGTCTGGCCAGGTTTATAGGCTAGATCGTGTTGCAAGTTGTATGTATAGCCCACGGCTGCAGTCCCCCTGCCTCTTCGGCAAGGGGGCGTGGTTGGTTTTCGGCTTAATATGCCGCTTTATCCCGTCCACGTGGTGGTCGGTCTGGTTGGTCTACCTGGTTGTATTTCGACGGTATTGGTTCAAGGACTTCGTCGTCGAATTGAGGCCACAGCTTACGCCTAGGGTAACTTTTGACTGGTCGATCTTGGCCGTATTCCTCAGCATCCAGGACCGTAGTCCACCTTTCATTCAACGTATTCTTCAGGCTCCGGGATGTAGCAATAAGCTGTCGCTTGAAGCGTTCTTGGTCAAGGGGTTCCTCTGGGACAATGAAGTCCTCGTCACCGAGGCTGACCTCCTCTTCGGATTCTAGCATGTAGTTGCTGTCCTCCGTGTCTTTGTTGTCAGCGCGTCTAGGGCTGTATTCACCTTCTTCCCGTTCGTCTTGTTTGGATGTGGGCTCGATAAGGTGTTCATTATCTACATCACCATTCGGAGTCCCGTTGTCTCCGGTGCCGGTATTACTGTCCTCTCGACGTGATCGGGAGTGACGCCGCTGGCATCGGCGCTTTGGTGGTTTATCGACGGGTCTATCCTCATCTGGGCTTGGGTTCTCCTCGTCTTTCTTCGGAGTGTCCACCATGTATACATCATATGTTGAGGTGGGCGTCCAATGCCCCGTAACGGGTGGGACTTGGCTTGGTTCCGCGTCGGCATCGTCGTCCATGCCATCGATGTCTTCAGAAGCATAATCTAGCATGTTGGTTAAGTCCTCGATAGTGGCTATCAAGTGGGTGGTGAGTGGGGCCTAAAATTCCCCTCTCTCAGCCCCCAGTCCGAGGTGGGTGCAGTTTGGAGTGAGGCCTCCATGATGGCAAGAGATTGCATCAGACCCAAAGCTTCGTCTAGGAGAGTGAGCGGGAACCGCGGGTCTGCCACGATGTGTTCGGCTAGGAGCACCTGGTCGGGTCCGCTAAGCACAGACTTCAGTAGTTCGGAGCGTTTGCCCAGAGCCAGGTTTAAGCCTTCGTCTGGATCTTCGGAAGGAAGTTCGATAAGGGGAGGAAGTCTGGCGGGGTTTACGCTCCCGTTTTCGGACAATGAGACCTGTCCCGGATCTAAGGCCGAGGTGGGTGTCGACCCCTGGACGGGATCTGACAGGGGATCCAAATTTTTTTCTTGGATGGGACAACGAGTGGCGGTCGAGGCCGCGAACCCATCAAAAACAAGATCTCCTCGGATGTCCATGATGTAATTCAGGTTTCCAAACCTGATCTGATGGCCGTGGCCGTAACTGCCGACCTGCTCAAGCCAGCCGATCGAGTTGGCTCAAAGCACAAAGCCACCGAACACAAAAACCTGCTCGGGAAGAAAAGTTTCCCTGGACACAACATCATTATTGACGAAGAGGTAAGCCATTGATCCTTCTGTCGATGATACAGCAGAGCTCTCAATGAAAGCATCAATGACGGTGTCAAAACCGGCAGATCTCGGGTAGGGGGCCCAAGTTGTGCGTCTGAGGATCAATAGTAACAATGGAGAAGGGACCATGGGAGGGCGGCTTTGGCAGAGCGAATGGAGTGGAGAGCGCTGGGGGGGGGGGATTTGGGAATATTATTGGCTAGTTCGCCGATGGGCGGTTGAATTTGGGATTTGGGTGAAATCTTTTTTTTGGGGGGGGGGGGGATTTCGCGCGGTGGGCGGAGGAGTTTGGTGCATGGTCGGTTTCTCCAAGTGCAGTCCCACGTGTCAGGGAAGACGCAAGCCGAAGCGTGTTCCGTTTGCGTGAGCTGTGTGCAGGACCAACCGTGTAACGGGTGCATAGCAACCGCGACAAGCGTGTTTTGAGTGTACCGCCTTTTTTTCCTTTTAAACTTGGTGCTTCTCCCCCTCAAACAAAAACTTGGTGCTTCGCGCGATCCATCGAGACTACTACTAATAATCCGGTAATCCCGACTAAAACGGCGCGGCCGGGTCTTTTCCCGCGCGATATGCTGGGAGGTTGGTGTCGGTATCAAAACCGACAGATCTTGGGGTAGGGGGGCCCAAGCTGTGCGTCCGAGGATCAATAGTAACAATGGAGAAGGGACACAATGTTTACCCAGGTTCGGGCCCTCTTAATGGAGGTAAAACCCTACTTCTGCTTGATTATATTCGAGGGTATAAAGGTTACAAGAGTTGAACTATTATTGTGAAAGTTCATATACACCGGACAAGATTCATGGAAACACAACATATTTTCATTACATTTCGAACTTTTATAGGACAGAAAATTAAAAGAAACCCGACCCTAAACCTATTCTATGCCGGCGACCGATGTCCTCCATCTGTGATCTCCATGTACGGGGGCATGGTTCAATACTCGTGAAGTGAAGGTGCGGTCTCCAGCGAGGAAGAGTAGAACACAGGAGATGGACCGGCCTGTTGGCACACCATGCGCTGCCGCCTCCCATGCCCTACTCATCCTCGAAGGAGTCCCCGACCTCGGCGGTTCCGGTGGACGTGAGGTCGATGATGATGGACGTGGACGGTCCATCACTTCACCTGCCACATGCGCCACCGAACATTGGACGGCGACAAGTACGACGCGTGGCTAATGGTTCTCCTATTGCCGACCGCCAGCATGACATTGCTTATGCGGTCATGTCCGCGTCCAGCTACGCCGCTATTGTGTCGCGAGGGGCGACTTGAGCGAGGGCAGCGACCTCGAGCTTCATCCCCGAAGACAAGCTCTCCCGCAGAGCGTTCGCGCTCGCCGTCATGGCGGATGTGGTACCAGGTAGTAGGACGATGCGCTATGGTGTGGAGTTTAGCTAGGCGTTACCTCTTTAAGTAGCGCATTCCGATGAGGCCAAGCGTCCAGGTGCGTCATTAAGTCACCAGAGTTGGTTCCTCGGGCAGCGAGCCTCTTAATGACAGCATACGGACAGACGACATGAATGTGGCAGCTGTCGCCACCTGGGTTGCACCACGCGACGTCGCGAGGGATGAGGGTTTTTGGTGTGCCAGGGGAGTCAGCTGCAGTCGTGGCCACGTTGGAGAAGCCCTTTGCTCACATGCGATCCCCAGAAGTCATTGAAAAAGCAAGATGACCTGGCATGGTCTCAGGTCCTGGGGATGCAGTTGGCCGCGCTACAACACTCCGCGGACGCATCGCGGCGCGTGCGCACTTCGGCGCCCTGTGCATCCTCGACGAGCCGGGTGTTGATCTGCTGTTCGTGCCATAGTGTTAACGCCACCCTCGGCACCCTGAAGCCGACTGTGCCCAGCGACGATGAGTGTGTCGCTCACAGCGGTCACCGTGTCCAGAGGCAGTGCGGGAGTTGCGCCACATTGCTGGCCCCACGACCCACATGAACGGTTGCCGGTGGTGAGGAGATCGTGGGTCAGCTCCTCCATTGGACTAGTCTGCGCCTGTCATCCCGACAGTTGGGCCTAGCATGTCCATTTCCCTGTTTTCCCAGCCAAATTTGAGCGTCGGTGCTCCACGTTGCGCATTAGGCGTAGAACAGGTGGTTTTTGTGCCCTGGTTCAAATGTAGTACAATACCAAGTTGTTACCCTAGCCCCAAGTGTGGTGGTTTTGGGTACGGTACCACCCTTTTCATTTTCAACTAATGAAGCGTAACACTTGATTAAGTAGCCAGATGATGTGCTATTGTAGGTGTCCGACTGCTTGATGGAATAATTGAGGTGTGCCCGGTTCGTGCCCACATTTAGGGGTCCAACTTACCATGTTCCAGCAATAGTAACTATACTAGTCCCTACATACTCCCTCTGTTTTTATTTACTACGCATTTTAGCTTTGCTCAAAGTCAAACTTTCTAAACTTAGACAAAGTTTATAGACAGAAATAATAACATATACAATAACAAATCAATACCACTAGATTCATTATTGAATATACTTTCACATCATATAGATTTGCTATTGTAAATGTTCATATTTTTTCTAAAAAATTGGACAAATTTTATGAAGTTTGACTTAAGTCAAACCTAATATGCTGAGTAAATAAAAAATGGAGGGAGTATCTTACTCCGTGACCAAGAGGGAAGGGAAAACGAGACAACTTCTTGTTTATTTGAGCCGTTCAAGTGTAATCACGTGGCGTTGCTTATTTCTCATTCCTCTCCAACACTCTTCCCCATCGATCATGTCGCCCTCCGATCGAGTCCATCCTCCCGCATGACTCATTTGAACATTCTGTCGAGTATCATTGGCATGTGGGCATAGACCATGCTTGTATTTCCAATGTTGTAATTTGTCCGACATGTATACAGACAAAGGGTTCATTTAAAGTTTCACTTTACCTCCACTACGTGTCGCTTCCCATCTTAGTTTTGACATTCCATTCGGTTCATGACCCAACACATCTTCACGACATGGATTGATATTGAGAGATCAAGTGCGTGTCATGCAAGGAGATAAAGGTTTGGTGAGTTTATGATAGAAATGACCCGGGGGGTCTGTGGGTATCGGAGGAGTATATTGTACGTTCAAAAGTGAAACAAACGTAATGTACCCATCCTAGTCCTCTTTCAATCGATCTTCGGACCCTGAGATGAAACCAAGAGAGAACGAGTGGGTGCATGTGTGATACCTAACGCGGATTCAAATTTTGAACCGGTGATCATAGCATCAGCAAATCATATATAAAGAGTATTCAATGTTTGTTTCACTTTTGAATGTACAATATAATCCCTCTGATCCTTTCTAGTTTACATATAACTTTTATGTGTAGCCAAACTATCTCTACTTTGATCAAACTTACAGAAAAACATACCAACATTCAACAACGCCCAATCAATATTGTTAGTTTCATACGTACTCCTAAATTTGTATTCAAACAGAGATGGTTTCCAATTTGTTTTCAAACACGTGAACATGCTTGTTCTCGTGCATGCTCTTCCTACTAGGATTTCGCCACGTATAGCCAGTCCAATTGTAACTTTTTTAAGCTCCCTGTCCAATAGTACTAGTGGAGTACTGACAATCCAACATATGCAGTAGAGTATGCAGTGCTCATAGTACCAGTAGTATACTCGCTCTGTTTTTATTTACTCCGCATAAAACGGCGGGAGTACTAGAAACACTCGGCCGACCTCTCTCTCTTCTACTACCTCCTTCCTGGTTTATTAGTCCTCTTTGTAATTTGTGCTAATTTTTTACCAACGATTTAACAAATGGAATGTTAGTGCATGTTAGTAAAATTATATCATTGGATTCGTATTTGAACATAATTTTTAATGATATAATTTTTTATGACATGCATGAATATTTTGTTAGTTAAATTTATGGTCAAACTTTGGCACAGATTACAATGGAGACCAATAAATCAGGACAGAGGTAGTTGTAGTAGTATAAATGACGCGGGCAGGGGAGGGGCAGGGATGTCGGTTTGCTCTCAACTGCGGTCCCACAAGCGAGCAAAAACGCAAGATGAAGCGCGTTCCATTCGGTGAGTGACATGGCGGGTCCAGCATGCCGAGGTGAAACGTGAACGCAACAAGGGTGATGTACTGTCAAAACTGATTGACCGGTTGTCACCGGAACCACTATTCTCACTAGAACCTTCGCTATTTGGCCTACGCCAGTCACTGCCCCAAAACCACACCTCCTCTCCAGCCCATTCCCCCACCTTTCGATCCCGTAGCCCGCATCAAGCGTCCCCTAGTTCGCCAGAAAGCCATGGTGCGCTGCAAGATCACGTACTACAAGATGCTGACACCGGAGCGCCGTGCGAAAATCACGGCGGCGATCGGCGCCACAGACCTCCGTTCCCAAGCTCGCTTTGCGGCGGGCCAATCCTCGAGTTCTCTAGAGCCAAGCTCCGAGGAGGAGGAAGCCGATCCAGTGTTCATGGCGGAGGTCGCGGCGTAGAAGTACCCCGATGTGTATGAGATGATGGATCAACTTCGTGTTGGCGTCCGGGTCCCCTATGGTGCTGGCAGACCAGCGGTTCAACCTGGCGATACTAAAGGAGGACCGGGAGGTGGAGGATCAATTCGACGCGGAGCGCGCGGATGCCGCTGACATCGAGGCCCTCCTATAGGCAGAACCGGATGTCGTGGATGTGAACCAGGCGGTGAAGGCTCAACTTGACGCGGAGCGCGCGGATGCCGTTGCCATCGAGGCCCTCCTGCAAGCGGAACCGGATGTCCTGGACTTGAACCGGGTGGCAGAGGCTCAACTCGACGCGCAACACGGATGCCGCTGCCATCGAGGCCCTCCTGCAGGCAGAACTGGACGTCCTGGACTTGAACCAGGTGGTGCTCACATCCGTGCAGAGCGCCCGCACGCTCTGCTTAAACGAGTAGCTAGAGGCTGAGGACAACCACGGTGTGGAGACAAACGTCGGCAGCTACGGCTGGTTCACGCCGGCAGCCAAAGACGATGAGGTCGTCTCGTTCCGCGAGCAGTGATAGTTTTTCTTTATGTTGTTGTTTTTAGGGATCTTTTGTTGTGTAAAAACATATATTTATGCGACTCACCTGACTTTCATCATTTGGGTTAGTCGATCATTTCAGGTGGTTGGATGAATATCCTACGTCTCCTAACCCTTCTTCCTCACCTCTTCTTCTTCTCCAACAGACCACCGCACGGGCTGTACGGATCTTCCCCAACATGCGGTTGGATAAACATACTATATGAACAAAAATTATGTGTCAGTGGTAGGATGGATGAGATTGGTTTGATCACATGCGGTAGCACGTGTCAGTGAGGGTGCGTTCCCTTGGTTGGGTTTACAACGTACAGGAGCGACTGTGTAATGGTGCAGTGCGATCGCGACAGCCGTGCGCAAGTGTACCTCCTTTTCGTTTTGAAAACTTTAGACAAGCTTGGCAAAAATGTGTGGTGAAGTATGGCAATGCAAGCCCTAGACCCAAACAGCATACAAGTACGTACGTAGGAGTAATACTTGTGTTAAAAAAGAAAGGTGGGGTTTTCCTTCGCGGGATTGATCGATACAAATCCTCGTTCAACATGTCAAACAATGCGTATTTTTTCTCCTATGCCCGAAGAGCTAACCATCTCACTCCTCATCTCTAGATTAATGCAGCACCATGCAAACCAACCTTCTCACTTCCGCATGCATGCAAGGGTATAGTAATGTCCTGTGTTGCTTGTACGAGGCAAACCCCATCAATTTTGCCTCGATTAGTGTTAGTGGCCTTCTGTAAATTGTAATTTTGAGATACTGGCCTTGTGTACAAAAAATACAGGTAGTAGATATTTGACTTCCTTCCCCCCTTTTTTTGGAAAATGACTTCCTTCTGCGGTGACGTCGACGATATCTCGAACGTTGTGGTTTGGCGAAGTGCGTTCGATGGAGAACACCATTGAGGGAGACCATGTTAAGTCGTTCGCAAGTGCCGCCTGCAAGTTGATACGACCGGCTTATTTGCATCCAGGAAGTCCGTTCAACCAAAGGATGTGTATATGTACTAGTACTACACAATAGCGTTGTCCGTCCAGCTTAGTGCGGTCAGGTGATTTCTCGAAGAAGACGATGGAGAAGGGGAGTCAATGAAGAGTGAAATGATGGTTGGTTCGTCTGTGTTTTATGATTTGATGCCGCACTGCTTTGTGATATGTGATAAGGGAAAGGGGTGTAGACTCTGTGCTCTATATTGTACATGCGTCCAAGCACGGGAGAAAGAGGAGAGAGGTTGCATTTTTCTATTCCTTCAATCAATCAATTAGGCAGCTTTGGTTCCATCATTTTGGCTTTGGCAGCACCGTCCACAATGGTTCCCATCGATGCCAAAAGCTATTTTCACATTTGGCTACACATTTTGGATGCCCTTAACCGTACCACTTGGTTTTGCTCCTGTGTGCTATCTATACAAAACTTTATTATATTGATCTAAAAATTATAGTATCAAGATTAGTAAAAAGGAGGGGATTTTGCCGCGCGGATGGTGGGGGAGTTTTCTTATTTTTAGAGGACGTTGGCCTGGCGGTTTTCTAACATGCGGTCCCACGTGTCAGTGCTTTACCAAGCCGATCTGCGTCCCACATGAGGCAGAAGAACGGCAGAAGCAACACGTTGTTAACTTGAAGAAGATGAGGGAGAATTGGATTCGGCAACGAGTGAAATGATGGTTGCTTCGTCCCTCCAACATCTTTTTTTAGCATTATTACGAGCTAGATGCCCGTGCGTTGCACGAAGTTGATGGAAAAGGTAACCACAACTTATAAATTGATGGATGGAGTACTAGTTACAGTGATGCATATAATTGCCTCCAAATGTGAGCAAAGGGATCGCACATGTCTGTATTGACTGGAACGAGAATGCAGTAGCACAATAAGAATTAAGACCACGATGATGCGATCATAGTGGTGGTTACAGGAGGCAAGAAGAAAGATGCATTGATACATCTCTGTCGTATCTACTTTTCCAAACACTTTTTCCCTTGTTTTGGACTCTAACTTGCATGATTTGAATGGAACTAACCCGGACTGATGCTGTTTTCAGTAGAACTGCCATGGTGTTATTTTTTTACAGCAATAGAAGTTCTCAGAATGACCTGAAAATCCACGGAGCAACTTTTCAGAATTAATAAAAAATACTGGCGAAAGAATCAACATCGAGGGCCCCACACCCTGTCCACGAGGGTGGGGGGCGCGCCCCCTCCCCTAGGGTGCTCCCCCTGCCTCATGGGCCCCCTGGACGTCCACCGACCTCAACTCCAACTCCATATATTTGCTTTCGCAGAGAAAAAAATCAGAGAGAAAGTTTCGTCGCATTTTACGATACGAAGCCGCCTCCAAGCCCTATTTTCTCTCAGGAGGGCTGATATGGAGTCTGTTTGGGGCTCCGGAGAGGGGGATTCGTCGCCGTCGTCATCATCAACCATCCACCATCACCAAGTTCATGATGCTCACCGCCGTGCGTGAGTAATTCCATCGTAGGCTTGCTGGACGGTGATGGGTTGGATGATATTTACCATGTAATCGTGTTAGTTTTGGTAGGGTTTGATCCCTAGTATCCACTATGTTATGAGATTGATGTTGCTATGACTTTCTATGCTTAATGCTTGTCACTAGGGCCCGAGTGCCATGATTTCAGATCTGAACCTATTACGTTTTCATGAATATATGTGAGTTCTTGATCCTATCTTGCAAGTCTATAGTCACCTATTATGTATTATGATCCGACAACCCCAAAGTGACAATAATCGGGATACTTCTCGATGATGACCGTAGTTTGAGGAGTTCATGTATTCACTATGTGTTAATGCTTTGGTCTAGTACTCTATTAAAAGGAGGCCTTAATATCCCTTAGTTTCCATTAGGACCCCGCTGCCACGGGAGGGTAGAACAAAAGATGTCATGCAAGTTCTTTTCCATAAGCACGTATGACTATATTCGGAATACATGCCTACATTACATTGATGAACTGGAGCTAGTTCTGTGTCACCCTATGTTATAACTATTACATGAGGAATCACATCCGACATAATTATCCATCACTGATCCAATGCCTACGAGCTTTTTATTGTGCTTTGTTTATTTACTTTACCGTTGCTACTATTACAATTGCTACAAAACTGCTACTGTTACTTTTGCTACTGTTACCGTTACTTCCATACTACTTTGCTACTAAATACTTTCCTGTAGATACTAAGTTATCCAGGTGTGGTTTAATTGACAACTCAACTGCTAATACTTGAGAATATTCTTTGGCTCCCCTTGTGTCGAAACAATAAATTTGGGTTGAATACTCTACCCTCGAAAACTGTTGCGATCCCCTATACTTCTGGGTTATCAAGACTATTTTCTAGCGTCATTGCCGGGGAGCATAGCTCTATTCTTTGAGTCACTTGGGATTTGTATTTGCTGGTAACTATGAGGAAGTTGAAAGATGAAAGAAGTAAGATTTATCCCTCAACTACGAGGGGAGGTAAGGAACTGCCATCTAGCTCTGCACTAGATTCTCCTTCTATTATGAGTAAGTTTGTGACACCTAAACCTGCTTCTGCTATTAATTCTGATATGTCGCATGTTATTGATGATGCCACTTCTACTATGCATGATACTTATGATGAAACTACTTCTATGCCTGATACTACTGTGCCATTAGGTGAATATGTTGATGAACAACTTGCTAGGGTTAGAGAGAATGAAATTCTTGAAACTGATATTATTGAAGATAGTGGTGATGAAGGTTCTCCCCCTAAATATGAATTGCCTGTTGTTCCTGAGGGTTATGTTATGGATGAAGAAACTGCTAGAGATTTTCTTGCTTGCAATGATAGATCGGATCTTAAGAAATTATTAGCTAAACTGAAATAGAAAACTGTGAATGCTAGAACGAAATATGACCCTACTTTTGCTACTTCACCTATCTTTGTTACTGATAAGGATTATGAATTCTCTGTCGATCCTGAGATAACACTACTAGGGAAAAGCCTAGCAGCAGCGCGGGTTTTGGGCCTATTAGTAGCGCGGGGGCCGGCGCTACTAATAAGGCGCTACAGCTAACTTATAGCAGTAGCGCGGGTGCCACCCGCGCTACAGCTAACGTATAGCAGTAGCGTGGGTAAAAACCCGCGCTACTACTAATCTGTAATCTCTGATTTTTTTTTGAATTTTTTCGATTTTTTTTTGATTTTTCCCCTAATTTTCAAATTTCTGAATTATTTTAACCTCAAATCTCTAATCACCCCTCATCGCTGCTCAATTTAATCTCTAATCACCCCTCATCATTCCAAATCATCTAACTTCCCGGACGGTCACCCATCCTCTCACTACTCCAGCCTGAGCACGCTTAACTTCCGGGTTCTATTCTCCCTCGTTTCCAAGTCTGCACTTGTTGTTTTCCTGACAATAGTAAGATGTCAATCCTATTAACCTCAGGAATTTAGCTTGAGCATGAAGTCACACATTTCACTGTTTGAGTTTGAAACTATTGTTCTAAAAAATAAGTAACACTAATATTTCTTGAATAATTAGTTTGACCACAGTTTGACCAGATTTGACCATAGTTTGACCATAGTTTGACCAGATTTGACGAAAATTCAAAAAAACCAAAATAATTATTTAGTAACACCAATATTCTTGAATAATTAGTTTGACCATAGTTTGACAAGATTTAAAAAAAAATAAAAAATCTGATTTTTTTTAATTTTTTTGCCTCTAGATCTTAGAAGCCCCGTAACTTTTTTCTGTTAGGTTTTTTGAATTTCACTGTTAAATTCGGATGTAACTTTTCGAGTAGATGGTTTTTCGTATAAAAAACTTTTTCATCCGAGTTCGTATGCAAAAGTTATGGCCATTTTACAAATTTCCAGAGAGATTTTGCAAATAAAGTCGAAATTCATATTTGTAAATTTTCCCAACAACTAGACCACATATCACATGGGAAACTTATTTTCTTTTATTTTTTTGACATTCTTATCAATTTCTTATATTTTTTTTAAACTGAAAAGGCGGTCCACAGGGGGGGGGGGTAGACTTTGAAAATTTTGCAAATAGGCCATACCCCGCGCTACTACTATGGCAGACGATTAGTAGTAGCGAGGGGTAAAAACCCGCGCTACTACTATCAACTTAGTAGTAGCGCGGGTTTATAACCATCGCTACTACTATGGCATGGTCCAGGGGCCACTTAGTAGTAGCGAGGGTTAAAAACCCGCCCTACTGCTATCAACTTAGTTTGTAGCGAGGGTTAAAAACCCGCGCTACTACTATGGCATGTCCCGGGGGGCACGGTAGAGACCTCTTAGTAGTAGCGAGGGTTATAAACCCGCGCTGCTGCTATCAAATTAGTAGTAGCGAGGTTTAAAAACATGCGCTGCTAGTAAGTAGCAGCAGCGAGGGTTTTTAACCCTCACTGCTGCTAAGATTCTGTGTATAGGCTTTTCCCTAGTAGTGTAATTACTTTGGTTGAATCTGATCCTTTCTATGGCTATGAATCTGAAATCGTTGTGGCACATCTTACTAAGTTAAATGATATAGCCACCCTGTTCACTAATGATGAGAAATCTCGCTACTATTATATCCTTAAGATATTTCCATTCTCATTAAAGGGTGATGCTAAAACTTGGTTTAATTCTCTTGATCCTAGTTGTGTGCGTAGTCCCCAGGATATGATTTATTACTTCTCTGCTAAATATTTCACTTCTCGTAAGAAACAAGCTGCCTTGAGAGAAATATATAATTTTGTGCAAATTGAAGAAGAGAGTCTCCCACAAGCTTGGGGGAGGCTTCTCTGGTTACTTAACGCTTTGCCTGATCATCCTCTTAAGAAAAATGAAATACTTGATATCTTTTATAATGGACTAACTGATGCTTCCAAAGACCACTTGGATAGTTGTGTTGGTTGTGTTTTCAGGGAAAGAACTGTTGATCAAGCTGAATTGCTATTGAATAATATGTTGACTAATGAAAATAATTGGACTCTTCCTGAGCCAACTCCGAAGAAGAGGGGAGATCTATTTCTTAGTCTTGAAGATATGCAAGAGGCAAAGAAATCTATGAAAGAAAAAGGTATTAAAGCTGAACATGTTAATAATTTACCTCCTGTTGAAGAAATACATGGTCTTAATTTACCACCTATTGAAGAAACACATGGTCTTGATAACCCGACACAGGTAGTAAAGGTAAATTCTGTCTATAGATATGATAAAATTGAAATCCCGTCTACTAAGTTTGCTAGCCAATGTTTGGATGAATTTGATGACTTTATGGTTGGACAAGAAAATTTCAATGCTTATGTTGGTACAGAATTAAAGAGTAATGCTTACATGATTGGAGGCTTGAGTGATTATATGGCTAGAGTTAAAGGTGAACTTAAACTCATTAGTAAATATGCTTCTATGGTTACCACTCAAGCAGAACAAGTACTTAAAGCTCAAAGTGATTTGCTCGATGAATTAAATAATAAACATGATTTTGCTGTTAGAGTGGCTATTAGAATGGGTAAAATGGCTCAGGATCCTTTGTATCCTGAAGGCCACGCTAAGAGAATTGAGCAAGATTCTCAGAGAAATAATGTAGATGCACCTAGTCCTTCTAAAAAGAAGAAAAAGAAAAATGATAGGACTCTGCATGCTTCTAGTGAACCTATTGTAGACACACCTGAGAATCCCAATGATATTTCTATTTCTGATGCTGAAAAACAATCTGGGCATGAACATGAAACTAGTGATAATGTTAATGATGATGTTCGTGTTGATGCTCAACCTAGCAATAATAATGATGTAGAGATTGAACCTGCTGTTGATCTTGATAACCCACAATCAAAGGATCAACGTTATGATAAGAGAGACTTTGTTGCTGGGAAGCACGGTAAAGAAAGAGAACCATGGGTTCAGAAACCCATGCCTTTCCCCCTAAGCCATCCAGGAAAAAGGATGATGAGGATTTTGAGCTCTTTGCTGAAATGATTAGACCTATCTTTTTGCGTATGCGTTTGACTGATATGCTTAGAGTGAATCCTTATGCTAAGTACATGAAAGATATTATTACAAATAAAAGAAAGATACCGGAAGCTAAAATTTCAACCATGCTTGCTAATTATACTTTTAAGGGTGGAATACCTAAGAAACTTGGAGATCCAGGAGTACCAACTATACCATGCTCCATTAAAAGAAACTATGTTAAAACTGCTTTATGTGATCTTGGAGCCGATGTTAGTGTTATGCCTCTCTCTTTATATCGTAGACTTAAATTGAATAAGTTGACACCTACTGAAATATCTTTGTAAATGGCCGATAAATCAACTGCTATACTTGTGAGTATTTGTGAGCATGTGCCTGTTGTGGTTGCAAACGTCACTATCTTAACGGACTTTGTTATTCTTGATATTCCCAAGGACGATAGTATATCGATTATCCTTGGTAGACACTTTTTGAATACTATAGGGGCTATTATTGATTGCAACAAAGGCAAAGTCACTTTTCATGTTAATGGTAATGAGCGTACGGTACACTTTCCAAGGAAACAACCTCAAGTTCACAGTATCAATTCTATTGGAAAAATTCCAACTATCATTATGGGAGGTTTTGAATTACCTCTTCCTACTGTCAAGAAGAAATATGATATTCTTATTATTGGGGATGTGCATAGCCCCGTTGAGGTAACCTAGTGTTATTCGAAATTTCTCCGATTCCATGTTATTCGGAATGAGTTTGTTAACAAGACTTGGTCAACCTTGTTAGTGGATTCCTTTTGATGAGCATGAGATGGATGAAGTTAGAAGGCACAACCTTCTGTACCCTCCTTTCACTTTCTGTTATTTAGATTAAATAAAGTAAAAATAGTATTTTCTGTCTGTTTTCTGAATTATCCATGCAATAAAAAATACCCAGAAAATAAAAGTTCTCCAAATGCCCTGTAAATTTAGTATGATTTTTTCTGAAATATTTGAGAATATATGGCACTGAGAACACAACAGGAGGAGCTGGCACCTGGCCACGAGGGTCCATGGCACGCCCACCCGTACAAGGCGCGACCCCTGCCTCGTGGGTTGTAACATCCCAAAATTTCAATTTGGAATGTTATACATTAGATCATCATTGCATATCATATTTTATTGCATTTTGGGTTGATCCTAGAAATTCTACGCAACTCAAGGACCCACGGAGAGAGTTGGGGATTTCGTTATTTTCATATTTGAGTTTTCTCAGATTTTGAAAAGTGGATCATTTGATTTTAATTATTTTTCTCTTTGAATATTTCATATATGAAAAATAAAGAGAGGGGATAAAATGACTTCCCCAAAATAAAGAAATATTGAAGGCAAATGATAAAATCAAATAAGAATTTTATTTGGAGTTTTATCACTATTTTATTTGAATTAGGAAAAAAAATGCATTTTTCAAAATTGCATTAGAGGCCCAAATAAATGTTCACTTCGTCCGCTATATTTTTAGAGGACGGGGAAAATTTATTTCAGGATTTTTGGAGTCCGTTTAGTATTTCTTTAAATCGTTTTTCTGCGCGTCGAAATATTTTTTTTTTTAAAAATGTGTCGACATTCTGGGAACGGGGCTCCCCAGACTTGCCTGCCTGTGACCTGCGACGTGGCTCAAAGGAGGCCCAGCACAGCCCATCTTCATCAACACAAGCTCAAGACCCTCGCGAGGGGCCAAGCCTCGTGGGGCGGACGACAAGTAGCTTCCTCAGGCACGGCCTCGTCAGGCAGGCTCGCGAGGAGGCGGAGAGTTCAAGGCGGGGTACCTCGCGAGGTGCCCATGACGCTAGCCATGACGACCAAGGGCGCCAGTCGGGCGCCAGCCCGCGCAGTGTCCTCCTTTCCTCTTTGGTGCAAAGGGAGCAAGCGCAGGCGAGAGCATCAAGCAAAGGCATCCATTTCGGTGCAACAAGACCAAGACCAGCCCAACGGCCGGAAGGAAGTCATTGTGGAGCCCAAGCCGGCGTCACCACCAGAGCCTTTGACAGGCGAGGACCAACTTTAATCAGGATAAGTGTACCCGCTGTTCCCCTTCGAAATGGCCAATTGTTGGCGCCCTTCCCGCTCAATATTTGGGAAGAGGCCCAGGGCCTTTGCCTATAAATAGGGCTAGCCACCCGCAGGGTAGAGGCATCGAGAGAACTAGGATAGAAAGACATAGAGAGAGAGAGAGAGAGGCGACTGAACTCCCCCTAGCAGTTCATCGCGCCCGCCAAGAACAGACCCTCGCGAGGCTGTTCTTCCATTGTACTGTTCCTCATCCGCCCAAGAGGCAATCCACCACACCACACACTGGAGTAGGGTATTACACCACAATGGTGGCCTGAACTAGTATAAATCTTGTGTCTCTTGTGCTGTTCAGTTTGGTAGTTTAGGTCCTAGCGATTCAGCGAGGAGCGAGCTGGTAGAGGGTTGAATCTCCGCGCGTACCCCAGTGTTCGAACCTCAAGGGTCTGCCGGAACCCAAAATCTGACATTTCGCGCGCCAGGTAGGTGTGTGCCGGGATCTGCCTTCTGCCGCTTCGCGCCCCGTCGCATCGTCATTACCATGTCCGGCGACCAGGCGGGTAACCCTGATCCTTGGGCGGCTTGGCCCGCCTGCGCAGAGCCGCTCGCCCCGGGCGACCCCATGCCCCTGGCAGCTCGCGGTCCGCAGGACGCTGCGGGCCGTGGGCGACGCGGACAGGCCTCGACGGCCCTAACACTGCAGCAAACGCGGTCGGCAGCAAGGGCCTCCAACCACGCCGTGGCCACGGCGCCGTACACCCGCCGGGAGCAGGCGAACTCAAGGGTCGCACTCACGGTGGCCCAAGAGCTGCTGTAGTGCAGACTGATGGAAGGCGGCCGTGACGTGCTGCTAGAGCGGGTGGTGGAGCTCCTGGGCTTCACCGCCTCGGGGGCTCACCCCTTCTGCACTCCGCTCTTGCCTCAGGCCCAGGGCAGCCCGCGTGGGGGCCTCGCGTGCAACCGCGGGCTCCAAAGCTACTCCAACTCCAGCGAAGCCGTCAGCATAGGGCCGGCGGCAGCACCGACTCCGCTCCCCGCCAGCGAGGAAGGACTCGTCGCGACCCACGACCCCCATGGGCCGCCGCGCTACCATCACCAGGCTGGCACGTCAAGCAGGGCTGCATGGCACGCGGAGCCCTACGGCGTAGCCTTCGGGGTAATGGCCACGGAAGAGTACGTGCCCCACATGATGGATCAAGGGCACCCGCGCGAGGGCGAACAAGGCTCGCTCCTCAGCCCAAGCTGGGGGGACGAGGCGCCAGAAGCTGAGCTCTTCCAGGAACCCCGGGACAGCCCCGTCGGCCACGCTGGGAGCGACGATTATCGGGTACCACTAATCCCTCAGGAGCAGGCATACACTAATCATGGGTCGCAGGAGGTGCAGGTCGCCACAGCGAGCAGCTGCCCCGCTCCAGCAGTCTCTTACCCCTCAGAAGGAGGGCGTCGGGGGCTGCAGGAGAGGGGCCGAGATCCGACATCACCACCGCGTCATTCGGAGCAAGGCGTTCCCAGGAGGTAGGCCCTCCGCTGGGGAGGTGCCTCAGGGCCAGCCCCTGGCGGAGGACCCGTGGTCGTCGGGGGAACCCCTGGCGACCGCTCTACCCCGTCGGTGGCGTCCTGGATTCCGGTCGTCATTGATGGCACTACAGTGTGGCGCAAGGTGGGGCCCTCGTCTGGTGATATGAAGCAAGGCCGGTACCTATGAAGAAGGCCCAGTGCCTGTGAAGCTCGCCGCCCCGTGACACTCTCACGTAATAATGAGTGGGGCTGTACACGCCCCGGAGTCTCAGGGGTGCCTGCCTCAGGCCCTGGGGCTCCCTCCCACGCCCAGTGGCAGCACTTAGCTCCGCGCTGGTGAGAAGACGTCCAAGACTAGACTAGGTGCCGGACGCGGCCTTTTGTTTGCTTTCATCGCTTTCCCCTTGGTTACTGCTTTCCCCCGCTGGATTTAAGTTGAACTCGAATTTGAGATTTGCGTGTGTTGGGGAAGGGGTGCTTAGTCTCGTTTGAGCAATCTCTCGTGTTTCGGTTACAATCTCGCCTCAGCTGCCTCCCCTCGTGAGCCCCTCGTGAGCCGGGTCTGGCCTAGCTTGCGTGCAGCCTGGGCTGCCGCCGTCATACCCCCTCGGGAGGTTTTTTCACTGCAGATCCTATGGATTCGATCAGGAGGCGTTCGAGGCACCACAACCTCCCACGAATTATCTCAGGACCCGCGCAGGACGAGGTAAACTAACCAGCCGGCTCGTCGCCTAGCCAACCATTCGGCACGGGCCTATGAGCAATGTAGCATTGACTAGTGTGCTAAAACATTGGTTTTACATGAGGGGCACCCCCTCCCAAAATGCTCTCACAACCATCGGGACAAAAGCCTGAGTTCTATTCATGCAGGATAAGGAAAAAGGAACGGCGTGCTATCAGTCAGATAAATCCCCCAATGCATCCTTAGGAGCGCCGCCCGAGCTGTCGCTGGCGTCGCTGGCCTCGCCATCGCCCTCCGTGTTGCCGCCAGCGGCGTCAGGGCCGTTCACCACGCCGCCCTCGTCGGCGGCCACAATCACGCCGTCGTTGTCTGAAGCGAAGGCCCTGACAAGGGCATCCACGTTGTCTTCCACCAAATACGCCAGGTGGTCTCTGACGGCCTGGGGGACTGGGGCGATGGCAGCATCAAAGTCAAAATGAGGATCCATATTTCGGAGATGGCTGAAGACGCGGGAAAAGGTGTGCCCGAGCAGGGCTCGGCTCCTCTCCTCCACCAACCTGTTGGCACGAACCGACCGTGCCTCCAGCTGCGTCACGATGTCGGTGTAGAACTGAAGGTTGCCGGCGTAGTTAATGGAACGCAGCTCGCCGGCGGCCGCCTCACAGATGTTACCCAAGGCAGTGTTGGCCCTCTCTCGAAGCATGGAGAGCATGGGGGCGTGCTCATGCTCCAAGAGCCGCCGCTGACGCATCTCATCCGCGTTCTAGCGAGCGACGGTCTCAGCCTCAACCACCTGTTGGCGAAGAAGAAGCACCTCTGCATGGGAAGTAGTTGACTCCCCCTGTGCCGCCTCAAGTGCAACCCACAAGGCATCGGCCCGCCGCGTTGCTTCCTCCAGTTTGTCCCTGAGGGTGTTGGTCCTACCTTCAGCCTCGGTCCGGACCAACTCCATCCTCTCCTTGAACTCGCGCTCGAGGTTGAGGCACGCCGTCGCCACCCGACGTCCGACCTCCTCCGAGACACGGGCTTCCCGTGCAGCGACGTCGTCCTCCGCCCATGTCACCCAGCGCTCCCTCGTCTCCAGGCACTCGTGCTCGCACGCGTGTTTGGCGGCTTCCAGCGTCAATGCCTCCTCACGCTTCAGGAGCTCCGCTGGGTCACCGGAGGCCACCTTGATTGACGCGAGGGCCGCCTCGCGCAGCTCCACCTGCTCCTCCAGTGAGCGGCACCGGGCCAAGAGTTCCTGTGCCCGCTCCTCCGTGGCCTCTCGCCGCCTGTCAGCTTCCCGAGCTTCTTCGACGGCTTGGGAACGGGCCTCCCAAGAGGCCGCCAGTGATGCCTTGGCCTCCTCATCATCAAGATCACGCCGACGGTGCGCGAGGGCGGCAACCGCCTCCAGCTCGCGCCTCTCCGCAACCAGCCGAAGGCCCTCATCCTCAAGGCGCGCGTCCTCATCAGCGAGTTCCTCACCAAGCAGTCTCACCGTGTCAGCCGCCCTCCGGAGGAACCCTTGGCGAAGAGCATGACGCTCCCGGCGCGCTCAAGTACGTCCTCCACACCATCATCCGCCCCAAGCGAGCGCCATGGGGCTCGGATCAGCACTCCCCTCTCGGGCAGGGGGCTGGGGGCTGGCGCGCTCGAGATGATCGGGCGCACCCTGCCGAAGGCCTGACCTAAAGACAGTCCATCTCCAAGTGAAGAGCGTCGGGAGTACCCCAGCCAATCACGGTCCACGGCCAGACGAGAAGCCCACGGCAGGCTAGCTATTCCGCGTGGAGGCCCGCGAAGGAAGACCACGGGGAGCACAGGGCCGCGTTGCGCTTTGGGATGACTCGTCTCGCCAACCGGCCTCACCACAAGGGCCCGGCTGCTCGGAATGATCGAAGATGACAGAGGAGGTCGACGCGAGGGGGATGGCTCCTCATCCACCCCCGTGAGCTCGGAAGGAAGGGCCCTGCGGGGCAATGATCAGAACAAGCAATGGAAGAGTCAGGAGCTGGGAAGGGAGAAGGCTTACTCGTCGATGGCGTAGTACTTCCTACGCTTCAGCAGGAGACAAGGGTAGTCATCGCCCAGGGCCTCCCTCCTCTTCTGTAGGGCCTCAAAGTCCACGCGGAGGCGACCCAAGAGTTGTGTGCAGGGGTCAGCTTGCGACGAGGAGGAAGCATCGAGGCGACTCGCGTCGGGGGTGTCCGTCTGATGCGCGCTACCGGTCGCCCACCAAGAAGAGCGGCTGTGGCCTTGGGAGCCTCAGCCACAAGCACTACAAGCGGCCATTCGCCGCCCTCAATTGCGGCAGCACGGGCCTCGGGAGCCACTCCCTCATGAGCGCCGCCTAGTGCTGTCGCCTCGGCGAGGGCACCCTCGGCCTCCGGAGGCTCATGCCTCCCTGCCCCGCCACCTGAGGAAGAGTCGCCACGGGCGGTTGCGAGGGTGACCACCACCACTGGGTTCTCGCGAGGCCCCTGGAGGTCGGCAGGTCGCGGCCCCCATTCGTCAAAGATGGGCATCTGCCTCATGAAGTCACCCCTGTTCGAGCAAAGGTACAGCAAGGCCCCCCCTTGGCGAATGCCGCCGGGAGAAGGATCCCCAGTCAAGACCAAGAGCACCTTCCTCAGTGCTTCAGGCGTCAGGTCCAATTCCTGGAGCCGCATACGGTCCCCACGACCGCTGTAGGCCCACATTCGATGAGAGTGGTGCTAGAGAGGGGCGATGCGGCGTAGCAAGAACTCCTTCGCCACCTTGGGCGCCGTCACGCCAAGCTCCCTCAGGAACTCGAAGCGGCGCCAGACGAAGGCAAGCCGGGGGCTCGCAAGTGTCTCCTGGCCCCAGCCCGAGTTGGGGACAGCAGGCGAAGATGGCTCCGTCAGCAGGGGCTGGGCACCCCTACGTCCACATACAGCCACCGCTCGTGAAACTCAGGCGCGGATGGAGGAAGACTGAAGTCAATTCCAGAAGCCGCTGTCTCTGGCGCAGCGATGAAGCTCACGCACCCCGAACATTGGGTGGGGTCGACAAGGCACAAAGAGAAGAAGGGGAGCAGCAAGGCGACCGAAGGAAGGATGCCCATCATTGCCTCGCAAACGAAGGCAAATACCGCGAGAAGGGTGATGGATTCAGGACCCAGATGCACCATATGGATCTTATAATGGGAAAGCACGGCGTTGAAGAAATTAGAGAAGGGGGGAACCAGTCCCGCCCACAGGGCGTCGGCGAAATACCGGACCTCGGTGGGAATCCTGTCAATGGCGAAGCGAGACGCGGGCCAGGCCGTCATCCTCCCGCACTCATTGAAGATGGTGGCCAGAGCTGAGCAGAGCTTGCCCAGGCCTTCTTGATTGATTATGACCGGCCGATCGACGGCGGGGGCCGCCGTCGACGACGAGCGAGGCGGCGGCACGGGCTTCTTCCCTTTTCCCTTCCTCGGCGGAGCCATGACGTCAGGAAAGGGATGGGGGAAGGTTCGAGATTGGATTGGATGCAGAAGCTGGAGTTCGAGAGAAGAAAGGACAGGGAGCGCTCAAGCAGCAGAAAGGGAACGGCTGTGTGCGGCAGCGAGTCCGCCTAGCAAGGAACGGAATAAGGAGGCGTGGGGGAACAGTGCCACCCACGTCCAATCAACCGCCACGCGGCGCCCAAGGCCGCATGCTGTTAGGGCCCGTGATGCTTCGCACTTGCCCTTTCGCCTCTCTGCTCTGCCAAGTTTGGGCATGCCGTGGGCCCGGGGGCTACTGTCGGCGTTCTGGGAACGGGGGTCCCCAGACTTGCCTGCCTGCGGCCTGAGACGTGGCTCAAAGGAGGCCCAGCACAGCCCATCTTCATCAACACAAGCTCAAGACCCTCGCAAGGGGCCAAGCCTCGCGGGGCGGACGACAAGGAGCTTCCTCAGGCACGGCCTCGTCAGGCAGGCTCACGAGGAGGCGGAGAATTCAAGGCGGGGTACCTCGTGAGGTGCCCATGACGTAAGCCATGACGACCAAGGGTGCCAGTCGGGCGCCAGCCCACGCAGTGTCCTCCTTTCCTCTTTGGTGCAAAGGGAGCAAGCGCAGGCGAGAGCATCAAGCAAAGGCGTCCATTTCGGTGCAACAAGACCAAGACCAGCCCAACGGCCGGAAGGAAGTCATTGTGGAGCCCAAGCCGGCATCACCACCAGAGCCTTTGACAGGCAAGGACCAACTTTAGGTAGGATAAGTGTACCCGTTGTTCCCCTTTGAAATGGTCAATTGTTGGCGCCCTTCCCGCTCAATATTTGGGAAGAGGCCCAGGGCCTTTGCCTATAAATAGGGCTAGCCACCCACAGGGTAGAGGCATCGAGAGAACAAGGATAGAAAGACAAAGAGAGAGAGAGAGAGAGAGAGAGAGAGAGAGAGAGAGGCGACTGAACTCCCCCTAGTAGTTCATCGCGCCCATCAAGAACTGACCCTCGTGAGGCTGTTCTTCCATTGTACCGTTCCTCATCCGCCCAAGAGGCAATCCACCACACCACACACTGGAGTAGGGTATTACACCTCAATGGTGGCCTGAACCAGTATAAATCTTGTTTCTCTTGTGCTGTTTAGTTTGGTAGTTTAGGTCCTAGCGATTCGGCAAGGAGCGAGCCGGTAGAGGGTTGAATCTCCGCGCGCACCCCAGTGTTCGAACCTCAAGGGTCTGCCGAAACCCGAAATCCGACAAAATGAACCGACCTAACCGGGCCTTGTCCGCCTCGGACACTGACCCGACCGGCCCATTAAAAGAGGCCGAGGCCCCGAGCCTTGCCAGCCCAAGTCGCCGCCGCCCTGAACCCTAACCCTAGCGCTGCCCGATCCG
This sequence comes from Triticum timopheevii, assembly GCA_963921465.1. NCBI lineage: Eukaryota > Viridiplantae > Streptophyta > Magnoliopsida > Poales > Poaceae > Triticum > Triticum timopheevii. Next base: position 440,989,551 of record OY997274.1, on the reverse strand, counting down.
CGTTGCCACCGCCGCCGCATCGCCGTTCTGCCACCGCACCTCGCCACGAGCCCCGCCACCGCCTGACCCGAGCCCTGCCGCCGCCCGCCATCGCCACGTCGCCGTTCACCGCTGCCCCGCCGGAGTTACCGTCGCCGCCGGAGTCCCCGCCGCCGCCGCCGACTCGGTTGCCGAGGTAGCCGCCAGTTTTTGCAAGAAAACCAACTGTTTTTTTAAGAAAACCTTAGGGTTATTTTTTTATATAGATTGGTTTTGTTTTTTATTTTTTTCTCGGTTTAGTTAAATAGCAGACGTTCGTCCGTACGTCCGTTTTAATGAACGGTGTTCACCCATTAGCCGCAGACAGCGAACGTTCATTCGTTAGCCCATTCATCAGTTTTTCTTTTTCCAGGGTTTTTCCGCGGTTATTTTCGATTGCGATTTCTACCCTGATCTTCGTTTTAGTTTATCTTTTCGCTCGTTTATCGGAATCAGGCGATTCAAGCGCCTAGATCTTCATATCGAAGCCCTCTTTCTGTTTAAACAACTTGAACAAGATTTTGGGTACTGTGAAATTTGACTTTAGTCCAGATTAGTAAACGGATCTTGTTTCTTTCGCCATTTGAGTTTCGTTGCTTCGTTTGATTTGATTCTTTTTGCAAACCGGGGATCTTAAGTTGAACTTTCTGGTTAGATATCTTATTTGAGTTTTACCCGTGCTTCTAGTTTGAGTGCTTATGTATGTATTTGTTTGTTTGTGATAGAATACCCGGAGTGCGAAGCGTGCTACTACAAGTCTCTAGGTTTCACTTATTGTCGGTGTACAAAAGTAGGGGCTCTGCTTTTGACCCCTTTACTTGTGCACGGGCTGTTAGAGCCACCCACCATGGCCACGCATAACACAGCAGGGAAGGGAAGCCGGAGAGAAGCCGAAGGCACAAGACAAACAAAGCAACGACAAGGACCAAGGCCACAAAATGCAGATGAGCGAAGCAGGTTTCCCCGGCAAGACCCTTGCCGGGGGCAGCCTCCGCGGCCCCGGCAAGCCCCTTGCCGGGGCAACTCGCCCACACCAGTGGAGCAGGCCACCCTTGAATCCGCGGCCTCCAATATCAACAACCACGTTGGACCAAGGCTCGGGAGGCACCCCCATGGTGGCATCCAGATCTTTGTGAAGACATAGAATGCTCAAGATCAGGTGATGATTGGAGGGTAGCAATCCTCGCCAAGATCCTCACTGAAGAAACCCACAAGACCCCCGGCAAGATCCTTGCCGGGGACGCAAGCGCGCCACGGCAAGACCCTTGCCGGGCCACCCGGCAAGACCCTTGCCGGGCCACCCAACAAGACCCTCGCTAGAGGCAACCGCAGGGCCACTGCTAGGCCTGCACCGATCAACTCCCCGTCGCAGTTCTCATGCAGCTGCCAGCCCAACCAGCTGGGCAGGCACCTGCATGGTGGCATGCAGATCTTCGTGGAAGCTCCACCACCGCGCCACCTCAGCTGCTTGCCTGTCTACATGGCACCGCATGCGTTGCTAGCAAGGGCGCGTGTCGAATCAAGGAGGAGCGGCGACGGACGGGACGGGCCTCCCTCCCATCCCCGATAAAGTGAGGAACACCTAAGCCACACATTAAATGCACACTACTAGGAAAAACCTTATACACAGAAATTTAGCAATAGCGCGGGTCAAAAAAGGGCGCTAGTGCTAGATAGCAGTAGCGATTGAGAAAAAACCACGCTACAGATACAACCTTAGCAGTAGCGCGTGTAGTGGCAAAAGTGCTACTACTAATATTCCCATTGCTAGAATGATAGGCTACGCATAGCAGTAGCGGGCTTGGAAGAACCGTGCTACCGCTAGGGCATAAGTAGTAGCGCGTTTCCTAAGAAGAGCGCTACTACTAACGGAAATAAAATAAGATGAAAAACAAATAGAAAAGTAAATGAAAGTGAAAGAAATAGAAAAAGGAGAAAGGAAAAAATAAATTGTAAAGCAAAATAAATGAAAAAGCGAAAAAACGGAGGAAGGCATAGCAGTAGCGTGTGTTCGTAAGAGGTGATATAGCTAACGTAGCTGCAGTGCGTGTCCTATACCCCCGCTATAGAAATAGAAAAGGAAATTAAAAATGGAAGAAAATTACATAGCTATAGCAGCATCGCGTTTTGTAAAAACCGCTATAGCTATCTTAGCTATAGCGCGTTTTACCAAACGCGCTACCGCTAAGTTTGACTTAACCAAAAAACCGTTTCCCCCTGGCCACCACTTCTCCCCCAAATCCCTCAACCCACCACGCCGCCGTCTCCCTGATTCGCCGTCGCCCCACTTCGCCGCCGTCTCCTGCCGACGTCGACGCCACTAGAGCCGTGCGCCGTCGGCGCCACCAGAGCCGCCCCCAACGCCACGGAGCTTCACGGCCTCGTCAACGCCACCGGAGCCGCCGTCGACGCCACCGATCCTTCCTCGCCACAACTGCCTCCCTCGCCGTTACCGGAGACGCCCCTGTCTCCCTCGCCACCACCGGAGCCATCCTCTGTAAGCCCCCACCCCTCCTCTATCTCTCATGCATAGGTTAGCTAGTTTAATTAGGTTAATCATCTAGGTGATGGCAAAAATTTAGTTAGGGCTTTGACAGAGAAGTAGTTAGGTTAACTAGTTTAATTAGGTTAATTATCTAGGTTAGTGCAAAAATTTAGTTAGGGCTTTGACAGAGAACTAGTCAGGTTAACTAGTTTAATTAGGTTAATTATCTAGGTTAATTAGTGCAAAAATTTATTTAGGGCTTGGACTGAGAACTAGCTGCATTAACTAGTTTAATTAGGGTTAATTATCTAGGTAAACTAGATTAACTAACTAGGTTAAATAGGTAGGTTAATTAGGTTCGTTGGATTAACAAGCTAGGTTAAGTAGGTTGGCTAGGTTAGAGGAAAATTTTATTTTAGAGCATTAGGTTAGAAGGGTTAGAGAAATGGAGTTCCTTTGCAATTTAATTGGGTTATGTCCTAGGCATAGAAGGGTTAGAGATAATAATGTGTGTTTGTGTGAGAGAGAGGAATAGCTAGATCAACATAATTTGGGTTCTGTCTTAGGCAGAGAAGTGTTTAGTGAGGTCATTTTGCAAAGGTTTTTTATTTCTGAAAATACCACTATTTTTCAAGGAAAAGAATCTATGCAAATTTTATTTTAAAGATGATCCCTTCCTAGACTTTTATTGTTGATTATATCTTTTCATTGAAGTGGTCATGTTATATTTTTTCATTCAAGTTGTTCCATTGTGCCCAAGTGGCTTTGTTGTTTCCAGGGAATGATGCTAAGTGGCCTATGTTTTGCCGGAATGTTGATTCATTTCTGTTCTGGCAAATTTCGGGTTCTCGATTTGTCCACTTTTTAGCAAAGGTCATGCCGAAATTTTCCGTGAATTTCGGCATGACTTGTGCTACAAACTACGACATATCGAGTGCCCGGGATTTGCCGCACCAGGAAGGAGTCAACATTCCTGCAAAACAATAGGCCTTTTATATGTCATTATTCATTTTATTAGGTCTAGAATTAATTGACTAGATTTAATCATAGGAAACATGGCTAGCAACGATGAAGGACAGGGTTCTGGTGATTGCGACGACGTCTACCGGGTGGCAGACGAATTTTTTAGCCTTACCGACGATCAACTGATGTTGTTGCTGGGCCCACCGGTGGCATCGGGGACTGAGACCGACACGCAGACCGGTGCTGAGACTGAGACCGGCGCTGAGACTCAGACCGGCATCGAGACCGGCGCTGAGACTGAGACTGGTGCTGCCTTGGGGAGCGGAGCCGGTGTAGAACCGAAAGAAAAGAGGCAACGGCTTCCTAACAAACTCAGGACTACTAGACTGGTGGTCACGGAGGTGGACGACGACATTTTTGAGCCAAAGGCGCCCGAGGAAGCGCATCGATGCTACCGCAATTAAATAGGCTGCATCGTACGGACAACCGCCACCATCAACGATGAGAAACTACAGAAGGTAGAAAAAATGAGGAGCTCCCTCCTAAAGAAGTTTCACCAGATATTCTTGTTCCCGGGCAGGAATGAGAAGGATTATGAAGATCCAGATGAGGACCCGGCAATGAAGAAGATAAACAAACACGCCATGACCAAGTTTAGCAATGCGTTGGCCGCCTGGAAAACTCGAGTGAAAGCAAGGATCATCGACAAGAAGGAACCCTACTCCGAGATTGTAAAGGATAATCCGACAATCACGGTAGAGCAGTTTCAAATATTCAAGGAGTCTTGCGAGGGCGAAGCTGCCAAATAAAGTCTAAGTACATGAAGGGGCTTCAAGAGAGGAACATTGGGAGCCACCACCTCGGAAGCCGTGATTACGGCGGAAAGAGGTCCAAAGGGGCCAAGGAGGAAGCGGAAGCCGCGAGTCTGGGCATCCCAGACCCCTTGGCGGATTTCACCGTCCCGCAGGAGCGTGACGTCCTGAGGGCCCGGCACCGTTGGGACCCAGTGAAGAAGGTTTACGAGACAACACCGGTCATTACGGAGTTCATGAGACTGCTGGCAATTTTAGTTTCTGATCAATTCGACTGCACACGTTAGTCATATTTGTAAACGATCCTTGTGCCTTTTGCAGAGAGAGCAGCACCGGATTGCGGCCGAAAGCGACTCGCCGTCTGAGGCATTGGCGAGGCCCAAGTGGGACACTCCATTCAACCGGGCGTTGAACATATTGAAACGACAATCGGTGGATACTCGACCGTCGTATGGACGCGTGCACGGTGTCGGAGACGGCGCCACGTGGAAGAAGTACTACCGTGAGACCACGGAGGAGAGAAAGGAAAGATGGAGGTTAACTGAAGAAAACATCGACAAGAAGGTTGAGATTGCGGTTGAGAAGAAATCATCTCAGACAGTCGCAACAGCGGTAGCTGCCGCAAAACAGGTGGTTGCAGATTTGTCTACTTCCTTGGTGACGGGCGTTTTCACTTGGACAAGGAAAAATCCAGAAAAAAATGCAGAGGACTTTCCCCTTGCTAACTTCTTTGGAGCACCTGATCCCGCACCGGCTCCTACACCTGCTCCTGCACCGACTCCCGCACCGGACGTGCTCGGTGGTACCTCGTCTTTGGCTGAGCTCGACGCCCTCACGGTATCTGTCACACCGGCCCCCTTCAATATAAATGTATAATCTACAGTTTTCGTTGCCTTTCGGATGTCTCACGTCGCAGACTTTTCTTTGCAGGCCGACAAAACTCCGTGCACCATATTGTACACCATTGACGACCAGAAGGTGGATGTGGGGAAGGCGACGATCATGGAGCCGAAGGAACCATTGTTCCACAGTCGGCCGATCCCCCCGAACGTCTTCAAGGTTTCCGTGGCCAGTGTCAAACCGGGCCACGAGAATTTGCCTCCTCTAATACTAGTGGGGGATGACGACGAGACCCCGCAGCGGCTTGGTGATTGTTGCAATGGGTGGGTCCTATTGTGGCCAAAGAGTCTGCTTCGTCTGGAGGCGGCCGGGAGCACACCCACGAGCACGCATCCTCAGCAAGGTATGAACATCAACACCCCACCTGCCCAATTAGCGTCGGGTGTCGGGTTGGGTGATAGAGGACGGGGTAAGGAGGAGGCTCCATTAGTCGCTGATGACGTCGCCATGGATGAGGATGAGGATGACGATGGTGCTGAACAGTATGTCTATACTGGTGCCTCCTCAGGGTTTGAGCGTCATGAGTCGGTGCCTGAATTACCGTCTCAACATATTATGGACGACCTTCCGGTAGTAAAGAAGTCTAGGAAGAGAGCGAGGAAAGGCAAAAAAGCTGATTCTATGATCCAGCCGCCTCAGCAGCCTCGGCTTCAAGACCGTATAGATATCCCGATGCGGATAAATGGCATATCCCCGGTCAACCAATCCTACCTGCAACAGCGCTACGGGCCAGATTCGGCGATCTAAGGAGACTTCATGACGATGTGCTGCGGGTAGAGAAAGGCCTCATCGCCTCGAAAGATCTAGGATACCCACTCTATGTGGTTAATGTTCCGCGGCAAATTTCATACGTCGACAGCTTCCCCGCGGATAAGTTCTTCCTCCGATTCGATTACATATTCGACATGTTTCACGTGAAGAAGATGGATTTTACGTTTGTCCGCCTTTATGCCTTGCACATGAACTACATCATTGGGGTTGAGCAGATACGTCATATCTGTGTCGCTGACCCGTACTACATGCACGAGGGCTTCTTGGGAGTCTGCGCAGAGCATCGTGAATACGCGAGGGATTACATCGTCAGTTTCATGCTCGCCAATAAGGACAAGGAGGCGATTCTCATGCCTTATCATCCCGTGTAAGTCATTCGCGCTGCTATCCTTCCTTCGATTTCAATAATTCATTTGCACGGTGGAGGCTAATTAATTTGAGGTGTACTTATTTTGCGCAGTGGCGGGCGCGCCGTCCTCATCATCCTCTACCCCCGATTCTACCACGCTCTTTACTTGGACTCGTCGAAGAACATTCACAAAAAGGATTACACCCACATCAAAGATGTTCTCGACAGTGCTATGTTTTACTACCAAGCAAGGGGTGGAGAGGTTAGGGACAAGAAGAGAAGGGGCGGCAGGATCGCCTTCAGCCATAAGACCGACTTCTGTTGCATCCAGCAACCAAATTATTCTCTTAATGATGGATTCTATGTCCTACACCACATGCTGGAGTACAGACGGGATCACCAGAACCTTCGCATGTCACCTAGATCTGGCGATGCCCATATTCTGCAATGGGCAAATAACATAGGAGATATCGAGGATCATCGACTTCGAGCTGAGTTCTATAACATCCAGCGTGAACTTGCCCAAATCATCATGAAGGAGGTCGTCGGAAAAATAGGGATGTTCTATGAAGAAGGACAAATGTCGCGGGAAGACGTCCGAACATGGATAGCCTCTCAGCGTCTCGACATGAAGCCTTTCACTAAGCTCGAGGACTATCTCCCTGACATGGATGGATGGCACGACATGGTGGAGTGATTGTCGATATATGACAATGTGTCCATTTAGTCCATACTTTCTGTATGACAAAACTTTGAGTTATGCACGGTGAAACTTTATTTGTGATGTAATTAAACCATCCTCCTCCTCGACTAGCGAAAATTACTCTAGTTAGGGCATTTTGGGTACGATGAACTTTGTTGTTTATGCTTATGATATGTTGTTTCTATTTTTGCCAAGTTTGTCTCTTTCTGTTGCTCAACTATATATGTTGCATATCATCGACTCATGTGACGATGTAGGTGCATAGATCATAGATGGCGAAGAAGTGCTACGCCAGGAGTATATATACGACAATTGGCCAGAGTGTCAGGCCCAGGTGTACCGGTTTCCAGTTTCAGAGCGACAGGCAGTAGTTAGTTTAGGTTCACGCTAATGCGAGAGAGGGATACGAACTCATGTACTCAAAGTGATAGCTCTTCTCGCGTATATCATTGTTTAGATGGATGACGATGTATTTGCAAGTAATCGAGACTTGTATCGCTATTTTCAAGATTGATGACGAGAGACCACTTTGTGTTGGATGATGATTATGATGATGACATGATTTGATGAGACTAATTGTATGTATATGCTATGATAACATTTGTGTGTGTATGATATGCTAAAGATTATTGTATAAAGCCTATTCAAATACAAAACAAATACAAAAAAATATGAAGGAAAAAAAACTAATAAAACTAGTAGTAGCGAGGGGGAAAATTTAGCAGTAGCGCCGCCTTACCAGTAGCGCTTCCCTGTAAACAGCGCTACAGATAATATCAGTAGCGCCCTTTTCAAAAGAGCGCTACAACTATTCATGTATAGAAGTAGCTTGGGACAATAGGCGCTACTGTTATAAGTTAGCTGTAGCGCCTTATTAGTAGCGCCGGTCGCCGCGCTACTGAGAGGCCCAAAACCCTGCGCTGCTGCTAGGCTTTCCCTAGTAGTGGCACTTTGTCCTATAATACCAGGGATAAGCTCACAGCGCTGTAGCACTTGCCACCTCCTGTGTGCCACTATGGCAGCCCCTTTCTCCTATAAAAGAAGGCCCATGGCGCACGAGAGAAGGATTCGACTCTTTCGAACCTGACAGCACCCAGAGCTAGTTCAAGAGCTCAAGAACACTAAATACATCCACCAAAGCAGGATCGTAGGGTTTTATGCATCTTTGCGGCCCGAACCTGGGTAAATTCCCTTTGTGTTGTCCGCTAGTCCCGCTCTTCTCACGATCCAGCGGCCCGCAACCGTAGTAGGGATTCTAGTGATCCCATAGGTGTCCTTTGCCACCGACATCTTTGGCGCGCGAGGCAGGGGAGCGCCCAGATTGTGAGAATCCGGTCTAGCAGTTGACCTAGCTGTTCTTCATCGCCATGGCTCCCAAGAAGAAGACGACCACGACGATCGGTTCGTCCGGGACCGGATTGCCAGTACCGGTGTAGACCAATAGTGGGCCAGTCGTGGAGAGAACCCGTGGCGTGGCCCGTGAACATCCACATCACCCTGGCGGTCCGGGCCTGGCGAGTGTCGTCGTTCGCGCGCCAGGCAACGAGCCACCAGTCGCGGGCTCCAGAAACGGAGTCGCACCCCTGCAGGCGGCGCGGGGCCCTCCAGGGGTGCCGCCATCCCGCCAGGCGGTGGCACGGTGACCTCCAAGACACCGACACCGGCACCCACGGTGCGCTCTTCTCAGGTTGTGCATGATGAGAAGCATCACCCTGCCGGTGACCCTGCGCGCCACCCCGGGAAGAGTCCCGTGCGCCCATCACATGATGAGGAGGGCCAGCATGCGCGATGAGGTTCTGACGGAGGTGGTGAACGGCTGCGGGGCCGTGATGCGGCTCCTTCTAACATGGTTAGAAGTGGAGGCGCAACGCGGTCCACGCAGCTTCCGTCGCCACCCATGCCAGCGGAAGCCCTAGCACGCGCGCAGCTGCTCCTCAATTTCCCTCGCGCCATGGAGAAGCTCGACGAATGGAGGGCCACCGTCCGGATCCTCGTCGGCATCGCCAACAACGATGAGTTGCCACCGGCAGGACCCGTAGGCCGTCGCTCCGCCGGGCCACCGCATGCCAGCGAAGACCGTGCCGGAGGCAATGCGACCACGGTGCACTCCCCTCCTCCATCCCGGCCACCCCGAGCATCGGTCCGCCGCGACGACGCTCGTGATGATATCTCCATCGCATCGTCCGACCCGCGAACCAACCGCGATCAGCGTGAAGTCCTTCGGGAGCGGGTTCATGAGGACGCTCGAACTACCATCGAGTGCCGACGTGACGCGCGCCACCAGTCGGTCAGGCGGGCAGGGCCTGCTACGGACCACCTAGCACAGGGAGGCTACGGTGGCCTACCCTACGAGGTGGGTTGTCCGGCTTTCACCCGGGAGCTGCGGCAGTTCTAGTGGCCCTCCCACCGTACGTTCAACACCGACGTTGGCGAGAAGTACACTGGCAAGACTCACCCGTCAGAGTTCCTCGGCATCTACACCATCGGGATGCAAGCTGCTGGGGCCCATGATGATAAGGTGCTTGCCAATTACTTCACGCTGGCATTCAAGCCTAATGTTATGTCATGGCTGATGCACTTGCCGGTGGATTCTATATCTTCTTGGGTGGATCTGTGCCATGAGTTTGTTGGCGCCTTTACCGGAGGTCACCAAGCTCATGGCCAGGCGAGTGATTTACACATCATCCCCCAGAAGGAAGGAGAAAACTTGCGCAAGTACATCCAAAGGTTCAGCCGGGTGCAGTACAACATCCCCGATGTTCATCCCGCCGCCGTGATCAGTGCGTTCCATCAGAATGTGCGCTACCGCAAGATGCGTGAAGAGGTAGCGATGAACAAGGTCAAAGATGTGGCCGAGCTTTATGTCCTGGACGATCGATGCGCTCGCGCTGAAGAGGGAAGGAAGTACCCCGGCGAAGATGCCGGCGCAGAAACCGACTCCACTGGCGACACCGCCACCCAGCAAAGAAGGGTCGGCGCTGTAACAGGAAGCGCAAGGGCAAAGCCGTGCTTGCCGTTGAAGGATCTGACTAGACCGGGCGCCACCAAGAAGACCAAGGTGAGCGACCCCGACAAGGAGGTTGCCGGGTGTGTCGCTTGACGGGCCTTGGCGGCCGCCGACAAGCCAGGAGGCTCGGACAAGCAGTACTACAAGATCCACTGCACCAAGGGCCATGACCTCCAAAACTGCCGGCAGGTAGAGCTGCTTGCCGAGAAGCAGAAAGCTGAGTATGAGCAGTGGGACAAGGAGAAAGACCCAGATGGTGCCGAGGGATCCGGCAAGAAGCGTGGCGGCCAAGGAGGCCGCCGCAGCAAGGATAATCAGCAGGAGAGGCCCGCCCGGGGCCGTGACAAGAAGCAGGAAGATGATGATCATGACGAGGACGACGAGTCCGGCGACCACGAGTTTGAGAAAGCCACAGAGGCCATGTGCATCGATGGTGGCACCTTGCTACATACGTCCTACCACCAACTCAAGCAGTGGGCGCATGAGTTCACGGCGGTGGAGCCATCGTTTGATGCACGGAAGCCGCTGAAATGGTCCAGCACGCCCATCATCTTCGACACCGAGGACCACCTTGACTGCATTACCGTGGTCGGGTGCTTGCCATTATTGGTTTCAGCAACAATTCACAACCTCAAGGTGACAAAGATGTTGGTTGACGGCGGGGCCGACCTGAACTTGATCTCGCCTGTTATGGTCAAAAGACTGCAGATCCCCGATGGAGACCTCGAGGAGACGGGCATGTTCCAAGGGGTTAACCCGGGGAGGAGCCATCCAAAGGGAAAGGTCACGCTGCCCGTGACATTGGGAGGCGAGCTGAACCATGGGACGAAAAGGATTGTTTTCGATGTAGCCGAGATCCCCTTGATTTACAACGGGATCCTCGGCTGCCCGGCACTGGCCAAGTTCATGGCGGCTTCACACTACACCTACAACATGTTAAAGATGCCCAGGCCGATGAACATCATCACCGTCCCCTCCGACAAGGAAGATGCGCTGATCTGTGCCGACCAACTCTATCGGGAAGCAGTTGCAGCAGCTGTCGCTAAGGCACCTGCTCCTGCCGACGGGGCCCCGAGGGGGGAGAAGACCGGTGAGACCTCTCGCACCCACTCCGACAAGCGCACCTCTTCGGGGTGTTGCGCTCCCGTTGAGAACGTGCGAGAGAGCTCCGCCAGCAAGAGGAAGAAGTCCAGAGCCACACCACCAGAGACCAAGAAGGTGCCCGTCAAGGAGGACGACACGGGGGGAGCTTTTACCATAAGCTCCACCATCGACGACAAATAGGAAAGCGAGCTCGTCACCTTCCTGCGAGCGAATGTCGATGTGTTTGCATGGCAAGTCTCCGACATCCCCCGCGTTCCCAGGGAGGTGATTGAGCACCACCTTGCTGTCTGTCCTCATGCGCGGCCCATCAAGCAGAAGGTCAGGAAGCAAGCTCTGGAGAGGCAGGAGTTCATCATGGAGGAAATCAGAAAGCTAGAGGCGGCAGGCTTGGTGAGAGGAGTACTCCATCCGACGTGGTTGGCCAATCCGGTAGTAGTGCGCAAGGAAAATGGGAAGTGGAGCCTGTGTATTGATTACACAGACATCAATAAGGCCTGTCCAAAGGATCCCTTCCCGTTACCGCGCATCGACCAGATCGTTGACTCCACGGCTGGGTGTGACCTGTTATCATTCCTTGACGCCTACTTAGGATACCACTAGATCTTCATGACAAAAGAAGATGAGGAAAAGACAACATTCATCACCCCATGTGGTACGTATTGCTTTTTACGGATGCCTTTCGGGTTGAAGAGTGTTGGCTCAACCTTTGCAAGAGTAGTCCAAATTGGTTATGAGCCCCAGCTACATAGAAATATGGAAGCTTATATGGATGACATAGTGGTCAAAACCAAGGACAAAGCAACACTTATGCAAGATCTGGAGGAAACATTCGGAAACCTGTGCAAGATCAACCTCAAATTGAACCCTGAGAAGTGTGTCTTCGGTGTCTCGTTCGGCAAGCTTCTCGGGTTCTTCCTGTCGCAGTGCGGGATTGAGGCAAACCCAGACAATATTAGGGCCATCAAGCAGATTGAGGCACCCAAACGGATCAAGGACGTGCGTCGGCTCACTGGCTGCATTGCCGCCATGAGCAGATTCATCTCCAAATCAGTGGAGCGTGCCCTCCCCTTTTTCAAAATCTTAAAGAAGAAGGGCCCAGTGGAGTGGACCCTAGAGGCCGAGGCGGTGTTGCAAGACCTGAAGAAGTACCTCTCCTCTAGCAGCAACAAACCAAGTGGTTAGCGCCGCATTGGTGCTACAGAGAGAGGTTGACGAGGAGACAGTAGCGGCGGCAGAGTCAACGGTTGGCGGGCCAGAACCCTCCCCGGCAGGGCTCGGTCCCGGCAAGACTGAGTCCCCGGCAGGGCTTGGTCCCGGCAAGACTAGCGCCGGTACGACAGGACCGGCACAGCCAGGTGAAGTGGCGCAAAGGAAGAAGATGGTGCAGCACCCGGTTTACTTCATCAGCTCCCTCTTGTAGGGAGCTAGGTCGAGGTATTCCGGTGTGCAAAAATTGCTCTTCGGCCTCCTTATGGCCTCGAGGAAGCTGCGCCACTACTTCCAAGTGCACGAGATCACCGTGGTTACCCGCCTTCCATTGCAACGGATACGGCATAACCCAGATGCAATAGGAAGGATCGTGGAATGGGCCCTGGAGCTGTCAAGTTTTGGTCTAAAGTTTGAAAGTACCTCGACGATCCAGAGCAGAGTATTGGCGGAATTTGTTGCGGAATGGACCTTGACGCCTGACGAAGAGGTACAGGAGACTACTCTCCTCGGCGATGAAACAAGCGGCAACTGGATCATGTAATTTGATGGAGCCTTTTTCGCTGCAAGGCGCCGGTGCTGGTGTGCTCCTTGTCGCACCCACTGGAGAGCACCTCAGGTACGTCATCCAAATGCACTTTCCCCAGGAGATCTCAACCAACAACACCGCCGAGTACGAGGGTTTGCTTGCCGGTCTCACTACAAAAGAAAAGACACATCCATGACATTTTGGGCCAAACGAATTTATTTGTCATACATATGACACTTCTATGACGATAATTGTGACAAAACCCGGTATCATCATAGATGTTGTGGGCTCCTACTTCTATGACAAAAAATCAGGACAGAAAATGGGCTTTTCGTCCTGGGCGAGCTGGAGACGTAGCTGCATGACATTCTTTGGGCCGTGCATGACGGAAAAAACCGTGGTAGAAGCGAGGGGGAGGAAAATTTCGGGGAGTTGCCGGTTACGGTGGGAGGTCGGGGGCGGAGCGATGTGCCTTTCTCTCCTACAGGTACGCGCGTGTGTGCGAGGCATTGGCTCTAACTAAACCCGAGCGAGGCGTTGGGCCCTAACAGAACCCGAGCGATTGCACTGCAGGCTACGCATTACTGAACCCGAGCGATCGATCGATGGCTGTTAACTAAACCCGATGGAGCGATTCCTTCGCTAGTGCTGCTAACTGAAGCCGATCGATTGGATGAACAGTGAGCGTTGCGGGGGGGGGGGGGGGGTGGATGAACAGTGAGCGGTGGTGTTGCCTCTTGATGAACAGGACCCCGTCGTGTGGAGGGCTGGATGAACATTAGACGGTGGAGGGGTGGTTGAACAGGACCCCGTGGTGTGGAGGGCTGGATGAACAGTAGACGGTGGAGGGGTGCCCTTGGAGGGGTGGTTGAACAGTAGCCGGTGGAGTAGCGTGCGGTGGAGGCTAGATGAACAGGAGCCCGCGGAGGCTGGAGGAGGTCGACGGTAGCCCGTGGAGGCTGGAGGAGGTCGACGGTGGAGATGAACAGTATCCCGTGGAGTCCCGTTTTGCAGTAGGCCACACCCCTCCCCCCGTTTCGACCGTAGCGCTCCAACACAAGTCCGTTTCATCCGTTTTGCAGTACGCCACACCCCTCCTGATCAACAGGACCCCCGTTTCGACCGTAGGAGGTCTGTTTCCTCCGTTTTGCGGTACGCCACACCCCTCCCGATCAACAGGACCCCTGTTTCGACCGTAGGAGGTCCGTTTCCTCCGTTTTGCGGTACGCCACACCCCTCCCGATCAACAGGACCCCGTTCCGAATGTAGGAGGTTTGTTTCCTCCGTTGTGCGGTACGCCAGGCCTCGTTTCCATCGCCTGTTCCGTCCAAGCCCTCCCGATAAACACGACCATGCATTTCGTTCCGACCCAGCCGGTTGGCTCCCACGCGTTTCGTTGCCTCCCGATGAACACGACGCATTTCGTTGCCTCCCCATTAACACGACGATGACGCTGTTTCTCCGTTCCGACCCAGCCATGTACATATGCGCGAGTAGGCGTTCGAGACCCCGCCCGTATGTACACATACGTGGCCGCATTTTCTTTCTTGCACCCTGGCCGCTGTAGGTACGTGTACATGCTACGTGCGTGCCTCTACTATGACACTTGCGCGCCTCTACAACGACCAGTATGTACATACACGTTCGCGACTAGAATGACAACGCTACATACGCTTCCACCAGGTGGATCCCGACTGTCAGGCACTTCCTTGCCTGCGAAGATGTAGCTGGTGGGTCTCAGCAGTCAGGGGGGCGAATCGTTTTTTTTGCCCGGACGCACTTCCTTGCGTGCGAAGATGTAGCTGGTGGGTTCCAGCAGTCAGGGGGGCGAATCATTTTTTTTTGCTCGGGCGCACTTCCTTGCGTGCGAAGGTGTCGCTGGTGGGTCCCAGCGGTCAGGGGGGCAAATCGTTTTGTTTTTTTTCCCAAACGCACTTCCTTGCGTGCGAAGATGTAGCTGGTGGGTCCCAGCAGCCAGGGGGAAATGTTTTTTTCGCGAAATACAGTGGCCCATCCGGTGGGTCCCAGCTGTCAGGTGGAGGAATCATTATTTTCCGCGTAATAAGCAGGCACTTCCTTGCTGCGGCCACGGACCCAGCTGTCATCCTCTCCACGTACAGTCCACGTCCGATGGAAGTCGTTCCTTGACCACGTTGACCACGCCGCGCCGAGAGCACCTGGGCGGTGGACGACGGCGAGGCCTAGGAAGGGGACGACGGGGAGCCGGGGAAGATGCGGCAGTGGAAGCCCGCGCAGAGAGGAGTACGAGGGTTCACTGGTTCGGCTGCGGTGTGAGGCTGCCGTCACCGCAGGGCCTGGCCAGTGGTGAGAATAGTAGGGGGTGGAGAGGCCTCCGTGGCAGCACAGCCGACCACGGGAGGCAGGAGCATGCGGCACGACCGGCGCTGCTTTGGGCGGTTGGAGCAAGAATACCAGAGGTTGAAGAAGCACTACGGCCGTTGGATGGACATCGTACGGTCACTGGAGCTAGAATCGTTCATATTGACTAAAGTTGACAAAGGCCCCCGCCCCAGTCAACTTAGTAGGCCCACAAGTCAGCCTCCCACTATGGTGGGTCCCAGCTAGCAAGGGGAGTATTCATTTTTTTTGTGCATAATAAGGAGGCACTTCCGGTGGGTCCGAGTAGACAGCGCGGGGAACATTTTTTCGCGAAATACGCTGGCCCATCCGATGGGTCCCAACAGTCAGGGGGGAAACGTTTTTTTTTTTGCAAAATAAGGTGGCCCATCCGATGGGTCCCTGCTGTCAGGTGGAGGAATAATTATTTTGCGCGTAATAAGGACGCACTTCCTTGCGGCCGCCTGGACCCAGCTGTCAGCCTCTCCACGTACAGTACTCTTCCGATGGAAGTCGGTCGTTGACCACGTTGACCATGCCGTGCTGAGAGTACCAGGGTGGTGGTCTGGACGACGGCGAGGCCTAGCAAGGGGATGACGTGGAGCCGGGGAAGAAGCAGCAGCGGTAGCCCGCGCGGAGAGGAGTATGAGGGTTCACTGGTTCGGCTGCGGCGTGAGGCTGCCGTTGCCGCGGAATAACAGGGGTGTGGGTGAGTAGAGCGATACCCTGGGCCAGCGGTGGGAGTAGTAGGGGGCGGTGAGGTCTCCGCGGCATCACAGCCGGCCACGAGAGGCAGGAGCACGCGGCACGACCGGCGCTGCTTTGGGCGGCTGGAGCAAGAAGACCAGAGGTTGAAGAAGCACTATGGTCGTTGGATGGACATCGTACGGTCACTGGAGCTAGAATCGTTCATATTGACTAAGTTGACAAAGCCCTCCATCCCCGTCAACTTAGATGGCCCACAACTCATCCTCCCACTATGGTGTTTCCCATATAGCAGGGTGGGTATTCATTTTTTTTGTGCGTAATAAGGAGGCACTTCCTTGCGTGCGAATATATAGCTGGTGGGTCTGACATGTCAGCGGAGGGAACGTTTTTTTTGCGAAATACAGAGGCCCTTCCGATGGGTCCCAGCTGTCAGGTGGAGGAATCATTATTTTGCACATACAGTCCATGGCCGATGGATGTTGTTCGTTGACCACGTTGACCAGGCCGTGCCGAGAGCACCATGGCGGTGGACGACAGCGAGGCCTAGGAAGGGAACGACACGGAGCCGAGGAAGACTCGGCAATGGTTACCCATGCGGTGGGGGGTATGAGGATTTACTGGTCTGGCTGTCGTCGCCAGAAAATAACAGGAGGTGTGGGTGAGTAGAGGAATGGCCTGGCGAACGATGAAGTAGGGTGGGGCGGTGCGGCCTGTGCGGCAGCACAGCCGGCCACGGGAGGTGGGAGCAGACAGTCCCACCGGAGCTGGTTTTGGGCAGCAGCAAGATGATCAGATATTGAAGAAGCAGCTTGGCCATTGGATTAACATCCAACGGTCACTGCTGCTAGAATCGTTTGTGGACTAAGTTGACGAAGCCAAAGTACACATCAACCTAGTAGACCCACAAGTCAGCCTCGAAATCTGTCCCAAACAGCATACAACCCGAAATTTCTAGCCGGATTCAAATTAATTTTAAATCTAAATATAGCTTAATTTAAATTCAATGAAATTTTACCCGCACAAAAACAATGAAATTTAAAATATCAAAATCCAAAAGAAAATAGTATTTGGGAACTAATTGCCTGTTTGCTGTATTTTTTTCATTTTACAGCCCATTTATTATTACTTATTGCCCATTTCATATTACTTATAGCCCATTTCTTATTACTTATAGCCTATTTCTTATTACTTATAGCGCATTTTCTGGGCAAAATGCATCCCTCCTCGTCTTGAAAGATTTCCGGCCCAGCAGGGCGTAGAAAAGCAAGTAGGCCTATGTTGGTTATTCCGCAAAAAAACAGAATAGCTGGCTAGCCATTTTTCAGAAAGGAAAAATCAAACTGGGCTGGTCATGTGCTAAACATATGAAATAAAAGCCTGGGCTAGACGGGCCACGGGTCCCGCACAACCCAGTTGATACCCTTCTCCATCCCGAAAAAACAAAATTACTACGCGCGCTGCTGGGTCCCTACTGTCATCCTCACCATGTACAGTCATCTCCTTATTCCTCTCGGTTGTTCACCATGTTGACAACACCGGAGGGCGGCGCCGCGGCGAGCACGGAGGACAATGGTGAGGCCTCGGACGAGAACGAACAGGCGCCGGGGAAGATCACAGCCAGCCGTGGGAGGCGGGAGCAGGCGGTCCCGCCGATGTTGGTTTGGCTTTGGCGGCTCGAGGAAGAAGAGACTGAAGAAACGCGACAGATGTTGAATGTTAATCGAACGGTCAAGGTTGGCACAATCGTTTTTGACTAAGCGGACACCAAGTAACATACTTTTCTATATATAGGAAGAAAACTGCGAGGAAAATGCGTTCGTCTGCCGTCCTCCTCACAGGGAACGTTCGCCACATAAGTAACTAGCACCCTTGGTTTTCAACCGAGAGGTATTGGGTTCGAGTCTGAGGAACTCTCCATTTTGTCCTCCTTCCTTCCTCGCAAAAAAAGGGAAATAAAATCAAAGACTTGGGAAGGCGTACAGAACAAGCTAGTGTACCAGTAAAGAGAGGTTGCCGAGTTTTAGAAAAAATAAAGACGTGCTCCTGTAGCTGGTTCGAATCCAAACCTAGACTATGACTATATATGGTGCTATGCTACTCTGCAAGTAATGAAACTGACATATCCAACATTTGCTTCTCCTCTTCTCTACTTACTCTGCATAGCATCAAAAGCTCTGGCCGCAGCAACCATGTCCACTGGTTTCTCGTCCACCTGCTCTTCAGTAGGAAACAACCAGATATGTTGCCACCCGTGCCATCGCCTGTGGGTCTCATCACACCCCCGCCGGCACGCGCACCGCAGCCGATTGCTCATTGCAACCCGCTGCCGTTGGTGTGGTGCCACTGCTGCAAATCACGCAGAGTCATCTGTCGCATCTCAACCACAATCCGCAACCCTGGCCGAGTCTTCTACAAATGCCCAAATCATGGGGTAATAATATGTTTAAGTGTTGTTCTGCTGCTTTCAATTGCTGATTTTTTTAATAGTTTGGTTGATGATCTTCCAATTTGATTCGTGCAGAAAAGGGAAGATTCGTGTGATTTGTATTTCTAGGAAGTTGCTGATGTGGGGGAATGCAACTACGCTGATTATTTGGTTAGCAGAGGAATCCCAATACCAGCAGGTTGGGGTGTTGGACAAGTAATTGAAGGAACGACAGAACAGGAAGATGCAGAGCAGAAGGTTAAAGGTGCAGTTCCTCTGATCATGGCCAAGCAACAGCTGTTGAATGGCCTTGACAGCAATGAGGAGATGAAAGAGCTTGTGAAGATAATGGGAAAAATCAATGTGCTCTGTAGGATGATTGTCTCTTTATTTGCAGTGTATGTAGCACTCATGATGTATTCAGTGGCTACGACATGAGCACTTTGCTGAAACTAGTAATGAATGAAACATGTGTAGGAGGCTGGGCGTAGTGTTGTGAACATCTAATGATTTCTATTAATGGAAATCAGGGGGTATCCCCTTTTGCTCATATAAATAAATAGATAGCAGAGGCCCTGTCAGGTCAGCTTTGTTCTCATTCGAAGACGTCGAGCAAATTGCAGTCCAACAGCAAACTATGTCATCAAATTCAAGTTTCACAGCCAAATATGAGTACAACTAAACAACAATGTCATCATGTTTTAGTTGTCATACAATCACCAAACACAAATCAGCATACATAACAAGTGATGTTCTCACAGCAAAATACTAAAAAACATGTTCATCAGGTTTTAGTTGTCATAGCAAACACTATATCACATAGTAGATAAAAAATGTCTTCTGACAGGAAAATACGACAAAATCAATTTAATCATCATCCGCAGCAGCAGCGACAACATCTTTGCCATGTGTATCAGTCTAAATTGTAATTCCCCACGGTGTCATCTTCTTCTTCGTCCTCAACGTCCTCGAACGTTGGCTTCTTCTTGATCAACTCTTGTATGTCCACAGCACGACAGGCAATCTTTTCGCCGGTGTCATTGACGTGATGGTTCTCAAAGATATTAGGAACATCTGTGTTATCTTGTACATCAGGAGTAGTGTAAGCATCATCTTGTTGTGCAACTTCATTAAACGAATTCCTCTGCTCAAACCTTTGCAATACTCTCCAGTCATCGCTACGTGCAAATGTGTCTTCCAAGAAAAATATCTGTGTTGCTTGATTTGCCAAAATAAAAGGCTCGTTGGTCTGGTACGCCGCCTTGACATTGATGGATTTGAAATAATCATTAGCTCTGGGTTTTGCGATCCTGAAAAACAGGTTATACCAACGACAGCACAACAGAACTACACACCGATGATCCTCGAAACTGGAGATATACTGCAACTGAACAATGTCTGTTATGTTAGCATACATTTCAGTTGTCTCTTTGTCATATGTATCCATGCTCATGATGGCACTGTTCTGTATCTTCCTGCCTTCGTCTCGTGCAAGGGTGTTGTAGTGCACATCTCCAACAACGCAAGATTCATAATGTCTTACCCGAGTATCAGGACCCATTGCTAGTGAGTAAAGGGCATCATCAACTGCCTGCCCATCCTCCCGCATCTTCTTAACCTATGGTTAGAAAATAGACAAGCTGATCATCTTATGTACTCAATATATTAAAAAAAATGACAGTGCACTTCAAAAGCTTACAGGTTCTTGAACCATTTCGCAAATCCTGCCATAACCAGTTTGTCAATGTTTCTTGGATTTTGCGGCAGTAACTCCTCTTTGTAGATGCTGCACAACATAGTGATCACGTCAAACATCTAAATATATAAGAATGTGCTACAAGTTTAGTAGATTACGATGTATAAGCTGCAGTACTGCACTTACTTGATATAAGGTAGTATCTCAGGATAGTTATTCAACACATACCAAACCATTTTGTCCAAATCTTTAGGTTTGTCCTCTTGTCGACTCTTCCCTGTAACTCGAACAGAATAATCGAAAACATTGAGCCCGGGATTGTCTTCACCCACCTCTTTGCTAAGCTGATCAGCTGTTTCAATGTATTTTGAGCAGAATGTCAACGCTTCTGTAGCAATGTAGGCCTCTGCAATGGAACCCTCGGGTCTAGCTCTGTTCCTAACATAGCCCTTGAAAGTGCCTAGCCGCCTTTCAATAGGGTACATCCAGCCATACTGTACTAGACCTCTAAGTAGTGCCTCATTAGGTAGATGAACAGCCAAATGCACCATCACCTCAAAGAAGGCTGGAGGATATATCTTCTCAAGGTCGCATAGGATAGTTGGTATCTTGTCTCTAAGATGCTCCAAAGCATCTATCCTGATATTTCTACTGTAGAGTTCCCTGAAGAATTGTCCCAACTCTGCAACTGCTCTATATAAGTCAGGGCGGCCCAATCCTCTAAGGATAACAGGTAAAACCCTTTGAAGTAGGACGTGGCAGTCATGAGTTTTCAACCCTTGTACCTTGTTTCCATCTGCACTGACTCTCCTTTCAGGGTTGGAAGCAAATCCATGTGGGAATCTCACACGTGATAGGACCTCGCAGAATTCTTTTCTTTTTACCTTGTCAAAGACGTACACAGCTGGTGCCATATCCCGTGGTTTACCTACATCTTGCACCTGCAAATCCTTTCTGATACCCAGGTGTGTCAAATCAATCCTAGATTTTAAGGTATCTTTCGTCTTGCCTTCAATGTTAAGAAGTGTGCTGATAATGCTGTCACATATATTTTTCTCGATGTGCATCACATCAAGATTATGCCGCAGATCCAAATCTTTCCAATACTCCAAGTCCCACAAAGTGGACCTGCGGGTAAACAATAATCTCTCTTCTACCGTGCCATGCTTCCTTTTCCCGCTACCATTACCAGGATGGTTTCCTGGTGTAATATGTCTGACCTTCTCTAATTCCACTTGCAACTCATCGGCGGTGAGCCTCTTTGGCGCATCACGGTTTTCATGCTTTGCATTGAACACATGTATTCGGTATTTTCTAGGATGCGGCTTGTCCTTGGCAAGGAAACGGCGATGTCCAATGTAACAGATCTTGCTAAGTATTGCGTATGACAGCGGATTACTGTCATAGTGAGCACATGCATTGTAACCATGTGTCGTTCGCCCTGACATAGTGCCCAAAGCCGGATAATCATGGATGCACCAAATTACAACAGCACGCAGAAAGAAATCAGCTGGTGGGCTGCTATATAGGTCTTGAGTGAGAACACCCTTCCATAGCTGTTGAAGTTCCTCCACAAGAGGCTCCATGAACAAATCAAAATCCTTTCCAGGACTTTTTGGACCTGGGATGAGCAAGGCCATCATGTAGTTTGATTCTTTGGTGCAAACATTTGGAGGCATGTTGTAAGGGATAACAAGCACTGGCCACATGCTATATGTGGCGCTCTGGTGGCCAAATGGGTTAAATCCATCTGAAGCTAAGCCAAGTCTAACGTTTCTCGGGTCAGCAGCAAACTCTTTGTGTTTATCATTGAAGCTTTTCCACTCACTACCATGAGATGGATGGCTCATTACATTCTGATCTCTGTACTCCTGGTTCCTAGAATGCCACAGTACATCCTCTCTTGTTTCAGCATCATGAAACAACCTCTGCAATCTTGATGCAATTGGAAAATGTCTCAGAACATTATGAGGAACCCTCTTCACAACATCGCCATCTTTACATCTTGATGATTTGCATTTCGGGCGTTCACTTAAGTTGGCATAATCCTTCCGGAATAGAACACAATTATTCTTACAAACATGGATCATATCATATCCAATTCCAACTGCACGAAGGAAATTCTTCATTTTACTGTAGGTGTGTGGCAGCTCAGACGCATCTGGGAAAGATTTGCGGAAAGCAGCCAACATCGCATCGAATGATTTGTTGGTCATCCTCTCAGATGTCTTCACCTGAAGAAAGGTGACCATAGCTGAGAATACTGACAGCTTATTTCCTGGGGTGACAGCAACGTTGCATTGTTCCAACATGCGGGCCCACCGATTTTCTTCTGTAGGTGAAAGTTCACGGAATGCACGAGTATTTCATAGCATTGTTTCAATGTTGGTCATACTCACTGGCTCTGCCACCACCACCTCCTCCTCCTCTTCCACCTGAGCATCAGGAAGATCAAGATGGTGATCTGCTGCTTCCACGTAGTCAATAACACTGACGTTCACAGCTCCACCATGATGAACCCACCTAGTATATGTGACCGACATCCCATACAAGTGTAGATGATTTTGCACAGTTGACTGGGGTCTTGTAACTGAATTCATACAACTGCTACACGGGTAGAGCACATCTGATTTCGGACCACCGTACTCAGCTCTGATAAAGTTCATGAAGTTTTCAACCCCCTCGACATATGTAGCGGAGAATCTTCGAGCAGAAGTTATCCAAGTCCTGTCCATCTGCTAGACATACAAATTAGTTCTTCTACTAGATATTACAGGAAAAACATATATGCTTTTTTATAAAGTCCAGAAAAAAATATCTAGGTCGATGTCTAAAGCTATGGCAAGATATTTGGACGAACAGATCTAAGTAACGAAATATATGTAAAGCTAATTCAGCAAACAGATTTGAGTGCTAAATTATGGCAGGCTATTTCAGCAGTCAATGAGGCCGAGCACACAGCCATCGAACTATCGAAGGCCATCGCAGCAACAAAGATCGAGTGTAAAACGGTGTAGAGCTATTTCACCTAACAGATTGGCTACTAGACCATGGCAACCTATGTCACAATAAATACATGGCAGGATATTTTAGCAACTAATCGGCCTTGGCATGCCTTCTCAGCTAAGCAGATTGAGTGCAGAACTGGGCAAGGAAGCTTCTGAAGCAGAGCATATTGACAGTAAACTACTTCGGCAAAAGTGAGATTACCAGCATCTATCAGCTAACATTCAGCGCTACACCGGCATGAACGGGGCCTTAGTCTAGAATGCGCGTACTGTGGGAGAAGCTGACCACCGTGCGTCTCCACACCAACGTCGCCAGCGGTGGCGGCGCTGGCCCCAGTGCGCCTCCACAAGAACGTAGCCAGAGGTGGCGGCGCGGCTAGAGGACGGCAGTCTATGATAGCGTACTGTGGGAGCGAGAGGATCGCCGTGCGTCCCCTCGACGAACCGCGGCGCCGATGTATCGGTGCGGCGGGGAGGGAGGCTTTGGCGGAGAGAATGGAGTGGAGGGGGGACGGGGGGAGGGGGGTTTGGGGAATATTTCGCCGAAGGGCGGTTGAATCGAATTTGGGGGGAATTTTTGTGTGGGGGGGAGGATTTTCGCGCGGTGGGCGGGTGGAGTTTGGCGCATGGTCGGTTTCTCCAAGTGCAGTCCCACGTGTCAGTGAAGAGGCAAGCCGAAGCGCGTTCCATTTGTGTGAGCCATGTGCAGGACCGAATGTGTGTGGGGTGCAATGCGACTGTGACAGGAGTGCTGTGAGTGTACCACCTTTTTTCCTATTAAACTAGGTGCTTCGCCCCCTAAAAAAATGTTGCTTCGCGCGATCCATCGATACTACTACTAGTAATCTGGTAATCCCGACTAAAACAGCGCGGCCGGGTCTTTTCCCACGCGATATGCTGGGAGGTTGGCTTAGTTGGGTTTTTTAGATTTGTCTCAGTTCAATAAAAACCAGAGTTTGTGATGATGGTGTGCCTGTCATCCTGCAATATAGGCCGTCCGATCTATATCTAACGGATAGGAAGGAAACTATGACAATTTACCCGCACTCCTCTCCACATTTGCAGATAAGGCTTTCCCTCATTCATCCTTTTCTCCCACAAGATCTTGATCTTCTGTGCAACACACGGGCATCTTGCTAGTACTCCTACAATATGTATATTATTGTGAAATTTCATATACACCGGCCCAGATTAATGCAAACACGGTAGATTTTCATTACATTTTGAACTTTTGTAAGACAGAAAAATAAAAGAAACCCGACCCTAAACCTATTCTACGGCGGCGACCGACGTCCTCCATCTGCAATCTCTATGTACGGGGGCGGCGTTCAAGACCCGTGAAGTGAAGGTGCGGTCTCCGACGAGGAAGAGTAGAACACGGGATACGGACTGGCCAGTTGGCACACCATGGCCTGCCGCCTCCCATGCCCTACTCATCCTTGGAGGAGTCCCCAACCTCGGCGGTGCCGGACGTTGGATGGCGGCAAGTAGGATGCATGGCTGACGGTGCTTCCTTCGTCGGCCGCCAACGTGGCCACCGCTTGTGCAGTCGCGTCCGCTTCTGGCTACACCGCTATTGCGTCGCGAGAGGCGACTTGAGCGAGGGCGGCGACCTCGAGCTTCATCCCCGAAGACAAGCTCTCCCGCAGAGCGTTCGCACTTGCGGTCATGGCGGATGTGGTGCCAGGTAGGAGGACGATGCACTATGGTGTGGAGGTTAGCTGGGCGTTGCCGCTTTAAGTAGCGCATTCCGGTGAGGCCAAGCGTCCGGGTGCGTCATTAAGTCGCCGGGGTTGGTTCCTCAGGCACCGAGCCTCTTAACGACGACATACGAATGGACGGCATGAATGCGGGCAGCTGGCGCCGGCTGGGAACGCACCGCGCGATGGCGCGAGGGACGAGGGATTTGATGTGCCAGGGTAGTCAGCTGCGGTCGTGGCAACGTTGGAGATGCCCTTTGCTCAAATGCGATCCCCGCATGTCATTGAAAAAGCAAGACGAACCGGCATGGTCTCAGGTCCAGAGGATGCAGTTGGCCACGCTACACCACTCCGCGGACGCGTCGCGGCGCCCCGTGCATCCTCGACGAGTCGGGTGTTGGGATGTGTTTGGATTGTGGCCAAAGTGCACCTTACCAAAATTTTGGTCATGACCCAAAGATTGGTCTTTGTTTGGATGGTTGCCATTTCTTTGGCATGCCAATGAACTCTAGCCAACTCTAGTTCATTTTTCTTGCTAATGTCGGCCAAATCATGGGCAACCAATACCACAACCAAAATTTTGGCTACCCAATGCTTTGATGGGGCAACCTTGGGCACAAACCAAACATACCGTTGGTCGTGACACAGCACAAACGCCACCCTCGGCACACTGAAACCGACCGTGTCTATCGACGATATGAGCGTGTCGCTCACCGCGGTCGCCGTGTACAGAGGCGGTGCTGGAGCTGCACCCCGTTGTTGGCCCCAACGACCCACATGAACAGTTGTCGGTGGCGAGGAGGTCGTGGGCCAGCTCCTCCATTGGACTAGTCTGCGCTACGTCGTCCCGACGAGTGTGCCCCATATGTCGGTTTCCCTGTTTTCCCGGCCATATTCGAGCGTCAGTGCTCCGCGTTGCGCATTAGGCCTTTCACTATGTAGGCCAAGCGAGACAACTTATTGTTTATTTGAGCCGTTCAAGTGTAATCATGTGGTGTTTGCTTATTTCTCATTCCTCTCCAACCCTCTTCTCCATCGATCATGTCACCCTTCAGTCGAGTCCATCCTCCCGCATGCCTCATTTGAACATTCCGCCGAGTATCATTCACATGTACCCACCCTAGTCCTCTTTCAATAGATCTCCGGACCCCGAGATGCAATCGAGAGGGAACGAGTGGGGGCATGTGATACCTAAGGCAGATTCAAAATTTTGAACCGGTGATCATAGCATCCGTAAATCATATATAAAGGGTATTCAATGTTCGTTTCGTTTTTGAACGTACAATATACTCCCTCCTATCCTTTCTACTTTACATATAAGTTGTGTAGTCAAAGTATCTCTACTATGATAAAAAAGGTATCAACATTCAACAACGTCCAATCAATATTGTTAGATTCGTACGTACTCCTAGATTTGTACTAGATATGGTTTCCGATTTGACTATTGACACGATTAATAGTACTCCTTTCACATAGGTGAGTAAGTCATCTTAGGCTATGCACCGTGACCAAGGAGGAGGGGAAAACGAGAGACATTAATGTTTATTTGCTAATTAATAGTATTGCATGCAATGAACTAACCACTGCATGTCATGTTTGATAGTCTCAGGTCACTAAAAGCATGCGAACCCTCATCTCTTATTGGTTCATATGTCAAGAAAAAAGAAACGAGGTAGAAGTTAATGCACCGCGCCTATGTGTTTTGGGATTATTTGGTTTTCGTAAGATGACTTACACACCTAGACGGAGGGAGTACATGAGATGTATAATGTGAAAATTATATCATTGGAAACTCCTTTCACATACGAAATTGACCATATGCTTTGTGTAAGTTGCATGTCATATATTATTACTCTAACATTTGGTCAAAGTTAGCCTCGAAAAACGCATTAGACCCTGTATGCTTTGTGTAAGTTGCATGTCATATATTATTACTCTAACATTTGTGTAAGTTGCATGTCATATATTAGTACTCTAACATTTGGTCAAAGTAGTATAGTGGAAGTGGATCCTATGATGTAGGTATCCCTACCTTACCCTCCCTTTTGGTCACTTACTGCCAGACCCCATGCTTGCTAGGCCCCTCATGTCAGTTACTCAATGGGTTCGGCCACGTCAGGGGATCCTCATCCGTAGTATACTCCCTCTGTTTTTATTTACTCCGCATAAACCAGAGGGAGTCGTGGTATAATAAATGACGCGGGCGGGGGAGGGGGAGAGACGTCGGTTTGCTCTCAACCGCGGTCCCACAAGCGAGCGAAAACGCAAGACGAAGCGCGTTCAATTCGGTGAGCGACATGGAGGGTCCAGCGTGCCGGGCTGCAATGCGAACGCGACAAGAGCGATGTACTGTCAAAACCAATTGACCGGTCGTCACCGGAACCACTATTTACACCAGACACTGCCCTAAAACCACACACAATCTCCAGCCACTGCCCTAAAACCACACCAAATCTCCAGCCCATTCCCCCACCTTTCGATCCCCTAGCCCACATCAAGCGTCCCCTAGTTCGCCGGAAAGCCATGTTGCGCCGCAAGATCACTTACTACAAGATGCTGACGCCGGAGCGCCGTGCAGAAATCGCGGCGGCGGTCGGCGCCACAGACCTTCGTTCCCAAGCTCGCTTTGCGGCGGGCCAATCCCCGAGTTCTCTGGAGCCAAGCTACGAGAAGGAGTAAGCCGATCCAATGTTCACTGCAGAGGTCGCGGCGCAAAAGGCCCCCGATGGGTATGAGACGATGGACGTCGACTTCGTGCCGGCGTCCGAGTCCCCCATGGTGCAGGCGGACCAACGGTTCAACATGGCGATACTAAAGGAGGACCGGGAGGCAGAGGCTCAACTCGACGCGGAGCGCGCGCATGCCGCTGCCACCGAGGCTCTCCTGCAGGCGGAACTGAATGTTGTGGATGTGAACCGGGCGGCGGAGGCTCAACTTGAGGCGGAGCGCGCGGATGCCGCTGCCATCGAGGCCCTCCTGCATGCGGAACCAGACGTCCTGGACATGAACCGGGCTGCAGAGGCTCGACTCGACGCAGAGCGCGCGGATGCCGCTCTCCGACGCCCTCCTGTGGGCGGAACCGAAAGTCCTGGAGTTGAACCGGGCGGCGGAGGCTCGACTCGACGCGGAGCGCGCAGATGCTGCTCTCATCGACGCCCTCCTGCAGGCGGAACCAGAAGTCGTGGACTTGAACCGGGCGTTGGAGGCTCGACTCGATGCGGAGCGCGTGGATGCCGCTGCCATCGAGGCCCTCCTGCAGGCGGAACCGGACGTCCTCGACTTGAACCGGGCTGTGCTCTCGTCCGTGCAAAGCGCCCGCACGCTCCGCTTGAACGAGTAGCTGGAGGCCGAGGACAACCACGGTGCAGAGAGACACGTCGGTAGCGACGGCTGGTTCGCGCCGGCAGCCAAAGACTACGAGGCCGTCTCTTTCCGCGAGCAGTGATAGTTTTTCTTTATGTTGTTGTTTTTATTATTATGGATCTTTTGCTGTGTAAAAACATACTATTTGTTATGCAAGTCGCCTGACTTGGGTCAGTCTACCATTTCAGGTGGTTTGATGAATATCCTATGTCTCCTAACCCTTCTTTCCTTCTTCCTCACCTCTTCTTCTTCCCCAACAGACCACCGCACGGGCCGTACGGATACTCCGGTTGGATAAACATACTCTATGAACAAAAGTTATGTGTCAGCGATAGGATGACTGAGTTTGGTTTGTTCACATGCGACAGCACGTGTCAGTGAGGGTGCATTCCCATGGTTGGGTTTGCAGCATGCAGGAGCGACTGTGTGAGGGTGCGGTGCGACCGCAGCGTGCAGGAGCGACCGTGTGAGGGTGCGGTGCAACCGCGACAGCCGTGCGCAAGTGTACCTCCTTCTCATTTTGACAACTTTAGGCAAGCTTGGCAAAAATGTGTGGCGAAGTTTGGCAATGCAAGGCCTAGACCCAAACAGGATAAGTACGTACGTACTAGGAGTACTAGTGTTAAAAAAGAAAGGCGAGGTTTTCCTTCGATACAAATCCTCATTTCACGTGTCAATTAATGCGTATTTTTTTCTCGAAAGACCAAAGAGCTAACCATCTCACTCCTCATCGCTTGATTAATGCAGTGCCATGCAAACGAACCTTCTCACTTCCGCTTGCATGCAGGGGATATTAATGCCTTGGTTGCTAACCCCATCAATTTTGCCTCAATTAGTGTTAGTGGCCCTTTGCAAATTGTAATTTTGATATACTGGCCTTGTGTACAAAAAAATGGAGGTAGTAACTATATTTGAATTCCTTGGCCATTGCGGTGACGTCGACGACTTTTTTTTTGTGGTTTGGCGAAGTGCGTTCAACGGAGAACACCATTGAGCGAGACCACGTTAAGTCGTTCGCAAGTGTCGCCTGCAAGCCGAGACAACCGCCTTATTTGCATCCAGGAAGTCCTTTACTAGTACTACTACTAGGAGTACTAGTGCAGTCAGATGGTTTCTCGAAGAAGACGATGGAGAAGCGGAGTCAGCGAAGAGTGAAATGATAGTTGCTTCGTCCATGCTTTGTGATTTGACGCTTCACTACTTTGTGATTTGTGATAGAAGGGACAGGGGAGTAGACTCTGTGCTCTATACTGTAGTACTCCTACATGCGTCAAAGCATGGGAGAAAGAGGAGAGACGTTGCATTTTTCTATTACTTTAATCAATCAATCAGGGAGCTTTATTCCCATCTTTTTGGCTTTGGCAACACCGTCCACAATGGTTCCCACGATGCCAAAAGCTATTTTCACATTTGGCTACAAATTGTGGATTCCCTTAACCGTACCACTTGGTTTTGCTCCTGTGTGCTATCTATACAAATCTCAATTATATTGATCTAAAAAATTATAGAATCAAAGATTAGTAAAAAGGAGGTAATTTTGCCTCGCGGATGGCGGGGGAGGTTTCTTATTTTCGGAGGACGTTGTCCTGGAGGTTTGCTAACATGCGGTCCCACGTGTCAGTGCTTTACCAAGCTGATCTGCATCCCACATGAGGCAGAACAACGGCAGAAGCAACACGTGGTTAAGTTGAAGAAGATGAGGGAGAAGCGGATTCAGCAACGAGTGAAATGATGGTTGCTTCGTCCCTCCAACTTCTTTTTTAGCATTATTACTTTGTCCCTCTAACTTAACTGCGGGAAAGGTGCAGCTTTGTGATTTGATGCCCCCATTGCTCATTACTACGCCGGCGCCATGACCGGGGTGCTTCACCCCAGCTGCTCTGCACTGTACTCCGGTATGGCACGTGGACCTGGTATCTTGATGTCCCACATGTCGGTGAAAGGGAGTAGAAGATTTATGAAAGCGAGCACTCCACTCTTACGACGGAGGAGTAGACGACACGACGGCCCAGTGAACTGTCACTTGTACTATATAGTACTATAGTTTTGCTGTTTCGCACCATCCATCGATACAAACCCGATTAAATAGGAAAGGGCGGGATTTTTCCCGCGCAGTAGATGATACTGGCCATACATTTCAAAGGCAATTTTAATGTATGCAAACTGAATAATTATAAGTAACAATATGATATCTAGTAAAACTAAAAACACATATGATTTATTGTGTTAGAGTGTAGTAGTAGTGATGTATTGCATAGTTGTTAGATGTAACATGCGAGAACATGTAGAGATGTAGTTTTGGAGGGCCTACAGAGAGAAAAGTATAATACGGTGACCGAACTTCAGAATAAGATGATTACGGTCACTATATATGTTTTGTGGTGATTATCCAGTCACTTCCTCATAGTTCAGCATCGGATTGCACTCTGTTGACCGGACAAATAGTTTGTGTGGCGTCATGTTGACTAGTTAAATTGACCATGCTCCTTGTGGGTCCCACCTGTCAGTTCGCATTGGGAAAAGGTTAGATAAACACAAATTTACACAGGCGCGACAAGGCTCCAACCCATGCGCGGGAATCACCTGGTTGTGTATGTGTCTGTCAGGGCCTGATGTGTGCGCATGCACGTGTAGGTTGAGCACTTGAGCGTGAGAGTGTGTGTTGGTCGTGTGGTGTACTGGTGTGTGCATGCATGCGTGCTTGTGTGCGTGTGAGTGTTGCGTGCGTGCGTGGGTGCTTGTGTACGTGTGAGTGTTGCGTGCGTGCGTGGGTGCATGTGTTTGTGTGAGTGTTGCATGGATGGAGTTCATGTGCATGCGTGCGTGTGTGTATAATCACCACACCAGCTCCTGTATGTTAAAACAGACGGCTTACCATACCAATACAAGGCCACCTTGTCTGCTGTGCCCGCGGTCATGACTTTACACTACCGTCAAAATATTTTTTTGTCGTGTGTTTTCATTCTTACTAGCAAGATGCCCGTGCGTTGCACGTAACATCAACATGCATTTGTATGACTTGTTTATCTTGTGAGAGAAAAGGATGAACGAGGGAAGGCCTTATTTGCAACTGTGGAGAGGTGTGTGGGTACCTTTTTGCAAAATTGCCATAGTTTCTTTCCTATCCGTCAGATATAAATCGGATGGCCTATATTGCAGGATGGCAGGCACACCATCATCACCAACTCTGTTTTTTATGAGAGTGTATTTTATGTATTTTATAGTAGTGTAGATGTAGAGTAGATACAAGTCGACAGGTGGGCACGATGTTAGTGAGATAATGTGATGCAACACTAGAGGTGCCACATGGAGCGTTCAACTTGTCAACTAGTCATGTCATGAGCAAATACAAAGTAGTACGGTGAGCCCGTGACTGTATAATAACCACTAAACGTAAACGGTGACCGTAATGAGTGGATTATGAAGTCCAATGTATGTATCGTGCTTTTTCTTCAAACACAATGATCGTCATTGCATATATCGCGAGAGAAAGATGAAACACGCGTGAATTTTCTGGGGGCTTACTTTTAGAGGACCTGGAGATAGTTTTGTGTGCATACGTGAAAGGGGCGTACATGGGGGTATGCGATGGAGAGAGAGATGCTCTTTGTTTCTCTTTATTATGACTAACTTTGTATATAGTATAAAAAAATACAAATTCACAGTGCAGAATAAATATCATTATGGGCACAATGCAATGCAAATTAGCGTTCGTACTCCTCCATATAACTTTGTATTGTTGTATATATGTAGAAACTCTAAAATAATTTTTTGGCCACACTTTATTCAAAAGGAATGTTGTATGTGAAGTAAACGTGAAGAGAGGGCTTTTTAGATCAATTGGGTATGTGATGTAACATGTGTGAATGTGTAGTTGATGCATTTGGCGGGGCCTAGAGAGGTATGTGTGTGTATTACGTATTCGAGAGAGGCATGGATAGAGGGGCCGACGGGCGGGGGGGGGGCGTGGGAGAGATAGCACGAGAAAGGAGGGTGGTCTAGAGGGAGAGAGACGAATATGACGTCACGACAAGAGATTCCATTCCTTTGAGTGTGTATATGCAAGGGGGAGGGAATAGAGGCACCAGGAGAAATTTTCTGTGTGTGTGGTGTTTGTGTTGGTATGTGTGGGAGTGAGAAGATAATGAGACGTGGGGGCAGAGGGTGTGTCACCGCGTGAGGTCCGGTGGGTCGAGGTGAGGCCCTTCGTTCGGTTCCGTCCTGCGCCACATTGGTCGGCCCATGACACATTTAGGAAGACCCCTGGATGACTAGTCGTACAAGACAAAGATAGCAGAATTGTGAAGGACTCTGTGTCCACTGACAAAGCCGGCTAGGATTTGTAACCCTAGGTTCTCGGACTAAGGAAACCCCTTTATCTCTAATATTACTATTCATCCAACCTAACTTTAAGGGGCATCCTACAGAATGCTCTGCTAGAATCATACTCGTCGATTAGGAAGAGAGGTGTGAGATAATGCATGAGAGACAGGCGTAAAGATAATGTGTGTACATCAGACACGTAGGCAGGTCCATGTATATAGAAAGGGTCGATGAGGATTGTGCGTGTGTATTTTTGCGAGAGGAAGAGTGCTTGTGATAAAGATTAGTGAAAACAGTTGTAAATGGTTACGAGAGGGAGGGAGGGTTATATCTAGAGAATGTGTGCGAGAAAGACACCTCGGGAGAGAGTGTGTGAGCATGTGTGAGAGACCACCGATGGAGAGCGAAACTACACATAAAAGACTACTCTACACATTGATTAAAGATATAAATTGTATCCAAATATTAGGATGGGACCATGATATTTGCAATTCGCGCAAGGAGCGGTCATTGATCCATCAGACATCTTGATTCTATCGAATTTGAGCATGTCTATGTTATTATTCGACACAATTGATCCACATAGTTAGTATTTTGAACTACAGACAATGCATCGCTTTAGTAATCGAATATAAACGTGAGTATAGTTCATGTGTGTGTAAAGCACATTATACATACGAAAGTTACACAATGGACATTTATAAATAGCTACCTATGAACTAGCATACATTTGAATTCAACCTAAGGTGGTTTAAAAAAATTGAATTCAACATGAAATCCATTCAACTATTTGAATTTGAAATCATGGCATTTGTAAACCATATCTAAACTATGGGGGTACCAATCTTTGCTCTGATTTTGTACATAATAGCATATGTAGTCGTGTACAAAATAGATTCAAATTTAGCTCCTACATTCCAAAATAATCGTAGTTATAGGATTTTCAAGTGTCAAAATTTCAAAAGGAAGCGGATAATTTAATGAGATTTTCCAACATACAAGGTCAAATATAACGTTGTCTATTTAGGTCAATCCTCATAGTTCAAGAGTACTCTAAACGTGAATGCTTGTGTTTCAAAATTTCGAACGAAGTGCCAAAAGAGCCTCTACTCGCCCGAAACCGCATGAGACCAATGTTTGGTAGTACAAGGAAATTACTTTTCTAATAACTCTGACCTGTGAAACCTACCGGCCCGACATCCAAAGGTCTAAACCAGGGTAGGTTTGTAGCTTCATCTAGACGCCACGTAACCGCCTCTGAAAAACATTCATACACAATGGCCGCCTAAGCACACATGCACGCGGCCGAAATCGCTCCCGCCCACTATTTGGGACACCTGGGATTACCATCCTACCCCTACCCGCAGTAAGTCCGAAATTTAAGAGGGGGGCAAAGTTTGTACTTTCCCCAAATTTCAAACAAGCGCGTCCCATCTTCTGTTCAAAAAAGCCAAAAACAAGCGCGTCCCAGACCGAAACATGGTTTTCCCCCACCCGTCCGATTCCCCATTCGTACTCCATGGGCGCCAAAACTACCTCTCCACCAGCCGCGAAACCCTGGCGTCCTCCATCCGCCATCCCATCCCACCCATCAACCGCTGCCCTCCTCCATCAGACTGGAGCCGATACCCCGACGTCGTCGTCCACCTCAACCTCAACCGCAACGCCCTCCACGGCTAGTAGTTGAAGCCGAGGCCGAGCCATCCGTACCCGAGCCAGTTCAACCACGCCGTCCTGCGCCTCACCGCTGCCGCTCCAACTTCGCCACCCTCCACCGCACCGGAGCTGTTCCTGCTACGCCGTCCTTCGCCGCCTCGGATCTGCTTCCCCTCCGCCGACATACAACCACGGCAATACAGTCAACAATTTGGCCATGGGTTCGTCCAAGCCTGCACCCTCCAGAACATCAGTTTCCCCGGTAAAAACAAGAAGATCGGCGGGACATGTGGAGGTGACCACACCAGCAACCGAAGAAGGTACTCCTCTTCCCTTATTCGTGCAAATCTTACATCTCTGCTTGCACGGTATTCATCCCACAGAAGGCAGTAGTTGACCGCTTCTTCTTGATACTAGATGTTCCAAGTAACTCGCGATGCACAAGGTTTCTCCTCATATACTATTTCACCTTAGCTAGAGGTTCGTCGCCCCCCCCCTGAATTTCAATTTCTGGCCAGTTGATTCCCAATTAACGGAAGCATTCCCAGGCGTAACAGGCGCTAGTATGACTATTACGCCGGGGAAGCAGCGCCTTGGTGTTTATCTTAGGGGCGTCTGCGGCCTAGAGCTACTGGCGCCCGATCTGGAGGTCGGCGGGGATTAAAGGGATGGCTTGGGGGCGCTGTCGTGGTTCTAAGTCTGATAGTAGTGTAGGGGGGTAGGAATGGAGAGGTAAGATCCTAGCTATGGAGTAGTTGTATACGCAAGATGTTTACGAGTTCAGGCCCTTCTCGGAGGAAGTAACAG
Source organism: Triticum timopheevii (assembly GCA_963921465.1). Classification (NCBI taxonomy): domain Eukaryota; kingdom Viridiplantae; phylum Streptophyta; class Magnoliopsida; order Poales; family Poaceae; genus Triticum; species Triticum timopheevii. The sequence goes on along the minus strand of OY997274.1, from coordinate 440,954,660 downwards.
CCCTACGTCTCGGAGCCCGGAGGCGGTCGACTGGATTATGTGTGTATGAGTTACAGGGGTGCCAACCCTTTACACTGAGGAGGGGGGTGGCTTATATAGAGTCCGCCAGACCCCTCCAGCCCTCAGTTATGTAGGGTTTAAGGTACATTAAGATCGGGCATTACTGGTAACGCCACAAATAAAGTGCTATGATGACCATAAAAGCTACTTAATCACCGACCGTTTGCATGCAGAGCGACTTTAGATCTCCTGGCTGTCGAGTGGTTGGCTTCATGGTCGAGTGTCTTCGAGTCCGTCGAGTGGAACACTTCTGAGTCGATTGGAAGGTGGTTTCTTCTAGAGATGTCCTTGGGGAGGGTAGTTTGGACAGGTCCATGACCCTACCCTAGGTACATAGCTTCATCATTAGCCCCCGAATGGATCGAGGTTTGAGTGGGGAAGGAGTTGAGAACTCTTCCGACCCATTTTTCGTGCTATGAGTATATCTCGTTCCGGATCCATGAATCTAAGTAATGACACCAACTTCTTTTTCAGTCGCCTTGATCCATTCTTGGTATTAGTCGAGTGAGTTTCTTTACTTGAAAAGCTCCTAGTGACGGTGTGGAGGAGATCCTCCGTCTGACAAGGTGTTCTGCTGCTCGCGGATTTCACGAGATTCGAATTTTGGGAATCGCGCGGGGCGGAGGAGGCCGCAGTAATCGGAATGGATAGGGCGGAGCCGCCTCGATCTCCGTGCGACCTTTTTCGCCACGTATCGCACACGCGACTGTTGCCGTATTTGACAGGATCGCCTGGGCCTACCGGTCAGTCACTCGGAAGCAACTCCATATAAGCCACCGGCCCAGGGCTTTTGAACAGTGCGCCTTCATTTTTCCCCTTTCTTCTCGAATTCCTCCGCCACCTCTCCTTTCATCCCGGTGCCGTCGGTCTGTTGGAGATTCGTCTATGGCTATGGTGAAGGAGAAGACGGCGGCCCTGGAATGCGCGAAAAAAGCAACAGCGCAGGCGAAGGCGAAGAAGTCCGGTCGGGGCAGATCTTCCTCGAGGTCTGCCTTGCCGCCGGGCTGGATCCAGGGCGATTAGATGCCCTCGGCGATTCGTCAGGACGACATTGATGACCTGATCGAGGGGGGATTCATTCCTCACAAATCAGCGCGCCTCCCGAGGAACGAGATTGAGCCGCAGCCTCGCGAGGGTGAGTGTGTCCTTATTGCCACTCACGTCGACCGCGGATTCTCCCTACCCCCTCATCCTTTTTTCTGGAGTTTCTTGAACTTTTTCGGAGCGCAATTCCATCACTTTACTCCAAATTTCATCGTGTATCTTGCTGCCTTCGTGTCTTTGTGCGAGAATTTCTTGGGTTGCCGTCCTCATTGGGGCCTCTTCAAGCACATTTCACTGGACGTTCTCAGTCGGTTAAGAAAGCCAAGTCGAGTGACGATAAGACGCAAGTGATTCAGATGTGCGGGGGTCTTGGGATCCAGATGAGAAGCAAAAGTTCTTTTCCAGCTATGATTCTTCCTGATTTAGTCCGCGGGTGGCAGTCGACCTGGTTCTACTGCAGAGACCAGCCGACTCCAGGACAGGCGACGGGTCTTCCCCCTTTCTCCCTGAACCGAGTAAAAAAACCTTCCTCTCTGAAAGTGACACCGGAAGAGAAGGCACAAGTCAAAGTGTTGGTTGGTCGAGTGGTTCAGCTTGTCCGCGACGGGGTGACTGGTATGGATTTGCTAGAGGTCTTCCTCCGGAGACGTATCCAACTGCTTCAAGCTCGTGACCATCCGATGTGGATGTATTCGGGTCTCGATGACACCACTCGGATTCACCCGGAGGAGGTCGACGAGGCCACGTTGGAGGGGTGGTTGTCAAGTATCACAGGGAACAAAGACAACCCCCGAGGAGCCAGGAGGATTCCTCCACTCGACCAATCATACGAAGTAGACCAGGTCCAATTCTACATCTGTGACTGTGACCTTGCTTTCTTCATTCTGTTTGCTTAAAATCAATCAACTGACTTTTGTCTTGTTTGTTGTCTTCTAGGCCATTACTGAGATGTACTCGTTGCCCAACGGGGTGCAAGAACAGGCCGAGGAGGGAGAGGCGAGCGGAGGTGAAAGTGAGGAGGAGTGGCAATCTGATGGTGAGCGGGAAGAGGATGACGATGGCTCCAGTTGAGAGGAGGAGGAGGAAGTCGATCCTCCTCGCACAGAAAGGTGATCCAAGCTCACCCACGACCCCATGCACAGAAAGGTGATCCAAGCGTGGCAAAGCGACTGCGCCTGTTGGGCAGTCGTCAAAACGCCCTCGGACAGCTTCTCCGGCGCCAACTGAAAAAGCGCCGAAGCATCCACGAGCGGCGTCATCAAAGCCGCCGAAGGCCTTGCCCAAGATGAGAATGAGCATTCCCACCATTTCCGGGTAACAGCAGAACTTGTGTTTTCTTGTGTAGCATGGACAGACTCTTGGTCGACTCATTGACTAACCGACTGGTTTCTGAAATCTGCAGTGCTGCTACCTCTGAGACCTCCGCCAGGAACAAAGACCAGGAAATGGAAGACGCTGTCACCTCCAACCTTGGTACGATCTCTGTAGTTTCACTTTTGGTCGATTAGATTTTCGTTTTTAACTTTGGATTTTTTCTGTAGCTCCTCCTCATGTCATTGATCTCCCTGATGATGACGACGAGGCGCCGCTGAGGCCGAGGAGGAATAGAAAGGCGCCGGCTAGCAAGACTACTCAGATTGCATCAGTGCCTGAGACATCGGTTCAGGACGGTGGCAATATCACTCGGACTTCCGTGTCCTTCGCTGTGCCGCTGACGAGTGTTTGGCCTTCATCATCGACTGTTGACCCGCCCTCCCTTTTCTCTACACACCACGTCCCAGAGGACCAAGTGGGTGCTGCTAAGGAGGCTATACGCCAGACGGGGATCATGATGGAGCAGTTGAAGGCAGTCCGGGAAGCCAGCCAAGCGGCCTATGATGCTAGCTCAGCTCTTTAGAGCAACATCCAGGTTAGTTGGTCACCGCTTGTTCTGTTAGGATATGCTATTTGAAGACTCTCTTTCCGAAGATCTTTGTATCTGTACACCCACTGGGTGTGTCGATTGAATTTTTGGATTGGTGGGGGCATGCTGAGTGCACCCACTGGGTGTAGTCCCCGAGACTATGGTGGACTGCTGGCAGTCGACTGTAGTCTTTGTATTTTGAGTTTCTTCACTCTAATTTCTTCGCTCGGTCTGGTCGGACCATGTCGAATGGAATCTTGGAACCAGTGGGGGCACGCTGAGTGCACCCACTGGGTGTGGTCCCTGAGACCATGGTCGACTGCTGGCAGTCGACTAAGGTCTGAAGAACCTGTGTTTTTTTGGTAGATCATGATGAGACCATAGCTGACTGCTGGCAGTTAGCTATGGTTTAAGATCATAACCTCTTTATCTCTTTCGGTCGACTGATCGGACCAAGTCGGTAGAACCAGTGGGGGCACGCTGAGTGCACCCACTAGGTGTAGTCCCCGAAACTACAATTGAATATTTTGATTCGCCTGTAGTCACTCGGAAGCAACCTATCTTTGATGTCTGTAGACTGACCCTTCGCAGAAATCCTGCGAGCTTGTGGCTCGCTATACTGAATTGGAAAACAAACAGATCCAGCTCAACCTTGACTTGACGCTTGCTCAGGAGAACTTTCAGAAGGCGAGAGATGAAGCAAAAGGTATGGCTGGTGAGAACTTGACGACTGTCTTTATCTTTCTGTCCATTCCTGATTCTGATCTCATTGTCATTTTGCAGATAAAATGGAGGAGGCTCTGAAGAAGAAGGACCATGACCTTGCTGAGGTGCAGAAGGCGGCTTTGGACAAAACGAAGCTTGCAGAAGAAAAACAGGCTTCAGTCGGTAAACTTGAAGAGGAGAACGCCAATCTGAAAGCTGCTCTCGATGCGGCCAACAAGGAGGTCAGCCTTCTGAAGAATGATAAGATAGCTCTGAATGACAAGGCTAGTGAACTGGTGGGGAAGAGGAACGATCTGGAGGCTTATCTAGGAGGGCTCGCCAAGAAGTTATTCATCATGCTTGAGGGTAATCTCTCCTACCCGACTGACATGTTATCATCGACTCATCGTAGAACTGCTGGTTTATCTTTGAATTGTGTTTACAGAATTCTGCCAAAACTTCATGGAGGAGACCAGTCGAGTGGAGACAAGCTTGGACCCCATTAACTCTCTTGTGAAGGATGAAGCTTCTATGAACATGCTCCGACTGGATTCTCGTGTTGCTGGTGTGGTCAACTACCTTACTCGACTGAAGGTTGCGGCGTCGCGAATTGACACGACACTCTAGCCAGGAGAGACACTTCAAAATGACCTCGAGTCTCTAATGACTCGACTGAATGAGTTCCAGGTCGAGTGCAAGAATGGAAGAAGTCTTCCGCCAAGTGCGGTGCTGACGTCGCTCTGTCCCTGCTCCGTGTTCACTTCAAGGATGCGCGAGAGGAAAAGCTGGCGTCCATCAAAGTTGCCAATACCAAGAAGCATGACTTCCAATCTTTCATGGAGACCTTCATTGCTGCTACCACTCGGATCGCTGACGGAATTGACTTGGATCAGTTTGTCGCACACTCCAGTCCTCCACCTGAGGAGTAAGGAAAACTTCTATGCTTCGCCTTAAATTTGCCTCGGAATGCCGAGTGGTTTTGTAACCGATAAACTTTTACAGGCTTGACGCCTGAGCACTTCTGAATCCGTAGGATGTTATCTGAACTTGGCTTATCGTTGAACATGCTTGCATTTGCCTTCAAGCGAACTTTGTTCTTCACTCGGAATATACTTTAGTGCTTGAGACGCAACTCTGAGGTGGAAAATCCAGTCGACCTGCACTTCACCATTCTTGCATGTAGGGATGGAGCACAGATTGCAGTCGACCTGCGTCCTTGCGGATCGGGATGGAGCGCACATTGTACTTGTGGCGCAGCTCCGAAGGAGAAGGTAGCAGTCGACCTGCACCTCGTTGTCCTTGCAGATCGGAATGGAGCACACGTTATACTTGTGGCGCAGCTCCGAAGGAGAAGGTGACAGTCGACCTGCACCTTGTCGTCCTTGCCGATCGGAATGGAGCGCATGTTGTATTTCTGGCGCAGCTCCGAAGGTGAAGGTAACAGTCGACCTGCACCTCGTCGTCCTTGCGGATCGGAATGGAGCGCACATTGTATTTGTGGCGCAGCTCCGAAGGTGAAGGTAGCAGTCGACCTGCACCTCGTCGTCCTTGCGGGTCAGAATGGAGGGCACGTTGTATTTGTGGCACATCTCCTAAGGAGAAGGTAGCAGTCGACCTGCACCTTGTCGTCCTTATGGATCGGAATGGAGCGCATGTTGTATTTGTGGCGCACCTCCGAAGGAGAAGGTAGCAGTCGACCTGCACCTCGTCGTCCTTGCGGATCGGAATGGATTTCATACTTAGGCGAGTACTTGGACTGCAGCTAAGCCCCTGAGTGGGAGGGTTTCTCCCCACTCGGTAAGATTTTTAAATACTTAGGCGAGTACTAGACTGCAGCTAAGCCCCCGAGTGGAAGGGTTGCTGAGGGAGTCCTGGATTAGGGGGTGTCCGGATGGCCGGACTATAACTTTTGGCCGGACTCCTGGACTATGAAGATACAAGATTGAAGACTTCGTCCCGTGTCCAGATGGGACTTTCCTTGGCGTGGAAGGCAAGCTTGGCGATACGGATATGTAGATCTCCTACATTGTAACCGACACTGTGTAACCCTAACCCTCTTCGGTGCCTATATAAATCGGAGGGTTTTAGTCCGTAGGACGAACAACAATCATACCATAGGCTAGCTTCTAGGGTTTAGCGTCTCTGATCTCGTGGTAGATCTACTCCTGTACTACCCATATCATCAATATCAATCAAGCAGGAGTAGGGTTTTACCTCCATCGAGAGGGCCCAAACCTGGGTAAAAACATCATGTCCCTTGTCTCCTGTTACCATCCGCCTAGACGCACAGTTCGGGACCCCCTACCCGAGATCCGCGGGTTTTGACACCGACATTGCTGCTTTCATTGAGAGTTCCTCTGTGTCGTCATCTTTAGGCCCGATGGCTCCTCCGATCATCAACAACGATGCGGTCCAGGGTGAGACTTTTCTCCCCAGACAGATCTTCGTATTCGGCGGCTTTCCACTGCGGGCCAATTCGCTTGGCCATCCGGAGCAGATTGAAAGCTACGCCCCTGGCCATCAGGTCAGATTTGGAAGTTTGAACTACACGGCTGACGTCCGCGGAGACCTGATCTTCGACGGGTTCGAGTCACAGCCAAGCGTGCCGCACTGTCACGATGGGCATGATCTAGCTCTGCCGCCGAATAGTGCCCTGGAAGCCGCACCAGTGTCCGCTTCAACCCTTAGCTCGGAGCCGACTGCGCCGATCGAGGACGGGTGGCTGGACACCGCCTCGGGGGCTGCTATCTCTACGGCGATTGAGCCGAACACCAACCCTGTCCTTTGCGAAGCTCATGACTCCAAGGTGCCGGACTCCTCTCCGAACTCCGAGCCTTCATCGCCCCTGCCAATCGAATCCGATTGGGCGCCGATCATAGAGTTCACCACCACGGACATCTTTCAACACTCGCCCTTTGGCGACATCCTGAATTTACTGAAGTCTCTCTCTTTATCAGGAGAGCCCTGGACAGACTATGGTCAGCAAGGTTGGGATGCGGACGACGAAGAAATTCAAAGCCCACCCACCACCCACTTCGTAGCCACTGTCGAAAGTTTAAACAACGTGCTCGATTTCGACTCCGAAGACATCGACAGTATGGACGACGATGTATGAGATAAGCATGAACCAGCACCTATAAGGCACTGGACAGCCACCTCATCTCACGATGTATACATGGTGGATACACCTAAAGGAAGCGACGACGAACAACGGGACACCATGAGGGATCATTCGCTCGAAAAGCAGTCAAAACCGCGACGTAAGCGCCGCTCAAAATCCCACCTCGACAAAGACAGTAGCCCTACATACCCAACCTTAGAGCTGGGCGAACTGGTGGACGACGAACATGCCATAGAGCAACCATCTGAACAGGACAACCTGGCTAAACAATCCTTCCCCGGCAAAGATAACAGTCCGGACGATCTCACGCCAGACAAGTTGCTGGAGTAGAAGAACCTCCACAAAAGGCTCATCGCCACTGCGCGTAGCCTGAAATGGAAGCTCAAAACAGCGGAAGATGCGCTCAAGATCAGATGGAGCAAAGTACTCAACACCGCAGACAAATACGGCGATAGTCGCCGAACAAAGAGGAACCCAAAGCGAAAACTACTGCCCAAATTTGATGAGGAGGCCGTAGAGCCCCCACAATCAAAGAACAAAGAGACCACCCAGTCGGATAGACAACCCCATGGCAAACATAGAGCGGCAAACGGCGCCGCACACAAGCCGGCATGCAATCCACACACGGATTTGCATCAAAAAGATGGCCCAATTAGATCTATCTACGGGCCAAGAAAGCAAGCCCTAGTAAGCAATGCAACACATCAAATATCCGAATATTATGGTACACCCAAATATAGTGGTGCCGCACACCCCCTATGTTTCACTGATGAGGTCCTGGATTATGAATTTCCAGCAGGATTCAAGCTCATAAACATAGAGGCGTACGACGGAACAACAGACCCTGGAGTATGGATTGAGGATTACATCCTCCACATACACATGGCTAGAGGAGATGACCTCCATGCCATAAAATACTTACACCTCAAGCTCAAAGGGCCAGCCCGGCATTGGGTCAAAAGCCTCCCCGAAAACACCATTGGAAGTTGGGAAGAGCTCGAGGATGCTTTTCGGGCAAATTTTCAAGGGACCTATGTCCGACCTCCGGATGCAGATGATTTAAGTCACATAACTAAACAACCCGGAGAGTCAGCCCGAAAATTCTGGAACAGATTCCTTACTAAAAAAATCAAATAGTTGACTATCCGGACGCCGAAGCCTTAGCAGCTTTCAAACATAACGTCCAAGACGAATGGCTCGCCAGACACCGTGGCCATGAAAGGCCAAGAACAATGGTCGCATTAACAAGCCTCATGACCCGCTTTTGCGTGGGAGAGGATAGCTGGATGGCAAGATGCAGTACTAGCGACCCAAGTACATCTGAAGTCAGGGATGGAAACGAGAAACCGCGATGAAGCAAGCACCAGCGCCGGACCAAGGGAAACAGCCCGAAGAGCACGGCAGTCAACACCGGATTCAAAAGCTCATGGCAGGATCATAAAAAACTGCCCCTTAAGGATAACAAGGACGAGCTATCTAACTTAAACAAAATCTTGGACAAGATATGCAAATCCAAAGTACTCCCGGGAAGCCTGCAAACCATACCCACAGAGATTGTTGGGTTATCAAGCAGTCCGGCAAACTCAACGCCGAACACAAGGGGCTCGACACGACGATGACGAACCCCACAAGCAGAGCACCGGAAAACAAAAGAATTTCCCACAAGAAGTCAAAACAGTAAACTCACTTTAGGTGACAAAAGGGAAAACAGAATGGCGCCCATAGATATACGCGCCATACGGCCTATCCCAGAGGAGTCGCGCCACTGGTCGTTAAAACCAATCACCTTCAACCATCGGGATTACTCTAGAAGTATCCGGAATGCACGATGGACTACCTTGATATTAGATCCGATAATCGACAGACTCCAATTTACACAAGTCCTAATGGACTGCGGCAATGATCTAAACCTACTATATCAGGACACAATCCGCACAATGGGGATAGACCCAACCAAAATTCGCCATAGCAACACTTCCTTTCAAGGGGTAATGCTAGGCTCATATGCCCATTGCACGGGCTCTCTATTGCTAGAAGTTGTGTTCGGCTCACCCGACAACTTTCGCCGCAAAAAGTTAACCTTCCACCTTGCCCCATTCACAAGTAGCTACCAAGCACTACTGGGACGCGAAGCTTTCGCCCGCTTCAACGCAATACCGCATTATGCATCCCTTACACTTAAAATGCCCGGTCCATGAGGCATCATCTCCTTCAAGGGAAATACCGAATGTTCCTCGAGCGCAGAAGATTGTGTGACTGCCTTGACAGCCACACACTAGACTGGCTTCACTAATCAAAGCACCTAAAACAGGTCGTTTAGACCCCGGACAAGGGTAGACGAGTCCGGCGTAAACATACAAGAGCTTACTAACCGCATACCCCCGCACAAGGGGCTCCGCACATGTACAACAAGAGACATTAAAGCTTAATTTTATTCATTTTTTAATTGTACTTTGTTTATTTAGTATAACATACATCCTCGCACGATCTTTTTCAACTAAGTTCCTCTCTTTTACAGATGAACACCGTGCTACACCCATCCAGGATACGGCACAACGGAGACACAGGCGCAGACGTGCAGTAGGGACCCGTTGCAAGGATTCTTTTCAGATTAAGACCCTGCGTAAACCTTTTTTACTGTCTCTTGTTGATACACATCCCCCGGTTTCTTGCTATAACCGAGGAGGAGGCTGGCGTTTTGGCATGGGCCACGTCAGAATTTTGCGCGTACCTGGACACCAGGGGCTTATTACCAAGGGCGTTGTTCGGCCCGTTTTCATAAAGACCGAATACCTTAGGGAGTGTTCGGCGTCTCGAGTTAGGCCTTATATGCATCAGCTCCGAATCATGTCTTTGGTCAAATGTTGGGTTTGCCCGGCTCCTGTGTTTTGCTGCCTTACGTTCCGCTCTATCGGCTAACATGGCACCAGGAGAACTACTGCGATTGTGCCCTGGTTCGTCCAGGCGAGCACCTCAGTAGAGAAAACCAAAAACTGACTGTCATGATATAGCGTGAGACTGGTCAACCATTCGATGACCCGCCGGAATCTATAGGATTCCTCTGCATTGACGATGGGCCATTTCCCGGTCAGGCACATACGCGCCCCGAATTAGGGTAAGCGCGGTGCCCCTAGGGGCTATATAGTAGCCCCACTGTCAAACTCCTATGGCTAAGTGAAAGTGATAAATCATTATAGTCCGGTTGCCTAGTTTGCTGCGCTACCACCTCCTTTATAGGACAAAGACGTTGGATCAAGTGTGAAAATGCGCCTTTTGCAAACACTCCCGCATTATACGCGTGGGGGCTGAAGCCGAAGACTGCCAGCTTTCAGGTTATATACACATATACATTAACGGCCGCACAGGAGGTATTTTAATTCTTGAACGCACAAGTATAAAAAGCTTTTATATTTCATCGAAACATTGTTTCACAATAATACATGTTATTCGAACATGATATCCTTCGAGCACTGCGTCTCTATTAAACGAGCACCCTGCAGAACTTCCTGAAAATATTGCTCGACAGGTATTCGGCTTCCGTCCGAATCTGGGGATGCAACATCGGTGGCCTTCATCTCTGCCCAGTATGTCTTGACACGGGCAAGAGCCATCCGCGCACCCTCTATGCATGCCGACCTCCTCATTGCATTGATATGCGGCACGGCACCAAGGAACTGCTGCACCAAGCCAAAATAACTCTTCGGCTCAGGCCTTTTCGGCCACAAAAGACTCACGACATCCTTTTTGGCAAGTCCGGATAACCTATTCAGCTCCGCCCATTCGACCAAGCGATCGGTTAATGGAAGAGGGCGCTCTGGATTATGGAACTGCGACCAAAAAACCTTTTCCATTTCATGATCCTTTTGATCTCGGAAGTGTTCGGCCGCGTCCGCGGCACTTGCTGCCAAGTCCAGATAAGCATCCTTCGCACTCCACAGCCGGTCCAACTGAGCATATTTAGGATCCATGAACTTCCTCCGCAGCAGGAAGGGCTTTCCAGCCGCGATATCCCCGGCCTGACGTAGCTCCTCCTTCATAGCTCTCATCGCAGAGCGAGCATCCTTGGCCTCGGTAGTGGCCTTCTTCAGGTCCTCTTGCATCGCTCGATCTTCCTTTTCAAGAAGCATGCAGCGGTCGGCAGCATTCTTCAACTTCACGGCCATCTCGGCCATTTCCTTCTTGCTTCGGCAATGAGCATCCTGTTCGGCTTTTAACTCTTCGGCCGCCTTCAAGGCAGCCGCATCACTCTTTCTGGCCTGCTCCTTGGCTCGGGCGAGCTCCGCCCGAAGGCTCTCCATGGCAGCGGCACCATCTGCATCAAGCATACATGTTGTAAGGCAGGGGCGTCAAGCTCCCTTACCAGGTGTCCACGGAGAAATTGCATACCTTGTGACTCGTCAAGCCGCTTATTGACAAGCGCGATGTCGGCATCCGCCACGTCAAGTTGCCTCTTTAGTTCGGCAAATCATCAGTCCGGCTAGCCACCGGACACTTCTCCACCTGCATAGGAAGGGCGACATATTATACCTGGGATTATGGTCCTCGGCGCACTGTCATTTTTTATAACACACCGAGCCTCAGGGGCTACTATCTACACAGGGCGCATCTTATATGCGGAACTGTTAGAAGGTACATCATTTTGCGTACCTCAAAACTTATTAGTAAACTTCTGACGGCTTCGTGCAAACCACTCTCAGCGGATGAAATCCTTTCAATCACCGTACCCATTAACGCACGGTGATCTTCTGAGATAGACGCTCGCCCGAGCAGATCCTTTAGCTCCTCCGACCGTACACTAGGTGGTGCCGGACTGGTCCGATGGCCTTTTTCGAAGGCCGGATGCAGAGGGCTTTGAGGGGACATACGACTGCCTTCTGGCTCCGCCGGACTCAAAGAAACCCTCCACGACGACACCTCAGGGTCGCCTGCCTCGCAAGACGGTACGGCAGGGGGAGGCATTTCGCTCTCTATCATCTCCGGACGAAGATCCCCCGAAGATGAGCTCTGCTGAGAAGGGCTGAGATCCGAACTACAAGGTAAAGTGTCGGTTATCTTCATCAGAAGTAGGCAGGGATATCCTTTATTTTAAAAAAACTCCCCTTTTTACTTATGGCTCGGTGGAGGGCTGATCCCCTTGGGGGCATAATGCTGCCGAGGCATCTCTCGGCGCAGGACCCTCTGATGAAGATTTCTTCCCCCGCTTTGAGACCATGGTCTCCGGGTCTTCAGAGGCGGTCCTCTTCTTCCCTTGGATGGAATGATTCTCGATCCCTCCTTTCCTGACAGCCTCCTTCGCGGAGGCGGTAGCTTCCTTGTTCCCCCCCTTCACCTTCTTCCGAAGGCGCAACCTCCAGCATCCTGGTTAACACGGGATCCGGCGTGGTCTCAGGCAGGGGGCCGGACACCTGATTAACTTTGCTTTCACTATCCACTCTTGTTCAAGGGACAACTCTTTTGAAGGCGAATTCATGATAAATATGGGATAGCATGTCCAGGTACAGGGCTACTTACTTGAGTATCCGGGCGATTGCAGTTCACACCTGCATCCTCGGTCATGTCCGGACACATCGCTTGTGATCCGAAGAAAAGCTTGTACATCTCCACGGGCGTCGCGCCCATAAAATGTTGGAGAGCTCATGGTCCCTTTGGGTTAAATTCCCACAGGCGGAGGGGGCGATGTTTGCAGGGCAGGGTACGAAGAATCAGCATGACCTGGGCTACTACGACCAGAGTGATCTCTCTCTCTAGGAGATCTTGAATGCGGCCCTGCAACAAGGGCACGTCCTTGGACGGCCCCCAGTCAAGTCCTTTATTAACCCATGATGCCAGCCGCGGTGGAGGACCCGAGCGAAAGGCAGGTGGCGCCACCCATTTGGTGCCCCTAGGAGCTGTGATATAAAACCACTCTTGTTGCCATAGGCTGAGCTCCTCTTGAAAAGATCCCTCGGGCCACGAAGCATCAGCATTCTTGCTTATAACAGCCCGTCCGCACTCTGCCTGCTGCCCCTTGATCATCTTTGGCTCCACCTTGAAGGTCTTGAGCCACAATCTGAAGTGAGGGGTAATGCAGAGGAAGGCTTCGCATACGACAATGAACAATGAGATGTGGAGGATGGACTCCGGATCCAAGTCATGAAATTCCAACCCATAGTAAAACATGAGCCCCCTCACGAAGGGGTCCGTCGGGAAACCTAGCCCCCGAAGAAAGTGAGACGCGAACACTACGCTTTCGCCAGGTGTCGGTGTCAAAACCGGCGGATCTCGGGTAGGGGGTCCCGAGCTGTGTGTCTAGGCGGATGGTAACAGGAGACAAGGGACACGATGTTTTTACCTAGGTTCGGGCCCTCTCGGTGGAGGTAAAACCCTACTCCTGCTTCATTAATGTTGATGATATGGGTAGTACAAGAGTGGATCTACCATGAGATCAAGGAGGCTAAACCCTAGAAGCTAGCCTATGGTATGATTGTTGTTCGTCCTACGGACTAAAACCCTCCGGTTTATATAGACACCGGAGAGGGCTAGGGTTACACAGAGTCGGTTACAACGGTAGGAGATCTACATATCCGTATTTCTAAGCTTGCCTTCCACGGCAAGGAAAGTCCCATCCAGACACGGGACGAAGTCTTCAATCTTGTATCTCCATAGTCTTGGAGTCCGGCCGACGGTGATAGTTCGGCTATCCGGACATCCCCTAGTCCAGGACTCCCTCAGTAGCCCCCAAACTAGGCTTCAATGACGACGAGTCCGGCACGCATATTGTCTTTAGCATTGCAAGGTGGGTTCTTCTCCAAATTCCATGTACTTGCCGAATGGTGTCCGGCTTCTTATAAAAGCTGCGCTTCTTGGCTTCCACGTCCAATAATGGCCATCTTCCACGTGTCGTACGAATGCGAAAAGCTAGGGTATTTTACACTTTACCCCCTAGCTGCGCGAATGAGCTGCCTATAAAGGGAGACGAGGATCTAGATCTGAATCACACCATCCTCCTTCCGCGAGTGTTCATCGGAGCGCCTCTGAAAAAAATCCATTCCATCATGGACAGCCGACGCGGCTCCTCCTCTCGCGCTCCCAGCCCTCAGCCAGGAGATTGGGGGAGAGGCTCAGTCCCGCATAGTGAGCTAGTGACGCTCCAAGCCGAGGGATTTCTTCCCCCAGCCTTTATGGTTCCGGTTCGAGCCAGACTCGCCACCTACAAGGGCGGAAAGCAGGCGGAGAGCGTCCCCAATCCCTTTAAAGGAGAGCGGGTATGCTTCGTCCCTTATCTAATAAGAGGACTCGGATTTCCCGTACATCCGTTTCTCCGGGGGCTCCTGGAGTTCTATGGGCTCTAGCTTCATCATCTTACGCCTGCCTCCATCCTGCACATCGCGGGCTTCGTGGCCCTTTGCGAGATGTTCTTGGGTGTCGAAGCCCATTTTGCGCTGTGGAAGAGATTATTCTGCCTCGTACCCCGTTCTCATGAGGGGTCGATATATCAAGTGGGCGAAGCCAAACTATGGCGCATCGCCGGGACCGGATATATATCCGGAACCCCGAAGAAGGCGTCCGAAGACTGGCCTTCAGAATGGTTTTATATGGAAGATGCCCCGCTACCGGATCCAGTTCGGATCGGGCTCCGGGAGTTCAGCAACGCTCCTCTGAAGAAACGCCTAAGTTGGCGCCCGCGGAGCCCTCAACGGGAGAATGATAGGGATGTCTAATACCTGATGGGCCGAATAAGGTTATTGGCTCATTCCGGGTTGACCATGATTGGGGTCATGGCCACATGCATTATGCGAGGGGTGCAGCCGCTCCAGTATAGGGTCCATCCCATGTGGGATTTCAACGGGGAGGATGATGCCACCCGTCATGGCCGCAAGGGGCCGGGATCGGTCGCCGATCTGGTGAAGATCCTGTCCGACCTGTACAAAGGGGAGAAGGAGGACTTCCTCCGTGCTAGTCCATTGAACGGATTTTCCATGAACAACCCTCGAAGCTGGGTAAGCGGACGTTTGTCTATCCGATCCATATTCCCAAAGTTAAGTGTCTCACTTTGTGATTTCGACGCAAGAACTGCGCCGGGCCGTAGAGGATATACACAGCCTGGCTCCATAACCCGAGGATCCGGAACGGTCCCTCGATCCGGCCTCCGAAGAGGATCCGGACATAAAGGTGGAGCTGATCGATGGGGTGTTCCACCAACTTAGCATCGACAATGCATTGGTCGCCATTATGGCCGACTACCCCGGAATATCTCCGGTTTCCCAGGTAAAGGTGACCGGAGTGCTGATACCATTACCCATCCATGCTTATTTCTGATCACCGTATGCCAATGGTGTTCCGCAGGAGGTGCCATTGAGGCGGGAAGCCTAGCCTTCGGCGGCCGCCCAGCAAGGAGCAGCTCGGCCCAGCAGGCGGAAAAGAAGTGTGGTGCGAATCAAGACGTCGCCGCAACGGTATGGCGCGCCACCGCATTTAAAGGAAAGGTTCCTGGGAGGCATATTAACGCTCGTGAGTTTTCCAGGAGAAAGAGCGCTCGCCGGACTGTGTCCGAAGAGGTTGTCGGTCGAGCCCCCGCTAGCCAGGCTCCAACGCCAGGTCCGGAGGAGGAGGCGAACACAAGGCGTGCGCCGGATGCTCCTCCAACAGAGGATGCTGATAGGCTGTCCGCTACCAGATCTAAGGTGGAGAGTGCCATGAATCACACGCGCCGCCGGACAGTTCTTCGTGACGCGTGTTTCTCCCCGGAGGCATCAAATGCCTTCAATGCGGGAGATGCGCACCTCCGTGCCGCTCAAGATGGTCTAGCCAGAGCCACGGAGCAGTATGTGAAGGACATACGGGTGAGTGAATTTTGACAGTTATATATGCCAGTAGCCCCAGAGACTTAAAATAGTTAGAATAACTGATTTAAGGATCATTTGTTATGCAGGATCTTACAGAAAAGAATACCCACCTATCCTAGGAGCTTCAAGAGTGCAAGGCCCAACTTGAGGCCGCACTAGCCGCCATAGGGGGAGCCACAGAGACCCCCTCCGGTAATATATACTTCGAAAGATAAGTAGTTTGTGGAGTGCGGCATGTGTATAAGTCTAACGATAATATTGCAGATGGCGCCGGACTAGAACCGGACAAGCAATAGCTACTACCCCAGATAAAGGCCGGCGAGAAGGTGCTTACAAGGGTGCGACAAGAGAAAAATAAGCTCCAAGATGCCAACACCCACCTGGGCGAGGAACTAAAAGATGTTCGGGCCCAGCTGTCTGACTCCGTGAAGGAGAATCGGTGGCTTCGTCGCGGCATTTGTAGTAAGAGCTTGAGCGAACTTTTGAAAAGAAGAGTTCGGTGAGGAAGTCGATTGATAGAAATATGTCTGTAGGTATGCTCACAGGTCGTCCTGTGGAGGAAATGCCCGGTTCGACGGGTGACCTGCTTCCCGAGCTGCTGCAACTGCACGAACGAGTTCGGCAGGTGATGAGCGGAGTCGCCCAGGCCTTGTGGCCATCCATGTCCCTACCCGAAGGTCTTGGAGAGCTTGCGGAGAAGCTTCAGGGAGCATGGCGGCGCTTCCGGTTATGGAACATATCGGCCTGCCGTCAAGGCGCCAGGGAGGCCTGGGCCATGGTGAAGACATGGTATGCGAAGGCTGACCCAAACCACATGGTCGAGGTCGGACCTGTGGGGCCCGATGGGAAGGAGATCCCTGTGAGCTTAGTGTACGACCAAGTAGAGTTGGCCGCAAAGTATTCACAGTGGGACTGTAAACTAGACAGCTTATTAGATGGTATCGAAGAGGAATACCATCAGTAAGCTTGACTATGTAATTTAAAATGACATGTAAAATGCCTTCTAGCCGGATTGTAGATCGTTTGTCGTTGCGGACCTTTTCGCTTCAACCTCGGGACCCGACAGTCCGGAGTGTGTCCGAATACCCTCACGGTTATGTAATAACCTGGGCATGCATGGAGACCAGGCGTAGGGGTCATTAGTGCTTTGCCAGACAAGTGTCGAACTAGTTATGTTATATTACATGGTTAGTAAGAAACATCTTCCAGGGAGAATAGTTTGGTTAGGGGTTCCTTTCCCTGGGAGGCATGCCCTAAAGTGCATGTCCGGACTGCTAAAAAAGCAGGAAAGCATGTGGGGGCAAATAAATAGATAGGTAAAAAATCATCTTTCAATTCACTGACCGAATATTCTCTTAAGAACGCTAGCTTTCGGCTTCACCCAGTCTATGGTACACATCCGGCTGACCCGGCAGTAACAATCGCAGAGGTGCTCCCTTTACCTCCTAGCCGAATAATCGGGAACGTAGGGGTAAGCACAGGAGCCAGGCAACCCAGCTTGGCCAAAACTTAAGTCATATCGATGCATATAATGGTGGATAAAAGGTACATGCGGAAGTGTGACGCACGTGTTGGGCACAAAGCCCGTATAAATAAGCTTCTGTTAAAGAAGCCCCCAAGTATAATGAGTGCAAATGGCACGTCAAGTGTGTGTGAACAATGCGCAGGCGAGTCTCCAAAGGCTTTGAGAAAAGGGGAGGGAGAAGGAGAGAAACAAAAGACAGCTAAAGTAAAAATGTAGACGGAGGAATGAGACGAACTCGGGGTCCGGCGCTAGGCGTAGAATCTTCGAAGACGGGCTGCGTTCCATGGGTTCGGCTCGAGTCGGTTATCCGATGCATTTCGCACACGGTACGCTCCGCCGGTCAGGACTTGGTCGATGATGAAGGGAACTTCCCATTTGGGCTTGAGTTTATCCTTTTTCTTGTCCGGCAGGTGTAGAACTAGTTCGCCAACATTGTAAGTTATGGCCCGTACTTCTCTGCTTTGATATCTTCGAGCCTGCTGCTGATAGAATGCGGAACGAGCTTTTTCCACGTCGCGCTCCTCCTCTAAGGCATCCAAACTGTCCTGCCGATCCAACTCGGCTTCTCTTTCTTCGTACATGCGCACGCCAAGTGAGTCATGAATTATGTCGCAGGGCAAAACTGCCTCTGCGCCGTATACCATAAAAAATGGTGTGAATTCGGTAGTGCGATTCGGTGTGGTCCGCAGCCCCCAGAGTACGGAGTCGAGCTCCTCTACCCAGTGTGTGTTAGATTCCTTAAGGGATAGCAATAGTCTAGGTTTGATGCCGCTCATGATTAGACCATTTGCTCATTCGACTTGACCGTTAGTTTGAGGGTGATAGACTGAAGCGTAGTCGAGCTTGATGCCCATGTTTTTGCACCAGAGTTTAACCTCGTCGGCCGTGAAGTTTGTGCCATTATCAGTGATGATGCTATGGGGGACGCCGTAACAGTGTACTACCCCTGATATGAAGTCTATCACAGGTCCGGATTCGGCCGTCTTAACTGGCTTGGCCTCTATCCATTTGATGAATTTGTCCACCATGACCAATAGGTATCTTTGCTTGTTGGTTCCTCCTTTAAGGGGTCCAACCATGTCAAGCCCCCATACCGCGAACGGCTAGGTGATGGGTATAGTTTTGAGGGCGGTGGGTGGCATGTGGCTTTGATTAGCAAAGAGCTAGCAGCCGACGCATCGTTGGACTAAGTCCTGAGCATTTTCCCGGGCCGGGCTTTGATTAGCAAAGAGCTGGCAGCCGACGCATCGCTGTACGGAAGGCCTTGCCTACAAAGTCCCGGGCTGCAGCGTGGTGCCCACCGAGTCCGGCGTGAATTTCAGCCAGAAGATTTCGCCCTTCCTCTTTGGAGATGCACCTTTGAAGGACTTCCGGTTGTGCTTTTCTTATAAAGCTCTCCCTCGTGGACCTTATAGGCTTTAGATCGCCGAACTATGCAGCGGACCTCATTTTGGTCCTCGGGAAGTTCCTGCCTAGTTAAGTAGGCTAGGAATGGCTTGGTCCACAGGGCAATAACTGCCATTATTTCGTGGGCTGAAGGTGTTATTTCGTTGGCACAACCACCGATTGTGTCAGAGTGTTCGGTGTTGAGCGGTGCGGTTGGGTCCGGATTGTTGTTTTCGGACTCCCCTTCCCACCGTACGGATTGAAGGAAATATGCCCTAGAGGCAATAATAAAGTTATTATTTATTTCCTCATAACATGATAAATGTTTATTATTCATGCTAGAATTGTATTAACCGGAAACATGATACATGTGTGAATATATAGACAAACATTTAGTCACTAGTATGCCTCTACTTGACTAGCTCATTAATCAAAGATGGTTATGTTTCCTAACCATAGACATGTGTTGTCATTTGATTAATGGGATCACATCATTAGGAGAATGATGTGATTGACATGACCCATTCCGTTAGCCTAGCACTTGACCGTTTAGTATATTGCTATTGCTTTCTTCATGACTTATACATGTTCCTGAAACTATGAGATTATGCAACTCCCGTTTACCGGAGGAACACTTTGGGTGCTACCAAACGTCACAACGTAACTGGGTGATTATAAAGGAGTACTACAGGTGTCTCCGAAGGTATATGTTGAGTTGGCATATTTTGAGATTAGGTTTTGTCACTCCGATTGTCGGAGAGGTATCTCTGGGCCCTCTCGGTAATGTACATCACTATAAGCCTTGCAAGCAATGTGACCAATGAGTTGGTTACAGGATGATGCATTACGTAACAAGTAAAGAGACTTACCGGTAACGAGATTGAACTAGGTATTGGATACCGACGATCGAATCTCGGGCAAGTAACATACCGATGACAAAAGGAACAACATATGTTGTTATGCGGTTTGACCGATAAAGATCTTCGTAGAATATGTAGGAACCAATATGGGCATCCAGGTTCCGCTATTGGTTATTGACCGAGAATAGTTCTAGGTCATGTCTACATAGTTCTCGAACCCGTAGGGTCCGCACGCTTAACGTTACAATGACAGTTTTATTATGAGTTTATAAGTTTTGATGTACCGAAGTTTTTCCGGAGTCCTGGATGTGATAACGGACATGACGAGGAGTCTCGAAATGGTTGAGACATAAAGATTGATATATTGGACGACTATATTCGGACACCGGAAGTGTTCCAGACGTTTTCGGAGAAAACCGGAGTGTCGGAGGGTTACCGGAACCTCCCCGGGAGAGTTAATGGGCCACATGGGCCTTAGTGGGAAGAGAGAGGGGCGGCTAGGGTCGGCCGCGCGCCCCCTCTCCCTCCGGTCCGAATTGGACTAGGAGGGGGGCGGCGCCCCCCTCTTTCCTTCCCCCTCTCCCCCTTCCTTCCCCCTCCTAGTAGGAGTAGGAAAGGGGGAGTTCTACTCCTACTAGGAGGAGGACTCCTCCTCCTGGCGCGCCCCCCTTGGGCCGGCCGGCCTCCCCCCTTGCTCCTTTATATACGGGGGTGGGGGGCACCCCATAGACACACAAGTTGATCTACGGATCGTTCCTTAGCCGTGTGCGTTGCCCCCTCCACCATATTCCACCCCGGTCATATCGTCGCGGAGTTTAGGCGAAGCCCTACGCCGGTAGAACATCATCACCATCACCACGCTGTCGTGCTGACAGAACTCATCCCCGACACTTTGCTGGATCGGAGTCCGGGGATCGTCATCGAGCTGAACGTGTGCTGAACTCGGAGGTGCCGTACGTTCGGTACTTGGATCAGTCGGATCGTGAAGACGTACGACTACATCAACCGCGTTGTCATAACGCTTCCGCTTACGGTCTACGAGGGTACTTGGACAATACTCTCCCCTCTTGTTGCTATGCCATCACCATGATCTTGCGTGTGCGTAGGAAAATTTTGAAATTACTACGTTACCCAACAGTGGCATCCGAGCCTAGGTTTTATGTGTTGATGTTATATGCATGAGTAGAACACAAGTGAGTTGTGGGCGATACAAGTCATACTGCTTACCAGCATGTCATACTTTGGTTCGGCGGTATTGTGAGATGAAGCGGCCCGGACCGACATTACGCGTACGCTTACGCGAGACTGGTTTCACCGTTACGAGCACTCGTGCTTAAAGGTGGCTGGCGGGTGTCTGTCTCTCTCACTTTAGCTGAATCGAGTGTGGCTACGCCCGGTCCTTGAGAAGGTTAAAACAGCACTAACTTGACGAACTATCGTTGTGGTTTTGATGCGTAGGTAAGAACGGTTCTTGCTAAGCCCGTAGCAGCCACGTAAAACTTGCAACAAACAAAGTAGAGGACGTCTAACTTGTTTTTGCAGGGCATGTTGTGATGTGATATGGTCAAGACGTGATGCTATATTTTATTGTATGAGATGATCATGTTTTGTAACCGAAGTTATCGACAACTGGCAGGAGCCATATGGTTGTCGCTTTATTGTATGAAATGCAAACGCCCTGTAATTGCTTTACTTTATCACTAAGCGGTAGCGATATTCGTAGAAGCAATAGATGGCGTAACGACAATGATTCTACGATGGAGATCAAGGTGTCGCGCTGGTGACGATGGTGATCACGACGGTGCTTCGAAGATGGAGATCAGAAGCACAAGATAATGATGGCCATATCATATCACTTATATTGATTGCATGTGATGTTTATCCTTTATGCATCTTATCTTGCTTTGATTGACGGTAGCATTTTAAGATGATCTCTCACTAATAATCAAGAAGTGTTCTCCCTGAGTATGCACCGTTGCGAAAGTTCTTCGTGCTGAGACACCACGTGATGATCGGGTGTGATAGGCTCTACGTTCAAATACAACGGGTGCAAAACAGTTGCACACGCGGAATACTCAGGTCATACTTGACGAGCCTAGCATATACAGATATGGCCTCGGAACACGGAGACCGAAAGGTCGAACGTGAATCATATAGTAGATACGATCAACATAGTGATGTTCACCATTGAAACTACTCCATCTCACGTGATGATCGGACATGGTTTAGTTGATTTGGATCACGTGATCACTTAGATGACTAGAGAGATGTCTGTCTAAGTGGGAGTTCTTAAGTAATATGATTAATTGAACTTAAATTTATCATGAACTTAGTACCTGATAGTATTTTGCTTGTCTATGTTTGTTTGTAGATAGATGGCTCGTGTTGTTGTTCCGTTGAATTTTAATGCGTTCCTTGAGAAAGCAAAGTTGAAAGATGATGGTAGCAATTACACGGACTGGGTCCGTAACCTGAGGATTATCCTCATTGCTGCACAGAAAAGTTACGTCCTGGAGGCACCGCTGGGTGCCAGGCCTGCTACTGATGCAACTAACGACGTTAAGAACGTCTGGTAGAGCAAAGCTGATGACTACTCGATAGTTCAGTGTGCCATGCTTTACGGCTTAGAACCGGGTCTTCAACGACGTTTTGAACGTCATGGAGCATATGAGATGTTCCAGGAGTTGAAGTTAATATTTCAAGCAAATGCCCGGATTGAGAGATATGAAGTCTCCAATAAGTTCTATAGCTGCAAGATGGAAGAGAATAGTTCTGTCAGTGAACACATACTCAAAATGTCTGGGTATAATAATCACTTGATTCAACTGGGAGTTAATCTTCCTGATGATAGTGTCATTGACAGAATTCTTCAATCACTGCCACCAAGCTACAAGGGCTTCATGATGAACTATAATATGCAAGGGATGAACAAGACTATTCCCGAGCTCTTCGCAATGCTAAAAGCCGCGGAGGTAGAAATCAAGAAGGAGCATCAAGTGTTGATGGTTAACAAGACCACCAGTTTCAAGAAAAAGGGCAAAGGGAAGAAGAAGGGGAACTTTGAAAAGAACATCAAACAAGTTGCTGCTCAAGAGAAGAAACCCAAGTCTGTACCTAAGCCTGAAACTGAGTGCTTCTACTGCAAGCAGACTGGACACTGGAAGCGGAACTGCCCCAAGTATTTGGCGGAAAAGAAGGATGGCAAAGTCAACAAAGGTATATGTGATATACATGTTATTGATGTGTACCTTACTAATGCTCGCAGTAGTACCTGGGTATTTGATACTGGTTCTGTTGCTAATATTCGCAACTCGAAACAGGGACTACGGATTAAGCGAAGATTGGCTAAGGACGAGGTGACGATGCGCGTGGGAAATGGTTCAAAAGTCGATGTGATCGTGGTCGGCACGCTACCTCTACATCTACCATCGGGAATAGTTTTAGACCTAAATAATTGTTATTTGGTGCTAGCGTTGAGCATGAACATTATATCTGGATCTTGTTTCATGCGAGACGGTTATTCATTTAAATCAGAGAATAATGGTTGTTCTATTTATATGAGTAATATCTTTTATGGTCATGCACCCTTGAAGATTGGTCTATTTTTATTGAATCTCGATAGTTGTGATACACATATTCATAGTGTTGAAACCAAAAGAAGCAGAGTTGATAACGATAGTGCAACTTATTTGTGGCACTGCCGTTTAGGTCATATCGGTGTAAAGAGCATGAAGAAACTCCATACTGATGGGCTTTTGGAATAACTTGATTATGAATCACTTGGTACTTGCGAACCGTGCCTCATGGGCAAGATGACTAAAATGCCGTTCTCCGGGACTATGGAGCGAGCAACTGATTTATTGGAAATCATACATACAGAAGTTTGTGGTCCAATGAATGTTGAGGGTCGCGGCGGGTATCGTTATTTCCTCACCTTCACAGATGATTTGAGCAGATATGGGTATATCTACTTAATGAAACACAAGTCTGAAACATTTGAAAAGTTCAAAGAATTTCAGAGTGAAGTGGAAAATCATCGTAACAAGAAAATAAAGTTTCTACGATCTGATCGTGGAGGAGAATATTTGAGTTACGAGTTTGGTCTACACTGAAACAATGCGGAATAGTTTCGCAACTCACGCCACCCGGAACACCACAACGAAATGGTGTGTCCGAACGTTGTAATCGTACTTTACTAGATATGGTGCGATCTATTATGTCTCTTACTGATTTACCGCTATCGTTTTGGGGTTATGCTTTAGAGACGGCCGCATTCACGTTAAATAGTGCACCACCAAAATCCGTTGAGACGACGCCATATGAGCTGTGGTTTGGCAAGAAACCAAAGTTGTCGTTTCTTAAAGTTTGGGGCTGCGATGCTTATGTGAAGAAACTTCAACCAGATAAGCTCGAACCCAAATCGGAGAAATGTGTCTTCATAGGATACCCAAAAGAGACTATTGGGTACACCTTCTATCATAGATCTGAAGGCAAGGTTTTCGTTGCTAAAATTGGATCCTTTCTAGAGAAGGAGTTTCTCTCGAAAGAAGTGAGTGGGAGGAAAGTAGAACTTGATGAGATAACTGTATCTGCTCCCTTATTGGAAAGTAGTTCATCACAAGAACCAGTTCCTGTAACAACAACACCAATTAGTGAGGAAGCTAATGATATTGATCATGAAACTTCAGATCAAGTTTCTACTGAACCTCGTAGGTCTACCAGAGTAAGATCCGCACCAGAGTGGTATGGTAATCCTATTCTAGAAGTCATGTTACTTGACCATGATGAACCTACGAACTATGAGGAAGCGATGATCAGCCCATATTCCGCAAAATGGCTAGAGGCCATGAAATCTGAGATGGGATCCATGTATGAAAACAAAGTATGGACTTTGGTTGACTTGCCCGATGATCGGCAAGCCATTGAGAATAAATGGATCTTTAAGAAGAAGACTGACGCTGATGGTAATATAACTATCTATAAAGCTCGACTTGTTGCGAAAGGTTTTCGACAAGTTCAAGGGGTTGACTACGATGAGACTTTCTCACCCGTAGCGATGCTTAAGTCTGTCCGAATCATGTTAGCTATTGATGCATTTCATAATTATGAAATTTGGCAAATGGATGTTAAAACTGCATTCTTGAATGGATTTCTGGAAGAAGAGTTGTATATGATGTAGCCAGAAGGTTTTGTTGATCCAAAAGATGCTAACAAAGTGTGCAAGCTCCAGCGATCCATTTATGGACTGGTGCAAGCATCTCGGAGTTGGAATAAACGCTTTGATAGTGTGATCAAAGTATATGGTTTTATACAGACTTTTGGAGAAGCCTGTATTTACAAGAAAGTGAGTGGGAGCTCTGTAGCATTTCTGATATTATATGTAGATGACATATTATTAATTGGAAATGATATAGAATTTCTGGATAGCATAAAGGGATACTTGAATAAAAGTTTTTCAATGAAAGACCTCGGTGAAGCTGCTTACATATTAGGCATCAAGATTTATAGAGATAGATCAAGACGCTTAATAGGACTTTCACAAAGCACATACCTTGATAAAATTTTGAAAAAGTTCAAAATGGATCAGGCAAAGAAAGGGTTCTTGCCCGTGCTTCAAGGTGTGAAGTTGAGTCAAACTCAATGTCTGACCACAGCAGAAGATAGAGAGAAAATGAAAGATGTTCCCTATGCTTCAGCCATAGGCTCTATCATGTATGCAATGCTGTGTACTAGACCTGACGTATGCTTAGCAATAAGCTTGGCAGGAAGGTACCAAAGTAATCCAGGAGTGGATCACTGGACAGCGGTCAAGAACATCCTGAAATACCTGAAAAGGACTAAGGATATGTTTCTCGTATATGGAGGTGACAAAGAGCTAGTCGTAAATGGTTACGTTGATGCAAACTTTGACACTAATCCGGACGATTCTAAATCGTAAACCGGATACGTATTTTTATTAAACAGTGGAGCTGTAAGTTGGTGCAGTTCTAAACAAAGCGTCGTGGCGGGATCTACATGTGAAGTGGAGTACATAGCTGATTCTGAAGCAGCAAATGAAGGAGTCTGGATGAAGGAGTTCATTTCCGATCTAGGTGTCATAACTAGTGCCTCAGGACCAATGAAGATCTTCTGTGACAATACTGGTGCAATTGCCTTGGCAAAGGAATCCAGATTTCACAAGAGGACCAAGCACATCAAGAGACGCTTCAATTCCATTCGTGACCAAGTCCAAGTGGGAGACATAGAGATTTGCAAGATACATACGGATCTGAATGTTGCAGACCCGTTGACTAAGCCTCTCTCACGAGCAAAACATGATCAGCACCAAGACTCCATGGGTGTTAGAATCATTACTATGTAATCTAGATTATTGACTCTAGTGCAAGTGGGAGACTGAAGGAAAAATGCCCTAGAGGCAATAATAAAGTTATTATTTATTTCCTCATATCATGATAAATGTTTATTATTCATGCTAGAATTGTATTAGCCGGAAACATGATACAGGTGTGAATATATAGATAAACATTTAGTCACAAGTATGCCTCTACTTGACTAGCTCATTAATCAAAGATGGTTATGTTTCCTAACCTTAGACATGTGTTGTCATTTGATTAATGAGATCACATCATTAGGAGAATGATGTGATTGACATGACCCATTCCGTTAGCCTAGCACTTGATCGTTTAGTATATTGCTATTGCTCTCTTCATGACTTATACATGTTCCTGAAACTATGAGATTATGCAACTCCCGTTTTACCAGAGGAACACTTTGGGTGCTACCAAACGTCACAACGTAACTGGGTGATTATAAAGGAGTACTATAGGTGTCTCCGAAGGTACATGTTGAGTTGGCATATTTCGAGATTAGGTTTTGTCACTCCGATTGTCGGAGAGGTATCTCTGGGCCCTCTCGGTAATGCACATCACTATAAGCCTTGCAAGCAATGTGACCAATGAGTTGGTTACGTGATGATGCATTACGTAGCAAGAAAAGAGACTTACCGGTAACGATATTGAACTAGGTATTGGGTACCGACGATCGAATCTCGGGCAAGTAACATACCGATGACAAAGGGAACAACATATGTTGTTATGCGGTTTGACCGATAAAGACCTTCGTAGAATATGTAGGAACCAATATGGGCATCCAGGTTCTGCTATTGGTTATTGACCGAGAATAGTTCTAGGTCATGTCTACATAGTTCTCGAACCCGTAGGGTCCGCACGCTTAACGTTACGATGACAGTTTTATTATGAGCTTATAAGTTTGATGCACCGAAGTTTGTTCAGAGTCCCGGATGTGATCACGGACATGACGAGGAGTCTTGAAATGGTTGAGACATAAAGATTGATATATTGGACGACTATATTCGGACACCGGAAGTGTTCCGGACGTTTTCGGAGAAAACCGGAGTGCCGGAGGGTTACCGGAACCCCCCCGGGAGAGTTAATGGGCCACATGGGCCTTAGTGGGAAGAGAGAGGGGCGGCCAGGGTGGGCCGTGCGCCCCCTCTCCCTCTGGTCCGAATTGGACTAGGAGGGGGGGCGGCGCCCCCCTCTTTCCTGCCCCCTCTCCCCCTTCCTTCCCCCTCCTAGTAGGAGTAGGAAAGGGGGAGTCCTACTCCTACTAGGAGGAGGACTCCTCCTCCTAGCACGCCCCCCTTGGGCCGGCCGGCCTCCCCCCTTTCTCCTTTATATACGGGGGGGGGGGGCACCCCATAGACACACAAGTTGATCTACGTATCGTTCCTTAGCCGTGTGCGGTGCCCCCCTCCACCATATTCCACCTCGGTCATATCGTCGCGGAGTTTAGGCGAAGCCCTGCGCCGGTAGAACACCATCATCGTCACCATGCCATCGTGCTGATGGAACTCATCCACGACACTTTGCTGGATCGGAGTCCGGGGATCGTCATCGAGCTGAACGTGTGCTAAACTCGGAGGTGCCGTCCGTTCGGTACTTGGATCGGTCGGATCGTGAAGACGTACGACTACATCAACCGCGTTGTCATAACGCTTCCGCTTATGGTCTACGAGGGTACGTGGACAATACTGTCCCCTCTCGTTGCTATGCCATCACCATGATCTTGCATGTGCGTAAGAAAATTTTGAAATTACTACGTTCCCCCACACGGATGGCTTGAAAAGCTGCTCCAGGAAGATGTTGGGAGGGACGGCATCGCGCTTTGCGCCGATGCGTGCCAATACATCCGCCGCCTGGTTATTATCCCGGGCTATATGGTGAAATTCGAGCCCTTCAAACCGAGCTGACATTTTTAAGACGGTGTGACGGTAAGCTGCCCTTGGCGTCAAAGTCTCCATTTATTTGGGATATTGCGAGGTTTGAATCCCCGCGGACCTCTAGGCGCTGAATGCCCATGGAGACTGCCATCCGGAGACCATGTAGAAGGGCCTCGTATTCGGCTGCGTTGTTGGAGTCCGTGTACATTATCTGGAGTACGTATTGGACTGTATCTCCGGTTGGGGATGTTAGGATGACGCCAGCCCCCAGGGCGGCCAACATTTTGGAGCCGTCGAAGTGCATGATCCAATTGGAATATGCGCTGTACTCTTTAGGGAGTTCCGCTTCAGTCCATTCGGCGATGAAGTCAGCCAAAACTTGCGACTTGATAGCTCGCCGTGGCTTATAGGTTATGTCAAATGGGAGGAGCTCGATGGCCCATTTTGCAATCTGGCTAGTCACGTCGCGGTTGTTTATAATGTCATTAAGGGGTACTTCGGAGGCTACTGTTATCGAACACTCTTTAAAGTAGTGTCGCAGCTTCCGGGATGCCATGAACACCGCGTATGCTATCTTTTGATAGTGTGGGTACCGGGACTTGCATGGAGTTAGGACAGTGGACACGTAGTAAACTGGTTTTTGAACAGGGAACTTGTGTCCGTCCGTTTCTCGTTCAACGACGAGCACCGCACTTACAACTTGATGTGTTGCCGCGATATATAATAACATTCGTTCGCCCACATTGGGCGCGGCCAAGACCGGATTTGTTGCCAGTATGGCTTTGATTTCTTCGAGTCCGGCCGTGGCGGCATCCGTCCACTCAAAGTGTTTGGAGCGCCGGAGGAGGTGATAAAGGGGTAATGCCTTTTCTCCTAAGCGGGAGATAAAGCGGCTTAAAGCCGCCATGCATCCAGTCAATTTTTTTATTTGTTTGAGGTCTTTTGGGATATCCAATTTTGACAGATCTCGTATCTTGGCTGGGTTTGCTTCTATTCCTCTACCGGATACAATGAAGCCCAAGAGCTTTCCGGCTGGTACGCCGAAAACACATTTTTCCCGGTTGAGCTTAATGTCGTATGTTCGGAGATTGTCGAATGTGAGTCTCAAGTCATCTACTAGAGTTTCGACATGCTTGGATTTGACGACCACATCATCTATATATGCCTCCACTGTCTTGCCGATCTGGTTTGCCAGACATGTCTGAATCATGTGCTGATATGTTGCGCCGGCGTTTTTGAGCCCGAAGGGAATTGTGTTGAAGCAGAATGGTCCGTATGGAGTGATGAATGCCGTTGCGGCTTGGTCTGGCTCCGCCATCTTGATTTGGTGGTAGCCGAAGTATGCGTCGAGGAAGCACAATGAATCGTGCCCTGCGGTAGCGTCCATGATTTGATTGCTGCGTGGGAGGGGGAATGGATCCTTTGGGCAAGCCTTGTTAAGGTCTTTGAAATCGACACATAGGTGCCAGGATTTATCCTTCTTTGGTACCATCACCAGGTTTGCTAGCCAGTCCGGATGTTTTATATCTCTGATGAATCAGGCTTCCAATAGTTTGGCTAGCTCCTCTCCCATTGCCTGCCTCTTGGGTTCGGAAAATCGCCTAAGAGCCTGGTTGACTGGCTTGAATCCTTTTAGGATATTTAGGCTGTGCTCGGCCAGCCGTCGTGGGATTCCTGGCATGTCTGAAGGGTGCCAGGCAAAAATGTCCCAATTTTCCCGTGGGAATTCTCGTAATGTGGCGTCTACATCAGGGTTTAATTGTGCCCCGATGGAGGCCGTCTTTGTAGGGTCCGTTGGATGGACTTGGAATTTGACTATTTCGTCCGCTGGCTTAAAAGAGGTGGACATGGATCTTTTGTCAAGTATCACGTCGTCCCTGTTCACCGTGGAGCGTAGCGCTGTGAGTTCCTCGGCCGCTAGGTCTTCAGATAGCGCCTCTAGGGCTAGTGCGGCTATCTTATTTTCGGCGCGGAGCGCTACGTCCAGATCACTGGCAAGGGTGATGATTCCGTTGGGCCCGAGCATTTTGAGCTTCATGTACCCGTAATGGGGTATAGCTTGAAAAATTGTGAATGCCTCTCGTCCTAATAAAGAGTGATATCCGCTGCTGAACGGGGCCACATGGAACGTGATCTCCTCGGACCTGTAGTTGTCCGGTGAGCCGAACACCACATCCAGTGTGATTTTTCTTGTGCAGCATGCTTCCCGACTAGGGATTATTCCTCTGAAGGTTGTGTTGCTTCGCTCAATGCGGCTCCAGTCTATTTCCATTTTTCGAAGGGTTTCCTCATAGATGAGGTTTAATCCACTGCCGCCATCCATGAGTACCTTAGTAAGGCAAAAGCCATCCACTATTGGACTGAGGACCAATGCGGCTGGTGCTCGGGCTATTCGGAATTTAGGTTCGTCACTGGCGTTAAAGGTAATAGCCGTGTCACTCCATGGATTTATTGTTGCTACTTGGTAGACTTCGGCGAGACTGCGGAGTGTTCGTTTCCGCATATTATTTGATGCGAAAGTCTCGAAGACTATTAATACCGTACTGGTACTGCTGGGCTGGTTCTCTGGAGCTAGAAGCTCTTCCCCACTTTTGGCCACCTGCCGTAGTATCCAACATGCTCGAAGGCTATGTGTTGGAGTGGCGCCCTCTGTATTATGGATTTTGAAGGGTCCGCTGAGCCATCCCTCTAGTACGGTTCCGTGCCCTTTAGGGGTTTTTTGCTTTTTGGTTTTTAACCCAGGTGCCCGAATATGATGCACCCTTTTATTTCGGACTAGGATTGTATTCGGAGCCGGATTGTCCCAAAATTTGGTTTCGGTTTTCCAGACACTCTCCATCGCATAGTAGTTTCATACTATGGATGCCAAGTCGGTGAAGCGTGTAATTTCACGACGACTTATGGCGTTCATCATTCCCTTGTCCGTGCAATTATTGCAGAAAATTGAGATTGCCAAAGCTCCTTCAGCTACAGTGCCGTCTTTAAAGACGGGACAAGGCATCCTTCCTGATGGCGACGACACAGAGGAACTCTCAATGAAAGCGCCAATGTCGGTGTCAAAACCGGCAGATCTCGGGTAGGGGGTCCTGAACTATACGTCTAGGCGGATGGTAACAGGAGACAAGGGACACGATGTTTTTACCCAGGTTCGGGCCCTCTCGGTTGAGGTAAAACCCTACTCCAGCTTGATTAATATTGATGATATGGGTAGTACAAGAGTGGATCTACCACGAGATCAAGGAGGTTAAACCCTAGAAGCTAGCCTATGGTATGATTGTTGTTCGTCCTACGGACTAAAACCCTCCGGTTTATATAGACACCGGAGAGGGCTAGGGTTACACAGAGTCGGTTACAATGGTAGGAGATCTACATATCCGTATTGCCAAGATTGCCTTCTATGCCAAGGAAAGTCCCATCCGGACACGGGACGAAGTCTTCAATCTTGTATCTTCATAGTCTTGGAGTCCGGCCGATGGTGATAGTTCGGCTATCCGGACACCCCCTAGTCCAGGACTCCCTCACCAGGCTTGGGAGTGGGAATAACCTGCCCTTAGGCAGGCAGCCTATGCGAAATTTCGTCGGTTAGATACCTGGCATCTCTTAGATTTAGCACGTCTTCTTCCGTAACGGAGGAAGGAATCCACCGGCCTTGCAGGTCGGAGCCGGACATCATCGAAGGTCCGAAGCGCCTGAATCTGGAGCTTTGGGTGTTGGAACTCGAGGCAAGGGGCGGATTCGTTTGAGATTGAAAGAAAGGAGTGGAGCCTTGGTCTCTTTATAAAGAGGTTGAATACCAAGAGCCTTCCCCATGACCGTTCGGGACTCGCCTTCGATAGAGGAGACGTACCGACGGGCACGACTGGGTTACCTACGCCTGTATTGATGAGAATCCCGGAATAGGGGGACACGATCTCTGCTTTGACAAGACGTGCCAAGGAAACCGCCTCGCTAAACATGCTGGGGTGGGATGGTAAAAACAATTCCAATAAGGGCTTGGCCGTGGTGTGATGTCACGCTAAGGAATACATCAGCAGATTGAATTTGTGTAAATATTATTCTCTCTACGGTGGCATGTGGAACTTATTTTGCAGAGCCGGACACTATCCTTGTGTTCAAAATCTTCTATGAAGTATTCGGAGGAGGAACCCGCCTTGCAATGCCGAGGACAATATGCGCGCCGGACTCGTCGTCATTGAATCCTTGTTCAGGGGCTACTTAGGGAGTCCTGGATTAGGGGGTGTCTGGATGGCCGGACTATAGCCTTTAGCCGGACTCCTGGACTATGAAGATACAAGATTGAAGACTTCGTCCCGTGTCCGGATGGGACTTTCCTTGGCGTGGAAGGCAAGCTTGGCGATACGAATATGTAGATCTCCAACCATTGTAACCGACTCTGTATAACCCTAACCCTCTTCGGTTCCTATATAAACTGAAGGGTTTTAGTCCGTAGGACGAACAACAATCATACCATAGGCTAGCTTCTAGGGTTTAGCCTCTCTGATCTCGTGGTAGATCTACTCTTGTACTACCCATATCATCAATATCAATCAAGCAGGAGTAGGGGTTTAACTCCATCGAGAGGGCCCGAACCTGGGTAAAAACATTGTGTCCCTTGTCTCCTATTACCATCCGCCTAGACGCACAGTTCGGGACCCACTACCCGAGATCCGCCGGTTTTGACACGGATAGTTTTTCTCTACTCACTAGGATTTTCAAATACTTGGGCGAGTACTGGACTGCAGCTAAGCCCCCGAGTGGGAGGTTTGCTCTCCACTCGGTAGGATTTTCAAATACTTGGGCGAGTACTGGACTGCAGCTAAGCCCCCGAGTGGGAGGTTTTCTCTCCACTCGGTAGGATTTTCAAATACTTAGGCGAGTACTGGACTGCAGCTAAGCCAACGAGTGGAAGGGTTGGTCTCCACTCGGTAGGATTTTCAAATACTTAGGCGAGTACTGGACTGCAGCTAAGCCCCCGAGTGGAAGGGTTGGTCTCCACTCGGTAGGATTTTTAAATACTTAGGCGAGTACTGGACTGCAGCTAAGCCCCCGAGTTGGAGGTTTGCTCTCCACTTGGTAGGATTTTCAAATACTTAGGCGAGTACTGGACTGCAGCTAAGCCCCCGAGTGGGAGGTTTGCTCTCCACTCGGTAGGATTTTCAAATACTTAGGCGAGTACTGGACTACAGCTAAGCCCCCGAGTGGAAGGGTTGGTCTCCACTCGGTAGGATTTTCAAATACTTAGGCGAGTACTGGACTGCAGCTAAGCCCCCGAGTGGAAGGGTTGCTCTCCACTCGGTAGGATTTTCAAATACTTAGGCGAGTACTGGACTGCAGCTAAGCCCCCGAGTTGGAGGTTTGCTCTCCACTCGGTAGGATTTTCAAATACTTAGGCGAGTACTGGACTGCAGCTAAGCCCCCGAGTGGAAGGGTTGGTCTCCACTCGGTACGATTTTCAAATACTTAGGCGAGTACTGGACTGCAGCTAAGCCCCCGAGTGGGAGGTTTGCTCTCCACTCGGTAGGATTTTCAAATACTTAGGTGAGTACTGGACTGCAGCTAAGCCCCCTAGTGGAAGGGTTGGTCTCCACTCGGTAGGATTCTCAAATACTTAGGCGAGTACTGGACTGCAGCTAAGCCCCCGAGTGGAAGGGTTGCTCCCCACTCGGTAGGATTTTCAAATACTTAGGCGAGTACTGGACTGCAGCTAAGCCCCGAGTGGGAGGTTTGCTCTCCACTCGGTAGGATTTTCAAATACTTAGGCGAGTACTAGACTGCAGCTAAGCCCCCGAGTGGGAGGTTTGCTCTCCACTCGGTAGGATTTTCAAATATTTGGCGAGTACTGGACTGCAGCTAAGCCCCCGAGTGGAAGGGTTGGTCTCCACTCGGTAGGATTTTCAAATACTTAGGCGAGTACTGGACTGCAGCTAAGCCCCCGAGTGGAAGGGTTGCTCTCCACTCGGTAGGATTTTCAAATACTTAGGCGAGTACTGGACTGCAGCTAAGCCCCCAAGTGGGACCTTTGCTCTCCACTCGGTAGGATTTTCAAATACTTAGGCGAGTACTGCATTGCAGCTAAGCCCCCGAGTGGAAGGGTTGGTCTCCACTCGGTAGGATTTTCAAATACTTAGGCGAGTACTGGACTGCAGCTAAGCCCCTGAGTGGTAGGTTTGCTCTCCGCTCAGTAGGATTTTCAAATACTTAGGCGAGTACTGGACTGCAGCTAAGCCCCCGAGTGGAAGGGTTGGCTCTCCACTCGGTAGGATTTTTAAATACTTAGGAGAAACAGATTCGCAGCTAAGCCCACGAGTTAGAGGCTTGCTCGTCACTCGGTAGGACTTTTTTTACAAACTTAGGCGAAATGGATTCGCAGCTAAGCCACCCACTGGGGGATTTCTCACGTAAACAAAAGCAACAACAATCGCTGGGAAAATTATAACACTCTTGTCTTTGATAAACAAACTAGAGAGGTACTTTTTATTGCATCTCATCCGAGTGAGTACATAAGTATAAAAGGGGCGGAGCAGCTCCGCATTCCAAGTTCGTGTCTCATCAATCTAGCGATCGACATTGTAAAGATGGTACGCTCCATTGTGGAGAACTTTGGTGACGATGAAGGGGCCTTCCCAAGTAGGAGCGAGCTTGTGTTGTTTCTGTAGATCCACTCGCAGGACCAAGTCTCCTTCTTGGAAGGCTCGACTCTTCATGTTTCTGGCGTGGAACCGATGCAAGTCCTGCTGATAGATAGTCGATCGAATCATGGCCATCTCTCTTTCTTCTTCTAGAAGGTCGACTGCGTCCTGCCGGGCTTGTTCCGCTTCATCTTCAGAATAGAGCTCGACTCAGGGTGCATTGTGAAGCAGGTCACTCGGCAGGACCGCTTCAGCTCCATAGACCAGAAAGAATGGAGTTCACCCAGTTGACCGATTAGGAGTGGTCCTCAATCCCCAAAGAACTGATGGAAGTTCGTCGACCCACGCGCCTGCTGCGTGCTTGAGATCACGCATCAACCAAGGTTTCAGTCCTTTGAGAATTAGGCCGTTTGCTCTTTCTGCTTGTCCATTCGACTGGGGGTGAGCGACGGAAGCGTAGTCGACTCGCGTGCCTTGAGAAGCGCAAAAGGCTCAGAATTTGTCGGAATCAAAGTTTGACCCATTATCAGTGATGATGTTGTGCGGAATTCCATACCTAAATATCAACTCTCTGATGAAGCTGATAGCAGTGCAGGCATCAAGATTCTTGATATGCTTAGCTTCAATCCACTTAGTGAACTTGTCGACTGCCACCAGTACATGGGTAAAGCCGCTCCTGCCAGTTCTCAGTGGTCCAACCATATTCAGTCCCCAAACAGCGAAGGGCCAGACGAGTGAAATGGTCTTCAAGGCTGAGGCGGGTTTGTGTGACATATTGGAATAGAACTGACATCCTTCACACTTGTCGACTATCTCCTTCGCCATTTCATTTGCTCTTGGCCAGTAAAACCCCACTCGGTATGCTTTAGGCACAATGGTCCGAGAGGACGCATAATGACCACAGGTCCCCGAGTGGAAATCGTCAAGAATTATCTGACCTTCTTCTGGTGTTATACATTTCTGACTGACTCCAGTCGCGCTTTCCCTGTACAACTGTCCCTTTATCACAGTAAAGGCCTTGGCTCGACGGACGATCTGTCGAGCCTCTTCTTCATTCTCTGGGAGCTCTTTCCTTAGGATATACGCGATGTACGACACTGTCCGGTCGGGAGTAATGACCAAAACTTCCATGATCAGGTTGACCACAGCTGGAACTTCAACTTCAGTCAGATCCGTGGCACTTTTTGGCTGCGGGGCTTCTTCGGTGAAAGGATCCTCTTGAACTGATGGTGTGTGGATGTGTTCCAAAAACACATTACTGGGAATGGTTTCTCTCTTGGAACCTATTTTTGCCAAGTCATCAGCCGCTTGATTTTTCAGTCGGGGTATATGATGAAGCTCTAACCCCTCGAATTTCTTTTCTAGCTTTCTCATTGCATTGCAATAACCAGTCATGGCCGGACTTCTGACGTCCCACTCCTTCATCACTTGATTAACCACCAAGTCTAAGTCGCCATAGACCATGAGGCGACGGACGCCGAGTGAAATGTCCATACGCAACCCATACAAAAGTGCTTCATACTCTGCTTCGTTATTGGAGGAATCAAAGTGAATCTGGAGCACATATTTGAGTTTATCTCCTCGGGGGGAAACCAACACTACCCCAGCACCGGAACCATTCAGCATCTTAGAACCGTCAAAGAACATGGTCCAGTGCTCCGAGTGAACTTGAGTCGGCAGTTGCTGTTCAATCCACTCGGCGACAAAATCTGCTATTTCTTGGGACTTGATGGCTCTCTTTGCCTCAAACTTGATATCTAGGGGAAGGAGTTCAAACGCCCACTTTGCCACTCGACCAGTTGCATCTCTGTTGTGCAGAATCTCTGACAATGGAGCGTCGCTGGCGATTGTAATGGAATGGTCAGAGAAGTAATGAGCAACCTTCTTCGTGGCCATATAAATCCCATATACAAGCTTCTGATAATGAGGGTATCTTTGCTTTGATGGGGTCAAAACTTCAGAAACATAATATACTGGGCGCTGAACTTTAAATGATTTTCCTTCTTCTTCCCGCTTGTAACGCCCCGGATTCGATGCGCCAGGTGTCTGCCAGTTATTCATCGTTGTTGCCATGTCATTTGCTTGCGTGTTGCATTTTATCATGTCATCATGTGCATTTCATTTTGCATATGTGTTCGTCTCATGCATCCGAGCTTTTTCCCCGTTGTCCATTTTGCAATTCGGCACTCCTATGTCATCCGGCGTCCCCTTTTTGCCTCTTCTCTTGTGCGTGTGTTAAAGTTTCTTGGAATGGACCGAGTCTTGCCAAGCGGCCTTGGTATAGCACCGGTAGACCGCCTGTCAAGTTTCGTGCCATTTGGAGGTTGTTTGATACTCCAACGGTTAACCGGGTAACCGCAAAGGCCTCTTTTGTTGCAGCCCAACACCCCTTCGAAAGTGGCCCAAAACCCATCTAACTCCCCTCCATGCTCCCGGTCGTTCGATCACGATCGTGTGGGCGAAAACCGCTCCTCATTTGGACTCTCCTAGCTTCCTCTACCTATATAAATAGATGCCTTCCCCTACAAATTCGCGGCCTAACCCTAGCTTCTTCCTCCTCCCGCCGACGGACATGTCCACCCGCAGCCCGGACATGTCCAACCGCCGCCCGCCGGCCAACCACGACGCGCCACGTTGCCTCCCGGGCTTCCCCGCCGCCGCGGCCCGTGGAGCCCACCCGGGGCCCGCGCGGGCCCGATCTCGCGCCGCCGCGCGCCCCTGGCGCTCGCCTCGCCCCTCCCGCTCGATCCCGATGGGATCAGGAGCACCTCGCCGGCCTTGTTCCCGCGGCCCCGCCGCCGGAGCTCCTCACCGCCGGCGACCAGCCTCGCCGGAGCAGGACCACCTCCGTCCCGGCCCGTGCCTCGCGCCTTGCTCCTCCCTCTTCCTTCTCCCCCTCTCCTTCCTCTCTCTCATGCATCATATCTCTCTCCCCGTGGACACAGGAGCTTCTCCCGTTGGCCATGGAGCCCGCAGCCCCAAGCTCGTCGTTCGTCGCCGTCCGCCGCCGGATCCTCGACCCCGACTGCCGGATCCGGTTGCCCCGGGCCCAATCTACCCATTCCCGGCCGTCCCGAGCCCCGCCGGAGTCCCTGCTCGCCGCCCGCTGCCATTCCTCCTCTTCAACCCCCGACCTGGACCACCCCCGTCGAGGTCTAGATTTTCTCTAAGTCCCCAGTTTTTTCACATTATCATGCCATGTTCATCGCATCACATCTCTGCATCCGTAGCTCTGTTTTGTGCGTGTAATATGTCAAATTGTTCGCCTCAATGGGTACATCATTTCTTTCCATTGCATCATTTTCATTTGAGCTCATCTTGATGCCCGAAATGCTATTGGAAGAGTGCATGTTGATGTTAATCTGCTGAAACTGTTATAACTTGCTCAATTGTCATTTTTGCCATGTTTGATGTGTGCATCCTATGAACATGAGCTCTACATGTATGTTGATCTATGCCATGCCATCTTTCCAGGGGTGTATGCCATGATTTTTTGTGAGTTGTGTGCTGAGTGTATCAAGCTTGCTAAGTAGGGTAGTTGTTGTTGCTGTTTTCCTGACAGATTCTGTTATATTTTGTTGCTATGTTAACATGCTTCTACTAGTCATTTCGTGCATAATCTGGAAATGTCCTATAAACTTGTTTTGATCTACATGTCATGCTCTATCCATTCATGCCTTTGGTTGCAATTATAGCCTGCTGGAACTTGTTGTAATCTTGCTCTAAAGTTGCTTGAAAATGTTGCTGTCAACCTCTTAACATGAAGTTCAATGTTTCCATGATTGATACCTAGTGATCCATGCACCCTATGAACTTGCTCTTGCCATGCTTAGCTTCATAAACATGTCTTCTTACTGTTGGTTGCCTTGCCATGCCATGTATTGCTCTGTGGTGAGTGGTTCAAGCTCACCAACATGCCTACTTATTGTTGTTTCTGCCATGTATGAATCTGTAATATAACTTTCCATGTTTACATGGGAGACATCATATTTTCTATGCCTTTTTGGCTCATGGTCAGTAAGAGACTTTTGATCTATGCAATTAGTAGATTCATGCTATGCCTTTGTTTGCCATGATAGCTTCCTGTAACATGTTTTTTGCTTGCTCTAAACATTGCAACCTGATGTTATTTCTGCAAAGTCTGAAACTGTTATTATTTGCAATCTTCCCATGTGTTTTGGAGCATGTTCTAGTGATTTCTGGAGATAGCTCAGTGTTCATGTTTTGTTATGCTTTACCTGTACTTCATGCCCAGGCCTTTTGTTATTATGTTGGGGTGCTGTAGCTTATTGTTTTGATGCTTGCAAGATGCCTAGTTGCTGTTATGGACAGATTGTTGTTATGCCTTGTATAGAGTGTAGGTGTTGAACCGTTGCTCCGTTTTGAGTGTGCTTTATATGAAACTTTCTTGATTTTGCATGTAGTTTCATATTACCATGTTGCATCCTTGTTTTGGTGTGTTTGCTTGATGTTTGGGTGCATTTTGCATCAATGCCATGCTTAACTTGTTTTGCTCATATCTTCTAGGCCGTAGCTCCGAATCTAATGAACTTTATATGTAACTTGACTAGAATTTCGTGTAGATCATCTTGGTGCATCTTAAATTGCTGTTTAACTACTTGAACATAAGGTTTATTCAGTTCTGGACCAATTTCGAAATATGCATATGAGGACTTACCGGAATTGTTATATGTTGTTCCCGGCCTCATTTAAACTTGCCTTGATGTGTTGTTCTTGTTTGCATCATCTTTTGCCATGAGTAGCTTCATGTAGTCTTGTCTTGCATCATGCTTGTTGTGCATCATGTTGTGTGCTTCTTCTCGATAGTTCCCGTTTCGTTGCGATCGTGAGGATGCGTTCGTCTACGTGTGGTTCGTCTTCGTGGCTTCATCTTCTTCATGGACCGTTCTTCTTCCTTGCGGGATTTCAGGCAAGATGGCCGCTACCCTGGATCTCACTTCTATCATTGCTATGCTAGTTGCTTCGTTCTATCGCTTTGCTGCGTTACCTATCATTTGCTCTTCAAGCCTCCCAAATTACCATGAACCTCTAATCTTTGACACCATTCCTAGCAAACCGTTGTTTGGCTATGTTACCGCTTTGCTCAGCCCCTCTTATAGCGTTGCTAGCTGCAGGTGAAGTTGAAGATTTTTCCATGGTGGACAGGGTTTTCTTGGGATATCACAATATCTCTTATATTATTAATGCATCTATATATTTGGTAAAGGGTGGAAGGCTCGGCCTTATGCCTGGTGTTTTGTTCCACTCTTGACGCCCTAGTTTCCGTCATACCGGTGTTATGTTCCCGGATTTTGCATTCCTAACGCGGTCGGGTGATTTATGGGACCCCCCTGACAGTTCGCTTTGAATAAAACTCCTCCAGCAAGGCCCAACATTGGTTTTACCATTTGCCTCACCACCACCTATATTTCCCTTGGGTGTAATTAACCCAAGGTCATCTTTATTATAGCCCCCCGGGCCAATGCTTGTCTAAGTGTTGGTCCAAACCAGAGCCACTTGCGGTGCCGCCCCTAGGCAACTTCGGGTATCGTCTGTTGCCGTACGTAGTGTTCATCCGGTCGTGGCCTGAGACGAGATACGCGCGGCTACTATCAGGATGTCGGTACGCCGGGAGGTCTTGCTGGTCTTGTTTTACCATTGTCGAAATGTCTTGTAAACCGGGATTCCGAGACTGATCGGGTCTTCCTGGGAGAAGGTCTATTCCTTCGTTGATCGCGAGAGCTTGTCATGGGCTAAGTTGGGACACCCCTGCAGGGTATAAACTTTCGAGAGCCGTGCCCGCGGTTATGTGGCAGATGGGAATTTGTTAATGTCCGGTTGTA
Organism: Triticum timopheevii; assembly: GCA_963921465.1. Lineage (NCBI taxonomy): Eukaryota > Viridiplantae > Streptophyta > Magnoliopsida > Poales > Poaceae > Triticum > Triticum timopheevii. The sequence continues at coordinate 440,914,517 of OY997274.1, read as the reverse complement.
GATAACTTGACACCTGATCCGAATTAAAACGCATCAACCGCGTGTGTAGCCGTGATGGTCTCTTCTCGGCGGAGTCCAGGAAGTGAACACGGTTTCTGGGTTATGTTTGACGTAAGTAGGTGTTCAGGATCACCTCTTGATCATTGCTAGCTTCACGACCGTTCCTTCGTTTCTCTTCTCGCTCTCATTTGCGTATGTTAGCCACCATATCATGCTTAGTCGCTGCTGCAACCTCACCACTTTACCCCTTCCTTTCCCATTAAGCTTTGCTAGTCTTGATACCCATGGTAATGGGATTGCTGAGTCCTCGTGGCTCACAGATTACTACAACAACAGTTGCAGGTACAGGTTATGCGATGATCATGACGCGAGAGCGATGCTTGCTTGCTTTGAGTTCTTCTTCTGCTTCTTCGATCAGGGGATAGGTTCCAGGTCGGCAGCCTGGGCTAGCAGGGTGGATATTGTTTGAGTTTCTGTTTATGATTCATCCGTAGTCGGATGTTGTTCTTGTATGTTTTATTGTTGCATTCGTGTGGCATTGTATGCCTCTTGTATGTATCCCCATCTATTATGTAATGTTGATGTAATGATATCCACCTTGCAAAAGTGTTCCAATATGCGGGTCTATCCTTGGTGGGACCTTCGAGTTCCTTTTGGATAGGGTCGCATATTGGGCGTGACACCGCTTGACCGTAAGTACTGTACTGACAACTTGTCCCGTGGCTGCAATGTAAAGCAGCAAAGGCTCTTTGCTGATAGGGGTAGCAAGCACCGGCTGGGTGGAGAGCAGGGCTTTTAGCTCTGCAAACACTGCGTCAGCTTCAGGAGTCCACTCGAACTTGTCTGACTTCTTCATCAGTCGGTAAAGAGGCAATGCCTTTTCACCGAGATGAGAGATGAATCGACTTAAAGTGGCCAAGCAACCAGTAAGCTTCTGGACATCGTGCACACGCACAGGACGTTTCATTTGGAGTATAGTACCAACTTTTTCTGGATTGGCGTCGATTCCTCGTTCGGAAACAAGAAAACCGAGTAACTTTCCGCCAGGAACTCCGAATGTGCACTTTGACGGATTAAGCTTAATATCATCCCTCCTGAGGTTGGCAAATGTCTCAGCAAGGTCAGTCAGCAGGTCGGAACCCTTCCGTGACTTGACCACAATATCATCCATGTATGCTTCCACATTCCGACTGATTTGAGTGAGCAAACACTTTAGAATCATCCTCATGAACCTGGCTCCGGCATTCTTGAGGCCAAATGACATGGTGACATAACAGAAGCACCCGAATGGAGTGATGAAAGCTGTTTTGATCTCGTCGGGTCCATACAGACGAATCTGATGGTAATCGGAATAGGCGTCTAAAAAAGACAGGCGCTCACATCCCGCAGTCGAGTCGACTATTTGGTCGATGCGGGGGAGAGGAAAATGATCTTTCGGGCAGGCCCGATTGATATGTTTGAAGTCAATCCACATGCGAAGTGACTTGTCCTTCTTGGGGACCATGACTACATTGGCGAGCCACTCGGAGTGGTAAATCTCTCGGATAAACTCCACCGCTAAGAGCCGAGCCACCTCCTCACCAATGGCCTTTCTCTTCTGGACGGCGGGCCGTCGAAGATGTTCTTTGACAGGTTTCAATTTTGAGTCGACTCATAGACGGTGCGCAGCCAGCCCCCTGGGAACACCCGACATGTCAGAAGGCTTCCATGCGAAGATGTCCCAGTTCTCACGGAGGAACTCGTTGAGCGCTTCTTCCTATTTGGAGTCGAGTGTTGTAGAGATATGAGTCGGAGCAGCACTGGGGTCGGCCGGGTGAATGTGAATCGGTTTTGTCTCACCGGACGACTGAAATGCTAATTCCGTAGTGGGCTTCTTGGCTCGCAACAAATCACTCGGGTCTGCAGTTTTCTGGTATTCCTGCAGCTCTACCACTGCCATCTGAGCATCGACGATCTTTGAGACTTTCTGAAAGCACTCTTCCGCCTTCTTTCGATTGCCAGTAATAGTGATCACACCTTTGGGACCAGGCATCTTCAATTTGAGATACACATAACATGGTCGAGCCATGAAACGTGCATAAGCTGGCCTTTCCAAAATAGCATGATAAGCACTCTGGAAATCCACAACTTCAAACGTCAACTTCTCTTTGAGGAAATTCTTGGAATCACCGAAAACCACATCAAGAGCAATTTGGCCGAGTGAATCAGCCCTCTTTCCAGGAATGACTCCATGGAAACTCATATGGCTGGTACTGAGTCTGGACGTCGGAATGCCCATCTCTTTCAACGTCTCAGCATATAGTATATTCAGGCCACTGCCACCATCCATCAAAACTTTAGTCAGTCGAGTGCCTTCGATGACTGGGTCTACCACCAAAGCTTGCCTCCCAGGGGTGGCTATGTGTGTCGGATGATCGGACTGGTCGAATGTGATGGCAGTCTGAGACCATTTCAGATAACTGGGTGTCGCCGGAGCAACCATATTCACTTCTCGCTTGATAACTTTCAATCGACTTTTGCTTTCAACATCAGCAAAAATCATCAGGGTGGAATTGACCTGGGGATATCCATCATCACTATCTTCTTTGTCCTCAACATTGTCCGACTCCTTTTCCTTATCTTTGGGCTGTTTTCCCTGGAATTGCTAGATCAAGAGCCGAAACTATCGAGTTGTATGTTTCGGGTAAATGAGTTTACCCTCTTCATCTTTCTTTGTGTGAATGTGGCATGGAAAATCCAACACATCATTTCCGTCTTGGTCTTTCACCTTCTTAGGGTTCCAAGGCCCTTTGGGCTTCCCTTTAAACTTTCCTTGAGTCACGGCCAAGGCTTCTCCAGGAGCAGCTGGCTCGGCTTTCCGCTTCTGCTTCTGACTGGAGTTCCCTCCTCCAGTTTCGTGGGTGACTGACTTGTGCTTGCCACTCCGGAGCCGATCCTCTTCTTCACCATTGGCATACTTGGTGGCAATCTCCATCATTCGACTCAGAGACATGTCTCCAGTTCGACTAAATTTCAGGTTTAGCTCTCTGTACTTAACGCCTTCCTTGAAGGCACAGACTGCCTGGTGATCAGATACATTCTCTACCGTGTGATGCAACGTGATCCATCTCTGGATGTAATCCCTCAAAGTTTTATTCGACTTCTGCACACAAGATTGCAGCTCTGTCAACCCTGCTGGTCGCTTGCAAGTTCCTTCAAATGTTCTGACAAACAGTCGGGCAAGATCTTCCCAAGTGTAAATGCTACTGGGTGCTAACTGATTCAACCATGCTCTGGCCGAGCCCTCCAACATAAGAGGCAGGTGTTTCACGGCCACTTCATCGTTGCCGCCGCCAATCTGAACAGCCACTCGGTAGTCTTCAAGCCAAGTATCAGGCTTGGACTCACCAGTGAACTTACTGACTCCAGTCGCCAACCTGAAGTTGGGAGGAATCACCGCGGCCTTGATGGCTCTGCTGAAGCACTCTGGTCCTGAAACGTGTACTCTGCTGCTGGTTGGTACATCTCTATCATGACCTTCTCAGTGAGCTCTGTTCCTGTCGACCAAACCTTGAACGAGAATGGATCTCGCATCAAAGCCTGGTTCCCTGGGGTCGACTGGAATCCTTCGCCCAACACTGTGAAGGCGTTTGTCGTCTCGCTATCGAGGGGCGTACGATCCACTCCTTGGGGGAGGGGTAGGCACTCGACGTCGATCATCACGATCGAGTCGGTGATCATACTGCTCACAGTTCTTGTACTGATCACGCCGGTCCCCACGTCCCTCACGCCTCGGGGGCGATCTTGGGTTATGTGCCGACTGGACTGTATTTGCAGCGACGAATCTGCTGTGGATCCTATTCCGCGACTGTGATACAGCTGAATTTTGATCTCCTGCCGCCCGGAGTAATGCTCTGATCTGTAACAAGCCTCTGCTAGCCTTTGACTGGGAAGGCTGAATCGACTCTGCTATACGGGCTGCAGCTGTTAAATTCTGAATCGGAGATCGATATACCTGAGTCGGTGGTGGAAAGAGTTGACGTCGACTGGATTCTGGAACCCATTGTCGCGTACGCTCGTTGAGTGCTCGCTGGAGGTTCTCCAGTCGAGTGCGCTCAGCCATGTTGGCCAAGCGCGCGTCCTCTAAGGCACGAGCCTCGGGGGTTTCTCCAACGATAGGAGTGTGCAGCGCATCCATGTTCTGGCGGCGAAGTTCTTCCCTCTGCAGCGAAGTGAGGGGCGAGGGGAGATATTCTTCGTGGGCATGCGACGGATCGCCTCCGCCGTCGCCTCCATCGGTGCGGGGAAAGCCGGGAGGACTGCGTGGTCCATCGACCATCAGAACATCCACCGCTGGATCATTGCTGTCGCACTCGGATGCAGTCTCTGCGGAGCCAGTCGACAGGTCGAACAAGCCGTAGAGAGATTCGTCGGGCTCGACCGCCGCGACTTGGGGGGTGGCCGACTGGTGAGCCACCGCATGCCTCACCCACCGCTGAAGCCTCGACCGACCGGAGCACTTGCGCCGGCGGGAAACGGGGAGGGAGGACGACACAGGGGCCGACCGATACTGGGTCGACGGTTGCCGCAGGAGGATGCTGCGGACACATGCGCGAAAGTGCGTCGCCCCGCAGACAGGGAGCGCGTCGATGTCGAGCGGAGCCTCCTGAAGCCAAGCGGAGTCGTCGGCGATGAACGTCAGCGCGCAGAGATGGATCTCGCGGCCCTCAACCAAAACTCCGCCTGAAACCATGATGAAGAAGATCGAACAAATCGCAACTTCTCTAATAAGTCGCTAAGACACCTGCCCACGGTGGGTGCAAACTGTCGTGGTTCTAAGTCTGATAATCGTGTAGGGGGGTAGGAATGGAGAGGTAAGATCCTAGCTATGGAGTAGTTGTATACGCAAGAGGTTTACGAGTTCAGGCCCTTCTCGGAGGAAGTAACAGCCCTACGTCTCGGAGCCCGGAGGCGGTCGACTGGATTATGTGTGTATGAGTTACAGGGGTGCCAACCCTTTACACCGAGGATGGGGGTGGCTTATATAGAGTCCGCCAGAACCCTCCGGCCCTCAGTTATGTAGGGTTTAAGGTACATTAAGATCGGGCGTTACTAGTAACGCCACAAATAAAGTGCTATGATGACCATAAAAGCTACTTAATGACCGACCGTTTGCGTGCAGAGCGACTCTAGATCTCCTGGCTGTCGAATGGTTGGCTTCATGGTCGAGTGTCTTCGAGTCCGTCGAGTGGAACACTTCTGAGTCGATTGGAAGGTGGTTTCTTCTAGAGATGTCCTTGGGGAGGGTAGTTTGGACAGGTCCATGACCCTACCCTAGGTACATAGCTTCATCAGGCGCTGCCAAGCACGGCGGTGGTGTGAGGTCGATGGGAGAGCGGGGCGGCGGAGGCACGGGTCTGGGCCGGTGGTCGCTGGCGGTTCGAGAAAGATCGTCAACAGTGACTGGCGGGAGGTAGACGAAGGCCATATGCCCGTTCCTTATAGATCGGACATTTCATTAAAAAAATCGACTGACCTATTTATTTTCAGTCGACTGTTATCTTAGATATGACCACATGTGGTGGTGTGCTGGAGGAGTACCTGCATTTCATGTGCTCATATATTACAAAATCATACGGAGTAGAATCTAATTTTGTTTGCCATGCAATGTTGTAGAGCTATCATATGTCTCCTGTCATTTATTTTTCAGCCACCTGCTATCTGCTACTTTTACAGTGCACTAGTTCTGCACACACTTCACCCATACTCTCACTATTGTGTTTTTATGCAAAAGTATTTCAAACTCTCCTGCCGAAAGAGAAGCAGCAAAGAAAAGAGAGAAGTCGCTCCAGCTTCGTATGCTGGTAGGCAAGACACGTTACCGCGCTATAAAGAGTGCAGTGTCAGCAGATGGAGATGGTAAACGTTGCTCTGGAGTTGATGACCTCGCTCGCAATGAACCACAATCCCAGGTGCTTGCTATAACTTCGCGGTGTCATATGTGGTTGCATGTTCCATATGGTGTCTAGCTTGTATTCGAAAGGCCGAAGTCGGTCTTTATTAAGATAAGGAAAGATATTTTTTACATGAACCACCATCTCGTGAGCACCAGAAGACAAATAGCTAGTCAGGGCACTGGCCGAGCCAGTGACAAGCCCAGGAAAGACAGGCATCACCTGGAAGCCAACTAAAAACCCGTGATGGTGGCGAAGCAGCCCGCCTCCCACCAGGCTCTTAGGTCCTAGATGATCATGTTCACCACTCCAGCCGGATGTCTAGCTTGTATTGCTTCCAATTTGGTTAAATTGCATCTGCTTAGCTTACACATTATACCTTTGAATATGACATGCCTTTCTGTTTTTGGTACATACTAGTACATCTGTGTATTAACCATGTTCTTACATCAAACTAATGTTCTTGTGTATCCCTCATCAATCACTTATGACGAGGCAGGCAGGCAAGGGGACTACTCCTCATTTAAAGAATGCAGCATCAGCCTCCCGACATGATTCTCAAGAAACATAAATGCTATATGAAGATAGTGAACGTAGCTCTGTAGTTGATTACAGCATTTCCCCTACACTAGCATTGCAGGTGCTTGCTCTAACTTGGCAGCGTGATATGTGGTCGCATGATGCATATGGTGTCTAGATTGTAATTCTTCCAATCTGGTTCAACTGCATGTGCTAGTCTGCTTAGCTTATACTCCTGTAAATGTGACATTATACCTGTTAATGTGACATGCCTTCCTGTATTTAGTACATAGTACATCTGTCTATTAAGCATGTCCTTACATAAAACTATTGTTTTTTTGTATCCCGCATCAATCAATATGACGAGACACCTTTAGTATATGCAGTGCGATATTAGTTGCATCTTTCATATGATTTATAGCATGCGCTGCTTCTAATTTGTTGAAATTCCATTTATGATGGGACGCTTTTAACTTGGCAGTCATATTGGTTGCATCTTTCATGTGGTGTCTAGCTTCCATTGCTTCTTATTTGCTGGAATGGTTTCTGCTTAGTTTACACAAACAGTTGTGAACATGCCATGCCGTCCTGTTTTTCGTACATATTCCATCCTGGTATCATGTGTTTGCCTTACATCAAAGTAGTGATTGTCAGTATCATGCATTAATGAGTTCTGAAGAGAGAATTTTATTGCTTTTTCTTGTCGGTTTTACTTGACAATTCAAAATCAATAAAGCGGAAGGAAGTTAGCAAGGCAGCGGATAAAGGTGCTCCTTCCAAACAGAGGGCCTCTACAGTTTCTACTCCTCCACACCCCCAAGATGATTTCCAAGACAACACATGCATAGACACTCAACAAAGCTTTGTTTATGATGAGCATGTCTCCCCTAGTGCAACATCACTGGTGCTCCCTCTAACTTGGCACTCTTATATGTGGTTGCATGTTATGTGTGATGTCTAGCTTGCATTGCTTCTAATTTTGTTGAATTCCATCTGCTTACTTTACACATTATACTTGAATAAGACACGTGTTCCTGTTTCTAGAACATACAATATCTGTCTATCACACCATGTTCTTACATCAAATTACTACTGTTGTGTAACCTGCAACAATCATTTATCTTAAGACACGTTTGACTTCGGAGTGTGATATAGGTTACATCTCACATTCTTTTCTAGCTTGTACTACTAATTTGTTGAAATGGCACTTATGACGAGACAGTTTTAACTTGGTAGAGTGATATTATTTGCATCTTTCATATGGTGTCTAGCTTTCATTGCTTCTAATTTGTTGAAATGCCTTCTCCTTAGTTTACACATCATAAGCTGTGAATATGCAATGCTGTGAATATGCAATGGCACTAATGACGAGAGACCTCTAACATGGTAGTGTGATGTTGTTTGCATCTTGCATATGATTTATTTCTTGTACTGCTTCACATTTGTTTAAACGCCATTTATGCTGAGACACTGTTAACTTGGCAGAGCGATATTTGTAGCATCTTTCATATGGTGTCTACATTCCATTGCATTTCTTCTAATTTGGTGAAATGTCTTCTTCTTAGTTTACACATCATAGTTCCGGTTATCTCTTCCGTCCTGTTTTTCATACATATTACATCCTCCTATCATGTGGTTGTCTAACATCAAAGTTTTATTCATCTACATCACGCATCAATTTGTTCTGAAGAACTAAATTGTTATTTATTTTTCTTGTCGGCTTGACTTAACATGGCACAGAGAAAGAGGAAGAAACAGAGAATGGCAGGGAATGAGAAGCGGATGAATCCTACAGATTCTGCTGGTACTGATGGTGCAATAGAAGGTGAAAGTCCAGCAGAAAATTCTACAAACACGGCATCCCATGCTACACGAGCTGCAAAAAGAGCCAAACAGAAACAAATAGCTGCCAGTAAACAAGCAGAGATAGCCCTAGTTCTTGCAACACCTACCACAGTACTACCAGCTGCACGACATACTCATGTGTCAACTGAGCTAGCAGCACGTTCCCAAGCTCCCTTGCCACCTGACACTACTTCACAAGCACTCTTGACACAAGACGAGTTGGCAATATCAGATGAACCTTGTGAGCTTCAACAGCAAGAAGGTAGTTGCTGGAGTCAAGTTACAGTTGCATGCTTCTTTATATGTAGTCTCATAGTTTGATGTACACTAACACTTCCTATGTTTGTTGTTGGACTAGCACCTAGGCGCAAGAGGAAACAAACATCAGGGATAATGCTCGATAGCTTAACTAAATCTAGAGGAGGAGGAATGGAGAACCGTTTTGAGGCAGGTTTAAAAAGGCCGCGTGATGCTACAGAGTCAGCCAAGTTAGTATCAGGGGCAGCAGTTGTCGTTAGGTGTCATGTACATATCCTCCCAACATGGATTCAGTACAGGAATGACAAAGACGAAACCCAGTTCAACACCTTCCTCGACCATTTATCTGTAAGTATGGTCATGTATGGAAACTAGTAATATAGTCTTGCTCTGTCCCATACTTTCTAGGTTGCTGATAATGAGACTCCCATAATTTTCAACAGATGAGGTTCAAGTTGGATAGCCAATATGATGCAACCAGACAAGCTTGCACCCATGTTTTCAAGTCTGCTCTGCGACAGTATCGGTATAACTTGAGGAAAACTCACTTTGAAGGCAAGTCTAATAGTGAACTTTCCCAAACATCTCCAATGGAAAATATATCGGATGAAGACTGGAGGGGCCTTGTTAAACACTGGTCTGATCGGAAGTATCAGGTACATTATATATATGTGATCAGATCACATGTTGAAAAGTCCTATTGACGCATGTGCCACACAAATCTATCTTCTTGTAGGTGAACTGTTCAAAGAATAAGGCCAACCGTACGAAAGTGAAATTCCAACAGATGACAGGATCTCATAGCTATATTGCACACTGCGAGGCTCTTGTAATTGGTTGTTGTTTCACTCTTTTCGCTGTACCATATTATCAGATCTATATTGACTTGTTCGAAATGCAGAGGAAAGCCCGCAAGGACCAAAAAGTACCTGAACCAAATGTTGTGGAAATCTTCAAGGACTGTCACACCAGCAAGAAGAAGGGCATGACTACACGAGTCAAAGCCGCTGTTGTAAGTCCTTAATCCTCATGCCTTTTAACTACTACTTACTCTGACTTGTGCCTTGAAGTGCATGGTTTGCAGCCAATGTCTATTACTCTTTTCAATTTTATACACAATTGTCTTAGCGTATCATTGCACCTTACAAGGTTTAAAAGGGAGGAGTGATGTTCCTTTGATCTTGACCCATAATCTAGTTACGTGCTGGACTTGCCCACACAACGTTACAATTGCCTGTTTGTCTGTTCTCAGTTGTTTTGTGATATGAATGATGTCATACTATGCTTACCGTATTATAAACTTCGTCTCTTTATCCTTAGCCCTCAATATAATGTGAAGAAATAGACAATACATTAGCGATGGTACATGGTCATATGTTTGGAACCTGGTTTTATTATGTACTTTGCAATAAAATACAACTAATATTTTACATGGGTTCACCAGAATAAGCTCTGTATATAGACCAAAGCTATTTTGTTTCGTTTTGCTGCCTCCTTAATATCTTCTGTTCTAGTACTACTAATGTAAAACCTCAACTTTTCAGCAAGCTATGGAAAAAATGGTGGAACCGCCACCTTCTGAAGGTGGCAACGCAACTATAACCGCAATGTCAGCTCTTGCTGCAGTGGGTCAGTACCTGTCCACTAACAGTGCCAAAACCACGTTCCTGCGTAATACTGGGTTGGTTGTTAAGGCAATATCGTCCAAACTGCCTCATGATCAAGATATGCAAGCTCAAAGCAATGTTGTATCTGCGCTCCAGACACAAGTAGATTCCCTAACAGAGGCCCTTTGTGAAACAAGGAGAAACATTGCTCAATGTCGTCAAGATATGCATGGTTTTGAAAACAGACTATCAGACATTTGCTATGTTGTTCAGGAGCCTAGGGGAAATGAAGGCGAGGGTTATGGTGTTCCATCGGACAATACAACATGAAAACGTAACAGTCAGGTCAAATGAACCGAGCTTCTAAACTTCTGGTGGTGCATTTATCTGCTAGACTGTTAAGTTTTATGCCAACCTCCCTTTTGTTATATAGTTGTAATTTGTTTTGGTGCGATACAAAATTTATTCTTAACGTGCAGCCACCAGCTGAAGAAAACAGCAAGCCATTTTTGTATAGTGTAGGGTGTTCCCTATATCTGCACTGGTGGCGATCTTTGATGCTGATTGGATGTAATCTGTGCAATCGCCTTAATAGCCTAGCGTTAGTTTGGGACTTATTTATTTCCTAGTCTTCTTTTTCCCTGGTTTGCTAGTGGCCGCAACTACCCATGGGCCATATACGGGCCGTAGGATCCATGGGTCTCCTACGGGCCGTCAATAAATGGGCCTGTAATCGGTGGGCCTCGGGCCATCGATAAATGGACCTGTAATCGGTGGGCCTCGGGCCGTCGGATAAATGGGTCTACATGGGCCGTAATTGGGTGTAATTGGTATCGGCCCAGCATGGTAACAGGCCGTTAACAAGCCGTAGGACTGCAAAAGCTTAATTCTGTCACAGGCATAACGAGTCGTTAATGGGCCAGAATATAGGACGGGCTGGCCAGAAACGGGCCGACTCTTGCCATGGGCCGAATTAGGCCCATTAGGGTATCAGGCCAGTAACGGCCGACTCTTGCCATGGGCCGAATTTGGCCCATTTCCGGAACATGCCAGTAACGGGCCGACTCTTGCCATGGGCCGAATTTGGCCCATTAGGGGAACATGCCAGTAACGGGCCGGAAGTAATCGAGGGCCGAAAAGGAGCCCAAGAACGTATGGGCCGTCAATAGGCCGAAAGCTAACACGGGCTGGAAACGGCCCATGTAAATCACGGGCCGTTAACGGGTACAAAGAAAATTACTGTTCATTATGGGCTAGAGTCACCATGGGCCTGGAAAGGGTTGAAAGATACAAAGGCCTCATATGGGCCGAAAGACATCGTGGGCCATACATGGGCCAAAAGTGAAATGGGCTGGTGTTATATTCGACGGGCCACATGACGTTGTTGGGCCGATTTCCTTTAGTGCCTAACGGGCCATAAAATGGGCTATTTGCGAAGAGACCGTTAACAGGCTTTTCATGGGCCAGCCCGTTAACTTTTGACCAAGTCAAATGGGCCGACTTTGTAAGCTAAATGGGCTAGTGGTGAGCCGTGGCACGTGTCGACATATCATAGGCGCCTATCTGACCCACTGACGAGCTGACACATGTTTCGTCCGGCCAATAAGAATTTTACACGTGGAAATTTCCCATTGGTCGGGGCTGTTAACGGGTTATCGGATCCAAAACCTGACCCAATAGCTTAATGGTGTTCCGTTACGGTCGATGCCACGTGTCGGTCACCCTTGATGAAAGCACTTCTGTGACGCGTGATTTGTCGTCATGGAAGTGGACACTTCCGTGATGATAATTTTGGTAATGTCATGGATAACTTCTACGACAGCACAGGTATGACTATCTTGATTCTGTCATAAATTTGTCATGGATGTACATGCATGACAAAAAACGCGACCTACTATGACAAACACGTATCATCACGAAAGTGTATTTTTTTGTAGTGTCTCAGGACCGCCGCAGACCTCGGAGTTAAAAAGCTCATCGTCAGGGGAGACTCGCAACTCGTCGTCAGGCAGGTCAACAAAGACTATCAAAGCCTGTTGATGGAACCTTACGTAGATGAGGTGAGGAAACTGGAGGAGCGCTTTGACAGTCTACAGGCGGAGCATGTCCCTCGGACGGTGAACGACATCGCCGACTAGCTGTCAAAGCGCGCTGCCCTCAAGCTACCTATGGAACCAGGTACTTTTGTGCTTCAGTTAACCCAACCATCCGTTGAGCCGTCGACCGGGCAGAACAAGCGGAGGAAGCTAGGCTCCGGCAAGTACTTCCCCACCGAGCTCCCCGGTGTCGCCGGCGAAGATGTTGCCGTGGATGCCGATCCTGCCGCGGGACAACCGACTCCGGTAGGACCTCAGGTCATGGCCGTGGAGATGGCCGCTCCCGTGGCAGAAGAGATGCCTTTGGTCCTTGTCGTCAAGCCACAGGCTCCGGCATGGGCGTAGCACACCATCCGGTTCCTTCAAAGAGGAGAGCTTCCTGAGGAGCAGGAAGAGGCAGAAAGAGTAGCCCGCCGGTCTGCTCTGTACCAATTCGTTGATAACGTATTGTATAGAAAAAGACCGAATGGGGTGAAATTGAAGTGCATCTCCCGGGAGGAAGGACTAAACCTGTTGGCAGAGATACATGGAGGCATATGTGGCTCCCACATAGGGTCGAGGGCCCTCGCCGACAAGGCTTTCCGACAGGGTTTCTTCTAGCCCACCGCCCTCCAGGATGCGACGACACTAGTGACCAAGTGTGAAGCGTGCGAGTTCCATTCGAAGAAGCTTCATCAACCTGCTCAAACCCTTCAAACTATCCCTCTCTCCTGGCCCTACTCGGTCTGGGGGCTAGACATATTGGGCCCCTTCCCCCGTGCTGTCTGGGGCTTTGAGTACTTGTACGTCACAATCGACATGTTCGCAAAGTGGCCAGAAGTGGAAGCGGTGATGAAGGTGACAGCGCAGTCAGCCATCAAGTTATTCAAGGGACTAGTGTGTCGTTTGGGATACCCAACAGGATCATCACCGACAATGGCACACAGTTCACAAGCCACGCCTTCATGCAATACATTGAGGATCTCGGCAGCAGTGTCTGTTTTGCATCCGTGGCACATCCACGGAGCAACGGCCAAGCAGAGAGAGCAAATGCTGAGGTCCTGCAAGGCTTAAGAACGAAGACTTTTGATAGGCTATGCAAAAGTGGAAGACGCTGGATTGATGAGTTGCCGGCGGTTCTTTGGTCGATCAGAACAACGCCAAATCGAGCCACCGGCCAGACACCCTTTGCCCTGGTCTACGGGGCAGAAGCAGTTCTCCCCACGGAACTCATATACGGGTCAGCTCGAGTGCTCGCTTATGACGAGTTTGAGCAAGAGCGATTGCAGCTAGATGACGCAACACTCCTTGAGGAAGATCGTCTCTAAGCGGCTGTGAGAGCAGCATGCTACCAGCAAGCCTTGCGCCGCTACCATAGCCGCAAGGTCCATGCCCGGAGCCTTGAGGAAGGCGACCTTGTTCTTCGGCATGTTCAGTCGGCCAAGAATTCCAACAAGTTGACGCCAAAGTGGGAAGGCCCTTATCGGGTAACGCGAGTCACCAGGCCCGGCGCAGTCCGCCTGGAGACTGAAGATGTCGTTCCAGTGAGCAACTCCTGGAACATCGATCATCTTCGCAAGTTTTACCCATAAGGCGCGGCTGCCGGGCCTCCTGGCAAGCCACCCTTTTGTACAAGCCTTGCCGGCAAGGCATGTAACCCTTTGTACAAAGCCAGGCGCAGACCCTGAGCATAAACAAATGAACCATTGGCGCCCTAAGTTATAGCATGCATGCTAGGTTAAGTCTCTTCCTTGGTTAGGGTTGATAGTGCTTGGCGGCGGCTAACCCATAGCTTAAAAGTCGAGTGCGTGTCTCTTGTTCTTCTCTGTCTTCTTTGGTTCGCAGGACACATAAGTATTCTTGCCGAGCTATTTTTGGAAGAAATGGGACGGACCGGTGTCCGGGCCCCGGCAAGCCAGAGTTGCCGGGGGCTGCAAGAACAAGGATCCATCCGCAGCAAGCCAAGGTTGCCAGGGGTTGCAGATCCAGATAAGTTCTCTATCCTCTATCATGCATTTCATTATGGACTGGGATAAGTGAAACCTCGTTTTATCCCTAGGCTACCCTGCTCCCCTTTTTCCGTACCCTAGGACTATCTCCTGGGGCCGAATTTGGTCGTAGCCGTGGCAACAAGGAAATGAAATGAGGAGCCTAAGCTCACCTCATTCCTGCCTCCGCCAAGGGTGTGAGAAAGGTTGAGCGAAGTGGGGGGACAGCGTGGCCTGTTGCCGGGCGAAAAACGTTTACTTTAGATGGCAGCAAGGGTCCGACCCTTGCCGCGGGTTTTACCTGCGAACGAAAAGCCCGGCAAACATCCCTTTTCCATAAAAACATCCCATACAGGTATAGTTCATACGAAATGAAAAACATGAGCAAGGGGATTTGATACGTCTCCGTCATATCTACTTTTCCAAACACTTTTGCCCTTGTTTTGGACTCTAACTTGTATGACTTGATGTAACACCCCGGATGTAACTTTCCATATTTGTAACTCCAACTCTTGCCATTTTCGGCATTGTGATATGATATTCCCTCCGTGGTTGGGTTTTGTTTTTCTTTTGGCATTTTGTTCATGTCATGCATCTCATATCATGTCATCATGTGCATCTCAGTTGCATACGTGTTCGTCTCATGCATCCGAGCATTTTCCCCGTTGTCCGTTTTGCATTCCGACGCTCCCACATGCACCGGCGCACCCCTCTTGTTCTTTTTCGTGTGCGGGTGTTGAATGTTCTCGGAATGGATCGAGTCTTACCAAGTGGCCCTGGTATAGCACCGGTAGACCACCTGTCAAGTTGTGGGTCATTTGGAGCTCGTTTGACACTCCAACGGTTAACCGCACTCTCGCAAAGGCCTCTTTTAAGTTGCAGCCAACACCCCTCCAAAACAGCCCAATAACCCATCTAAGTCACTTCCATGCTCTCCGTCGTCGGATCACGATCGTGTGGGCGAAAACCGCACCCCATTTGGTGTTGGAAATATGCCCTAGAGGCAATAATAAAAGTATTATTATATTTCATTGTTCATGATAATTGTCTTTTATTCATGCTATAACTATATTATCTGGAAATCGTAATACACGTGTGAATACATAGACCACAATATGTCCCTAGTGAGCCTCTAGTTGACTAGCTCGTTGTGATCAATAGATAGTCATGGTTTCCTGGCTATGGACATTGGATGTCGTTGATAACGGGATCCCATCATTGGGAGAATGATGTGATGGACAAGATCCAATCCTAAGCATAGCACAAAGATCGTGTAGTTCGTTTGCTAGAGCTTTGCCAATGTCAAGTATCTCTTCCTTCGACCATGAGATCGTGTAACTCCTGGATGCCGTAGGAGTGCTTTGGGTGTATCAAACGTCACAACGTAACTGGGTGACTATAAAGGTGCACTACAGGTATCTCCGAAAGTGTCTATTGGGTTGACACGGATCGAAACTGGGATTTGTCACTCCGTATGACGGAGAGGTATCTCTGGGCCCACTCGGTAATGCATCATCATAATGAGCTCAAGGTGACCAAGGTGTTGGCCACGGGATCATGCATTACGGAACGAGTAAAGTGACTTGCCGGTAACGAGACTGAACAAGGTATTGGGATACCGATGATCGAGTCTCGGGCAAGTAACGTACCGATTGACAAAGGTAATTGTATACGGGATTTGATCGAATCCTTGACATTGTGGTTCAACCGATGAAATCATCAAGGAGCATGTGGGAGCCAACATGGGTATCCAGATCCCGCTGTTGGTTATTGACCGGAGAGTGGTCTCGGTCATGTCTACATGTCTCCCGAACACGTAGGGTCTTCACACTTAAGGTTCGGTGACGCTAGGGTTATTAGGAAGACTAGTATGTGACTACCGAATGTTGTTTGGAGTCCCGGATGAGATCCCGGATGTCACGAGGAATTCCGAAATGGTCCAGAGGTGAAGTTTTATATATGGGAAGTTGTCATACGGACACCGGAAAGTTTCGGGGGTCTATCGGTAATGTACCGGGACCACCGGAGGGTTCCGGGGGTCCACCGGGAGGGGCCACCCCTCCCGGAGGGCCACATGGGCCGCAAAGGGGAGGGAGCCAGCCCCTGGAGGGCTGGGCGCGCCCCCCACCTTGGGCCCATGTGCCTAGGTTTGGGGGGGAAACCCTAAGGGGGGCGCCCCCCTTGCTTGGGGGGCAAGCCTCCCCTCCCTGGCCGCCGCCCCCCCTCTAGATCCCATCTAGAGGGGTCGGCCCCCCTTGCCCCTTTCCCTATAAATAGAGGGGTGAGGGGAGGGCTGCTGGACACAACTCCAAGGCGCAGCCCCTCCCCTCCCCAACACCTCTCCTCCTCCGTTACGCGCTTGCGAAGCCCTGTCGGAGTACTGCTGCACCAACACCACCACGCCGTCGTGCTGCCGTTGGAGCGATCTTCCTCAACCTCTCCTCCCCCCTTTCTGGATCAAGAAGGAGGAGACATATCCCGTCCCGTACGTGTGTTGAACGCGGAGGTGTTGTTCGTTCAGCACTTGGACATCGGTGATCTGAATCACGTCGAGTACGACTCCATCATCACCATCCCCTTGCAAGCTTCCGCACGCGATCTACAAGTGGTATGTAGATGCAAACTCACTCCCTTGACTCGTTGCTTAGATGAACTCATAGATGGATCTTGGTGAAACCGTAGGAAAAATTTTAATTTTCTGCAACGTTCCCCAACATTTGGACACTCCTAGCTCCCTCTACCTATAAATACGTGCACCCCTCCTCCATTTCCGGACGAAACCCTAGTCTCCCCGCTCCCCTCGCGCCGCCGGACGAAATCCGGGCGGCCGGACACGTCCGCCCGCGCCGCCGGACGAATTGGGCGCCGCCACGTGGGCAGCCCGCGCCCCACATCGCCGCCGACCCCGCATGTAGAAAAATTTTAATTTTCTGCAACGTTCCCCAACAGTGGCATCATGAGCTAGGTCTATGCGTAGTTCTCTAATGCACGAGTAGAACACAATTTTGTTGTGAGCGTGGATCTTGTCAACTTGCTTGCCACTACTAGTCTTATCTTGCTTCAGCGGTATTGTGGGATGAAGCGGCCCAGACCAACCTTACACGTACGCTTACGTGAGACCGGTTCCACCCACTGACATGCACTAGTTGCATAAGGTGGCTGGCGGGTGTCTGTCTCTCCCACTTTAGTTGAAGCAGATTCGATGAAAAGGGTCCTTATGAAGGGTAAATAGAAGTTGACAAAATCACGTTGTGGTTATTCGTAGGTAAGAAAACGTTCTTGCTAGAACCCAATTGCAGCCACGTAAAAGATGCAACAACAATTAGAGGACGTCTAACTTGTTTTTGCAGCGATTGATCATGTGATGTGATATGGCCAGAAGTTGTGATGAATGATGAATTGTGATGTATGAGATCATGTTCTTGTAATAGGATTCACGACTTGCATGTCGATGAGTATGACAACCGGCAGGAGCCATAGGAGTTGCCTTTATTTTTTGTATGACCTGCGTGTCATTGAAGAACGCCATGTAAACTACTTTACTTTATTGCTAAACGCGTTAGCCATAGAAGTAGAAGTAGTCGTTGGTGTGACAACTTCATGAAGACACGATGATGGAGATCATGATGATGGAGATCATGGTGTCAAGCCGGTGACAAGATGATCATGGAGCCCAGAAGATGGAGATCAATGGAGCTATATGATATTGGCCATATCATGTCACAACTATATAATTGCATGTGATGTTTATTATGTTTATACATCTTGTTTACTTAGGACGACGGTAGTAAATAAGATGATCCCTTACAAAAATTTCAAGAAGTGTTCTCTCCTAACTGTGCACCGTTGCTACAGTTCGTCGCTTCTAAGCACCACGTGATGATCGGGTGTGATGGATTCTTACGTTCACATACAACGGGTGTAAGACAGTTTTACACAGCAAAAACACTTAGGGTTAACTTGATGAGCCTAGCATGTACAAACATGGCCTCGGAACACGGAGACCGAAAGGTCGAACACGAATCGTATGGAAGATACGATCAACATGAAGATGTTCGCCGACGATGACTAGTCCGTCTCACGTGATGATCGGACACGGGCTAGTCGACTCGGATCGTGTAACACTTGGATGACTAGAGGGATGTCTAATCTAAGTGGGAGTTCATAATTTTATTAGAACTTAATTATCATGAACTTAGTCTAAAACCTTTGCAAATATGTCTTGTAGATCAAATGGCCAACGCTCAGGTCAACATGAACTTCAACGCGTTCCTAGAGAAAACCAAGCTGAAAGATGATGGCAGCAACTATACGGACTGGGTCCGGAACCTGAGGATCATCCTCATAGCTGCCAGGAAACAATATGTCCTAGATGGACCGCTAGGTGACGCTCCCATCCCAGAGAACCAAGACATTATGAATGCTTGGCAAACTCGTGCTGATGATTACTCCCTCGTTCAGTGCGGCATGCTTTACAGCTTAGAACCAGGGCTCCAAAAGCGTTTTGAGCATCACGGAGCATATGAGATGTTCGAAGAGCTGAAACTAGTTTTTCAAGCTCATGCCCGTGTCGAGAGATATGATGTCTCCGACAAGTTCTACAGTTGTAAGATGGAGGAAAACAGTTCTGTCAGTGAGCACATCCTAAAGATGTCTCGGTTGCACAACCGTATGACCCAGCTGAACATTAACCTCCCAGATGAGGCGGTCATTGACAGAATCCTCCAGTCGCTCCCACCAAGCTACAAGAGCTTTGTGATGAACTACAACATGCAGGGGATGGTGAAGACCATTCTTGAAGTGTTCTCAATGCTGAAGTCAGCAGAGGCTGAAATCAAGAAAGAACATCAAGTGTTGATGGTCAATAAGACCATTAAGTTCAAGAAGGGCAAGGGAAAGAAGAACTTCAAGAAGGACGGCAAGAATGTTGCCGCTCCCGGTAAGCTAGTTACCGGGAAGAATTCAAAGAATGGACCCAAGCCTGAGACTGAGTGCTTTCATTGCAAGGGGAAGGGTCACTGGAAGCAGAACTGCCCCAAATACTTAGCGGATAAGAAGGCCGGCAACACCAAAGGTATATTTGATATACATGTAATTGATGTGTACCTTACCAGTACTCATAGTAACTCCTGGGTATTTGATACCGGTGCCGTTGCTCATATCTGTAACTCACAGCAGGAGCTGCAGAATAAACGGAGACTGGCAAAGGACGAGGTGACGATGCGCGTCGGGAATGGTTCCAGAGTCGATGTGATCGCTGTCGGCACGCTGCCTCTACATTTACCCACGGGATTAGTTTTGAACCTTAATAATTGTTATTTAGTGCCAAGTTTGAGCATGAACATTGTATCCGGATCTCGTTTAATACGAGATGGCTACTCATTTAAGTCTGAGAATAATGGTTGTTCGATTTATATGAGAGATATGTTTTATGGTCATGCTCCGATGGTCAATGGTTTATTCTTAATGAATCTCGAGTGTAATATTACACATGTTCATAGTGTGGATGCCAAAAGATGCAAAGTTGATAACGATAGTCCCACATACTTGTGGCACTGCCGCCTTGGTCACATTGGTGTCAAGCGCATGAAGAAGCTCCATGCTGATGGACTTTTAGAGTCTCTTGATTATGAATCGTTTGACACATGTGAACCATGCCTCATGGGAAAAATGACCAAGACTCCGTTCTCCAGAACAATGGAGCGAGCAACCAACTTGTTGGAAATCATACATACCGATGTGTGCAGTCCAATGAGCGTTGAGGCTCGCGGAGGATATCGTTATGTTCTCACTCTCACTGATGACTTGAGTAGATATGGGTATGTCTACTTAATGAAACAGAAGTCTGGGACCTTTGAAAAGTTCAAGGAATTTCAGAATGAGGTGGAGAATCAACATGACCGAAAGATAAAGTTCCTACGATCAGATCGTGGAGGAGAATACTTAAGTCACGAATTTGGCACACACTTAAGGAAATGTGGAATCGTTTCACAACTCACGCCGCCTGGAACACCTCAGCGAAACGGTGTGTCCGAACGTCGTAATCGCACTCTATTAGATATGGTGCGGTCTATGATGTCTCTTACCGATTTACCGCTATCATTTTGGGGATACGCTCTAGAGACAGCTACATTCACTTTAAATAGGGCACCGTCTAAATCCATTGAGACGACACCGTATGAATTATGGTTTGGTAAGAAACCTAAGATGTCGTTTCTAAAAGTTTGGGGATGCGATGCTTATGTCAAGAAACTTCAACCTGAAAAACTCGAACCCGAGTCGGAAAAATGCGTCTTCATAGGATACCCTAAGGAAACTGTCGGGTATAACTTCTACTTAAGATCCGAGGGCAAGATCTTTGTTGCCAAGAACGGATGCTTTCTGGAAAAAGAGTTTCTCTCGAAAGAAGTAAGTGGGAGAAAAGTAGAACTCGATGAAGTACTACCTCTCGAACGGGAAAGTGGTGCAGCTCAGGAAACTGTTCCTGTGATGCCCACACCAACTGAAGACGAAACCAATGATGATGATCAAGGTACTTCGGATCAAGTTGCTACTGAACTTCGTAGGTCCACAAGGACACGTTCCGCACCAGAGTGGTACGGCAACCCTGTCCTGGAAATCATGTTGTTAGACAACGGTGAACCTTCGAACTATGAAGAAGCAATGGCGGGCCCAGATTCCAACAAATGGCTTGAAGCCATGAGATCCGAGATAGAATCCATGTATGAAAACAAAGTATGGACTTTGATAGACTTGCCCGATGATCGTCCAGCGATAGAAAATAAATGGATTTTTAAGAAGAAGACGGACGCAGATGGTAATGTTACCATTTATAAGGCTCGACTTGTGGCTAAGGGTTATCGACAAGTTCAAGGGATTGACTACGACGAGACATTCTCTCCCATAGCGAAGCTGAAGTCCGTCCGAATCATGTTAGCAATTGCCGCATACTATGATTATGAGATATGGCAGATGGACGTCAAAACGGCATTCCTTAACGGACATCTTAAGGAAGAGTTGTATATGATGCAGCCGGAAGGTTTTGTCGATCCTAAAAACACTAACAAAGTATGCAAGCTCCAGCGATCCATTTATGGGCTGGTGCAAGCATCTCGGAGTTGGAACATTCGCTTTGATGAGATGATCAAAGTGTTTGGGTTTATGCAGACTTATGGAGAAGCCTGCGTTTACAAGAAAGTGAGTGGGAGCTCTGTAGCATTTCTCATATTATATGTAGATGACATACTCTTGATGGGAAGTGATATAGAACTTCTGGACAGCATTAAGGCCTACTTGAATAAGTGTTTTTCAATGAAGGACCTTGGAGAAGCTGCTTATATATTAGGCATCAAAATCTATAGAGATAGATCGAGACGCCTCATAGGTCTTTCACAAAGCACATACCTTGATAAGATTTTGAAAAGGTTCAAAATGGATCATTCCAAGAAAGGGTTCTTGCCTATGTTACAAGGTGTGATATTGAGCTTGGCTCAGTCACCGACCACGGCAAAAAATAAAGAAGAGATGAGTGTCATCCCCTATGCTTCAGCCATAGGATCTATTATGTATGCCATGCTGTGTACCAGGCCTGATGTAAACCTTGCCGTAAGTTTGGTAGCAAGATACCAAAGTAATCCCGGCAAGGAACACTGGAAAACGGTCAAGAATATCCTGAAGTACCTGAAAAGGACAAAGGACATGTTTCTCGTTTATGGAGGAGACGAAGAGCTCGTCGTAAAGGGTTACATCGACGCTAGCTTCGACTCAGATCTGGATGACTCCAAGTCACAAACCAGATACGTGTATATGTTGAATGGTGGAGCAGTAAGCTGGTGCAGCTGCAAGCAGAGCGTCCTGGCGGGATCTACGTGTGAAGCGGAGTACATGGCAGCCTCGGAGGCAGCGCATGAAGCGATTTGGGTGAAGGAGTTCATCACCGACCTAGGAGTCATACCCAATGCGTCGGGGCCAATCAAACTCTTCTGTGACAACACTGGAGCTATTGCCCTTGCCAAGGAGCCCAGGTTTCACAAGAAGACCAGGCACATCAAGCATCGTTTCAACTCCATCCGTGAAAATGTTCAAGATGGAGACATAGAAATTTGCAAAGTACATACGGATCTGAATGTCGCAGATCCGTTGACTAAACCTCTCTCGCGAGCAAAACATGATCAACACCAGAACTCTATGGGTGTTCGATTCATCACAATGTAACTAGATTGGTGACTCTAGTGCAAGTGGGAGACTGTTGGAAATATGCCCTAGAGGCAATAATAAAAGTATTATTATATTTCATTGTTCATGATAATTGTCTTTTATTCATGCTATAACTATATTATCTGGAAATCGTAATACACGTGTGAATACATAGACCACAATATGTCCCTAGTGAGCATCTAGTTGACTAGCTCGTTGTGATCAATAGATAGTCATGGTTTCCTGGCTATGGACATTGGATGTCGTTGATAACGGGATCACATCATTGGGAGAATGATGTGATGGACAAGACCCAATCCTAAGAATAGCACAAAGATCGTGTAGTTCGTTTGCTAGAGCTTTGCCAATGTCAAGTATCTCTTCCTTCGACCATGAGATCGTGTAACTCCCGGATGCCGTAGGACTGCTTTGGTTGTATCAAACGTCACAACGTAACTGGGTGACTATACAGGTGCAGTACAGGTATCTCCGAAAGTGTCTATTGGGTTGACACGGATCGAGACTGGGATTTGTCACTCCGTATGACGAAGAGGTATCTCTGGGCCCACTCGGTAATGCATCATCATAATGAGCTCAAGGTGACCAAGGTGTTGGCCACGGGATCATGCATTACGGAACGAGTAAAGTGACTTGCCGGTAACGAGACTGAACAAGGTATTGGGATACCGACGATCGAGTCTCGGGCAAGTAACGTACCGATTGACAAAGGGAATTGTATACGGGATTTGATCGAATCCTCGACATCGTGGTTCAACCGATGAAATCATCGAGGAGCATGTGGGAGCCAACATGGGTATCCAGATCCCGCTATTGGTTATTGACCGGAGAGTGGTCTCGGTCATGTCTGCATGTCTCCCGAACCCGTAGGGTCTTCACACTTAAGGTTCGGTGACGCTAGGGTTATTAGGAAGACTAGTATGTGACTACCGAATGTTTTTCGGAGTCCCGGATGATATCCCGGACGTCACGAGGAGTTCCGGAATGGTCCGGAGGTGAAGTTTTATATATGGGAAGTTGTCATACGGACACTGGAAAGTTTCGGGGGTCTATCGGTAATGTACCGGGACCACCGGAGGGGTTCCGGGGGTCCACCGGGAGGGGCCACCCCTCCCGGAGGGCCACATGGGCCGCAAAGGGGAGGGAGCCAGCCCCTGGAGTGCTGGGCGCGCCCCCCACCTTGGGCCCATGTGCCTAGGGTTGGGGGGGAACCCTAAGGGGGGCGCCCCCCTTGCTTGGGGGGCAAGCCTCCCCTCCCTGGCCGCCGCCCCCCCTCTAGATCCCATCTAGAGGGGTCGGCCCCCCTTGCCCCTTCCCCTATAAATAGAGGGGTGAGGGGAGGGCTGCTGGACACAACTCCAAGGCGCAGCCCCTCCCCTCCCCAACACCTCTCCTCCTCCGTTACGCGCTTGCGAAGCCCTGTCGGAGTACTGCTGCACCAACACCACCACGCCGTCGTGCTGCCGTTGGAGCGATCTTCCTCAACCTCTCCTTCCCCCTTGCTGGATCAAGAAGGAGGAGACATCTCCCGTCCCGTACGTGTGTTGAAAGAGGAGGTGCTGTCCGTTCAGCACTTGGACAACGGTGATCTGAATCACGTCGAGTACGACTCCATCATCACCATCCCCTTGCAAGCTTCCGCACGCGATCTACAAGTGGTATGTAGATGCAAACTCACTCCCTTGACTCGTTGCTTAGATGAACTCATAGATGGATCTTGGTGAAACCGTAGGAAAAATTTTAATTTTCTGCAACGTTCCCCAACATTTGGACACTCCTAGCTCCCTCTACCTATAAATATGTGCACCCCTCCTCCATTTCTGGACGAAACCCTAGTCTCCCCGCTCCCCTCGGGCCGCCGGACGAAATCCAGGCGGCCGGACACGTCCGCCCGCGCCGCCGGACGAATCGGGCGCCGCCACGTGGGCAGCCCGCGCCCTACATCGACGCCGACCCCGCGGGCCCGCGAGGCCCGTGCGGGGCCCCCGCGGCCCGTTCGCCGCCGCCGCCGCGCCCGGCCGCGCCGCCCCGCCTCCGACCGCCTCCGCCGCCGCCGCTGCCGCGCACTCGCCACCGCTGCGCGCCCACTCCGGCCGCCTCCGCCCGCCGCCGCGCCCGCCGACCCGCGCCTCCGCTTCGGCGCCGTCGCCGGCCGCCCTCCGCCGGACCCCCTCGGCCCCGGCCTCGTCCTCTCCTTCCTCCGGCGAGCTCCATCTCCGGCGACCTCTTCGTCCGAGCCGCGATCCGGCCAGATCCAGATCCGGTTGACTTCTCCTCCCCCCCCCCCCCCCCCCCCGTTTTTCACTAAGTCCTTATTTCTGTGATAAATTGTTGCATGTTCATCGCATCACATCTTCGCATCCGTAGCCCCGTTTCGTGCGTGTAATATGTCAAATTGTTCGTCTCATTGCACCATTTACATTTGAGCTCATCTTGATGCCCGAAATGCTGTTGGAAGAGGGCTATGTGATGTTAGTTTCTGTTTCTTAACAGAACATGCACTTTTGTCATTTTTGCCATGATTAATGTGTGCATCTTATGAACTTGAGCCCTACATACGTTTTGATCTATGCCATGCTATCTTTCCAGGGGTATATGCCATGTATTTTTGTGATCAATGTGGTGACTAGCACAAGCATGCAAACTAGGGATGATAATGTTGCTGATTTCAGGAACTTAGTAATTTCACTAAGTAATGTCTTGCTGTTATTTTTATGCCATGTGTTCATGTTGTTTCAGAGAGATCTATGCCCATTTTGAGCATGATCAGTAAGGGTGTTTTGAACATATGGATGTGCTCTATCCATCCATGCCTTTGTTGGCAATTTTGGAGTAGCCTAGCATGTCATTTTTGTGCTCTACTTTTGCTTCAAAATGTTTCCTAGCAGATTGTTTACATGATATTCAATTTTCACAAGGTTGTTGTAGTTGATCCGTGTATGCTATGATGTTGTTCTTTCCATGTATAGCTTCTATGCCATGTCTTCTTGATGGGTGTATACTTAGTTTATCATGAGATGCTCTATAGTGAGTGCATCGAGCTCACGAACATGCCTACTTGTTATCTGTTTTTGCCATGTCCAGTTTTTCTGCTAAGTCTGAGATCTGTAATGAAACTTGCTATGTTTACATGGGTGCCATCATATCCTCTGGTCCTTTCTGGCTTATGGTCAGTAAGGGACTTTTGATCTATGCTTTGAGTAGATTCCTGCCATGTCTTGTTTTGCTATTATAAGTTCCTGTAGCATGTTGTTTGCTTGCTCTAAACATGCCTTCCTGATGTTAATTTCTGGCATACTAGTATTTTCACTAAGTCTGTGAACCTGATATTTTTTGCACTTTCACCATGCTTGTTTGAACCTGTTATGGTGTGATTTAGCCGTAGCTCAGTGTTCCTCTTTTGTTAAGCATCTCCTGTAGATCAATGCCATATGCTTTGTTTTTATGTTGGGGTGCTGTAGCATAGTTTCTTGTAGCATGCTAAGTAGCATCGTGCTGTTAAACGCAGATTCGCGTCGTTCTTGTTTTGCTTGTCATTTGCAAACCATGCATCCGATTCCGGTGATCTTTACATCGATTTCAACCGGAATCATCTTATCTTTCCAGCTGCATACTTGGTTTGCCAAGTTGATGCCTTGTTCATCATTTTCCTTCCGAAGCACGCATATGCATGGCATACCACATCTCTCATAGCATGTCATATATTGCATCATATTGCTTGTGCATTGCTCCTTGTTTGATTGTTGTTCCATTGCTTGTGTTCTTGCATTGGGTAGAGCCGGGAGACAAGTACGTGTATGAGGAACCTGTTGAGAACGCCTACGAGGATCAAGCCTTTGACAACTCTGAGAACCTTGCAGGCAAGATGACCATACCTTCGATATCACTTCTATCTTTGCTTGCTAGATGCTCGCCCTTTTGCTATGGCTATGCTACGTTACCTACCACTTGCTATATCATGCCACCCATATTGCCATGTCAAGCCTCTAACCATCCTTTCCTAGCAAACCGTTGTTTGGCTATGTCACCGCTTTTGCTCAGCCCCTCTTATAGTGTTACTAGTTGCAGGTGAAGATGAAGTTTGTTCCTGGTCGGAACATGGATATTTTGGGATATCACAATATCTATTGTTTTAATTAATGCATCTATATACTTGGTAAAGGGTGGAAGACTCGGCCTTATGCCTGGTGTTTTGTTCCACTCTTGCCGCCCTAGTTTCCATCATACCGGTGTTATGTTCCTTGATTTTGCGTTCCTTACGCGGTTGGGTGATTTATGGGACCCCCGTGACAGTTCGCTTTGAATAAAACTCCTCCAGCAAGGCCCAACCTTGGTTTTACCATTTTCCACCTAAGCCTTTTTCCCTTGGGTTTTCGCGAGCCCGAGGGTCATCTTTATTTAACCCCCCGGGCCAATGCTCCTCTGAGTGTTGGTCCAAACTAGAGCGCTTTGCAGTGCCCCCTCAAGGAAACTTGGGGTCTGGTTTTAGTTGTACGGACTGCTCATCCGGTGTGCCCTGAGAATGAGATATGTGCAGCTCCTATCGGGATTTGTCGGCACATTCGGGAGGCCTTGCTGGTCTAGTTTTACCATTGTCGAAATGTCATGCGAACCGGGATTCCGAGATTGATCGAGTCTTCCCGGGAGAAGGTTTATCCTTCGTTGACCGTGAGAGCTTATGATGGGCTAAGTTGGGACACCCCTGCAGGGTATTATCTTTCGAAAGCCGTGCCCGCGGTTATGAGGCAGATGGGAATTTGTTAATGTCCGGTTGTAGAAAACCCGAAGTTGACCTTAATTAAAATACATCAACCGCGTGTGTAACCGTGATGGTCCCTTCCCAGCGGAGTCCGGGAAGTGAACACGGTGTTGGAGTTATGTTTGATGCAGGTTGCTCTAGGATCACTTCTTGATCGCTTCTAGATTCACGACTGTTCCTTGCTTCTCTTCTCGCTCTCTTTTGCGAATGTAGCCACCATATATGCTAGTCACTTGCTGCAGCTCCACCTCATTACACCACTCCTTCCCTTAAGCTTAAATAGTCTTGATCTCGCGGGTGTGAGATTGCTGAGTCCCCGTGACTCACAGATTCTACCAAAATAGATGCAGGTACCGGTGATACTAGCGCAGATGGCGCAACTGAGCTGAAGTGGGAATTTGATGAGGCCCTTGGTCGTTACTATGTTTCATTTCCAGACGATCAGTAGTGGAGCCCAGTTGGGACGATCGGGGATCTGTGTTTCATTTGGGGTAGTCTTCTTTTATTTTGGTTCTGAAGTTGGACCTTGAGTGTAAACTGAATGATGGATGTTTATTTATGTATTGTGTGAAGTGGCGACTGTAAGCCAACTATGTATCTCTTTCCCTTATGTATTACATGGGTTGTGCGAAGATTACCTCACTTGCGACATTGCTTTCAATGCGGTTATGCCTCTAAGTCGTGCTTCGACACGTGGGAGATATAGCCGCATCGAGGGCGTTACAAGTTGGTAATCAGAGCCTTCCCCGACCTTAGGAGCCCCACTGCTTGATCATTTTTAGCGGCCGAGTTGTGTCTAGAAAAAAAATGTTTTGAGTCATTTAGGATTATATATATCGGAGAGTTAGGAATTCTTTTTACTCCTCAGTCCCTTCGTCGCTCTGGTGATGTCTCCTGACGTAGAAGTTTTGACTTTCCTCTCCTCAAATTTCACTAAAAAAAAATTTAGGATCACGCGGGTATCTTGGAATCGTTCCGATGGTTTTATGATGAGAACATTGTCTTGGTGCCTCCTGTCAGGGGTTTAGTGGAAGTGTCCCGGGGAGTTGAGCTCTGAGGTGTTGTCGTCATAATTTTATCGTTGCAGTTCTGAAATACCTGAGTTTAGTACGCCGACATCGAAAACCTCTTTTATGAAGTTGTTGGTGAGATAACCCCGATAACCCAGTACTGAGGTGAGTACGGGAGTATTGCCATGACTCATATAACGGATGCTTTTCGAAGGTTGAGGTACATGATTTCCGAAGGTTTCTTGGTTATGTGTTGATGGATGGATACAGCTGGATGTAGGGATTGTTAGTTTGGGTGAGATATATTGCTTCCCTTGTATCCCCAACACCTGATTGCATAACCGGAAAGTTTTGGGAGTTTATAGGTGGGATTCAAGTAGCTCTAGCACTTCTTCCCGCAAATATTTGGTTTGTGATTGGGTAATCCTTACCACTTATTTGTTCCATTCATACCTTGTTTTTATTTTCATTCATCAATCTCTTATCAAGTGGCTTCTCACCTTAATGGACGTGATGTTTACTTTGGAATTCATTTGTTCATCCCTGTTCGAATGTTTATTGTGAATACTATATGTTGCAAATTCTATCCGTTGATTCAACTTGTCTATCTGTCTATCAAGATGCTAACGGATATCACCCTCTTTAGGATGGCTACGCCAACGCGTCAGAATCCGGAACGCAGTGATGGGAGTCAGGCGAACCCTCCACCTCCACCTCCGCCTCCGGAGGCATGGCAAACTTTGATTGCAACCACTAACGCCAACGCTCAGTTGTTGATTCAGCTGATGCAAGAGCGTAACCAAGGCCAAGGCAACCAAGGGAATCAAGGTTAAGGGCAGTTCTACCATCAGCCACAGTTTTCTACCCTCAACCAGTTCCTTGCAAATCAGCCAAAGTCTTTCATCTACTATGCCGAGGCCACAGACACCGACATAAGATGCAGCAATGTCCGGCCTGAGGACTACGTCAAGTTCGCGTCTTTTCAGCTCAAGGATCAAGCAGCTGATTGGTTCCAGCAATACAAGGATTCCATAGGAGGTCGAGTGATTACTGTTGGAAATATGCCCTAGAGGCAATAATAAAAGTATTATTATTATATTTCCTTGTTCATGATAATTGTCTTTTATTCATGCTATAACTGTATTATTCGGAAATCGTAATACACGTGTGAATACATAGACCACAATCTGTCCCTGGTGAGCCTCTAGTTGACTAGCTCGTTGTGATCAACAGATAGTCATGGTTTCCTGGCTATGGACATTGGATGTCGTTGATAACGGGATCACATCATTAGGATAATGATGTGATGGACAAGACCCAATCCTAAGCCTAGCACAAAGATCGTGTAGTTCGTATGCTAAAGCTTTTCTAAAGTCAAGTATTTTTTCCTTAGACCATGAGATTGTGCAACTCCCAGATACCGTAGGAATGCTTTGGGTGTACCAAACGTCACAACGTAACTGGGTGGCTATAAAGGTGCATTACAGGTATCTCCGAAAGTGTCTGTTGGGTTGGCACGAATCGAGACTGGGATTTGTCACTCCGTGTAAACGGAGAGGTATCTCTGGGCCCACTCGGTAGGACATCATCATAATGTGCACAATGTGATCAAGGAGTTGATCACGGGATGATGTGTTACGGAACGAGTAAAGAGACTTGCCGGTAACGAGATTGAACAAGGTATCGGGATACCGACAATCGAATCTCGGGCAAGTATCATACCGATAGACATAGGGAATTGTATATGGGATTGATTAAGTCCTTGACATCGTGGTTCATCCGATGAGATCATCGTGGAACATGTGGGAGCCAACATGGGTATCCAGATCCCGCTGTTGGTTATTGACCGGAGAGTCATCTCGGTCATGTCTGCATGTCTCCCGAACCCGTAGGGTCTACACACTTAAGGTTCGGTGACGCTAGGGTTATAGAGATATTAGTATGCGGTAACCCGAAAGTTATTCAGAGTCCCAGATGAGATCCCGGACGTCACGAGGAGTTCCGGAATGGTCCGGAGGTAAAGAATTATATATAGGAAGTGCTGTTTCGGCCATCGGGACAAGTTTCGGGGTCATCGGTATTGTACCGGGACCACCGGAAGGGTCCCGGGGGTCCATCGGGTGGGGCCACCTGCCCCGGGGGGCCACATGGGCTGTAGGGGGTGCGCCTTGGCCTACATGGGCCAAGGGCACCAGCCCCAAGAGGCCCATGCGCCAAGAGAAGAGAAAAAGGGGAGAGTCCTAAAGGGGGAAGGCACCTCCGAGGTGCCTTGGGGAGGATGGACTCCTCCCCCCCTTGGCCGCACCCTTTCCTTGGAGGAAGGGGCATGGGCTGCGCCTCCCCCCTCTCCCTTGGCCCTATATATAGTGGGGAAAAGGAGGAGCAACCATACCTAAGGCCTGGCGCCTCCCTCTCCCTCCCGTGACACATCTCCCTCCTCCCGCAGCGCTTAGCGAAGCCCTGTTGTAATCCCGCTACTTCCACCACGCCGTCGTGCTGCTGGATCTCCATCAACCTCTCCCTCCTCCTTGCTGGATCAAGGCATGGGAGACATCTCCGTTCCGTACGTGTGTTGAACGCGGAGGTGCCGTCCGTTCGGCGCTAGGATCATCGGTGATTTGGATCACGACGAGTACGACTCCATCAACCCCGTTCTCTTGAACGCTTCCGCTTAGCGATCTACAAGGGTATGTAGATGCACTCTCCTTCCCCTCGTTGCTGGTTTCTCCATAGATAGATCTTGGTGACACGTAGGAAAATTTTGAATTTATGCTACGTTCCCCAACAGTGGCATCATGAGCTAGGTCTATTGCGTAGTTTCTATGCACGAGTAGAACACAAAGTAGTTGTGGGCATTGATTTTGTTCAATATGCTTGCCGTTACTAGTCTTATCTTGATTCGGCGGCATCGTGGGATGAAGCGGCCCGGACCAACCTTACACGTACGCTTACGTGAGACCGGTTCCACCGACAAACATGCACTAGTTGCATAAGGTGGCTGGCGGGTGTCTGTCTCTCCCACTTTAGTCGGATCGAATTCGATGAAAAGGGTCCTTATGAAGGGT
The DNA here is from genome assembly GCA_963921465.1 of Triticum timopheevii. Classification (NCBI taxonomy): domain Eukaryota; kingdom Viridiplantae; phylum Streptophyta; class Magnoliopsida; order Poales; family Poaceae; genus Triticum; species Triticum timopheevii. Next base: position 440,883,244 of record OY997274.1, on the reverse strand, counting down.
AAATAGCAATTGGCATATCACGTTGTGGTTCTTGCGTAGGTAAGAAACGTTCTTGCTAGAAACCCATAGCAGCCACGTAAAACATGCAAACAACAATTAGAGGACGTCTAACTTGTTTTTGCAGGGTATGCTATGTGATGTGATATGGCCAAAGGATGTGATGAATGATATATGTGATGTATGAGATTGATCATGTTCTTGTAATAGGAATCACGACTTGCATGTCGATGAGTATGACAACCGGAAGGAGCCATAGGAGTTGTCTTTATTTATTTATGACCTGCGTGTCAACTTAAACGTCATGTAATTACTTTACTTTATTGCTAACCGTTAGCCATAGTAGTAGAAGTAATAGTTGGCGAGGCAACTTCATGAAGACACGGTGATGGAGATCATGATGATGGAGATCATGGTGTCATGTCGGTGACAATGATGATCATGGAGCCCCAAGATGGAGATCAAAGGAGCTATATGATATTGGCCATATCATGTCACTATTATTTGATTGCTTGTGATGTTTATCATGTTTATACATCTTATTTGCTTAGAACGATGGTAGTAAATAAGATGATCCCTCATTAAAATTTCAAGAAGTGTTCTCCCCTAACTGTGCACCGTTGCTACAGTTCCTCGTTTCGAAGCACCACGTGATGATCAGGTGTGATAGATCCTTACGTTCACATACAACGGGTGTAAGACAGATTTACACATGCAATACACTTAGGGTTAACTTGACGAGCCTAGCATGTACAGACATGGCCTCGGAACACGGAGACTGAAAGGTCAAGCATGAGTCGTATAGAAGATACGATCAACATGAAGATGTTCACCGATGATGACTAGTCCGTCTCACGTGATGATTGGACACGGCCTAGTTTGACTCGGATCATGTGATCACTTAGATGACCAGAGGGATGTCTATCTGAGTGGGAGTTCATAAGATGAACTTAATTATCCTGAACATAGTCAAAAGGATTTTGCAAATTATGTCGTAGCTCACGCTATAGTTCTACTGTTTAGATATGTTCCTAGAGAAAAATTTAGTTGAAAGTTAATAGTAGCAATTATGCGGACTAGGTCCGTAAACTGAGGATTGTCCTCATTGCTTCATAGAAGGCTTATGTCCTTAATGCACCGCTCAGTGTGCTGAACCCCAAACGTTGTTTGTGGATGTTGCGAACATCGGACATACACGTTTTGATAACTACGTGATAGTTCAGTTAAACGGTTTAGAATTGAGGCACCAAAGACGTTTTTGAAACATCGCGAAACATATGAGATGTTTCGAGGGCTGAAATTGGGATTTCAGGCTCGTGCCCACGTCAAGAGGTATAAGACCTCCGACGATTTTCTTAACCTACAAACTAAGGGAGAAAAGTTCAATTGTTGAGCCTGTGCTCAGATTGTCTGAGTACAACAATCATTTGAATTGAGTGGGAGTTGATCTTCCAGATGAGATAGTGATGTTTCTCCGAAGTCATTACCACCAAGCTGCTAGAGCTTTGTGATGAACTATGATATATCAGGGACATATATGATGATCCTTGAGATATTCGCGATGTTTGACACAGCGAAAGTAGAAATCAAGAAGGAGCATCAATTGTTGATGAAACCACTAGTTTCAAGAAGGGCAAGGGCAAGAAGGGATACTTCATGAAACGGCAAATCAGCTGCTGCTCTAGTGAAGAAACCCAAGGTTGAACCCAAACCCGAGACTGAGTGCTTCTGTAATAAGGGGAACAGCCACTGAAGCAGGATTACCCTAGATACTTGGTAGATAAGAAGGCTGGCAAGGTCGATAGAAGTATATTGGATATACATTGTGTTTATGTGTACTTTACTAGTACTCCTAGTAGCACCAGGGTATTAGATACCGGTTCGGTTGCTAAGTGTTAGTAACTCGAAATAAAAGCTATGGAATAAACGGATACTAGCTAAAGGTGAGCTGACGATATGTGTTGGAAGTGTTTCCAATGTTGATATGATCAAGCATCGCACGCTGCCTCTACCATCGAGACTGGTGTTAAACCTAAATAATTGTTATTTGGTGTTTGCGTTGAGCATAGACATGACTGGATTATGTCTATCGCAATACGGTTATTCATTTAAGGAGAATAATGGTTACTCTGTTTATTTGAATAATACCTTCAAATGGTCTTACACCTGAAATGAATGGTTTACTGAATCTCGATCGTAGTGATACACATGTTCATGCCAAAAGATAGTAATGATAGTACCACCTACTTGTGGCACTGCCACTTAAGTCATATCGGTATAAAACGCATGAAGAAGCTCCATGTTGATGGATCTTTGGACTCACTCGTTTTTGAAAGGTTTGAGACATGCGAACCATGTCTATTGGTGTATATGCATGAAGAAACTCCATGCAGATGGACCGTTTGAACTCACTTGATTTTGAATCACTTGAGACATGCAAATCATACCACATGGGCAAGATGACTGAAAGCCTCGGTTTCAGTAAAATGGAACCAGAAAGCAACTTGTTGGAAGTAATACATTTTGGTGTGTGCAGTCCAATGAGTGCTGAGGCATGTAGTGGATATCGTTATGTTCTTACTTCACAGATGATTTGAGTAGATGTTGAGTACATTTACTTGATAAATCACAAGTCTGAATTATTGAAAGGTTCAAGTAATTTCAGGGTGAAGTTGAAAGATCATCGTGACAAGAGGATAAAAGATCTATGATATGATCATAGAGATGAATATCTGAGTTACGAGTTTTGGCACACAATTAAGACATTGTGGAAATTGTTTCGCAATTAATACCGCCTGGAACACCATAGTGTGATGGTGTGTCCGAACATCATAGTTGCGCCCTATTGGATATGGTGCATACCATGATGTCTCTTATCGAGTTACCACAATAGTTTATGGGTTAGGCATTAGAGACAACCACATTCACTTTAAATAGGGCACCACGTAATTCCGATGATATGACACCGTATGAACTATGGTTTAGAGAAACCTAAGATGTCATTTCTTAAAAGTTTGGGGCTGCGACACTTACGTGGAAAAGTTTCAGACTGATAAGCTCGAACCCAAAGCGGATAAATGCATCTTCATAGGACACCCAAAACAGTTGGGTATACCTCCTGTCTCAGATCCGAAAGAAATAAGGGATTGTTTCTAGAATCGGGTCCTTTCTCGAGGAAAACTTTCTCTCGAAAGAATTGAGTGGGAGGATGGTGGAGACTTGATAAGGTTATTGAACCGTCTCTTCAACTAGTGTGTGGCAGGGCACAGGGAGTTGTTCCTGTGGCACCTACACCAATTGAAGTGGAAGCTTATGATATTAATCATGAGACTTCAGATCAAGTCACTACCAAACCTCGTGGGATGACAAGGATGCATACTACTTCAAAGTGGTACGTGATCCTGTCTTGGAAGTCATGTTGCTAGACAAAAATGAACCTACGAGCTATGGAGAAGTGATGGTGGGCCCGGATTCCGACGAATGGCTCAAAGCCATATAATCCGAGAAAGGGTCCATATATGAAAACAAAGTGTAGACTTTGGCAGAACAGCTCGATGGTTGTAAGGCTGTTGAGTGCAGATGGATTTTAAAAGGAAGACGGACAATGATGGTAAGTATCACCATTAAGAAAGCTCGACTTGTCGTTAAGATGTTTTTCGACAAGTTCAAGGAGTTGACTACGATGGGACTTTCTCACTCGTAGCGATGCTAAGAGTCTGTTGGAATTATATTAGCAATTACTGCATCATTTATGAAATCTTGCAGATAGGATGTCAAAACATTGTTTCCTCGACGACTTTTCTTGAGGAAAGGTTGTATGTGATACAACCGGAAGGTTTTGTCAATCCTGAAAGATGCTAATAAGTATGCAAAGCTCTAGCAATAATTCTAAGGACTGGAGTAAGCATCTCGGAGTTGGAACGTATGCTTTGATGATGATCAAAGATTTTGGGTTTATACAAAGTTTATGAGAAACTTGTATTTCCAAAGAAGTGAGTGGGAGCACTATAGAATTTCTGATGAGTATATGTTGTTGACATATTAATGATCAGAAATGATGTAGAATTTCTAGAAAGCATATAGGGTTATTTGAAAGGTGTTTTTCAATAGAAAGCCTGGATTAAGCTACTTGAGCATTGAGCATGAAGATCTATAAGGATAGATCAAAACGCTTAATAGTACTTTCAAATGAGCACATACCTTGACATGATCTTGAAGGTGTTCAAGATGGACCAGTCAAAGAAAGAGTTCTTTCCTGAGTGGTAAGGTATGAAGTTAAGACTTAAAGCTCGACCACGGCAGAATAGAGAGAAAGGACGAAGGTCGTCCCCTATGCTTAAGACATAGGCTCTACAGTATGCTATGCTGTGTACCGCACCTGAAGTGTGCCTTGCCATGAGTCAGTCAAGGGGTACAAGAGTGATCCAAGAATGGATCACGGGACAGCGGTCAAAGTTATCCTTAGTAACTAGTGGACTAAGGAATTTTCTTGATTATGGAGGTGGTAAAGGGGTTCGTCGTAAAGGGTTACATCGATGCAAGCTTAACACCTATCCGGATAGCTCTGAGTAGAGATACCGGATACGTATAATGGAGCAACAATTTAGAATAGCTCCAAGTAGAACAGTTATTTGGAATAGCTCCAAATAGAACGTGGTAGCTGCATCTAGGAGATGACATAGAGATTTGTAAAGCACACACGGATCTAAAAGATTCAGACCCGTTGACTATAACATCTCTCACAAGCATAACATGATCAAACCCAGAACTCATCGAGTGTTAATCACATGGTAATGTGAACTAGATTATTGACTCTAGTAAACTCTTGGGTGTTAGTCACATGGGGATGTGACCTTGAGTGTTAATCACATATCGATGTGAACTAGATTATTGACTCTAGTGCAACTGGGAGACTGTTGCAAATATGCCCTAGAGGCAATAATAAAAGTATTATTATTATATTTCCTTGTTCATGATAATTGTCTTTTATTCATGCTATAACTGTATTATCCGGAAATCATAATACACGTGTGAATACATAGACCACAATCTGTCCCTAGTGAGCCTCTAGTTGACTAGCTCGTTGTGATCAACAGATAGTCATGGTTTCCTGGCTATGGACATTGGATGTCGTTGATAACGGGATCACATCATTAGGAGAATGATGTGATGGACAAGACCCAATCCTAAGCCTAGCACAAAGATCGTGTAGTTCGTATGCTAAAGCTTTTCTAATGTCAAGTATCTTTTCCTTAGACCATGAGATTGTGCAACTCCCGGATACCGTAGGAATGCTTTGGGTGTACCAAACGTCACAACGTAACTGGGTGGCTATAAAGGTGCATTACAGGTATCTCCGAAAGTGTATGTTGGGTTGGCACGAATCGAGACTGGGATTTGTCACTCCGTGTAAACGGAGAGGTATCTCTGGGCCCACTCGGTAGGACATCATCATAATGTGCACAATGTGATCAAGGAGTTGATCACGGGATGATGTGTTACGGAACAAGTAAAGAGACTTGCCGGTAATGAGATTGAACAAGGTATCGGGATACCGACGATCGAATCTCGGGCAAGTATCGTACCGATAGACAAAGGGAATTGTATACGGGATTGATTAAGTCCTTGACATCGTGGTTCATCCAATGAGATCATCATGGAACATGTGGGAGCCAACATGGGTATCCAGATGCCGCTGTTGTTTATTGACCGGAGAGTCATCTCGGTCATGTCTGCATGTCTCCCGAACCCGTAGGGTCTACACACTTAAGGTTCGGTGACGCTAGGTTTATAGAGATATTAGTATGCGGTAACCCAAAAGTTGTTCGGAGTCCCAGATGAGATCCCGGACGTCACGAGGAGTTCCGGAATGGTCCGGAGGTAAAGAATTATATATAGGAAGTGCTGTTTCGGCCATCGGGACAAGTTTCGGGGTCATCGGTATTGTACCGGGACCACCGGAAGGGTCCCGGGGGTCCACCGGGTGGGGCCACATGCCCCGGGGGGCCACATGGGCTGTAGGGGGTGCGCCTTGGCCTACATGGGCCAAGGGCACCAGCCCCAAGAGGCCCATGCGCCAAGAGAAGAGAAAAAGGGGAGAGTCCTAAAGGGGGAAGGCACCTCCGAGGTGCCTTGGGGAGGATGGACTCCTCCCCCCCCCCTTGGCCGCACCCTTTCCTTGGAGGAAGGGGCAAGGGCTGTGCCTCCCCCCTCTCCCTTGGCCCTATATATAGTGGGGAAAAGGAGGAGCAACCATACCTAAGGCCTGGCGCGTCCCTCTCCCTCCCGTGACACATCTCCCTCCTCCCGCAGCGCTTAGCGAAGCCCTGTTGGAATCCCGCTACTTCCACCACGCCGTCATGCTGCTGGATCTCCATCAACCTCTCCCTCCTCCTTGCTGGATCAAGGCATGGTAGACGTCTCCGTTCCGTACGTGTGTTGAACGCGGAGATGCCATCCGTTCGGCGCTAGGATCATCGGTGATTTGGATCACGACGAGTACGACTCCATCAACCCCGTTCTCTTGAACGCTTCCGCTTAGCAATCTACAAGGGTATGTAGATGCACTCTCCTTCCCCTCGTTGCTGGTTTCTCCATAGATAGATCTTGGTGACACGTAGGAAAATTTTGAATTTATGCTACGTTGCCCAACAATTACTTGGACTTATTTTTGTCGGGACTTTAAAGCTCACCATATTCCTACCAGTGTTGTTGAGAGCAAGCGTGAGGAGTTCCGCAATCTCAAGCAAGGCAACATGTCAGTGTACGAATACAATAAGCAGTTTCAGAAACTTGCTCGCTTTGCTAAACAAGATGTTCCTGATGAAAAGAGTATGATCTATCAATTCAGAAGTGGCCTTAGAGAGGATCTGCAGTTAGCTCTCGTTCTTGTTAAGCCTACTCAGTTTGATCAATTCTACAATATGGCTCTCAAGCAAGAAGGTGCTCAGCTCAAGTGTGAGGCTTCTAAGAAGAGAATCAGGGATGCAGCTCAGTCTTCTTCTTCCTCTCAAGTGGCAGCAAAGCAGCAAAAGTTCTACCTTCCTCCTCCTCCGTTCCGTCAGCCTTATCAACAGAAGAACTCAGGTGGTCGTGGATCTTCCCACCCACCCAACCCAGTCTATCAGAACAAGTCTCAGCCTCAAGCTCCAAGGTCAAATGCTCCTTATCACCATCCGCTCTCAGAGGTGACCTGCAACAAGTGCCAGCAGAAAGGTCACTATGCGAACAAATGTTTCAACCAAAGGCGCCTTCCCCCTCCTCCTCCTGTGAGGTCTTCAAGCAATGCAGTGGTCAAGCATAATCCCAGGTCTGCAAAAGTGAACATGATGAATGCAGCGCAAGCAGAGGATTCTTCTGACGTGATAATGGGTAATCTCTCAGTTAATGATATTCCTGCAAAAGTCTTATTTGATACTGGTGCTTCACTTTCTTTCATCTCAAGACCTTTTGCATCTAAGCATGAGTTGGGTTTTCAAGCATTGCCTAGTTCTTTATCAGTTGTGTCCCCGGGTAAGCAAATGACAGCTAATAATTTCATCCCGGAGGTTTCTATCAAGATGGGCGACTACAAATTTCTGTCTAAACCAATTGTCCTTGGTGACTCGGATATCGATCTAATTCTCGGGATGGACTGGCTTTCTCAGCACAAAGCTCAACTTGATTGTGCTACCAGGGAAATTCAATTGACACACTCTTCTGAGGATGTTATCATCTATGCCGCTCGTGATGAAACCATTCGGTTGTTTTCTCTCAATGAGAAGGGCGAGCTACACGCAATCTCTCAAATTCCAGTCGTTTGTGAGTACCAAGATGTCTTTCTAGAAGAGCTTCCGGGTATGCCTCCGCATCGGCCAGTCGAATTCATTATCGATCTTGAGCCTGGCACTCAACCCGTTTGCAAGCGTCCTTACAAGCTTGGACCTGAAGAACTGAAGGAATTGAAGAAGCAGCTCGATGAACAAGAGCGTCTGTGTTTGATCAGACCGAGTTCATCTCCATGGGGATGTGGAGTTCTTTTTGTCCAGAAGAAGGATGGTACGGACCGACTTTGCGTCGATTACCGTCCATTGAACAAGAAGACAATCAAGAACAAGTATCCACTTCCCAACATCAATGAGCTATTGGAGCAACTCAAAGGTGCCAAAGTATTCTCCAAGCTTGACCTTCGTATGGGTTATCATCAGATTCGCATTCGTGAACAAGATATTCCCAAGACAGCATTCAGAACAAGCTATGGTTCTTATGAATATACTGTCATGTCTTTCGGCCTTGTCAATGCTCCTCCAACTTTCTCTCGCATGATGAACTTTATCTTCAATCCCTACACCAATGATTTCGTCTTGGTGTATCTCGATGATATTTTGGTCTTCTCCAAGAACAAGCAGGATCATGCCAAACATTTGCGATTGGTGCTCGACAAGCTCAAAGAGCATCAATTCTATGCGAAGTTTTCCAAATGTGTCGGTGTACTAAAGTAGGGGGGTACCTTAGTACCCCGAACTTGTGCACGGGCAGTCGCGGCAACCCGCGGCAGGGCTTGTCGGGCGTCCGCCAAGATCCTCCGCGGCTACTTTGATGTCATCCAAGAACGGAGTACTCAAGCTAAAGCCCCCGGCAAGAGGAGCTTGCCGGGAAGGCCAGCCAAGGCCCCGGCAAGAAGAGCTTGCCGGGAAGAAGATAAAGGCCCCGGCAAGAGGAGCTTTCCGGGATGGCCGACCAAGGCACCTCCAGAAGACTTGCCGCGGCGCCCCGCGTGTCCCGGCAAGGTCCGCCGGCCGGCAAGCTTGCTGGCACGACAAGTGGAGGACCGCGGCAAGGCACTTGCCGCGGCAAGATTGCCAACCAAACTCCAGCACATCCGGCGACGTGTCAGCACAAGGCCGTCCCAAAGGCACGTGGCGGGGCACTACACAGCCATGCGGAGCGAGGTGGCAAGCGGAGCTGACAGAAACGCCATCGTGGCAACCGGTGGCTCACCTGACGATCGCCTCCTTGCACTGTTGGGGCGACCGGACGGGCATTAAATGCCCTTGTCCCCTGCCGCCAGAGTTAGGTAGGGGACACTGTTGGTCACTGTTACACCAACCTGTGTTTTTACCTTTCTACCCCCTCTTCTTACGCTGCCACCTGTTGGTGCCCCCTTTAGACTATAAAAGGGAGGCCCATGCGCACGTAGAAGGGGTTCGGTTCGGTTCGGTTCGTTTAGGTTCGGTTCGGTTCGGTTTGGTTCGGTTCATCTGGATACATAGGACTAGGGTTCGGTTCATCTTGATACACAGGATCAAGGTCCCGTCCGACACACACCACACCACCGTGCGCTCGTATTCGAGCAAGATCAAATAACAACACAAAGCAGCAGTAGGAGTTTTATCTCTCCGGAGAGATCCGAAGCTGGGTAAAAGGATCGCCCGCTGTCTCTCTCACCCACCGCGCGCCCGGGACCTCGATCCGCTCTGCGCGCGGCCTCCGCCCCCCTCTCCGAACTAGGAAAGGGGCACCCCATGCCCCATAGGTGCCCGGCGGCCACGGAAGTAGACCGTGCCCCCGCCGCGACATCTTTGGCGCGCCAGGTAGGGGGCGCGTCGAGGTCGTGAGCATCCGATTCGGTCTCCGCGCACGCTGCATCAACGCCTTCATCGACATGCCACCGAAGAAGAAGCCTTCGGAGGTAGCCGCTCCGTCTGCATCGGTTCCGCCACCACCGCCGGAGCAAACGGGCGGTGGAGTAGGCGCCGGCGGAGTAGCGGGCGCCGACGGTGGGACTCACGTCGTCACCAGATCCAAAAACAAGGCCCCGCAAGCGTCGGCGACCATGCATACACCGCACCCTTCCCAGGAGGTGCAAGGTCGACAACGCCCCGGTGCTCCTAGCACCGTGCTTGCGTTGGAGCAAGGCCAAACTGGCGGGTCGCTAGACGCTCGAGGTCAGCATGCACGCCCGCATGCTGGCACGAGCGAGGTACGGTCGCCAGGGCGGGGTGATGCACCCCCCAATACAGTTGGGAGTCCGAGCACCTCCCGCTCCTCGCGCCGTTCGTCGCCGCCTCCACCCAAGACAACAGAGGAAGCGCTGGCCCGAGCCCAGCTACTCCTAGATTACCCTCCGGCACCGCACAAGATCGACGACTGGAGGATGACCATATACAGCCTCATCGCCTTCGCCAACAGCGACAAGCCCCGGCAACCGAGCGCATCGAGGCCCCGGCAAGGCGTCCAAGCGCGAGCCGACGCCGACAAGACCGCTGGGGGAGCCACCTCCGTGCACTCCCAGCCCCGAAGGCCAAGATCGCCGGCTCGTCGGACCAACCCCGATGGCGATTCCACCGCGTCGTCGGACCCGCGGACTCGACGTGACCAGCGCCACGTTCTCCAAGAACGGCGGCACGAAGATGCTCGCACTCGCATCGAGTGCAGAAGAGAAACACGACGTCAAGCTGACCAGCGTGCTGGGCCCACTGTCGACATGCATGCACTAGGGGAACCAGGCGACTTGCCGTACGCGGCAGGTTGCCCTGCGTTCACCCGCGAGCTGCGGCAAGTCCAGTGGCCCAAAACCAAGAACTTCAAGCCAGACGTGCCCGAGAAGTACGATGGAAGGATACATCCATCGGAGTTCCTCAGCATCTACACCATCGCGGTGCAGGCTGCCGGGGGGCGCGATGAGAAGATCCTCGCCAACTACTTCCCACTGGTACTCAAGCCCAATGTCAGATCTTGGCTCATGCACTTGCCGGACGGTTCCATCTCTTCATGGGCTGGCCTGTGTCATCAGTTTGCCGGCGCCTTCACGGGCGGCCACAAGCCTCATGGCCAGGAGAGTGACCTCCACTTGCTCGTCCAGAAGGAGGGGGAGCCCCTGCGCAAGTACATACAGAGATTCAGCCAGGTGCAACGCAACATCCCAGACGTCCACCCTGCCGCGGTTATCAGCGCCTTTCATCAGAACGTGCGTAACCGCAGAATGAGGGAGGAGATGGCGATGTGCAAGATCAGAGACGTCAGCGAGCTCTATGCTCTGGCCGACAAGTGTGCACGGGCTGAGGAGGGGAGGAAAATCCCCGGAGAGGTTGCGGGAGCAGAAGGATCTGACAGTGAGGATACCGCCCCGGCAAGGAAGAACCGGAGACGGAGCAACTGGAAGAGAAAGGCTAAGGATGTGCTAGCTGTTGAGCACTCCGGCAACGGAGGCGGCTCCGACAAGGCCAAGGCCGATGACTCTGGCGAGGCTGTGGTAGCCGCCGACAAGCAGAATGGCTCCGGCAAGCGGTATTGCAAGATCCACCGCACCAAGGGCCACGATCTCCAAACCTGCAAGAAAGTCGAAGAGATGGCGGAGCTGCAGAAAGCAGAGTACGAGCGCCGCGATAACGAGAGAGCCCAGGGAAGTGGCGGAGGATCCGGCAAGAAACTTCCCGCCCGGGGAGGACACCGCGGCAAGCCCAAGCCGCGGCAAGGAGATAGGCCTCCCCGCGGCCGCGACAAGGACGAAGATGAAGATGAGATGGAGGAAGATGAGACCGATGACCAAGAATTCCAGAAGGCGACAGAGGTGCTGTGCATCGACGGCGGCGCCTCTCTGCACGCCTCGCACCGCCAACTCAAGCAGTGGGTGCGAGAGGTGAACGCAACGGAGCCATCCGTCGAGGCGCGCAGGCCTCTGAAATGGTCCGGCACGCCCATCATTTTCGATATAGAAGACCACCCTGATCGCATCACTGCGGTCGAGTGCTTACCGATGTTGGTCTCACCAACAATCCGCAACCTCAAGGTCACGAAGATGTTGGTTGACGGCGGGGCCGGCCTGAACTTGATTTCCTCCACAGTGCTCAAGAAGCTCTAGATCCCCGACAGCGAGCTCGAAGAGACTGGTACCTTTCAAGGGATAAATCCGGGAAGGAGCAAGCCCAAGGGGAAGATCACATTGCCAGTGACATTTGGCAGTGAGCTGAATTTCAGGACAGAGAGGGTCACCTTCGATGTTGCTGATATCCCATTACCCTACAATGGGATACTCGGCCGACCAGCGCTTGCCAAATTCATGGCAGCCTCTCACTACGCATACAACGTGCTCAAGATGCCTGGCCCGATGAGTGTCATTTCTGTCCAAGGTGACAAGAGGGATGCACTCATCTGCGCCGACAAGATTTACCGGGAAGCAGCAGCCGCAGCAGAGCGCGAGCCACTTGCCGCTGAAGCTCCCCGGGGGAAGGAGAAGCTCAAGTCCGGCAAGTGCAGCCCTGATGCCCACTCCGGCAAGCGCACCTCCTCGGAGTGTTGCGCTGCCGTCGAGAGCGCACCATCGAGTTCCACCGGCAAGTGCAAGAAAGCAAAGGCAAATCCGCCAAAGATCAGGCCCGGCAAGGACAGCTCTGGTATCTGCTCCGGCAAGCACGCCTCCCTGGAGTGCCGCGCTGCCGTCGAGGATGCGCCATCGAGCTCCGCTAGCCAGTAGGGTGAAGAAAGCGTCCAGCTTTAAGATTTTGGATTGTACTCCCTGAGAATCCGTACCTTGTACGAAGAACCTGCGCACAGAAGGGTCGAATCGTGGCTGAGTTGCGCCCTTGATCCGTTTCGAGTCCGCTCAACGACGAAAGCGCGCCGCAACTAGCCCGACGAGTTCTTCTTGCCGAAAGCAACACCGCCAACGGGCTGCTGATGTCCCGCACTCAGCAAGTGTGTTTACACCGGCAAGTTCCCTGAAAGCGCGGGGGGGGGGGGGGTGAAACATACAAGGGAAGGAGTCAAGGGAGGAGCGCGGCTTCGCCGGACCACGAAAGGCAGAAAAGCTAAGTCACCCGAGCTCGAGCGCATAGCTCTTTTCTTTAGTTTTGAGCGCTTATGTTACGTTCCTCGTACGTTCGTCCCTTGTACGTAAAACTTGTGTGCTGAGGAGCCAACTCATGGTTAAGTTGCGCCCTTGCTTTGTTTTCGAGTCCGCTCAACAATGCAAGTGCGCTGCAACTGGCCCGAGAAGGTTTCTTGCCGGGTACAACACCGCCAGCAGGCTGCTGACGTTCCGCACTCAGCAAGTGTGTTAGCACTGGCAAGTTCCCTAGAAGCGTAGGGCAAAAACGTACAAGGGATATAATGAAATCGAGGATGTAACGTGGCAAGCCTTGCCATGGGACGTCCTTCGTATGAGAAACTTGGGCACAGAGGAGCTAACTCATGGTTAAGTTGCGCCCTTGCTTTGTTTTCGAGTCCGCTCAACAATGCAAGTGCGCTGCAACTGGCCCGAGGAGGTTTCTTGCTGGGTACAACACCGCCAGCAGGCTGCTGACGTTCCGCACTCAACAAGTGTGTTAGCACCGGCAAGTTCCCTAGAAGCATAGAGTGTAAACATGCAAAGGGTGAAACATGGCACCGCATTGCCCAACTTGAGATTATGTTGCAACGAATAACTTATTTCAGCGTTGTCTTAGTTATTTTTGTGACTGTAATAACAGCGACAAGGAGAAACCAGAAGGGCGCACTGGCGAAGAGGCCCCGGCAGGCCGATTTCACTGGGGGCTGCGGCCGCCAAGATCCCTCACGGCAAGTCAAGGTCCCCGGGGGCTACAACGCTGGCGGCAAGGACAGAGCAAGGCGCACCAGCGCCTAGGTCCCGGCGGAGCCAAAATTGCCGGGGGCTGCAAATATCAAGATTCACCCCCGGCAAGCCAGAGTCGCCGGGGGCTGCAATACCAGATAAGTTCTCCATCCCTCGTCATGCATCCTCTCGTGGGCTGGGGAAAGCGAGGCCGCGTCTCTGAACGATCGTGCCTTGTACGAAAAGAACCTGTGCGCGGAGGAACCAACTCGTAGCTAGTCACGCACCGATTGTTGTTTCGAGTCCGCTCGACAATTTAGGTGAACTGCGGCTAGCCCAACGACAAGGTTTCTTGTCGGCCACGGCACCGCCGGCAGGGAACCAACTCGTAGCTAGTTTCCTTACTGTCGTTTCGAGTCCGCTCAACGACTTAAGTAAGCCGCGACTAGCTCAGCGACAAGGTTTCCCGTCGGTTGCAGTTCCGTTGCCTACGTTCCGCACTCGGCGCTCACGGCAAGGTGCCCGCGCCGGCAAGTTCCCTAAAAGCGTAGGGTGAAAACGTACAAGGCACGCAATCAAGTAAAAGACTTAATCCGGCAAGCTTTCCCCTCTTTTCATTAAAAAACATCCCAATTTAGTGTGAGTCCATGGAGGATGAAAAACATGATAGAGAGGATTATAAGCTTTAAATACAGCTAAGGCCCGAAGGCTTACAAATTAAAAGATAAGGTGCCCGTAATCCCTCTCCTGTTTTCTCTTCAGGAGGTAGGTCAAGGAGGCCCCGGCAAGAGAAGCTTGCCGGGGAGGGCAAAAGAAACGCCTAGGCGAGCTACGGGTGCCAGAAGACACCAAGAGAACTTCCCGGGGGCCGGCCAGGAGCTTGGCGGAGACGGAGGCGCCGGAGGCAGAGCTCGAAGACGGGGCGGCAGGACGTCAGCACGCTATCGAGGGCACCTCGCCCTCGTACTCCAGCTTGACGGCCTTGCCGCCACCCCTCTTCCTCTTCCGCCGCCTCCCTACGCCAGCCGCCCAAGGAGACAGCCCCGGGGAGTTCAGAAGGCCGGCGACCCGGATGATGGGGTCGCCGGTGACGCGCGCGAGGCAGCGTCCGACGCCTAGTCGGACCCGCCGTCCTCGTCGTCGCTGTCGCTCCCCTCCTCGTCACTCTCGCTCGAGGAGGGACCTTCGCTATTGGAGGAACTGTCCACGCGGCATCTCGCCCGGATGCCGGAGTCCCCGAAGACCTTGACGGCGAGAAGGTTGCCCTCCATTAACTTAAAATGGAGGGTAAACCCCGCCGTCAAGCTATGGATGCGGGCGAACGTCTTCCACCCTCGGTCGAAGTACATCACGCCGGGGGCTGGGGATACGACACTAACTCGAGTGCCGCTGATCCCGCAGCCCCTCATGCGCAACTCCAGCATCTCGGGCGGGTCCGGCTCCATCGCGCTCGCAAATGGAGCTGGAAGACGGAGGCGTCGACGAGGTGCCCGGCGCAGCTTGACGAAGAACTCCTAGGGGTCGTCCCCAATATGGACCGCCCCGAGGAGAGGAGCCGTCGGCGGAGACGGGGGTGGCGCACCACCCCGGCCGCCTCTTCCCCGAGCACCTCGGCCACGCCCTTGACCTCACCCTCGGCCTCGCCCCCTCCCTCTTCCCCTCTCGACCGACTCTATCGCCGCAGGAGCGACAGAGGGAGGGATGCCCTGTCTAGAGGCAACCCTCGCCGCCACCAACGAGGGGCCAGGATTCCCTTTCTCCATGGCGGATGGGAGGAAGGGGAGCAGAAGTTAAAAAGGAAAGAAGGAGATGAAGGAGTGTGGGCTTCTGTGCCCTCCCCCCTGCCCCTTATAAAGGAGCAGGGTGGGAGCCCGGCCGCCCCGCTCGGCGAATCAAGGCACGGGAGAGCAGGGAATCGGGGCCGACCCGCTGCCCTACTCACGCCGGCCCAGATTCCCCAATCCCACCGTCCGTGACCCCAAGCGCATGGGAGCCGCGTGGCAGGGATGCAGCATCGAGTGGACGGGTGAGGCGGTCTCGCCCCACCCCGTGAGCATGGGAGCAGACGCCTCAAAAGCCGCGCACTAGCCCCGTCCAGTAAATGCACCATGCCCCCACGCCTACCTCCGCTTAGGTAGGAGGGCGTGGGCCGTCCTCTTCATCATGGCTTGATGCATGCTAGCGAGGCTCAGCCCCGCATGTGCCGCCCACGTCTCCCACGATGCCGCGTTTGACGCGTGCCGTTGCGGGAGGACGCGGAGGACACGGAGTCTGATTTTGTGTGGACCCAGGCCACGCGTGCCCGTGCACTGTTTTGGGCCTGGCCCAACAACGCTCAGCACCGTGTATGGCCCAGGCCCGGGGGCTACTGTCGGTGTACTAAAGTAGGGGGGTACCTTAGTACCCCGAACTTGTGCACGGGCAGTCGCGGCAACCCGCGGCAGGGCTTGCCGGGCGTCCGCCAGGATCCTTCGTGGCTACTTTGATGTCATCCAAGAACGGAGTACTCAAGCTAAAGCCCCCGGCAAGAGGAGCTTGCCGGGAAGGCCAGCCAAGGCCCCGGCAAGAAGAGCTTGCCGGGAAGAAGATAAAGGCCCCGACAAGAGGAGCTTTCCGGGAAGGCCGACCAAGGCACCTCCAGAAGACTTGCGCGGCGCCCCGCGCGTCCCGGCAAGGTCCGACGGCTGGCAAGCTTGCCGGCACGACAAGTGGAGGACCACGGCAAGGCACTTGCCGCGGCAAGATTGCCAACCAAACTCCAGCACATCCGGCGACGTGTCAGCACAAGGCCGTACCAAAGGCACGTGGCGAGGCACTACACAGCCATGCGGAGCGAGGTGGCAAGCGGAGCTGACAGAAACGCCATCGTGGCAACCGGTGGCTCACCTGACGATCGCCTCCTTGCACTGTTGGGGCGACCGGACGGGCATTAAATGCCCTTGTCCCCTGCCGCCAGAGTTAGGTAGGGGACACTGTTGGTCACTGTTACACCAACCTGCGTTTTTACCTTTCTACCCCCTCTTCTTACGCTGCCACCTGTTGGTGCCCCCTTTAGACTATAAAAGGGAGGCCCATGCGCACGTAGAAGGTGTTCGGTTCGGTTCGGTTCGGTTAGGTTCGGTTCGGTTCGGTTCGGTTCGGTTCATCTGGATACATAGGACTAGGGTTCGGTTCATCTTGATACACAGGATCAAGGTCCGGTCCGACACACACCACACCACCGTGCGCTCGTATTCGAGCAAGATCAAATAACAACACAAAGCAACAGTAGGAGTTTTATCTCTCCGGAGAGCTCCGAAGCTGGGTAAAAGGATCGCCCGCTGTCTCTCTCACCCACCACGCGCCCGGGACCTCGATCCGCTCTGCGCGCGGCCTCCGCCCCCCTCTCCGAACTAGGTAAGGGGCACTCCGTGCCCCATAGGTGCCAGGCGGCCACGGAAGTAGACCGTGCCCCCGCCGCGACAAAATGTGAGTTCTGGCTTGATGAAGTTCTTTATCTTGGGCACATCATCTCCGCCAAGGGCATCGCTGTTAATCCTGAGAAGGTGTCTTCAATTGTGAATTGGGAACCTCCTCAGAATGTCAAGCAGCTCCGCAGTTTTCTCTGTCTTGCAAGCTATTGCCGAAGATTCGTTGAGAATTTCTCTAAGATTGCTTAGCCTCTTTCCAACATCCTCCAGAAGCATGTCAAGTATGTCTGGACGCCTGAGTGTGATGTCGCTTTCAACACCCTCAAAGAGAAACTCGTCACAGCTCCTGTCTTGACTCCTCCTGATGAATCCAAGCCATTCGAAGTTTTCTGTGATGCTTCCTTGCAAGGTCTCGGTGCTGTGTTAATGCAAGAGAAGAAAGTTGTGATATACCTCTCGTCAGTTGAAGCCCAATGAAAAGAACTACCCCACACACGATCTTGAGTTGGCGGCAGTTGTCCATGCATTGATAACATGGAGACATCTCTTGTTGGGAAGGAAAGTGGACATTTTCACCGATCACAAGAGTCTCAAGTATATCTTCACTCAACCAAACCTCAACCTCAGACAAACTCGATGGTCGAAATGATTCAAGAGTACAATCCAAGTATTGAATATACTCCTGGCAAGGCGAATGTGATTGCAGATGCTTTGAGCAGAAAGGCTTATTGCAATAGCTTAATTCTCAAGCCCTTCCAACCGGATCTTTGTGAAGCTTTCCGCAAGCTGAATCTTCAAGTTGTTCCTCAAGGCTTTCTTGCCAACCTCATAGTATCTCCTACTTTGGAAGATCAAATTCGTGAGGCACAACTCCTGGAAGCCATGGTGAAGAAGGTGAAACGTGGTATTGACAAGGGCATTTCCAAATACAAGTGCTATCACTTGGATGACAAAGATACTCTTTTCTTTGAGGATCGTATTGTGGTTCCTAAAGGCGATCTGAGAAAAGTCATCATGAATGAGGCACACAATTCCCTCCTATCCATTCATCCTAGAGGTACGAAGATGTACCATGACCTCAAGCAGTCGTATTGGTGGACTTGAATGAAGCGAGAAATTGCTCAATTCGTGAATGAATGTGATGTCTGCAGAAGGGTGAAAGCAGAACACCAAAGACCAGCTGGGCTCCTCCAACCTCTTGCTATTCCGGAATGGAAGTTTGATCATATCGAGATGGACTTCGTGACTGGTTTTCCTAAGTCCAAGCGTGGAAATGATGTTATCTTCATTGTCATTGACAAGCTTACTAAAGTAGCTCATTTCCTTCCTATCAAAGAATCTATCACAGCAGCTCAGCTGGCAGAGCTATACACCTCCAGAATTGTCTCCTTGCACGGTATTCCACAATTGATCTATTCAGACCGCGGAAGCATCTTCACTTCTAAGTTCTGGGACTCCTTTCAGAAGGCCATGGGCACCAACATTCGTTTCGGCACAGCTTTCCATCCTCAAACAAGTGGCCAAGTCAAGCGAGTCAATCAAATCCTTGAAGATATGCTCAGGGCTTGTGTCATCTGTTTCGGTATGAAGTGGGAAGATTGTCTTCCATATGCCGAGTTCTCCTACAACAACAGCTTCCAAGCGAGTTCGGGCAAGACCCCATTCGAAATTCTCTATGGCAGAAAGTGTCGTACTCCTCTCAATTGGTCCGAGACAGGTGAACGCCAACTTCTTGGCAACGACTTGATCACAGAAGCCGAAGAAATGTGCAAAATCATTCATGAGAATCTCAAAGCCGCGCAATCGCGCCAGAAGGGCTATTATGATGACAAGCACCGTGATGTGGCTTTTGAAATCGGAGACCATGTCTACCTCCGTGTCTCTCCAATGAAAGGCACTCGTCGCTTCGGTATCAAAGGGAAGCTTGCCCCTAGATACGTGGGTCCTTTCAAGATCATTGGCAAAAGAGGCGATCTCGCCTATCAACTTGAGCTTCCATCCAACTTTGCAAATGTGCACGATGTATTTCACGTGTCACAGCTTCGCAAGTGCTTCAAGATTCCTGAACGCACTATCAACTTTGAAGAAATTGACCTCCAAGAAGATCTCTCTTATCATGAGCACCCCGTTGCTATTCTTGAAGAAACCGAGCGCAAGACTCGCAACAAGTCAATCAAATTCCTAAAAGTGAAGTGGTCACACCATTCCGACCGAGAAGCCACCTGGGAGCGCGAGGATCACCTCCGTTCCGAATATCCAGAGTTCTTTCAGTCCTAGATCTCGGGACGAGATCCTCTTGTAGTGGTGGAGTGTTGTAACACCCCGGATGTAACTTTCCATATTTGTAACTCCAACTCTTGCCATTTTCGGCATTGTGATATGATATTCCCACCGTGGTTGGGTTTTGTTTTTCGTTTGGCATTTTGTTCATGTCATGCATCTCATATCATTTTATCATGTGCATCTCAGTTGCATACGTGTTCGTCTCATGCATCCGAGCATTTTCCCCGTTGTCCGTTTTGCATTCCGATGCTCCCACATGCACCGGCGCACCCCTCTTCTTCTTTTTCGTGTGCGGGTGTTGAACGCTCTCGGAATGGACCGAGCCTTGCCAAGTGGCCCTGGTATAGCATCGGTAGACCACCTGTCAAGTTTCGGGTCATTTGGAGCTCGTTTGACACTCCAACGGTTAACCGCACTCTCGCAAAGGCCTCTTTTAAGTTGCAGCCCAACACCCCTCCAAAACAGCCCAATAACCCATCGAAGTCACTTCCATGCTCTCCGTCGTCGGATCACGATCGTGTGGGCGAAAACCGCACCTCATTTGGACACTCCTAGCTCCCTCTACCTATAAATACGTGCACCCCTCCTCCATTTCCGGACGAAACCCTAGTCTCCCCGCTCCCCTCGCGCCGCCGGACGAAATACGGGCGGCCGGACACGTCCGCCCGCGCTGCCGGACGAATCGGGCGCCGCCACATGGGCAGCCCGCGCCCCACATCGCCGCCGACCCCGCGGGCCAGCGAGGCCCGTGCGGGGCCCCCGCGGCCCGTTCGCCGCCGCCGCCGCGCGCCTCCGTGCGCCGCTGCGCCCGGCCACGCCGCCCCGCCGCCGACCGCCTCCGCCGCTGCCGCGCGCCTGCTTCGGCCACCTCCGCCCGCCGCCGCGCCCGTCGACCCGCGCCTCCGCACCGGCACCGTCGCCGGCTGCCCTCCGCCGGACCCCCTCGGCCCCGGCCTCATCCTCTCCTCCCTCCGGCAAGCTCCGTCTCCGGCGACCTCGGCGTCCGAGCCGCGATCCGGCCAGATCCAGATCCGGTTGACTTCTCCTCCCCCCCCCCCGTTTTTCACTAAGTCCTTATTTCTGTGATAAATTGTTGCATGTTCATCGCATCACATCTTCGCATCCGTAGCCCCGTTTCGTGCGTGTAATATGTCAAATTGTTTGTCCCGAAGAGTACATCATTTCATCTCATTGCACCATTTACATTTGAGCTCATCTTGATGCCCGAAATGCTGTTGGAAGAGGGCTATGTGATGTTAGTTTCTGTTTCTTAACAGAACATGCACTTTTGTCATTTTTGCCATGATTAATGTGTGCATCTTATGAACTTGAGCCCTACATACGTTTTGATCTATGCCATGCTATCTTTCCAGGGGTATATGCCATGTATTTTTGTGATCAATGTGGTGACTAGCAGAAGCATGCAAACTAGGGATGATAATGTTGCTGATTTCAGGAACTTAGTAATTTCACTAAGTCATGTCCTGCTGTTATTTTTATGCCATGTGTTCATGTTGTTTCAGAGAGATCTATGCCCATTTTGAGCATGATCAGTAAGGGTGTTTTGAACATATGGATGTGCTCTATCCATCCATGCCTTTGTTGGCAATTTTGGAGTAGTCTAGCATGTCATTTTTGTGCTCTACTTTTGCTTCAAAATGTTTCCTGGCAGATTGTTTACATGATATTCAATTTTCACAAGGTTGTTGTAGTTGATCCGTGTATGCTATGATCTTGTTCTTGTCATGTATAGCTTCTATGCCATGTCTTCTTGATGGGTGTATACTTAGTTTATCATGAGATGCTCTATAGTGAGTGCATCGAGCTCACGAACATGCCTACTTGTTATCTGTTTTTGCCATGTCCAGTTTTTCTGCTAAGTCTGAGATCTGTAATGAAACTTGCTATGTTTACATGGGTGCCATCATATCCTCTGGTCCTTTTTGGCTTATGGTCAGTAAGGGACTTTTGATCTATGCTTTGAGTAGATTCCTGCCATGTCTTGTTTTGCTATTATAAGTTCCTGTAGCTTGTTGTTTGCTTGCTCTAAACATGCCTTCCTGATGTTAATTTCTGGCATACTAGTATTTTCACTAAGTCTGTGAACCTGATATTTTTTGCACTTTCACCATGCTTGTTTGAACCTGTTATGGCGTGATTTAGCCGTAGCTCAGTGTTCCTCTTTTGTTAAGCATCTCCTGTAGATCACTTCCATATGCTTTGTTTTTATGTTGGGGTGCTGTAGCATAGTTTCTTGTTGCATGCTAAGTAGCATCGTGCTGTTAAACGCAGATTCGCGTCGTTCTTGTTTTTGCTTGTCATTTGCAAACCGTGCATCCGATTCCGGTGATCTTTATATCGATTTCAACCGGAATCATCTCATCTTTCCAGCGGCATATTTGGTTTGCCAAGTTGATGCCTTGTTCATCATTTTCCTTCCGGAGCACGCATATGCATGGCATACCACATCTCTCATATCATGTCATATATTGCATCATATTGCTTGTGCATTGCTCCTTGTTTGATTGTTGTTCCATTGCTTGTGTTCTTGCTTTGGGTAGAGCCGGGAGACGAGTACGTGTACGAGGAACCTGTTGAGAACGCCTATGAGGATCAAGCCTTCGACAACTCTGAGAACCTTGCAGGCAAGATGACCATACCTTCGATATCACTTCTATCTTTGCTTTCTAGATGCTCGCTCTTTTGCTATGCCTATGCTACGTTACCTACCACTTGCTATATCATGCCACCCATATTGCCATGTCAAGCCTCTAACCATCCTTTCCTAGCAAACCGTTGTTTGGCTATGTCACCGCTTTTGCTCAGCCCCTCTTATAGTGTTACTAGTTGCAGGTGAAGATGAAGTTTGTTCCTGGTCGGAACATGGATATTTTGGGATATCACAATATCTATTGTTTTAATTAATGCATCTATATACTTGGTAAAGGGTGGAAGACTCGGCCTTATGCCTGGTGTTTTGTTCCACTCTTGCCGCCCTAGTTTCCGTCATACCGGTGTTATGTTCCTTGATTTTGCGTTCCTTACGCGGTTGGGTAATTTATGGGACCCCCGTGACAGTTCGCTTTGAATAAAACTCCTCCAGCAAGGCCCAACCTTGGTTTTACCATTTGCCACCTAAGCCTTTTTCCCTTGGGTTTTCGCGAGCCCGAGGGTCATCTTTATTTAACCCCCCGGGCCAATGCTCCTCTGAGTGTTGGTCCAAACTAGAGCGCTTTGCAGCGCCCCCTCAAGGAAACTTGGGGTCTGGTTTTAGTTGTACGGACTGCTCATCCGGTGTGCCCTGAGAACGAGATATGTGCAGCTCCTATCGGGATTTGTCGGCACATTCGGGAGGCCTTGCTGGTCTAGTTTTACCATTGTCGAAATGTCATGCGAACCGGGATTCCGAGATTGATCGGGTCTTCCCGGGAGAAGGTTTATCCTTCGTTGACCGTGAGAGCTTATGATGGGCTAAGTTGGGACACCCCTGCAGGGTATTATCTTTCGAAAGCCGTGCCCGCGGTTATGAGGCAGATGGGAATTTGTTAATGTCCGGTTGTAGAAAACCCGAAGTTGACCTTAATTAAAATACATCAACCGTGTGTGTAACCGTGATGGTCCCTTCCCGGCGGAGTCCGGGAAGTGAACACAGTGTTGGAGTTATGTTTGACGCAGGTTGCTCTAGGATCACTTCTTGATCGCTTCTAGATTCACGACCGTGCCTTGCTTCTCTTCTCGCTCTCTTTTGCGAATGTGGCCACCATATATGCTAGTCGCTTGCTGCAGCTCCACCTCATTACACCACTCCTTCCCTTAAGCTTAAATAGTCTTGATCTCGCGGGTGTGAGATTGCTGAGTCCCCGTGACTCACAGATTCTACCAAAACAGATGCAGGTACCGGTGTTACCAGCGCAGATGGCGCAACTGAGCTGAAGTGGGAATTTGATGAGGCCCTTGGTCGTTACTATGTTTCATTTCCAGACGATCAGTAGTGGAGCCCAGTTGGGATGATCGGGGATCTGTGTTGCATTTGGGGTAGTCTTCTTTTATTTTGGTTCTGAAGTCGGACCTTGAGTGTAAACTGAATGATGGATGTTTATTTATGTATTGTGTGAAGTGGCGACTGTAAGCCAACTATGTATCTCTTTCCCTTATGTATTACATGGGTTGTGCGAAGATTACCTCACTTGCGACATTGCTTTCAATGCGGTTATGCCTCTAAGTCGTGCTTCGACACGTGGGAGATATAGCCGCATCGAGGGCGTTACACTTGAATGGAACTAACCCCTACTGATGCTGCTTTCAGCAGAATTGCCATGGTGTTGCTTTATGTGCAGAAAACAAAAGTCCTCGGAATGACCTGAAACTCCACGGAATATCTTAGAATAAATAATAAAAAATCCTCGCCAAAGATGAAGGACAGGGGGCCCACACACTGTTCACGAGGGTGGGGGGCACGCCCCTCCCCCTTGGGCTGTCCCCCCTACCTGGTGGGCCCCTGGTGGCCCTCCGAGCCAACTCCAACTCCATATATTGGCTTTCGGGGAGAAAAAATCAGAGAGAAAGTTTCATCGCGTTTTACGATACGGAGCCGCCGCCAAGCCCTAATCTCTCTCGGGAGGGCTGATCTGGAGTCCGTTCGGGGCTCCGGAGAGGGGGATCCGTCGCTGTCGTCATCATCAACCATCCTCCATCACCGATTTCATGATGCTCACCGCCGTGTGTGAGTAATTGCATCGTAGGCTTGCTGGACGGTGATGGGTTGGATGAGATTTATCATGTAATCGAGTTAGTTTTGTTAGGGTTTGATCCCTAGTATCCACTATGTTCTGAGATTGATGTTGCTATGCTACTAAACACTTTGCTGCAGATACTAAGTTTCCAGGTGTGGTTGAATTGACAACTCAGCTGCTAATACTTGAGAATATTCTTTGGCTCCCCTTGTGTCGAATCAACAAATTTGGGTTGAATACTCTACCATCGAAAACTGTTGCGATCCCCTATACTTGTGGGTTAGCAAGACCTTTTTCTGGCGCCGTTGCCGGGGAGCATAGCTCTATTCCTTGAGTCACTTGGGATTTATATCTGCTGGACACTATGAAGAATTTGAAAGATGATCGAACTACTATTTTGCCCTCAACTACGAGGGGAGGTAAGGGATTGCCATCTAGCCTTGCACTAGATTCTCCTTCTATTATGAGTAAGTTTGCGACACCTAAACCTACTACTGCTATTGATTCTGATATGTCGCATGTTATTGATGATGCCACTTCTGCTATGCATGATACTTATGATGAAACTACTTCTATGCTTGATACTACTGTGCCACTCAGTGAATTTCTTGATGAGAAAATTGCTAGGTCTAGAGAAAGAGAAATTATTGAACCTGAACACGATGATGTTAGTGATGATGAACCTATGCCTGCTATTCCTGAGGGTTATCTTTTTAGTGCTGAATCTTTTGAAGCTGTTGTTGCTTGCCAGGATAGTCTTGAACGTAAGAGGTTGCTAATTAAGTGGAGTAAAGAATCTTTTAGAGGAAGGATGAGACCCGATCCTGCTTTTGCTACTTCACCTATCTGTGTCTCTGATTATGATTATTATGATATGTCTGTCGTTCCAGATATAATTATGGTTGAATCTGATCCTTTTTATGGCTATGAATCTGAAACTGTTGTGGCACATCTTCGTAAGTTAGATGATATAGCTGCCCTGTTTACTAATAATCTGAGATCGCGCCACCTTTATTTACTTAAAATATTTCCGTTCTCATTAAAGGGTGATGCTAAGAAATGGTTTAATTCTCTTCATCCCGGTTGTGTGCAAAGTCCCCAGGATATGATTTATTACTTCTCTGCTAAGTATTTCCCTGCTCATAAGAAACAAGCTGCTTTGAGGGAAATATACAATTTTTTGCAAATTGAAGAAGAGAGTCTCCCACAAGCTTGGGGGAGGCTTCTCAAGTTACTTAATGCTTTGCCTGATCATCCTCTTAAGAAACCTGAAATATTTGATATCTTTTATAATGGACTAACTGATGCTTCCAGAGATTACATGGATAGTTGTGCTGGTTCTCTTTTCAGGGAAAGAACACCGGATGACGCTGAACTTCTATTGAATAATATGTTGGCTAATGAAAATAATTGGGCACCTCCCGAGCCAACTCCTGAGCCAACTCCTGAGCCAGCTCATGAGCCTATTACTGAGCCTATTCCTAAACCAACTCCGAAGAAGAGCGGTGTTCTATTTCTCAGTCCCGAAGATATGCAAGAGGCAAAGAAATCTATGAAATAAAAAGATATTAAAGCTGAAGATGTTAAGAATTTACCTCCTATTGAAGAAATACATGGTCTTAATTTACCGCCTGTTGAAGAAGTATATGATCTCAATTACTTATTTACTGAAGAACCTCCCGATATCCCGACACAGGTAGTAAAGGTAAATTCTCTCCATAGATATGATAAAGCTGAAGTTCCTCCTACTAAAATTGCTAGTCAGTGCTTGGATGAGTTTGATGACTTTATGTTTAAGCAAGATGACTTTAATGCTTATTTTGGTAGACAATGAAAACATAATACCTTTATGATTAAACGCTTGAGTGATTATATGGCTGATATTAGAGGTGAACTTAAACTTGTTAGCAAACATGCTTCTATGGTTACGACTCAAGTAGAACAAGTACTTAAAGCTCAGAAAGAAGTGCTCGATGAAATGAATAGTAAGAAAAATGATTATGCTGTTAGAGTGGCTACTAGAACTGGTAGAATGACTTAGGAACCTTTGTATCCTGAAGGCCACCCTAAGAGAATCGAGCAAGATTCTCAGAGAAATAATATTGATCTGCCTAGTTCTTCTAAGAGGAAGAAAAAGAAAAATGATAGGACTGTGCAAACTTCTAGTGAACCTATTGCTGAACCACCTAATAATCCAAATGATATCTCTATGTCTGATGCTCAAACACAATCAGGTGACGAACGTGAACCTAGTGATAATGTTAATGATAATGTTCATGTTGATGCTCAACCTAGTAATGATAATGAAGTAGAAGTTGAACCTGTTGTTGATCTTGATAACCCACAATCAAAGAATCAACGTTATGATAAAAGAGACTTCATTACTAGGAAACATGGTAAAGAAAGAGAACCATGGGTTCAGAAACCCATGCCTTTTCCTCTGAAACCATCCAAGAAAAAGGATGATGAGGATTTTGAGTGCTTTCCTGAAATGATTAGACCCATCTTTTTGCGTATGCGATTAACTGATGTGCTCAAAACAAATCCTTATGCTAAGTATATGAAGGATATTATTACTAATAAAAGAAAGATACCTGAAGCTGAAATTTCCACCATGCTTGCTAATTACACCTTTAAGGGTGGAATACCAAAGAAACTTGGAGATCCCGGAGTGCCTACTATACCATGCTCCATTAAAAGAAATTATGTTAAAACTGCTTTATGTGATCTTGGAGCCGGTGTTAGTGTCATGCCTCTCTCTTTATATCGTAGACTTGACTTGAATAAGTTGACACCTACTGAAATATCTTTGCAAATGGCTGATAAATCAACTGCTATACCTATCGGTATTTGTGAGGATGTGCCTGTTGTGGTTGCAAACGTTACTATTTTAACGGACTTTGTTATTCTTGATATTCCCGAGGATGATAGTCTATCTATTATTCTTGGAAGACCTTTCCTTAATACTGCAGGAGCTGTCATTGATTGCAACAAAGGCAATGTCACTTTTCATGTTAATGGCAATGAGCACACTGTGCACTTTCCGAGGAAACAACCTCAAGTTTATAGTATCAACTCTATTGGAAAAGTTCCATCGATTATATTTGGAGGTTTTGAATTTCCTCTCCCTGCTGTCAAGAAAAAGTATGATATTCTTATTGTTGGGGATTTTCATATCCCCGTTGAGGTAACTTAGTGTCATTCGGAATTTCTCCGGTTCCGGGATTATTGGGAATGAGTTTGTTAACAAGACTTGATCAACCTTGTTAGCAGGTTCATTTTGATGATCACAAGATGGATGAAACTAGAAGCACAACTTTCTGTACCATCTTTATATTTTCTGTTATTTAGTAGAAATAAAGTAAAATAGTATTTTTCTGTCTGTTTCCTGACTTATCCATGAAATATAAAAATATCTCAAAAATAAAAGTCCTCAGAATGCCATGCCAATTTAATATGATTTTTTCGGGAATATTTGAGAATTTACTGTGCAAAAATTACCACGGGGGGAGCTACCACCTAGCCACGAGGGTGGAGGGCGCGCCCCTTGCCTCGTGGGCCCACGGTGGCCCTCCTGCACTTATTCCTGCACCCATCTTCTTCCTCTGTCTCACACAAACACGAAAAACCAACTCAAGCACGAGTTCCAGCCCCCGTTGCTGTGATTTTCGATCTCCTTGCTCAAAGCACCTCTCGCAAAACTGCTTGGGGAGATTGTTCCTTGGTATTTGACTCCTCCATTGGTCCAATTAGTTTTTGTTCTAGTGCTTTATTCATTGCAAATTTGTGCTGCATAGGTGACCATGTTCTTGAGCTTGCATGTCAAATTTATATGGTTCCAAGTAGTTCTAATGCTTGATATAGGCCCTAGGCACTTGTGGGAGTTGTTGCTATCAATTTTATTGAAATTGGTTCACTTTTATTTGAAGTTACTAAAAATTTCAGAAATTTTTCAGAGGAAACAATATGCTTAGTACGATGTTCCAAGGTGTTCCTTCAAGGAGGCAAGGTCCCAGGCTTGCAACACATGATGCTGACGAGGAACCACCAAGAGACGCACTCGTGAGGCCCTGTCAATGGCCTTCGGAAAATTTTATGAATCAAGTGGGAATTAAAGAAGAATTCTACGCATATTTGCGTAATGCCGATCTTGAGGACTTTGAAGCTGATAAATGCCCACAGTATCGTGACCTCACAAGTTCATTTGTGGGGAGGTTTGATTTTTCAACTTCGTGTAATTCTCCTTCGGTCATGCTTGACCTTTATGACAAATCTTATACCATGGACTTAGAGGATTTCACTCTTGCATGCAAACTTCCATCTTGGGGTAGTATCAGGGATCCCCCTAAATCTGAATATAGAGACTTTCTTGCTAGAATAACTGTGAGGGAATCTAGAGATATAGCGCGGGCCACTATAGGGAGCATTCACTTTCCTGCTATACATTATTTGGCTCTCTTCATTGATAGATGTATAAATGCTAAGGATGAGACATGTCACATGTGTGCCCCGGATCTCAGCATTCTCAAAAGTGCTATGTTAGGAGACCAATCTTATCATATGGGCGCCATTGTAGCTTGTAGGTTGCATCAGAATAGGCATAACGGAGATTTCTTTGGAGGAATTTATGCAACCCGCTTAGCTAATTTTCTTGATGTAGACATTCGTGAGGGTGATATGGAGTTACCCTCTTCTTATTTAGATCTTGATCCTATGTTTTCCCACCAGTTCATTGAGAGGACTGGACCACCTTGCCAGTATCGACTAATCTTTAACAAACGGCATGTGGTCCGTGTTGCTCTTCCTGCTCCTACCTTCTTTGATTTTCAGGCGAGGGGAAGATATATTATTACCAGAGAGGAGGTAGATGAGTACGAAAGGAGAGTGGAGGCTGCTCGACTCCATGCTACAGCTCAGGCGGCGATAGCCGCTGCGTCACATTACGACCCCAGCTTCACCTACGGATATCCGCTAGGCCACCCTGGCAATAGACCAACTTAGGCCAAAAGCCTAAGCCTGGGGGAGTACGTATTTCCCACCGACATTGCATTCATGTTCACACACACTCATTGCTAGATGTCGGTGCTCACACTCTTTCACTGTATTATCCATGCTAGTTTAAATTTCTTTTTCCTGCTTTCTTCTTGTGTGTTTGTTAAACTTTAAGAAAAATCAAAAAAACTTAGGTAGTTTATTTCTTTGCTTGTAGTGGAAATTAAAAAGAAAACCCAAAAATATTTCCCGTTCTTCTTTTTACTTGTTGGGAGCTTTCCCGTGTAAATAGTTTTTCTTTTCTTTTCCTTTCTTTGGGGGTCGAAAAGACTATATTGAAAATGCTTAGTGGATCTTATATGCATGATTGATTATTTAAACCTAGAGCCCATATTGCTTGTCTTCTCTCTTGAGTTGAATGCTTGCAGATTCCAGCTTAGTCCAATGCACGTGCACTCTTATTATTATACACACCGTTCGGTTGTGCAAGTGAAAGGCAATAATGATGATATATGATGGACTTATTGGGAAGAGAAAAGCTGATATGAACTCGACCTCTCTTGTTTTTGTAAATATGATGATTCATCGTTCTTGATTCAGCTATTATGAAGTAAACATAGTTGCAATGACATTTAGAGATTATAGTTGCTTGTGCCATGCTTGATTAGCTATGAGTTATAATGGTCTACCTTGCGTGCCAACATGCTATTAGAATGATTATGATATGGTATGATGGGGTGGTATCCTCCTTTAAATGCATTGAGTGACTCGACTTGGCACATGTTCACGCATGTAGTTGAATCAAATCAACATAGCCTTCATGATATTTATGTTCATGGTGGATTATATCCTACTCATGCTTATATTCGGTGTAAATTAATTTTAATGCATGTTTACGACTGTTGTCGCTCTCTCAGTTGGTCGCTTCCCAGTCTTTTGCTAGCCTTCACCTGTACTAAGCGGGAATACTGCTTGTGCATCCAAACTCCTTAAACCCCAAAGTTATTCCATATTAGTCCACTATACCTACCTATATGCGGTATTTACCTGCCGTTCCAAGTAAATTTGTATGTGCCAAACTCTAAACCTTCAAATAAACATTCAGTTTTGCATGCTCGAATAGCTCATATGTCAACTAGAGCTGCCCTTATCTTCCGTGTTAGGCGGGTTATTCTCAAGAGGAGTGGACTCCGCTCCTCATTCACGAGAAAATGGCTGGTATTCAGGATGCCCAGTCCCATGCTTTGTGCAAACTAAATCAAAATAACTGCAAACAAAACTCCCCTTGGGACCCGTTGAATGTTGGAGGCACTCGTTGTTTCGAGCAAGCCATGGATTGATGCTTGTGGAGGAAGGGGAGTATAAACTTTACCATTCTGTTTGGGAACCGCCTATAATCTGTTTAGCATGGAAGATATCATCGTCTTTTAGTTGTTATGTTGACAATGAAAGTATGCCGCTCAAAATATAATTTATCTCTATTTCAAAATCGAGCTCTGGCACCTCTACAAATCCCTGCTTCCCTCTGCAAAGGGCCTATCTATTTAATTTTATGTTGAGCCATCACCCTTCATATTAAAAAGCACCCACTGGAGAGCACACTATTGTTTGCATTCATTATAATTGGTTTATATTGGGTATGACTTGACTGGATCTCTTTTACCATGAATTACAATGTTTAGTCAGTCCTTGATTTTAAAGGTGCTCTGCACTTATGTTTTTAGGTCTCAGAAAGGGCTAGCGAGATACCATTTTGTTATATCATGTTATGATTATTTTGAGAAAGTGTTGTCATCCGAGTTTTATTATTATGGCTCGCTAGCTAATTATGCTATTGATATGAGTAATTGTGAGACCTACGTGTTATTGTGAGTATGGTTAGTTCATAATAATTGTTGAAACTTGAATGCTGGCTTTTCATGTTTACAACAACAAGAGCAAACAGAGTTTGTAAAAGTTTTTCTTTTTCTCTTTCAGTTTGTCAACTGAATTGCTTGAGGACAAGCAAGGGTTTAAAGCTTGGGGGACTTGATACGTCTCCATCATATCTACTTTTCCAAACACTTTTTCCCTTGTTTTGGACTTTAACTTGTATGATTTGAATGGAACTAACCCAGACTGACGCTGTTTTCAGTAGAATTGCCATGGTGTTGTTTTATGTGCAGAAAACAAAAGTTCTCGGAATGACCTGAAACTCCTCGGAATATCTTAGAATAAATAATAAAAAATCCTCATCAAAGATGAAGGCCAGGGGCCCACACCCTGTTCACGAGGGTGGGGGGCGCGCCCCTCCCCCCTGGGGGTGCCCCCCTACCTCGTGGGCCCCCTGGTAGCCCTCCGACGCCAACTCCAACTCCATATATTAGCTTTCGGGGAGAAAAACATCAGAGAGAAAGTTTCATCGCGTTTTACGATATGGAGCCGCCGCCAAGCCCTAATCTCTCTTGGGAGGGCTGATCTGGAGTCCGTTCGGGGCTCCGGAGAGGGGGATTCATCGCCGTAGTCATCATCAACCATCGTCCATCACCAATTTCATGGTGCTCACAGCCGTGCGTGAGTAATTGCATCGTAGGCTTGCTGGACGGTGATGGGTTGGATGAGATTTATCATGTAATCGAGTTAGTTTTGTTAGGGTTTGATCCCTAGTATCCACTATGTTCTGAGATTGATGTTGCTATGACTTTGCTATGCTTAATGCTTGTCACTAGGGCCCGAGTGCCATGATTTCAGATCTGAACCTATTATGTTTTCATGAATATATGTGTGTTCTAGATCCTATCTTGCAAGTCTATAGTCACCTACTATGTGTTATGATCCGGCAACCCCGAAGTGACAATAATCGGGACCACTCCCGGTGATGACCGTAGTTTGAGGAGTTCATGTATTCACTATGTGCTAATGCTTTGTTCCGGTTCTATATTAAAAGGAGGCCTTAATATCCCTTAGTTTCCATTAGGACCCCGCTGCCACGGGAGGGTAGGACAAAAGATGTCATGCAAGTTCTTTTCCATAAGCACGTATGACTATATTCGGAATACATGCCTACATTACATTGATGAACTGGAGCTAGTTCTGTGTCACCCTATGTTATGACTCTTACATGATGAACCACATCCGGCATAATTATCGATCGCTAATCCGGTGCCTACGAGTTTTCCATATACTGGTTTACGCTTATTTACTTTTCCGGTTCTACTGCTACAATCACTACAAAAATAGCAAAATCATTACTTTTGCTGTCTTTACTTTGTTACCGTTACCCACCACTATCATATTACTTAGCTACTAAGCACTTTGCTGCAGATACTAAGTTTCCAGGTGTGGTTGAATTGACAACTCAGCTGCTAATACTTGAGAATATTCTTTGGCTCCCCTTGTGTCGAATCAACAAATTTGGGTTGAATACTCTACCCTCGAAAACTGTTGCGATCCCCTATACTTGTGGGTTATCAAGAGGATTAAAAGTTCTAAAGTTCACAAAGGCCCGAAGGCTTACAAGACTAAAAAGAGATAAGATGCCTGCAATCCCTTTCTTGTCCCTCTCCTCAAGAAATGAAACAAGAAGGAAGAAGGGCAAAAGGGGCGCCTAGGCGAGCTACGAGTGGCAAAAGACACCAAGAGAACATCTCGGTGGCTTCCAAAGGCTAGATGGTGATGGCGGCACCGGAGGAAGAGCTCGAAGACGAGGCGGCAGGACGTCAATACGCGGCGAATGCGTCGGTGCCCGCATACTCTGACTTGGCGGCTATGCCACCCGCCCTCTTCCTCTTCCGAAGCCTCCCAACGCCAACCGCCCAAGGAGACGACCCCAAGAAGTTCAAGGGTCGGCGACACGGATGATGGGGTCACCGGTGCCACCCGGAGCGGCGCCCGATACCTAGTCGGACCCGTCATCCTGCCGCCCACTACCCTCGTCCTGACTGCCATTGTCTTCCTCGCCACTCTCGCTCGGGGAGGAATCTTCGTCGTCAGAAGAGCTGTCCACGCAGCACATTACGTGAGTCCCGAAGTGCCCGAAGATCTTGACGGAGAGGAGGCCACTCTCCATTAGTTTGAAATGGAGAGTGAGCCCCTCCATCAAGCTGTGGATGCGAGTGAAAGTTTTCAACCCTCGGCAGAGATACATGACATGAGGGGCGGGGGACTGGACGTCGGCCCATGTACCGTTGTTCCCGCAACCCCTCATATGCACCCGCAACGCCTGCGGCAGATCCAGCTCCATCTCCCGCGCAAATGGGGTCGGGAGGCGAAGACGACAGCGCGGCGGCTGGCGCAGCCTAAAGAAGAAATCGCAAGGGTTGTCCCCGACATGGTCTTCCATCGGAAGAGGGGCCGCTAGTGGAGGCGAGGCCGATCTGCCGCCCCGTCCTCCTCTCCCTCGACCGCCACGACGGCCTCGACCTCACAACCTCCCCCTCCCTCTAGCGCCCGGCTCCGCGGCTACGAGCTCTTGGGGAGGAGCGATGTGCTGTCTAGCCGAGACCCTCGCCGCCACCGATGAAGCATCACCACGCCCCCTCGCCATGGCAGAAGAAAGGAGGAAGCAGGAATGGGGAGAGGCAGATGGCGAAGGGTTGAGAGGCACCATTCCTCCCTCTCCCCTCCTTATAAAGGGGCAGGGGTGAGGCTCGGCCGCCCCCTCTCAGCCAATCCGGCCCATTGAAATGATAGCAAGCGGGGTCGTCGACCGCCCTCCCCGCTCCATTGAAGGCGTGTGGGAATAAACCCACGCACACGCACGACTTCCCACATCCCCCGCGCCTGTCATTCGCCCTGCATCGTGCATGTAGCGAACGTGGCGCAAGGGATAGGTGGAGTGGGACGCGTGGAGCGATGGTTTCCAAGCGAGGGCGGTAAATGAGCAGCGGCCCTGCGGTCTCAAAGAGACACGCAAGCCGCCTCTTTACTGTCCACCATGGGATGACGCCAGCATGCTTCCGTCACGCACGCGCACACGATCCCCACGTCGTGCGTTCAACGCGGATCATGGGGAAGCGCAGCGGACGGAGCAGTTACTGCCGTAAAAATCCGCCCCAACTACCCGTGCACCATTCTGGGCCTGGCCCAACAATGTGCTGTGCTTATGTATGGCCCAGGCCCGGGGGCTCCTGTCGGTGTACAAAAGTAGGGGCTCTGCTTTTGACCCCTTTACTTGTGCACGGGTAGTTAGAGCCACCCGCCACGGCCACGCATAACACAGCAGGGAAGGGAAGCCTGAGGGAAGCCGAAGGCACGAGACAAACAAATCAACGACAAGGACCAAGGCCACAAAGTGCATATGGGCGAAGCGGGTTTCCCCGGCAAGACCCTTGCCGGGGGCAGCCTCCGCGGCCCCGGCAAGCCCCTTGCCGGGGCAACTCACCCACACTAGTAGAGCGAGCCACCCTTGAACCCGCGGCCTCCAATGTCAACAACCACGTTGGACCAGGGCTCGGGAGGCACCCCCATGGTGGCATGCAGATCTTTGTGAAGACATAGAATGCTCAAGATCAGGTGATGATTGGAGGGTAACAATCCTCGCCAAGATCCTCACCGAAGAAACCCACAAGACTCCCGGCAAGATCCTTGCCGGGGACGCCAGCGTGCCACGGCAAGACCCTTGCCGGGCCACCCGACAAGACCCTCGCCAGAGGCAACCGCGGGGCCACTTCCAGGCCCGCACCGTTCAACTCCCCGCCGCCGTTCGCATGCAGCTGCCAGCCCAACCAGCTCGGCAGGCACCTACGTGGCGGCATGCAGATCTTCGTGGAAGCTCCACCACCGCGCCACCTCAGCTGCTTGCCTACCTTGTTTCAAGTGCGGGAAGAATGGACATTATGCCACGGAGTGTTCTGAAGCAAAGAATGGAAATGGCAATGGAAGCTCTGGGAACAAGCCCAACCCTTTCAACAGGGGGCAAGTGAACCACGTTAGAATGGAGGAGGTTGAAGCGCAACCCGATGCAGTAATAGGTAAGTTTTTGGTTAAGTCATTTACTGTAATCGTTCTTTTTGATACTGGTGCATCACATTTATACAAATCAAGGGGATTTGTAGATAAGTTTAACCTGCCAACCCAAGCCCTTACGTCACCCATGTTAGTAACCTCGCTAGGAGCAGAGTATATGGTTAGCCTATGGTGTGATCGGTTACCATTAAGGATTGGTAACTATGTGTTCCCCTCAGACCTAATAGTATTGGAGTCACAAGGACTAGATGTGATATTAGGCATGGATTGGTTATTGAAGTATGGAGGGAACATTGAGTGCGCTAGTAAGTCTATTTTGCTCACCACCCCAGAAGGAAGAAGAATCAAGTATGTATCCCGGCATATGCCGAAGAGGACTCAATTCAATTCCTTATCAGGAGTTGTACAGGAGGAAGTACCAGTGATGAAGGATTTCCCTGATGTATTTCCAGAAGAGTTGTCAGGCATGCCACCGGATAGAGACATTGAGTTTTTTATTGAGCTTTTGCCAGGCACAGGGCCAATATCTAAAAGACCATATCGGATGCCCGCAAAGGATTTGGAAGAAATTAAGAAGTAGATTAAGGAGTTACTGGACAAAGGCTATATTCGCCCAAGTTCATCACCTTGGGGATCACCAGTGCTTCTAGTGGAGAAGAAGGATGGATCATTGAGGATGGTTGTTGATTATCGTGGATTGAATGAAGTAACGATCAAGAATAAGTACCTACTACCGATGATCAATGATTTTTTTGACCAATTACAAGGAGCTAAAGTATTTTCCAAGATCGATCTGTGATCAGGATACCATCAGCTGAAGATTCGAGAGCAGGATATACCTAAGACAACTTTTACCACAAGGTACGGGCTATATGAGTATATGATAATCCCCAAGTGCAGGGAATCGTTGTAGCAAATCCCAAAGGTGGAAGTGATAAGTATGGAGTGTCGAACCCACAAGGAGCCAAAGGTAATATCAATATTCTCTCAATCCCTATCTGCCACTGATACGACTCTACGTGCACCGAACGTTTGCTTCCAACTAGAAACAAGAAATAAAACTGTGTTGTGGGTATAAAGAGGATAACTTTGTATGATATCGGAGAGCCAAAATATAAAAGTAGTTTTTGTTATCATAAAGTTAGGATATATTACTAAATAATATAAATAGCGAGTGTGGAATAATGGTGGATTGGTGTGCGGAATTGTCCTAAGCAATTGTTAACAATATCGATAGTCGTCATTGCAATTTCATACGAGGGAGAGGCATAAACTAACATACTTTTCCTACTTGGATCATATGCACTTATGATTGGAACTCTAGCAAGCATCCGCAAATACTAAAGATTCATTAAGGTAAAACCCAACCATAGCATTAAAGCATCAAGTCCTCTTTTATCCCACACGCAACAACCCCCTTACACGGGTTTGTGTTTCAGTCACTCACGCAACCCACTATAAGTGAATCATGCACGTATTGCAACACCCTACAGCGGGAATCCCTCACGCTTGTGCGACACAGAGGGCACCATAGGACAACACCAAAATAAAACATACAACTCGTACCAATCTAGATCATCAATCAACTCAAGGACAAAAGATATCTACTCAAAGCATCATAGGATGGAAACACATCATTGGATCATAATATGTAGCATAAGGCACCATGTTCAAGTAGGGATTACAGCGGGGTGTGGGAGAGTGGACCGCGTAAAAGAGATGAGGGTGGTGATGATGATGGTGATGTTGATGAAGACGATCACCACGGCGATGATTCCCCTCCCGATGGCACTCCAGTGCCACCAAGAGAGAGGAGGAGAGGTTCTCCCCCTTGTACTTCCTCCTCCATGGCTTTCCCCCTCTGGTCCTTGGCCTTCATGGCGATGATGGCCCCTCCGATATCCTCCTCCATGGCCTCCGGTGATGATGGCCCCCTCCGGCAGGGTGCGAGAGAGGGCCTAGATTGATTTCTCATGGCTACAGAGGCTTGCGGCGGCGGAACTTCCGATCTAGGTTAATTCCCGAAGGTTTCTCTATTTATAGGAATTTTTGGCGTTGGTTTCACGTCAGGGAGGGTAGGGCGTGGGCCCCTATCTCGTGGACAGCTCGGGACTCTTCTAGCCCAACTATGATGCTCCGTGGTCTTTTTTTGGTCAATAAAAAATCCTCAAAAGTTGGCACGTCAATTGGACTCCGTTTGGTAACCCTTTTTCTGTAAAACACAAAAACAAGGAGAAAACAGAAACTAGAACTGGGCTCTAGGTTAATAGGTTAGTCCCAAAAATCATATAAAATGACATATAAATGCATATAAAACATCATAGATGGATAATATAATAGCATGAATACTTCATAAATTGTAGATACGTTGGAGACGTATCAGCATCCCCAAGCTTAATTCCTGCTCGTCCTCGAGTAGGTAAATGATAAAAGAAATAATTTATGAAGTGTGAATGCTAGTAGGTGCACAAGTTTGATCAATGATAATTTCAATCACCTTTTCTAGCATCAAAATGTGTCATAATAGTAGCTTATCTCATAAAACTTTTCATGATCAAGTAACAATCTAGTCACAATGTCAAGCATGGTTCAGAAACTTCATTGAGAACTAACAAACTATAATCTCAGTCATTGAAGCAATTGCAATTTATCATAACATCAGAAAGAGTCAAGAATAGAGCTTTTTAGCAAGTCCACATACTCAACTATCATATAGTCTTCTACAATTGCTAACACTCACGCAATACTTGTGGTTATGGAGTTTCAGCCGGACACTGAGAAAGATAGGGGCTCATTGTGTTGCCTCCCAACGTGTTCACCTTTGGGTGATGTCAACAATAATAGCCCATGCTAACTTACATCCAATTGGATATATATATCATGATCTTCCAAACACGAGGGGCTTGCCAAAGGATAAAATGAAAAAGGGAAAGGCGAGGATCACCTTGACTCAAGTATAAAGTAAAAACATAAAGTAAAATATAGGCCCTTCGCAGAGGGAAGCAGAGGTTTTCATGCGCGTTTAGGGTTGATGCACAAAATCTTAATGCAAAAGAACGTCACTTTATATTGCCCCTTGTATGTGGACCTTTATTATGCAGTCTGTCGCTTTTATTACTTCCACAACAAGATCGTACAAAGCTTATTTTCTCTGCACTAATAAGTCATGCATATTTAGAGAGCAATTTTTATTGCTTGCACCGATGACAACTTACTTGAAAGATCTTACTCAATCCATAGGTAGGTATGTGGACTCTCATGGCAAAACTGGTTTTATGGGTATTTGGAAGCACAAGTAGTATCTCTACTTGGTGCAAGGAATTTGGCTAGCATGAGGGAGAAAGGCAAGCTCAACATGTTTGGAAGGTCAATGACAATATACTTTAACTGAGATGTCGGAAAACATAAACCATTACATTGTCTTCCTTGTCCAACGTCAACTCTTTTAGCATGTCATACTTAATGAGTGCTTCACAATCATAAAAGATGTCCAAGATAATATATTTGTATGTGAACCTCTCTTTCCTTATTACTTCCTATTAATTGCAACAATGACCAAAACTACGTTTGCCAACTCTCAACAACTTTTATGCCTCATACTTTCTATGTGTGAAGTCATCACTAACCATGTTATAAGCATATGAACATATAGAAATTCAGATTTATGACATTCAATGCATTCCCCCATTTACTCATAGGATATACATGAAGAACATGAGTAAATGACAAACTACTCCAAAAGATATGAGTGAAGGACACTGAGTAGTCAAATAATTAACTAGCCATGGGAGGGTTCCTTTTCTATTCAAAATTTCAGATCCAATGATTTTATTCAAACAGAAAGTAAAATAAAATAGAATGACATTGCAAGGATAGCACAACTCATGTGAAGAAGCAAAAACTTAGGTTCAACCGATACTAACCGATAGTTGTTGAAGAAGAAAGGTGGGATGCCTAACAGGGCATTCCCAAGCTTAGATGTTTGAGACTTCTTGGAATATTATCTTGGGGTGCCTTGGGCATCCCCAAGCTTGAACTTTTTTGTCTCCTTAATTCTTCTCATATCATGGTTTCTCTTTTTATCAAAAGCTTCATCCACACCAAACTCAACAAGAACTCGTGAGATAGGTTAGTATAAACCAATGCAAAGCCTTATCATTTTCTACTGTAACAAATCACTAAGATTATTATTGAACATTGCATACTAAATGCTTCTGCATATTTAATACTCCTATCCTCAAATAGAATCATTAAACAAGCAAACATATGCAAACAATGCAAACACAACAACAATCTGTCAAAACAGTACAGCCTGTAAAGAATGCAAGAGTATCAATACTTCCCTAACTCCAACAATTATGAGAGAAAATTCCCACTGTATTATATTTATCAGATCTCATTATGCAAAAAGTTAAAACATTATATCATGCTCTGACTTTTCTAGGGAATTTTTGCAACAGCGGTAAACTTTATGTTTTCAAACAACAACATGTATACTAGCAAAATAAACATGGTAAAGGCTATCCTTGAATTTTTTATTGAAAATAAAGATGCAAAACAATATTCTAAATAACAGAGAGCTAATACTAACCAAAAAAATGACGCTCCAAGTAAAAAACATATCATGTGACGAATAAAAATATAGCTCCGAGTAAGATGTACCGATAGTTTTGAAGACGAAAGAGGGGATGCCGTCCGGGGCATCCCCAAGATTAGGAGCTTGAGTCTTCCTTGAATATTACCTTGGGGTGCCTTGGGCATCCCCAAGATTAGGTTCTTTCCACTCTTTATTCTCCTCATATCGATATCTCACCCAGAACTTGAAAACTTCAATCACGCAAAACTTAATGGAACTTCGTGAGATAGGTTAGTATGATAAAGAGTAAACCATGCACTTTGGTACTGTAAAAGACAAGGTTCATTATTGTTTTCACATAATGCCTACATTACCATATCATTTCTACCATTTATATTGA
Organism: Triticum timopheevii; assembly: GCA_963921465.1. Classification (NCBI taxonomy): domain Eukaryota; kingdom Viridiplantae; phylum Streptophyta; class Magnoliopsida; order Poales; family Poaceae; genus Triticum; species Triticum timopheevii. Next base: position 440,843,376 of record OY997274.1, on the reverse strand, counting down.
GAAATATAAGCCATGGAAACTAGAAAACAAGCAAACTATGCGATGAAAACAAAATCTGTCAGAAACAGAACAGTCTGTAATGATCTGAACAATAACCATATTTATGCTACTCCAAAAATTATGAAATAAATGGGTGGACGTGAGGAATTTGTCTGTTAATCTTCTGCAAAAAGAATCAACTCGGAATCACTCTTCTGTAAAAAATGACAGCTAATCTCGTGAGCGCAAAGTTTCTGTTTTTTACAGCAAGATCACATTAAGTCTCACCCAAGTCTTCCCAAAGGTCTTACTTGGCACTTTATTGAAACAAAAGCTATAAAACATTATTACTACAGTAGCTTAATCATGTAGACACACAAAAACTGTAAGGATAAATATTGGTTTGTCTCCCAACAAGCGCTTTTCTTTAATGCCTTTTAGCTAGGCATGATGATTTCAATGATGCTCGCATAAAAGAAAAGAGTTGAAACACAAAGAGAGCATCATGAAGAATATGACTAGCACATTTAAATCTAACTCACTTCCTATGCCTAGGGATTTTGTGAGCACACAATTTATAATAACAAGAATCAACTAGCATAGGAAGGCAAAACAAGTTTAACTTCAAAACTTTAAGCACATAGGGAGGAAACTTGATATTATAGCAACCCCTACAAGCATATATTCCTCCCTCATAATAGTTTCCAGTAGCATCATGGATAACAACTTTGTTCTCATACTCAATTGGAACCTCTTCTGAAATAGTGGAATACTAACTAAAGTTGACACTCTTCCAAATCCACTTTCATAAATATCATACGGAGATTCAACACCCTCCAAGATAGTGGGATCACTAATTCCTAAAGTTGACACTCTTCCAAACCACTTTAAATTATAGTATTATTCATACTCCAAAAGATATAAGTGAAGTTCCTGCAGCATACTACAATTAATATAGACTACCCAATATCCAAGCTCAGAATATATAAGTGAAGCGTACGAAGCATTCTATAAAACCATACTCAAACGATTTAAGTGAAGCACAAAGAGCAATTCCATAAGACCATACTTAAAAGATATAAGTGAAGCACATGAAGTATTCTATAAATCAATGAAGAGCTATCTCATACTAGCGTGATTCTTAAAGAAAAACAAAAACACAAAGGGCACAAACAATGTGAACAAAACAAAAACCGAGGTATACCGATATTTGTCGAAGAAGAAAGATGGGACGCCAACTAGGGCATCCCCAAGCTTAGATGCTTGAGTATCCTTTGAAATATTTACTTGGGGTGCCTTGGGCATCCCCAATCTTGAACTCTTGTCTCTCTTTATTCTTCTCACATCGGTAACTCCTCATTCTTCAAATACTTCATTCACAAAAACTTAAACAAAATCTTTGTGAGATCCGTTAGTGTAATAAAGCAAACTACCACTTTAAGGTACTGTAATTAACTCATTATTTGTTTATATTTGTGTTAAACCTACTGTATTCCAACTTCTGTATGGTTCAGACCCTACATACTAGCCATAGATGCGTCAAAATAAGCAAACAACACACGAAAAACAGAATCTGTCAAGAACAGGACAGTCTGTTGTAATCTGGAAGTTTAGTAAACTTTTGTAACTCCAAAAATTATGAAATAAATTTGACAATTTGAAAATTTTGTACAGAAGTAATGTTCAAAATATTTTATACCCATTTGACTTTCCAGTAAAAAACGTAAATTCATGCACTACAGCCAAAGTTTCTGTTTTTGTTCTGCACATAGTAAACAAGCAATCTAATCATCCTACAACCAAAGCTTGGCACATTATTTTTATAATACAATGGATATATACAAGGGGCTAATTATTTACAGAGAAACTTCCATGAAAAAATCTACATTGTTTCTGTGAGCATGAACACAAGTGCTCAAGTTCGACCCTCATTTCTTCAATGCATAACTTTCCAATCACTTCTCTTTTTGAAAAACTTTTTTAGGCATGAGAGGCAAGTAAATATTTTTTGGTATTTTTATTCTTTAAAAAAAATAGTATGTTTTACCCACAAATAAATACAAAAAAAAGGAAAAACAAAATCTACTTAGTGAAGAAAACAAACAAGCACACACGAGAATATCAACCCCACGCTATTGCTCCCCGGCAACGGCGCCAGAAAAGAGCTTGATAATCCCCAAGTGCAGGGAATCATCGTAGCAATTCCCAAAGGTGGAAGTGATAAGTATGGAGTGTCAAACCCACAAGGAGCCAAAGTTAAGATCAATATTCTCTCAAGCCCTATCTGCCACTGATACGACTCTACGTGCACCGAACGTTTGCTTCCAACTAGAAACAAGAAATAAAATTGTGTTGTGGGTATAAAGAGGATAATTTTATATGATATCGGAGAGCCAAAATATAAAAGTAGGTGTTGTTTTCATAAAGTTAGGATATATTACTAAATAATATAAATAGCGAGTGTGGAATAATGGTGGATCGGTGTGCGGAATTGTCCTAAGCAATTGTTAACAAGATCGATAGTCGTCATTGCAATTTTATATGAGGGAGAGACATAAACTAACATACTTTTCCTACTTGGATCATATGTAATTATGATTGGAACTCTAGCAAGCATTCGAAAATACTAAAGATTCATTAAGTTAAAACCCAACCATAGCATTAAAGCATCAAGTCCTCTTTTATCCCACACGCAACACCCCGTTACTCGGGTTTGTGTTTCAGTCACTCACGCAACCCACTATAAGTGAATCATGCACGTATTGCCACACCCTACAGCAGGAATCCCTCGTGCTTGCGCGACACGGAGGGCACCATAGGACAGCACCAAAATAAAACATACAACTCGTACCAATCTAGATCATTAATCAACTCAAGGACAAAAGATATCTACTCAAAACATCATAGGATGGCAACACATCATTGGATCATAATATGTAGCATAAAGCACCATGTTCAAGTAGGGATTACAGCGGGGTGTGGGAGAGTGGACCGCGTAAAAGAGATGAGGGTGGTGATGATGATGGTGATGTTGATGAAGACGATCACCACGGCGATGATTCCCCTCCCGATGGCACTCCGGTGCCACCAAGAGAGAGGAGGAGAGGTTCTCCCCCTTGTACTTCCTCCTCCATGGCTTTCCCCCTCTGGTCCTTGGCCTTCATGGCGATGATGGCCCCTCCGAGATCCTCCTCCATGGCCTCCGATGATGATGGCCCCCTCCGGCAGGGTGCGAGAGAGGGCCTAGATTGATTTCTCGTGGCTACAGAGGCTTGCGGTGGCAGAACTTCCGATCTAGGTTAATTCCCGAAGGTTTCTCTATTTATAGGAATTTTTGGCGTTGGTTTCATGTCAGGGAGGTCTCCGGGCTGTCCACGAGATAGGGGCCCACGCCCTAGGGGGGAGGGCGCGGCCCCCACTCTCATGGGCAGCCCGGGACTCTTCTGGCCCAACTCCGATGCTCCGTGGTCTTCTTTTGGTCCATAAAAAATCCTCAAAAATTGGCACGTCAATTGGACTCCGTTTGGTATCCCTTTTCTGTAAAACACAAAAACAAGGAGAAAACAGAAACTGGCACTGGGCTCTAGGTTAATAGGTTAGTCCCAAAAATCATATAAAATGACATATAAATGCATATAAAACATCATAGATGGATAATATAATAGCATGAATACTTCATAAATTATAGATACATTGGACACGTATCAGTATACCGTTATGTCATTTGGTCTGACTAACGCACCTGCCTATTTCTTGAACATGATGAACAAGGTGTTTGTGGAGTTTTTGGATAAGTTCGTCGTAGTGTTCATTGATGACATATTGGTATACTCGAAGAATGAAGAGGAGCATAAGGAGCATTTTCGTTTGGTACTTGGGAAGCTCAGAGAACATCAGTTATATGCCAAGTTCAACAAGTGTGAGTTTTTGTTGAAGGAAGTTGGATTCCTCGGACATGTTATATCCGAAGAAGGAATAGCAGTAGACCCCACCAAGGTTGTCACTGTGACAAATTGGGAAGCACCCACGTCAGTGGGAGACATCCGGAGCTTTCTTGGACTCGCAGGATACTACAGAAGGTTCATTGCACTACAAAAAAAAGACACATCCGTGACATTTTGGGCTGAACGAAAAAAATTTCTGTCATACGTATGACACTTCTATGACGATAATTGTGACAAAACCCGGTATCATCATAGATGTGGTGGGTTCCTACTTCTATGAAAAAATCATGAAAGAAAATGCGCTTTTCGTCCTGGGCAGGCTGGAGAAGCAGCTGCATGACATTCTTTGGGCCGTCCATGACGGAAAAAACCATGGTAGAAGCGAGGGGGAGGAAAATTTCGGGGAGTTGCCGGTTTACGGTGGGAGGTCGGGGGCCGAGCGATGCGCGTTTCTCTCGTACACGTATGCGCGTGTGTGCGAGTCGTTGGCTCTAACTGAACCCGAGCGAGGTGTTGGGCTCTAACTGAACCCGAGCGATTGCACTGCAGGCTACGCGTGACTGAACCCGAGCGATCGATCGATGGCTCTTAACTGAACCCGATGGAGCGATTCCTTCGCTACTGCTGCTAACGCCGATCGATTGGATGAACAGTGAGAGTTGCGCGGGGGGTGGGGGGGGGGGGGGGGTTGGATGAACAGTGAGCGGTGGCGTTGCCTCTGGATGAACAGGAACCCGTGGTGTGGAGGGCTGGATGAACAGTAGACGGTGGAGGGGTGGACGTGGAGGGGTGGTTGAACAGGACCCCGTGGTGTGGAGGGCTAGATGAACAGTAGATGGTGGAGGGGTGCGCGTGGAGGGGTGGTTGAACAGTAGCCGGTGGAGTAGCACGCGGTGGAGGCTGGATGAACAAGAGCCTGTGGAGGCTGGAGGAGGTCGATGGTAGCCCGTGGAGGCTAGAGGAGGTCGACGGTGGAGATGAACAGTATCCTGTGGAGTCCTATTTTGTGGTACACCACACCCCTCCCGATGAACAGGACCCCCGTTTCGACCGTAGCACTCCAACACAAGTCCGTTTCTTCCGTTTTGTTGTATGCCACACCCCTCCCAATCAATAGAACCCCCGATTCGACCGTAGGAGGTCCGTTTCCTCCATTTTGCGGTACGCCACACCCGTCCCGATCAATAGGACTCCCGTTTCAACCGTAGGAGGTCTGTTTCCTCCATTTTGCGGTACGCCACACCCCTCCCGATCAACAGGACCCCCGTTTCGACCGTAGGAGGTCCGTTTCCTCCGTTTTGCGGTACGCCACACCCCTCCCGACCAAAGCGACCCCGTTCCGAACGTAGGAGGTCCATTTCCTCCGTTGTACAGTACGCCAGGCCTCGTTTCCATTGCCTGTTCCGTCCAAGCCGGTTGGCTCCCACGCGTTCCGTTGCCTCCTGATGAACACGACGCATTCCGTTGCCTCCCCATGAACACGACGCATTCCCTTGCCTCCCCATGAACACAACGACGACGCTGTTTCTCTGTTCCGACCCAGCCATGTACGTATGCGTGAGTAGGCTTCGAGACCCTGCCCGTATGTACGTACACAGCCGTACTTTCTTTCTTGCATCCTCGCCGCTGGACATACGTGTACATGCTACGTGCGCGCCTCTACTATGACACGTGCGCGCCTCTACTACGACACGTGCGCGCCTCTACATCGACCAGTATGTAGGTACACATTCGTGACCAGAATGTTTTTTTTTCTCAAAATAAGGTGGCCCGTCCGGTGGGTCCCTTCTGTCAGGTGGAGGAATAACTATTTTGCACGTAATAAGGAGGCACTTCCTTGCGGCCACCGTGGACCCAGCTGTCAGCCTCTCCACGTACAGTACTCTTTCGATGGAAGTCGGTCGTTGACCACGCCACGCCGTGAGCACTAGGACGCTGGACGACGGCGACGCCTAGGAAGGGGACGACGCGGTGCCGGGGAAGACGCAGCAGTGGAAGCCCGCGCGGAGAGGAGTACGAGGGTTCATTGGTTCGGCTGCGGTGTGAGGCTGCCGTCGCCGCAGAATAACAGGGGGTGTGGTGAGTGGAGGGATGGCCTGGCCAGCGGTGGGAGTAGTATGGGGGCGGTGACGCCTCCGCGGCAGCACAGCCGGCCACGGGAGGCAGGAGCAGGCGGCACGACCGGCGCTTCTTTGGGCGGCTGGACCAAGAAGACCAGAGGTTGAAGAAGCACTACGGCAGGTGGATGGACATCGTATGGTCACTGAAGCTAGAATAGTTTATATTGACTAAGTTGACAAAGCCCTTGGTACGCTCCAACTTAGTAGGCCCACAGGTCAGCCTCCAAAATGGTGTGCCCCAAATGTTAGGGGGAGGAATCATTTTTTGGGCGGTCGAAGCTAAGAATATCCGAGATTGAAGAAGAAGCACGACATCCGTTGGATAGACATCCAACGGCCACTGCTGCTAGAACTGTGTGTTGACTATAATAAGTTGACAAAGCCTTGCATACGCATCAACTTATTTTTTTAGAGGATGCGTCACTTAGTAGGCCCACAAGTGTGTGGCAGAGAACTTATAGCCCATTTGCGTTTTGTAAGAATGTACAACCCATTTTTGAATTCTAATGGAATTTACAACAGTCCATTTACAGTTTGTTAAAAGTACAGCCCATTTTATAGCTAGGACAACGATTAATAATTTCAACCAACCGTTGAAGACAAAATTCAATAAAATTTCCCACATTTTGATGGGATCCAAAATATTTTTATCCCGAAATTTCTAGTCATATTAAATATAAATTTGTATTATGTAAAAATCCAACGAAACATTGCGCGCGCAACAATGCAAATTTAAGATTTTCAAAATCAACAAATATATTTTATAAACTAATTTCGTGTTTGGTGCATTTTTTTATAGTTACTGCCCAGTTTTTATAATTACATCCCATTTATTATTTTTAAAGCCAATTTTCCTGTTAAGCCTAATGCATCCCTCCTAGGAAAGATTTGCAACCCAGCGGGGCGGAGAATAACAAGTTGACCTTGCCTGGGTATTTCTCAAAAAGACGTATAGCTGCGCTAGCCATTTTCATCTTGAAAAAAGTAGTATCTGGGCTGGATATCTGGCCTGGGCTAGACGGGCCACAGCCCGCCCAGTTAATACCCTTCTCTCCTCTGAACAACAACGAAATCATCGCCAAGAAAAACTCTGCAGTGCTCACACCTCAAAAACACAAATACTGCTCGAGCTGCTTGGTCCCAGCTGTCGGCCGCACCTTGTGCAATTCTCTCGTTTATATTGACTACAAGGTTGAAAATGGCGTGGGACCGTGATGTCAGGAAACCAGGAGAAAGCAATAAAAATATAGTTGTACATAATAAGGAGGCACTTGCGTACGTACGGCTATGGCCCTAGTGGGTCCCTAGTGTCATCCAGTCAAAATAAAGTCATCTCCTGAATCCTCATGTTCGTTGACCATGTTAACAATGCTCGGCGCCACGGCGAGCGCAACAACTCGAAGGACAATGGAGAGGGCCTCGCGGGCCCTACAGAGGTCTGATACAGCGCCCGCTGCTCATTCAGGAAGCCAGGATCATCGGACTCCTATGAGCACCTTCGAGAAACTGAGACAGCATGAAACGGTAAGGCCGTGCTTGGGAGCTCTGGTTTATTTCAAATCTGTATTAACATACAAGTGTAATTTACTCGTTATCGGAAGGCCCGAGGTCTGTAAGTAAAACTGGCGGGTTACGCGTGTAATTTGAGAGATCAGTGTATGTTTTACGAGCATTGCTGGGCAAGGCTGAAACAGCAGCTAACGGCTGGATTAGCAATCATCTAAGTGTCATTCAGTGTTTTTATCATGTGTGAAGTACTTCCAATATTTTACTAGTCGAAATCGACCAACCAAGCGCCTTCGCCCGAGACCATCTGCTTTAATTTACAAGCGTCAGTTTTCCAAGCGGTTTTGGTTGGAAAACGACGATCCAATCACGGCCTAATATCATGAGTTGGTAGGAAGATCATATGGTTTCATGTCTAACCTACCCGACATGTCGTATAGGCTATGAATGAAACATCAGACGATGAACTTCTTACGCACGGAAACAACAGAAGAGGACGATCTTCTTAACAAGCAAATCACTGGCATTAGATCGACATGCAAAACAATACGAAGCATTATTCTCAGGAGGCACGGTGAACAGCTCGTGATGCCGCATGCCACAACATTCCAAGCTCAACTTTGCAATCAAACACAAGGCCTGGCATTACATAGACAATATTCAGAACAAACTCTTAACACAGGAATATCTCAGCAGAGTAACTAATTACTTCTAAACTGAACATAGGAATAGGAAAAAACACTCGACGCTGCTCACAGCAAGGGCGTCCCACTCAAAAATATCAAATGCATGTCTTCTGGCTAACATCAATGAGCAAATTTTGACAAGGTTTTCCAATTCCAATATATTAAGCTAACGTCTTCTTGCTAACATCAATGAGCAAATTTTGACAAGGTTTTCCAATTCCAATATATTAAACTAACGTTTTCTTGCAAACATCAATGATTAAACTTTGACAAGCTTTTCCCATTCAAAATATGTAATGCCTATGATCGTGTCCTGTCTTAGCTTCTTGTACTTGTTTGGGCACTTTCTGCCCAGGGCACTCCACGTGTTGTTAAATTGCTAATGGTCTCTGCAGACTAGTCATGTTACCGGTGTCTAATAATACTCTGTAAAGCTTCTCGGTCATTCCTTTTGTAGTGTACCGCATCAAGTGACTGCTTCTTTCTGCAAAGTGGAACGACCAACTGGATCCAGTAACGCAGCAGTTTGCCTTGGACACATTGGCTCCTTTTGTGCAGTTCAACTAAAATCAAAGTCGGAATAAAACCGAGCTTTAATTTTGATATCCCTGTAAGCAACAATAGGTATAAGGGAAACAATTATTGAGAAATAATGGTTGATGACTTGTCTTAATGGGAAACAAAGCAGGAGAGTAGCAACTCTCCATCAGTGTGATTCATTCATATTGACTGAGACATTATCTTAACAATGCCTTGGGTCAACATGTATACAGCACGGCAAAGCAGAAGAGTACCATTCCTAAAACAATGCAACTGATTCATTTTTGAAGGAGACATTATCTTAACAATACCTTGGTTAAACATGTAGAAAGAACTACAAAGCAGGATAGTACCATTCCTAACAAGTGTTGCTGTTTTGAACTAAGACTCAGTAGTTAATTAATTCTGAGAGTGGCATTGCTTAATTTTACCAGCGGCATTAGATTAACGACAAGCATAAATAGTTCTAGGGGAGAGTGGGCGCAACAACAATATGTGCTTCCATCTACTTATAAAGGGGGTGATGCAGAGTTTGTTGTAACAAAGCAACAAGCATCATGTTTGGGTTGCTCCTATTTTTGTTCACTACTTAATGGGAAAAGACAACAATACAATAGCTTCAATTCAACATTTATTTAAAACAGTACCAATACATGTAGCACAACATCTCAAAGCACACTGCACAATCATGTGGATGAAGGCCTGTACTGACATTTCATGAGAACACCAAGATAAAATACGAATCTGCTAACACGAATAGGAAATCCAATCTCCTTTTGTGCAGTTGCACTGAAATCAAGCAAAGTGTTTCACGTACAGAAGCAAAATGTTGCAATAGCAACAAGTTGAATAGATATCATGTGGTTGAGACCAAGATTTGAAACAACTCGACAGGAACACTGGAAACAAATCTCGATCTCCTTTTGTGCAGTTCCACCAAAATTAAGCAAAGTCACAGGTGTGACATTCAAGTTGAACTGCACAAAACACTCCTAAAACATAAGTTTTTCGAGTAGCGAAGCAAAATGTCGCAATAGCAACAAGTTGAATTGATACTCCTGTTTTAACAGGGCAAAAAAGGAAACAATTACTTGCCGATAAAGGAGGATGAAACAAACGGTGACAGAAAGAAGCATCTAACTTATCTTGGATGGAAAACAAAGTAGGATAGTAGCATTTCTAAAACGGTTGCATTGATTCATATTAACAGAGACACTCTCTTGAAACAACATTCGTTAAAAAATGTAATTTACTTTTAACAGTGGCATCACTTCAATTTTCCGGCGGCATTCTTAGATTAACAACAACAAATTAGCTGTATGAGACATACTAGCACCATGTGCGTCCACACGTATAAATGGGTGATGCAGAGGATGTAGCCAAGCAGCATATCTGTGTTGGTCCCATTTTGTTCTCTTTGAACTTTTTTCCTATGTGAGGGCAACAAATCTAGTCCTGCACAAACTACCCGACCCCCCCCCCCCCCCAGTTTCTTTCCCTTTTCAAGAAAGAGATCGGTTCCTTACAGATGTGTGTACTAGGTTACCCCCTTTTTCCCTTTTCGACCAACAAAGCGGCTGGATAGCCAGTCTATACTACTTTTCCTCCCTCCTTTCCTCATTGAACCACATCCTAGATTCATGCTCCACCCCACCGCACCTTTCTTTCCTCTTTGAACCAAGACCTAGATTCGACTACAGATCGAAAAAGATCCACATGCAGCTAGAGCAACGACGGTTTCAAAGAAACTTATACCTTAGGATCGTCAGGATGTGGCAAGGCACGCGGCTGGAGGCCGGATCTGCCCACACTACGTACGACGGCGAGGAAGAAGGGGTCGGTGGCCCTTCCGCACAGGCGCTGGGTGAAAGAGAACAGCGCAGCCGACAGTGGATTGCCTCCCTCACCGAAGGCGGTAGAGTTAACGCTGCTCCTCCTCCCCTTCCCGGTGCGACGGGATACGGACACCTCCTTCACCAGCTGTGAGGGGGAGAGAGAGACAAGAGGCCAACGCAGTCTTGTTTAGATCTGGTGAAGAGAGGGTGAGAGACTGTAAATATAGCAAACCCTAGGAGAATGAACGCTGAGCCTCCAGCGTGTAACATATATGTATTGCGGCGAGCGTGTGGAGAGTGGAAACCCTAGCAAACAAGCGCTGAGGCTCCCGCTTATATATATACTAATGTAGTACGGACTGAGCTTCGGTGCCTTCACTCCATCTGCTTTTGGCTGTATGACAGGTGAGCCAGCCGCATTTTAGGCCCACCTGTCATAAACCCAAAGGCAGGTGCACTAAGTCAATGAAGCTGCGTCCATATAGTACTCTCGTGTGTATACGACTAATATATAGTGGAGTGGTTTTCTTATTCTCTCCATAACAATTATTTTAAATTGTGTAAGTACGAAACGAAACTCTTTATTTAATGTACAGTGAAGAAAACTAGTACTACTTCCGATGAACTAACGATCCATGCCCACGCGTCCTGGTCGCACTTCCTATCCGTCACGTGTGGTACACTACCCTCCCTTAAGTGAACAACCACACATGCGCCGAATTATCGGAAACGTGTGAGAGTGTGTACAAATAAAGAATTTTAATTTCAATTATCAGAAATGTTTGAGAGTATTACAAAGTTTGACTTCAGTCAAATCTTATATGCGGAGTAAATAAAAATGGAGGGCTACTACGTCCATCCGAGTTTTTAGTCCACACCATTTTTTAAATCAAAGTTAATAGCTGGACAAATAAAATTACAGGGGAGCTGGAGACAAAGTTGTGAGAAGGCTTAGAAATCAATACAAAACTTTTGCTCTTAGTACCAACGTCAATCCTTCTTCGAGGAAACATTTGGTTCATAGCCAATTGTGTGATAAAATTGCACCAACGTGAAAGACGACTGCGTATCCAACGCAACCAAGGTGAACTGACGAAGGATATCATCTTTGTGCGTAACAAGCAAAGAGCACTGATGGAAGACAGCTTGTTTTTCATTGAAAATCGACCAGCTTCACCAGTCGGCGCAACCATGAGCATCGATAGGTCATTGTGGTGATGCATCATACATTTGGCATCAAGTTTGGGTGAGGCACCTATGAAGTTCGACAAATCCTCACTGTGGTCTGTATCTTCTCAGTAATCAAGCTCGGGGAAGGAAGAACCACGTGGCAGAGGACAGTGAGGCGGAACAACAATGGCCATCCAATTTTGTGCAGTTCCACTAAAATTGAGGAAGACATGCCCGGGTATGGAGACACGTATCGCTGTTTCTAAAAATATAAAAAAGGGTTAATGAAAAGTACACCAACAAACAGAAGCATCGCCTGGAGAACGCTCCGTCGAAGTACATGACCCAGCCTTCTGGCGCCTCGCTTCCTAGGGAGAGGGATCGGTCCTCGCCGGCCTTGAGGCCCGGTGCCTCCGTCCATTCGGCCACAAAATCCGCCAGCGCGGCCCCCTTGATGACCCTGGTCGTGCTGAATTCGAGCTGAAACGCTTGCAGTTCAATGTTCCACTCAGCGACCCTTCTAGCTGAGTTTGGGCTCCTGAGCACCCTTTCCAAGGGGTACGCCGAGACAACCTTGATAGGGTGACCCTAAAAGTAGTGCCGCAACTTGCGCGAGGCCACCAGTAGCACGAGGAGGAGTTTCTGGGGCATGGGGTACCGTGCCCTCGCATCCTGCAACACTGTGCTGACGAAGTACACTGGGTGCTCGACGAGGCTTGGAGCGTCGGTGCTAGCAGCGTCCTCCGGAGGCCGTGGCGCCTCCTGAGGCGGGGGAGCCTCCAGAAGCTGGCTACCTGGGGGAAGGGCCTCTTCCGTTCCTGGTGCGCTCCCCCGCGACGGCTGATCCTCTTCAGCTGTCGTACTGATCTCTGCGAGTCCTTCTTTGTCCCGCTTTGCCTTGATGCGGGTAGCTGCCATGGCCTTGGTCCGACGCTCCTCCCTAACCGCCACCAGGGCCGCACTGGCGGAGTAGGGAGTGGCGGTGAGGTAGAGCACCAAGGGATCTTGAGGGCGTGGGGCCACCATCACCAGAGGGCTGGTTAGGTATCTCTTGAAATCTTGGAACGCCTTGTTGGCCTCTTCAGTCCATTCGAAGGCCCCCTTTTTCTTCATCAGCTGGAAGAAAGGCAGCGCTCGCTCCCCTAACCTGGAGATGAAGCGCCCTAGCGCAGTCACGCGCCCAGTGAGCTTCTGCATCTCTCTGAGGGTCTTTGGTGGGATCATGTCCTCGACTGCCTTGATCTTTTCTGGGTTGTCCTCGATGCCTTGGTGGGACACGAGGAAGCCCAAGATCTTGCCCGAGGGGACTCCAAACACACACTTCTCCAGGTTGAGCCGCAGGCTCACTGCGTTGAGCTTTGCGAAGGTTTCCTCCAGGTCTTGTATCAGGGTCTTGGCCTCGCGAGACTTCACTACAATGTCGTCGACGTAAGCCTCCACATTCTTCCCGAGTTGCGGGCCCAAGGTGATGTGCATGAGCCGCTGAAAGGTTGCCCCCGCGTTGCGCAGTCCGAACGGCATGCATGTATAGCAATACACCCCACACGGGGTCAGGAAGGACGTCTTCTCCACGTCTTCCACCGCCATCTTGATCTGGTGATACCCGGAGAAGGCATCCAAGAAGCATAACAGGTCACACTTAGCGGTGGAATCAACGATCTGGTCGATGTGAGGGAGCGGGAACGGATCTTGCGGGCATGCTTTGTTGAGGTTGGTGAAGTCGACACACATGCGTTCGTTCCCTCCCTTCTTTGGCACAACCACAGGGTTGGCCAACCAATCTGGATATCGGACCTCGCGAATAACCCCCGCGGCTTCTAGCTTGCGGGTCTCCTGGACGATGAAGGCCTGCTTTTCAGTGGACTGCAGCCTCGCCTTCTGCTTCACGGGGCGCACGTTGGGGCACACGTTGAGGTGGTGCTCGATTACGCCCCGTGGGATCCCCGCCAACTTATCGGGCTCCCAGGCAACTACCTTCTTGTTTGCACGCAGGAACTTGACCAGGGCTTCCTCCTGCTCGGGCCCGAGGTTGGCGCCTATGGTGAAAGTGGTGCTAGTGGACCCGTCCTGGTCGACGGGTATCTGCTTGGTCTCCGCCTTGTCTTGGGTGAACAACTGTTTCTTCTTGGTCGGTGCAGCCCCCTTGGGCTCAGGGGTCCCCGCGTTGGCGGGCTGTGCCGACGCCGCCGTCTAGAAGGCGAGCTTGAGCGCTCGCAACGCATCCCCGGTGTCCCTAGGCACGGTGAGGACACCGCTACTCCCGGGCATCTTCATAAGGTTGTACGCCGGGTGAGTCGCGGCCATGAACTAGGCCAGCGCTGGATAGCCGAGGATGGCGTTGTAGGGGAGGCCGATGGGGGCGATATCGAAATAGACCTGCTCCGTGCGAAAATTGTCGTAGGTGCTGAAAGTTACTGGGAGCCGGATCTGTCCCAAGGAGCTAGATGACCCGCCCCCGACGCCCGAGAAGGGCCGGCTGGGTTGCAGCCGCTCCCGGGGAAGGGTGAGGACGTTGAAGGCTTCAACTGAGAGCATGCTGAGGCCTGCGCCGCCGTCGATGAGAGTCCTGGTGACAGCCACTTGACAGATGGTGGGGGTGCACAGCATGGGGAGTGCACCCGAGCTGGCCGAGTTGGAGGGGTGATCCTCCGAGCTGATGGCCAGCCTGGCCTGTGGCTTCGACTGGTCCGGGGAGCCCCCTGCCGCGCGGAGGCGGCGCCGACCCGGCGGACGAACGGCTTGATGTGGTGACTGGAGGGCGGCGCCTGTGAGCCACCCAGGAGGGCCACGACGACCGGGGAGGCGGGCGCGGCGTGGTGGGCGAGGAAGAGGCCGTGCAGCTCTCCCCAAGAGGCCACGGGGGGATGCTTGGATGATGCTTGCTGCTCGTTCCCCGCCGGGCCAGTGGCGGCGTTGACGGCAGGTGACAGGGAATGACGAGAGCGCCCGCCGACGGGAGCCATCTGGGCGACACGGGAGGCGAGGGCGGCTCGGCGCTTGGCGCGGGCCCGACAAGCGTCAAACATGGATGCGATGGTCGGAGAAGAACAGGACGACCGAAGATGAATTCCGGCGCACCCCTACCTGGTGCGCCAAATGTCGGATTTCGGGTTCCGGCAGACCCTTGAGGTTCGAACACTAGGGTGCGCACGGAGATTTCGCCCTCTACCTACCTGCTCCTCGCCGAATCGCTAGGATCTAAACTACTAAAGAAACAACACAAGAGACACAGGGTTTATACTGGTTCAGGCCACCATTGTGGTGTAATACCCTACTCCAGTGTGTCGCCTGGTGGATTGCCTCTTGGGCTGATGATGAACAATACAAGGAAGAACAGCCTCGCGAGGGTCTGTTCTTGGCTGGTGCGATGAACTGCTAGGAGGAGTTCAGTCGCTCTCTCTCTCTCTCTCTCTGTCTCTCTCTCTCTCTCTCTCTCTCTCTCTCTCTCTCTCTCTCTCTCTCTCTCTCTCTCTCTCTCGATTCTAGATGTATGCCAGATACTAGATGCCTCTACCATGGGGGTGGCTAGTCCTATTTATAGGCAAAGGCCTTGGGCCTCTTCCCAAATATTGAGCGGGAAGGGCGCCAACAATTGGCCATTTTGAAGGGGAACAACGGGTACACTTATCCTGACTAAAGTTGGTCCTCGCCTGTAAAAGGCTCTGGTGGTGACGCCTGCTTGGGCTCCACAATGACTTCCTCCCTGCCATTGGGCTGCTCTTGGTCTTGTTGCACCGAAATGGATGCCTTTGCTTGATGCTCTCGCCTGCGCTTGCTCCCTTTTGCACCAAAGAGGAAAGGAGGACACTGCGCGGGCTGGCACCTGACTGGCGCCCTTGGTCGTCATGGCTTGCATCATGGGCACCTCGCGAGGTACCCCGCCTTGAACTCTCCGCCTCCTCATGAGCCAGCCTGATGAGGCCGTTCCTGAGGAAGCTCCTTGTCGTCCGCCCCGCAAGGCTTGGCTCCTCGTGAGGGTCTTAAGCTTGTGTTGATGAAGATGGGCCGCGCTGGGCCCCCTTTGAGCCACGCTGCAGGCAGGCAAGTCTGGGGACCCCCGTTCCCAGGACGCCGTCAGCGGGGATGGGGGCTTGCCGGAGAGCTACCCCACTATCTATCTTAAGGTTCAGGGTGGGGCGGGGGGCCTAGAGGGCTAGACGGGGCAGCGGTGGCGAGTTGTTTCAGGGCGGCGAGGCGGCGTTGGGGCCGGCGGTTCGGCCGGTGGTGGCTGGCGGCTCAGGGGGGTGCAGGTTGAAGATGAACTGCACGCCCTCCCTAAACTACATGTCAAGTGCCTCTCTGCTACCATTGCGTTCAGTTTCGACAGTTGCATTCATATTCCACAGTTAATTTCAGTTTCAACTGTTAAGTTCAGAGTCAACAGTTTTTACCTCATCTGTTGTAGTCAGGTGGTTTTTGGTGATGTTAATTTTACATCCATTTTATGTCATCTATTGGAGATTCTATTAGAATCCCACTTGAGATTGACGATGTCTGTCTTGTGCTGCTTCAGCCTTGACGTCTTATGGCTCACTGGAGCTACTCCAACGACAGAACGATCCATCACAACAGAGCAGTGCCCTGGACACCATCTACAGATTCCTCATATCTTCCTCCACACCTCCGACAGCCACCTCTGTCTCAACTGCTTCAGCGACCAACCCAATGATGCTGAGGTCGACACGGCTACGGCAAAGAGGTTGTACACTTGTTTCATCACTTATTACTATACATCCACGTCGATCCATTAGGGCTATTTTGGTTCAATGGAAAAACGTCGATCCACTGGTTGTTACCATCACTCTAAATTTCTGCATGCTCTCCTTACATAATCTCACCATATTTTTTTGTATGCATGTCAGATATTGTACACAGTCATGCTGAACATGTAGAGAAAAAGAGAAGAGTTTTGCGCGGTAATACAATGTCATGCAGACATCGCTCCATGGTGGGTTCAATGGCAAACCCTCCCAACCCCTCTCCAGATTGTAATCTAGAGTAAGATATTCTGTTCTGAGGCGTATTCAGACGCCGCTGACCACTCCTATTTACCCCCAAGGTGTTTGCTCTACCTTGGCATGATGATGTTAGTCATATCATGCATATGTTGCCTTGCAGTGCCTACTTTTGACATCATATATGTCATCTTCTTAGTTTAGAAATGTTCTGTAATGCCACCTGTTTAGTTTCTATATCATATATGGGAATTATGCAGTCTCGTGTCTTTTAGCCAGCCATAATATATGTGAAATGTGCAATGCCATCTTGTTTAACTAGGCATCATATATTTGAATGATATCTTGCCCATCCTTTTCTTCATTACATTTCCATTTGTCGACAATGTTTGTACATTAAACTACTCTTCCTGTGAATCATCCATTTGGGTGGGAGATGGAAAAATCTGGAGTGAAAACAAGGCGTTCAGAGCAGACAGTGCTACCTGTCGAAGCAGATCTCTTGTTGGGTCCCGATAGCTCCTCAGAGATGGATTCAGAGACAGATGACTAGTCCTATTCCCCCACTGAGGTGTATGCTCTAACTTGGCACGGTTATACTGCTCATATCATGCATACAGTGTCTTGCATTGCATAGTTTAGGCATCATATACACAATATTCAACACCATGTTCTTAGTTCAGACATCATATCGAATGCCCTCTGTTTAGCATATAAATCACATATGTGAATTAAATGATGTGATCCTGATTACTTAGATAACATGTAGGTGAATTATGTCATGTGATCCTATTTAATTATTCATCATATCTTTGAATTATGTTATGCTATGCTATCCAGTTTAGATAGACATCATATATGCGAAATTATGTCATGCTATCTGTCGTGGTTTTGTCACGGCAGATGTCCTTAGTGTCAGGACTTAGTCGCGAGGCCAACGCATCTATGTGGTAGCTTGAGAGGGGTTGAGCAGAATCGAGAGACGCAACACAAGACAGGGATTTAGACAGCTTCGAGCCCCGGGAAACATCATTCGGTAAAAACCCTACATGCTGTTTGAGGCTAGATCTCATTATCATCACGAGGGAGTCGCCATAAACCGGCTCTCCTCTTTGTGTCTAGCCCTAGAGATTATTGCTTCTTGCTTGTAGCTTCAAACTCGTCCCTCTTTGGGGAGCCCTGCCCCTCCTTATATATGTTGAAGGGGCGGTTTACATGACTATTCCTAGTTGGATTAGGATTACTCTATTACAAGTGGAGTCCTAGTCTTGCTTCCTTTGTAGGAGAATAGTCCTTATGCTTTCCTCATAAACTAGACCACCATTAAACATGAATCGGCATTCTGGGCCTTGGGCCTCGTCATCCATCTAACCCGCCCACCGGGTTACTAATGAATCGCCAAGACCGGGCGGGTATCCCGTGAACCGCCAAGCTCCGGGCGGGTTACCAGTGAGTCGTCCAGTCCGGCCGGGTTAAACTTCCGGCCGACTTACACCGCGGGGTATATCCCTGACATTAGCCCCCTGTTTAATTTGGATTTATCCATGTTAAACTGATCCTGATCATCCTTAAGTCCTTGTCACTTCCTCCTTCTAGAAAATCCGGTTTAATAGGCCAGCTTCATAATCAACTTGCTGACATTAGTTTCTCATAGAAAATATATTGTGAAGAATAACTCGTTTGATTCAGCTCCCAATGCTTAACAAAAATAATGGTCCTTGAAATCCTCATCTGATCTTCAGCCGGTTTAAGAATGTAAAACTTGCCGGTTTATAAATATTGATAGTACCGGTTCATACTTGTAATTGACCTCCAGCTTGAAAATATACCTCTTATAAGACTATCACTTGTAGCCCTCAAGTCTTAAGAAGGTAGAATAGCAATAGCTTAAGACTTGCTTCAATATAAATATCACAATCTTGAAGAAATCCAGGTTGTTCATCTCAATCACTAGTCAGAATTGAGTATTCCCAATATGTATCCCCCAAGTGCCAGGTTGTCATGCTTGCAGTAACCTGGGACTTGTAATTTCCTGATGCTCATAAAAAAATTCAACCAGTGTAGCCCCCAAGGGCTGGGTCATTATGTAAATAATGAGCAGGGACTTTGAAGATATGATCATGTAGACTTTAACAGCAACGTGTAGCCCCCAAGGGCCGGCTCAGTAAGATAATATTGAGCTGGGACTTTATATATACTTCATTGAGAATAACATTATATTATGTAACTCCCATCATGGGGCTTGAACCCACGTCCACAAGGTTAAGAGCCTTGTGCTTTACCAACTGAGCAGTGGACCCTTCAATATAATGAATAAAAAGCTTTGTACCTTGATTTGTTTGACAGGAGTAATTGGTAGCCCCCAAGTGTCGGCTCATTGTAATATGATGAGTCGGGTCTTCAATAAGATGAACAAAGAATGACTTTGCATTAGCCCCCAAGTGTCATGGTGCATGCTTGCAACGACATGAGACTTGCATATTCGATATAATCTTAAGTTGAATAATGTAGCCCCCAAGTGCCGGGTCGTAAGCCTGTAGCGACTCGGGACTATTCCTTCAATTATAGAATAAATTATATTCATTGATAAAATAATATCCATTGCGCTAAAGCGACTTTGAAAACCTCAATCATAATATTAATAACCATAATAAAAATCCAGCCATGTTGGCTATTCAAGATAATATAATCCGGTATGAAAAATTCATCCAATATCATAATGAAAATTCAGCCAAGTTTGGCTATTTGAATAATATAACCCAATCATTTATAAGCGCATGATTCCAATGGCGCAATCCAAATATATACTGGCGACTTATAGTCCCAAGCCAGGCCGGTTTAATAAACGTCAGTGATTTATAATCATGCTTTATTCAACCTGTTTCTACATACAACAAGTTTAAAGTGTCCTGGCGGTTTACTGCCGGAGGGGTCATAATGCCCAACATATAACCTGGGCTTATAACCAAGGTTGCACTTAAGAATAATCAAATATGAAATATATCATACCTGTGATATTGAATCACATTGCTGGTTTTACCAACTTTTTGTAATAAGAGTGATAACCCCAATCTTAAGTAATGATAACTCCTTTCATACTGTGCCGGTTGATGATAAACCGTACCGGGTTGTGATAAACACCGGCTTAACCATATATAATACTGGCGACTCGTAGTCAAACCAGACCGGGCTGATAGTCTCTGGATTATAACTTGATCGAGCACTGACAACTCATAATTGAAAGTCGAGCCGGGTTAATGAATGCCGGTTTACTCCATAATAGGATGATAATAGAAAATCAAAAAATCAAACCGGGCAAATAATCTCCGGATTAAGAATTGACCGTGTTCCGTAAATTGACAGTCGAACTGGTCTGCGAGTTTTGTCGGTTTAAGAACGCAACAAAGAAGAAATATTTATTAAAGAAAATTTCAAGCAAAGGCAATAATAAAACCATTTGCAAAAACATGCTATACTGAGCTGATCAGATGGTGTTACCGTGGTCGGACAGCACCAAGCCCCCAATAGGAGTGACAATGGTTCAAGTCAGCCAGGTCCCCAAATGAAACCGTGGCATATATGCCAATCAAAAGGCGTGGCAATGGTTCGGGTTCGACCAAGCCCCCAAGTGATTTTGTGGCCTTAGGCCGATCAATAGGCGTGACTGGTTCAGACTTGACCATGTCCCCAAGTGATCTGGTGGCTTTCGCCTATCAAAAGGTGTCGCGTTGGTTCAGACACGACCAAGGCCCCAAGTGATATAAAAAGCAAATTTCAAGGGGTAAACCGGAGACCGCTTTAATACAGAACCTCCGTGTAACCACGCATGATGTAAAAAAGAACAGAGACCCCGCTTTATGAAGCAGAAGCCCCCATGTGATCAATATGTTAGGCCAATAAGGCAGGATATCCATGTTTGAACCGCGCATCATGGCAGCAGGTCCTCTTCGGTAATTTTTAACTTTTTTGCAAGAGATAAATTCTTCTTGAACCGGGATCTTGAACCGGATATGGAGAGCTTCAAAGCTTTGTGGGAGACATCTTTCCCTTGAACCGGATTTTAAACCGGAATCTTCATTTTCAGCCGGAAATTTTCTGACGGCCTTTAAACTCGAACTTGCGAGAAGTTAATTCCATTTCGAACCGGAAATTCTTAAACCGGATTTGAGAGCTTCAGTGAGACTGGCTTCCCTTGAGCCGGATTTTAAACCGGAATCTTTTCTGATGACCCGGAACTTCTTCATTGAGCCGGGATTTTGTAATTGTCATATAGTTTCTAAGCCAGAAATTTTCTGATGGCCTTCAAATAACAATAGCCTCCGGGACCGGGTTATCTTTCCCTCCATTGTCCTGGGGTTTTTAAATTTGCTGAAACTAGCAAGATTTGCTGAGTCATGTCATCGTAGCCCCCGAGTCTCTAAGGTGACTCGAGGAGTTGGCTTGAAACTCTTCATATTTGACCATGATATAAACCGTCATAACATGTATATCATTGGTGTTGATAGCCCAATGTGAATCCACAGAAGGTTGAGGTGACTGCGGCGGGTTATGAATGATCCCGTATGAAACGTGTCAGCAACTCGGCCAATAGTTCCTTCCAACTGGCGATTTAAGTTTAACCAAACTGCAGTGGCGGCGATTTGTGTGCCTGCCCATTGAGCCATCCAGTGCAGACGGCGGCTGATGATAATTTGCCTCCAATTTGAAAGAAAACCGGGCTACCCAAGTTGTGACTTGTTCATACTCAATAAATGGCTCATGCAGACAGGTGCGGCCCGATATGTTGATGTAGACCGGACTGTGGGGGACGGCGGCCTGTGCACGCGCTATTGGGTAATTCGCATGGTCCTGACGAGTTGATGCGGACTGGATCGCGATATAAACCGGCATGGGTTATCCAATAGCTCAGTGGTATAATAATCCCTTTTTGCAATAGACAATTTGTCCTGCATTGAAAAACTTGCAATCCAGAGCATTTGCTCTTTTTAAAGAAAGCAATATATATTATGAAAATATTGTGGATGGATTTCACCTGATATGTTAGCCAGAAAATATCCACCGCGGAGTTTGACGATCACCGCGGTGAAGCTGAAATCAATCATGGACAAGTCGGCCATACGAGCAGATGGATGAACCGGCCGCGGCGTAAACCGTGCGGACGGGCGAGTCGGCCGGCGCGTAAACCGGTGTGGACGAGCAAGTTGTCCTCCGCGTTGTAAACCGGCGCGGACGCATGAACCAGTGGCCAGGGCGGACGGGCGAATCGTCCGTGATGTTGTAAGGTGGTGCGGACGGGCGAGTCGGCCGGCGCGTTGATATAACCCGGACCGCGATACGCGTGTCCGTGAATGGCATAAAAATTGTCCTGTGTAAAAATATTACAAGACAGAGTAATTGTTCTTTGATAAAAAAACAAAAGTGTTTAATACATAAATTTAGATGAATACCACCTGATGTTTGGGCGGACAGTAAAACACCGCAGCATCAGAAGCGGCTTCGGAGTGATGAGTCGGTCGCGGCCTTGTAAGCTGGCACAGACGAGCCAGTTGTCCTCCGCGTTATAAACCGGTGCGGACGCGTGAACCAGCGGCGAGGGCGGATGGGCGAGTCGTCCGTGACGTTGTAATGTGATGCGGACGGCGAGTCAAACATGATGTTGTTTAACCCGTGCAGATGCGCAAATCGGCCGCAGGCGCAGACGGATGTAATCCGAACATCGGGGCGGTGACTCGCACGTGTATTTGTCGAGCATCATAGCACAGACAAACACCAGCGTTTGAGGCGCCCCCTTAGGTGACCCGTTTCTGTTATGGTCCTGGTATTTTTTTTTCAGATGAACCCGGATGCTGGCGCTGGATATGACGGTGGCTTCGGTTTCGAGACCCGGCGCACGGAGACGTGCTGCGTGGAAGTGGGCGCGTAACCCAGCGCGACCGCGATACGGACGAGGTGCAAGGGTGATTTGGACCGGAGGCGGGGCGTGACCCGTGGTGGCTGAGGAGTCCGGGTCGTGGTCGTTTCTGGCCAATTCATCTTTGTTTCCCCGAGTCGCGGTCGTTTTGTGGTGCTGGCTTGAAGCAAGGTGGCGTAACCGGCTCTTAGTGGAGACAAGCAGCAGCAGCACCCTTTTATATTTAATAATCCTTCCTTGGAATCCGTGCATGTGTAGTGGTTGCACTAGTTGAGGGATCTTTCACGTGGAATAACTTGGGAATCCATCAGGCTTTGGGTTTCATGAACACTGGTACACGTAGATCGATCTGGCGACGTCACATGGCCGCAACAGCTGCCCCAATTGCCGTTTGTACTGGCAGATGACACATGACACCTGTCAGCCGTCTCTGAGCACTTTTGATTTTGGACGACAGTACGTGGAGCAGTAATGGTGACTCGCGGATTCCTCAAGTTCAGATTGCCTTGGACGAGAATTGATTTGATGTACCTGTTTCCGTTGACAGAACCTGCCAGTTTTAATAGTTCACACGAGGCGGCGATTTATATTTGGCGAACCGATTTCCTACTTGTCTCGACGGTTTGGGGGCGCGGCGTAACGCAACCCTAAACTTCCATGTTCAATTTTCTATACGCTGCCACTGAAAACTTCTTTAATCCTGACTGTTGAACTTCATAGTTGACGTGAATTCTTCCATGCCGGCTCTTGCTAATCCGGCGGGTCATAGCTTCTCGATCCCTGAGGGATCCCTTCAAGATCTCAACACCATCGTGCGCAGGCCCCATGGTGGGCGCCAAATGTCGTGGTTTTGTCACGGCAGATGTCCTTAGTGTCAGGACTTAGTCGCGAGGCCAACGCATCTATGTGGTAGCTTGAGAGGGGTTGAGCGGAATCAAGAGACACAACACAAGATAGGGATTTAGACAGCTTCGGGCCTCGGGAAACATCATCCGGTAAAAACCCTACATGCTGTTTGAGGCTAGATTTCATTATCATCACGAGGGAGTCGCCGTAAACCGGCTCTCCTCTTTGTGTCTAGCCCTAGAGATTATTGCTTCTTGCTTGTAGCTTCAAACTCGTCCCTCTTTGGGGAGCCCTGCCCCTCCTTATATATGTTGAAGGGGCAGTTTACATGACTATTCCTAGTTGGATTAGGATTACTCTATTACAAGTGGAGTCCTAGTCTTGCTTCCTTTGTAGGAGAATAGTCCTTATGCTTTCCTCATAAACTGGACCACCATTAAACGTGAACCGGCCTTCTGGGCCTTGGGCCTCGTCATCCATCTAACCCGCCCACCGGGTTACTAATGAACCGCCAAGACCGGGCGGGTATCCCGTGAACCGCCAAGCTCCGGGCGGGTTACCAGTGAGTCGTCCAGTCCGGCCGGGTTAAACTTCCGGCCGGTTTACACCGCGGGGTATATCCCCGACACTATCCATTTTAGTTAAACAATATCCGCATCAACTATCTCATGCCCCTCTTTTTTTCACACTATCTATTGCATCTGTCTCTCATACAATGTCTGTACATTCAACTATGTTTCCTATTTACCAGCCATTTGAATTGGAGCGGGTGATGCCAGTATCTAGCGGAATAAAAACACGGTCTTCAAATAAAACAGTGCTACCTCTTGGTGGAGATAGCACCCCGGTTGTACAAGCACAAGAACCAGCCCTACCACACATAACCCAAACTCTCGCAGATTGTACCCCTACTGCGATGGACAGAGAACCAGCTTCACCCAATCTAACCCCAACCCCAGCCGATAGTAACCCAGTTCCTGTTGACACAACACCATCTCCACCACAGAGCTCCAAACAACAGCAGTTAGTAAGGCAGCTCCAGTGCCCAAAGGGCCAGTACTATCACGGCGAGCCCCAACTCCACCAGTTAGTACGCCTATTCCTTTGGAGGAAGCACAACCAGCCAGTCGTAGTTTAGCATCTATCGCATTTGATGTTGTTAAATCGTATGTGCGTATCTTCCCATCTTGGAAATATTATACTGAAGATGAAGGAAAATGCTAGTTGCAGGTGTTTGTCCAGGAGTTATGTGTAAGTAATGTTATTCATGGCAATTACTTTGCTTCGTCCCATACATCCTACCTCCATGATGGTTATAATACAGCAAATTTTCCCATTTTTCTCTATAGAGAAGGACCGATTTGGAAACTCAGGATGAGGTAACCTGTGCTAATACCTCTGCTATCTTCAAGAATGCTTGGTGGCAGTATCGGAATTACCTGAAGAAAACGTACTTCACCGGCAAAGAAACTCATTAAATTCCCTTACGTTCTCTTGAGACACATTTACTGGACGATGACTGGGAACGCCTTGTTCTGTACTGGTCCCGAACCAAGAACGTGGTAAGGTCTGTGAGCTCATTTTCTATTTTTAAGTATTTTATTCTTGCGTCTTACTATACTCTGCTCATGTAGAACAAGTGCCTAAACCTGAAGAACAACTGTCCTAATTTAAGATTCCATTGCTATCATAGTTCAAAAAAGCGTTAGGCGTTAATTGTGCGTTTTGCCACCGCCTTGCGCTTTACTGACCAAAGCGCGTGCTTATGCGCAGTTATGCACAGATTATGCGTAGTTATGGGCAATGCGTTTTGCCAACGCCTAGATCCTAAGCGCGCTTAATCGCTCGCTTAGGCGTGCCTTTTTTAACTATGATTGCTTTGCTCTTGTATCACTGTATTTACTCATACAAACTTATTTTTAATTTGAAGGATCCAATCGAAACTCCAATGGCACAGTAGGTATGTTCATGCATGTTTCTTTAGCAGGTTTGCTCTTATCAGTAGCTCTGTTGATTTCAATTTCAATTGTGTATACAGTTAACTTTCATATCATGCACATTACTAGCATCACAACAGAGCCAATAGTGTTGTTGTACATGTAGACCCGTGGTACCCATCTGAAATCTTGTTGTGTCGTGTAGTTTCCCACGCTTTGTATTCTTTCACTGCTGCTTTGTCTTGAACTGATATGATTTGAACCGTGTCTCTATTTTGATTTGGCAAGACAATGCAGTGACCATAGGACATAGATATATGTTTGTTTGATGCTTTTATTATGTACTAGTACTTGGCAATAGAAGACTTGGTAGTTTAATCATGTCCACCTTACTAATGAACTGGTTCACCGAAATGAGTTTCATATACTAGTACATGCTAAACTTGCTATGTGTCTGCTTGTTTCTTCTTTGAGAATGCTAACAGAATATTGGGGAAGAGTGCCTTATTAAGCAATGGTAAAGGAAGTAATGCAGATAAGGTTCAGGATAGTGACACATCCTCGTTGGTCTCCAACAAAGCTGATAAAACAGCTAAGGAAGACTATCTTGAAGATAGCGAGACAACCCCAAAGTCCTGTCTTGGTTTAGTGTTCGAGTTACTGGCCACTACCGCAAGCACAAGATATTCAAACTCACTGTCTGAATCCGTTCGGTTTCTTGAGTCTCAACTACAAGATGAAGGACATCGATCAGCTGTGCTACGACAAGAAGCGGAAGGACTGCGGAAGTCCCTGGAGCATTCAGATGCATACTTTCTGGTGCAACAGCAAGCGTTGGAGGATTTTAGCGCCAAAAAGGACAAAGCTAATCAGCTTTCTATGCTTATTGCCAGCATGGTGGATACCCAGGATAACATTTCTTGAGCTCTTCTGAATTGTTTCAGTTATGCTCTTGTTTTGCTGCCGCGTTTATTTGCACTGGTGGCCAATTTTGACGGCCAAGTGTATGTAATATGCTGCTTTGTTCCCTATATTTGCACTGGTGGCGAACTTTGATGCCCAGTGAATGTAATATGTGTAAAAGCAGTAATAGGCTAGCCTTAATTGCTTGCTTATTTATTTCCTTATTGTCTTGTTTAGTTGTTTTCTTGTAGTCACTCCAGTTCTTTTTCTGTGTTTTTCTAGTGGCCACAATAGCCTATTTTTTGTAACTAGGCCAAAATAATCATGGCAACACACGGACTGTTGTAACCATGGGCCTCCTGCAGGCCGTATGATCCATGGGCCTTCGTTCGGCCGTAGGAACATTGGCCTTCTATACGGGCCGTAGGATCCATCGGCCTTCTATACGGGCCTTAGGGATCAATGGGCCTTCTACGGGCCATAGGGTCCATGGGCCTTCTACGGGCCGTACTATCCATGGGCCTCATACGGGCCATAGGATCCATGGGCCTTCTACAGGGCGTATCATCATTTCGCCAATCATGGGTCATACTATTTGTGGACCATAACGGGCCGTTAATAGGCCGTATTTGATAACTCTATGAAAACAGCCCAGCGGGTTTTGTTGACATGAAAACGGCCCAACGTATTAACGGTCCGCAAACGGGCCGACTGTAACGATGGGCTGAATTTGGCCAACAAGCAGAAAATGATTGTAACGGGCCATATGTAACCGAACGCTGCAAATGAGCCCAAGAATCAATAGGCCCTGAGAAGGCCGAAAGATAACTTGGGCTGGAAACGGCCCAATGGAATAATGGGCCGTTAATGGGTATAAAGTCATACACTGTTCATTACGGGCCAGTTTCACCACGGGCCGTTAATGGGCCAAGAGTTACAAAGGTCCTCATATGGGCCGAAAGAAGTCATGGGCCACACATGGGCCGGAAGTTAAAACGGGCTGAATCATATTGGACGGCCCAGATGACACTACTGGGCCTAATTCGGATAGGGCGTAACGGGCCCTGGGTTAGCGGGCTGTAAATGGGCTATATGCAAACAGGCCGTTAACAGGCTTTCCGTGGGCCGGCCCGCCACCTTTTGGCCAAGTCAAACGGGTCGGCCTTTTCACAGGAATGGGCCTCTGTTGGGCCGTGCCACGTGTCACCGTATCATAGGCGCCTTCAGTCCAATGAGCGGATGACATCTGTCCCAACGGTGAGCTGACACGTGTTTCCTCCAGCCAATGATGATTTTACACGTGGAAAATCCCCATTGGTCGGGGTTGTTAACGGGTTATCAGATCCAAAACCCGACCCGATAGCTTAATGGCGTTTCTACGATGGATGCCACGTGTCGGTCACCCTTGACGAAAGCAGTTCTGTGATGCGCGATTTATCGTCATGGAAGTGGACACTTCCATGATGATAATTTTGGTAATGTCATGGAACACTTCTACGACAGCACAGGTATGACTATCTTGATTCTGTCATAAATTAGTCATGGATGTACATGCATGACAAAAAACGCGACCTACTGTGACAAACACGTATCATCACGGAAGTGTATTTTTTTTTGTAGTGTTGAGAATTTCTCTAAGATTGTAAAGCCCATGACAGAGTTGTTGAAGAAGGACACCAAGTTCAAATGGACTGAGGAATGTGAGGCCAGTTTTCAGGAGTTGAAGAAACATTTGGTTACAGCTCCAATGTTGATTCTTCCAGATCAACACAAGGATTATCAAGTGTATTGCGACGCTTCTCGTCGAGGACTTGGAGCAGTGCTTATGCAGGAGGGAAGAGTTGTTTCATATGCCTCACGACAGCTTAAACCCCATGAGTTGCACTATGCTACGCATGATTTGGACTTACTAGCCGTAGTGCATGCGTTGAAGACATGGAGACATTTTCTCATCGGATACCATTGTGAGGTGTACATGGATCACAAGAGTTTGAAGTATATCTTCACGCACAAGGAGTTAAATCTCAGGTAGAGGAGATGGTTGGAGCTCATCAAGGATTATAATATGAGGTTGCATTATCATCCCAGAAAGGCTAACATAGTAGCCGATGCATTGAGCCGCAAGAGTCATGTCAATACACTCATGACCGGAGAATTACCCAAGGAGTTAGCAGAGGATCTTCGTGAGCTATGTTTGGAAATAGTTCCGAGAGGTTATGTAGCAGCATTAGAAATTCAGTCTATTTTGATGAATAAGATCAGAGAAGCTCAGAAGACAGACAAGGAGATTGCTGAGATAAAGGAAAGGATGAGAAAGGGAAAGGCTAAAGGATTTTGTGAGGATGAGCACGATACCTTATGGTTTGAGGACCGCGTATATGTGCCTAATGACCCGGAGATCAGGAAGTTGATTCTGCAGGAGGCCCATGATTTGCCGTATTCGATTCACCCAGGAAATACCAAGATGTATCTGGATTTGAAGGACAGTTTCTGGTGGACAGGAATGAAGAAGGATATTGCAGAGTATCTAGCAGTTTGTGATGTATGTCAGAGAGTGAAGGCAGAGCATCAGAAGCCGACAGGATTGCTACAGCCATTGCCAATACTGATACGTCTCCAACGTATCTATAATTTATGAAGCATTCATGCTATTTTATTATCAATTTTGAATGATTACGGGCTTTATTATACACTTTTGTATTACTTTTGGGACTAACCTCTTAACCGGAGGCCTAGCCCATATTGCTGTTTTATTGCCTGTTTTAGTGTTTCGAAGAAAAGGAATATCAAACGGATTCCAAATGGAATGAAACCTTCGGGAGCGTGATTTTTGGAAAAGATATGATCCGGGAGACTTGGAGTTCAAGCCAGGGAAGGTTCGAGGAAGCCAGGAGATAGGAGGGCGCGCCCACCCCCCTAGGCGCGCCCCTGTCTCCTGGGCCCCTCGAGGCTCCCCTGACTGACTTCTTTCGCCTATATAAGTCCACGTACCCTAAAAACATCGAATACGAAGATAATTTGGGAGTTCCGCCACCGCAAGCCTCTGTAGCCACCAAAAACCTCTCCGGAGCCCGTTTCGGCACCCTGCCGGAGGGGGAATCCCTCACCGGTGGCCATCTTCATCATCCCGGCGCTCTCCATGACGAGGAGGGAGTAGTTCACCCTTGGGGTTGAGGGTATGTACCAGTAGCTATGTGTTTGATCTCTCTCTCTCTCTCTCTCTCTCGTGTTCTCTCTATGGCACGATCTTGATGTATCGCGAGCTTTGCTATTATAGTTGGATCTTATGATGTTTCTCCCCCCTCTACTCTCTTGTGATGAATTGAGTTTTCCTCTTGAAGTTATCTTATCGGATTGAGTCTTTAAGGATTTGAGGACACTTGATGTATGTCTTGCCGTGTTTATCTGTGCTGACAATGGGATATCACGTGATCCACTTGATGTATGTTTTGGTGATCAACTTGCGGGTTCCGCCCATGAACCTGTGCATAGGGGTTGGCACACGTTTTCGTCTTGACTCTCTGGTAGAAACTTTGGGGCACTCTTTGAAGTACTTTGTGTTGGTTGAATATATGAAACTGAGATTGTGTGATGCATGTCGTATAATCATGCCCACGGATACTTGAGGTGACAATGGAGTATCTAGGTGACATGAGGGTTTTGGTTGATTTATGTCTGAAGGTGTTATTCTAGTATTAACTCTATGATAGATTGAATGGAAAGAATAGTTTCATGTTATTTTACTACGGACTCTTGAATAGATAGAACAGAAAGGATAACTTTGAGGTGGTTTCGTACCCTACCATAATCTCTTCGTTTGTTCTCTGCTATTAGTGGCTTTGGAGTGACTCCTTGTTGCATGTTGAGGGATCGTTATATGATCTATCTATGTTATTATTGTTGAGAGAACTTGCACTAGTGAAAGTATGAACCCTATGCCTTGTTTCCTACCATTGTAATACCGTTTACGCTCACTTTTATCATTAGTTACCTTGCTGTTTTTATATTTTCAAACTACAAAAACCTATATCTACCATCCATATTGCACTTGTATCACTATCTCTTCGCCGAACTAGTGCACCTATACAATTTACCATTGTATTGGGTGTGTTGGGGACACAAGAGACTTTCTGTTATTTGGTTGCAGGGTTGTTTGAGAGAGACCATCTTCATCCTACGCCTTCCATGGATTGATAAACCTTAGGTCATCCACTTGAGGGAAATTTGCTACTGTCCTACAAACTTGTGCACTTGCAGGCCCAACAACGTCTACAAGAAGAAGGTTGTGTAGTAGACATCAAGCTCTTTTCTGGCGCCGTTGCCGGGGAGGTGAGTGCTTGAAGGTATGTCTTTAGATCTTGCAATCGAATCTTTTTGTTTCTTGTTTTATCACTAGTTTAGTCTATAAAACAAAAACTACAAAAAATGGAATTGAGTTTGCCTCATATGCTTCATCTTTTTAATATCTTTCGTGAGAATGATGGAAAGGAAAATTGTGCTCAAGTTCTAGAAGAAGAATGCATTAGAATGTTTGGTCTAGATCTCTGAATGATGAGCATGATTGCAATGTTGTTAGTATGAATTCCTTGAATATCCATGATGCTAATGATATGCAAAGCCACAATCTTGGGGAAGCTATGTTTGATGAAGATAATATTTTTTGTCCCCCAAGTTTTGATGAGCAAATTTGTTATGATGATAGCATGCCTCCTACTTATGATGATTATATTGATGAAACTAGGTTTGAAAGAGTGTCAACTTTAGAAAGTAGTGATCCATTATTTTGGAGGATGTTGAATCTTATTGTGATGAATATGAAAGTGGATTTGGAAGAGTGTCAACTTTATTTAGTGATGATTCCACTATTTTGAAAGAGGTTCCAATTGATTATGAGAACAAAGTTGCTACCTATGATGATTATTGTGATGACTTGTATGCTATTAAGAATAATGATAACCATGAAACTTTTCATCATGATTTTAGTTTTCAATTGGATTATGTCTCACATGATAATTATTTTGTTGAGTTTGCTCCCACTACTATTGATGAGAAGAATTATGCTTATGTGGAGAGTAGTAAATTTTCTATGCTTGTAGATCATGAAAAGAATGCTTTAGGTGCTGGTTATATTGTTGAATTCATTCACGATGCTACTGAAAATCATTATGAGGGAGGAACATATGCTTGTAGGAATTGCAATAACATCAAGTTTCCTCCCTATGTGCTTAAAATCTTGAAGCTATGCTTGTTTTGCCTTCCTATGCTAATTGATTATTGTTCCCGTAAGTTGTTTGCTCACAAAATCCCTATGCATAGGAAGTGGGTTAGACTTAAATGTGCTAGTGATATGCTTCATGATGCTCCCATTATGTTTCAATCCTTATCTTTTATGTGAGCATCATTGTCATCATCATGCCTAGCTAGAAAGGCATTAAAGAAAAGCGCTTGTTGGGAGACAACCCAATATTTATCCTTACTGTTTTTTTTGTGTTCACATGATTATGCTACTGTAGTAATCATGTTTTATAGCTTTTGTTTCAATAAAGTGCCAAGTAAGACCTTTAGGATAGCTTACGGTGATAGTTGTGTTGATCCTGCTGAAAATCAGAAACTTTTGCACCCAGTAAATTAGTTTTTATAATTAACAGAAACGTGATTCTGATCTGATTATTTTTGCTATGGATTGGTAAACAAATTTATTAGGACTTCCTAATTTGGTAGGATTTTTGGAGTTTCGTAAGTATACGTTTGATACAGATTACTATAGACTGTTCTGTTTTTGACAGATTCTGTTTTCATTGTGTTGTTCGCTTATTTTGATGAATCTATGAGTAGTATCGGAGGGTATGAACCATAGAGAAGTTGTAATACAGTAGATATTACATCAATATGAATTTAGAATGAGTTCATTACAGTACCTAAGTGGTGGTTTTATTAACGGAGCTTACGAGTTTTCTGTTGAGTTTTCTGTTGTGAAATTTTCAAGTTTTGGGTAAAGATTCGATGGACTATGGAATAAAGAGTGGCAATAGACTAAGCTTGGGGATGCCCAAGGCACTCCAAGGCAATATTCAAGGACAACCAAGATCCTAAGCTTGGGGATGCCCCGGATGGCATCTCCTCTTTCGTCTTCGTTTATCGGTAACTTTTCTTGGAGCTATATATTTATTCACCACATGATATGTGTTTTGCTTGGATCGTCATTTATTTTGTTAGTATTTTCTTGCTGTTATTTAGAATAATGTTTTGCATCTTTAGTTTCAATAAAAATGTCAAGGATAGCCTTTACCATGCTTATTTTGCTAGTATACATGTTGCTGTTTGAAAACAGAAAGTTTACCGCTGTTGCAAAAACTCCCTAGAAAAGTCAGAGAATGGTATAATGTTGAAACTTTTTTAATATTGAGCTATGATAAATATTCTACAGTGAGGTATTTTTCTCATAATTTTTGGAGTTAGGTAATTATTATGAATCTTGCATTCTTTACAGACTATACTGTTTTGGCAGATTGTTGTTATGGTTGCATTGTTTGCATATGTTTGCTTGTTTAATGTTTCTATTTGAGGATAGGAGTGTTAAATATGCAGAGAAATTTAGTATGCAATGTTGAATAATAATTTTAGTGATTTTTTACAGTAGAAAATGATAAGGTTTTGCATTGGTTTATACTAACCTATCTCACGAGTTCTTGTTGAGTTTGGTGTGGATGAAGCTTTTGATAAAAAGAGAAACCGTGATATGAGAGGAATTATGGAGACACAAAAGCTCAAGCTTGGGGATGCCCAAGGCTCCCCAAGATAATATTTCAAGAAGTCTCAAGCATCTAAGCTTGGGGATGCCCCGTTAGGCATCCCACCTTTCTTCTTCAACAACTATCGGTTAGTATCGGTTAAGCCTAAGTTTTTGCTTCTTCACATGAGTTGTGATATCCTTGCAATGTCATTTTATTTTGTCTTGCTTGCTGTTTGAATACAATACCAAGACCTAAAATTCTTTAATGGGAGAGAATCTTCACATAGTTACATAATTTAGCTACTCATTGATCTTCACTTATATCTTTTTGGAGTAGTTTGTCATTTACTCGTGTGCTCACTTATATCCTATGAAGTAAATTGTTGAATGAGTTGATTGTCATAAATGTGAAATTATATATGTCTCATTTTCTTATCCCATGTGGAGTAATGACTTCACATCTAAGAAGAAGAGGTTGTAAATTTATTGAAGGTTAGAAAGCATTGTATTGGTCATTTGAACAATTCATGAAAGAATATTGAAGGAAGAGAAACTTCAAATATAAATATACTATCATGGACATCTTTTATAATTGTGAGCACTCATTAAGTATGACATGCTAAAGAGTTGATGTTGGACAAGGAAGACAACATAATGGGTTATGTTTTCTCACATCTCAGTTGAAGTATATTGTCATAGATCATTCAAACATGTTGAGCTTGCCTTTCCCCCTCATGCTAGCCAAAATTCCTTGCACCAAGTAGAGATACTACTTGTGCTTCCAAATATCCTTAAACCCAGTTTTGCCATGAGAGTCCACCATACCTACCTATGGATTGAATAAGATCCTTCAAGTAAGTTATCATCGATGCAAGCAATAAAAATTGCTCTCTAAATATGTATGATTTATTAGTGCGGAAAAAATAAGCTCTATACGATCTTGTTATGGAAGCAATAAAAGCGACGGACTGCATAATAAAGGTCCATATACAAGTGGCAATATAAAGTGACGTTCTTTCGCATTAAGATTTTGTGCATCCAACCCTAAAAGCGCATGACAACCTATGCTTCCCTCTGCGAAGGGCCTATCTTTTACTTTATGTCTTTTACTTTATGCAAGAGTCAAGGTGATCTTCACCTTTCCCTTTTTCATTTTATCCTTTGGCAAGCACCTTGTGTTGGAAAGATCCTGATATATATATATATCCAATTGGATGTAAGTTAGAATGAACTATTATTGTTGACATCACCCGAAGGTGAATACGTTGGGAGGCAACACTATAAGCCCCTATCTTTCTAAGTGTCCGATTAAAACTCCAAAACCATAAGTATTGCGTGAGTGTTAGCAATTGTAGAAGACTATATGATAGTTGAGTATGTGGAGTTTGCTAAATCAAAGCTCTGACATAGACCCTTCCTAAAAATAAGATGAATTGTAATTGTTTGATGACTAAGAATGAAGTTTGCTAGTTTTCAAGAAATTTTATGGTCTATGCTTTAACATGTGAATTGCTTGTTACTTGATCTTGAGAAGTTTTATGAGATGAACTACTGTTATGACATATAATCATGCTAGAAAAGGTGATTGAAATTATCATTGATCAAACTTGTGCACCTTCTAGCATTCACACTTCATAAATTCTTTCTTTATCATTTACCTACTCGAGGACGAGTAGGAATTAAGCTTGGGGATGCTGATACGTCTCCAACGTATCTATAATTTATGAGGCATTCATGCTATTTTATTATCTATTTTGAATGATTACGGGCTTTATTATACCCTTTTATATTAATTTTGGGACTAATATATTAACCGGAGGCCCAGCCCATATTGTTGTTTTATTGCCTATTTCAGTGTTTCGAAGAAAAGGAATATCAAATGGAGTCCAAACGGAATGAAACCTTCGGGAGCGTGATTTTTGGAAAGGATATGGTCCGGGAGACTTGGAGTTCAAGCCAGGGAAGGTTCGAGGAAGCTAGGAGATAGGAGGGCGCGCCCACCCCCCTGGGCGCGCCCCCATCTCCTGGGCCCCTTGAGGCTCCCCCAACCGACTTCTTTCTCCTATATATGTCCACGTACCCTAAAAACATTGAATACGGAGATAGATCAGGAGTTCTACCACCGCAAGCCTATGTAGCCACCAAAAACCTCTCCGGAGCCCGTTTCGGCACCCTGCCAGAGGGGGATCCCTCACCGGTGGCCATCTTCATCATCCCGGCGCTCTCCATGATGAGGAGGGAGTAGTTCACCCTCGGGGCTGAGGGTATGTACCAGTAGCTATGTGTTTGATCTCTCTCTCTCTCTCTCTCGTGTTCTCTCTATGGCAGGATCTTGACGTATCGCGAGCTTTGCTATTATAGTTGGATCTTATGATGTTTCTCCCCCCTCTACTCTCGTGATGAATTGAGTTTTCCTCTTGAAGTTATCTTATCGGATTGAGTCTTTATGGATTTGAGAACACTTGATGTATGTCTTGCCGTGTTTATCTGTGGTGACAGTGGGATATCACGTGATCCACTTGATGTATGTTTTGGTGATCAACTTGCGGGTTCCGCCCATGAACCTATGCATAGGGGTTGGCACACGTTTTCGTCTTGACTCTCCGGTAGAAACTTTGGGGCACTCTTTGAAGTACTTTGTGTTGGTTGAATAGATGAAACTGAGATTGTGTGATGCATATCGTATAATCATGCCCACGGATACTTGAGGTGACATTGGAGTATCTAGGTGACATTAGGGTTTTGGTTGATTTTTGTCTTAAGGTGTTATTCTAGTATGAACTCTATGATAGATTGAACGGAAAGAATAGCTTCATGTTATTTTACTACGGACTCTTGAATAGATAGAACAGAAAGGATAACTTTGAGGTGGTTTCGTACCCTACCATAATCTCTTAGTTTGTTCTCCGCTATTAGTGGCTTTGGAGTGACTCTTTGTTGCATGTTGAGGGATCGTTATATGATCTATCTATGTTATTATTGTTGAGAGAACTTGCACTAGTGAAAGTATGAACCCTATGCCTTGTTTCCTACCATTGTAATACCGTTTACGCTCACTTTTATCATTAGTTACCTTGCTGTTTTTATATTTTCAGACTACAAAAACCTATATCTACCATCCATATTGCACTTGTATCACTATGTCTTCGCCGGACTAGTGCACCTATACAATTTACCATTGTATTGGGTGTGTTGGGGACACAAGAGACTTTCTGTTATTTGGTTGCTGGGTTGTTTGAGAGAGACCGTCTTCATACTACGCCTCCCATGGATTTATAAACCTTAGGTCATCCACTTGAGGGAAATTTGCTACTGTCCTACAAACCTATGCACTTGCAGGCCCAACAACGTCTACAAGAATAAGGTTGTGTAGTAGACATCAGATACCCGAATGGAAGTGGGATAAGCTACGCATGGATTTTATAACGGGATTACCCAGGACTCGTTCAGGCTATGACTCGATATGGGTTGTAGTCGATCGGTTGACGAAGGTAGCTCATTTCATCCCAGTGAAGACCACTTACACGAGTGCTAAGTTGGCAAAGATATACATGACCAGGATCGTATGTCTGCATGAAGTTCCGAGGACCATTGTATCAGATAGAGGAAACCAGTTTACCTCAAAGTTCTGGAATTAGTTGCATGTGACTTTGGGTACCAGGCTAGAATTCAGTACAACTTTTCATCCACAGACAGATGGACATATCGAGAGAGTCAATCAGATTCTAGAGGACATTCTGAGAGCTTGTGCGCTAGATTATGGATCAAGTTGGGACTATAATTTGCCATATGCAGAGTTCTCTTACAACAACAGCTATCAAGCCAGTTTGAAGGTGGCCCCTTTCGAAGCTTTGTACAGAAGGAGGTGCAGGACACCGTTGTTGTGGGATGAAGTTGGAGACCGTCAGTTGTTTGGACCAGATTTGATTAAAGAGTATGAAGAGAAAGTTAAGTTGATTCGCGATAGACACAAGATAGCCCAGTCCAGGCAGAAGAGCTATGCGGTTTCTCAACACAAAGAGATAGTTTACGAAGTCAGAGACCGAGTGTATCTTTGTGAGCCCCCACTTCCAGTAGTTAAACGTTTTGGAGTTAAGGGAAAGTTAGCACCACGTTTTGTGGGACCATACGAACTTTTTGGAACGTATGGGAGAAGTTGCTTAGAAGTTGGAGTTGCCCGAAGGATTGTTAGGAGTTCACGATGTGTTCCACGTTTCCCAGTTGAAGAAGTGCCATGCAGAGATGGTTGATATTCCTTTTAGAGATACAGTGCCATTGGAAGCGATTCAGTTGGATAGCGATTTGCCCTACGAGGAGAAACAAGTGAAGATTCTCGAGTTTGCCAGCCGAGTCACACGCAGCAAGGTTATCATGTTCTGCAAAGTTCAGTGGAGCCACCATACCGAGGATGAAGCCACTTGGGAATGAGAGGAAGACCTACGGAAGGACCACCATCACCTATTTTCTAGCCAACCCGAATCTCAAGGGCGAGATTCATCTTAAGGGGGGTAGGTTTGTAACATCCCAAATTTTCAATTTGGAATGTTATACATTAGATCATCATTGCAGATCATATTTTATTGCATTTTGGGTTGATCCTAGAAATTCTACGCAGCTCAAGGACCCACGAAGAGAGTTGGGGATTTCGTTATTTTCATATTTGAGTTTTCTCAAATTTTGAAAAGTGGATCGTTTGATTTTAATTATTTTTCTCTTTGAATATTTCATATATGAAAAATAAAGAGAGGGGATAAAATGACTTACCCAAAATAAAGAAATAATAAAATCAAATAAGAATTTTATTCGAAGTTTTATTGCTATTTTATTTGAATTAGGAAAAATGTGTTTTTCAAAATTGCATTAGAGGCCGAAATAAATGTTCACTTTGTCTTCTATATTTTTAGAGGACGGGAAAAATTTATTTCAGGATTTTTGGAGTCCGTTTAGTATTTCTTTTAATCGTTTTTCTGCGCGTCGGAATATTATAAAGAAACGAACCGACTTAACCGGGCCGTGTCCACCTGGGACATTGACCCGGCCGACCCTTTAAAAGAGGCCGAGGCCTCGAGCCCCGCTAGCCCAATCGCCGCCGCCCTGAACCCTAACCCTAGCGCCGCCCGATCCGCGTCGCCGCCGCACCTCGCTGCCAGCCCCGCCGCCGCCCGACCCGAGCCCCGCCACCATTCAGTACCGCCCCACCGGAGTTGCCGTCTCCGCCGGAGTCCCTGCCGCCGCCACCGACTCGGTTGCCAAGGTAGCCGCCGGTTTTTGCAAGAAAATCGATTGGTTTTTTTAGAAAGAAACCCCTAGGTTTATTTTTTTATATAGATCATTTGTTTTCTCAGTTTAGTTAAATAGCGGACGTTCGTCCGTACGTTCGTTTTAACAAACGGTGTTCACCCGTTAGCTGCAGACAACGAACGTGCGTTCGTTAGCCTGTTCGTCAGTTTTCTTTTTCCAGGGTTTTTCCACGATTATTTTCGATCGCGATTTCTGCCCTATATCTTCGTTTTAGTTTATCTTTTCGCTCGTTTATCAGAATCAGGCAATTCAAGCGCCTAGATCTTCGTCTCGAAGCCCTCTTTCTATTTAAACAACTTGAACAAGATTTTGGTACTGTAAAATTTGACTTTAGTCCAGATTAGTAAATGGATCTTGTTTCTTTCGCCATTTGAGTTTCGTTGGTTCGTTTGATTTGATTATTTTTGCAAAACGGGGTTCTTAAGTTAAACTTTCTGGTTAGATCTCTTATTTGTGTTTTACCCGTGCTTCTAGTTTGAGTGCTTATGTATGTATTTGTTTGTTTGCGATAGAATACCCGGAGTGCGAAGCATGCTACCACGAGTCTCTAGGTTTCACGGATCATCAGCAAGGCAAGTAACACTTTGATCATACCTCTCTACTACTTGTTTTATTGCATTAGATCAACCCCCAAACAATTGCATGGTTAGGATCTGATTAACATGTGGGTTTTGGGAAGTAGATGATGAGGTAGAACCTATTGCCATGTTTATTATCAAACCTTTGGGAGTTACTTCTACGTTATGCTTATATTGCGATGCTATGGTGGTAGACGTGGTTTGGGTGAGTGTATCCATGACAGATGTCAGTATTGTTAATTAATGGTTAACTTAAGGTGGCTACTTAAATACACATCTGGGTGGATTGCTTGAGGCACCCTGGAGTACCTAGTGGTTGTCAGGGCACCTGGAGAATCCAGTGTTGTCCTAGGATATCCCGGAGTACCTGTGTGATCATCCTACGGTCCGCCACCCAAGCTCAAAGGGATCATAATATTATTCATGCTAGAAACTTCCGTGTGCAGCCACAAACCTATGCAGAGTGTACAAACTAATCATGGTTAGTCGTGTCCCCGGTTATGGACATCTTGAGTATCTGGTTCTTGGATTATCATGTTGATCTCATCACTCTAAATATAATTTGATGGGTTTAATGATGATGTTTAATTGGGATTGAGTTGGAGGAACCTTCTCAATGTTTAACAACCACCATGATAGTTAAATAAAATTTATTCCTTTTGTTGTATGGAAAATTTGGCTTTATGCAAAAACTGTAACCATAGAGCTTTCCACCAGCCAAATATGCATGTAGTGATAGCATTTATTCCGTTCATTACTCTATGTGTCACATTGCCAGCATATTTCATGTGCTGAACCATTTTCGGGCTGCAACGTTCATGTTGCAGACTTTTCAGACGACGAGTAAGGTGCCATAGGTCATTTTCTTTCACTCAGCAATGCCATTGGAGTTGATGGACTCACTTTATCTTCCAAGCCTTTCGTTGTTATCGATTTAGATGGCCTTAAGCCATATTATTGTAATAAGTTCTCTTTTGAGACATTCGATGTAATAAGTGTGTGATTGGAACTCTATTATAAATCCTCGAGTACTATGCGTGTCAGCATTACCGATCCAGGGATGACACTGATGCATAGAGATCAGACTGTTTGAGGTCTGGTCGCTACATGGTCCCATGGTGGCCCCCCTCCACTTATTCCTGCACCCACACACTTCATCTTTCTCCCAAAAAAATCACTATCCATCTCAAGCATGAGTTCTAGCTCATTTTGCTGCCATTTTCGATCTCCTTGCTCAAAGCTCTATTCGCAAAACTGCTTTGGGGGATTGTTCTTTGGTATTTGACTCCTCCAATGGTCCAATTAGTTT
The DNA here is from genome assembly GCA_963921465.1 of Triticum timopheevii. Taxonomy (NCBI): domain Eukaryota; kingdom Viridiplantae; phylum Streptophyta; class Magnoliopsida; order Poales; family Poaceae; genus Triticum; species Triticum timopheevii. The sequence continues at coordinate 440,803,123 of OY997274.1, read as the reverse complement.
TTGTTCTAGTGCTTTATTCATTGCAAATTTTTGCTGCCTAGGTGACCCTGTTCTTGAGATTGCATGTCAAATTTATATGGTCCCAAGTAATTCTAATGCATGAAATAGTCTCTAGGCACTTGTGGGAGTAGTTGCTATCAAGTTTGTTGAGTTTTGTTTACTTTTTTTTAGTTACTAAAAATTTCAGAAATCTTCAGAAAAGATGAAGAGATTTTTCTTGAGGGGCTCTTCTAGCCAAGGCTCTAAGGATAAACCAAGCTAAGGAGAATGAAAAGCCCAAGTATAATCTCCCTCGTGTGGCGGAAGTACGGTCGTGTTAATGGCCTTGTGATGATTTCTTGAAAGCAGTCGGGATTCATGATGATTTTTATTCGTTGGTTGATAATGCGGGCCTCGCCGACTTCCTCCATGACCAGATCGAACAATATCTCTTACTCACCAATACTTTCATGCAAAATTTCTACTTTTATCCTAAGAAATCACCTCCTTGAGTAGAGTTTCATTTATATGATGTGGCTAGGGAGATGTCGCTATATGAATTTTGCATGGTTTGGAAGATACCTTTCGGTGCAGCTTAGAGGAACCACATCGTAAAGATGTGGATGGATTTATTGATACTATTACTGTAGGGGAAACGAGGAAGGTTTCCGATGCAAGAATTACTAGCATACATTTTCCTATTTTATGCTACTTTGCAATATTCGCTAGTCGATGCTTAATTGGTCGCGGAAACTGTGGAAACCTTATTTTTTCTGATACTATTATTTTGTTCTATGCTTTATTTCGTGATAACTCTGTTAGTACGGGGGCTATTATTGCTAAACGATTAAGTCTGAACCGTACAAAGGGCCCCATCTTTGGGGGTATCTATGCTTCACGCCTTGCTAAACATTTCAGGATACCTATTAGGCATTTTGAGAAAGAGGAAAAACTGCTACCTCCTACTTTTCTAGATTATTAGAGCATGGTAGCGCATGAGTTTACTGTTAAAAATGATGAGAATATGCTTAAGTATAATTTGAGATTTCATAAGAAACACAGTGAGACTATTATCTTGCCTGTGTCCTCTTTGTTTGATTTAACTGCAGGCCCATACCTCGTCTTGCCGGATGCCATTTATGCGTACCGGGGCCAGATATCAGCTCCAGAGCCCGAGCCGGAACCACCACTTGACCCTTATCATCCATCATTTTATCAGTGGGATCCGGAGGAGATTGCCAGCCAGTGGCAGTATGATGACACTCCTCATTACACCGGAGAGAGTAGCCGTGATCCATGGGCATAGACCAACTTAGGCCAAAAGCCTAAGCTTGGGGGAGTACGTATTCTCACCGACATTACATTCATGTTCACACACTCATTCTAGTTGTTGGTGCTCATACTTTTTCATTGTACTATCCATGCTAGTTTATTTTCTTTTCTAGCTATCTTCTCGTGTGTTTGATAAACCTTAAGAAAAAACAAAAAATTAGTTAGCTTACTTTCCATGCCTGTAGTAGTAGTAACTAAAAGAAAAACCCAAAAAGATTTCTCGTTCTTCTTTTGCTTGTTGGGAGCTTTCCCGTGTAAATAGTTTTATTTCTTTTCTTTCCTTTGGGGGTCAAGAGTAGAAGACCATAATGAAAATGTTTAAGTGGCTCTCATATGCATTATTATTGATTTAATCAAGAGCCCATATTACCTTGTCTTCTCCCTTGAATTAAATGCTTTCAGATTCCAGCTTAGTCCAAATGCACGTGCACTATTATTATTATCCAAACCGTTTGGTCGTGCAAGTGAAAGGCTATAATGATGATATATGATGGACTGATTGAGATGAGAGAAGCTGGTATGAACTCGACCTCTCTTGTTTTTGTAAATATGATTAGTTCGTCGTTCTTGATTCAGCCTATTATGAATAAACATGTTTGCAATGACAACTAGAGATTATAGTTGCTTATGCCATGCTTAATTAGCTAGGAGCTTATAATGGTTTACCTTGCGTGCCAACATGCTATTAAAATGGTTGTGATGTGGTATGATAGGGTGGTATCCTCCTTTCAATGATTCGAGTGACTTGACTTGGCACATGTTCACGCATGTAGTTGAAACAAAATCAACATAGCCTTCACGATATTTATGTTCATGGTGGATTATATCCTACTCATGCTTGCACTCGGTGTTGATTAATTTTAATGCATGTTCATGACTATTGTCACTCTCTAAGTTGGTCGCTTCCCAGTCTCTTGCTAGCCTTAACCTGTACTAAGCGGGAATACTGCTTGTGCATCCAACCTCCATAAACCCCAAAGTTATTCCATATGAGTCCACCATACCTTCCTATATGTGGTATCTACCTGCCGTTCCAACTAAATTTGTATCTGCCAAACTCCAAACCTTCAAATGAAATTCTTTTTTGTATGCTCGAACAGCTCATGTATCAACTAGGGATGTATGTATCTTCCATGTTAGGCGGGTTACTCTCAAGAGGAGTGGACTCTGCTCCTCATTCACGAGAAAATGGCTGGTCACCAGGATGCCCAGTCCCATGCTTAAATCAAATCAAAATAATTGCAAACAAAACTCCCCCAGGATTGTTGCTAGTTGGAGGCACCCGTTGTTTCAGGCAAGCCATGGATTGATGCTTGTTGGTGGTGGGGGAGTAGAAACTTTACCATTCTGTTTGGGAAACGCCTATAATGTGTGTAGCATGGAAGATATCGAGATCTCTTAGTTGTTATGTTGATAGTGAAAGTATACCGTACAAAATGTTATTTATCTCTATTTCAAAATTGAGCTCTGGCACCTCTACAAATCCCTTCTCAATAGGAGCTGCAAGAACCGGCGGTTCAGCCAGCTGTCTCTTAAGCGCCTCAAACCCCCCATTAGCAGCATCACTCTAGACGAAGTTATCTGTCTTCTTCATCATTTGATACAAAGGGATAACCTTCTCCCCAAGGCGGCTTATAAACCGGCTAAAAGCTGCAATACGACCTGCCAACTGCAGGACGTCGTTGATACATGAGGCTTAGCCAAAGAAGTGATAGCCTTGATTTTGTCCGGGTTAGCTTCAATGCCTCTCTCAGAAACCAGAAACCCCAATAGTTTGCCTACTGGCACGCTGAAGACACACTTGGCTGGGTTAAGCATCATTTTATAGACCCGGAGATTGTCAAAGGTCTCTTTCAAATCATCTATCAAAGTCTCTTTCTTCCTGGATTTCACAACAATATCATCCACATAGGCGTGAACATTGCATCCAATCCTGTCATGGAGGCAATTCTGAACACACTGTTGGTAAGTCGCCTGGGCACTCTTGAGCGGGCCTAGACACATAGCAGAAGGCTCCAAAGGGAGTGATGAAAGATGTCTTCTCCCGGTCCTTAACTGCCATGTTGATCTGATGATAACAAGAATAAGCATCCAAAATCTCAAACGCTCACAACCCGCCATAGCATCAATAATCTGATCAATACAAGGGAGAGCAAAAGGGTCAGCTAGACATGCCTTATTAAGGTCTGTATAATCCACAAACATACTCCAAGTGCCATTTTTTAAGCACCAGCATCGGGTTAGCTAACCACTCAGGATGAAAAACTTCAATGATGAATCTAGCAGCCAAGTGCCGGGCCACTTCTTCACCAATTGCCTTGCGCCTCTCTTCATTGAAATGACGAAGAAACTGCTTGACCTGCTTAAACTTTGGATCAACATTAAGAGTGTACTCAGCGAGTTCCCTCGGTACACCTGGCATGTCAAAAGGTTTCCATGCAAAGATGTCTCGGTTCTCACGGATAAACTCGATGAGCGCGCTTTCCTATTTCGGATCCATATTAGCACTGATACTGAATTGCCTGTACGAGTCGCCAGGAACAAAATCGACCAACTTAGTGTCATCTACCGACTTAAACTTCAACAGGGGGTCATTCTCTGTAGTTGTCTTCTTCAAAGGTGTCATATCCGCCGGGTCGACATTATCTTTATAGAACTTCAACTCCTCCGTGGCACAGGCGGACTCAGCATACGCAACATCACCCTCTTCACAATCCAGAGCAATCTTCCTATCACCATGCACTGTGATGGTGCCCTTATGACCTGGCATTTTAAGCTGCAACTAAATGTAACAAGGTCATGCCATGAATTTGGCATAAGCCGGGCGCTCGAACAAAGCGTGATACGGGCTTTTGATCTTGACCACCTCAAACGTCAATTTCTCAGCTCTAGAATCATGGTCATCTCCAAGGCTATCTCCAGGGTTACCTTACCCACTGGATACTCCAACTTACCAGGCACCACCCCATGGAAAACAGTAGAACACGTCTTAAGATCTTTGTTAGTCAAATTCATACGATGAAAAGTATCATATATTGTAAAGGATATTGATACTACTGCCCCCATCCATGATCACCTTTGTAAGCTTATATCCTCCTACCTGAGGAGCCACCACCAATGCCAATTGACCCGGATTGTCAACCCGGGGCGGGTGATCCTCACGGCTCCATACAATAGGCTGCTCAGACCACCTCAAATAACGAGGTACTGCCGGCTCAACTGAGTTCACCGCCCGCTTATGGATTTTCTGATCTCGTTTGCAAAGACTTGTGGTGAACACATGATATTGACCACTATTCAATTGCTCTGGATTGCTTTGATAACTAGACTGCTGCTGCTGATTCCCTTGGCTAGATTGTTGATTAAAACCTCCTTGATTGCCTTGGCCCTGAAAACCAGAGCTTGAGACGCCACCTCCAAACCAGGTCCATGAGAGTTGGATCCTGAACCTCCATGTGGGACATGATTATTCTGGGAAAAAATTAGAGTTTCTATACTCCCTCATGATGAAGCAATCCTTCCACATATGACTGACTGGCTTATCCTGGGTTCCATGCTTTGGGTAAGGCTGATTCATCATGGCCTCAAGGTTGAACTTCGGCCCTCCAAACCGGAGCGCTGGCGTTTTCCCCTTACGACACTGGTTATTATTCTGCGTATTGGTGTTAGCCACAAAATGTAAACCGCCATCGGCCTTGCGCTTACCATTGCCACCTTGACTCGCCGTGTTATGCTATCCCTTTGTATTGCCATTCTTTTTCCCTTTACCAGCTTTCTCCTCATCAGACTCACGGTCTTTAGTGCTATCAGAGTCGGCATATTTGACGAGAGCCTCCAAGAGTGCCCCCATATCATTGCAATTGCGCTTAAGCCGCCCCAATTTCTGCTTAAGGGGAAGAAAACGACAATTCTTCTCCAACATCATGACTGCTGAACCGGTGTTAATACTGTCCGATGAGTGTATAACAGCTGAGATCCAGCGCACCCAATTGGTTGTTGACTCGCCTTCACCTTGGATGCAAGAGTCCAAATCTAGAATCGACATAGGCTGCTTGCATGTGTCTTTAAATTTTTGGATAAAATGCACTTTCAACTCCGCCCATGACCTGATGGAGTTAGCGAGCAATCCCTTCAACCAAGTATGAGCCGGCCCATCTAACATCATGGTGAAATACTTAGCACATGCAGCATCACTAACATCCAACATTTCCATAGCCATCTCATAGCTTTCAATCCAAGCCTCCGGGGGTTGATCCGCTGCGTAGTTAGGCACCTTACGGGGGCCCTTGAAATCCTTAGGCAAACGCTCGTTGCTTAGAGCCGGCACTAAACATGGCACACCCAAGGTTCTAGAAGTCACCCCTGTCTCCACAGATGCTGACGGATAAATCGGATGTTTTTGTTAAGCCGCCAATTGAGCCGCTAGCTCAGCATCACGCCGTGCCCTACCCTGGTCCACCAAAGCCTGAGCATCATTACCAGCACACGGCGGGTCAGGCCTACGAGGCTGATTGCGGTGTCGTTCACTGCTCGATACAACCGATTGATCTCTGTGTCTGCTATAATTCCGTCTTGGACGCGAGGTCGAGTGAATCCGTTGACGACTGTATGAATAAGCCACATGTTGAGCCACAGCCGTTTGAAGGAGCTCTCCGGCTCGCCGTATTCCCATCGCCGCTGGCGACTCATCCTGAATCGGGAGAGCCGCCAATCGAGTAGCTGGAGCTATCATGTTATCCAAAGGATTAGAATAATGACCAAGGGTGTCGGAACATGCTAAGGAGGGGTCAAATTCAAACTGGGGGGGTCTGCAGCACGTGGCTGAACCGGTGCTCCAGCCGTTGGTGCCTCAACGGCCCGATCCACCACAGGCGGGTTACTAGTTCCTGCCCCAGGCGTGTTGAAAAGGTTTCTCGCATCGTAACCGGGGGTAAATGACTCACATGCCTTCTGTTAAAGACAGCGTTTGATGCGTCCCAGTCCAAGCTCAAGCGAAAATTCTCTGCTTGAAGCCGTTCTGCCTTCCTCTCCAAGGCGGCTCGCTCTGTTGCCATCCGGGTGTTCTCAGCGTTTAGATCCTCCTTTGCTTGGGCTATGTCATCACATAACTTTGCAACGTCCACATTATGTTGCATTTGGTTCGCCGGGGTCACCTCCACCATCAACAAAATTGCCAGAGCCTCCAACAGTTCAGATAAAACTTGAGCTGGCGGGTGCATAGGGCCTCTTGCCCCAGCTATCCTTGTCGTCGCTGAACCGGAGATCATTGTTGCCGCCGTTGAAGAATTCTTCCCTGGCTGTGTACCTGCCATGAAGATTGTAACCCGGTTTGGCGGCTCATAGGGGTCCGGAATACTATCGCCATCAGAACAGCCCCCAAGCCTGCCATCCTAAACTTGATACATGGAGTTGGTCTCACCGGTTGAGGACTCATCGCCTGAATAGACGGTTGTCTCACCACCGGACTCATATCCTCCTTCCAGATCTACTCCTTGAGTGAAGCCAACAAATACATGCTTCGGGGAGGCTAGAACCTTGGCAGGTCGCACGCGCTGAGCCATCTCGACGATGTCGGCCCAGGTGTCCGGCTCAGCTTCCGACTCACCAATCTTGCTGATGAAGACATGAATTCCGCCAAAGGGGACCCGGTACCCGTACTTGATTGAGCCGGCCTCGGGGCCCCATACTGCATCGTCAATGTAGAGCTTCCGCGACGACTCTTAGTCATCCGGCCCATAGTGTATCCATTGAGCCCTGTGAAGCTGCCCTTCAAGAACTCGAAACCACCGTGCGTTGGCCCCATGGTGGGCGCCAACTGTCGTGGAATTGTGACGGCAGATGTCCTAGCATGAGGACTTAAGTGTGGAGCCATCGCAATGTAATTAATTTGAAGGGGTTAAATGGGACAAGGGACAGAAAGAGTTTTTACCCAGTGTGGAGCCATCGCAATGTTGGGGATATAACTACTGGGTATGAACCGCCCTAGAGGGGCCGGGTTATACCACTAGCGACTTATCAATGAAGATGGATGGTCATAGCAAGCCTGTTGACGGCCCAAGACCCGAAGGTGATGATGGTCCCAAGAGGATGAACCACCATATGAATAACTTGTATTGTAAGGGAGGTTTAATTAGTCACCAAGCCAGACACGTTGTCTATGAGCCGGCCCAAAGCATGTTTTTGTTGGTTTCGTTCATGGAGCGGAACTAGAAGGAGGATCTGAATCTGGTGGTGAGATAGTTATTTACTTAGGCAACGAGTCTTCTACTGGTGAGACCAACTCCATCTACCAGGTTCAGCATGGCGGGCTTGGGGGCTGTTCCGACGGTGACAGCATTCCGGACCCCTACGAGCCGCCACACCGGGTCAGGGTCTTCATGGCCGGTACACAGCCAGCACAGGACTCTGCGACTGCAACAGCAATGATCTCCGGGTCAACTGCGGCGACGGCTTCTGGGGCAGGAGGCCCTGTGCGCCCGCCGGCTCAAGTCTTGTCTGATCTGTTGGATGCTCTAACAATGTTGTTAACGGCGGAGGTTAACCCGGCGAATCAAACTCAGCATAACATGGAGGCTGCAAAATTGCATGATGAGATAGCACAAGCCAAGGAGGAGCTAAACACGGATAACACCCGGATGGCAACGGAGTGAGACGCCTTACAGAGGGAGGCAGAATGGCTTCAGGCAGAGAGCTTTCGCTTAAGCCTAGACCGGGATGCATCAAACGCTGACTTCAACAGAAGGCATGTGAGCAGGCTGCCCCCAACTTATGATGCGAGGAACATTTTCAACACGCCTGGGGCAGGAAGCAGTAACCCGCCCGGTGTGGATCGGGCTGCTGAGGCACCGGCGGCTAGGGAACCAGTTCAGCCACGAGCTGCAGACCTCCCACCTTTGAACTTCACCCCTCCTCAGCACGTTCCAACACCTCCAGGGCATTTTTCTAACCCCTTGGATAACATGATAGCTGCGGTTACTTCACTCGCAGCTCTCCCAGCTCAGGATAAGTCGCCAGCAGCAACGGAAATACAGAGAGCTGGAAAACTTCTTCAGACGGCTGTGGCCCAACAGGCAGCTTATTCGTACAGTCGTGATCGTATCCACTCAACACCGCATCCAAGAAGGAGTTATAGCAGGCATATTGATGAATTGGCCGTGTCAAGCAGTGAACGGCAACGCAACCAGCCTCGTAGGCCTGGCCCAACGCACGCTGGTAATGATGCTCAAATCTTGGTAGACCAGGGCAGAGCGCGGTGAGAGGCGGAACTGGCGTCTCAGTTAGCGGCTCAACAACAATCTCCAGTTTATCCTTCGGCGTCTGTAGAGGCAGGAGTGACCTCTAGAACCTTGGGTGTGCCATGTTTAGTGTTGGCCTTACGCAATGAGCGCTTGCCTAAGGATTTCAAGGGCCCTAGTAAGGTGCCTATTTACATGGCGGATTAGCCCCCAGAGGCTTGGATTCAGAATTATGAGATGTCTATGGAGATGCTGGATGTCGGTGATGCTGCGTGTGCTGAGTATTTTCACCATGATGTTGGATGGGCTGGCTCGTACTTGGTTGAAAAGCCTGCCCATTAATTCTATTGGATCATGGGCGGAGTTAAAGAGGCGTTTTATTCAAAATTTCAAAGACACATGCAAGCAGCCAATGTCGATTCTGGATTTGGATTCTTGCATTCAAGGTGAAGGCGAGTCAACAACCCATTGGGTACGCCGGATTTCATCTATCATACACTCATCGGATAGTATCAATGTCGGTTCTGCAGTCCTGATGTTAGAGAAAAATTGTCGTTTCATCCCCCTTAAGCAGAAGCTGGGGCGGCTTAAATGCCACTGCAACGACATGGGGGAGCTAATGGCAGCTCTCGTCAAATATGCCGACTCTGATAGTACCAAGGACCCCGAGTCTGATGACGATAAGCTGGGTAAGGGAAAGAAGGGCGGCAATGTGGAAGGGCAGCAGCATAACCCGGCAGGTCAAGGAGGCAACGGTAAGCACAAAGATGATGGTAATTTTGACTTTGTGGCTAACACCAATGTGCAGAATAATAATCAGCATCACATGGGAAAGCCGACTCGGTTCGGAGGATCAAGATTTAACCTTGAGGCAGTGATGAATCAGCCTTGTCCAAGGCACAGTACACGCGAGTGGCCAGCTACTCATCTGTGGAAGGATTGCTTCATCATGAAGGAGTTTAAGAATTCTAATTTTTTCAATCATGGACCAAATGGCGGTTCTGGATCTAGCTCTCACGGACCTGGCTTTCGTGGTGGCGGTTCATACTCTGGCTTTCAGGGTCAAGGCAATCAAGGTGGTTTTAATCAACAGCCTGGTCAAGGAAATCAGCAACAGCAGTCGGGTTATCAAAGTAATCCAAAGCAGCTGAATGGTGGTCAGTATCATGCGTTCACCACAAGTTTGTCCAAGCGGGATCAGAAAATCCATAAGCGGGCGGTGAACTCTGTTGAACCGGTGGTGCCCCAATACTTAAGGTGGTCTGAGCAGCCTATTATATGGAGTCGAGAGGATCACCTGCCCCGGGTCGACAATCCAGGTCAGCTGGCATTGGTGGTTGCTCCACAGGTAGGCGGATATAAGCTCACGAAGGTGCTCATGGATGGAGGTAGCGGTATCAATATCCTTCACTATGAGACCTTTTGTCGTATGAATTTGACTGACAAGGATCTTATGCTGTCCTCTATTGTCTTTCATGGGGTGGTGCCTGGTAAGTCGGTGTATCCTATGGGAAGGATAACACTGGAGGTGGTCTTTGGAGATGACAATGATTCCAGAGCTAAAAAGTTAACCTTTGAGGTGGTGAAAATCAAGAGCCCATACCATGCTTTGTTCACTACAAAAAAATACACTTCCGTGATGATACGTGTTTGTCACAGTAGGTCGCGTTTTTTGTCATGCATGTACATCCATGACAATTTTATGACAGAATCAAGATAGTCATACCTGTGCTATCGTAGAAATGTTCCATGACATTACCAAAATTATCATCACGGAAGTGTCCACTTCCATGACGATAAATCGCACGTCACAGAAGTGTTTTCGTCAAGGGTGACCGACACGTGGCATCCACCGTAACGCAAACGCCGTTAAGCTATCGGGTCGGGTTTTGGATCCGATAACCCGTTAACAGCCCCGACCAATGGGAAATTTCCACGTGTAAAATTCTTATTGGCCAGATGAAACACGTGTCAGCTCGTCAGTGGGTCAGATAGGCGCCTATGATATGTCGACGCGTGCCACGGCCCACCACTGGCCCATTTAGCTTGCAAAGCTGGCCCGTTTGACTTGGTCAAAAGTTAACGGGCTGGCCCATGAAAAGCCTATTAACGGTCTCTTCGCAAATAGCCCATTTTATGGCCCGTTAATTCACGGCCCGTTAGGCCCTAAAGGAAATCGGCCCAGAAACGTCATGTGGGCCGTCAAATATAACACCAGCCCATTTCACTTTCGGCCCATGTATGGCCCACGACGTCTTTCGGCCCATATGAGGCCTTCGTATCTTTCGGCCCTTTACAGGCCCATGGTGACTCTAGCCCATAATGAACAATAATTTTCTTTGTACCCGTTAACGGCCCGTGATTTACATGGGCCGTTTCCAGCCCGTGTTAGCTTTCGGCCTATTGACGGCCCATACATTCTTGAGCTCCTTTTTGGCCCTCGATTACTTCCGGCCCATTACTGGCCTGTTCCCCTAATGGGCCAAATTCGGCCCATTGCAAGAGTTGGCCTGTTACTGGCCTGTTACCCTAATGGGCCAAATTCGGCCCATGGCAAGAGTCGGTCCATTTATGGCCTGTTAACTCGTTGTGTCGTTTCCAGCCCGTCCTATATTCTGGCCCATTAACGACCCGTTATGCCTGTGATAGAATTAAGGCTTTGCTGTCCTACGGCCTGTTAACGGCCCATTACCATGCTGGGCCGGTACCAATTACGCTCGTTTACGGCCCATGTAGACCCATTTATCTGACGGCCCGAGGCCCACCGATTCTGCGGCCCTGTTGGAGGCCCATTTATCGATGGCCCGTAGAAGACCCATGGATCCCATGGCCCATAGGAGAACCATGGATCCTACGACCCGTATATGGCCCATGGTTGTTGCGGCCACTAGCAAACCAGGGAAAAAGAAGACTAGGAAATAAATAAGGCCAAAACTAACGCTAGGCTATTAAGGCAATTGCACAGATTACATCCACTCGGCATCAAAGATCGCCAATAGTACAAATATAGGGAACACCCTACACTACAAAAATGGCTTGTTGTTTTCCTCAGTTGGTGGCTGCACGTTAAGAATAAATTTTGTATCGCACCAAAACAAATTACAACTATATAACAAAAGGAAGGTTGGCATAAAACTTAACAGTCTAGCAGATAAATGCACCACCAGAAGTTCAGAAGCTCAGTTCATTTGACCTGACTGTTACGTTTTCATGCTGTATTGTCCGATGGAGCACCATAACCCTCGTCTTCATTTCCCCTAGGCTCCTGAACAACATAGCAACTGTCTGATAGTCTGGTTTCAAAACCATGCATATATTGACGACATCGAACAATGTCTCTCCTTGTTTCACAAAGGGTCTTGTGTCTGGAGCGCGGATACAACATTGCTTTGAGCTTGCATATCTTGATCATGAGGCAGTTTGGATGATATTGCCTTAACAACCAACCCAGTATTATGCAGGAACGTGCTTTTGGCACTGTTAGTGGACAGGTACTGACCCACTGCAGCAAGAGCTGACATTGCGGTTATGGTTGCCTCGCCACCTTCAAAAGGTGGCGGTTCCACCATTTTTTCCATAGCTCGCTGAAAAGTTGAGGTTTTACATTAGTAGTACCAGAACAGAAGATATTAAGGAGGCAGCAAAACCAAACAAAATAGCTTTGTCTATATACAGACTTATTCTGGTGAACCCATGTAAAATATTAGTTGTATTTTGTTGCAAAGTACATAATAAAACCAGGTTCCAAACATATGACCATGTACCATCGCTAATGTATTATCTATTTCTTCACATTGTATTGAGGGCTAAGGATAAAGACACGAAGTTTATAATACAGTAAGCATAGTATGACATCATTCATATCACAAAACAACTGAGAACAGATAAACAGGCAATTGTAACGTTGTGTGGGAAAGTCCAGCACGGAACTAGATTACGGGTCAAGATCAAAGGAACATCACTCCTCTCTTTTAAACCTTGTAAGGTGCAATGATACGCTAAGACAATTGTGTATAAAATTGAAAAGAGTAATAGACATTGGCTGCAAACCATGCAGTTCAAGGCACAAGTCAGAGTAAGTAGTAGTTAAAAGGCATGAGGATTAAGGACTTACAACAGCGGCTTTGACTGGTGTAGTCATGCCCTTCTTCTTGCTGGTGTGACAGTCCTTGAAGATTTCCACAACATTTGGTTTGGGTACTTTTTGGTCCTTGCGGGCTTTCCTCTGCATTTCGAACAAGTCAATATAGATCTGATAATATGGTACAGCGAAAAGAGTGAAACAGCAGCTAATTACAAGAGCCTCGCAGTGTGCAATATAGCTACGAGATCCTGTCGTCTGTTGGAATTTCACTTTCGTACGGTTGGCCTTGTTCTTTGAACAGTTCACCTACAAGAAGATAGATTTGTGTGGCACATGCGTAAATAGGACTTCAACATGTGATCTGATCACATATATATAATGTACCTGATACTTCAGATCAGACCAGTGTTTAACAAGGCCCCTCCAGTCTTCATCCGATATATTCTCCACTGGAGATGTTTGGGAAAGTTCACTGTTAGCCTTGCCTTCAAAGTGAGTTTTCCTCAAGTTATACCGATACTATCGCAGAGCAGACTTGAAAACATGGGTGCAAGCTTGTCTGGTTGCATCATCTTGGCTATCCAACTTGAACCTCATCTGTTGAAAATTATGGGAGTCTCATTATCAGCAAACTAGAAAGTATGGGACGGAGAAAGACGATATTACTAGTTTCCATACATAACCATACTTACAGATAAATGGTCGAGGAAGGTGTTGAACTGGGTTTCGTCTTTGTCATTCCTGTACTGAATCCATGTTGGGACGATATGTACATGACACCTAACAGCAACTGCTGCCTCTGATACTAACTTGGCTGACTCTGTAGCATCACATGGCCTTTTTAAACCTGCCTCAAAACGGATCTCCATTCTTCCTCCTCTAGATTTAGTTAACCAATCGAGCAATATCCCAGATGTTTGTTTCCTCTTGCGCCTAGGTGCTAGTCCAACAAAGAACATAGGAAGTGTTAGTGTACATCAAACTATGAGACTACATATAAAGAAGCATGCAACTGTAACTTGACTCCAGCAACTACTAAGGGAGTCCTGGATTAAGGGGTCCTCAGACAGCCGGACTATATACTTTGGCCGAACTGTTGGACTATGAAGATACAAGATTGAAGACTTCGTCTCGTGTCCGGATGGGACTCTCCGTTGCGTGGAAGGAAAGCTTGGATATTCGGATATGTAGATTTCCTTCTCTGTAACAGACTCTGTGTAACCCTAGCCCCCTCCGGTGTCTATATAAACTGGAGGGTTTAGTCTATAGGACAACAACAATCATAATCATAGGCCAGCTTCTAGGGTTTAGCCTCTACGATCTCGTGGTAGATCAACTCTTGTAATACTCATATCATCAAGATCAATCAAGCAGGAATTAGGGTATTACACTACTGGAAACAGGGAATTTGCCATCAGCCAGCTCTTTGCCATCTGCCAGCTGATGGCAAAGAACATGGTTGCCACCAGCCAATTCTTTGCCATCTGCTAGTGGATGGCAAATAATCTTTGCCATCTGCCAGCAGATGGCAAAGAGGTTGGCAAATCCTGTGGCCGTCAAGAGTGTAACGGCATACCAGCCCCACCTCTTTGCCATCTGCCAGCAGACGGCAAAGATTCTTTGCCATCTGCTGGCAGATGGCAAAGAGATGGGACTATCTCTCTCCTTGCTAAAAAAGCAAAGAGTGAAAAATTAAAGAAAAGAAAACACCCAGCCTCCCTAAAAAAACCGCAGCCACCCCGAATCAGTCTCAGCCCACTCCCGTGCATGCGGGATAGGGTTCCCCGCCACCCTCACCGGTCGCCACCGCCCTCACCGGTCGCCGCCGCCGCCCTCACCAGTTGCCGCCGCCGTCGGTTTCCCCTACATGGCCGGAGGATAGGCCATCCCGCCGGTCCATTCCCACCCCACCGGGAGGGAGGAGACCGACCAGTTGCGCCTCCCCGTCGGTCGCCGCCCGCCACCCCAAGGATCAAGGCCGGCCGCGCCGGTCCCCGTCGGTCGCTGCTCCGCATCCAGGCCGCTCACCGCCCCGCCCCCGTCAGCCCGGTCTATTTCCCACCGGATCCCATCTTCGCCGCCGTCCGATGCGCCTTCTTCAAGGAACTGCGACCCCATGTCTCAGAGGAGCTAGCCCCGACGCAATTGATGCCCGAGCGACGCTCCCAAGCTATGGTGAGCCCCTGCGCCACCGCCCTCTCTCCTCTCGTCCCCTACTCCCTCACCCATCTCTCTGCCCCGCAGACGTACCCCGCCGCCAGGAGGCCAGGAGGCCGCCATGGAGGCCCGTCCCGAGCTCGCCTCACTGCTCCTCCGGTGACCCTCGCTGCGCCTGGATCCGGGCGGATCCGACGATTACCCGACGCGCAGGCGGGCCGGCACGCGGCACTAGGCGAAGGAGCCCTCCCATGGCGGTGTCAATGTAAGTGTGTGTGTGTGTGGATAAATTTTGACAGGATATGCAAACAATCTGATTGTGGATAATGCTGTAAATCTGCTTATAATAATTTTGTGATGCTCAGATTTTTTCAGATTGGCTCATTTTTTCAGTAAAAAGTTGCTTCCCCCATTTCATTGCAGAAATTATGGGTTGCACAATAATAACCTTCAAAGTAATTTCCACTATAGAGTCTTCCCACGATGATTTCAGATTAACTATAAATGATATGTGTAGTCATTAGTCTGGGTAGATGGTGAATCAGAACTGAATTTCCATAGTATGATGCAAAGGGGACACCGATACCGCTCTTAACGAAGAGAAACTTGCATATCATTGACATCTGTTTGCAACACCCGATAGTAGTGTGACACCCAACTAATTTCTGACTAAGCCTCTCTTTGTATATCTAGGATTGCTACTAGAACATGCTGTTCCAAGTTGCAGCAATGATTATTCTATGCATGAATAGTATTTTTCTTCTAAATGGCAGTGCATGCTGCAGTAGCTGGGATAGATGGTAGCAGTGGTGGTCAAGACGTCAAGTGACTGAGGGCGCACCTGATACCAAGATGCCAAGGTAAGCAACACACGGATTATATCTCCAGTCAACCTTTATCTTCCAATTTAGAGCGTGTTGCTTCAATCCTCCTCCCTCATGTACCGAAGAATGGAACGACTGACTTTGTTCTTCTTATAGCATATATACACCTGAAAGTTGTTTCAGTTATCGAAGAGTTGCATAAATGTTTCCTTCTTTTTGAAAAGGTAAAGTGCATAAGTGTTTTTTCGATAAGCTCACCTATAATTAAATGTGGTCTGAAGTGGTTTCCCACTTCCCTAATTTTCTCATTAGTATATCCAAATAAAATAGCATACTGAATGTGTAGATTTATTATTTCATCTACATTTGTAGGAATGGAAATTTTAAATTGGTTTCGCATCACTGAATTATCGCTTATATTAGAATATTTCTTCCAGCCTTAACACATAGGAATTGATTTTTTACTTTGGATGTCTGTTCTATTTTCACTATTAGAGAATGGGGATGCCATATGTACACTTGTTTGGTCTTCATGACTGCACCTTTCTAATTTAATTCTACTTGCCATAGTCGAGAATTAGCATCTAGCAGGCATTGGTTTCTACAATTCTTTCTCATTCTTTAGTGTCGCATGTTGATCTTTTTCTTCTACTTTTAGTGTAGGCGCAAGCAATCAATCTTGTTTTAGTTTGATATTTGAATTTTCATGGGTTTCATTGTTTATCCTTGACTATTTTGGTTTTTGGTACTGCTGATCAGGAACTAAATTGACAAGCATCGATATTTTTATTATATAGTAAGATAATATATGTTCCTATACTGTCAGTTTGTATGATTCTAGCTTCTAAACCCAATCTATGTTGCTTGAAAGAGCTTTGAAGTTTTGAATCAAAGCTACAAACATGTTCAACCATTGGAACTAAATAACCCTAAAATGCCTCATGTAGTTTTCGGAGATCTCATGCGTCTTTCTATCTATCTTTACAAGATTCTGAATATCTGCTTTTAAATTTGTATCATTTGCTGCAAACACTTTAATTCTTAACTATTCACTTTCTAATGCCCTCTGGTAAAAGGAAATACAAATACAAACACTACCATACTTTACTAAGAGCCTTCCAATGTCAGGAGGAGGATGCCATGGACACATGTTAGAAAAACGTCTGAACATGTCTTCACCTTCATAAATTAATGGTATAGAGCAAATGTAGTCTGAATATAATCTTACGTCTCGATACTCCCTTGGGTCAATTTTCTTGCTTTCACTAAATGGTCTACAATTACTAACTGAGATGAGTTACCACTGTATTTTTCTTCTTCTAATTACAACATGTATACATGTGTGTTATAAGTTCAATTATATATGAAGATGCCTATATGTTGTTTTTCAATTTACTTCCACAAAACCACAAACCGGGTATTCCTATTGTATTTCATACCTTATGGATCAAATAAGTATATGGTATTTACTTTTAGTAGGAATGTATGTATGTTTGCCACAGAGATAGTAAGCCTTTGCATAGTTTCAAGACATATCAATTGTGATTAAATTATCTTTATCTCTAATAACTAGCCCGTGCAGTCACACAGGTTGACGACTAGTGACTGCTAATGTGTGAACAAATTTCAGAATAGTGAAATGCATTTTTTGGCTATGCAGAAAATGTACTGCTATATGTGTGTAGTTATACTGCTAGTGGTATATGTGTGCAAGTGTACTGCTATATGGTTCATATGCGTAAACTTTTGTTGTATGACATATAACAAAACTGGTTATTCGTCTTTATTATAACTTGTCTTAACTGGGAATATTTGTGGCACTGTAGTACACGCACTAGCAAAAAAGGACGTTCTAGGGGTGAGCTCGACTATCATCTCTTCCCCCTCCCCTATTTTCTTTGTTTCGGTCGTCGTGCCGATGCCAATAGATTTTGCTTTCATGTCAAGTCTCATAACCTAGGTGTCTCCGGTTCGAAAGGGCGACATCTATAAATATGCATTTCTTTGCATATTTATAACCGTCATAAGATTGTCCATCTGGAGAGCGTCTCCCGTTCGAAAGGGCGACATTTATGGCCATCTGGAGAGCACAAATGAAACTTGCTTCAACAAAGTTGTATATTTAGTTATTTCTCTTTTAGCTGTTGCTTGTCATTTTATTTGGCTGTCTTTTAAAGTTTTTCTACATGTTCGATCATTACCAAAAAGTGATCTTTTAAGCAATATCTTATACACACTGACATCAAGCTTAGAAGATTCAGTAAAGATTTAGGATATGCTTATAGATGTTTTGAGGATCATGTAGCATGCTTTTCTTTACAGTCCACTTTTGCCGGATAGAATTTACCTTTGTCGTTTTGATACCATGACACCTAGACACAACACCCCCGACCCCCGACACCTCTTCGGCTTCCTGTTGACTGAACAGGTGCTTTTCGGCCTTCCATAGGCCGACGGGGTCATATATTTATGAACTATGAGTTAGGTCATATATTTTCCAATTTTGTTATGAAAAACATCATAATATATTTGTGTTGATCAGGTGGATTTAAATGTGCAGTTGTTTCGTCGCTATGAGGGTCTGGTGTTGGACGACCTCCCCGTGCGGTCATGCTAACGAGACATTGCAAATGATCTTTAATTTGGTGCAACATAACTTAGCATTTTTTACACCAAAATGACTTAGTATGCTTAGTTAGCTCAAAAATGACATAATAACCATACTTAGCTCCAAAATGACCTATTTTACAGATATAAGTTGCATCATAATAATCTTCACATTTTAGTTGCATCATAATAATCTTCTTCTTCTAGTCTTCTTCTTCTAACTTTCTTCTTTCCCATTTTGTAGATTTGCTTCAGATCACGGAAGCTTGGGTTGATGGAGTGCTTGTCTTTAGTTTTTGTTTTGACTTCGTGAAACTTGCTACCTATGATGAAACTTTGTAATATTGATGAAACTATGTATATGTATGGATGAAACTTGCTACTATTGGTAACATGTGTTGGATATGTGTTCGATATATATGTGTTCATGACTATTGGTAATATGTGTTGAATATGCTATATTGGTCATATAAATATATTTGTGTTTGATTTTCTGTGAAAATGAATTGATATAAGAAAAAACAAAATTAAATGGGGCAATATAGGCACTTTGCCATCTGCTGGCACATGGCAAAGAGCTTTGCCATCAGCTAGCGGATGGCAAAGAGGCCATGTGTCATCTACATGTAAATTTTGGGCTGGCCTATTTGGGCCCTCTTTGCCATCTACTGGCAGATGGCAAAGCATGCAACCTTTGCCATCTGCTGACAGGCGGCAAAGAGCCTGAAGCCTTTGCCATCTGGTGGTAGACGGCAAAGTATGCCGTTAGCCTTCTAACAGGGCTAACCCCATTAAGAGGCTTTGCCATCTGCTAGCTGATGGCAAAGGCACAGGCTCTTTGCCATCAGCCAGCAGACGCCAAAGAAGCGTTTGCCGGCAGGGTTTCAGACAAACTGCTTGCCATCTGCCGGCAGATGGCAAAGCCTTTGCCATCTGCCGACCATGCCTTTGCCATCTGCCATGGCAGATGGCAAATTGCCAGATTCCAGTAGTGTTACCTCCATCGAGAGGGCCTGAACCTGGGTAAAACATCGTGTCCCCTGCCTCCTGTTACCATTAGCCTTAGACGCACAGTCAGGACCCCCTACCCGAGATCCGCCGGTTTTGACACCGACATTGGTGCTTTCATTGAGAGTTCCACTGTGCCGTCCCAATAAGGCTTGATGGCTCGCCTGGTTGTCAAGGATAACATCACCTCCAGAGGATCCCTGGCTGTAGGCCAAACTCTCCGACTGGGCGGTTTCGTCATGGCCACCCGTTCAGCCGCAGCGACGATGATGACATCTCAGGTCATCAAAAACAACCTCTGCGTCAGCCCGGAATTCACTGAGAAGATGGATCCAATGGAGCTCTCCTCCTTGAACGAGCTCTTGGATCGCATCGCCGCCCTGGGAGTCTCTACAGATTATGATCGGATCGGTCTTAAACCCGACCTAAGGGAGATTAACTCTCCGCCGGTCACCCATCAGATAGCGGAGGTGGAGGAACAAAACGGCAATTCTTCCTCTATTTTGAGGACGAACTATGTCCGCATTCCCAAGCTCTCTGAGCCGGATACCCGTCTACGGGAGGACGTGTCCCAGGCTCCGAACTTAGAATCGAGCAGCGGGCCACAAATATTGGGCAATATCCGGGAGCCCGAGCTACCAAGCTTAGGAGCTCCTTCACCCCTGGGTTCCAGATTGGGTCAGGACGTGGACTTAATTTCACCCACCCACCCAGACGCAAGCGATCTTTCCCACATCAGACAAGAGCCCCAAGAGACAGTACACCACTTCTAGGCCAGATTCCTCCTTGTAATGAGCAAGGTTAAGGACTGTCACGAGGAAGACACAATCTCATTCTTTTACAAAAATTGCACGGACAAGGGAATTCTCAATGCCATAAGTCATTGTGACATAGCACACTTTACCGGCCTGGCGGCCATAGTAAAGAAGTACTGTGTGATGGAAAGCGCCTGGAAGACCCAAACAAAATTCTGGGATCCTCCGGCCTTACTAAACCCTTCGTCCGAACTAAAAGGGTGCGCTCTCGCAAGTCACCCAACCCAATTACAAAGAAGCCAAAGCCCTCTACAGGGCGTGGAACCGTACTGGAGGGATGGATCAATAGGCCATGCAAAATTCATAGCACACCGGACACCATACCAACACACAGCCTTAGAGCATGTTGGATACTCCGGCAGGTGGCCAAGAGTGGTGAGGACCTTCTCATCGACAATACCGTAGAACACCATCCCACAGAAAATAACAATACAGTACTGACCATCTTCGAGACTTTCGCCTCAAACAACAGGCGCAAGCGAGCGCTCCATAGCCTCGCCGAAGTCTGCCATGTCGCAGCAATAAACCCGTGGAACGATACGGCCATAACCTTCAACGCCAGCAATGAACCTCAATTCCGAACAGTCCGAGCACCAGCCGCTTTGGTCGTTAGCCCAATAGTGGATGGATTCCGGCTTACTAAAGTGTTCATGGACGGCGGCAGCAGATTAAACCTCATCTATGAGAAAACTCTTAACAAAATGGAAATAGATAAGAGTCACATTGAGCAAAGCAGCACGACCTTCAGGGGAATCATCCCTAGTCGGGAGGCACGATGCGCAGGGAAAATCACATTGGATGTGGTATTCGGCACACCAGAGAATTATAGGTCCGAAGAAATCACATTCCAAGTGGCCCCGTTTAGTAGTGGATATCACGCCCTCTTAGGGCGAGACACATTCACAAGCTTCCAAGCTATACCCCATTACGGGTACATGAAGCTCAAGATGCCGGGGCCCAATGGGATCATCACTCTAGCAAGTGATCCGGACATAGCACTCCGTGCAGAAAATAAAACTGCCGCACTAGCCCTGGAGGCATTATCCAAAGCCCTCGCGGCCGAAGAGTTAACTGTGCTGCGTTCTGTAGTGGACAGGGACGACGTGATACTCAACAAACGACCCAAGTCCACCTCTTTCAAACCAGCAGACGAAATAGTCAAATTCCATGTCCACCCAACGGACCCTACAAAAACAACATCAATTGGGGCACAGTTGAACCCCACAATAGACGCCGCACTACGAGAGTTCTTGCGCGAGAATTGGGACATTTTTGCCTAGCATCCTTCAGACATGCCAGATATTCCATGCATGCTGGCCGAACATAGCCTAAACATACTAAAGGCATACAAGCGGGTCAAACAGACTCTTCGGCGCTTCTTAGAACCCAAGCGACAAGCCATGGGAGAAGAGCTAGCCAAGCTACTCGAAGCCGGATTCATCAGAGAGATAAAACATCCAGACTGGGTAGCAAACCTGGTGATGGTACCAAAGAAGGACAAATCCTGGCGCCTATGTGTCGATTTCAAAGACCTTAATAAGGCTTGCCCTAAGGATCCCTTCCGCCTCCCTCGCATTGATCAAATTATCGACACTACCGCGGGACACGACTCATTGTGTTTCCTCGACGCATACTCTGGATACCACCAAATCAAGATGGCGGAGTCCTATCAAGCCGCAACGGCATTTATCACTCCATACGGCCCCTTCTGTTTTAGCACCATGTCTTTCAGGCTCAAAAATGCCGGTGCAACCTATCAATGCATGATTCAGACATGCCTGGAAACACAAATAGGCTTACGTAGATGATGTGGTCATTAAAACCAGACACGTCGAATCGCTAATAGACGACTTGAGGCTTACGTTCGACAATCTCCGAACATACGACATCAAGCTCAACCCGGAAAAATGTGTTTTCGGCGTACCAACCGGAAAACTCTTGGGTTTTATTGTCTCCAATAGAGGAATCGAAGCAACTCCGGCCAAAATCCAAGCTCTGTCACAGTTGGCTACCCCAACAGACCTCAAGCAAATCCAGAAATTAACTGGATGCGTGGTCGCCCTAAGCCACTTTATCTCCCGATTAGGAAAAATGGCACTACCTCTTTATCGCCTTCTTCGATGCACCGAACACTTCGAGTGGACAGATGCGGCCACTGCGGGGCTGGAGGAAATAAAAGCCCTCTTGGCCACGAACCCAATTCTGGAAGCGCCAAATGTCGGAGAACCCATGTTGATATACATAGCTGCAACACACTAGGTTGTAAGTGCAGTGCTCGTTGTCGAATGAGAGACAGATGGACATAAATTCCCATTACATAAGCCGGTATACTACGTATCCACTTTCCTCACTCCATGCAAGTCATGGTACCCACATTATCAAAAGATAGCATACGCGGTCTTCATGGCATCCCGAAAACTACGACACTACTTTCAAGAGTGTTCAATCACGATGGCCTCCGAAGTACCACTCAATGACATAATAAATAACCGCAATGCCACGGGCCGGATTGCAAAATCGGCTATCGAGATCCTCCCGTTCGACATAACATACAAACCATGGCGGGCCATTAAGTCGCAAGAACTGGCTGACTTCGTCGCCGAATGGACAGAAGCCGAACTCCCTAAAGAGTACGGCGTGTACTCCAATTGGATCATGCACCTTAACGGCTCTAAGATGCTAGCTGGTCTAGGGGCTGGCGTCGTCCTGACGTCCCCCACTGGAGATACAGTCCAATACGTACTCCAAATACTTTACACAGATTCCAACAATGTAGTAGAGTATGAGGCTCTATTGCACGGTCTTCGGATGGCAGTCTCCATGGGCATTCAACATCTCGAAGTACGTGGGGATTCAACCCTCGCAATATCTCAAATAAATGGAGACCTTGACGCCAAGGACCCAAAAATGGCGGCTTACCGTAATGCCGTTCTCAAAATGTTAGCTCGATTCGAGGGGCTCGAATTTCACCATGTGGTTCAAGAAAACAATCAAGCGGCGGATATCCTTGCCCGCATCAGCGCTAAACGTGACCCCGTCCCACCAAACATTTTTTTGGAAAGCTTGTTCAAGCCATCCGTGGTATTGGAAGGGGAGTCCGGCAATACTAATCTGCATCCACATACAACCCATGATCCTGAACAATCTGACGTAATCGGAGGCTCCGCCACCGAAATCACATCTTCGGCCCACGTGATCATGGCAGTCATCACCCTGTGGACGGAACCCTTCCTAGCTTACTTAAATAGGCAGGAACTCCCGGAGGACCAAAATGAGGCACGCTGCATTGTGCTGCGCTCTAAAGCCTACAAAGTCCACGAGGGAGAGCTTTATAAGAAAAGCGCAACAGGAGTGCTCCAAAGGTGCATCTCCGAAGAGGAAGGGTGGCAGCTCTTGGCGGAAATTCATGCCGGACTCAGCGGCCACCGTGCCACAGCTCAGGCGCTCGTAATCAAGGCCTTCCGTACAGGTTTCTACTGGCCGACAGCCCGGGCAGATACACAAGACCTTGTCCAACACTGCGTCGGTTGCCAGCTTTTTGAAAATCAAAGCCATATGCCGCCCACCGCCCTCCAAACAATCCCCATAACTTGGCCCTTTGCGGTCTGGGGGCTCGATATGGTTGGACCCCTTAAAGGAGGAAGCCATAAGAAGAAATACTTGTTGGTCATGGTCGATAAATTCACCAAATGGATAGAAGCCAAACCAGTTAAAACGGCCGAATCTGGACCAGTGATAGACTTTATATCCGGGGTCGTACACCACTATGGTGTCCCCCATAGCATCATCACCGATAACGGCTCAAACTTTACAGCCGGTGAGGTGAAAACCTGGTGCAGCAAAATGGGCATAGAACTTGATTACGCCTCCGTCTACCACCCCCAAACAAACGGTCAAGTCAAACGAGCGAACGTTCTTATTATGAGTGGCATTAAACCCAGACTAGTGCGATCCTTGAAGGAATCAGATACGCACTGGGTTGAGGAGCTTGACTCTGTATTATGGGGGCTGCGGACCACGCCAAATCGCACAACCGGATAAACACCATTTTTTACGGTGTACGACGCAGAGGCGGTGCTACCCTGTGATATCATCCATGATTCACCTAGAGTGCGCATGTATGAAGAGAGAGAAGCTGAGTTGGATCGGCAGGACAGCTTAGATGCCCTGGAGGAGGAGCGTGATGTCGCGAAGGCCCGTTCCGCATTCTATCAACAGCAGGCTCGAAGGTATCAAAGCAGAGAAGTGCGGGCCAAAACTTATAACATTGGCGAACTTGTTCTACGCCTACCAGAGAAGAAAAAATACAAGCTCAAGCCCAAGTGGGAGGGCCCCTTCATCATTGACAAAGTTCTCACTGGAGGTGCGTACCGTCTGCGTGATGCATCAATCAATCAACTCGAGCCGAACCCATGGAACACGGCCAGACTCCGAAGATTCTACGCCTAGTGCCGAACTCCGTGTTTGACTCCTTACCTCCGTCTCCCTTTTAATTATATCCTCTCTCTCTGCCTTTTACATTTATAGCCTTAAAATCTTCAAGTATGCTTTGACCGCACACTCTGGCCGCTCTATACACGCTCAATATACCTGGGGGATTCTTACATAGAAGCTTAATTGTCTTCTGGGCTCTATGCCCACCACATATGCGTCACTTTTCCATATGTGCCTTTTTTCGCCACTATATGCATCGACATGACTTAAGTTTTGGCCAAGCTGGGTTGTCTGGCTCTTGTGTTTATGCCCTACGTTCCCGTTAATTCGGCTAGGGCATAAGGGGAGCACCTCTACGGTTGTTACTGCCGGGTCAGACGGATGTGTACCTCAGACTGGGTGAAGCCAAAAGCTAGTGTTCTTAAGGGAATATTCGGTCGATGAACAAAAGATGTATTTTACCTATTACAAAACATGCCCCAAATGCTTATACCCTGCATAAATTTTCGCAGTTCGTACATGCACATCAATGCATGCACACCCAGGGGAAGGAACCCTTAACGGAACTATTCTCCCTCGAAGATGTTTCTTACTACCCATGTAATATAACATAACTAGTTGGGTACTTGTCTGTTCAAGCACTTATGACCCCTACGCCTGGTTTCCACGTGTGCCCTGGTTTTCACGTAACCGAGCGGGTATTCGGAAACACTCCGGATTGTTGGGTCCAGAGGTTGAAGTGAAAAGGTTGGCCAAGACAAATGATTTACAATCCGGCTAGGGACAAAATATGTCCTTCGAAGTACAATGTCACTTAGACTGACTAAATTCTTCTTCTATACCATCCAACAGGTTGTCTAGCCTACAGTCCTGTTGGGAATACTTAGCGGCTAATGCTACTTGGTCATACACCAGAAGTACAGGGATCTCCTTCCCATCTGAACCTACAGGTCCGACCCCAGGCTTCCCTTGTGCCTTGCCGGCAGGTCGATATCTTCCATAATCAGAAGTGTTGTCGTGCTCCCTGGAGCATCTCCACAAGCTCCCCCATGCCTCCAGTCAGGGAGGCGGATGGCCACAAGGCCTGGGCAATGCTCCGCATCACCTGCCGAACTTGTTCGTGCGGTTGTGAGAGCTTCAGCAGAAGATCGCCTGCAGATCCGGTCATCTCCTCCTCGGGACGGCCTGTCAGCATGCCTACAGACATAATTCTGTTAGCACACTTTTTTGCCAAACTTTATAGTGGTTCGTCAGGGCACTTATTGAATATGTCGCGCCGTAGGCTCTTATTCTCCTTTACGGAGTCAGCAAGCTGGGCCCGAACATCCTTTAAATCGATGTCCAGCCGGACATTCGCGTTCTGGAGAGTATTTTTCTCCTTTATAACCTTTGTAAGCACACACTGGCCAGCCTTCAGCTGTCGCCGAACATGTTGCTCGTCCTCTGGTACAATCTCCAGATTGCCTCCGGGATTGTCTGCAGATTCTATTGTTAGAATTGCATTCATGCCGAATACTTAACTGGTAGATGCCATGACATTATTTTCATTTAAAGCAAATATTACCAGACGGGGCCTTCGTAGACTCCTCCATCATGGCAATTGCGGCCCGTAGTTGGGCCTTGCACTCCTCCAGCTCTTTGGATAGTTGGGTATTCTTCTCTGTCAGAATCTATGCACACGAGGATCCTTAAATCAGTTGTGCCAACTGTTTCAAGTCTCGGGGGCTACTGATATACATACTTATCAAATTTTCTTACCCGTATATCCTTTCCGTACTGATCCGTGGCCCTGGCGAGGCCACCTTGAGCAGCCCGGATGTATGCGTCCCCTGAGTTGAAGGCATCGAACGCCTCTTCAGAGAAATTAGGGTCGCGTAGTGCGGCCCGTCGGCGCCTATGATTTATGACGCTCTCCACTTTGTAGTTTGTAGCAGAAAATCTATCCGCATCCTCTATAGGAGGATCGTCCGCGTTGACCTCCACCCTTGAGTCCGGCCTCGGAGTCTGGCTGGTGGAAGCGTGACCGGCAAGCTCTCCGGATACAGTCCGGCGAGCGCTCTTTCTGTCAGAAGGCAGAAGACATCGTTATATTTTAACAATGATAACTTCGTGGCAGGTTTTTAAACATACCTCTGCAACAGCGTCTCGGTCCTGACAGCCTTTCTTTTGAGCCTACCCGACTTCGGTGCCCCTTGTTGGTGAGTCACCGCGGGTTCAGCTTGGCGCCCCGATGGCCTTCCCTGTAAGACGCAATACATGTGCGGTGGGTGAAGTGTAAAGAGGGAATCATTTTTTGGAAGTCGGGACTGTGGCTTTACTTACCTGGGATACAGGGAGTAGGCCAGGATAATCGGCTATGATGGCCACCATCACACCATCGCAGCTCAGCTGGCAAAATGTCCTATCAAGAAGCTCCACAAATGTATCCAGATCTTCTTCGAGTCCGGGGTCGAGAGCCCGATTAGGGTCCTCTGGCTGTGGAGATGGGCTGTGAACATCCTTCATAGCCCTTCGCAGTTCCTGCTATGATTTGACGAACTAAACATCTGTGCTGAAAATGTGGGAAAAATTGGAATAAAAGATAGCGACTCACCCAGCTTGGAGGGTTGTACATGGAGAATCCATCCCGTGGCTTGATATGGATGAACTCCTCCTCTTCTCCCTTGTACAAATCGGACAGTATCTTCGCCAGAGCGGTGGGAGAATCCAGACCTTTATGGCCGCAGCGGGTGGCATCGTCTTCTCCATTGAAGTGCCACATGGGTTTTCTCCGATATTGAAGTGGCTGCACTCCCCGCATTATGCATATGGACATAACTTCAATCATTGTCAGTCCTAATTTGGCCAGTGTATTTATCCTGTCCATCAGGAAAAGGATCTCTCTGTTATTTTCCTCCTGGGGGCTCCTGGGGCGCCAGCTGTGGCGTTTCTTCAATGGGGCATTTACAAACTCGGGAAGTCCCTTCCGTACAGGGTTCGAAAGAGGGACGTCCTCCACGTAGAACCATTCCGAGGGCCAGTCTTTGGATGTCTTCTTCAGGGTGCTGGATAGATATCCGGTCCCGGCAATGCGCCATATTTCGGCTCCGCCCACTTGATATACCAACTCCTTCTGAGTACGGGGTACGAGGCAGAATAGCCCCTTCCATAGCTCAAAATGAGTTTCACAGCCCAGAAAAAGCTCGCAGAAGGCAACGTAGCCTGCGATGTGCAATATGGAGGTTGGGGTAAAGTTGTGCAGCTAGAGGTCATAGAACTCCAGGAGCCCGCTCAGCAAGTAGGGGACGAAGCACACCCGCTCTCCCTTGGATGGGTTTGGAAAGCTCTTCGCCTGCTCCCCGCCATTATAAGTGGCTAGTCCAGCTTGGACGGGGACCATGTATGCAGGTGGGAGAAACCCCTTGGTTTGCAACTCTACTAATCGGCTGTGGGGAACAGAACATCTCTCCCAGTCACCTGGCCTAGTGCTACGGGACCGAGAGGAGGAACCGCCACGACCGGCCATGATGGTGTGGATTTTTTCGGATGCTCTCTGATGAATACTCGCTGGGCGGAGATGGTGTGATTTGGATCTGAGAAACCCCGTCTCTTTTATAGATGATTTACCCGCATGGTTGGGGTGGCAAATGTAAAAATGCCTCGACTTCTCGCATTCGCTCGACACGTGGAAAAAACCATTATTAAAGCACAAAAGCCGAGGAGTGCGACATTGATGAGGAGCCGGACACTGCTCGTTACAACAACGCTCTGGAGGATTTGGAGAAGAACCCGCCTTGAAATGCCGAAGACAATCTACGCGCCGGACTCATCGTCATTGAAGCCTGGTTCGGGAGCTACTGAGGGAGTCCTGGATTAAGGGGTCCTCAGGCAACCGGACTATATTCTTTCGCCGGACTGTTGGACTATGAAGATACAAGATTGAAGACTTCATCCCGTGTCCGGATGGGACTCTCCTTTGCGTGGAAGGCAAGTTTGGATATTCAGATATGTAGATTTCCTTCTCTGTAACTGACTCTGTGTAACCCTAGCCCCCTCTAGTGTCTATATAAACTGGAGGGTTTAGTCCGTAGCACAACAACAATCATAATCATAGGCTAGCTTCTAGGGTTTAGCCTCTACGATCTCGTGGTAGATCAACTCTGTAATACTCATATCATCAAGATCAATCAAGCAGGAAGTAGGGTATTACCTCCATCGAGAGGGCCCAAACCTGGGTAAAACATTGTGTCCCCTGCCTCCTGTTACCATTAGCCTTAGACCCACAGTTCGGGACCCCCTACCCGAGATCCGCCGGTTTTGAAACTGACAACTACCTTCTTGTTGTTGAAGCTCACAAGGTTCATCTGATATTGCCAACTCGTCTTGTGTCAAGAGTGCTTGGGAAGTAGTGTCAGGTGGCAAGGGAGCTTGGGAACGTGCTGCTAGCTCAGTTGACGCACGAGTAAGTCGTGCAGCTGGTAGTACTATGGTAGGTATTGCAAGAACTAGGGTTGTCTCTGCTTGTTTGGTGGCAGCTATTTGTTTCTGTTTGGCTTTTTTTGCAGCTCGTGTA
Organism: Triticum timopheevii; assembly: GCA_963921465.1. Classification (NCBI taxonomy): domain Eukaryota; kingdom Viridiplantae; phylum Streptophyta; class Magnoliopsida; order Poales; family Poaceae; genus Triticum; species Triticum timopheevii. Next base: position 440,774,096 of record OY997274.1, on the reverse strand, counting down.
GCATGAGATGCCGTGTTTGTAGAATTTTCTGCTGGACTTTGACCTTCTATTGCACCATCAGTACCAGCAGAATCTGCAGGATTCATCCGCTTCTCATTCCCTACCATTTTGTGTTTCTTCCTCTTTCTCCGTGCCATGTTAAGTCAAACCGAGAAGAAAAATGAATAACAATTTAGTTCTTCAGAACAAATTGATGCATGATGCAGACGAACTGAACTTTGATGTTAGACAACCACATGATAGGAGGATGTAATATGTATGAAAAATAGGATGGAAGAGATAACCAGAACTATGATGTGTAAACTAAGAAGAAGACATTTCACCAAATTAGAAGCAATGCTGGAAGGTAGACACCATAAGAGAGATGCTACAAATATCGCTCTGCCAAGTTAATAGTGTCTCATCATAAATGGCGTTTAAACAAATGTGAAGCAGTACAAGAAATAAATCATATGCAAGATGCAAACAACATCACACTACCATGTTAGAGGTCTCTCGTCATTAGTGCCATTGCATATTCACAGCTTATGATGTGTAAACTAAGGAGAAGGCATTTCAACAAATTAGAAGCAATGAAAGCTAGACACCATATGAAAGATGCAATGAATATCACTCTACCAAGCTAAAACTGTCTCGTCATAAGTGCCATTTCAACAAATTAGTAGTACAAGCTAGAAAACAATGTGAGATGTAACCTATATCACACTCCGAAGTCAAACCCGTCCTATGATAAGTGATTGTTGTAGGTTACACAACAGTAGTAATTTAATGTAAGAACATGGTGTGATAGACAGATATTGTATGTTCTAGAAACAGGAACATGTGTCTTATTCAAGTATAATGTGTAAATTAAGCAGATGGAATTCAACAAAATTAGAAGCAATACAAGCTAGACATCACACATAACATGCAACCACATATAATAGTGCCAAGTTAGAGGGAGCACCGGTGATGGTGCACTAGGGGAGACGTGCTCATCATAAACACAGCTTTGTTGAGTGTCTATGCATGTGTTGTCTTGAAAATCATCTTGGGGTGTGGAGGAGTAGAAACTGTAGAGGCCCTCCGTTCGGAAGGAACACCTTTATCCGCTGCCTTGCTAACTTCCTTCCGCTTGATTGATTTTGAATTGTCAAGTAAAACCGACAAGAAAAGGCAATAAAATTCTCTCTTCAGAACTCATTCATGCATGATACCGACAATCACTGCTTTGATTTAAGGAAAACACATGATACCAGGATGGAATATTGATACATCTCCAACGTATCTATAATTTTTGATTGTTCCATGTTATTATATTACCCCTTTTGGATGTTTATGGGCTTTATTTTACACATTTATATCATTTTTAGGACTAACCTACTAACCGGAGGCCCATCCCGTATTGTTGTTTTTTTTGCCTATTTCAGTATTTCGAAGAAAAGGAATATCAAACGGAGTCCAAACAGAATGAAACCTTCGGGAGCGTGATTTTTGGAACGAACGTGATCCAGAGGACTTGGAGTGCAAGTCAAGAAGCAATCGAGGTGGCCAGGAGATAGGAGGGCACGCCCACCCCGTCTGGGCGTGCCCCTGTCTCCTGGGCCCCTCGGGTGGCCACCGACGTACTTCTTCCTCCTATATATACCTATGTACCCCGAAAACATCCAGGGAGCCAACGAAAAATAATTTCCACTACCGTAACCTTCTGTATCTACGAGATCCCATCTTGGAGTCTTCGTCGGTGCTCCGCCGGAGGGGGAATCGACCACGGAGGGCTTCTACATCAACACCATAGCCCCTCCGATGAGTTGTGAGTAGTTTACCACAGACCTTCGGGTCCATAGTTATTAGCTAGATGGCTTCTTCTCTCTTTTTGGATCTCAATACCATGTTCTCCCCCTCTCTTGTGGAGATCTATTCGATGTAAACTCTTTTTGTGGTGTGTTTGTTGAGATCCAATGAATTGTGGGTTTATGATCAAGTTTATCTATGAGAAATATTTGAATCTCCTCTGAATTCTTTTATGTATGATTGAGTTATCTTTGCAAGTCTCTTAGAATTATCAGTTTGGTTTGGCCTACTAGATTGATCTTTCTTGCCATGGGAGAAGTGCTTAGCTTTGGGTTCAATCTTGCAGTGTCCTTACCCAGTGACAGAAAGGGTTGCGAGGCATGTATTGTATTGTTGCCATCGAGGATAAAAAATGGGGTTTATATCATATTGCATGAGTTTATCCCTCTACATTATGTTGTCTTTCTTAATGTGTTACTCTGTTCTTATGAACTTAATACTCTAGATGCATGCTGGATAGCAGTCGATGTGTGGAGTAATAGTAGTAGATGCAGGCAGGAGTCGGTCTACTTGTCACGGACGTGATGCCTATATACATGATCATGCCTAGATAATCTCATAATTATTCGCTTTTCTATCAATTGCTCGACAGTAATTTGTTCACCCACCGTAATACTTATGCTATCTTGAGAGAAGCCACTAGTGAAACCTATGGGCCCCAGGTCTATCTTTTATCATATAAGCTTTCAATCTACTTTTATTTGCATCTTTACTTTTCGCATCTATATTATAAAATACCAAAAATATATTTATCTTATCATACTATCTCTATCAGATCTCACTTTTGCAAGTGGCCGTGAAGGGATTGACAACCCCTTTATTACGTTGGTTGCGAGTTCTTTGTTTGTTTGTGTAGGTGCGTGGGACTTTTGAGGAGCCTCCTACTAGATTGATACCTTGGTTCTCAAAAACTGAGGGAAATACTTACGCTACTTTGCTGCGTCACCCTTTCCTCTTCAAGGAAAACCAACGCAAGCTCAAGACGTAGCAAGAAGGATTTCTCGCGTCGTTGCCGGGGAGGTCTTCGCTCAAGTCAAGACATACCAAGTACCCATCACAAACTCATCTCCCTCGCATTTACATTATTTGCCATTTACCTCTCGTTTTCCTCTCCCCCCACTTCGCCCTTGCCGTTTTATTTGCACTCTCTTTCCCAATCCTATCCTCTCTTTTTCGCTTGCCTTTTTCTGTTTGCTTGTGTGTCGGATTACTTGTTGCCATGGCGCAAGATAATACCAAATTGTGTGATTTCTCCAATACCAATAATAATGATTTCCTTAGTACTCCGATTGCTCCTCTTAATGATGTTGAGTCTTGTGAAATCAATACTGCTTTGCTGAATCTTGTTATGAAAGATCAATTTGTCGGCCTTCCTAGTGAAGATGTCGCTACTCATCTGAACAACTTTATTGATTTCTGTGATATTCAAAAGAAGAAAGATACAGATAATGGTATTGTTAAATTGAAGTTATTTCCGTTTTCACTTAGATATCGTGCCAAAGTTTGGTTTTCGTCTTTGCCTAAAAATAGTATTGATTCCTGGAACAAGTGCAAAGATGCTTTTATCACTAAATATTTTCCTCCCGCTATGATCATCACTCTTAGGAATGATATTATTAATTTTAAACAACTTGATCATGAGCATGTTTCCCAATCTTGGGAAAGAAAGAAATTGATGATTCGCAATTGCCCTACTCATGGTTTGAATTTATGGATGATCATACAAAACTTTTATGCCGGTTTGAACTTTGCTTCTAGAAATCTTTTAGATTCGGCCGCGGGAGGCATGTTTATGGAAATCACGTTTGGAGATGCTACAAAACTTCTTGACAATATTATGGCTAATTAATCTCAATGGCACACCGGAAGATCTTCTAGTAAAGAAGTGCATGCTATAGAAGAAATCAATGTTTTGAGTGGAAAGATGGATGAACTTATGAAGTTGTTTGCTACTAAAAATACTCCTCTTGATCCCAATGATATGCCTTTGTCTACTTTGATTGAGAAAAATAATGAATCTATAGATGTGAATTTTGTTGGTAGGAATAGTTTTGGAAACAATGCTTGTAGAGGAAACTTTAATTCTAGACCGTTCCCTAGTAATTCCTCTAATAATTATGGAAATTCCTACAATAATTCTTATAGTAATTTCAATAAGATACCCTCTGATTTTGAGAATAGTGTGAAAGAATTTATGATTTGTCAAAAGAATTTTAATGCTTTGCTTTAAGAACAATTGCTCAAAGTTGATGATTTGGCTAGGAATGTAATTCCTCGCATAAGGACTCCGAAAATACTAGGTCCCCACCTACACAAGAAAATTGTTGATAAAACTCCAAAATAGCTTTTTCGTTTGACTCAATCCTCTTATTCTCCTTAACATTCAGGAAAGACAAGAAAATTTCAGGGTAGGAAACATTATCTAGAATTTCTCTTAGATTCGAACCCAGAGCTGATGATAGAACTAGAATAGATATCTTGTGTTTTCTACTCATGCGAGCCCATATCCTTTCTTTTTTATCAATTGCTAATTCCGATCTCCCTCCCCAATCTGATATTATAGCCCCAGTGTAGATAGAAATTCCCTTATGATCTAATTCTGAGCGGTAGTAAATACCAGGACTTAGCAACGATAGACTTTCGCTTGATGTTGATTCTATTAAACTTAGATCTTCTCCTCCTAAGCATGATATCAATGAGTCTCTCAAAGCCATGAGAATTTCCATTGATGAGTGCAAGGAAAGAACCGCTAGATTGCGTGCTAAGAAAGATTGCTTTGTAAAGGCGTGTTCTTCTAGTTTCCTTGAAAATAATGATGAAGATCTTAAAGTTATTGATGTGTCTCCTATTAGATCTTTGTTTTGCAATATGAATCTTAATAATAATGGGACTGGAGATGAGTCAAATTTAGTTAGAAGGCGTCCCAATAATTCGGAGTTTTTAGATCTTGGTACTAAATTTGGTAAAATTGGGATTGGAGAGGTCATGACTTTAAATAGTATTGAACCCACTATCTCGGATTTCAAGGAATTTGATTATGATAATTGTTCTTTAGAAGGTTGTATTTCCATGTTGCAGTCTGTTGTTAATTCTCCTCATGCTTATAGTCAAAATAAAGCTTTTACCAAACATATCGTTGATGCCTTGATGCAATCTTATGATGAAAAACTTAATTTGGAAGTTTCTATACCTAGAAAACTTAATGATGAGTGGGAACCTACTATAAAGATTAAAATTAAAGATCATGAGTGTTTTGCTTTGTGTGATTTGGGTGCTAGTGTTTCCACGATTCCGAAAACTTTATGTGATATTCTAGGTTTCCATGATCTTGATGATTGCTCTTTAAATTTGCACCTTGCAGATTCCACCATTAAAAAGCCAATGGGAAGGATCAATGATGTTCTCATTGTTGCAAATAGAAATTTGGTGCCCGTAGATTTTATCGTTCTTGATATTGATTCCAATCTTTCTTGCCCTATTATTCTTGGTAGACCTTTCCTTAGAACGATTGGTGCAATTATTGATATGAAGGAAGGGAATATTATATTCCAATTTCCATTAAGGAAAGGCATGGAGCACTTTCGAAGAAAGAAAGTGAAATTAATATGAATTGAGTGCCAAAGATGGCACTACTTAGATCTATCTTCGCTTTTGTGCCTAGCTAGGGGTGTTAAACGATAGCGCTAGTAGGGAGGCAACCCAATTTTATTTGTGTTTTTTGTTTTTGTTTCTGTTTAGTAATAAATTTTGCATCTACCTTCGGTTTAGACGTGTTTTTATGTTTTAATTAGTGTTTGTGCCAAGTAGAACCTATAGGATAACCTATGGTGATAATTAATTTGATTCTGCTGAAAAACAGAAACTTTGCGCGCACGAAATTAGTTTTGTTAAATCACAGAAACGTGATTTTGTGTTGATTCCTTTTGCTTCTGATCAATATACAAATTGCCCAAGACTTCCTATTTTGGTAGGATTTTTAAAGTTCCAGAAGTTTGCGTTAGTTACAGATTGCTACAGGCTGTTCTGTTTTTGACAGTTTCTGTTTTTCGTGTGGTGTTTGCTTATTTTGATGCATCTATGGCTAGTATTAAGTGATATGAACCATAGAGAACTTGGAATACAGTAGGTTTAACACCAAAATAAATAAAGAATGAGTTCATTACAGTACCTTATGTGGTGGTTTTGTTTTCTTTCACTAATGGAGCTTATAAGATTTCCTGTTGAGTTTTGTGTTGTGAACTTTTCAAGTTTTGCGTAAAGATTTGATGGACTATGGAACAAGAATAGCCAAAAGCCTAAGCTTGGGGATGCCCCGGGAAGGCATCCCCTCTTTCGTCTTCGTTCATTGGTACCTTTACTTGGAGCTATATTTTTATTCACCACGTGATATGTGTTTTGCTTGGAGCGTCGTGTATGATATTAGTCTTTGCTTTTTAGTTTTCCACAATCATCCTTGTTGTACACACCTTTTCAGAGATGCCTACTTGATTGAAATTTGTTAGAATACTCTATGTGCTTCACTTATATCTTTTGAGCTAGATAGTTTTTTCTCTAGTGCTTCACTTATATCTTTTAGAGCACGACGGTGGCTTAATTTTGTAGAAATTGCTAGTATCTCAAGCTTCACTTATATTATTTTGTGAGTCTCTTAGAACAGCATGGTATTTGCTATGGTTATAAAATTGGTCCTAGAATGGTAGGCATGCAAGTTGGGTATAATAAAAACTATCATAGGAAGTGAATTGGATGCTATGATCAATTTGATACTTGATAATTGTTTTGAGATATGGAGGTGGTGATATTAAAGTCATGCTAGTTGGGTGATTATGAATTTAAAGAATGCTTGTGTTGAAGTTAGCAAGTCCCGTAGCATGCACGTATGGTTAAAGTTGTGTAACAAATTTGAAACATGAAGTGTACTTGGATTGTGCATCCTTATGAGTGGCGGTCGGGGATGAGCGATGGTCTTTTCCTACCAATCTATCCCTCTAGGAGCATGCGCGTAGTGCTTGGTTTTTGATGACTTCTAAATTTTTGCAATAAGTATATGAGTTCTTTTGACTAATGTTGAGTCCATGGATTATATGCACTTTTACCTTTCCACCATTGCTAGCCTCTTCGGTACCGTGCATTGCCCTTTCTCACCATGAGAGTTGGTGCAAACTTCGTCGGTGCCCAAACCCCGTGATATGATACGCTCTATCACACATAAACCTCCTTATTTCTTCCTCAAAACAGCCACCATACCTACCTATTATGGCATTTCCATAGCCATTCCGAGATATATTGCCATGCAACTTTCCACCGTTCCGTTCATCATCATGACACGCATTACTTTTGTCATATTGCCATTGCATGATCATGTAGTTGACATCGTATCTGTGGCAAAGCCACCATGCATAATTTTTCATACATGTCACTCTTGATTCATTACACCATCCAGGTACACTGCCGGAGGCATTCTTATAGAGTCATATCTTGTTCTAGTTTCGAGTTGTAATTCATGTGTTGTAATCAATAAAAGTGTGATGATCATCATTATTAGAGCATTGTCCCAAAGAAAAAAAAAAGAAAAAAGGCCAAAAGAAAGAAAAGGCCAAAAAAAGAAAAAGAAAAAAAGAAAAAAAGAAAATAAATAAAAAGGGGCAATGTTACTATCTCTTTTTCCACACTTGTGCTTCAAAGTAGCACCATGTTTTTCATATAATGAGTTTCATATATTGTGCCTCAAAGTAGCACCATGTTTTTCATATAGTGAGTCTCATATGTTGTCACTTTCATATACTAGTGGGAATTTTTCAATATAGAACTTGGCTTGTATATTCCTACAATGGGCTTCCTCAGGCCCTAGGTCTTCATGAGCAAGCAAGTTGGATGCACACCCACTAGTTTTCTTTTGTTGAGCTTTCATTCATCTATAGCTCTAGTGCATCCGTTGCATGGCAATCCCTACTCCTCATGTTGAAATCAATTGATGGGCATCTCCATAGCCCGTTGATTATCCTCGTCAATGTGAGACTTTCTCTTTTTTTGTCTTCTCCACACAATCTCCATCATCATATTCTATTCCACCCATAGTGCTATATCCATGGCTCACGCTCATGTATTGCGTGAAAGTTGAAAAAGTTTGAGATTATTTAAGTACAAAACAATTGCTTGGCTTGTCATCGGGGGTGTAGAATTTGTTAACATCTTTGTGTGACGAAAATGAAGCATAGCCTAACTATATGATTTTGTAGGGATGAACTTTCTTTATCCATGTTATTTTGAGAAAACATGATTGCTTTGATTAGTATGCTTGAAGTATTACTATTTCTTATGTCAATATGAACTTTTATTTTGAATCATTTGGATCTGAACATTCATGCCACAATAAAGAAAATTACATTGAGAAATATGCTAGGTTGCATTCCACATCAAAAATTCTATTTTTATCATTTACCTACTCGAGGACGAGCAGGAATTAAGCTTGGGGATGCTTGATACGTCTCCAATGTATCTATAATTTTGATTGTTCCATGCTATTATATTACCCCTTTTGGATGTTTATGGGCTTTATTTTACACATTATATCATTTTTGGGACTAACCTACTAACCGGAGGCCCAGCCCATATTGCTGTTTTTTTCCTATTTTAGTATTTCGAAGAAAAGGATCAAACGGAGTAAAAACGGAATGAAACCTTCAGGAGCGTGATTTTTGGAACGAACATGATCCAGAGGACGTGAAGTGCGCGCCCACCCCCTCTGGGCGCGCCCATGTCTCCTGGGCCCCTTGGGTGGCCACCGACGTACTTCTTCCTCCTATATATACCTATGTACCCCGAAAACATCTGGGCAGCCAACGAAAAACAATTTCCACTGCTGTAACCTTCTGTATCCGCGAGATCCCATATTGGAGCGTTCGTCGGCGCTCCACCGGAGGGGGAATCGACCATGGAGGGCTTCTACATCAACACCATAGCCCCTCCGATGAGTTGTGAGTAGTTTACCACAGACCTTCGGGTCCACAGTTATTATCTAGATGGCTTCTTCTATCTTTTTGGATCTCAATACCATGTTCTCCCCCTCTCTTGTGGAGATCTATTCGATGTAAACTCTTTTTGCGGTGTGTTTGTCGACATACGATGAATTGTGGGTTTATGATCAAGTTTATCTTAGAGAAATATTTGAATCTCCTCTGAATTCTTTTATGTATGATTGAGTTATCTTTGCAAGTATCTTTGAATTATCAGTTTGGTTTGGCCTACTAGATTGATCTTTTTTGCCATGGGAGAAGTACTTAGCTTGGGGTTCAATCTTGCGGTGTCCTTACCCAGTGAAAGAAAGGGTTGCAAGGCATGTATTGTATTGTTGCCATCAAGGATAAAAAGATGGGGTTTATATCATATTGCATGAGTTTATTCCTCTACATCATGTCATCTTTCTTAATGCATTACTTTGTTCTTATGAAGTTAATACTCTAGATGCATGCTGGATAGTGTCGATGTGTGGAGTAATAGTAGTAGATGCAGGCAGGAGTCAGTCTACTTGTCACGGACGTGATGCCTATATACATGATCATGCCTAGATAATCTCATAATTATTCGCTTTTCTATCAATTGCTCGACAGTAATTTGTTCACCCACCATAATACTTATGCTATCTTGAGAGAAGCCACTAGTGAAACCTATGCCCCCCGGGTCTATCTTTTATCATATAAGCTATCAATCTACTTTTATTTGCATCTTTACTTTTCGAATCTATATTGTAAAATACCAAAAATATATTTATCTTATCATACTATCTCTATCAGATCTCACTTTCGCAAGTGGCCGTGAAGGGATTGACAACCCCTTTATTACGTTGGTTGCGAGTTCTTTGTTTGTTTGTGTAGGTGCGTGGGACTTTTGAGGAGCCTCCTACTGGATTATACCTTGGTTCTCAAAAACTGAGGGAAATACTTATGCTACTTTGCTGCATCACCCTTTCCTCTTCAAGGAAAACCAACGCAAGCTCAAGACGTAGCAAATATGTATGAAAAGTAGGACGGCATGGCATGTTCACAACTGTTTGTGTAAACTAAGCAGAAACCATTCCAGCAAATAAGAAGCAATGCAAGCTAGAAACCACAAGAAATATGCAACCAAGATGACTCTGCCAAGTTAAAAGCGTCCCATCATAAATGGAATTTCAACAAATTAGAAGCAGTGCATGCTATAAATCATATGAAAGATGCAACTAGTATCGCACTGCATATACTAAAGGTGTCTTGTCATATTGATTGATGCGGGATACAAAAAAACAATAGTTTTATGTAAGGACATGCTTAATAGACAGATGTACTATGTACTAAATACAGGAAGGCATGTCACATTAACAAGTATAATGTATATATAAGCTAAGCAGACTAGCACATGCAGTTTAACTAGATTGGAAGAATTACAATCTAGACACCATATGCAGCATGCAACCACATATCACGTTGCCAAGTTAGATCAAGCACCTTTGATGCTAGTGTAGGGGAAATGCTCTAATCAACTACAGAGCTACATTCACTATCTTCATCTAGCATTTCTGTTTCTTGAGAATCATGTCGGGAGGCTGACGCTGCATTCTTTAAATGAGGAGTAGTCCCCTTGCCTGCCTGCCTCATCATAAGTGATTGATGAGGGATACACAAGAACATTAGTTTGATGTAAGAACATGGTTAATACAAAGATGTACTAGTATGTACCAAAAACAGAAAGGCATGTCATATTGAAAGGTATAATGTCTAAGCTAAGCAGATGCAATTTAACCAAATTGGAAGCAATACAAGCTAGACATCCGGCTGGAGTGGTGAGCATGATCATCTAGGACCTGAGAGCCTGGTGGGAGGCGAGCTGCTTCGCCACCATCGCAGATTTTTAGTTGGCTTCCAGGTGATGCTTATCTTTGCTGGGCTTGTCACTGGCTCGGCCAGTGCCCTGACTAGCTATTTGTCTTCTGGTGCTCACGGGATGGTGGTTCATGTAAAAAAATATCTTTCCTTTTGAACACAAGCTAGACACCATATGGAACATGCAACCACATATGACACTGCGAAGTTAAAGCAAGCACCTGGGATGGTGGTTCATTGCGAGCGAGGTCATCAACTCCAAATCTACGTTTACCGTCTCCATCTGCTGACACTGCACCCTTTATAGCGCTATAACGTGTCATGCCTAACCGCGAAGAAAGTTGGTTCAACTTCTCTCTTTTATTTTTTGATTCTCTTTCGGCAGAATCTGAAATACCTTTGCATAAAAACACAATAGTGAGAGTATGGGTGAAGTGTGTGCAAAACTAGTGCACTGTAAAAGTAGCAGATAGCAGGTGGCTGAAAAGTAAATGACAAGAGACATATGATATCTCTACAACATTGCATGACAAACAAAATTAGATTCTACTCCGTATGATTTTGTAATATGTGAGCACAGGAAATGCAGGTACTCCTCCAGCACACCACCACATGTGGTCATATCTAAAATAACAGTCGACTGAAAATAAATAGGTCAGTCGATTTTTTTAATGAACCGTCCAATCTATAAGGAACGGGCAGATGGCCTTCGCCTACCTCCCGCCAGTCACTGTTGACGATCTTTCTCGAACCGCCAGCGACCACCGGCCCAGACCCCTGCCTCCGCCGCCCCGCCCTCCCCTCGACCTCACACCACCGCCGTGCTTGGCAGCGCCCCCAGGCCATCCCTTTAATCCCGGCCGTCCTCTAGATCGGGCACCAGTAGCTCTAGGCCGCACACGCCCCTAAGATAAACACCAAGGCGCTGCTTTCCCAGCGTAATAGGCGTACTAACGCCTGTTACGCTAGGGAATGCTTCCGTTAATTGGGAATCAACTGGCCAGAAATTGAAATTCAGGGGGGCGACGGACCTCTAGCTAAGGTGAAATAGTATATGAGGAGAAACCTTGTGCATCGCGAGTTACTAGGAACATCTAGTATCAATAAGAAGCGGTCAACTAGTCTCTTCTGTGGGATGAATACTGTGCAAGCAGAGACGTAAGATTTGCACGAATAATGGAAGAGGAGTACCATTTTCGGTTGCCAGTGTGGTCACCTCACATGTCGCGCCGATCTTCTTCTTTTTATCGGGGAAACCAATGTTCTGGAGGGTGCAGGATTGGACGAACCCATGGCCAAATTGTTGATTGTGTTGCCGTGGCCGTATGTCGGCGAAGGGGAAGCAGATCCGAGGCGGCGAAGGACGTCGTAGCAGGAACAGCTCCGGTGCGGTGGAGGGTGGCGAAGTTGGAGTGGTAGCGGTGAGGCGCTGGACGGCGTGGTTGAAATGGCTTGAGTACGGACGGCTCGGCCTCGGCTTCAACTACTAGCCGTGGAGGGCGTTGCGGTTGAAGTTGCGGTGGATGACGACGTCGGGGTATTAGCTCTGGCGTGATGGAGGAGGGCGGCGGTTGATGGGTGGGATGGGGTGGCGGACGGAGGACGTCGGAGTTTCGCGGCTGGTGGAGAGGTGGTTTTGGCGCCCACGGAGTACGAATGGGATGCACTTGTTTTTGGCTTTTTTGAACAGAAGATGGGATGCGCTTGTTTGAAATTCGGGGAAAGTACAAACTTTTCCCCCCTCTTAAATTTCGGACCTACTTTGGGTCGGGGGTAGGATGGTAATCCCAGGTGTCCCAAATAGTGGGCGGGAGCGATTTCGGCCGCGCGCATGTGTGCTTAGGTGGCCATTGTGTGTGAATTTTTTTCGGAGGCGGTTGCGTGGCGTCTAGATGAAGCTACAAACCTACCCCGGTTTAGACCTTTGGACGTCGGGCTGGTAGGTTTCACGTGTCAGAGTTATTAGAAAAGTAATTTCCTTGTACTACCAAAATTGGTCTCACGCGGTTTCGGGCGAGTAGAGGCTCTTTTGGCGCTTCGTTCGAAATTTTGAAACACAAGCATTCACATTTAGAGTACTCTTGAACTATGAGGATTGACCTAAATAGACAACGTTATATTTGACCTTATATGTTTGAGAACCTCATTAAATTATCTGCTTCTTTTTGAAATTTTGACACTTGAAAATCCTATAACTATGATTATTTTGGAATGGAGGAGCTAAATTTGAATCTATTTTGTACACGACTACATATGCTATTATGTACAAAATCAGAGCAAAGATTGGTGCCCCCATAATTTAGGTATGGTTTACAAATGCCATGATATCAAATTCAAATAATTGAATGGACTTCATGTTGAATTTGATTTTTTTAAACCACCTTAAGTTGAATTCAAATGTATGCTAGTTCATAGGTAGCTATTTATAATGTTCATTGTGTAACTTTCGTATGTATAATGTGCTTTACACACACAACATGAACTATACTCACGTTTATATTCGATTGCTAAAGCGATGCATTATCTGGAGTTCGAAATACTAACTATGTGGATCAATTGTGTCGAATAATAACATAGACATGCTCAAATTCGATAGAATCTAGATGTCTGATGGATCAATGAACGCTCCTTACGTGAATTGCAAATATCATGATCCCATCCTAATATTTGGATACAATTTATATCTTTAATCAACGTGTAGTTTCACTCTCCATCGGTGGTCTCCCACACATGCTCACACACTCTCTCCCGAGGTGTCTTTCTCGCACACATGCTCTAGATATAACCCTCCCTCCCTCTTGTCCATTTACAACTGTTTTCACTAACCTTTATCACAAGCACTCTTCCTCTCGCAAACATACATACGCACAATCCCCATCAACCCTTTCTATATACATGGACCTGCCTACGTGTCTCATGTACGCACATTATCTTTAGGCCTGCCTCTCACGCATTGTCTCAAACCTCTCTTCGTAATCGACGAGTATGATTGTAGCAGAGCATTCTGTAGGATGCCCCTTAAAGTTAGGTTGGATGAATAGTAATATCAGAGATAAAGGGGTTACCTTAGTCCGAGAACCTAGGGTTACAAATCCTAGCCGGCTTTGTCAGTGGACACAGAGTCCTTCACAATTCTGCTATCTTTGTCTTGTACGACTAGTCATCCATGGGTCTTCCTAAATGCGTCACGAGCCGACCAATGTGGCGCAGGACGGAACCGAACGAAGGGCCTCACCTCGACCCACCGGACCTCACGCGGTGACACACCCTCTGCCCCCACCTCTCATTATCTTCTCACACCCACACATACCAACACAAACACCACACACACAAAACAATTCTCCTGGTGCCTCTATTCCCTCCCCCCTTGCGTATACACACTCAAGGGAATGGAATCTCTCGTCGTGACGTCATATTCATCTCTCTCTCTCTCTCTAGACCACTCTCATTTCTCGTGCTATCTCTCCCCACGCCCCCCCCCCCCCCCCCCGTCGGCCCCTCTATCCATGCCTCTCTCGAATACGTAATACACACACATACCTCTCTAGGCCCCGCCAAATGCATCAACTACACATTCACACATGTTACATCACGTACCCCATTGATCTAAAAAGCCCTCTCTTCACGTTTATTTCGCATACAACATTCCTTTTGAATAAAGTGTGGCCAAAAAATTATTTTAGAGTTTCTACATATATACAACATTACAAAGTTATATGGAGGAGTACAAACACTAATTTGCATTGCATGGTGCCCACAATGATACAAAGTTAGTCATAATAAAGAGAAGCGAAGGGCATCTCTCTCTCCATCGCATACCCCCCCCCCCCTGTACGCCCCTTTCACGTATGCACAAAAAACTATCTCCAGGTCCTCTAAAAGTAAGCCCTTAGAAAATTCACGCATGTTTCATCTTTCTCTCATGATATATGCAATGACGATCATTGTATTTGAAGTGAAAGCATGATACGTACATTTGACTTTAGAATCCACTCATTACGGTCACCATTTACATTTAGTGGTTATTATACAGTCACGGGCTCACCGTACAACTCTGTATTTGCTCACGACATGACTAGTTGACCAGTTAAATGCTCCACGTGGCACCTCTAGTGTTGCATCACATTATCTCACTACCATCGTGCCCACCTATCGACTTGTATCTACTCTACATCTGCACTCTTATAAAATACATAAAATACACTCTTATAAAAAACAGAGTTGGTGATGATGGTGTGCCTGTCATCCTGCAATATAGGCCGTCCGATTTATATCTGACGGATAGGAAAGAAACTATGGCAATTTTGCAAAAAGGTACCCACACACCTCTCCACATTTGCAAATAAGGCCTTCCCTCATTCATCCTTTTCTCTCAAAAGATAAACTAGTCATACAAATGCATCTTGATGTTATGTGCAACGCACGGGCATCTTGCTAGTAAGAATGAAAACAAACGACAAAAAAAACATTTGGACGGTGGTTCGAAGTCATGACCGCGGGCACAGCGGACAAGGTGGCCTTGTATTGGTATGCTGAGCCGTCTGTTTTAACACACAAGAGCTGGTGTGGTGATTATACACACGCGCATGCATGCACACGAACTGCATCCACGCAACACTCACACAAACACATGCACCCACGCACGCACGCAACACTCACACGTACACACGCAGCCACGCATGCACGCAACACTCACATGCACACACACACGCATGCATGCACACACCAGTACACCAGACGACCAACACACACTCTCACGCTCAAGTGCTCAACCTACACGTGCATGCGCACACATCAGGCCCTGACATACGCATACACAACCAGGTGATTCCCGCACACGGGTTGGAGTCTTGTCGCGCCTGCGTAAATTTGTGTTTATCTGACCTTTTCCCTATGCAAACTGACAGGTGGGACCCACAAGGAACATGGTCAATTTAACTAGTCAACATGGCGCCACGAAGACTATTTGCCCGGTCAACATAGTGCAATCCGATGCTGAACCGTGAGCAAGTGACCGTATAATCACCGCAAAACGTATATAGTGACCGTAATCAGCTTATTCTGAAGTTCAGTGACCGTATTACGATTTTTCTCTCTGTAGGCCCTCCAAAACTTCATTTCTACACGTTCTCCCATGTTACATCTAACAACTATGCAATACAGCACTACCACTACACTCTAACACAATAAATCATATGTGTTTTTAGTTTTACTAGATATCATATTGTTACTTATAATTATTTAGTTTGCACAAATTTGCAAAACTATAGTACTATACAGTACAAGTGATAGTTAACTGGGCCGTCGTGTCGTCTACTCCTCCGTCGTAAGAGTGGAGCGCTCGCTTTCATAAATCTTCTAGTCCCTTTCGCCGACATGTGGGACATGAAGCTACCGGGTCCACGTGCCATACTGGAATACAGTGCAGAGCAGCCGGGGTGAAGCACCCCAGTCATGGCGCCGGCGTAGTAATGAGCAATGAGGCGTCAAATCACAACGTTGCACCTTTCCCGCAGTTAAGTTGGAGGGACAAAGTAATAATGCTAGAAAAAGAAGTTGGAGGGACGAAGCAACCATCATTTCACTCATTGTTGAATCCGCTTCTCCCTCATCTTCTTCAACTTAACCATGTGTTGCTTCTGCCGTTGTTCTGCCTCATGTGGGACGCGGATCGGCTTGGTAAAGCACTGACACGTGGGACCGCATGTTAGCAAACCGCCAGGACAACGTCCTCTGAAAATAAGAAACCTCCCCCGCCATCCGCGCGGCAAAATCACCTCCTTTTTACTAATCTTGATTCTATAATTTTTTAGATCAATATAATTGAGATTTGTATAGATAGCACACAGGAGCAAAACCAAGTGGTACGGTTAAGGGCATCCACAATGTGTAGCCAAATGTGAAAATAGCTTTTGGCATCATGGGAACCATTGTGGACGGTGTTGCCAAAGCCAAAAAGATGGAACCGAAGCTCCCTGATTGATTGATTGAAGGAATAGAAAAATGCAATGTCTCTCCTCTTTCTCCCATGCTTGGACGCATGTAGTATAGTATAGAGCACATAGTGTACTCCCCTGTCCCTTCTATCACAAATCACAAAGCAGTGAGGCGTCAAATCACAAAAGCACGGATGAAGCAACCATCATTTCACTCTTCATTGACTCTGCTTCTCCATCGTCTTCTTCAAGAAACCATCTCACCGCACTAGTACCCCTTGTAGTACTAGTCCTTTGGTTCAACGGACTTCCTGGATGCAAATAAGGCGGTTGTCTCGGCTTGCAGGCCGCACTTGTGAACGACTTACCGTGGTCTCCCTCAATGGTGTTCTCCGTCGAACGCACTTCGCCAAACCACAAAAAAAAAGATATTGTCGACGTTACCGCAATGGGGAAGGAAGTCAAATATAGTTACTACCTCCATTTGTTTTGTACACAAGGCCAGTATATCAAAACTACAATTTGCAAAGGGCCACTAACACTAATCGAGGCAAAATTGATGGGGTTAGCAACCAAGGACATTAATATCCCCTGCATGCATGCGGAAGTGAGAAGGTTGGATTGCATGGCGCTGCATTAATCAAGCGATGAGGAGTGAGATGGTTAGCTCTTTGGTCTTTGGAGAAAAAAATACGCATTAATTGACACGTGAACCGAGGATTTGTATCGATTAAATCCCGCGAAGGAAAACCCCGCCTTTCTTTTTCAACACTAGTACTCCTAGTACGTACGTACTTATCCTGATTGGGTCTAGGCCTTGCATTGCCAAACTTCACCACACATTTTTGCCAAGCTTGCCTAAAGTTTTCAAAATGAGAAGGAGGTACACTTGCGCATGGCTGTCGCGGTCGCACCGCACCCTCACACGGTCGCTCCTGCACGCCGCGGTCGCAACGTAGCCTCACACAGTCGCTCCTGCACGTCGCAAACCCAACCAAGGGAATGCACCCTCACTGACACGTGCTATCGCATGTGAACAAACCAAACTCAGCCATCCTATCGCTGACACATAGTTTTCATTCATAGAGTATGTTTATCCAACTGCATGTTGGGGAGTATCCATACGGCCCGTGCGGTGGTCTGTTGGGGAAGAAGAGGTGAGGAAGAAGGAAAGAAGGGTTAGGAGACGTAGGATATTCATCCAACCGCCTGAAATGGTAGACTGGCCCAAGTCAGGCGACTTGCATAACAAATATATGTTTTTACACAGCAAAAGATCCATAAAAGCAACAACATAAAGAAAAACTATCACTGCTCGCGGAAAGAGACAGCCTCGTCATCTTTGGCTGCCAGCGCGAACCAGCCGTAGCTGCCAACGTGTGTCTCCGCACCGTGGTTGTCCTCGGCCTCCAGCTACTCTTTCAAGCGAAGCGTGCGGGCGCTCTGCATGGATGAGAGCACAACCTAGTTCAAGCCGAGGACGTCCGGTTCTGCCTGCAGGAGGGCCTCGATGGCAGCGGCATTCGCGCGTTCCGCGTCGAGTCGAGCCTCCGCCGCCCACTTCAAGTCCAGGACGTCTGGTTCCGCCTGCAGGAGGGCGTCGATGAGAGCGGCATCCGCGCGCTCTACGTTGAGTCGAACCTCTGCCACCCAGTTCAAGTCCAGGACGTCCGGTTCCGCCTGCAGGAGGGCCTCGATGGCAGCGGCATCCGCGCGCTCCGCCTCAAGTTGAGCCTCTGCCGCCCGGTTTACATCCACGACATCCGATTCCACCTGCAGGGAGAGCCTCGATGGCAGCGGCATGCGCGCGCTCCGCGTCGAGTTGAGCCTCTGCCTCCCGGTCCTCCTTTAGTATCGCCATGTTGAACCATTGGTCCGCCTGCACCATGGGGGACTCGGACGCCGGCACGAAGTCGACGTCCACCGTCTCATACCCATCGGGGGCCTTCTGTGCCGCGACCTCCGCCATGAACATTGGATCGGCTTCCTCCTCCTCGTATCTTGGCTCCAGAGAACTCGGGGATTGGCCCGCCGCAAAGCGAGATTGGGAACGGAGGTCTGTGGCGCGACCGCCGCCGCAATTTCTGCGCGGCGCTCCGACGTCAGCATCTTGTAGTAAGTGATCTTGCGGTGCACCATGGCTTTCCGGCGAACTAGGGAACGCTTGATGCGGGCTAGGGGATCGAAAGGTGGGGGCATGGGCTGGAGATTAGGTGTGGTTTTAGGGCAGTGGCTAGCGTAGGCCGAGCAGCGAAGGTTCTGGTGTGAATAGTGGTTCCGGTGACGACCGGTCAATCGGTTTTGACTGCACATCACGCTTGTTGCGTTCGCGTTGCAGCCCGGCACGCTGGACCCTCCATGTCGCTCACCGAATGGAACGCACTTCGTCTTGCATTTTTGCTCGCTTGTGGGACCGCAGGTGAGAGCAAACCGACGTCCCTCCCCCTCCCCCGCCCGCGTCATTCATTATACTACCACTACTCCCTCCATTTTATGCGGAGTAAATAAAAACAGAGGGAGTATACTACGGATGAGGATCCCCTGACGTGGCCGAACCCATTGAGTAACTAACATGCGGGGCCTAGTAAGCATGGGGTTAGCCAGTAAAAGTGACCGAAAGGGAGGGTAAGGCAGGGATACCTACATCAGAGGATCCACTTCCACTACTACTCCCTCCTTCCATTTACTATACAGGGCTTAATGCGTTTTTCGAGGCTAACTTTGACTAAATGTTAGAGTAATAATATATGACATGCAACTTACACAAAGCATGCGGTCAAATTCGTATGTGAAAGGAGTTTCCAATCATATAATTTTCACATTATACATCTCATGTACTATTAATCTTGTCAATAGTCAAATGCGGTTTTAAAAACGCATTAGAGCATGGTTAATAATATAGCCAGTCGATGGCTATGAGGAACTGCCATGTCATCTATAGCCATCATCTATTATATGCACTCATATGGTAGTGTGGGCTATAAGGTTGGCTATTTCCCGCAAAAAAATATATAAGGTTGGCTATTGTATTAGTACTTTTTTCCATCTCCTCTCTATCTCTTTCTTCATATTTATTGTACTAGTATTTAACTAGGAATGCGTATATAGCTAAGGCTCTTGCATGAGAGCTCACTCCCCTTACTTTTTCACATCTCTCTCCTCCACATAGGCCCTATATAAATGGAAGGAGGGAGTACAAACATTGTCAGTACTCCACGTGTACTATTGGACAGGGAGCTTAAAAAAGTTACTATTGGACTGGCTATACGTGGCGAAATCCTAGTAGGAAGCGCATGCACAAGAACAAGCACATTCACATGGTTGAAAATAAATTGGAAACCATCTCGAGTACAAATCTAGGAGTACGTATGAATCTAACAATATTGATTGGGCGTTGTTGAATGTTGATACCTTTTTGATCAAAGTAGAGATACTTTGACTACACATAAAACTTATATGTAAACTCGAAAGGATAGGAGGGAGTATATTGTACGTTCAAAAACGAAACGAACATTGAATACCCTTTATATATGATTTGCGGATGCTATGATCACCGGTTCAAAATTTTGAATCCGCCTTAGGTATCACGTGCCCCCCACTCGTTCCCTCTCGATTTCATCTCGGGGTCTGGAGATCTATTGAAAGAGGACTAGGGTGGGTACATGCTAATGATACTCGGCGGAATGTTCAAATGAGGCATGCGGGAGGATGGACTCGACTGGAGGGTGACATGATCGATGGAGAAGAGGGTTGGAGAGGAGTGAGAAATAAGCAAACGCCACATGATTATACTTGAACGGCTCAAATAAACAATAACTTGTCTCGCTTGGCCTACATAGTGAAAGGCCTAATGCGCAACGCGGAGCACTGATGCTCGATAATGGCCGGGAAAACAGGGAAACCGACATGTGGGGCACACCCTCGGGACGACGTAGCGCAGACTAGTCCAATGGAGGAGCTGGCCCACGACCTCCTCACCACCAAAAACCGTTCATGTGGGTCGTTGGGGCCAACAACAGGGCGCAGCTCCAGCACCGCCTTTGGACACGGCGACCGCGGTGAGCGACACGCTCATATCATCGCTAGACATGGTTGGTTTCGGTGTGCCGAGGGTGGCATTAGTGTTGTGGCACGACCAACAGTATGTTTGGTTTGTGCCCAAGGTTGCCCCATCAAAGCATTGGGTAGCCAAAATTTTGGTTGAGGTATTGGTTGCCCATGATTTGGCCGACATTGGCAACAAAGATGAACTAGAGTTGGCTAGAGTTCATTGGCATGCCAAAAAATGGCAACCATCCAGACAAAGACCAATCTTTGGGTCATGACCAAAATTTTGGTTGAGATATTGGTTGTCCATGATTTGGCCGACATTGGAAAGAAAAATGAACTAGAGTTGGCTAGATTTCATTGGCATGCCAAAAATATGGCAACCATCCAAACAAAGACCAATCTTTGGGTCATGATCAAAATTTTGGTAAGGTGCACTTTGGCCACAATCCAAACACACCCCAACACCCGGCTCGTCGAGGATGCACGGGGCGTCGTGACGCGTCCGTGGAGTGGTGTAGCGTGGCCAACAGCATCCTCTGGACCTGAGACCATGCCGGGTCGTCTTGCTTTTTCAATGACATGCGGGGATCGCATGTGAGCAAAGGGCATCTCCAACGTTGCCACGACCGCAGCTGACTACCCTCGCGCGATGCGTTCCCAGCCGGCGCCAGCTGCCCGCATTCATGTCGTCCATTCATATGTCATCGCTAAGAGGCTCGGTGCCCGAGGAACCAACTCCGGCGACTTAATAACGCACCCAGACGCTTGGCCTCACCGGAATGCACTACTTAAAGCGGCAACACCCAGCTAACCTCCACACCATAGCGCATCGTCCTCCTACCTGGCAACACATCCACCATGACCGCACGTGCGAACGCTCTGCGGGAGAGCTTGTCTTCGGGGATGAAGCTCGAGGTCGCCGCCCTCGCTCAAGTCGCCTCTCGCGACGCAATAGCGGCGTAGCTGGACGCGGACGCGACCGCACAAGCGGTGGCCACGCTGGCGGCCGATGACGGGAGCACCGTCAGCCACGCGTCCTACTTGCCGCCGTCCAACGTCCAGCACTGCGACGTCGGGGATCCTCCGAGGATGAGTACGGCAAGGGAGGTGGCAGGGCATGGTGTGCCAACTGGCTGGTCCGTATCCCGTCTTCTACTCTTCCTCGCCGGAGACCCGCACCTTCACTTCACGGGTCTTGAACCCCGCCCCCGTACATAGGGATTGCAGATGGAGGACATCGGTCGCTGCCATAGAATAGGTTTAGGGTCTGGCTTCTTTTATTTTTCTATCCTATAAAAGTTCAAAATGTAATGAAAATCTGTCGTGTTTGCATTAATCTCAGCCGGTGTATATGAACTTTCACAATAATATACATATTGTAGGAGTACTAGCAAGATGCCCGTGCATTGCACGGAAGATCAAGATCTTGTGGGAGAAAAGGATGAACGAGGGAAAGCCTTATCTGCAAATGTGGAGAGGAGTGCGGGTAAATTGTCATAGTTTCCTTCCTATCCGTTAGATATAGATCGGACGGCCTATATTCCAGGATGACAGGTACACCATCATCACCTACTCTGCTTTTTATTGAATCAAGACAAATCTAACATGCGCAGTAAAATAAACACATAGGGTCTATACATACACAATTTATCTTAGGCACTCCAATAGTACGTACACTACACATTCACGCATTTCACATCTTTCTACATCTACGGGAACCTACAAAAGGGTTAACGTAAATTGCCTCTCTCTCTCTCTCCTCTCCTGATTTTCATGGTGGTGGGCCCCTCCCAGACCCCAATCTACAATCAATAGCTCACACGTTTCACATTACATTAATTACGTAACTGGGATTACGTAGGTGTAGCATTACTCATCCTAAAAAACCAAGCTAAGCCAACCTCCCAGCATATCGCGTGGGAAAAGACCTAGCCGCGCCGTTTTAGTCGGGATTACCGGATTACTAGTAAGTAGTATCGATGGATCACGCGAAGCAACAAAAATTTTTTAGGGGGCGAAGCACGTAGTTTAAAAGGAAAAAAGGCGGTACACTCACAGCACTCCTGTCGCGGTCTTATTGCACCCCACACATGTTCGGTCCTGCACATGGCTCACGCAAACGGAACGCGCTTCGGCTTGCCTCTTCACTGACACGTGGGACTGCACTTGGAGAAACCGACCATGCGTCAGACTCCCCCCGCCCACCGCGCAAAAATCCTCCCCCCACCGACACAAAAATTCCCCCCAAATCCGATTCAACCGCCCTTCGGCCAACTAGCCAATAATATTCCCCAAACCCCCTCCCCCCTCCCCCCCCCCCCCGTCCCCCTCCACTCCATTCGCTCTGCCAAAGCCGCCCTCCCCGCCACGCCGATACGTCGGCGCCGCGGTTCATCGAGGGGACGCACGGCGATCCTCTCTCTCCCACAGTACGCTCTCATAGACTGCCGTCCTCTAGCCGTGCCGCCACCTCTGGCTACGTTCTTGTGGAGGCGCACAGTGCTCAGCGCCGCCACCGCTGGCGACGTTCGTGTGGAGACGCATGGCGGTTAGCTTCTCCCACGGTACGCGCATTCTAGACTAAGGCCCCATTCATGTCGGTGTAGCGCTGAATGTTAGCTGATAGACGCTGTTAATCTCACTGTTTGCCGAAGTAGTTTATTATCAATATGCTCTACTTCAGAAGCTTCCTTGCCCTATTCTGCACTCAATCTGCTTAGCTGAGATGGCATGCCAAGGCCGATTAGTTGCTAAAATATCCTGCCATATATTTATTGTGACGTAGATTGCCATGGTCTAGTAGCCAATCTGTTAGGTGAAATAGCTCTACACCGTTTTATACTCGATCTTTGTTGCTGCGATGGCCTTCGATAGTTCAATGGCTATGTGCTCGGCCTCATTGACTGCTGAAACAGCCTGCCATAATTTAGCACTCAAATATGTTTGCTGAATTAGCTTTACATATATTTTGTTACTTAGATCCGCTCGTGCAAATATTTTGCCATAGCTTTAGACATCGACCTAGGTATTTTTGTTCTGGACTTTATAAAAAAGCATATATGTTTTTCCTGTAATATCTAGTAGAAGAACTAATTTATATGTCTAACAGATGGACAGGACTTGGATAACTTCTGCTCGAAGATTCTCCGCTACATATGCCGAAGGGGTTGAAAACTTCATGAACTTTATCAGAGCTGAGTACGGTGGTCCAAAATCAGATGTGCTCTGCCCGTGTAGCAGTTGTATTAATTCAGTTACAAGAATCCAATCAACTGTGCAAAATCATCTACACTTGTATGGGATGTCGGTCACATATACTAGGTGGGTTCATCATGGTGAAGCTGTGAACGTCAATGTTATTGACTACATGGAAGCAGCAGATCACCATCTTGATCTGCCTGATGCTCAGGTGGAAGAGGAGGAGGAGGTGGTGGTGGCGGAGCCAGTGAGTTTGACCAACATTGAAACAATGCTACGAAATGCTCGTGCATTCCATGAACTTTCACCTTCAAAAGAAAAACGGTGGGCCCGCATGTTGGAACAATGCAATGTGGCTGTCACCCCAGGAAATAAGCTGTCAGTATTCTCAGCTATGGTCACCTTTCTTTAGGAGAAGACATCTGAGTGGATGACCAACAAATCATTCGATAAGATGTTGGCTGCTTTCTGCAAATCTTTCCCATATTTGTCTGAGCTGCCACACACCTACAGTAAAATGAAGAATTTCCTTCGTGCAGTTGGAATTGGATATGATATGATCCATGTTTGTAAGAATAATTGTGTTCTGTTGCGGAAGGATTATGCCAACTTAAGTGAATGCCTGAAATGCAAATCATCAAGATGGAAAGATGGCGATGCTGTGAAGAGGATTCCTCATAATGTTCTGAGACATTTTCCAATTACACCAAGATTGCAGAGGTTGTTTCATGATGCTGAAACAAGAGAGGATGTATTGTGGCATTCTAGGAACCAGGAGTACAGAGATCGGAATGTAATGAGCCATCCATCTCATGGTAGTGAGTGGAAAAGCTTCAATGATAAACATAAAAAGTTTGCTACTGACCCGAGAAACATTAGACTTGGCATGGACTTAACCCATTTGGCCACCAGAGTGCCACATATAGCATGTGGCTAGTGCTTGTTATCCCTTACAACATGCCTCCAAATGTCTGCACCAAAGAATCAAACTACATGATGGCCTTACTCATCCTAGGTCCAAAAAGTCCTGGAAAGGATTTTGATTTGTTCATGGAGCCTCTTGTGCAGGAACTTCAACATCTATGGAGGGGTGTTCTCACTCAAGACCTATATAGCAGCCCACCAACTGATTTCTTTCTGTGTGCTGTTATAATTTGGTGCATCCATGATTATCCGGCTT
The DNA here is from genome assembly GCA_963921465.1 of Triticum timopheevii. Taxonomy (NCBI): domain Eukaryota; kingdom Viridiplantae; phylum Streptophyta; class Magnoliopsida; order Poales; family Poaceae; genus Triticum; species Triticum timopheevii. The sequence continues at coordinate 440,749,041 of OY997274.1, read as the reverse complement.
TGGGCACTATGTCAGGGCGAACGACACATGGTTACAATGCATGTGTTTGCTGTGACAGGAATCCGCTGTCATACGCAATACTTAGCAAGATCTGTTACATTAGACACCGCCGTTTCCTTGCCAAGGACAAGCCGCATCCTATAAAATACCGAAGACATGTGTTCAATGCAAAGCATGAAAACCGTGATGTGCCAAAGAGGCTCACCGCCAATGAGTTGCAAGTGGAATTAGAGAAGGTCATCCATATTACACCAGGAAACCATCCTGGAAATGGTAGCGGGAAAAGTAAGCGTGGCAGGCCAGAAGAGAGATTATTGTTTACCCGCAGGTCCACTTTGTGGGACTTGGAGTATTGGAAAGATTTGGATCTGCGGCATAATCTTGATGTGATGCACATCGAGAAAAATATATGTGACAGCATTATCCGCACACTTCTTAATATTGAAGGCAAGGCGAAAGATACCTTAAAATCTAGGATTGATTTTACACACCTGGGTATCAGAAAGGATTTGCAGGTGCAACATGAAGGTAAACCACGGGATATGGCACCAGCTGTGTACGTCTTGGACAAGGTAAAAAGAAAAGAACTCTGCGAGGTCCCGTCACGTGTGAGATTCCCACATGGATTTTCTTCCAACCCTCAAAGGAGAGTCAGTGCAGATGGAAACAAGGTACAAGGGTTGAAAACTCATGACGGCCACGTCCTACTTCAAAGGGTTTTACCTGTTATCCTTAGAGGATTGGGCCGCCCTGACTTATACAGAGCAGTTGCAGAGTTGGGACAGTTCTTCAGGGAACTCTACAGTAGAAATAACAGGATAGATGCTTTGGAGCATCTTAGAGACAATATACCAACTATCCTATGCGACCTTGAGAAGATATATCCTCCAGCCTTCTTTGATGTGATGGTGCATTTGGCTGTTCATCTACCTGATGAGGCACTACTTAGAGGTCCAGTACAGTATGGCTGGATGTACCCTATTGAAAGGCAGCTAGGCACTTTCAAGGGCTATGTTAGGAATAGAGCTAGACCCGAGGGTTCCATTGCAGAGGCCTACATTGCTACAGAAGCGTTGACATTCTGCTCAAAATACATTGAAACAACTGATCAGCTTAGCAAAGAGGTGGGTGAAGACAATCTCGGGCTCAATGTTTTCGATTATTCTGTTCGAGTTACAGGGAAGAGTCGACAAGAGGACAAACCTAAAGATTTGGACAAAATGGTTTGGTATGTGTTGAATAATTGTCCTGAGATAGTACCTTATATCAAGTAAGTGCAGTACTGCGGCTTATACATCGTAATCTACTAAACTTGCAGCACATTCTTATATATTTAGATGTTTGACGCGATCACTATGTTGTGCAGCATCTACAAAAAGGAGTTACTGCCGCAAAATCCAAGAAACATCGACAAACTGGTTATGGCAGGATTTGCGAAATGGTTCAAGAACCATGTAAGCTTTTGAATTGCACTGTCAGTTATTTTAATATATTGAGTACATAAGATGATCAGCTTTTCTATTTTCTAACCATAGGTTAAGAAGATGCGGGAGGATGGGCAGGCAGTTGATGATGCCCTTTACTCACTAGCAATGGGTCCTGATACTCGAGTAAGACATTATGAATCTTGCGTTGTTGGAGATGTGCGCTACAACACCCTTGCACGAGACGAAGGCAGGAAGACACAAAACAGTGACATCATGAGCACGGATACGTATGACAAAGAGATAACTAAAATGTATGCTAACATAACAGACATTGTTCAGTTGCAGTATATCTCCAGTTTCGAGGATCATCGGTGTGTGGTTCTGTTGTGTTGTCGTTGGTATAACCTGTTTTCCAGGATCGCAAAACCCAGAGCTGATGATTATTTCAAATCCATCAATGTCAAGGCGGCGTACCAGACCAACGAGCCTTTTATTTTGGCAAATCAAGCAAAACAGATATTTTTCTTGGAAGACACATTTGCACGTAGCGATGACTGGAGAGTATTGCAAAGGTTTGAGCAGAGGAATTTGTTTAATGAAGTTGCACAAAAAGATGATGCTTACACTACTCCTGATGTACAAGGTAACACAGATGTTCCTAATATCTTTGAGAACCATCACGTCAATGACGCCGGCGAAAAGATTGCATGTCGTGCTGTGGACATACAAGAGTTGATCAAGAAGAAGCCAACGTTCGAGGACGTTGAGGATGAAGAAGATGATGACACCGTGGCGAATTATGATTCAGACTGATACACATGGCGAAGATGTTGACACTGCTGCTGTGGATGATGATTACATTGCTTTTGTCGTATTTGCCTGTCAGAAGACGTTTTTTTATCTACTATGTGAAATTGTGTTTGCTATGACAACTGAAACCTGATGAACATGTTGTTTAGTATTTTGCTGTGAGAACATCACTTGTTATGTATGCTGATTTTTGTTTGGTGATTGTATGACAACTAAAACATGATGACATTGTTGTTTAGTTGTACTCATATTTGGTTGTGAAACTTGAATTTGATGACATAGTTTGTTGTTGGACTGCAATTTGCTTGACATCTTCGAATGAGAACAAAGCTGACCCGATAGGGACTCTGCTATTTATTTATTTATGAGCAAAAGGGGATACCCCCTGATTTCCATTAATAGAAATCCTTAGATGTTCACAACACTACACCCAGTCTGCTACACAGGTTTCATTCATTACTAGTTTCAGCAAAGTGCTCATGTCATAGCCACCGAATACATCACGAGTGCTACATACACTGCAAATAAAGAGACAATCATCCTATAGAGCACATCAATTTTGCCCATTATCTTCACAAGCTCTTTCATCTCCTCATTGCTGTCAAGGCCGTTCAACAGCTGTCGCTCGGCCATGATCAGAGGAACTGCATATTTAACCTTCTTCTCTGCATCTTCCTCTTCTGTCGTTCCTTCAGTTACTTGTCCAACACCCCAACCTGCTGGTATTGGGATTCCTCGGCTAACCAAATAATCAGCGTAGTTGCATTCCCCCACATCAGCAACTTCCCAGAAATACAAATCACACGAATCTTCCCTTTTTTGCACGAATAAAATTAGAAGATCATCAACCAAACTATTAAAAAAATGAGCAGCTAAAAGCAGCAGAACAACACTTAAACATATCATTACCCCATGATTCGGGCATTTGTAGAAGACTCGGCCATGGTTGAGGATTGTGGTTGAGACGCGACGGATGACTCTGCGTGATTTGCCGTAGTGGCACCACACCAACGACAGCGGGTTGCGATGAGCAATCGGCTGCGGTGCGCGTGCCGGCGGGGGTGTGATGAGACCCACAGGCGATGGTACGGGTGGCCACTTGGTGCATATTTGGTTTTTGCCTACTAAAGAGCAGGTGGACGAGCAGCCAGCGGACATGGTTGCTGCGGCCAAAGTTTCTGATGCTAGGCAGAGTAAGTAGAGAAGAGGAGAAGCGAACGTTGAATATGTCAGTTTCATTACTTGCAGAGTAGCATAGCACCATATATAGTCATAGTCTAGGTTTGGACTCAAACCAGCTACAGGAGCACGTCTCTCTTTTTTCTAAAACTCGGCAACGTCTCTTTACTAGTACACTAGCATGTTCTGTACGCCTTCCCAAGTCTTTGATTTTCTTTCCCTTTTTTTACAAGGAAGGAAGGAGAACAAAATGGAGAGTTCCTGGGACTCGAACCCAAAACCTCTCGGTTGAAAACCAAGGGTGCTAGTCACTTATGTGGTGAACGTTCCCTGTGAGGAGGATCGCAGACGAACGCATCTTCCTCGCAGTTTTCTTCCTATATATAAAAAAGTATGCTACTTGGTGTCTGCCTAGTGAACAAACGATTGTGCCAACCTTGACTGTTGGATTGACATTCAATGACTGTCACATTTCTTCAGTCTCTGGCGGGACCGCCTGCTTCCGCCTCCCACGACTGGCTGTGATCTTCCCCGGCTCCTGTTCGTTCCCGTCCGAGGTCTCACCATCGTCCTCCGCCTTGGTTCGTTCACCGTGGCACCGCCCTCCAGTGTTGTCAACATGGTCAACAACCAAGAGGAATAAGGAGATGACTATACATTGTGAGGATGACAGTAGGGACCCAGCAGCGCGCGCAGTAATTTTGTTTTTTCGGGATGGAGAAGGGTATCAACTGGGTTGTGCAGGACCCCTGGCCCGTCTAGCCCAGGCTTTATTTCATATGTTTAGCACATGACTGGCCCAGCTTTTTTTTTCCTTTCTGAAAATGGCTAGCCAGCTATTTTGTTTTTTTGCAGAATAACCAACATAGGCCTACTTGCTTTTCTATGCCCTGCTGGGCCGGAAATCTTTCAAGACGAGGAGGGATGCATTTTGCCCAGAAAATGGGCTATAAGTAATAAGAAATGGGCTATAAGTAATAAGAAATGGGCTATAAGTAATAATAAATGGGCTGTAAAATGAAAAAATACAGCAAACAGGCAATTAGTTCCAAAATACTGTTTTCTTTCGGATTTTGATATTTTCAATTTCATTGCTTTTGTGCGGGTAAAATTTCATTGAATTTAAATTAAGGTATATTTAGATTTAAAATTAATTTGAATCTGGCTAGAAATTTCGGGTTGTATGCTATTTGGAACAGATTTGGAGGCTGACTTGTGGGTTTACTAGGTTGACGTGTACTTTGTCTTTGTCAACTTAGTCCACAAACGATTCTAGCAGCAGTGACCGTTGGATGTTAATCCAACGGCCATGCTGCTTCTTCAATATCCGATCTTCTTGCTCCCGCCCAAACCAGCTCCGGTGGGACTGCCTGCTCCTGCCTCCCGTGGCCGGCTGTGCTGCCGCACAGGCGGCACCGCCCCACCCTACTTCATTGCTGGCCAGGCCATTCCTCTACTCACCCACACCTCCTGTTACTTTCCGGCGACGGCAGCCGGACCAGTAAACCCTCGTACTCCCCACCGCGTGGGCAACCATTGCCGAGTCTTCCTCGGCACCGTGTCGTTCCCTTCCTAGGCCTCACCATCATCCACCGCCATGGTGCTCCCGGCACGGCCTGGTCAACATGGTCAACGAACGACATCCATCGGCCGTGGACTGTACGTGGAGAGGCTGACAGCTAGGTCCATGGCCGCACACAAGGAAATGCCTCCTTATTATGCGCAAAATAATGATTCCTCCACCTGACAGCTGGGACCCACCGGAAGGGCCTCTGTATTTCGCGAAAAAAATGTTCCCCCCGCTGACATGTCGGACCCACCAGCTATATCTTCGCACGCAAGGAAGTGCCTCCTTATTAGGCACAAAAAAATGAATACCCCCCTGCTAGCTGGGACGCACCATAGTGGGAGGATGACTTGTGGGCCAACTAAGTTGACGGGGACGGAGGGCTTTGTCAACTTAATCAATATGAACGATTCTAGCTCCAGTGACCGTACGATGTCCATCCAACGGCCGTACTGCTTCTTCAACCTCTGGTCTTCTTGCTCCAGCCACCCAAAGCAGCACCGGTCATGCCGCACGCTCCTGCCTCCCATGGTCGGCTGTGCTGCCATGGAGGCCTCACCGCCCCCTACTATTCCCACCGCTGGCCAGGCCCTGCGGCGACGGCAGCCTCACACCGCAGCCGAACCAGTGAACCCTCGTACTCCTCTCCGCGCGGGCTTCCACTATCGCGTCTTCCCCGGCTCTGCGTCGTCCCCTTCCTAGGCCTCCTCGTCGTCCACCGCTGTGGTTCTCTCGGTGCAGCGTGGTCAACGTGGTCAAGGAACGACTTCCATCGGACGTGGACTGTACGTGGAGAGGCTGGCAGCTGGGTCCATGGCCGCAGCAAGGAAATGCCTCCTTATTACGCGGAAAATAATGATTCCTCCACCTAACAGCTGGGACCCACCAGATGGGCCACTGTATTTCACAAAAAAAACGTTTCCCCTAACTGCTGGGACCCACCAGCTACATCTTCGCACGCAAGGAAGTGCGTCCGGGCAAAAGATAAATGATTCGCCCCCTGACTGCTGGGACCCACCAGCTACATCTTCGCACGCAAGGAAGTGTGTCCGGGCAAAAAAACGATTCGCCCCCCTGACTGCTGGGACCCACTAGCTACATCTTCGCATGCAAGGAAGTGCGTCCGGGCAAAAAAAAGATTCGGCCCCCTAACTGCTGGGACCCACCAGCTACATCTTCGCACGCAAGGAAGTGCGTCTGGGCAAAAAAACTATTCGCCCCCCTGACTGCTGGGACCCACGACCTACATCTTCGCACGCAAGGAAGTGCGTCCGGGCAAAAAAGATTCGCCCCCCTGACTGCTAGGACCCACCAGCTACATTTTCGCACGCAAGGAAGTGCCTGACAGTCGGGACCCACCTGGTCGAAGCGTACGTAGCGTTGTCATTCTGGTCGCGAACGTGTACGTACATACTGGTGGATGTAGAGGCGCACGCGTGTCGTAGTAGAGGCACGTACGTGTCGTAGTAGAGGCGCACACGTAGCATGTACAGGTATGTGCAGCGGCCAGTGTGCAAGAAAGAAAATGCGGCCACGTATGTGTACATACGGGCGGGGTCTCGAACGCCTACTCGTGCATACGTACGGCCAGGGCTCGTGTACATGGCTGGGTCGGAACGGAGAAAAAGCATCATCATCGTGTTCATGGGGAGCCAACCGGCTGGGTCAGAACGAAATGCGTCGTCGTGTTCACCGGGAGGGCTTGGACGGAACAAGCGATGGAAACGAGGCCTGGCGTACCACAGAACGGAGGAAACGGCCTTGTGTTCGACCGGCCACGTTCGAAACGGGATCCTGTTTATCGGGAGGGGTCTGGCGTACCGCAAAACGGAGGAAACGGACCTCCTACGGTCGAAATAGCGTCCTGTTGATCGGGAGGGGTGTGGCGTACCGTAAAACGGACGAAACGGACTTGTGTTGGAGCGCTACGGTCAAAACGGGGGTCCTGTTCATCGGGAGGGGTGTGGCATACCGCAAAACGGGACTCCACAAGATACTGTTCATCTCCACCGTCGACCTCCTCCAGCCTCCATGGGCTACCGTCGACCTCCTCCAGCCTCCACGGGCTCCTGTTCATCCAGCCTCCACCGCGCGCTACTCCACCGGCTACTGTTCAACCAACCCTCCACGGGCACCCCTCCACCGTCTACTGTTCATCCAGCCCTCCATGGGGTCGTCCTGTTCATCCAGAGGCAACGCCACGGGGTCCTGCATGCACCCCCACCGCTCACTGTTCATCCAACCCCCCTGCAACGCTCATTGTTCATTCAATCGATCGGCTTCAGTTAGCAGCAGTAGCGAAGGAATCGCTCGATCGGGTTCAGTTAACAGCCATTGATCGATCGCTCGGGTTCAGTAACGCATAGCCTGCAGTGCAATCACTCGGGTTTAGTTAGAGCCCAACGCCTCGCTTGGGTTCAGTTAGAGACAACGCCTCGCACACATGCACATACGTGTACGAGAGAAACGCACATCGCTCGGCCCTCGACCTCCCACCGTAACCGGGAACTCCCCGAAATTTTCCTCGCCCTCGCTTCTACCATGATTTTTTCCGTGATGGACAGCCCAAAGAATGTCATGCAGCTGCGTCTCCAGCCCGCCCAGGACGAAAAGCCCATGTTCTGTCATGATATTTTGCCATAGAAATAGGAGCCCACCACATCTATGATGATACCGGGTTTTGTCACAATTATCGTCATAGAAGTGTCATATGTATGACAGAAAAAAAATTAGTTCGGCCCAAAATGTCACGGATGTGTCTTTTTTTTGTAGCGGTTTGGGCGGCCGGCTTACGCCAAGTTTATGGCACGGCCATGTTATGTTTATTTGCATCTTAAGATGCCAGGTCACAAGGGCACCATCATGGTGCATGGCAATAGAAGAATCGCTCTGGGTTGTGAAGAGGCTGATGCTGCTTATGCTGAGTTGGCTTGTGCCTCTAAAGAATTGAAGTTTTATAAAGACAATGTTGACCCGACGGATATGACATCTTTGAAGAAACCAACCACAGAGAACGAGCCTTTAATGAAGTTTAAGTTGGCAGATGACACTACAATGGTTGATTTTGTTCCTGGCGATTCATCAAAGCAGTTCAACATCAGTGCTAATATGGATCCGAAATAGTAAAGCGCGCTCATCGAGTTCATCCATGAGAACCGGGACATCTTTGCATGGAAGCTTCTGACATGCCAGGTGTACCGAGGGAACTCGCCGAGCAAACTCTTAATGTGGATCCCATGTTTAAACCGGTCAAACAGTTTCTTCGTCGGTTTAATGAGGAGAGGCGCAAGGCAATTGGTGAAGAGGTGGCCCGGCTCTTGGCGGTAGGGTTCAGCATTGAGGTTTTTCACCCTGAGTGGTTGGCTAACCCGGTGCTAGTACTTAAGAAAAATGGCACTTGGCATATGTGTGTGGATTATACAGACCTTAACAAGGCATGTCCGGCTGATCCTTTTGCTCTCCTGCGTATTGATCGGATTATTGATGCTACGGTGGGTTGTGAGCATTTGAGTTTTTTGGATGCTTACTATGGTTATCATTAGATCAAAATGGCAGTTAAGGACCAGGAGAAGACAGCTTTCATCACTCCCTTTGGAGCCTTCTGCTATGTGTCTATGCCTTTTGGGCTCAAGAGTGCCCAGGCGACTTACCAACAGTGTGCTCAGAATTGCCTCCATGGCCAGATTGGGAGCAATGTTCATGCTTATGTAGATGATACTGTGGTGAAATTCAGGAAGAAGGAGACATTGATTGAGGATCTGAAAGAGACCTTTGACAATCTCCGGGTCTACAAGATGATGCTTAACCTGGCCAAGTGTGTTTTTGGCGTGCCAGCAGGCAAGTTATTGGGTTTCTTGGTGTCTGAGAGAGGCATTGAAGCTAACCCGGAGAAGATCAAGGCCATCACTTCCTTGACTAAACCGGCGTGTATCAATGACGCTCAGCGTTTGGCGGGTCGTATCGCGGCTTTGAGTAGGTTTATAAGTCACCTGGGAGAGAAGGCTATTCCTTTGTATCAGATGATGAAAAAGACAGATGACTTTGTCTAGAGCGGTGCCGCTAATGAGGCATTTGAGGCACTTAAGAAGCAACTAGGTGAGCCGCCGGTTCTTGCAGCTCCCGTTGAGAAGGAGCCCTTGCTGTTATATGTGGCTGCAAACAACAGGGCTGTCAGTGTGGCAGTTGTGGTTGAAAGGAAGGAGTCAGGCAAGGAATATCCGGTTCAAAGGCTGGTTTATTATGTTAGTGAGGTGATCACTGAGTCTAAGCAGAGATACACACATTGGTATAAGTTGGTTTACGGCGTGTTCATGGCTAGTCGTAAATTGAAACAATATTTCCTTTGTCATCCCATCATTGTGGTTAGCTCTGCTCCTTTGGGGGGTATTATTCAAAATAGATAAGCCACGGGTCGGGTAGCTAAGTGGGCCATTGAGCTTGGACCCCATGGTTTAAAGTATGTGCCTCGGACGGCTATTAAATCGCAAGCACCTGTGGATTTCATCAATGATTGGACAGAGTTGCAGATGCATGAGGATAAGCCGGATAATACATATTGGACTATTCATTTTGATGGATCCAGGCAGTTGGAAGGCTCGGGGGCTGGAGTTATATTGACTTCCCCATGAGGTGATAAATTTTGTTATGTTTTAAGGTTGATGTTCCCTTGTACTAACAATGCAGCTGAGTATGAAGCCTTACTCCATGGTCTTCAGATGGCTAAAGAGATGAATCTAAGTTGGGTAAGATGTTTTGGCGACTCAGATTTGGTGGCTCAGTAAGTGTCAGGGACTTGGGATTCAAAGGATCCACTCATTGCGGGTTATCATCGAGAGGTTGATACTATTGCTGGTCACTTCAAGGGTTATCAAGTGGAACATGTTGATTGCAGGAAAAATGAAGCTGCTGATGCATTAAGCCGGCTGGGGTCTCAGCGTAGGCTGGTTCCTCCTAATGTTTTCCTTGATATTTTGCATAACCCATTAGTAAAGTTGCCTACGGAGGGGGACTTGGCAGTTCCTGACCCGGAGGCACAATTGGTGGCGGCTCTTCATGTTATCCCTGATTGGACTGTTCCATATTTGGCTTATATGACTGATAATGGTACTAATCTGTCTAAAGGAGCAATGAAAAAACTCTATCAACAAGAGCATATCCGGCTTCATGTGTCATCAGTGGCTCACCCCCAGTCTAATGGCCAAGTTGAATGAGCTAATCAAGAAATCTTGAGAGGTATCAAGCCTCGGCTTATGGTTCCTTTGCAAAGGACACCGGGTTGTTGGGTGGAGGTGTTTCCCTCGGTGCTTTGGAGCATTAATACCACCCCCAACAGATCCATGGGTTACACGCCTTTCTTCATGGTTTACGGAGCTGAGGCGGTTCTCCCTAGTGACATACGTCACGATTCGCCTCGTGTGGCGCCTTATGTTGAAGCTAATAATGAGAAAGAACGTTAGGATGCTGTTGACCTGTTAGATGAGGAGCGTGACCTTGCGGCGGCTCGTTCAGCGATTTACTAGCAAGATCTGCGACGTTATCACAGCCGCTGGGTTAAAACCAGGACCGTTCAAGAAGGCGATTTGGTGCTCCGGCTCATCCAGGATCAAACTGACATGCACAAGTTATCCCCACCTTGGGAAGGGCCCTTTGTGGTAAGCAAAAATCTGAACAACGGGTCATACTACCTTATCAATGTTTGAGACCACAAGGACTCACGCAGTCGGGGGAGGAGACCTGCCGGCCGTGGAATGTTGCTCATCTTCGGCCTTATTACACCTAAGCCACCGGCTCTCGTAATGTACATATTTTGTCAATGTATATATTATGATGAATATAATAAAGCCGGCATCCCTGATACTTCAGGGCCTCTGTCGTTTCATTTCTGGGAGTATGTGTCTTTGTTGTCACATCATACAATCACTTGGGGGCTTCCTGCTCATTGGCTATAGCTATGACTACCCTCTTGATCCAGCTTGTACGCCATGATTAAAATATACTTGGGGGCTTCCTACTCATTGAGCATAGCTATGAATACCCTATTAATCCTGCTTATATGCCTGGAATGAACTATTACTTGGGGGATTTTTGTTCATGAACAGAGCTTTGATGACCCTTGTAATCGGCTTGGATGCCGGTGTATTCACCAAAAAATCTAGGTTATCCTGCCTTTGTAAGCGTGCCACTCCACCCAGGTAATCCTGGAATGACTCGTCATACTCTTGACAGTCAATCTTATAATGACCCTGAACTTGTGAACGTTAAAACGGGGATTGGTCATGTGAGATCTGGCTTACAAGGTTTGAATGAAGGTTTAACTCAGCGGTTGTGCGACCCATGAAAGCACTTGACTTTAGGCTTGGCGGCCTATGAAAGCCTTGTTTTCTGATTTATTTTTTATTTGAACATTTTTGAGTTTTGTCTCTTGTGACATGTCAATACATGGTTGAAAAACCAATGAGGGCCATGTTGCCTTATGGTTCATGTATGACTTTATCCAGAGTGTTATTAACCCGGCCTAGTTGTGGACTTTAAGTCGCCAAGGTGTAATGATTATATGCTTAGAGCGTTGTGCTCAAAGTTTTGGAGTATTGCCCCTTGCTGCATGCGGCGTTTTAAGCCGGCAGTATGAATACATTGAACAGGGCGTTGTGCTTCTGTCTTTGAGCTATTACCTTTACTACACGACATATGATAAGTCGGTAGTATGAACAAATATCACAGGTATGATATTTATTTTGTTATATGAGGTTTGACAAACCAGCCCTGATTATGGACTATTTAGTCCTTGGTGGTTTTTATATGGGGTATCGTGACCCGCCCTGGGGTAAACCGCCAGGGCACTTGTTATCGTTTATATGCAGGGAACAATGATAAATCTGATCTATATAATGGATAATACTATAAAGCATAAGTGGCAGATCTTCCAATGACGGATCAGCAGTGTTATGCAAACAAAATGTGCATGATGGCACGGCAGATCAGTATTTAACTAGCCTATTACATGGCTCCATGAGCCCAAATGGAGTGTTTTTCAAGTAATTCCTGATGATGCAAGTAAAGAACTGTCCAGCGGCTCAGTTCTACTGGTCTCGGCAGCTTGAAGCTTCCGGGTCATCCCTCGCTGGTTCGTTTTCTCCCTCCACCGTCTGGAAGTCAGGCGATTACCAATTGATACCAGTCAAGGCTTGAAATTCAGTGTCGTCATCAATAAGCTCAGACGGATCAATTTTTGGGGCAAAAGTGTGCTTACGTATTGGAGGGATAAGATCTCCAATCTTGTAAGCCGGTGTGGGCATTTTCAGGTTATCCGCGGTGTAAGCCGCGTGATACTTAGATAGATCTGTTTCTTCAACAAGCAGGCTCACTAAAGGACGCATCTCCTTCACACAGGCAGCAAAATCTTTCTTGTCAAAAGGAGACCCGTCCTCTTTTAAACTGGGGCAGCCAATAGCTAGCTCGGCCGGGTCTAATTCTGAGTGCCATGCCTTCGCCCGGCTTAAAGCCGTAATGGCACCGGCTCTAGCAGCTGACCGCTTGTTTTCTTCAATTCTGACTGGCAAGACAGAAAGGCTGCTTAACACATTGCTGAGAAGAGATGGTGTTTGTTTGCTTGGGGAGATGGCGGCTATTGTGCGTTGAGCTCTGGTGTATAGTTGTTCTACTAATGTATAAACCGCCTTGAGCTTAGTCAGCATGTCTTTCCCAAGATTGCTGTTTCTGGGACCTGCATGGCATATTATGATTAAGTCACTTGGCGGTCTATAACATGGCGAGCGGAAACTCGTCATGATATAAAAGGATCTTACCAAATATAGCAAAGGTCATTTGATTGATATGATGTTGCAAGCCGGTAAGTTCGGTGGTGACCTCCAATGATGCCTCAGCTTTTTCAGCCCTTTGGGTCAGGGCAGTATTCTCTTCAGCCCAGGCGGCTTTCTCAGTATTAAACTCAGTTTTGAGTTTTTCATTTTCATCCAAGCTAAACTTGAACTTGGAGTCAGCCTTCTGGGTTTCAGCTTCTTGTGCTTCAAGCCGGGTTTTCAAGTCAGTCGCCTGAGATTGAAATTGACTGGATGCTTCCTGAAAGGAAAGATAAAAACAAATATGCACAGCTATGAAACAGTATTGATAAAGTCCCAAGCCCTTTGCAAGCAATAGCACTTGGCACTTGGGGGCTAATGGGTGCAGAAAGTTTCTTTATGGAGTTGTATATATTGATAAGTCCCAAGCCCTTTGCAGGTAACGGCACTTGGCACTTGGGGGCTAATGGCTGCAAAGTTTATTTTATGGTGCAATTGCAAATGACCTCGGGTCATCGTTTATCAAAGTTTACCCGGTTTACAAGGGTGAATATATGAGATTTTTATCAAGTGATAAGTCCCAGTTTATTCTAATAGATTCAACCGACCCTTAGGGACTACAGCTACAATGTTGATCACTATTAACTGAAGACTCGGCTCAACTTAATAGTTTAAGCCGGCCCTTGGGGGCTATAGTTTTTGACTCAGAGACATAGCTAAAAGGCTATCTAACAAGTCTACAGTATATTTTATTCTATCATATTCAGAAGACTTGGGGGCTAAAGGAATATATCTCATATGAGAGCAAGAATCAATACATCATGTTTCTAATGCATGTGCTTGACCATGTCAATCTCCAAATCACGGCTGATGTGTCCTTGATTAAGATATCCAGAGAGGATTTCACTAATACGCAAATGAGAATAATGGGCCATGTCAAATTTGACTTTGCGCCTCTCGATTAGTTCTTCCTTGGCAGAGTGTTTAGCCAGAGCAACAGGGTTCCCCGGTTCTTGAAAACCAGTGCCGGTGATTACAACTTCCTCAGTGTTTGGTTTTGAAGGCTTAGTTGGGCTTGGCGGTTCAGCAACCAAGGGATCAGCAACTATATGATCAGCTGAGGTACCACGATTTTCTGGTGGCGGATCATCAGCAGTTTCATCCGGCTGTTGCACGGAGGCCTCAGATATTGGTGCTTGTTTTTCCGGCTCATGAATCTTGGGGTCTTCTGTGGGCTTGTTCGTTTTGGCCTCTTTGTTAGGCTTTGCTTTCCCACTGCAAGATGATTCGGAAAGTCAGTATGAATTTAGAGATGTTGAAACACGCAGATTAAGTTGGTACCCAGGAGCAGTCTTGAAAGGCGGAACAGTCTGAGATGAATCGTTGGATGAAGAGTGAGAGGTCCCGTGGTAATTTGAGTCAGAAGTATGAAGAGCTTAATGAATAGACCTGTTTTAGAATAAATGGAGTTGGAATTTTTTTAAGTACCTCATTTCGGCGTTTGCGTGGGGCTGGCGTGTTCGATAAACTGGAGGAAAGTTCTCGCCTCCACTTGTCCGGGTTCTGCGCCGGTTCTCATGCTGTTGTTGCTTCAAAATAAAGTTAGGATCCATGTGAGCTAAAGAGTGAGAAAACCTTACTTTCCGGATCACGCATTGAATTTTTTGTCTTGGCAAGGGCTCTGAGTCGGAGGAAATAATGGTTACCTCGTCATCAACCGCCTGGCTACTCTCCGCGTCGTCCTGATAGCAATCAGTTTCAATAAGATGGATGAAAAAGGAGCCAAGGGAACCAAGGACTACCTTTGACTCTTCATCTTCATCCACATTAAACGTGTCAGAAGTAGTGGATTTCTTTTTGTTCTTCTTCATGGCTTTGGTCTTAGCCCTAGCCTTCTTGGCGGCTTTTTCATCATATCTCTTATCCCAAAAAGCGGATCCAGCCTGAGAAATTTTAAAATAAAGGTTAGGGATTTCCATATTCTACGAACAATGAAGTAAAGTATAAAAACCGGACATACATACCTCCGGTGCTGGGTTAAGTTTGTAGAAGGGATTCAGACCCACTCTGTTGCAGCTTTCCAAGCTTTCATTGAGAAGAGTCTTGGTCATTTCATTGATGGCTTTATTAGTCAAACGCGTTGAACTGTAACGCGGTGGATCTTTGGTGTTGCCAGTATATGTACACATTAAACTGGGCCGGCGGCTTAAAGGAATGATCCTCCAAGCTACCCAGCATCGAACCAGATCAATCCCGGTTAATCCGTTGCCCAATAATGCCCTAACCTTTGACAAGGTAGGTGCAAGTTTGGCCCGTTCAGCAGTGGTAAGCCGGCCGGGAAGAGGATGCTTCGGGTTGAGCCATTGATCACGATAGCCTGGTAAGGGATTTTCATCAGTAGGAGAAGTATCTTTGCACTAGAACCAGGTTTGATTCCAATCTTTGGGATTGCTTGGAAGCTAAGCATAAGGGAAAATGGTGTCTCTGCGTCGCTGAATTGAGATCCCTCCAAGTTCTTGGCTGGGACCGTCAGTAAATTCATTCTGGTAGTTCAGTTAAAAAAAACTCTCTGAAGAGGTCAACACTAGGTTCTTCTTGAAGGTATACTTCATAGAGGACTTGGAAATTGCAAATATTGGAAATGGAATTGGGCCCGATATCTTGAGGATGAAGTTGCATAAAATACAGAACATCACAGAAGAATTTTGATCCGGGCGGTGAGAAGCCCCGGTTCATGTGATCAGTGAAAACGATAACTTCATCGTCTTGCGGCTGAGGTTTGGCTTCATCCGGTTTAGGAGCATGCCAGTGAATGATGTCTTTGTCCAGTAAGAAACCAATCTTGACAAAGTCTTCGAGCATTGCCTCAGTAACAATGGATGGGACCCAGTCGCATGACGTAACGGTCTTGGTCATGATTGGGTGCACGGCCTACACAAGGTGATTCAAGATGTTATTAAACCAGTAGATATCTGGCGAGTTACAAATTATTGTTTAAACCGCTATACAAGGATAAAAGCTATAGAGATCCAGTTCAGAATATGCGGATTGTTAAGCCGAAGGATTGAATTATGAGGATCAACAAGCCATCTTGGTTAAACCGAAAGGATATGGCCGGATTATTGACTTAAGTGGATGATGGCAGCTTAAACGGGGACTAATGTTATATGATGGGTCACGGTTTATGTCATAAGCCGCCATGGCAGTTTTGCTGCTTGGAATCTATCAAGTAAACTTTTTTCGTTAAGTGGTGGACAAACAGATTTCACAAGCTAAAGCTATTATTTCGGATCTATCGCAGTTCAAAAAAGACAGTGAAATTAAAACCTAAGGTGGCGGCAGTGAAAAGCTGTGATACTCGGATGTGATTTTCTATAGAGAGATGTTCTAGTAATGAAAATGATGGTAAAACTACTTCCGCACAAGATTTATGGCACCTTCAGATCAAAAGCTATCAGAGTTCAAGAAAGTGAAAAAGAAAGGCAAGAACGCCAACGAACGGCCCAAACCCTAATACAGATCTGAGATGAAAGGGGGAGGTGCACTTACAAGTAATGAGGAGGAGCGGTGGTGCGCTGGAGTTCTCTGATCCAATCAGGTCGATGCAGCAGCCTAGATTGACGCAGTGGTTGGAGGTCACGGCAGAGGAATTCGAGCGCTTGTGCAGCTATGCGAAGGAGGAAGACAAAGAAGGAAGCAAGGGGGAAATGAGAAAGACCCCTATCCTTATTTATAAGAGGGTGAATACAAGGCATGCATGGGAATCAAGGAGGCTGAAATCATCATATGGCTATATGAACGCCTCGATTTTCGGGATGTTTATTAAGATAAGGATCAGTTAAGATATTTCTAAGCCTCGTACAGAGTCATGGCGGTTTAAGAATATTTTGAGAGCTGACGTCATGGCGGGTTACAACAAGTGATGCAGATTCTGTTGGGGAACATAGTAATTTCCAAAAAATTCCTACGCACACGCAAGATCATGGTGATGCATAGCAACGAGAGGGAGAGCGTATATTCATACCCTTGAAGATCGCTAAGCGGAAGCGTTTATCAACGCGGTTGATGTAGTCGTACACCTTCACGATCCTCCCTGATAAAGTACCGAACGTACGGCACCTCCGCGCTCAGCACACGTTCAGCTCGATGACGTCCTCACCTTCTTGATCGAGCAAGACGGACGAAGTAGTAGATGAGTTCTGGCAGCACGACAGCGTGATGACGGTGTTGGTGAAGAACAATCTCCGCAGGGCTTCGCCTAAGCACTACGGAAACTATGACGGAGGATAAACTAGAGGGGACGGGGTTGCCGGCACACGGCTTGGTGTTTCTTGATGTGTCTTTGGTGCTAGCCCTACCCCTCTATTTATATGTTGAGCCCTGGGGTCGAAACTTGGAGTAAAAGCCTCCTCAAAGTCGGTTTTGCCCGAAAGGCAAGAGTCCTACACGGACTCCAGGGCTAGATGCCAGGGTTCCCGGCGTCTACCGCCTAGACGCCAGGGTTCCTGGCGTCTAGCCTCTGGTCTCCGCAAAACTTCCTTTTGCACTTTCCAAAATCCTCGTGGGCTTTCCCTTTTGGCCCAAATAACGTGTTCTCATACCCAAACATTTCGGGAAACATCTGGAACCCCTTCCGGTGAATTCCGGAACCCTTCCGGAGATCAAACACTATTATCCCATATATGAAACTTTATCTCCGGACCATTCCGGAGTTCCTTGTCATGTCCGTGATCTCATCTAGGACTCCGAACAACATTCAGTCACCAACATACATAACTCATATAATACTATATCATCAACGAACGTTAAGCGTGCGGACCCTACGGGTTCGAGAACTATGTAGACATGACCGAGACACTTCTCTGGTCAATAACCAATAGCGGAACCTGGATGCCCATATTGGCTCCTACATATTCTACGAAGATCTTTATCGGTCGAACCGCATAACAACATACATTGTTCCCTTTGTCATCGGTATGTTACTTGCCCGAGATTCGATCGTAGGTATCATCATGCCTAGTTCAATCTCGTTACTGGCAAGTCTCTTTACTCGTTCCGTAATACTTCATCCCGCAACTAACTTATTAGTCACAATGCTTGCAAGGCTTATAGTGATGAGTATTACCGAGAGGGCCCAGAGATACCTCTCCCACAATCGGAGTGACAAATCCTATTCTCGAAATACGCCAACTCAATAGGTACCATTGGAGACACCTGTAGAGCTCCTTTATAATCACCCAGTTACGTTGTGACGTTTGGTAGCACACAAAGTGTTCCTCCGGTAAACGGGAGTTGCATAATCTCATAGTCATAGGAACATGTATAAGTCATGAAGAAAGCAATAGCAACATACTAAACGATCAAGTGCTAAGCTAACGGAATGGGTCAAGTCAACCACATCATTCTCCTAATGATGTGATCCCGTTAATCAAATGACAACTCATGTTTATGGCTAGGAAACTTAACCATCTTTGATTCAACGAGCTAGTCAAGTAGAGGCACACTCGTGACATTATGTTTGTCTATGTATTCACACATGTACTAAGTTTTTGGTTAATACAACTCTAGCATGAATAATAAACATTTATCATGATATAAGGAAATATAAATAACAATTTTCTTATTGCCTCTAGGGCATATTTCCTTCAGATTCTTACCAGTCAGGTTTTGAAGATTGATATGAACAAGTTCAAATCAACCTGGGGCCTAATGTTGGGGATATAACTACTGGGTATGAACCACCCAGGAGGGGCCGGGTTATACCACTAGTGACTTATCAATGAAGATGGCGGGTCATAGCAAGCCTGTTGATGGCCCAAGATCCAGAGGCGATGATGGGCCCAAGAGGATGAACCGCCATATGAATAACTTGTATTGCAAGGCAGGTTTAGTTAGTCATCGAGCCGGACATGTTGTCTATGAGCCGGCCAGGACTCTGTAAGCCGCCGGGCGTCAACCTGTGTATATAAATGGACGACCCGGTGGTGAGTTAGGGCAGGAAAGAAAAGATCGAGAACTAGGTCAAGCATATTCGCTCCCTGGTAATTGAAGCCCAAGCAATACCACCCTACACTGGATTAGGATTTTACCTCCCCCGTGAGGGGCCGAACCAGTATAAACTCTCTGTGTCCCTTGTCCCGTTTAACCCCTTCAAGCTAACTACATTGCTATGGCTCCACACCTAAGTCCTTACGCTAGGACATCTGACGTGACAATTCCACGACAGTTCCCTTCTTTCCTTCTCCTTTGGTTCGGCCCATATGGGGGGAGCATCAGCCCCTGGTGGCTGGTGTGTTTCCCCTCTTGGCCAATTAGGCCCATATCTTTTGTCGGGGTGCGTGGAACCCCTTCCGGTGACCCGATATGTAGCCATTACCCTCCGGAACACTTTCGGTGTCCAAATACTATCGTCCTATATATCAATCTTTACCTCTCGACCATTTCGATCTCCTCGTCATGTCTTTGATCTCTTCTGGGACTCCCAACAACATTTGGTCACCAAATCACATAACTCATATAATACAATATTGTCATCGAACGTTCAGTGTGCGGACCCTATGGGTTCGAGAACTATGTACACATGACAGAGACACCTCTCCAGTCAACAACAAATAGCGGAATCTAGATGCCCATATTGGCTCCTACTTATTCTACGAAGATCTTTATCAGTCGAACAGTTATGACAACATACGTAATTCCCTTTGTCCATCGGTATGTTACTTGCCCGGGATTCGATCATCGGTATCTTCCTACCTAGTTTAATCTCATTACCGGCAAGTATTTTTACTCGTTCCGTAATACATTACCTCATGACTAACTCCTTAGTCGTTTGCTTGCAAGCTTATAATGTGTACTACCGAGAGGGCCCAGAGATACCTCTCCGATACTCAGAGTGACAAATCCTAATCTCGATTTATGCCAACTCAACAAACACCTTCGGAGATACCTGTAGAGCCTCTTTATAATCACCCAGTTATGTTGTGACGTTTGATAGCACACAAGGCATTCCTCCGTTATCCGGGAGTTGCATAATCTCATAGTCGAAGGAATATGTATTTGACAAGAAGAAATCAATAGCAATAAAACTGAATGATCATTATGCTAAGCTAACGGATGGGTCTTGTCCATCACATCATTCTCCTAATGATGTGATCCCGTTATCAAATGACAAATCATGTCCATGGTTAGGAAACCTTAACCATCTTTGATCAACCAGCTAGTCTAGTAGAGGCTCACTATGGACACGGTGTTTGTTTATGTATTCACACATGCATTAAGGTTTCCGATCAATATAATTCTAGCATTAATATTAAACCTTTATCATGAATAAGGAAATATAAAATAACAACTTTATTATTGCCTCTAGGGCACATTTCCTTGACTTATTGCATTACTATATTTCTCCATGAACTTAATAAACTAGATGCATGCTGGATAGCGGTTGATGTGTGGAGTAATAATAGTAGATGCAGGCAGGAGTCGGTCTACTAATCTTGGATGTGATGCCTATATTCATGATCATTGTCTTGCATATCGTCATAATTATTTGTCCTTCTATCAATTGCCCAATAGTAATTTGTTTACCCACCGTGTGCTATTTTCTCGAGAGAAGCCACTAGTGAAATCTACGGCCCCTGGGTCTATCTTTTATTATATTTGCTTTCCGATCTATCTTTTGTCGTATTTGTTTTCAGATCTATTATTCCAAAAAAACAAAAATACCTTGGTGCACTTTTTCTTTACTTATTATATTTTGTGTTTTATTTAGATCTATATATCCAAACTCATACAAATTTATCTATCTTTTTACCGAGGAGGGGTTGACAACCCCTCTTACGTGTCGGGTTGCAAGTATTTGTTCTTTGTGTGCAGGTATCGTTTACATAGTGTTGCTTGGTTCTCCTAATGCATTGTTATCTTGGTTTCACGACTGAGGGAAATACCTACTGATGAAGTCATGTACCTAGGGTAGGGTCATGGACCTGTCCAAAGTACCCTCCCCAAGGACATCTTCAGAAGAAGCTGCCTTCCAGTCGACCAAGAGGGATTCCACTCGACAGACTCGAAGACACTTGACCATGAAGACTCACTCGTCCACCAGGAGATCAAGAGCCACTCTGTATCCAAACGGTCTGTAATTAAGTAGTCTTTATGGCCATGATGACACTTTATGTAGGGCGTTACCAGTAACGCCAATCCTTTATGTACTTTAAACCCTGCATAACTGATGGCCGGAGGGGTCTGGCAGACACTATATAAGCCACCCCCCTCCTTAGTGTAAAGGGTTCGCACCCCTGTAACTCATACGCATATAATCCAGTCGACCGCCTCCGGGCACCGAGACGTAGGGTTGTTACTTCCTCCGAGAAGGGCCTGAACTCGTAAACTCCTCACGTATACAACTACTCCATAGCTAGGATCTTGCCTCTCCATACCTACCCCCCATTCTACTGTCAGTCTTAGTACCACGACAGTTGGCGCCCACCGTGGGGCTGGTGTCTTAGCAATTTTTTGGAGAAGTTGCAATTGTTCCGATTGCCTTCATCATGCTTTCTGGCGGAGTTCTGGTCGAGGGACGCGAGATCCGTCTCGGTGCGCTCACTTTCATCCCCGACGAATCCGCTTGGCTCCAGGAGGCTCCACTCGACATCGACGCACTCCCCATCCACGGTGCGATGCATTTTCGGGCGTGTGTCCGCGGCGTCCTGCTGCGGCAACCGTCGACTCCGTATCGGTCGACTCCCATGTCGTCCTCCCTCCCTGTCTCCCGCTAGCGCAAGCGGTCTGGTCGGTCGAGACTTCAGCGGTGGGTGAGGCACGTAGTGGCTCACCAGTCGGCCACCACCCAAGTCGCGGCAATCGAGCCCGATGAATCTCTCTACAGCCTGTTCGATCTGTCGACTAGCTCCGTAGATACTGCATCCGAGTGCGACAGCAGTGATCCAGCGGCGGAGGTCCTGATGGTCAATGGGCCTCGTAGCCCTCCCGGCTTCCCCCGCACCAACGGGATGGACGGTGGAGGCGATCCCGCTCAGGCCCACGAGGAATATCAGCCCGAGCCGCTCACTTCTCTGCAAAGGGAAGATCTTCGCCGCCGGAACATGGATGCCCTGCATACTGCCATCGCAGGAGAAACTCCCAAGGCTCGTGCCTTGGAGGAGGCGCGTTTGGCCAACTTGGCTGAACGCACTCGACTGGAGAACCTCCAGCGAGCACTCGACGAACGTGCGTGGCAACGAGTACGCGACTCCAGTCGACGTCAACTCTTTCCGCAACCAACTCAGGTATATCGAACCCCAATTCAGAATCTAGCAGCTGCAGCCCATATATCAGAGTCAATTCAGCCCTCTCAGTCGGAGGCTGGCAGAGGCTTGATGCAGATCAGGGATTTGCTCCGAGCAGCAGGAGATCAGAATTCAGCTGTGTCACAGTCACGCAACAGGATTCACAGTCGATCCGTCACTGCGAATACAGTTCAGTCGGCTCATAGCCCCAGATCGCCTCTGCGGTGCGAGGGACGTGAAGGTCGACATGACCAGTATGATGACCGATTCGATCATGATGATCGGCGTCGAGTGCCCACTCCTCCCCCAAGGGGTGGGTCTTACGCCCGTCGGCAGCAAGATGACAGGCGCCAGCTCAGTGTTGGGCGAAGAGCTCCGGTCGACCCCAGGGAACCAGGCTTTGACGCAAGATCCATCATCGTGCAAGGTTTGGTCGATCGGAACAGAGCTCATCGAGGTGGCCATGACAGAGATGCGCCCACTAGCAGTCGAGTCCATGTTTCAGGTCCGGAATGTTTTAGCAGAGCCATCAGAGCCGCAGTGATACCCCCCAACTTTAGGTTGGCGACTGGGGTAAGTAAGTTCACCGGTGAGTCCAAGCCTGAAACCTGGCTTGAAGACTACCGAGTGGCGGTACAGATTGGCGGCGGTAATGATGAGGTGGCCATTAAGCACTTACCACTCATGTTGGAGGGTTCGGCCAGGGCGTGGTTGAATCAGTTAGCTCCTAGCAGCATTTACACTTGGGAAGATCTTTCCCGAGTGTTTGTCAGGACATTCGAGGGAACTTGCAAGCGACCAGCCGGATTGACAGAGCTACAAGTCTGCGTGCAAAAGTCGAATGAAATCCTGAGAGATTACATACAGAGATGGATCACTTTGCATCATACGGTGGAGAACGTGTCTGATCATCAGGCAGTCTGTGCCTTCAAGGATGGCGTTAAGAATAGAGAGTTAAGTTTGAAGTTTGGTCGGACCGGAGATATGACCCTGAGTCGAATGATGGAGATTGCCACCAAGTACGCCAATGGTGAAGAAGAGGATCGACTCCGGAGTGGCAAGTACAAGTTGAGTCAGTCGAAAAAGGAAACTCCAGTCGGAAGCAGAAGCGGAAAGCCGAGCCAGCTGCTCCTGGAGAGGCTCTGGCCGTGTCTCAGGGCAAATTCAAAGGGAAGCCCAAAGGATCCTAGAACCCCAAGAAGGTGAAAGATAAGGAAGGAAATGACGTGATGGATCTGCCGTGTCACATCCACACGAAGAAAGACGAAGAGGGTAACTTCATCTACCCGAAACATACCACTCGCCAGTGCCGGCTCTTAATCCAGCAGTTTCAAGGAAAACAACCCAAGGACAAGGAAAAGGAGTCGGACAAGGCTGAGCAATTTCAGTGATGGAGGATACCCCCATGTCAATTCCACCCTGATGATTTTTACTGATGTGGAGAGCAAAAGTCGATTAAAAGTTATCAACCGTGAGGTAAATATGGTTGCTCCGGCGACACCAAGTTATCTGAGATGGTCTCAAACTGCCATTACGTTCGACCAGTCCGATCATCCGACTCACATAGCCACTCCTGGGAGGCAAGCTTTGGTGGTCGACCCAGTCGTCGAAGGCACTCGGCTGATGAAGGTGCTGATGGATGGTGGTAGTGGACTAAATATATTGTATGCGGAGACGCTAAAGGGAATGGGCATTCCGATGTCCAGACTCAGCTCCAGCAACATGAGTTTTCATGGAGTCATTCCTGGAAAGAAGGCTGAGTCACTCGGCCAAATAGCTCTAGATGTGGTGTTCGGCGACTCGAAGCATTTCCGCAAAGAGAAGCTGACATTTGAAGTCGTTGATTTCCAGAGCGCTTACCACGCTATTTTGGGGAGACCAGCTTATGCACGGTTCATGGCTCGACCATGTTACGTGTACCTCAAATTGAAGATGCCTGGCCCCAAAGGCGTGATCACTATCACTGGCAATCGGAAGAAGGCAGAAGAGTGTTTTCAGAAAAGCTCGAAGATTGCCGATTCCCAGATAACAGTGGTAGAGCTAGAGGAATACACGAAAAATGCAGATCCGAGTGATTTGTTGCGGGCCAAGAAGCCCGCCACAGAGTCAGCGTTCCAGTCGTCTAGTGAGACGAAGCCCGTTCACATTCACCCGACCGACCCCAGCGCAGCTCCGACCCATATTTCCACAACACTCGACTCTAAATAGGAAGAAGCGCTCAAAATATATTCCGTGAGAACTGGGACATCTTTGCATGGAAGCCTGTTGACATGTCGGGTGTTCCCAGGGGGCTGGCTGAGCATCGTCTAAGAATCGACTCAAAAGAAAAACCTGTCAAAGAACATCCTCGATGGTCCGCCATCCAGAAGAGAAAGGCCATTGGCGAGGAGGTGGCTCGACTCCTGGCAGCAGAGTTTATCCGAGAGATATACCACTCTGAGTGGCTCGCCAATGTCGTCATGGTCCCCAAGAAGGACAAGTCACTTCGCATGTGCATCAATTTCAAACATATCAATTGGGCCTGCCCGAAAGATCATTTTCCTCTCCCTCGCATCGACCAAATCGTCGACTCGACTGCGGGATGCGAGAGATTGTCTTTTTTAGACGCCTATTCCGGGTACCATCAGATCCGTCTGTATGGACCCGACGAGATCAAAATAGCTTTCATCACTCCATTCGGGTGCTTCTACTATGTCACCATGCCATTCGGTCTCAAGAATGCTGGAGCCACGTTCATGAGGATGATTCAAAAGTGTTCACTCACTCAAATCAGTCGGAATGTGGAAGCGTATATGGATGATATTGTGGTCAAATCGCGAAAAGGTTCCGACCTGTTGACTGACCTCACTGAAACATTTGCCAATCTCAGGAGGTATGATATCAAGCTTAATCCATGAAAGTGCACATTCGGAGTTCCTGGTGGAAAGTTACTTGGTTTTCTCATTTCAGAACGAGCAATCGACGCTAACCCAGAAAAAGTTGGCACCATACTCCGAATGAAACGCCCTGTGCGTCTGCATGATGTCCAGAAGCTTACTGGATGCTTGGCCGTGTTAAGTCGATTCATCTCTCGCCTCTGTGAAAAGGCATTGCCTCTTTACCGACTGATGAAGAAGGTAGACAAGTTTGAGTGGACTCCAGAAGCTGATGCAGCGTTTGCCGAGCTAAAAGCTCTGCTCTCCACCCAGCCGGTGCTTGCTGCTCCAATCAGCAAAGAGCCTCTGTTGCTTTACATTGCAGCCACAGGACAAGTCGTCAGTACAGTACTTACGGTCGAGCGGGAAGAAGAAGGGAAAGCCTTCAAAGTTCAGCGCCCAGTGTATTATCTTTCCGAAGTTTTGACCCCATTGAAGCAAAGATATCCTCATTATCAGAAGCTTGTGTATGGGATCTACATGACCACGAAGAAGGTTGCTCATTATTTCTCTGATCATTCCATTACAGTCGTCAGCGACGCCCCACTGTTAGAGATTCTGCACAACAGGAATGCAACTGGTTGAGTGGCGAAATGGGTGATTGAACTCCTTCCCCTTGATATCAAGTTTGAGGCAAAGAAAGCCATTAAGTCCCAAGCGATAGCAGATTTCCTTGCCGAGTGGATTGAACAACAGCAGCCGACTCAAGTTCACTCGGAGCATTGGACCATGTTCTTTGATGGCTCTAAGATGTTAAATGGTTCCGGTGCTGGGGTAGTTTTGGTTTCCCCCCAAGGAGATAAGCTCAGATATGTGCTCCAGATCCACTTGATTCCTCCAATAATGAAGCAGAATATGAAGCACTTTTGTACGGGTTGCGCATGGCCATTTCACTCGGCGTCCGTCGCCTTATGGTTTATGGCGACTCAGATTTGGTGGTCAATCAGGATACTGCCCAGCCATGACTGGATACTGCAATGCAGTGAGAAAGCTTGAAAAGAAATTTGAAGGGTTAGATCTCCATCATATACCCCGACTGAAGAATCAAGCGGCTGATGATTTGGCTAAGATAGGTTCAAAGAGGGAAGCCATCCCCAGTGATTGATTCCTGGAACATATCCATACTCCATCAGTTAAAGAAGATCCTTTTACCGAAGAAGCTCTGCAGCCTAAGAGTATCACAGATCCGACTGAAGTTGAAGTTCCAGCAGTGGTCGACCTGATCATGGAAGCATTGGTGATTACTCCTGATTGGACAGTACCGTATATCGCGTATATCTTAAGGAAAGAGCTCCCGGAGGATGAAGAAGAGGCTCGATAGATCGTCCGCCGATCTAAAGCCTTTACCGTGATAAGGGGACATCTGTACAGAGAAAGCGCGACTGGAGTTGGTCAGAAATGCATAACGCCAGAAGAAGGTCGAATAATCCTTGACGACATCCACTTGGGGACCTGTGGCCATCATGCGTCCTCTCGGACCATCGTAGCCAAAGCATACCGAGCCGGATTTTACTGGCCAAGAGCGAATGAAATGGCAAAAGAGATAGTCGACAAGTGTGAGGGATGTCAATTTTACTCCAATATGTCACACAAGCCCGCCTCAGCTTTAAAGACCATACCACTCGTCTGGCCCTTCGCGGTATGGGGGTTGGATATGGTTGGACCCTTGAGAACAGGCAGAAGCGGCTTCACCCATGTGCTGGTAGCAGTCGACAAGTTCACCAAGTGGATTGAGTCTAAACCCATCAAGAACCTTGATGCCGGCACTGCTCTCAGCTTCATCAGAGAGTTGATATTCAGATATGGAGTCCCACACGGCATCATCACTGACAACGGGTCAAACTTCGATTCCGAGGAATTCAGAGCGTTCTGCACATCTCAAGGCACGCGAGTCGACTATGCTTCAATCGCTCATCCTCAGTCGAATGGACAGGCAGAATGAGCCAACGGCTTGATTCTCAAAGGGTTGAAACCCCGATTGATGCGTGATCTCAAACATGCAGCTGGTGCATGGGTCGACGAATTTCCATCAGTGCTTTGGGGATTAAGGACCACGCCTAACCGGTCGACTGGGAGAACTCCGTTCTTCTTGGTCTACAGAGCTGAAGCGGTCTTGCCGAGTGACCTGCTTCACAACGCTCCCCGAGTCGAGCTCTACACTGAAGCTGAAGCAGAACAAGCACGGCAGGATGTAGTTCACCTTCTAGAGGAAGAAAGGGAGATTGCTCTGATCCGATCGACCATTTACCAGCAAAACTTGCGTCGCTTCCACGCCAAAAACGTGAAGAGTCGAGCCTTCCAGGAAGGAGATTTGGTTCTCCGAGTGGATCAGCAAAAACCACACAAGCTCGCTCCTTCTTGGGAAGGTCCCTTCATCATCACTAAGGTTCTCCACAACGGAGCGTACCGTCTTTACAACGCCGAGCACAAGATCGACGAGCCCCGAGCTTGGAACGCGGAGCTGCTCCGCCCCTTTTACGCTTAAGTCGCCACTCGGAAAATTAATAAAGGCACTTCAGTAGTTCATTTTTCAAAAGACAATAGTGTTATAATTTTCCCAGTGATTGTTGTCACTTTTGTTTGTTCAATAAAATCCCCCCCCCCCCAGTGGGTGGCTTAGCTACAAATCCGTTTCGCCTAAGTTTGTAAAAAAATCCTTGTCGAGTGGTGAGCCAGCTTCCCACTCGGGGGCTTAGCTGCGAATCCGTCTCGCCTAAGTACTTTAAAATCCTGCCGAGTGGTGAGCCAGCCTCCCACTCGGAGGCTTAGCTGCAGTCCAAGTACTCGCCTAAGTTTTAATAAAATCCTACCGAGTGGTGAGCCAGCCTCCCACTCGGAGGCTTAGCTGCAGTCCAAGTACTCGCCTAAGTTTCAATAAAATCCTACCAAGTGGTGAGCCAGCCTCCCACTCGGGGGCTTAGCTGCAGCATAGCGCTCGTCTAAGTACAAGTATAACATGCGCTCCGCAAGGAGGACGAGGTGCAGGTCGACCGCTACCCTCTTCTTCCGAGCTACGCCACAAGTATAATGTGCTCTCCGCAAGGAGGACGAGGTATAGGTCGACTGCCGCTTCTCCTTCCGAGCTACGCCACAAGTATAATGTGCGCTCCGCAAGGAAGACGAGGTGCAGGTCGATTGATGCCTTCTTCCTCGGAGAAACGCCGCGAAAATCCTACCGAGTGGAAACCTCCCACTCGAGGGCTTAGCTGCAGCCCAGCGCTCGCCTAAGTTTTGGAAAATCCTACAGAGCGGAGAGCAGACCTCCCACTCGGGGGCTTAGCTGCAGCCCAGTGCTCGCCTAAGTTTTTGAAAATCCTACCGAGTGAAGAGCAGACCTCCCACTCGGGGGCTTAGCTGCAGCCTAGTGCTCGCCTAAGTTTTGGAAAATCCTACCGAGTGGAGAGCAGACCTCCCACTCGGGGGCTTAGCTGCAGCCCAGTGCTCGCCTAAGTTTTTGAAAATCCTGCCGAGTGGAGAGCAGACCTCCTACTCGGGGGCTTAGCTGCAGCCCAGTGCTCGCCTAAGTTTTTGAAAATCCTACCGAGTGAAGAGCAGACCTCCCACTCGGGGGCTTAGCTGCAGCCCAGTGCTCGCCTAACTTTTTGAAAATCCTACCAAGTGGAGAGCAGACCTCCCACTCGGGGGCTTAGCTGCAGCCCAGTGCTCGCCTAAGTTTTTGAAAATCCTACCGAGTGGAGAGCAGACCTCCCACTCGGGGGCTTAGCTACAGCCCAGCGCTCACCTAAGTTTTTGAAAATCCTACCGAGTGGAGAGCGGACCTCCCACTCGGAGGCTTAGCTGCAGCCCAGTGCTCGCCTAAGTGTGTTGAGGAACAAGTTGATTGCAATAAGTGCTTCATCTTGGCCTGCAAAAGACACTTCAAACCAGATGCCAACATATTCAACGTCGAATTCAAGTTCACATAACATCTTACGGAACCGAAAGTGCTCAGGCGCTAAGCCCGTTAAGGTTTATCGGTTACAAAAATCACTCGGCATACCAAGGCAAATTTAAAGTATCAAGCACAGAAGTTTTTTACCCCTCTTGCGGAGGGCTGGAAGGCGCAACAAATTCGTCCAGGTCGATTCCATCTGTAATCCGAGTGGCAGCAGCGATGAAGGTCTCCATGAAAGATCGGAAATCATGCTTCTTGGTATTGGCCACCTTAAGGGCTGCCAGCTTGTCCTCTAGCGCCTCCTTGCAGTGAACACGGGCCAGAGACAGAGCAACATCCGCGCCGCACCTGGCAGAAGACTTCTTCCATTCTTGCACTCGACTTGGAACATCGTCCAGTCGAGTCATCAGAGACTCGAGGTCGTTCTGAAGCGTCTCTCTTGGCCAGAGTGTTGTGTTGATGCGGGAAGTTGCGACCTTCAGCCTTGCGAGATAGTCGACAACAGCAGCAACGCGAGATTCAAGTCGGAGCACATTCATGGCGACTTCATCTTTCACAGGAGTGTTGATGGGATCCAGGTTTATTTCCAGTCGACCAGTCTCCTCTTCAAAGTTCTGGCAGAACTCTGCAAGCACAACCCCAAAGTCAAGACAGCAGTCTGATGGCGAGATCATAGTTAAAATGTCTATTTGATACAAAAGATTACCTTCAAGCATGAGGAATAGTTTCTTGGCGAGTCCTCCCAGATAAGCCTCCAGATCATTCTTCTTTCCCACCAACTCACTGGCCTTGTCACTTAAGGCAATCTTGTCACTCTTCAGTCGACTGACCTCCTTGTTGGCCGCATCAAGAGCAGCTTTCAGATTAGTATTTTCCTCTTCAAGCTTGGTGATTGAAGCCAACTTCTCATCTGCAAGCTTGGTCTTCTCTAAAGCCGCTTTCTGCACCTCAGCCAAGTCAAGGCCTTTCTTCTTCAGAGCATCCTTCAGTTTGTCTGCAAAGTCATAGTGAGATCAGACTCTGAAACGGACGAGAGGCAAAAGCAGTCGTCGAGGTTCTCACCAAACATACCTTTTGCCTCCTCCTTTGACTTCGTGAAGTTCTCCTGGACAAGTTTCAGATCAAGCTCGAGCTGGATTTGCTTGTTCTCCAACTCAGTGTAACGAGCCGCAAGCTCGCAAGATTTCTGCGAAGAACCAATCGACAGATGTCAAAAACAGTTCACTTCCGAGTGACTAAGGAAAAATCATAGCATTTCTAAGACTACAGCCGAATATAAACATTCGACATAGTCTCGGGGACTACACCCAGTGGGTGCACTCAGCGTGCCCCCACTAGTTCTATCAGTTAGAGTCGATCAGTCGACCAACAAATAGCCAAAAAAAAGAGAGATGTTCTTCAGACTGTAGTTGACTGCCAGCAGTCGACCACAGTCTCGGGGACTACACCTAGTGGGTGCACTCAGTGTGCCCCCACCGGTCTATGAATCCATTCAACCTGATCAAGTAAAGAAAAAGCTTAAGACATAAAGACTATGGTCGACTGCCAGTAGTCCACCATAGCCTTGGGGACTACACCCAGTGGGTGCACTCAGCGTGCCCCCACTAATCCGGAGTTTCAATCGACGCACCCAGTGGGTGTGCGACAGATACTAAGATTTTCAGAAAGAAGGATTTTCAGATAGCATATCCTAACAGAACAGGCGGTGACCGACTGACCTGAACATTGCTCTGAAGAGCTGAACCGGCGTCATAAGCCACCTGACTGGCGTCTCGGATTGCCTTCACTTGCTCCATCATGACCCCTGCCTGGCGTATTGCTTCTTTAGCAGCACTGGCTTGGTCTTCTGGGACGTGGTGGGTCGAGAAAAGTGAAGGTTGAGAAGCACTCGACGATGAAGGGCGAGCACTCGTCAGTGGCACCGCAAAGGATACGGTAGGCCGAGTGACGTTGTCCCCCTCCACAACCAACATCTCGGGTGCCGACACGTCCTGGGTCGCTGAGGGAGTCCTGGACTAGGGGGTGTCCGGACAGCCGGACTATCATCGTCCGCCGGACTCCAAGACTACGAAGATACAAGCTTGAAGACTCCGTCCCGTGTCCGGATGGGACTTTCCTTGGCGTGGAAGACAAGCTTGGCGATACGGATATGTAGATCTCCTACCATTGTAACTGACTCTATGTAACCCTAGCCCTCTCCGGTGTCTATGTAAACCGGAGGGCTTTAGTCCGTAGGACAACATCCATTACAACAATCATACCATAGGCTAGCTTCTAGGGTTTAGCCTCCTTGATCTCGTGGTAGATCCACTCTTGTACTACCCATATCATCAATATTAATCAAGCAGGACGTAGGGTTTTACCTCCATCAAGAGGGCCCGAACCTGGGTAAAACATCGTGTCCTTCGTCTCCAGTTACCATCCGCCTAGACGCACAGTTCGGGACCCCCTACCCGAGATCCGCCGGTTTTGACACCGACAGTCGCCTTGCCAGCAGACGCTTTCCTGTTCCTCCTCTGCCTCAGTGGTTCCTCGTCATCGTCGTCAGGAAGGTCAATAATGACGTTAGGTGGAGCTGCAGAAAAGAGTCAAAAGTAAAGACAAAGAGCCAACCAACTGAAGACGGAACTACAAAAGTCATACCAGGTTTTGAAGTGACAGCATCTTCCATCTCGTGATCTTCAAGTCTGGCCGAGGTATCAGAAGTAGCAGCACTGCGGTTCCAGAAGTCAGTCGGTCAGCTCAAGAATCGGCCAAGAATAAATTCATGTGAAACAAGAAAACTCAAGTTACACCATTACCCTGAGATAGTGGGGATCACCATCTTCATCTTTGGCAAGACCTTCGTCGGCTTCGACGGCGCCACTCGAGATTGCTTTGGAGCTTTCTCAGTCGGCGCCGGAGAAGTCGTCCGAGGACGCTTGGTCGACTGCGCGACGGGCGCAACCCCCTTACCACGCTCGGCTGCAGGATCATGGACAAGCTTCGAGCGTCTTTCCGAACGAGGAGGTGCAACTTCCTCCTCCTCCTCCTCTTCCTCCTCATCAGAGTCATCATCTTCATCGTCATCATCAGCATCCGAATCCCACTCCTCCGGGCTTTCGCCCCCACTTCCTTCCTCCTCCTCAGTCGGCGCTTGCGCTCCATTGGGCATCGAGTACAACTCAGTGGTGGCCTGACAGACAACAAAACAAGACAAAGGTCAATCGACCGATTTGCAGTGAAACAGAATGAATAAAACAAGATCACAACTGGGGATAAGTGGTCATACCGTGTCCGGTTGGTAGGTATGGTCGAGTGGTGGGATCCTCCTAGCCCCTCGAGGGTTATCCTTATTCCCTGTGATGGCAGCCATCCACCTCTCCAGTGTGGCGTCGCTGACCGCCTCTGGATGGACCCGAGTGGTATCTTCGGTGCCGCAGTACAGCCACATCGGATGGCCTCGGTATTGGAGCGGTTGAATACGCCGTCGAAGGAAAACCTCCAGAAGGTCCATGCCAGTCACTCCGTCCCGAATGAGCTGGACTACACGCTCCATCAACATTTTAACCTGAGCCTTCTACTCCGGGAGCACCTTCAGGGAAGACGGCTTGTTCACTCGGTCCATGGAGAACGGAGGGAGACCAGTCGACTGCCCCGGCGTCGACTCGTCTTGGCAGTAGAACCAGGTCGACTGCCACCTTCTAACCGACTCAGGAAGGGTCATGGCTGGAAAAGCGCTCTTACTCCTCACTTGGATTCCAAGACCCCCGCACATCTGGATTACTTTAGTCCTCTCATCATCCGGACTCGCCTTTTTCACCGTCTGAGAGCGACAAGTGAATATGTGCTTAAAGAGACCCCAATGCGGTCGACAACCCAGGAAGTTTTCGCACAGAGACACAAAAGCGGTGAGGTAGGCAATGGAATTGGGAGTGAAGTGGTGGAGTTGCACCCCAAAGAAGTTCAGAAACCCTCGGAAGAAAAGACTCGGTGGCAGGGAGAATCCACGATCTACATGAGTGGCTAGGAGAACACACTCACCCTCAAGTGGCTGCGGTTGCCACTCGGTCCCGGGAAGTCTTGCTGACCCATGAGAGATTAGTCCCTCATTGGCCAGATCACCGAGATCCGCCTGGGTGATGGTCGAGCGGATCCAATCTCCTTGGACCCAACCTTGCGGCAGGCGGGACCTCGACGAAGATCCACCCCGACTGGTCGCTCTTCCCTTTGCTTTCGCCATCATCGTCGCCTTCTTCGCTCGCTCCAAGGCCGCTGTCTTCTCCTTCACCATCGTCGCCGGCGAGGCGCGCGAGGAGTGGATGGGCGGAGGCAAAAGTGGGCGCATCAGGCGGGGGTGAGGAAGGCGGTGAGGGGAATGGAGACGCACTGTTCAAAAACCCTCGCCCGGCACCTTATATAGGGACGCTTCCGAGTGGCTGACAGGTAGGCCCGGGCGGTCCTGTCAAATCCCGAAACAGTCGCATGCGCGATACGTGGCGAAAAAGGCAGCGCGGAAATCAAGGCATCTTCACCTTATCCCATCCGAGTACCACGGTCCTCCCCGCTTCGCGCGCTTCCTAAAATTCGGATCCCGCAAGATCCGCTAACAGCAGAGCAACCTGTCAGACGGTAGATTTCCTACGATCCGTCGCTCGGAAGTTCGCCAAGTTCAAAAGTTCACTCGACAGAGGAAAAGAATGGATCAAGGCGACTGAAAGAAAAGTTGATGCCATCATTAAAAAAGGTCATTGATCCAGGATGAGACATGCTCAGAACACAAAAACAGGTCGGAAAGATTATCAGCTCCTTCCTCACTCAAACCTCGATCCATTTGGGGGCTAATGATGAAGTCATGTACCTAGGGTAGGGTCATGGACCTGTCCAAAGTACCCTCCCCAAGGACATCTTCAGAAGAAGCTGCCTTCCAGTCGACCAAGAGGGATTCCACTCGACAGACTCGAAGACACTCGACCATGAAGACTCACTCGACCACCAGGAGATCAAGAGCCACTCTGTATCCAAACAGTCTGTAATTAAGTAGTCTTTATGTCCATGATGACACTTTATGTAGGGCGTTACCAGTAATGCCAATCCTTTATGTACTTTAAACCCTGCATAACTGAGGGCCGGAGGGGTCTGGCAGACACTATATAAGCCACCCCCCCCCTCCTAAGTGTAAAGGGTTCGCACCCCTGTAACTCATACGCATATAATCCAGTCGACCGCCTCCGGGCTCCGAGGAGTAGGTCTGTTACTTCCTCCGAGAAGGGCCTGAACTCGTAAACTCCTTGCGTATACAACTACTCCATAGCTAGGATCTTGCCTCTCCATACCTACCCCCATTCTACTGTCAGTCTTAGTACCACGACACCTACCGTAGTTGTACTGCATCACCCCTTCCTCTTTGGGGAAATACCGACGCAGTTTCAAGCCGCATCATGGTGGTGTTGGAAGCTTACTCAAAACATAAGGTGAATCAAGTGTAGAGTATGATGGTAATTCCTTGCCTCCCCTCGTCCTAGAGGGAACGATCTTGGTTTTGGTATCTTTCAGATTCTTCATAGTGATAAATAGATGTAAATCACAAGTGACTCAACCAATATAGCTATGCTCCCCAGCAACGGCACCAGAAAAAGGTCTTGATATTCCACAAGTATAGGGGATCGCAACAGTTTTTGAGGGTAGAGTATTCAACCCAAATTTACTGATTCGACACAAGGGGAGCCAACGAGTATTTTTTAGTAGTAGCAGTTGAGTTTTCAATTCAGCCACACTTGGAGATTAAATATCTGCAGCAAAGTGATCAGTAGCAGACTAATATGATTATTTTGATAGCGATTGTAACAGTAGCGGTGACAGCAATAATTTTGTAGCAGTATTGGCAGTAGCAATAGTAGTAGTAACTTAACAAGAACAATTTGTGAAAAGCTCATAGGCATTGGATCGGTGATTTCGTTGGAAGATATTCATCATATAATAGTCATAACCTAGGGTGATACAAAACTAGATCCAGTTCATAAATAATAATGTAGGCATGTAGTCCGTAAATAGTCATACGTGCTTATGGAAAAGAACTTGCATGACATCTTTTGTCCTACCCTCCCGTGGCAACAAGGTCCATAAGGAAACTAAGGGATATTAAGGCCTCCTTTTAGTAGATAACCGGAACAAAGCATTAGCACATAGTGAATACATGAACTCCTCAAACTACGGTCATCAGCGAAAAGTATCCCAATTATTGTCACCTTGCGGTTTAATAACATGTAATAGGTGTATATAACTTGCAAGATCGGATCATGAACATAGATATAATGGTGAAAACATAAACGGTTCAGATCTGAAATCGTGGCACTCGGGCTCTAGTGACAAGCATTGAGCATAGCAAAGTCATAGCAACATCAATCTCAGAACATAGTGGATACTAGGGATCAAGCCCTAACAAAACTAACTCGATTACATAATGAATCTCATCCAACCCATCACCGTCCAGCAAGCCTATGAAGGAATTACTCACTCCCGGTGGTGAGCATCATGAAATTGGTGATGGAGGATGGTTGGTGATGACGAAGACCGAAGATCCCCCCTCTCCGGAGCCCTGAACGGGTTCCAGATCTGGCCTCCCGGTGAAGAATAGGAGCTGGCGATGGCTCTGTATTGTAAAACATGATGAAACTTCCTCTCCTATTTTTTCTCCAAAAATAGGATTTTATAGCACTAGAATTAGGACCAGCAGAGCCTCATGGGCCCCAGTACCCACCAGGGCCCGCTAGAGGGGGGTGGCATGCCCTGGTGCCTAGTGGGCAGCTGCCCCCCCCCCCTTTAGTGGGTCTTGGTTCCACAAATTATTATATATTCCAAAATAGTTCTCCAAAAAGTTTAGTCCAATTCCAAGATCTTTTATTTCTGCACTAAAACAACACCATGGTAGTTCTGCTGAAAACAACGTCAGTCCGGGTTACTTTCATTCAAATCATGCAAATTAGAGTCCAAAACAAGAGAAAAAGTGTTGGGGATATAGCTACTGAGTGTAAACCGGCCAGGAGGGCTCGGTTCACCCTCGACTATGCCAAAGCCCATGAAGATCCAGAAGATGGTGAAGTTATTAAACAAGCTTAGAGGCCTGAAGCCCAAAGGCGGATTAGGGCCCATAGTGGTAAACCGCCATGACTATGTAACTTGTAATGTAAGTTAGGGAAGGAGAGACCGAACCGAACACTTTGTATGAGTCGGCTTCGGGGCTCTGTAAACCGGCCGGGCGTCAACCTGTGTATATAAAGGGACGACCCGGCGGCGGTTCAGGGACAACAGACAACAACTCGAGACTCAGGCAAGCGTATTTGCTCCCTGGACATCGAAACCCAATCAATCCCATCACAACTAGACGCAGGCTTTTACCTTCATCGAAGGGGCCGAACTAGTATAAACTCCCGTGTCCCTTGTCCGGTTTAACCCCTTCAAGCTAACCCGTTGCGATGGTTCCACGACTAAGTCCTTTCATAAGTACATCTGACGTGTTAATTCCACGACAGTTGGCGCCCACCGTGGGGCTTTCGCACGATGGTTTCGAGTTCTTGAAGGGCAGCTTTGAAGGACTCAAGGGGCACGTGGTCGGTTGGATGACCAAGAGTCGTCGCGGCCAGCTCTACATTGACGACGAAGGATGGGGCCCCGAGTACGGGTATCGGGTCCCCTTTGGCGGAATTCATGTCTTCATCGGCAAGATCGGCGAACCGGTCCCTGAGCCGGACATCTGCACCGACCTCGTCGAGACGGCTCAGCATGTGAGTCCAGCCCAGGTTAGGCCCGCCGTGAAGCGTGCGTTTGTAGGATGTGTCCATGGGATCGGATCTGAACCGGTGTCTGAAGGTGAGACAGCCGTATATTCCGACGGCGAGTCATCCACTGGCGAAACCGAGTCCTTGTACCAGATTCATAATGGTGTGTTTGAAGGATATTCCGATGGTAACAGTATTCCGGACCTCCTTGAACCGCCAAGCCGGGTTGCTGTTTACATCGCCGGAACACATCCCACTTTGCAGTCGTCATCTACAGCAGCAATGAATACCGGATCAGCAGCCGCGGCAGGGGTCCCGGCGCGCCGACCGGCTCAAGTCCTCTCCGGTTTGATGGATGCCTGGGCAACTTTGTTAACCACAGCAGTCACCCCGGAGACGCGGGATCAGCACAATGCGGACATTGCGAAGCTAAAGGACCAGATAGCACAAGCTAAGGAGGACCTGGCAACTGAGGATGCTAGGATGGCTGAAGAACGGCCCGCTTTGCATGCCCAGTCACAGCGGATACAGGCGCAGAATTATCAGCTCATGCTAGATCGGACCGCATCAGAGGATGTAATGCGAAGGAAGTACCGGTCTCGTCTGCCGCCAGTTTACGAAGGGTTAAATCTCTTTCAGACGCCAGGCGCTGGGCCGAGCAATTCGGCAACTGCAAACCGGACTGATGCGCTTAGGACAGCTCCGGATCAACTACGGATAATAGAGCCACCCCGACGAACAGATAACCCGCCGCAATACGTGTCTACACCACGGGGTCACTTCTCGAGCCCTCTGGATATCATGATTGCCGCAGCATCACACCTGGTAGCCATTCCGATGGAGGGCGATTCAATAGCAGCAATTGAAACGTGGCGGGCTAGGGACCTTCTTCAAACCGTCGTGGTACAGCAGCAGGCTTATTCTTATAGCAGGGATAGAATTCATTCAACCCCTCGTCCGATCCCAAGCTATAGCAGGCGTATGGATGAACCGGAAGTGTCTAGCAGTGCGCGACATCGTAATGCTCAAGATGTGGTGGATCATGGCAGGGCACGAAGGGAGGCCAGTTTGGGTCGTCATCAACCTGCCCCGATTCAGCCAGCAGCGTCAGTCGACTGAGGCACCGGCCTTGCCTTCAGTTCTTGGGGGGTGTCATGTCTTATTCCGGCTCTCCGTAATGTGCGTCTGCCCAAAGATTTCAAGGGTCCACGTAAAGTGCCTAATTACACGGCGGATCAGCCACCTGAGGCGTGGGTCGAGAGTTATGAGATGGCAATGGAGATGCTGGAGGTAGATGAAGCGGCCTGTACAAAGTACTTCACGACGATGTTGGAAGGAACGGCCCGTACTTGGTTGAAAAATCTACCAGCTAATTCCATTGAGTCATGGGATCAGTTGAAAGCCCGGTTTATAGCCAATTTCAAAGACACGTGAAAATAGCCCATGTCCATTGTGGATCTGGATGCTTGTGTTCAAGGAGAGAACGAGTCAACAACTCATTGGGTACGCCGGGTTTCAGAGGTTTTGCACTCATCTGACCGGATTAACGTTGGTCAAGCGATCATAACGTTGGAGCGCAATTGCCGGTTTAAGTCACTAAAGATGAAGTTGGGACGGCTCAAGCGCCACTGCAACGACATGGGAACCCTCATGGCAGCCTTGGTCAAGTATGCCAATTCTGATAATACCAAGGATCCCAGTTGTGATGATGAGAAACCGGAGAAGGGAAAGAAGAACGGCGGTGCAAAGGGACAGCAGCACAGCCAAGGAGGCCATGGGAATAACGGTAAGCATAAAGCGGATTCAGACTTTGTAGCTAACGCTAATGTGCAGCGTCGTAAGGGTAAACCACCCCAGCGCGGTAGCGGAATGAATCTGGAGCATTTGTTGAATCAGCCATGTCCAAAGCATGGGACCAAGGAGGCTCCTGCAACGCATCTCTGGAAGGATTGTAACATTATGAAGGAGTTCAAAAACTCTGATCTTTTCCGGTATGATCAGGATCCGTCGGGCAGTTCAGGTCCGGGTTTTCATGGTGGCGGCAGTTCAAACTCTGGATTTCAGAATAATCAGGGCAACCAGAACAACCAAGGTGGTAATAACCAGTAGAGCAATCAAGGAAATCAGCAGCAGTCTGGTTACCAGAGTCACCCAAAGTAGTTGAATGGTGGGCAGTATCATGTGTTCACCACTAGTTTGTGCAAGCGTGATCAGAAGCTTCACAAGAGGGCAGTCAATGTTGTTGAACCGGCAGTACCACGTTATCTGCAATGGTCTGAACAGCCCATTGTGTGGAGTAGGGAGGATCATCCGCCCCGGGTTGACAATCCGAGTCAACTGGCTTTGGTGGTGGCGCCTCAGGTGGGAGGCTATAAGTTCACCAAGGTACTCATGGATGGAGGAAACAGCATCAACATTCTGTATTATGAGACCTTCCGTCGCATGGGGTTGACAGACAAGAGTCTTAAACCGTCCAACACTATTTTTCATGGTGTGGTACCAGGTAAATCGGCATACCCTGTAGGTAAGATCACTTTGGAAGTTGTGTTTGGTGATGAACATGACTCCCGGTCTGAGACATTGACCTTTGAGGTGGTGAGAATCCAGAGCCCGTACCATGCACTGTTTGGGCGACCGGCTTATGCAAAATTCATAGCGAGGCCTTGTTATATTTACTTGTAGCTCAAGATACCGGGTCATAAAGGGACTATTACGGTTCATGGAAGTCGAAAAATCGCTTTGGATTGCGAGGAAGGTGATGCGGCTTATGCTGAGTCTGTTTGTGCTCCAAAGGAGCTAAAGTTTTATAAGGAAAATGTTGATCCGGCAAACATGACCCCTCTGAAGAAGCCCACCACTGAGCATGACCCAACCCTGCATTTCAAACCGGCTGATGAGACTAAGCTTATTGACTTCGTGCCTGGCGATTTGTCCAAGTAGTTCAGCATCAGCACAAATCTGGATCCGAAATAGGAAAGCACGCTCATCGAGTTCATCCGTGAGAACCGGGACATTTTTGCATGGAAGCCTTCTGACATGCCAGGTGTACCGAGGGAACTCGCTGAGCACACTCTTAATATTGATCCCAAGTTTAAACCGGTCAAGCAATTTCTTCGTCACTTTAATGAAGAAAGACGCAAGGCAATTGGTGAAGAGGTAGCTCGGCTGTTGGCTGCTGGGTTTATCGTCGAAGTGTTTCATCCTGAATGGTTGGCTAATCCGGTGCTTGTTCTTAAGAAAAACGGCACTTGGCGTATGTTTGTGGACTACACGGACTTGAATAAAGCTTTCCCGACGGATCCCTTTGCTCTCCCACGTATTGATCAGATCATTGATGCGACGGTGGGTTGTGAGCGCTTGAGTTTTTTGATGCTTATTCAGTATATCATCAGATCAAGATGGCAGTTAAGGACCAGGAGAAGACAGCCTTCATCACTCCTTTTGGAGCCTTCTGCTATGTTTCTATGCCCTTTGGGCTTAAGAGTGCACAGGCAACTTATCAGCGTTGTGTGCAAAATTGTCTTCACACACAGATTAGGCTTAATGTTCATGCCTATGTGGATGACATTGTGGTAAAATCCAGGAAGAAGGAAACACTGGTAGATGACCTCAAGGAGACGTTTGACAATCTTTGGATTTACAAAATGTGAAGGAAATATGCACTAAAGTCAATAATAAAGTTATTATTTATTTCCTCATATCATGATAAATGTTTATTATTCATGCTAGAATTGTATTAACCGGAAACATAATACATGTGTGAATATATAGACAAACAGAGTGTCACTAGTATGCCTCTACTTGACTAGCTTGTTAATCAAAGATGGTTATCTTTCCTAACTATGAACAAGGAGTTGTTATTTGATTAACAAGGTCACATCATTATTTGAATGATCTGATTGACATGACCCATTCCGTTAGCTTAGCACACGATCGTTTAGTATGTTGCTATTGCTTCCTTCATGACTTATACATGTTCCTATGACTATGAGATTATGCAACTCCCGTTTACCGGAGGAACACTTTGTGTGCTACCAAACGTCACAACGTAACTGGGTGATTATAAAGGTGCTCTACAGGTGTCTCCGAAGGTACTTGTTGAGTTGGCGTATTTCGAGATTAGGATTTGTCACTCCGAATGTCGGAGAGGTATCTCTGGGCCCTCTCGGTAATACACATCACTTAAGCCTTGCAAGCATTTCAAC
Source organism: Triticum timopheevii (assembly GCA_963921465.1). Lineage (NCBI taxonomy): Eukaryota > Viridiplantae > Streptophyta > Magnoliopsida > Poales > Poaceae > Triticum > Triticum timopheevii. Next base: position 440,708,203 of record OY997274.1, on the reverse strand, counting down.
TAATGAGTTAGTTGTGAGATGATGTATTACGGAACGAGTAAAGAGACTTGCCGGTAACGAGATTGAACTAGGTATTGGATACCGATGATCGAATCTCGGGCAAGTAACATACCGATGACAAAGGGAACAACGTATGTTGTTGTGCGGTATGACCGATAAAGATCTTCGTAGAATATGTAGGAACCAATATGGGCATCCAGGTCCCGCTATTGGTTATTGACCGGAGACATGTCTCGGTCATGTCTACATAGTTCTCGAACCGTAGGGTCCGCACGCTTAAGGTTTCGATGACAGTTTCATTATGAGTTTATGTATTTTGATGTACCGAAGGTTGTTCGGAGTCCCGGATGTGATCACGGACATGACGAGGAGTCTCGAAATGGTCGAGAAATAAAGATTGATATATTGTACGGATATATTTGGACACCGGAAAGGTTCCGGGTGAGATTGGAAATATACCGGAGCTCCGGGAGGTTACCGGAACCCCCCCCCCCCCCCCCCCCGATAAGTATATGGGCCTTATTGGGCCTTAGTGGGATGGAGGGAGAAGGACCAAGGGAGGGGGCGCCCCCCCCAAGCCCAATCCGAATTGGGAGGGGGGCCGGCCCCCCCTTTCCTTCTCTCCTCCCCCCTCTTCCTTCCTTCTCCTACTCCGAATAGGAAAGGGGGGGCATAACCTACTTGGAGTAGGTTTCCCCCCCTAGGGCGCGCCTCCCCCTTGGGCCGGCCTCCTCCTCCCTCCCTCCTTTATATACGGGGGTAGGGGGCACCCTAGACACACAAGTTGATCATTGAGATCGTTCCTTAGCCGTGTGCGGTGCCCCCTTCCACGATATTACACCTCGGTCATATTGTAGCGGTGCTTAGGCGAAGCCTTGCGACAGGAGAACATCAAGATCGTCACCACGCCGTCGTGCTGACAGAACTCCTCCCCGCGCCTCTGCTGGATCGGAGATCGGGGTGCGTCATCGAGCTGTACGCGTGTCAAGAACTCGGAGGTGCCGAAGTAACGGTGCTTGGATCGGTCAGACCAGGAGGACGTACGACTACTTCCTCTATGTTGCGTCAACGCTTCCGCTTCGGTCTACGAGGGTACATAGACAACACTCTCCCCTCTCGTTGCTATGCATCACCATGATCTTGCGTGTGCGTAGGAAATTTTTTGAAATTACTACGTTCCCCAACAGTGGCATCCGAGCCTAGGTTTTATGGTTTGATGTTATATGCACGAGTAGAACACAAGTGAGTTGTGGGCGATATAAGTCATACTGCTTACCAGCATGTCATACTTTGGTTCGGCGGTATTGTTGGATGAAGCGGCCTGGACCGACATTACGCGTACGCTTACGCGAGACTGGTTCTACCGACGTGCTTTGCACACAGGTGGCTAGCGGGTGTCAGTTTCTCCAACTTTAGTTGAACCGAGTGTGGCTACGCCCGGTCCTTGCGAAGGTTAAAACAGCATCAACTTGACAAACTATCGTTGTGGTTTTGATGCGTAGGTGAGATTGGTTCTTGCTTAAGCCCGTAGCAGCCACGTAAAACTTGCAACAACAAAGTAGAGGACGTCTAACTTGTTTTTGCAGGGCATGTTGTGATGTGATATGGCCAAGACATGATGCTATATTTTATTGTATGAGATGATCATGTTTTGTAATCGAAGTTATCGGCAACTGGCAGGAGCCATATGGTTGTCGCTTTATTGTATGAAATGCAAACGCCCTGTAATTGCTTTACTTTATCACTAAGCGGTAGCGATAGTCGTAGAAGCAATAGATGGCGTAAACGACAATGATGCTACGATGGAGATCAAGGTGTCGCGCCGGTGACGATGGTGATCATGATGGTGCTTCGGAGATGGAGATCACAAGCACAAGAAGATGATGGCCATATCATATCACTTATATTGATTGCATGTGATGTTTATCCTTTATGCATCTTATCTTGCTTTGATTGATGGTAGCATTTTAAGATGATCTCTCACTAAAATTATCAAGTAGTGTTCTCCCTGAGTATGCACCGTTGCCAAAGTTCGTCGTGCCCAGACACCACGTGATGATCGGGTGTGATAAGCTCTACGTCCATCTACAACGGGTGCAAGCCAGTTTTGCACACGCAGAATACTCAGGTTAAACTTGACGAGCCTAGCATATGCAGATATGGCCTCGGAACACGGAGACCGAAAGGTCGAGCGTGAATCATATAGTAGATATGATCAACATAAGATGTTCACCATTGAAAACTACTCCATCTCACGTGATGATCGGTTATGGTTTAGTTGATTTGGATCACGTGATCACTTAGATGACTAGAGAGATGTCTGTCTAAGTGGGAGTTCTTTAGTAATATGATTAATTGAACTTAAATTTATCATGAACTTAGTACCTGATAGTATCTTGCTTGTCTATGTTGATTGTAGATAGATGGCCCGTGCTGTTGTTCCGTTGAATTTTAATGCGTTCCTTGAGAAAGCTAAGTTGAAAGATGATGGTAGCAACTACGCGGACTGGGTCCGTAACTTGAGGATTATCCTCATTGCTGCATAGAAAAATTACATCCTGGAAGCACCGCTGGGTGCCAGGCCTGCTGCTGATGCAACTGACGACGTTAAGAACGTCTGGCAGAGCAAAGCTGATGACTACTCGATAGTTCAATGTGCCATGCTTTACGGCTTAGAACCGGGACTTCAACGATGTTTTGAACGTCATGGAGCATATGAGATGTTCCAGGAGTTGAAGTTAATATTCCAGAAGAATGCCCGAATTGAGAGATATGAAGTCTCCAATAAGTTCTATAGCTGCAAGATGGAGGAGAATAGTTCTGTCAGTGAGCATATACTCAAGATGTCTGGGTATTGTAATCACTTGATTCAACTGGGAGTTACACTTCCGGATGATAGCGTCATTGACAGAATTCTCCAATCACTTCCACCAAGCTACAAGAGCTTCATGATGAACTATAATATGCAAGGGATGGATAAGACGATTCTCGAGCTCTTCGCAATGCTGAAAGCTGCGGAGGTAGAAATCAAGAAGGAGCATCAAGTGTTGATGGTTAACAAGACCACTAGTTTCAAGAAAAAGGGCAAAGGGAAGAAGAAGGGGAACTTCAAGAAGAACAGCAAACAAGTTGCTGCTCAAGAGAAGAAACCCAAGTCTGGAACTAAGCCTGAAACTGAGTGCTTCTACTGCAAGCAGACTGGTCACTGGAAGCGGAACTGCCCCAAGTATTTGGCGGATAAGAAGGATGGCAAGGTGAACAAAGGTATATGTGATATACATGTTATTGATGTGTACCTTACTAGAGCTTGCAGTAGCACCTGGATATTTGATACTGGTTCTGTTGCTAATATTTGCAACTCGAAACAGGGACTACGGATTAAGCGAACACTGGCAAAGGACGAGGTGACGATGCGCGTGGGAAACGGTTCCAAAGTCGATGTGATCGCGGTCGGCACGCTACCTCTACATCTACCTTCGGGATTAGTATTAGACCTAAATAATTGTTATTTGGTGCCAGCGTTGAGCATGAACATTATATCTGGATCTTGTTTGATGCGAGACGGTTATTCATTTAAATCAGAGAATAATGGTTGTTCTATTTATATAAGTAATATCTTTTATGGTCATGCACCCTTGAAGAGTGGTCTATTTTTGATGAATCTCGATAGTAGTGATACACATATTCATAGTGTTGAAGCCAAAAGATGCAAAGTTGATAATGATAGTGCAACTTATTTGTGGCACTGCCGTTTGGGTCATATCGGTATAAAGCGCATGAAGAAACTCCATACTGATGGATTTTTGGAATCACTTGATTATGAATCACTTGGTACTTGCGAACCGTGCCTCATGGGCAAGATGACCAAAACACCGTTCTCCGGTACTATGGAGAGAGCAACGGATTTGTTGGAAATCATACATACAGATGTATGTGGTCCGATGAATGTTGAGGCTCGTGGCGGATATCGTTATTTTCTCACCTTCACTGATGATTTAAGTAGATATGGGTATATCTACTTAATGAAGCATAAGTCTAAAACATTTGAAAAGTTCAAAGAATTTCAGAGTGATGTTGAAAATCATCGTAACAAGAAAATAAAGTTTCTACGATCTCATCATGGAGGAGAATATTTGAGTTACGAGTTTGGTCTACACTTAAAACATTGTGGAATAGTTTCGCAACTCACGCCACCCGGAACACCACAGCGTAATGGTGTATCCGAACGTCGTAATCGTACTTTACTTGATATGGTGCGGTCTATGATGTCTCTTACAGATTTACCGCTATCGTTTTGGGGTTATGCTTTAGACACAGCCACATTCACGTTAAATAGGGCACCGTCGAAATCCGTTGAGACGACACCTTATGAACTATGGTTTGGCAAGAAACCAAAGTTGTCGTTTCTTAAAGTTTGGGGCTGCGATGCTTATGTGAAAAAGCTTCAACCTGATAAGCTCGAACCCAAATCGGAGAAATGTGTCTTCATAGGATACCCAAAGGAGACAGTTGGGTACACCTTCTATCACAGATCTGAAGGCAAGACATTTGTTGCTAAGAATGGATCCTTTCTGGAGAAGGAGTTTCTCTCGAAAGAAGTGAGTGGGAGGAAAGTAGAACTTGATGAGGTAACTGTACCTACTTCCTTGTTGGAAAATAATACATCACAGGAACCGGTTTCTGTGACGTCAAACCCAACTAGTGAGGAAGTTGATGATGATGATCATAGAACTTCAGATCAAGTTAATACAGAACCTAGTAGGTCGAACAGAGTAAGATCCGCACCAGAGTGGTACGGTAATCCTATTCTGGAAGTCATGCTACTAGATCATGATGAACCTACGAACTATGAAGAAGCGATGGTGAGCCCAGATTCCGCAAAATGGCTTGAAGCCATGAAATCTGAGATGGGATCCATGTATGAGAACAAAGTATGGACTTTGGTTGACTTGCCCGATGGTCGGCAAGCAATTGAGAATAAATGGATCTTCAAGAAGAAGACTGACGCTGACGGTAATGTTACTGTCTACAAAGCTCGACTTGTTGCAAAAGGTTTTCGACAAGTTCAAGGGGTTGACTACGATGAGACCTTCTCACCCGTAGCGATGCTTAAGTCTGTCCGAATCATGTTAGCAATTGCCGCATTTTATGATTATGAAATTTGGCAAATGGATGTAAAAACTGCATTCCTGAATGGATTTCTGGAAGAAGAGTTGTATATGATGCAACCAGAAGGTTTTATCGATCCAAAGGGAGCTAACAAAGTGTGCAAGCTCCAGAGATCCATTTATGGACTGGTGCAAGCCTCTCGGAGTTGGAATAAACGTTTTGATAGTGTGATCAAAGCATTTGGTTTTATACAGACTTTTGGAGAAGCCTGTATTTACAAGAAAGTGAGTGGGAGCTCTGTAGCGTTTCTAATATTGTATGTGGATGACATATTATTGATTGGAAATGATATAGAATTTCTGGATAGCATAAAGGGATACTTGAATAAAAGTTTTTCAATGAAAGACCTCAGTGAAGCTGCTTACATATTGGGCATTAAGATCTATAGAGATAGATCAAGACGCTTAATTGGACTTTCACAAAGCACATACCTTGACAAAGTTTTGAAGAAGTTCAAAATGGATCAAGCAAAGAAAGGGTTCTTGCCTATATTGCAAGGTGTGAAGTTGAGTAAGACTCAAAGCCCGGCCACTACAGAAGATAGAGAGAAAATGAAAAATGTTCCCTATGCTTCAGCCATAGGCTCTATCATGTATGCAATGCTGTGTACCAGACCTGATGTGTGCCTTGCTATAAGTCTAGCAGGGAGGTACCAAAGTAATCCAGGAGTGGATCACTGGACAGCGGTCAAGAACATCCTGAAATACCTGAAAAGGACTAAGGATATGTTTCTCGTATATGGAGGTGACAAAGAGCTCATCGTAAATGGTTACGTTGATGCAAGCTTTGACACTGATCCGGACGATTCTAAATCGCAAACCGGATACATGTTTACATTAAACGGTGGAGCTGTCAGTTGGTGCAGTTCAAAGCAAAGCGTCGTGGCGGGATCTACGTGTGAAGCGGAATACATAGCTGCTTCGGAAGCAGCTAATGAAGGAGTCTGGATGAAGGAGTTCATATCCGATCTAGGTGTCATACCTAGTGCATTGGGTCCAATGAAAATCTTTTGTGACAATACTGGAGCGATTGCCTTAGCGAAGGAATCCAGATTTCACAAGAGAACCAAGCACATCAAGAGACGCTTCAATTCCATCCGGGATCTAGTCCAGGTGGGAGACATAGAGATTTGCAAGATACATACGGATCTGAATGTTGCAGACCCGTTGACTAAGCCTCTTCCACGAGCAAAACATGATCAACACCAAGACTCCATGGGTGTTAGAATCATTACTGTGTAATCTAGATTATTGACTCTAGTGCAAGTGGGAGACTGAAGGAAATATGCCCTAGAGGCAATAATAAAGTTATTATTTATTTCCTCATATCATGATAAATGTTTATTATTCATGCTAGAATTGTATTAACCGGAAACATAATACATGTGTGAATATATAGACAAACAGAGTGTCACTAGTATGCCTCTACTTGACTATCTTGTTAATCAAAGATGGTTATGTTTCCTAACCATGAACAAGGATTTGTTATTTGATTAACAAGGTCACATCATTAGTTGAATGATCTGATTGACATGACCCATTCCGTTAGCTTAGCACACGATCGTTTAGTATGTTGCTATTGCTTCCTTCATGACTTATACATGTTCCTATGACTATGAGATTATGCAACTCCCGTTTACCGGAGGAACACTTTGTGTGCTACCAAACGTCACAACGTAACTGGGTGATTATAAAGGTGCTCTACAGGTGTCTCCGAAGGTACTTGTTGAGTTGGTGTATTTCGAGATTAGGATTTGTCACTTCGAATGTCGGAGAGGTATCTCTGGGCCCTCTCGGTAATACACATCACTTAAGCCTTGCAAGAATTTCAACTAATGAGTTAGTTGTGAGACGATGTATTACGGAACGAGTAAAGAGACTTGCCGGTAACGAGATTGAACTAGGTATTGGATACCGACGATCGAATCTCGGGCAAGTAACATACCGATGACAAAGGGAACAACGTATGTTGTTGTGCGGTATGACCGATAAAGATCTTCGTAGAATATGTAGGAACCAATATGGGCATCCAGGTCCCGCTATTGGTTATTGACCGGAGACATGTCTCGGTCATGTCTACATTGTTCTCGAACCGTAGGGTCCGCACGCTTAAGGTTTCGATGACAGTTTCATTATGAGTTTATGTATTTTGATGTACCGAAGGTTGTTCCGAGAACCGGATGTGATCACGGACATGACGAGGAGTCTCGAAATGGTCGAGACATAAAGATTGATATATTGGACGGATATATTTGGACACCGGAAAGGTTCCGGGTGAGATTGGAAATATACCGGAGCTCCGGGAGGTTACCGGAACCCCCCCGGTAAGTATATGGGCCTTATTGGGCCTTAGTGGGATGGAGGGAGAAGGAGCAAGGGAAGGGGCGCCCCCCCCCCCCCCAAGCCCAATCCGAATTGGGAGGGGGCCCCCCCCCTTTCCTTCTCTCCTCCCCCCTCTTCCTTCCTTCTCCTACTCCGAATAGGAAAGGGGGGGCCAAACCTACTTGGAGTAGGTTTGCCCCCCTAGGGCGCGCCTCCCCCTTGGGCCGGTCTCCTCCTCCCTCCCTCCTTTATATACGGGGGTAGGGGGGCACCCTAGACACACAAGTTGATCATTGAGATCGTTCCTTAGCCGTGTGCGGTGCCCCCCTCCACGATATTACACCTCGGTCATATTGTAGCGGTGCTTAGGCGAAGCCCTGCGACAGGAGAACATCAAGATCGTCACCACGCCGTCGTGCTGACAGAACTCCTCCCCGCGCCTTTGCTGGATCGGAGATCGGGGTGCGTCATCGAGCTGTACGCGTGTCAAGAACTCGGAGGTGCCAGAGTAACGGTGCTTGGATCGGTCAGACCAGGAGGACGTACGACTACTTCCTCTACGTTGCGTCAACGCTTCCGCTTCGGTCTACGAGGGTACGTAGACAACACTCTCCCCTCTCGTTGCTATGCATCACCATGATCTTGCGTGTGCGTAGGAAATTTTTTGAAATTACTACGTTCCCCAACAAAATGATGCTTAATCCGGATAAATGTGTTTTTGGTGTTCCGGCAAGAAAACTCTTGGGTTTTCTGGTATCCAACCAGGGCATTGAGGCTAATCCGGAAAAAATCAAGGCGATTACATGCCTAGCTAAACCGAAGTGTATCAACGATGTTCAGCGTCTGGCGGGTCAGATTGCAGCCCTTAGCCGGTTTATCAGCCGTTTGGGAGAGAAGGCAATTCCTTTGTATCAGATGTTGAAAAAGACAGACGATTTCATTTGGAGTGACTCAGCCAATGCGGCTTTTGAGGAGTTAAAGCGGCAGTTGGTTGAACCGCCGGTTCTTGCAGCTCCAGTTGATAATGAGCCTTTGCTGTTATACATGGCTGCCAATGCCCGAGCGGTCAGTGTGGCAATTGTGGTTGAGCGTAAGGAAGCTGGGAAGGAATATCCGGTTCAACGACCTGTATACTACATCAGTGAAGTCCTGATCGAGTCAAAGCAACGCTATCCACATTGGCAGAAGTTGGTATATGAGGTTTTTATGGCAAGTCGAAAACTTAAGCAATACTTTCAAGGCCATCCCATCATAGTGGTTAGTTCTGCTCCTTTGGGTGATATAATTCAAAATAGGGAAGCAACTGGCCGGGTTGCAAAGTGGGCAATTGAGCTTGGTCCACACGGTTTGAAGTATGTGCCTCAAACGGCCATCAAATCTCATGCCCTTGTGGACTTTATCAATGATTGGACTGAGTTGCAAGCACCAAAAGACAAACCGGCTAATACATACTGGACTATTCATTTTGATGGATCCAGACAGTTGGAGGGCTCGGGAGATGGAGTTTCCTTGCTTCCCCTCGAGGTGACAAAATTTCCTATGTTCTCTGTTTGATGTTTCCCTGTACTAACAATGCAGCTGAGTACGAAGCGTTACTCCATGGTCTCCGTGTGGATAAAGAAATGAACCTAAGTCGAGTTTGTTATTTTGGAGATTCTGATCTGGTGGCTCAGCAAGTTTCTGGTACTTGGGATTCTAAGGATCCACTCATGGCGGCTTACAGACGTGAGGTGGATATTGTGGCGGGTCACTTCAAAGGATACCAGGTTGAGCATATCGATCGGCGCAAAAACGAAGTAGCAGACGCTTTGAGCCAGCTCGGATCTCAGCGTAAACCGGTACCTCCTAACACCTTTTTAGATATCTTGCATAATCCGTCTGTTAAGTTGCCTACAGAAGAGGATTTGGTTGTTCCTGATCCGGAGGTTCAGTTGGTGGCTGCTTTGCATATTGTACCAGATTGGACGGTTCTGTATCTGGCGTATATGAACCAGGGCGAGCTACCAGATGATAAAGTCATGGCTCGACAGATAGTCTGGCGATCCAAGTCCATGGTTATTCACAATGGCGAGTTACACCGCTGTAGCGTTTCAGGCGTATTTCAACGTTGTGTTTCTCCGGAAGAAGGTCAAGAGATCCTACGAGAAATTCATGAAGGGGATTGTGGTCATCATGCCGGTTCAAAGTCACTGGTTGCCAAAGCTTTTCGTCATGGGTTCTACTGGTTGACAGCTCATGCTGATGCGGAGGATTTGGTAAAGTGATGTGATGCTTGTCAAAAAATTTCACGCAGAGCTCATGTTCCGGCTCAAGAACTACGGATGATTCCTATCACTTGGCCTTTTGCTACTTGGGGGCTTGAAATGGTGGGGCCCTTTAAGCGTTCCCAGGACAAGAAGACCCACCTGTTGGTGGCATTTGATAAATTTACCAAGTGGGTTGAAGCGGAGCCTGTCAGCAAGTGTGATGCAGCTACGGCGGTTCAATTTCTCAAAAAGATTATCTTCCGCTTTGGCTTTCCACACAGTATTATCACAGATAATGGTACAAACCTTTCCAAAGGTGAGATGGAGGATTTCTATCAGAGAGAGCACATCCGGCTTGACTTAGCATCTGTGGCGCACCCTCAATCCAACGGTCAGGCGGAGCGAGCCAATCAAGAAATTTTGAAGGGTCTTAAACCCCGGCTCATGATTCCCTTGAAGCGGACGCCGGGTTGTTGGGTGGAAGAATTACCTTCTATGTTATGGAGCATCAACACCACCCCCAATCGATCAACAGGTTACACACCTTTATTCATGGTATACGGAGCAGAAGCAGTCTTACCAAGTGATATTCGTCATGACTTGCCCCGGGTTGCTAATTATATTGAAGCGGACAATGAGCAAGCACGCCAAGAGGCGCTGGACCTGTTAGATGAGAAATGGGACATGGCTCTGGCTCGATCGGCGGTTTATCAACAAGACCTACGGCGTTATCACAGCCGCCGGGTTAGGACAAGAACCTTTCAAGAAGGTGACTTGGTGCTCCGGCTCATCCAAGATCAGGCCGACATGCACAAGTTATCCCCGCCTTGGGAAGGGCCCTTTGTGGTCAGCAAGAATCTGCACAACGGATCATACTACCGCATTGACGTTCGAGACAACTCACGCAATTCTGAGGAGGAGACCCGGCGGCCATGGAACATAGCTCTCCTCCGGCCTTACTACACTTTAGCCATAGGTTCCTCTTATGTACATATTTCGACAATGTATATATTATGATCAATAAATAAACCAGCATCCTTGCCCTAAGCAGGGCCTCTGTTGTTTTTTCTCAAATATCCTTTGAGTCACATGGGGGCTTCAGCTGACAAAGCGGAGTACTACTTGTTAAACCGGCTATCACGCCACAACATAGCTTGGGAGCTTCACACCCAAGGGGCCAAAGAGAGTCTGGATGCTATGCACAACTCAAACATAGGCACCGAATGAGCACAGCTCATCATGTTACTTGGGGGCTCCTTGTGTCAAATACCAAGGAGTTTGAATGGACCCTTGTAGCTGGGTATCGACCCACGGCTTGGAAGCCTGGTATATTTACGTAAAACCCCGGGTTAACCTGCCTTCATCAAGTAAGACACTCCTATCCAGGTCATCCTGGCATGACCCTCCGAACGTTTGACAGTTACTCTCATTGAGACCCTGAACTTGTCAAAGTTAAAACGGTGATTGGTTAGTTGGAGGTCCATCTTAAAAGGCTTTGTTAAATGGTTCAACTCAGCGGCCTGGCAGCCCATGAAAAGCCTCGAATTTGGGCCTGGCAGCCCTCGAAAAGCCTCGACTACACGGTTTTATTTGTGTTTGACATTTTTCTTTTTGATAAATTCTATGTTAAACCAATTTCTTTGACCTAATATGACTTTTCAGTCATCTTATTAGCCCGGTGTTTCTTAAACCGGCTTGGTTTTCAACTACACATTGACAGACCTTATTATTAAACCAGAGTTCGTTAACCCGGCCTGGCTTTGACTATTGTCGCCAGCTTTGATCATCTGGTGTTTATCATCGCCTGGTATGACTTATTATACGTCATTAGTACATGATGGAGTTATACAAGAATTTCATATTTGGGTTTCACCCTTATTACAATCAAAATTGATCAACCAACTAAAGTGATATTACATCACAGGTATGAGTCATTTCATATTTTTTACGGTTTGATTATCAATCAGGCCTTATCTTGGGCATTATGACCCGTCAGGCGGAAAACCGCCAGGACACTTTCTTTTTATGCAGACAAAGGGATTGCATATTATGATACATGAACCAACATTGAAATTATCATGGCGGATCACATAAAGTATCTCCTACACGATGGTAGCAGATCAAAATATTTTTTGCTACCCTATTACAAGGCACTTAGCAGCCCAAAATATGGAATTGTTTTAAACCGGACAGTTTCTGATATATCAACCGGATTGCCGGATCAAGCTTCATCGCCATGTTGATGTGAAGTAGATGGGTCGTCTAGCGTCGGTTCAGCCTCCTCCTCCCCATCCAATGGCTGGAAATCATTGGTGATCCAGTCAATCCGGGTTAAGGCCTGAAAGACATCATCTTCACTTATAAGCTCAGTTGGCTCAACGTCAGGGGCATAAGTATGCTTACGGATTGGCGGAACAAGATTTTGCACTTCTGGAATGACAGCCTCAGCTCGTTTGTTGTTAGCATCATAGAAGGATCGGTGAACCGTCAGGTTAGCTTCTTCTGCCAACTGACTTGCCAAAGGACGCATTTCCCTTGTCACACGTTTGAGGGCGTCGTTATCAAACACTTCACCATTTTGTTGTTCACTGGGGAAGCCCTTGGCTATATCAGCCGGATCAAGATCAGCTATCCATGCCTTGGCTCGAGTAAGTGCCAACAAAGTGCCAGCCCTGGCAGCGGATCGCTTCAACTCTTCTATCTGTGCTGGCGTCATAGATAACCTGGCCAGCGTGTCCTTGATCAGGGTTGGAGCTGCATTATCATATGAAGTTGCGCAGATAACCCGTTGGGCGCCGGTATACAGCTGTTCAATCAACGTATAGGCAGCCTTTAGCTTCTTCCGCATACCAGAGCCCAGATGAGCAATGCAGCTACCTACATCGGTTTAAGAATTTCATGTTAAACCGGAGAAATTTCCAAGCTAGACAGTTACAAAGCCTTGGCAAAAGATACTTACAAAATATTGCAGAAGTCATGGCATTAACTTGGCGCTTCAATCCGCTAAGTTCTTCCGCCACCGGTTTAAGAGCTGCTTCAGCATCTTCTGTCTGCTTCAGCAATCCAGCCTTTTCAGTGTCCCAGTTGGCCCTCTCAGACTTGAACCACTCTTTGAGTTGCTCCATGGTGGTTAAGGCGGTTTTTAATTCATCCTTTGCCTTGGTGGTTTCTGCTTGTTGGGATTTATGATTCTCTTGAAGATCCGCAATTTGAGAGACTTGTTGATTTATCTCAGTCTGCAACAATCAGAAGAGTGTATCAATATCTTTGAAAGTCCCAAGCATAAAACTAGTTATACACTTGGCACTTGGGGGCTACTGTGGATCATTTTTTCCTACTAATTGTTGAAGTCCCACGGATTAATACAAGTTTTTAATCATGGCACTTGGGGGCTAATGTGTGTTTGATCAAACAGTACACAAGGAAAATCAACAAAGTACAGTACGGAATATCAAAGTCCCGGTTTGACTTTCTAAAGACAAACCGGGCCTTGGGGGCTACAATACAATGAAGGTACAGAGCAAAAGGTCAAACTATTTACCTCATAACGCTCCTTCATCAGATTTACCAAACTGGCTTCATAATCACGGCTGGTGTAAAGCCGGTTCAAGAAACCGGAGTGAAGGTCTTGAGCAGAAAGATTAACATAGGCTGACAAATCAGTCTTCCCCTTCCCCTTGCTCATAGCAGCAAATTCATCCTTGGCAGTGTGCTTTGATAGAGCAACCGGATTACCAGGGGCGGTATAGGCAGTGCCAGTAACAACAACATCATCATCTTTGGCAGGGCTGGATGGATTGACATTCTTAACAGGGCTTGGCGCTTTGGCAGCAGGGCTCGGCGGTCTGTTAGCTGGGCTTGGCGGATCAGCAGTTGAATCCCGCTGCTCAACAGTTGGACTTGGAGGGGCATGGAGATGTGATATATCAACATGCACATCCGGTTCAACCTCTGGCGGGTTAGCATCAGCGCCTGGGTCTTGCGCAGCAGAGCTGTCTATGGCAATCTCAGGATTTTCGCCATCATTCTCTGGGGTCTTCTCCGGATCAACATCATCAGTAGGGTCGCTGGTCTTGGCTTTCTTACTTAATCGGGCCTTGGCACTACAACATCAAAAGTTAGAATATGATAAACCGACACATGAAGAAACAAGTTGAGGAGTAAGGTACTTACCCAGCAACGATCTTGAGAGGAGGCAGCTGAGTGGTTGATGAACTGCCAGACAAGTTGGAAGAGGCCTGGTAATTCGGGTCAGACGGATTGAGTGGGCATCGGAAGAAACCCTTCAAAGGATAAAGTTTTTCAGGAGAATAAGTCACCTCTGGACGACGTTTCCGGGTTGGTGTATCTGCTAAACCGGACGAAGTGATTTGCTGACCACTATGTCGGGTTGTGCGACGCTCTTCAACTTGTTGTGTCTTCAAAGAAAATTTTGGATCCAAATGAGCAAAGGGGTGAGATTGTTTTACTTTCCAGACTGTATGGCAAACTCTTTGAACCGGTACAAGATCTGAATCGGAAGAAAGAAGGATTACCTCAACATGGTCTGCGTGGCTGGCCTCAGCATCATCCTGGGAATAATCATTGTCAATAAGATGTACGAAAAGGGAACCAAGTGAGTCAAGTTCTACCTCTATGTCTGATTCCTCATCTTCTGGCGGATCAGAAGACTCGGTGGTTTTCTTCTTGGCAGCTTTCTTGGTGGCCTTGCTCTTTGCACGAGGATCCCTGGCCGGTTTAGTCCGTTTCCAAAAGGAGATGTTAGCCTGAAATTAAGGGAAGGAAAGGTTAGTACACAGTTAATACGGAGGCGAATCAGTAAAGTATTCAGATGAACTTTACCGCTGGCGGTTTATTAGAGACGTAAAAAGGTGGCAACCCGGTTTGGCTGCATGCGGAGATCGGCTCATCAAGCATTTTCTTCACAGATTCGGTAACTTCAAGATCGGTCATTACTACTTCGTGATATCGTTGAGGGTCTTTGACGTTGCCAGTGTATTCATGCATCAATCCGGGGCGGCGGCTTAAAGGCAAAATGCCCCAAGAAACCCAGCAGCGGACAAGATCAATGCCAGTCAAACCGTTGGCCATCAGAGCCCGGAGCTTGGCGAGTAGAGGTGCAAAGTTCTTCCATTCTGCGGCGGTTAAGCGTGAAGGTAATGGGTGACCGTTGCTAAGCCGGTGAGGGCAATAACCCGGCAAAGGATTTTCTCCATCAGGGGCAGTGTTCCAGCAATAAAACCAGGTCTAGTTCCAATCTTTAGGATGGCTATGATGTTTTGCATGAGGGAAGTCAACTTCTTTCCTTTTCTGAATTGAAACGCCACCAAGCTCTGTGTTGGGACCATTTGAGAATTCTGTACGGTGGTTCAAATGAAAAAAATCTTGGAACAACTCCACGGTTGGTTCTTCTTGAAGGTAGACTTCGCAGAATACTTGAAAGTTGCATATATTAGATACAGACTTCGGTCCAATATCTTGCGGATAGAGTTGGAAGCTTGTGAGGACATCCCGGAAAAATTTTGATCCGGGCGGGCTGAATCCCCGGTCTAAGTGTTGCATAAATACAATCACTTCTCCATCTTGAGGTTCAGGTGGACATTCAGATTCCGGAACTCACCAATGAAGGACCCTTTTTGAGGCTAAAGCGCTAGTGGTGACGTATCCGTTGATTTGTGTTTCCGTGATCCGGGACGGAACCCAATTGCAAGCTGAGAATTGTTTAGTCATCTTGGAAGGGGAACTGAAAGGAAAAATAAAGCCGGTTTACAAATTAACGGTTTAAGTGTACCATTCAGAGTTAAACCGGAAAATCGTCATGCAAGTTCAGTTGGCGGTTTAACCAAGGGCTAATTATAAGTGGCGGATTAATAAATTGCTACAAGGTTTAAACCGCCCTTTGGTGGAGGAGACAGATGAAAATATGCTAAGTGTTGACAGAAACAGGTTTCATATAATGACCAAATTTATTTGGATCTACCAAACCTCAGTAAAGAAAAATTATTGCGACCTATAAATGGCGTTGAGGCAGAACAGGGAAGGTTGTGTACTCTACAGAAGAAAGGAAAAGATCGGCTAATATTAAAAAATGGATGCGGAATAACTACCGCACAAGATCTACACAGTTATTGGATCAAAATAGCCAAGGCAGAAGGAAAAGCTAAGAGTTGAGGATGAAGAACGAAGAGCCATACAGATGAACACACGAACCCTAGCATAGATCTAACAATGCAGGAAAGGAGGAAACTCACCGGTGCAGATCTACTGCGGAAGGAAGCAGCGAGCTCTGGTCCGTTTCAGGTTGATGCAGCGGCCTGTGTTGATGAAGCTCTCAAGGGTCGCAAGCGGCGGCGGAGCTTCAGAACTGGGGCGTCGCGAGGAAGAAGAAGGCACAGAAGGGGAAAAGAGAAAAGAGGCCCTCGGGCTTTATTTATAGAGGAAAGGATAAATGGCAGGCGCGAGAATCAAGGAGACTGAAGCGGCAGAGTGGGCGCGCCTGTCGCCTCGATTTTCGGGATGACCATTAAGTGAGGGGAATCTTTTTAAAATCTTTTTATACAGAGATGATGTCATGATGGACCATTGTTATGTCCCAAAGATGATGTCACGACGGTTTAACAAGATTTACAGGAGAAGGCAATCTGGAGGTTTACGAAAATACAAGGGGACGTTTACAATCTATCTTTGAAGTTGTTGAAGATTGACATGAACAGGTTCAAATCAAACTGGGGCCTAATGTTGGGGATATAGCTACTGAGTGTAAACCGGCCAGAAGGGCCCGGTTCACCCTCGACTATGCCAAAGCCCATGAAGATCTAGAAGATGGTGAAGTTATTAAACAAGCTTAGAGGCCTGAAGCCCAAAGGCGGATTAGGGCCCATAGTGGTAAACCGCCATGACTATGTAACTTGTAATGTAAGTTAGGGAAGGAGAGACCGAACCGAACACTTTGTATGAGTCGGCTTCGGGGCTCTGTAAACCGGTCGAGCGTCAACCTGTGTATATAAAGGGACGACCCGGTGGCGGTTCAGCGACAACAGACAACAACTCGAGACTCAGGCAAGCGTATTTGCTCCCTGGTCATCGAAACCCAATCAATCCCATCACAACTAGACATAGGCTTTTACCTTCATCGAAGGGGCCGAACTAGTATAAACTCCCATGTCCCTTGTCCAGTTTAACCCCTTCAAGCTAACCTGTTGCGATGGCTCCACGACTAAGTCCTTTCATAAGGACATCTGACGTGTTAATTCCACGACAAAAAGCGTTAAGAAAAGTAGATACAATGGAGACGTATCACACCTACGTTGTCTTCTCACACGGTTTGGTGCGAGTGTGTGAAGTTGTAATACCTAACACAAATGACATGTATAAACCATGTGCCGTATATAACATAGTGTGATATGTAGTTCCCGACCGTTAGCATATCCCCACAGTTTCCCCATTTCCCCCAAATCCCTAGAAAGCCTCCAAAATCCCTCGCATGGCGCTGACATTGGGGGAATGCGGACGAGTGGTGTTGATGGTTTCAGTGTGACTGCTCCTGCTTGTATCGCTGCTCTCAACAGCGCCGCCACAACAGAGATCACCGCCGAGCACTTGCCTAAGGTCATATGAAGGCAAGTGTACTGCGGATCGGAATCGTCTTGTCAGGTTCCAATCTATCCCGATCTTTTTTAGCATGTCCAAAGTAGCTCCCTGCTCAATCCGTCCTGAATGACCCCCTCCCCCCATGGAAAGCAACCAGCCGTCGGATCCGAAGTATGACTCTAGACTCCCGCAACATGAGTTCGACTTCGAGTTTTGCACCATCGAGAAGTACCAAAAGCTGATTTATGTGCACGGACACACTCCCGCTCGACGTGTATGCACAAAGGGATTCGACATTAGCAGACGGTTTCTCAGTTGCCCCTTAGAGGTTAGTGCTAAGTTCATCATTTTAGATGAGTTAAAGTTACCGCTCATCCTGGACACTATTTAACATTGGCAGGGATATGAGGCTTGTGCCTTTATTAACTGGTTGGATGAAGAATTGCATGGCAGGGCTCGGAGTGTTATCACCAAGCTCGCAGAAGATAACGTAAAGCTGAAGTAGAAACTGACGGATCTGGAGTGTACAATCAATACGATGAAGCAAGAAAGAATAAATCATAGGCAACAAATGAAAGCAAGAGACAATAAGGAACTAGCATGTTTAGTTGTGGTTGTCGAATTAGGCATCTTCTATGCGCTGTTTGCAATGATGATTAGGGGTTTTGTTTGATTATTACTGGCTTCATCAATAAGAAGAGCTCAATGTATTGCTTGCCAACTGTCCTACTCCGTTCGTACCGGTGCATAAGTCACATTACAAAAACCAAATAATCCCAAAGTTTGTTCCCTGTTTTTTGCCCTGAAAAAAGAAATCATCCAATAGGAGTTGCAGGGCTTGTATACAATTAATGACTTCAGACTACTTAGCATAACATGCATTGGTCAATTCTCTGCATGCAATGGTATTGATTAGCAAATAAACATCAAGGTCTCTCTTTTTTTCCCACCTAGGTCATCGAGACGGAGGGAGTATGAAAAATGCTTGTTTCATATTTGGACGATCCAGCGTGTGTGCGTAATTATCACATTGAGAACTGCACAACCCCGGGAATTTGGTGCGACTAGGTATAAATATTTGTGGTTGTTATATCAGTATTCTAATCGCCTGCCAAGGCGGTAAGATAATACGTCAATCCCCCGCTTCAATTGGTTGAGATCTTCTGCAGTACCGTATGGTGCTGTAGTCAGGATGATATATGGGGTCGGGTCCTGATACGTCTCCAACGTATCTATAATTTTTTTTATTGTTTCATGCTGTTATATTATCATTCTTGGATGTTTTACCTTCATTTTATAGCAACTTTATATCATTTTGGGGGACTAACCTATTGACATAGTGCCCAGTGCCAGTTGCTATTTTTTGCTTGTTTTTTACTTCACAGAATATCATTACCAAACGAAGTCCAAATGCTACGAAACTTTTTGAAGATTTTTTTGGAACAGGAGACAACTTGGGAGCCAAGGAAGCACCTGGGGGAGGCCCATGGGGCCCATTGATGTCTACTACACAACTTTATTCTTGTAGACTCATGTTAGGCCTCCAAGCGTAGAGTTTTGTAGGACAGTAGCAATTTTTCCTCAAGTGGATGACTTAAGGTTTATCAATCTGTGGGAGGCGTAGGATGAAGATAGTCTCTCTCAAACAACCCTGCAACCAAATAACAAAGAGTCTCTTATGTCCCCAACACACAAAATAAAATGGTAATTTGTATAGGTGCACTAGTTCAGTGAAGAGATGGTGATAAAAGTATAATATGGATGGTAGAAATATATTTTAATAATCTGAATAAATAAAAACAGCAAGGTGCACTAGTTAAAAGATCATGTGTTATAAGAAATATTTGCACATACCAAAAATCTGTTTAATTTTTAACTTTTTGAAATATGTTCATGGATTACAAAAATATTCATGTAATTTAACAAATTACTCACATATTTTAAGAGAAAGTTTATGCAATTTAGAAAGTGTTAATGTAATTTAGAAAGACAACCATGCAATTCTAAAAATGATCATGTATTGTGAAAAGTCCCCAGTTTTTTTCATATATGTTCATGTAATTAAAAGAGTTCCTGTTTTTTTAAAAGATGTTTTGTACTTCTAACAAAACTTTACATGTTTTAAAAATTGTTTATGTAGTTTTACAAAATTTCACATACTAAAAAATGTTTGTTTATCTATCAATAATATTAGCACTTCTTAATATATATATATATATATATATATATATATATATATATATATATATATTAGGGATAAATATAAAAAATAAATAATAAAAAGGAAATCAGCCGCTAAGATGTAATAAATGTGATGTACATCATTAGTAAACAAAAATAAAACTGAAATTACCCGCTAAGTTGTAAAAAAATTAAATAGCTATTTTTAGGACAAATTTTATTAAAAAGAAGCCATGCGGTTCAAATGAAAAAAGCAAAAAAAATCTCGAATATACACGAGTGTGCATATTATACTTTATAGAAGGGGGGAGGGGTAAAGAACCCAAAAACCTACAATTGGTATTACAACACCGCGAGCCTTAGCTCCAACTCCCACCCACACGCTCCTAGTACAGACTACTCATGCGCAATGCCGCTCCAATCTCCTTTTAATAATCCTGCTTGATGCCAAGCATTCCCTCTGCCACCATTCTCCGTATTACTTCGTCTAACGTGGGTGAGCCTCCATCGAAAACAATAGCATTTCTATGTTTCCACAGCTCCCAGAGCACCGGGATCATCATGGCCTCTATGCTCCTCGGTTTTGTCTCGCACCAACTGTTCAGAGAGTCATTCACTTGTGGTGTCCATTGTGGCTTGCCGATTACCGTGCATATCGTCCTCCACACCGTCCTACTAAACGCACATGTAAGCTCGATGTGATTCAGCATCTCCTCATAAATGTGGAATAATAATTAAAATGTGCAATAATAATTAAATAACTTCACAATATCATTTTGTTCGATAAAATACGTCAATGGAAACATAATGAGCGAGAAACAATTTATGACTAATATCATTTTAGTAGTTTTTTTATAGTATAGCCCTGTAAATGAATTTCTGTAGATGAATCGATTTTGCTTTCTTTTTCTATGGCTACCAAGATGTGCCACTTGGTCCTTGCTGCATGTGACTATGTAAGATGAAAAAACCAGGTACACGTCAGGCATGATACAACTTCAAACGGATTTTGAACTAAATATGTCTAGTTTCTCGAAGATGAGCGATTAAAGTGTGTCGTTTTTTGGCTGAGTGTCCAAAAATAAACTCATAGACAAGTTGAGAGACTGAAACATACTTTCCTCATCAATTAATGTAGCAAGTGTTCTGTGTTGAGTAACGTGATTGTATTAGGAAACATAGGTTAGACTAGGAAATATTCTGGCTTGCCTTGTACTTCAAGTAGATCATGTACTCCTATATATATATATATATATATATATATAGGGAAAATGCATCCTACTACCGGGTGTAGTTACACCCATTTCTTATATACTACCATAGGATAGTATATATACTAATTTATCATTTTTAATATGTTCATATACTATATCTAAGATACTCCAAAGCGAGTTATGTGAAAAAATTGCATGTGAGCATATGTTTTTATCATATTTGTGAAATACATACATATTTGTACATAAAAAAGAGTATGCTCAAAATATAATACATACTACCTAAAAAACTACACGTAGATATACTCCAATATGATAGATACTACCTAAAACGTATAAAACAAAAGTGGGAGTAACTACACCCGGTAGTAGAAAAAATTAGTCCTATATAGGGAAAATGTATATATATATATAAATGCCCACGAGGCTCAAGCAATAAAAAAACTATTCCATCAAATTCTTCTCTCCCTTCTAACATGGTATCAGTTTCCGGGTTCTAACCCTAGCCGCCGCCGCTTCCGCATCCGCGCGCCGTCTCTGGGGCGGTCGGCCTCCATGACCGCCGCCGGGGGCCGCGCCGCCCGTACCTAGGGTTCATCCGCCTGCCGTGTTGGCCGGCTGCTCTAGAGAGTCTTTTCCCCGAGTCCTTGCTCCGGGGTTTTCTCTCTCCCGTCGGTCATCTTGATTGTCGGTTTCTTTTTGGTCTTTCGATCTAATCTTGATCGGTTTGCGTCACCCACCGCCGCCGTCGACCCCGTGCGCCTCTACTCCAACCCCGGCGCGATCGGTCGGCTTCTTCCCCGACACGGCGGCCTCGCGCGTCGTCCGCGCGTCTGCCCCCCGGTCGCCTTGACTCGGCGGCCTCGCGCGTCATCCGCGCGTCTGCCTGTCGGGTGCTCCGACCCGGCTGCTTCGCGTCATGCGGCGGCCCTTCACTGCCGCCGTTCGTGCACCGGCCCGCCCGTCGATCTACGTCGGCCGTCACCGCCCTGCTCCAACCGGGACTCCTGCATCACCCGACCCGGCGGCCTCGCGCCTTGCGGCGGCCAATCATAGCCGCCCTGCCGCCCGCCGTCGCCGGCTTCATCTCGGACTCCGCCGCCACCCCATCTCCACCGAGCGGCGTCCCCGACCTCGCGCGCGATCGGATTGATCACCTGCCCGCCGCCGCGATCCGCCTCATCTACGCCGTGCGACCGACCTGGCCCGTCGGTTATGCGCGCCTCCGCAGGTCTTGTGAAGATCGTCCCCGAGTTCAGCGCGCCTCTCCACCGATCCAGCATGGGCTGCCGCTGCGTCGCCCCATCGGGCCGCAGCGCCGCCGCCCCGTGGTTCTCCTCGCGGCTGCATCGACCTGTGCGTCGCCGCTGCGTCGCCCCTTCGGGCCGTAGTGTCGCGATACGTGGTCCCCACCGCCGCACCGAGGCCGTCCCCGCGGCTGCACCGACTCGCGAACTGCCGTTGCGTCGCCCCTTCGGGCCGCAGCGTCGCGGCCCGAGGTCTTCCCGCCGTCGCCCCGACCCTCCTGCCGCCGCTGCGTCGCCCCTTCGGGCCGTAGTGCCGCGGCCCGCTATCCACTCCGCCGTCACCGCGCGTCGACCTCCCGTGGTATGCGCCGCGCCGTCTCCCTTGGCGTGGGAACGCCACCATCCGCGCCGGTCTTCGTCACGCTGTCAGGGTTCTTCGCCTACTTCGAGCACCGCCGCCGCACTCCTAACCTAGCCACCACCGCCGCCGTCAGGCCGCCGCCGCCGCCGCTACCTTTGTAGCCGCCGCCGCTACCGTCCACCCCCTTCGTCTTCATCCAAGCACCAGCCCGTCGCCAGCGTCGCCGTCATCTACCCCGACCACTTCGTCTACTCCGACCACCGTTGGTAACATCTTCTCTGCTGGCCCCTCCGACTTCTCCGACATGGCGTACAGCTCATGCAGGTCCCTCGTCTACGCATGCCCGGTGCTGGCAACACAGATGCGTGCCTTCATCCACGACGTGTCCCCGGGCCTGGCAAGCCTGGTCGGTGCTTCGTCAACTTCGTCTTCGTCCGTCTACGCATGCCCGGTGCTGGCAACACCGGTGCGTGCCTTCGTCCACGATGTGTCCCCGGGCTTGGCAAACCCGCCGCGACACGTCGTCAACACCATCATCCTTCCGGCGCACCACTACCTCGTCACCACTGCGCCCATGACTAACTCGGCGCCTCCTTGCACCCGCGGCTGCACGGCGACTTCCTCGACACCGGCCACCCCGACTCGACATCGACCACGGCATTCTTCGCACGGCTACCTCGACCACGGCTCCACCACCCACGCTCTTAGCTACATCGACAAACGGCACAAAGGGCTACCGTCTGCTTGAGCAACCTCGTTGGTTTCCACTCCAGCCACGACTCCGCGATGCGTCGACCGTTACGACTGTGGGGGGGGGGGGGGGGGGGGGGCCGTCGGCTTGCCTTCGGATTCTTCTCCAGTCTCACCGTCTGCGTCGCTACCGTTGTGACTGCGGGGGATGTTGAGTAGCGTGATTGTATTAGGAAACATAGGTTAGACTAGGAAATATTCTGGCTTGCCTTGTACTCCAAGTAGATCATGTACTCCTATATATATGCCCACGAGGCTCAAGCAATTAAAAAAAACTATTCCATCAAAAATCCTCTCTCCCTTCTAACATTCTGGTCATTGTAATGTCAGGGTGGCCTATGGCCCTTTTTTACCTCCAAAAAGTGTTTTACTAGCAATACTCACCCGTGAGGATTACATGTGAGGTTGAGCTCCATGTTTCTTGTGGACAAGATGATGTGATCTCTCCCCCACACCCACCCACACCCATGAAAATGATTGTTGTGTGACAAATGCAAGCATTGAATTCGAGCAGCCAATGTATAGACGCCCTCTGAGTAGACAAGTAGTCGTTGCCTATACATAGGAAGTGCCATGCCTGCAGCCCTCATCTTATTATACAATGTAGTTCTTGTACCAGCAGTTAGTTTATGGTGTATAGGTTCTATCTCAAGGACACTGTTATGTGGGTAGATTCCTCCCCATTCCCTGTAGCTTGCATCCTCTCCATCTGAAGCTGTCTTTTTTCCGAGTGATACCTAAAGTTGTCTTTGAATTACCAACCAACTAGCTTATGGGGCTCTTTATTTTCTCCGAATACAAAGACCGATTGATTAATATACTGTGCTGTTTCCCCAACTGAAACAGGGCGTAGAAAATTATGCAGAAAATCAAGGTTCCAGACTAGTACACAAACAAGCCAGATAAGCTTTGTTAATGAAGGTGAAGCAAAAAAAGATGAGCTTTTCGATCGAATCATTAGTTGGTGATCAAGATCATCTCCTCTATGTTTGCACTCTATAGAAGGCATTTTATATTAGTTGATTTACTTGGAATTTGGGCCAAGGTATTAACTAGTACAACTAGTTAAGAATGCTGTCCTGCATGCATTGATGCAGGCAGTACTTACAAACTACTAATCTCAAAGTGCTGTGGAACAATCTGGAATCAAGACAAAAAATAGCCATACAAGCACAAATGAAACAAATTGATTATATTAGCTCGGCTGCTGCATTAGTTTAATCCCTATCTAGCTGCGTGCAGTGATCTGTACGAAGGTGTAGTCAAGTCAACAGGACAGTACCTTGCACTTAAACTAAACTGATGCGTACACCACCACATCATGCATGTCATTGGATTCACAGCTAGCTATGGCCATGGCGAGCTCTTAACTAGCTCCATCAGCTAGCATTTCATTTTTCATACATATTTCTGGCCTTTGGTTGGAAGCTAACTTTGCCATAGTTTGTCACATGATTTTAACCAAACTTGCTTAAACTATATAAGGTACATAAAATCTTAGCAACATTTTGGCCTGTCTAGGAGAATCTCGCCGTACTTTTCGTTTTGTATGGCATATTGGATTTGTTTGTCACAAAGATAATCTTGCCTAAGGTGTGACAAGCACTCACCTAACTTGGTCAAACTTGCTTAACTTAGGTGAAGCGATGTGTGGCAAAAGGTGGACAAGAACCCAAACGTCCTGGGCCTTAGTGTCTTCGGTAATGTAACTTAAATTGATGATACCCAGCGCATTGCTGTGAGAATTGGTTGCCGTGTATTATTTTGATAGATATTTGATTGAGTGGAATTTGAATGTGAAAATGAAGACTAAAAATACTTAGAATTTATTGTATTTCATGCTATATAGCCGTAAAATATTTATAGAATATAAGTACTATTTCTCATGCATGGAAAAATAAAAGTAGTGGGTTGATGAAGTGGGATGTGTGGATGTTGACAGTATAGATGGACACAATGGCCACCTCCCCTATGCTGTGTGGAATGTTTGGAGAGGAAGAAACTGCCGAATTTTCAACGGGTTTCCTTGGCGTTGAAGGTTACTCTCTAAAAACCTACATTAGGTTACGGTCAATCTATTACGTTGTTTTTTGTCAGTAATCCTCAAACGGATCATTTGGGGGGGGGGGGGGGTGTTCTCAGGCACGCATAACCACCAATCAAGTCCTTAGTTGTGTAATTTATGCTCTAGATTGTTCCTGATTAAAAGAGTAATGCTGTCGCCAGTTTCTCCAAAAAAAAAGGGGTTAATTTGACTAAAAGAAGATAGTGCTTTTGCCTCTTTTAATGTTCTCAAGCATAGGCCTCTTTTAAGGAATAGTTCTTTTGGAAGAAAAGCAGCTCGGTGGAACCCTATAGCTAGTTCCTCCTTTCCCCCCTTTTTGTGTGTACTTTCTCAGTTTCATCTTGATAGAAAGCTAGATCTGAATGACTATGTATATTTATGGCCAGCAAATTAATTGGTTCCTTCAATTTTGGATCACTGGTATAAATGGCGACAATGTTGCTACATGTCCATAGCTAGCTAGAGACACATGCATACAGAGAGGTATGCTCGAAAAGAAACAGGATCCATATATATTGGATACAAAAAATTGGATCTATTTTTCCTTTTGTCGGTATATATTATACATAACAATCAGTGTACTACTGCCTGCATTTCATTGCAAGTTGGAATCTAGGAAACATTACCAAGTTGAGGCATCACATGGCACCCAGCATGTAGTATTATATGTCTCGATCGCTAGATTGTGTATGTGTATGCCTATACATATATATACATGGGCTGCTGCCCCAGATTTGGTGGATATCTCTGCACATGCCTACATAAACTACATACATATATAGATGGGAAGCAGCTAGCAAGACAGTTTACTACTAGGACCGAGGATAATATATCATATGTGTTTCTCTGGGGGGAGGGCAAAGCTTTGAGAAGATATCATCAAGTTGGTTGCCGCTATCCCAATTAAGTTTGTCTTCTCCCCCTAGCTCCTGACATGGATGTATCCTTGCCAACCAACTCACCCTACACATGCCACTTGCTGCCCTCTGCTTGTTTGGCCCAAACACAATGTAAAAGCAGCACTAGATGATGCATATGTATGCACATCAACTTTCCATAGGTCAACATGCTGCTTTGCAAGCTAACTTATTTAATTACACCAGATGGGCTGGAACCCTCAATTATTTATCCTGACATGGGTGTATCACATTTCTGCCATCAACACAGAAGAGCCGGACTGATCTCCTGATCGTTAATTAGCTTATGCATTAGAAGTATACGTTGAAGTGTATGTATGAGTATTTCTGGGCAGCAAATAATCAATTCTGGCCCAAGTATTTTCTTGTACTACGTTAACTAAAAAATATATGTTGGCATGCGGTGTATTTTTCTTCCCACGATCAATGTCTTGCGTAGAGCCAAGGAGTAGAAGTTACTACTGATGTGTGATGAGTAAGAAGAGAAGAGGAATGTTACTAAAAGCTGCGCCCACAAAGGAAACCTCCAAAGTTTGTCATCACAAAGCATATGCGTTGCATGCATGCGCGCCCTGCATGACAGTAGCTTGCAATTAGGACACACTGCATGCATCATCAGAAACAACCACAGAGATAATTAAAAAATCACATGCATGCATGCATGCATCGGACACATGGAACCTGTCTTTGCGTCTGGCCTCTTCTCCACTCCACGCGCATATCACGCATGCATGCATGCAGTAATTCCAGAGCAATTCAGAAAGATCTATATACATGCATATTTATCGTAGGGCAAAACCTGCAAGATGGTCAATTTATGTGGACAATTAACCCAAGTCACGCGGCAGCGATGAATGAACTGATGTGCATGCATGATATGATACGAATAAATAAAAAGAGGTGAGGAGATAAGGGACATCATGGAGGGAGAGAGAGACGGAGACTTGACAGGAATTTAGCATGTTCTCTCTCTACGCACACATACATATATCCACCGTCCATACCATACCTAGGTAGCCGGCCTCCTAGCTAGGTAGCTAGCTACCCAAAAAAGGCAAAGAGAGAAAAGAGGTGGGAAATTGCATAGCAAGCCACGTACTATACATGAGCGCGGGAGTACAAAGTTGTACACAAGTCGAGGTTGTATTTTTGAAGCTTTTATACTTTCACATAGCTAGCCTAGCAGTACAAGTATGTATTCTTCAGTCGTAGTAATAGTTAAGCAAGTTGATGATTTTTTGTTGGTGCGCGCTGCGGGTTTGCTAGACCGGTTGGTGCTCTCAGCGTGCCCCGGGCGGCTTCGTGAGGACCGAATTAGATATTGTGTGTTGGTGCGGTCATGGCACATTATAAAGCTTGTAGGTGTAGCAACATAGATCATCAGGAAGGTGGCTTTGAGTTGATCCTTTTATTTATTTTGTCAGGCTCTGTTGAATAATATAATAACAGTTTTGCTAAGTCTCAGTCGATTGAGACTTGGTTATGTCTCAGTCGATGCTATATTCGTTCGATCTTGCGTGGAGATCAATGCAAGAAAAAAAATAGCTTCTTATTCTTCTTCTTATATACTCCTCCTATGTCACCTGAGTGAGACTTGGTTAAAATCTCAGTCGACAGTGATCTATAGGCCAAGCATTGCTTCATGCAGAGCCCGGGGGTGTATCCTTCTTTTTGAAAGAAAAAAACTTAGTTAAGCAAGTAAATGACGTAACTAGTCATGGGGATTGCCTGCTTGGTGCAAATATACTACATTCCGTTTGCAACAGCCAACAGGTGACAAAGTAAGGGCTTCTTTGATTCAAAGGATTCTCAAAGAAATTTTGGAGGATTCTAATCCTTAGGAATTTTTCCTATCTTGATTGTTTGATTCGTAGGATTGTAAACCATTGGAATTTTTTCATAGGATTCATTTGCACTAGATTTCATAGGAAACTTTCCATCCACTCAAACCTCTTTGAAAGAATCCTACGTTTTTTCTATGCACAATCAAACACTCGTACAATCCTGTAGGATTCAAGATGACATTCCACTCTAATCCCATGTTTTTCCTATTCCCGCGTTTTGGAAATCCTACGAATCAAAGAGGCCCTAAAGGTTAATTCTTGCTGCGGTCATTAGGTGAAGAGAACATATATGCTCCCGAGCGTGGCCTGCCGATCGAGCAGCAGCATGCAGTGTACTTTCAGAAGGAGTGTTTCCTCGCTCAGCAAAGGGTACTCTGCTGCTTCCGGTTGCTAGTCCCAAGGCAGCTAGCCATAGCCTTCTCCTCCGCTTCATCCTGCAGCAGCATGCATGCAGTACTATGAGTGAGAAAGACAGAATTAATCATGGCAGAGAGAAAGAGAGCCGGCCGGCGGGTGCAATGCAAAGACGTGTAGAGAGAGAAAGAGATACTGGCCGGCCGGTACTAGATTAAAGATGGCAGTAATAAGTAAGCATTCCATTGCAGTTAGAGAAGGATGGGAGGAAAAGGCTGTGTCGTTCTGGGTTTGTGATGGCGATGTATGGGGATCTGATGATCTACGACGCACGCAGGATTGCATACCATGATCTGATTCTGATGGAGGGGGCCGGCCGGGCACTGAATCGAATGCATGCACTCTTCAATTCTGCTGCTGCTGCTGCTGCTGCTGCATCTGCATCAGAGTGCGCCAAAGCAACCAAAAGCTAGCAAAGGGAAAGAAGAAAGCCTGCGACGTACTGCATCGATCCACTTTCTTTGCCTCTCGTGCATATGCATGCATGGCCTTTCGATTCGAAGGGTGCACCACGGGGAGCCGGTACGGGTGGTACCAGAAGCAGTGGTCAATGACCACGACAGAATTCCCCAACCACATGACATGAATTCTTTCGGTCGATCAAACTGACGATCAAAGGCCGAACACGCATGGCCTTGCATCTACTTCAGCGCACACGGCTAGGTGACTGATGGATCACATGACACGTCTGATGTCAATAGGCATCATCATCGTGGAGTGGACAATTGCCAGATGATACAGTGAAATGACCGAAATGCTACCACTAGCAAGAACATGCAGGTAACCAAAGGTGGCAATAGGGGGCCGGGCATTTAGCTTCCCAAGGCCAAGACGCACGCACGCACAGTGACCCTGAGGCCATCTGATCAAACTCAAGTGGTTAACCATGAAATGGCTCAGCTTTTCTTAGCCTCAGCTGCTGCTGCTTGAAACTGCATAGTAATACACTGCAGGCCTACAAACTAACTGCATGCTTTTGGACCCAAGAATCCTGTCTTTGAATCTGTAGGCCTAGCTAGCTAGCTAGCCCACTACAGAAAACATAGGTCTACCTAGTAGAGAGCATCTCATACTCTATCATGATGGCTTCTTTCTGCATGCAGGGCAATGGACATGGCCGTGGCTGTGCCTCTGCCTGACCTGTGATGACAACGACACGATGACTAGTGAAGCCAAAGAACCAATCACACGACAGTATATGAGCACAACAACAGGAACGTTGTCAATTATATGTGGACTGGACAGGCTCCATAGAAGAAGAATGAGCTCAACTGCTGGTAGTACTATGTTCGAAAAATACTGTGCTCTTCTGTGTAGAGCGAGTATACTAGTAGCAGTTATGAGCTGCAGCCAGTACATGATTCATCATGTATACATCTACTTCTTTTCAAGAAAAGGTCTGTAATTTCTATAACAGTACATGTGAGAAAACATTGTTCAGGTATTGTAGTTAATTGTCATCCAAACCTCTAGTCTAACTGGGCTAAAGGTGCTAGTAATACCTAAGATGCTTACGGTAACTCGGTAAGGCCTTTCTTTTAGGTAATTAATAAGCAAGAGGCTTAAGATGGTAAATAAATGTTAAAACACTTCGAGGTAAATTCAACCAAGTCCCTCGTGAATCCCTATTTGACAGTCATGGCACCAAATTGTCGGGATACTGCACATACTTCGCTCCCATGGCTCGGCCTCGGCCCATCTATCGATCGGTTTGAGCCGATCTTTATTCCCATTCCTTCATTGCTTGCTTCATCCAGTTGCTTCATTTCATGTACTTTCGGTTTTCACATTTCATTTAATCTGGTTTCTTTGCTTCTGCATTTTATTTTATTTCATTTTCTTTCATTCTTTTCCTTTTCCTTTTGATTTTATTCATTTTTATATTTTACGATTTCAAGCTAGTTTTGTTTGTTTTATTTTTTTTATTTTTGTTTCTATGGTTTTTCACCCGGCGTTTACTTCTATTTTGTCTTTTTTTTCAAACTATAAAGTTGTTTCATGAATTTGTGAATATTCACACATTTTTTAAAAAGGTTCATGGATTTTATAAATGTACAAAAGATATGCAAAAAATAAAATATACACTAATATCGATAACACCAATTTTATAAAAAATATTCACGAAATCAAAAGATATTTAAAATTTTAAGAAAAATTCATGAACTTAAAAATATTATGAATATGAAAATAAATCATGAATTTAGTAAATGTTCATGGATTTAGTAAATGTTCTTGATTTTAAACTAAATTCACCTATTTTGTTTTAAAATGAATCATCTTTCATATTTTATGTGATAATAAATAAAACTAACCTGCGCATGAAACAAAAGTTGAAAACTGCACAGTAAAGGGCTGATCGCAGAATCACCGAAGTGGGACAGCCCACGAGGACACGCTCCTATGCATCAACCAATATAACGCATTGCGTCATGGGCACCCCTACGTCTCGCATACAGCGAGACAGAGTGAACCCCGAAATCACTAGTTAAGAAGTACTCGTTGCAAAGATCACTCTCATTTTCCCAATTTGTGACAAGTGGCGCGTTGCATGTGCGTCATTTGTCGCAACCGGGAAGTTTTCCTTTTTTTCGTAGATTTATTTATTCAAAACGTTTTATCTCTTTAACCGTGCGCCCAAATCTCGAACCGTTTTCATCGTTCAATTCCTCGCATCGAGATCTTAAAAGCTAGATCCCATGTTGATAGGTTTTGACGAACCTTTTTTTCATGAAAAAAAACGGACGAAAAAACCGAACCGGGAGCACAGATTTTTTCCCTTTCCGAAAGAGGCACGCCCGTGCCTCTCGTGGAAGCAAAATCGTGCCTCTTGTGGAAGGAAAAAAAGAAAACATGTTTTTTTTCGTTTCCGAGGAGGCACGCCCGTGCCTCTCACGGAAGCACAACCATGCCTCTCGCGGAAGCAAAACTGTGCCTTTGGTGAAAGAAAACAGAAACAGGAAACGCGTTTTTTTTCGTTTCCGAGAGGTGTGCCTCTCATGAAAGCACAACCGTGACTCTCACGGAAGCAAAATTGTGCCTCTCGTGGAAGGAAAAAAAATAAAAAATGCATTTTTTTCGTTTCCGAGAGGCACAACCGTGACTCTCGCGAAAGCACAACCGTGCCCTTTTCAGAAGCAAAACCATGCCTTTCGCGGAAGGAAAAAAAAAAAGAAAACGCATTTTATTTCGTTTTCGAGAGGCACGGCTGTCACTCTCGCGAAGCAAAAACCGTGCCTCTCGCGGAAGAAAAACGTGACTCTCGCAAAAGGAAAAAACGCGTTTTTTCGAAGAAAAAAATTGATTCAAAAGTTCAGGAAGAACGGTGGAAGACAGAAACGTCGCAAAAACCCTGAAAAAACCGTTTAAAAAGCCGAAAACGCGTGCGAAAAAATAAGAAAACAAAATCTGGAGGGAGCATCCAGAGCACGACACGTGGCGGGCGGCTGAGAGCGTGCCAAGGGATGCTGATCGTTGCGAGGCTCCCGAAGAAGCGCTCTTTAATTAGTTCCTCTCAATGAACCCTCCCTGACGGGGTGCCGTGAATTGGGCCGGCCCAGGTGCACGGAAAACAACAGCCTCGTTTTCTGTTTTTTTACATTTTCTTTTTTGCTTTCTTCTTTTATTTTATTGATACTTTCAAATATTCAAAATAAATATATTGCAAAATCACTCTAATAAACATTATAAAAATATTAACAAACATTTGAAATATGTTAAAAGTGTGTACAGAAAATATTTATCACGTATATGAAAAATGTATAAAAAAACAAAATGTGTAGGAAAAAATTGATCATATATTTTAAAAAATTTAATCAAGCATTTGAAAATATGTTGAACAAGTGTTTGAAAATGATAAATATGCAAAGAAAAAGTGTTGATCATGTATTAAAGAAATGATGAAACAAAGTTGATCATGTATATGAAAATGTTAATCAAGCATTTGAAAAAAACAAAATGTTCAATAAGCATTATAAAATGTTAAATGTGTATAGGGAAAATGTTGATCATGCATTCAAAAAATGATGATTTTTTTTATGATGTATATAAAAATGCTAAGCAAGCATTTCAAAAAATGATGAACAAGTATTTGAAAAATGGTAATCAAGCATTTGAAAAATGTCAAATGTGTTTAGAAAAATGTTGAACATGTGTTAAAAATGTTAATATTGCATTTAAGAAATGTTAATCAAGCATGTGAAAAATATTAAATGTAAATATAAAAATTTTGACCATGTATTTGAAAAATGTCAATCAAGCATTTGAAAAAGTTTAAAGCATGTATAGGAAACATGTTAGCCGTTTATTAAAAAATGTTAATCTTCTATTTGAATTTTTTTTTAAATGTGTATAGGAAAAATGTTGACTATGTATTAAAAAGTGTTAAATTTGTATTAGAAAAATGATAAACGTGTATTCAAAAAATGTTGTGACATGTACAAAAAAGTGTAGAATGAAAACTAAAAGAAACAAATAAAACCAAAAGAAATCGAAAAATAAATAATATAACCATATAAAAATATAATGAAAAGTAAAATTGAAAAAACAAATGCAAAAAGAATGAAAAATAGAGAGGGAAAAAGGAAAGAAACAGAAGGAAAAGAAAACATAATAAAGCAGAAGAACTGGAGAAGAAAAGAAAAATAAACAGTAAAAATAGAAAAATAAACAAAGAATAATCGATGAAAAACAAAAGAAAAAACCCGAAAAGAAAACAAATGAAAAATCGACTCTTTTCTCTATAGCAGTCTGCGCCCTGGTAATCAATCTGAACGAAGCGCTTACCCACTGACTTGCTTCGCTACACACCATTGAGGATACCCAGGTTCGAATCCTGGGAACTCTCCTTTTCTCTTCTATTGGCCTCCTGGTCGATGCCCATTGGTGTGCTTGAAAGTAAATGAACTGTGTTTGTCAAATAGTGGCGGAGCTTGACAGAGGTTGTTGAAGGGGTTAAGCAGCATTGAGGGGGCAAAGAATGCAATTATGCTTGAATTTTCACTAATATTTGATATTTTAAGCCCAATATTAAGGGTATACACGTAATGGATTTTCTAGAGTAGGGGGGCAATCACTCCCTTTCGCCCTAGGGAAGCTCCGCCATTGCCGTCCAATATGATGAGCTCAACTGAGTATTTTTTTTAGAAAAACTGGCTGTTGGATGTTTTTCCCTTCATATCTTCTTTTGTCTATGAAAAATATTGGGTATGTGTTTTGAAAAAAGTTTCATGTCTATTAACAAAATGTTCAGCATATATTCAAAATTAGTTCACCATACATTACAAAAAGTTCAGTTTGTATAAAAAAATGTTCGCCGTATGTTAAAATAGTTCAACATATATTAATAAAAAGTTCAATATATATAGAAAAATGTTCAATGTATATTACAAAAATGTTCATAGTATATTGAAAAAAATGTTTGTAGTTATAGAAACTAAAAAGAAGGAAGAGTTCAAGAAAAAGGAAAAAATACCAGGAAAGAATCAACCCAGAAGAACAGAAAGTAAACAAGGAAATATAAAGAAAAAACCCAAAAAGAAAAACCAAAACATAAAAGCGAAAAAAAGCAAAGCAAGAAGCATAATAGGAACAAACGTGAAAAAACATAATAGGAACATAGCACACGCGTGAATGGAAAACATAGAATTTGGGTTGCCCGCTCGCTCGTCTGCGGTCGTCCCTCAACTAGTTGATACCTGTGCAACGGCGGAGCTTAGTGCGTTGCTGGGGGGGCTGTGCCCCCCCCCCCCAAGGAACTTGGTCAAGCTCCGCCACTGTACCTGTGGGCGTCAACTAGGATTCACCTTGGGTCATATAGGGCTCCCAACTCTTCAGTTAAGTAGAATTGCAAAAGCCCGCTGGAGAGTTGAATTTTTTTTGGCAATAACGTTGCCAAGCATCTTGTCATTGGGTCATGTTTTTACTATTTTAGTAAATGATCCGGCTATATTTATAAACTAGACAAGGTACATCAGATCGAGTAAAGAAGAAACAACAAAAACTATTATAAAACATAAAGTTACATCAAAGTCCTTGGCGTGGGGTGAAAAAACTATAGAATAGCAAACCTACATAAGATGGCTAACCTCGAAGGTTTCGAACAGCCCCACGAGCTGCCCAATCCAACAAGTGAGAACCTAGAATGTACTAACGCAAAATGGTGGGACAAATCTTTGCAAGACAAGTTGCCAAACTACTAGTACTTCATCACTGTGTGATCAAGGAAGATGATCGAGAATTAAAAAATGGAATGAGAGACCCACTCCTTCCTCTGTTTTCCATTAGGGCATCCACAGTGGTTGGAGGCAGCATTGCCTCTAAGCTGGGGTCCACATTGCTGCCTCTAAGGTTAGTCAAAAATGCTGCAATGTATGGCATTTGAGTGCAGCCTCTATAGCGGTCCCACAAAAAGAATAACCAAGTTGATATATAAATCGCTTTTCAGTTGGGAGACTCAACAAAGTGGATGACATGTAGGGACAGATGAGTATTTTAATTGAAACAAAAGCTTGAAGGCAGCCTCTTAGCTTAGAGGCGATGCTAAGGATTTTTTGTTAGAGGCAACCTCATGCAATGTATAGAGGCAGCCTCTAAAGGCTTAGAGGCAGCTATAGAGGCAGCAAAAGTGCACATTGTGGATGCTCTAAGCCCCCGTCTCTGGCGACCATCTGACACACGAGACCACGAATCATAACCTATGTCTAGAGTGTAGTTTATTTTGTTTTAGTTCTAGTTATATACGTTCTTGGTGGAACATTTCAACATTGGAGATGGCATCGCACTCTAGTGGTTTGCCTTTCAACGCCTCGGCATGTCTTTTATGGTGGTGGCAATGATAGTGATGTCAAGTTTTGTGTAGTTAGTACTTCTCAGTTTCATCCTCAGCATGTGCGCCACCTCTGCCAGATGCATCGTGGACGACCACCGTGGCCTCGAGGTCCGCCAGCACGGCGGTTAGCTGAGTGGGGCCGCGCCTAGGATGGGAGAAGGAGGTGGTTGTGGGGGCGCCGGAGGTAGGGCATGCAACACCGGTGGTGGCGCGGGTGGTGTGTGGCCAGGGCGGCGGCGCCAGGATGGGAAAGTGAGGTTGCTTAGGGGGAGAGATAATGTTTTTTCTATTTGTTTTTTCTTTTGTATTTAGTTTGGTCCCACATGTAAGCGTCACAATGTTATTTCTTTGATTTTGAACCGAAGTTGTAAGGAGGGGCAAAATGGTCCAGAAAACTGTCTCTCTAACGCTCAAACGCCTTTGACTGGGCGGAATTCTGACGGAAGGGCAAAAGCATAAGATGAGCAAAATGGTTTGGACAGGAACGTGTTTTCGAAAACTAGGGGTAAAACTGCCAAGTGTGACCCAACTAGGGGCATAAAATCAATTATCCCAAAATATTTTCCTCACAGTTTTCATTCATAGGGCACAATTGAAGGAGGGGATGTGGAAAGATTTTCTTTCCAGAAGACCCCTTGTACTTACTCTATCATAAAGAGCCAACCAAAAGAAGATTTTGTGTCTGACTCATTTGCACTTTTCTAGAGCCATTTGAAGATACAGTGGGAATCAGAGGTGCCCGTGATGTACTTATACATTTGCCTGGAAGAATAGTTATTTCCTATCCAGTAATAATGCCAACAGTCATTTCGTTCATCTAGGGAAATTTGATCTATTGCTTGATTGACATTGATGAGTTGGTCATGGGTTTGAGTTGAGACAGGCGTATGAAAATTTTCAGCAAAATCTTGCCCATTCAGCACATGTGCCACAATTTTTCTAGTATGGATAGCAAAAGAGTGAAGCTCAGGATATTGAATTGCCAATGTCTATCCTTTCGATATGTCATCCCAGAATAAAACAATTTTTCTAGATTTCACAGTGGAGATGACAGTTTCCTTCTATAGAGGTATTAGCTTAAAGAGAGATTTCCACCAGAAAGATCCTTCTAGTTTGTCAGTAGGTCGTGATTCTGCATAATATGTTTCCCAAACATATTTACCCAAGGCAGATTATCTTTGTTGAAGAATTTGTGAAGATTTTTCAGCAAAAATGCTTTTATTCTGACCGACCAAATCCAAAACAACTAGTCCTCCATGAGTTTTTGGTTTGCAGACAAAATCCCGAGCAATCATTGCAGTTCATGTTTCAGCAGTACCAAATTTTCTCCATAAACAGCGTCTAAGATACTTGTTGATTTGTTCTACCACTCCCATTGGCAATGCTAAGCAACACATTAAGTATGTTGGAAGAGATGTATAGACTGATTTAATTAATTGCAATCTGCCATCAGACTAGTGTTGAGCATCCAGAAATTCTTCTTTCAATTCTTTGCATCATTGTAGTAAAATCCTCAATCTTCAATTTATAGGTACCCAGGGGCAGTCCAAGATAGGTGAAGGGGAAAGAACCCAACTAGCATCCCAGAGTGTCTTTAATGAGTTCAAGCTTATCAGTACCCGCATTGATTGGAATGATCATAGATTTGTTATAGTTCACCTTAAGGTTTGTTCGAGCAGCAAAGTGTAGCGGCAGGTTTCTGACTTGACATACTTTGGTTACATCAGCTGTCATCACCAATATAGTGTCATTAGCATATTGTATTACAGGAACATCTAGGCATGAGTTGATATGCAAAGGGGCAGAGATAATGTTATTTCTCATGGCTTCATTGTCAATTGATCGTAGGAAGTCAACAGCAAGGACAAATAATAACGGAGATAGAGAATTTCCTTGTCTGAACCCTCTTTTTTAGTGTATAATTTTCCCTGGGATTCCATTAAGGAGAACAACAGAAGTACCTGAGTCAAAGATGTTTTGGATCCAACTAATCCACTTCTAACCAAAACCTCTAGCTCTCATGATGTTCAAAAAAACTCATGATCAATTAATTCAAAGGCTTTTTCAAAATCCAATTTCAGGATGATAATCTCTTGCCTTGATTGTTGGCATTGGTGCAAATATTCAAATGCCCATGCTCAGTCCTGAATAGATTTTTCCTTCAAGAAACCATATTGGTTAATATGCACCAACTTGAGAATGATCTTTTGGAGTCTATTGGCAAGAAGCTTGGTCATGATTTTGACAGTGCAGTTAAGCAGAGATATTGGCCTAAAATTATTTGATGTCACAGGATTATGTTCTTTGGGATGAGTGTGATGTAGGAGCTGTTGATGCCTTGAAGCTTGATTTTTCCTTGGTGAAAGCCTTGAATAAGCTCATAAAAGTCCTTAGAAATAATATTCCAATAGTTTCTGATGAAAACTCCATTAAATCCATCTGTCCCAGGTGCCTTGTCAGTGGATAAATGAGCAACTACCTCATCAATTGGCCCAGGTGCTAGAACAATTGTTCTACGGTTCAGGGTTCAAAAAACTTGTCAAAAATCGAAAAGGGAACAAATTGTGAGGATGAATCTATTCAACATCTATTCTTTCCTTGCCACTTTGCTCGACTACTGTGGCGAGTTATTTTAGCGACTTTTGATCTTGCACCACTTTTAGTATTTATAATATGTTTTGCCGGTGGGAGGGCTCCGCTTTTAGATGTTTTTTCGAGTTTTGTTAGGGTTTGTATCCTGCTCAGGAAGACGAGAAGACGGCGGCTTCCTGAAGATGGAATAATGTTCTCCCAACCTAGGCCCCGTCCCGATGATATATAGCATCGCCGGTGGGCTTGTGGAGGTGTGTCTCTAACAGATCCGTCCTTAGTGGATTTGCTCGGATCTGGTCGTAGTTCGTCTATGTTTGTCTGTCTTCAGATTTGATCCTTCTAATATACGCTACTCTTCAACGGCGGAGGCTATTGTTCTGGTGTGCTGGTCCTACAGGGTCTTAGCACGACGACTTTCCGATTGTCTACTACAACAAGTTTTAACCGGCTCCAGCGAGGGAGGGGCGATGACGGCGATGCGCCTTCGACTCGCTTTAGTGCTTGTAGTCGTCGCTAGGTGGTCTACATATATTGATGTATTTTTTAGTATTTCCGATGTTCGTCATACTGCCATGATTAAAAATGAATAGACTGAAAGTTTCCTCGCAATAAATAAATAAATAAATAATATGTTTGACACGAAGTTTTATAGGCATTGTCACAACTATATGGTTTTTAGCAAATAAAATTCCTCAATTGTTTGCTAGCCATTCTTCTGGCTACCCATTGAATCCGAACCTGGTGCTCAATAAATTGAGTAGAGCTACCGGGTTCTATGGCTAGTTCAAGATGGTCGCATGGGGATGATTCTCTTCTACAAAAGTTCACGGATCATAGAGCAGAGCATGTAGTACTATAATACTTTTCATATGATATTCTCGACAATAAAAAAATGATACTATGTGAGAGAATAAGTGTATGAGTATGATAAATCAAACTGGGATGAAACTTCAGTAAATTGCTTAAAGATCTCTGAACTTCTCTAGAGGAGCTAGCGAGCACAAGTCTGAATTTTTAACGTTTTCTATTGTTCACGTCATTTTGTTGATGGAAATCAAAAGGTAGAGATTAAAGAAATACTGCGAGTCACAGGAAAGGAAATTAGAAGAAAGAGAAACAGGAGATGCATTTTGTTTCAGGTAAATAAGTACTCGATACATCCAACCCACTAAAACTACAAGGGCACAAAGACATACAGCAAAGACATCTGTGACAGCTTAACAAAAAGGGAGTCTGGAACCAACTACCAGCAATTGCTTAAAGAAAAACCACCAACAAAGAAGTCCTTAATCTTCATTTTATAAGGCAAGGTAGATTAATTAGCTTGTGCAGTACAGTAGTAGATATGTACAATCATCAGGTGATTGGCCATCCTTGTTTTTCAGGTGGATTTGAGCCTGTCCAGCTGGTGTTTGACCTGTAGATTAACCATGAACGGCATCAGAAAACACATATCTCTCATGCAATGCAATGACTGATTCATTAAGAAGATGTGCATGTGGATGGGGAGCACTGACCAAAATGGCATTGATCTCTTCTAGCAGAGGCTGTACAATGGAGACCAAGATCATGACATCTCCTCCAAAATCCTCAGGATCCTGGCAGTTCCCCATCAGCAGCTGAATAAAGATCTCTCTTTCTGGAATGAGACCCAATGCTACCTGACAATTTGCAACTATGCTCAACAGATTAGGTCAGTGGAAACAACTCAGACCAACTGATGACTGCAACTCGGCAAATTAATCTACGCACACGATCGATGAACTAGATTTGCCGCGTGAACAATCTTCAGATAATTGCTAGTAGCTTGTATAGTCATGTAAAATAATACGCAATTCTGTAGAAGCCATGATCATGAAAGCAGTATGTCAACTGATCATACCCTGTAAGCAGCTGATGAGATCCATCCGTGGAATGGCTTCAGGGTGCTCTTGTATGCCTCTTCCACCATCTCTTTCAGGCTTGACTCTGGGTTCTTCATTAATCTCTCCAGCAAATGTACTGAGAAATTCATTGACCTAAACCCAACGCGTTTTCCGACACTTAAGAACTAAAGTTTTGAAACAAAATTGACATATATGGTATACAATAACATATGCTATATGAACAGAAAGGCCATGTACAATTAAGTTACCTAGCCAGCCAGATAATTGCCCTGGTGCAACTGTTGGTCTTCTTTGAGGTCCCTTCCTCCACTTCCTCTATCACAATCGCCGTCAAAGTCGCATATTTCGAGGAGTCTCTTGCATGGAGATCTTCTAGTCTCTGCAAAAGATAGATAATTGTAATAATCGCAGTTAACACAAGGATTTGGCATGCTCAGTTGCTTAGTGTTGTGAACAAATGCAATGCAGAATGCAGGGCAACATGGGAATAAGATGACTTCGTACAAAGAGCAATTACCTGAACATTTTGCTGAATGTCTTGCCTGAGGACTAGTAACGTTGGCCCAATCTCATCTTTGAAAAAACAAAACGTTTATTATTTCAACATTTAATTTACAGATATGGTAAGCAAGGGTTTGAAACAGAGTAGCCCTGAAGAAATGTAAGTTCATTTCTACAATTTTCAGTTTCAGTTTCATATCAGTCTAAATGGTGGGCATTTTCATTCCCATTCTTCATGAGAGAAAATATTCCACGATTCGTCCCAACGCAAAGGAAAAAAACATCGACAAGTATTTAAAAAGGGTGTTTTTTTCTCTAGAACAACAGAACAGTTCAATTTTCATGAACTTCCATTCTTACTGAACAAAAGAGTGAAATAAATAGCATGATATATTTTGCATCTGAAATAGTATTGAGTAAGTAACCAACCAAGGACATGCAGGAGCTGCTTGGAGACACAGAGGAGATCCATGGTGGATGACCTAAGTTGCTGCTCCTGCTCCTGTTCTTCACCATCTCCTGGGCTGAGCAAGCAGAGCTCCTCCATGGCTACCCTCAGCTCAGACTTGCCCCTCTCCATCTTCTCCCTTTCTATCTCTGTCTCCATCTCTCCTAGATAGTGGACTACCTTAGCTTGGCATCTGGCTCAATCCCCTAGTTATATACACACAAATTCAACCTCATTTGCTGCCATTTCTTGGGACAAATGATGGGGTCAACTTCGTGATGCCATTTTTAAATCTAACAATTGTTATGTCTTGGAGCTGTTCTCCACAACCCTCTATGTGAAGTCAGAGCAGGAAATGGTGTATTATTAGGAGTAAAATAGGAGGTGGGGCTCTGTCTCCTAGCTTAGGATAGTTTAATTTACTGGATGCAGTTGTCATGGACTTGTTTATCAGTTAACCATTTCGCCTTGTACTTCTTGCAGTGTACTTAAACCATTGGCCATTAAGCTACACGCCACTCCAGCTTGTAAACATACACATTGTTTTCTTTTTCTTTTAGCGGAAATTCGTATGCTAGTAATTCGCGCTTATGTAAATAGCAACTTGTGTTCTTTTAATTTGAGACCATTACAAGGCATGCATAAGGAAAAAGTTTGAAAGGGATGGAGAACGAACTATTCTGTGGCTGCTCCCTGAGAAATCACCTGACTAGAAAGAACCCATTTCGACGTGAAAAAATGTGCACAAGAAATTATACAAGGAGATGAAAACCTTGGGTGCGTGCATCTTCTTATGCATAGGCCAGTGATTAAACCTTTTTGCAGCTGTATCTTCTTGATACGACAATGAAGATTAATAAGAGGCGTTCATTTTTGTTACTGTCATTGGTAGTACTCACCCCTCTGAGTGACATGATATCCTCGAAAAGGTAGAAGAATAAGAATCAGAATGGCATATTATCAGAGAGATTACTTGTGTTCTGCTTTATATATGATCATCATGCATGTCATCATCTAGTTTGAAAAGAAAATCAGCATGTCACATCATCGATGAACCCGTGCATCTTCCAAGGCCATTGGCTGGTACAGGAATCAAACCACCTATTAGCAGGGCTTAATTAACTTGGATGCTGACAAAAAACCTAGCAATGGGAGTATGATCATTAGCCATTTCAATCAGTGGTCTAGCTAATATATTGATGCTGACGAACCCTAGCTAGTCCATCACTATCGACCTCTGGTCTAATCATGTTTCATGCTTCCACGCATGAACATGCACGAATTGCATGCGCTCTGCTAGCTCAACCATATTCAACTGTTCCCCCAGTAAACAGTGAGATGTAGGCAGCAAGCTGAATACCTGAAGGTAATTAAACTAGCTATCTAGCTGAACCTAGCTCCTAGGCTCCTAGCTACAGAATTTGTCTCGGGTTTGGTCTGGGTTTAAATCAGAAAAAAGGAAAAAGTTAAATAACGGAACCGATTATAAGTAACTATCTATGCAGAGATGATCAGCAATTGTATAACCTTGACGTCATATATCTATTCAGAGCAGGACCACCGCACTGCAGGATCCAGCTGAACCCAAAGATTAACTATTATGCTAATTAATTTTAATCTTATATACGTGTGGCAAGGCACCGGCCGGCGTATGAGCGCGCTTTGCTTGTCGAGATGGATAAACTTGGATTCATATGATATATGATGCCATGTACTCGTACCTTACATTGACCAATGATGATAAGATCGATCGTCACTAGTTAATCAAGAGAGTTTTGTGACTGCACGATCGATCGATACTTGTAGTTATGCAGAACAGGACCATTGCACTGCAGGATCCAGCTGAACACAAAGATTATTAACGTATACATTTCGCCAATGAGAGGTACGTGTGCCTATCGTACACTGCCTTGCATGGTTTTATATCTGCCGAATCTTAAGCCGACCAACCATGTTAGTAGTACTAGATACTCAGGCTGCCCGTAGCGGAGAATTTCATAAATATCATGCATATAATACTAGTATATAATACTACATATGTAATTCATAACATCATATATTAAAGCAACTCTAACCAATTCCCTAAAAGTTAGTGGAGTATCCGGCCGAGTAAAGTTAGTGAAGGAAAATTAACCTCGTCTATAGGTGGCCGCCCCTAGCCGATCCCCTAAACTTGGTGGAGTAAAAAAATTGCAGTCTTTTTTGTTTTGTTTTAGCCACACCTAGCCGCATGAACTTCAAACATTTCACAATATACATCATTGAAACATTGAAATTCAAACAAGCATAACAAAACCGTCATAAGATATAGTTTCATCATTGTGATTTTCAAATAAAAACATGCATA
The DNA here is from genome assembly GCA_963921465.1 of Triticum timopheevii. Classification (NCBI taxonomy): domain Eukaryota; kingdom Viridiplantae; phylum Streptophyta; class Magnoliopsida; order Poales; family Poaceae; genus Triticum; species Triticum timopheevii. Next base: position 440,665,284 of record OY997274.1, on the reverse strand, counting down.
GTTCACCCAAAAGGCATCACATCAAACACAATGTTTGATCCAAAATCATCACAAACATAGCATGTATATGTTGTGGTCGAGCTACTCAATGACATGCACCACCACCCCCTCGACCACCACCACTCAAACGATGTCCTCGGAGAAGAAAACACACCATCATCTTCTCAGCCATCATCACCACCACCATTCTCTTAGGCACCATCACCACCACCACCCCCTCAGCCCCCACCACCATCCTCTCGGCCACCATCACCACCACTACCACCACCATTCTGAAGAGATGCTTCCACTTGGGTCAAGATCTCCCCACGAGTGAGCTCACAATACTTTCTTGATGAGCCCAACTACGACTCCATTTGGCATCATTCGGAGGCGGCCCAAGACATGGAGCAAGAGGAGGTGGACGATGATGAAGAGGAGGCCGAGGAAGAGGAGGAGACCGAGGAGGTGGTGGCCAATGATGGACCAAAAATTAGCATCCAAATTGTTGGTGGTCGTGTTCATCTCCGCACTATGACAACGAAACAAAGGAACTACATCACCACCGGCTACCAACAATCACCTATTGGTCGAAATGTTGAAGATGGTTTTTTACCTTGTACGCATTTCATCAAGCACTTGGCAGCCACGAGCTTTCTTGCCGGCTGCCAACGCCAGACACGCCGGAGTTGTGCTAGTGAGTGTCACTGGAGGCGCGGCAAGTGTTGTCGGTCATGGATGGGATGTCGGAGTTGACTTTTTATTCTTCCTCCTCGCTGCCTCCTCGGCTAGGGCGGATGCCACCGTCATCGGCTTTCAAGCTCTTTGGCACCGTCGGGAGCGGTGGGCCATCACCGGAGAGGCACTCGCCACCCCAACTGCCTTTGCCGTAGTTGGAGCGGGAGCTTGAACCCGCTGGACTTTTTCTTATCCCCAAGCTCTTCTTCGGCGCGGGGATGGTTTCCGGCGGCAAGGTGGCCGGCGGGGTGGTGGAACAGTCTTGGCTCTCCATTTCAGCCGTTGGGTTTGTCATCGGCTGTGGCTGCGGAGGGGGTGGCAGCTGCGACGGGATAGTCCCAGTGGGAGTTTTGCTCAACCGCGCGCGGCGCAAGCATATTCAGGGAGATTGGGGGGTTTGGGGCGGTGGGGGATAATTTATCCTCCCTTATAGGTTTTAGTACTTTGACTAGGTGTGGTGTAAGGGAGGATAACCAAATTTATCCTTTTTAGCACTGGATAGGGGATTGGTTAGAGATGTCCTTAGCAGTGGTGGAGACACGGAACTAGCAGGGGCACTGGCCCCCCCTAACAACACAGCATTAGGGCTAATATGCATGTGAATAGATGATTATAGTAGCTAAAATTGTGTAATTTAGTGGGCTAGCCCTCCCCAACAAGGAATAAGAATACCCCCCCCCCCACCCACTCGTTTTTCCTGGCTCCACCACTGTATATTAGGCCAACTCTAGTTGATCCACTAAAAGGCTATAGAGGAGTAAAAGTAAAATTTTGATTTTACTCCTCTAACCGATCTCACTCATCCTCCTATCCAAGAGTAAATATACTCGACCTCTAGGCGATGGGGTAAAATCTAGTGGCTCTTCTTGCTCTCCTCGCTCCCTTCTGGCCCCAAATCCCCTCGGCCGCCGAAGCGCCCCACCTCCCGATCATCGGTGCGCCTCCCCAATCAGTGGCACGCCCCACAACTGTCTTCCCAACAGGCAACACACCCCACAGCCGCTCGCCATGGTTGTCTGAAGCACATTTGCTTCCTTGGTGGTTTTGGTAATTCATGTCAACATACATATTGTTGGACTAACAACTTTATCTAGTATATTTCATATAAGTTCAATAGTGGCATAGCAAGAACATGAGGATGTGGATCCCTTCAAAATGCTAAGGACAAGAATTGGCAAAGCTTCGGGACTCTACATTTTTTGTTAGGTTACTTAAGATCACATTGAGTACTATAGGAAAGCCAATACTATTAAAAGGGCATGATGTACTGATGATGATTTTATTGCTCAAGTGCTTAGAGATATTGCTCCAAAACCCTCAACCACATTTTCCATATCACATCTGTCCAAACCCTAAAGTATCATCTCGGTCCCACCAAAATTCTCTATCCCGGACTCACCAAGTTGATCATATACACTGCCAGAGCCAAACCCTAACTTTTCAGTTCTGCCGATATGGATCTATGTCTCACCGAGATGGCATGACCAAGTTTTTGTGATGAAATCGCTTCACTTCGGAATTAACGAGTTGAAACGATTGGAACTACCGGAATGAGGTTTTGCCCTAGCCATTGCACTCCGGTCGGTCCAAAGAGTTTTGATCGGTCTCACCGAGATGTCCAACGTTCGAATCTTTTACACTAGTCGGTCTCACCGAGAATTTGCTCCGGTGTCACCGAGTTGGGTCAAGTTTGTAATGGTTGGATCTTTGGTGAAGCCTATATATATCCCTCCACCCCCACTTACTCTCTAAGAGAGCCATCAGAACGAAACACAACTTCCACCATTCATTTGTTGGAAATATGCCCTAGAGGCAATAATAAAATGGTTATTATCATATTTCTTGTTCATGATAAATGTTTTGTTGTTCCTGCACAAATCAATATCTATTATCGTTACTACACTTGTATCACCATCTCTTTGCCGAACTAGTGCACCTATAAAATTTACCATTGTATTTGGTGTGTTGGGGACACAAGAGACTCTTTGTTATTGGTTGCAGGGTTGTTTGAGAGAGACCATCTTCATCCTACGCCTCCCACGGATTGATAAACCTTGGGTCATCCACTTGAGGAAAATTTGCTACTGTCCTACAAAACTCTGCCCTTGGAGGGCCAACACGAGTCTACAAGAACAAGTTGTGTAGTAGACATCACATGCCATTGTCAACGTAGTCAACATAGTCAATAAAAGAGATAATTACACAACGAGCGGCTGACACCAGGACTCAGCAGATCGCGCAGTTGTTATTTAGTTTTAGAGACGGAGCAGGTATCAATGGCGTTGTGCGGGGGTTGTGGCCCATCTAGGCCAGGCTTTTATTTTTGTTTACCACATGATGAGTTTAGTTGTCGTTTTTTTCTTTCTGAAAATGGCTAGCCCAGTTCTATTTTTTAAAAAAAATACCCAATGGAGGCCTATTTGTTGTTCTCAGCCCTGCTAGGCTGCAAATTTTTCAAGACGAGAGGGATGTATTCGCTTGCCCAGAAAATGGGCTATAAGTAGTAAGAAATGGGTTGTAAATTTTTTTAAAGAGCAAACCGGCAATTAGTTTCAATAATCATTTTTTAGGATTTCCAGATTTCAAATTTGATTGTTTTTGCATGGAAAATTATGTTGGATTTTAAATTGATATACATTTATTTTTTTTAATTAGTTTGAATGTTACTCAAAATTTTGGGATTAAAAACAGTTCTGATTGCACCAAAATAAGAAAAAATTCGTTAATTTTTTTAACCATGGCTAGAATATGGGTTGTAATGCTAACAAAAAGAAAATTGTGCTTCAACAAAATCCTTAAGAAATAGAAAATGGGATGTAAATTTATTAGAAATAATGGCAGATGGTTTTCATGCTGTTTTCCACATATTTGAGGCTGACTTGTGGGCCTACTAGGTTGACACGTACGATTGGCCGTGCCAACTTAATCGACACACGAGAGCAGCAACTGTTGGATGTCCATCCAACGGCTGTCGTGCTTCTTCAATCTCTGATCTTTCTGCTCCAGCCACGCAAACCAACGCCGGTGGGACTGCCTACTCCGGCCTCCCATGGCCAGTTGTGCTGCCGCGCAGGCCTCACCGCCCCACCCTACTCCCATTGCTGGCCTGGCCATCCCTTTACTCACCTAGACCTTCAGTTATTCTCTGACGAGAGCAGCCAAACCAGTAAACCCTCGTACTCCCCTCCGCATGGGAAACAACTGCCGGGTCTTCACCGGCTCCGGGTCATTCCCTTCCTAGGCCTCGTCGTCATCAACCGCCTTGGTGCTCTCGATGCGGCATGGTCAACATGGTCAAGGAATGACTTTCATCAGAAGAGTACTGTATGTGGAGAGGCTGACAGCTGGGTCCACGGCCGCGGCAAGGAACTGCCTCCTTTTTACGCGCAAAATATTGATTCCTCCACCTGACAGCGGGGACCCACCGGAAGGGCCTCTGTATTTTAAAAAAAAGTTTCTCCCTGACAGCTAGGACCCACCAGCTACATCTTGGCACGCAAGGAAGTGCGTCCATATTACGGTCAAAAAAATGATTCTTCCCCCTGACAGCTTGGACCCATCAGCTATATCTTTGCGCGCAAGGAAGTGACTACTTATCTGTTGGAAATATGCCCTAGAGGCAATAATAAATTAGTTATTATTATATTTCCTTGTTCATGATAATTGTCTTTTATTCATGCTATAACTGTATTATCCGGAAATCGTAATACACGTGTGAATACATAGACCCCAATATGTCCCTAGTGAGCCTCTAGTTGACTAGCTCGTTGTGATCAACAGATAGTCATGGTTTCCTGGCTATGGACATTGGATGTCGTTGATAACGGGATCACATCATTAGGAGAATGATGTGATGGACAAGACCCAATCCTAAGCATAGCACAAAGATCGTGTAGTTCGTTTGCTAGAGCTTTTCCAATGTCAAGTATCTCTTCCTTAGACCATGAGATCGTGTAACTCCCGGATACTATAGGAGTGCTTTGGGTGTATCAAACGTCACAACGTAACTGGGTGGCTATAAAGGTGCATTACAGGTATCTCCGAAAGTGTCTGTTGGGTTAGCACGAATCGAGACTGGGATTTGTCACTCCGTGTAAGCGGAGAGGTATCTCTGGGCCCACTCGGTAGGACATCATCATTTGCGCAATGTGACCAAGGAGTTGATCACGGGATGATGTGTTACGGAACGAGTAAAGAGACTTGCCGGTAACGAGATTGAACAAGGTATAAGGATACCGACGATCGAATCTCGGGCAAGTAAAATATCGCTAGACAAAGGGAATTGTATACGGGATCGATTGAGTCCTTGACATCGTGGTTCATCCGATGAGATCATCGTGGAACATGTGGGAGCCAACATGGGTATCCAGATCCCGCTGTTGGTTATTGACCAGAGAACGTCTCGGTCATGTCTACATGTCTCCCGAGCCCGTAGGGTCTACACACTTAAGGTTCGATGACGCTAGGGTTATAAAGGAAGTTTGCATGTGGTTACCGAATGTTGTTCGGAGTCCCGGATGAGATCCCGGACGTCACGAGGAGTTCTGGAATGGTCCGGAGGTAAAGATTTATATATGGGAAGTCCTATTTTGGCCACCGGAAAATGTTCGGGATTTTTCGGTATTGTACCGGGAAGGTTCTAGAAGGTTCCGGAGTGGGGCCCACCTGCATGGGGGGACCCACATGAACGTGGGTAGTGGGGGAAAGGCCCCCACACCCCTGTTCAAGGCGCACCAAGATCCCCCCTTAGAAGGAATAAGATCATATCCCAAAGGGATAAGATCAAGATCCCTAAAAAGGGGGGATAGCAATCGGTGGGGAAGGAAATGATGGGATTTCTTTCCTCCCACCTTTGCCAACGCCCCAATGGACTTGGAGGGCAAGAAACCAGCCCCCTCCACCCCTATATATAGTGGGGAGGCGCATGGGAGCTTCACCACTTGCCCCTGGCGCAGCCCTCCCTCTCCCAAGTGCTCCTCCTCTCTCGCGGTGCTTGGCGAAGCCCTGCAGGATTGCCACGCTCCTCCACCACCACCACGCCATTCTGCTGCTGCTGGATGGAGTCTTCCTCAACCTCTCCCTCTCTCCTTGCTGGATCAAGGCTTGGGAGACGTCACCGGGCTGTACGTGTGTTGAACGCGGAGGTGCCGTGCGTTCGGCACTTGATCATCGGTGATTTGAATCACGACGAGTACGACTCCATCAACCCCGTTCACTTGAACGCTTCCGCTTAGCGATCTACAAGGGTATGTAGATGCACTCTCCTTTCTACTCGTTGCTGGTCTCTCCATAGATAGATCTTGGTGATACGTAGGAAAATTTTTGAATTTCTGCTACGTTCCCCAACAGTGGCATCATGAGCTAGGTCTATTGCGTAGATTCTTTGCACGAGTAGAACACAAATTAGTTGTGGGCGTTGATGTTGTTCAATATGCTTACCATTACTAGTCCAATCTTGTTTCGACGGTATTGTGGGATGAAGCGGCCCGGACCGACCTTACACGTACTCTTACGTGAGACAGGTTCCACCGATTGACATGCACTTGGTGCATAAGGTGGCTAGCGGGTGCCAGTCTCTCCCACTTTAGTCGGAACGGATTCGATGAAAAGGGTCCTTATGAAGGGTAAATAGCAATTGACATATCACGTTGTGGTTTTGCGTAGGTAAGAAACGTTCTTGCTAGAAACCCATAGCAGCCACGTAAAACATGCAAACAACAATTAGAGGACGTCTAACTTGTTTTTGCAGGGTATGCTATGTGATGTGATATGGCCAAGAAGAATGTGATGAATGATATGTGATGTATGAGATTGATCATGTTCTTGTAATAGGATTAACGACTTGCATGTCGATGAGTATGACAACCGGCAGGAGCCATAGGAGTTGTCTTAATTTATTGTATGACCTGCGTGTCATTGAACAACGCCATGTAATTACTTTACTTTATTGCTAACCGGTAGCCATAGTAGTAGAAGTAATAAGTTGGCGAGACGACTTCATGGAGACACGATGATGGAGATCATGATGATGGAGATCATGGTGTCATGCCGGTGACGATGATGATCATGGAGCCCTGAAGATGGAGATCAAAAGGAGCAAAATGATATTGGCCATATCATGTCACTATTTGATTGCATGTGATGTTTATTATGTTTATGCATCTTGTTTACTTAGGACGACGGTAGTAAATAAGATGATCCCTTACAACAATTTCAAGAAGTGTTCTCCCCTAACTGTGCACCGTTGCTACAGTTCGTCGCTTCTAAGCACCACGTGATGATCGGGTGTGATGGATTCTTACGTTCACATACAACGGGTGTAAGACAGATTTACACAGCAATACACTTAGGGTTAACTTGACGAGCCTAGCATGTACAGACATGGCCTCAGAACACGGAGACCGAAAGGTCGAGCATGAGTCGCATAGTAGATACGATCAACATGAAAATGTTCACCGATGATGACTAGTCCGTCTCACGTGATGATCGGACACGGGCTAGTTTGACTCGGATCATGTGATCACTTAGATGACCAGAGGGATGTCTATCTGAGTGGGAGTTCATAAGATGAACTTAATTATCCTGAACATAGTCAAAAAGACCTTTTACAAATTATGTCATAGCTCACGCTATAGTTCTACTATTTACATATGTTCCTAGAGAAAATATAGTTGAAAGTTGATAGTAGCTATTATGCGGACAGTAGAAAGCTTATGTCCTTAATGCACCGCTCAGTGTGCTGAACCCCAAACGTCGTTTGTGGATGTTACGAACATCAGACATACACGTTTTGATAACTACGTGATAGTTCAGTGAAACGGTTTAGAGCAGAGGCACCAAAGACGTTTTTCGAAAAGTCGCGGAACATATGAGATGTTTTGAGGGCTGAAATTGCGATTTCAGGCTCGTGCCCACGTCAAGAGGTATAAGACCTCCGACGATTTTCTTAACCTGCAAACTGACGGAGAAAAGCTCAATCGTTGAGCTTGTGCTCAGATTGTCTGAGTACAACAATCACTTGAATCAAGTGGGAGTTGATCTTCCATATGAGATAGTGATGTTTCTCCAAAGTCATTGCCACCAAGCTGCTAGAGCTTTGTGATGAACTATAACATATCAGGGATAGATATGATGATCCTTGAGGTATTCACGATGTTTGACACCGCGAAAGTAGAAATCAAGAAGGAGCATCAATTTTTGATGGTTGGTGAAACCACTAGTTTCAAGAAGGGCAAGGGCAAGAAGGGATACTTCATGAAACGGCAAATCAGCTGCTGCTCTAGTGAAGAAACCCAAGGTTGAACCCAAACCCGAGACTAAGTGCTTCTGTAATAAGGGGAACAGCCACTGGAGCAGGATTACCCTAGATACTTGGTAGATGAGAAGGCTGTCGATAGAAGTATATTGGATATACATTATGTTAATGTGTACTTTACTAGTACTCCTAGTAGCACCAGGGTATTAGATACCGGTTCGGTTGCTAAGTGTTAGTAACTCGAAACAAAAGGCTACGGAATAAACGGAGACTAGCTAAAGGTGAGCTGACGATATGTGTTGGAAGTGTTTCCAAGTGTTGATATGATCAAAGCATCGTACGCTCCCTCTACCATCGAGATTGGTGTTTGCGTTGAGCATAGACATGATTGGATTATGTCTATTGCAATACGGTTATTCATTTAAGGAGAATAATGGTTGCTCTGTTTATTTGAATAATACCTTGAATGGTCTTGCACCTAAAATGAATGGTTTATTGAATCTCGATCGTAGTGATACACATGTTCATGCCAAAAGATAGTAATGATAGTACCACCTACTTGTGGCACTGCCACGTAAGTCATATCGGTATAAAACGCATGAAGAAGCTCCATGTTGATGGATCTTTGGGCTCACTCGTTTTTGAAAAGTTTGAGACATGCGAACCATGTCTATTGGTGTATATGCATGAAGAAACTCCATGCAAATGGACCGTTTGAACTCACTTGATCTTGAATCACTTGAGACATGCAAATCATACCACATGGGCAAGATGACTGAAATCCTCGGTTTCAGTAAAATGGAACTAGAAAGTAACTTGTGGGAAGAAATACATTTTGATGTATGCAATACAATAAGTGCTGAGGCATGTAGTGGATATCGTTATGTTCTTACTTCACAGATGATTCGAGTAGATGTTGAGAATATTTACTTAATGAAACACAAGTCTGAATTATTGAATAGTTCAAGTAATTTCAGAGTGAAGTAGAAGATCATTGTGACAGGAGGATAAAATGTCTATGATATGATCATAGAGATGAATATCTGAGTTACGAGTTTTGGCACACAATTAAGACATTGTGGAAATTGTTTCACAATTAAAACCGCCTGGAACACCATAGTGTGATGGTGTGTCCGAACATCATAGTTGCACCCTATTGTATATGGTGCGTACCATAATGTCTCTTATCGAATTACCACTATCGTTCATGGGTTAGGCATTAGAGACAACCACATTCACTTTAATAGGGTACCACATAATTCCGTTGAGACGACACCGTTTGAACTATGGTTTGGAGAAACCTAAGTTGTCGTTTCTTAAAAGTTTGGGGCTGCGACTCTTATGAGAAAAAGTTTCAGGTTGATAAGCTCGAACCCAAAGCGGATAAAATGCATCTTCATAGGACACCCAAAACAGTTGGGTATACCTCCTAATTCAGATCCGAAAGCAATAGGGATTGTTTCTTGAATCGGATCCTTTCTCGAGGAAAGGTTTCTCTCGAAAGAATTGAGTGGGAGGATGGTGGAGACTTGATGAGGTTATTGAAACCGTCACTTCAACAAGTGTGTAGCAGGGCACAGGAAATTGTTCCTGTGGCACCTATACCAATTGAAGTGGAAGCTTATGATAGTGACCATGAAGCTTCGGATCAAGTCACTACCGAACCTCGTAGGACGACAAGGACGCGTACTGCTTCGGAGTGGTACGGTAATCCTGTCTTGAAGGTCATGTTGCTAGACAACAATGAACCTATGAGCTATGGAGAAGTGATGGTGGGCCCAAATTCCGACAAATGGTTAGAAGCCATGAAATCCGAGATAGGATCCATGTATCAGAACAAAGCATGGACTTTGGTGGACTTGCCCGATGATCGGCAAGCCATTGAGATAAATGGATCTTTAAGAAGAAGACGGACGTGGATGGTAATGTCACCATCTATGAAGCTCGACTTGTGGCGAAGAGTTTTTCACAAGTTCAAGGAGTTGACTACGATGAGATTTTCTCATCTGTAGCGATGCTTGAAGTCTGTCGGAATCATGTTAGCATTAGCTGCATTTATGAAATCTGGCAGATGGATGTCAAAACAAGTTTCCTTACCAGTTTTCGTAAGGAAAGGTTGTATGTAATACAATCCAAAAGTTTTTGTCGATCCTAAGGATGCTAAAAGGTATGCTGGCTCCAGCGATCCTTCTAAGGACTGGAGTAAGCATCTCGGAGTTGGAATGTGCGCTTTGATAAGATGATCAAAGATTTTGGGTTTATACAAAGTTTATGAGAAACTTGTATTTCCAAAGAAGTGAGTGGGAGCACTATAGAATTTCTGATGAGTATATGTTGTTGACATATTGATGATCAGAAATGATGTAGAATTTCTAGAAAGCATATAGGGTTATTTGAAAACTGTTTTTCAATGGAAAACCTGGATTATGCTACTTGAACATTGAGCATCAAGATCTATAAGATAGATCAAAATGCTTAATAATACTTTTAAATGAGCACGTACCTTGACATAATCTTGAAGGTGTTCAAGATGGATTAGTCAAAGAAGGAGTTCTTGCCTGAGTTGTAAGGTATGAAGTTAAAACTTAAAGCTCGACCACGGCAGAAGAAAGAGGAAGGACGAAGGTCGTCCCCTATGCTTTTATCATAGGCTCTCTACAGTATGCTATGATGTGTACCGCACCTGAAGTGTGCCTTGCCATGAGTCAGTCAAGGGGTACAAGAGTGATCCAAGAATGGATCACAGGACAGCGGTCAAAGTCATCCTTAGTAACTAGTGGACTAAGGAATTTTCTCAATTATGGAGGTGGTAAAAGAGTTCGTCGTAAAGGGTTACGTCGATGCAAGCTTAACACCTATCCGGATAGCTCTGAGTAGAGATACCGGATACGTATGATGGAGCAACAATTTAGAATAGCTCCAAGTAGAACAGTTATTTGGAATAGCTCCAAATAGAGCGTGGTAGCTGCATCTAGGAGATGACATAGAGATTTGTAAAGCACACACGGATCTAAAAGGTTCAGACCCGTTGACTATAACCTCTCTCACAAGCATAACATGATCAAACCCAGAACTCATCGAGTGTTAATCACATGGTAAATGTGAACTAGATTATTGACTCTAGTAAACTCTTCGGGTGTAAGTCACATGGGGATGTGACCTTGAGTGTTAATCACATATCGATGTGAACTAGATTATTGACTCTAGTGCAAGTGGGAGACTGTTGGAAATATGCCCTAGAGGCAATAATAAATTAGTTATTATTATATTTCCTTGTTCATGATAATTGTCTTTTATTCATGCTATAACTGTATTATCCGGAAATCGTAATACACGTGTGAATACATAGACCCCAATATGTCCCTAGTGAGCCTCTAGTTGACTAGCTCGTTGTGATCAACAGATAGTCATGGTTTCCTGGCTATGGACATTGGATGTCGTTGATAACGGGATCACATCATTAGGAGAATGATGTGATGGACAAGACCCAATCCTAAGCATAGCACAAAGATCGTGTAGTTCGTTTGCTAGAGCTTTTCCAATGTCAAGTATCTCTTCCTTAGACCATGAGATCGTGTAACTCCCGGATACTGTAGGAGTGCTTTGGGTGTATCAAACGTCACAACGTAACTGGGTGGCTATAAAGGTGCATTACAGGTATCTTCAAAAGTGTCTGTTGGGTTAGCATGAATCGAGACTGGGATTTGTCACTCCGTGTAAGCGGAGAGGTATCTCTGGGCCCACTCGGTAGGACATCATCATTTGCGCAATGTGACCAAGGAGTTGATCACGGGATGATGTGTTACGGAACGAGTAAAGAGACTTGCCGGTAACGAGATTGAACAAGGTATAAGGATACCGACGATCGAATCTCGGGCAAGTAAAATATCGCTAGACAAAGGGAATTGTATACGGGATCGATTGAGTCCTTGACATCGTGGTTCATCCAATGAGATCATCGTGGAACATGTGGGAGCCAACATGGGTATCCAGATCCCGCTGTTGGTTATTGACCAGAGAATGTCTCGGTCATGTCTACATGTCTCCCGAACCCGTAGGGTCTACACACTTAAGGTTCGATGACGCTAGGGTTATAAAGGAAGTTTGCATGTGGTTACCGAATGTTGTTCGGAGTCCCGGATGAGATCCCGGACGTCACGAGGAGTTCCGGAATGGTCCGGAGGTAAAGATTTATATATGGGAAGTCCTATTTTGGCCACCGGAAAATGTTCGGGATTTTTCGGTATTGTACCGGGAAGGTTCTAGGAGGTTCCGGAGTGGGGCCCACCTGCATGGGGGGACCCACATGAACGTGGGTAGTGGGGGAAAGGCCCCACACCCCTGTTCAAGGCGCACCAAGATCCCCCCTTAGAAGGAATAAGATCATATCCCAAAGGGATAAGATCAAGATCCCTAAAAAGGGGGGATAGCAATCGGTGGGGAAGGAAATGATGGGATTTCTTTCCTCCCACCTTTGCCAACGCCCCAATGGACTTGGAGGGCAAGAAACCAGCCCCCTCCACCCCTATATATAGTGGGGAGGCGCATGGGAGCTTCACCACTTGCCCCTGGCGCAGCCCTCCCTCTCCCAAGTGCTCCTCCTCTCTCGCGGTGCTTGGCGAAGCCCTGCAGGATTGCCACGCTCCTCCACCACCACCACGCCGTTGTGCTGCTGCTGGATGGAGTCTTCCTCAACCTCTCCCTCTCTCCTTGCTGGATCAAGGCTTGGGAGACGTCACCGGGCTGTACGTGTGTTGAACGCGGAGGTGCCGTGCGTTCGGCACTTGATCATCGGTGATTTGAATCACGACGAGTACGACTCCATCAACCCCGTTCACTTGAACGCTTCCGCTTAGCGATCTACAAGGGTATGTAGATGCACTCTCCTTTCTACTCGTTGCTGGTCTCTCCATAGATAGATCTTGGTGATACGTAGGAAATTTTTTGAATTTCTGCTACGTTCCCCAACATTATCCTCCCTGGCAGCTGGGACCCACCTGGTCGAACCATATGTAGGGTTGTCAATTTGGTCTCGAACGTGTATGTACATACTGGTCGATCGGTCTCTTTGCAGCTATGAACCGTGGCCGAGTAAGGAGCGGCACGTGTCGTAGTAGAGCCACTGATGTAGCATGTCACGCGGTCCCATCTATATCATGTACACGTACGTACAACCACGCTGCAAGAAAGTAAACATGGCTATGTACGTACATACGGGCGGGATCTTGAACGCGTACAGTGATGGCATCCTGTTCATCAGTAGCCAACCAGCTGGGTTGGAACGGAGAAAACGGCGTCGTCTTCATCGGGAGGCAACCGACTGGGTCAGAATATGTCATATTCATCGGGAGCCAACCGACTTGGACGGAATAGCCAAAACGAGTTCTGGTGTACCGCAAAATGGAGGAAGCGGCTTTCTGTTTGACTGCATACTGTCGAAGCGGGGTCCTGTTTATTGGGAAGGGTCTGCGCACCGCAAAACGGAGGAAATGGACTTCTGTTCGAGTGCCTACGGTAAAAATGGTGTCCTATTGATCGGAAGGGTGTGGCGTGCCACAAAATGGAGGAAATGGACTTCTGTTCGAGCGCCTACGGTCGAAACGGGTCCTGTTCATCCACCGTCTACTACCTCGCTCCAACCTCCATGGGCTACTATTCATCCATCGTTGACTTCCTCCAGCCTCCAACAGCTACTATTCCTCCATGTGCTACTATTCATCCAGCCTCCACCGGCTACTGTTCTTCATCCTCCACGGGGTCCTATTCATCCACCCCCAATCGGCTGGGGTGCGGCGGCCTCCTCAGGGTCATGTTCATCCAGGAGCAGCCGCCTACTACAACAACGGGGTCCTATTCATCCAACCCCCACCGGGAACTATTCATCCACAGCCAACCAACCAGCTCGACTCACCATGTCTCGACTCGTTCTACGTATCACGCGCGCGGCAGCAACGGGCACTGTTCATCCAGAGGCAACCCAACCAGCTAGCTAGCTACGTCTCGCACGGGGGTCCGATCGGCTTCAGTAAGCAGCAGCAGCGATCAATCGAGTTCAGTTAGCAGCGAAGGAGTCGGTCGGGTTCAGTTAGCAGCGAAGGGATCAATCGATCGGCTTTAGTACGTAGTACTAGCAGTGTGCGGTCGCTCGGGTTCAGTAAGTGAATGCCTCTCTCGCTCGGGTTCAGTTATAGCGACACGGCTCGCACCACACGCGCGTGCGAGAGAGGAACACGCAAACCACACTGCATCGCTCGGCCCTGACCACCTAGCGTAACCGGGAACTCCGCGAGAATTTCCTCTCCCTCACTTCTACCACGATTTTTTATGTCATGGACGGCCCAAAGAATGTCATGCAGGTGCATCCTTGGCCCGCCTAGGACGACAAGCCCATTTTTTGTCATGATTTTTTGTCATAGAAGTAGTGTTTATCTCATCATTATCGTCATAGAAGTGTTATAACCATGACAAAAAAAATCATTCGGGCCATAATGTCACACATGTGTATTTTTTTGTAGTGATAAGATTGAGCTTTCATGGCTTCAATCCACTTCTAAGCCTCCCCCACGGCCTTTTGATACGGAAGCATTCAATAGTTATCTCGTGTGGTTTCGTTCTGTTACACGTACTCAACTTAACGCACCCGCATTTCAACCAGGGGACATATTACATGAACCCAATCCAAGTTTTGATCGGATGGCCAATATGGAGTACAACAAGCTTATTAGAGATGGTAGATGGGATGAATCAGCGCCATCTATCCACTTTGTGGTAAGTTACCGTTATCTCTACGTGCTTTCCTACACTATGCCAAAATGATTTGTCCTATCGTGTGCAACAGCAAAACGAGCTCTCGAAGCATGTCAAGATGCCAGTGAGGCACTCAAGTACCCTCCAGGTGAAGAGTCGTACAAAAAGCTTAAAGATTTTGTTGAGGTGTGACGTTTGATAATTTGCTTTCCATACACAATTTTGAGGTATATCTCCTAACTTCATGATATGTCAATTTCATAGCAGAGCATGTCTTGGGTACGTGGCATGGGTGCTCTACTAGGCTGCCGCTCCACTGATGTCGCCTTCCCTACTACATCGAGGTCGAGATCATCACCAAGCGGCACACAGCACCCAGCCGACGACTTGATTGATTGAGAGGGGGAGGAGGGGGATGAACAGATGCATGATGAGATTAACACCTCGCAGATGCACGATTCACCTCATCCTAGTCAATGGCGTGGAAAGTATACTCTGGGCAAATACGCAAGGAAGGCAGTAAGGACCCAGTGATCGAGGCCACTTCAGAGGAGGAGGAGGAGGAGGATGAGGAGGAGGAGGAGGAGGAAGAGGAGGTGCCACAGCTGTAGAGGAGAAGGCGCTTAGTGAAGGGGAAGGATGTTGCACTGGCTAAGAGGGGGAAGGAAGGAAATGATGCACTTGTCGTGAACTTGATGTATGCCAAGGACTTGTAGTATTTGTCAAAAACTTGATGTCGTGAACTTATGTTTGTCAAGACTTATTTGTCGAAAACTTGATGTCGTGAACTTATGTTTGTCAAGACTTATTTATTGGAAACTTGATGTCGTGAACTTATGTTTGTCAAGACTTCTTTGTTATCAATTTGATGTGTGTCAAGACTTGTAGCATTCTCATGAACATTTAAAGCAGAATAGAGCCAGCATGGCGCCCCAGCCCAGGGTGCCATGCCTGTTGACGGCACGACACCCCAGCCCAGGGCGCCATGGTCATTGACAGCATGGCACCCCAGCCCATGCTGCAATGCGCGTTGACAGCACGACGCCCCAGCCCAGGGTGCCATGCACGTTGAAAATGACTAAGTCCAAAACAATTTGAGGTTCTGGTGTTGGGGGTGCCATGTATTTTTTCTGGGCGCCATATAGGACGCCTCGGCCCACGGCGCCAGACATACTAACATGATGCCTTAGCCTAGGGCGCCATGGTCTTCACATTTCTGTTTTTTAACTTATATGGTTTTTTTGCACTAGCTTCGACATACATGTTCAACAGTAATATATTATCATACCTTCAGGACATACATTAATTCAACACACAAAAGGTTCGACTTACATAAGTACGACACACAAAAGGTTCACTCCTTACATAAGTTCGACACACAAAAGGTTCACTCCTTACATACGTTCGACACATACATAAGAATCACGCCCCAAGCCAATAATTAAAGCCTCAACCACCACCATCACCACGGCCACGTCCTCGAGCTCCACCGTCACCACGGACAAGTCCTCAAGCACCACCGTCACCACGACCACGTCCACGAGCTCCACCGTCACCACGTCCATGTCCTCGAGTTCCACCATCACCACGACCATGTCCTCGAGTTCCACCGTCACCACGACCACATCCTTGAGCTCCACCATCACCATGGCCGACACCACCATCACCATCTTGTTTTGATCTCTTTCTTTTGCTACAACCTCTATTATTGTGCCACTCATTGTTACATTTAACGCAACGGCTGATATCACGAGGCTCCACGAAATGTTGGCTCCCCCATTCCTTACGGAATCCACCATCCCAATCATCCATATCACCCAAGAAATGCTTTGTCTTCTGTCTTCCACATGTCACCACCTTCATTTCCAGATCGGGGTATAGTGGGGGTCCGTGATATTCCGGCCATTTAGATTGTCCTATATAGGGATGAAATCTCGCAGCCCATGTATTTTTTACCGCATCGTACTCTTCCAATCTTACATTGTTGGTCATATTGACACTCAAATTTCTAGTGCGGGATGCGGCCATCAAGTGAGAGCACGGGAGATGGTACAACGTAGCCCTCTCGCATGAGCACGCGCCCATCTTAAGATAAACCTTGAAGGAGCCACCTCCATATGGCACGTTGTCATGCAACATTCCACCGTACTCATCAACTTGGTAAATCAATTCTGTGTTATCATAGGACTGGATTTTGTGTGAATCCGCCTTCCTTGCTTGGTATTCCATCCAATCGTAGACCTTTGGTAGATACCTGTACATCTTTTTGGCCTTGTTTTTCCCGGATATCAACTTGGCTGTTTCCTCACTGTGCTTGTGAAAATAGGCATTCAACTTCTCGAATGTATACTCTTCGATTGATGTCACCGACAATGCATGGATACCCTTTAGCACCATGTTGAAACATTTGGCCATGTTGTTTGTCATGTCACCATACCTCGCTCCGTCATTGTCGAAAGCCCGTGCCCACTTTCCTTTATCGGCAAGGTTCCTATTTAGGAAACCTTTGCCACCATTGTTTGCTTTGGCATACAATGTGTCCCACAATTTCTTGAAATGCTAGTGGTGAATGCGAGACAACAATCATGGAGAAGGTCAGACAATTCCTTGTTTCCACATTCCCCGTGAAAGTTAGACACAAAATGCCTCGTGCACCACCTATGGTGCACACGAGGATGTCCTGGAATGTCAATCTCCACTGCATTGAGTATCCCTGGGTGGCGGTCTGAGATGATGCAAACCTCTCTTTGAGGTCCAATTACATTGGTCCTCACTAGACTAAGAAACCACTCCCAGTTGTCATTGTTCTCCGCTGACACCAAAGCGGAAGCCAATGGAACCAATTTGTCACCACCATAATTAGCAACGGTGATCAACAATGTGCCCTTGGACTGGCCGGTCAGAAATATGCCATCCACAGACATAACCGACATATAAATCTTGAAGTCCCTAATGCATGGCTCAAAAGTCCAGAATGCACGTCCAAATATTCGAACAGGTGCATCGTTGTATATCCTTGTTCTCACGCCATCTGGCTCCACCACATAGTATATGCCCAGATTTTCTGCCGCCATCGCTTTCAACATCATCGTGAGGCGGTTGTATGATTATTCCCAGCCACCATACAATATCACAAAGGCGGCTTGCTTGGCCTTCCATGCCTTTATGTACTTCACCGTGTACCCAAAAACCTCCTTAACCATCTCCATCAACACCCTAATGGGATATGTCGGGAGTATCTTTAAGGAGGGTGAAAAACGATATGCAATGAATTTGGAGGTCAATTGATAGTGACCATCCTTTACATTAGCCTTATCAATATCCTTGCCACTACATCGATGGTGAAACACAGAACTTGTAATCTTCCATTGAGGGTCGCCTTTGACACATCTTGCATGGATAACCCAAAGGCAATGCTTCTTGTGTTCCTCACATTTGACCACATAACACAATTTGGAGTTTGACTTCTTCACAATGAATGGTCGATGAAACTTAACCGCGTAGTCCTTGACCCATATTTGAAGTTCTGCCAAGCTTTCAAAGATTGTTCCTTCACTAACACCATGGACACTTGCCACGGTATCTCGCTTTCAAGTTAACCTTGGTGCGAGAATTTTACTTGTGCCACCATCAACAATTGCCTTATCGGTTAGGCTTACATCATGGAACAATGATGTCTTGTCTTCCCGGCATGTTACCTTCTTGAAAGCATTGGCTTCTTTAACCGTCAAACCATCCTCATCTATTTTTTCATCCGGGCCTTCGTCCTCTAAGTACCCTGCATACGATCTATTGTATGGAATGTCATGGTCCATGTACTCTTCCATGCAATTTGCCTCCACATCACCAACATAATGGTCACGGAGATAAGCCTTTGATTCATCACCCTCAAATTCATCACCATCCATGTGCAAGTCTTCATTATCAACTTGGTCATTCCCGACGGGGCACAAAGGTTGGGTCATTGGAGGTTGGCTCATTGTTGTGTCATACACATCCGGTTTAACATGTGGTGAATCTCGAACCGTGCTTCTAACATCACATGAAGATGCACACCAATTCAAATCAATGTGCGAAATGATTTATCTTGTGAGGCCAACACACTCTCCTTATATGCTCCCAAATGAAACTCGGAGTCAAGAGGCATTATCTTCCAACGAATATTTTGCCCATACCCAACATTATACCGTCCGACTAAGTCTACTCAATCATTTTATTCCATCCAATTCAACCTTCTTCGAAGATCAACCACAACCTCCTCAAGACTAGGACTTGTGGGAAACACCGTCACTACCGGCTTCTTCTTCGGGCCACCATACTCCGCGTCTCCCTTTTCAAAGGAGACAAAGTCCACATGATGCACATTCACGATCCTCACCATCGACAATCATAAACACCAAATTGCATCAAAAAAATTACAAAATTGGATGACCTAGGGTTTTCCCAAATCGCCACAATGCGGAGATTTCAACCAACAAAAAGAGGAGGAATGAGGGAGAATACCTTAAGGGGTCGAAGGGGAGGATAAATCACTGATTTTGATATCTGATCGACAAACTTTTGTGGGCATTAGGGAGGGGCATGAGTGGGGCGGCGGGGTGGAGAAGGGGGGAAAGAGAGGTTTTGTGGTGGTAAACAGAGGGGCCACTCTGTTTTGTTGATGCAAGGGGCATGGCGCCCTGGGCAGGGGCGTCATGCTGCTGAGCATGGTGCCCTAGGCAGGGGCGTAGGGCAAGGGTGTCATGCTGCTGAGCATGGTGCCCTAGCCTAGGGCGCCATGCTTCCATGCCCTGCCAACATGGCAAGTCATCGGCGACCAGTATGACGCCCTTCACCAGGTGTTGTGCAAACTGGCCTGGCGCCCCTTGGTGCGGGCGTCATGTAGGAAGGGCCAATTTATGAAATATTTTGAAAACGGGGTCATTTTGTGCTAAACTTTGGCCAAGGACCAGTTTTGTCATTTTTCACTCGGATCGATCTTTTTTTTGTGGGGAGTTGGTTTGACTTGACCCTGTTGACCACTGTGTGACAATTGACTTGACCCATTAACCATTAACTCGACCATTCACCATTCCATGAAAGTTCACAAATTTGAAAAGGATCATAGATTTAAAAAGATCGTGAATTCACAAAAAGTTCACATAAAATAAAAAATGTTCATGTATTCAAAGAAACATAAATCCAAAAATGTGTTCGGATTAAAATATTTCAAAAACGTTTATTTTTAAAAACTTATAAATATTTTTTGAAAAATGTTAAAAAAAGTTCATGAATGTTTAGAAAATTCAAGACTTTGAAAAGTTCAAAAATTGAAGAAAGTTCACAAAATGGAAAAAGGTTCATGAATTTGAAAACAAAAATCATTCAAAAAATAATAATTTGGAAAAAAATCATGAAACCAATAAAGGCTCACCAATTTGCAAAAAAAGAAGTTTTCGGATTTGAAGAAAAAGTTCACGCATTTGAAAAAATAAGTTAAAAAAGGAGAACAGATGAAAAAAGAAAAAGGAAACGAAGTCAAAAAATTGACAAAAACCAATTGAATACCAGAATAATTTAATCAAGCATGCTATAGTTTCTGCTTTGAAATGCTTCACCACGACCATCCGAGGTAGTATCCCCAAATGTGCACACTCTTGCAAAGCAGATGTATAGCTATATGTATCTATTTATAACGAATCAAATCGAACTCAGGAGGCTGACATGATGGTTTTCTGTAACTTAAGGCTTCTGCTTGAAAAATGAAAGACAAACTTTGTGTTAGGATCTTAAAGATAACATTTGTCATCAATAGTTCCTCTCTTGGTGCCACTTCTGTCAAGTAGAAGCCGAAGTCCTTGGATTGTGACACCAAATCGAATAAGAGCTCTATAATCACTTTATTGTCTGTATTTCGAAGTTGTTTTGCACTACGGCAAGTGGATCATGAGGTAGAGGGGTAGGAACATAAAATATTCTTCTGTATGTCCTTATCTTGGTGCTTTGTACTTCTCCAACAATACTCAAGAAAATAAGGTTCAAGTGCTTTGTCACCATTCCTTATAGAAAAATGGTCCACCTCGCGTTATGCTTCATAGGAATTTGGATACTCGATAAACCGAGTTCGCGATTTCGGTCTGCTATCATCTCAGTGTCAGACTACCACTATGACAAGGCTTAAAACATGTTTTCTTTAGAACAAAACTCTATACGAATTCAAGAGCAAAACAAGGTATTTGCACATTAGCCTTTTGCTTATGTATTTAAATGCACAATGTTTGGGAACAGGTTCTTCTCTACTGGTACCTATCCCATGCATGTGTGAGGAAAATGTAGACAAGTTGATAGTGATGCTTCTTGTGGATTCTTCTGTAAATTTCTTGGTAGTGATCATGGAGTGCTGAATTATGTTGTTGTGTAAGGCGCGAGGCGAGGAGAACCTGCCTGGAGTGTTTCCTGTGGCGAGGAGGACCAGGCCTGGTCGCGGCGAGGACTAGGCACGTGTTGTGTACGGCGGCCGTGATTAGCAGGTAGGCGCGGGCCGGCGGCGACCAAGCTGGGTGCCTAGACGCGGGCCGAGTGCCTGGACGAAGGGGACGCGCGTGTGGAGACGGGCCGAGCACCTGGAGACGGTCCCAGGCACCTAGACAAAGGGGCCGAGCGCTTGGATGAAGCAGACGATGCGAGGAAGACGACCCAAAATTCAAATCTAGGGTGATCTATTTTACTATTTCTCGGTTGTGTCTGAAAATTCTAAACGCTCTCATAAAGGTTGGCAGAAAGAACAAATGAAAAAAGAAAAACAAAACAAAAAACAGACAAAAACCGGTTGGAAACCAGGAAATTAAAATAACAAAAATACATCAAAAGATGATTGGGAAGCTTGTGGAATCTTCCCAATACCGGATGGGGCTTCTAAAAAACGAAAGCAAACCGGCTAAGTTCGCCGGCAGAAGGGATCGAGGGTAATCTCATAATTGGCCCAGCCCATTTCGGTCGCTAGGTCGCTCGGCTCTGTGCTAATCAACGACAACTTGACGTGGGCGCCCCTATGTCTCGCTTTAAGCGAACACGAGGGCGTGCCTCACGTCTGTTTTTTTTTAGTTTACTGTTCTCGGTTTTCTCTTTATTTTGTATTTTTTTATTTATACTTTAAAATATTCTACATATATATATGCAGAAAACACTTTTTAAAAACAACTTTGAAAAATGGAATGGGCCGAGCCCAGCTAACATGCTGCAGGCGCCGGTTTGCAGAAATAGCAATAACCGGCGCCTATAGCGCTAAATAGGAATCGGCCAAGTCAAGCTCGCCAGCACAATGCACGTGGGCCAGCCCAACAACATAGTTCTGTGCGCCTAGTGCATGCAACAGCTAACGTCCACATGGCTACAATTGGCATGCACAAATATGCTTTATTATTATTATTATTATTATTATTATTATTATTATTATTATTATTATTATTATTATTATTATTATTATTATTATTATTATTATTATTATTATTATTATTATATCTAAAAATAACAAATATGTTTTTTAAGGGGTAAACCACACAATTTTTGAGGCATGCACAAATATGTGGTCGACCGGTCTGGTGCTTTTCCTCTAATCTTTTAGGAAAAATACATGATAGTTTTAGAGACACATGAGTACTTATTTTAAGCATGCACACATTTTTCCAAAACATAAACATTTTTTAATTAGTTTGCGCACATTGAAAAATTATTCATGGAATTCACACGGTTTTTAGAAGGTGTTGATACATTTTAAAAATATTCACACGTTTGAAAGTATGTTCAGGATAATTTTTTAAAAATCATGAAAATGTAATATTTTATCCTTGTAATATGCAATTAGAAATGTCCGTACCATTCAAAAATTTGGCCATGCCAAGTTCACGCATTTTAAAACATACTCCTGGTACTTTCTAAAAATCTTCATTAAATGTTTGCAAAACTTTCAAAAACATCATACCATTCAAAATATATATACATAAGCAAATTACATGTTTAAAATACATTCATGATATTTTCTAATGCATTTGAAGAACAAATGTTCAACATGTGTTCGGATAAATGTTTAACGTGTATTCGGAAGTGTTTAACATGTATCTGAAAAGTGTTTCATAAGTATTAAAAAAATGTTTGAAGTGTATTTCTAAAAATTTCAACATGTATTTTAAAGAAGAAAGGAATGAAAAAAAAGATAAGATAAATTAGTAGAGAAAAAACGGACGATACCTTTCTAAAACCGTAGGGGTTTCCAAAACCACGAGCACTAGTGCACCTCTTCCATTGGGCTGTGGCCTGCTATGAATCCCAGATACAAGCACTTCTTCAATCTTGTAGAAGCAAGGTGCAACATTTTCCATCTCACGGAGGGGCGGATATAGCATTTCTAGAGTTGCTTGTTCGGCTGATCGAGACGAGAGAAAGGACGACCAACTTGTTAGTGGGCCACATCAATACTAGGCCCATGTCCACAGTAAGTGTACTTTACATCAATAGTACTTCCTTTCCAAATATACTGAATGTCCTAAATGAGTAGTTAAATGAGAAGTATACATGGGCACTTCAAAGAATGGGCGTTCAAGTACTTGAAAGATCGGCTCCAGTCTAAAATTCAAGGATGGATGGAGAAAATTTTGATGGCCACAGGTAAAGAAGTCTTAATTAAATCAATGCCTCAATCAACACCGGTGTATTACATGTCTTGTTTTAAACTCCCACGGGGTTTGTGCGAGAGCTTAACTTCCATGATTAAGGCCTTCTGGTGGGGAAGTAAGCGGAAACCTTACTGGGTGTCTTGGGACACCATGAGCATGCCAAAATACATTGGAGGCCTAGGGTTCCGTGATTTGAAATATTTAACTTGGCTCTTCTGGCTAGGTAGACATGTAGGATTTTGGAGTACCCCGAGTATCTAAGCGTGAAGATCCTAAAAGGAGCGTATTTACCAAATTCAGATATACTAAGGGCCGAGCTTGGGAATCATCCTTCTTAGATATGGATATGGAGAGCAGTGGTGGAAGCCCACAATATTCTAAGGCAAGGTCTTATGAAGAGAATCGGCCATGGGGAATCTACATGTATTTGGAACACAGACTGGATTCCCAGACCAAAGAACATGCGACCAATTGTTTCTCTGATTCAGAACCCACCACAGTTGGTATCTGAGCTCATGGATCCGTTTGAATGCGTGTTGGAATACACAGCTAGTCCAACAAATGTTCCTTCCAAATGATGAAGCAGCAATTCTTAAAATCACGGTTTGTACTCGCAATATAGATGATTTCTGGTCATGGGGTTTAGAGAAGAATGGTATGTTTACAATCCAGTCTGCCTATAAAATGATTGTAGCAACCAAGAAAAGGCGGGAATATTGGTTGGAGGAGAGGGATGGCTCATCTAATGTATACTAGACCATGATGGCGCGCGTTGCAGCGCCCGTCTATTTTTTTCTATAGAATGGTAGGAATTTTCTTACATGAAACATTTAAGTTAAATGTGTATAAACTTTCTGCACATCACGTTTGTATAGTTACTCAATATTTCGTGGGTGATATGCATAAAGTGACCATCTTGCTCAAGCCCATCTCGAAAACAAAAGGTAGACATGTTTAAAGCGTATAAATGAACAGTTGGAATTAAAATGCCTTGCTCTTAGCAGGATGCCACGACTTCCTTTATGGTATGACTTACATCCTAATAGCATTAAGCAAAGCGCATCCACTCATATCAATTAATCCCAATATACAACACAACTGTCGGACAATCAAAATGACAAGTTTGAGCACATACCCTACTTTATATAGAATTAGGCTGGTTGTTGATCTACCCAACTTCAGGTCGGGTGGAACTTAATTCTGATGGATCGCTATCTTCAGATCGAAGAGCTGGAGCTGGCATGGTGTTATGAGATGACACCGGACCTAGACCTATTATTTTTTTCCTCTTGCATAGAGCTTTTCTCCTATCGGGATGATTTAGAATCAAAATTATGTGCTTGTATGCTGGGCCTATCACTGGCCTTCAGAGGAGTGACCTTCCCGTGGTGATTGAAGTGGACTCTCTTAAGTCACAAATATGATTCAATCCAGCGGCATGGATAGAGCAGTGTATTCCTCTTTGGTGAAAGAAATAAAGTACCTCTTGAGTCTTCGTATAATTAATATTACTCATGTTAGGCGCTCCCAAAATAAAGTTCGCAACTTTCTAGCAAACTCTGCTTGCTTAGAAAGTAGAAATATAAGTTGATTGTGCTCTGATCCCCCACGCGTCGTTGAGCTGAATCTTGTTGATTGTATACTGTTGTGATTGTGTAATACAAGTGTTCTACCTGCACAAAAAAGGTTTGTTGTCTTCAGTCAACTGGAATTACGCTGGTTAGAAAACGTATTCCAAGATTTAGGAACAACTTCAAAAGGATAAAAACTAAAACATGATGGCTTCATATTTTCACATAATAGCATTAAAATATTCGGCTTACAAATTATGTTTCATTCAAGAAACAAGACAATAAATCTCCTAAATTTCATCACTATAAAGCACATCTTTTTGTTTGAAGTTTTAACTTTTGGTCAACGCCATCTCCTTTTTAGATCAATATATTAACTTTAGTCTTTTGCTGAACGACACTTGCATGATCACGGGTCAAGATTGCTGAATGAAATATCTGGATTGTTGTGCTACAAAATGTGCCTTGATAGATCTGAAATGAAAGTATAGGTTACTAAGTAACAGACGTAAGAGCTACCTTTTGCATTTTTCTAGTGCCATATATGAATTTGAGAGCTCGAAGTATATAGCATTGTAACTGGATTAACATAAATAACATGGCTACTCAGCACACTCTGCACTTTGTCAAACAATACTGGAGCAGGGCATGAAGTGAGGGACACAAATAATGTGGAAACTTAGTGCATGAACAACTGCCTATTTAGTGTTTTCATATGAAAATAATCTCGCAATTTGACCATTAACACTCTCGACAATTGGAAGATGTGGGCGTTGGAACATTATACTCACAGGCAACATATCACTCAACTGAAAAGCATTGCCTCAAATTGAATTAGATAATTTCTGGATAAGTGAATAGATAGCCCTTTCCACTGCCATCTAACATGAAACAAATATGACAAAGGAGAGTATAGATGGAACATCCTAACACATACATGTGGGTACAAGAAGAATTCAATTGCGGATTCCACTTCAAAGTCTATTGAAGAATGAAAAAGGAAATACATGACACATATAGAATATCCAGGGGCTGATAAATGTTTAAAAAACAAGGAAAAGGTAGCTAGGTAAGACAAATGACTATCCTGGCTACATATTATATGCATGCTGCCGAGATTTTGTTATTTGCCAACATAAATACCAATAACAGGTGCTTTGCTCTATGGCTTTTCCGTTCCCTCGTTTTGAACGTTGGGCTTATACTTCAGTTCTTATGAGTAACTAAATATGGGCCATTTGCATTTCTGTCCCTAACTCGAACCACCTAATCAGATATACCCCTTGAAAGATCGTGGATGTCGCCTAGAGGGGGGGGAGGGGGGTGAATAGGCGTCTTAAAATAATTACGGTAGAGCTTGAACAAATGCGGAATAAACCTAGCGGTTAATTTGTCAAGCACAAAACCTACAATAACTAGGCTCACCTATGTTCACCAACAACTTATGCTAAGCAAGATAAGCAACTATGTGATAGCAAGATATATGACAAAGAACAATATGGCTATCACAAAGTAAAGTGCATAAGTAAAGGGGCTCGGGTAAGAGATAACCAAGGCACGCGGAGACGACGATATATCCCGAAGTTCACACCCTTGTGGATGCTAATCTCCGTTTGGAGCGGTGTGGAGGCACAATGCTCCCCAAGAAGCCACTAGGGCCACCGTAATCTCCTCACGCCCTCGCACAATGCAAGATGCCGTGATTCCACTAAGGGACCCTTGAGGGCGGTCACCGAACCCGTACAAATGGCAACCCTTGGGGGCAGTCACCGAACCCGTACACTTTGGCAACCCTTGGGGGCGGTCACCGGAACCCGTCAAAATGCTCGGGGAGATCTCCACAACCTAATTGGAGACCCCGACTCTTGCCCGGAGCTTTACACCACAATGATTGAGCTCCGAACACCACCAACCGACTAGGGCGCCCAAGCACCCAAGAGGAACAAGCTCAAGGGCACCAAGCACCCAAGAGTAATAAGCTTCTCAACTTGTAACTTCCACGTATCGCGTGGAGAACTCAAACCGATGCACCAAATGCAATGGCAAGGGCACACGGAGTGCCCAAGTCCTTCTCTCCCAAATCCCACCAAAGCAACTAATGCTAGGGAAGAAAATGAGAGGAAGAACGAAAGAAGAACACGAAGAACTCCAAGATCTAGATTCAAGGGGTTCCCCTCACTTAGAGGAGAAAGTGATTGGTGGAAACGTGGATCTAGATCTCCTCTCTCTTTTCCCTCAAAAACTAGCAAGAATCCAAGGAGGGATTGAGAGTTAGCAAGCTCGGAGAAGGTCAACAATGGAGGAAGAACACGAGCTCAAAAGATAAGGTCCCAATGGGGAAGAAGACCCCCTTTTATAGGTGGGGAGAAAATCCAACTGTTATCCCCTCACTCAGCCCGCACGACGCGGTACTACCGCAGGGAGCTGCGGTACTACCGCTGCAGGTTGCGGTACTACCGCGTGTGCAGCTCTGGCCAGATGAAGGCCTGTTGCACAGGGAAACGAGCGGTAGAACCGCCGGAGCAGTACTACCGCGCGCCCCTACGGTACTACCGTAAGGCAGGCAACACTAGGCGCAGAGAAAGCACGGACGTAAAAAATTACTTCCGTACCTACCAGGACCTGCGCAAAACTCTGGCACGGTACTACCGCACACGAAGAGCGGTACTACCGCGTAGGGCGCGGATGTAAAAAATTACATCCGCCCCTACTTCCGCTCATGCTGCTAAGCCTGGCCAGAGCCCACGGTACTACCGCGCTCGCGGCGCGGTACTACCGCGTAGGGCGTGGATGTAAAAAATTACATCCGCCCCTACTACCGCTCGAGCAGCTGTGCCTGGCCTGAGGCCATGGTACTACGGCTCCCACAGAGCGGTACTACCACAAGGGCCTGCGGTACTACCGCTCCGGAGAGCAGTACTACCGCATGCCCCAGATCAGCAACACTAGGAGTCCTTCATTTTGCAGAGAAGACAACAGAGGGAAACAATAAAACCAGAACTACTGCAAATGAGCTCCGAATTGAGCAAACTCAAGCTTGTTGGATACAAGACAACGAGTAGCATCAAAACAGAGACAGGGGAGGTATGCCTAACAAGAGAGGAGAGGAACCTCCAACAGAGAAGAACCGGCAGAACCTCCAACATCGAAAACATCATAGAAGATGCATGCAAACTCCGTTTTTGATGAACTCGAGCTTGTCATAAAAATGACCATAAGCTCCAAAACTCACAAGGAGAATAACCAAACAAGGACCAATAAAGATGATGCAAGGATGCAATGGTTTGAGCTCTCTACGAACGATACGATCAAGCAACTCATCGACAGCCCCCCTTGATAGTACGACAATCGATCCTATAACCCGGTCTCCCACAACTACCATGAGACCGGTAAAATAGGAAACCTATCAAGGTCAAACCTTTGCCTTGCACAAAGTCCACTTGAGCTAGTTGATGACGATCTACTCCTCCTCAAGATGGACCACCTTTCTTGATTGCGTTGGCTTGATGAAGACTAGTTGATTGCTCCCCCATACTCAACTATGGGTGAGCCCTCTTCCGCTCATCTTCACCAGTCCATTGTCACCACAATGGACGGCAAGCTTCAAGCACTTGATCTCTTCGTGATGCACCACTTGAACTTGCACACCGCAACCTAACCCCACAAAGAACTCTCACGAAGACCATGGGTTAGCACACAAAGCGTAATGGACAATGCTTACCATACCATGGGATCACTTGATCCCTCTCGGTACATCTTCTACGCTTTATGAGTTGATCAACTTGATTCACTCTTGACTTAGTCTTGATCAACCTTGAATCTTTGCAACTCTCTTCATTTGGATGATGTCTTGAACGTAAACATGAATGATCACACAACCTTCTTCTTCAAGACATGCTTGCAATAAGCTCAACATTCACATGACCAATCTTTGGATAATTCCTTAATAGCACCTTGGTCAACTCATAAA
This sequence comes from Triticum timopheevii, assembly GCA_963921465.1. Taxonomy (NCBI): domain Eukaryota; kingdom Viridiplantae; phylum Streptophyta; class Magnoliopsida; order Poales; family Poaceae; genus Triticum; species Triticum timopheevii. The sequence goes on along the minus strand of OY997274.1, from coordinate 440,636,373 downwards.
CTCCTTGAAACCAACACATGGACTTCAAGAAAAGCCTATGGACAAATCCTTCAAATATAACTCAAGACAACCATTAGTCCATAGAGATTGTCATCAATTACCAAAACCAAACATGGGGGCACCGCATGTTCTTTCAATCTCCCCCATTTTGGTAATTGATGACAATCACTTTCAAGAGAGTTTATATAAGGAATTATGCTTCACTATGCAATGCAACAACCAATAGTGCATGCATATGAGATGCAAATGCTAAGAAACAAAACCAAAGCAAGAGAAGATAACTCTCTAAACTTCTCCACAAAACTCTCTGAAACTCCTCCCCCATTGGCATCGATTGCCAAAATGGGTGAAAAGCTTAGAATGCCAATACAAAGAGTGTTCCTCCATAAATTGTGTATCTCTCAAAAAGAGAGTGGAATGCAATACACATATCCAATGGTAAATACTTGGAGGAAGACAAACTATATTGAGGCCCAAAGATTGCAAAAGAATGATATGCCACAAAGACATAACAAAGAGAGAAACAAGAAATCGAGCAATCAAAAGATACAAATTGAAGCAAGCAATCAAAGTATATCAATTGAACCAACTAGACTAAAGATCCTATGAGCCACATGAATGAAGGATATTATGATATGAGCCGAGGAGTGTTCTAAAGAAACTAGAGAAGCTCCCCATGATTTGTGCACATCAAGAATTTTTGTATGCAGATAGAAAATACACAAAATAGGATCATAGCTCCCCCAAAATCAATAGAAACTTACAAGAAGTGCATGTGAGCATATAGGAAACTAAGCCTAGGACTTGCAACAAACACATGGTTGAGCAACAAGTAAAAGAGGCAACTTAAGAATAGGCTCAACCAAAATGATGTGTGTGAGTAATGGCGAAGCACTTGAGAAGACTAAAATTAGGATGAGTATTAAGCATCAACATAGTCTTGAAAGAATGAGGCACACGGTGCAAGGCCTATCATTCTCACACACAACTAGCAAACGGGTTCACAAGCTCACTAATAAGCATATAAAGAACCTATGCTTGTGACAACCCATGGTGAAGATAGAAAATGAAAGCCTTATCAAGACGAGGGATACCAATTAAGATGGCAAAGGCCTCGTCAAGACAAGCATGAGGAAAAAGGTCTTCACCACAAAAGAGTGCATCAAGATGCAACGAGATACGACACGCACTCAAGGCAAAAGCTTTCACGCAGCCACCAAAGAAATAACATAAGAAAGACAAGGTGGACGTGAAAGAAAGGATATCAACTAGAGATGTAAATTCTCTCAAGTGTATAGGATTCTAGGTAGACGAAATCATGATGATATATATCTACAAAGAAGGATGTACACCCGAAATAGTTATAGCACGACGGAACAAGATATCCAAAAAGAAGTCATACATATACCAATAAGATATTTGCCTAGAAGCATAGCACATGGCTAGATATGGTCTTATTGTATATAAATGAATTCCTACCGCACGAACATCAAAGACATCACAACTAGCAACAAGAGATCATTGTTGGGATGCTATGAGAAAGGAAACAAGTATCACAAGATGTGAAATGAATTATCATGCCAAGATGCGACCTACACAAGGTTGAATGCAAGAGAGGAAAGCATGAATAGATACTTGTTACCGAGATATCATTGGAAGGATGAAGTAGATACCAATTGAAGGTATATAGTAGTTCATTGATCAACCTAGCTTGACTCCAATGAGCACATGGTGACAACACCTTCCTTGTGAGTGAGCCAAGCATCCAATGCATCTCCAAAAGTTCCTAGAAGAACAACACAAACTAAACGGTACCCAAACTCATCGGGACCAAATAGTTAGAAACACCAATACATAGGACAAACTCCACATAAATATGTGCATATAGATATGAAAATGAATTTCATGCACATCTCATCCAAATTGAGACTAGGTGGAGTTTCCCCTATATATTGAGTCAAAGAAAGAAAGCATGCCAAATTAAATACATGAAGTAAACATGCATGCTCAAGACTTTCACAACCCAAAACCAAAGACAAAGAAATGCCAAGTGAAAAGGATACCAAATGGAGAAATCATCACTTGGAAGATATCATTAAAGATACATCAAGGAATGAGATATCCATTGATACACACTAAACTAAAGATGTCAAACTCCCAAAGAGAGGATGGTTGCAAAACAAACCAAGCTCTCAACAAAGTTTCATGATGGCACAAAGTACCAAAAATAAATGGCTTGCCTTCCACCAAAACACACTTGATAAGGATCACAAGAAGAGTGTTCTGAAGAAAATAGAATAGCTTCCCCACGAGTTGTGTATTATATAGGATTTGTATTTGAATACAAAATGCACAAGATGGGATCACCGCATTCACTATATCTTGAAAACACTAGACAAGAACAAGAAATAAACAAGATCCACAAGTGGTATGGAAGGCAACGGGAGTTGACACAGACCTTGGCAAGAGAAAAAGGCAAGTAAAACAAAAGCCAGTGTAAAGATGATCAATAAATTCTACCACACATAAATGACTACCAATTGTCAAAAGACAAGAAGTAGATGGAAAGAATTCCCGGTGGTAGATAGCAAGGATATCCAACATCATCTTCACACCACACACAAGAAAATTGCAACTTGTAGAGCTAACATGCCACCTAGGAACAAGATAATCTACAATATCAACACTAGGTGACAACATCTCAAATGAACACACTTTCTAGGCTAGTAATATACATCGCATATTACTCCCCCATAATGTGATACCAATGAAGAAAACTTAACAAGAGGCAATAAGAGGATCCAACATGAGATAATCAATGGAATATTTAGAATTTGAATTTCTCATGAGAGATATACCACCTAGCGACTAGATAATCATGAAATATCAATACTAGATGGTATTACTCATGTGCACACATTTATATGATTGTGAGGTGCACAAAGCACACCACTCCCCCATAATGGATATTCCATTAATCTCTCACAAGAGCCAACTAAGAAATAAACAAGAAGCAAAAGGGCTCAACGCACGACGCACACGTACATGATGTGCAAACCAACACACACATACTTGATTGCTCAAGATAAGCAAGTTGGAAGCGCAACATATACAAACACATGCAAGGAACAAAACCAAGCATGCAAGGGGGCAAGTAACTTTCAAAGTAAACAATTTAAGTACAAGTTACCGCAAGGAGGCACATTGGATATAAGATAGAAACTTGATAATCCAATTGACTTGGCTTGAGACACTAAGAATGATGAAGTCCCCTTAATTCTTCATAATGTAGCCAAGTCTCCAATGCCCTCCAACAACACCTATTGATCAAGTTTGAGCTTGTTGGTCCCCAACCAAGTTGGGTCCTAAGAGGTTAGTCACAATAGGCTTGGCAACCCAAATGGTTCTTTTCTTGACACCACTTTGAGTACCAACAAACTTGGCAAACACATTGCCAACCTTATCCTTCCCAAGAGAATAGATATCATCAATAGTAATTGGGTTGGATAAGTTACCACTAGTGCATGAAGAAGCGACGTGGCCTTCCTCACGACATAAGTAGCAACGTCTACTCTTCACTTTCTTCTCACTTGATTTCTCAACTTGAGAAGCATTAGCTTGAGTCTTCTTGGGAAGAGGCCTTTCTTCAACTTGAGGTTGAGCATGAGAATGCACTTGTAGCCACTTCCCTTGTTGCTTGTCACTAATGGCCTTCTTCTTCAAAGGGCAAGATCTAACATGATTCCCTTCAATTTTGCACTTGAAGCAAATAATCTTGGCCGAATCCTTGACTTGTTCTTGGCCCTTCCTTTTGTTCATCTTGGACTTCTTCTTCTTATTGGAGTTGAATCCAAGTCCACCTTTGTCATTGGGGGATTTTTGCACACTCAAGATATTGTTGAGTGTGGATTTCCCTTGATGACTTTTTTTCAAGTCTTTCTTCAAAGAAGTGACTTGGGCCTTGAGTTCTTTGATTTCCTCTACATGGTTAGTCTCAACACAATTACTAGAGGAAGTATAAGCTTCATCGTTAGAGCAACAAGGCAAGGAAAGCAATTCGTCACAAGATGTACCAACATTGTGAGTAGATGAATTACAAGGACTAGCACATGGCAATATACTATTTTGACTAGAAGTAGTGCTAGTATCCACATGAGGCTCACTAGATGTTACCTTAGCAATCATGGCCTCATGAGCTATCTTTAGCACACTATGGGATACTAGAAGATCATCATGAGAGCTTGAGAGCTTTTCATGACTTTCTTCCAATTTCCCATAATTGCTAGATAGCACCTCAAGTTGAGCCCGTAGCTCAACATTCTCCTTCAAAATGGATGCTTCACAAGTAATAGAGTTAGTAGCACAAGCATCATCATTTACAACAATAGGAGAGGACAACTTGGCAAGCTCTTTTAAATAAGAAGCTTCAAGTTGGGCATGAGACTCGGTGAGTTTGATGAGCTCACCCTTGATGACCCTTGAGCCATTTTCGAGGTGCTCAAAATCCTCAAGGAGTCTAGCATGAGAAACTTCAAGCTTAGCATTTTTAGTTTTGAAATCATTGACCATCTCAAGAGCTCTATCATGAGATTCCCTCACTCTAGATAATTCTAGAGCAAAAGTCTCCTCAAGAGATTCGGAGGTGGTTTGTTCATGTTCAAGAGCTTGAGATAGCTTCGCGATCTCATTTGCGTAATCACGCCCATGAGCTTCCATTTTCTCAATGGTAGCCTCATGCTCCTCTAGATGAGATTCCAACTCCTCAATGTATTTCTTGCCATCAATGGCAATGGACATTATTTCCATGAAGTTAGAACGAGCAATTTTATTTTTATGAAGAGCTTTAAAAACCATTTCCCCCTTAATTTTTAAGGAGGCAACATTATCATTATCTTCATCATTATCCTCATCATCATTAGCATCAACATCATCATCAAGACACATATTGGGGTACAAAGTAGGAGATACCTTTGACGCCTTAGCCATAAGGCAAAACGCAATAGATGATGATGTAGGATCCCTTGAGGCACCATTAAACACCACATCTTGTTCCATGGATTGTTCGGTTTCCTCTACATTGTTAGCACAACAATTCGAGGAAATAGATGCATTTTTATCATGGCAACAAGACATAGAAAGCATATCATCATGATATTTAGTCAAGCAATTTCTACATGATATGCAAGGACTATCAACACAAGCATGTGAAACATTTGGAGTGCTAGAAGTGTTAAAGCCCAAAGAGGGAGCATTACAATAATATAGTGATGAAGGATCATCCACAATAAGCGTACTATCATCATTGCAATGACCAACACTACTCACCATATCATTACCTTGTGGCAAACCACATGTAGGTGAAGTAGAAGAAGTTGAGAAGACTATACGACCGGAGGTGGATGGAGAACAATCATCCCCACAAATATTGGACACACCATATTTATCTTGAAGCTTCGTCCATAACTCATGAGCATCCCGGAACGGCATGAGTTGAAATATAACTACATTGCTCAAAGCATCGAAAAGCACATTAGAAGCTTGAGCATTGAGATAAGAGTTTTTCTCATCCTCAAAAGATAATATTTGGGGATCCTTTGGAGGATAAAAACCCATATCTACAATTCGCTCTAAATTTGGGTCCATGACCCTAAAGGGGTTAAGCATGCGAATTACCCAAACATCAAAATTTGTGCCATCGAAACTAAGAGTGTCAGAGAATCCTAATCCTCTAGTCGACATCTTTACTCTCTAGGCGGTTAAGCCCAACAAAGAGAGACGAGGCTCTGATACCAATTGAAAGATCGTGGATGTCGCCTAGGGGGGGGGGGTGAATAGGCGTTTTAAAATAATTACAGTAGAGGCTTGAACAAATGCAGAATAAACCTAGCGGTTAATTTGTCAAGCACAAAACCTACAATAACTAGGCTCACCTATGTGCACCAACAACTTATGCTAAGCAAGATAAGCAACTATGTGATAGCAAGATATATGACAAAGAACAATATGGCTATCACAAAGTAAAGTGCATAAGTAAAGGGGCTCGGGTAAGAGATAACCGAGGCACGCGGAGACGACGATATATCCCGAAGTTCACACCCTTGCGGATGCTAATCTCCGTTTGGAGCGGTGTGGAGGCACAATGCTCCCCAAGAAGCCACTAGGGCCACCGTAATCTCCTCACGCCCTCGCACAATGCAAGATGCCGTGATTCCACTAAGGGACCCTTGAGGGCGGTCACTGAACCCGTACAAATGGCAACCCTTGGGGGCGGTCACCGAACTCGTACACTTTGGCAACCCTTGGGGGCGGTCACCGGAACCCGTCAAAATGCTCGGGGCGGTCTCCACAACCTAATTGGAGACCCCGACGCTTGCCCGGAGCTTTACACCACAATGATTGAGCTCCGAACACCACCAACCGACTAGGGCGCCCAAGCACCCAAGAGGAACAAGCTCAAGGGCACCAAGCACCCAAGAGTAATAAGCTTCTCAACTTGTAACTTCCACGTATCGCGTGGAGAACTCAAACCGATGCACCAAATGCAATGGCAAGGGCACACGGAGTGCCCAAGTCCTTCTCTCCCAAATCCCACCAAAGCAACTAATGCTAGGGAAGAAAATGAGAGGAAGAACGAAAGAAGAACACGAAGAACTCCAAGATCTAGATCCAAGGGGTTCCCCTCACTTAGAGGAGAAAGTGATTGGTGGAAACGTGGATCTAGATCTCCTCTCTCTTTTCCCTCAAAAACTAGCAAGAATCCAAGGAGGGATTGAGAGTTAGCAAGCTCGGAGAAGGTCAACAATGGAGGAAGAACACGAGCTCAAAAGATAAGGTCCCAATGGGGAAGAAGACCCCCTTTTATAGGTGGGGAGAAAATCCAACCGTTATCCCCTCACTCAGCCCGCACGACGCGGTACTACCACCGGGAGTTGCGGTACTACCGCAGTAGGCTGCGGTACTACCGCTGCAGGTTGCGGTACTACCGCGTGTGTAGCTCTGGCCAGATGAAGGCCTGTTGCACAGGGCAACGAGCGGTAGAACCGTAGGAGCGGTACTACCGCGCGCCCCTACGGTACTACCGTAAGGCAGGCAACACTAGGCGCAGAGAAAGCACGGACGTAAAAAATTACTTCCGTACCTACTTCCGCTGAGGGAGGACCTGCGCAAAACTCGGGCACGGTACTACCGCACACGAAGAGCGGTACTACCGCGTAGGGCGCGGATGTAAAAAATTACATCCGCCCCTACTTCCGCTCATGCTGCTAAGCCTGGCCAGAGCCCACGGTACTACCGCGCTCGCGGCGCGGTACTACCGCGTAGGGCGCGGATGTAAAAAATTACATCCGCCCCTACTACCGCTCGAGCAGCTGTGCCTGTCCTGAGGCCACGGTACTACGGCTCCCACAGAGCGGTACTACCACAAGGGCCTGCGGTACTACCACTCCGGAGAGCAGTACTACCGCATGCCCCAGATCAGCAACACTAGGAGTCCTTCATTTTGCAGAGAAGACAACAGAGGGAAACAATAAAACAAGAACTACCATAACTTCTGCAAATGAGCTCCGAATTGAGCAAACTCATGCTTGTTGGATGCAAGACAACGAGTAGCATCAAAACAGAGACAGGGGAGGTATGCCTAACAAGAGAGGAGAGGAACCTCCAACAGAGAAGAACCGGCAGAACCTCCAACATCGAAAACATCATAGAAGATGCATGCAAACTCCGTTTTCGATGAACTCGAGCTTGTCATAAAAATGACCATAAGCTCCAAAACTCACAAGGAGAATAACCAAACAAGGACCAATAAAGATGATGCAAGGATGCAATGGTTTGAGCTCTCTACGAACAATGCGATCAAGCAACTCATCGAGAGCCCCCCTTGATAGTACGGCAACCGATCCTATAACCCGGTCTCCCACAACTACCATGAGACCGGTAAAATAGAAAACCTATCAAGGTCAAACCTTTGCCTTGCACAAAGTCCACTTGAGCTACTTGATGACGATCTACTCCTCCTCAAGATGGACCACCTTTCTTGATTGCGTTGGCTCGATGAAGACTAGTTGATTGCTCCCCCATACTCAACTATGGGTGAGCCCTCTTCCGCTCATCTTCACAAGTCCATTGTCACCACAATGGACGGCAAGCTTCAAGCACTTGATCTCTTCGTGATGCACCACTTGAACTTGCACACCGCAACCTAACCCCACAAAGAACTCTCACGAAGACCATGGGTTAGCACAAAAAGCGTAATGGACAATGCTTACCATACCATGGGATCACTTGATCCCTCTCGGTACATCTTCTACGCTTTGTGAGTTGATCAACTTGATTCACTCTTGACTTAGTCTTGATCAACCTTGAATCTTTGCAACTCTCCTCATTTGGATGATGTCTTGAACGTAAACATGAATGATCACACAACCTTCTTCTTCAAGACATGCTTGCAATAAGCTCAACATTCACATGATCAATCTTTGGATAATTCCTTAATAGCACCTTGGTCAACTCATAAACTCCTTGAAACCAACACATGGACTTCAAGAAAAGCCTATGGACAAATCCTTCAAATATAACTCAAGACAACCATTAGTCCATAGAGATTGTCATTAATTACCAAAACCAAACATGGGGGCACCGCATGTTCTTTCACCCCTAATTCAAAAGCCTGCTCAAATTTGCCCCTCCGCCGTTAGGTGCCCTTAGAGAAATGCCCTTCCGCGCCATTGCCGTCTGGTCAAAAAGCTTTGACCATCCTAAAAAATAGCAAAAAAATCTAAAAAATCTAAAAAAAATTGAGATCAAAATTACTCATGTGCGCAAGGTGCGTGTAAATTTCCGTGCTATTTAGACATTCCAGGAGCTCGTGGCGAGGAAAAGAAGTTAATCTGTACCCTTGTGAATAGTAAATTTGAAATAAAATAGCAACAAAATTCAAAAAAATAGGAAATTTTTTGGCATCAAAGAGGCTTGGGTGGACAAGATGCTTGCAAGTTTTTGTGATCAAATGACATGCGAGGAGCTCTAGCAAAAAAACAAAATTGTCATTTTTCCAAAGTTTTTGCCGAGCCAAATTTTATTTTTTTCTCCACGAGCTCCCAGTGTCCAAACGCAACAAAAATTTGCACGCACCTTGCAGACCCGAGCCTCTTTGATGCCAAAAAATTTCATATTTTTTTGAATTTTTTGCATTTTTTTTTGAATTTACTGTTCACGAGCATATATATTTACTGTTTTTTTGTCACGACCTCCTGGAATGTCCAAACAGCACGAAAATATGCACGCATCTTGTGAACCTGAGTATTTTTGATCCCACAAAATTTTAGATTTTTTTCAGGACGGTCAAAGCCCTTTGACCGGCTTTGACCGGACAGTAATGGCACAGAAGGGCATTCTATAGGGCACCTAACTGCAGAGGGCATATTTTAGCAGGCTTTCGAATTAGGGGCAAATGTGAGTAGCGGGTTCGAGTTAGGGACACAGATGTAAAAGACCCATTGAATATTGAAAATCGCTCGCTACAAGCAATCAAAATACAGTCACGAAATAAGAACTAAGAAAAAGTATTGTACCTTCACCTTTGCATCCCTAGAAAGCAAGGCATGCCCCAATACAGAGGGACTTCAAAATTAGGACAAATGTGAATTGATCCTCACCATCCTCATGTCGTTTATTTAGAATAGAAACGCTGAAAGCAACATGGTTAATCTAAGCCAACTCTGGACTTTGTTCAAGAATTTGGAACCCAAACAAATAATCTCACACTATAACTACACTTAGAAAAATACCATAGCTTCACCATTGCGCATTCTAGAAAGTGAGGCATGCCCAAATAGGGCTTCAAAATTGAAACATGTAAAGGAAAATACCTTCAAACAAAAAACCCTGATCCATACTGTCCTCATGTTGTTTATGTAGAATAGAAAAGCTGAAAAGAACATGGTTACTCTTAATTCATCTATGTACTTTGTGAAAGAATATTGGACCCGACCAAGTAATCTCAGGTTGTAACTATTAGCACTTTGAGCAATTGGAAGATGATGTGTTTAAGAAAGTATTATTCTCATGCAAGAAATCATTAATGGCGAAAGTTGTGCCTCACCTTTCAATGCAGCAGAATCAGCCAACTGTGGAACAGAGATCTAATTGACCGAGATCGGAGAACCTGCGTTTATTTGAAAGCACAAAGAAAAACATAAATAAATATAAAAAAATTAACTCGACGCAGAATTGGGAGTAGGGTAGAAGTAGGAAGGAGAGACAATTCACAAAAGAGGAAAGACGAATCAGCAACTTGAGTGTCAAGCATGTCTGTTGTGGAACTGAGGAGGGGAATGGGCAAGGAGAAGATAGACAGTGCAGATTATATGGACACGAGAGTAAAGGACGAGTGTGGATCGACAATGTAACTGGCCTGCAATTGTCCGCCAGCCTCCCACATCAATTTCCATGAATGCCCTCTTGTAACCATGATTCAATTAGGGTGCGTTTGGATACAAGGGTGGTCATGAATGGATTGGGATTCGTTCAGAAAATAGACATGTTTGGTTATAAAGCACATGAATGGTTTGAGTCAAAAAAAGAGAATATGCTTTGAAGATGCTGAACCGTTTCACCCAACCAAATCGGTCAAATCGCATTCATACGACACCTTCAACCAAACGCATCCTTACTGAATCGACACAGTCAAATCAACAACGGACGGTCCGCTGGCTCGGGCATCGCATCTTAGAATCGCCCGGAACGCAACCTTGTCGGGCGCCTCGGCCCCCATGCAAGGCACGCCCGACTTGAACCTACGCGTGGTTGCCATGGATCCTCCCTACGGCATCGGTTTGAAGGAAATATGCCCTAGAGGCAATAATAAAGTTGTTATGTATTTCCTTAATTCATGGTAAATGTTTATTATTCATGCTAGAATTGTATTAACCGGAAACTTAGTACATGTGTGAATACATAGAAAAAACATATAGTCCCTAGTATGCCTTACTTGACTAGCTCGTTAATCAAAGATGATTATGTTTCCTAACCATAGACATGTGTTGTCATTTGATGAACGGGATCACATCATTAGGAGAATGATGTGATGGACATGACCCATCTGTTGGCTTAGCATTATGATCGTGTCAGTTTCATTGCTACTGCTTTCTTCATGACTTATACAAGTTCCTCAGACTATGAGATTACGCAACTCCCGAATATCGGAGGAACACTTTGTGTGCTACCAAACGTCACAACGTAAATGGGTGATTATAAAGGTGCTCTACAGGTGTCTCCGAAGGTGTTTGTTGGGTTGGCATAGATCGAGATTAGGATTTGTCACTCCGTGTTTCGGAGAGGTATCTCTGGGCCCTCTCGGTAATACTCATCACTATAAGCCTTGCAAGCATTGTGACTAATGAGTTAGTTGCGGGATGAAGTATTACAGAATGAGTAAAGAGACTTGCCGGTAACGAGATTGAACTAGGTATTGAGATACCGACGATTGAATCTCGGGCAAGCAACATACCGATGACAAAGGGAACAATGTATGTTGTTACACGGTTTGACCGATAAAGATCTTAGTAGAATATGTAGGAGCCAATATGAGCATCCAGGTTCCGCTATTGGTTATTGACCAGAGATGTGTCTCGTTCATGTCTACATAGTTCTCGAACCCGTAGAGTCCACACGCTTAACGTTCGATGACGATATGTATTATGAGTTTATGTGATTTGATGACCGAAGGTTGTTCGGAGTTCCAGATGAGATCATGGACATCACGAGAACTGTCAAAATGGTCGAGACATAATGATTGATATATTTGAAGGTTATATTCCGACACTGGAAGGGTTTCGATGTGTATCAGGTATTTTTCGGAGTACCGGGAGGTTACCGGAACCCCCCGGGGAGTCGATGGGCCTTATTGGGCCCTAGTGGAGATAAGAGGCAGCGGGCAAGTGGTGGGGCGCCCCCCTAGGCCCAAACCGAATTGGTTTAGGTTTGCCCCCCCTTTCCTTCTTCTCTCCTCCTCCTTCCTCCTTCTCCTAATAGGAATAGGAAAGGGGGAGCCAAACCTACTTGGAGTAGGACTCCCCCCCTTGGGCGCGCCTCCTCTTGGCCGGCCTCCTCCCCCCTCCCTCCTTTATATATGGGGGCAGGGGGCCTAGAACACGCAAGTTGATCTTTTAGCCGTGTGCGTGCCCCCCTCCACAGTTACACACCTCGATCATACTTTTGCGGAGCCTAGGTGAAGCCCTGCACCGGTAGCATCATCATCACCGTTGCCACGCCGTCGTGCTTACGGAACTCACCCTCGGCCTCAACTGGATCAAGAGTACGAGGGACGTCATCGAGATGAACGTGTGCTGAATGCGGAGGTGTCGTACGTTCGGTACATGGATCGGTCGGATCGTGAAGACGTATGACTACATCAACCGCATTGTCATAACGCTTCCGCTTTCAGTCTATGAGGGTACGTGGACACACTCTCCCCTCTTGTTGCTATGCATCACCTAGATAGATCTTGCGTGATTGTAGGAATTTTTTTGAAATTACCGCGTTCCCAACAGTGGCATCCGAGCTAGGTCTATGCGTAGATGTTATATGCAATAGTAGAACACAAAGTGTTGTGGGCGATAATAGTCATACTGCTTACCAGCATGTCATACTTTGATTCGGTGGTATTGTTGGATGAAGCAGCCCGGACCGACATTACGCGTACGCTTACGCGAGACTGGTTCTACCGACGTGTTTTGCACACAGGTGGCTGGCGGGTGTCGGTTTCTCCAACTTTAGTTGAATCGAGTGTGGCTACGCTCGGTCCTTGTTGAAGATTAAAACAGCACACTTGACGAAAAATTGTTGTGGTTTTGATGCGTAGGTAAGAACGATTCTGGCTAGACGCCCGTAGCAGCCATGTAAAACTTGAAACAACAAAGTAGAGGACGTCTAACCTGTCTTTGCAGGGCTTGCTGTGATGTGATATGGTCAAGGCATGATGTGATATAATTTGTTGTATGAAATGATCATGTTTTGTAACAAAGTTATCGGCAACTGGCAGGAGCCATATGGTTGTCGCTTTATTGTATGCAATGCAATGACCATATAATTGTTTTACTTTATCACAAAGCGGTAGCGATAGTCGTACTAACAATAGGTGGCGAAACGACAACGATGCTACGATGGAGATCAAGGTTTCGCACCGGTGACGTTGGAGATCATGACGATGCTTCGATGATGGAGATCATGAGCACAAAATGATGCTGGCCATATCATGTCACATATTGTGATTGCATGTGATGTTTATCCTTTATGCATCTTATTTTGGTTAGAACGTTCGTAGCATCATAAGATGATCCCTTACTAAATTTCAAGGTACAAGTGTTCTCCCTGAGGAAGCACCGATGCTATAGTTCGTCGTGCCAAGACACCACATGATGATCGGGTGTGATAAGCTCTACATTCACATACAACGGGTGCAAGCCAGTTTTGCACACGCAGAATACTCGGGTTAAACTTGACGAGCCTAGCATATGCAGATATGGCCTCGGAACACTGAGACTGAAAGGTCGAGCATGAATCATATAGTAGATATGATCAACATAGTGATGTTCACAATTGAAAACTACTCCATCTCACGTGATAATTGGACATGGTTTAGTTGATTTGGATCACGTGATCACTTAGATGATTAGAGGGATGTCTATCTAAGTGGGAGTTATTAAGTAATATGATTAATTGAACTTTAATTTATCATGAACTTAGTCCTGATAGTATTTTGCAAATTATGTTGTAGATCAATAGCTCACGTTATAGTTTCCCTATGTTTTTATATATTCCTAGAGAAAACTAAGTTGAAAGATGACAGTAGCAATGATGCGGACTGGGTTCCGTAATCTGAGATTTATCCTCATTGCTGCACAGAAGAATTATGTCCTTGATGCACCGCTAGGTGACAGACCTATTACAGGAGCAGATGCAGACGTTATGAACATTTGGCTAGCTCAATATGATGACTACTTGATAGTTTAGTGCACCATGCTTAACGGCTTAGAATCGAGACTTCAAAGACGTTTTGAATGTCATGGACCATATGAGATGTTCGAGGAGTTGAAGTTAATATTTCAAGCAAATACATGAGTTGAGAGATATGAAGTCTCCAACAAGTTCTATAGCTAAAATATGGAGGAGAATAGCTCAAGCAGTGAGCATGTGCTCAGATTGTCTGGGTACTACAATCGCTTGAATCAAGTGGGAGTTAATCTTCCAGATAAGATAGTGATTGAAAAAGTTCTCTAGTCACCATCACCAAGTTACTGGAACTTCGTGATGAACTATAGTATGCAAGGGATGACGAAAATGATTCCCGAGCTTTTCATGATGCTGAAATCGACGAAGGTAGAAATCAAGAAAGAGCATCAAGTGTTGATGATTGACAAGACCACTAGTTTCAAGAAAAGGGAAAAGGGAAAGAAAGGGAACTTCAAGTAGAATGGCAAGCAAGTTGTCACTTTTGTGAAGAAGCCCAAAGCTGGACCTAAGCCTGAAACTAAATGCTTCTACTGCAAAGGAAATGGTCACTGGAAGCGGAGTTACCCCAAATATTTGGTGGATAAGAAGGATGGAAAAGTGAACAAAGGTATATTTGATATACATGTTATTGATGTGTACTTTACTAGTGTTTATAGTAATCCCTGGGTATTTGATACATGTTCAGTTGCTAAGATTAGTAACTCGAAACAGGAGTTACAGAATAAACAGAGACTAGTTTAGGGTGAAGTGATGATGTGTGTTGGAAGTGGTTCCAAGATTGATATGACCATCATCGCACACTCCCTGTACTTTCGGGATTAGTGTTGAGCCTAATTAAATGTTATTTGGTGTTTGCCTTAAAGCATGTATTGCAACACGGTTATTCATTTAAAACAGAGAATAATTGTTATTTTGTTTACATGAATAAAACCTTCTATGGTCATACACCCAATGTTGATGGTTTATTGAATCTCGATCGTGGTAATACACATATTCATACTATTGATGCCAAAAGATGCAAAGTTGATAATGATAGTGCAACTTATTTGTGGCACTGTCGTTTGGGTCATATCGGTGTAAAGCGCATGAAGAAACTCCATGCTGATGGACTTTTGGAATCAGTTGATTATGAATCATTTGATGCTTGCGAGCCGTGCCTTATGGGCAAGATGACTAAAACTCTGTTCTCCGGAACCATGGAACGAGCTAGTGACTCATACGTCTCCAACGTATCTATAATTTTTGATTGCTCCATGCTACTTTATCTACTATTTTGGACTATATTGGGCTTTATTTTCCACTTCTATATTACTTTTGGGACTAACCTATTAACCGGAGGCCCAGCCCAAAATTGTTGTTTTTTTGCCTTTTTCAGTATTTCGAAGAAACAGAATATCAAACGGAGTCCAAACAGAATGAAACCTTCAGGATCGTGATTTTCCAACCGAACGTGATCCAGGAGACTTGGACCCTACTCCAAGAAGCTTCCGAGGAGGTCACGAGGGTGGAGGGCGCCCCCCTGGGCGCGCCCCCTACCTCGTGGGCCCCTCGGAGCTCCACCGACGTACTCCTTCCTCCTATATATACCTACGTATCCCCGAACGATCAGAACAGGAGCCAAAAACCTAATTCCACCGCCGCAACCTTCTGTATCCACGAGATCCCATCTTGGGGCCTGTTCCGGAGCTCCGCCGGAGGGGGCATCCACCACGGAGGGATTCTACATCATCACCATAGCCCCTCCGATGAAGTGTGAGTAGTTTACTTCAGACCTTCGGGTCCATAGCTAGTAGCTAGATGGCTTCTTCTCTCTTTTTGGATCTCAATACAATGTTCTCCCCCTCTCTCGTGGCGATCTATTCGATGTAATATTCTTTTTCCGTGTCTTTGTTGAGACTGATGAATTGTGGGTTTATGATCCAGTATTATCTATGGAAAATATTTGATTCTTCTCTGAATTCTTTTATGTATGATTGAGTTATCTTTGCAAGTCTCTTCGAATTATCCTTTTTGGTTTGGCCAACTAGATTGGTAGTTCTTGCAATGGGAGAAGTGCTTAGCTTTGGGTTGAATCTTGCGGTGTCCTTACTCAGTGACAGAAAGAGTTGCAAGGCACGTATTGTATTTTTGCCATCGAGGATAACAAGATGGGGTTTTTATCATATTGCATGAATTTATCCCTCTACATCATGTCATCTTGCTTACGGCGTTACTCTGTTTTTACTTAATACTCTAGATGCATGCTGGATAGCGGTCGATGAGTGGAGTAATAGTAGTAGATGCAGAATCGTTTCGATCTATTTGTTTTGGACGTGATGCCTATATACATGATCATTGCCTAGATATACTCATAACTATGCTCAATTCTGTCAATTGCTCAACAGTAATTTGTTCACCCACCGTAGAATACTTATGCTCTTGAGAGAAGCCACTAGTGAAACCTATGGCCCTCGGGTCTATTCTCATCATATCAATCTATATCACTTTATTTACTTGCTTTGTTTTTACTTTGCCTTTACTTTTACTTTGCATCTATCTATCAAAAATACCAAAAATATTATCTCTATCAGATCTCACTCTCGTAAGTGACCGTGAAGGGATTGACAACCCCTAAGCGTTGGTTGCGAGTTGCTATCGTTTTATGTAGGTATGAGGGACTTGTGCGTGGTCTCCTACTGGATTGATACCTTGGTTCTCAAAAACTGAGGGAAATACTTACGCTACTTTACTGCATCATCCTCTCCTCTTCGTGGAAATCCAACGCAGTGCTCAAGAGGTAGCAAGAAGAATTTCTGGCGCTGTTGCCAGGGAGGCTCACACAAGCAAGTCAACCATACCAAGTACCCATCGCAATCCCTATCTCTCGCATTACATTATTTGCCATTTGCCTCTCGTTTTCCTCTCCCTCGCTTCACCCTTGCCGTTTTATTTGCCATCTCTTTCCCAGTCTCCTCCTCTCTTTCCCGTTTGCCTTTTTCCCGTTGCCTTTCTGTTTGCTCATGTGCTAGTTTGCTTGCCATCATGACTAGTTTCTTATCGTCTCCATTATCTCCCGAGAATGAGGTCTTAAATTTTAAACAAAGGGAGGGGGAAAATCTAAAAGATGCTTGGTATAGAATTTGCAATGCTCAAAATAAATCTACCAGGAAGTAATCTACCTCAGTTCTTCTTCGCAATGTTTACGTAGGTGCTAATCCTTGGTATAGATATATCCTTGATACCATTACCGGAGGGAATTTTTTGGGTAGCCATACTTTTGATTCTTATAATGCTTTAATAGATATATTTGGCTCACCGCCCCTTTTGATTAATGGAACTATGTTAACTTTGGAGCATGTTATGCAAAGGCTTGAAGCTATTGAAAATAAAGTTGCTACCATTGAATCAATTTAAAATCTTGACAAAAATATACACAATCAAATTACCCAATATGGATCTAAGGTAGGAATGACTATGAAAAATATTAAAGAAAAAGAACCCCTTGTTAATGAAAAAATAAATCTAGATTCCACAAGAATCGATAAACTTGAGGGTATCATTACCATCATTAAGGAACCATTTGCTATAGATGAATTTTTTGATCTTTTGCCTGAAAATTTGACAATTACTATAAAGAAATAAAATTCTAAAGGAGGTAGATGCCTCATTGAAGAATTGCCTACCAAAGATGGCAATACCTAGATCTATCCTTGCTTTTATGCCTAGCTAGGGGCGTTAAACGATAGCGCTTGTTGGGAGGCAACCCAATTTTATTTTGTGTTTTTTGTTTTTGCTTCTGTTTAGGAATAAATAATCCATCTAACTTCTGTTTGGATGTGGTTTTATGTTTTAATTAGTGTTTCTGCCAAGTAGGACCTATAGGATAACCTACGATGATAGTTGATTTGATTCTGCTGAAAAACAGAAACTTTGCACGCACGAATTTAGTTATGATAAATCTCAGGAACGTGCTTTTGCGTTGATTCTTTTTGCTTCTGATAAATAAACAAATTTTCCAGGACTTCCTATTTTGGTAGAATTTTTAGAGTTCCAGAAGTTTGCGTTAGTTACAGATTGCTACAGACTGTTCTGTTTTTGACAGATTCTGCTTTTCGTGTGTTGTTTGCTTATTTTGATGAATCTATGGCTAGTAAATTAGTTTGTAAACCATAGAGAAGTTGGAATACAGTAGGTTTAACACCAATATAAATAAAAAATGAGTTCATTACAGTACCTTGAAGTAGTCTTTTGTTTTCTTTCTCTAACGGAGCTCACGAGATTTCTGTTGAGTTTTGTGTTGTGAAGTTTTCAAGTTTTGGGTGAATTCTTTTGATGGATTATGAAACAAGGAGTGGCAAGAGCCTAAGCTTGGGGATGCCCATGGCACCCCCAAGATAATCCAAGGACACCAAAAAGTCAAAGCTTGGGGATGCCCCGGAAGGCATCCCCTCTTTCGTCCACTTCCATCGGTAATTTACTTGGAGCTATATTTTTATTCACCAACATGATATGTGTTTTGCTTGGAGCATCTTGTATTATTTGTGTCTTCGCCTGTTAGTTTACCACAATCATCCTTTCTGTACACACCTTTTGAGAGAGCCATACATGAATTGGAATCTGTTAGAATACTCTATGTGTTTCATGAAGGAGAACGTAGTAATTTCAAAAAATTTCCTACGACGCACACGCAAGATCATGGTGATGATATAGCAACGAGAGGGGAGAGTGTTCATCCACGTACCCTCATAGACCGTAAGCGGAAGCGTTAGCACAACGCGGTTGATGTAGTCGTATGTCTTCACGATCCGACCGATCCAAGCATCGAACGTACGGGGCCTCCGAGTTCAGCACACGTTCAGCTCGATGACGATCTCCGGCCTTCGATCCAGCCGAGCTCTGGAGATTAGTTTCGTCAGCACGACGGCGTGATGACGATGATGATGTTCTACCGGCGCAGGGCTTCGCCTAAACTCCGCGACGATATGACCGAGGTGGAATATGGTGGAAGGGGGCACCGCACACGGCTAAGGAATGATCCGTAGATCAACTTGTGTGTCCATGGGGTGCCCCCTGCCCCCGTATATAAAGGAGTGGAGGAGGGGAGGGCCGGCCCTCTTCTATGGCGCGCCCTAGGGGAGTCCTACTCCCACCGGGAGTAGGATTCCCCCTTTCCTAGTCCAACTAGGAGTCCTTCCATGTATTGGGAGTAGGAGACAAGGAAGGGGAAGAGAGAAGGGAAGGAAGGAGGGGGTGCGGCCCCTCCCCCTAGTCCAATTCGGACTAGGCCATGGGGGGGCGCGCGGCCTGCCCTAGGCAGCCCCTCTCTCTTTCCCGCAGGGCCCAATAAGGCCCAATACTTCTCCCCGGCGAATTCCCGTAACTCTCCGGTACTCCGAAAAATACCCGAATCACTCGGAACCTTTCCGAACTCCGAATATAGTCGTCCAATATATCGATCTTTACGTCTCGACCATTTCGAGACTCCTCGTCATGTCCCCGATCTCATCCGGGACTCCGAACTCCTTCGGTACATCAAAACTCATAAACTCATAATATAACTGTCATCGAAACCTTAAGCGTGCGGACCCTACGGGTTCGAGAACTATGTAGACATGACCTAGAACTATTCTCGGTCAATAACCAATAGCGGGACCTGGATGCCCATATTGGCTCCTACATATTCTACGAAGATCTTTATCGGTCAAACCACATAACAACATACGTTGTTCCCTTTGTCATCGGTATGTTACTTGCCCGAGATTCGATCGTCGGTATCCAATACCTAGTTCAATCTCGTCACCGGCAAGTCTCTTTACTCATTCTGTAATGCATCATCCCGTAACCAACTCATTGGTCACATTGCTTGCAAGGCTTATAATGATGTGCATTACCGAGAGGGCCCAGAGATACCTCTCCGACAATCGGAGTGACAAAACCTAATCTCGAAATACGCCAACTCAACATGTACCTTCGGATACACCTGTAGTACTCCTTTATAATCACCCAGTTATGTTGTGACGTTTGGTAGTACCCAAAGTGTTCCTCCGGTAAACGGGAGTTGCATAATCTCATAGTTACAGGAACATGTATAAGTCATGAAGAAAGCAATAGCAACATACTAAACGATCAAGTGCTAAGCTAACGGAATGGGTCATGTCAATCACATCATTCTCCTAATGATGTGATCCTGTTAATCAAATGACAACTCATGTCTATGGCTAGGAAACTTAACCATCTTTGATTCAACGAGCTAGTCAAGTAGAGGCATACTAGTGACACTATGTTTGTTTATGTATTCACACATGTATTATGTTTCCGGTTAATACAATTCTAGCATGAATAATAAACATTTATCATGAAATAAGGAAATAAATAATAACTTTATTATTGCCTCTAGGGCATATTTCGTTCAGTCTCCCACTTGCACTAGAGTCAATAATCTAGTTCACATCACCATGTGATTTAACACCAATATTCATATCTATATATGATTAACACCCATAGTTCACATCGTCATGTGACCAACACCCAAAGGGTTTACTAGAGTCAATAATCTAGTTCACATCGCTTATGTGATTAACACCCAAAGAGTACTAAGGTGTGATCATGTTTTGCTCGTGAGAGAAGCTTAGTCAACGGGTCTGTCACATTCAGAGCCGTATGTATTTTGCAAATATTTTATGTCTACAATGCTCTGTACGGAGCTACTCTAGCTAATTGCTCCGACTTTCAATATGTATCCAGATTAAGACTTAGAGTCATCTAGATCGGTGTAAAAGCTTGCACCGTTGTAACTTTTTACGACGAGCTCTTTTATCACTTCCATTATCGAGAAATATTTCCTTAGTCCTCACTAAGAATATTCTTGACCAATGTCCAGTGATCTACTCCTAGATCACCATTGTACTCCATCGCCCAATTCAGTGCAAGGTATACAATATGTCTGGTACATAGCATAGCATACTTTATAGAACCTATGACTGAGGCATAGGGAATGACTTTCATTCTCTTTTCTATTTTCTGCCGTGGTCGGGATTTGAGTCTTACTCAATTTCACACCTTTGCAACACAGGCTAGAACTCTTTCTTTGACTGTTCCATTTTGAACTATTTCAAAAACTTGTCAAGGTATGTACTCATTGAAAAAACTTATCAAGCATTTTGATCTATCTCTATGGATCTTGATGCTCAATGTGTAAGTAGCTTTACAGAGGTATTTCATTAAAAACTCCTTTCAAACACTCCCTAATGCTTTGTAGAATAATTCTACATTATTTCTGATCAACAATATGTCATTCACATATACTTATCAGAAATGTTGTAGTGCTCCCACTCACTTTCTTGTAAATACAGGCTTCACCGCAAGTCGTTATAAAACTATATGCTTTGATCAACTTATCAAAGTGTATATTCCAACTCTGAGATGCTTGCACCAGTCCATAGTTGGATCACTGGAGCTTGCACATTTTGTTAGCACCTTTAGGATTGAAAAAACCTTCTGATTGTATCGTATACAACTCTTCTTTAATAAATCCATTAAGGAATGTAGTTTTGACATCCATTTGCCAAATTTCATAAAATGTGGCAATTGCTAACATGATTCGGACAGACTTAAGCATCGCTATAGTTGAGAAAATCTCATTGTAGTCAACACCTTGAACTTTTCGAAAACCTTTTTGCGACAAGTCAAGCTTTGTAGATAGTAACACTACTATCAGCATCTGTCTTCCTCTTGAAGATCCATTTATATAATATGGCTTGCCGATCATCGGGCAACTCCACCAAAGTCCACACTTTGTTCTCATACATGGATCCTATCTCAGATTTCATGGCCTCTAGCCATTTTGTGGAATCTGGGCTCATCATCGCTTCCTCATAGTTCGTAGGTTTATCATGGTCTAGTAACATGACTTTCAGAACAGGATTACCGTACCACTCTGGTGCGGACCGTACTCTGGAAGACCTACGGGGTTCTGTAGTAACTTGATCTGAAGTTTCATGATCATCATCATTAGCTTCCTCACAAATTGGTGTAGAAATCACTGGAACTGATTTCGGTGATGAACTATTTTCCAATTCGGGAGGAGGTACAGTTACCTCATCAAGTTCTACTTTCCTCCCACTCACTTATTTCGAGAGAAACTCCTTCTCTAGAAAGGATCCATTCTTAGCAACGAATATCTTGCCTTCGGATCTGTGATAGAAGGTGTACCCAATAATTTCCTTTGGGTATTCTATGAAGACGCACTTCTCCGATTTGGGTTCGAGCTTATCAAGTTGAAAACCTTTTTCATATAAGCATCGCAACTCCAAACTTTAAGAAATGACAACTTGGGTTTCTTGCTAAACCACAGTTCATATGGTGTCATCTCAACGGATTTTATACGGTGCCCTATTAAACGTGAATGCAGCTGTCTCTAATGCATAACCCCAAAACGATAGTGGTAAACCAATAAGAAACATCATAGGTCGCACAATATCCAATTAAGTGCGGTTATGACGTTCGGACACACCATTACATTGTGGTGTTCCAGGTGGCGTGAGTTGGGAAACTATTTCACATTGTTTTAATTGAAGACCAAACTCGTAACTCAAATATTCATCTCCATGATCAGATCGCAGAAACTTTATTTTCTTGTTACGATGATTTTCCACTTCAATCTGAAATTCTTTGAACCTTTCAACTATTTCAGACTTATGTTTCATCAAGTAGATATACCCATATCTGCTCAAATCATCTGTCAAGGTCATAAAATAGCGATACTTGCCACGAGCCTTCATACTATTGGTCTGCATACATCAGTATGTATTATTTTCAATAAGTCAGTAGCTCGTTCCATTGTTCCGAAGAACGGAGTTTTAGTCATCTTGCCCAAAAGGCACGGTTCGCAAGTATCAAATGATTCATAACCAAGTGATTCCGAAAATCCATCTTTATGGAGTTTCTTCATGCGTTTTACACCGATATGACCTAAACGGCAGTGCCACAAATAAGTTGCACTATCATTATTAACTTTGCATCTTT
Source organism: Triticum timopheevii (assembly GCA_963921465.1). Classification (NCBI taxonomy): domain Eukaryota; kingdom Viridiplantae; phylum Streptophyta; class Magnoliopsida; order Poales; family Poaceae; genus Triticum; species Triticum timopheevii. Next base: position 440,613,357 of record OY997274.1, on the reverse strand, counting down.
TGGCTTCAATATTACGAATATGTGTATCACACGATCGAGATCCAACAAACCATTTTCATTGGGTGTATGACCATAGAAGGTTTTATTCATGTAAACAGAACAACAATTATTCTCTAACTTACATGAATAGCCGTATTAAAATAAACATGATCAAATCATATTCATGCTCAACGCAACCACCAAATAACACTTATTTAGGTTTAACACTAATCCCAAAAGTATAGGGAGTGTGCGATGATGATCATATCAATCTTGGAACTATTTCCAACACACATCGTCACTTCACCCTTTAACTAGTCTCTGTTTATTCTGCAACTCCCGTTTCGAGTTACTAATCTTAGCAATTGAACTAGTATCAAATACTGAGGGGTTGCTATAAACACTAGTAAAGTACACATCAATAACATGTATATCAAATATACTTATGTTCACTTTGCCATCCTTCTTATCCACCAATCACTTGGGGTAGTACCTCTTCCAGTGACTAGTCTCTTTGCAGTAGAAGCACTTAGTCTCAGGCTTAGGACCAGACTTGGGTTTCTTCACTTGAGCAGCAACTTGCTTGCCGTTCTTCTTGAAGTTCCCCTTCTTTTCCCTTTGCCCTTTTCTTGAAACTAGTGATCTTGTTAACCATCAACACTTGATGCTCTTTTCTTGATTTCTACCTTCGCCGATCTCAACATCGCGAATAGCTCAGGAATAACTTTCGTCATCCCTTGCATATTATAGTTCATCACGAAGTTCTAGTAACTTAGTGATGGTGACTAGAGAATTCTGTCAATCACTATCTTATCTGGAAGATTAACTCCCACTTGATTCAAGCGATTGAAGTACCCAGACAATCTGAGCACACGCTCACTAGTTGAGCGATTCTCCTCCATCTTTTAGCTATAGAACTTGTTGGAGACTTCATATCTCTCAACTCGGGTATTTGCTTGAAATATTAACTTCAACTCCTGGAACATCTTATATGTTCCATGACGTTCAAAAACGTCTTTGAAGTCCTGATTCTAAGCCGTTAAGCATGGTGCACTAAACTATCAAGTAGTCATCATATTGAGCTAGCCAAACGTTCATAACGTCTGCATCTGCTCCTGCAATAGGTTTGTCACCTAGCGGTGCATCTAGGACATATTTCTTCTGCGCAGCAATGAGGATAAACCTCAGATCAGGGATCCAATCCGCATCATTGCTACTAACATTTTTCAACACAATTTTCTCTAGGAACATATCAAAAATAAACATATGAAAGCAACAGCGCGAGCTATTGATCTACAACATAATTTGCAAAATACTACCAGGACTAAGTTCATGATAAATTTAAGTTCAATTAATCATATTACTTAAGAACTCCCACTTAGACAGACATCTCTCTAGTCATCTAAGTGATCACGTGATCCAAATCAATTAAACCATATCCGATCATCACGTGAGATGGAGTAGTTTTCAATGGTGAACATCATTATGTTGATCATATCTACTATATGATTCATGCTCGACCTTTCGGTCTCCGTGTTCCGAGGCCATATCTGCATATGCTAGGCTCGTCAAGTTTAACCTGACTATTCCGCGTGTGCAAAACTGGCTTGCACCCATTGTAGATGGACGTAGAGCTTATCACACCCGATCATCACGTGGTGTCTGGGCACGACGAACTTTGGCAACGGTGCATACTCAGGGAGAACACTTCTTGATAATTAGTGAGAGATCATCTTAAAATGCTACCGTCAAACAAAGCAAGATAAGATGCATAAAGGATAAACATCACATGCAATCAAAATATGTGACATGATATGGCCATAATCATCTTGCGCCTTTGATCTCCATCTCCAAAGTACTGTCATGATCTCTATCGTCACCGGCACGACACCATGATCTTCATCATCTTGATCTATATCAATGTGTCGTCACATGGTCGTCTCACCAACTATTGCTCTTGCAACTATTGCTATCGCATAGCGATAAAGTAAAGCAATTATTTGGCACTTGCATCTTATGCAACAAAGAGACAACCATAGGGCTTCTGCCAGTTGCCGATAACTTCAACAAAACAGGATCATCTCATACAACAACTTATATCTCATCACGTCTTGACCATATCACATCACAACATGCCCTGCAAAAACAAGTTAGACGTCCTCTACTTTGTTGTTGCAAATTTTATGTGGCTGCTACGGGCTTAGCAAGAACCGTTCTCACATACGCATCAAAACCACAACGATAGTTTGTCAAATAGACTCCGTTTTAACCTTCGCAAGGACCGGGCGTAGTCACACTCGGTTCAACTAAAGTTGGAGAAACTGACACCCGCCAGCCACCTGTGTGCAAAGCTCATCGGTAGAACCAGTCTCGCGTAAGCGTACGCGTAATGTCGGTCCGGGCCGCTTCATCCAACAATACCGCCGAACCAAAGTATGACATGCTGGTAGGCAGTATGACTTATATTGTCCACAACTCACTTGTGTTCTACTCGTGCATATAACATCAACGCATAAAACCTAGGCTCGGATGCCACTGAAGGGGAACGTAGTAATTTCAAAAAAATTCCTACGCACACGCAAGATCATGGTGATGATATAGCAACGAGAGGGGAGAGTGTTCATCCACGTACCCTCGTAGACCGTAAGCGGAAGCGTTATCACAACGCGGTTGATGTAGTCATACGTCTTCACGATCCGACCGATCCAAGCACCGAACGTACGGGGCCTCCGAGTTCAGCACACGTTCAGCTCGATGACGATCTCCGGCCTCCGATCCAGCCGAGCTCCGGAGATGAGTTTCGTTAGCACGATGGCGTGGTGACGATGATGATGTTCTACCGGCGCAGGGCTTCGCCTGAACTCCGTGACGATATGACCGAGGTGGAATATGGTGGAAGGGGGCACCGCACATGGCTAAGGAACGATCCGTAGATCAACTTGTGTATATATGGGGTGCCCCCTGCCCCCGTATATAAAGGAGTGGAGGAGGGGAGGGCCGGCCCTCTTCTATGGCGCGCCCTAGGGGAGTCCTACTCCCACCGGGAGTAGGATTCCCCCTTTCCTAGTCCAACTAGGAGTCCTTCCATGTATTGGGAGTAGGAGACAAGGAAGGGGAAGAGAGAAGGGAAGGAAGGAGGGGGTGCGGCCCCTCGCCCTAGTCCAATTCGGACTAGACCATGGGGGGGCGTGCGGCCTGCCCTAGGCAGCCCCTCCCTCTTTCCCGCAGGGCCCAATAAGGCCCAATACTTCTCCCCGGCGAATTCCCGTAACTCTCCGGTACTCCAAAAAATACCCGAATCACTCGGAACCTTTCCGAACTCCGAATATAGTCGTCCAATATATCGATGTTCACGTCTCGACCATTTCGAGACTCCTCGTCATGTCCCCGATCTCATCCGGGACTCCGAACTCCTTCGGTACATCAAAACTCATAAACTCATAATATAACTGTCATCAAAACCTTAAGCGTGCGGACCCTACGGGTTCGAGAACTATGTAGACATGACCTAGAACTATTCTCGGTCAATAACCAATAGCGGGACCTGGATGCCCATATTGGCTCCTACATATTCTACGAAGATCTTTATCGGTCAAACCGCATAACAACATACGTTGTTCCCTTTGTCATTGATATGTTACTTGCCCGAGATTCGATCGTCGGTTTCCAATACCTAGTTCAATCTCGTCACCGGCAAGTCTCTTTACTCGTTCTGTAATGCATCATCCCGTAACCAACTCATTGGTCACATTGCTTGCAAGGCTTATAATGATGTGCATTACCGAGAGGGCCCAGAGATACCTCTCCGACAATCGGAGTGACAAAACCTAATCTCTAAATACGCCAACTCAACATGTACCTTCGGAGACACCTGTAGTACTCCTTTATAATCACCCAGTTATGTTGTGACGTTTGGTAGTACCCAAAGTGTTCCTCCGGTAAACGGGAGTTGCATAATCTCATAGTTACATGAACATGTATAAATCATGAAGAAAGCAATAGCAACATACTAAACGATCAAGTGCTAAGCTAACGGAATGGGTCTTGTCGATCACATCATTCTCCTAATGATGTGATCCCATTAATCAAATGACAACTCATGTCTATGGCTAGGAAACTTAACCATCTTTGATTCAACGAGCTAGTCAAGTAGAGGCATACTAGTGACACTATGTTTGTTTATGTATTCACACATGTATTATGTTTCCGGTTAATACAATTCTAGCATGAATAATAAACATTTATCATGAAATAAGGAAATAAATAATAACTTTATTATTGCCTCTAGGGCATATTTCCTTCACTTCACTTATATCTTTTGAGCTTGATAGTTTTGCTCATAGTGCTTCACTTATATCTTTTGAGCGTGATAATTTTTGCTCTAGTGCTTCACTTATATCTTTTAGAGCACGACGCTGGATTTGTTTTAAAGAAACTATTGATCTCTCATGCTTCACTTAGATTATTTTGGGAGTCATTGATAGCATGGTAATGTGCTTAATGTTAATATACTTAGTGTTCAAGACATGTGAAACTTTCTTTTGAGTAAATTGAATACTAAAGATAAGTTTGGTGCTTGATAATTGTTTTGAGATATGGAGGTAATAATATCAAAGTCGTGCTAGTTGATAATTGTGAATTTGAGAAATACTTGTGTTGAAGTTGCAAGTCCCGTAGCATGCACGTATGGGTAAAGTTGTGTAACTAATTTGAAACATGAAGTGTACCTGGCTTGTGCATCCTTATGAGTGGCGGTCGGGGACGAGCGATGGTCTTTTACTACCAATCTATCCCCCTAGGAGCATGCGCATAGTACTTGAATTTTTTGATGGCTTCTAAATTTTTTGCAATAAGTATATGAGTTCTTTTGACTAATGTTGAGTTCATGGATTATACACACTCTCACCTTTCCACCTTTGCTAGCCTCTTCGTTACCATGCATTGCCCTTTCACCTTGAGAGTTGGTGCAAACTTCGCCGGTGCATCCAAACCCCGTGATACGATTCGCTCTATCACACATAAACCTCCTTATATCTTCCTCAAAACAGCCACTATACCTACCTATCATGGCATTTCCATAGCCATTCCGAGATATATTGCCATGCAACTTCCATCATCATCATCATGACATACATTACTTTTGTCATATTGCCATTGCATGATCATGTAGTTGACATCGTATTTGTGGCAAAGCCACCATGCATTATTTTCCATACGTGTCACTCTTGATTCATTGCACCATCCCGGTACACCGCCGGAGGCATTCATATAGAGTCATCCTTTGTTCTAAATATCAAGTTGTAATTGTTGAGTTGTAAGAAATATAAAAGTGTGATGATCATCATTATTAAAGCATTGTCCCAAGTGAGGAAAGGATGATGGAGACTATGATTCCCCCATAAGTTGGGATGAGACTCCGGACGAAAAAAAGAGGCCATAAAAAAAAGAGAAAGGCCCAAAACAAAAAAAGGGAGAAAAAGAGAGAGGGACAATGCTAATATCCTTTTACCACACTTGTGCTTCAAAGTAGCACCTTGTTCTTCATGTAGTGAGTCTCATATATTGTGCTTCAAAGTAGCACCAAGATCTTCATGATAGTGAGTCTCATAAGTTGTCTTTTTATACTAGTGGGAATTTTTCATTATAGAACTTGGCTTGTATATTCCAATGATGGACTTCCTCAAAATGTCCTAGGTCTTCGTGAGCAAGCGAGTTGGATGCACACCCAGTAGTTTTCTTTTGTTGAGCATTCATAGCTCTAGTGCATCCGTTGCATGGCAATCCCTACTCCTCATGTTGACATCAATTGATGGGCATCTCCATGGCCCGTCGATTAGCCTCATCAATGTGAGACCTTCTCCTTTTTTTGTCTTCTCCACACAATCCCCATCATCATATTCTATTCCATCCATAGTGCTATACCCATGGCTCGCGCTCATGTATTGCATGAAAGTTAAAAAAAGATTGAGATTATTTAAGTATGAAACAATTGCTTGGCCTGTCATCAGGGGTATAGAAGTTGGGAACATCTTTGTGTGACGAAAATGAAGCATAGCCTAACCATATGATTTTGTAGGGATGAACTTTCTTTGGCCATGTTATTTTGAGAAGACATGATTGCTTTGATTAGTATGCTTGAAGTATTATTATTTTCGTGTCAATATGAATTTTGTCTTGAATCTTTCGGATCTGAATATTCCTGTCACAATTAAGAAGATTTACATTGAAATTATACCAAAGTATCACTCCGCATCAAACATTCTTTTTTATAATTTACCTACTCGAGGACGAGCAGGAATTAAGCTTGGGGATGCCTGATACGTCTCCAACATATCTATAATTTTTGATTGCTCCATGCTACTTTATCTACTGTTTTGGACTATATTGGGCTTTATTTTCCACTTTTATATTACTTTTGGGACTAACCTATTAACCGGAGGCCCAGCCCAGAATTGCTGTTTTTTGCCTTTTTCAGTATTTCGAAGAAACAGAATATCAAACGGAGTCCAAACGGAATGAAACCTTCGGGATCATGATTTTCCAACCGAACGTGATCTAGATGACTTGGACCCTACTCCAAGAAGCTTCCGAGGAGGTCACGAGGGTGGAGGGCGCGCCCTCCCTGGGCGCACCCCCCTACCCCGTGGGCCCCTCGGAGCTCCACCGACGTACTCCTTCCTCCTATATATACCTACGTATCCCCGAACGATCAGAACATGAGCCAAAAACCTAATTCCACTGCCGCAACCTTCTGTATCCACGAGATCCCATCTTGGGGCCTGTTCCGGAGCTCCGCCGGAGGGGGCATCCACCATGGAGGGCTTCTACATCATCACAATAACCCCTCCGATGAAGTGTGAGTAGTTTACTTCAAACCTTCGGGTCCATAGCTAGTAGCTAGATGGCTTCTTCTCTCTTTTTGGATCTCAATACAATGTTCTCCCCCTCTCTCGTGGAGATCTATTCGATGTAATCTTCTTTTTGCGGTGTGTTTGTTCAGACCGATGAATTGTGGGTTTATGATCCAGTATTATCTATGGAAAATATTTGATTCTTCTCTGAATTCTTTTATGTATGATTGAGTTACCTTTGCAAGTCTCTTCGAATTATCCTTTTTGGTTTGGCCAACTAGATTGGTAGTTCTTGCAATGGGAGAAGTGCTTAGCTTTGGGTTCAATCTTGCGGTGTCCTTACTCAGTGACAGAAAGAGTTGCAAGGCACGTATTGTATTGTTGCCATCGAGGATAACAAGATGGGGTTTTTATCATATTGCATGAATTTATCCCTCTACATCATGTCATATTGCTTACGGCGTTACTCTGGTTTTACTTAATACTCTAGATGCATGCTGGATAGCGGTCGATGAGTGGAGTAATAGTAGTAGATGCAGAATCGTTTCGATCTACTTGTTTTGGACGTGATGCCTATATACATGATCATTGCCTAGATATACTCATAACTATGCTCAATTCTGGCAATTGCTCAACAGTAATTTGTTCACCCATCGTAGAATACTTACGCTCTTGAGAGAATCCACTAGTGAAACCTATGGCCCCCAGGTCTATTCTCATCATATCAATCTATATCACTTTATTTACTTGCTTTGTTTTTACTTTGCCTTTACTTTTACTTTGCATCTATCTATCAAAAATACCAAAAATATTATCTCTATCATATCTCACTCTCGTAAGTGACCGTGAAGGGATTGACAACCCCTAAGCATTGGTTGCGAGTTGCTATCGTTTTGTGTAGGTACGAGGGACTTGTGCGTGGTCTCCTATTGGATTGATACCTTGGTTCTCAAAAAATGAGGCAAATACTTACGCTACTTTACTGCATCATCCTCTCCTTTTCGGGGAAATCCAACGTAGTGCTCAAGAGGTAGCAGTGACTTATTGGAAATAATACATACCGATGTATGCGGTCCAGTGAGTGTTGATGCTCGTGGAGGGTATCGTTATTTTCTGACCTTCACAGATGATTTGAGGAGATATGAGTATATCTACTTAATGAAACACAAGTCTGGAACATTTGAAAAGTTCAAAGAATTTTAGAGTGAAGTGGAGAATCATCGTAACAAGAAAATAAAGTTTCTACGATCTGATCGTAGAGGAGAATATTTGAGTTACGAGTTTGGCCTTCATTTAAAACAATGTGGAATAGTTTCACAGCTCACGCCACCTGGAACACCATGGCGTAATGGTGTGTCCGAATGTCTTAACCGCACTTTATTAGATATGGTGCAATCTATGATGTCTCTTACTGATTTACCACTATCATTTTGGGATTATGCATTAAAGACAGCTACATTCACTTTAAATAGGGCATCATCAAAATCCGTTGAGACGATGCCTTATGAACTATGGTTTGGCAAGAAAACAAAGTTGACGTTTCTTAAAGTTTGGGGCTGCGAGGCTTATATGAAAAAGCTTCAACCTGATAAGCTCGAACCCAAATCGAAGAAATGCATCTTCATAGGATACCCAAAGGAAACTTTTGGGTACACCTTCTATCACAGATTCGAAGGCAAGATCGTTGCTAAGAATGGATGCTTTCTAGAGAAGGAGTTTCTCTCGAAAGAAGTGAGTGGGAGGAAAGTAGAACTAGATGAGGTAATTGTACCTTCTCCCGAATTGGAAAGTAGTTCATCACAGAAATCAGTTCCAGTGATTCCTACACCAATTAGTGAGGAAGCTAATGATGATGATCATGAAACTTCAGATCAAGTTACTACAGAACCTCGTAGGTATTCCAGAGTATGGTCCGCACCAGAATGGTACGGTAATCCTATTCTAGAAGTCATGTTACTAGACCATGATGAACCTACGAACTATGAGGAAGCGATGATGAGCCTAGATTCTGCGAAATGGCTTGAGGCCATGAAATCTAAGATGGTATCCATGTATGAGAAGAAAGTGTGGACTTTGGTGGACTTGCCCGATGGTCGGCAAGCCATATTAAATAAATGGATCTTCAAGAGGAAGATGAACACTGATAGTAGTGTTACTATCTACAAAGCTCGACTTGTCGCAAAAGGTTTTCGACAAGTTCAAGGTGTTGACTACCATGAGATTTTCTCAACTGTAGCAATGCTTAAATCCGTCCGAATCATGTTAGCAGTTGCCATATTTTATGAAATCTGGCAAGTGGATGTCAAAACTACATTCCTTAAATGGATATTCCTTAAAGAAGAGTTGTATATGATGCAACCAGAAGGTTTTGTCAATCCTAAAGGTACTAACAAGGTGTGCAAGCTCCAGCGATCCATCTATGGACTGGTGCAAGCATCTCAGAGTTGGAATATACGCCTTGATGAGTTGATCAAAGCATATAGTTTTATACGGACTTGCAGTGAAGCATGTATTTACAAGAAAGTGAGTGGGAGCTCTGTAGCATTTCTAATATTATATGTGGATGACATATTGTTGATTGAATATAGAATTTTTGGATAGCATAAAGGGATACTTGAATAAGAGTTTTTCAATGAAAGACCTCGGTGAAGCTGCTTACATATTGGGCATCAAGATCTATAGAGATAGATCAAGACACTTAATTGGAATTTCACAAAGCACATACCTTGGTAAAGTTTTGAAGCAGTTCAAAATGGATCAGTCAAAGAAAGGGTTCTTGCTTGTATTACTAGGTGTAAAGTTGAGTAAGACTCAAAGCCCGACCACGGCAGAAAATAGAAAAAGAATGAAAGTCATTCCCTATTCCACAATCATAGGTTCTATAAATTACGTTGTGCTATGTACCAGACTTATTGTGTACCCTGCCCTGAGTTTGGCAAGGGAGTACAATTTTGATCTAGGAGTAGATCACTGGACAACGATTAAGATTATCCTTAGTGAGGACTAAGGAAATATTTCTCGATTATGGAGGTGATAAAAGAGCTCATCGTAAAGAGTTATATCGATGCAAGCTTCTACACCAATCCCGATGACTCTAAGTCTCAATCTAGATGCATATTGAAAGTGGGAGCAATTAGCTAGAGTAGCTCCGTGCAAAGCATTGTAGACATAGAATATTTGCAAAATACATACGGCTCTGAACGTGATAGACCCGTTGACTAAACTTCTCTCACGAGCAAAACATGATCACACCTTAGCACTCTTTGGGTGTTAATCACATTGCAATGTGAACTAGATTATTGACTCTTGTTGAGGATATAACTATTAGGTATGACCCGCAGATATCCTTCTTGCTACCTCTTGAGCATGCATTGGTTTTTCCCTTGAAGAGGAAAGGGTGATGCAGCAAAGTAGCGTAAGTATTTCCCTCAGTTTTTGAGAACCAAGGTATCAATCCAGTAGGAGACTCCTCAAAAGTCCCACGCACCTACACAAACAAACAATAACCTCGCAACCAACGCGATAAAGGGGTTGTCAATCCCTTCACGGTAACTTGCAAAAGTGAGATCTGATAGAGATAATATGATAAGGTAAATATTTTTGGTATTTTTATGATATAGATTGGAAAGCAAAAGATGCAAATAAAAGTAGATGGAAAACTTATATGATAAAAGATAGACCCGGGGGCCATAGGTTTCACTAGTGGCTTCTCTCAAGATAGCATAAGTGTTACGGTAGGTGAACAAATTACTGTCGAGCAATTAATAGAAAAGTGCATAGTTATGAGAATATGTAGGCATGATCATGCATATAGGCATCACGTCTGCAACAAGTAGATCGAAACGATTCTGCATCTACTACTATTACTCCACACATTGACCGACTCCTGCCTGCATCTAGAGTATTAAGTTGTTGAAGAACAGAGTAACACATTAAGAAACATGACATGATGTAGAGGGATAAACTCATGCAATATGATATAAACCCCATCTTTTTATCCTCGATGGCAGCAATACAATACGTGCCTTGCTGCCCCTGCTGTCACTAGGAAAGGACTCCGCATGATTGAACCCAAAGCTAAGCACTTCTCCCATTGCAAGAAAGATCAATCTAGTAGGCCAGACCAAAATGATAATTTGAAGAGACTTGCAAAGATAACCAATCATACATAAAAGAATTCAGAGGAGATTCAAATATTTCTCATAGATAAACTTGATCATAAACCCACAATTCATCGGATCTCGACAAACACACCGCAAAAAGAGTTACATCGAATAGATCTCCAAGAAGATCGAGGAGAACTTTGTAATGAGATTCAAAGAGAGAGGAGAAGACATCTAGCTAATAACTATGGACCCGAAGGTCTGTGGTAAACTACTCACAACTCATCGGAGAGGCCTTGGAGATGATGTAGAGGCCCTCCATGGTCGATTCCCCCTCCGGTGGAGCACCGACGAAGGCTCCAAGATGGGATCTCGCGGATACAGAAGGTTGTGGCAGTGGAATTAGGTTTTCGTGGTGCTCTCGGATGTTTTCAGGGTACGAGAGTATATATAGGCGAAGGAGGTACGTCGGTGGAGGAACGAGGGGCCCACGAGGGTGGGGGCGCCCACCCCCAGGGGGCGCACCGCGCACCCTCGTGGCCGCCTCGTCTGCAGCTTGACGTCCACTCCAAGTCTCCCGGATTGCGTTTGTTCCGAAAAGATCGCTCCCGAAGGTTTCATTCCGTTTGGACTCCGTTTGATATTCCTTTTCTTCGAAACACTAAAATAGGCAAAAAAAACAGCAATTCGGCCTGGGCCTCCGGTTAGTAGGTTAGTCCCAAAAATGATATAAAAGTTTAAAGTAAAGCTCATAAACATCCAAAACAGGTAATATAATAGCATGGAACAATCAAAAATCATAGATACGTTGGAGACGTATCAAGCATCCCCAAGCTTAATTCCTGCTCGTCCTCGAGTAGGTAAATGATACAAATAGAATTTTTGATGTGGAATGATACCTAGCATAATTCTCAATGTAATTTTCTTTTTTATTGTGGCATGAATGTTCATATCCAAATGATTCAAAATAAAAGTTCATGTTGACATAAGAGATAATAATACTTCAAGCATACTAACAAAGGAATGATGTCTTCTCAAAATATCATGGCATTAGAAGGTTTATCCATACAAAATCATATAGTTTGGTCATGCTGCATTTTCGTCACACAAGAATGCTCTCATCTTGCACACCCCCGATGACAAGCCAAGCAATTGTTTCATACTAAAGTAATCTCAAACTTTTCCAACTTTCACGCAATACATGAGCGTGAGCCATGGATATAGCACTATGGGTGGAATAGAATATGATGATGGAGGTTGTGTGGAGAAGACAAGAAAGGAGAAAGTCTCACATTGACGAGGATAATCAACGGGCTATGGAGATGCCCACCAATTGATGTCAACATGAGGAGTAGGGATTGCCATGCAACGGATGCACTAGAGCTATAAATGTATGAAAGCTCAACAAAAGAAACTAAGTGGGTGTGCATCCAACTTGCTTGCTCACGAAGACCTAGGGCATTTTGAGGAAGCCCATCGTTGGAATATACAAGCCAAGTTCTATAATGAAAGATTCCCACTAGTATATGAAAGTGACAACAAATGAGACTCTCTATATGAAGAACATGGTGCTACTTTGAAGCACAAGTGTGGAAAAAGATAGTGACATTGCCCCCCCTTTTTATTTTCTTCTTCTTTTCTTCTTATTTTTTTTGGGCCTTTCTTTTTTTTTGGCCTTTCTTTTTTTATTTTTCTTTTTGGCCTTTTTTTATAAGGGACAATGCTCTAATAATGATGATCATCACACTTCTATTTATTTACAACTCATGAATTACAACTCAAAACTAGAACAAGATATGACTCTATATGAATGCCTCCGGCGGTGTACCGAGATGGGCAATGAATCAAGAGTGACATGTATGAAAAATTATGAAGGTGGGTTTGCCACAAATACGATGTCAACTACATGATCATGCAAGGCAATATGACAATGATGATGCGTGTCATGATAAACGGAACGGTGGAAAGTTGCATGGAAATATATCTCGGAATGGCTATGGAAATGCCATAATAGGTAGGTATGGTGGCAGTTTTGAGGAATATATAAGGAGGTTTATGTGTGATAGAGCGTACCGTATCACGGGGTTTGGATGCACCGGAAAAGTTTGCACCAACTCTCAAGGTGAGAAAGGGCAATGCACGGTACCGAAGAGGCTAGCAATGATGGAAAGGTAAAAGTGAGTATAATCCATGGACTCACATTAGTCATAAAGAACTCATATAGTTATTGCAAAAATCTACAAGTCATCAAAAATCAAGCATTACACCCATGCTCCTAGGGGGGTAGATTGGTAGGAAAAGACCATCGCTCGTCCCCGACCGCCACTCATAAGGATGACAATCTAAGAACACCCCATGTTTCAAATTCGTTACACAACGGTTACCATACGTGCATGCTACGGGACTTGCCAACTTCAACACAAGTATTCTTTAAATTCATAATTACCCAACTAGCATGACTCTAATATCACCACTTCTATATCTCAAAACAATTATCAAACATCAAATTGATCATAGCATTCAATTCACTTCCTATGATAGTTTTTATTCTAGAAAATACCATGCTGTTCTAAAAGACTCTCAAAATAATATAAGTGAAGCATGAGAGATCAACAATTTCTACAAAATTAAACCACCGCCGTGCTCTAAAAGGTATAAGTGAAGCACTAGAGCAAAACTATCTAGCTCAAAAGATATAAGTGAAGCACATAGAGTATTCTAATAAATTCTAAATCATGTGGGTTTCTCCCAAAAGGTGTGTACATCAAGGATTATTGTGGTAATCTAAAAAGCAAAGACTAATATCATACAAGACGCTCCAAGCAAAACACATATCATGTGGCGAATAAAAATATAGCTCCAAGTAAAGTTATCGATAGACGAAGACGAAAGAGGGGATGCCTTCCGGGGCATCCCCAACCTTAGGCTTTTGGTTATCCTTGAATATCTTGGGGTGCCATGGGCATCCCCAAGCTTAGGCTTTTGCCACGCTTTATTCCATAGTCCATCAAATCTTTACCCAAAACTTGAAAACTTCAGAACACAAAACTCAACAGGAAATCTCATAAGCTCCGTTAGTGCAAGAAAGGAAAACCACCACATAAGGTACTGTAATGAACTCATTCTTTATTTATATTGGTGTTAAAACTACTGTATTCCAACTTCTCTATGGTTCATACACCCCCCCCCCCCTGATACCAACCAACACACGAAAAACAGAATCTGTCAAAAACAGAATAGTCTGTAGTAATCTGTAACTTTTGAATACTTCTGGAAGTCTAAAAATACTACCAAAATAGGAAGTCCTGGAAAATTTGTCTATTGATATACAGAAAAAAGAATCAATGCAAAAGCACGTTTCAGTGATTTACTAAAGTTATTTCCGTGCGCACAAAAGTTTTTGTTTTTCAGCAGAATCAAATTAACTATCACCGTAGGTTATCCTATAGGTTCTACTTGGCACAAACACTAATTAAAACATGAAAACACATCTAAACAGAAGCTAGATGAAATATTTATTACTAAACAGAAGCAAAAAGCAAAAAACAAAAAAAATGGGTTGCCTCCCAAGTAGCGCTACCATTTAATGCCCCTAGCTAGGCATAAAAGCGAGAATAGATCTAAGTAGTGTCATATTTGGCATTCAATTCATAAGTAGCTCGCATGATAGATTCATAAGGTAATTTAACTTTCTTTCTTGGAAAGTGTTCCATGCCTTTCCTTAATGGAAATTGGAATCTAATATTCCCTTCCTTCATATCAATAATTGCACCAATCGTTCTAAGGAAAGGTCTACCAAGAATAATAGGACATAAAAGATTGCAATCTATATCAAGAACGATAAAATCTACGGGCACATAATTCCTATTTGCAACAATAAGAACATCATTTATCCTTCCCATAGGTTTCTTAATGGTGGAATCTACAAGGTGCAAGTTTAAAGAGCAATCATCAAAATCATGGAAACCTAGCACATCACATAAAGTTTTCAGAATCGTGGAAACACTAGCACCCAAATCACACAAAGCATAGCACTCATGATCTTTAATTTTAATCTTTATAGTAGGTTCCCACTCGTCATAAATTTTTCTAGGTATAGAAACTTCCAACTCAAGTTTTCCTCATAAGATTGCATCAAGGCATCAACAATATGTTTGGTAAAAGCTTTATTTTGACTATAAGCATGAGGAGAATTCAACACGGATTGCAACAAGGAAATACAATCTATCAAAGAACAATTATCATAATTAAATTCCTTGAAATCCATAATAGTGGGTTCAATGCTATGTAAAGTCTTGACCTCTCCAATCCCACTTTTACCAAATTTAGCATCAAGATCAAAAAACTCCGAATTATTGGGACGCCTTTTAACTAAAGTTTACTCATCTCCAGTCCCATCATTATCAAGACTCATATTGCAAAACAAAGATTTAATAGGGGACACATCAATAACTTTTAGATCTTTATCATTATTTTCCCCTAACCCTTCTGGTTTGGCGGCCATATTATTGGCCAAGGTGGCTTGCTTATCAGAAATTTGGGCTATTGATTTTTCAAGACGAGCAATCTGAGAATTCAAACCATAAAATTCCTTAGACATATCATCAAGCTCTTTTTCATGTACTCCATAAAGCTTTTTTGATCTTTAAGATCTTTTCTAAAGAAACTATTATGCTCAAATTGTAAAGTCATAAAGCTTCTAATGTTTAATTCAATCTCTTCCAACCGTCTAAGATGAAGGTCGGTGTTCTTAGGCAAAGCCATAAGGGAAAACAGGCACACAAGAAGAAGCGAAAGAAGAGAGGGCGAATAAAACGGCAAGGGTGAAGTGGGGGAGAGGAAAACGAGAGGCGGATGGAAAATAATGTAATGCAAGGGAGATGAGTTTGTGATGGGTACTTGGTATGTCTTGACTTGAGCGAAGACCTCCCCGGCAACGGCGCCAGATATCCTTCTTGCTACCTCTTGAGCATGCGTTGGTTTTTCCCTTGAAGAGGAAAGGGTGATGCAGCAAAGTAGCGTAAGTATTTCCCTCAGTTTTTGAGAACAAAGGTATCAATCCAGTAGGAGGCTCCTCAAAAGTCCCACGCACCTACCAAACAAACAAGAACCTCGCAACCAACGCGATAAAGGGGTTGTCAATCCCTTCACGGTAACTTGCGAAAGTGAGATCTGATAGAGATAATATGATAAGGTAAATATTTTTGGTATTTTTATGATATAGATTGGAAAGTAAAAGATGCAAATAAAAGTAGATGGAAAACTTATATGATAAAAGATAGACCCGGGGCCATAGGTTTCACTAGTGGCTTCTCTCAAGATAGCACAAGTATTACGGTGGGTGAACAAATTACTGTCGAGCAATTGATAGAAAAGTGCATAGTTATGAGAATATCTAGGCATGATCATGTATATAGGCATCACGTCCGTAACAAGTAGATCGAAACGATTCTGCATCTACTACTATTACTCCACACATCGACCGACTCCTGCCTGCATCTAGAGTATTAAGTTCATGAAGAACAGAGTAACGCATTAAGAAAGATGACATGATGTAGAGGGATAAACTCATGCAATATGATATAAACCCCATCTTTTTAATCTCGATGGCAACAATACAATACGTGCCTTGCTGCCCCTGTTGTCACTGGGAAAGGACACCGCAAGATTGAACCCTAAGCTAAGCACTTCTCCCATTACAAGAAAGATCAATCTAGTAGGCCAAAACAAACTGATAATTCGAAGAGACTTGCAGAGATAACCAATCATACATAAAAGAATTCAGAGGAGATTCAAATATTTCTCATAGATAAACTTGATCATAAACCCACAATTCATCGGATCTCGACAAACACACCGCAAAAAGAGTTACATCGAATAGATCTCCAAGAAGATCGAGGAGAACTTTGTATTGAGATTCAAAGAGAGAGAAAAAGCCATCTAGCTAATAACTATGGACCCAGAGGTCTATGGTAAACTACTCACAACTCATCGGAGAGGCCTTGGAGATGATGTAGAGGCCCTCCATGGTCGATTACCCCTCCGGTGGAGCGCCGACGAAGGCTCCAAGATGGGATCTCGCGGATACAGAAGGTTGTGGCGGTGGAATTAGGTTTTCGTGGTGCTCTTGGATGTTTTCAGGGTACGGGAGTATCTATAGGCGAAGGAGGTATGTCGGTGGAGCAACGAGGGGCCCACGAGGGTGGGGGCGCGCCGGGCACCCTCGTGTCGCCTCGTCTGTAGCTTGACATCCACTCCAAGTCTCCTGGATTGCGTTTGTTCCGAAAAGATCGCTCCCGAAGGTTTCATTCTGTTTGGACTCCATTTGATATTCCTTTTCTTCGAAACACTGAAATAGGCAAAAAAAAACTGCAATTCAGGCTGGGCCTCCGGTTAGTAGTTTAGTCCCAAAAATGATATAAAAGTGTAAAGTAAAACCCTGATAAGTCTCCAACGTATCTACATTTTTTTTGTTCCATGCTATTATATTACCCCTTTTCGATGTTTATGGGCTTTATTTACACATTTATATCATTTTTGGGACTAACCTATTAACCGGAGGCCCAACCCATATTGCTGTTTTATTGCCTGTTTCAGTATTTCGATGAAAAGGAATATCAAACGGAGTGCAAACGGAATGAAACCTTCGGAGCGTGATTTTTGGAAAGATTATGATCCGGGAGACTAGGAGTGCAAGCCAGGGGAGCATCAAGGAAGCCACAAGACAGGGGGGCGCGCCCACCCCCCTGGGCGCGCCCTACCCTCTCGTGGGCCCCTCGAGGCTCCCCCGACCGACTTATTTCGCCTATATAAGCCTACGTACCCTAAAAACATAAAGAAAGAAGATAGATCGGGAGTTCCGCCGCCACAAGCCTCTGTAGCCACCAAAAACCTCTCAGGAGCCCGTTCTGGCACCCTACCGGGGGGGGGGGGGGAGGAACCCATCACCGGTGGCCATCCCGGCGCTGTCCATGACAAGGAGGGAGTAGTTCACCCTCGGGGCTGAGGGTATGTACAAGTAGCTATGTGTTTGATCTCTCTCTCTCTCTCTCTCTTGTGTTCTCTCTATGGCACAATCTTGATGTATCGCGAGCTTTGCTATTATAGTTGGATCTTATGATGTTTCTCGCCATCTACTCTCTTGTAATGGATTGAGTTTTCCCTTTGAAGTTATCTTGTTGGATTGAGTCTTTAAGGATTTGAGAACACTTGATGTATGTCTTGTTGTGCTTATCTGTGGTGACAATGGGATATCACATGCCACTTGATGTATGTTTTGGTGATCAACTTGCGGGTTCCGCCCATGAACCTATGCATAGGGGTTGGCACACGTTTTCATCTTGACTCTCCAGTAGAAACTTTTGGGCACTCTTTGAAGTACTTTGTGTTGGTTGGATGAATCTGAGATTGTGTGACGCATATCGTATAATCATGCCCACGGATACTTGAGGTGACAATGGAGTATCTAGGTGACATTAGGGTTTTGGTTGATTTGTGTGTTAAGGTGTTATTCTAGTACGAACTCTTGAATAGATCAATCCGAAAGAATAACTTTGAGGTGGTTTCGTACCCTACCATAATCTCTTTGTTTGTTCTATGCTATTAGTGGCTTTGGAGTGACTCTTTGTTGCATGTTGAGGGATTGTTATATGATCTATCTATGTTATTATTGTTGAGAGAACTTGCACTAGTGAAAGTATGAACCCTATGCCTTGTTTCCTATCATTGCAATACCGTTTATACTCACTTTTATCATTAGTTACCTTGCTGTTTTTATTTTTCAGATTACAAAAACCTATATCTACTATCCATATTGCACTTGTATCACTATCACTTCGCCGAACTAGTGCACCTATACAATTTACCATTGTATTGGGTGTGTTGGGGACACAAGAGACTCTTTGTTATTTTCTTGCAGGGTTGCTAGAGAGAGACCATATTCATCCTACGCCTCCTATGGTAGGGTACAAGGATAGCCTTTACCGTGCTTATTTTGCTAGTATACATGTTGCTGTTTGAAAACAGAAAGTTTACCGCTGTTGCAAAAATTCCCTAGAAAACTCAGAGAATGGTATAATGTTGAAACTTTTTGCATATTGAGCTCTGATAAATCTTCTACAGCTTAGTATTTTTCTCATAATTTTTGGAGTTAGGGAAGAACTGATACTCTTGCATTCTTTACAGACTGTACTATTTTGGCAGATTGCTGTTATAGTTGCATTGTTTGCATATGTTTGCTTGTTTAAGGATTCTATTTGAGGAGAGGATTATTAAATATGCAGAGGCATTAAGTATGCAATGTGGAATAATAATTTTAGTGATTTGTTACAGTAGAAAATGATAAGGTTTTGCATTGGTTTATACTAATCTATCTCACGAGTTCTTGTTGAGTTTGTTGTGGATGAAGCCTATGAGAAAAAGAGAAACCATGATATGAGAGGAACTAAGGAGACACAAAAGTTCAAGCTTGGGGAATCCCAAGGCACCCCAAGATAATATTTCAAGAAGTCACAAGCATCTAAGCTTGGGGATGCCCGGGTAGGCATCCCACCTTTCTTCTTCAACAACTATTGGTTAGTATCGGTTGAGCCTAAGTTTTCGCTTCTTCACATGAGTTGTGCTATCCCTGCAATGTCATTTTATTTTGTTTTGCTTGCTGTGTAACATCCCAAAATTTTCAATTTGGAATGTTATACAAATAGATCATTATTGAATATCATAATTGTTGCAATTTGGCTCAATCCTAAAAATTCTACGCAACTCAAGGCGCCACGGAGAGAGTTGGGGATTTCGTTATTTTCATATTTGAGTTTTCTCAAATTTTGAAAATAGGATCATTTGATTTTATTTATTTTATCTTCAATTATTTCAATTATAAAAATATGAGAGAGGAAATAAAACGACTTTCCCAAAATAAAGTAATATTGATGATTTAATAATAAAACCAAATAAGATTTTATTTTGGATTTTATTGCTATTTTATTTGAATTTAGGAAAAATGCGCGTTTTTCAAAATTGCATTTAGGCCCCAAATAAATGTTCATCTAAACCGGCATGATTTTAGAAGTCGGGAAAAATTTATTTCGGGATTTTTGGAGTCCGTTTAGTATTTCTTTTAATTGTTTTTCTGCGTGCAATGTTTAAAAAAAAAACGAACCGACATAACCAGGCCGTGTCCATCCGGGACTCCGACCCGGTCGACCTTTAAAGCCCGAGGCGCCGAGCCGCCCCAGCCCAGCCGCCGCCCCCGAACCCTAGCGCCGCCCGCCTCCCGCCGCCGCCGCCAGAGTTCGCCACCGCCGCCAGCGCCGCGCCGCCCCGACACCCCGCCGCCGGATCCCGCCGCCGCCACCGTCCGCCAGCGCCGCCGCCCCGCTGCCCGACCGCCCCGCCGCCCTATCTCCTCGCCGCTGCCGCCAGCTCGTAGCCGGAGCTCGCCGCCGACCCCGCCGCCCCGTCGCCAAGGTAGCCGCTGCCGCCGCCGGTTTTCGCCGGTTAACCGCTCGTTTTTTTATAAAACCGTGGTTGTTTTTTAGATCGGTTTTATTTATTTATTTTTCCCGGTTTAGTTATTTAGCGAACGCCCATTCGTTCGTTAGTTTTAATGAACAATTTTCATTTTTTTTCGCAGACAGCGAACGTTCGTTCGTTAGCCTGTTCGTCCATTTTTCTTTGTATCGGATTTTCCGCGATTATTTCTGATCGCGATTTCTGATCCGATTTTCGTTCTAGTATAACTTTTCGCTCATTTATCGGAATCAGGCGATTGAAGCGCCTAGAGTTTCGTCTCGAAACCCTCTTTCCGTTTAACCAACTCAAACAAACTTTTGCTACTGTAAAATTTGACTTAGGTCCAGATTAGTAAACGAAGCTTGTTTCTTTCGCCGTTTGATTTTTGTTGCTTCGTTTGATTTGATTCTTTTTGCAAACCGGAGTTCTTAAGTTGGACTTTTTGGTTAGACCTCTTATTTGAGTTTTACATGTGCATTAGATGAGTACTTATTGTATTCTTGTTTGTTTGCGATAGAGTAACCGGAGTGCGCCGCTTGCTACTTCGAATCTCTAGGGTTCGCGGATCATCAGCAAGGCAGGTAACACTTTGATCATACCCTTTACTACCCAGTTTTATCGCGTTAGACCAATCCTCAAACAATTGCATGATTAGGATCTGATTAATATGTGGGTTTTGGGAAGTAGATGAGGTAGTACCTATTACCTGTTTTATTATCAAACCCTTGGGAGTTACTCTACGTGTGCTTATTATGCCATGCTATGCTAGTAGACGTGGATCAGGTGAGTGTATCCATGACAGACGTGAGATTTTTAATTTAATGGTTTATTTAAGGTGGCAACTTTAATACACATCTGGGTGGATTGAGGCACCTGGTTATTCCAGTGATTGCCTGTTTTCTTTATGGACCGCCACCCAGGCTCAAAGGGATCATGAGATTATTCATGCTAGAAACTTCCGTGTGCAGCCACAAGCTACTATGGGCTCTATCATAGTTGACTAAGTTGTGCGAACTCTTACAGTGGTAGACTAGCAGATGTAGGGGATGTAGGTTGGTACTGTCTACCCGATCGTAAGGTGCTAGCGCTTCTGAAAGACTATGTCTCGGTCATCCATTTCTCAAACATCATGTAATGCGAGAATCCCAACCGAGGAGATCGAGTCTTGTGGGGAAAAGTGCGCAAACCTCTGTAGAGTATATAAACTAATCATGGTTAGCCGTGTCCCCGGTTATGGACATCTTAAGTATCTAGTATTTGGATTATCATGTGAATCTCATCATGTTACTTTAATTTATTTTTGGGTTTTAATGATGATGCTTAATTGGGATTGAGAGGGTGTCTACGCTCTCAATGTTTAACAACCACCTTGATAGTTAAATGGAATTTATTCCTTTGAAGTAGGGAAAAATTGGCTTTACGCAAAACTGTAACCATAGAGTTTTTCCATCAAGCCATACATCCATGTAGTATAGCTTTACTCTTTCTTTACTCTCTATGTGTTACATTGCCAGCATATTCCATGTGCTGACTCGTTTCAGGCTGCAACGTTCATGTTGCAGACCTTTCAGACGACGAGTAAGATGCCTTAGGATCGTGGTTCTATACTCAGTGATGCCGTTGGAGTTGATGGACTCACTTTATCTTCCAAGCCTTCCGCTGTTATCGTTATTAGATGGCCTTAAGCCATATTTATTGTAATAAACTCTCTTTTGAGACATTCGATGTAATAAGTGTGTGATTGCCACTCTATTATAAATCCTTCAAGAACTGTGCATGTCAGCATTACTGATCCAGGGATGACACTGATGCACAGAGATCAGACTGTTTGAGGTCTGGTCGCTACAAGATGGTATCAGAGCCCACGCTGACTATAGGACACGACCACTAAGCTAAAGCCCTAGATCACTACTCTCTCTCTTATCTTTTCTGACTCCTCATCTTTTCTACTCTCTTTTAGGATGGCGGATGCAAGGAACAAGTTCACGTAACCGTATGAAGAAACACCCTTTGGAAGACTCCTGAAGGAAGTTACCAAGTACCTGAACATCGGAGTACCAAGCTTCACCGGGACCTACACTGCCACTTTACCTGAAGAGGAGCGCTGGATGATTCAAGTTCAAGTTTCAGGAAGGATGTTCATGCCCGTCACTGAGCCCATAGAGTTTTCCTTTGATGCCCCGACCTGGAGTCTAGGAAAGAGCATGGCAGCCCACATCACCATGGGACGTATTGGAGAAGTTTACCACAAGGAGCTTAAGGATACTATCTACCAAATTTGCGGGCGTCGAGATGAGCAATGGGAGACGATTAGCACGAGGAAGGACAGATCAATTGCAGCTTTCATCCAGGAGTTAAGCCAACACATTCGACGCCAGGAGAACCAGATGTGTGCAGGCATGATGGATCTGAAGAAGGCCATGACCGAGATCACGGAACTGGAGGAAGAACTCAAGTCTACACGTGATGGATATGAGAAGGAAATAGCAACACTAGTGGAGAAGAATGATGATCTGAAGAAGAAGCTAAGAGTGTTTATGGGATTTCCCGCAACTGGAGAAGATGAAGATTGCACTTGTCCAGAGAACTACATCATCATCGACGACACCGACTCGGACCCAGATGATAGTGATGATGACTATGTTGATGAAGCCGGAGCAGATATCATGGAATCTTCATCGGAGCAGTTTTTCTAGTTGACCACCATAACAGTAGTAGTATTTCCCCATGTATCTAGTATAGTCCGAGCACTTTTGTAACGATAGTTAGACCGTTGTATGGCCTTGTTTCAATTGATTGAAGTGATATTGTTTGCCTTTGTCTCATGTGCATATGGGCAGTATTTTCTCTCTAGATCTCATTCTATTCTATATTCTCATCTTTTCTAAACCCTCAGATGCCTCCGAGACGTGACAATGGATTTGCTTTCCCACCGGAGCTCACTCAGTTGATCCAGCAGCAGAATGCGTTGATGCAGTTACTAGTCCAGAATCAGAATTAGGGAACAACAACAACAATAACCCACCACCAACTCCACCGGTTGACCACTTAACCCGTTTCCTTAGGCTGAATCCGCCGGTGTTCTCGAGTAGCACCGAGCCGGTTGTTGTAGATGATTGGCTTCGCAAGAAAGCCAGGGAGTTGACCACTGCAGGATGCACAGATGCGAATAAGGTGCGATTTGCCGCACATCAGCTTGAAGGACCCGCAGCATCATGGTGGGAGAATTTCGCAGCCACCTATCCAGTAGACGCTGTCACATGGGATCAGTTTCAGCAGGCTTTCCATACTGCCCATGTTTCAGCAGGAGCAATGGCCATGAAGAAGCGTGAGTTTTGCAACTTACGCCAGGGAGGACGTACAGTTGGTCAGTATGTGGATGACTTTAGTAAGCTAGCATGTTATGCCCCAGATGACATTGCTATGGATGCAGCTAAGAAAGAGAAGTTTCTGGAAGGACTGAATGATGAGCTGAGCATGCAGTTGATGGTATCAAGTTTCAATAACTACCAGGAGTTGGTAGATAGAGTTCTCATGATTGAAGGGAAGCAGCAGCAAATTGAAAACCGCAAGAGAAAGTATGGACAAGGGAAGTACAATTCTGGAGCTCAGCAGAAGCCACGTTTTACCCCTAAATCGGGAGGACAGTTCCTGCATACCCATGGAGGTGGTAGCTCACACAACCATAATGGTTCCAAAAATGGTAACGGGAATGGAGGAAGCAATGGCCAGAACCGTACCAATCCCTCAACACCAGCCAAGAGAGACCTGAGCCAAGTCACTTGCTATAAGTGTCAGAAGACTGGACATTATGCCAATGAATGTCCTGAATCCCCGAATGGAAATGGCAATGGAAGCTCTGGGAAGAAGCCAAACCCTTTCAACAAAGGACAGGTGAACCACGTTAGCGTGGAGGAGGTTGAAGCCCAGCCCGATGCAGTAATAGGTAAGTTTTTGGTTAAGTCATTTACTGCACTCATTCTTTTTGATACTTGTGCATCGCATTCATACATATCAAGGGGATTTGTGGATAAGTATAAACTGCCAACCCAAGCCCTTAGGTCACCTGAGGGAGTCCTAGACTAGGGGGTGTCCGGACAGTCGGACTATCATCGTCCGCCGGACTCCAAGACTACGAAGATACAAGATTGAAGACTCCGTCCCGTGTCCGGATGGGACTCTCCTTGGCGTGGAAGGCAAGCTTTAGCAATACGGATATGTAGATCTCCTACCATTATAACCGACTCTGTGTAACCCTAGCCTCCTCCGGTGTCTATATAAACCGGAGGGCTTTAGTCCATAGGACACAACATACATTACAACAATCATACCATAGGCTAGCTTCTAGGGTTTAGCCTCCTTGATCTCGTGGTAGATCCACTCTTGTACTACCCATATCATCAATATTAATCAAGCAGGACGTAGGGTTTTACCTCCATCGAGAGGGCCCGAACCTGGGTAAAACATCATGTCCCTCGTCTCCTGTTACCATCCGCCTAGACGCACAGTTCGGGACCCCCTACCCGAGATCCGCCGGTTTTGACACCGACATTGGTGCTTTCATTGAGAGTTCCTCTGTGTCGTCACCGATAGGCTTGATGGCATCTTCAACCAACAACGCTGTCCAGGGTGAGACTTTTCTCCCCGGACAGATCTTCGTATTCGGCGGCTTCACACTGCGGGCTAATTCGCTTGGCCATCTGGAGCAGATCGAAAGCTACGCCCCTGGCCGTCAGGTCAGATTCGGAAGCCTAAACTTCACGGCCGATGTCCACGGAGACTTGATCTTCGACGGACCCGAGCCACAGCCAAGCGCGCCGCACTGTTGCGATGGGCATGATCTAGCTCTGCCGCCGAACAGTGCCTTGGTGGCCGCACATGAATCCGCTCCGGCCATCAGTCCGGAGCCGATCGCCCAGATCGAGGATCAGTGGATAGACGCCGCCTCGGGGGCTTCAACTTCCTCGGCGATGGAGCCGAACATTAATCTTGTCCCTCGCAAAACTCGTGATTCCGAGGTGCCGGACTCCTTGCCGGACTCCGAACCTCCCACGCCCCTACCAATCAAATCGGATTGGGTGCCGGTTATGGAATTCACCGCCACGGACATCTTCCAATACTCGTCTTTTGGTGATATCCTGAATTCACTAAAGCATCTCTCGTTATCAGGAGAGCCCAGGCCGGACTATGGCCAGGATGGTTGGGATGCGGACGACGAAGAAATTTAGAGCCCACCCACCACCCACTTCGTAGCCACTGTCGACGATCTAACCGACATGCTAGACTACGACTCCGAAGACATCGACGCTATGGACGATGATGCCGGAGACGAACAGGAACCAGCGCCTACAGGGCACTGGAAGACCACGTCATATGACATATACATGGTGGATACCCCAAAAGACGGGGATGGCGAAGAAGCAGCGGAGGCAGACTCTTTAAAGAAGCAGCCCAAACGCCGGCGTCAGCGGCGCCGCTCTAAATCCTGCCACAGCAAGAATGGAGATTCTGGCACAGGAGATAATAATACCCCAGAGAGTGCCGAAGACAATCCCCTCCAGCAAGACTCAGCGCAGGAGGATGCAGAAGCAAGCCCTCACGAGAGGGCGGCAGACGAAGAGGTTGAGGATCATAACTATATGCCTCCCTCCGAAGACGAAGCAAGCCTCAACGATGACGAATTCGTCGTACCTGAGGATCCCGTCAAACAAGAGCGTTTCAAGCGCAGGCTTATCGCCACAGCAAATAGCCTGAAGAAAAAGCAGCAACAGCTTCAAGCTGATCAGGACCTGCTGGCCGATCGATGGACCGAGGTCCTCGCGGCCGAAGAGTATAAACTCGAACGCCCTTCCAAAAGCTACCCAAGACGCAAGCTGCTCCCCCGATTAGAGGAGGAAGCATACATACCTCCATCACCAGCGCACGATATGGCTGACCGACCACCCCGTGGCCGTGACAGAGAGGCATCCAGGCCCCCAGCCAAGACCGTACCCCGGCATCGCTCCAAAAGTACGAAGCCAAGAGGGAGTGCGCCGGACTTGCGAGATATATTGGAGGACAAGGCAAGACAATCCAGATCCATCTACGGATCATGTGGGCGCCCCACGACCCACGACGAATACCGTCGCGCCGGATACAATAACCCCGGCCGGGCCGAGCACAGCAGACAGCGCTCTCTCGAGCTGCGTCGCGATATTGCTCAATACAGAGGCGCCGCACACCCGCTATGCTTCACTGACGAAGTAATGGATCATCAAATCCCTGAAGGGTTTAAACCCGTAAACATTGAATCCTACAATGGCACAACAGACCCAGCGGTTTGGATAGAAGATTATCTTCTCCACATCCATATGGCCCGCGGCGACGATCTCCACGCCATCAAGTATCTCCCACTCAAGCTTAAAGGACCAGCTCGGCATTGGCTTAACAGCTTGCCCGCAGAGTCGATTGGGTGTTGGGAAGACCTGGAGGACGCATTCCTTGATAACTTCCAAGGCACGTATGTGCGACCACCAGACGCTGATGACCTAAGCCACATCATTCAGCAGCCAGACGAATTGGCCAGACAATTCTGGACACGGTTCTTGACAAAGAAAAACCAAATCGTCGACTGTCCGGATGCAGAGGCCTTTGCAGCCTTCAAACATAACATCCGGGACGAATGGCTAGCCCGGCACCTGGGGCAGGAAAAGCCGAAATCCATGGCAGCCCTCACATCGTTAATGACCCGCTTTTGCGCGGGAGAGGACAGCTGGCTAGCTCGCAGCAACAATCTCCGTATAAATTCTGGCAGTCCGGATACTAAGGACAACAACGGCAGGTCACGTCGAAACAAAAACAAACGCCGCATTAACGGCGACGATAAGGAGGATACGGCAGTCAACGCCGGATTCCGAGGCTCTAAACTCGGTCAACGGAAGAAGCCATTCAAAAGAACCACTCCGGGTCCGTCCAATTTGGACCGAATACTCGACCGCTTATGCCAGATACATGGCACCTCTGAAAAGCCAGCTAACCACACTAATAGAGATTGCTGGGTGTTCAAGCAGGCCGGCAAGTTAATTGCTGAAAACAATGACAGGGGGCTAAACAGCGACGACGAGGAAGAGACCCGACCGCCGAACAATAGAGGACAGAAGGGTTTTCCCCCACAAGCGCGGACGGTGAATATGATATACGCGACCCATATACCCAAGAGGGAGAGGAAACGCGCACTAAGGGACGTCTATGCGATGGAGCCAGTCGCCCCGAAGTTCAATCCATGGTCCTCTTGTCCGATCACTTTCGATCGAAGAGACCATCCGACCAGCATACGCCATGGCGGATTCGCCGCATTGGTTTTAGACCCAATCGTCGATGGATTTCACCTCACGAGAGTCCTGATGGACGGCGGCAGTAGCCTGAACCTGCTTTATCAGGATACAGTGCGCAAAATGGGCATAGACCCCTCAAGGATTAAACCTACAAAGACAACCTTTAAAGGTGTCATACCAGGAGTGGAAGCCAACTGCACAGGCTCAGTCACACTGGAAGTGGTCTTCGGATCCCCGGATAATTTCCGGAGCGAAGAGTTGATCTTCGACATAGTCCCGTTTCGCAGCGTCTATCACGCTCTGCTCGGACGAACCGCGTTTGCAAAATTCAACGCGGTGCCGCATTATGCATACCTAAAGCTCAAGATGCCAGGCCCTCGTGGAGTCATCACGGTCAATGGGAATACGGAACGCTCCCTCCGAACGGAGGAACATACAGCGGCTCTCGCGGCAGAAGTACAGAGTAGCCTCTTAAGGCAATTCTCCATTCCGGCCGTTAAACAGCCGGACATAGCAAAACATGCCTGAAGCAATACCAACCAAGACCACCTGGCGCGATCAGAGAATGCGTAGCAATGCGGCCCCAACCCTCGCCCGCACATGATCGCAATAATAACACTCCGCGTACATCATTACGCTTTGGAGATACCATGGGCACAGGGGAGGGGGCACGATCACAATGGACCCAGAGTGCGGTTCGACCACACCGGGGGCTCGCAAGTGTGCCCCCCTTTTTTAATTTATTTTCCTTCTTTTATGTACACAGGACTCCGTTAACTAGAAGCCCTGTCCGGCGGCGAACTTGCCGAACTCATGATGCAACAGTCAGGGACTAAAGAAGGCTGCGACGAACACTCAGGTGGTCTCAATTATGAGCATTAAATTCGATTATATACACCAAGTCCGCAGCTCACCCCTGGAGGGGGACATGTTTACTTAGTCCAAATCCCTTGCTTACCGCACTATTTGTATCAGTCCGCTCTCCTTGCAGACTTTCTTTCATAAATAATGCAGCACCTTTTTGATTGCAATTGCATTACCTTTTATATATATATATATATATATATGCTCATTATATGACATCCTGCACCCGTACATTTTGGTACGGCCGAATACACCAGGGGCTTGTGTTCCCCGCATTATGGTGTGATAAGTCCGAACACTTTCACAAGTGCGGCACCCCGAACTTATAGCATTATATGAATCGGCTCTGAATCATGTCTTGGGTCAATAGTTGGGTTTGCCCGGCTCCCACGTTTTGGTGCCTTACGTTCCGTTCTGTTGGCTAAGGTGGCACTGGGAGAACTACTGCGATTGCGCCCCGGTTGAGCCGAGCGAGCGCCTCAGTGGAGAAAGCTAAAACTGACCGGCATGATAAGGCGAGAGACTGGTCACTGTTCGAGAGGTTTTTTCAGGTCCTTAAAGTCTCACGCCGCTTCGAGCGAAGTTCCGGACAATGTCCGACGAAGGCGTGGATAGCGCCCCGGATTCGGTCTTCCGAATACCAGGGGCTTCACCGAAATTTAAAATTATAGAATTCTATGGCTAAGTGAGAGTGTTCAAGCATTATAGTCCGGTTGCCTTGTTCATTGTGTTGAGCGCCTCCCTCGATGGACCCAACAATGGGAACAAGAGTGCTCAAGTTTATCCCGAACACCCCAGCACTCGTGGCTTGGGGGCTGAAGCCAACGACTTGCCATCTCTCAGATTTTATAAACGGCCGCACAGAAGGTAATATTTTAAATTAAAAAAGTGTTGCTCAAAGCGCACATGAACATAGTTTCAGCGCACAGGATAATACATAGCAAATTCACTCAAAGATTACATTTCTGGGGCACTCATCCGCAATATTGCGGGCTCCCTTCAGGATAGTTTTATAATACATTTCGGGCGTGCGATACTCCTTGCCCGGTGGCGGTGGGTCCGTGAGAAGCTTCTCCGCATCCAACCTACCCCACTGCACCTTTGTGCGGGTGAGGGCCCGGCGAGCGCCTTCAATACAGGCGGAACGCTTGATGACATCCACCCAGGGGCATGCATCCACCAGCCGCCGCACAAGGCCAAAGTAGCTCCCAGGCATGGCCTGTCTAGGCCACAGCTGGACTATAAGGCCCTTCATGGCCTCTTCAGCTACCTTGTGGAGTTCGACCAGCTGCTTCAGCTGGTCGCTTGGGGGCACCGGGTGTCCGGCCTCAGCATACTGAGACCAGAAGACTTTTTTCGTCGAGCTCCCCTCCTCGCCACGATAGAATGCAGCGGCATCAGACGCACTACGCGGCAGATCTGCAAACACCCCTGGAGAGCTCCGAATGCGGGTAAGTGTCAGGTAGTTTACATTAACATGCCTGCTTTGCATGAAAAATGCCTTACCCGCCGCTATCTTCTTTATATCTTCAACCTCCTGAAGGGACCTATGGGCCTCGGCCTTGGCGGACTTGGCACTTTCGAGAGCCGAGGCAAGCTCGGACTCTCGAGTCTTGGAGTCACGCTTCAAACTCTCATGCTTTTCCATGAGAGCCTGGAGCTCTTGCCGAACTTCCGCCACCCGCGCCTCCTGCTTTTCTCTCTCTGCCCGTTCCGCGGCCGCACTGCGTTCGGCCATGGACACAGCCTCCTTCAGGGCTGCCACCTCGTTCGTGGCCCCTGCAATACACATATTATCCTTGTTTATTTTATTGCAACCAAAATCCTTTTCTGTAAGGTAACTATTCAAAGTGGTGTTACTCACCTTCTTTGTCCTCGAGCTGCTTCTTCGCATGGCCGAGCTCTCGCTCGGACCGCTCGAGATCCTGCTTTAGCACATCGACCTCCGCCGTTAATGCGGCAGAAGTCAGCAGCGCAGCATGCAAACCCATATTGACATATTTTAAGCAACCCTGCGTATATCTTGTTAGATCCTCAGTCCGGCTTTTCTTTCCGAACACCGAACTGAGCATCAGGGGCTACTGTCTATGCGGTATTACATTACATAATTTTAACTTCTTACCTCAAAGCCTGTTAGAAGGCTGCTGCAGGCTTCGGTCAGCCCGCTTTTGGCAAGATGAACCTTTTGAATCACCGCACTCATGATAGTGCGGTGTTCTTCCTCGATGGAAGCGCCTTTAAGCGCCTCCAACAAGTTATCCGGCGCCTCCAGTTGGACGGAGGCCGCCGGTGTCACGGTCTTGCCCTTCTTTCGAAGGGGCCGCTTGCCGGACTCTGGAACCACTGCGGGTTCCGATGTAGAGTCCGGCGCAAAGTCCGGGAGGCTGCCTGACGGCGCCTCCGGAGGCTCCTCCTGATGGGTCCCTCTCTGGGATCCCACCTTGGAGTCCTCGTCGGCGCGTGGGGTAGAGGCAGTCGGAAGTGAATCCACATCCGACGCGGCCAACGACCCGCTCGATGAGTCGGGGAGATCGTCATCGGCCGGACTACGGACAGAATGCGGCGTTAGAAGGACACTACACGACACGAAAGAAATTGCATATAAAGGATCCGGATACTTACGATCTTGCCGGACGCCTGGCCCTTGGAGGCCACTCATCCTCGCCGACGGTGGTATTGGCGAAACTGTCCGGGGGGATAGTTCTCCCCCTCTTGCACCCTTCGGCCTCCCCTATTGGGGAAGCCTTCCTCTTCTTCTCTCCCTCTTCTGGGAGAGAATCCTCCTCCTCCTCCTCGTCTTCGGGGGAGGAGTCCGCCTCGTCGTCGGACACGTGATAGCAGGAACTCTTTCGAGTCCCCGCGGCCACCTTCTTGGCCTTCTTCTTCGGCACCACATGCGGTGCCGGAACCAGCAGCCCTGCTAAACGGGCGTCCATTGGGTCTTCTGGCATGGGAGCCGGGCTGATAAGCAGCTTGGCCTTCTCCATCCATTCCTGTCAAAGTAAGAGACAGAATGAAACCCCTCTAGAATCAATTTGATTATCACAAGTGTCCCGTAAAGGGGTTGAATCACTTACCTCGTCAGCCGGATGCTGCGAGCGAAATCCGCGATCTTCTGTCGCGGATGCGGGGGCTTCGGCGCCCTTAAACAGCACCCTCTAGGCGCCTTCGTATGTTGTATCGAAGAGCCCGCTCAGCGCCTGGTGCTGTTCCGGATTGAACTCCCACAGATTGAATGCCCGTTCTTGGCATGGGAGGATCCGGCAGATGAGCATGACTTGGACCACGTCGACGAGCCTGAGCTTACCGCTCACCAGCTTCTGGATGCAGGCTCGGAGTCCCTTCAGCTCCTTCGGATTGCCCCACAACAAGCCCTTCTCTTTCCAGGAGGTGAGCTGCGTGGGGACGCCAGATCTAAACTCGGGGGCTGCCGCCCATGTGGGCTTGCGCGGCTCGGTGATGTAGAACCACCCCGATTGCCACCCCTTGACGGAGTCCACGAAGGCCCCTTCGAGCCAAAGGACGTTGGGTAATTTACCCAACATGGTGCCTCCGCATTCCGCTTGCGTGCCCTTCACAACCTTCGGCTTGACGTTGAAGGTCTTGAGCCACAGGCCGAAGTGGGGCCGGATGCAGAGGAAGGCCTCACACATGACGATGAACACCGAGATGTTGAGGATGAAGTTCGGCGCCAGATCGTGGAAATCCAGGCCGTAATAAAACATGAGCCCCCGGACAAATGGATGGAGCGGAAAGCCCAGTCCACGGAGGAAGTGGGGAAGAAAGACGATCCTCTCGTGAGGCCCAGGGGTAGGGATGAGCTACCCCTCGTCGGGCAGCCGATGCGCGATATCGCCGGAAAGATATCCGGCGCTGCGCAGTCTGGTGATGTGCTCCTCCTTAACGGTGGAGGACAACCATTTGCCTCCCGCTCCGGACATATTCTGAGAAGGTCGAGGCAAGATGCGCGAGCTTGGGCGTTGGAGCTTGAGTACGCGGAGATGGATAAGCAAAGGAGGAAGAAGGCGTAGGTGAGAAGGTAAATCCTTATCCCTTATATATAGGCGGACGAAACTATGCGTCCCGCTGGCCTGTTAAAACTCGCTTATCTCCCAAGCGCCACCATCAATGGCGCGGTTGGGTTACCCACGTCCGTATTGATGAGAATCCCGGAATAAGGGGAACACGATCTCTGCTTCGACAAGACGTGCCAAGGAAACCGCTTCGCTAAACGTGCTGAGGTGGTATAGTAAAAAACGATTCAAACAAAGGCTTGGCAGCGGTGTGATGTCACGCCGCATAATACGTCAGCAGATTGAACTGGTGTACATTTTATTCTCTCTACGGTGGAATGTGGAATTTATTTTGTAGAGCCGGACACTATCCTGGTGTTCATGATCTTCTCTGGATTATTCAAGGGAGGAACCCGCCTTGCAATGCCGAACATTATGCGCGCCGGACTTATCGTCATTGAAGCCTGGTTCAGGGGCTACTGAGGAAGTCCTGGACTAGGGGGTGTCCGGACAGCCGGACTATCATCGTCCGCCGGACTCCAAGACTACGAAGATACAAGATTGAAGACTCCGTCCCGTGTCCGGATGGGACTCTCCTTGGCGTGGAAGGCAAGCTTTGGCGATACGGATATGTAGATCTCCTACCATTGTAACCGACTCTGTGTAACCCTAGCCTCCTCCAGTGTCTATATAAACCGGAGGGCTTTAGTCCGTAGGACACAACATACATTACAACAATCATACCATAGGCTAGCTTCTAGGGTTTAGCCTCCTTGATCTCGTGGTAGATCCACTCTTGTACTACCCATATCATCAATATTAATCAAGCAGGACGTAGGGTTTTACCTCCATCGAGAGGGCCCGAACCTGGGTAAAACATCGTGTCCCTCGTCTCCTGTTACCATCCGCCTAGACGCACAGTTCGGGACCCCCTACTCGAGATCCGCCGGTTTTGACACCGACATCACCCATGTTAGTAACCTCGCCTGGAGCAGAATATATGGCTAGTCTATGGTGTGATCGGTTACCATTAAGGATTGGTAACTACGTGTTTCCCTCGGACCTAATAGTATTGGAATCACAAGGATTGGACGTGATATTAGGCATGGATTGGTTATCGAAGTATGGAGGGAACATTGAATGCGCCAGTAAGACGATTTTGCTTACAACGCCAGAAGGAAGAAGGATCAAGTATGTATCCCGGCATGTGCCGAAGAGGACTCAACTAAATTCCTTATCAGGAGTTGTGCAGGAGGAAGTACCAGTGGTGAAGGATTTTCCTGACGTATTTCCAGAAGAGTTGCCAGGCATGCCACCGGATAGAGACATTGAATTTTTGATTGAGCTTTTGCCAGGCACAGGGCTGATATCTAAGAGACCATACAGGATGCCCGCAAAAGATTTGGAGGAGATTAAGAAGCAGATTAGGGAGTTACTGGATAAAGGCTATATTTTCCCAAGTTCTTCGCCTTGGGGATCGCCAGTACTTCTAGTGGAAAAGAAGGACAGATCATTGAGGATGGTTGTTGATTATCGAGGATTGAATGCAGTAACAATCAAGAACAAGTACCCACTGCCGATGATCAATGATTTGTTTGACCGATTGCAAGGAGCAAAGGTATTTTCCAAGATCGATTTGCGATCAGGATACCATCAGTTGAAGATTCGAGAGCAGGATATACCTAAGACGGCTTTTACCACTAGGTATGGGCTGTACGAGTATACCGTTATGTCATTTGGTCTGACTAACGCACCTGCCTATTTCATGAACATGATGAACAAGGTATTTATGGAGTTTCTGGATAAGTTCGTCGTGGTGTTCATTGATGATATTTTGGTCTACTCGAAGAATGAAGAGGAGCATAAGGAGCATTTGCATTTGGTACTTGAGAAGCTCAGAGAACATCAGTTATACGCCAAGTTCGGCAAATGTGAATTTTGGTTGAAGGAAGTTGGGTTCCTCAGACATGTTATATCCGGAGAAGGAATAGCAGTAGATCCCACAAAAGTTGTCACTGTGACCAATTGGGTAGCACCAACAACAGTTGGAGAGATCCAGAGTTTTCTTGGACTGGCAGGATACTACCGGAGATTCATTGAGAATTTCTCGAAGATTGCGAAGCCCATGACGGAGTTGTTGAAGAAGGATACCAAGTTCAAATGGACTGAGGAATGTGAGGCCAGTTTCCAGGAGTTGAAGAAACGTCTAGTTACCTCGCTAGTGTTGATTCTGCCAGATCAGAGCAAGGATTACGAGGTGTATTGCGATGCTTCACGTCGAGGACTTGGAGCAGTGCTTATGCAGGAAGGGAGAGTTGTTTCGTATGCTTCACGACAGCTTAAACCTCATGAGTTACATTATGCCACACATGATTTGGAGTTAGCAGCCGTAGTGCATGCGTTGAAGACTTGGAGACATTTTCTTCTCGGAAATCATTGTGAGGTGTACACGGATCACAAGAGTTTGAAGTACATTTTCAAGCAGAAGGAGTTGAATCCCAGGCAAAGGATATGGTTGGAGCTCATCAAGGATTATGATATGAGGTTGCATTATCACCCCGGAAAGGCTAACATAGTAGCCGACGCGTTGAGCCGTAAGAGCCATGTCAATACACTCATGACTAGGGAGTTACCGAAGGAGTTAGCCGAGGACCTTCGTGAGCTATGTTTAGAGATAGTTCCAAGAGGCTATGTAGCAGCATTGGAGATTCATTCGACTTTGATGGATAAGATCAGAGAAGCTCAGAAGACCAACAAGGAAATTGCTGCCATAAAGGAGAAGATGAGCAAAGGTAAAGCTAAGGGATTTCGTGAGGATGAGCATGATAGCCTATGGTTTGAAGACCATGTTTATGTGCCTAATGACCCGGAGATCAAGAAGTTGATTCTGCAAGAGGCCCATGATTCACCATATTCGATTCACCAAGGAAATACCAAGATATATTTGGATTTTAAGGATACCTTCTGGTGGACCGGAACGAAGAAGGATATTGCGGAGTATGTAGCAGTTTGTGATGTATGTCAAAGAGTAAAGGCAGAGCATCAGAAGCCAGCAAGATTGTTACAGCCATTGCCAATACCCGAATGGAAGCGGGATAAGTTAGGAATGGATTTCATCACGGGATTGCCCAGGACTCATTCAGGCTATGACTCGATTTGGGTTGTAGTCGATCGTTTGACTAAGGTAGCTCATTTCATTCCAGTGAAGACCACTTACACTAGTGCTAAGTTAGCCAAGATATACATGACCAGGATCGTATGTCTGCATGGAGTTCCGAGGAGCATTGTATCAGATAGAGGAACTCAGATTACCTCAAAATTCTGGAATCAGTTGCACGAAACTTTGGGTACCAGGCTAGAGTTCAGTACAACCTTTCATCCGCAGACAGATGGACAGACCGAGAGGGTCAATAAGATTTTGGAGGATATGCTGAGAGCTTGTGCGCTAGGTTATGGATCTAGTTGGGATGACAATTTGCCATATGCAGAATTCTCTTACAACAACAGTTATCAATCCAGTTTGAAGATGGCCCCTTTCAAAGCCTTATACGAAAGGAGGTGCAGGACCCCGTTATCGTGGGATGAAGTTGGAGACCGCCAGTTGTTTGGACCGGATTTGGTTAAGGAGTCTGAACAGAAAGTGAAGTTGATTCGCGATAGGCTCAAGGTAGCCCAGTCCAGGCAGAAAAGCTATGTTGATTTTAAACGCAAGGAGATTGTTTACGAAGTCGGAGATAGAGTGTATCTTCGTGTATCTCCACTTCAAGGAGTTAAGCGCTTTGGAGTTAAGGGAAAGTTAGCGCCACGTTTTGTGGGACCATACAAAGTTTTGGAGCGTATGGGAGAAGTTGCTTACAAATTGGAATTACCCAAAGGATTGTCAGGAGTTCAGGATGTGTTCCACGTTTCCCAGTTGAAGAAGTGCCACGCAGAGATGGCCGATATACCACTGAGAGATACAGTGCCGCTGGAAGCGATTCAGTTGGACAGTGATTTGACCTATGAGGAGAAACCAGTTAAGATTCTTGAGTATGCTAGCCGAGTCACCCGCAGCAAGGTTATCAAGTTTTGCAAAGTTCAGTGGAGCCACCACACAGAGGATGAAGCCACCTGGGAGCGAGAGGAAGATCTGCTGAAGGACCACCCTCACCTATTTTCTAGGCAACCTGAATCTCGAGGGCGAGATTCATCTTAAGTGGGGTAGGTTTGTAACATCCCGAATTTTCAATTTGGAATGTTATACAAACAGATCATTATTGCATATCATAATTATTGCATTTTGGCTCGATCCTAGAAATTCTACGCAACTAAAGGAACCACGGAGAGAGTTGGGGATTCCGTTATTTTCATATTTGAGTTTTCTCAAATTTTGAAAATAGGATCATTTGATTTTATTTATTTTATCTTCAATTATTTCAATTATAAAAATATGAGAGAGGGAATAAAATGACTTTCCCAAAATAAAGAAATATTGAGGATTTAATAACAAAATCAAATAAGATTTTATTTTGGATTTTATTGCTATTTTATTTGAATTTAGGAAAAATGCGCGTTTTTCGAAATTGCATTTAGGCCCCAAATAAATGTTCATCTAAACCGGCTTGATTTTAGAAGTCGGGGAAAATTTATTTCGGGATTTTTGGAGTCTGTTTAATATTTCTTTTAATTGTTTTTCTGCGCGTAATGTTAAAAAAAATGAACCAACCTAACCAGGCCGTGTCCGTCTGGGACTCCGACCCGGCCGGCCTTTAAAGCCCGAGGCGCCGAGCTGCCCCAGCCCAGCTGCCGCCCCCGAACCCTAGCGCCGCCCGCCTCCTGCCGCCCCCGCTGCGTTCCGCCGCCGCCGCCAGCGCCGCGCCGCCCCAACACCCCGCTACCGGATCTCGCCGCCGCCACCGTCCGCCAGCGTCGCCGCCCCACCGCCCGGCCGCCCCGCCACCGGATCTCCTCGCCGCTGCCGCCAGCCCGCCGCCGGAGCTCGCCGCCGACCCCGCCGCCCCGCCGCTGAGGTAGCCGCCCCCTCCGCTCGTTTTTTTATAAAACCGCGGTTGTTTTTAGATCGGTTTTATTTATTTGTTTTTCCCGGTTTAGTTATTTAGCGAACGCCCATTCATTCGTTCGTTTTAATGAATGATTTTCGTTTTTTTTGCAGACAGCAAACGTTTGTTCGTTAGCCTGTTCGTCCGTTTTTCTTTTTATCGGATTTTCCGCGATTATTTCTGATCGCGATTTCTGATCCGATTTTCGTTCTAGTATAACTTTTCGCTCGTTTATCGGAATCAGGCGATTCAAGCGCCTAGAGTTTCATCTCGAAACCCTCTTTCCGTTTAACCAACTCAAACAAGTTTTTGCTACTATAAAATTTGACTTAGGTCCAGATTAGTAAACAAAGCTTGTTTCTTTCGCCGTTTGATTTTCGTTGCTTCGTTTGATTTGATTCTTTTTGCAAACCAGAGTTCTTAAGTTGGACTTTCTGGTTAGATCTCTTATTTGAGTTTTATCTGTGCATTAGATGAGTACTTATTGTCTGCTTGTTTGTTTGCGATAGAGTACCCGGAGTGCGTCGCTTGCTACTTCGAATCTCTAGGTTTCGTGGATCATCAGCAAGGCAAGTAACACTTTGATCATACCCTTTACTACCCAGTTTTATCGCATTAGACCAATCCTCAAACAATTGCATGATTTGGATCTGATTAATATGTGGGTTTTGGGAAGTAGATGAGGTAGTACCTATTACCTGTTTTATTATCAAACCCTTGGGAGTTACTCTACGTTTGCTTATTATGCCATGATATGCTAGTAGATGTGGATTGGGTGAGTGTATCCATGACAGATGTGAGATTGTTAATTTAATGGTTTATTTAAGGTGGCAACTTTAATACACATCTGGGTGGATTGAGGCACCTGGGTATTCCAGCAATTGCCTGTTTTCTTTATGGACCGCCACCCAGGCTCAAAGGGATCATGAGACTATTCATGCTAGAAACTTTCGTGTGCAGCCACAAGCTACTATGGGCTCTAGCATAGTTGACTAAGTTGTGCGAACTCTTACAGTGGTAGACTAGCAGATGTAGGGGATGTAGGTTGGTACTGTCTACCCGATCGTAAGGTGCTAGCGCTTCTGAAAGACTATGTCTCAGTCATCCGTTTCTCAAACATCATGTAGTGCGAGAATCCCAACGGAGGAGATCGAGTCTTGTGGGGAAAAGTGTGCAAACCTCTACAGAGTGTATAAACTAATCATGGTTAGCCGTGTCCCTGGTTATGGACATCTTGAGTATCTAGTATTTGGATTATCATGTGAATCTCATCATGTTACTTTAATTAATATTGTTGGGTTTTAATGATGATGCTTAATTGGGATTGAGAGGGTGTCTACACTCTCAATGGTTAACAACCACCATGATAGTTAAATGAAATTTATTTCTTTGAAGTAGGGAAAAATTGGCTTTACGCAAAACTGTAACCATAGAGTTTTTCCATCAAGCCATACATGCATGTAGTATAGCTTTACTCTTTCATTACTCTCTATGTGTTACATTGGCAGCATATTCCATGTGCTGACCCGTTTCGGGCTGCAACGTTCATGTTGCAGACTTTTCAGACGACGAGTAAGATGCCTTAGGATCGTGGTTCTATACTCAGTGATGCCGTTGGAGTTGATGGACTCACTTTATCTTCCAAGCCTTCCGCTGTTATCGTTATTAGATGGCCTTAAGCCATATTCATTGTAATAAGCTCTCTTTTGAGACATTCGATGTAATAAGTGTGTGATTGCCACTCTGTTATAAATCCTTCAAGTACTGTGCGTGTCAGCATTACTGATCCAGGGATGACACTGATGCACAGAGATCAGACTGTTTGAGGTCTGGTCGCTACATGTTGTTTGAATACAATACCAAGATCTGAAATTCCTTAATGTTAGAGAGTCTTCACATAGTTGCACAATTATTCGACTACTCATTGATCTTCACTTATATCTTTCAGAGTAGTTTGTCATTTGCTCTAGTGCATCACTTATATCTTTTAGAGCACGGCGGTGGTTATATTTTGGAGAAATTGCTAGTCTCTCATGCTCCACTTATATTATTTTGAAAGTCTTTTAGAACAACATGGTATTTGCCATGGTTAGAAAATTGGTCCTAGAATGATGAGCATCCAAGTTGGGTATAATAAAAACTATCATAGAAAGTGAATTGGATGCCATGATCAATTTGATACTTGGTAATTGTTTTGAGATATGGAGGCAGTGATATTAAAGTCATGCTAGTTAGGGTGATTATGAAAAATGCTTGTGTTGAGGTTTGTGATTACCGTAGCATGCACGTATGGTGAACCGCTTTGTGATGAAGTTAGAGCACAATTTTATTTATTGATTGTCTTCCTTATGAGTGGCGGTCGGGGACGAGCGATGGTCTTTTCCTACCAATCTATCCCCCTAGGAGCATGCGCGTGGTGCTTAGTTTTTGATGACTTCTAGATTTTTGCAATAAGTATATGAGTTCTTTTGACTAATGTTGAGTCCATGGATTATACGCACCCTCACCCTTCCACCATTGCTAGCCTCTTTTGTGTCGCGCAACTTTCGTCGGTACCATACACCCACCATATACCTTCCTCAAAACAGCCACCATACCTACCTATTATGGCATTTCCATAGACATTCCGAGATATATTGCCATGCAACTTTCCACCATTCCGTTCATATGACACGCATTACCTTTGTCATATTGCTCTTTGCATGATCATGTAGTTGACATCGTATTTGTGGCAAGGCCACCTTCATAATATTTAAACATGTCCCTCTTGATTCACTGCATATCCCGGTACACCGCCGGAGGCATTCATATAGAGTCATATCTTGTTCTAGCTTTGAGTTGTAATTCTTGAGTTGTAAATCCATAAAAGTGTGATGATCTTCATTATTAGAGCATTGTCCCAGTGAGGGAAGGATGATGGAGACTATGATTCCCCCACAAGTTGGGATGAGACTTCGGACTTTACAAAAAAAAAAAGAAGAAAGGCCAAAAATAAAAAAAGGGGGCAAAGAAAAAAAGAAAAGAAAAAAGGAAAAAAATAAAATGAGAGAAAAAGAGAGAACGGGCAATGCTACTATCTCTTTTTCCACACTTGTGCTTTAAAGTAGCACCATGATCTTCATGATAGAGAGTCTCCTATGTTGTCAATTGCATATACTAGTGGGAATTTTTCATTATAGAACTTGGCTTGTATATTCTAATGATGGGCTTCCTCAAAATGCCCTAGGTCTTCGTGAGCAAGCAAGTTGGATGCACACTCACTTAGTTTCTTTTTGTTGAGCTTTCATATATTTATAGATCTAGTGCATCCGTTGCATGGCAATCCCTACTCACTCACATTGATATCTATTAATGGGCATCTCCATAGCCCGTTGATACGCCTAGTTGATGTGAGACTATCTTCTCCTTTTTGTCTTCTCCACAACCACCATTCTATTCCACATACAGTGCTATGTCCATGGGTCACGCTCATGTATTGCATGAAAGTTGAAAAAGTTTGAGATTACTAAAGTGTGAAACAATTGCTTGGCTTTTCATCGGGGTTGTGCATGATTAAATACTTTGTGTGATGAAGATAAAGCAATAGCCAGACTATATGATTTTGTAGGGATAACTTTCTTTGGCCATGTTATTTTGAGAAGACATGATTACTTTGATTAGTATGCTTGAAGTATCACTATTTCTTATGTCAATATGAATTTTTATTTTGAATCATTTGGATCTGAACTTTCATGCCACAATAAATAAAATTACATTGAGAATTATGCTAGGTAGCATTCCACATCAAAAAATTTGTTTTTATCATTTACCTACTCGAGGACAAGCAGGAATTAAGCTTGGGGATGCTTGATACGTCTCCAACGTATCTATAATTTTTGATTGTTCCATGCTATTATATTACCCCTTTTGGATGTTTGCGGGCTTTATTTTACACATTTATATAATTTTTGGGACTAACTAACCTATTAACCGGAGGCCCAGCCCATATTGCTGTTTTATTGCCTGTTTCAGTATTTCGAAGAAAAGGAATATCAAACGGAGTCCAAACAGAATGAAACCTTCGGCAGCGTGATTTTTGGAAAGATTATGATCCAGGAGACTTGGAGTGCAAGCCAGGGGAGCATCGAGGAAGCCACGAGAGAGGGGGGCGCCCACCACCCTAGGCGCACCCTCCCCTCTCGTGGGCCCCTCGAGGCTCCCCCGACTGACTTCTTTCGCCTATATAAGCCTACGTACCCTAAAAACATAAAGTAAGAAGATAGATCAGGAGTTCCACCATCGCAAGCCTCTGTAGCCACCAAACACCTCTCAGGAGCCCGTTCCGGCACCCTGGCGGAAGGGGAACCCATTACCGGTGGCCATCTTCATCACCCCGGCGCTCTCCATGACGAGGAGGGAGTAGTTCACCCTCGGGGCTGAGGGTATGTACCAGTAGCTATGTGTTTGATCTCTCTCTCTCTCTCGTGTTCTCTCTATGGCACGATCTTGATGTATCGCGAGCTTTGCTATTATAGTTGGATCTTATGATGTTTCTCCCCCTCTACTCTCTTGTAATGGATTGAGTTTTCCCTTTGAAGTTATCTTGTTGGATTGAGTCTTTAAGGATTTGAGAACACTTGATGTATGTCTTGCCGTGCTTATCTGTGGTGACAATGGGATATCACGTGCCACTTGATGTATGTTTTGGTGATCAACTTGCGGGTTCCGCCCATGAACCTATGCATAGGGGTTGGCACACGTTTTCGTCTTGACTCTTCGGTAGAAACTTTGGGGCACTCTTTGAAGTACTTTGTGTTGGTTGGATGAATCTGAGATTGTGTGACGCATATCATATAATCATGCCCACGGATACTTGAGGTGACAATGGAGTATCTAGGTGACATTAGGGTTTTGATTGATTTGTGTCTTAAGGTGTTATTCTAGTACGAACTCTTGAATAGATCGATCCGAAAGAATAACTTTGAGGTGGTTTCGTACGCTACCATAATCTCTTCGTTTGTTCTCTGC
This sequence comes from Triticum timopheevii, assembly GCA_963921465.1. Lineage (NCBI taxonomy): Eukaryota > Viridiplantae > Streptophyta > Magnoliopsida > Poales > Poaceae > Triticum > Triticum timopheevii. The sequence goes on along the minus strand of OY997274.1, from coordinate 440,570,678 downwards.
TATTAGTGGCTTTGGAGTGACTCTTTGTTGCATGTTGAGGGATTGTTATATGATCTATCTATGTTATTATTGTTGAGAGAACTTGCACTAGTGAGAGTATGAACCCTATGCCTTCTTTCCTATCATTGCAATACCGTTTACGCTCACTTTTATCATTAGTTACCTTGCTGTTTTTATTATTTCAGATTACAAAAAGCTAGATCTACTATCCATATTGCACTTGTATCACTATCTATTCGCCAAACTAGTGCACCTATACAATTTACCATTGTATTGGGTGTGTTGGGGACACAAGAGACTCTTTGTTATTTGGTTGCAGGGTTGCTTGAGAGAGACCATCTTCATCCTACGCCTCCTACGGATTGATAAACCTTAGGTCATCCACTTGAGGGAAATTTGCTACTGTCCTACAAACCTGTGCACTTGCAGGCCCAACAACGTCTACAAGAAGAAGGTTGTGTAGTAGACATCAAGACCATAAACATCCAAAACGGGTAATATAATAGCATGGAACAATCAAAAATTATAGATACGTTGGAGACGTATCACCCGCCTAGGAGGGGCCGGGTTATACCTGTGGCGATTCATGATATGAGACCCATGACGATATTGAAGATGGCGGTTCACAGGAAAGGGCCCAAGGCCCAAGGGCGACTTAAGGCCCGTAGAATAAACCGCCATATGTGTAAGACTTGTATTGTAAGGCATGTATAGGTAGTCACCGAACCGGACACGTTGTCTATGAGCCAGTCGGGACTCTGTGAGCCGCTGGGCGTCAACCTGTATATATAAAGGGATGACCTGGTGGCGATTGAGGTAAGAAACAACAGATCGAAAGCTAGGTCAAGCGGATTCGCTCACTGGTAATCGAGACATAAGCAATACCACCTCAAAACTGGAGTAGGCCTTTACCTTCACCGCAAGGGGCTGAACCAGTATAAACTCTCGTGTCCTTTGTCCCGTTTAACACCTTTAAGTTAACCTAGTTGCGATGGCTCCACAACTAAGTCCTTTCGCTAGGACATCTGTCGTGACTATTCCACGACAGTTGGCGCCCACCGTGGGGCTAGCGCACGGTGGTTTCGAGTTCTTAAAGGGCAGCTTCAAAGGGCTCAAGGGATACACTATGGGCCGGATGACCAAGAATCGTCGCGGCAGGCTCTACATCGATGATGCAGGTTGGGGCCCCAAGGCCGGCTCAATTGAGTATGGGTACCGGGTCCCCTTTGGCGGAATTCGCGTCTTCATTGGCAAGATCGGCGAGCCGGACCCTAAGCCGGACATCTGCACCGACATCATCGATACGGCTCAGCGTACGAGACCTGCCCGCGCTCAGCCTATCGTGAAGCGTGCCTTCGTGGGATTCATCCATGGAGCGGAATTTGATGAAGGGTCAATGTCTGGTGGTGAGATGGCCATCTATTCTGACGGTGAGTCGTCCACGGGCGAGACTACTTCCTTATACTAATTGCAAGACTGCGGGCTTGGGGGCTGTTCCGATGGCGACAGTATTCTGGACCCCTATGAGCTGCCGAACCAGGTTGCGATCTTCATGGCTGGAAGGCAGCCTGGGCAAAATTCTTCAACAGCGGCAGCGATGACTTCCAGGTCAGCAGCGGTGATGGCAGCCGGGGCAGGAGGCCCTACGCACCCACCGGCTCAGGTGTTGACAGAGTTGCTGGATAGACTCACAGCCTTGTTAACGGCAGAATTTAACCCGGCAAATCAAGATCAGCATAGCACGGAAATTGCAAAGCTATGTGATGATGTAGCGCAAGCCAAGGAGAACCTGGCAGCTGAGGATGTCAGGATGGCCACGGAATAGGCTGCTCTGGATGCTCGGGCCCAGCGGATTCAGTCAGAGGCTTTCTAGCATACGATGCATCAAAATGCTTCCAATGAAATCATGAGGAGGAGGCACAAGTCTCGTCTACCTCTGGTTTACGAGGCGATAAACCTCTTTTGCACGCCTAGAGCGGGGACCAGTAACACGCCAGAGATAAACCGGGCTGCAGCACCTGGAGTTGGAATGCCGGTTCAAGCACGCATGATGGAACCCCCTTGTCTGAATAGCTCTCCGCCTCAACATGTACCAACAGCATCGGGTCATTATTCCAATCCTTTGGAGAACATGATCGCTGCGCGGCATGATTGGCGGCTCTCCCGGTGGATGGTGACTTTCCAGCAGCGGTTGAAACACGAAGGGCTAGAGATCTTCTTCAGATAGCATTGGTGCAGCACAAGGCATATTCTTACAGTCGAGATAGGATTCACTCGACCCCTCGCCCAAGCCGGAGTTATAGCAGGCACATGGACTCACCAGCCGTATCAACCAATGCTCAGCGCCGTAACCAGCCGCGTGGGCATGACCCGGCACGTGATGGAGCTCATAACTTGGTCGATCAGGACAGAGTGCGTCAAGAGGCTGAGCAGGCGGTTCAGCGGGCGGTTCAACAGCCCCTTCTGATTTATGCGACGACTTTAATAGAGGCAGGCGTGACCTCTAGAACTACAGGCGTACCCTGTTTGGTGTCGGCTCTGCGTAATGAGCGTTTACCCAAGGATTTCAAAGGACCTCGGAAGGTGCCTAATTACACAGCCGACTTACCCCCTGAGGCGTGGATTGAAAGTTATGAGATGGCCATGGAACTATTGGAGGTCAGTGATGCCGTGTGTGCTAAATACTTCACCATGATGCTGGATGGTATGGCTTGTACTTGGTTAAAAGGGCTGCCAGCTAATTCCATCGGGTCATGGGCTGAGCTAAAGGCCCGGTTTATTCAGAACTTTAAAGACACATGCAAACAGCCCATGTCGATTGTGGACTTAGCTACTTGCGCCCAAGAGGAGGGTGAGTCAACAATGCATTGGGTGCACCAGGTCAAGGCTATCATACACTCATCCGATAACATGAATGCCGGCTCTGCAGTCTTAAATGTTGGAGAAAAATTGTTGTTTTTTGCCTCTTAAATAGAAGCTGGGGTGGCTCAAGTGTCATTGCAATGATATGGTGCAGCTGATGGCTGCTCTAATCAAATATGCCGACTCTGATAGTACCAAGGAGACCGAGTCTGATGATGACAAGCCGGGAACGGGAAAGAAGAATGGCAACACCAAGGGTCTGCAGCATAACCCGGTGAATCAGGGGGGCAATGGTAAACGCAAGGCTGATGGTAACTCAGAGTTTGTGGCTAACACCAATGCACAGAGCAATAATCAGCATCGTAAGGGGCCGCCTCCTTGGACCAGTGGATCAGGTCCTACTCTTGAGCAGTTGCTGAATGAGCCTTGTCCAAAGCATGGCACGCAGGATAAACCAGCTACTCACCTTTGGAAAGATTGTTCAATTATGAGGGCTTTCAAAAATTCTAACTCATTTCACAGCAATCATGGGCTGGGCGGCGGCTCAGGTTCCGGTGGTGGCGGTTCTCATGGCCCGGGCTACGGAGGTGGCGGTTCTAATTCCAGCTTCCAGGGCCACCAACACCATAAAATTAATCAGGGTGGTTATAATCAAGGTAATCAAGGTGGTTATAATCAAGGTAATCAGGGTGGTTACAATCAACAATCCGACCAAGGGAATCATCAACAGCAACAGTCTGGATATCAAAGTCAACCGAAGGAGTTGAATAGCGGACAGTACCACGTTTTCACCACGAGTCTATGCAAGCGGGACAAGAAGCTTCACAAGAGGGTTGTGCACGTCGTTGAGCCGGCAGTTCTCCAATACTTGCGATGGTCTGAGAAGCCCATTATGTGGAGCCGAGAGGATCACCCGCCCCGAGTTGATAATCCGGGTCACTTAGCTTTGGTGGTGGCGCCTCAGGTTGGTGGATACAAATTCACTAAGGTACTTATGGATGGAGGTAGCTGATACGTCTCCAACGTATCTACTTTTCCAAACACTTTTGCCCTTGTTTTGGACTCTAACTTGCACGATTTGGATGAAACTTACCCGGACTGACGCTGTTTTCAGTAGAACTACCACGGTGTTGTTTATTGTGCAGAAAACAAAAGTTGTCGGAATGACCTAAAAATCCACGGAGATAACTTTTGGAAAATATAAAAAATACTGGCGAAAGAATCAAGGCCAGGGGGCTCACACCCTGTCCATGAGGGTGGGGGGCGCGCCCCCTCCCCCTGGGCGCGCCCCCCTGTCTCGTGGGCCCCATGCTGCTCCGCCGACCTCAACTCCAACTCTATATATTCCGTTTCACGGAGAAAAAATCAGAGAGGAAGTTTCATCGCGTTTCACGATACGGAGCCGCTGCCAAGCCCTAATCTCTCTCGGGAGGGCTGATGTGGAGTCCGTTCGGGGCTCCAGAGAGGGGGATTCATCGTCGTCGTCATCATCAACCATCCTCCATCACCAATTTCATGATGCTCACCACCGTGCGTGAGTAATTCCATCGTAGGCTTGCTGGACGGTGATGGGTTGGATGAGATTTACCATGTAATCAAGTTAGTTTTGTTAGGGTTTGATCCCTAGTATCCACTATGTTCTGAGATTGATGTTGCTATGACTTTGCTATGCTTAATGCTTGTCACTAGGGCCCGAGTGCCATGATTTCAGATCTGAACCTATTATGTTTTCATGAATATATGTGAGTTATTGATCCTGTCTTGCAAGTCTATAGTCACCTATTATGTGTTATGATCCGACAACCCCGAAGTGACAATAATCAGGATACTTCTCGATGATGACCGTAGTTTGAGGAGATTATGTATTCACGAAGTGCTAATGCTTTGGTCCGGTTCTCTATTAAAAGGAGGCCTTAATATCCCTTAGTTTCCATTAGGACCCTGCTACCATGGGAGGGTAGGACAAAAGATGGCATGCAAGTTCTTTTCCATAAGCACGTATGACTATATTCGTAATACATGCCTACATAACATTGATGAACTGGAGCTAGTTCTGTGTCACCCTATGTTATAACTATTACATGAGGAATCGCATCCGACATAATTATCCATCACTAATCCAATGCCTACGAGCTTTTCACATATTGTGCTTCGCTTATTTACTTTTCTGTTGCTGCTGTTACAATTACTACAAAAGTGATATTGTTACTTTTGCCACTATTACCATTACTATCATACTACTTTGCTACTAAATACTTTGCTGCAGATACTAAGTTATCCAGGTGTGGTTGAATTGACAGCTCAACTTCTAATACTTGAGAATATTCTTTGCCTCCCCTTGTGTTGAATCAATAAATTTGGGTTGAATACTCTACCCTCAAAAACTGCTGCAATCCCCTATACTTGTGGGTTATCAAGACTATTTTCTGGCGCCGTTGCCGGGGAGGATAGCTCTATTCTTTGAGTCACTTGGGATTTATATCTGCTGATCACTATGAGGAACTTGAAAGACGAAAGAACTAAGATTTTTCCCTCAACTACGAGGGGAGGTAAGGAACTGTCATCTAGCTCTGCACTAGATTCTCCTTCTATTTTGAGTAAGCTTGCGACACCTAAACCTGCTACTACTATGAATTCTGATACACTACAAAAAAAATACACTTCCGTGATGATACGTGTTTGTCACAGTAGGTCGCGTTTTTTGTCATGCATGTACATCCATGACAAATTTATGACAGAATCAAGGTAGTCATACCTTTGCTGTCGTAGAAGTGTTCCATGAAATTACCAAAATTATCATCACGGAAGTATCCACTTCCATGATGATAAATCGCGCGTCACAGAACTGATTTCGTCAAGGGTGACCAACACGTGGCATCCACCGTAACGGAACGCCTTAAGCTATCGGGTCGGGTTTTGGATCCGATAACCCGTTAACAGCCCTGACCAATGGGGATTTTCCACATGTAAAATCATCATTGGCTGGAGCAAACACGTGCCGGCTCACCGTTGGGACAGATGTCATCCGCTCATTGGACCGAAGGCGCCTATGATACGGCGACACGTGGCACGGCCCAACATAGGCCCATGCCGCTGAAAAGGCCGGCCCGTTTGACTTGGTCAAAAGGTGGCGGGTCGGCCCACGGAAAGCCTGTTAACGGCCTGTTCGCTTATAGCCCATTTACAGCCCGCTAACCGAGGGCCCGTTACGCCCTATCCGAATTAGGCACAGTAGCGTCATCTGGGCCGTCCAATATGATTCAGCCTATTTAAACTTCCGGCCCATGTGTGACCCATGACTTCTTTCGGCCCATATGAGGACCTTTGTAACTCTTGGCCCATTGACGGCCCGTGGTGAAACTGGCCCGTAATGAACAGTGTATCACTTTATACCCATTAACGGCCCGTTATTCCATTGGGCCATTTCCAGCCCAAGTTATCTTTCGGCCTTATCAGGGCCCATTGATTCTTGGGCTCATTTGCAGCATTCGGTTACATACGGCCCGTTACTGTCATTTTCTACTTGTGGGCCAAATTCAGCCCGTGGTTACAGTTGGCCCGTTTGCGGACCGTTAATACGTTGGGCCGTTTTCATGTCAAAAAAGACCTTTGGGCTGTTTTCATAGAGTTATCAAATACGGCCTATTAACGGCACGTTATGGTCCATGAATAGTACGGCCCATGATTGGCGAAATGATGATACGCCCCGTAGAAGGCCCATGGATCCTATGGCCCGTAGAAGGCCCATGGACCCTACGGCCCGTAGAAGGCCCATTGATCCCTACGGCCCGTATAGAAGGCCGATGGATCCTACGGCCTGTATAGAAGGCCAATGGTCCTACGGCCGAACGAAGGCCTGTGGATCATACGGCCTGCAGGAGGCCCATGGTTACAACAGTCTGTGTGTTGCCATGATTATTTTGGCCTAGTTACCAAAAATAGGCTAATGTGGCCACTAGAAAAACACAGAAAAAGAACTGCAGTGACTACAAGAAAACAACTAAACAAGACAATAAGGAAATAATAAGCAAGCAATTAAGGCTAGCCTATTACCGCTATTACACATATTACATCCACTGGGCATCAAAGTTCGCCACCAGTGCAAATATAGGGAACAAAGCAGCATATTACATACACTTGGCCGTCAAAATTGGCCACCAGTGCAAATAAACGCGGCAGCAGAACAAGAGCATAATTTAAACAACTTCAGAAGAGCTCAAGAAATGTTATCCTGGGTATCCACCATGCTGGCAATAAGCTTAACAAGCTGATTAGCTTTGTCCTGTTTGGCGCTAAAATCCTCCAACGCTTGCTCTTGCACCAGAAAGTATGCATCTGAATGCTCCAGGGACTTCTGCAGTCCTTCCGCTTCTTGTCGTAGCACAGTTGATCGATGTCTTTCAGCTTGTAGTTGAGACTCAAGAAACCGAACTGATTCAGACAATGAGTTTTAATAGCTTGTGCATGCGGTAGTGGCTAGTACCTCGAACACTAAACCAAGACAGGACTTTGGGGTTGTCTCGCTGTCTTCAAGATAGTCTTCCTTAGCTGTTTTATCAGCTTTGTTGGAGACCAACAAGGATGTGTCACTATCCTGAACCTTATCTGCATTACTTCCTTTACCATTGCTTAATAAGGCACTCTTCCCCAATATTCTGTCAGCATTCTAAAAGAAGAAACAAGCAGACACATAAAAAGTTTAGCATGTACTAGTATATGAAACTCATTTCGGTGAACTAGTTCATTAGTAAGGTGGACAGGATTAAACTACCAAGTCTTCTATTGCCAAGTACTAGTACATAATAAAAGCATCAAACAAACATATATCTATGTCCTATGGTCACTACATTGTCTTGCCAAATCAAAATAGAGACACGGTTCAAATCATATCAGTTCAAGACAAAGCAGCAGTGAAAGAATACAAAGTGTGGGAAACTACACGGCACAACAAGATTTCAGATGGGTACCACGGGTCTACATGTACAACAACACTATTGGCTCTATTGTGATGCTAGTAATGTGCATGATATGAAAGTCAACTGTATACACAATTGAAATTGCATTCAACAGAGCTATTGATAAGAGCAAACCTGTTAAAGAAACATGCATGAACATACCTGCTGTGCCATTGGAGTTTTTATTGGATCCTTCAATTTAAAAATAAGTTCGTATCAGTAAATACAGTGATACAAGAGCAAAGCAATCGTAGTTAAAAAAAGGCGCGCCTAAGCGAGCGCTTAAGCGTGCCTAGGCTCTAGGCGTTGGCAAAACGCATTGCGCATAACTACGCATAATCTATGCATAACTGCGCATAAGCATGCGCTTTGGTCAGGAAAGCGCAAGGCGGTGGCAAAACGCACAATTAACGCCTAGCGCTTTTTTGAACTATGATAGCAATGGAATCTTAAATTAGAACAGTTGTTCTACAGGTTTAGGCACTTGTTCTACATGAACAGAGTACAGTAAGACGCAAGAATAAAATACTTAAAATAGAGAATGAGCTCATAGACCTTACCACATTCTTGGTTCGGGACCAGTACAGAACAAGGCGTTCCCAGTCATCGTCCAGTAAATGTGTCTCAGGAGAACGTAAGGGAATTTGATGAGTTTCTTTGCTGGTGAAGTACGTTTTCTTCAGGTAATTCCGGTACTGCCACCAAGCATTCTTGAAGATAGCAGAGGTATTAGCATAGGTTACCTCATCCCGAGTTTCCAAATCGGTCCTGCTCTATAGAGAAAAATGGGAAAATTTGCTGTATTATAACCATCATGGAGGTAGGATGTATGGGACGAAGCAAAGTAATTGCCATGAATAACATTACTTACACATAACTCCTGGACAAACACCTGCAACTGGCATTTTCCTTCATCTTCAGTATAATATTTCCAAGATGGGAAGATACGCACATATGATTTAACAACATCAAATGCGATAGATGCTAAACTACGACTGGCTGGTTGTGCTTCCTCCACATGAATAGGTGTACTAACTGGTGGAGTTGGGGTTCGCCGTGATAGTACTGGCCCTTTGGGCACTGGAGCTGCCTTACTAACTGTTGTTGTTTGGGAGCTCTGTGGTGGAGATGGTGTTGTGTAAACCGGAACTGGGTTACTATCGGCTGGGGTTGGGGTTAGATTGGGTGAAGCTAGTTCTCTGTCCATCGCAGTAGGGGTACAATCTGCGAGAGTTTGGGTTATGTGTGGTAGGGCTGGTTCTTGTGCATGTACAACCGAGGTGCTATCTCCACCAAGAGGTAGCATTGTTTTATTTGAAGACCGTGTTTTTATTCTGCTAGATACTGGCATCACCCGCTCCAATTCAAATGGCTGATAAACAGGAAACATAGTTGAATGTACAGACATTGTATGAGAGACAGATGCAATAGATAGTGTGGAAAAAAGAGGGCATGAAATAGTTGACATGTATATTGTTTAACTAAAACGGATAGCATGACATAATTTCACATATATGATGTCTATCTAAACTGGATAGCATAGCATAACATAATTCAAAGATATGATGAATAACTAAACAGGATCGCATGACATAATTCACCCACATGTTATCTAAGTAATCAGGATCGCATCATTTAATTCACATATGTGATTTATATGCTAAAAAGAGGGCATTCGATATGATGTATGAACTAAGAACATGGTGTTGAATATTGTGTATATGATGTCTAAACTATGAGATGCAAGACTCCGTATGCATGATATGAGCAGTATAACCGTGCCAAGTTAGAGCATACACCTCAATGGGGGAATAGGACTGGTCATCTGTCTCTGAATCCATCTCTGAGGAGCTATCGGGACCTAACAAGAGATCTGCTTCGACAGGTAGCACTGTCTGCTCTGAAGGCCTTGTATTCACTCCAGATTTTTCCATCTCCCACCCAAATGGCTGATTCACAGGAAGAGTAGTTTAATGTACAAACATTGTCGACAAATGGAAATGTAATGAAGAAAAGGATGGGCAAGATATCATTCAAATATATGATGCCTGGTTAAACAGGATGGCATTGCACATTTCACATATATTATGGCTGGCTAAAAGACATGAGACTGCATAATTCCCATATATGATATAGAAGCTAAACAGGTGGCATTACAGAACATGTCTAAACTAAGGAGATGACATATATGATGTCAAAAGTAGGCACTTCAAGGCAACATATGCATGATATGACTAACATCATCATGCCAAGGTAGAGCAAACACCTTGGGGGGTAAATAGGAGTGGTCAGCGGCGTCTGAATACGCCTCAAAACAGATATCTTCCTCTGGATTACAATCTGGAGAGGGGTGGGGAGGGTTTTCCATTGAACCCACCATGGAGCGATGTCTGCATGACATTGTATTGCCGCGCAAAACTATTCTCTTTTTCTCTACATGTTCAGCATGACTGTGTACAATATCTGACATGCATACGAAAAAATATGGTGAGATTATGTAAGGAGAGCATGCAGAAATTTAGAGTGATGGTAACAACCAGTGGATCGACGTTTTTCCGTTGAACCAAAATAGCCCTAATGAATCGACGTGAATGTATAGTAATAAGTGACGCAACAAGTGTACAACCACTTTGCCGTAGCCATGTCGACCTCAGCATCATTGGGTTGGTCGCTGTAGCAGTTGAGGAAGAGGTGGCTGTCGGAGGTGTGGTGGAAGATCTAAGGAATCTGTAGACGGCGTCCAGGGCACTGCTCTGTTGTGATGGATCGTTCTGTCGTTGGAGCAGCTCCGGTGAGCCGTAAGACGTCAAGGCTGAAGCAGCACAAGACAGACATCGTCAAACTCAAGTGGGATTCTAATAGCATCTCCAATAGATGATGAAAAATGGATGTAAAATTAACATCACCAAAAACCACCTGACTACAACAGATGAGGTAAAAACTGTTGACTCTGAACTTAACTGTCGACACTAAAATTAACTATGGAATCTGAATGCTACTGTCGAAACTGAACGCAATGGTAGCAGAGAGACACTTGACATGTAGTTTAGGGAGGGCCTGCAGTTCATCTTCAACCTGCACACCCCTGAGCCGCCTGCCACCACCGGCCGAACCGCCGGCCCCAGCGCTGCCTCGCCGCCCCGAAACAACTTGCCACCGCCGCCCTGGCCAGCCCTCTAGGCCCCCACCCCCCACCCTGAACCCTATGATAGATAGTGGGGTACCTTTCCGGCGAGCCCCCGTCCCCGCTGCGGGTGGTTCTTATTTAACTCCGGCGAGCCCCCCCCCCCCCCCCCAACCCCTGAAAATCGACTGACCCAAAAGTCGATTCAGTCGACTGAAGTGTGGCTTAATCAGAGCAGAGCAGCAGCACAAGCGAGGGGGAGAGCAGCAGCAGCAGCTGGGCGAGCGAGCGATCGAGTGAGAGCCGGAGCAGCAGCAGCAGCAGCGCGAGCGAGCGAGCGAGAGCTGAAGCAGCAGCAGCAGCGCGAGCGAGCGAGCAAGAGACGGAGCAGCAGCAGCAGATCCGACTGGTATGGACGCCGCCGCCGAAGGGGCCCCGCACTGGGGGAGAGCCGCCATGGAGATGTCGCCTGCGGCGCCGGCTTCAAGGTAGCCGCTCCATGGGGGTGCGGGATGGAGCACCGTCCGTGTCGGGAGGTCGAGTTAAGGAGAAGGTGCGATGTGATGAGTGTACAACCTCTTTGGTGGCGCCGAGTAGGCCTCGGCTTTGTCCGAGGAGTCGGTGAGGATGCTGCGGTTCCGGTGGAGCAGGTTAAGGCGGCGCTGTGGGGATGGAGCAGTCGCGATAGACGAGGCGATCATCGGAGCAGCTCCTTGGAGGTGGAGGACGGGGCGGCTGAACTGGCGGGACGGCGAGATGGACGACGGATCCTCATCTGGGGAGGTGGACAAGGAAAGTCGAGCTATTGCGGTGGACGACGTCGTTAGGGAAGAGGCCCCGGCTGGGCAGCAGTGACGTGGTGGACGGAGGAGGGTTGGGTTTCGCGGCTGGAGCGGAGAGGTTATGCGGCCTGGGATTTCGAATGGCGAAAAGGGGGCGATGGGAGGGGGTGAAGCATGACTTAGGGACGCACTTGTCCAAAATGTAGGGTGTGTTACAAAAGTACCCCCCACTGATTTGAACTAGCGGCCCTTTCGGCTCAGGGTTAGAAGGGGGATTTCGCGTGTCGGGATTTGGCAGCTGGAGGGAGTTTTCGCGCGCGTTGTAATTTCGGGATAGCAAGGCGCGGGTTGTGAAGGCACCAGTTTTGGGAGCACGATATCTGAATTTTCGGGATATAACAAGACGCGGGTTGAATTTTAGGGACAAGCCTAACGTGTAGTAATATTGTACTTTTTTTGACTGCATAGTAATATTGTACTTGTATGTACCAAATCAATTCGCACTTCCCTCAACCAAAAAGAAAACGAAAAAATAAAACTATTCACACCACACAAAGAGAGAGTCTTGCCCCGTTTTACTATACAAATGCTATTCAAAGCTACTCCCTCCTTCCATCTATATAGGGCCTAATGCGTTTTTCGATGCTAACTTTGACCAAATATTAGAGCAATGATATATGACATGCAACTTACACAAAGCACACTATTAACTTCGTCTGTGAAAGGTTCTTTCAATGATATAATTTTCACATTGTGCATGTCATGTACTATTAATCTTGTCAATAGTCAAAGGCGGTCTTAAAAATCTCATTACGCCCTATATAGATGGAAGGAGGGAGTATGAATCCATGTTATGTCCGATTAATTTTTTTCGCTTTGCTGTATAATGCATGTAACCTACTCATACCAACATTTTAGTGCATTCCAAATTTCTATACTACCGCTGCAATTCGAACTAAATTTGAATTCGTTTCTCTATTTCAATAAGAATCTACAATCATGATTGTTGCCAACTTCAACCATCATAATTTCCTTGCTATCCGCCAGATATAAATCGAACGGCCTATAATGCAGGATGGCAGGCACACCATCATCAACAACTCCGTTTTTTTATAAGAGTAGAGATAAAATATATTAAATGTAGTATAACTTGTTCATAAGCACACCATGTGTATCACCGTTATATATATTCACACATACGTCGGTTTAAAACACAATGATAAATTCTTCAAATATCCGAATTCGCTTTTTATAATGAAGTATATATGATCTCTATTCGTCTTTTACACCCACACAACCCTCTTATCTTTGTAGCTAGCGCTAACTTTCTCTTGTGCATGCACACGCCCGCATCCCTCTCATCCTCCCTCAGCATTCTCTAGCTCCATCGCGCAAATTCGTCTTTTCACTTTAGGTCGTTCACCCATGGTGTGTGTAGGCCCCCCAGCTCCTTCTTTACGGCACACATCGATCGATATGCCTCTCTAGCCAGGTGTGCCTAGCACAAACACAAGCTTCCCCTCTTCTCTTGTCACTGTCCATGCCTCACTCCCACCACTCTTTTCATCGTTCTCGTACTCGCACACTCCTCCCCGGTCGATATAGTATGCCTCTCGTACCACCTCCTACATGCATCCCTCTATCTCTATGCTTCTCCTCGTGCCTCGTTTGCTTCTAACACACACATGCATGTATACCGATCGATCGCCCAACATATACCTGGATCGACTTTAACTACCCCCCATCGATCGACGTACCTCACAAGTTATGTCTCTCCTTTCCCTAACAAAGGGCGATTGATCTTCCTATGTAGTTATGTCTGCTTACCACAGCCACATCGTCCCCCCTCATCATTCGTGCATGCCTCCTGACCCGTCTCTCACACGCACGTGCACAGACAACAAGCAGCCATCTCCTCTCTTACTGATATTGCGGGCGTGCCCTCCGTTTGTCTAGCAAGCCTATCCCACCATTTGTTAGAAGCAACTCCACTACCACCCCCTCCAACACTCTAGCTCTGTCTCTCTCCCAACCTTATTCCTCTCATGCACATATGCATGGATGCCGATCGATCTCCTTAATACATGAGGCAGATCGATCTCCTTAATACATGAGGTAGGCCTCTCTCCTCCTCCACACATATACCAGCCATTGTACCTTTATAGTTAATTGGGCCTCCCTCTTCCCCCACCACACATTGATAGTCGAGCGCTGCAGGTAGGTATCCATGCCACAGAGACAAACTGCACATGTCCCCTCTCACGTTCCAGTAGGCCAGCCACTCTATATCTTTGACATGGGCACACACAAATTCGATGGCACTCTTTATCGATCGCACGCCCACACACACACATCATCCCTCTTTTCGATTCTATGGACACCTCAAGCTGGTGATAGCTCCACTCTCTTCTCATGGATCGCCCCCTCTATATATATGTTATATCCAGGACTCTATTTCACACACATTGCATATGTTACATTTTTTGATTGAACACCCCCCCAAAAAACTCTCAAGAACCCACACACTATATCTCTCTAGGTTTGTATCTCTCTCACACAACCCCACGTAGGTGGTGTACGTATACAAGAAGAGAATAGGTGCACCGTGCACGTACTCACGCTTCGTGCCTAGCCACACCCGCGCGGGTACACGGTGGAGCTCATTTCTTTAAGAAATGGCAGCCCGCGTGCTAATTTGAATGCCTGTAGCGGTTGTTTACCTAGGGAGGTCGTGTACCACGCCTGCACGAAACAAAGTTCAACTTGACGCGTTGACGCGTTATTTTTAAATAAAGTTATAGCGCTCAATGGCACGTACACAGAATATAAAATGATTTTTATGGAGAAAAAGGTAGTCCGCTCACTATATATAATGGAGCCTTGTGTGCCTGGTTTGTCGCTCTTCAGAGTATCTCACACAAGGCTACGGTGGCCTCTCTCTCTCACCATTGGTCACTGATCCAGCCGCATCCCGTCCGCTGGGGGAAAGGGAGTGCGGTGGCCTCTCTCTCTCACCGTTGGTCACTGATCCGGCCGCATCCCGTCCGCCAGGGGAAAGGGAGGAAGTGCATCATTTCTCCGTTCGACGGCGCCGAGGCAGCACGTCCCGATCTGCGGTACATGCTGTTCTCTCTGGCCAAGCTCCGGTGCGGCAGGGCCTACGCCACCTGCTGGCAGATTCTGCCCGCTGCCGCTCACCTAGTTACATCCCGACGACCTCTAGGTATCCCCTCCGGCCTTGCTTCACTGCCCGTCTTCCCACGTCGCTGCATGTGGATCTTCCATAGTTCTTTGCCCAAAACGTAGCTCGTCCAGCGTACTTTCCATATTGCATTCTCGTCCTCACACCGTTTTAGACAAACACAACCATGTTGTTATCTTCCCTTAGGGCAAGGAATATGCTTCTTTTTTGTCGCCGCATGTGTCATCAACTGTTATTGGCCAGTAATTGTTTCCTTTCTAACTCTTTTTTGCAAACAGGGCTATCCATTTCACCTCGTTGCTATTGCAACCTTTTGGTGAACTGCACAAATCACTTTTTTCTTAAGAGTGTTTTGTGCAGTTGTACTAAAATGTCACATGGGAAACATCTCTACATTTCAGTGCAACTGCACAAAGGGAGATTGGTTTTGCTCTATCCTCCTCATCCAACTCCGAGCCTAATCTTCTCCAACTAGTTAGTCTTAAAAGAGACTGCAAAGGTGACCGACTTCTATTTATGTGTTTATTGTTTCATCAGCAATCCTCTATTATCATAATCACACTTAATATCTTTGGAACAGGGACGCTCAGCTCTATTTTAGTGGAACTGCACAAAATGATCGGAATGTTGCATGCTCCAGACAACTACTTTTTTCCCAACATGCCTTGTTGATTTAGACAGAGCTGGGGGAACGTTGCTGCCAATGAAAGCATGGATCAATTTTAATTTAACACCTTCTCACAACTCTGTCTTCAGTTGTGATGTAAATATTAGCTCTGATCTGCTAATAATTGACATGCATTAGCAAGGAAGTTAGTTTTTTATTGTTTCCGAAAGAGCATTGATGGCAAGACACGCGAAACAGAAGCTGAAAGCTCACACCATTGTACAATTTCATGTCTCGCTAGAAAATTATTTGTATAGTACGTTAATTATGTAAACAAATGATGGAAGCTTGACAGCATTGCCAGAAGCCTCTTCATCATCCGGGTCCATGTGCCATGCACAAAATTATACTCCTTCGTTCCTGAATATTTGTCTTTTTACAAATTCCAAATGGGCATATTTTAGAGTGTAGATTCAACAAGTGACTACATATGGAGCAAAATGAGATTTCAACAAGTGACTACATATGGAGCAAAATGAGAGAATCTACACTCTAAAATATGTATATACATCCATATGTGCTAGTCCATTTGAAATCTCTAAAAAGACAAATATTTGAGTAGTCACTCGTTGAAATCTCTAGAAAGACAAATATACTCCGGAGTATATTTAAGAACCGAGGGGGTAGTGCACAACCGCATGGGAGACTCAGCCCGGTCGTTGCGCCGCATTAATAGTGAGTAATGAGCAGTCAAATCGTAAGCCCCACCTTTCCCACTGTAAGTTGCTCTGAAAGGTCGCTCTTCTTTGAATCCGCTCATACTACTCCATCCGTCACTATTTATACAGCGCGCTTCAGAAAAAAGAAAAAAGATATGTGGGACCAAGGCGACTAGCGATCGGCCTAAAAAATAGCATTGGTAATTATAGCACAGCGTCTATTACTAGTAGAGGGAATAATGCGTACACACATGCATGCAGTGCTTCCACCCCGGGTACACACATGCATGCACTTACTCCATTCCATAGTTACATGGAGAGAAAACTGTGGACTTGATTGCAGTTACCACGCCCTAATTAATTGAGCATTAAACCAAACGCGTCTAAAGTCTCTCTGGTGGTGGAAATGCATTGAGAGAAATGCATCATAATGAAGCGCGCCCTGTAAACTGTGACAGAGGGAGGAGTAGTATGAAGGTTCAAAACCAAGTACGCGTATGGCCAGTTGGTCAACGCACCTCCTCTTGGCATATCACTGACATGTGGGACAGGAGTGTGAGCAAACCGATCTCAATTGACAGCCAAGAGCCAACCCGCCGTTCCTTGAGAGAGACGAGGAGTGAGAACACATAGACGGGTTCGCATGGAGGCCAAGATATATTCGAGCATGGTTGGTTGATCGATATCATTCATTACATGTTTCCATGTTGGGCTGCCGTTTTCCGCCCTTCTCCGGAATAAACGTGTACTTTATCAGAGATAAAAAGAAATAAGAGTACTAACGCTCCACCATGCGGTTCTAGTAGTAGTACTACTCATACTACTGTGCTTGGCTCTTCGCCTCTTCATGAAGTCGAACAATGATGGTACTCCGCATGTTGGATACTACAGTGTATGCTTCTGACAATCTGACACTGAATGGACTGATGCATGTCCACCGAGGGTAGGTTGCATTAGTCAAAAGGCATAAGAGAGCTTCACCTTGTCCTGCAAGCTTCTCCTCGTTCTGCGAGTTGACGGGACACACCAAAAAGTAGTGCTAGTCCATACTCCCTCCTTTTCGGTTAATATGGCTCAATCCTTTTTGCGGGTAAATGAGAGAGCTTTATTCATATATAAGCATTCTTAGGACGATCAGCCAAGACACTGGTCACTAGGAAGCGAGGTACCCTGCAAAAAAAGAAGTAGGAAGCGAGGTGTTTCATCAAGCCAGCTCTCGGCCACATTCAAAGTGCAGCAAGCATGGTTCGCACGAAGATGCGCCGCAAGGTTTGCTGACCTGTTTACATGCTGAATAACAAAGAAAGAGGAAATATTATCGAGCGCTACTATTTGTAACAGGATATGAGCCAGAATTAAGCGAGAATTGTGGCGAGTGTTCCATGCAATCAACTTCCATTATCACATGCGAGAACTCTCGAAGATAACCAAATGTGTTGAAGATTGCTTTATCACATTTTAAAATTATAATAAGAGTGCAGACGCTCCTCCATCCGATTCCTAGTACTAGTATAGTACGTACCTTTATAGACTATATTAGTAAACTTTGCGCTTGGTTGTTCGCCTATTCGGGAAGTTGAACAATAGTAGCACTAGTAGTATAGTGTATGCTTCTGGCAATCTGACACCGAATTAACTGTTGCACGTCCACCGCCTGAGCGAGGGAGAGCTTGCACTAGTCAAAAGTTTCTCCTTGTCCTTCGAGCCACCGCGCGCAAGTAATGCTAGTCCATACTGCCTCCTCTCCGGTTAATATGGATTAATTTCAAACGAGATAAATACACTGTCTGTCACTGTATATTTGTAAAAATACGGTCAGTGGACTTCATAATACGCTCATTGCGCTCAATATATATATATATATATATATATATATATATATATATATGTGTGTGTGTGTGTGTGTTCCGGTGTTTATATGGTCACTAGCTCACCCTAACTGAGTATGTGTGTGCATGCACGTGCAGGTTGAGCACTTAGCGTGACCGTGTGTGTTCCGTCGTGTGCTCGACATGCATGCATTAGGGCGTCGCGCGCGTTTTTGCGTCCATGTGTACGTGTGACTGTTGCATACACTTAGGGGGAGTACGTGTAGGGGCCACTAAGGAGCAGTCAAATCACACAGTAAATCACGTTTGTCATGTTCGTGTCTCACCCTCCTCCACGGCTCGACCCCACACGGTCGCTCGGCATGCCACTCACCGCAAACCGAGTATACGATAACTTTCCCGCCTGCTTGTCGATGGATCGCGCCATGGAGTACTACTAGCACTACTAGAAGAGATTGACGAGTTGGGGGAGGACATCTAGCTGTAGCACGGACTCCCAAAAACTTTTTACATGCATGTTGTAGCCGGCTATTGCGACCTTTGAACGCGGAGCAGCCGCGTGCACCCGGAAGCGGCGCGGGCGACGCTCTCTCGGCCGGCGCGCGGCTTCAATGCCGGCGCCAGTGAGAGGTCGCGTCCGCTCTGGCCCAGCATGAATGAGGCACTGACCGTTTCGGGCGGGAAGCACACGCGGGTGATGAAGAGGGTTCGGGTTGGTCAGGACCGGCCGTGGCAGCGGTCCGAACGTGCGCAAACAAGAGATGACGTACGTTAATATTGCTGCGTATATAATTAACAACGTAAATAATGTGCCAGTTGGACAAATATGATTGAAGATGGAAATGGAAATGGAATTTTATGTAAACATAGATATGCATGTCTATGTCTATGTGTGTGTGCGCGACGACTCTCGCGACCTAGAAGCAGGGGCGTGTTTTTGATCGAGTTTTCTTTCTTGATACGTTAGAAAATCAGTTTGTCCAATTCACATCTAGATGTTATTTAAGGATATCACATCTATGCTCCCACAAGTATATAATGTACCAACAAGAAACAAAAAACTAGGACCCAGAAAAAAAGATCACAAACAGAGTGGACATCAACTTAGATGTGACATAACTATGTCACATCTAGATGTGTCCTAGACAGACCCTTAAAAAATTGTCCGCCAATTTTTGTTTCTTTTTTCCGGGAACGCGCGTATTCTATTTAAAACCACTGCTATGGAGAGATTTTTTTACTCCATTATAGCCTCTTGTTTGATAGAGTTTCTCGTGTATCGCTCTCTCACCCTCTCCATATCAAAACAAGATGACAGTGTCCAGTCTATCTCTCTCCTCACCGGTGGTCACAGATCCGGCTGAATCCCGTCTGCTGCGGGAGGTGAGGAGGTGCAGCGTTGACGTTGTCGCCGTCGGCGACGGGGGGCCCGATGCGCACCGTCCTCTCGGAGCCGGCGCTGGCACGGACTAAGATCCTCCGCGCCCTTGTTCGCTGCCGTCGTGTGGGCAGATCCCGCCTGCCCGCCTAAACGACATCTCGCCCACCTGAGGTATAACTTCTTGTACTGGTCCAGCTCCCCAGGTCGCTGCGTGCGGGTTTTCTTCTATGCGACTACTCCCCAGCTCCACATGCATAGTAGCTAGGGTTCGTCGGCTGGTCCAACATCACCTACTAGTACTATTATACTTGGTTGAGGTATACATGTTGTTTCGACAAAAAGTACATGGTGGTTGTGCGGTCATTGTCCATATGGTGGTAGTACTATCACTGGTTAAATGAAGAAATGCTTTTTTCTCGGGTATCCTAGTTTAGTTCCCATCAAGATATAATTATGATGCTTCTGTTTGTTGGTGTACTTTTCATTAACCCTTTTTTATATTTTTGGAAACAGCGATGCGTGTCTCCATACCCGGGCATATCTTCCTCAATTTTAGTGGAACTGCACAAAATTGGATGGCCATTGTTGTTCCGCCTCACTGTCCTCTGCCACGTGGTTCTTCCTTCCTCGAGCTTGATTACTGAGAAGAAACAGACCACAGTAAGGATTTGTCGAACTTCATAGGTGCCTCACCCAAACTTGATGCCAAATGGATGATGCATCACCATGATGACCTATCGATGCTCATGGTCGCGCCTCATGGTTGCGTCGGCTGGTGAAGCTGATCGATTTTAATGAAAAATAAGTTGTCTTCCATCAGTGCTCTTTGCTTGTTATGCACAAAGATGATATCCTTCGTCAGTTCACCTTGGTTGCGTTGGAGACGCAGTCGTCTTTCACGTTGGTGCAATTTTATCACACAATTGGCTATGAACCAAATGTTTCCTCAAAGAAGGATCGATGTTTGTCGGTGTACTAAAGTAGGGGTACCTTAGTATCCCGAACTTGTGCACGGGGAGTCGCAGCGTCCCGCGGCAAGGCTTCCCGGGTGCCCGCCAAGATCCTCCGTAGTTCCTATTGGAGCCATTCAAGAACAAAGTGTTTTAACTGAGAAGACAAGGCCCCGGCAAGAGGAGCTTGCCGGGAAGGACAAGGCCCCGGCAAGAGGAGCTTGCCGGGAAGGCCAACCAAGGCACTTCAAGGAACTTGCCGCGACGCGCCGCGCGTCCCGGAGGGACCTGGCGAGCGACAAGCTTCCGGGCGCGACAAGACAACGACCGCGGCAAGGCACTTGCCGCGGCGAAGCCACCACTCAGTGCCCACGCTCCAGCGCATCCGTCGACGTGTCGCCACAGGATCATTCCAGGCGCACGTGGCGAGAGGCTGTGCAGCCAAGCGGTGCGAGGTGGCGAACGGAGATGACGAGATGGCCATCGTGGCAAGCGGTGGCACCCCTAACGGTCACTTTTTTTGCACTGTTTGGGCGACGCGGACGGGCATTAAATGCTCTTGTCCCCTGCCGTCAGAGTTAGGTAGGATCCACTGTAGAAGCAGTTGTACCAACCATTCCTTTTACACTTTTACCCCTGCATGCGTTGCCACCTGTCGGTGACCCCTTGAGCTTATAAAAGGAGGCCCATGCGCAACGTAGAAGGGGTTCGACTCATTCGAAACCAGAACACTCCCACGCTCTGGAGCAAGAACATAATACAACTACAAAGCAGTAGTAGGAGTATTATCTCTCCGGAGAGCTCCGAAGCTGGGTAAAATCGTTCGCATGCTTCGCCTCGATCCGCTCTTCGTGCGGCCTCCGCTCCCTGCCGGACCGAAAGGGCCCCTGCCCCATAGGTGTTCGTTTCCCACGACATCTTTGGCGCGCCAGGTAGGGGGCGTCGAGGTTGTGTGAACCCAATCCGGCGTTCACGCGAGCCAGATCTTCATGTGTTTCATCATCTTCATCGACATGCCACCGAAGAAGAAGGCTTCGGAGGTGGCTGCTCCGTCCACGTCGATCCCACCGCCACCGGAGCAAACGGGCGGTGGGGTAGACGCCGGCGGAGGAACGGGCGCCGACGAGGGAGCTCACGCTGCCGCCAGGTCCAAGGACAAGGCCGTGCAAACCTCGGCGTCCGTACACGCACCGCGCCCGTCTCAGGAGGTGTGGGGCCAACAGCGTCATGGTACTCGCGGTACCATACGCTCGTTGGAACAAAATCGAGCTGGCGGATCTCGAGATGCTCAAGACCAGCATGCATGCCAACCTGCTGGCACGAGCAAGACACGGTCGCCTGGACGGGATCCTGCTCCTTCTAACATAGTTAGAAGTCCGAGCATATCCCGCTCCTCGCACCGTTCGCCACCGCCACCGAAGACCCCAGAAGAAGCATTGGCTCGAGCCCAACTGCTCCTGGATTATCCTCCAATGGCGGAGAAGATCGACGATTGGAGGGCCACCATTCAAAGCCTCATCGGCTTCGCCAACGGCGACACTCCACGGCAGCCGAATGCGTCGCAGCCGCGGCAAGATTGCCGGGCGCGAGCCGATGGCAACAAGACTGGTGGGGGTGCAACCACCGTACACTCCCTACCCCGAAGGCCAAGATCGTCGACTCGCCGGGTCAACCTCGACACTGACTCCACAGCGTCATCAGATCCGCGAGCTCGTCGCGATCAGCGCCAAGTTCTTCAAGAACGACAGCAAGAAGACGCTCGTACCCGCATCGAGCGCCGGAGAGAAGCGCGGCGGCAATCAGACCAGCGCGCTGGGCCCACTGTCGATATGCATGCGCCAGGGGAACCAGGCAACTTGCCGTACGCGGTAGGTTGCCCTGCATTCACTCGTGAGCTGCGGCAAGTCCAGTGGCCCAGTACCAAGAACTTCAAGCCAGATGTACCAGAGAAGTATGATGGCAGGTTGCATCCGTCGGAGTTCCTCAGCATCTACACCATCGCGGTGCAAGCTGCCGGGGGGCGTGACGAGAAGATCCTCGCCAACTACTTCCCACTGGTGCTCAAGCCCAATGTCAGATCCTGGCTCATGCACTTGCCGGACAACTCCATCTCCTCATGGGCGGATCTGTGCCATCAGTTTGTCGGCGCCTTCACAGGCGGCCACAAGCCCCATGGCCAGGAGAGCGATCTTCATCTGCTCGCCCAGAAGGAAGGAGAGCTCATGCGCAAGTACATTCAGAGATTCATCCAAGTGCAGCGCAACATCCCAGACGTCCACCCTGCCGCGGTCATCAGCGCGTTCCATGAGAACGTGCGTAACCACAGGATGCGGGAGAAAATGGCGATGTGCAAAATCAGAGACGTCAGTGAGCTATATGCCTTGGCCGACAAGTGTGCACGTGCTGAGGAAGGGAGGAAACTCCCTGGAGCGAATGCAGGAACAGGAGGATCTGACAGTGAGGATGCCGCCCCGGCAAAGAAAAACCGGCGGCGGAACAACAGAAGAAGGAAAGGCAAAGATGTGGTAGCTGTCGAGCAGTCCGGCAACGGAGGTGGCGCCAAGGAAGCAGAACCTGTGGCGGCCGCCGACAAGCAGGGCGGCTCCGACAAGCAATACTGCAAGATCCACCGTACCAAGGGCCATGATCTCCAAAGTTGCAAGAAAGTTGAGCAGCTTGTCGAGCAGCAGAAAGCTGAGTACGAGCGACGCGACAAGGAGAAGGCCCACGAAGGTACTGGTGGATCCGGCAAGAAGCGTCCTGGCAGGTGAGGACGCCGCGTCAAGGCCAAGCAGCGGCAAGGAGACAGGCCTCCCCGCGGCCGCGACAAGGAGGAAGACGACGATGAAGACGAAGAGATGGATGATGATGAGGCCCACGAGCAGGAGTTTCAGAAAGCCACAGAGGTTCTGTGCATTGACGGCGGTGCTTCTCTACATACTTCGCACCGCCAGCTCAAACAGTGGGTGCGGGAAGTTAATGCAGCAGAACCCCCAGTTGAGTCACGCAAGCCTCTGAAGTGGTCCAGCACGCCTATCATATTTGACATTGAGGACCACCCTGATCGCATAACTGCGGTCGGGTGCTTGCCGATGTTGGTTTCACCAACTATCCACAACCTCAAGGTCACAAAGATGCTGGTTGACGGCGGGGCTGGCTTGAATCTGATCTCCTCCGCGGTACTCAAGAAGCTCCAGATCCCCGACAGCGAGCTTGAAGAGACCGGCACATTCCAAGGAATCAATCCGGGAAGGAGCAAGCCGAAGGGGAAGATCACGTTGCCAGTGACATTTGGCAGGGAGCTGAATTTCAGGACAGAGAAAGTCACTTTTGATGTTGCTGATTTCCCATTACCCTACAATGGGATACTCGGCCGTCCAGCGCTCGCCAAGTTCATGGCAGCCTCTCATTACGCATATAATATGCTCAAGATGCCAGGTCCGATAAGTGTCATCTCTGTCCCTGGCGACAAGAAAGATGCCCTTATCTGTACCGACAAGATTTGCCGGGAAGCAGCAGCCACTGCAGAACGTAGGCCACTTGCCGCTGAAGCTCCCGGAGGGAAGAAGAAGACCAAGTCAGGCAAGAGCTCTGATGCCCACTCCGGCAAGCGCACCTCTTCGGAGTGCTGCGCTACCGTCGAGGACGCACCATCGAGCTCCACCGGCAAGTGTAAGAAGGCGAAGGCAGCTCCGCCAGAAACCAAGAAGGTGTCCGCCAAGGAGGACGGCACTGGTGGTACCTTCACCATCAGTGCCACGCTTGACCCTAAATAGGAAAGCGCGCTCGTTGCTTTCCTGCAGGCGAATGTCGATGTGTTTGCATGGCAACCATCTGACATCCCCGGTGTTCCCAGGAAAGTAATTGGGCACCACCTTGCCGTCTGTCCTCACGCGTGGCCCGTCAAGCAGAAAGTCAGAAAGCAAGCAATGGAGCGCCAAGAATTCATTGCAGAAGAGATCAAGAAGTTGGAAGCAGCAGGCCTTGTTAGAGGATTGCTCCATCCCACGTGGCTGGCCAATCCTTTAGTCGTGCGCAAGGCGAACGGAAAATGGAGGCTTTGTATTGACTTCACTGATGTTAATAAAGCTTGTCCCAAAGATCCATTTCCCTTGCCGCGCATTGACCAGATTGTCGACTCCACGGCAGGATGTGATTTGCTTTCATTTCTTGATGCATATTCAGGATACATCAAATCTTCATGGCAGAAGAGGATGAGGAGAAAACCGCATTCATCACTCCATGTGGCACATACTGTTTTGTACGGATGCCTTTCGGACTAAACAATGCTGGTTCAACATTTGCAAGAGTAGTTCACGAAGCTTTTGAGCCACAGTTGCACAGAAATGTAGAAGCATACATGGATGACATAGTGGTCAAGAGCAAAGACAGAGCAACTCTGATCCAAGATTTGGACGAGACCTTCACAAATCTACGCAAGATCAACCTCAAGCTCAACCCCGAGAAGTGCGTGTTTGGAGTCCCCTCCGGCAAGCTTCTCGGGTTCTTTGTGTCTCAGCGGGGAATTGAAGCCAATCCCGACAAGATCAAGGCCATTGAGTAGATTGAAGTACCGAGGCGCGTCAAGGATGTGCGAAGGCTTGCCGGCTGCGTGGCTGCTCTCAGCAGGTTTATGTCTAAGTCTGCTGAGCGCGCCCTGCCATTTTTCAAAATATTGAAAAAGGCAGGTCAAGTGAAATGGACTCCGGAAGCGGAGGCTGCGCTGCAGGACTTGAAGAGATACCTGTCCTCGACTCCAATACTTGTTGCACCTAAGCCACAAGAGAAGTTGCTGCTGTATCTAGCGGCAACCAATCAAGTGGTTAGTGCTGCGTTAGTAGCGGAGAGGGGGGGCGGGTGATGAGCCAACAACCACGGAAGCGCGTCCAGCGACAAGTAGGGAGCTTCCCCGGCAAGCTCTGGTCCCGACAGGGATGGATCTGTGCAGCCACAAGAAGAGAAGCAGAAGAACATGGTGCAGCGCCCAGTTTACTTTGTCAGTTCCCTTCTGCAGGGGGCTAGGTCAAGGTACTCTGGTGTGCAGAAATTGCTTTTCGGCCTTCTCATGGCCTCGAGGAAGCTGCGCCATTACTTTCAAACACATGAGATCACGGTTGTCACTCGCTTTCCGCTGAAGAGGTTGCAGAATCCAGAAGCAACAGGCAGGATTGTCGAGTGGGCACTGGAACTGTCAAGCTTTGGCCTCAAGTTTGAAAGTACTTCAACTATCCAGAGCCGAGCATTGGCAGAGTTCATAGCAGAATGGACGCCAACACCTGATGAAGAAATTCTGGAAACGAGCATCCCCGCCAAGGAAGCAAGCAAAGAATGGATCATGTACTTTGATGGTGCCTTCTCGCTGCAAGGCGCCGGTGCGGGCGTGTTACTTGTCGCACCCACCGGAGAGCACCTCAAGTACGTGGTCCAGATGCACTTTCCCAAGGAGCAAGCGACAAACAATACTGCAGAGTATGAAGGTTTGCTTGCCGGACTCAGGATCGCGGCAGACCTTGGGATCAAGAAGCTTATTGTTAGGGGTGACTCGCAGCTTGTCGTCTGCCAAGTAAACAAAGACTATCAGAGTCCGTTGATGGAAGCTTACATTGATGAGGTGAGAAAGTTGGAAGAGCATTTTGACGGCCTGCAGATGGAACATGTTCTGAGAGCTCAGAACAACATTGCAGATGGCCTGTCAAAGTGCGCCGCACTAAAGTTACCTGTGGAACCAGGGATCTTTGTGCTCAAACTGACTCAACCATCTATGACACCATCAACTGGACAGAGCAAGAAAAGGAAGTTGATTTCCGGTGACTACTTTCTGGCAGAGCTTCCCGAAGCCGCCGCCAAGAAGGTCCCCAAGATCAACACCGAGGGTGCTGAGGAGCAGTCTGCTCCGACAAGCCTTATGGTTTGTTCCGTTGAAGTAGACGCTCCCGACAAGTTTTGCTCCGGCAAGCTTGCCGGGGAACATCAAGCTCCGGCTGAGCCGCAGGTTCTTGACGGAGAAGCAGATGTTCCCGCAGCAGCGTATGTGCCTTTAGTCCTTGTTGTCGAGCCGCAAGCTCCAGCATGGGCACAGCAGATTGTCCGTTTCCTTCAGACAGGAGAACTTCCCGAAGAGCAAGAAGAAGCAGAGAGAGTAGCCCGGCAATCAAGTACGTACCAGTTTGTCGACAACATACTGTACAGAAGAAGATTCAATGGAATGAAATTGAAGTGCATTCCCCGGGAAGATGGACAGAAGCTGTTGGCGGAGATACATGGAGGCATATGTGATCATCATATTGCCGCAAGAGCACTTGCCGGCAAAGCATTCCGGCAAGGTTTCTTTTGGCCAACAGCCCTCCAGGATGCAACTGCACAAGTAACCAAATGTGAAGCGTGCCAGTTCCATTCCAAGCAGATACACCAGCCAGCTCAAGCTCTCTACACGATCCCTTTATCCTGGCCATTTTCGGTCTGGGGGCTCGACATCCTCAGCCCCTTTCCCCGAGCCATCGGGGGCTTTGAGTACTTGTACGTTGCAATCGACAAGTTCACAAAGTGGCCGGAAGTGGAAGCAGTGAGGAAGGTGACAGCACAGTCAGCAGTCAAGTTCTTCAGGTTGATTGTTTGCCGTTTCGGAGTCCCTAACAGGATCATCACCGACAACGGCACGCAATTCACAAGCCGCACCTTCATGCAGTACGTCCAAGACATTGGCGCTAAGGTCTGCTTCGCTTCTGTTGCTCACTTGAGAAGCAACGGTCAAGCGGAAAGGGCAAACGCTGAAGTGCTGCGCGGGCTCAAGACCAGGACTTTCGACAAGCTGCGCAAGTGCGGAAAGAACTGGATTGAGGAGCTGCCAGTGGTTCTTTGGTCGATCAGGATGACGCCAAATCGAGCCACTGGCCAGACACCTTTCGCTCTAGTCTATGGAGCAGAGGCAGTTCTCCCCACGGAACTCGTATACGGATCGCCTCGAGTGCTCGCTTATGATAAGCTTGAGCAAGAGCAGTTGCGACAAGATGACGCGCTGCTCCTTGAGGAAGATCGTCTTCAGGCTGCTGTATGAGCTGCTCGATACCAGCAAGCTTTGCGCCGCTACCATAGCCGCAAAGTTAATGCCAGAAGTCTCGAGGACGGCGACCTTGTTCTTCGGCGCGTTCAATCCGCCAAGAATTCCAACAAGTTGACGCCAAAGTGGGAAGGCCCTTATCGGGTGAAGCGAGTCACTAGGCCTGGCGCTGTCCGCCTTGAGACCGAAGATGGCTTTCCGGTGAGCAACTCCTGGAACATTGACCATCTTCGTAAGTTTTACCCATAAGGCGCCATTGCCGGAACCTGTTCCGACAACCACCTTTTGTACAAGCCTTGCCGCTGTTGCATGTAACCCTTTGTACAAAGCCGGGCGCAGATCCCGTGCATGAATAAAGATCATATGCTCCGCACATCTTGTCAATTTCATGCTTTTTCATTTTTTGCATGTATTATCTGACACTTTGTGCAGCACTTGCCCCCGGTAAGAAATAACGAGCCTTAAGGCTCCATATCTTTATTTTCTCTTCTTTCTTTTTCTCAAGAAAAAGGAAGGTTCCCTCGCCCACAAGTTCACCGGGGGGAGGAGAAGATAATGGTGTGGACCAGGTGTCGTTCAAGAAAGTATCGCCTTGCCGGGACGCAAACAACAGAAAAGCTAAGTTGCCAAAGTTTGAGCATAACCAGTTTTAAAAAAATTTAAGTTATCTTCCTTGAAACGACCGTGCTTTGTATGGAAAACCTATGTGCGGAGGAACCAACTCGTAGCTAGTTGCGCCCTTACTTTGTTTCGAGTCCGCTCAACAACTTAAGTGTGCTGCGACTAGTTGCGATGAGGTTTCTTGCCGGAAGTAGCACCGCCAGCAGGCTGCTGATGTTCCGCACTTAGCGCTCGCGGAAAGGGTGCCTGCGCCGGCAAGTTCCCTGAAAGCATAGGGTAAAAACATACAAAGGAAGGAATCAAGTAAAGGAGATAACATAGCAAATAATGCCCAAGATAAAGTTATATTACAAAGATAACTTGTCGCAGCACTGACTAAATTGTTCTCGTAACATGACTAGCAGCGGCAAGGAAAGGAGAAAACATGCGGCCTAATCTACGTGACCGCCATCAACCCTCCTGACTTCATTCACCTTGTCCACAATGGGTGCGACAAGGGCTTTGAGCTCTTCAAGATCAGCACCCGCCGGCAGCTTCTTCATGACATTGGTGAGGTTGAGGCCTGGGTTGCGGAAGACCACCTTCACCAACACCTTCTCCAGAACTCTGGCGCAGATCGTGCGCGACTCGTCGGCCAGCTGCTTTGGGATCCTTTCCCGGAGTTGCTGGAGGGCCGTCGCCACGCCCTTAAAGAACAGGATGAGCTTGGCGCTGGGCTGGAGGTTCTCGTCGGAGGAGTACCCGAAGCCCTCCATTTCCAGTTGCGCCAGCTCCTCGTCAATAACCGCGGCGATGTTCACGAGGCCCTCCGTCCAGAGCTCCACAGTATCCCTGAAGGTGTTCTGGGTTTTGGCGGCCCTCGTCAGCAGCGCCTCGTTGGCCTTGATCTCCTCCTTCAAGTCCTCCTCCTGCTTCTTGGTGCCGTCCAGCGTCTCAGTCAGCATGGCCAGCTTCAGCTCCAGATCAGCATTTGAGTCTTTGGCGGCGCTCAGCTCTTTGCCCCTCTCGAGGAGACGGCCCTGCAGCTCACCATGGGCAAGGGCGTCCTTCTCGCGCTCGTGCTGGAGCGCGGCAAGCTCTTCATTCTTCGCCTTGAGAGTGGCTTCTAGCTGTGTCACCTTCACCTCCAGCTCCTTCTTGGCGGCCTCGGCAGCTGCAGCAGCATCCTTCGCTTCCTTGAGGGCCCCGCCAAGTGTCTCCTCGCGCGCGGCAAGCTCCTCCTCATAGCTGTCCAGATTGACCTTCCGCTGCGTTAGCTCACCTTCCCGCACGGACAGCTCCTCGGCGGCAAGCCGCTGTTGCTCTTAGGCTTCTGCTTTCTCGAGGAGGAAGGCCTTCCACGCCTCGACAAGCTGTGCCCTCTCCTCTGCGATGGACCGGAGGGCCTCTTGGTTGCGGCTCTGGAGCTCCTCCGCATGCTTCTCAATGTCCACTCCCACTTGCGCGACAAGCGCTTCCCGGGACTCCAGTTTGGCTTGTCGAGTGGGGTAGAGTGATAGTAGCCTCCGCAGTAGTTGTTCCTCCTCAGGCTCGCCGCTGCTGCTGCTTGGCGCGTCGACCATTGTCAACCCAGTGGAGGCAAGCACTTCTCCATCAAAAACTTCTCCTTCGACCGGCGCCATAGAGCTCGAAGCCCAGGGGAGCTTGATGAAGATACCGTCACCGGCCTTCAAGTAGGCGCCGGGCTGGGGCTCTTCGGAGCCTGGCGCTGTGTCAGCGGCGGGAGGATCGGCGGTCGGCGTAGCGCCTTGCGCTCCTGCGGCCCCAGGGTCGTCAGTGCGATCGCCGGATCCCTCGCCAGCTCCTGCGCCGGCAGCCTTGGCGACCTCTTCGTCGGCGGGATCATCAGCGCCGGCCTCTTCTTCGGTGGCAGCGGCATCATCAGTGTTGCCGCGCACGTTCTCCTCGCTGGTGGCCTCGGTCTCCATCGGCTCCATGGAGGAAGGATCTGAAGGCAGGAAGAGGGAGAAAAAGTCAAGCAAATATCCAAAAAGACAAATCAGAAAAAGAAGAACCCAAGGGAAGTTTCAAGCAAGGAAAATTACCAGTACTGGGATCCACGGTCATGGGCTCCACCACCGGGGGGTCGCTGGTCCCGTCCCTTGCCGGAGAACTGCCCCTTGCCGGGGACCTCTTGTAACGCCCCGGATTCGATGCGCCAGGTGTCCGCCAGTTATTCGCCATAGTTTCCATGTCATTTGCTTGCGTGTTGCATTTTTCCATGTCATCATCTGCATTTCATATCATGTCATCATGTGCACTGCATTGGCATACATGTTCGTCTCATGCATCCGAGCATTTTCCCCGTTGTCCGTTTTGCAATCCGGCACTCCTATGTCCTCCGGCGTCCCCTTTTTGTCTTTCATTGTGAGAGAGTGTTAAACTTTCTCGGAATGGCCCGAAGTTTGCCAAGCGGCCTTGGTATAGCACCGGTAGACTGCCTGTCAAGTTCCGTGCCATTTGGAGGTCGTTTGGTACTCCAACGGTTAACCGGGTAACCGTAAAGCCCCTTTCTCTTTGCAGCCCAACACCCCTTGCAAAGTGGCCCAAAACCCAGCAAACTCCCCTCCATGCTCTCGGTCGTTCGATCACGATCGCGTGGCCGAAAACCACACCTCATTTGGACTCTCCTAGCTCCCTCTACCTATATATATGTGCACCTCTCCTCTAATACCGCAGTCCAACCCTAGCCCCGCTCCCCGCGCGCCGCCGGACATTACATCCCCGCCGCCGGACATGTCCAACGCCGCCTGACCACGTCGCCCCGGCGAATCAGATCGCGCCACGTCGCCAACCCCGCCGCCTCAGCCAACCGCGTCTCGCCACCTGGCCTCCGGCCTCCCCGCCGCCGCCGCCGGCCCGCGGGGCCCAGGGCAGGCCCGCCCGGGCCGGCGCACGCCGCCCCGCGCCTTCGCGCGCTCCGCCGCCGGAGCCTCAGCCGCCGCTCGCCTGCGCCTCCGCGCTGCCGTCCGAGCACGGCCCGGCGTTGCCTCCGCCTCGCCGCGCCTCCCGGGTCGTCCTCCGATGCCGCGCCGGCTCCCCGTCGCCCGAGCCCGCGGCACGCGCCGCCGCCGTCACACCTCGCCTCCCGTGCCGCCGCGCTGGAGTTCGCCTCCGACCGGCGCCGGCAGCCACCTCCGCTCGCGGCCCCGGCCTCTGCGCCGGCGCCCATCCCTGCCGCCTCGGCCTCCCCCGCCTCCGGCCAGATCCGGGGAAGGAGACCCCGGATCCCGCCTCCTCCGCCGCCTCAAGTTCGCCGCCGGCGATCCCTCGCCGGAGAACCTCCGCCGCTGCCGTCCGGGTCCGCCCTGGCCCGATCCGCGGGCCCGCGCCCGGATCCATCTCGCTCGATCCGGATCCTTAGGTTGACCCCCGAAATCCACTAAGTCCCCGAAGCATTTTGCATAATCATGCCATATTCATCATGTTGTATCTCTGCGTCCGTAGATCCGTTTCGTGCGTGTAATATGTCAAATTGTTTGCCTCAATGAGTACTTCATTTCGTTCCATTGCATCATTTTCATTTGAGCTCATCTTGATGCCCGAAATGCTGTTGGAAGAGTGCATGTTGCTGTTAATCTGCTGAAACTGATATAACTTGCTCATTTGTCAGTTTTGCCATGATTGATATGTGCATCCTATGAGTATGAGCTCTACATGTGTTTTGATCTATGCCATGCCATCTTTCCAGTGGCGCCTACCATGTATTTTTGTGAGTTGTGTGCTGAGTGTATCAAGCTTGTTAAGGAGGGTAGTTGTTGTTGTTGTTTTCCTGACAGATTCTGTTATATTTTGTTGCTATGTTAACATGTTGCTACTAATCATTCTATGCATAATCTGGAGATGTTCTATAAACATGTTTTGATCTAAATGTTATGCCCTATCCATCCATGCCCCTGGTTACATTTATAGCTTACTGTAGATTATTGTAATCTTGCTCCAAAGTTGCTTGATAATGTTGCTATCAGCCTGTTAACTTTAAGTTCACTAGTTCCCATGTGTTTTGCTAGTGTTCCATGCATCCTATGACCTTGCTCTTGCCATGCTTAACTTCATAAACATGCCTTATTATTGTTGGGTGCCTTGCCATGCCATGTATTGCTCTGTAGTGAGTGGTTCAAGCTCACGAACATGCCTACTTATGGTTGTTCCTGCCATGTATGAATCTGTAATATAATTTGCCATGTTTACATGGGTGCCATATATTTTCTATGCCTTTTTGGCTCATGGTCAGTAAGGAACTTTTGATCTATGCAATTAGTAGATTCATGCCATGTCTTTGTTTGCCATGTTAAGTTCCTGTAACATGTCGTTTGACAGCTCTAAACATTGCAACCTGATGTTATTTCTGCTAAAGTCTGAAACTGTTATTATTTGCAATCTTCCCATGTCTTTTTGAGCATGTTCTAGTTGTTTCTGGAGATAGCTCAGTGTTCATGTTTTGTTATGATTTACCTGTACTTCCTGCCCATGCCTTTTGTTATTATGTTGGGGTGTTGTAGCTTATTGTTTTGATGCTTGCAAGATGCCTAGTTGCTGTTATGGACAGATTGTTGTTATGTCTTGTATAGAGTGTATGTGTTACACCGTTGCTCCGTTTTGAGTGTGCTCTATATGAAACTTGCTTGATTTTGCATGTAGTTTCATATTATCATGTTGCATACTTGTTTTGGAGGTGTTTGCTCGATGTTTGGGTGCATTTTGCATCAATGCCATGTTTAACTTGTTTTGCTCATATCTTCTAGGCCGTAGCTCCGAATCTAATGAACTTTATATGTAACTTGACTAGAATTTCGTGTAGATCCTCTTGGTGCTCTTTAACTTGCTGTTTAACAACTTGAACATAATGTTTATTCAGTTCTGGACCAATTTCGAAATATGCATATGAGGACTTACCAGAATTGTTATATGTTGTTTCCGGCCTCATTTAAACTTGCCTTGATATGTTGTTCTTGTTTGCATCATCTCTTGCCATGAGTAGCTTCATGTAGCCTTGTCATGCATCATGCTTGTTGTGCATCATGCCTTGTTCATGTGTGGTGTGTTTACCATGTTGTGTGCTTCTTCTCGATAGTTCCCGTTTCGTTGTGATCGTGAGGATGCGTTCGTCTACGTGTGGTTCGTCTTCGTGGCTTCATCTTCTTCACGGACTCGTTCTTCTTCCTTGCGGGATTTCAGGCAAGATGACCGCTACCCTGGATCTCACTACTATCATTGCTATGCTAGTTGCTTCGTTCTATCGCTATGCTGCACTACCTATTACCTGTTTATCAAGCCATCCCATATTGCCATGAGCCTCCAACCTTTGACACCTTTCCTATGCAAACCGTTGTTTGGATATGTTACCGCTTTGCTCAGCCCCTCTTATAGCGTTGCTAGTTGCAGGTGAAGTTGAAGATTTCTCCATGGTGGATAGGGTTATGTTGGGATATCACAATATCTCTTATATTATTAATGCATCTATATACTTGGTAAAGGGTGGAAGGCTCGGCCTTATGCCTGGTCTTTTGTTCCACTCTTGCTGCCCTAGTTTCCGTCATACCGGTGTTATGTTCCCGGATTTTGCGTTCCTAACACGGTCGGGTGATTTATGGGACCCCCCTGACAGTTCGCTTTGAATAAAACTTGTCCAGCAAGGCCCAACCTTCGTTTTACCATTTGCCTCACCACCACCTATATCCTTCCCTCGGGTCGGCCAACCCGAGGGTCATCTTTATTTTAGCCCCCCCCAGGCCAGTGCTTGTCTAAGTGTTGGTCCGAACTGAGCTGCCTGCGGGGCCACCTCGGGGAAACTCGAAGTCTGGTTTTACTCGTAGCTAGTCTCATCCGGTGTTGCCCTGAGAACGAGATATGTGCAGCTCCTATCGGGATTGTTGGCGCACCGGGCGGCTTTGCTGGTCTTGTTTTACCATTGTCGAAATGTCTTGTAAACCGGGATTCCGAGACTGATCGGGTCTTCCTGGGAGAAGGTCTATTCCTTCGTTGATCGCGAGAGCTTGTCATGGGCTAAGTTGGGACACCCCTGCAGGGCATAAACTTTCAAGAGCCGTGCCCGCGATTATGTGGCAGATGGGAATTTGTTAATGTCCGGTTGTAGATAACTTGACACCCGATCTGAATTAAAACGCATCAACCGAGTGTGTAGCCGTGATGGTCTCTTCTCGGCGGAGTCCGGGAAGTGAACACGGTTTTTGTGTTATGTTTGACGTAAGTAGGTGTTCAGGATCACCTCTGGATCATTGCTAGCTTCACGACCGTTCCGCTTGTTTCTCTTCTCGCTCTCATTTGCGTATGTTAGCCACCGTACTTGCTTAGTCGCTGCTGCAACCTCACCACTTTACCCCTTCCTTTCCCATTAAGCTTTGCTAGTCTTGATACCCATGGTAATGGGATTGCTGAGTCCTCGTGGCTCACAGATTACTACAACAACAGTTGCAGGTACAGGTTTTGTGATGATCTTGACGCGAGAGCGATGTTTGCTTGTTTGGAGTTCTTCTTCTTCTTCTTCTTCGATCAGGGGATAGGTTCCAGGTCGGCAGCCTGGGCTAGCAGGGTGGATGTCGTTTGAGTTTCTATTTGTGTTTCATCCGTAGTCGGATGGTGCTCTTATGTAAGATGATGTCGTATTCGTGTGGCATTGTATGCCTCTTGTATGTATCCCCATCTATTATGTAATGTTGATGTAATGATATCCACCTTGCAACAGCGTTCCAATATGCGGGTCTATCCTTGGTGGGACCTTCGAGTTCCTTTTGGATAGGGTCGCATATTGGGCGTGGCAAGTTGGTAATCAGAGCCTCGACCGACCTTAGGATCCCCCTTGATTGATCGTGTAGTTTGGCCGTTGTTGAGTCTAGAAGAAAAACTGTTTTCGGAGTCTAGTTATATCGGAGAGTAGGAATTCTTTTTACTCCTCTGCCCCTTCGTCGCTCTGGTAAGGAATCTTGACGTAGGTGTTTTGAATTACTCCTCTTCCCGTTCAAAATTTTCTTTAGGATAACGCGGTTAGTTTTCGTTCTTTGTCCATCCTCTTTTGTCCGGTGCATTTCTCGTCAAGCTAATTCGAATCTCTTTGTCTTTGGGACATCAACCCTCAGCTCTTTTCGATCGATGTTGTTTCCCTGTCCGAAGTTGTCCTTGTTTTTCCGACCCACCCACACTTCTTCCTCTCAGAACCGGAGTTCGTAATCGAGTATCCATCCTACTCGTGCGAAGTCTTTGCTTCCTTTCCTTAGTGATTTCAACCGGTGTTTTTCTCTTCAAGATATTTGTTGGTTCCCTGTCCAAGTTGCCTTTGTTTTTCCCGCCCTCCCACCCTCTTCTTCCCGGAGTTTGAGTCTCTTTCGACCATCAATTTCATTCGTGTGGAGCCTCTTCAATCTTTTGTCAATTATCTCAACCGGGGAATTCTCGTCTCGTTCGTCATTCTTCATCTCTTTTCTTTTCCAGTGGATTCAATTCAAGTTTTAGTTTTTTGGGTTGATCTCATTCTTTTCCCTCGGCTCAAGTGTTTTCCCTGCTCGTTCGCCTCTCGCCAGTTTATCCTTCTGGAGTGTTCAAGACATCTCAGAAGATTCGTCTGTGTTCCAATTAATTCGAGGTTGTCACCTCATTCAAATATTACAAGTGTTCCGGTGCTTCATCTATCTGTTCAACAATCCTTTTCAACGGTGTTTTATCTCTTTAGTGGGCCCTAACCCACAGGTCTTTTCCCAGGATCTTACCTGACTCTTCTAATTCCCCCGGAGCTATTTTCAATTCTTTTCAAGGTTGACGTAAAAATGAATTTCATCAGCCACATGCCTTTTCCAAGATCGTTTTCAAATCATTTCATTGTTGGCTCAACCTCTTTGTTTTTCATTCTCCCAGAGTATCTCAGTAATTTGGTGGTGTTTCTCGTCGTCACTTGAAGACCGAAGAAGAGTTTTTCCTCTAAATCTTGTCCGTTCTCCCGGAGATTCGCGGTGCTAGCTCGATGTTATCCTATCAAATTGTTTCAAGTCATGCCAATTCTATTCATCCATCCGGAGTATGTCAGAAGTTGTTTTTCCATTTCTTTTTACCGGAGGTCATCATTCCTGTTATCGTTCTCTATTTATCCCGGTGCTTTGTTCAAGTGTTCTTCAATCAGCTCATGATCTCTTTGTTCTTTTGCATCTAAATTCCCTCGAGCATATTTGCCTTCTAATTCTTCCCGGTGATTCATTCTCTTTCGTCAGTCATTTCCGAATTCTTACGGTGGTTCGTTCAAGGTCCTTTTTCTTTGGTTATCTTTTAATCCATTCGTTCTTTCCAATCCTACCGGTGGTTCATGAAGACCTTCTCAAGTTTGCGATATGTCACTTCTCAATCCTTTTTCAAGAAGAATAAGTAGTATGCTAAATCCATTGCTTGTCATCAATTTAATTTGATGAAGGATAAGCATACAATAAATCTTATTCTTATTTCATCCAAGTGTTTAATCCCTTCCATCAGAGTTTGTTCTTGATGAATAAATTCAAGTTCCAAGTGTTTTCATCTTTTCTTTTCCGGAGTTCAAATTTCCTCGGCCATTTCGTCGGAACCTCCATCTAATTCATCGCAAGGCTCATCTTATTCTTTCATCCTTCATTCCCACCTCATCATCCTTTCAGTCTTATCCGTTTCTTTTCTCATTCTAACCACTCCGGTTAGAACGAGTGGTTTCATAGTCTATCCGATTCCGCGAGCTTTCGATTCTCGTCATTCTCGTCATTCCTCTCTTCTTCTCGAGTGCTCTCGATTCTTTGCTTCTTCTCTTGAGTTCTTGTTTCACCCCATCACTTTTCCCTTCCGTCTCGGTCCTAAGATCTTGGGACGAGATCTCTTGTTAGTGGAGGAGTGTTGTAACGCCCCGGATTTGATGCGCCAGGTGTCCGCCAGTTATTCACTATAGTTTCCATGTCATTTGCTTGCGTGTTGCATTTTGCCATGTCATCATCTACATTTCATATCATGTCATCATGTGCACCGCATTGGCATACATGTTCATCTCATGCATCCGAGCATTTTCCCCGTTGTCCGTTTTGCAATCCGGCACTCCTATGTCGTCCGGCGTCCCCTTTTTGTCTTTCGTTGTGAGCGAGTGTTAAACTTTCTCGAAATGGCCCGAGGTTTGCCAAGCGGCCTTGGTATAGCACCGGTAGACCGCCTGTCAAGTTTCGTGCCATTTGGAGGTCGTTTGGTACTCCAACGGTTAACCGGGTAACCGTAAAGCCCCTTTCTCTTTGCAGCCCAACACCCCATCCAAAGTGGCCCAAAACCCAGCAAACTCCCCTCCATGCTCTCGGTCGTTCGATCACGATCGCGTGGCCGAAAACCGCACCTCATTTGGACTCTCCTAGCTCCCTCTACCTATATATATGTGCACCTCTCCTCTAATCCCGCAGTCCAACCCTAGCCCCGCTCCCCGCGCGCCGCCGGACATTACATCCCAGCCGCCGGACATGTCCAACGCCGCCCGACCACGTCACCCCGGCGAATCAGATCGCGCCACATCGCCAACCCTGCCGCCTCAGCCAACCGCATCTCGCCACCTGGCCTCCGGCCTCCCGGCCGCCGCCGCCGGCCCCCGGGGCCCAGGGCAGGCCCGCCCGGGCCCGTGCACACCGCCCCGCGCCTTTGCGCGCTCCGCCGCCGCTCGCCGGCGCCTCCGCGCTACCGTCCGAGCACGGCCCGGCGCCGCCTCCGCCTCGCCGCGCCTCCCGGGTCATCCTCCGCCGCCGCGTCGGCTCCCCGTCGCCCGAGCCCGCGGCACGCGCCGCCGCCGCCACACCTCGCCTCCCGCACCGCCGCGCTGGAGCTCACCTCCGACCGGCGCCAGCAGCCACCTCCGCTCGCAGCCCCAGCCTCCGCGCCGCTGCCCGTCCCTGCCGCCTCGGCCTCCCCCGCCTCCGGCCAGATCCGGGGAAGGAGACCTCGGATCCCGCCTCCTCCGCCGCCTCAAGTTCGCCGCCGGCGATCCCTCGCCGGAGAACCTCCGCCGCTGTCGTCCGGGTCCGCCCCGGCCCGATCCGCGGGCCCGCGCCCGGATCCATCTCGCCCGATCCGGATCCTCAGGTTGACCCCTGAAATCCACCAAGTCCCCGAAGCATTTTGCATAATCATGCCATATTCATCATGTTGTATATCTGCGTCCGTAGATCCGTTTCGTGCGTGTAATATGTCAAATTGTTCGTCTCAATGAGTACTTCATTTCGCTCCATTGCATCATTTTCATTTGAGCTCATCTTGATGCCCGAAATACTGTTGGAAGAGTGCATGTTGCTGTTAATCTGCTGAAACTGATATAACTTGCTCATTTGTCATTTTTGCCATGATTGATATGTGCATCCTATGAGTATGAGCTCTACATGTGTTTTGATCTATGCCATGCCATCTTTCCAGTGGTGCCTACCATGTATTTTTGTGAGTTGTGTGCTGAGTGTATCAAGCTTGTTTAGGAGGGTAGTTGTTGTTGTTGTTTTCCTGACAGATTCTGTTATATTTTGTTGCTATGTTAACATGTTGCTACTAATCATTCTATGCATAATCTGGAGATGTTCTATAAACATGTTTTGATCTACATGTTATGCCCTATCCATCCATGCCCCTGGTTACATTTATAGCTTGCTGTAGATTGTTGTAATCTTGCTCCACAGTTGCTTGATAATGTTGCTATCACCCTGTTAACTTTAAGTTCACTAGTTCCCATGTGTTTTGCTAGTGTTCCATGCATCCTATGACCTTTCTCTTGCCATGCTTAACTTCATAAACATGCCTTCTTACTGTTGGGTGCCTTGCCATGCCATGTATTGCTCTGTAGTGAGTGGTTCAAGCTCACGAACATGCCTACTTATGGTTGTTCCTGCCATGTATGAATCTGTAATATAATTTGCCATGTTTACATGGGTGCCATATATTTTCTATGCCTTTTTGGCTCATGGTCAGTAAGGGACTTTTGATCTATGCAATTAGTAGATTCATGCCATGTCTTTGTTTGCCATGTTAAGTTCCTGTAACATGTCGTTTCA
The DNA here is from genome assembly GCA_963921465.1 of Triticum timopheevii. NCBI lineage: Eukaryota > Viridiplantae > Streptophyta > Magnoliopsida > Poales > Poaceae > Triticum > Triticum timopheevii. The sequence goes on along the minus strand of OY997274.1, from coordinate 440,531,559 downwards.
TAGCTCTAAACATTGCAACCTGATGTTATTTCTGCTAAAGTCTGAAACTGTTATTATTTGCAATCTTCCCATGTCTTTTTGAGCATGTTCTAGTTGTTTCTGGAGATAGCTCAGTGTTCATATTGTGTTATGCTTTACCTTTACTTCATGCCCATGCCTTTTGTTATTATGTTGGGGTGCTGTAGCTTATTGTTTTGATGCTTGCAAGATGCCTAGTTGCTGTTATGGACAGATTGTTGTTATGTCTTGTATAGAGTGTATGTGTTACACCGTTGCTCCATTTTGAGTGTGCTCTATGTGAAACTTGCTTGATTTTGCATGTAGTTTCATATTATCATGTTGCATCCTTGTTTTGGAGGTGTTTGCTCGATGTTTGGGTGCATTTTGCATCAATGCCATGTTTAACTTGTTTTGCTCATATCTTCTAGGCCGTAGCTCCGAATCTAATGAACTTTATATGTAACTTGACTAGAATTTCGTGTAGATCCTCTTGGTACTCTTTAACTTGCTGTTTAACAACTTGAACATAATGTTTATTCAGTTCTGGACCAATTTCGAAATATGCATATGAGGACTTACCGGAATAGTTATATGTTGTTTCCGGCCTCATTTAAACTTGCCTTGATATGTTGTTCTTGTTTGCATCATCTCTTGCCATGAGTAGCTTCATGTAGCCTTGTCATGCATCATGCTTGTTGTGCATCATGCCTTGTTCATGTGTGGTGTGTTTACCATGTTGTGTGCTTCTTCTCGATAGTTCCCGTTTCGTTGCGATCGTGAGGATGCGTTCGTCTACGTGTGGTTCGTCTTCGTGGCTTCATCTTCTTCACGGACTCGTTCTTCTTCCTTGCGGGATTTCAGGCAAGATGACCGCTACCCTGGATCTCACTACTATCATTGCTATGCTAGTTGCTTCCTTCTATCGCTAAGCTGCGCTACCTATTACCTGTTTATCAAGCCATCCCATATTGCCATGAACCTCTAACCTTTGACACCTTTCCTATGCAAACCGTTGTTTGGCTATGTTACCGCTTTGCTCAGCCCCTCTTATAGCGTTGCTAGTTGCAGGTGAAGTTGAAGATTTCTCCATGGTGGACAGGGTTATGTTGGGATATCACAATATCTCTTATATTATTAATGCATCTATATACTTGGTAAAGGGTGGAAGGCTCGGCCTTATGCCTGGTGTTTTGTTCCACTCTTGCCGCCCTAGTTTCCATCATACCGGTGTTATGTTCCCGGATTTTGCGTTCCTAACGCGGTCGGGTGATTTATGGGACCCCCCTGACAGTTCACTTTGAATAAAACTTGTCCAGTAAGGCCCAACCTTGGTTTTACCATTTGCCTCACCACCACCTATATCCTTCCCTCGGGTCGGCCAACCCGAGGGTCATCTTTATTTTAGCCCCCCCCCCCCCCGGGCCAGTGCTTGTCTAAGTGTTGGTCCGAACTGAGCTGCCTGCGCTGCCCTGAGAACGAGATATGTGCAGCTCCTATCGGGATTGTCGGCGCATCGGGCGGCTTTGCTGGTCTTGTTTTACCATTGTCGAAATGTCTTGTAAACCGGGATTCCGAGACTGATCGGGTCTTCCTGGGAGAAGGTCTATTCCTTCGTTGATCGCGAGAGCTTGTCATGGGCTAAGTTGGGACACCCCTGCAGGGTATAAACTTTCAAGAGCCGTGCCCGCGGTTATGTGGCAGATGGGAATTTGTTAATGTCCGGTTGTAGATAACTTGACACCTGATCCGAATTAAAACGCATCAACCGAGTGTGTAGCCGTGATGGTCTCTTCTCGGCGGAGTCCGGGAAGTGAACACGGTTTCTGTGTTATGTTTGACGTAAGTAGGTGTTCAGGATCACCTCTGGATCATTGCTAGCTTCACGACCATTCCACTTGTTTCTCTTCTCGCTCTCATTTGCGTATGTTAGCCACCATACTTTCTTAGTCGCTGCTGCAACCTCACCACTTTACCCCTTCCTTTCCCATTAAGCTTTGCTAGTCTTGATACCCATGGTAATGGGATTTCTGAGTCCTCGTGGCTCACAGATTACTACAACAACAGTTGCAGGTACAGGTTTTGCGATGATCTTGACGCGAGAGCGATGTTTGCTTGTTTGTAGTTCTTCTTCTGCTTCTTCTTCGATCAAGGGATAGGTTCCAGGTCGGCAGCCTGGGCTAGCAGGGTGGATGTCGTTTGAGTTTCTGTTTGTGTTTCATCCGTAGTCGGATGGTGCTCTTATGTAAGACGATGTTGTATTCGTGTGGCATTGTATGCCTCTTGTATGTATCCCCATCTATTATGTAATGTTGATGTAATGATATCCACCTTGCAAAAGCGTTCCAATATGCGGGTCTATCCTTGGTGGGACCTTCGAGTTCCTTTTGGATAGGGTCGCATATTGGGCGTGGCACCTCTCCCTTGCCGGAGAGCGCTCCCTTGCCGGGGAATCTTCCCTTGGCGGCGTAGTTGAAGCAGATAGCACCTCAGGGGCGGCTTCTGGTTGTTCCTGGTGAGCCTGTTCTGCTCCTACACAAACAAACCAACGGTCAAGATATCAGCAAAGAAAGAACACCCATGCGCGCCTGACAGCGGGAAGTAAAATTATGTACTTACGCTGGGGGCTGCGCTAGGGGCTGCTTCGGGGAGAAGTTGCCGGGTCCGACAAGGTGGTCTCGGACGTGCCCTCTGTTGTCACAGCAGGATCGTCCTCGATGACAACCACGGGGACCTTGGCTCTCTTCGCCGCTCTCTGAGCTAGAGTCCTGAAAAGGAACAAGGTTCAGAAGAAAACAGATTAGATACAAGACAAGAAACAGCGAGAATTGAAGAAATACAAACACAACAGAGAAACTTACTCCTCTTCTTCCTCCTCATCAGAACTAAGCGCGGAGAGGTCGAAGTCCGGTACTCTTTCAGCGCGACGAGGCGGAGGAGTAGGCTCCCTTGGCCGCTTGGCGGGGGCTGCGGCAGGATCAGAAGCGGCGTCCCGAGAAGACCCTGCTCCAGTTGCCGGCACGGCGTGAGATGCTCCCGCGGCAACGGTGCTTGTCGCGGTGGAGCGTGTCCCGCGGCGCGGCGGCTGTTGGCCCGTTTGCCGCCCTACTATGTCTCCGGTCCTGCGGAGGCGCCTTCTTGGTGGAGCTGGGGGCTGCACTGGGAGCTCCGCTTGCGGCAAGTTGCTTGAAGACGGCTGGCCGCTTGCACCCTCGGCGGGCTCACTCGATTCGGCTTCGGGCCCTCCCTCGCCGACGATTTCCCCGACAAGCTCGTCTCGATCGGCAAGGCTCGCCGCCTCGCCTGCCTCTGCCTCCTCAACAGTAAACCCAAACTCGCCCGCGGCGGCGGCCGCCGCCGCCTCTTCTGCCCTGGTGGCGATGTGTTGCATCTCATCGTCGATGGTGTCACGGGTGAGACTCCTCTGCTCGTCGGCGCGGAACGCCACCTCCACCAAGATATCGAAGAACTGCTGCACTACGTCGTCGGCGGGCTCCTGCCAAGTTGGAATAATTCCATGCGAGTCGCACTCCAGCATCATTGCGCGGATGCGATCGAGCGAGGAGTTGTTGCACAACGGGACGACGCCCTGCGGCAGCCTGAACCACTCGGGATGATTGGGGTCGTGCTTGAACAGCTCCTTGAGCGTCCCATCCAACTCCAAGACAGTGAAGTTGAAGTTGAGGCCCGGGCGCAGCCTCACGATGTCCGCCGGACCCCCGAACAGCCAGGCGGGTCTCCCCCTCTCCTGTAGAGGGGCGATGCGGCGGCGAAGAAAGTCCGCGCCAACAACGCCTACAGTGAGCCCGGCAAGCCTGAGTCACAAGATCCGGGTGGTGGCGATCTTCAGTCTAGCATCGTCCGCCGCCAGGGCGCTCCAATCGTTGCCGCGCACCGCTGGAGTTTGGCGCAGGGCAGTGAACGGCTGCGGGTTCTCATCAACGATCCAACACCATTCCGCTCTCCACTCCTCCCATTTGCTGCAGAGCTCCCCCTCCAGATAGACCTCCTTCATGCCGGCTCTCGAGATCCAGGCGACCCCGCCAGCTAAGGGCTCTCCTCTCTCAACATGGGGCATGAAGTAGTGGCGGAAACGGGCTATGTTTGGGTGGATTCCGACAAAGTTCTCGGAGAGATGTGCGAAAACCGCCATGGTCAGAACGGCGTTGGAGGTGAAATCAAGGAGGTGGAACCCTTAGGTGTTCATGATATCACAAAAGAATTCAGAGAAGGGCGGGAAGAGCCTGAAATAGAAGAACAGTGTGAAGAAGGGGTATCCCTTTGGAGCCCTTTTTGAAGCAGAAGCAGCGGCGGAAAGTACCTGCGTGCGCGGATGCGCTCGCGTCTCCGTCGACCAGAAGAGATAGAACCATTCCCTCAGCTCCTTCGCGGAGAGCTCGGGGGGGAAAAGTGCCCGCTCCTTTTGCAGCGCCTCAAGCCGCAGAGCCTCGGCCGACTTCGCACCCTTCCCGGTCTTCGGAGCCATGGCGGAGGCGGTGGGGGAGATCGAGGGCGTTGACGGCGACGGCGGCGATAGGGGGCGGAGCGCTGTTCTCTTTCGGCCTTGGAAGCGGAGGGGAGCGGCAGAGATTTCTGAGATTGGAACCGCAAGTGGCGAAGGTGGGGGAACTGCCCCTGTTTCCCTGCTTATAAAGAGGAGGAGGCGAACGTTACGCTTTTTTGAATAAAGAATCACCCACGATCTCTCCCACGACGCCGCATTCGACGCGTGCCGCTACAGGAGGGCGCGGTGGATACGGAGTCAGATACGGTGTGGACCCAGGCCGCGAGTGCCCATGCCCTGTTTTGGGCCTGGCCCAACAGCGCTCGGCACCGTGTGTGTCCCAGGCCCGGGGGCTCCTGTCGGTGTACTAAAGTAGGGGTACCTTAGTATCCCGAACTTGTGCACGGGCAGTCGCAACGTCCCGCGGCAAGGCTTGCCGGGTGCCCGCCAAGATCCTCCGTAGTTCCTATTGGAGCCATTCAAGAACAAAGTGTTTTAACTGAGAAGACAAGGCCCCGGCAAGAGGAGCTTGCCAGGAAGGACAAGGCCCCGGCTAGAGGAGCTTGCCGGGAAGGCCAACCAAGGCACTTCAAGGAACTTGCCGCGACGCGCCGCGCATCCCGGCAAGACCCGGCGAGCGACAAGCTTCCGGGCGCGACAAGACAACGACCGCGGCAAGGCGCTTGCCGCGGCGAAGCCACCACTCGGTGCCCACGCTCCAGCGCATCCGTCGACGTGTCGCCACAGGATCGTTCCAGGCACACGTGGTGAGAGGCTGTGCAGCCAAGCGGTGTGAGGTGGCGAACGGAGATGACGAGATGGCCATCGTGGCAAGCGGTGACGCCCCTAACGGTCGCTTTTTTTTGCACTGTTTGGGCGACGCGGACGGGCATTAAATGCTCTTGTCCCCTGCCATCAGAGTTAGGTAGGATCCACTGTAGAAGCAGTTGTACCAACCACTCCTTTTACACTTTTACCCCTGCATGCGTTGCCACCTGTCGGTGACTCCTTCAGCTTATAAAAGGAGGCCCATGCGCAACATAGAAGGGGTTCGACTCATTCGAAACCAGAACACTCCCACGCTCTGGAGCAAGAACATAATACAACCACAAAGCAGCAGTAGGAGTATTATCTCTCCGGAGAGCTCCGAAGCTGGGTAAAATCGTTCGCGTGCTTCGCCTCGATCCACTCTTCGTGCGGCCTCCGCTCCCTGCCGGACCGAAAGGGGCCCTGCCCCATAGGTGTTCGTTTCCCACGACAACGTTGGTACTAAGAGCATAAGTTTTGTATTGATTTCTAAGCCTTCTCACAACTTTGTCTCCAGCTCCCCTGTAATTTTATTTCTCTGGCTATTAACTTTGATTTAAAAATGGTGTGGACTAAAAACCCGGAAGGACATAGTAGCCCTCCATTTTTATTTACTCCGCATATTAGATTTGACTGAAGTCAAACTTTGTAATACTCTCAAACCTTTCCGATAATTGAAATTAAAATTCTTTATTTGTACACACTCTCACATGTTTCCGATAATTTGGCGCATGTGTGGTTGTTCACTTAAGGGAGGGTAGTGTACCACACGTGAAGGACAGGAAGTGCGACAAGGACGCGTGGGCGTGGATCGTTAGTTCATCGGAAGTAGTACTCCCTCTGTACATTAAATGAAGAGTTTCGTTTCGTACTTACACAATTTAAAATGATTGTTATGGAGAGAATAAGAAAACCACTCCACTATATATTAGTCGTATACACACGAGAGTACTATATGGACGCAGCTTCATTGATTTAGTGCACCTGCCTTTGGGTTTATGACAGGTGGGCTGAAAATGTGGCTGGCTCACCTTTCATACAGCCAAAAGCAGATGAAGTGAAGGCATCGGAGCTCAGTCCGTACTACATTAGTACTCCCTCCGTAAACTAATATAAGAGCATTTAGATCACTACTTTAGTAATCTAAACGCTCTTATATTAGTTTAGATAGGGAGTATATATATAAGCGGGAGCCTCAGTGCTTGTTCGCTAGGGTTTCCACTCTCCACATGCTCGCTGCAATGCATATATGTTACACGCTGGAGGCTCAGCGTTCATTTGCTAGGGTTTGCTATATTCACAATCTCTCACCCTCTCTTCACCAGATCTAAACAAGACTGTGTTGGCCTCTTGTCTCTCTCCCCCCTCACAGCTGGTGAAGGAGGCGTCCGTATCCCGTCGCATCAGGAAGGGGAGGAGGTGCAGTGTTAACTCTATCGCCTTCGGCGAGGGAGGCAATCCACTGCCGGCTGCGCTGTTCTCTTTCACCCAGTGCCTGTGCGGGAGGGCCACCGACCCCTTCTTCCTCGCTGCCATATGTAGTGTGGGCAGATCCGGCCTCCCGCCGCACGCCTTCCCACATCCCGACGACCCTAAGGTATAAGTTTCTTTGAAACCGTCATTGCTCTAGCTGCATGTGGATCTTTTTCGATCTTTAGTCGAATCTAGGTCTTGGTTCAAAGAGGAAAGAAAGGTGCGGTGGGGTGGCGCATGAATCTAGGACGTGGTTCAATGCAGGACTAGATTTGCTACCCTAACATAGGATAAAAGTTCAAAGAGAACAAATATGGGACCAACACAGATATGCTGCTTGGCTACATATTCTGCATCACCCATTTATACGTGTGGACGCACATGGTGCTAGCATGTCCCATACAGCTATTTTGCTGTTGTTAATCTAATAATGCCGCCGGAAAATTGAAGCAATGCCACTGTTAAAAGTAAATTACATTTTTAACGAATGTTGTTTCAAGAGAGTGTCTCTGTTAATATGAATCAATGCTACCGTTTAGAAATGCTACTATCCTACTTTGTTTTCCATCCAAGATAAGTTAGATGCTTCTTTCTGTCACCGTTTGTTTCATCCTCCTTTATCGGCAAGTAATTGTTTCCTTTTTTGCCTCTGTTAAAACAGGGGTATCGATTCAACTTGTTGCTATTGCGACATTTTACTTCGCTACTCGAAACACTTATGTTTTAAGAGTGTTTTGTGCAGTTCAACTTGAATGTCACACTGATCACTTTGCTTAATTTTGGTGGAACTGCACAAAAGGAGATCGAGATTTGTTTCTAGTGTTCCTGTCGAGTTGTTTCAAATCTTGGTCTCTACCACATGATATCTATTCAACTTGTTGCTATTGCGACATTTTGCTTCGCTACGCAAAACACTTTGCTTGATTTCAGTGCATTGTTTTAGGAATGGTACTTTTCTGCTTTGTCGTTCTTTATACATGTTGAACCAAGGCATTGTTAAGATAATGTCTCAGTCAATATGAATGAATCACACTGATGGAGAATTGCTCCTCTCCTGCTTTGTTTCCCATTAAGACAAGTCATCAACCGTTATTTCTCAGTAATTGTTTCCCTTATACCTATTCTTGCTTACAGGGATATCAAAATTAAAGCTCGGTTTTATTCCGACTTCGATTTTAGTTGAACTGCACAAAAGGAGCCAATGTGTCCAAGGCAAACTGCTGCGTTACTGGGTCCAGTTGGTCGTTCCACTTTGCAGAAAGAAGCAGTCACTGGATGCGGTACATTACAGAAGGAATGACAGAGAAGCTTTACAGAGTATTATTAGACACTGGTGACATGACTAGTCTGCAGAGACCATTGGCAATTTAACAACACGTGGAGTGCCATGGGCAAAAAGTGCCCAAACAAGTACAAGAAGCTAAGACAGGACACGATCATAGGCATTACATATTTTGAAGGGGAGGAGCTTGTCAAATTTTAATCATTGATGTTAGCAAGAAGACGTTAATTTAATATATTGGAATTGGAAAACCTTGTCAAAATTTGCTCATTGATGTTAGCAAGAAGACGTTAGTTTAATATATTGGAATTGGAAAACCTTGTCAAAATTTGCTCATTGATGTTAGCCAGAAGACATGCAATTGATATTTTTGAGTGGGACGCCCTTGCTGTGAGCAGCATTGAGTGTTTTTTCCTATTCCTGTGTTCATTTTAGAAGTAAATAGTTACTCTGCTGAGATATTCCTGTGTTAAGAGTTTGTTCTGAATATTGTCTATGTAATGCCAGGCCTTGTGTTTGATTGCAAAGTTGAGCTTGGAATGTTGTGGCATGCGGCATCACAAGCTATTCACCGTGCCTCCTGAGAATAATGCTTCGTATTGTTTTGCATGTCGATCTAATGCCAGTGATTTGCTTGTTAAGAAGATCATCCTCCTCTGTTGTTCCGTGCGTAAGATGTTCATTGTCTGATGTTTCATTCATAGCCTATACGACATGTCGGGTAGGTTAGACGTGAAACCATATGATCTTCCGACCAACTCATGATATTAGGCCGTGATTAGATCGTCGTTTTCCAACCAAAACCGCTTGTAAAACTGACGCTTGTAAATTAAAACAGATGGTCTCGGGCGAAGGCGCTTGGTTGGTCGATTTCGACTAGTAAAATATTGGAAGTACTTCACACACGATAAAAACGTTGAACGACACTCGAACGATTGCTAATCCAGCCGTTAGCTGCTGTTTCAGCCTTGCCCATGGATGGCATGATACGTACGTCGTGCATGTATCATTTGGTAATGTCGTCCATATAGCAATGCTTGTAAAATGTACACTGGTCTCTCAAATTACACGCGTAACCCGCCAGTTTTACTTACAGACCTCGGGCCTTCTGATGACGAGTAAATTACACTTGTATGTTAATACAGGTTTGAAATAAACCAGAGCTCCCAAGCGCGGCCTTACCGTTTCATGCCGTCTCAGTTTCTCGAAGGTGCTCATAGGTGTCCGATGATCCTGGCTTCCTGAATGAGCAGCGGGCGCTGTATCAGACCTCCGTAGGGCCCGTGAGGCCCTCTCCGTTGTCCTTCGAGTTGTTGCGCTCACCGTGGCGCCGAGCATTGTTAACATGGTCAACGAACATGAGGATTCAGGAGATGACTTTATTTTGACTGGATGACACTAGGGACCCACTAGGGCCATAGCCGTACGTACGCAAGTGCCTCCTTATTATGTACAACTATTTTTTTTTGCTTTCTCCTGGTTTCTTGACATCACGGTCCCACACCATTGTCAACCTATGTAGTCAATATAAACCATAGAATTGCACAAGGTGCGGCCGACAGTTGGGACCAAGCAGCTCGAGCAGTATTTGTGTTTTTGAGGCGTGAGCACTGTAGAGTTTTTCTTGGCGATGATTTCATTGTTGTTCAGAGGAGAGCAGGCTATTAACTGGGCGGGCTGTCGCCCATCTAGCCCAGGCCAGATATCCAGCCCAGATACTACTTTTTTCAAGATGAAAATGGCTAGCCCAGCTATACGTATTTTTGAGGAATACCCAGGCAAGGTCAACTTGTTATTCTCTGCTCCGCTGTGCTGCAAATCTTTCCTAGGAGGGATGCATTAGGCTTAACAGGAAAATGGGCTTTAAAAATAATAAATGGGATATAATTATAAAAACTGGGCAGTAACTATAAAAAATGCACAAAACACAAAATTAGTTTATAAAATATTATTTATGGATTTTGAAAATCTTAAATTTTCATTGTTGCGCACCCAATGTTTCGTTAGATTTTTACGTAATACAAATTTATATTTAATCTGAATAGAAATTTCAGGATAAAAATATTTCGGATCCCATCAAAATGTGGGAAATTTTATTGAATTCTGTCTTCAATGGTTGGTTCAAATTATTAATCGTTGTCCTAGCTAGAAAATGGGCTATACTTTTAACAAACTGTAAATGGGCTGTTGTAAATTCCATTAGAATTCAAAAATGGGTTGTACATTCTTACAAAATGCAAATGGGCTATAAGTTCTCTGCCACACACTTGTGGGCCTACTAAGTGACGCGTCCCCTAAAAAAAATAAGTTGACGCGTATGCAAGGCTTTGTCAACTTATTATAGTCAACACACAGTTCTAGCAGCAATGGCCGTTGGATGTCTATCCAAGGGATGTCGTGCTTCTCTTCAATCTCGGATATTCTTAGCTTCGGCCGCCCAAAAAATGATTCCTCCCCCTGACATCTGGGGTGCACCATTTCGGAGGCTGACCTGTGGGTACTAAGTTGGAGCGTACCAAGGGCTTTGTCAACTTAGTCAATATAAACGATTCTAGCTTCAATGACCATACGATGTCCATCCAACGGCCGTAGTGCTTCTTCAACCTCTGGTCTTCTTGGTCTAGCCGCCCAAAGCAGCGCCGGTCGCGCCGCCTGCTCCTGCCTCCCGTGGCCGGCTGTGTTGCCGCGGAGGCCTCACCGCCCCCATACTACTCCCACCGCTGGCCAGGCCATCCCTCCACTCACCCACACCCCCTGTTATTTTGCAGCGACGGTAGCCTCACACCGCAGCCGAACCAGTGAACCCTCGTACTCCTCTCCATGCGGGCTTCCACTGCTGTGTCTTTCCCGGCTCCGCGTCGTCCCCTTCCTAAGCGTCGCCGTCGTCCATCGCCCTGGTGCCCTCGGCACGGTGTGGTCAACGTGGTCAACGACCGACTTCCATCGGAAGAGTACTGTACGTGGAGAGGCTGACAGTTGGGTCCACGGCGGCCGCAAGGAAGTGCCTCCTTATTACGCGCAAAATAATTATTCCTCCACCTAACAGAAGGGACCCGCCGGACGGGCCACCTTATTTGGCGAAAAAAATGTTTCCCCCCTGACTGCTAGTACCCACCGGACGGGCCACCGTATTTCGCGAAAAAAACGTTCCCCCCGCTGTCAGCTCGGACCCACCGGAAGTGCCTCTTTATTACGCACAAAAAATGAATACTCCCCCTGCTAGCTGGGACTCACCTTGGTGGGAAGCTGACTTGTGGGCCTACTAAGTTGACGGGGACGGAGGGCTTTGTCAACTTAGTCAATATGAACGATTCTAGCTCTAGTGACCATACGATGTCCATCCAACGGCCGTAGTGCTTCTTCAACCTCTGGTCTTCTTGCTCCAGCCACCCAAAGCAGCGCCGGTCGTGCCGCCTGCTCCTGCCTCCCGTGGCCGGCTGTGCTGCCGCGGAGGCCTCACCGCCTTCATACTACTCCCACCGCTGGCCAAGCCATCCCTCCACTCCACTCACCCACACCCCCTGTTATTCTGCGGCGACGGCAGCGTAGCCGAACCAGTGAACCCTCGTACTCCTCTCCGCGTTGGCATCCACTGCCGCGTCTTCCCCGGCTCCGTGTTGTCCCCTTCCTAGGCCTTGCCGTCATTCACCGCTGTGGTGCCCTCGGCGCGGCGTGGTCAATGTGGTCAACGACCGAATTCCATCGGAAGAATACTGTACGTGAAGAGGCTGACAGCTGGGTCCACGGCAGCCGCAAGGAAGTGCCTCCTTATTATGCGGAGAATAATTATTCCTCCACCTGACAGCAGGGACCCACCGGACAGACCACCAGTATTTCGCGAAAAAAATGTTCCCCCCGCTGTCAGCTCGGACCCACCGGAAGTGCCTCCTTATTACGCACAAAAAAATGAATACTCCCCCGGCTAGCTGGGACCCACCTTGGTGGGAGGCTGTCTTGTAGGCCTACTAAGTTGACGGGGCCGAAGGGCTTTGTCAACTTAGTCAATATGAACGATTCTAGTTCCAGTGACTGTACGATGTCCATCCAACGGCCGTAGTGCTTCTTCAACCTCTGGTCTTCTTGCTCCAGCCGCCCAAAGCAGCGCTGGTCGTGCCGCATGCTCCTGCATCCCGTGGCCGGCTATGCTACCGCGGAGGCCTCACCGCACCCTACTATTCCCACCGCTGCACAGGCCCTGCGGCGACGGCAGCCTCACACCGCAGCCGAACCAGTGAACCCTCGTACTCCTCTCCGCGCGGGCTTCCACTGCCGCGTCTTCCCCGGGTCCGCGTCGTCCCATTCCTAGGCCTCGTCGTCATCCACCGCCGTGGTGCTCTCCGCGCAGCGTGGTCAACGTGGTCAAGGAACGACTTCCGTCGGAAGAGTACTGTATGTGGAGAGGCTGACAGCTGGGTCACGGCCACAGCCCAGTTTTTTTGTGATTTGCCAATTAAGTCGCTTTGTCAGGCCTGTTGGGCTGCAAATCTTTCAAGACGAGGAGAGCTTTTCATTCGGCTGGCCGAGAAAATGGCCCATCAGTAATGAGAAATGGGTTGTACATTTTTAAAACACATCAAACCGGCAATTAGTTTCAAATATATTTTTTTCATTTCAAGATTTTAAATTACATTAATTTTTATGCGTGGAGAATTTGTTGGATTTTATGTTGATATACATTTATTTTTAAAATCAGTTTGAATGTGAGTCGAAATTTTGGGATTAAAAATAGTTCGGACCGCACCGAAATATGCAAAATTTCGTATAATTTTTTAACCGTGGCCACAATACGGGCTGTAATGCTAACAAAAAGAATATGGGCTCCAAAGAAAACCTTAAGAATTAGCAAATGGGCTGTAAATTATTAGAAATAATGGCAGATGGGTTGTATGCTGTTTTCCACATATTTGAGGCTTTCCTAAAAAAAGGTTGACGCACAAGCAGTGACGGTTGGATGGACATCCAACGGCCGTCGTGCTTCTTTAATCTCTGCTCTTCCTGCTCCAGCCGCTCAAATAAGCGCCGGCGGGAGTGCCTGCTCCCTCCTCCCCGCGGCCGGCTGTGCTGCCGCGCAGGCCTCACCGCCCCACCGTACTCCCATCGCTGGCCTAGCCATCCCTCTACTCACCCACACCTGATGTTATTCTCCGGCGACGGCAGACGAACCAGTAAACCCTTGTTCAGTCGTACTCCCCTCCGCGTGGGAAACAACTGCTGGGTCTTCCCTGCCTCTGTGTCATTCCCTTCCTAGGCCTCACCGTCGTCCACCGCCCTGGTGCTCTCGGCGCGGCCTGGTAAACATGGTCAACGACCGACATGCATCTGAAGTGGACTGTACATGGAGAGGCCGACAGCTGGGTCCACGGCCGCACGCAAGGAAATGCCTCCTTATTACGCGCAAAATAATGATTCGTCCACCTGACATCACGGACCCATCGAAAGGGCCTCAGTATTTCACGAAAAAAACGTTACCGCCGCTGACAGCTCGGACCCACCAGCTATATCTTCGCACGCAAGAAAGTGCCTCCTTATTACGCACAAAAAAATGAATACTCCCCCTGTTAGCGGGGACCCAGTATAGTGGCAGCCTGACTTGTGGGCCTACTAAGTTGACGGGGACGGAGGGCTTTGTCAACTTAGTCAATATGCACGATTCTAGCTCAAGTGACCGTACGATGTCCATCCAACGGCCGTAGTGCTTCTTCAACCTCTGGTCTTCTTGCTCCAGCTGCCCAAACCAGTGTCGGTCGTGCCTCATGCTCCTGCCTCCAGTGGTCGGCTGCGATGCGGCGGAGGCCTCACCGCCCCCTACTACTCCCACCGCTGGCCATGCCATCCCTCTACTCACCCACACCCCCTGTTATACTGCGGTGACGGCAGCCTCACACCGCAGCGAACCAGTGAACCCTCATACTCCTCTACGTGTGGGCATCCCCTGCCGCGTCTTCCTCGGCTCCGCGTCGTCCCCTTCCTAGGCCTCGCCGTCGTCCACCGCCCTGGTGCTCTCGGCGCGGCGTGGTCAACGTGGTCAAGGAACGGCTTCCATCGGACGTGGACTGTATGTGGAGAGGCTGACAGCTGGGTCCACGGCCGCAGCAAGGAAGTGCCTCCTTATTACGCGCAAAATAATTATTCCTCCACCTGACAGCGGGGACCCACCGGACGGGCCACCATATTTCATGAAAAAAACATTTCCCCCCTGACTGCTGGGACCCACCAGCTACACCTTCGCATGCAAGGGAGTGCGTCCGGGCAAAAAAACGATTCGCCCCCCTGACTGCTGGGACCCACTAGCTACATCTTCGCACGCAAGGAAGTGCGTCTGGCAAAAAAACAAAATGATTCGCCCCCATGACTGCTGGGACCCACCAGCTACATCTTCACACGCAAGGAAGTGCCTGACAGTCGGGACCCACCTGGTCGAAGCCTATGTAGCGTTGTCATTCTGGTCGTGAACGTGTACGTACATATATACTTGTGGATGTAGAGGCGCATGTGTCGTAGTAAAGGCGCGCACGTAGCATGTACACGTACATACAGCAGCGAGGGTGCAAGAAAGAAAATACGGCCATGTACGTACATACGGGCATGGTCTCTAACGCCTATCGCGCATACGTACATGGCTGGGTCGGAACGGAGAAACAGCGTCGTCGTCGTGTTCATGGGGAGCCAACCGGCTGGGTCGGAACAGAATGCGTGGTCATGTTCATCGGGAGGGCTTGGACGGAACAGGCAATGGAAACGAGGCCTGGCGTACCGCACAACGGAGGAAACGACCTTGTGTTCGACCGGCCACGTTCGAAACGGGGTCCTGTTGATCGGGAGGGGCCTGGCGTACCGCAAAACGGAGGAAATGGACCTCCTACGGTCGAAACGGGCATCCTGCTGATCGGGAGGGGTGTGGCGTACTGCAAAACGGAGGAAACGGACCTCCTACGGTCGAAACGGGGGTCCTGTTCATCGGGAGGGGTGTGGCGTACCGCAAAACGGAGGAAACGTACTTGTGTTGGAGTGCTACGGTCAAAACGGGGGGGAGGGGTGTGGCGTACCGCAAAATGGGACTCCACGGGATATTGTTCATCTCCACCGTCGACCTCCTCCAGCCTCCACGGGCTACCGTCGACCTCCTCCAGCCTCCACGGGCTCCTGTTCATCCAGCCTCCACCGCGCGCTACTCCACCGGCTACTGTTCAACCACCCCTCCACGGGCACCCCTCCACCGTCTACTGTTCATCCAGCCCTCCACACCACGGGGTCCTGTTCAACCACCCCTCCACGGCCACCCCTCCACTGTCTACTGTTCATCCAGCCCTCCACACCACGGGGTCCTGTTCAACCACCCCTCCATGGCCACCCCTCCACCGTCTACTGTTCATCCGGCCCTCCACACCACGGGTTCTAGTTCATCCAGAGGCAACGCCACCGCTCACAGTTCATCCAACCCCCCCCCCCCCCCCCGGCAACGCTCACTGTTCATCCAATCGATCAGCTTCAGTTAGCAGCAGTAGCGAAGGAATTGCTCCATCGGGTTCAGTTAATAGCCATCGATCGATCCCTCGGGTTCAGTAACGCGTAGCCTGCAGTGCAATCGCTCGGGTTCAGTTAGAGCCCAACGCCTCGCTCGACTTCAGTTAGAGCCAACGCCTTGCACACACGCGCGTACCTGTACGTGAGAAACGTGCATCGCTCTCCCGCCGTAACCGGCAACTCCCCAAAATTTTCCTCCCCCTCGCTTCTACCACGGTTTTTTCCGTCATGGACGGCCCAAAGAATGTCATGCAGCTGCATCTCCGGCCCGCCCAGGACGAAAAGCCCATTTTCTGTCATGATTTTTTGTCATAGAAGTAGGAGCCCACCACATATATGATGATACCGGGTTTTGTCACAAATATCGTCATAGAAGTGTCATATGTATGACAAAAAGAATTTCGTTCGGCCCAAAATGTCACGGATGTGTCTTTTTTTGTAGTGATATGTCGCATGTTATTGATGATGCCACTTCTGCTATGCATGATACTTATGATGAAACTACTTCTATGCTTGATACTATTGTGCCATTAGGTGAATATCTTGATGAACAACTTGCTAGGGTTAGAGAGAATGAAATTATTGAAGATGAAATTATTGATGATAGTGATGATGAAGGTTCTCCCCCTAAGTATGAATTGCCTGTTGTTCCTGAGGGTTATGTTATGGATGAAGAAACTGCTAGAGATCTTTTTGCTTGCAATGATAGATCTGATCTTAAGAAGTTACTAGCTAAACTCAAACAGAAAACTCTAAATGCTAGAATGAAATATGACCCTAATTTTGCTACTTCACCTATCTTTGTTACTGATAAGGATTATGAATTCTCTGTTGATCCTGAGATAATTACTTTGGCTGAATCTGATCGTTTTTATGGCTATGAATCTGAAACTGTTGTGGCACATCTTACCAAGTTAAATGATATAGCCACCCTGTTTACTAATGATGAGAAGTCTCGTTATTATTATATCCTTAAGATATTTCCATTCTCATTAAAGGGTGATGCTAAAACTTGGTTTAATTCTCTTGATCCTGGTGTTGTGCGTAGTCCCCAGGGTATGATTTATTAGTTCTCTGCTAAATATTTCCCTGCTCATAAGAAACAAGCTGCCTTGCGGGAAATATATAATTTTGTGCAAATCGAAGAAGAGAGTCTCCCACAAGCTTGGGGGAGGCTTCTCCGATTACTTAATGCTTTGCCTGATCATCCTCTTAAGAAAAATGAAATACTTGATATCTTTTATAATGGACTAACCGATGCTTCCAAGGACCACTTGGATAGTTGTGCTGGTTGTGTTTTCAGGGAAAGAACAGTCGACCAAGCTGAATTGCTATTGAATAATATGTTGACTAAATAAAGTTATTGGACTCTTCCTGAGCCAATTCCTGAGCCAACTGAGCCAACTCCTGAACCTATTCCTAAACCAACTCCGAAGAAGAGGGGAGTTCTATTTCTCAGTCCTGAAGATATGCAAGAGGAAAGGAAATCTATGAAAGAAAAAGGTATTAAAGTTGGAGATGTTAAGAATTTATCTCCTATTGAAGAAATTCATGGTCTTAATATACCGCCTATTGAAGAAACACATTGTCTTGATAACCCGACACAAGTAGTAAAGGTAAATTCTCTCTATAGATATGATAAGGTTGATATCCCGTCTACTAAATTTCCTAGCCAATGTTTAGATGAATTTGATGAGTTTATGGCTAGACAATACAGTTTTAATGCTTATGTTGGTAGAGAGTTAAAGAGTAATGCTTCCATGATAGGACGCTTGAGTGATTATATGGCTAGAGTTAAAGGTGAACTTAAACTCATTAGCAAATATGCTTCTATGGTTATCAAGCAGAACAAGTACTTAAAGCTCAAAGTGATTTGCTCGATGAATTAAATAATAAACATGATTTTGCTGTTAGAGTGGTTACTAGAACTGGTAAAATGACTCAGGAACCTTTGTATCCTAAAGGCCACCCTAAGAGAATCGAGCAGGATTCTCAGAGAAATAATGTAGATACACCTAGTCCTTCTAAAAAGAAGAAAAAGAAAAACGATAGGACTTTGCATGCTTCTAGTGAACCTGTTGTAGACACACCTGAGAATCCCAATGATATTTCTATTTTGGATGTTGAAACACAATCAGGTGATGAACATGAACCTAGTGATAATGTTCATGTTGACGCTCAACCTAGCAATAATAATGATGCAGAGATTGAACCTGTTGTTGATCTTGATAACCCATAATCAAAGAATCAACGTTATGATAAAAGAGACTTTGTTGCTAGGAGGCACAGTAAAGAAAGAGAACCATGGGTTCAGAAACCCATGCCTTTTCCTCCTAAACCATCCAAGACAAAGGATGATGAGGATTTTGAGCGCTTTGCTGAAATGATTAGACCTATCTTATTACGTATGCGCTTAACTGATATGCTTAAAGTAAACCCTTATGCTAAATATATGAAGGATGTCACTACAAATGAAAGAAAGATACCAGAAGCTGAAATTTCCACCATGCTTGCTAGTTATACTTTTAAGGGTGGAATGCCAAAGAAACTTGGAGATCCAGGAGTACCAACTATACCATGCTCAATTAAAAGAAATTATGTTAAAACCGCTTTATTTGATCTTGGAGCCGGTGTTAGTGTTATGCCTCTCTCTTTATATCATAGACTTGAATTGAATCGGTTGACACCTACTGAAATATCCTTACAAATGGCTGATAAATCAACTGCTATACCTGTCGGTATTTGTGAGGATGTGCCTGTTGTGGTTGCAAATGTCACTATCTTAACGGACTTTGTTATTCTTGATATTCCCGAGGATGATAGTATGTCGATTATCCTTGGTAGACCCTTTTTGAATACTGCAGGGGCTGTTATTGATTGCAACAAAGGCAATATCACTTTTCATGTTAATGGTAATGAGCATACGGTACACTTTCCGAGGAAACAACCTCAAGTTCATAGCATCAATTCTATTGGAACAATTCCAACTATCATTATTGGAGGTTTTGAATTTCCTCTTCCTACTGTCAGGAAAAAATATGATATTCTTATTATTGGGGATGTTCATATACCCGTTGAGGTAACCTAGTGTCATTCGAAATTTCTCCGGTTCCATGTTATTCAGAATGAGTTTGTCAAGACTTGATCAACCTTGTTAGTGGATTCCTTTCGATGATCATGAGATGGATGAAACTAGAAGGCACAACCTTCTGTACTCTCTTTTTACTTTCTGTTATTTAGATTAAATAAAGCAAAAATAATATTATCTGTCTGTTTTTTGAATTATCCATGCAATAAAAAATGTCCCTAAAATAAAAGTGCTCCAAATGCCCTGCAAATTTAGTATGATTTTTTATGGAATATTTGAGGATTTTAGGCACTGAGGACACAGCAGGGGGGGCAAGCACCTGGCCACGAGGGTCCAGGGTGTGCCCCCTCCCCTGGGCGCGCCCCCTGCCTCGTGGGCCCATGGTGGCCCCCCTCCACTTATTCCTGCATGCACACACTCCAACTTCCTCCCAAAAATATTCCCATCCAGCTCAAGCACGAGTTCTAGCTCATTTTGCTGCGATTTTCGATCTCCTTGCTCAAAGCTCCATTCACAAAACTGCTTTGGGAGATTGTTGCTTGGTATGTGACTCCTCCATTGGTCCAATTAGTTTTTGTTCTAGTGCTTTATTCATTGTAAAATTTTGCTGCATCGATGACCCTGTTCTTGAGCTTGCATGTCAAATTTATGAGGTCCCAAGTAATTCTAATGCATGATATAGGCTCTAGGCACTTATGGGAGTAGTTGCTATCAATCTTGTTTAGTTTGATTCACTTTTATTTTGAAGTTACTAAAAATTTTAGAAATTTTTCAGCGGAAGAAATATGTCTAGGAAAATGTACCAAGGTGGTTCCTCAACAAAGAGAGGACCCGGGCGTGCTATGCTTGAGCAAGACGATGAACCACCAAGGGAAGCTGAGGTGCGGCCTTGTGAATGGCCGTCAGAAGAGTTTTATGGTCAATGCAGGCATCAAGGATGAATTTGACGCATATGTGCGTAATGCCAATCTTGAGGACTTCATGCAAGATAAGTGTCCTCGGTACTACCAATTAACTGATTCATTCGTGAGAAGATTTAAATTTACATCTTCGCGTAATTCTCAGAATGTCCTGCTTGATATTTATGATCAATCTTATACCATGGACCTAGAAGATTTTACAACTGCTTGCAAACTCCCACAGTGGGGCAATGTTAATGAACCCCACAAATCTGAATATAAAGACTTTCTTGCTAGTATCACTGTACGAGAATCTAGGGATATAGCACAAGCTACCATAGGGAGCATTCATTTTCCTGCTATACATTATTTTGCTCTCTTCATTGGTAGATGCATTAATGGTAAGGATGAAGCA
This sequence comes from Triticum timopheevii, assembly GCA_963921465.1. Taxonomy (NCBI): domain Eukaryota; kingdom Viridiplantae; phylum Streptophyta; class Magnoliopsida; order Poales; family Poaceae; genus Triticum; species Triticum timopheevii. The sequence goes on along the minus strand of OY997274.1, from coordinate 440,511,570 downwards.
TGTCACCTGTCTGTCCCTGATATTTGTGTTCTTAAGAGTGTTGTATTAGGTAATAGAGATTACAACTTGGGGGCAATTGTTGCACGTAGGTTGCATAATAATGGTTTAGTTGGAGATTTATTTGGAGGGATTTATGCGACTCGTGTTGCTAATTATCTTGGTATAGCCCCACGTAAGGGAGATATAGAGTTGCCTCCCGCTTATTTATATTATGACGCGATGGTCAGACATCGTTTTCTTTTGAGGAATGAACAATTCCACCAGTATCGACTAATCTTGGACAGACGTCGCGCTGTCCATGTTACTCTCCCTGCTCCTTCCCTTTTTGATTACCAGGCAAAAAGAAGATATGTTGTAACTAGGCAGGAGGCAACTGAACACAGGAGGAGAGCGGAGGAAGCTCGCCAACTGTAGGATCGAAAGTATGTCTAGAGGGGGGGTGATTAGACTACTTGACCGAATAAAAACTTGTCCTTTTCCCAATTTTAGTCTTTGGCAGATTTTAGCTACCTTAGCACAAGTCAAGCAATCTTAACACAATTCAAGCAAGCATGCAAAGAGTATATGAGCAGCGGAAAGTAAAGCATGCAACTTGCAAGAATGTAAAGGGAATGGTTTGGAGGATTCAAACGCAATTGGAGACACGGATGTTTTTGTCGTGGTTCCGATAGGTGGTGCTATCGTACATCCACGTTGATGGAGACTTCAACCCACAAAGGGTAACGGTTGCGCGAGTCCATGGAGGGATCCACCCACGAAGGGTCCACGAAGAAGCAACCTTGTCTATCCCACCATGGCCGTCGCCCACGAAGGACTTGCCTCACTAGCGGTAGATCTTCACGAAGTAGGCGATCTCCTTGCCCTTACAAACTCCTTGGTTCAACTCCACAATCATGTCGGAGGCTCCCAAGTGACACCTAGCCATTCTAGGAGACACCACTCTCCAAGAAGTAACAAATGGTGTGTTGATGATGAACTCCTTGCTCTTGTGCTTCAAATGATAGTCTCCCCAACACTCAACTCTCTCTCACAGGATTTGGATTTGGTGGAAAGAAGATTTGAGTGGAAAGCAACTTGGGGAAGGCTAGAGATCAAGATTCATATGGTAGGAATGGAATATCTTGGCCTCAACACATGAGTAGGTGGTTCTCTCTCAGAAACAGCAAGTTGGAGGTGTAGGTTTGTTCTGATGGCTCTCTCCACGAATGAAGAGGAGGTGGAGGGGTATATATAGCCTCCACACAAAATCTAACCGTTACACACAACTTGCCAAACTCGGTGGGACCGAATTGATAAACTCGGTTGGACCGATTCAGCAAATCTAGTGACCATTAGGATTTTCGGCGGGACCGACATGCAACTCGGTAGGACCAATATGGTTAGGGTTTAGAGCTTAACGTAATCTCGGTGAGACCGATTACACAAACTCGGTGAGACCGATTTTGATAATGAGCTAACCAGAGAGTTGGTCAGGTAAACTCGGTGGGACCGATTCGCTCATTTCGGTGGGACCGAAATGTTATAAAAAGGAAACAGGGAGTTTACATTGCAATCTCGGTGGGACCGACCGCTCATCTCGGTGGTACCGAAACATTACGAAGGGAAACAGAGAGATTACAATCCCATCTTGGTGAGACCGAGATCCCTATCGGTGAGACCGATTTGCCTAAGGTTTGTGGCAGTGGTTGTGACATCTGAACTCGGTGGCGCCGGGTAGAAAGAATCGGTAGGGCCGAGTTTGACTTTTGGTTTAGGTCAAATGTGGATGTGAGAAAGTAGTTGAGGGTTTCTGAGCATATCACTAAGCATTGTGGAGCAAGAAACTCATTAAGCAACACCTCATCCCTCCTTGATAGTATTGGCTTTTCCTACAGACTCAATGTGATCTTGGATCACTAAAATATAAGATGTAGAGTGAGGGAGTCCTGGACTAGGGGGTGTCCGGACAGCCGGACTATCATCGTCCGCCGGACTCCAAGACTACGAAGATACAAGATTGAAGACTCCGTCCCGTGTCCGGATGGGACTTTCCTTGGCGTGGAAGGCAAGCTTGGCGATACGGATATGTAGATCTCCTACCATTGTAACCGACTCTGTGTAACCCTAGCCTCCTCTGGTGTCTATATAAACCGGAGGGCTTTAGTCCGTAGGACACAACATACACTACAACAATCATACCATAGGCTAGCTTCTAGGGTTTAGCCTCCTTGATCTCGTGGTAGATCCACTCTTGTACTACCCATATCATCAATATTAATCAAGCAGGACGTAGGGTTTTACCTCCATCGAGAGGGCCCGAACCTGGGTAAAACATCGTGTCCCTCGTCTCCTGTTACCATCCGCCTAGACGCACAGTTCGGGACCCCCTACCCGAGATCCGCCGGTTTTGACACCGACATTGGTGCTTTCATTGAGAGTTCCTCTGTGTCGTCACCGATAGGCTTGATGGCATCTTCAACCAACAACGCTGTCCAGGGTGAGACTTTTCTCCCCGGACAGATCTTCGTATTCGGCGGCTTCGCACTGCAGGCTAATTCGCTTGGCCATCTGGAGCAAATCGAAAGCTACGCCCCTGGCCGTCAGGTCAGATTCGGAAGCCTAAACTTCACGGCCGATGTCCACGGAGACTTGATCTTCGATGGACCCGAGCCACAGCCAAGCGCGCCGCACTGTTGCGATAGGCATGATCTAGCTCTGCCGCCAAACAGTGCCTTGGTGGCCGCACACGAATCCGCTCCGGCCATCCGTCCGGAGCCGATCGCCCAGATCGAGGATCGGTGGATAGACGCTGCCTCGGGGGGCTTCAACTTCCTCGGCGATGGAGCCGAACATTAATCTTGTCCCTCGCAAAACTCGTGATTCCGAGGTGCCGGACTCCTTGCCGGACTCCGAACCTCCCACGCCCCTACCAATCAAATCGGATTGGGCGCCGGTTAAGGAATTCACCGCCGCGGACATCTTCCAATACTCGCCTTTTGGCGATATCCTGAATTCACTAAAGCATCTCTCGTTATCAGGAGAGCCCTGGACGGACTATGGCCAGGATGGTTGGGATGCGGACGACGAAGAAATTCAGAACCCACCCACCACCCACTTTGTAGCCACCGTCGACGATCTAACCGACATGCTAGACTACGACTCCGACGACATCGACGCTATGGACGACGATGCCGGAGACGAACAAGAAACAGAGCCTATAAGGCACGGGAGGACCACCTCGTCATATGACATATACATGGTGGATACCCCAAAGGAGAGCGATGATGAGGACCAACGGGCCGCGGCAGAGGATAACACTGCCGATAAACAACCAAAACGGTGACGCAGACGCCGCCCTAAGTCCCGCCTCGACGACAACAACGCTCCCAAGGAACCCGTCATACAGCAGGGCTCACAAGTGGACGACGAACATGCAGATAAGCAACCGTCCGAACATGACGAGTCAGATAATCAGTCCAGGCCCGGCGAAAACGACAGTCCGGATGACCTCATACCGGACACACCGCCGGAGAGCAAAAACCTTCGGAAAAGACTCGTCAACACTGCAAGAAGCCTGAAGAAGGAAAAGCGGAAGCTCAAAACAGCGGAAAACACACTCCGAATGAGATGGAGCAAAGTGCTCAAAACCGCAGATAAATACGGCAATGGCCACCAATCAAAGAGCTACCCGAAGCGTAAGCTGCTACCAGAATTCGACGAGGAGGCCATAGAGCCTCCACCGTCAAAAAATAAAGAGGCTGCCTGGTTGGATAGACGGCCAGATGATAGGCCAAATTCTGAAAGCGGCGCCACACATAAACCAACCAACGAACTTGGAAGGACAGATGGCCCAGCCAGGTCCATCTACGGGCCAAACAAGAAGGCCCCAAGAAGCAAGGCAACACGTCAAGTGTCCGAAGATAGCAGCACACACAAATACAGGGGCGCCGCACACCCACTATGTTTCACTGATGAGGTGCTGGACCATGAATTCCCAGCAGGATTTAAACCCATAAACATAGAGGCCTACGATGGAACAACAGACCCTGGAGTCTGGATAGAAGATTATATACTGCATATACACATGGCCAGAGGAGACGATCTCCACGCCATAAAATACCTACCCCTCAAGCATAAAGGGCCAGCCCGTCATTGGCTTAAAAGCCTCCCTGAAAATACTGTTGGAAGTTGGGAAGAGCTCGAGGACGCGTTTAGAGCAAATTTTCAAGGGACTTATGTCCGCCCTCCGGATGCAGATGATCTAAGTCATATAACTCAACAGCCCGGAGAGTCAGCGCGGAAATTTTGGAACAGGTTTCTCACCAAAAAGAACCAAATAGTCGGCTGTCCGGACGCCGAAGCCTTAGCAGCTTTCAAACACAATGTCCGAGACGAATGGCTTGCCAGGCACCTCGGCCAAGAAAAACCAAGGACAATGTCCGCGCTAACAAGCCTCATGACCCGCTTCTGTGCGGGAGAGGATAGCTGGCTAGCAAGATGCAGCACCAGCGACCCAAGTACATCCGAGATAAGAGATGGAAACGGAAAATCACGGCGCAGAAAAGAGCAGCGCCGGAATAAAGAGAAAAGACCAAAGAGCACGGCAGTCAACGCTGGATTCAAAAGCTCGCGGCCAAACAACAAAACACAGCCTCTTAAGGATGACAGCGATGAATTGTCCAACTTAAACAAGATTTTGGGTCGGATATGTCAAATCCACAGTACCCCCGGAAGGCCTGCAAATCACACCCACAGGGATTGTTGGGTTTTTAAATAGTCCGGCCGACTAAACAACGAACACAAGGGGCTCGACGCGTCAAGCGAAGAAGATAAACCCCACCAGCAGAGCACTGGAAAACAAAAGACTTTTCCACAAGAGGTCAAAGCAGTAAACTGACTTCATGTGATAATACAGAAAAATAGTGCGGCACTTCCTAAAAAGAGCCTCGCACGGTCCAACCCAGCAGACCATAGAGATTGGATATCAAAACCAATCATTTCGACCACCTGGACTATTCCAGAAGCGTTCGAAGCGCAGGACGGATTGCCCTGATATTGAATCCCATAATAGACAGATTACAATTTACTAAAGTCCTAATGGATGGAGGCAGCAACTTAAACCTGCTGTATTCAAACACAATCCATCAGATGGGGATAGACCCTACAAAAATTCGACACAGCCGCACTTCCTTCAAAGGAGTGACGCCAGGACCTTACGCCAAGTGCACAGGCTCCATATTACTAGAAGTCGTGTTCGGATCACCGAACAATTTTCGGCGCGAAAAAATAATTTTTCACATCGTCCCATTTAAAAGTGGATATCAAGCACTATTGGGACGAAAGGCTTTTGTCCGTTTCAACGCCATACCGCATTACGCGTCTCTTACACTCAAGATGCCGGTCCGCGTGGCATCATTTCAGTGCGAGGGTCACTTAAAGACCCCGGACTCGGATAGACGAGTCCGGCTTCAGTAGGCTAGGGGCCCCCTAGCCGCACACCTCTTCACAGGGGGCTGCCCGCACAAACAACCGCGGGTTCATACAAACCCCGCTTTACTTATTTATATTTCTTCTTTTACACATACATTTTTCGCACAAATTGTTTTCAAACTAAGCGTTCCTCTCTTTTTACAGATGAACAACGTGCATACCTGTCCAGGATAACGGCGCAACGGAGACACAGGTGCAGACGTGCAGTAGGGACCCGTTGTGAGGATTCTTTTCAGATTAAGACCCTGCGTAGACCTTTTTTAAATGTCTCTTATTGTTATTCTCCCTTGGTTTCTTCCTATGGCCAAAGAGGAGCTTGACGTTTTGGCATCGGCCGCGTCAGAAGACCATGCCCGTACTTGGACACTAGGGGCTTAGGGCATTGTTCTGCCCATTATCATAAAGACCGAACACCTCAGGGAGTGTTCGGCGTCTCAAGTTAGGCATTATATGCATCAGCTCCGAATCATGTCTTTGGTTAAATGTTGGGTTTGCCCGGCTCCTGTGTTTTGCTGCCTTACGTTCCGTATCATCGGCTAACGCGGCACCAGGAGAACTACTGCGATTGTGCCCCAGTTCGGCTGGGCGAGCACCTCAGTAGAGAAAGCCGAAAACTGACTGTCATGATATAGCGAGAGACTGGTCAACCACTCGATCGACTACCGGAATGTTTAGAATTCCCCGCTTTGACGAAGGACTGTTTCCCGGTCAGGCACACACGCGCCCCGAACTCGGAGAAGCGCGGTGCCCCCAGGGGCTATATCGTAGCCCCACCCTCGAGCTCCAATGGCTAAGTGAAAGTGATAAAGCAATATAGTCCGAATTGCCTCGTTCGCTACGCTACCACCTCCTAAACAGGACCGAGACGTCGGATTAAGTGTGAACACGCGCTATTTTTGCGAACACCCCCGCACCTTGTGCGTGGGGGCTGAAGCCGAAGACTGCAATCTTTCAGGTTATACAAGTGTATACGTAAACGGCCGCATAGGAGAAGTTTTATTACTTGGGACGCACAAGTATAAAAAGCAGTTATATCATAATCATCGTTTTACAAGCTAAAACGTTCATTTGAACGTGACATTTTTTGAGCACTGCGACTCTATTACATGAGCGCCACGCATAACTTCCCTGAAATAGTGCTCGGCGGGGAGCCGATCTTCATCCGAGCCCTGGGCGGCAACAGCTGTGGCATCCATCTCTGTCCAATGCGCCTTTACGCGGGCAAGTGCCATCCGCGTGCCCTCGATGCAGGCCGACCGCTTCATCTCCTTGATATGCGGCACCGCTCCAAGGAATTGCTACAGTAAGCCGAAGTAGCTCGTCGCCTTGGGCCTCTCTGGCCAGACATGAGCCACGATGTCAGTCATGGCAAGTCCGGACAACCTATTTAGCTCGGCCCATTCGGCCAACCGGTCGGTCAACGGAAGTGAGCGATCCGGACTATGGAATTGAGACCAAAATAGCTCTTCCGTCTTGTGCTCCTTCTGGCTCCGGAAGTGCTCAACGGCATCAGCCGCACTTGCCGCTAAGTCCATATACAGATCCTCCGGACTCTACAGCCGATCAAATTGAGCATACTTTTGATCCATAAACCGGCGACGCAGCAGATAAGGCTTGCCAGCCACGATATCTCCAGCCTGGCGCAGCTCCTCCCTCATGGCCCGCATTGCAGAGCGGGCATCCTTGGCCTCGGCGGTGGCCTTCTTCAGGTCTTCCCGCTCCGATAAGCGCTCCTTTTCAAGAGCCTCATTGCGGTCGGCAGCATCCTTCACTTTTACGGCCAATTCGGCCACCTCTTCCCTGCTCAGGCAGTGAGCAGCCTTTTCGGCTTTCAACTCCTCGGCCGCCCTTGAGGCAGCCGCGTCGCTCCTTCGGGCTTGCTCCTTAGCTTGAGCAAGTTCGGCCCGAAGGCTCTCCACAGCAGCAGCACCGTCTGTATAACAGCATATAATTTATCAGAGGAGGGCTTTGACCCCATTAATAAAGAGACCGTGGAGAACTCATTTACCTTGCGACTCGTCAAGTCGCCGGTTGACAAGTGCGATGTCCGCATCCGCCGCGTCAAGTTGCCGCATTAACTCGGCAACCCCACTAGTCCGGCCAGCCCTCGGACTATCCGCCACCTACATAGGAACGGCGACATTCATTACTTGCGATTTCGATCCTCGGCACGTTGTCATCTTCGACAACCTACCGAGTCTCAGGGGCTACTATCTATACAGAGCACACTTTTATGTGCAAAACTGTCAAAAATAGAAGGTGCGTCATTTTCGCGTACCTCAAATCCCGCCAGCAAACTCATAGCGGCGTTACGCAATCCGCTCTCGGCGGACGAAATCCTTCCAATCACCATGTGCATTAGCGCACGATGATCTTCTGAGATGGACGCCCTCTCAAGCAGATTCTTCAGTCCTCCCGGCCGGATACTAGCGGGCGCCGAACTCTCCAGCCCCTCCGGACTTGGGGATACCCTCCGTGACGATACTTTAGGCTCGTCTGCCTTATCTGATGGCACAGCAGATGGGGGCGTTTCGCTCTCCATCATCTCCGGAAGAAGGTCCCCCAAAGACGAGCTCATCTGCGAAGGCTGCAAATCCGAACTGCAAAATAAAAATTTCGGTCACCCACAGAAGCATAAATGGAGGTATTTTCTTACTGATGAAATTCCCTTTTCATACTCACGGCTCGCTGGAGGGCTGATTCTTTGGCGATGATTGTGCGTCCGGATTCTCCCCGGACGCCGGACCCCCCGGGGAAGATCTCTTCCCCCGTTTAGGGGCTTTGGCCTCCGGATCTTCGGAGGCGGTCCTCTTCTCCCCCTGGAAGGGGGGGTTCTTGATCCCCCCCTCTTCAGACGCCCCTTTGGGCGAAATATTAGCTCCTCTATTTTCCCCATCGCTCCCTTCTGTGGGTGCGACCTCCAACATTCTGACCAGCACGGGCTCCAGTGCGGTCTCTGGGAGGGGGCCAGACACCTTATCAGCCTTGATCGCGCCACCCACTCCTGTGAAGAGTAATGCGTCAGGAGGCGAACTCTAGAAAGGCAGATAAACAGAATGTTCGGACTCTGAGCTATTTACCTGAGTATCCGGGCGATTGCGGCTTAGGCCGGCGTCCTCGGCTAATTCCGGACACGCCACCTGCGGTCCGAAGAACAACTTGTACATCTCCACGGGTGTTGCACCCATGAAGTGTTGGAGAATCCGAGGTCCCTTCGGGTTGAACTCCCATAAACGGAGAGGACGGCGTTTGCAGGGCAGAAGATGCCTGATTAGCATAACCTGCATCACCACGATCAGATTGATCTCCCTCGCTTGGAGGTCTCGAATCCGGCCCTGCAGTGAGGGCACATCTTCGGACGGCCCCCAATTGAGCCCTTGGTTGACCCACGACATCAGTTGGCGTGGAGGTCCCGGGCGAAATGAAGGCGGCGGCTTTTGCTTGCTGCCCCTCGGAGCGGTGATATAGAACCACTCTTGCTGCCACAGTCCGAGTTCCTCTTGGAAGGAACCCTCGGGCCACGGGGCATTGGCCTTTTTGCTTATGGCCGCCCCGCCGCACTCTGCTTGACGCCCCCCGATCATCGTCGGCTTCACATTGAAGGTCTTCAGCCACAGGCCGAAGTGGGGAGTGACGCGGAGGAAGGCTTCGCAGACGATAATGAATGCGGAGATATGGAGGATGGACTCCGGAGCCAAGTCGTGAAAATCTAGCCCATAGTAGAACATGAGCCCTCTCACGAAGGGGTCCGTCGGGAAGCCTAAGCCCCGACGGAGGTGGGATACGAAGATGACGTATTCGCCGGGCTCGGGGGCGGGCACGGCCTGCCCTTGGGCAGGCAACCTGTGCGAAACCTCGTAGGCCAGGTACTTGGCCTCACGTAACTTCAATATGTCCTCCTCCGTGATGGAGGAGGGCATCCACCGGCCCTGGAGGTCGGAGCCGGACATGATTGAGAATCCGAAGCGCTCGAATCTGGGGCTCTGGGTGATGGAACTAGGAGTGAGGAGGAGATTCGATGCGAGATTGAAGAAAAGGAACGGTCCTTGGTCCTCTTATAAAGGGGAAAAATACCAAGGGTCGTCTCCGTGACCGTTCGGGATTCACCTTTGATGGAGGAGGCATGGCGATGGGCACGGTTGGGTTACCCACACACGTATTGATGAGAATCCCGGAATAAGGGGAACACGATCTCTGCTTCGACAAGACGTGCCAAGGAAACCGCTTCGCTAAACGTGCTGAGGTGGTATAGTAAAAAACGATTCAAACAGTGGCTTGGTAGCGGTGTGATGTCACGCTGCATAATACGTCAGCAGATTGAACTAGTGTATATTTTATTCTCTCTACGGTGGAATGTGGAATTTATTTTGCAGAGCCAGACACTATCCTGGTGTTCATGATCTTCTCTGGATTATTCAAGGGAGGAACCCGCCTTGCAATGCCGAACATTATGCGCGCCGGACTTATCGTCATTGAAGACTGGTTCAGGGGCTACTGAGGGAGTCCTGGACTAGGGGGTGTCCGGACAGCCGGACTATCATCGTCCGCCGGACTCCAAGACTACGAAGATACAAGATTGAAGACTCCGTCCCGTGTCCGGATGGGACTTTCCTTGGCGTGGAAGGCAAGCTTGGCGATACAGATATGTAGATCTCCTACCATTGTAACCGACTCTGTGTAACCCTAGCCTCCTCCGGTGTCTATATAAACCGAAGGGCTTTAGTCCGTAGGACACAACATACACTACAACAATCATACCATAGGCTAGCTTCTAGGGTTTAGCCTCCTTGATCTCGTGGTAGATCCACTCTTGTACTACCCATATCATCAATATTAATCAAGCAGGACGTAGGGTTTTACCTCCATCGAGAGGGCCCGAACCTGGGTAAAACATCGTGTCCCTCGTCTCCTGTTACCATCCGCCTAGACGCACAGTTCAGGACCCCCTACCCGAGATCCGCCGGTTTTGACACCGACATAGAGTCTTGAGCTTTTGAGCTTGAGCCAATCCTTTTGTCCTTAGCATTTTGAGGGATCCATTTTTCTCATCCATGCCATGCCATTCATTGAGCTTTTCCTGAAATATTCATCTTGGAATGATGTTAGCTCAATGAGCTATATGTTGTTAGGAATTACCAAAACCACCTAGGGATAGTTGCACTTTCAATCTCCCCCTTTTTGGTAATTGATGACAACATATAGTTCAAAGCTTCGACAAATGATAATAAGAGTGAAAAACATTGTCGCTTTGAGAAGTATGTGATAAGCAAGAGCTCCCTCTAAATTGTGCATAGTTTAAGATTTGCTTCGGACTGCAAATGCACAAAAAGTTAGGCTCATGGGTAACTCTTCCATGTCACATACATCTTGGTGGAGCGCTCAAAATGATAATAATTGAATACATGCACTCATCACCAAGCAAAGTGAATGATCATATAGAGATAAAAAGGATAATGTCATCCAACAAGCATAAGTGTAGTATATGATCAAACTCATGATCATCCAGCTATCACAAAGACATAAAGTATTTCAAACAAGCAAATAAAGTTCAACCACCAAAGCAAGAGAGAATAAAAAGCAACACTCTCTCTCGAAGCCTATGATTTATACATTTTTCTCCCCCTTTGGCAACAAGTTACCAAAAAGTTCATAGAAAATGCATAGCACTAGATCGACTCTCAGGCTTGATCTTCAGGTGGTGGTGTAGCGATGGCTCCTTGGACGAAGACTTCAGTAGATGTGGATGGAGTTGGAAGTGTAGGTGCTGGAGCTGGTTGCACTGGAGCTGTAGGAGCTATAGCTGGTGCAGATGAAGTGGCTCTGGAGTCTGTCACTGGCACTGAAGCTGATCTCTGAGCTCTAGGCACTCTTGCAAATGCATCAGTGGTTGTCTTGCCCTTCCTCTCCTGCATATCATCCTGAAGCTGCTCAACAACAGACTGGATCTCAGTTACCTTCACGTCCAAGTCATAGAACTTCTGCTCCATGATCCTCTCCAGGCTCTCCTGGTTTTGAGTCAAGGTGGCTAGCCCCTTCTCAATCCTCAGAGTGGATGCAATCAAGTAGCCTAGCTGATCTTGTTTGCTCTTTAGAAAGTACTGAGATGCCTCTTCCATTGTTGGCATCTTGGTAGCCTTCTCTGTCCTTGCCTTCTCCTTCTTTGCTTGAGCATGCATAGCAGATGGTTCATCTTCATCCATAACCACTTGGTTGTCCTCAAAGTCTGGATAGATAGGCATGTGATCCTTGTCCAACAAGTATGTGCCTGTGCCTATCTTGGAGTTGATCAGCTCCTGGATCTGTGAGGCATACCCACAACTTCTCTTCTGGTCAGTTGTTGTCCTCTTGATAGTCTCAACTATGAGGCTCATGACCTTGAACTTCTGTGGCACATCAAATAAGTGTAGCAAGTTTATTGCATGGCCTCTGATCATGTTGTGGTCACCTGACTTGGGCAAGAGAGTGTGCCTGAGGATCCAGTTGATAGTTGGCAGTCCTGACAGAAGGTAATGTACTGATCCAAACTTATGTGTCTCAACTGCAGCATCTGGGATCTCCTTGTACATATGTGTCATAGTGTTATGATCCATCTTCTTCTTAGCATAGACGTCCAAGTCATCTTCTTTCTCCTTAGGTGCCTTGATTAGATTAGCCCATTCTTCAATTGTTGATTGGTACCTAGTACCTTCAGACATCCATACTATCCTGCCATCTGGATAGAAGTGTGCTGTGGAGTAGAATTGCATTATGAGATCACCATTCCACTTTGTGAGCTTCTGCCCAACAAAGTCTGCAACTCCACAAGCACTGAAACTGTCATACACACCAGGATAGTGTTCCTCATTCTCCTTCATGTAGGTCCAGTCCACCCACCTCATGTCAGACACTATAGGCTTCTTGTCCAACAACACTGTCTCATAGAAATCCTGTTGTTCCTAAGTATGGAACCTGTAGTCAACAGCAGTTCTTCTCCTGATTGCATAAGGATCAGACAACCTCCACTGTCTGAGGCATGCGTCCTTTCTCAGCTTCATGTTCTCAGCCACAGGATGAGCATCATTGTGATCTGGAATCTTTGGCTTCAACTTTCTCAACACATGCTCTTCATCTTCTTCTTCTTCAGCAACAGTTTCAGGCACTGGGGCCTTGTTCTTCTCAGCTGCAGATATGTTTCTGGTATTCCTCTTTGGTGCAATCTTAGGCTTGCAGGTAGCTTTGGGCGCTTCTTTGGGCTTTGATGATGCAGCCCCTGATCTAATAGCATCACCCATAAGCTTCTGAGCTTTGGGTGCTTCTTTGGGCTTTGATGATGCAGCCCCTAATCTAATAGCATCACCCATAAGCTTCTGAGCTTTGGGTGCTGGTGCAGCAACCTCTTCTTCTTCTTCCTCAGAGTCTCTCCTCATAGAGGGATTGCCAAGAACTTTGGCAGTAGTGGTTCTGACTCTCTTTTGCTTTTTGTCTTGACTAGCAGCTTCATCTTCTGACTCAATAGTAAACTTCATGGTTTCTCCAGTGGCAACCTTCCTGGGTTTGGAAGTGGGAATCCTTCTTGCAGGTGCCTTCTTCTGCACTCCTGGCTTTGTGGATGCAGCTGAGCCATACTCCTTTTTGAGCACTTTCTTCTTGGAAGTGGCCTCATCCTCAACTGTCACATAGTCTTCATCCTCAGATTCTGAGGTTTTCTTCTTTCTGGCCCTGGTGGCAGCTTTGGGCAGGTTGCTTGGGGTGCTCCTTCTACCATCATTAGAGGTGCTAGAGGGACTAGTGCCCTCACTCATCTGAATTTGCTCCTCTTCCCTTTTCTGGCTGTCACTTTGATCAGACATGTTGCAAACACTGACTGCAGACCCTGTGAGTAGATATAGATGAGATAGAGTGGATGAGCATCACAAAATACAGAGGTTTTTGCAAAAGAATGATTCAAAACCTTAGTTTTAGTTTTCCATAGAAAGCATTTTGGATCAACCGATTTGCAAACTCGGTGATACCGAAGCAGCTTTTGGAACCTAAACTAGTGAACTCGGTCAGACCGAGTCACAGTTCAGTGGCACTGAGACTGCTAGGGTTTCACAAGGTCCTGAACTCGGTCACACCGATTTGCAATTCTCAGTCAGACCGAGAATCACTTGTGCAATGGCCTTAGCCGAATCGATGGAACCGAGTTCTACAACTCGGTGGGTCCGAGATGGTTTCGACGGAAACCTAACCCTAAATTTTCAATTCACCTCTAATCTACGAATTGTTTTGACTAGATAGAATAGTTTCAATCGTGGCAAGATTCATGACGAACACAATGTGCTAGGAATCGGATGGGGATAGCACAGTGATCGAGTCCATACCCTAGTTCAGCGATGAACTCGCTACGGCGGCAACGGCAGGATGATTTCCGTTGACGGCGACGGAGACCAGTGACTGGAGGCGGCAGGCGACGAGGAGGACGATCCGGAGACCCTAGAGGCAGAGCGAGCTACGCGCGGGCGAAAAGGTTCGGAGAAAGTTTCCAAATTTTTGCCCGTGGGTATATATAGCCCGACCCTGTCGGTGTGACCGAGTGGAACAACTCGGTGGCACCGAGATGCATAACTGTTAACAGTAACAGCAACTCGGTGTGACCGAAATGTTCAAATCGGTTGCGTCGAGATTGAAAACCTAGATCGACTTAGTGATCTCCGTATGACCGAAATGGAAGAATCGGTCAGACCGAAACGCACAAAGAAGTTTTGGAAGTTTAAGTCTATGATGAATCGGGGACTCCGAGTGCTCCTCACACAGAGTGGTTCGAATCTGACTTGATCAAATTTTGTGATGTAGCATGAATAGAGTTTGAGACAATAAAAGCATAGATAGCTAGGGAAGGTTCTTAGGCATTCTTTTCCATCCACTTGGAAAAAGAAAAAGAAACCAATCAATCAAAACAACAAGTGGATGTCCTCAAATGAGTGAAATATGCAACCAACATGCTCACACAATAAGATGGCAAATGAAATATGTGGCAAAGCATGCACAACCAATTCTAGCATCTATCAAACAATTGGTGATGACTAGGTCATCTATATATGAGTATATCGACTTAGGAGTCAAATGAGAACATTTGATCATAGGTCATACTCATCGTTTAAGCCCAAGTGGGGTTACCACTTTTACGTAATGCATTGATGTGTTCACACCATTAGAGTTGCTTTGACTCAATTCTTAGAGTTAAGCTCCCCCTAGATGTGAGATCCCCCCTTAGAGGGATGAACTAACCTTGGGTTTTGTCGATGATGACTTCATGTAGGTGTTGAAGATGTGGATGCTCAATGTTGATGAAGATCATTTTGAGCAATCATTTGGAGTGAGTTGCACTTTCAATACTTACACGGGTTAGTCCCACAAGGAACAAACAAGGATATCCATAGACATAGAGTGATGCACCCACAAGATGATGTCTATGAAAGCATTAGGTTACCTTGTCCCTTGTCTTACCAACAAGAGGGTTTGTGACTCCTTGAACTAGTGCAAGATGTGGAAGTTGATTGCACTTGTTGTTGCCAAAATGATATGAGTGAAATATGTTGGCGGAGTCACCCTCAAGAACTCTCTAGTTCTTCTTCTTTGGGATCCACATCATCTAGATGGGAATCCTTGGAGTTGTAGTCGTACTCGATGAAGTAGAACTTGACGTAGTGTTGGGAACCCACTTGACCAAGGCCTTAGGAGCTTCTTCAAATGCATCAATCTCCTCTTGAAGCTTGTTCTTGCCTTTTTGCTTGTGGTCTTGTGGTGGAAGATCATCTTGAGCTTGTGTTCCCTTGAAGGAAGTAGGATCATACTTCTCTTGTTGAGGAACAAACTTTGTCTTGGGGCATTGATCTTCTTCCCACTCAACTCCATTCGCATTGAATTTTCGTTCAAAACCAACACCTTGGTTCTTCCGGTGCCTTCCTTGCTTGCGTACAATTTCCTAAAATTGCTTACTCCCGGCAAGGCTCTTGTAAACACCTTTCTCTATAAGTCCCTTCAATAAGCTATTTTCTTGCTCAAGTGTAACTTGCCTAAGAGAATCATTAGTGGAATCAAGCGAACTATTAGAAGCAACAACATTTGATTTAGCATGATTATTGTTACTACTAGAGGAAGAATCCTTCTTGTTCTTGTTAATGGACTTGACTTGAGGCATGTAAGTAGATAAGAGTAAACTCTTGGCAATGTAAGAAGAACTTTTCTTACGGAGATCATCATTGATTGCCTTTAAGAACTCATGCTCTTGCTCAAGGTTGAGCTTTTCAAAGCTTAACTTCTCATGAGTCCTTAAAAGTTCTCGATGATCTTCTAAGATAGTTTCATGAGCTAACTTAAGAGTGTTTAGTTCTTTAGTTAGAAGCTCAATCTTATCCTTATCATTGTCATTTGTTTTATCTTGATTAGCATGATTAATTGATGTTTCATCATAGTATTCATCACTAGAGTTGTCAACAAGTAAATCATCATCACCTAACAAGTCATCTTCATCACTATTGAAATCAACATACTCAGGGTGTGTTACCTTTGGGCCTTTAGCCATGAAGCATCTTCCAAGTCCTTCATTTGGTGAATCAAATATGTCGTAGGAGTTGGTTGACACAAGTGCTAGACCGACAACACCTTCATCTTGAGTATATTCGGAGTCGGTGTGATAGCTTCTCTCGGAGTGATTGTCGGAGTCGGAGCCGGATACCCATTCACCAACGTGAGCTTGATGTCTTCATTTTGTGTAGCTCCTTGATGACTTGTCCTTCCTTTCCGAATCTTTGCTTCTCCGGGATGTTCTTCGTTCATAACGATCATCTCTACTCCTCCTCTCTCTTGGTGGTGATTCTTCTCTTCTACTTCTCCTCTTGGGTGATTCTTCTCTTCTTTTGTAGGGTGTCGTACACTCATTGGAATAGTGTCCTGGTCTCCCACAATTGTAGCAGTTGCGCTCTCGACTAGAAGATCTTTTGTCATTGTAGGACCTTGACTTGGAGCTTATTTCTTTGCTTCTATTCTTGTAGAACTTGTTGAAGTTCTTCACCATTAAGCTCAATTCTTCATTGAAGGTTTGTTTCTCACTTGATGATGTAGGGGCTTCACATGAGGCTTTGTAAGCACCACTTGACTTGTTGCGAAGTTCCTCCTTATCCTTGAGTGACATCTCATGAGCAACAATTCTTCCAATGACTTCCGTTGGCTTGAGATCTTTGTAATTGGGCATCATCTGGATCAATGTGCACACGGTATCATATTTTCCGTCCAAAGCTCTTAGGATCTTCTTGATGATGAATTTGTCGGTCATCTCTTCACTTCCTAATCCGGCAATCTCATTTGTGATAAGAGCAAGCCTAGAGTACATTTCAGCAACACCTTCACCATCCTTCATTTTGAACTTGTCAAGTTGACTTTGGAGCACGTCCAACTTGGATTCCTTGACGGAGTCGGTACCTTCATGCATATCAATCAAAGTATCCCAAATTTCCTTTGCATTCTCAAGACGGCTGATTTTGTTGAATTCTTCGGGGCACAATCCGTTGAAGAGTACATCACAAGCTTGAGCGTTGTATTGCAGCATGTTCAACTCTTCTGCGCTAGCCTCACGGTTCGGTTCTCTCCCATCAAAGAATTCACCTTGCAAGCCAATACACACAATAGCCCAAACGGCAGGGTTATGTCCAAGAATATGCATTTTCATCTTATGCTTCCAACTAGCAAAATTAGTACCATCAAAGTAAGGACCTCTACGGTGATAATTTCCCTCGCTAGACGCCATACTCTCCTAGGTTGTGAAACCAAGGTTATGACCACCAGAAGCTATGGAAATCAAAGCAAATGGAGACCAAGGCTCTGATACCACTTGTAGGATCGAAAGTATGTCTAGAGGGGGGTGATTAGACTACTTGACCAAATAAAAACTTGTCCTTTTCCCAATTTTAGTCTTTGGCAGATTTTTGCTACCATAGCACAAGTCAAGAAATCTTAACACAATTCAAGCAAGCATGCAAAGAGTATATGAGCAGCGGAAAGTAAAGCATGCAACTTGCAAGAATGTAAAGGGAAGGGTTTGGAGGATTCAAACGCAATTGGAGACACGGATATTTTTGTCGTGGTTCCGATAGGTGGTGCTATCGTACATCCACATTGATGGAGACTTCAACCCATGAAGGGTAACGGTTGCGCGAGTCCACGGAGGGCTCCACCCACGAAGGGTCCACGAAGAAGCAACCTTGTCTATCCCACCATGGCCGTCGCCCACGAAGGACTTGCCTCACTAGCGGTAGATCTTCACGAAGTAGGCGATCTCCGTGCCCTTACAAACTCCTTGGTTCAACTCCACAATCTTGTCGGAGGCTCCCAAGTGACACCTAGCCATTCTAGGAGACACCACTCTCTAACAAGTAACAAATGGTGTGTTGATGATGAACTCCTTGCTCTTGTGCTTAAAATGATAGTCTCCCCAACACTCAACTCTCTCTCACAGGATTTGGATTTGGTGGAAAGAAGATTTGAGTGGCAAGCAACTTGGGGAAGGCTAGAGATCAAGATTCATATGGTAGGAATGGAATATCTTGGCCTCAACACATGAGTAGGTGGTTCTCTCTCAGAAACAGCAAGTTGGAAGTGTAGGTTTGTTCTGATGGCTCTCTCCACGAATGAAGAGGAGGTGGAGGGGTATATATAGCCTCCACACAAAATCTAACCATTACACACAACTTGCCAAACTCGGTGGGACTGAATTGATAAACTCGGTTGGACTGATTCAACAAATCTAGTGACCGTTAGGATTTTCGGTGGGACCGACATGCAACTCGGTAGGATCGATATGGTTAGGGTTTAGGGCTTAATGTAATCTCGGTGAGACCAATTACACAAACTCGGTGAGACCGATTTTGATAATAAGCTAACCAGAGAGTTGGTCAGGTAAACTCGGTGGGACCGATTTGCTCATTTTGGTGGGACCGAAATGTTACGAAAAGGAAACAGGGAGTTTACATTGCAATCTCGGTGGGACCGATCGCTCATCTCGGTGGTACCGAAACGTTACGAAGGGAAACAGAGAGATTACAATCCCATCTCGGTGAGACCGAGATCCCTATCAGTGAGACCGATTTGCCTAGAGTTTGTGGCAGTGGCTATGACATCTGAACTCGGTGGCGCCGGGCAGAAATAATCGGTAGGGCCGAGTTTGACTTTTGGTTTAGGTCATATGTGGATGTGAGAAAGTAGTTGAGGGTTTTGGAGCATATCACTAAGCACTGTGGAGCAAGAAACTCATTAAGCAACACCTCATCCCTCCTTGATAGTATTGGCTTTTCCTATAGACTCAATGTGATCTTGGATCACTAAAATATAAAATGTAGAGTCTTGAGATTTTGAGCTTGAGACAATCCTTTTGTCCTTAGCATTTTGAGGGATCCACTTTTCTAATCCATGCCATGACATTCACTGAGCTTTTCCTGAAATATTCATCTTGGAATGATGTTAGCTCAATGAGCTATATGTTGTTAGGAATTACCAAAACCACCTAGGGATAGTTGCACTTTCACCAACATGTCGCAGCTCAGGAGGCATTAGCTGCTGCATCTCAGTACGACCCCAGTTATAACTTCGGATATCAGCCAGGCTATCCTTGGCATTAGACAAACTTAGGCCAAAAGCCTAAGCTTGGGGGAGTACGTATTTCTCACCGGCTTTACATTCATGTTCACACACTATTCTAGTTCTCGGTGCTCATACTCTTTCATTGTATTATCCATGCTAGTTTAATTTATTTTTCTAGCTTTCTTCTTGTGTGTTTGATAAACCTTAAGAAAACCAAAAAAAATTAGTTAGTTTACTTTCCATGCTTGTAGTAGTAATTAAAAGAAAACCCAAAAAGATTTCTTGTTCTTCTTTTGCTTGTTGGGAGCTTTCCCGTGTAAATAGTTTTATTTCTTTTCTTTCCTTTGGGGGTCGAGAGGAGAAGACCACAATGAAAATGTTTAGTGGCTCTCATATGCATGATTATTCATTTAACTTAGAGCCCATATTACCCTATCTTCTCCTTTGAATTGAATGCTTGCAGATTCCAGCTTAGTCCAATGCACGCGCACTATTATTATTATTATTCACACCGTTCGGTCATGCAAGTGAAAGGTAATAATGACGATATATGATGGACTGGTCGAGATGAGAGAAGCTGGTATGAACTCGACCTCTTTCATTTTTGTAAATATGATGAGTTCATCGTTCCTGATTCGGCCTATTATGAATAAACATGTTTGCAATGACAATTAGAGATTATAGTTGCTTATGCCATGCTTAATTAGCTAGGAGCTTATAATGGTTTACCTTGCGTGCCAACATGCTATTGAAATGGTTATGATGTGGTATGATAGGGCGGTATCCTCCTTTGAATGATTCAGGTGACTTGATTTGGCACATGTTCACGCATGTAGTTGAAACAAATCAACGTAGCCTTCACGATATTTATGTTCATGGTGGATTATATCCTACTCATGCTTGCACTCAGTGTTAATTAATTTTAATGCATGTTCATGACTGTTGTCGCTCTCTCAGTTGGTCGCTTCCCAGTCTTTTGCTAGCCTTCACCTGTACTAAGCGGGAATACTGCTTGTGCATCCAAACTCCATAAACCCCAAAGTTATTCCATATGAGTCCACCATACCTTCCTATATGCGGTATTTACCTGTCGTTCCAAGTAAATTTGTATGTGCCAAACTCCAAACCTTCAAATGAAATTCTGTTTTGTATGATCGAGCAGCTCATGTTTCAACTAGGGATGTCTGTATCTTCCATGCTAGGTGGGTTATTCTCATGGGGAGTGGACTCCGCTCCTCATTCACGAGAAAATGGCTGGTAACCGGGATGCCCAGTCCCATGATCAAAAAGATCAAAGCAAATCGAAATAATTAAACAAAACTCCCCCAGGGTTGTTGCTAGTTGGAGGCACTCGTTGTTTCGAGCAAGCCATGGATTGATGCTTGTTGGTGGTCGGGGAGTATAAACTTTTACCATTCTGTTTGGGAACCGCCTATAATGTATGTAGCATGGAAGATATCGAGATCTCATAGTTGTTGCGTTGACAGTGAAAGTATACCGCTCAAAATGTTATTCATCTCTATTTTAAAATCAATCTCTAGCACTTCTACAAATCCCTGCTTCCCTCTGCGAAGGGCCTATCTATTTACCTTTATGTTGAGTCATCACCTTCTTATTAAAAAGCACCCGCTGGAGAGCATGCTGTCATTTGCATGCATTACTATTAGTTCATATTGGGTATGACTTGACTGGATCTCTTTTACAATGAATTACAATGTTTAGTCAGTCCTTGATCTTTAAAGGTGCTCTGCATTTATGTTTTGCGGTCTCAGAAAGGGATAGCAAGATACCATCCTGTTATATCATGTTATGATTGTTTTGAGAAAGTGTTGTCATCTAAGATTTATTATTATTGATCGCTATTTGAGTATGCCATTGATATGAGTAAACATGAGACCTAAGTGTTATTGTGAATATGGTTAGGTCATAATCTTTGCTGAAAACTTGAATGCTGGCTTTGCATATTTACAACAACAAGAGCAAACAGAGTTTGTAAAAGTTTTTCTTTATCACTTTCAGTTTATCAACTGAATTGCTTGAGGACAAGCAAAGGTTTAAGCTTGGGGGAGTTGATACGCCTCCAATGTATCTACTTTTACAAACACTTTGGCCCTTGTTTTGGACTCTAACTTGCATGATTTGGATGAAACTAACCCGGACTGACGCTATTTTCAGCAGAACTGCCATGGTGTTGTTTATTGTGCAGAAAACAAAAGTTGTCGGAATGACTTGAAAATCCACGGAGATAACTTTTGGAAAATATAAAAAATACTGGTGAAAGAATCAAGGCCAGGGGGCCCACACCCTGTCCACGAGGGTGGGGGTATGCCCCCTCCCCCTGGGCGCGCCCCCTGTTTTGAAGGCCCCCTGCTGCTCCACCGACCTCAACTCCAACTCTATATATTCCGTTTCGCGGAGAAAAAAATCAGAGAGGAAGTTTCATCGCATTTTACGATATGGAGCCGCCGCCAAGCCGTAATCTCTCTCGGAAGGGCTGATCTGGAGTCTGTTCGGGGCTCCGGAAAGGGGGATTCGTTGTCGTCATCATCATCAACAATCCTCCATCACCAATTTCATGATGCTCACCACCGTGCGTGAATAATTCCATCGTAGGCTTGCTGGACGGTGATGGTTTGGATGAGATTTACCATGTAATCAAGTTAGTTTTGTTAGGGTTTGATCCCTAGTATCCACTATGTTCTGAGATTGATGTTGATATGACTTTGCTATGCTTAATGCTTGTCACTAGGGCTTGAGTGCAATGATTTCAGATCCGAACCTATTATGTTTTCATGAATATATGTGAGTTTTTGATCCTATCTTGCAAGTCTATAGTCACCTATTATGTGTTATGATCCGACAACCCCGAAGTGACAATAATCAGGATACTTCTCGGTGATGACCGTAGTTTGAGGAGTTCATGTATTCACTAAGTGCTAATGTTTTGGTCTGGTTCTCTATTAAAAGGAGGCCTTAATATCCCTTAGTTTCCATTAGGACCCCGCTGCCATGGGAGGGTAGGACAAAAGATATCATGCAAGTTCTTTTCCATAAGCATGTATGACTATACTCGGAATACATGCCTACATTACATTGATGAACTGGAGCTAGTTCTGTGTCACCCTATGTTATAACTATTACATGAGGAATCGCATCCGACATAATTATCCATCACTGATCCAATGCCTATGAGCTTTTCACATATTGTGCTTCGCTTATTTACTTTTCCGTTGCTGCAGTTACAATTACTACAAAACTGCTATCGTTACTTTTGCCACTATTACCATTACTAGCATACTACTTTGCTACTAAATACTTTGCTACAGATACTAATTATCCAGGTGTGGTTGAATTGACAACTCAACTGCTAATACTTGAGAATATTCTTTGGCTCCCCTTGTGTCGAATCAATAAATTTGGGTTGAATACTCTACCCTCAAAAACTGTTGCGATCCCCTATACTTGTGGGTTATCAGTAGCAGCATTAATATCCTTTATTATGATACTTTCCATTGCATGGGATTAACTGATAAAAATCTTAAGACGTCCAATAATGTTTTCCATGGAGTGGTGCCTGGTAAATCGGCATACCCTGTAGCCAAGATTGAGCTAGAGGTAGCCTTTGGAGATGAATATGATTCCAGGACCAAGAAGTTAACCTTTGAAGTGGTCAAGATCAGAAGCCCGTACCACGCTCTGTTTGGACGGCCGGCTTATGCTAAGTTCATAGCACGACCTTGTTATATTTATTTGCAACTCAAGATGTTGGGTTACAAAGGGGCCATTACAGTGCGAGGGAGTCGGAAAATAGCTTTGGAGTGTGAGTGTGATGCCGCTTATGCTGAATCTGTCTGTGCAACAGAGGAGTTGAAGTTCTATAAAGATAATGTTGACCCGGCTAATATGACATCTCCGAAAAAGCCTACTACAGAGCATGATCCGGGATGAAGTTTAAGTCGGCAGATGACACTAAGATGGTTGACTTTGTTCCTGGCGAATCATCCAAACAGTTCAGTATCAGTGCTAACCTGGATCCAAAATAGGAAAGCGCGCTCATCGAGTTCATCCATGAGAACGGGACATCTTTGCATGGAAACCGTCTGACATGCCAGGTGTACCGAGGGAACTCACTGAGCACACTCTTAACATTGATCCAAAGTTTAAGCCGGTCAAACAATTCCTTCATCGCTTCAATGAGGAGAGTTGTAAGGCCATCTGTGAAGAAGTAGCCCGGCTCTTGGCGGCTGGGTTCATTGTTGAAGTCTTTCATCCTGAGTGGTTAGCGGTGCTGGTGCTTAAGAAGAACGGCACTTGGCGTATGCATATGTGTGTGGACTACACGGACTTAAATAAGGCTTGTCCGGTTGATCCTTTTGCTCTCCCTCGTATTGATCAAATCATTGATGCTACGGTGGGTTGTGAGTGTTTGAGTTTTTTGGATGCTTATTCTGGTTATCATCAGATCAAGATGGTAGTTAAGGACCAGGAGAAGACAGCTTTCATCACTCCCTTTGGAGCCTTCTGCTATGTGTCTATGCCCTTTGGGCTTAAGAGTGCTGGCGACTTACCAGCGGTCTGTGCAGAACTATCTCCACAGTCAGATTGGGAGAAATGTTCATGCTTATGTGGATGATATTGTGGTGAAATCTAGAGAGAAGGAAACTATGATAGATGATTTAAAGGAGACCTTTGACAATCTCCGGGTCTACAAGAGGATGCTTAACCCGACCAAGTGCATTTTGGGGGTGCGAGCAGGCAAGCTTTTGGGTTTTTTTGGTTTCTAACAGAGGCATTGAGGCTAACCCGGAGAAGATCAAGGCCATTACCTCCCTAGCAAAGCTGGCGTGTATTAATGATGTTCAACATCTGTCGGGTCGTATTGCTGCCTTAAGCCGGTTCATAAGCCGGTTGGGTGAGAAGGCCATACCAATGTACCAGATGATGAAGAAAACGGATGACTTTGTCTGGAGTGATGCTGCTAATGACGTGTTTGAGGCTCTGAAGAGACAGCTCACTGAGCCGCCAGTGCTTGCTGCCCCTATTGATAAGGAGTCGTTATTATTATATATGGCTGCTAATGTCGGGCGGTTAGTGTAGCCATTGTGGTGGAACGGAAGGAGGCTGGCAAGGAGTATCCGGTTCAACGGCCGGTTTACTATATCAGTGAGGTGCTTATTGAGTCCAAGCAGAGGTATTCACAATAGCAGAAGCTCGTTTATGGGGTGTTCATGGCCAGCTGGAAGCTTAAGCAATATTTTCTGGATCATCCCATCACAGTGGTTAGTTCTGCTCCCTTAAAAAAGAGAAGCCACTGGGCGGGTAGCCAAGTGGGCCATTGAGCTTGGACCTCATGGTTTGAAATATATGCCTCGCACCGCCATCAAGTCTCAAGCACTTGTGGATTTCATCAACGATTGGACAGAACTGCAGATGCTTGAAGAGAAGCCAGATAACACATATTGGACTATTCACTTTGATGGGTCCAGGAAATTGGAGGGCTCGGGGGCTGGAGTTGTCTTAGCTTCCCCTCGAGGTGACAAGTTTTGTTATGTTCTAAGGTTGATGTTTCCCTGTACTAACAATGCAGCTGAGTATGAAGCCTTGCTCCATGGTCTTCGGATGGCTAAGGAGATGAACTTAAGCCGGGTGAGATGTTTTGGCGACTCAGGCTTGGTGGCTCAGCAAGTCTCAGGCACATGGGATTCTAAAGATCCACTCATGGCGGCTTATTGCCGCGAGGTTGATACTATTGCTAGGCACTTCAAGGGTTATCAAGTGGAACACATTGATCGCAGGAAAAATGAGGTGGCTAATGCCTTAAGCCGGTTGGGGTCTCAGCGTAAGCTGGTGCCACCTAACACTTTCTTGGATATTCTTCTGTCAAGTTGCCTACAGAAGAAGATCTGGCTATTCCTGACCCGGAGGCACAATTGGTGGCGGCTCTTCATGTTATCCCAGATTGGACAGTACCATATTTGGCTTATATGACCCGGGGTGAATTACCTGAGGATGAAACTTTGGCCAGACAGATAACCCGACGGTCTAAGTCAATGACAATTGCCAACGGCGAGTTGCACCGTCGCAGTGTCACTGTGGTTGAGGGAGTCCTGGACTAGGGGGTGTCCGGACAGCCGGACTATCATTATCCGTCGGACTCCAAGACTACGAAGATACAAGATTGAAGACTCCGGCTCGTGTCCGGATGGTACTTTCCTTGGCGTGGAAGGCAAGCTTGGCAATACGGATATGTAGATCTCCTACCATTGTACCCGACTCTGTGTAACCCTAGCCCTCTCCGGTGTCTATATAAACCGGAGGGCTTTAGTCTGTAGGACAACATACATTACAACAATCATACCATAGGCTAGCTTCTAGGGTTTAGCCTCCTTGATCTCGTGGTAGATCTACTCTTGTACTACCCATATCATCAATATTAATCAAGCAGGACGTAGGGTTTTACCTCCATCGAGAGGGCCCGAACCTGGGTAAAAACATCGTGTCCCTCGTCTCCTGTTACTATCTTCCTAGACGCACAGTTCGGGACCCCCTACCCGAGATCCGCCGGTTTTGACACCGACATTGGTGCTTTCATTGAGAGTTCCTCTGTGTCGTCACCGATAGGCTTGATGGCATCTTCAACCAGCAACGCTGTCCAGGGTGAGACTTTTCTCCCCGGACAGATCTTCGTATTCGGCGGCTTCGCCCTGCGGGCCAATTCACTTGGCCGTCTGGAGCAGATCGAAAGCTACGCCCCTGGCCGTCAGGTCAGATTTGGAAGCTTAAACTTCACGGCCGACGTCCGCGGAGACTTGATCTTCGACGGACTCGAGCCACAGCCAAGCGCGCTGCACTGTGATGACGGGCATGATTTAGCTCTGCCACCGAACAGTGCCTTGGTGGCCGCACACGGATCCGCTTCGGCCATTAGCCCAGAGCCGATCGCCCAGATCGAGGGTCGGTGGATAGGCGCCGCCCTGGGGGCTCCAACATCCACGGCGATGGAGCCGAACACTAATCTTGTCCCCTGCGAAACTCGTGATTCCGAGGCGCCGGACTCCTCGCCGGACTCTGAACCTCCCGCGCCCCTACCAATCGGTCCGGATTGGGCACCGGTTATGGAATTCACCGCCGCGGACATCTTCCAATGCTCGCCTTTCGGCGATATCTTGAATTCACTAAAGCATCTCTCGTTATCAGGAGAGTCCTGGCCGGATTATGGCCAGGATGGTTGGGATACGGAAGACGAAGAAATTCAGAGCCCACCCACCACCCACTTTGTAGCCACTGTCGACGATCTAACCGACATGCTAGACTACGACTCCGAAGACATCGACGCTATGGACGACGATGCCGGAGACGAACAGGAACCAGCGCCCACAGGGCACTGGAAGGCCACCTCGTCATATGACGTATACATGGTGGATACCCCAAAAGATGGGGACAGCGAAGAAACAGCGGAGGCAAATCCCTTTAAGAAACAGCCCAAGCGCCGGCGTCAGCGGCGCCGCTCTAAATCTCGCCACAGCAAGAATGGAGATTCCGGCACAGGAGATAATAATACTCGAGAGAGTGCCAAAGACAATCCCCTCCAGCAAGACTCAGCGCAGGAGGATGCAGAAGCAAGCCCTCATGAGGGGGCGGCAGACGAAGAGGTTGAGGACCATAATTATATGCCTCCCTCCGAAGATGAAGCAAGCCTCAACGATGACGAATTCGTCGTACCCGAGGATCCCGTCGAACAAGACCGCTTCAAGCGCAGGCTTATCGCCACAGCAAACAGCCTAAAGAAAAAGCAGCAACAGCTTCAAGCTGATCAGGACCTGCTGGCCGATCGATGGAACAAGGTCCTCGCGGCCGAAGAGTATAAACTCGAACGTCCCTCCAAAAGTTACCCAAAACGCAAGCTGCTCCCCCGATTAGAGGAGGAAGCATACGTACCTCCATCACCAGCGCACGATATGGCTGACCGACCACCCCGTGGTCGTGACAGAGAGGCATCCAGGCCCCCAGCCAAGACCATACCCCGGCATCGCTCCAAAAGTACGAGGCCAAGAGGGAACGCGCCGGACATGCGAGACATATTGGAGGACAAAGCAAGGCAATCCAGATCCATCTATGGATCACGTGGGCGCCCTACAACCCACGACGAATACCGTCGTGTCGGATACAATAACCCCGGCCGGGCCGAACACAGCAGACAGCGCTCTCTCGAGTTGCGTCGCGATATCGCTCAATACAGGGGCGCCGCACACCCGCTATGCTTCACTGACGAAGTAATGGACCATCAGATCCCCGAAGGGTTTAAACCCGTAAACATCGAATCTTACGATGGCACAACAGACCCCACGGTCTGGATCGAAGACTATCTTCTCCATATCCATATGGCCCGCGGCGACGATCTCCACGCCATCAAGTACCTCCCACTCAAGCTTAAAGGACCAGCTCGGCATTGGCTTAACAGCCTGCCCGCAGAGTCAATTGGGTGTTGGGAAGACCTGGAGACCGCATTCCTTGATAACTTCCAAGGCACATATGTGCGACCACCATACGCCGATGACCTAAGCCACATCATTCAGCAGCCAGACGAATCGGCCAGACAATTCTGGACACGGTTCTTGACGAAGAAAAATCAAATCGTCGATTGTCCGAACGCAGAGGCCCTTGCAGCCTTCAAACATAACATCCGGGACGAATGGCTAGCCCGGCACCTGGGGCAGGAAAAGCCGAAATCCATGGCAGCCCTCACATTGCTAATGACCCGCTTTTGTGCGGGAGAGGACAGCTGGCTAGCCCGCAGCAACAATCTCCGTAAAAATTCTGGCAGTCCGGATACTAAGGACAGCAACGGCAGGTCACGTCGAAACAAAAACAAGCGCCGAATTAACGGCGACGATAAGGAGGATACGGCGGTCAATGCCGGATTCCGAGGCTCTAAACCTGGTCAACGGAAGAAGCCATTTAAAAGAACCATTCCGGGTCCGTCCAATCTGGACCAAATACTCGACCGCTTATGCCAGATACATGGCACCTCTGAAAAGCCAGCTAACCACACCAATAGAGATTGCTAGGTGTTCAAGCAGGCCGGCAAGTTAATTGCCGAAAACAATGACAAGGGGCTAAATAGCGACGGCGAGGAAGAGACCCGGCCGCCGAACAACAGAGGACAGAAGGGTTTTCCCCCACAAGTACGGACGGTGAATATGATATACGCGACCCACATACCCAAGAGGGAGAGGAAACGCGCACTAAGGGACGTCTATGCGATGGAGCCAGTCGCCCCAAAGTTCAACCCATGGTCCTCTTGTCCGATCACTTTCGATCGAAGAGACCATCCGACCAGCATACGCCACGGTGGATTCGCCGCATTGGTCTTAGACCCAATCGTCGATGGGTTCCACCTCACGAGAGTCCTGATGGACGGCGGCAGTAGCCTGAACTTGCTTTATTAGGATACAGTGCGCAAAATGGGCATAGACCC
This sequence comes from Triticum timopheevii, assembly GCA_963921465.1. Lineage (NCBI taxonomy): Eukaryota > Viridiplantae > Streptophyta > Magnoliopsida > Poales > Poaceae > Triticum > Triticum timopheevii. Next base: position 440,483,027 of record OY997274.1, on the reverse strand, counting down.
ATCAAGGATTAAACCTACAAAGGCAACCTTTAAAGGTGTCATACCAGGAGTGGAAGCCAACTGCACAGGCTCAGTCACACTGGAAGTGGTCTTCGGATCCCCGGATAATTTCCGGAGCGAAGAGTTAATCTTCGACATAGTCCCGTTTCGCAGTAGCTATCACGCTCTGCTCGGGCGAACCGCGTTTGCCAAATTCAACGCGGTGCCGCACTATGCATACCTAAAGCTCAAGATGCCAGGCCCTCGTGGAGTCATCACGGTCAATGGGAATACGGAACGCTCCCTCCGAACGGAGGAACATACAGCGGCTCTCGCGGCAGAAGTACAGAGCAGCCTTCTAAGGCAATTCTCGAGTCCGACCGTTAAACGGCCGGATACAGCAAAGCGCGCCCGGAGCAATGCCAACCAAGACCACCTGGCGCGATCAGAGCACGCGTAGCAATGCGGCCCCAACCCTCGCCCGCGTATGATCGCAAGAATAACACTCCGCGTACATCATTACGCCTTGGAGATACCATGGGCACAGGGGAGGGGGCATGATCACAACGGACCCAGAGTGCGGTTCGACCACACCGGGGGCTCGCAAATGTGCCCCTCTTTTTTTATTATTATTTTTCTTCTTTTTTGTACACAGGACTCTGTTAACCAGAAGCCCTGTCCGGCGGTGAACCTGCCGAATTCATGATGCAATAGTCAGGGACTAAAGAAGGCCGCGTCGAACACTCAGGTGGTCTCAATTACGAGCATTAAATTCGATTATATACACCAAATCCGCAGCTCATCCCTGGAGGGGGACATGTTTATTTAGTCCAAATCCCTTGCTTACCGCACTATTTGTATCAGTCCGCTCTACTAACAGACTTTTCTTTCATTAATAATGCAGCACCTTTATGATCACAATTGCATCACATTTTATATATATATGCTCATTATATGACATCTGGCACCCGTATATTTTGGTACGGCATAATACACCGGGGGCTTATGTTCCCCACTCTATGGTGTGATAAAGTCCGAACACTTTCACAAGTGCGGCACCCCGAACTTATAGCATTATATGAATCAGCTCCGAATCATGTCTTGGGTCAATAGTTGGGTTTGCCCGGCTCCCACGTTTTGGTGCCTTACGTTCCGTTCTGTCGGCTAAGGTGGCACTGGGAGAACCACTGCGATTGCGCCCCGGTTGAGCCGGGTTAACGCCTCAGTGGAGAAAGCTAAAACTGACTGGCATGATAAGGCGAGAGACTGGTCGCTGTTCGAGAGGTTTTTTCGGGTCCTTAAAGACTCACGCCGCTTCGAGCGAAGTTCCGGATAATGTCCGATGAAGGCGTGGATAGCGCCCCGGATTCGGTCTTCCGAATACCAGGGGCTTCGCCGAAATTTAAAATTATAGAATTCTATGGCTAAGTGAGAGTGTTCAAGCATTATAAGTCTGGTTGCCTTGTTCGTCGTGTTGAGCGCCTCCCTAGATGGACCCAAAAATGGGAACAAGAGTGCTCAAGTTTATCCCAAACACCCCAGCACTCGTGGCTTGGGGGCTGAAGCCAACGACTTGCCATCTCTCAGATTTTACAAACGGCCGCACAGAAGGTAATATTTTAAATTAAACAAGCGTTGCTCATGGCGCATATGAACGAAGTTTTCAGCGCACAGGATAAATAAACAGCGAGTTCACTCAAAGATTACATTTTGGGAGCACTCATCTGCAATATTGCAGGCTCCCTTCAGGACAATTTTATAATACTTCTCCGGCGTGCGATACTCCTTGCCCGGCGGCGGTGGGTCCGTGAGAAGCTTCTCCGCATCCAACTTGCCCCATTGCACCTTTATGCGGGCAAGGGCCCGACGAGCGCCTTCGATACAGGCGGAGCGCTTGACTACATCCAGCCTGGGGCATGCATCTACCAGCCGCCGCACGAGGCCAAAATAGCTACCAGGCATGGCCTGTCCAGGCCACAGCCGGACTATGAGGCCCTTCATGGCCTCCTAAGCTACCTTGTGGAGTTCGACCAGCTGCTTCAGCTAGTCGCTTGGGGGCACCGGATGGCCGGCCTCAGTATACTGAGACCAGAAGACCTTCTCCGTCGAGCTCCCCTCCTCGCCATGATAGAATGCGGCGGCATCAGACGCACTACGCGGCTGATCTGCAAACGCCCCTGGAGAGCTCCGAATGCGGGTAAGTGTCAGGTAGTTCACATTAACATGCCTGCTTTGCATGAAAAACGCCTTACCCGCCGCTATATTCTTTATGTCCTCAACCTCCTGAAGGGCCTTACGGGCCTCGGCCTTGGCGGACTTGGCACTTTCGAGAGCCGAGGCAAGCTCGGACTCTCGAGTCTTGGAGTCACGCTCCAAACTCTCATGTTTTTCCATGAGAGCTTGGAGCTCTTGCCGAACTTCCGCCACCCGTGCCTCTTGCTTTTCTCGCTCAGCCCGTTCCGTGACCGCACTGCGTTCGGCCGCGGACACAGCATCCTTCAGGGTTGCTACCTCGTTAGTGGCCCCTGCAATACACATATTATCCTTGTTAATTTTATTTGCAACCAAAATCCTTTTCTGTAAGGTACTTATTCAAAGAGGTGTTACTCACCTTCTTTTTCCTCGAGCTGCTTCTTTGCATGGCCGAGCTCTTGCTCGGACCGCTTGAGATCCTTCTTCAGCACGTCAACCTCCACCTTTAGTGCAGCAGAGGTCAGCAGCGCAGCCTGCAAACCCATATTGACATATTTTAGGCAACCCTGCGTATATCTTGTTAAAGATCCTTAGTCCGGCTTTTCTTTCCGAACACCAAACTAAGCATCATGGGCTACTGTCTATGCGGTATTACATTACATAATTTTAACTTCTTACCTCAAAGCCTGTTAAAAGGCTGCTGCAGGCTTCGGTCAGCCCGCTCTTAGCGAGCTGAACCTTCTCAATCACCGCACTCATGATAGTGTGGTGTTCTTCCTCGATGGAAGCGCCTTTAAGCGCCTCCAGCAGGTTATCCGGTGCCTCCGGTTGGATGGAGGCCGCCGGCGTCACGGTCCTGCCCTTCTTTCGAAGGGGCCGCTTGCCGGACTCTGGAACCACTGCGGGTTCCGATGTAGAGTCCGGCACGAAGTTCGGGAGGCTGCCTGACGGCGCCTCCGGAGCCTCCTCCTGATGGGTCCCTCTCGGGGATCCCACCTCGACGTCCTCGTCGGCGCGTGGGGTGGAGGCAGTCGGGATGGAATTCACATCCGACGAGGCCAATGACCCGCTCGATGAGTCAGGGAGATCATCATTGGCCGGACTACGGGCAGAATGCGGCATTAGAAGGATACTACGCGACATAAAAGAAATTACACATCAAGGATCCGGATACTTACGATCTTGCCGGACGCCTGGCCCTTGGAGGCCACTCATCCTCACCAACACTGATGTTGGCAGAACTGTCCGGGGGGATAGTTCTCCCCCTCTTGGACCCTTCGGCCTCCCCGATGGGGGAAGCCTTCCTTTTCATCTCTCCCTCCTCCGGGAGAGAGTACTCCTCCTCGTCTTCGGGGGAGGAGTCCTCGTCGTCATCTGAGGCCTGATTGCGGGAACTCTTTCGAGTCCCCGCGGCCACCTTCTTGGCCTTCTTCTCCGGCACCACGTGCGGTGCCGGAACCAGCAACCCTGTTAAGCGGGCGTCCGCTGGGTCTTCTGGCATGGGAGCCGGGCTGATGAGCAGCTTGGCCTTCTCCATCCATTCCTGTCAAAGGAAGAGGCAGAATGAAACCTCACTAGAGTCAATCTAATTATCACAAGTGTCCCGTAATGGGGTTGAATCACTTACCTCGTCAGTTGGATACTGCGAGCTGAATCCGCGGTCTTCGGTCGCGGACGCGGGGGCTTCGGCGCCCTTGAACAGCACCCTCCAGGCGCCTTCGTATGTTGTATCGAAGAGCCCACTTAGCGCCTGGTGCTGTTCCGGATTGAACTCCCACAAATTAAATGCCCGTTCTTGGCATGGGAGGATCCGCCGGATGAGCATGACTTGGACCACGTCGACGAGCCTGAGCCTATTCCTCACCATCTTCTTGATACATGCTCGGAGTCCCGTCACCTCCACCGGATTCCCCCACTGCAAGCCCTTCTCTTTCCAGGAGGTGAGCTGCGTGGGGATGCCAGATCTAAACTCGGCCGCTGCCCATGTGGATTTGCGCGGCTCGGTGATGTAAAACCACCCCGATTGCCACCCCTTGACGGAGTCCACGAAGGTCCCTTCCAGCCAAGGGACGTTGGGCAATTTGCCCAACATGGCGCCTCCGCATTCCGCTTGCGTACCCTTCACAAACTTCGGCTTGACGTTGAAGGTCTTGAGCCACAGGCCGAAGTGGGGCCGGATGCAGAGGAAGGCCTCGCACACGACGATAAACGCCGAGATGTTGAGGATAAAGTTCGGCGCCAGATCGTGGAAATCCAGGCCGTAGTAAAACATGAGCCCCCGGACAAATGGATGGAGCGGAAAGCCCAGTCCGCGGAGGAAGTGGAGGAGGAAGACGACCCTCTCATGAGGCCTGGGGGTAGGGATGAGCAGCCCCTCGTCGGGCAGCCGATGCGCGATATCACCGGAAAGGTATCCGGCGCTGCGCAGCTTGGTGATGTCCTCCTCCTTGACGGTGGAGGCTAACCATTTACCTCCCGCTCCGGACATATTCGGAGAAGGTCGAGGCGAGATGCGCGAGCTCGGGCGTTGGAGCTTGAGTTCACGGGGATGGATAAGCAAAGGAGGAAGAAGGCGTAGGTGAGGAGGTGAATCCTTATACCTTATATATAGGCAGACAAAACTATGCGTCCCCCACCAGCCTGGTAAAACTCGCTTATCTCCCAAGCGCCACCATCAATGGCGCGGTTGGGTTACCCACGCACGTATTGATGAGAATCCTGGAATAAGGGGAACACGATCTCTGCTTCGACAAGACATGCCAAGGAAACCGCTTCGCTAAACATGCTGAGGTGGTATAGTAATTCAAACAAAGGCCTGGTGGCGGTGTGATGTCACGCCGCATAATACGTCAGCAGATTGAACTAAGTGTACATTTTATTCTCTCTACGGTGGAATGTGGAATTTATTTTGCAGAGCCGGACACTATCCTGGTGTTCATGATCTTCTCTGGATTATTCAAGAGAGGAACCCGCCTTGCAATGCCGAACATTATGCACGCCGGACTTATCGTCATTGAAGACTGGTTCAGGGGCTACTGAGGGAGTCCTGGACTAGGGGGTGTCCGGACAGCCGGACTATCATTATCCGCCGGACTCCAAGACTACGAAGATACAAGATTGAAGACTCCGGCTCGTGTCCGGATGGTACTTTCCTTCGCGTGGAAGGCAAGCTTGGCAATACGGATATGTAGATCTCCTACCATTGTAACCGACTCTGTGTAACCCTAGCCCTCTCCGGTGTCTATATAAATCGGAGGGCTTTAGTCCGTAGGATAACATACATTACAACAATCATACCATAGGCTAGCTTCTAGGGTTTAGCCTCCTTGATCTCATGGTAGATCTACTCTTGTACTACCCATATCATCAATATTAATCAAGCAGGACGTAGGGTTTTACCTCCATCGAGAGGGCCCGAACCTGGGTAAAAACATCGTGTCCCTCGTCTCCTATTACCATCCGCCTAGACGCACAGTTCGGGACCCCCTACCCGAGATCCGCCGGTTTTGACACCGACAGTGGTGTTTCAGCGTTGCGTCTCTCCTGAGGAGGGTCGTGAAATTCTTCGTGAGATTCATGAAGGAGATTGTGGTCATCATGCCGTTTCAAAGTCCCTTGTGGCCAAAGCTTTTTGTCATGGATTTTATTGGCTGACGGCTCATGCTAATGCGGAGGATTTGGTCAGTAAAGGTGACGGTTGTCAGAAATTTTCATGGTGAGCTCACGTGCCGGCTCAAGAATTGAGGATGATTGTCAGGACCCCGACTCAATGCCACATCGATCTAGCATGTAACACCTCATATCACTTTGCGGCCTCACGCACGGTATCCCCACGGGTGTCGCGTTACCTTTGCCCGGGACCGTTTGCGCCTTTTGGCACACGTATATGATAGTGTCGCTAACATCCATATGATAAGGAGCCCGGGCTGACATGGCTAGTCGTAAACCCAAAGTGGCACAAACTTACAGGGACAGGCATCCATGACCCAGCATCGAACGTGTCGGTCATCAGCGAGTGAATCCAGGCTGTAGTACTGGGCTAGCAGGACTCTGGTGAACCGGGCTGTAGCGGGCTAACAGGACTCCGGTATTCATCGCGTGACATTTCCCTGAAGGGACAGACACAGGAATGAAGAAGGACACATGCCGGCCAGCCTAAGTGTTTCGGAGCAGTAGAAAGCTACCATGGCTCAGTGGAAGCACTAGGAGACATTTCCCGGTAAGAGAGGCTACTAAGGATAAACAACTAGATAGTCAGATCCCACACATACCAAGCATTTCAATAACATACACACAATATGCTCGATATGTGCAAATACAACATGGCATCACAACATGACTCTACAACTCAAGAATCTTATTCAATAGGCTCCGAGGAGCGAGATATTACAATCATGGGTCTCATGACCCAACATTCAGAGCATACAAGTCAAAGCACAAGCGGAAGCTTAACATGTCTGAGTACAGACATCTACAAATGAAAAAGGCTGAGAAGCCTAACTATCTACCAGATCCTGCCGAGGGCACAAGATCGTAGCTGAGGTAACAAGCTAAACGTCGAAGTCCACGTGGAACTACTAGCGAGACTGAAGTCTCTCTGCAAAAACATAAATTAAGCAACGTGAGTACAAATGTACCCAGCAAGACTTACATCAGAACTAGCCACATATGCATCATTATCAATAAAGGGATGGTGGGGTTTAACTGCAGCAAGCCAGCTTTGACTCAGTGGCTAACCTGAACTACGTCTGCAAGTAACTCTTTTGAGGTGGCGCACACGAGTCCACATATTCACCAAATCAATACACCACTATGGATCCGCTGCCGTCTCCCTACGAGAACGCCATCCATAGCACTCACGCTTATCTTGTGTATTTTAGAGTATCCACTTTCACTTGTCTATGAACTGTACAGGCAACCCAGAAGTCCTTTACCGCGGACACGGCTATTCGAATAGATGATGTTAACAGTGCAGGGGTGTACTTATTCACACACGCTCTCGCCACTTACCGCCATGTACACCTCGTATATCTCAGCAACCTTCAAGCGGGAGCCTGGCGAGGGAGTCGGCCACGACCTGACTAACCACACAAGTTTCTCGTCCAGGTTTATCGCCTATTCGGGTTCCATCCGCAAGGAGATCCGGTCGGGGTGTCGCTCACGGCCCCAAACGATGTGAGCAGGGTTCCCAAGCCCACCATCCGGGTGCCACTTGGTACACCGTGCCACTGTGCCTAGTCTATCACAAGCCCACCTGTACCGGGTGCCACTTGGTAGACTACTAACACTACCTACAAACACCAGAAACTAGTTGCAACTCCTGGACAGAGATCAGGTTGATTAATAAGTCGAGAGGGGCCGAGTTACCGGAACCACGTCTACCGAGAGGGGACAATTACCGGCAATAGAGAAGGAACACAATCAATGCAATGCATAATATGATGCATGATCATGACATGGCAATATGCTGTGGTTTGAGCTAATGCAACAGAAAGTCATTTTGATTGAAGTGGAATTCAAAGCTACATCAAATTCCAACTCCAAAACTATTATCAAATTTGTCCTAATCATGTTTCATCCTAAACAGTGAGGTTAACTTGCTAAAACATGCATGAAAACATTACAGATGGATAGATTGGATTTTTCTGATCATTTTTCATATATAAATTATTTCATTCTGAGTTACGGTTGAATTTATATGAATTTCATTGATGCTAGGGTTTAAAACATCCCCATTTCAATTTCCATGAAAGTTAAACATGATGCAAGCAAGATGCAAACACTAGGCAGCACTAGAAGTGATCTAGCATGTAACACCTCATATCACTTTGCGGCCTCACGCACGGTATCCCCACGGGTGTCGCCTTACCTTTGCGCGGGACTGTTTGCGCCTTTTGGCACACGTATATGATAGTGTCGCTAGCATCCATATGATAAGGAGCCCGGGCTGACATGGCTAGTCGTAAACCCAAAGTGGCACAAACTTACAGGGACAGTCATCCATGACCCAGCATCGAACGTGTCGGTCATCAGCGAGTGAATCCAGGCTGTGGCACTGGGCTAGCAGGACTCCGGTGAACCGGGCTGTAGCGGGCTAACAGGACTCCGGTATTCATCGCGTGACATTTCCCCGAAGGGACAGACACAGGAATGAAGAAGGACACATGCCGGCCAGCCTAAGTGTTTCGGAGCAGTAGCAAGCTACCATGGCTCAGTGGAAGCACTAGGAGACATTTCCCGGTAAGAGAGGCTACTAAGGATAAACAACTAGATAATCAGATCACACACATACCAAGCATTTCAATAACATACACACAATATGCTCGATATGTGCAAATACAACATGGCATCACAACATGACTTTACAACTCAAGAATCTTATTCAATAGGCTCCGAGGAGCGAGATATTACAATCATGGGTCTCATGACCCAACATTCAGAGCATACAAGTCAAAGCACAAGCGGAAGCTTAACATGTCTGAGTACAGACATCTACAAATGAAAAAGGCTAAGAAGCCTGACTATCTACCAGATCCTGCCGAGAGCACAAGATCGTAGCTGAGGTAACAAGCTAAACGTCAAAGTCCACGTGGAACTACTAGCGAGACTGAAGTCTCTCTGCAAAAACATAAGTTAAGCAACGTGAGTACAAATGTACCCAGCAAGACTTACATCAGAACTAGCTACATATGCATCATTATCAATAAAGGGATGGTGGGGTTTAACTGCAGCAAGCCAGCTTTGACTCAGTGGCTAACCTAAACTAAGTTTGCAAGTAACTCTTTTGAGGTGGCGCACACGAGTCCACATAGTCCCCAAATCAATACACCACTATGGATCTGCTGCCGTCTCCCTACGAGAACGCCATCCATAGCACTCACGCTTATCTTGCGTATTTTAGAGTATCCACTTTCACTTGTCTATGAACTGTACAGGCAACCCAGAAGTCCTTTACCGCGGACACGGCTATTCGAATAGATGACGTTAACCCTGCAGGGGTGTACTTCTTCACACACGCTCTCGCCACTTACCGCCATGTACACCTCGTGTATCTCGGCAACCTTCAAGCGGAAGCCTGGTGAGGGAGTCGGCCACGACCTGACTAACCACACAAGTCCCTTGTCCAGGTTTATCGCCTATTCGGGTTCCATCCGCAAGGAGATCCGGCCGGGGTGTCGCTCACGGCCCCAAACGATGTGAATAGGGTTCCCAAGCCCACCATCCGGGTGCCACCTGGTACACCGTGCCACTGTGCCTAGTCTGTCCCAAGCCCACCTGTACCAGGTGCCACTTGGTAGACTACTAACACTACCTACAAACACCAGAAACTAGTTGCAACTCCTGGACAGAGATCAGGTTGATTAATAAGTCGAGAGGGGCCGAGTTACCGGAACCCAATGTGTGGTAGTAACTGTTCATGGATCACAAACACAGAACTCAGTTCCTGAGGACGGCTTCAATGAGACAACCCACCATGTACTCCTACATGGCCTCTCACCACTACCTTTACCAAATCGTGTTCACACACTTAGCTCTCAACAGTAGGGCATGTTCACACACCTCCGATTCATCCCCGATGAATCAGACCTGACTCAACTCTAAGCAATAGCAGGCATGACAACAAGCATGAATGAGTAGGCACATCAGGGCTCAAACAACTCCTACTCATGCTAGTGGGTTTCATCTATTTACTGTGGCAATGACAGGTCATGCAGAGGAAAGGGGTTCAACTACCGCAGCATGTAACAGTTGAATTGTTGTTGTCCTAATGCAGTAAAAGAGAGCAGGAGCGAGAGTGTGGGATAGTATCGGAATGAACAAGGGGGTTTTGCTTGCTAGGCACTTCTGAAGATAGTATAGTTCTTCATCCGTGTCATCAAACTCATCGTCGGAACCACGTCTACCGAGAGGGGACAATTACCGGCAATAGAGAAGGAACACAATCAATGCAATGCGTAATATGATGCATGATCATGACATGGCAATATGCTGTGGTTTGAGCTAATGCAACAGAAAGTCATTTTGATTGAGTGGAATTCAAAGCTACATCAAATTCCAACTCCAAAACTACTATCAAATTTGTCCTATTCATGTTTCATCCTAAACAGTGATGTTAACTTGCTAAAATATGCATGAAAACGTTACAGATGGATAGATTGGATTTTTCTGATCATTTTTCATATATAAATTATTTCATTCTGAGTTACGGTTGAATTTATATGAATTTCATTGATGCTAGGGTTTAAAACATACCCATTTCAATTTCCATGAAAGTTAAACATGATGCAAGCAAGATGCAAACACTAGGCAGCACTAGAAGTTAGGGATGTGACAATGATCCCAATTACTTGGCCATTTGCAGTCCGGGGGCTCGATATGGTTGGGCCTTTTAAAAGGTCCAGGGATAAAAAGACCCACCTTCTGGTGGTGGTTGACAAATTCACAAAGTGGGTCGAAGCAGAGCCGATCAGTAAGTGTGACGCGGCAATGGCGGTTCAATTCATTAAGAAGGTGATTTTTCGCTTTGGCTTTCCCCACAGCATCATAACTGATAATGGCACTAATTTGTCCAAGGGTGCTATGAAAGAGTTTTGTCAACGTGAGCATATTCGACTTGACGTGTCGTCAGTAGCTCACCCCAAATCCAATGGTCAAGCTGAAAGAGCCAATCAAGAAATTTTCAGACGCATCAAGCCCCGGCTTATGGTTCCTTTGAAAAGGACATCAGGTTGTTGGGTGGAGGAGTTACCTTCAGTGATATGGAGTATCAATACTACCCCCAACAGATCTACGGGTTACACGCCTTTCTTCATGGTATATGGAGCAGAGGCCGTTCTCCCTAGTGACATCCGTCACGACTCACCCCGTGTGACGGCTTACGTTGAAGCTGATAATGAACAATCACGTCAGGATGCACTTGACCTGTTAGATGAGAAGCATGACCTTGCGGCGGCCCGCTCGGCGATTTACCAACAAGATCTACGCCGTTACCACAGCCGCCGAGTTATGTCTAGAACCTTTCAAGAAGGTGATTTGGTGCTCCGGCTCATCCAGGATCAAACTGATGTGCACAAGGTATCCCCACCTTGGGAAGGGACCTTTGTGGTCAGCAAGAATTTGAACAATGGGTCATACTACCTTATCGATATTCGAGAGCACAAGGACTCACGTAAGTCGGAGGAGGAGACCCGCCGGCCGTGGAATATTGCTCATCTTCGGCCTTACTACACTTGAGCCACCGGCTCTTATGATGTACATATTTTGACGATGTATATATTATGATGATTATAATAAAGCAGGGCCTCTGTTGTTTCGCCTTCAAGAATAATGAGCTTTCTTCATCATAACTTCATGATCACTTGGGGGCTTGGTCGTATCCGAATCATAGCCGTTAACTCGCTTGGTCTGGCTTCCTGGTCGTATTCGAACCATAGCCGTTAAATATCACAAACCACTTGGGGGCTTGGTCGTATTCAAATCATAGCCGTTAACCCTCTTGGTCCGGCTTCCTGGTCGTATTCGAACCATAGTCGTTAAATACCACAAACCACTTGGGGGCTTGGTCGTATTCGAATCATAGCCGTTAACCCTCTTGGTCCGGCTTCCTGGTCGTATTAGAGTCATAGCCGTTAAACATCGCAAACCTCTTGGGGGCTTGGTTGTATTCGAATCATCGCCATTAACCCTTTTGGTCCGGCTTCCTGATCGTATTCCAATCATAGCCATTAATCATTATGGTCACTGGGGGGCTTCCTGATCATATTTGAATCATAGTTGTCGGCACCCCTTTGATCGGTGCAATGCCAAAAACCATTCGGGGGCTTCCTGATCATATTTGAATCATATCTATTAACCCTTTTGGTCCGGCTTCCTGCTCGTATTCGAAGCATAGCCTTGTTTTTTCTTATTTGGCTTGTTTCTTTGAAGATTTTTCCGGTTCTTCTTGATACTATTTTGCCTTTATCATTTCAAGTGATTCTGGCCATATAGCCTTCAAACTCACAACTCATATTTGAACCATACCCGTGGTTTCTATTACCCAGCTTAATGGGGGCTCACCCTTACTGCACAGGGGTATCGTAAACCGGCATTACGATTCAATATCACAGGTATGATATTGTTATTCTAATTATGTCTAAATTCGGGTTAAACCAGCCTTATCTATAACTGTTTTAAGCATCAGTGGTTATATGTGAGGTATTATGACCCACCCCGCGGTAAACCGCCCAGGGCTCTTGTGATATACTTGTGTGCAGGATAATTCAAAATTTTCCGCTGCACCAATCAACATCATGATAAGTCTAAAAGGATAATTCTCAAGTGGCGGCTTAACAGCGTTGAGCACAACATAAACATGCACGATGGCACGGCAGAGAAAAGCTATTGCTACCCTATTACATGACTCAAGGAGTCAAAATGATTAACTATTTTCAGAAGGTCACAAATATGAACCACCCAGTGGATCAATCTTCTTGACTCTGATGGCCTGAATCTTTCGGATCATCCCTCTCCACTTCTTCGTCATGTTCTACTTCCTGGAAGGTTGGTGATGACCAGTCAATGCCATTAAAGCTTGGAATTCAGCCTCATCATCAATAAGCTCGGACGGGTCAACTTCAGGAGCAAAAGTGTGCTTACGGATTGGGGGAATTAGGTCCTTCACTTTGTAAGATGGCGTTGGCATCTTCTGATTTTCCAAGTCATAAGCCGGCTGATATTTGGTGAGGTATGTTTCATTAGCAATCAGACTGGCCAGAGGACGTATGTTCTTCACGCGGGCGGCAAAGTCTTTCTTGTCGAAAGGGGTGTCATCTTCTTTAAAGCTTGGATATCCAATAGATATATCGGCCGGGTCTAGCTCTGGTAGCCATGCTTTGGCCCGGCTTAAAGCCGTGACAGCTCCAGCTCTTGCAGATGATCGCTTTGTCTCACTAAACCTCTCAGGCAGAATGGAAAGCTTCCTCAACACGTCAACCAGGAGAGTGGGGGCTTGGTTAGATGGAGAAATTGTGGCCAATGCACGCTGAGCTCCAGTATAAAGTTGCTCCACTAGCGTGTAAACCACCTTCAGCTTCACAAGCATATCCTGGTTGAGACTGGTGCTCCTGGGACCTGCATAATGATCATAGTCGGATTAGAGGGGGCTTATATCAATCAAGGAAGATATTCAAATTTGACAATCACAACGCGACTTACCAAAGATAGCAGAAACCATCTGAGACACATGGCGTTTTAACCAGGTAAGTTCAGTGGTTGCTTCCTGGAGAGCCGCCTCCTCCTTCTCAGCCCATTGTGTCAAGGCAATCTTCTCTTCAGCCCAGGCGCTTTTTCAACTTCAAAGCTGGTTTCAGTTTTCCCGCCTCAGTCACGCTGAATTTAAACTTTGAGTCTGCTTTCCGGGTCTCAGATTCTTGCAGCTCCAGACGAGTCTTCAGGTCAGACAGTTCTGATTGAAGCTGAGCGGTGGTGGTCTGTACATAACCGGATCAAAATCACAATTCAGATTTAAGCTAAAAACATGAAGTCCCAAGCCTTTTGCCAGCAACAACACTTGGCACTTGGGGGCTAATGTCTGCCGAAAAAATTATTCATGCAACGGCTTATGTGAATAAGTCCCAAGCACTTTGCGAGCAAGAATACTTGGCACTTGGGGGCTAATGCATATTGCTTGTTTGATTACTACTTTACAGTACCTGGTTGTGTTGCAAACAGTCACAGCCGGCTCATGAGAATTACATAAATAAGTACTATTTTCTATGCAAGAATACAAAGGACCGGCTCATTCATGCTGATTAAACCGGCCCTTGGGGGCTACGGATTCAGTGCTAAGTCATTATAGATTTACTTTAAACCAGATGCTTAAGCTGGATATTAAAGGATTCTATCAAAGGGTATTATTTATGCTCATGGTTAACCTAAGTCTACAGCATATTCATCATACACAGTAGACTTGGGGGCTGGCAGGATGTGCATAACTCAATAAAGAAGGGGCTCATACCTCAAATTTTTTGGTGCATTTGCTTCACCATGTCAACTTCAAGCTCACGATTGGTGTGTACTTGACAAAGAAAACCAGAATATATCTCACCAATGCTCAGTTGAGAGTAATTGGCGACATCAAATCTCACTTTGCGCTGTTCAATGTGTTCTTCCTTGGCCGAGTGCTTGGCCAGGACAGTGGGTCTTCCCGGCTCTCTAAAGCCGGTGTTGGTAATCACTACATCATCATTATGAGTGTCAGTCGTCTTAATGGGGCTTGATGCTTCAGGATTCAAAGGGTTGTCGTTGGCTTGATCAATAGGAGGCTCAGAAGTCACTGGCGAAGCGTCAAGAACCGGCTCTGACGATTGAGGAACGGAGATCTCAGGCGCTGGGGTTTGTTGCTCCGGCTTATTGACTTTCGGGTCTTCAGCCGGCTTAGTCACTTTGGCCTTCTTACTAGGCTTGGATTTTCCACTGCATGAATCATGAGAACTGAGAAGTCAGTATAAGTATAAGGAATCATAATGAGTGAATGATAAGTAATTGTTATTACCCAGGAGCAGTCTTGAAAGCCGGCAGATGAGATTGAGATGAGTCGCCAGAAGAGGAACGAGACGCTTCCTGATAATTTGCGTCGGAAGAATTAAGTGGTTGGCGGATGAGACCCGCTAGAGGATAAAAAGAGTTTAACTCGGGGGTGACCTCGTTTCGACGCTTCCTCGGATTGTTTGGTAAGTCGAAGGATAATTCTTCATCCATGCTAGTCCGAGTCTGTCACCGGCTCTCGTGCTGCTGTTGCTTCAAAAGAAAGTGAGGATCCATATGAGCTAAAGGGTGTGAAAAGCTTACTTTCCGGGTTACTCTTCGAATTTTTTGTCTTCGCAAGGGCTCGGAGTCGGAGAAAATGATAGTTACCTCTTCTTCAATTGCTTGACTGGTCCCCGTGTCATCCTGATGATAATAAATGCCAATAGGATGGTTGAAAAAGGAGCCAAGAGAGTCAAGGGCTACCTCCGACTTAGAGTTGTCGTCCAGTTCAAGCATCTCGGAAGCACTGGGTTTCTTTCCCTTCTTCTTGGTGGTTCTCTTGGCGGCTTTCTTGGCCTTCCTAGCCCTTTTGGCAGCTTCATGATCATATTCCTTCTTCCAAAAGTCATCATTAGCATATCAAAGTTGTCAAAGTTGAGTTAAAAAAATATTAGGGATGAAGGTAAAATAAGTAATTTGGTGGCTTACTTCTGGTGCTGGGTTAGATTTGCAGAAAGGGCTTAGGCCCACCTTGCTGCAGTCTATCGGGCTTTCATGCAGAAGAGACTTTGTCATCTCATTGATGGCGGCGTCAGTTAAATCCTCAGAGCTGTGGTGCAGTGGATCTTTTTTGCTACCCGTGTAGGTGCACATTAAGTCGGTGCAGCGGCTCAAGGGGATTATCCGCCATGCAACCCAGCATCGAACCAATTCAATGCCAGTTAAGTCGTTACCCAACAGAGCCTTAACCTTGGCAATGGTAGGGGCGAGTTTCTTGCGTTCAACAGTTGTTAGCTTGTCAGGAAGAGGATGATTTGATTCAAGATGGAGGGCGAGAAAGCCGGGCAGTCTGTTCTTGTCAGCGGGAGAAGTATCCTCGCAATAGAACCATGTCTGATTCCAATCCTTGGGATGACTCGGCAGGCGCGCATAAGGGAAAATGGCATCTCTTCGTCGCTGAATTGAGATCCCACCAAGTTCCAAGCTGGGTCCGTTTGAGTACTCGTTCTGGCGGTTCAAATAAAAATACTCTCTGAATAGTTCCACACTGGGCTCCGCTTGAAGATACACCTCACAGAAAACTTGGAAATTGCATATATTTGACACAGAATTGGGTCCAATGTCTTGAGGATGAAGATTAAAAAAGTGCAGAACATCCTGGAAATTTTTTGAGCCGGGTGGTGAGAAGCCCCGGTTCGTGTGATCAGTAAAGACAATGAATTCATCATGTTTTGGTTGAGGTTTCTCTTCGTCTGGTTTGGGGGCGCGATAATGCATGACAGTCTTCTTTGGCAGATAGCCGGTTTTCACAAAGTCCTGGAGTGTGTTCTCAGTGACAATGGAGGGAACCCAGTTACAGGAAGTGGCTATCTTTGGGGCCATTGCTAATAAGCCTAAAAAGGAAAAGAACAAGTTTGCCGGTTTAAATTAAGCCGGAGGAAGAGCATTCTAACACCTATTCAGAATGACGGCTTAAATAGGGGCCTAATGGTATATGACTAGCCACAGCGAGTTATGTAAGCCGCAATGAACAAGTTAAATATCTATTAAAAGGTGAAGGTTGCTAAAGTTTTAAAACTAGTTATAGTCGGTGGTGTAAGCCGCCATAACCATGTGGATCTATCAGGAAGCAGATTTTTGCTAAGTACTAGACAAATAGGTTTCATAGATTACAATTATTATTCTGAATCAGTGGCAGTTCAGAAAAGTAAAATAAATCAAAACCTAAAAGCAGAACGAGAGAGTTCATGGGTTCTGAGGAGATCTTGTTTCAAAGGAAAAGGGGTCCGCTGGCATTAAAAGTAGGGGCAAAACTACTACCGTGCAAGTTATATGCTATTTACAGATCAAAGGATGCTAGGGTTGAAGATGAACTATGAACAAATATGAAGAACATGAAGAATTGCTGAAACCCTAATGCGATCTAGAACATGGAAGGAGGAAAGCTTACAGAGGCAGATGAACTGCAAAGGAGCGTTGCCGTTCTTTGGTCCGTTCAGGTTGATGCAGCGGCCAAGGACGAGGAGGACGGTGTGCTTCGCGGCGGCGACGGAGCTCGAGTGACAGGAGAGTCGCGAGAGAAGGAAGAGGAAGGAAAGGGGGAGAATGAGAAGAGGCAGTTTGACCCTATTTATAAGGAGAAGGCTAATAAGTGGGCACGAAAAATGAGGAGGCCAAAACATGGTTATCCAGCTGCTCGGCCGCCTCGATTCTCGGGACAACTATTAAAGATAAAGATCCGTTGAGACATATTGGATATTGTGTGAATTAATGACAGGTGACATCATGGCGGGTTAACACAAGTCCAGGAGATGACGTCATGGCGGGTTATGAATTTTCGCACAAGTGAAGAAGTGAGGATTTTTTCTAAATGTTCAAGATTGACATGAACCAGTTCAAATCAACCTGTGGCCTAATGTTGGGGATATAACTATTAGGTATGACCCGCCCAGGAGGGGCTGGGTTATACCTATGGCGATTCATGATATGAAGCCCATGAGGATATTGAAGATGGCGGTTCACAGGCAAGGGCCCAAGGCCCAAGGGCGACTTAATGCCCATAGAATAAACCACCATATGTGTAAGACTTGTATTGTAAGGCATGTATAGGTAGTCACCGAGCCAGACACGTTGTCTATGAGCCGGCCGGGACTGTGTGAGCCGCTGGGCGTCAACCTGTGTATATAAAGGGACGACCCAGCGGTGGTTCAGGGTAAGAAACAACAGATCGAAAGCTAGGTCAAGCGGATTCACTCCCTGGTAATCGAGACATAAGCAATACCACCTCAAAACTGGAGTAGGCCTTTACCTTCACCGCAAGGGGCTGAACCAGTATAAACTCCCGTGTCCTTTGTCCTATTTAACCCCTTTAAGCTAACCTAGTTGCGATGGATCCATGACTAAGTCCTTTCGCTAGGACATCTGTTGTGACTATTCCACGACAACTCTGGTAAAACTCGTTGGGTGTTGGTCAGATGACGATGTGAACTGTGGGTGTTAATCACATACACATGTGAATATTGGTGTTAAATCACATGGTGATGTGAACTAGATTATTCTAGTGCAAGTGGGAGACTGAAGGAAATATGCCCTAGAGGCAATAATAAAGTTATTATTTATTTCCTTAATTCATGATAAATGTTTATTATTCATGCTAGAATTGTATTAACCGAAAACTTAGTACATGTGTGAATACATAGACAAAACATATAGTCCTGAGTATGCCTCTACTTGACTAGCTCGTTAATCAAAGATGGTTATGTTTCCTAACCATAGACATGTGTTGTCATTTGATGAACATGATCACATCATTAGGAGAATGATGTGATGACATGACCCATCCGTGAGCTTAGTATTATGAGCGTGCCAGTTTCATTGCTACTGCTTTCTTCATGACGTATACAAGTTCCTCAGACTATGATATTATGCAACTCCAAAATACTGGAGGAACACTTTGTGTGCTACCAAACGTTACAACGTAAATGGGTGATTATAAAGGTGCCCTACAGGTGTCTCCGAAGGTGTTTGTTGGGTTGGCATAGATCGAGATTAGGATTTGTCACTCCGTGTTTCAGAGAGGTATCTATGGGCCATCTCGGTAATACTCATCACTATAAGCCTTGCAAGCATTGTGACTAATGAGTTAGTTGCAAGATGAAGTATTATGGAACGAGTAAAGAGACTTGCGGTAATGAGATTGAACTAGGTATTGAGATACCGACGATCGAATCTTGGGCAAGTAACATACCGATGACAAAGGGAACAACGTATGTTGTTATGCGGTTTGACCGATAAAGATCTTCGTAGAATATGTAGGAACCAATATGAGCATCCATGTTCCGTTATTGGTTATTGACCAGAGATGTGTCTCAGTCATGTCTACATAGTTCTCGAACCGGTAGGGTTTGCACGCTTAACGTTCAATGACGATATGTATTATGAGTTTATGTGATTTGATGACCAAAGGTTGTTCGGAGTCCCAGATGAGATCATGGTAATGACGAGGAGTCTCGAAATGGTCGAGACATAAAGATTGATATATTGGAAGGTTATATTCGGACACCAGAAGGGTTCAGAAGTGTATCGGGTATTTTTCGGAGTGCCGGGAGGTTACCGGAACCCCCCGGGGTGTCAATGGGCCTTAATGGGCCCTAGTGGAGATAGGAGGCAGTGGGCAAGTGGTGGGGCGCCCCCCTCCCCCTAGGCCCAAACCGAATTGGATTAGGGTTTGGGGGGCCGGCCCCCCCTTTTCCTTCTTCTCTCCTCCTCCTTCCTCCTTCTCCTAATAGGAATAGGAAAGGGGGGAGCCAAACCTACTTGGAGTAGGACTCCCCCCCTTGGGCGCGTCTCCTCTTGGTCGGCCTCCTCCTCCCTCCCTCCTTTATATAAGGGGCCAGGGGGGCACCCTAGAACACACAAGTTGATCTTTTAGCCGTGTGCGGTGTCCCCCTCCACAGTTACACACCTCAATCATACCGTTGCGGAGCCTAGGCGAAGCCCTGCGCCGGTAGCATCATCATCACCGTCGCCACGCTGTCATGCTGACGGAACTCACCCTCGCCCTCAACTGGATCAAGAGTACGAGGGACGTCATCGAGCTGAACGTGTGCTGAACGCGGAGGTGCCGTACGTTCGGTACTTGGATCGGTCGGATCGTGAAGACGTACGACTACATCAACCGCATTGTCATAATGCTTCCGCTTTCGGTCTACGAGGGTACGTGGACACACTCCCCCCTCTCGTTGTTATGCATCACCTAGATAGATCTTGCATGATCGTAGGAAATTTTTTGAAATTACCGCGTTCCGCAACACGGTTGTCAATCGTGACACAGGTCGTGGAGTTATGGAAGTTCGCCGGACGAAACTACGGGTTCACGCTTTATTTAGGGGAACCACATAGGAGGCTGTTACAGGCCCGTAAGGGAGGCTTCTAAAGGCCCATTAGGCCAAATGTTACATGAGAAGTCTAAAAAAGCGACTAGAGCAGTGGCCCGAGAAGGTTAGCGCTCGTCAGGAAGCATGTACTCTCGATTTGGGTGCGATTAAGAGCAAATCAGATGGCCTACGAAGCTTAAGAGTGATGATCCAGGGGCTAAAAATGGTAATGGCCTGAGAGGGCAGGAAAAGTGCTCGGTTATAATGTATCTAAATAAAAATGAGAAGTCATGGGATATGTTGTGGCATGTTGTAGTGCAGGTGAAGATTGGAAACTTTTTATGGAGATTGGCACACGTTACTCTATCCCGACTTAAGATGTAAGGAACCATAGGAATATGTCAACACACGACAAATGCTATATCTACAGTACGAGGGACTCTTGGAAACACACGACAAACGCACCACAGGAACGTGCGTGTGTGCGTTGGTGGATCAGGACCTGTTGGAACATATGATCGAAACGACTGAACCATCAACTCGTAGCTGGTTGTTCTCTATGATGGAGATTCTGAGCCAGGAGAAATTGACTCGTATGGGTGTCACTTTATGGGCGATAAGGTACACTAGAAGGAAGTTGATTCATGAGGGGATTAGCTAAAGCCCTCTATCCACTCATCTATTTGTAACCAAGTTTATTGTAGAACTTGAGCAGCTACAAGACCATCATCCCTCACATATGATAGCAAACGCTATCCACTCATCTATTTGCAACCAGGTTTATTGTAGAACTTGAGCAGCTAGAAGACCATAATCCCTCACATACAATATCAAACACTGGAGCAGTTCGAGCAAGGTGGATTCAGCCACCGGAGGGTGTCGGGGTTACGATCCTGACAATGAGTAGTAGGGTTACGAATAAGGCGCAGAACCTAGCTACGGCGCAGGTGTAACACTTGGTGTTTAACGAGTTCAGACCCCTCCCGGCGGAGGTAACATCCCTACGTCTCGTGTCCTGAGGCTTGTTTTGATTTGATGGGTATGGTTACAAAGGTTGCTCGTGCCCTGTTATGGAGGGGCGTGCAGCTTATATAGAGTGCGCAGCAGCCCCACGTCCTCCACATTGTCGGGGCATTAAATGACATTGAATGCGTTAGTTATAGGTATGAAGAGCTTCTACTAAGGCAGTTACAGGTAAAGGGAGCCTTGACTCTGTTTAATGGATGACTTAGGATTCCTCGACATTGCAGCTCCCACGCCGCCCGCTTGCCTCCTTGGTCCGAGTGGTGGTTCATCAGCCGAGTGACGGATGGTCGTCCGAGTGCCGTCGAGCCATCCGAGTGGACAGTATGGTCCACAGGGACCTATCCATATTGGTGATGGTTGGGTCCTAAATAATGGGTCCTTGATCCTACCTGTAATAGTTGACCTCATCATTAGCCTCCGAATCGGTTGAGGTTTCGTAGGACAAACGAGCCGATCCTTTGATTAAGTCCGAGTGTTGCGAGAGCACTCTTAATACGTTTCCGAGTCATGGTCGTTGTTCCCTGGACAAAAACGCAACGAATTTTGGAGTACATGTTTACCCAGATGACCGGGTGCTGTTGATTGCCGAGAAAAACTCGATGGCATTCACTTGTCTCTCGGAGGAGATAGACTTGGGGTCGAGTGAGGGCATGCCATTACAATTCGAGTGGCGACGCCGGCGCATGGTCTGACTCTCCGGAGAGATGCCACTCCTAATCCTAGGGGAATGCCAGCGCAGGCCTTCTACAAGTCCATGTTTATGAGTCATGCACCTTGGAGCCTACTGATAGGGCCAAGTCAACCTACGGAGGGGCGTCAAGCTCGTCACATGGCAATCCTGAAGAAGACTTCAGTCGGATGTTTAACGTGGCCGAGTGCACGGATCCCCGCGGAGGGTGGTCAGTCGGACTGACATGCGTCTTTTAGGAAAGGAATCGTGGGTAATCAATCGGATTGATTTGCCCTGTAAATCTCGGGATTTGAATTTGTGC
Organism: Triticum timopheevii; assembly: GCA_963921465.1. Lineage (NCBI taxonomy): Eukaryota > Viridiplantae > Streptophyta > Magnoliopsida > Poales > Poaceae > Triticum > Triticum timopheevii. The sequence continues at coordinate 440,461,231 of OY997274.1, read as the reverse complement.
GTGTGCGCGTGGAAGCGGTAACGACGTGCGTTAGTGGGGAAATGTGGGTGCTGCATCAGCCATTTGTCGAGACAGGGATGGAAGCTACTTGGGTTCGTCAATTCTGGTCGTTCAAGGCGCCACCGGTTCAGCCGCGAACATCAAATATAATCCTCATTTATTTGCAGACACGTTCAAACATACAATAACACTTTTTAATTTATTTCCGGATTATTAGGACATGTATATGATTTGTGAAGATGAAGAGAGTTAAGAAAGAGAACAAAGTGATCGCGCTAGATCAGGTTTGATGTGGGTGATAGACTATCCAAACACATAGACTGGGTTTGCAGATTTATGGACAGTCTCGATAAATGAAATGTTGGATATGATCTGTTTTATCTAAGCACTGTTCAAACCACCGCACAGATATATAGGAACGGTTCCAGGGATTGGTTGGAGATGCTCCCGACCCTCAGCTGGGCGCCATCAGTCACAATTCACAAAATCTTTATGGACAGGAAGTTCACCCGCAAAAAAAAGGAAGAGAAGTTGATTTTTATCTTTAAAACGGAAGCAAAAGCTTTGCCTTATCTCATTAAATAAGGAAAAGAACATAGTTAAAACAATTAAAGTGGCTAAGCAAGAGCCCCTACCATGCATTCCCTCTTATACCACTCATTCCTTCATAAGCTGACACGTGTCATCGACTTTTTATTGTTCACTCCTGGTTTTGCGGTCGTTTTTTTACGTTCATCTCTCCACGTCCACGACCACCAGCCACGATCCCGCTAGAAAGCCCATGACCACAACCCCTCTAGAAGGCCATCCACCACAACCACGAGTTCTCCTTTTTCCCCAATCCCCAATCTCACTCTGCAACTCAGATACACACCACCGTCGCCACCCACCTGTGCTCGCGAGCGAGCCGGCTACCATTGGAACGCCGCGATGCCCTAGCCATTCTTCTTCCCCGTGATGCTCCTCCTCCTCCCACCTCTCTCTTCTCTGAGCTCCTCCTCCAAAGTCGTCCAACGTCCACGCGGCTGCTACCGCGGTGTCGGTGACTGCATCGGAGGTGGCCGCCGCGTGGTCAGGTGGGAGGTCGTGCATTCTGGCCACCACTGAGGCACAGACGTGGCATAACAACAGCGCGAGAGCGCAAGACAAGTAGCTCCTTGCATTCCGTCTCACTTACTTTTTGTCTATCTTCATGCCTAATTCATTAGATTAAAATCCCGGTCTTGACGTATGCTCAACTGCTGCTTCATCCTATTTTACAACTTTAATAAACTTCAGGAATCTTATAGACAAGAACCACCCTCTGTCAAGATGAGGAAGATCAACTCTTTCTAGCTTGAAGAAAATTAATTAATGCCAACTGAAAGAAGAATATTTGACAGGACTCCAGGCAAAGAAACCAGCCCCACAGAAATAATTATGCTCTCAAATGAAGAAGACAACAACGACACAGAATGCAAAACAAAAGCAAGTCATCCAAAATACTTACAAACTACAACCAAGCCACAAAGCTCTTGTCCTTATCTAGGTCTATTGTGACGCCCGGATAATTAAGCTACAGTAATCCTCCGTTAATGGTGCCACGTCATCACATTACTGTTGCTAATCCTCACTTGATCCAAATCACTGTTCAGATTCAAACTCAAATTTAAAGTCAAAATTCAAATTTGCCAAACATGAAAACTAAAATGTTCAAAGTGTGGCAAATAATCCCTGGGTGTTTGTCATGTTGGAACCAACCTCTTTTGGATTCCGAAAATGCCCCTGTAAATTTTTTAGTGGTCCAACATTATATTAAATGACCTTTTCAATCTCTAAAAATGCTTGAACCATTCCTTTGGCCCTAAAACTTTTTAGGCAACACCACAATATTGTGCCTGAACTATTTGCTAAGTTTCACATTCGACAAAATTCTTTTGATGCCTTCTTTTTATCCAAATTAGTAGCTATCCTTTTGTTAGAAAATAAAAGAAATAAAAATTACAAAAAAAAAGAACCCCCCCCCCTTTTTCCCACCGGGCCTCAACCCCGCCGGCCCAATCGGCCACCCCCACAGGCCGGCCCACCAGCTGCGCCCATATCCCCCACTACCCCGAAACCCTAAACCCCCACGACCACACACTCCCCCCCGTCTCTCCTCTCCCCCACCCGATCCGATCTGGATCGGGGATGAAACCGCTCCCCCCTCTCTCTCGCGGTGCCTTGCTCATGCCTCCGTCGCCGGCGCCCATCCCCGGCACGGCCCCAGCCGCGCCGCCCGACGCCACCACCAGCCTCTCCGTCTCCTCCCGCACGGCGCCCGCCCCCTCGACACGAGATGGATCGGGGGCTCGACCCCGCGGCGCCCCGAGCCCCAGCGCAGCATCGTCGCCGCTGCCCGCGGACCTCGCCAGAGGCCACGACGCCGAAGCCACCTCGCCGGCCTGCTTCCTCTCCGGCGCTCGTCCCCGTCGACCTCCCCACGTACCGCTGCCTTAGTCCCCACGCTCCCGCGGTGAGGCCCCGGCCTCTCCCCTCTGCCCTCTCCCCATGTCAGACGTCGTTCTGCCCGTGCACGCGCTCACGTGGCCGCGCGCACGTTCGTGCGTCGCCTCCTCGTCGCCACTGCTTGGGCTCCCGCTCGCGGCCATCGCGGCCCCGGTCGAGCCCACTCGACCGCGCGCGCGCCCCCGTCACTCCCCTGCCCATTCGGACACCATGGCCGGGCCGCGCCCTGGCCGTGCTCGTGCGCGTCCTCGCGCCGGCCTGCGCCCTCCCGGCCTCGCCCGTTCACGCCGACGGTCGTGCCTCCACTCGCATCCCCCTGGCCTCGCCTTACCCCCCCCCCCCCCACTCCAGCGCCGCCTCTTGATGCCGCCGGTGCCACCCCCTCGTCTCCGCCCGCCCTGGCCTCGCCTGGCCGTGCCGTTGCCCCGCCGTCGGTGCCCGGCGGGCGAGTGCTCGCTCGGGTGCGCCCGCACCTGCTAGCGACCAAAACCGCCAAGGCCCCTAGGGCCAATGACATGTGGGGCCCAGCCCCAGAACGTTTTTTTAATAAAAAAAGGATTTGAAAATAATTAAAATATTAATTAATTAAGGAATTAATTAACTTAATTAATCTGGATTAAGTTAACCTAATCACTAGTTAACTTAATTAAACTCAGATTAGCATGTTTAGTCAATGACATGCGGACCCCCCACACGTCAGTTTGACCTAGTCAACACCGTGTTGACTGCTGATGTCATGCTGACATCATGATGACGTCATCATACACTATTCTGGATAATGTTAGATTTAAATAGATAAATAAATTCAGAAAATGATTAAAACTTTAGAAAATCATAGGAAATTTAACCGTAGCTCGAATCGTAAAACTTTGTACATGAAAGTTGCTCAGAACGACGAGACGAATCCGAATACGCGGTCCATTCATTCGCCACACGTCTCTAGAATAGTGAACCTGCAAACTTTTCCCTCCGGCTCATCTGTCTGGCAGACGTCCGGAACCGGGAAAACTTTCCCGGATGTTTCCCCCTTCGCCAGTAACGCCTAGCACTGCGTTAGAACACCTCTAGCCCCACTTATTGTCTTGTTATGCATATGATTGTGTGTATTTACTGTTTCTTCCCCCTCTTCTCTCCGGTAGACCTCAAGACTGCTGCCGATGCCCCTGTGATCGACTACGTCGACGACGACCCTCCTTCTTGTTTGAGCAACCAGGCAAGCCCCCCTTTGATCATCCCGATATCGCCCATTCTATACTCTCATGCTTGCATTAGATTTTGCTACTGTTATTGTTTGATACTATTCTGATTCATAGCCTGCTTTTGTACCTGATGTTGTACCCTACCTGCTTATCCTAAACTGCTTAGTATAGGTTGGCTAGTGATCCATCAGTGACCCCCACCTTGTCCTTGTTGCCCCTGCTTCATCATCGACGACTCGATCAGCGTGATCGACGACCAGAGCCCGACACCTCACATCACATCACGCCCCTTTTGTTGCTCGACTCTGCAGAGCTACTATCGAGTGCCGAGGGTGATCCCTCATAACGCACTCCTGATGATAATTCTGTAGTGTAGCTATTCGGTCGTGGTCATCGAGGGTGATTTCCTTTTTCATCATTCCTGATACGGCTCTGTCGTTCAACACCTCAAGTGTGAACCTCGAGGGTGGTCCCTCTTACGTTCACCTTGATGATTACATTGAGTGGAATCCACCGAGGGTGATTCCTTGAGTTTTCCCCTTGATGTCTGGACACACGGTTACATTGACTTTACTTGAGACCTTGGTGAAAGTCGGGCGGGCCCGGAGAGCACCCGCAAGATAATGACGTGGCACGGCCGGGCATTCTGAGCCCTTGTCGTAAGTCCACGATACGGGGCGACTGGGTCACTTTCGATCGTGAGTCTCTGCTCGTCTCCGCAAGCTAATAATACACTATGGTTTGGGTATTTGTTCTGAGTTGTCCTCTGGCCTTTACGCACCAACCACCACGCGAGAACAGACATGGGCATCGGCATCGTGGTATCAGCCGAAGCTTTGTCAGACGTCCAGTTTAGTAGTGCGGCACGGCTGGGCCGGCACCATCCTGTAGTGGTGGAGCCTGGACCCGCCCTGCGTGCAATGACCCGGAGTGCAACGGGCGATGGGCCCAGACCCCGGATGCTTAGGATGTAGACCGACGGGGACCTCTCTGCTGAGCCTAGGTAGGGCTGCGACGTGTTGATCTTCCGAGGCCGGGCATTGACCCCAGAAAGGTGCGTCCGGCCAACGTGATCGAGCGTGTTGGAAAACGTGGTGCACCCCTGCAGGGAAGATTATCTATTAATAGCCGTGTCCACGGTAACGGACGTTCAGACTTATATCCTGATCTTATACAACTACGAATGGATACTTGAATATGTGGCTCCATGATTGCTTTCTCGCAGGGTGTCGAGGAAGGATCTCTGGGCATTAATATTACTACATGTTTGTTAAATATATTAAACTGCTACTCTTTACTCTTCTACATGCTGCAAGATGCTTGGAGCTGCTTGAAGATGCTAGTCTTTGATAGGCTAGGCCTTCTCCCTCTATTCTGGCATTCTGCAGTTCAGTCCACACATACAGCCCTTCCATTTGATACCAATGCATACTTAGTATAGATCTGATGCTTGCGAGTACTTTGGATGAGTACTCACGGTTGCTTTGCTACCCCTTTTCCCCCTTCTTTCTTCTTTCCGGTTGATGGAACGAGATGGTGGATCCCTGGAGCCAGATGCCACCGCCGATGGATGCTACTACGTGAAGATCGCCGACGACCAGGAGTAGTTTAGGAGGTCCCAGGCAGGAGGCCTTGCCTCTTCGATCATGTTGCTTTTGTGCTAGCCTTCTTAAGGCAGTCTTGTTTAACCTTATGTCTGTACTCAGATATTGTTGCTTCCACTGACCCTTGTGTATCAAGCTATGTATTCGAGCCCTCGAGGCCCCTGGCTTGTAATATAAAGCTTGTATTATTTTGATTTGTGTCTAGAGTTGTGTTGTGATATCTTCCCGTGAGTCCTTGATCTTGATCGTACACATTTGCGTGTATGATTAGTGTATGATTGAATCGGAGGCATCACAAGTTGGTATCAGAGCCGACTGTCTGTAGGATCCCCCTTTCCAACTCCTTGGCCGAAGTTGAGTCTAGTTTTGAAAAACGGTTTTACTAACATGGTTGTGTGGCTTACGGGCCCACGTCGCCAATTGGGTGGTATTAGGATCTTTTACTCCTTGTCTATACTCTGAGACTCTGATCTCTCTTCTATTCGGGTTAAATGATTTTGCTGACTCTAACTCTAGGTTCTCGTAAATACTTTCTCCCGGAGAGCCCCTCACCCCAGATTATGACTTGGTGCATCGGAAGATTCTGGAGATACTCTTCGATGTTTTCCCGAGACCCTTGTGCCCTTCGCTGTTGCGACCCCTACCACCGATAAGTCCTTATGAGTAACTACCTACATTGCCGTTCATACCTTCATCCCCAGTTGCTCTTGTTATTACAAGATGCCTCGAATTACTCTCTGTTATCCTGAGAATCCGTTGAGCCTACTACCTTGTAGTTCTTTGCCACATAAATATCCCCTACGGAAAATTACCCGCGCTTGTGAGTATCCGTTCATCCACAGTTGTTCATGTGATTCATAAGATACTTTGGAATACCATCCGATCTTCCGATAATCCTCTCCAACTATTGCTCTGCTAATATTTATCTGCTTGCATTATGGTTACTTCCATATGTCCAGCAATACTCATTAGCATCCTTTGTCATCGTTATTTCGAGCATTTGATTCGATTCATTTGTGAATGCTCGTGATCATCAGTCCTATTTAGAATTCTTCCCATCGGCTCAGATGTCACCCCGGACATGAGCTGGTGTTCGAGAAATCAAGCCTTGATTGATTATTGATCTATGTATATTTAACTTACTTGTCTTTGATCAGAGCCTCTGCTTCTGACCCACCGTTTTGGAAATCATAATTCCTATGCATTTGAGCTTTGAATTAGTCAGTTGTTTCTATAACCCGATCTCCTTGCCTTTTCTTCTTCTTCTGGATAAGTATCGATACTCACATCAAATCCCTTGTGAACCACCAGATCCTTTGTGGGGTTCTATCCGACAACGTCCTTCATATACAGTAACCTTGTGAGCCTGTCCACGGATACATAATGCCTTTGGTAAATTGTATTCCCCGCTCTTGCCAGCCATACTCTGCTTCCGGGCTTTATTTACTCGTAATGTTTGTGTTATTTGTTCCTAAGATGCCCCGATGGGTTGAATCTATGTCTTCCCTAAATCCGTGTGAGCTCAAAAGTTATGCGGGTTATACTCTGTTGGCTTTTTGCCAGGTAAATTTTCAACGCTACAACTTCTTCGAATGCGAGAAGTGAATGGAAGGTTGTGCATTGGAGAAGTAGGAGTCGACCTTGAACTTTATGTTCATGCCCATGGACACGATGTACATCCTATCATGGAAGCTTCTTGTTATAATAATAATCCTCTTGTGATAAGTTCATCTAGTATCTATGTTTGGTCCTTCGCAACCGTGGTTCGAACCATTATTGTTCTTGTTTGATTTCATTTCTTGGACAAGTGGAAGTACTTGTCTTCTGTAGATCATTTCAACCGTCCAACCTCTGTTCTGCTATACCCTCGAGTATTACCCTCTGGTATCTCGAGAATATCCCAGAACTACATAACTTCTTATGAGTTCTTCGTCAACTATTATTCTTGTCGATTCAAAAATTTCCACGTGTTCTGAGTTGTTACACACTCGAGAACACCGATAACTGATTCGAGTCTACACTTTCATTTCCATCATTTTGTTTAACCTTTCTTGTAACCTAACATATCTGAGCAGTGGTAATTCCCTACTTATGTAAACACATCGGTGTACAAACTCTGGCAGAAAGACCTTGATACTATTGTTGATCACATTTCGGTAGCCGCCGATGGACGAGAACTTTGCCTATTGGTCCGCCTCGTCTTAACGAGCAGGAAAATGGTTCTCTTCGTCCCTCGCCCTTGGTACCAGCATTGTTGCCAACATAACTGACAGGCTATCCTCTGACCTGCCTTGCTATCATGACCGTACAAAATGTTAGCACCCTTCCTGCTTTTAGCCCACATGGTGGGCCCATAACCCACAATTCCACAGGATCGAAACCTGACTCTCCTGTACAACCTTGACTCCGAAATATTCTTTGCACTTGGCTTCGTTGCAAATCACGAGCCCCCTTCCTAGTGATCTATTATGGTATCAGACGCAATACTTATTCTCGATGCTTTGAACCCCTTTAACCCTCTATTTCAGACATCGAACGATTGCCTACCCGGTTGAATCTTCTTATTGCTCCTCCTTACCTTGCTCTTGATGACTTTCTTGAATTTTAACTCGAGAGATGCCTCTATGCCACGTTCGTCGAGATAGCCACGGGTACATATCTTGTGTTGAGCTTCGTTCTTTCCGAGTCTTCCCCCCTTACTCCACCCCTTAAATCTCGGGATGAGATTTCTTGTAGTGGAGGACAATTGTGACGCCCCGATAATTAAGCTACAGTAATCCTCCGTTAATGGTGCCACGTCATCACATTATTGTTGCTAATCCTCACTTGATCCAAATCACTGTTCAGATTCAAACTCAAATTTAAAGTCAAAATTCAAATTTGCCAAACATGAAAACTAAAATGTTCAAAGTGTGGCAAATAATCCCTGGGTGTTTGTCAAGTTGGAACCAACCTCTTTTGGATTCCGAAAATGCCCCTATAAATTTTTTAGTGGTCCCACATTATATTAAATGACCTTTTCAATCTCTAAAAATGCTTGAACCATTCCTTTAGCCATGAAACTTTTTAAGAAACACCACAATATTGTGCCTGAACAATTTGCAAAGTTTCACACTCGACAAAATTCTTTTGATGCCTTCTTTTTATCCAAAACAGTAGCTATCCTTTTGTTAGAAAATAAAAGAAATAAAAATTACAAAAAAAAAGAACCCCCCCCCTTTTTTCCATCGGCCTCAACCCCGCCGGCCCACTCGGCACCCCCATAGGCCAGCCCACCAGCCGCGCCCATATCCCCCACTACCCCGAAACCCTAACCCCCCACGACCACACACTCCCCCCCCCCCGTCTCTCCTCTCCCCCTCCTGATCCGATCTGGATCGGGGATGAAACCGCTCCCCCCTCTCTCGCGCGGTGCCTCGCTCACGCCTCCGCTGCCGGCGCCCATCCCCGGCACGGCTCCAGCCGCGCTGCCCGATGCCACCACCAGCCTCTCCGTCTCCTCCCGCACGGCGCCCGCCTCCTCGACACGAGCTGGATCGGGGGCTCGACCCCGCGGCGCCCCAAGCCCCGGCGCAGCATCGTCGCCGCTGCCCGCGGACCTGGACGGAGGCCACGACGCCGAAGCCACCTCGCCAGCCTGCTTCCTTTCCGGTGCTCGTCCCCCTCGACCTCCCCACGCACCGCTACCTTAGTCCCCACGCTCCCGCGGTGAGGCCCCGGCCTCTCCCCTCTGCCCTCTCCCCGTGTCGGGCGTCGTTGTGCCCGCCATCCCGTGCCCATGCACGCACTCACGTGACTGCGCGCCCGTTCGTGTGTCGCCTCCTCGTCGTCGCTGCTTGGGCTCCCGCTCGCGGCCATCGCGACCCCGGCCGAGCCCACTCGACCGCGCGCGCGCCCCCGTCACTCCCCTGCCCATTCGGACACCGCGGCCAGGCCGCGCCCTGGCCCCGCTCGTGCGCGTCCTCGCGTCAGCCTGCGCCCTCCCGGCCTCGAACGTTCACGCCCACGGCCGTGCCTCTGTTCGCCTCCCCCTGGCCTCGCCTTACCCTTCCCCCCACTCCGGCGCCGCCTCTTGATGCCGCCGGTGCCACCCCCTCGTCTCCGCCCGCCTTGGCCTCGACTGGCCGCGTTGTTGCCCCGCCGTCGGTGCCCCGGCGGCCTCATCCCGCCCTGCGGGCGAGTGCTCGCTCGGGTGCGCCTGCACCCGCTAGCAACCAAAACCGCCAAGGCCCCTAGGGCCAATGACATGTGGGGCCCAGCCCCAGAACATTTTTTAATAAAAAAGGATTTGAAAATAATTAAAATATTAAGTAATTAATTAATAATTAAGGAATTAATTAACTTAATTAATCCGGATTAAGTTAACCTAATCACTAGTTAACTTACTTAAACTCTGATTAGCCTGTTTAGTCAATGACATGCGGACCCCCCACACGTCAGTTTAACCCATTCAACACCCTGTTGACTGCTGACATCATGATGACATCAGCATACACTATTCTGGATAATGTTAGATTTAAATAGATAAATAAATTCAAAAAATGATTAAAACTTTAGAAAATCATAGGAAATTTAATCGTAGCTCGGGTAGTAAAACTTTGTACATGAAAGTTGCTCAGAACGACGAGACGAATCCGAATACGCGGTCCATTCATTCGCCACACGTCTCTAGCATAGCGAACCTGCACACTTTCCCCTCCGGCTCATCTGTTTGACAGACGTCCGGAACCGGGAAAACTTTCCCGGATGTTTCTCCCTTCGCCAGTAACGCCTAGCACTGCGTTAGAACACCTCTAGCCCCACTTATTGTCTTGTTATGCATATGATTGTGTGTATTTACTGTTTCTTCCCCCTCTTCTCTCCGGTAGACCTCGAGACTGCTGCTGATGCCCCTGTGATCGACTACGTCAGCGACGACCCTCCTTCTTGTCTGAGCAACCAGGCAAGCCCCCCATTTGATCATCCCGATATCGCCCATTCTATACTCTCATGCTTGCATTAGATTTTGCTACTGTTATTGCTTGATCCTATTCTGATGCATAGCCTGCTTTTGTACCTGATGTTGTACCCTACCTGCTTATCCTAAACTGCTTAGTATAGGTTGGCTAGTGATCCATCAGTGACCCCCACCTTGTCCTTGTTGCCCCTGCTTCATCATCGACGACTCGATCAGCATGATCGACGACCAGAGCCCGACACCTCACATCACATCACGCCCCTTTTGTTGCTCGACTCTGTAGAGCTACTATCGAGTGCCGTGGGTGATCCCTCAGAATGCACTCCTGATGATAATTCTATAGTGTAGCTATTCGTTCGTGGTCATCGAGGGTGATTTCCTCTTTCACCATTCCCGATACGGCTCTGTCGTTCAACACCTCAAGTGTGAACCTCGAGGGTGGTCGTTCTTACGTTCACCTTGATGATTACATTGAGTGGAATCCATCGGGGGTGATTCCTCGGGTTTTCCCCTTGATGTCTGGACACACGGTTACATTGACTTTACTTGAGACCTTGGTGAAAGTCGGGCGGGCCCGGAGAGCACCCGCAAGATAATGATGTGGCACGGCCGGGCATTCTGAGCCCTTGTCGTAAGTCCACGAGACGGGGCGACGGGGTCACTTTCGATCGTGAGTCTCTGCTCGTCCCCGCAAGCTAATAATACACTATGGTTTGGGTATTTGTTCTGAGTTGGCATCTGTCCTTTACGCACCAACCACCACACGAGAATAGATATGGGCCTCGGCGTCGTGGTATCAGCCGAAGCTTTGTCAGACGTCAAGTTCAGTAGTGCGGCACGGCTGGGCCGGCACCATCCTGTAGTGGTGGAGCCTGGACCCGTCCTGCGCGCAATGACCCGGAGTGCAACGGGCGATGGGCCCAGACCCCGGAGTGCTTAGGATGTAGACCGGCGGGGACCTCTCTGCTGAGCCTAGGTAGGGCTGTGACGTGTTGATCTTCCGAGGTCGGGCATTGACCCCAGAAAGGTGTGTCCGGCCAACGTGATCGATCGTGTTGGAAAACGTGGTGCACCCCTGCAGGTAAGATTTTCTATTAATAGTCGTGTCCACGGTAACGGACGTTCAGACTTATATCCTGATCTTATACAACTACGAATGGATACTTGAATATGTGGCTCCATGATTGCTTTCTCGCAGGGAGTCAAGGAAGGATCTCTTGGCATTAATGTTACTACATGTTTGTTAAATATATTAAACTGCTACTCTTTACTCTTCTACATGCTGCAAGATGCTTGGAGCTGCTTGAAGATGCTAGTCTTCGATAGGCTAGGCCTTCTCCCTCTATTCTGGGATTCTGCAGTTCAGTCCATAGATACATTCCTTCCATTTGATACCAATGCATACTTAGTATAGATCTGATGCTTGCGAGTACTTTGGATGAGTACTCACGGTTGCTTTGCTACCCCTTTTCCCCCTTCTTTCTTCTTTTCGGTTAATGGAACCAGATGGTGGATCCCTGGAGCCAGATGCCACCGCCGATGGATGCTACTATGTGAAGATCGCCGACGACCAGGAGTAGTTTAGGAGGTCCCAGGCAGGAGGCCTTGCCTCTTTGATCGTGTTGCTTTTGTGCTAGCCTTCTTAAGGTAGTCTTGTTTAACCTTATGTCTGTACTCAGATGTTGTTGCTTCCGCTGACCCTTGTGTATCGAGCTATGTATTCGAGCCCTTGAGGCCCCTGGCTTGTAATATAAAGCTTGTATTATTTTGATTTGTGTCTAGAGTTGTGTTGTGATATCTTCCCGTGAGTCCTTGATCTTGATCGTACACATTTGCGTGTATGATTAGTGTATGATTGAATTGGGGGCGTCACATCTATGAAGCTAGAATTTGCCCAACAATGAGCACAAAGGGACCTCTTTGCGGATAGCTGGACCTCAATGCCACCACCACTCTTTCTCTTACTTCATATTAAAAAAACAACACACACATATGCACAGGCTCAACTACGGGGGCGGCGTGCCGCCGCTCCTTCAGCCTGCTAGTAGTTTTAATTGTTACAGGGTCATGCAGGTCCGACTAAAATGGTCGCTCTCCCAGTGAAATGTTTCCTAAAAATATAGCCCCAACAATTACCCAAGTCTTCGCCTCTTTCATGATTGCCACGCCACTCGAGTGGGCAGGGAGGCCTTGTTGTGGAAAACCCACTCATTCCTTTCATTCCAAATCTCCCAGCATATGAGCATCTGTAAAGAGTTGATCGCTTTTGTATTTTATCCTGGCTGCCCTTCACTCGAGTTCCACCATTGCTTCATTATGTGCAGGCCGCTCCAAGATGGCGTCCTGGATCCAACTATAGATCAAATTCCAGAATTTGATTGCAAAGCAGCACTTGAACATAAGGTGGGCCGCTGTTTTCTAGTTCATGCTTGCAAAGTTGGCAAGGACCGCAGTTTGGCCAACCTCTGTAGATCAGCTTGTCCGCCATCCACATTTTATCCTGAAGAGTGAGCCAGGAGAAAAACTTGACCTTTGGAGGTGCCAAAATCTTCCAAATCATAGTAGGCATCTCAGATTTGATCAATCCGGCAAATTGCATCTTGTAGGTTGTAGCGCGAAGTAGCATCCATCAGCCGTAAACTTCCATCTGATTTCATCCTTCGGGCCTGGGGCCAACTCAACATCAAGGGATTGGCACCAAAGACCGTCAAATTGTTCGATGAGGGAGACCCAGAGCCCGCCTTGCGGGTTGATGTGTCAAACCCAATCATTGTTATCCAAGGCCTTCTCAACACAATTATTGGCGCGCTTAGAGAGGGAAAAAATGCTCGGGGCTATGTCCTTGGGTTTTGACCATTTAGCTATGGGGGGTGCTAGAAGCTCGTCGTCAAACCATCGCCCATGGTGATTGTCATTGCCACATAAAAAGAGTCCTTGTCCTTGTCATCGCACGGGGTCTCCATGCACACCCACGCACACTGAGGATCTGTCCAGGCAAACCAGAGCCAGCGCAGCCAGAGTGTGCGAGAGAATTTGTCGAGATCGAGGGTGCCTAGACCGCCAAGATAGGTCGGGCGACATACCAACTTCCAATTAACCTTGCGTTTTCCGCCCATGACCTTGTCGGTCCCCGTCCATAGAAAAGCGCGTTGAATATTGGTGATGCTCTCTTTGGTACCCGTCAGCACATCCAGAGCGGTGATGTGGTAAATCACAAGGGATGCCAGAACCGACTTGGCAAGGGCTAAGCGGCCAGCCATATTGATGTTGTTGCCTTACTAGGGTGGAAGCTTGGCTACCACTTTATCCACTAGAAATTGACAGTCAAATTTCTTTAGAGAATGGGTGGAAAGCGGAAGGCCAAGATATCTCAAGGGGAAACCCAACCTCTTAACCGAAAAACTTTGCAGTGTGTCATCGAGATTAAGGTTGTCAAGCGAATGGGGGCGACCTGCTTTTGAGCCGGTTAGCTACCAGGCACGTGGCCAAGTTGAGCGAGAGATGATCAATGTCCTCTTTGATGGGAGCTACAAAGATGGCGGCGGCTGCATAAAGGGAGGTGCACGGGTGGTTGTACAGCCCCTCAGATGATGGAGGAGGCCTTGATCCGTGGCTTTGGCAAGGAGTTGCCGAAAGGGGTCGGTGGTAATGATGACAGAAACGGGGAGAGTGGGTCACCCTGCCGCAATCCCTGCCCAGCTTAATTGGGTCCCGAGGCACGCCATTGAGAAGAAACCGCGATGATGACGAGGCCCAAAGCGCAGCAATCCAGTTTTTGAATTTCGTGGGGAAGCCTCGGCGATGCAGTAAGTCCAGAAGGTAGTCCCATCAAACCGATTTGAATGCCCTTTTGATGTCTAGCTTGAGAAGAAGGACTGGCGTTTTTGTGTTGCGCAGTCGCCTGGTAAATCCACGAACGAACATGAAGTTATCGTGGATACTTCTAGTCTTTATGAAGGCGCTCTGTGACCTGGAAACCGAGCTACTCATTAATGGAGCCAATCGGTTGGCCGAGATCTTGGCAATAATTTTGGCAAAAGAATGAATAAGGCCGATAGGTCAGAAATCCACAATATCCTCCGCCACCTCCTTAGGCAGCAACACAATATTTGATGAGTTCAGCCAATGCCGATCTGTAATGTGCAGGTTCGAAAAGGAGTTGATCACGTTCATTATATCAACTTTAATGATATCCCAATAGGACTTGAAGAAATCACCTTTGAACCCGTCCAAGCCAGGGGTTTTGTCTCCAGGCATCTGGTTAATGGCGGCAAGTACCTCGATGTTGAGTATATTGTGTACGTGTATATTTGTGTGTAGGGCCCACCTCCTGCTTCCTTGTATAGTTGAGGTTGTGGTCCACCTCTGTACTTATATATACGTGCCCGGTGCACCGATCAATACATCGAGATTGCACAGCCCATATCTTGTCCTTTTACATGGTATCTATCGCAGCACGATCCTAACCCTAGCTGCCGCCGCCGCCTCTCCACGCCGCTGTCACCAGCCACCGCCGCCGCCACCCTCCTTCCGGCCGCCGCCGCCCCTGGTCATCGCCGCCCCGCCCTCCCCGCCTCGCTCGCCGCCGCCGCCGCCGCCTCCCCCCGAGGCCGCCGCCGCCGCACCTTACCGCTTCCGCCTCCCTCCACCCGCGCCGCGCACCTTCCTCCCTCCCCGCGCTGCGCCGCACTCCTCCCTTCCCTTCACCCGCGCCGCACCCCTCTCTCCCTTCACCCGCGCCGCACCCGCCCCCGTCCTCCACCACCCGAGCCGAATCACCATGAGCTCCTCCTCCTCCACCGTCTCCAACCCGTTCGCCGGTCCCGATGTCACCCTCGTCCGCGACCTCAACATCCATGAGCGCGTTCCGGTCAAGCTCGATCACACCACCGCCTCCTACTCCGCTTGGAAGCGGTATTTTTCACTTGTGTTCCGTGAGTACCTCCTGCACGGCCACGTGGACGGCACCGTGGACTCGGCGCTCATGATCAACGACGAGGAGTGGATGATCCTCGACGCCACCATCATCCGCTGATTCTACCTCACCATCTCCAGCGACATCTTCCACGCCGTGGTGAACAACAAGGACGACGCCTATGCGGTCTGGACCAAGCTCAATGGCCTCTTCACCGACAATCAGCTGCAGCGCAAGGTCCTCCTCTATGGTGAGTTTTACGGGTGCCAGCAACTTGACTCGTCCATCGATGATTTTTACATGCGCCTCAAGAAGCTCACCGATGAGCTCCGTGATCTGGGGGGAAAGATCGGCGACGAGCTCCTCATCAGCACCCTCTCCGGCGGCCTCAACGAGGACTTCGGGAACGCCGCCTCCAACCTCACCCTCATCCCGGAGCCCACCTTCGCCAAGGTGGTCGCATATCTCAAGCTGGAGGAGCGCCGGATGCGGGTGGCACGGACACGCGCGACCCACACCGCCCTCGTTGCCGGTACCCGCGGGGGTTCGGCCCCGCCACCGCCCCGCCCGACGCCGCCCCAGCCGGCGGCACCTGCCTTCCCGCCCGCCCCAGCCGCCCCCTTCCCGCCGCCCCAGCCGGCGGCCAATGGGGGGGTCGTCGCGGCGGCCGCCGGGGTGGCCGCAAGCAGGGGGGCGGCGGCGGTGCTCAGGGAGGAGCACCCCGCCCGCAGCAGCAGGCCCCTCAGCCGGCTCCGTGGTACGCCGGCCAGAACCCATGGACCGGCGTTGTCCACGCCTACTCCATGCCGGTTCCTCGGGCCCCTACTCCGGGCCTTCTCGGCACTCGGCCTCCGTCACACCAGGCGTACTACGCCGTGCCGCAGCCCTATGCAGCGCCCTACGGGCAGCAGCCGCCGCCAGGTGGGCCGCCGCTGCTGCCCCTGACAGCTGCGCCGCCCCTCCCGCCGGCACCGTGGGACCCGGCCCTTCTGGCGGCTCTCCACACCGCTCCTTCCCCGTCCAGCTACACCGGCGGCGGCGATTGGTACATGGACAGTGGCGCCACCGCTCATATGGCGGCGTATCCCGGTAACCTCCACACTGCCCATCCTGTCCACACCTCCAACCGCATCACCGTCGGTGACGGTTCTTCTCTTCCCATCACCCATATTGGACATACATATTTTCCGTCTAACTCCACTCCTATATCCATGTCTAATATTCTTGTTTCTCCTGAACTTATTAAAAATCTTGTTTTCGTTCGTTCCCTTACACGTGAAAATCCGGTCACTATTGAATTTGACGAATGTGGTTTTTCTGTTAAGGACGCTCGCACACGGATGGTGCTCCACCGATGTGACAGCCCCGACGAGCTCTACCCGGTTCACTCCGCCACCTCCACCACTTCCGCCGCTCCTGTCGCTCTCGCCACCGGAGTGGATCTCTGGCACGCTCGCTTGGGTCATCCTAATCCTGCCACACTTCGCCACATACTTCAGAGTTTTTCTTTCACGTGTAATAAGAACGAGGATCACTCGTGTCATGCATGTCGCCTCGGCAAACATGCTCGTCTTCCGTTTAGGCCTTCTTCCTTTGTTGCATCGTACCCGTTTGAGTTAATTCATAGTGATGTTTGGACATCTCCTGTTGCAAGTAATACGGGCTTTCTTTATTACCTTGTCATTCTTGACGATTTTTCGCATTATGTGTGGACCTTCCTGTTGCGCCGCAAGTCGGATGTTATATCCACTCTTGCCGCTTTCTACTCTTACGTTCTCACGCAGTTTGGTTGACTCATTCTCGCGTTGCAGACAGACAACGGGAAGGAGTTTGATAACACCGCTATTCGTAATCTTCTCACCACACATGGCACGATTTTTCGTCTCACTTGCCCGTACACCTCGCAGCAGAACGGTTGTGCTGAGCGCATCCTTCGCACTCTTAATGACTATGTTCGGACTCTTCTCTTTCATGCCAACGTGCCTCCGCGCTTTTGGCCTGATGCTCTAGCCACCGCTTCTCTCCTCATCAACATCTGTCCATGTCGTACTCGCGGGAACTTTACACCTCACCATCTTCTCTTCGGTGCACCTCCCTCTTATGAAGGGCTTCGCATCTTCGGCTGCCTGTGCTATCCTAGCATCGCCGCCACTGCGCCTCATAAGCTCGCACCTCGCTCCGTTGCCTGCATCTTTCTCGGCTACCCACCTAACACTAAAGGCTACCGCTGCTACGATCCCGTCTCCCATCGTGTTTTCACCTCCCGACACGTTTACTTCGATGAGATGGTGTTTCCGTTTCAGCAGCAGGTACCCCTTGTCGTCTCGTCGCCACCGGCCACCAGCGGCTCTTCGTCGCCCTCGTCAGGTGGACGATCCCGCCTGGCTCGTGGACCGCCTCCGGGATTTGGCGGTCCCCGCGCCCTCCTGCCGGCGCCCACCCACTCGGCCTCCTCGGCCGGCTTCGACGGCGCTGCCGGCGCCCCGCCTTCACCCGCCGCCCCCGACTCGGGCGCCGCGGGGTCGGGCACTGCCGGCTCGGCCGCCTCCTTCGTGGCCTCGACGCCGACCGCCTCGCCGGCCGCAACGCCGGCCGCCTCGCCGGTTCCGTCGCCGGCCGCCTCGCCGGGCCCGACGCCGGTCGTCTCGCCGGTGGCTCCGGTGGCTCCGTCCGGCCCCGTCACCCGCGCTCGCGCCGGCGTTCATCGTCCGAGTCTCCGGTACTCGCGTGACGTGTACGTCCCCGCCGCCTCCGCCGTGGAGCCGTCGCCCATTCCTGCGTCCGCTCGCGCCGCCCTCCGTGATCCTCACTGGCTTGCGGCGATGCAGGAAGAGTTCGATGCTCTTCAACGGAACCGCACCTGGACCCTGGTTCCCCGGCCTCCTCGCGCCAACGTCATCACCGGCAAGTGGGTCTTTCGCCATAAGACCTACTCCGACGGTACACTCGAGCACTACAAGGCTCGCTGGGTGGTCCGCGGTTTCCGCCAGCGCGCTGGAGTTGACTTCACGGAGACGTTTGCACCGGTTGTTAAACCGGGCACGATCCGCACCGTCCTCGAGCTCGCCGTCTCCCGCGGCTGGCCTGTTCACCAGATGGATGTCTCCAACGCCTTTCTCCACGGCCATCTTGAGGAGCAGGTGTTTTGTGAGCAACCCACCGGCTTCGTCGACGCCTCACTTCCCGGCCATGTGTGCCTGCTGTCTCACTCTCTTTACGGGCTCAAGCAGGCACCTCGAGCCTGGTACCAGTGGATCGCCGGGTTTCTTCAGACACTGGGCTTCAGCGTCACTCGCTCGGATGCCTCACTGTTTGTCTATCGCCACAGTGACACGACTGCATATTTGCTGCTTTACGTCGACGACATCATCCTGACAGCCTCCTCCGCAGCCGTTCTTCAGCAGATCACTCTCCGGCTGCGTGATGAGTTTGCTATCAAGGACCTGGGTGCTCTACATTATTTCCTTGGCATTGAGGTCGTTCGGCGTCCGGACGGTTTCTTTCTTCATCAGCAGAAGTATGCACATGAGCTTCTCGACCGTGCTGGCATGCTCAACTGCCATCCTGTTGCTACTCTTGTGGACACGAAGGCCAAGGTCTCTGCTCTTGAGGGTTCGCCTGCGTCGGATGCTCCTTTCTACCGGTCTATTGTCGGCGCTCTCTAGTATTTGACTCTCACCAGACCGGATCTTCAGTATGCTGTACAGCAGGTGTGTCTCCACATGCACGCCCCTCGTGACTCTCATTGGACTCTCGTGAAGCGGATCCTTCGCTACATCCGCGGCACGATGTCCCTCGGGTTGACACTTACGGCGTCCACTTCTCTAGAGATGGTGGCCTACTCCGATGCAGACTGGGTCGGCTGCCCCGATACTCGTCGGTCCACCTCTGACTACTGCGTCTACCTCGGTCCTTCACTCATCTCGTGGTCGTCCAAGCGACAACCCACGGTTTTGCGCTCTAGCGCGGAGGCTGAGTACCGAGCTGTGGCCAACGCTGTCGCCGAGTGCACCTGGCTACGACAGTTACTTCAGGAGCTACATCACGATGTCTCTCAGGCTACGGTTGTCTACTGCGACAACGTCTCTGCGGTGTACCTATCCGCCAACCCCGTTCATCATCGCCGGACTAAACACATCGAGCTGGACATTCACTTTGTGCGCGAGCAGGTGGCTCTTGGACGCATGAGGGTTCTCCATGTGCCGACCGCTCAGCAGTTCGCCGATGTGATGACGAAGGGACTGCCGACTTCTACCTTTCAGGAGTTCCGTTCCAGTCTCTGCGTCACTGGCGCCGCTTCGACTGCGGGGGGGTGTTGAGTATATTGTGTACGTGTATATTTGTGTGTAGGGCCCACCTCATGTTTTCTTGTATAGTTGAGGTTGTGGCTCACCTCTGTACTTATATATACGTGCCTGGTGCACCGATCAATACATCGAGATTGCACAGCCCATATCTTGTCCTTCTACACTCGACCTCGCTAAAATTATCGCGGAGTCTTGAAAGGTCACAACCCTCGAACTGCAAGGCCTCCCAGTTGAAGTCCTGATTCCTTCTCGAGCCTTTGTGGAAAATCGCCTTGAAATGGTATTGTGTTTACCTTTTCCTTCCCGCTATGTAATGTGATCCAGCCCTGGCCGACCTTGAGTCAGTGGATGAATTTCTTTTCTTCTTCTAGTGATGACTCTTAGATGAAAGGATTTGGTGTTGGCATCTCCTTCCTTGAGTTTTTTCACTTTGGGCACATTGTTTCTTTCTTGCCCGAACCAGGGCTGCAAGATAAAAGCGATCATTTCTGCGCACCCGTGACACCAGACACCACCATACGATTGGATTGCGTTTCCGTACGTGTTGACATCTGAGGCTGCACACCTCCGCCGCTGTCGTCCTCGTCGTCATCATCGTGGACTCGTGGTGACATATATGAGGCATGCTGCGCCCACCCATTACTGTGACGAGTAGTTGCCGTGTTTCCAGGTCAATCCATTGGCTCCGTTGACCAGATATACGTATCTCGTAAAGATCAAACACGCGTGAGTGCGCCCGGCCCTTACTGAAGGAAGCCAAATCTCAGTAGATATTTCGATATAAAACATGAATTGGCCGGCCGCCGTCTAGTTAGTGTATCAATTGGACCTCTTCTCAGCTAATTTAGTCTTGGGAGAGGGACGGCCTTCGCTAATGCTAGGGCGACAAGGCACAAGGGAACAAGGAGGCCCCCGCGGCTAGCCTGCCTGGGTGTGTATCCGTTGCGCAGTTGCGGAAACAGCTGGGTGTCATTACTAGCCGATGTTGACCTAACATGACCTTGCTGCACTAATTAATGGTCAGCTGCCAGCCATCGGCAGCAGATCTATTGACAAAACAGACTTCTTAATGATCAGCTCAGCAGATTCCTCCCAAGCCAGATTAAGTGAGCGACTAGATTTCCCACTTGGGTGATTAACAGCGCCACGACAATTGACCAGCATCCTGGATCAAGGGGTGTCGGCCGCGAGCTGGCTTTCGGCTGATCTGCCGCAATCCTCTGCGTTATCCCCTGAGATTTCGCAAAAAAGAAAACAAAAACATCATCCCTGAGGACCTGAGGTGTACCTGACAATGACCCTTAACATCCACCGTTCACCCGCCGGACGATGCCACTCTCTCCCGCTCGCAGCTGCTGCTTTCGCGACTGACAGCAGGCACCTAACTCTAGTACTGCCACGGAACCTCGGTCACCGTAATCAGCCCCGATCACCGTAAGACGACGACGCGGCACGGCGGCATGCGGTTCGTCTCGCTGTTCTGTTACCCAAATCAGCAGCATGGCTAGCTTCACCTGCTGCCGCCGCATCTCTGCCCCGGGTTTCCGTCTCTAGCTTTCGCGTGGGCTGTCGTCGTTGCGTGACACGAAGCAGCTTAGTCCACGTCACCAGCTCTATCCTCCAGACGATCCGGTGATACGCCAGTCCTCTCCACGACCAACTGGTAACTGGGGCCCCACATGCGCACGCTCCCCACCTGTCAGTCGGCGGACACAGGTCCCCCGCTGGTGTACCGGGAAAGCGCCTTCCAGGCTAGCTAGCTCAGAGCTAGCGCCGCACGCTTCGACGCGGCGCGCGGGCCCACGCCCCCATGTGCCAGCCCATCCCCCACGCCGAGCCGAGGTCCGCCTGCCGTGCCAAGACCGCGTCCACGAGCCCCGCCGGCGGTCGCGCGTGGCCCCACGTGGCCGAAACCGGATGCCTCCGCGCATCGGACGCCGTGGACCGCGTGGACATTGCGGGCCCCACCCTCCGGCGCGGGGCGCACACGCCGTCCAAAGCTGTCGCCCGCTTCTCTGGTCCTCTTTTTCTTTTGCTTTTCTATTCTTTTCTTGTCTTACTATTATTTGCCTCTTTGCTATTTGGTCCCCATAGTTTCAGTGATTTGCTCCAGAGTTCCTGGCCGAAAAACCGTGGTCAACTTTTCTCCCGTTTGGAACACGGTTGCTGACCACGGCTAGCGTTGGAAGACTTTGTAACTTGGGGAGAAAAATGAGGCAGATCGTGATCCACCATCGGAATTTCGAGTGCTTAGTTTTTCTTTGAAAACTTTCGGTCTATCCTCAACTATTAAGATACTAGTAAAAAATCATAAATAAAAATTACATCCAAATTTATAGGCTACTCAAAGACGTGTCTTTTTTTAGTAAACGGTCAGGAAGTCATCGTGTTAAAACCCTACACGGTCAAAGACCATAACAGCAACAATCATTGATGAAGAGAAGTATTGATAGAAAGAATTCAACCTATAGACATAAATACAGACGAATGAAGACCAGATCTATGTGGATCCATCGAAAACAAACGTTGCCTTACGGATCCCGCCAGATCCACCTGAGACAAACCTCAAAACGCCCTCTGACGATGCTAGAATCGCTGCCAAGACGGCGGCTAGGCGGGGGAAATCTTATTCCATATTCACAGAGTTGTCGCTGCCTCGCCTCTGCAAGCAGAATACAAACCCTAAAAAAAACTCAAAAAGTATAAAGAAAAATGATGGATGAATGAGCAATAATATTTAGTTTAACATGTGAAAATAGGGGCTAGAAGATCCCGGTGCCATAATTTTTACGAGGTATAGTTGGATATATATGCCTTGTTTGATCCTTTGTTGGTGCAACCTCCTCCTCCTTCCCTTTTGTATTCTTCTTGTTCTTGCACCATCAGAGCATGTTTAATAATGTAGCCAATATCCGGCTATATGAAGTTGCCACATTACATGGGGCCAACCTAATAGCCTGCTAGTACGATAGTTAGTCCTTCAGTATACTATACCATAAATATATGGTTCACTTTTTGTCTCACAAAGTATGTTGGAGCTTGTGCTACAGCCGGCTACAAGCTTGCAGCCCGCTTCTCTTCTTTCTCCTCTTCTTTTCCGTCCAACTAAGCACAAATATATTATATTTAAATCCTTATAGCCTGCTTACATCACCTTATTGTACTTGCTCTTACTCCCTTGTATTATGGGCTAGTTTGGTTTGAGACATGGTGTTGAGGGCACCACAACCATGGACAAAAACTCCGGCAATTATAGGTCCAATCACAAGAAGTCGCGCCAAACCAATAAGTGACCAGATGAATGCTAACTTAAGTTCTTGCTATAATTTTGAACACATTGCTCCACTTTCACTCCCATTGTTGTTGGTTGAACTCGGGTATTACATTGAAGAGACCCAACAACCTATGAGCTCTTGAAGAGACGGAGTCGGAGAAAACAAGTTTCAAATGAAGTTGGTGTTGTCAGTTCTTACCTCCGATGTTCGTTGTGTCGTACACATTTGGAGGAGAGACGGGCCATAGGGGTATATCACCAGAAGCTATATCAAATTTACCTTTTAGCGCAAAAAAAATTCACATCATTTGGAGTTGTGAGTCAAACGTTCTAGCCATTCATATGGAAAGTGTCCAGGTTGTCAAGACTTTGCAAATTTTTGAGTAGCTTTTCAACAACTTTCAAAGTTGATTGCTTATTCATCCCAAGGGAGCTATGCAAACCTGATTATTTTTTGAAATCTTTTCACAGCTAGCTAAGGGGGGGTGTCCCTGCTATAAAACCACATCTCCCCATCCTTTTAGAAACATTTTGTCAAATCATTAAGCTACAGCTTATGCAGCAAGATTGCTGGAGATCCGAGAGATCCTTAATACCTTTACCCTTGTGAGTTCATCCAGATTCGGGAGAAGGAGCCTCTGATCCCCCCTAATTCGTGCTCTACGGTTCCGACCATTTTGTGTGGGTTAGTCCCAGTTTATGGTTCTACGATTGTTCGGATTGCATGTCGAAGTCTTACAACTTCGGTCAGCCATCCCCAATGTACGGGTTGCATCCAATCTTGGCAGTTATAAAGCTAGTTATCCCCGATTGCTTGCAGCTAGTTTTCCTCCTTGATTTGATCCTACGACATGAAGATCGGGCGACCCTCGGCGTGAACTCATTCAACGGGTTTGCACCTATCATCTGGCAACATTTTTGCCTGGCCTGGAACTTTCGTGAAGCCTACCTGAATATTGTTTGGTTGGTGTTATGAATAGTCAAACACTAGTCTAACATGGAGCGCCTAGTGTAGTCATTAGCCTAGTTGAAAAACTGGGCACATTCATTAGCCTGGACCAGGTGTTCTGTATGTGCCGGTCGGCGTTGGTCTGGAAATCTAATCCTCCATTTGCTCCCGTGGGCTAACGATATATATATACAAACCGAGAAAGATAACAGCTATGCAAACCAGAATACTAACCCAACATATCGCTTTCAGGCTAGCCAACTACCTATATGTGGCAAACACATGCATATAATTTGACACAAAGATAATAGCTACATAGGCCAACCAATTATTTCCAAGTTCTCATGCCATGGTCATGCCTAGTCTTCTCTCAGGCATGCACACTAGATCTTAATCCAATCTAGCAATACATCACCGTAATTTTCCAACTGAGCCCAAGCAGTTGCACAAGCTACTCAGGTTTTTGATGGTTAACATCACATGCACTGATGTCTACTACACAACCTTCTTATTGTAGACGTTGTTGGGCCTCCAAGTGCAGAGGTTTGTATGAAAGTAGCAAATTTCCCTCAAATGGATGACCTAAGGTTTATCAATCCGTGGGAGGCGTAGGATGAAGATGGTCTCTCTCAAACAACTTTGCAACCAAATAACAAAGAGTCTCTTGTGTCCCCACCACACCCAATACAATGGTGAATTGTATAGGTGCACTAGTTCGGCAAAGAGATGGTGATACAAGTGCAATATGGATGGTATATATGAGTATTTGTAATCTGAAAATATAAAAACAGCAAGGTAGCAAGTGATGAAAGTGAGCGTAAACGGTATTGCAATGGTAGGAAATAAGGCCTAGGGTTTATACTTTCACTAGTGCAAGTTCTCTCAACAATATTAACATAATTGGATCATATAACAATCCCTCAACATGCAACAAAGAGTCACTCCAAAGCCACTAATAGCAGAGAACAAACGAAGAGATTATGGTAGGGTACGAAACCACCTCAAAGTTATCCTTTCTGTTCTATCTATTCAAGAGTCCATAGTAAAATAACATGAAGCTATTCTTTCCGTTCGATCTATCATAGAGTTCGTACTAGAATAACACCTTAAGACACAAATCAACCAAAACCCTAATGTCACCTAGATACTCCATTGTCACCTCAAGTATCCGTGGGCATGATTTTACGATATGCGTCACACAATCTCAGATTCATCTATTCAACCAACACAAAGTACTTCGAAGAGCTCCCCAAAGTTTCTACCGGAGAGTCAAGATGAAAACGTGTGCCAACCCCTATGCATAAGTTCATGGAACCCGCAAGTTGATCACCAAAACATACATCAAGTAGATCACGTGAATATCCCATTGTCACCACAGATAAGCACGGCAAGACATACATCGAGTGTTCTCAAATCCTTAAAGACTCAATCCGATAAGATAACTTCAAAGGGAAAACTCAATCCATTACAAGAGAGTAGAGGGGGAGAAACATCATAAGATCCAACTATAATAGCAAAGCTCGCGATACATCAAGATCGTGCCAAATCAAGAACACAAGAGAGAGAGAGAGAGAGAGAGAGAGAGAGATCAAACACATAGCTACTGGTACATACCCTCAGCCCCGAGGGTGAACTACTCCCTCATCGTCATGGAGAGCGCCGGGATGATGAAGATGGCCACCGGTGAGGGATCCCCCCTCCGGCAGGGTGCCGGAACAGGGTCCCGATTGGTTTTTGGTGGCTACAGAGGCTTGCGGTAGCGGAACTCCCGATCTATTCTTCTCCTCAAAGTTTTTAGGGTATATGGACATATATAGGCGAAAGAAGTCAGTCAGGGGAGCCACGAGGGGCCCACGAGGGTGGGGCCACGCCCAGGGGGGTAGGGCGCGCCTCCCTGCCTCGTGGCTTCCTCGTTGCTTCCCTTACGTGCACTCCAAGTCTCCTGGATTGCTTCCGTTCCAAAAATAACTCTCCCGAAGGTTTCATTCTGTTTGGACTCCGTTTGATATTCCTTTTCTTCGAAACACTGAAATAGGCAAGAAAAGAGCAATTTGGGCTAGGCCTCTGGTTAATAGGTTAGTCCCAAAAATAATATAAAAGTGTATAATAAAGCCCATAAACATCCAAAACAGATAATAATATAGCATGAATGCTTCATAAATTATAGATGCGTTGGAGACGTATCAACATCCCCAAGCTTAATTCCTACTCGTCTTCGAGTAGGTAAATGATAAAAGAAAGAATTTATGAAGTGTGAATACTAGTAGGTGCATAAGTTTGATCAATGATAATTTCAATCACCTTTTCTAGCATCATTATATGTCATAACAACAACTCATCTCATAAAACTTCTCATGATCAAGTAACAAGCTATTCAAACGTTAAAGCATAGACCATAAACTTTCTAGCAAACTAGAAAACTTCATTCTCAGTCATCAAACAATTGCAATTCATCTTATTTTCAGGAAGGGTCTATGTTAGAGCTTTGATTTAGCAAATCCCACATACTCAACTATCATATAGTCTTCCATGATTGCTACCACTCAAAGCATATTTTTAATAGCATCGATCGAACACAGAGAAAGATAGGGGATTAATGTTTCGCCTCCCAACTTACTTATCATATAGATAATTGTCAACAATAATAATTCATGATCAAATATATTTGAATGGCCATACATGCTTAGATCTTTCCCCATCACATGATGCTTGCCAACTAAAGAGTAGGTTGGAATGAGAAGGAGTACTACTAACTCTTGCATAACAGTAAAAGATAGGCCCTACGCAGAGGGAAGCGGGGATTTTCATAGGTGCCAGAGCTCGATTTTGAAATAGAGATGAATAATTTTGAGATGTATGCTTTCATTGTCAACATAACAACCAAGAGTTCCCAATATCTTTCATACTACATACATTATAGGCGGTTCCCAAACAGAATGGTAAAGTTTATACTCCCGCACCACCAACAATCATCAATCCATGGCTTACCCGAAACAATGGGTGCCTCCAACTAACATCAATCTTGGGGGAGTTTTGTTTGCAATTATTTTTGATTTGATTTTGATCTTTTGATCATGGGACTGGGCATCCCATTTACCAGCCATTTTTCTCGTGAATGATGAGCGGAGTCCACTCATCGTGAGAATAATCCACCTAGCATGGAAGATACTGACAGCCCCTAGTCGCTACATGAGTGATTCAGGCATACAAAACAGATTATTATTTGAAGGTTTAGAGTTTGGCATAGGCAAATTTACTTGGAACGACAGGTAAATACCGCATATAGGTAGGTATGGTGGACACTCATGGAAGAAACTTGGTTCAAGGGATTTGGATGCACAAGCAGTATTCCCGCTTAGTACAGATATTTTGGCTAGCAAAGGATTCTAAATAGCAAGCACCACATGTTGGAGGATCTATAACAATATAACTTCTATACAAATATACCCAAGCATAACTCATTATGTTGCCTTCCTTGTCCAATTTCAACTAATTTGCTCAGGTTTGAAAATAATTAATGGGGCTCACAATCATAGAAGATGTCTAAGATAGTATATTTATATGTGAAATCTCTCTTCCTTCAGTATTCTTTCATGAATTGTTCAAGTGACCAATATAATGTTTGCTAACCTTCAATAAATTTACCACCTCTACTTCTTAGATGTGAAGTCATTACTCCCAATGGGGTAAGCATATGAAACATATATAATTTCAGATTTATGATATTCAAATCATTCAACCATTTACTCATAGGATATAAGTGAAGCACACGAGTAAATGACAAACTACTCCAAAAAGATACAAGTGAAGATCAATGAGTAGTTAAATAATTATGTAGCTATGCGAAGACTCTCTCTCATTTAAGAATTTCAGATCTTGGTATTTTATTCAAACAGCAAGCAAAACAAAGTAAAACAAAATGATGCTCCAAGCAAAACACATATCATGTGGTGAATAAAAATATAGCTCCAAGTAAAGTTACCGATGGACGAAGACGAAAGAGGGGATGCCTTCCGGGGCATCCCCAACCTTAGGCTCTTGGTTGTCCTTGTATATTACCTTGGGGGTGCCTTGGGAATACCCAAGCTTAGGCTCTTGCCACTCCTTATTCCATAGTCCATCGAATCTTTACCCAAAACTTGAAAACTTCACAACACAAAACTCAACAGAAAACTCGTAAGCTCCGTTAGTATAAGAAAATAAATCACCACTTAGGTACTGTTATGAACTCATTCTAAATTCATATTGGTGTAATATCTACTATATTCCAACTTTTCTATGGTTCATACCCTCCGATAGTACTCATAGATTCATCAAAATAAGCAAACAACACATAGAAAACAGAATCTGTCAAAAACAGAACAGCCCGTAGTAATCTGTATCAAACATATACTTCTGGAACTTCAAAAATCCTACAAAATTAGGAAAACCTGAGAAATTTGTGTACCAATCCAGAGAAAAAATAATCAGATTAGAAGCACGTTTATGTGAATTATAAAAACTAATTTACTGGGTGCAAAAGTTTCTGATTTTCAGCAGGACCAACACAACTATCACTGTAAGCTATCCTAAAGGTCTTACTTGGCATTTTATTGAAACAAAAGCTATAAAACATAACTACTACAGTAGCATAATCATGTGTACACACAAAAACAGTAAGGATAAATATTGGGTTGTCTCCCAACAAGCGCTTTTCTTTAATGCCTTTTTAGCTAGGCATGATGGTGACAATGATGCTCACATAAAAGATAAGAATTGAAACATAACGGGAGCATCATGGAGCATATGACTAGCACATTTAAGCCTAACCCACTTCCTATGCATAGGGATTTTGTGAGCAAACAACTTATGGGAACAATAATCAACTAGCATAGGAAGGTAAAACAAGCATAGCTTCAAGATTTTCAACGCATAGAGGGGAAACTTGACATTATTGCAATTCCTACAAGCATATGCTCCTCCCTCATAATAGTTTTCAGTAGCATCATGAATGAATTCAACAATATAACCAGCACCTAAAGCATTCTTTTCATGATCTACTTGCATAGAAAATTTACTACTCTCCACATAAGCAAAATTCTTCTTACTCGGAGTAGTGGGAGTATCATAAGAGACTCGAATACCAAAAATGGTTTCAACATTAAAAGAGTAATGTTCCAAAAAAGGGTAATCATAATCATGACAAGTTTTATAAATATAATCATCACTACTTCTTATAGCATAAGTTTCATCACAATAATCATCGTAAGTAGCAACTTTGTTCTCATCATGATCGATTTAAACCTCTTCCAAGATAGTGGAATCATCACTAAATAAAGTCATGACCTCTCCAAATCCACTTTCATATTCATCACAATAAGATTCAACATCCTCCAAAATAGTGGGATCACTACTTCCTAAAGTTGGCATTCTTCCAAACCCACTTTCATCAATATAATCATCATAGATAGTAGGCATGCTATCATTATAACAACTTTGCACATCAAAACTTGGGAGGCTAAAAATATCATCTTCATTAAACGTGGCATCCCCAAGCTTGGGACAAACATTAATTTCAGCAAATATATTCGCAAACATGTCATTCTCATCAAACATAGCATCCCCAAGCTTGGGCCTTTTCATATCATAAGCATAATCACTCTCATCATTAATAGTATGGATAGCACCAATAGTATAGCAATTATCATCATCACAATGAGTAATAGGAGAAACATTATTTGGGAGGGATACCTTTTTACCTTTGCTTCTCCGTCTTTTCTTTTTCTTCTTCACATCATGTGTGGGTTTATCCCTCTTTTTTGAGCTCCTTATTGATGAGATTGGTTGAATAGAAAGCTCCTCCTCGTTACTTGATTCATCATAAGAAATAATAGGAGGATATTGGGAAGTCTCTTCCCTTTCATTAGTATTCTCTTCATCTTCTATTTGCTTTCTTTTCTTTATGTAATTGGAAATATAAGGATTTTCAATGCAATTCACCGCACAATACATATAAATCTCCTCTAGATCAATATCAAGGAATTTCTTAAGGTTAAATTCTGGAATAAGCTTAGTTGCACGTTTCAATTCTTCATAACCCAAAAGCAAACTAAGTTCATTATGATGCGCAAGGGAAATCAAGTCATCACAATTTTTGGACACGATTAGATCATGAAACAATTTGCATCGGAGATTTAAATGACCATGTTCATTGCAAAGTTCACAAGTAAATTTTCAGCACTAACATTAAGCCTTTCTTGCAACCATTTAGTTTCTAAATGCTTATGCCTCTTGCAATATCTATCTTCCCTATTTGGTGTGTACTTGCAAACCCAATACTCTCCACAAAATTGACATGCTTATAGGAGACATTTTCATCATAACTAGTGCAATGATCATTGGTACTATGGATATTCAAGAGATCATACTAACAACATTGCAATCATGCTCATCATTCAAAGATTTAGTGCCAACCATTTTATAGACTTCTTCTTCTAGCACTTGAGCACAATTTTCCTTTCCATCATTCTCACGAAAGATATTAAAAAGATGAAGCGTATGAGGCAAACTCAATTTCATTTTTAGTTTTCTTTTATAAACTAAACTAGTGATAAAACAAGAAACAAAAAGATTCGATTGCAAGATCTAAAGATATACCTTCAAGCACTCACCTTCCCATCAACGGCGCCAGAAAAGAGCTTGATGTCTACTACACAACCTTCTTCTTGAAGACGTTGTTGGGCCTCCAAGTGTAGAGGTTTGTAGGACAGTAGCAAATTTCCCTCAAGTGGATGACCTAAGGTTTATCAATCCGTGGGAGGCGTAGGATGAAGATGGTCTCTCTCAAACAACCCTGCAACCAAATAACAAAGAGTCTCTTGTGTCCCCAACACACCCAATACAATGGTGAATTGTATAGGTGCACTAGTTCGGCGAAGAGATGGTGACACGAGTGCAATATGGATGGTAGATATGAGTATTTGTAATCTAAAAATATAAAGACAGCAAGGTAGCAAGTGATGAGAGTGAGCGTAAATGGTATTGCAATGGTAGGAAACGAGGCCTAGGGTTCATACTTTCACTAGTGCAAGTTCTCTCAACAATATTAACATAATTGGATCATATAACAATCCTTCAACATGCAACAAAGAGTCACTCCAAAGCCAGGAATAGCAGAGAACAAACGAAGAGATTATGTTAGGGTATGAAACCACCTCAAAGTTATCCTTTCTGTTCTATCTATTCAAGAGTCCGTAGTAAAATAACATGAAGCTATTCTTTCCGTTCGATCTATCATAGAGTTCGTACTAGAATAACACCTTAAGACACAAATCAACCAAAACCCTAATGTCACCTAGATACTCCATTGTCACCTCAAGTATCCGTGGGCATGATTTTACGATATGCGTCACACAATCTCAGATTCATCTATTCAACCAACACAAAGTACTTCGAAGAGCTCCCCAAAGTTTCTACCGGAGAGTCAAGATGAAAACGTGTGCCAACCCCTATGCATAAGTTCATGGAACCCGCAAGTTGATCACCAAAACATACATCAAGTAGATCACGTGAATATCCCATTGTCACCACAGATAAGCACGGCAAGACATACATCAAGTGTTCTCAAATCCTTAAAGACTCAATCCGATAAGATAACTTCAAAGGGAAAACTCAATCCATTACAAGAGAGTAGAGGGGGAGAAACATCATAAGATCCAACTATAATAGCAAAGCTCGCGATACATCAAGATCGTGCCAAATCAAGAACACGAGAGAGAGAGAGAGAGAGAGATCAAACACATAGCTACTGGTACATACCCTCAGCCCCGAGGGTGAACTACTCCCTCCTCGTCATGGAGAGCGCCGGGATGATGAAGATGGCCACCGGTGAGGTATCCCCCCTCCGGCAGGGTGCCGGAATAGGGTCCCGATTGGTTTTTGGTGGCTACAGAGGCTTGCGGCTGCGGAACTCCCGATCTATTCTTCTCCTCAAAGTTTTTAGGGTATATGGACATATATAGGCAAAAGAAGTCGGTCAGGGGAGCCATGAGGGGCCCACGAGGGTGGGGGCGCGCCCAGGGGGTAGGGCGCGCCTCCCTGCCTCGTGGCTTCCTCGTTGCTTCCCTTACGTGCACTCCAAGTCTCCTGGATTGCTTCCATTCCAAAAATAACTCCCCCAAAGGTTTCATTCCGTTTGGACCCCGTTTGATATTCCTTTTCTTCGAAACACTGAAATAGGCAAGAAAACAGCAATTTGGGTTGGGCCTCTGGTTAATAGGTTAGTCCCAAAAATAATATAAAAGTGTATAATAAAGCCCATAAACATCCAAAACAGATAATAATATGGCATGAATGCTTCATAAATTATTGATACGTTGGAGACGTATCATGCACATATAAAAACAAGGCTATATAAATATATGATCTTGTCACAAATGTAGAATGATTAAAAGTCATACATAAATGCTTGTCTTACATACAAAATAAATAAATAAAAACAGTCATAGCTATCGGTGATTTGGAACCCATCCAAACGACACTCCAAACCTGGTCAACAATTATTTTTTTGGTCGGACAACTGAGGGCTCCAAACAAAAAATCCCCTAAAGGGTGAGCGCTGAAGCAATTGACCTCATATCTCATCAGTCGGCCAAAAATACCACTAAGACTTATTTTTTGCGGGAAACGACTTCTATTAGTCACATAGCCAAGCTACAAGCGGACTTACACATTTCGACAATACCGTCCGGACCAGCACCGAGTCACACAGCTGTTCGTCCACTAGTTCTATCATAATTTGCTAGAGTATGACTAACATGGTTGTGGTTCTTCGAAATGGGTAATACAAGTATTTCAAGATGCCATGAGTATACTAATCTCACGCACCAACAATCCATGTTTTGATCCGTCTAAGCCCTCCTCCTCACCAGATTAATAGCTTCAAGACAACCAGACTCGATGTGGATGGGTAGGTTGCTCCACTATAAGGCAAGTGACAGACCTTCTTTTATGGCCACTATCTCTACATCCAGACCATCATATCAGTAGTGTAAACATTCTGCATGAAGAAAAGATTATGTCTCGTGTGTGATCGTGCAAAATCATGCCAGTTCTAGTAGTGTCATTCTCTGCGAGAAATGGTTCGTCCATATTTAGTTTTACCTCCGGAACTATCGAAACTGCCCTTTCTTGAACATCAATCACACTCTTTCTTGGATTCGCTATCTCTCCCAGCATCAATTTACCTTTGATGGGATCAAGACGCGGCTCATAATGTATGTTTAGAAGAGACTACACATAGCTTGATAGGAAGCGTTTGGAGACATCAATAGTGAAGGAAATATGCCCTAGAGGCAATAATAAATTTGTTATTTTATATTTCCTTATTCATGATAAATGTTTATTATTCATGCTAGAATTGTATTGATCAGAAACCTAAATACATGTGTGAATACATAGACAAACATTGTGTCCCTAGTGAGCCTCTACTTGACTAGCTCGTTGATCAAAGATGGTTAAGGTTTCCTAACCATGGACATGAGTTGTCATTTGATAATGGGATCACATCATTAGGAGAATGATGTGATGGACAAGACCCATCCGTTAGCTTAGCATATTGATCGTTCAGTTTTATTGCTATTGCTTTCTTCATGTCAAATACATATTCCTTTGACTATGAGATTATGCAACTCCCGGATACCGGAAGAATGCCTTGTGTGCTATCAAACATCACAACGTAACTGGGTGATTATAAATATGCTCTACAGGTATCTCCGAAGGTGTTTGTTGAGTTGGCATAGATCGAGATTATGATTTGTCACTCCGAGTATCAGAGAGGTATCTCTGGGCCCTCTCGGTAATACACATCATAAGAAGCTGAAGGAAATATGCCCTAGAGACAATAATAAAGTTATTATTTATTTCCTCATATCATGATAAATGTTTATTATTCATGCTAGAATTGTATTAACCGGAAACATGATACATGTGTGAATATATAGACAAACACAACGTCACTAGTATGCCTCTACTTGACTAGCTCATTAATCAAAGATGGTTATGTTTCCTAACCATAGACATGTGTTGTCATTTGATTAATGGGATCACATCATTAGGAGAATGATGTGATTGACATGACCTATTCTGTTAGCCTAGCACTTGATCGTTTAGTATATTGCTATTGCTTTCTTCATGACTTATACATGTTCCTGTAACTATGAGATTATGCAACTCCCGTTTACCGGAGGAACACTTTGGGTGCTACCAAATGTCACAACGTAACTGGGTGATTATAAAGGAGTACTACAGGTGTCTCCAAAGGTACATGTTGGGTTGGCGTATTTCGAGATTAGGTTTTGTCACTCCGTTTGTCGGGGAGGTATCTCTGGGCCCTCTCGGTAATGCACATCACTATAGGCCTTGCAAGCAATGTAGCTAATGAGTTAGTTACGGAATGATGCATTACGTAATGAGTAAAGAGACTTGCCGGTAACGAGATTGAACTAGGTATTGGATACCGACGATCGAATCTCGGGCAAGTAACATACCGATGACAAAGGGAACACCGTATGTTGTTATGCAGTTTGACCGATAAAGATCTTCGTAGAATATGTAGGAACCAATATGGGCATCCGGGTTCCGCTATTGGTTATTGACCGAGAATAGTTCTAGGTCATGTCTACATAGTTCTCAAACCCATAGGGTCCGCACGCTTAACGTTACGATGACAGTTTTATTATGAGTTTATAAGTTTTGATGTACCGAAGTTTGTTCGGAGTCCCGGATGTGATCACGGACATGACGAGGAGTCTCGAAATGGTCGAGACATAAAGATTGATATATTGGAAGCCTATGTTTGGACATCGGAAGTGTTCCGGGTGAAATCGGCATTTTACCGGAGTACCGGGAGGTTACCGGAACCCCCCGGTGACCTAATGGGCCTTAGTGGGCCTAGTGGAGAAAGAGGAGAAGGGGCCAAGGGGCAGCCGCGCGCCCCTCCCCCCCAAGTCTGAATAGGACAAGGAGGGGGGGCGGCGCCCCCCCTTTCCTTTTCCCCTCTCCTCCTTCCCCCCAAGTCCTAGTCCAACTAGGGAAGGGGGGAGTCCTACTCCCGGTGGGAGTAGGACTCCTCCGGCACCTCCTCCAAGGGCCGGCCGCACCCCCCCCTTTCTCCTTTATATACGGGGGTAGGGGGGCACCCCATAGACACACAAGTTGATCTACGGATCGTTCCTTAGCCGTGTGCGGTGCCCCCTTCCACCATATTCCACCTCGGTCATATCGTCGCGGAGTTTAGGCGAAGCCCTGCGCCAGTAGAACATCTTCATCATCACCACGCCATCGTGCTGACGGAACTCATCCCCGACACTTTGCTGGATCAGAGTCCGGGGATCGTCATCGAGCTGAACGTGTGCTGAACTCGGAGGTGCCGTATGTTTGGTACTTGGATCGGTCGGATCGTGAAGACGTACGACTACATCAACCGCATTGTCATAACGCTTCCGCTTACGGTCTACGAGGGTACGTGGACAATACTCTCCCCTCTTGTTGCTATGCCATCACCATGATCTTGTGTGTGCGTAGGAAATTTTTTGAAATTACTACGTTCCCCAACAGAAGCCTTGCAAGTAAAGTGACTAATGAGTTAGTTGCTGGATGATGTATTACGGAACGAATAAATAGACTTGCCAGTAACGAGATTGAACTAGGTATGAAGATATCGATGATCGAATCTCAGGCAAGTAACACACCAATGGACAACGGGAATAACGTATATTGTCATAACGGTTCGACCGATAAAGATCTTCGTAGAATATGTGGGAGCCAATATGAGAATCCAGGTTCTGCTATTGGTTATTGACCAGAGAGGTGTCTCGGTCATGTATACATAGTTCTCGAACCCATAGGGTCCGCACGCTTAACGTTCGTTGACGATATAGTATTATATGAGTTATGTGATTTGGTGAATGAGGGAGTCCTGGACTAGGGGGTGTCCGGATAGCCGGACTATCATCGTCGGCTGGACTCCAAGACTATGAAGATACAAGATTGAAGACTTCGTCCCGTGTCCGGATGGGACTTTCCTTGGCGTGGAAGGCAAGCTTGGCGATACGGATATGTAGATCTCCTACCATTGTAACCGACTCTGTGTAACCCTAGCCCTCTCCGGTGTCTATATAAACCGGAGGGTTTTAGTTCGTAGGACAACAACCATTACAACAATCATACCATAGGCTAGCTTCTAGGGTTTAGCCTCCTCGATCTCGTGGTAGATCCACTCTTGTACTACCCATATCATCAATATCAATCAAGCAGGAGTAGGGTTTTACCTCCATCAAGAGGGCCCGAACCTGGGTAAAAACATCGTGTCCCTTGTCTCCTATTACCATCCGCCTAGACGCACAGTTCGGGACCCCCTACCCGAGATCCGCCGGTTTTGACACCGACATTGGTGCTTTCATTGAGAGTTCCTCTGTGTCGTCATCGATAGGCTTGATGGCTTCTTCAATCAACAACAACGCAGTCCTGGGTGAGACTTTTCTCCCCGGACAGATCTTCGTATTCGGCGGCTTCGCACCGCGGGCTAATTCACTTGGCCATCTGGAGCAGATCGAAAGCTACGCCCCTGGCCATCAGGTCAGATTTGGAAGCCTAAACTTCACGGCGGATATCCGCGGGGACTTGATCTTCGATGGATCCGAGCCGCAGCCGAGCGTGCCGCACTGTCATGATGGGCATGATCTAACTCTGCCACCGGACAGTACTTTGGAGGCCGCACACGAATCCGCTCTGACCCATAGTTCGGAGCCGATCACGCAGATCGAGGACGGGTGGTTGGACACCGCCTCGGGAACTACAACTTCCACGGCGATGGAGCCGAACACTGACCTTGTCCCTTATAAAGCTCGTGACTCCGAGGAGCCGGACTCCCTGCCGGACTCCAAACCTCCTGCGCCCCTGCCAATCGAATCCGATTGGGCGCCGATCATGGAGTTCACCGTTGCGGACATCTTTCAGCACTCACCCTTTGGCGACATCCTAAATTCGCTGAAGCATCTCTCGCTATCCGGAGAGCCCTGGCCGGACCACGGCCAGGATGGTTGGGACGCGGACGATGAAGAAATTCAAAGCCCACCCACCGCCCACTTTGTAGCAACTGTCGACGATCTAACAGACATGCTAGACTACGACTCTGAAGACATCGACGGTATGGACGACGATGCCGGAGACGATCAAGAACCAGCGCCTACAGGGCACTGGAAGACCACCTCGTCATACGACATATACATGGTGGACACCCCAAAAGATGGGGACAGCGAAGAAGCAGCGGAGGCAGATTCCTTAAAGAAACAGCCCAAGCACTGACGTCAGCGGCGCCGCTCTAAATCCCGCAACAGTAAGAATGGAGATTCCAGCACAGGAGATAATAACACCCCAGAAAGTGCCGAAGACAACCCCCTCCAGCAAGATTCGGCGCAGGAGGATGCAGAAGCAAGCCCTCACGAGAGAGCGGCAGATGAAGAGGTCGAGGATGATAATTACATACCTCCCTCCGGAGACGAGGCAAGCCTCGATGACGACGAATTCGTCGTGCCTGATGATCCCGTCGAACAAGAGCGTTTCAAACGCAGGCTAATGGCCACGGCAAATAGCCTAAAGAAAAAGCAGCAGCAGCTTCAAGCTGATCAAGACCTGCTGGCCGACAGATGGACCGAGGTCCTCGCGGCCGAAGAGTATGAACTCGAACGCCCCTCCAAAAGCTACCCAAAACGCAAGTTGCTCCCCCGATTAGAGGAGGAAGCATACATACCTTCATCACCAGCGCACAATACGGCCGACCGACCACCCCGTGGTCGCAATAGAGAGGCATCCAGGCCCTCCATCAAGACCGTACCCCGGCATCGCTCGAAAAATACGAAGCCACGGGGGAACGCGCCAGACTTGCGGGATATATTGGAGGACAAGGCAAGACAATCCAGATCTATCTATGAATCATGTGGGCGCCCCACGACCCACGGCGAATACCGTCGAGCCAGATACAACAACTCCGGCCGGGCCGAACACAGCAGACAACGCTCCCTTGAGCTACGTCATGATATTGCTCAATACAGAGGCGCCGCACACCCGCTATGCTTCACTGATGAAGTAATGGATCATCAAATCCCTGAAGGGTTTAAACCCGTAAACATCGAATCCTACGATGGCACAACAGACCCCGCGGTTTGGATCGAAGATTATCTCCTTCATATCCATATGGCCCGCGGCGACGATCTCCACGCCATCAAATATCTCCCGCTCAAGCTTAAAGGACCAGCTCGGCATTGGCTTAACAGCCTGCCCGCAGAGTCAATTGGGTGTTGGGAGGACCTGGAAGCCGCATTCCTCAACAACTTTCAGGGCACATATGTGCGACCACCAGACGCCGATGACCTAAGCCACATAATTTAGCAGCCAGATGAATCGGCCAAGCAATTCTGGACACGGTTCTTAACAAAGAAAAATCAAATTGTTGACTGTCCGGATGCAGAGGCCCTCGCAGCCTTCAAACATAACATCCGCGACGAGTGGCTGGCCCGGCACCTAGGACAGGAAAAGCCGAAATCCATGGCAGCCCTTACATCATTAATGACCCGCTTCTGTGCGGGAGAGGATAGCTGGCTAGCTCGCAGCAACAACCTCAGTAAAAATGCTGGCAGTCTGGATACCAAGGACCACAATGGCAGGTCGCGTCGAAGCAAAAGTAAACGCCGCGTTAACGGCGACAACAATGAGGATACGGCAGTCAACGCCGGATTCCGAGGCTCTAAACCCGGTCAGCGGAAGAAGCCATTCAAAAGAACCACCCCGGGTCCGTCCAATTTGGACCGAATACTCAACCGCTCTTGCCAGATACATGGCACCCCCGAAAAACTAGCTAACCACACCAACAGAGATTGTTGGGTATTCAAGCAGGCAGGCAAGTTAATCACCGAAACAATGACAAGGGGCTGCACAGGGATGACGAGGAAGAGACCCGGCCGCCGAACAGTAGAGGACAGAAGGGCTTCCCCCCACAAGTGCGGACGGTAAACATGATATACACAACCCACATACCCAAGAGGGAGCGGAAGCGTGCACTGAGGGACGTATATGCGATGGAGCCAGTCGCCCCGAAGTTCAACCCATGGTCCTCTTGCCCGATCACTTTCGATCGAAGAGACCATCCGACCAGTATCCGCCATGACGGATTTGCCGCATTGGTTTTAGACCCAATCGTCGATGGGTTTCACCTCACGAGAGTCCTGATGGACGGCGGCAGTAGCCTGAACCTGCTTTATCAGGATACAGTGCGCAAGATGGGCATAGACCCCTCAAGGATTAAACCTACAAAGACGACCTTCAAAGGCGTCATACCAGGTGTTGAGGCCAATTGTACAGGTTCAGTCACACTGTAAGTGGTCTTCAGATCCCCGGATAATTTCCGAAGCAAGGAGTTAATCTTCGACATAGTCCCGTTCCGCAGCGGCTATCACGCTCTGCTCGGACGAACCGCGTTCGCAAAGTTCAACGTGGTGCCGCATTATGCATACCTCAAGCTCAAGATGCCAGGCCCTCGTGGAGTCATCACGGTCAACGGAAATACGGAACGCTCCCTCCGAACGGAGGAACATACAGCGGCTCTCGCGGCAGAAGTACAGAGCAGCCTTCTAAGGCAATTTTCGAGTCCGGCCGTTAAACGACCGGACACGGCCAAACGCGTCCGGAGCAACATTAATCAAGACCACCTGGCACGTTCCGAGCTCGCGTAGCAATGCGG
Organism: Triticum timopheevii; assembly: GCA_963921465.1. Taxonomy (NCBI): domain Eukaryota; kingdom Viridiplantae; phylum Streptophyta; class Magnoliopsida; order Poales; family Poaceae; genus Triticum; species Triticum timopheevii. Next base: position 440,421,764 of record OY997274.1, on the reverse strand, counting down.
CCCCAACCCCAGCCCTCGCATGATTGCAAGACCAGCTCTCCGCATACATCATTACGCTCTGGAGATACCATAGGCATAGGGGGAGGGGCACGACCACAACAGACCTAGAGTGCGGCTCGACCACACCAGGGGCTCCCAAGTGTGTCGCTCTTTTTTATATATATTTTCCTTATTTTTATACACAGGACTCCGTTCATCAGAGGCCCTGTCTGGCGGCGAACCTGCCAAACTCACGATGCAACAGCCAGGGAGGGACAAAGGCTGCGCCGAACACTCAGGTGGTCTCCATTACGAGCATTAAATTTGTTAAAAACACCATTCCGCAGCCCACCCCTGGAGGGGGACATGCTTAATTAGTCCAAATCCCTTGCTTACCGCACTATTTGTATCGCCCTGCACTCATCGCAGAATTCCTTGAATAAATAATGCAGCACTTTTTGCCTATAATTGCATTACCTTACATATATGTTCATTAATGACATCTTGCACCCGTATATTTTGGTACGGCCGAATACACCAGGGGCTTATGTTCCCCGCATTATGGTGTGATAAGTCCGAACACTTTCACAAGTGCGGCACCCCAAACTTATAGCATTATATGAATCGGCTCCGAATCATGTCTTGGGTCCATAGTTGGGTTTGCCCAGATCCCATGTTTTGGTACCTTACGTTCCATTCTGTCGGCTAAGGTAGCACTGGGAGAACCACTGCGATTGCGCCCCGGTTGAGCTGGGCGAGCGCCTCAGTGGAGAAAGCTAAAACTGACTATCATGATAAGGCGAGAGACTGGTCGCTGTTCAAGAGGTCTTTTCGAGTCCCTAAAGACTTATGCCGCTTCGAGTGAAGAACCGGATAATGTCCGGCCAAGGCGTGGATAGCGCCCCGAAATCGGTCTTCCGAATACTAGGGGCTTCGCCGAAATTTAAAATTATAGAATTCTATGGCTAAGTGAGAGTGTTCAAGCATTATAAGTCCGGTTGCCTTGTTCCTTGTGTTGAGCGCCTCCCTAGATGGACCCAACAATGGGAACAAGAGCGCTCAAGTTTATCCCGAACACCCCAGCACTCGTGGCACAGGGGCTGAAGCCGACGACTTGCCATCTTTCAGACTTAATAAACGGCCACACAGAAGGTAATATTTTAAATCAATAAGCGTTGCTTAGCGCATATGAACAAAGTTTTCAGCGCACAAGATAACACATAGCGAGTTTACTCAATAATTACATCTTTGGGGCACTCATCCGCAATCTTGCGGGCACCCTTCAGGACAGTTTTATAGTACATCTCGGGCGTACGATACTCCTTGCCCGCTGGCGGCGCGTCAGTGATAAGCCTCTCCGCATCCAGCCTGCCCCAATGCACCTTTGCGCGGGCAAGGGCCCGACGAGCACCTTCAATATAGGCGGAGCGCTTGATGACCTCCACCCAGGGGCACGCATCCACCAGCCGCCGCACGAGGCCGAAGTAGCTCCCAGGCATGGCCTCTCCAGGCCACAGCCGGACTATGAGGCCCTTCATGGCCTGCTCAGCTACCTTGTGGAGTTCGACCAGCTGCTTCAGCTGGTCGCTAGGGGGCACCGGATGTCCAGACTCAGCGTACTGAGACCAGAAAACCTTTTCCGTTGAGCTCGCCTCCTCGCCACGGTAGAATGCGGCGACATCCGACACACTGCGAGGCAGATCTGCAAACGCCCCTGGAGAGCTCCGAATTCGGGTAAGTAACAGGTAATTTACATTAACATGCTTGCTTTGCATGAAAAATGCCTTACCCGCCGCTATTTTCTTCACCGCCTCAATCTCCTGGAGGGCCTTATGGGCCTCGGCCTTAGCGGCTTTGGCACTTTCAAGAGCCGAGGCAAGCTCGGACTCTCGAGTCTTCAAGTCACGCTCCAAACTCTCATGCTTTTCCATGAGAGCCTGGAGCTCTTGCCGCACCTCCGCCACCCGCGCCTCCTGCTTCTCTCGCTCCGCTCGCTCCGCGGCCGCATTGCGTTCGGCCGCGGACACGGCCTCCTTCAGGGTCGCCACCTCGTTCGTGGCCCCTGCAGTACCCACGTTATCCTTGTTATTTTCATTGCAACCAAAATCCTTTTCTGTAAGGTACAAATTTTAAAGTGGTGTCATTCACCTTCTTTATCCTCGAGCTGCTTCTTGGCAAGGCCGAGCTCTTGCTCGGACCGCTCGAGGTCCTGCTTCAAAGCACCGACCTCCGCAGTCAGTGCGGCAGAGGTCAGCAGCGCAGCCTGCAAACCCATATTGACACAATTTTTAGCACTCCTGCGTATATCTTTTTTAGATCCTCAATCCGGTTTTTCTTTCCGAACACCGAACCGAGCATCAGGGGCTACTGTCTATGCGGTATTACATTACATATTTATAAACTTCTTACCTCAAAGCCTGTTAGAAGGCTACTGCAGGCTTCGGTCAGCCCGCTCTTGGCGAGCTGAACCTTCTGAATCACCGCACTCATGATAGTGCGGTGTTCTTCCTCGATGGAAGCGCCTTTGAGCGCCTCCAACAAGTTGTCCGGAGCCTCTGGTTGGACGGAGGCCGCCGGTGTCACGGTCTTGCCCTTCTTGCGAAGGGGCCGCCTGCCGGACTCCGGAACCACTGCGGGTTCCGGCGTGGAGTCCGGCGCAAACTCCGGGAGGCTGCCTTGTGGCGCCTCCGGAGCCTCCTCCTGACGGGTCCCTTCCTGGGATCCCACCTCGGCGTCCTCAGCGTCGCGAGGGGTGGAGGCAGTCGGGATGGAATCTACATCTGACGGAGCCAACGACCCGCTCGATGAAGCGGGGAGATCATCATCGGCCGGACTGCAGGCAGTGTGCGGCATTAGAAGGACACTATGTGACACAAAAGAGAAATTAAAAAACATTCAGGAATCCGGATACTTACGATCTTGCCGGAGGCCTGGCCCTTGAGGGCCACTCTTCGTCGCCAACGTTGGCGTTGGCGGAGCTGTCCGGGGGAATAGTCCTTCCCCTCTTGGACCCTTCGGCCTCCCCCGTTGGGGAAGCCTTCCTCTTCCTCTCTCCTTCCTCTGGGAGAGAGTCCTCTTTCTCCTTCTCGTCTTCGAGGGAGGAGTCCGCCTCAGAGCCATCGGACGATGAGTCCGATATCACCTGGCGCCGGGAACTTCTGCGAGTTCCCGTGGCCTTCTTCTTGGCCTTCTTCTCCGGCACCACATAGAGTGCCGGGACCAGCAGCCCCGTTAAGCGGGCGTCCGCTGGGTCTTTGGGAAGGGGAGCCGGGCAGTCTACCTGTCCGGACGTCCTCTGCCAGTCCTGTTAAAGGCATAGGGAGTTTTAGACCCCACATAGAGTCAAACTATGAAAGAAAACAACTGTCCCATAGAGGATAACGAAGCTTACCTCACCGGCCGGGCGCTTGGTGCTGAACCCGCGATCTTCAGTCGCGGACGCGGGGGCTTCTCCGCCCTTGAACAGCACCCTCCAGACGGCTTCATACGTCGTGTCGAAGAGCCCGCTCAGAGTCTGGTGCTGTGCCGGATCGAACTCCCACAGGTTGAAGGCCCGTTGTTGGCAGGGGAGAATCCGGCGGATGAGCATGACCTGGATCACATTGACAAGCCTAAGCTTCTTGTTCACCAGCGTCTGGAGACAGTACTGGAGTCCTGTCAGCTCCTCCGAACTGCCCCATAGCAAGCCCTTCTCCTTCCAGGAGGTGAGCTGCATCGGGATACCAGATCTAAACTCGGGGGGCCGCCGCCCATTTTTGGTCACGCGGCTCGGTGATGTAGAACCACCCCGATTGCCATCCCTTGATAGACTCCACGAAGGCCCCTTCGAGCCAGATGACGTTGGGCATCTTGCCCAACATGGCGCCTCCGCACTCCGCTTGGGTGCCCTTCACTACCTTCGGCTTGACGTTGAAGGTCTTGAGCCACAAGCCGAAGTGGGGCTGGATGCAGAGGAAGGCCTCGCACACGATGATAAACGCCGAGATGTTGAGGATGAAGTTTGGCGCCAGGTCATGGAAATCCAGGCCATAATAGTACATGAGCCCCCGGACAAAGGGGTGCAACGGGAATCCCAGTCTGCGGAGGAAGTGGGGAAGGAATACGACCCTCTCATGGGGCCTGGGGGTGGGGATGAGCTGCCCCTTGTCGGGCAGCCGGTGCGCGATGTCGCCGGAAAGGTATCCGGCGCTGCGCAGTTTTGCGATGTGCTCCTCCGTAACGGAGGAGGCCAACCATTTGCCTCCCGCTCCGGACATGGTCGGAGAAGGTCGAGACAAGATGCGCGGACTTGGGCGCTGGAGCTCGAGTGCGCGGAGATGGATAAGCAAAGGAGGAAGAAGGCGTAGGTAAAAAGGATGGATCCTTATCCCCTTATATATGGGCGGACAAGAACTATGCATCCCCACCGGCCTGGTAAAACTCGCTTATCTCCCAAGCGCCACCATCAATGGCGCGGTTGGGTTACCCACGTCTGTATTGATGAGAATCCCGGAATAAGGGGAACACGATCTCTGCTTCGACAAGACGTGCCAAGGAAACCGCTTCGCTAAACGCGCTGAGGTGGTATAATAAAAAACGATTCAAGTAAAGGCTTGGTAGTGGCGTGACGTCATGCTACAAGATACATCAGCAGGTTGAACTTGTGCATATATTATTCTCTCTGCGGTGGAATGTGGAAATTATTTTGCAGAGCCGGACACTATCCTGGTGTTCATAATCTTCTATGAATTATTCGGAGGAGGAACCCGCCTTGCAATGCCGAACAATATGCGCGCCGGACTCATCGTCATTGAAGCCTGGTTCAGGGGCTACTGAGGGAGTCCTGGACTAGGGGGTGTCCGGATAGCCGGACTATCATCGTCGGCCGGACTCCAAGACTATGAAGATACAAGATTGAAGACTTCGTCCCGTGTCCAGATGGGACTTTCCTTGGCATGGAAGGCAAGCTTGGCGATATGGATATGTAGATCTCCTACCATTGTAACCGACTCTGTGTAACCCTAACCCTCTCCGATGTCTATATAAACCAGAGGGTTTTAGTCCGTAGGACAACAACCATTACAACAATCATACCATAGGCTAGCTTCTAGGGTTTAGCCTCCTTGATCTCGTGGTAGATCCACTCTTGTACTACCCATATCATCAATATCAATCAAGCAGGAGTAGGGTTTTACCTCCATCAAGAGGGCCCGAACCTGGGTAAAAACATCGTGTCCCTTGTCTCCTGTTACCATCCGCCTAGACGCACAGTTCGGGACCCCCTACCCGAGATCCGCCGGTTTTGACACCGACAGTGAACGAATGTTGTTCCTAGTCCCGGATGAGATCACGAACATGACGAGGAGTCTCGAAATGGTCGAGAGGCAAAGATTGATATATAGGATGATTGTATTCGGACACCGGAAGTGTTCCGGAGTGTATCGGGTATTTATCGTAGTACCGGAGGGGTTACCGGAACCTCGGGGGGAATATATGGGCCATATGAGCCATGAGAGGGGAGCACACCAGCCCACAAGGGGTGCCCCCCCCTTATGGCAGGAGGCCGCAATAGGAGAAGGAGAAGAGGTGGTTTGGCTCCCCTTCCTTCTCTTCTTCCCTCTTCCCTTTTTCCTTCTAACAATTATGGAAGGCGGAGAGGCCGAATTGGGGAAGACCCCAAATAGCATTTGGCATACTTGGGGCGCACCCCTTGGCTGCTCCTCCGTCCCTCCACCTATATATATGTGAGGGGGGGCGCCTAGTACAAGACACATCAATTGCTAGCCGTGTGCGGTGCCCCCCTCTGCCGTTTACTCCCACGGTCATATCTTCGTAGTGCTTAGGCAAAGACTTGCGCAGATCACTTCACTGTCACCACACCGTCATGCTGAGGGAACTCATCTACTACCTCGATGTCTTGCTGGATCAAGAAGGCAAGGGACGTCATAGAGCTGAACGTGTGCAGAACTAGGAGGTGTTGTACGTTCGGTACTCGATCGAAGAAAGTTCGACTACATCAACCTCGTTGTGAAACGCTTCCACTTACGGTCTACAAGGGTACATAGACACACTCTTCCCCTTGTTTCTATGCATTCCTAGATAGATCTTGCGTGAGTGTAGGAATTTTTTTTTTGAAATTGCATGGTATGTTTCCCAACAGTGGCATCCGAGCCTGGTCTATGCGTAGATGATATGCACGAGTAGAACACAAAGAGTTGTGGGCGGTGATCGTCATACTACTTACCACCAATGTCTTATTTTGATTCGGTGGTATTGTTGGATGAAGAGGCCCGGCCAACCTTACATGACCGCGTTCATCAGACCAGTTCCACCAACAGACATGCAAGTAGTTTTGCATAAAGGTGGCTGGCGGGTGTCTGTTTCTCCTATTTTAGTTGAATCAAATTTGACTGCGGACGGTCCTTGTTGAAGGTTAAAAAACAAACTTGTTAAATCACCGTTGTGGTTTTTGTGTTGTAGGTAAGAACGGTTCTTGCTAGAAGCCCGTAGCAGCCACGTGAAACTTGCAACAACAAAGTAGAGGATGTCTAACTTGTTTTTGTAGGGAATGTTGTGATGTGATATGGTCAAGACATGATGTGATATACGTTATTGTATGAGATGATCATGTTTTGTAAAGTTATCGGCAACCGGCAGGAACCTTATGGTTGTCTCTTTATTGTATGAAATGCAAATGCTATGTAATTACTTTACTTTATCACTATGCGTTAGCGATAGTTGTAGTAGCAATAGTTGGCGAGACGACCACGACGCCATGATGGCGATCAAGGTGTCGAGCCGGTGACGATGGAGATCATGACGATGCTTTGGAGATGGAGATCAAAATCACAAGATGATGATGGCCATATCATGTCAAATATTTTGATTGCATGTGATGTTTATCTTTTATGCATCTTATTTTGCTTAGTACAGCGTTAGCATTATAAGATGATCCCTTAACTAAAATTTCAAGATCCCTTAACTACCATTGCGACAGTTCGTCATTTTGAGACACCACGTGATGATCGGGTGTGATAGACTATACGTTCACATACAACAGGTGGAAGACAGTTTTGCACATGCGGAATACTCGGGTTTAACTTGACGAGCCTAGCATGTACAGACATGGCCTCGGAACACTGGAGACCGAAAGGTCGAACGTGAATCATATAGTAGATATGATCAACATAGAGATGTTCACCATTGATGACTACCCCATCTCACATGATGATCGGACATGGGTTACTTGATTTGGATCACGTATTATTTCGATTACTTGAGGAATGTCTATCTAAGTGGGAGTTCTTAAGTAATTTGATTAATTGAACTTAATTTATCATGAACTTAGTCCTGATAGTATTTGCATATCTATGTTGTAGATCAATGGCCTATGCTACCGTTCCCCTGAATTTTAGTGCATTCCTAGAGAAAGCTAAGTTGAAAGATGATGGTAGCAACTACACAGACTGGGTCCGTAACTTGAGGATTATCCTCATTGCTGCACAGAAGAATTATGTCCTTGATGCATCGCTAGGTGAAAGGCCTGCTGCAGGAGCAGATGTTGATGTTTTGAACGTCTGGCAACTCAATCTGATGACTACTCGATAGTTCAGTGTGCCATGCTTTACGGCTTAGAATCAGGACTTCGAAGACGTTTTGAACATCATGGAGCATATGAGATGTTCCAAGAGTTGAAGTTAATATTTCAAGCAAATGCCCGAGTTGAGAGATATGGAGTCTCCAACAAGTTCTATAGCTGCAAGATGGAGGAGAGCAGTTCTGTCAGTGAACACATACTCAGAATGTCTGGATATCATAATCACTTGACTCAGTTGGGAGTTAATCTTCCAGATGATAGTGTTATTGACAGAGTTCTCCAATCACTGCCACCAAGCTACAACGGCTTTGTGATGAACTATAATATGCAAGGAATGGAGAAGACAATTTCAAGCTCTTCGCAATGCTCAAAGTTGCAGAGGTAGAAATCAAGAAGGAGTATCAAGTGTTGATGGTAAACAAGACCACTAGTTTCAAGAAAAAGGGCAAGAGAAAGAAAGGGAACTTCAAGAAGAATGGCAAGCAAGTTGCCACTCCCGGGAAGAAGCCCAAAGCTGGACCCAAGCCTGAAACTGAGTGCTTCTACTGCAAAGGGACTGGTCACTAGAAGCGGAACTACCCCAAGTATTTGGTGGATAAGAAGGATGGCAAAGTGAACAAAGGTATACTTGATATACATGTTATTGATGTGTACCTTACTAATGCTCGTAGTAGCGCCTGGGTATTTGATACTTGTTTGGTTGCTCATATTTGTAACTCGAAACAAGAGCTATGGATTAAACGAAGATTGGCTAAGGACGAGGTGACGATGCGTGTCGGGAATGGTTCCAAGGTCGATGTGATCGCCGTCGGCATGCTACCTCTACATCTACCTTCGGGATTAGTTTTAGACCTGAATAATTGTTATTCGGTGCCAGCGTTGAGCATGAACATTATATCTAGATCTTGTTTAGTGCGAGACGGTTATTCATTTAAATCAGAGAATAATGGTTGTTCTATTTATATGAGTAAGATCGTTTATGGTCATGCACCCTTGAAGAGTGGTCTATTTCTGTTGAATCTCGATTGCGGTGATACACATATTCTTAATATTGATGCCAAAAGATGCAAAGTTGATAATGATAGTGCAACATATTCGTGGCACTACCGTTTAGGTCATATTGGTGTAAAGCGCATGAAGAAACTCCATGTAGATGGACTTTTGGAATCACTTGATTATGAATCATTTGATACTTGCGAACCATGCCTCATGGGCAAGATGACTAAAACTCCGTCCCCCGGAACAATGGAGCGAGCCAATGACTTATTGGAAATAATACATACCGATTTATGCATTCCGATGAGTGTTGAGGCACGCAGCGGGTATCGTTATTTTCTAACCTTCACAGATGATTTGAGCAGATATGGGTATATCTACTTAATGAAACACAAGTCCGAAACATTTAAAAAGTTCAAAGAATTTCAGAGAGAAGTGGAGAATCATTGTAACAAGAAAATAAAGTTTCTACGATCTGATCGCGGAGGCAAATATTTGAGTTAAGAGTTTGGCCTTCCTTTAAAACAATGTGGACTAGTTTCACAACTCACGCCACCTGGAACACCACAGCGTAATGGTGTGTCTGAACGTCGTAACCGTACTTTATTAGATATCGTGCGAACTATGATGTCTCTTACCGACTTACCACTATCATTTTGGGGTTATGCATTAGAGACAGTTGCATCCACGTTAAATAGGGCACCATCTAAATCCGTTGAGACGACACCGTATGAACTGTGGTTTGGCAAGAAACCTAAGCTGTCGTTTCTTAAAGTTTGGGGTTGCGACACTTATGTCAAAAGGATTCAACCTGATAAGCTCGAACCCAAATAGGAGAAGTGAGTCTTCATAGGATACCCTAAGGAAACAATTGGGTACACCATCTAGCATAAATCCGAAGGCAAGATCTTTGTTGCCAAGAATGGAACATTTCTAGAGAAGGAGTTTCTCTCAAAAGAAGTAAGTGGGAGGAAAGTAGAACTTGATGAGGTAATTGTACCTTCTCTCGAATTGGAAAGTAGCTCATCACAGGAAACCGTTCCTGTGATGCCTACACCAACTTGAGAGGAAGCTAATGATGATGATCATGAAATTTCATATCAAGTTACTACTGAACCTCGTAGGTCAACCAGAGCATGATCCGCACCAGAGTGGCACGGTAATCCTGTTCTGGAAGTCATGTTACTAGACCATGGCGAACCTATGAACTATGAATAAGCTATGATGAGCTCAGATTCCGATAAATGGCTTGAGCCCATGAAATCTGAGATAAGATCCATTTATGAAAACAAAGTGTGGACTTTGGTGGACTTGCCCGCTGATCGTGAGCCATAGAGAATAAATGGATCTTCAAGAAGAAGACTGACGTTGATGATAATGTTACTGTCTACAAAGCTTGACTTGTCGCAAAAGGTTTTTGAAAAGTTCAAGGAGTTGACTACGATGAGACTTTCTCACCCGTAGCGATGTTTAAGTCTGTCCGAATCATGTTAGCAATTGCCGCATTTTATGATTATGAAATGTGGCAAATGGACGTCAAAACTGCATTCCTTAATGGATTTCTTAAAGAAGAGTTGTATATGATGCAACCAGAAGGTTTTGTCGATCCTAAAGGTGCTAACAAAGTGCGCAAACTCCAGCGATCCATCTATGGACTAGTGCAAGCATCTCGGAGTTGGAATATATCCTTTGATGAGGTGATCAAAGCATATGGTTTTATACAGACTTTTGGAGAAGTCTGTATTTATAAGAAAGTGAGTGGGAGCTCTGTAGCATTTCTAGTATTATATGTGGCTGACAAAAAATTGATTGGAAATGATGTAGAATTTCTGGATAGCATAAAAGGATACTTGAATAAAAGTTTTTCAATGAAAGACCTCAGTGAAGCTGCTTATATATTGGGCATCAAGATCTATAGAGATAGATCAAGACGCTTAATAGGACTTTCACAAAGCACATACCTTGACAAAGTTTTGAAGAAGTTCAAAATGGATCAGTCAAAGAAAGGGTTCTTGCCTGTGTTGCAAGGTGTCAAGTTGAGTCAGACTCAATGCCCGACCACTACAGAAGATAGAGAGAAAATGAAAGTCATTCCCTATGCCTCATCCATAGATTCTATCATGTATGCTATGCTGTGTACCAGACCTGATGTGTGCCTTGCCATAAATCTAGCAGGGAGGTACCAATGTAATCCAGGAGTGGATCACTGGACAACAGTCAAGAACATCCTGAAGTACCTAAAAAGGACCAATGATATGTTTCTCGTTTATGGAGGTGACAAAGAGCTCGTCATAAATGGTCACGTCGATGCTAGTTTGACACTGATCCGACTGACTCTAAGTCACAAACTGGATACATATTTATTTTGACTGGTGGATCTGTCAGTTGGTACAGTTCCAAGCAAAGCGCCGTGGTGGGATCTACGTGTGAAGCGGAGTACATAGCTGCTTCAGAAGCAGCAAATGAAGGAGTCTGGATGAAGGAATTCATATCCGATCTAGGTGTAATACCTAGTGTATCGGGTCCAATGAAAATCTTTTGTGACAATACTAGAGCAATTGCCTTAGCGAAGGAATCCAGATTTCACAAAAGAACCAAACACATCAAGAGACGCTTCAAATCCATCTGTGATCAAGTCAAGGAGGGTGACACAGAAATTTGCAAAATACATACGGATTTGAATATAGCAGACCCGTTGACTAAGCCTCTTCCACGAGCAAAACATGATCAGCACCAAGACTCCATGGGTGTTAGAATCATTACAATGTAATCTAGATTATTGACTCTAGTGCAAGTGGGAGACTGAAGGAAATATGCCCTAGAGGCAATAATAAAGTTGTTATTTTATATTTCGTTATTCATGATAAATGTTTATTATTCATGCTAGAGTTGTATTGATCGGAAACCCAAATACATGTGTGAATACATAGACAAACACTATGTCCCTAGTGAGCCTCTACTTGACTAGCTCGTTGATCAAAGATGGTTAAGGTTTCCTAACAATGGACATGAGTTGTCATTTGATAACGGGATCACATCATTAGGAAAAGATGTGATGGAAAAGACCCATCCATTAGCTTAGCATATTGATCATTCAGTTTTATTGCTATTGCTTTCTTCATGTCAAATACATATTCCTTCGACTATGAGATTATGCAACTCCCGAATACCGGAAGAATGCCTTGTGTGCTATCAAACTTGACAACGTATCAGGGTGATTATAAAGATGCTCTACAGGTATCTCCGAAGGTGTTTTTTGAGTTGGCATAGATCGACATTAGGATTTGTCACTCCGAGTATCGGAGAGGTATCTCTGGGCCCTCTCGGTAATACACATCAAAGAAGCCTTGCAAGCAAAGTGACTAATGAATTAATTGTAGGATGATGTGTTACGGAATGAGTAAAGAGACTTGTCGGTAATGAGATTGAATTAGGTATGAAGATACCGACGATCGAATCTCGGGCAAGTAACATACCAATGGACAAAGGGAATGATGTAGGGTAGAACCCTAGAGGCCAATCTTTCACGTTTGGAGAGGATCCCTACGAGGAACACGAAGAACACGAGGAGGGGAACGAGGGAAAAACACGAGAGAATGCTCAACCAACAAGAACAAAGTCACACATGTGCTAGATCATCGAAACACAAAAGAGTACAAGATCCAAATCCAACACGGGACGATACAAAGGGTAACCGGTTATTCTTCATGAGGAGGTCTTGAAGATGGTCTTCTCCGAATGGAGGTCTTGAATCCAGGTGGATCTTCTCCGAAGAGGTGTCGGTCCCTCACGAGGAGTAGATCCGGATGGATGAGCGAGGCTCTATCTCACAAATGAGCTAAATCAACGCTAACCCTCACTAGGAGGTGGGAGAGGTCTATATATAGTCTAAGAGGACGAAAGGGTAAGTGGCTTCGGCCCACACGCGGGCGAACGCACAGGCGTCGAACGTCCGACGGTCACCGGACGTCCGGAGGCTCACGAGGGTTCGGACGTCCGGCGTCAGTCGGGCGTCCGATGTTTTGGTTTTGGACAACAAGTGTCGGTCGTCCGGTCGGGGTCGGACGTCCGCTATTTTGGCTCGGGAGAGGTTGTGCCAGTCGTCCGGGCGCTGGGCGGTGTCGGACGTCCGGTCAGCGTTGATCGTCCGGCCGCTGGAGCGTGCGCAGGCTGGGACTTGGCTGGTCGGTTGGGGCTTCCAGGCGTCGGTCGTCCGGTGGGCGTCGGACGTCCAGGCGTCATCAGTCGTCCGAAGCCTGGGAGCTTCGAGTGGGCCTTCTCCTTATGCATTGAACTTGGTGCCCTTGTCGTCTTGTCCAATGGGTGTAGCTGATCCGTGGCTCTCCTCCAAGCACCTGATCGCACATAGCATCTCGGACTTAGGCAGTAGCCATGTCTCACATGAAGAAGAGGGAAACTCAAGTAGGAGTGATGTCACCTCGGATTGGATAGCACGAGCTCCCGCTCTTGTCATGGGTCCAAGTGGTGTCGTGGGAGATGTAGACACGTCCATGAGGATGATCGTGGGATGCTCCGCATCAGGGAATAACGTATATTGTCATAACAGTATGACCGATAAAGATCTTCGTAGAATATGTGGGAGCCAATATGAGCATCTAGGTTCCGCTATTGGTTATTGACCGGAGAGGTGTCTCAGCCATGTCTACATAGTTCTCGAACTAGTAGGGTCCACACGCTTAACGTTCATTGGCAATATAGTATTATATGAGTTATGTGATTTGGTGACCGAATGTTGTTCGGAGTCCCGGATGAGATCACGTACATGACGAGGAGTCTTGAAATGGCCGAGAGGTAAAGATTGATATATATAGGACGATAGTATTCGGACACCGGAAGTGTCCGGAGTGTATCGAGTATTTATCGGAGTACCAGAGGGGTTACCTAAACCCCCGGGGGAATGTATGGTCCATATGGGCCATGGGAGAGGAGCACACCAACCCACAAGGGGTGGCACTCCCCCCTTATGGCAGGAGGCCGAATACGAGAAGGAGAAGAGGGGGTTCGGCCCCCCTTCCTTCTCTTCTTCCCTCTTTCCTTTTTCCTTCAATTATGGAAGGAGGAGGCTGAATTGGGGAAGACCCCAAGTAGGATTCGTCCTACTTAGGGCACACCCCTTGGCTGCTCCTCCCTCCCTCCACCTATATATATGTGAGGGGGGCGCCTAGCACAAGACACATCAATTGTTAGCCGTGTGCGGCGCCCCCTCCACCGTTTACTCCCACGGTCATATCTCCATAGTGCTTAGGCGAAGCCCTACGCAGATCACTTCACCGTCACCGTCACCGCGCCGTCGTGCTGACGAAACTCATCTACTACCTCGACGTCTTGCTGGATCAAGAAGGCGAGGGATGTCATCGAGCTGAACGTGTGCAGAACTCGAAGGTGTCGTACGTTCGGTACTCGATCGGTGGATCGCAAAGAAAGTTCGACTACATCAACCGCGTTGTGAAATGCTTCCGCTTACGGTCTACGAGGGTACGTAGACACACTCTCCCCCATGTTGATATGCATCTCCTAGATAGATCTTGCGCGAGCGTAGGATTTTTTTAAAATTGCATGCTACATTTCCCAACAAATAGGAGGATCTACTTTATGATGGGTGATCTCATTTCAGACAAACCAGATCCTCCATAACAACATGAGCAAGTGTAGGCGCAGGTGTTTAGCTATATCACCTATGAGGTGAAGCAACCACTCGGCTCTTGTGTTCTCAATCTCAAAAACCGGTGGTAGAGGCTAGATCTCCTCCATTGCACACCACAATGCAATCACATGAGGGCAGCCACAAAGGGCATGAAAGGTGGTTTCCTTCTCAATTCCACAGATAGGGCAATGATCATCAACTTCTAGGTTTATCACATTCTTGCGTCATGTAGGTCATGCACTATTTGAAGAGCGTCAAGCAAAAACACAAACTTTGGGTGGTGCCAGGCTTCCCCAAATCTGCTTCCAGTACCCTCCCTTGCCCCTGGGTGAGCTGCTAGAGGATGATTGAGACTGCTGATAGAGTTCATCAAAGGCTAGTTTATACGCACACGAACATAAATTTCCTGATGGCTCACACGCCCAAGCGATGAAGTCCACACTATCCTTAGCGTGAAGTTTTAGTTTCAGGATCTCCGAAGCATCAAGGGGAAGGTACCGCCTGATCATTTCCTCCTTCCATGCACCATTCACGCCGGCCAAGTCTTACACCCACTTGAGGCGGCATCTTCTTTTACGTGAGATAAGGTTGAAGTCCGGTCCCCTGAGTATCCACCTATCCCTCCAAATCCGAACTTGTGTCCCGTTACCAATCCGCCACAGTAGACCATTTTTCATTAGTTCCAGTCCATGGGTGATGCCTTGCCACGATGAAGACGGGTTCGAAGCAAACACCATGTCCTTGAGGCGCCCATTGGAGTAGTATTTGTCTTTCAGCAGTCATGCACACAAGCTCTCAGGGTTCGCGATGAGGCGCCAGGCTTGTCGCGCAAGCAAAACTTGATTGAACAGTCTAAAATCATGGAATCCATGCCGCCCAAACCTTTTGGTTTAATCATCTTTTTCCACGACTTCCCCCCGGGTCTTCCTTTTCCCTTGTTGTGATCCCCACCAATAATTCCTACTCATCTCATTTAGACCATCACATAGACCAAAGGATAGCTTGAAATTACTCATTATATACATTGGAATTGACCGTGCAATTGATTTAATGAGAGTTCCCTTTCCACCATGAGATGGGCATCCCCACAACATCATACGTTTTGATAAGTTGGAGTGCAATTCTGAAACTAGTCCTTAGTCATATGGCCATCTGGCGTCGGTAAGACCAAGTACTTCTCTGCAAAATGTGAGTTATCCACTAACAGTTCAGATCTGGCCTCTAATTGTTGGCCAATAGAGCAAGAGTTCGCAAACAGAATTGAACACTTTGCTGGGTTTAGAGATTGCCCCATAGCCAACTCATATGTGTTAAGCACACTTTTTACATGTGATGCAGCGCCTCTGTTTGCTTCAAAAAATAGAAGTGTATCATCCACAAAAAGAAGATGTGAGATTCCAGGAGTCAAAAATCGGCAATGCTACACGTACAAACGATTTACAGGCTTTTACAGGATGGTTAACCTTAATTGGTCAATAGGTGAGCGGGGCGGCCCACACCCTGAAAATCAGGAGAGGAGAGGTTTGTGATTGGTTGTTAGATGGAAGGAGCGTGTAAAAGCGTGTAAGTCTTTGTATGTCTAGCATTTTTTTATCAAAAATAGAGAAAATACGTTCCAAGATAGTTATAAAAAATGCTCTTATATTATGAGATGGAGGAAGTATGTTGCACAAACTTATCGGCCTGAAATCAGTGAGCTTCACCGGGTTAGGATTTTTGGGATGAGCACAATAATAGTATCACGGACATAATCCGCCATAACACCATTGTGAAAGAAATCCCTAACCACTTTGATTACATCATCCTTAACAGTAGCCCAATTTGTCTGAAAGAAAATGGCCGGAAACCACTGAAACCTTATTATAAGCCAAAACAAAGGAAGTAAGACAATATTGTCATTTTCAGTTGTAATTTCGTACACAAGATATGAAGTTGATTGGCTTGATTACCTTTCCGAAGTATTCCTTGGACGACGATGGTGACAACGCTGGTGAAACTCCGATACCTGAAAAGACAGGGTGCAATCTGCAAAATGAGAAATTGCATTGAAATTTGCAAATAACCTCACCTTCCATACCCCCCCCCCTGCCCACTGAGATCACTGCGCGAGCCACCCCCAGCCATGGCTCCACCGCGGCTGGCGACGATGCACTAGGGACGCTTCTCGATTCAGTCGCGGCCGATCCGGGTTCGTGCGTGCTATGTTCTCTTCTCTTTTTCCCTTTCCCCCCTCGAAGTGAGCGATCTTGTGGCTGTAGAATAGTATCTGTTCTTCTTCCTCGCCTGAAAGAATGTTCTTGGCGTGGTGCTCGCGGGTCGCGAAAGACGCGATACTTATGGTTTGATTAGTGCCTCTGTGTACGAAAAGAGGGATTTTCCGGGTATTTTACTCATCTGTGTGGTGGAATCAGGTTTGGATTAGTCCGGAGGGGGAAGAAACATCGTAGATTGAACTCTGTTGAAGAGAGTCTGGTGGAGATGGCTTCGGAAATGGTGAAGGCGGCGACGAGCGAGAAGCTCAAGGAGATGGACTGGGCCAAGAACATCGAAATCTGCGAGCTCGTCGCTCAGGATCCGGGGTAATCTTGCCGTTCCCTTGCAGAATACCCCCTTGTTACGAAATCTTCAGTCATGCGTGTAGCATTGCAACTTCTTGCCAGTTCAAAGATTTAGTTTATGATTTTGCAACATATATTATATTATCTCCCTGTTCTCTTAAAAATATTTTTTTATCCCCGTATTTTCTTGAGTGAACGGTGAATCGATCTGAAGGAGCGATCGGTTCTTCTTGGCATGCTGATTTTTTTTAGACATCCATGGCTCTTAGGTTGCCATTTGGAATGACGGCGTTTGTTTCCTCGAATGATCCATTTTTCTCTCTCCCTGTTACTGTCACCAGGAAAGCGAAGGATGTGATCAAATCTATAAAGAAGTGTATAGGAAGCAGGAGCAAGAATGCTCAACTTTATGTTGTCATGGTGAGTTATATGTGCCGAATTAGTCTCTTTGTGGCTTGGTTCTTCGACCAGCTGCGGTGTTTGGGATTATAGATTAGTCATATGAACCTCTTAGTACTTAATAAATATCTGGACATGTAAGAAGAAAGTGATTATCTGCGCCTCTGCTATTGCAAAACAAAACTCAGCAAATCCTTTATTTGGTTTGGTGCAATCCAGCCTCCCTGGTGCCCTGATTACTGCTTTTTTATAAAAGAGAACACAGAGGTCCCTAATATGCCTTTGTCTGTGTGGTCAATTGTGTGATGTTAATCTATTTTTTTCTCACACTGTAACTATATCCCAAGAGAAAATTAGTAAATCCATTTCATTTATAATCAACATCCATTTGCGGTGCTATTTCTTCCAGCTGTTGGAGATGCTCATGAATAACTGTGGAGAGCCTATCCACAAGCAGGTCATTGATAATGGGCTTCTTCCGATACTTGTCAAAATAGTGAAGAAAAAGGTGACTTCTTTTTCGCTTATTGTTGGAGGACAGTTGTGTACCCTTTACTAACTGATGTTGACATAACAAATACTCTTTTGTTTCAGACGGAATTGCCAGTTCGGGAAAAGATATTTCTTTTGTTAGATGCGACCCAAACATCCCTTGGTGGAGCTAAAGGAAAGTTCCCCCAGTACTATGAGGCGTATTATGAATTAGTGGTAGGTTAAAAAAAAATATCTATCTTGATTTCCTTTCCTTCTTCCATGTACTGCAACAAAATTGGATCGTGCAGAGTAGTATAAGGAATTTCATTACTGTAATATTTTCCCTGGACCGAGAGAAATACATGTGCTTATGAGCCATACTATTATTAACTTCTGAGTCCTTAAGTATGTTGCAATAATATCTGTTGGTCGTTCTATGATTTGTGCATTAACAACCTTACAAGTTACTACTCCAATATAGTCACTATGCAGTGATTATTTGAATATTAGTAGTTTTAAGTAGATAGTAGGAGTAGCTACTCTTTTTGGTATATAGCTGATATATGTTTTCATGTTCTTAGTCTGCTGGTGTGAAGTTCTCGAATTGTCCAAATGTTGTCATTACACAAGTACACAATCCTGTGCCAGAAGCAATAATCGAACCGAATAAGGACAATCTATCTAGCAGATCGAATGGTGTTCAACAGGAAGCTAACGTGCAGCCTGTTTCTGACACGAGGTATTTATGGGGTTGGTAGTAATCATTTCATCTGCAACCTGTATCCCATCTTTGAATATGTGTTAATTTTGTTTTGTGCCAGTATCTTAATTTGATACATTTTTAATATTCTAATGAAGCTAACATGTTCGCATTCCAGTCTCTATGCTCAAAAAACCGTGACTAAACCTTTCATGCCTAAATAACTGAAATTATTTTTATTTCTAGTATAAACATGGAGGTTTTTATTTCTAGTAAAAACCTCTGTACTTTGTTGTGAGACTTGGGTGTGTGTGTGTGGACTTGACTCTGTATGTGTGCTCTTTGGCGGTTTGCTTTATTTATAAAGTGGGGCAAAAGCCTTTTTCGGTAAACATGGCTCCTTCTGATGATAATTATAAGCATGTAAGTGTCATTGACACCATTCTCACCATCCTGTGTCATTTTAGCAAAAGCAGATTTTACTGTTCATGTATTGTTCTTCTGGTTATTGTATATGGTGTTACTCAATGGTTTCAATTAGGACTAAGGACATGTAAACACTTGGATGTCAAGGTGTGTTTGAGGGCTGTTACATTTCTGACTTGAGAAATCCATTTCTATCACTCAACTAAACCAGTTAGTTCTATTTGAGGTGCCACCTGTGTTTCGGCTGAGCTATCGTTGTTGACATTGCATGGTAGGAGCAAGTAACATGCTGTTTGACTATTCGTAGTTATGAGTAGCGCCCACATGGAGCAGCAAGGATCAATGTTCCAAATATCAGCCAGTTAATCGGCATCTCCATCAGTTAATCGCTACTGGGTGGGTCACCGAATAGCCGATTAACTGATTTTTTTGGCCGATTCACCTATTTATCCCTACCCAGCACCCGACTGATGTGGCACCAGTTAGCTATATCCTGAACATTGACAAGGATAAAAACACATGTTTCAACACGATATTATTCCAGATTTAGTAGCAGGAATACTTAGGGAGCAAGTACCAGTATGTATGGTCCTCTGTTACTTATTAACAAGATAATTCCTGTGATGCGGCAAATATATTGTTTCCTGTGTTGATTATCTAATTGCCTTTTGGACCATCAGTTGTGTTGTTCTGACAGTGCGCTTTTCTGTGTTTTAGTATAATTCGGAAAGCATCTAGTGTCATGGAAGTTCTAAGGGATGTACTAAATTCCATGGATCCTAGACATCCTGAGGTATATATTAACCATTACTTACATCCTCAACTATAGGTCTGATACTGCGGCAGTTATTTTCTTCCGGGGAAATAATTTTGGTGGAATGCACCATGTTTCTTTTTATAAAGATAAACCTACTGTGAACTCTTACATCAGTGTTTCTGTTCTGTAGGGAGCAACAGATGAGTTTGTGTTGGATCTTGTAGAGCAATGTACTTTTCAAAAGCAACGAATAATGCATCTGGTTATGACATCGAGGTAAGGGTTCAATTTTTGGTGCTGCTTATCCGTTTTCCCTGCTTCTTTCTATGCAAGTGTGGACATTTCCTTTTGAGTTTGCTCCTTCAGTATACTCTCATTGCATTGATGTGTTCATTGTTATAACTACTTGCTAGGGATGAAGTGGTGGTATCGCAATGTATAGAATTGAATGAAGAGCTGCAGAAGGTTCTTGTACGGCACGATACACTGCTTTCAGTTCACCCAACTACGACGACAGTACCATCTAATCTCAAGGAGGACGAGGAGGAAGAAGATGCTGAAAGTCTATACCGGAGGTATGATCTATCACTCTATTCCTTCATTGGTTGAAGTCAGGCCTTCTTACCAAATTTCCTGTCACCGGAGCAGACTGCGGAAGGGGAAGGCTTTATCGCAAGACCACATAGACGAGTCCATGCCATCGTTTCGATCTATACCCGTGGAGAAGATGCGCCGCCCGCTCACCATCCAGCCACCTCTCCCTGACAGGAAACCCACTGCACTGAACATCCGCTCACCAGACCACCCGGAGGCGAGGCCTGACCCTGCTGTCTTGATTCCGCCGCCACCCGCCAAGCACGCCGAGAGGGAGAGGTTCTTCCGCGAGAAGAGCATGGACGGCGGCAACCTCCCTGGCCACCTCAGGGGCCTTTCATCGCAGAGCAGCCGGGATGGCAGCAGCTCGTGCAGCGGCAGCACGGATTACGGCGACTGAGGGGGCGGGCAGTGATTGGTATATACAGTTCTTCTTTTTGCTCTTTATTAGTATGGATGATCCTCTGGATGCTTGCCTGGCCGGCGATACATTGATCTGTTCAGAGAGGGGGAGGCCGCCTTGGCCTCAGCCTTCCTAGTTCCTACTGACACCCCTGTACACAGACTTGGTTGGCTTGATGATTCTTTTCCAGTTTCTTGCTTGTCCTCAGCTGACTGACATTGTTGTAGACAATTGGTCGGTGTTGTGCTGTCAGTTAGTCACTTATCAGTATTATAGTTAATCTGTTTTAGGCGAGAGATAATTTCATGGGTAACAAGTGGAGTTAGGGAGTGATCCACCATTCCATGAGACTTGCACCTGCCTCTGCTTTTGGATGCTTTGTTCTTTTGAGTTTTCTGTATCAGCAGTACTTTGTGTCAGAGGGTTGGCGTGCTCTCCACTGCTCAGATGCCTTTAGTCGGCGGTCAATGGAGTGGATCATGTCCACTGGAAAAGGCTACGCGCGTGAGCAATTGAGCATGTTGGATCTCTATCGCTCCTACCTCGCCGGTCATGGATCATGTTCACATCGTTTCTTGCACATTCTTCTTGTATCAAAGTTAGTTTTTTCTCTGTTCAATTTTTTTTTTAGATTTTTCTGTTAGGCTAACTCCAATGGACGTCCGTTTTGTTTGGATTATGTCTATTTGCTGTCGTCTGCCCATCGGCTTGCCCAACCGGCCACCACACCTCAATTTTTTTTCTGCATTTGGACTTTGAATTTAAGGCCCCGTTTGATAGCAAAGTATTTTCTAAGTACTTTAAGAATACTACAGTTTTTAAGATTACCATAGTTTATTTACAATGAGTTGTTTGGTTGCCCCTAACAACTGTGCTTTTAATACTGTAGTATTGGACAAACTGGAGTCTTTTCTCTGCATAAAAAAAAAACCCCAAACCTCTTTTTAAAAAACAGAGCAGCTGAGTGCTTAAACGCAATGGTTAAACAACAAAATTTACAGCGTGGCAACAACCAAACATGTTCTATGTATTGTGAATACTTCAAAATAATCTGTTTTGATAAAACTATGGTATCTCAACCCACATGCAAAATTACTGTAGTTTTTATACTTTGGTTTATATAATACTTTGCTATCAAACATAGCCTAAACCAAAAAGATATTAAAGATAATTTAAAACAATATATATTACATTAACCTAAACATCTATGTCCACAAAGTCACGACCGAAATATTGAAAATAAACCCGAAATCTATATCTATATAATTATACCTAATAATAAAGAACTATTGCTCCTGTGGATGCGTCACCCGGAAAAATATGAATTTTGATATAAAATGTTCAATAATACATAAATGTTTGTGGATTCAGAAAATGTTCGTGATTTTTTTTTAAAGTTCACATTTTCAAAAAATATTCACAATATTAAAAACAAATGTTTGGGAAATCAAAATGTGTTCATGATTTTTGCAAAAAGTTTGTGTATTAAACAATGTTAATGAAATTGAACAAAATTTCGCCAATTCAAAATATGTTCATGAATTGAAAAATATATCCTACAAGTTCAAAAATTGTTCGTGACTTACAAAATAGTTTATTCGTTCATAAAATATTCGTGGATTCAAAAATGGTCATGCATTTTGAAAAATGTTTGTTAAATCAAAAAAATATTCGTGAATTAAAAAATTGTTCCACCAATTTCCAAAAAAGTTTTATGTCGATTCTAGTTATGTTCGCTTATTCAAGAGAAATGTTCTAAAAAATATTCCTTTACAATGTTTGCAAATAGTATAAATGTTCATGAATTTAATTTATTATCAAGATTTTAGAAAATGATTGAAGATATGTAAAAATGTTCACGATTTCAGATATGTTCACGAGTTTTAAAAAATGTTGGATCAGAGATGGTATTGACAAAGATTACCCACGAAGGATAAACACAATCACAAAGATAGTACCACCATGTTGTACCATCCCCAATAACATTCTTGGCTTGTATTAAAGTTAGATTTTTCTGTTACATATTGGATCGGAGATGGTATTGACAAAGGTCAACCCCGAAGGGTAGACACAATCACAAAGATAGTACCACCATGGTCTATTCATTCCGAATAACGGTATAGTTACACGCAGAAGCTTCACCTCCACACAACCTTGTAAATAATTGAGACCATTGCAACACGTTGACGTTATTGTGAGACCTGACATGCCAAACAAATAGTGCCAAATCCAGAGTTCTTGGTGTTCTAATGATGGCCCTAATATTGCCCTTATTGGAGCATATGGGAAGTCCTTTCATTTTCAGTGCATGCATCCGAACATACCTGGAAACCATCTTGATTCTCCAACAGCCATGAGCTTTGCTATGCCTTCGACATTTGGTTCTCTCTACTTCGTTCTAAACACGTTGACCACTGGAAATAGCAAATAGCAACTGCCATGGCTTCGAGGCATGTGCTCTCAGACATCTGGAGGTACTAATCCCGCTGGTTTGTGGTTGTGCCATACATAAGCATCATTAGAGCATACGTGCACTTCTGAAGGCCAGAGAACCTAATGGGGCCAAAGACACCCCTTTCAGGTTTCAGCTTTTAGTAATCATCACAGGCCCTAACACCTTGCTTGATGCCCAAGAACATTGGTCGTTGCATCGACGTCGAAAATAGGGGTCAAATAGAGCATCGGGAGTAAAGTAGTCCTTGTAGAGATCAACATGCCCCGTGCCCACCGCCAATTCAACGGGCAATGTCATTTTGTTGAACCCTTGAAGTTAAGAAAGCACACTCCATTCAAGAATCGTCATCATCACCGCCATTTCATCGTCATCTTGGTCATAGTCATCCGACAAAGATGAATCCATGAACTCGGCATAGAAGTACTTGTCATCAACATCCACCGTGTTTGCTTGAAAATACACAACGAGTACATAGAAAAATTGCACTATGCACTGAACACTTACCAGGCATGATCCGCTCGGACTGCGTCGATAGGGGCAGGGTCTTGGCGAAGAGGTGGAGGTCCGGCAAGACCCGCGCGGCTCCAAGGGGGTACAACATCACGTTAGTCTCGAGGAGCGTGGATAGAAAGTGGAGGAAGGACAAATTGTGAAAAAATGCAGGCTTTAAACATGGTTTTGGGTGGGATAAGCTGTGAGAGTCCAACATGACGAGCGTTCAAACTCCCCCACGGTTCTCAGTTTGGGGCTGGCCAAGGGGATTTCAAACGTTTCAGGTCAAATTGGGCCGCGTTGGAGACCTAAAAATGTTAGGACGTCTAGTCCAGACATTTGAAGGCGATTTGATGAGCCGCTTTGAAGATGTTCTACATCTAGGGACAATTTGGTGGCTGCTTTGAAAATGCCTGGCTGATTTCCGGGAGAGAGCGAGCATGAGACTAAGGCGAGAAGAAAGCGGTTGCTTCATTAAGGCTCGTACTAGCGGTGACCGCCCGAATTCAACCACAGCGGCGACGCGCATACCAAAACACGTGACAGCACCAGGTAAAAACAAGATGCCCAAAATTACCACAAAAATCAAAGTGGTTCCGCTTTTGAATTGTAAGTATACACTTTCAGGATCCCCAACTTTTGTTCATTCAGTGGACCAGGATACTTGTTTGTTCATCGAACAAGACATACATGAAGTAGGGACTCAACAAGCATTCAGAAATGTACAGGGTCAGCTCACATGACGGTTCCCGTTTTCACGCAGAAAGGAAAGAGCAGTCACTTTGCCTGCACCAGTACTTGCGGTACAAGGATATGACAAGGAATTACACCGGCAAAGAAATCAAATGCATTTAGCAGAAACTTGCAGGCTTCACGCTTGCCATTCACCGAAGCATGTATCTGTCCTGAACTCCCAAACCTATCTTCCTGGGCCGTTTGGTCAAGTCACATGGTATTGATCATGGTGTCCCGTCTCCGAAAGGGTAACTAACTGCAAAAAGAGCAATGTCTCAGTTAAGGAAAATGTTTGGTATCACTGTACTCATCAAACACAGTGAACTACTCCCTCGGTCCCATAATGTAAGACATTTTTTGACACTACACTAATGTCAAAAAATGTCTTACATTCTGGGACAGAGGGAGTACAAAAGAAAATTTCACATCCCCCCTCCCCCTATGGCATCATTTTTCCCCTCATGTACGCATTTGCTATTGCTACCCATAACCGCTCCATCAACACTGTTTCTTTCAAGACCTGTTCATACCCTGGGCCGGGCCGGGCCGGGCTTGGCAAAGCCCGAAGTGAAAATCCCAAGGCCGACCCGGCCTGGCCCGAAAATCATGAACAGTGCTGTTTTTTACTCCCTCCATTCCTTTATATAAGGTGTATTTGTTTTTTGATAAAATTCCAGAATGTAAGGTGCATTTCTTCCAATTCCTCATAATTCCCTTGTTAGCCCTCCAGAAAAAGGGAAAGCATCTCTCTCCTGATTTTCTGTATCTCCCCTTATAGCAAAATAAGGAAACTATCTCTCTGTCGATTGCATGTATCGCATACTTTCCTCGACTACTTGCCACTAACAAATAAATTTGCCAAGGGTAATTTCGTCCTAACATGTCCATACTTATGTGCCTTGGTCACCGTGCTGAAAATAATACACCTTACATAAAGGAACGGAGGGAGTAATTAAAATAATTATATTCGGAATATTATATTTAATATATTATACCTATATTTCAAATAAAATATCTATATATGGTCATTTCAGGGTTCTTCAGGGCTTTCAGTCCGGGCTTCGGGTGAGAAAGTGGAGCCCAGGCGTGGATCGGATGCGAGGCTTTCGGGCTCGGGCCTCTGGGCCGGGCTGCCCATGCACATGTCTACTTTCAACCAAACACAGTACAATCAACGATGTTTAACCGAGTAGGGCGTTCCAGTGCCCAGGCTCATCTGCACCCGGTTAGAAAAAAAACCGTAAAAAAATTCAAAACAAATTAAAAAATTCCTTTTTTTGTGCAGTAGAAAATTTGATGCGTGAGGTCTGCTCTAAATTTCAAGTCATTTGGACGTCTGAGTAGATCTCAACAAAAAAGACAAATCAGGCCAAAACAGTACATGAACAGTAAACTTTTTTACAGACCCCCAATTTGTCTTTTTTGCTGAGAGCTCCTCAAAATGACCAAATGCTTTGAAACTTGGAGCAAACATCACGCATCAAATTGTCTACCTCATATTTTTTTTTGTTGGAATTTTTTGAATTTTTCTAGTATTTGTTTTGATTTTTTTCGTCAACGCAGGTGCAGATGAGCTCGGGTGCAGAGATGGATTTTCGATGTTTAACCAAGCTAAGTTCTCTAGCAAAAATACCATCTAAAGCATATTCAACATTTTGTGGGTTGTCGATATTTATCAACTAATGATCAATCAATCATACAATACTCCCACAGAGTATGTCTATGCTATTCGATAGGAGATGAGAAATATTAAATTTCCACTAAGTTTGAAGCTTGTGCTAGAATTTTTGGTTAAATTACATTCAACAAATTCTCTCTCTACTTATTTGTTATGTCACATTGTCCATATAGCAAACTTTGCCAACAACAATTTCACAACTGTGCCTTGGTTAATTTACATATAACATTTCTCTCTCTACTTACTTATTTTCTGCCACATCATCACATTGTTCTACATGGCAAACTTTACCATAACTTCCCACAACTGTTAGGATTATACCAGGCGTCGGTTGCACACATCTTTGCCAAATTTGGGCAAAGGAGAGCCAGGGGAGGACAACGCTGGCGTCCGCAGCGTGTTTGCGCGGACGCAAACCGAGCCCAAATATGGGATAGAAATTGGTCAAAGCAGAAAGCAAAACGGACATTGATCTGTTTGCGTCGCCACGTTGGGCCGTGGTTTCTGCCCGCGCGGACAGAAACGGATGCGGGTGGACGAAATGCGTCGCCCCGTTGGAGTTACCCTAACATAGCTGAACACGGTGAATAATATAAGGGTGTTAAGACTGTTAGTGGTTAAACACGGTACATAGATGAGCCTGAGGACTATGTGCTGCCCTGATATGCTGACTGTTACGGAGGATACAGAAATGACTTGCAGAGATGGTGATGATGATGATGATGACAGGCTAATAGTGTCCTATGACAAAGATAATCCTCCAATTGTGGAGGAGATAAATTATCCTTGTTTGAATTCAGAATGCACTTGCAACCTTTGCGATAAAAAAGAATATGGATATGGAACCCAAAAAAGTGATCCACCTCTGGTACGAGTTTATTGTGGATGGAAACTGCATGCAACTTACATGAAAGATGGTTTAACTTTTTAAGTATATAAGAGCAACTCCAACGGGGCGACCCATTTCGTCCGCCGCCGTCCGTTTGGGTCGGCGCGGACACAAAAAGCGGCCCAACGCGCCGACCCAAACGGACGCGCGTCCGTTTTTCGTCCGCGGGCGACCCATTCCCGGCCCATTTTTGAGCCGGATTTGCGTCGGCGCGGACACGCGACGGACGTGCGCACGCTCGCCTTCTCCTCCCCTGGGCCTGTTGGTCGGTGGCACATTGGCCTCCCCTCATCCAACTGCAACCTTCGCCGCGACTCCCTTCGCCGGCCGCCTCCTTCGTCGCCGCCGCCGCCACCCATTTTTGCCGACGACTCTGCCAGCTGCCGGCGCCTCCACATCCGCCCAACAACGCCGCCCACTCCCACATCGCCCGTCACCGTCGTCTTGCCGCCGGGGAGCCGACTGCTTCCCACCCCCGCGCCCCCCCACTACACAGCCGCCCCCCGACCAAGAAGCCGCCTCGCTGCCTGGCCAGATCCTCACCGGCACGCTCGTCGGACGCCGGCACACTCGTCGGACGTCGGCAGGGCAGCTAGCTGGTCCGTGCGCGCCGTGAGTCCCTTCGCCGGCCGTCTCCTTCGTCGACGCCCGCAAGCTGTTCGACAGTTTGCCAAGGTACAAAATGGACTCCGCCGACGAGTTCTTTTTTTAGAATTTCCTTTGCGACTCCGACGATTCGTCGTCTGATGACGAGGAGGAGATATTGGCTGCCGTGTTGGTCCATAACCACCTCAACAGCCAGCGGCCGTTGTTCCGTGGCTCCATTCCGGGCCACCTTCGGTGTTGAATCACAACCGAGAGAGCGGGCATTTCCTTCTTTGGAAGGACTACTTTGATACAACAAACCCATTGTTCAAACATCAAAAATTCCGCCGCCGTTTCCGTATGAGTAGGCATCTTTTCAACCGTATTAGAGAGGGGGTGGTCGGCTATGATGACTATTTCAAGTGCAAAGAGGATGCCGTTGGCAAGATTGGTTTTTCCTCTTATCAGAAATGCACTGCCGCCATCCGAATGCTTGCATACGGAGTGCCCGGTGATCTCATTGACAAGTACGTCTGTATGAGCGAGTCTACTTGCCTAGAGTCCCTGTATAAGTTCTGCAAAGCTGTTATTGCTGTGTTTGGCCCTGAGTACTTGAGAGAGCCGAGTGCTGAAGATACAGCCGTTTGTTGGCGATGAATGCCAGCAGGGGCTTCCCAGGGATGCTTGGTAGCATAGACTGCATGCATTGGGAGTGGAAGAATTGCCCTTCTGCTTGGCAAGGGCGGTATAAGGGCCATGTCAGGGCTTGCATTGTCATACTAGAGGCCGTGGCATCTCAAGATCTCTGGATCTGGCACTCTTTCTTTGGCATGGCCGGATCACACAATGATATCAACGTGCTTCAGCGCCCGCCGGTGTTTGCTAGGCTTGCCGAAGGCAACAGCCCACTAGTGAACTTTACTGTCAACGGCCACAACTACGACAAAGGATACTATCTGGGTGACGGTATCCTTAGTGGACGACTATTGTCAAGACAATACCCAACCCTGTCGGAGAGAAGAGAAAAAGATTTGCCCAAGAGCAAGAGAGTGCTAGGAAGGATGTCAAGCGTGCCTTTGGTGTTTTGCAATCTCGATGGGGCATCGTTCGGTATCCTGCTAATACCTGAAGCACGCAGAAACTATGGGAGGTGATGACTGCTTGTGTGATCATGCATAATATGATCATAGAAGACGAGCGCCCGGAACGTCTGTATGATCAAGGGTTTCAGTTTCAGGGTGAGAATGTTGTGCCTGAGCATGGAGTAGCGGCAACGTTTGAACAGTTCACCCAATTTCATCAAGACATGCGTGAATGGGAAACTCACATGCAACTGCAAAATGATTTGGTTGAGCATATGTGGGCTCATGTTGGCAACCAATAGATGTATCTTCTTTTATTCGTTTGTAAAACTATGTGAGACATTTTTATTTTCATTTGGCTTGTAATAACTATGCTATTTTATTCGGTCCAAAACTATGTTATTTGATTCAAACTATGCAAATTCATGCAAAAAATAGGGGGGGGGGGGGGGCAGCCGGCCACGCCGGCACATATGGGTCGGCGCGTTGGGCGCGCTGCCGACTCATATCTAAAACAGGGCGGACGCCGGACGGGCGGCCGACCCAAACAGATAAAAAGCGGACAAAATCGCCGTCCGTTTGGGTCGCCCCATTGGAGTTGCTCTAATGTTTTATAGTTGGTCTTCATGTATAATGTGTGGATTACATGTGTTAATAATTTCTGTCTCCTATCGCAGTCATCATATTTGCTGGCGTGCTCAAAGAAGTGAGAGGCTGATGCCAGCTACAAGAACATGGGTTGCCACAATGCTGGACTAGTTAGAAAAGACTTTTCACTTGGTGCTACAGATTTGCAGAAGAAACTTCAAGTGTAGTACCATATCAAAGCTCCACATCATAGAACATTGCAAGGAGATGACACTACGAAGGCAAGGGAAAGATAGTTTCCACTTGGTAATTGGTATGCACATTTAAGTCAGATTTAAAGATGGTATCACCAACGAGTGTTTGTTGATATTGATTATGAAGAAATCAAATTGAAAATGTGCTTCAACAAAGAGTTTGCATCAGTCAAGCCATGTTGGATGGGTTTCTTAGAGGGATGCCGACCATACTTGGCTGTAGATTCAACTGCTCTAACAAGCAAGTTTGGAGGACAATTGGCAGCTGCTTGTGGTATTGATGGCCAAAATTGGTTGTACCCGGTAGCCTATGGAGTTATGGATGCAGAATCCACTGACACCTGGACTAGATTCATGCCTTCATGGAGAGACAAACAGGTCATTGGCCATCCAGCTGGTCTGGTCAATCACACAGATGCATGCAAGGGATGGGAGAGTGCAGTGGGTTGCATCTTTTAGCGAGTGGAGCATAGAGAGCACGAGGCAGCTAGCTGCCAATTTTCTGAAGAAGTTTAAAGGGTCTTTAAATTCTATGACAATTTATGGCCTACTGTGCATACCTCCCTCCCTATGAAGCATGCTGCCTACATAGAGAAAATCTATGCAAAACCTAAGTGCAGAAATACAAGGATGAACACCACCCAAATTTATGGTCTAGAAGCAATGAAGTCCACAAAGTTGATTATGTTAGATAACAATCTAGCAGATTCCTTCAACAGCAAGACCAAGAAACTAAAAGCCATGCCCATTGTCGATTTGTTGGATACATTAGGCCACAATTAATGCAGAGAACTGATCTTAGACAAAAGAATTGCAACAAAAAGAAGTCACTAAGTTCTCGCAACTATCATGCAGAACCTTAATCAAAGAACTAGAGGTCTAAAGATAAGACTGGTCAGAAGCAAAAGTTCAGTGGCAGAAGTATATGCAAGAGAGAAAGATGGGATGGAATGGAATCGAAGCGTCCAGTTGACACTGAGAAGAGAGCATGTAGCTGTAGGCTGTGCAAAGGCGTTCCTTGTGTCCATGCTATTTTCATCATCACTTCACTTAGGGAACCAGGAAGCGAAGTTGAAGTATAAGCAGCTTATGCAAACAGCATACGTGCAATGCTATGGAATATCAACATGTCAAACGTATCCTCCTCTGCTAAAGAGGCCTCCTGAAGGGGAGCCTTGGCGCAACGGTAAAGCTGTTGCTTTGTGACCATAAGGTCATGGGTTCGAGTCCTAGAAACTGTTAGGAATGAGCAACTGACTTTACTGAGGGCCAAAGGCCAATACATATACATGTGTGGAAAAGTGCAGAAAGCCCCTTATACAACGGGGATAAAGCGAAAAGAGACTATACACATCTAACACCCCCCCTCAAACTCATGGTGGATCAACAACACTGAGTTTGGAGAGGAAAAAGGCATGCTGCGCTCGAGTCTGTGCATTCGTGAAGAAGTCAGCCAACTGTAACTCAGAGGGCACATAGTGAAGAGCGAGAGTCTGGTCCTGTACAGCAGCACGCACAAAGTGGGCATCCACACCGATGTGCTTGGTGAGCTCATGCTTCACCGGGTCACGGGCAATACTGATAGCACCAGTACTGTCTGACAGTAAGGGAGTCGAGGTAGCAGCAGACACACCAAAATCCTCAAGTAACCACCGTAACCAGATCACCTCAGCTGTTAGCATAGCCATGGCGCGCAACTCAGCCTCTGTACTCGAGCGAGAAACTGTAGTCTGTTTCTTTGTCTTCCAGGCAATAAGAGAGCCACCAAGAAAGACACAAAAAGCAGACAGCGAGCGTCGATCAGAGGGATCACTAGCCCAGGTAGCATCAGAGTAAGCCTAGAGCTCAAGAGAACTGGAGCGGGGAAAGAAAAGGCGCTGAGAGATCGTGCCACGAAGATATCGTAGAACACGAAGGAGGTGACTATAGTGGACAGAGGTGGGGGCTGAAACAAACTGACTCAGGATGTGAACGGGATAGGAGATGTCAGGACGTGTAACAGCAAGATAGACAAGGCTACCAACGAGGTGACGATAGCGAGTGGGATTAGAAAGAGGGTCACCATCAGAGGCACGAAGCTGAACGTTGAGCTCCATAGGAGTCACAACAGTACGATCATCACTGAAAGCAGCTCGAGCAAGAAGATCCTGAATATATTTCTCTTGAGAGATGTAGAAGCCATCATAGGTCGAGGAGATCTCAATCCCAAGAAAATAGTGAAGAGGACCAAGATCAGTCATGAGGAACTGGTCGTGAAGGTGGGCCTTAACAAAGGCAATGTAGTCAGAGTCGTCACCGGTGATGATCATGTCATCAACATAAAGAAGGAGAAGAGTCCGACCTCGAGGAGACGTGTGAACAAACAACGCGGGATCATGATCACTGGGCAAGAAGCCAGCGGCAGTCACCACAGAGGCGAAGCGCTCAAACCAGGCGCGAGGGGCCTGTTTAAGACCATAGAGGGAGCGGCGAAGTCGACAGACCATACCATCAGGAGCATAGTACCCCGGTGGTGGCTGCATGTAAACCTCCTCACGCAACTCGCCATTGAGAAAGGCGTTCTGGACATCAAGTTGGGAGATAGACCACTGACGAACAGAGGCCACAGCAAGGAGAGTGCGGACAGTGGTCATGTGAGCCACAGGAGCGAATGTCTCATCATAATCACGTCCCTGCTCCTGCTGAAAACCACGGGCCACAAGACGAGCTTTGTAGCGCTCAAGAGAACCATCAGAGCGAGTCTTAATCTTGTAGACCCACTTGCATGTGATGGGACGAACACCGGAAGGGAGGGAAACCAGCTCCCATGTGCCAGAGCGCTCAAGGGCAGCAAGCTCTTCGGCCATCGCAAGCTGCCATTCAGGTTGGGTCATGGCAGTCCGATAGGAAGTGGGCTCAGCAATAACAGAGAGACCATACCGATCCGGAGAATAGCGATCAGGCGGGGGGCGAGGCCGAGCCCGGAGGTTGTGAACCGGGGGAGGCGTGAGGAGAGGTGCACCAGAGGTGGAAGGCTCATCAGGGGAGACATCCTTAGGACGAGACCGACGAGTATAGTGGAGAGGGAACGGTGAGAGAGGGCGACGAACTGGAGATGATGGTGGAGAGGTGGAGGAGGAGGATGGAGAAGATGGTGTAGGTGGCGAAGGAGAAGGAACGAGAGGTGCCAGAGGGAGAGATGACACAGGAGGCACATAGCAGGGTGTATCGGGAAGGAGAAGAAAAGAGAGATCGTCCACAGAGAAACTCGAGGAAGAAGGACGTGGGTAGTAGGAACGAGACTCGTCAAAAGTCACATCACGCGAGATGCGCAAGCGACGACCCACAGGATCCCAACATCGATAGCCCTTGTGCTCATCACTGTAACCAAGGAAAACACACTCAACCGATTGAGCAGTCAGTTTGGTGCGTTCCCGGGGAGCAAGGAGAACATAGCACACGCATCCAAACATACGAAGAGCGGAGTAGTCAGGAGAGCGACCAGTGAGAGACTCCAGAGGAATACCACCCTGCAAAGCAGTCGATGGCTGAATGTTGATGAGGTAGGTGGATGCAGAAACAGCCTCAGCCCAAAAATGGGGTGGAAGGGAAGCAGCAATCATCAGCGCACGAGCCGTCTCAAGCAAATGACGATGCTTACGTTCGGCAACGCCATTCTGGGCATGAGCACCAGGACATGAGAACTGGGCAAGAGTACCCTGTTCCGCGAGAAAACCACGCAGCAGCTGAGAGATATACTCTCCAGCAGAGTCAGCACGAAAAGTACGAATGGGCGTGGAAAACTGGGTATGAACCATGGCAGCAAATCGTTTGTATATAGAGAGAACCTCGCTACGAGATTTCATGAAGTAGAGCCAAGTGTAGCGAGAGAAATCATCAATAAACAAAACATAGTAGCGATGACCACCTTTCAAATCAAAGGGAGCAGGACCCCAGACATCAGAATGAACCACTAAGTCAAAAGGACACTGAGATACAGACTCACTAGTAGGATAAGGTAACTGAGTCTGTTTGCCAAGTCTGCAACCATTACACGGTAAGGAGACATCTCCAGATACAGACCCTAAGAGGCCCTGACGAACTAACGAAGACAAGCGAGAGCCACAGATGTGACCAAGACGATGATGCCACTGCTAGAATGACGCAGACGAAGAGGCAGCATGAGCATGGGAGTCGGCAGAAGTGGTGGCAGCGGAAGGAACACAAAGCCAGTCAACCTCCCAAAGACCCTCTGACTCACGGCGCCGGGGGCCAGCACCAACCAAAACCTTGGTGCGACGATCCTGAATGGAGCAAGAGTCGGTATCAAGAATGACACGACAACCAGAATCAGTGAGTTGAGCAGCAGAAAAAAGATTCATGGTAAGACGAGGAACATGCGAGACACTAGGAACAGAAAAGGAGGGAGTGGAAAGAATGCCACGACTAGCAACAGGAAGAGGTGTGCCATCGGCGGTAAGAACATTAACAGGCGAATCAAGAGGTCGGAGAGAAGACAACACAGAAGAATCAGAAGACATGTGGAAGGAGGCTCCAGAATCCAAAACCCACGAAGATGTACCTGACTGTGTAGATGCCTGCGGTGGTGGAGAAGTGGCTGCAGTCACAGTAGCAGCTGAACCAGTCGACGAAGAGCCTGAGGAAGCCAGGAGGCGTTTGAGCCTCACAATGTCCTGGTCAGTGAGGGACGAAGTCGAGGAAGAGCCAGGAGTCCCACTGGAAGAGGAGCGCCGTTGGTCTCGCTTCTTCTCATGGCAATCAGACTCTGGGTGACCGGGCCGAGAGCAGTAGCCACAGAAGGTGTCACGGCGCGACCGGCCCCTCTCAGTATAAGCAGGGCGACTCACCCCCCCTGAAGGTGTGGGGAGGAGCGGTGGAGCGGTGAGCCGAGCAGACGACACAGGAGCTCGAGCAGCCAACACAGACGGGACCACCAGCAAACCAGCAGAGCGAAGGCGGGTCTCCTCAGCACGAAGCTCAGCAAGCACCTCCGAGATTGGAACACGACCACGAGCAAGCAAGTGAGAACGTCTGGGCTCAAACTCAGAGCGGAGACGAGATAAGAACTCATGGACCCGCTGAAACTCCAGATCAGACCGAGTAGTCTGACAGCAACGGCAGGTGCCACAAACAACAGTCCTCAGTGAGTCAAGCTGACGCCAGATGGCAGAGCACTGAGAATAGAATTCATCAACAGACGAGTCACCCTGCTGGAGAGCATGCTCCTGACGCACTACAGAGAGGTAGAGAGCATCACCAGAGGGCTGATAGCGCTGACAGAGATAAGACCACATTGCGGCAACGGTGCCGAGCCCCATGAACTCCGAGGCAAACTGAGGGAGGACACTCGCATTGAGAACAGCAGCAGCTCGAGCATCATCATTGCACCACTGAGTGTAAGCTGACAGATCATCCCGGTACAGAGAGAGAGCATCGGAATAAGCGGATACCTACTGATCATAAGCATCAACCGCAGCAGCATCCAGAGCCTTGGCAGCAT
Source organism: Triticum timopheevii (assembly GCA_963921465.1). Classification (NCBI taxonomy): domain Eukaryota; kingdom Viridiplantae; phylum Streptophyta; class Magnoliopsida; order Poales; family Poaceae; genus Triticum; species Triticum timopheevii. The sequence goes on along the minus strand of OY997274.1, from coordinate 440,386,979 downwards.
CCCGGTCAGCCTGAGAGACATCAGCAGCAAGGACCGGCGGCACTGGGGGAATTGGGGCCACTGGCGCAACCGGGCATGGCGGGCAGGGAACCTCGCCAGAGAGAACACCCCACAGAAGGTGTCCACGCATATGAATGCGCATGAAGCCCACAAACTCAGCATAGTTGGTGCCATCAAAGATCACTGAGCATCGAGGAACAACAACATAGCCCGCAGAAGACATGACAGAACTGTGTGGCTCTCTTTCTCTTTTTCTTTTTCTTTTTTTTTAGTCAACTCAGGGGATCGAGCAGAGTACGCTCGAAGCAGAGGCGGATCGACCGCAGCCGACCGAGAGGTGGCCGGCCAGAGAGGCCCTTGGGCCGGCGCGGGCCAAGGGAGCGGGAGGAGCGCCCTCCTGCGGCCAGATCCACCTGCCCCTACCGGATCGGGCAGAGGAGGCAGCTCCCATGAGCGGGGGAGGCGAGCGAAGCCCGCTCGGGATCGATGGGATCCAGCGGAGGGGGCAGCGCCCACGAGCGGGGGGAGGCGCTCGAAGCCTGCTCGGGATCGACCAGATCCGGCAGAGGAGGCAGCACCTATGCGACGGGAGGAGCAGGAGAGGCGCCCGAAGCCGCTCGCTCGTCCGCGCAGCATAGAAGAGAACCACAAGCGAGGGGGCAGCAGCGGCGCCCACGCGGCGACGGCAACGGCGACCGGAACGGCAGCTGCCGGAAAGGTTGGCCGGAATGGAATCGAGGGAGAGGGAGCACGGAGTTGCGAGCGTGCGGGAGCAGGAGAGGAACCTAAACATCTGATACCATGTTAGGAATGAGCAACTGACTTTACTGAGGGCCAAAGGCCAATACATATACATGTGTAGAAAAGTGCAGAAAGCCCCTTATACAACGGGGATAAAGCAAAAAGAGACTATACACATCTAACAGAAACAGCCTCTTGCAGAAATGCAGGGAAAGGCTGCGTACAGAAAACCCAAAGTGGTCGGACCCTTCCCCGGACCCTGCGCAAGCGGGAGCTATATGCACCGGGCTGCCCTTTACTAAAAAGGCCTCCTAGGAGACTAACAAAGAATATAATCCAGGCTTTGAATGAAATAGATGCAAGGTTGGGTCTACAAAGAGGAAATGCAAATGCTGTAGATAACTTGGCCAGATACAGAAGAATTGCAAAGAGTAAGTTGACCAAGAATTTTCAGAAGATGAACAGACTGGTCCCTCTATTAGTGTAAGCACTGTTCGGTACTCTTCCTCGCCTAACGCGTTTCTTTAGATTTTGTAAAACTATTGTTCTTATGTAAAACTAATGCATTTATTTAGCTATTAGTTAATTCTATAAAACAGATGAATCTCTTTAGCTAGAGGAGACTAAAGCATTTCTTTCTATTTGTAAAACTGATATTCCGATGCACCTCCAGGAAGACTGGTAAGAAAGTGGTGGCAAAAGGTCAAAGGAAAAGATCTGTGATTTGAAGTAGCAAAAATGCTGCACTAAAACCAGCCACAAACATCACCACATGGTCAGATTGCTACAGAAGCTGCGACAGGTACTATTGCCATGTAAATTTTGGTTTCAGACTTGTAATAGCAAGTATGCAGTCCTGCTGCTTCTGAAATTAGCGAGTATGCAATCCAGGAGCTTTTGAAGAACACGCGTGACAAGTATGCAGTCCTGATGCTTTTGGAAGTAAGAACTTGTGAAATTTATTGCTTGTAATGCTGTGTGCAGCCTTGAACCTTCAATGTAGCATGTATGCAGCCTAATGCGTGCTTACTTTTCTCTGTTTGATAGCTGTACTTTGAATTTTGCGTGATAGCTATGCTTGGGGCCTACCTTTTTGTAGAGTAATACATCAGAGAAATTTCTACCATTTCTGTGAGGTCTAAGATCTTACTACTTGCACTAAAATTGCATTTTGAAGATCTTTCTGCAAGAGTAGCAGAACCTGATATGCAAGAGCTTTAAGTCTGCATGTCTACTGTAAATACTTGGTAAATTCTCACATCTTCAATAGCCCAAAATACTCAATGCTTCCGCTACCCAGCTAATACATAGTGCCCAGCTGAGTCTAACTAGTGCTGACGAATGGCACGGTGGCAAAATCAGAGGAAGATGAGAGAAACTAATAGCAAATGCGTAAAAGAAACTATGGCACAGTGGCAAATGTGTGAATAACCATTTACAAAACGAAATAATGTAGACCCTTAGAATAGATTGGCAAAGGATACATACCTCCTGTTGCAACAACTTCACCGTCATCAGACACTTTTACAGTTAATGTTCTGTCACTCCAGCGAGACTTGCGTATGTGAAACACATCAAGCTAAAAAGGTAACATCATATATTTATCAGTGTCAACATTTTGCTAATATTATTCCCATATAAAGGCATGAATAATAAGCATAAAGAAAATCGTAGAAAAAACTTACTTTGACATTGACTTCAGAATTAAGGCTATTATTTTCATCCTCGCATTTGCTTAGCAACATATTCTCCAACTGACAACAGCAGCAATACTTATGTAAGTTAATAGCATAAAGCAATAGAATTTAACATAAGTGTCTTACTTTTGTATTACTTCAAACATAATATCAACAGTGCATCTACCTCAACTGTTGTAGAGATGCGTTCTCCATTGAAACAATTAATGATGTCACCGACCAGTATTCCAAGTTTCTCAGCAGGAGATCCATATGACACCTAAGAGTCACAATAACCACTCAATATGCAGATAACATAAACACTCAAGAAAGCTAACATAAATCTAGAAATGAGCAATATAAACATGCATGCAGCCACAGTGCACGCTCGATCAGAACAACAACTCCCCGCATTCCTGACTAAACTGTCCAAATCATGCGTAAAAACTGAAGTACTAGTAGTAAAGATGCACAGAGATGTAGTAATAGCAGAAGTCCTACTAGTAAAGATGTACAGTGATGTATAATAGAAGATCAAACATAAATCCAAATGAGCCCAACACTTGTGTACCTGGTTTCCCAGTCTCCTACTCAACCATAAAACATGTACTAAACTATGCTGTACAATGCATAGTAAATCCTAGAGATCACATGGTAATTTTTTTGCCTCTGCTCTAAAATGGAGACGAGGTGCATGATGAATTGAAGTAGTAAAACTGGGTTAGCAAAGGTACCTGCTAAGCATATCAGTACCAAATCCATTTACCATCTAGCAAAAAATACAATTGTGCGCATAGATGACTTGTACATATGGTTTTATTACAAACTTACTAGGAGTGCATTACTAGATGCTCCAGTGTTACTTCATCACATACCAACTTTAGTACTTTGCTACATTTACTAGATACTCCGCTATATATTACTCCCTCCGTCTCATAATATAAGAGCGTTTTTGCACTAGTGTAAAAAACGCTCTTATATTATGGGACGGAGGGAGTACAACCTAACATGACAAGTACTAAAACTTCAACCAACAGATGAGTACACAATTGAGTTCAAATAAATAACCACATTATTTAGTTTACGACAAACACTCGCATAATTGCACTGGAAAAAAACACTATACAGGTTATTTGCATGCACATCTTACCACTTACAACTAAATCGCGTGAATCACATTAAAACACCAAGCTTTCCAAGATTAACAATAGTATAGAGCATTTTTACTATCAAAAGCATATATGTGTGGGTTGCGAGTTGTGTAGTCAGTTGGTTCTCCCGGGAGTGGCTCATGCAGTCTAGCTGGAGCGTAGAATTAGCAATTATATACTCCTAGTTTGGTGTGGCTATATTTTGATCTAGAGAGAAAGAGAGGGAGAGAGATACCTCTTTTACAATAAGGCCATCATCAATATTACACTTGCACAATATATTCTCAGCAAGAGCAATGTCTACAAACTTGATTGACCAAAACTTCATACCAAGCTGGGGCCGAGGGATGTGCCTGTATCAAAAAGTCATCCAATATACATTAATAACTGAGTAAGCATAAGCAGCAACCCTTCTAAAATGAATCATGTCAATTAAATCAAACTATACTTCATCCTCTATATACCAATATAAAAAGACCTAAAGAGGCAGATCCAACTAATCTCGGCCATCAAATTGTGTCAATCCAACGACCTAGATTGCTCCAATGATGAGCGCTCAACATGTTTAGCGTACAATTAATATAGTACCAAAATATTAATATTTGTGCTATTAATATAATTAACACGTACTTGATATCCTACCTAATATCAACATGCAATTAATTTTAGTCCCAAATATCAGCGTGCATTGCACGTACGCATTTACTAATATCATAAAAACTCCAATGCAAGACAAGATATTTTTAAAAGCATGCTAGACCGAATATTTTGATTAGACAAATTTTGTCTTCCCTGATCATATGATCATGTTGATCTGTAAAGCTACACCATATGAAAGAAATTTAACTAACAGAAGGACATCAAAGTGAAACAACTCGATCTAAAGAGTAATAGACGAAGAACCAAGTTTGTGCAACTTGGGATTGATCTAGACAAGGCCAGAATCTGCACAGATTTGATGAAATCCACTTGCTATAGATCACAAACATCAATAAGGTGTTTCATTCAATCCTTACTAGAGAAGATCTTCTTTACGAAGGGGACATAATGATGCTAAATGCCTTCTTATAGTGGCACTAAAAACAGAAGTAAACAAGAACATACCCAAATTTTCTCCACAAATGCAAGCACTTGACTAAAATGGAAGACGGTATAAAAGACCCGCTTGTATTGCCATTGACCATTCCCACGATTTTTCCACCAAAGTCAATGAGTGGCCCTCCTATGCCATACTAGAAAATGCATTGAAATCAAGAAGACATAATAGCAATAATTTGCAAAATACGCAATAAAATACATTGTCCAGAATGGCAAATGTACGATTCAGTCTCGAGATAAGATAACAGTTTGTACATCGGGGTGTGGATCTACACTGTGAACATGCATATAGTGATACCGTTCAAGCAGGTTTGGTTTCAAGATTTTCACCACACCATGGCTTATCCTTAGAAACGACTTTTCATCTCTTCCAAGCTCAAAAACTTGGTCAGAACGCTTCACACCATCATTGAAAGAAAGTATATGAACGGGCCGATCCATTCTAACACTGAAGAAGGCCAAATCATAGTGCTTCTGATGGTACTGCAGGGTGGCCTTTTCAGTGGCGCCACCCTGCATGTGAACAAGAACCTACAGCAGGTGCAGAATGCAAGATTTCAACATTTTTTTTCTAAAATTACAACATAAAATGTTTAGTTTGCAACTAGTATATCACAACCACAAGTAGAAAGAGGTATTTTGAATTGGAATCAACTAGAGGTACAGCGGGACTAGCTATAGGCATAGCAAATGGATAGAACTCAGCAATTCTACTCATGCTTAAGAACGCACCTCCGCATGAGTATCATACTCTTCTTGCCCTAACCAACTGTCCATAGATGCAGACTTGGTACAAATGAGACTTGAAGTTGTCAAAGCAGTGCCAATTTTGGTCTTCTCATCCCAATCAACCCAGAAACCACAGCATCGTGCTAGTGGCTTGCCACCTACAAATTCATTGAAATATCAGCAGTGAACAACATAATTTCACAATGCTCCTAAATAAACAGATATGATATCATTATTATTTGTACCAACAGAGGACGAAAGCCCGAGAACAGAGCGAGCAGCATTAAGCACCGCCTTTCTTGAAGATTCACGATCAGGAACCAGATTTGGGTCATCAAGAACGCACGTGGAAGCTCTGCACATGTGCACATTCAGAGTAGGCAATTCCATATGGCGAGCTACAATAAAATCGGTACACAAAGTGAACACTGATATGCCGAACATAATACTTCGTTCCGAAGTGGAATTGACACGTTTTCTCACCGGTGGTGAAATCATGGAAAGGAATCGAGGTGACTACTTGGATAGCATACCTATTTTGTCCAAATGATCTCGTTCTGCCTTCTGAATGGCTTTGGACGTATCCAGATCATCAAGTCGATACATCTCATCCGGGATATGTGGCTCGCGAATTGGAGAGCTGTCTGCAGATGAGACCACCTCCTCCTCCTCCTCCTCCTCCTCCCCGGTCCTCTCCCGTTTCTTCGATTTCTGGTTGGCAGCCGGCCCCTTCTTTCTCTTCCTTGTATTGGATCGCACGGATGATTCCTGTGGGGATTGGGAGCCCGGGGACTGCCGCGCACGCACCAGGGCCATCGACCGGGTGGTCATCGTGGGCCTTGCTGCAGCGGTGGAGCTCTGGCCGCGGCGGAGCGCGCGGGTTGGTCCGGACCCCGACGCCTCTCCCCCTAGAGTGGCGGCTCGCGGCATTGCTGACCTAGCGAGGGTCTGGTCGGCGCAGTCAGTAAGAGCGAGGATGGAACCGTCGGTCCCTTCACGATCGCCGGGACGCTCGCGCGCGCCGATCCGGCGGAACTTGGTTGACGAACTGAATCCTTACAATTGGAAATTTGGAATAAAGTATTTTTCTCAAAGTGGACCCCTTCTGTAAGAGTATGATCAGGTCATGAGACTCGGCTGCAAACAACTCGAGTTCAAACGAGTTGGACTGGCTCAGCTCAAGTTATATTAAAACTTGAGCGAGCTCTTCATTAAAAAAAACTTGAACGAGCTCAATGGTTGAAAGCTCAAAGTCAAATTGAAGGTAGAACTACAAAAAAAAGCTTGAGGGCCGCTTGAGATCGACTCGTATTTGACTCGACTAAAAAATGAATGAGGTGAATATGAACACTTGAGCTTTGGTTTATTTAAGATCGTTTGAATTTTTGTATAACTTGAGTCGAGACTAGTCCAATTAGCTCAAACTTGACTCGTTTGTAGTTTTAACCATAGAAAATGGCTCATCTTCAGCTCATAACAATCACAAGTTGATTTTGAGCTAGTTTCGAGTTAAATAAGATATCTTTTTAATAACCTAATGCAATTTTTTGAACATAATAGACCACAACTTGACATAAGAAACCACTATAGATATTATTTAATCAAAGTTATACTATAAACTACTTCAAAGTAGAGTCATTCTCTCTAAACCAAAAACAAGTACTCAATAGATTGGTATTTAATAGCAAAAGACCATGGATGAACTAGCTGAAAGATGGCGTGAAACGTATGCCTAGCAGAGACGCGTTATGTGTTATATATAACCAGAGGCTAGGGTATACAAGATTCGGTAGTTAGGTTTAGGCTTCCTCAAGTTAGCTAACCACAAGATAAAGATCAGCCGCCAATCTAACTACCAGATTACAAGATGTTGTACACGCAAGTTAAAGAATACATACGGTTTATATCCAAGCGTATATACGTACAATATATTCTAAGACACCCCATCAATCATAACTTCACCAAGTTGAGATTGCTCTTGAATTCTTCTAACTTGCGCCATGATAAGGCTTTAGTGAAACCATTTGCAACTTGACCATTAGTGGGAATGAACCGAATATCAAGTAGCTTCTTGGCTACTCTTTCTCGCACAAAATGATAGTCAACCTCAATGTGTTTTGTTCTTGCATGGAACACTGGATTTGCTGATAAGTACGTGGCACCAATATTATCACACCACAATCGAGCAGTAGGGGAGTAATTCACACTGAGTTCATGAAGCAAGGTTTGAACCCATATTAGTTCAGCCGTAGCATTTGCCAGGGCTTTGTACTCCGCTTCTGTGCTGGATCTTGACACAGTAGCTTGCTTTCGTGCACTCCAGGATATGAGATTTGGTCCAAAGAAAACAGCAAACTCTCCTGTTGATCTTCTGTCATCAGGGCATCCTGCCCAATCAGCATCAGAAAAATGCACTCACCAATGTTGAGGCTGACTTTGTGAACTTCAACCCTCTGCTCATAGTACCTCTCAGATACCTTAGAATTCATTTTACTGTTGTCCAATGTTCAAGTGTAGGAGCATGCAGAAACTGACATACTTTATTGACAGGAAAAGATATGTCAGGTCTTGTAAGTGTTAAGTATTGCAAGGCACCTACCACACTTCTATAATTTGTAGATGCTTCAGCACTTAATGGCTCACCTCCCTCTTTAGACAATCTTTCAGAAGTTGAGAGAGGCATGTTTGAAATTTTACTATTCATCATACCTACTCGTTTAACACATCTGACACATACTTTTCTTGACTTAGGAGTATGCCATCTTTTACCTTCTTTACCTCTATTCCCAAGAAATAATGCAAATCACCAAGATCTTTTAGAGCAAAGTCTTTCCTCAGATCTTCCAGCAGTGCTTTGGTTGCATCCTGTGATGAGCTTGCAACAATAATATCATCAACATACACTAGCATAAAGATGGTGATTTTGCCTTTTCTATAAAAGAACAGTGATGTGTCAGCTTTGGATGACTGAAAACCAAGTCTTCGAAGTTTCTCACTCAGCCTAGAGTACCATGCTCTAGGTGCTTGTTTTAAACCATATAAAGCCTTATCAAGCTTGCACACATAGTGATACTTGTCCTTTACCTCATACCCAGGTGGTTGTTTCATATACACTTCCTCCTCTAGAACGCCATGAAGGAACGCATTCTACACATCCAATTGATGAAGACTCCAATTGTTTGACACTGCAATAGAGAGAACAAGTCTGACAGCAGCTGCTTTCACAACCTGGCTAAATGTATCTTCATAGTCTATACTATATCTTTGCTTAAAACCCTTTGCAACTAGTCTAGCCTTGTATCTATCTATTTCTCCATTTGCCTTTCTTTTAATTCTGTAGACCCATTTACAGTCAATTAAATTTCTCCCTTTTGCTGGAGGGACTAGATGCCATGTTCTATTTTTCATAAGAGCATTATATTCCTCATTCATTGCATTCTTCCAATTTTTATTTTCTAATGCCTCTACCAAACTGTTTGGCTCTCCCGTGACAGCAAGACCAGCAAAACATCCCTTGTCATACCTGACTATACCATCCGTACGTATTTTAGGTTTTAAGATATCATGTTGAGATCTTGTTCTTGGCGGGGACACAGGAATCAGCGCAGACGACTGCTGCACAGAGGATCCAGCCGCTGCATCTGAACCTGACCCAGCCGCACCAGATCCGAGACGGATCATGTCGCCATCGCCACCGTGGGACACGCCTGGTCGGTCAGCAGCGGACCCGAGACGGATGTTGTCGCCCACCTGCAATGCACCCGATTGGCCAGTCCGACCGTGCGGAGGAGGTCGCGCCACTTGGTGGCTGGAGAGCGGTGCGTCACTGCCCGCGGGTCCACCTGATCTGGAATGCGCTGCAGCGCCCGCGCCTACCGGCCCGCGAGGAGGCGTGTCGCGGCGAGGCTGGATCGCCTCCTCCCGAGGCTGATGTGTTGCGTATCCCGCTGTCTGGCACGGTAGGCGAGGGGAAATCTTCCCCGGGATCACCGCCAGCTGGATCTGGCGCAGCACCTGAAGCAGTTTCGTGTTCCGCTCCTGTCTGCTGTTGCATAAAATCATGGTACACAACAGGGTTTCCACCAAAATTTACAGCAAGATTTTTAGCAGGATTTTTATGAAGATTAATCGAAGGATCGGCTATTTGTTCGTCCCCGTGATCAAGAGGTTTGGATGGAGTAGTTTCTTTAGAGAGAAGAAGAACTTCATATCGAAGAGGAACGCCGGCATTTGGATTGAGCGAGGCAAAAGGAAACATTGTTTCATCAAAGATGACGTCTCGAGAAATATAAACACCTCCTTCTTTGACAACTTAAACCCTTTGTGGAGATTGCTATAGCCAAGAAAAACACATTGTTTTGAACGAAATTCTAGTTTCTTAGAATGAAAGGGTCGAAGATCCGGCCAACATGCACAACCGAAGGTGCGTAGGGCATGATAGTTGGGTTTTTCTTGGAACAACTTTTCTCAAGGAGTGTCAAGATTGATTACTTTGCTAGGAGTGCGATTGATAAGATACGTAGCAGCTAGAAAAGCTTCATCCCAAAACTTTAAGGGCATGGAAGCATGAGCTAAGAGAGAGAGAGACCCACATCAACAATGTGCATGTGTTTTCTCTCAGCTGACCCATTCCGTTGATGGGCATGCGGGCATGGCACATGATGTGTAATCCCTATTTGAAGAAAGGAGTTGAGGCGCTCATACTCGCCACCCCAATCTGTTTGCATGGTGATAATCTTACGATCAAAGAGTCGCTCGACTAGTGCTTGAAACTCATGAAACACCTTGAAAACTTCTGATCTATGCTTGAGGATATATATCCATGTGAATTTACTGAGATCATCGATGAAACTCACACAATAGTTTTTCTTTTTAATTGAATCTCGGGCAGGCCCCCATACATCAGAGAAAACTAGCTCTAAAGGAGCATTTGAAGTACTACTAGAATTTGGATAGGGAAGTTGACGGCTCTCGCCTTGTTGGCAAGCATCACACACTCCCTCCTTATTCAACTCATTGCTAGAAAAGGAAATTTTATCGTGTCTAAGAACATGTTGAACTATTGCCGAGGAAGGATGTCCTAAACGATTGTGCCACCATGATGGAGAGATTTTGGTGACGCCAAGCGCATGTCTGCCCGAGCTTATGGGAGCTGATGATAGGGGGTAGAGCCCGTTTCTACACCTGCCGTGGAGGAGGGTTTTCCTTGTTGCCTTGTCCTTGACATAGAAAAAATGAGGATGAGTTTCAAGAAACACATGATTGTCATAGGATAAGTGATGAGCAGAGATCAATTTTTTGGTGGCCTTGGGCACATGCAAGATATTTTTAAGATGTAGATTACGAGTAGGGGTACGAACATATGCATGACCTATATGTGCAATCTTCATACCTGCTCCGTTTGGCACGTTTACTTGATCGTGTCCATTGTACTTGTCCCGGACGGTGAGTTTGTCGAGCTCGCTGGTGATGTGGTCTGTTGCACCCGAGTCCACATACCAGTTCGTATCCACCCCATAGGAGGAGTTGGTGTTGATGGCTGCTGCACTTTTCTCCTTGTTGAAGGAGATGTCGAAATGGCGATAGCACTCCATGGCTGTGTGGTTGGGCTTGGTGCAGATTTGATAGAAGACCTCGAGGAGATCATTGCGGCCTCCTCCATTGCCACGGCCGCCGCCGCGACCACGGCCGCCACCGTTGTTGCCTCGGCCGCCTCCATTGCGACCGTCGTTGCCACCGTGGCCTCCTCCGCGGTTGGATCCGCCACGCCCGCCGCGAGAGACGGTGTTAGCAGAGGAGGGGGAGGATTGCCTGCTGCCCTCAAACATGGCCAATCTGCTTTCAAAGCTGATCGGCTGCGAGTAAAGCTCGCTCACCTTGATTTGCTGACTGCGGGCACACATCATGGACATGAAGGACATATAGTCGTAGTCGAGTCCCGCGAGGATGTAGGACACCATGTCGTCGTCGGTGAGCAGCTTGCCCACCGATGCCATCTCATCACCGAGAACCTTCATGCACCTGATTTACTCGGCCATCATCAAGTTACCCTTCTTGGTGGTGGAGAGGGTGATTCTGGTGTTGACGACGCGTGCCTGGGTTTGGGAGATGAAGATCTCCGTAATGGCGGCCCATGCTTCGGCCGCTGTGCCGCAGTGTGCAACATGAACCATAACATGAGCTGAGATGGATTTGAAGATTAAACTCAGCACCTGAGAGTCTCGAGCCATGTCGACGTCATATGCAGGGTTGGGCACGTCAGTGGGCTTGCCATCCTTGTCGGTGAGCTTCTGTGCTGGCTGCTTCCTCTCTGGGTTGAGGTAGGAGACGAGGTGTGCTCCACGGATGGCCGCCATGGCTTGCGCGCGCCACACCAGGAAGTTGGAGCGATGGAGTCGGTCGGATGGGGATGAGGGCGGGCGCGGCAACATCGGAGCTTGAGGAAGCCATGGCTATGGGAGATGTGCTTAGAGGAGATAGGCTCTGAATACCGTGAAAGATGGTGTGAAGTGTATGCTTAGCAGGGACGCGTTACGTGTTATATATAGCCAGAGGCTAGGTTTTACAAGATTCGTTAGTTAGGTTTAGGCTTGATCCTGAAGTTAGCTAACCACAAGATAAAGATCAGCCGCCAACCTTGTTGGGGAACGCGGTAATTTCAAAAAAAATCCTACGATCACGCAAGATCTATCTAGGAGATGCATAGAAATGAGAGGGAAGAGTGTGTCCACGTACCCTTGTAGACCGAAAGCGAAAGTGTTTCAATAACGCAGTTGATGTAGTTGAACGTCTTCGCGATCCAACCGATCCAAGTACCGAACGTACGGCACCTCAACGTTTAGCACACGTTCAGCTCGATGACGTCCCTCGTACTCTTGATCCAGTTGAGGATGAGGGTGAGTTCCGTCAGCACGATGGCGTGGCGACGGTGATGATGATGCTACCGGCGCAGGGCTTCGCCTAAGCTCTACGATGGTATGATCGAGGTGTGTAACTGTGGAGGGGGGCACCACACACGGTTGGGAGAGAAACTTGTGTGTCCTAGGGGTGCCTCTCTGCCCCCGTATAAAGGAGCAAGGGGAGGCCGGCCGGCCCTCCTAGGCGCGCCCCCAATAGGGGAATCCTACTAGGACTCCAAGTCCTAGTAGGTTTCCACCAAGAGGGAGAGAGGGGGAAGGAAGGAGAGGGAGAGGGAGAAGGAAAGGGGGCGCCGCCCCCACTCCTAGATTCTTACCCAAGGGGGAGGGGCACGCGGCCTGCCCTAGCCACCCCTCTCTCTCCACTAAGGCCCATCGAGGCCCATTAGTTCCCCCGGGGGTTTCGATAACCCTCCGGCACTCCGGTTTTATCCAAAACTTCTCCGGAACACTTCCGGTGTCTGAATATAGCCGTCCAATATATCAATCTTTATGTCTCAACCATTTCGAGACTCCTCGTCATGTCCGTGATCTCATCCGGGACTCCGAGCAAACTTCGGTCATCAAAAACACATAACTCATAATACATATCGTCATCGAACGTTAAGCGTGCGGACCGTATGGGTTCGAGAACTATGTAGACATGATCGAGACACATCTCCATTCAATAACCAATAGCGGAACCTGGATGCTCATATTGGCTCCTACATATTCTATGAAGATCTTTATCGGTCAAACCGCATAACAACATACGGTGTTCCCTTTGTCATCGGTATGTTACTTGCCCGAGATTCGATCGTCGGTATCATTACACCTAATTCAATCTAGTTACCGGCAAGTCTCCTTACTCGTTCCGTAATACTTCATCCCGCAACTAACTCATTAGTTACAATGCTTGCAAGGCTTATAGTGATTAGCGTTACCGAGAGGGCCTAGAGATACCTCTTTGAAACACGGAGTGACAAATCCTAATCTCAATCTATGCCAACCCAACAAACACCTTCGGAGACACCTGTAGGGCACCTTTATAATCACCCTTTTACGTTGTGACATTTGGTAGCACACAATGTGTTCCTCCGATATTCGGGAGTTGCATAATCTCATAGTCTGAGGAACATGTATAAGTCATGAAGAAAGTAGTAGCAATGAGACTGTAACGATCATAATGCTAAGCTAACAGATGGGTCATGTCCATCACATCATTCTCCTAATGATGTGATCCCGTTTATCAAATGACAACACATGTAATGGTTAGGAAACGTAACCATCTTTGATAAACGAGCTAGTCAAGTAGAGGCATACTAGGGACAATATGTTTTGTCTATGTGTTCACACATGTACTAAGTTTTCGGTTAACACAATTCGAGCATGAATAATAAACATTTATCAGGAAATAAGGAAATAAATAATATAACTTTATTATTGCCTCTAGGGCATATTTCCTTCAGTCTCTCACTTGCACTAGAGTCAATAATATAGATTACATAGTAATGATTCTAACACCCATGGAGCTTTAGTGCTGATCATGTTTTGCTCGTGGAAGAGGCTTAGTCAATGGGTCTGCAACATTTAGATCCGTGTGTATCTTTAAAATCTCCATGTCCCCCTCCGACACTTAATGACGGATGGAATTGAAATGTCTCTTGATGTGCTTGGTTCTCTTGTGAAATCTAGATTCCTTTGCCAAGGCAATTGCACCAGTATTGTCACAAAAGATTTTCATTGGACCCGGTGCACTAGGTATGACACCTAGATTGGATACAAACTCCTTCATTTGCTGCTTCTGAAGCAGCAATGTACTCCGCTTCACACGTAGATCCCGCCACAACGCTTTGCTCGGAACTGCACCAACTGACAGCTCCTCCATTCAATAAAAATACGTATTCGATTTGTGACTTAGAGTCATCCGGATCAGTGTCAAAGCTTGCATCAACGTAACCATTTACGACGAGCTCTTTTTCACCTTCATAAATGAGAAACATATCCTTAGTCCTTTGGTACCTCCCTGCTATGCTTATAACAAGGCAGACATCAGGTCTGGTACACATCATTGCATACATGATAGAACCTATGGCTGAAGCATAGGAAGTGATGTTCATTTTCTCTCTATCTTCTGCAGTGGTCGGTCATTGAGTCTGACTTATCCATGTAACACAGGCAAGAACCCTTTCTTTGACTTATCCATTATGAACTTCTTCAAAACTTTATCAAGGTATGTGCTTTGTGAAAGTCCAATTAAGCGTCTTGATCTATCTCTATAGATCTTGATGGCCAATATGTAAGTAGCTTCACCGAGGTCTTTCATAGAAAAACTCTTATTCAGGTATCCCTTTATGCTATCCAGAAATTCTATATCATTTCCAATCAACAATATGTCATCCACATATAATATGAGAAATGCTACAGAGGTCCCACTCACTTTCTTGTAAATACAGGCTTCTCCAAAGTCTGTATAAAACCATATGCTTTGATCACACTATCAAAGCGTTTATTCCAACTCCGAGAGGCTTGGACCAGTCCATAAATGGATTGCTGGAGCTTGCACACTTTGTTAGCACCCTTTGGATCGACAAAACCTTCTGGTTGCATCATATACAACTCTTCTTCCAGAAATCCATTCAGGAATGCAGTTTTGACATCCATTTGCCAAATTTCATAATCATAAAATGCGGCAATCGCTAACATGATTCGGACAGACTTAAGCATCACTACAGGTGAGAAAGTCTCATCGTAGTCAACTCCTTGAACTTGTCGAAAACCTTTTGCGACAAGTTGAGTTTTGTAGACAGTAACATTACCGTCTGCGTCGGTCTTCTTCTTGAAGATCCATTTATTTTCTATGGCTTGCCGATCATCGGGCAAGTCCACCAAAGTCCACACTTTGTTCTCATACATGGATCCCATCTCAGATTTCATGGCCTCAAGCCATTTTGCGAAATCTGGGCTCATCATCGCTTCCTCATAGTTTGTAGGTTCACCATAGTCTAGTAACATGACTTCCAGAACAGGATTACCGTACCACTCTGGTGCGTATCTTATTCTGGAAGACCTACGAGGTTCGGTAGAAACTTGATCTAAAGTTTCATGATCATCATCATTAACTTCCTCACTAATTAGTGTAGGAATCATTGGAACTGGTTTCTGTGATGAACTACTTTCCAATAAGGGAGAAGGTACAATTACCTCATCAAGTTCTACTTTCCTCCCACTCACTTCTTTCGAGAGAAACTCCTTCTCTAGAAAGGATCCATTTTTAGCAACAAAGATCTTGCCTTCGGATCTGTGATAGAAGGTGTACCCAACAGTTTCCTTTGGGTATCCTATGAAGAAGCACTTCTCCGATTTGGGTTTGAGCTTATCAGGTTGAAGCCTTTTCACATAAGCATCGCAGCCCCAAACTTTAAGGAACGACAACTTTGGTTTCTTGCCAAACCATAGTTCATAAGGCGTCATCTCAACGGATTTTGATGGTGCCCTATTTAAAGTGAATGCAGCCGTCTCTAAAGCATAACCCCAAAACGATAGCAGTAAATCAGTAAGAGACATCATAGATTGCACCATATCCAATAAAGTACGGTTATGACGTTCGGACACACCATTTCACTGTGGTGTTCCAGGTGGCGTTAGTTGTGAAACTATCCCATGTTGTTTCAAATGAAGACCAAACTCGTAACTTAAATATTCTCCTCCATGATCAGATTGTAGAAACTTTATTTTCTTGTTACGATGATTTTCCACTTCACTCTGAAATTCTTTGAATTTTCAAATGTTTCAGACTTATGCTTCATTAAGTAGATATAACCATATCTGCTCAAATCATCTGTGAAGGTAAGAAAAAAATGATACCCGCCTTGAGCCTCGACACTCATTGGACCGCATACATCAGTATGTATTATTTCCAATAAGTCAGTAGCTCGTTCCATTGTTCCGGAGAACGGAGTTTTGGTCATCTTGCCCATGAGGCACGGTTCGCTAGCACCAAGTGATTCCAAAAGTCCATCAGCATGGAGTTTCTTCATGCGCTTTACACCGATATGACCCAAACGGCAGTGCCACAAATAAGTTGCACTATCATTATCAACTTTGCATCTTTTGGCTTCAATGTTATGAATATGTGTATCATTACTATCGAGATTCGACAAAATAGACCAATTAGCAAGGGTGCATGACCATAAAAGATATTACTCATATAAATAGAACAACCATTATTCGCTGATTTAAATGAATAACCGTTTCACATCAAACAAGATCCAGATATAATGTTCATGCTCAATGTTGGCACCAAATAACAATTATTCACGTCTAAAACTAATCCCAATGGTAGATGTAGAGGTAGTGTGCCGACGGCGATCACATCGACCTTGGAACCATTTCCCTCGCGCATCGTCACCTCGACCTTAGCCAATATTTGTTTAATACGTAGCCCCTATTTCGAGTTGCAAATATGAACAACAGAACCAGTATCAAATACCCGGGCGCTACTACGAGCATTAGTAAGGTACATATCAATAACATGTATATCAAATATACCTTTCACTTTTCCATCCTTCTTATCCGCCAAATACTCAAGGCAGTTCCGCTTCCAGTGACCAGTCTCTTTGCAGTAGAAGCACTCACTTTCAGGCTTAGGTCCAGACTTGGGTTTCTTCTCTTGAGCAGCAACTTTCTTGTCGTTCTTCTTGAAGTTCCCCTTCTTCCCTTTGCCCTTTTTCTTGAAACTAGTGGTCTTGTTGACCATCAACACTTGATGCTCCTTCTTGATTTCTACCTCGGCAGCCTTTAGCATCGTGAAGAGCTCGGGAATAGTCTTGTTCATCCCTTGCATATTATAGTTCATCACGAATCCTTTATAGCTTGGTGGCAGTGATTGAAGAACTCTGTCAATGACACTATCATCAGGAATATTAACTCCCAACTGAGTCAAGTGGTTATGGTACCTAGACATTCTGAGTATGTGTTCACTGACAGAACTATTATCCTCCATTTTGCAGCTATAGAACTTGTTGGAGACTTCATATCTCTCAAGCATTTGCTTGAAATATTAACTTCAACTCTTGGAACATCTCATATGCTAAATGACGTTCAAAATGTCTTTGAAGTTCCGATTCTAAGCCATAAAACACAGCACACTGAACTATCGAGTAGTCATCAGCTTTGCTCTGCCAGACGTTCTTAACATGATCAATAGCATCTGCAGCAGGCCTGGCACTCAGCGGTGCTTCTAGGACGTAATTTTTCTGTGCAGCAATGAGGATAATCCTCAAGTTACGGACCCAGTCCGTGTAGTTGCTGCCATCATCTTTCAACTTAGCTTTCTCTAGGAATGCATTAAAATTCAAAGGAACGGTAGCACGGGCCATTGATCTACAATAACATATACATGCAAAATAACTATCAGGACTAAGTTCATGATAAACTAAAGTTCAATTAATCATATTACTTAAGAACTCCCACTTACATAGACATCCCTCTAGTCATCTAAATGATCACGTGATCCAAATCAACTAAAAAATGTCCGATCATTAGGTGAGATGGAGTAGTTTTCAATGGTGAACATCACTATGTTGATCATATCTACTATATGATTCACGTTCGACCTTCGGTCTCAGTGTTCCGAGGCCATATCTGCATATGCTAGGCTCGTGAAGTTTAACCCGAGTATTCTGCGTGTGCAAAACTGGCTTGCACCCGTTGTATGTTGATACGTCTCCAATGTATCTATAATTTTTGATTGCTCCATGCTACTTTATCTACTGTTTTAGGCAATATTGGGCTTTATTATCCACTTTTATATTATTTTTGGGACTAACCTATTAACCGGAGGCCCAGCCCAGATTTGCTGTTTTATGCCTATTTCAGTGTTTCGCGGAAAAGGAATATCAGACGGAGTCAAAACGGAACGAAATCAACTGGAGAAGTTATTTTTGGAAGGAAAGCAACCCAGGGAACTTGGAGTGCACGTCAGGGGAGATACGGGCTGCCCATGAGGGTGGGGGGCGCCCTCCCCCCCCCCCGGGGCAAGCCCTCTACCTCGTGAGCTCCACCGACATACCCCCTGCACCCATATATACCTATGTATCATAAAACTTACAGAACAGAAGATAGATCGGGAGTTCCGCCGCCCCAAGCCTATGTAGCCACCAAAAACCAATCGGGACCCTGTTCCGGCACCTTGCCGGAGGGGGATCCCATCACCGGTGGCCATCTTCATCATCCCGGCGCTATCCATGATGAGGAGGGAGTAGTTCACCCTCGGGGCTAAGGGTATGTACCAGTAGCTATGTGTTTGATCTCTCTCTCTCGTGTTCCATCTATGGCACGATCTTGATGTATCCCGAGCTTTGCTATTGTAGTTGGATCTTATGATGTTTCTCCCCCTCTACTCTATTGTGATGAATTGAGTTTCCCCTTTGAAGTTATCTTATCGGATTGAGTCTTTTATGAGAACACTTGATGTATGTCTTGCCGTGATTATCTGTGGTGACAATGGGATATCATGTGCCACTTGATGTATGTTTTGGTGATCAACTTGCGGGTTTCGTGACATTTGGAACCTATGCATAGGGGTTGGCACACGTTCTTGACTCTCCGATAGAAACTTTGGGGCACTCTTTGAAGTACTTTGTGTTGGTTGGATGAATTTGAGATTGTGTGATGCATATCATATAATCATGCCCACGGATACTTGAGGTGACAATGGAGTACCTAGGTGACATTAGGGTTTTAGTTGATTTGTGTCTTAAGGTGTTATTCTAGTACAAACTCTTTTATAGATTGATCCGAAAGAATAACTTTGAGGTGGTTTCGTACCCTACCATAATCTCTACGTTTGTTCTCCGCTATTAGTGGCTTCGGAGTGACTCTTTGTTGCATGTTGAGGGCTTGTTATATGATCTATCTATGTTATTATTGTTGAGAGAACTTGCACTAGTGAAAGTATGAACCCTAGGCCTTGTTTCCTATCATTGCAATACCTTTTACGCTCACTTTTATCATTAGTTACCTTGCTGTTTTTATTATTTCAGATTACAAATACCTATATCTACCATCCATATTGCACTTGTATTACCATCTCTTCGCCGAACTAGTGCACCTATACAATTTACCATTGTATTGGGTGTGTTGGGGACACAAGAGACTCCTTGTTATTTGGTTGCAGGGTTACTTGAGAGAGACCATCTTCATCCTATGCCTCCTACGGATTGATAAACCTTAGGTCATCCACTTGAGGGAAATTTGCTACTGTCCTACAAACATGTGCACTTGCAGGCCCAACAACGTCTACAAGAAGAAGGTTGTGTAGTAGACATCAAGCTCTTTTCTGGCGCCGTTGCCGGGGAGGCTAGGTAAAAGGGCACTCACTCACACCCCGTCAACTAAGCTCTTTTCTGGCGCCGTTGCCGGGGAGGTGAGTGCTTGAAGGTATATCTTTAGATCTTGCAATCAAATCTTTTTGTTTCTTGTTTTATCACTAGTTTAGTTTATAAAACAAAACTACAAAAAAAATGGAATTAAGGATGCCTCATATGCTTCATCTTTTTAATGTTTTTCGTGAGTATGATGGGAAGGAAAATTGTGCTCAAGTACTAGAAGAAGAATTACATAGAATGCTTGGCATAAAATATGTGAATGATGAGCATGATTGCAATGTTGTTAGTATGAATTCCTTGAATATCCATGATGCTAATGATATGCAAAGCCACAAGCTTGGGGAAGCTATGTTTGATGAAGATGATATTTTTTGTCCCCCAAGCTTTGATGAGCAAATTTACTATGATGAAAGCATGCCTCCTATCTAAGATGATTATTGTGATGACACGTATGCTTTAAAGAATAATGATAACCATGAAACTTGTCATCTTAATCCTAATTTTAAATCATATGATAGTTATTTTGTTGAGTTTGCTCCCACTACTATTCATGAGAAGAATTTTGCTTATGAGGAGAGTAGTAAATTTTCTATGCTAGTAGATCATGAAAAGAATGCTTTAGGTGCTGGTTACATTGTTGAATTCATTCATGATGCTACTGAAAATTATTATGAGGGAGGAATATATGCTTGTAGGAATTGCAATAATATCAAGTTTCCTCTCTATGTGCTTCAAGTTTTGAAGCTATGCTTGTTTTACCTTCCTATGCTAGTTGATTATCGTTCCCATAAGTTGTTTTCTCACAAAATCCCTATGCATAGGAAGTGGGTTAGACTTAAAAGTGCTAGTCATATGCTTCATGATGCTCCCGTTATGTTTCAATTCTTATCTTTTATGTGAGCATCATTGTCATCATCATGCCTAGCTAGAAAGGCATTAAAAAAACGCTTGTTGGGAGACAACCCAATATTTATCCTTACTGTTTTTGTGTGTTCACATGATTATGCTACTGTAGTAATCATGTTTTATAGCTTTTGTTTCAATAAAGTGCCAAGTAAGACCTTTAGGATGGCTTACGGTGATAGTTGTGTTGATCCTGCTAAAAATCAGAAACTTTTGCACCCAGTAAATTACTTTTTTTAATTCACATAAACGTGCTTCTGATCTGATTCTTTTTGATCTGGATTTGTACACTAATTTATTAGGACTTCCTAATTTTGTAGAATTTTTGGAGTTCCAGAAGTATACGTTTGATACAGATTACTACAGACTGTTCTGTTTTTGACAGATTCTGTTTTCTATGTGTTGTTTGCTTATTTTGATGAATCTATGAGTAGTATCGGAGGGTATGAACCATAGATAAGTTGAAGTACAGTAGATATTACATCAATATGAATTTAGAATGAGTTAATTACAGTACCAATGTGGTGGTTTTGTTTTCTTTCACTAACGGAGCTTATAAGATTTCCTGTTGAGTTTTGTGTTGTGAAGTTTTCAAGTTTTGGGTAAAGATTCGATGGACTATGGAATAAGGAGTGGCAAGAGCCTAAGCTTGGGGATGCCCAAGGCACCCCAAGGTAATATTCAAGGACAACCAAGAGCCTAAGCTTGGGGATGCCCCGGAAGGCATCCCCTCTTTCATCTTCGTTCATCGGTAACTTTACTTGGAGCTATATTTTTATTCACCACATGATATGTGTTTTGCTTGGAGCGTCATTTTCTTTTGTTAGTATTTGCTTGCTGTTAGTTGGAATTATGTTTTGCATCTTTAGTTTCAATAAAGAAGTCAAGGATAGCCTTTGCCATGCTTATTTTGCTAGTATACTTGTTGCTGTTTGAAAAGCAGAAAGTTTACCGCTGTTGCAAAAATTCCCTAGAAAAGTCAGAGAGTGGTATAATGTTGAATATTTTTGCATATTGAGCTCTGATAAATTTATTACAGTGGGAATTTTAGTTCATAATTTTTGGAGTCAGGAAGTATTGATACTCTTGCATTCTTTACAGACTGTACTGTTTTGGCAGATTGCTGTTATGGTTGCATTGTTTGCATATGTTTGCTTGGATTAATGATTCTATTTGAGGATAGGAGTATTAAATATGTAGAGGCATTTAGTATTAAATGTGTAATAATAATTTTAGTGATTTGTTACAGTATAAAATGATAAGGTTTTGCATTGGTTTATACTAACCTATCTCACGAGTTCTTGTTGAGTTTGTTGTGAATGAAGCTTTTGATAAAAAAAGAAACCATGATATGAGAGGAATTAAGGAGACACAAAATCTCAATCTTGGGGATGCCCAAGGCACCCCAAGATAATATTTCAAGAAGTATCAAGCATCTAAGCTTGGGGATGCCCCGGTAGGCATCCCACCTTTCTTCTTCAACAACTATCGGTTAGTATCGGTTGAGCCTAAGTTTTTGCTTCTTCACATGAGTTGTGATATCCTCACAATGTAGTTTTATTTAGCTTTACTTGCTGTTTGAATAAAGTATCAAGATATGAAATTATTAAATGGGAGAGTCTTCACATAGTTGCATAATTATTCGACTACTCATTGATCTTCACTTATATCTTTCGGAGTAGTTTTTGTTATTGCTCTAGTACTTCACTTATATCTTTTAGAGCATGGTGGTATTTTTATTTTGAAGAAATAGATGAACTCTCATGCTTCACTTAGATTATTTTGAGAGTCTTAAATAGCATGGTAATTTTCTTAATATTAATATACTTGGTATTCAAGATATGTGAAACTTTTTTTTGAGTGAGTTGAATACTAAGATAAGTTTGATGCTTGATAATTGTTTTGAGATATGGAGGTGATAATATCAAAGTCGTGCTAGTTGGGTAATTATGAATTCAAATAATGCTTGTGTTTAAGTTTGCAAGTCCCGTAGCATGCACGTATGGTTAAAGTTGTGTAACAAATTTGAAACATGAAGTGTACCTGGCTTGTGCATCCTTATGAGTGGTGGTCGGGGATGAGCGATGGTCTTTTCCTACCAATCTATCCCCCTAGGAGCATGCGCGTAGTACTTGATTTTTGATGGCTTCTAAATTTTTGCAATAAGTATATGAGTTCTTTTGACTAATGTTGAGTCCATGGATTATACGCACTCTCACCTTTCCGCCTTTGCTAGCCTCTTCGGTACCGTGCATTGCCCTTTCTCACCTTGAGAGTTGGTGCAAACTTCGCCGGTGCATCCAAACCCCGTGATACGATACGCTCTATCACACATAAACCTCCTTTTATCTTCCTCAAAACAGCCACCATACCTACCTATCATGGCATTTCCATAGCCATTCCGAGATATATTGCCATGCAACTTCCATCATCTTCATCATGACATACATTACTTTTTGTCATATTGCCATTGCATGATCATGTAGTTGACATCGTATTTGTGGCAAAGCCACCATGCATTATTTTTCATACATGTCACTCTTGATTCATTGCACCATCCCGGTACACCGCCGGAGGCATTCATATAGAGTCATATCTTGTTCTAAGTTTCGAGTTGTAATCCTTATGTTGTAATCAATAGAAGTGTGATGATCATCATTGTAGAGCATTGCCCAAAAAAAAGAGAAAGGCCAAAAAAAAAGAAAGGCCCAAAAAAAGAAAATAAAGAAAATAAATAAAAAGGGCAATGCTACTATCTCTTTTTCCACACGTGTGCTTCAAAGTAGCACCTTGTTCTCCATGTAGTGAGTCTCATATATTGTGCTTCAAAGTAGCACCTTGTTCCCCATGTAGTGAGCCTCATAAGTTGTCTTTTTATACTAGTGGGAATTTTTCATTATAGAACTTGGCTTGTATATTCCTACGATGGGCTTCCTCAAATGCCCTAGGTCTTCATGAGCAAGCGAGTTGGATGCACACCCACTAGTTTTCTTTTGTTGAGCATTCATAGCTCTAATGCATCCGTTGCATGGCAATCCCTACTCCTCATGTTGACATCAATTGATGGGCATCTCCATAGCCCTTTGATTATCCTCGTCAATGTGAGACTTTCTCCTTTTTTGTCTTCTCTACACAATCCCCATCATCATATTCTATTCCACCCATAGTGCTATATCCATGGCTCACGCTCATGTATTGCGTGAAGGTTGAAAAAGTTTGAGATTATTTAAGTATGAAACAATTGCTTGGCTTGTCATCGGGGGTATAGAAGTTGGGAATATATTTGTGTGACGAAAATGAAGCATAGCCTAACTATATGATTTTGTAGGGATGAACTTTCTTCTGCCATGCTATTTTGAGAAGACATGATTGCTTTGATTAGTATGCTTGAAGTATTATTATTTTTTATGTCAATATGAACTTTTGTCTTGAATCTTTCGAATCTGAATATTCATGCCACGATTAAGAAGATTTACATTGAAATTATGCCAAAGTATCACTCCGCATCAAAAATTCTTTTTTATCATTTACCTACTCGAGGACGAGCAGGAATTAAGCTTGGGGATGCTTGATACGCGTATCTATAATTTTTGATTGCTCCATGCTACTTCATCTACTGTTTTAGGCAATATTGGGCTTTATTATCCACTTTTATATTATTTTTGGGACTAACCTATTAACCGGAGGCCCAACCCAGATTTGCTGTTTTATGCCTATTTCAGTGTTTCGAGGAAAAGGAATATCAGACGGAGTCAAAACGGAACGAAATCAACTGGAGAAGTTATTTTTGGAAGGAAAGCAACCCAGGGAACTTGGAGTGCATGTCAGGGGAGATACGGGCTGCCCACGAGGGTGGGGGGCGCGCCCCCTACCTCGTGGGGCCCCCATAGCTCCACCGACGTACCCCCTGCACCCATCTATACCTACGTATCGTAAAACTTCCAGAACAGAAGATAGATCGGGAGTTCCGCCGCCGCAAGCCTCTGTAGCCACCAAAAACCAATCGGGGCCCTGTTCCGGCACCCTGCCAGAGGGGGATCCCATCACCGGTGGCCATCTTCATCATCCTGACGCTATCCATGATGAGGAGGGAGTAGTTCACCCTCGGGGCTGAGGGTATGTACCAGTAGCTATGTGTTTGATCTCTCTCTCTCTCGTGTTCTCTCTCGTGTTCCATCTATGGCACGATCTTGATGTATCCCGAGCTTTGCTATTGTAGTTGGATCTTATGATGTTTCTCCCCCTCTACTCTCTTGTGATGAATTGAGTTTCCCCTTTGAAGTTATCTTATCGGATTGAGTCTTTTATGAGAACACTTGATGTATGTCTTGCCGTGATTATTTGTAGTGACAATGGGATATCATGTGCCACTTGATGTATGTTTTGGTGATCAACTTGCGGGTTTCGTGACATTGGGAACCTATGCATAGGGGTTGGCACACGTTCTTGACTCTTTGATAGAAACTTTGGGGCACTCTTTGAAGTACTTTTTGTTGGTTGGATGAATCTGAGATTGTGTGATGCATATCGTATAATCATGCCCACGGATACTTGAGGTGACAATGGAGTACCTAGGTGACATTAGGGTTTTGGTTGATTTGTGTCTTAAGGTGTTATTCTAGTACAAACTCTTTTATAGATTGATCCGAAAGAATAACTTTGAGGTGGTTTCGTACCCTACCATAATCTCTACGTTTGTTCTCCGCTATTAGTGGCTTCGGAGTGACTCTTTGTTGCATGTTGAGGGCTTGTTATATGATCTATCTATGTTATTATTGTTGAGAGAACTTGCACTAGTGAAAGTATGAACCCTAGGCCTTGTTTCCTATCATTGCAATACCTTTTACCTTCACTTTTATCATTAGTTGCCTTGCTGTTTTTATTATTTCAGATTACAAATACCTATACCTACCATCCATATTGCACTTGTATTACCATCTCTTCGCCGAACTAGTGCACCTATACAATTTACCATTGTATTGGGTGTGTTGGGGACACAAGAGACTCTTTGTTATTTGGTTGCAGGGTTGCTTGGGAGAGACCATCTTCATCTATGCCTCCTACAGATTGATAAACCTTAGGTCATCCACTTGAGGGAAATTTGCTACTGTCCTACAAACCTGTTGCTACGTCTCGAGCTTGCGTTGGTTTTCCCTGAAGAGGAAGGGATGATGCAGCACAGTAGCGTAAGTATTTCCCTCAGTTTTTGAGAACCAAGGTATCAATCCAGTAGGAGGTCACGCGCAAGTCCCTCGTACCTGCACAACACGATAGCAACTCGCAACCAACGCTTAGGGGTTGTCAATCCCTTCACGGTCACTTACGAGAGTGAGATCTGATAGAGATAATATTTTTGGTATTTTTGATAGATAGATGCAAAGTAAAAAGTAAAGGCAAAGTAAAAAAAACAAAGCAAGTAAATAAAGTGATATAGATTGATATGATGAGAATAGACCCGGGGGCCATAGGTTTCACTAGTGGCTTCTCTCAAGAGCATAAGTATTTTACGGTGGGTGAACAAATTACTGTTGAGCAATTGACAGAATTGAGCATAGTTATGAGTATATCTAGGCATTGATCATGTATATAGGCATCACGTCCGTGACAAGTAGATCGAAACGATTCTGCATCTACTACTATTACTCCACTCATCGACCGCTATCCAGCATGCATCTAGAGTATTAAGTTAAAAACTGAGTAACGCTTTAAGCAAGATGACATGATGTAGAGGGATAAATTCATGCAATATGATAAAAACCCCATCTTGTTATCCTCGATGGCAACAATACAATACGTGCCTTGCAACTCTTTCTGTCACTGAGTAAGGACACCGCAAGATTGAACCCAAAGCCATGCACTTCTCCTATTGCAAGAACTATCAATCTAGTTGGCCAAACCAAACGGATAATTCGAAGAGACTTGCAAAGATAACTCAATCATACATAAAAGAATTCAAAGAAGAATCAAATATTTTCCATAGATAATACTGGATCATAAACCCACAATTCATCGGTCTCAACAAACACACCGCAAAAAGAAGAATACATCGAATAGATCTCCACAAGAGAGGGGGAGAACATTGTATTGAGATCCAAAAAGAGAGAAGAAGCCATCTAGCTACTAGCTATGGACCCGAAGGTCTGAAGTAAACTACTCACACTTCATCGGAGGGGCTATGGTGATGATGTAGAAGCCCTCCGTGGTGGATGCCCCCTCCGGCGGAGCTCCGGAACAGGCCCCAAGATGGGATCTCATGGATACAGAAGGTTGCAGCGGTGGAATTAGGTTTTTGGCTCCTGTTCTAATCATACGGGGATACGTAGGTATATATAGGAGGAAGGAGTATGTTGGTGGAGCTCCGAGGGGCCCACGAGGTAGGGGGCACGCCCAGGGGGGAGGGCGCGCCCTCCACCCTCGTGACCTCCTCGGAAGCTTCTTGGAGTAGGGTCCAAGTCTCCTGGATCACGTTCGGTTGGAAAATCATGATCCTGAAGGTTTCATTCCGTTTGGACTCCGTTTGATATTCTGTTTCTTCGAAATACTGAAAAAGGCAAAAAAACAGCAATTCTGGGCTGGGCCTCCGGTTAATAGGTTAGTCCCAAAAATAATATAAAAGTGGAAAATAAAGCCCAATATAGTCCAAAATAGTAGATAAAGTAGCATGGAGCAATCAGAAATTATAGATACGTTGGAGACGTATCACCTGTGCACTTGCAGGCCCAACAACGTCTACAAGAAGAAGGTTGTGTAGTAGACATCAAGCTCTTTTCTGGCGCCGTTGCCGGGGAGGCTAGGTAAAAGGGCACTCGCTCACACCCCGTCAACTAAGCTCTTTTCTGGCGCCGTTGCCGGGGAGGTGAGTGCTTGAAGGTATATCTTTAGATCTTGCAATCGAATCTTTTTGTTTCTTGTTTTATCACTAGTTTAGTTTATAAAAGAAAACTACAAAAAAATGGAATTAAGGATGCCTCATATGCTTCATCTTTTTAATGTTTTTCGTGAGTATGATGGGAAAGAAAATTGTGCTCAAGTACTAGAAGAAGAATTACATAGAATGCTTGGCATAAAATATGTGAATGATGAGCATGATTGCAATGTTGTTAGTATGAAGGGCAAAACAAGGGCAAAAGTGTTTGGAAAAGTAGATACAACGGAGACGTATCAACTCCCCCAAGCTTAAATATTTGCTTGTCCTCAAGTAATTCAGTTGACAAACTGAAAGTGATAAAGAAAAAGTTTTACAAACTCTACTTGCTCTTGTTGTTGTAAATATGTAAAGCCAACATTCAAGTTTTCAGCAAAGATTATGAACTAACCATATTCACAATAACACTTAGGTCTCATGTTTACTCATAGCAATGACATAATCAACTAGCGAGCAATAATAATAAATCTTGGATGACAACACTTTTTCAAAACAATCATAATATGACATAACAAAATGGTATCTCGCTAGCCCTTTCCGAGACCGCAAAACATAAATGCAGAGCACCTTTAAAGATCAAGGACTGACTAAACATTGTAATTCATGGTAAAAGAGATCCAGTCAAGTCATACCCAATATAAACTAATAGTAATGCATGCAAATGACAGCGGTGCTCTCCAGCGGGTGCTTTTTAATAAGAGGGTGATGACTCAACATAAAAGTAAATAGATAGGCCCTTCGCAGAGGGAAGCAGGGATTTGTAGAGGTGCCAAAGCTCGATTTTGAAATAGAGATAAATAACATTTTGAGCGGTATAGTTTCACTGTCAACATAACAACTAGAGATCTCGATATCTTCCATGATACATACATTATAGGCGGTTCCCAAACAGAATGGTAAAGTTTATACTCCCCCACCACAAACAAGCATCAATCCATGGCTTGCCCGAAACAACGGGTGCTTCCAACTAGCAACAATCCTGGGGGAGTTTTGTTTAATTATTTTGATTTGATTTGAGCATGGGACTGGGCATCCCGGTTACCAGCCATTTTCTCGTGAATGAGGAGCCGAGTCCACTCCCCTTGAGAATAACCCACCTAGCATGGAAGATACAGACAACCCTAGTTGATACGTGAGCTGCTCGAGCATACAAAACAGAATTTCATTTGAAGGTTTGGAGTTTGGCACATACAAATTTACTTGGAATGGTAGGTAAATACCACATATAGGAAGGTATGGTGGACTCATATGGAATAACTTTGGGGTTTATGGAATTTGGATGCACAAGCAGTATTCCCGCTTAGTACAGGTGAAGGCTAGCAAAAGACTAGGAAGCGACCAACTAAGAGAGCGACAACAGTCATGAGCACGCATTAAAATTAATCAACACCGAGTGCAAGCATGAGTAGGATATAATCCACCATGAACATAAATATCGTGAAGGCTATGTTGATTTTGTTTCAACTACATGCGTGAACATGTGCCAAGTCAAGTCACTCGAATCATTCAAAGGAGGATACCACCCTATCATACCACATCACAACCATTTTAATAGCATGTTGGCACGCAAGGTAAACCATTATAAGCTCCTGGCTAATTAAGCATGGCATAAGCAACTATAATCTCTAATTGTCATTGCAAACATGTTTATTCATAATAGGCTGAATCAAGAACGATGAACTAATCATATTTACAAAAACAAGAGAGGTCGAGTTCATACCAGCTTCTCTCGTCTCAACCAATCCATCATATATCGTCATTATTGCCTTTCACTTACACGACCGAACGATGTGGATAATAATAATAGTGCACGTGCATTGGACTAAGCTGGAATCTGCAAGTATTCAATTCAAGGGAGAAGACAAGGTAATATGGGCTCTTGGTTAAATCAACAATCATGCATATTGGAGCCACTAAACATTTTCATTATGGTCTTCTCCTCTCGACCCCCAAAGGAAAGAAAAGAAATAAAACTATTTACATGGGAAAGCTCCCAACAAGCAAAAGAAGAACGGGAAATATTTTTGGGTTTTCTTTTACTTACTACTACTACAACATGGAAAGTAAACTAACTATTTTTTTGGTTTTTCTTAAGGTTTATCAAACACACAAGAAGAAAGCTAGAAAAATAAATTAAACTAGCATGGATAGTACAATGAAAAAGTATGAGCACCGACAACTAGAGTGAGTGTATGAACATGAATGTAATGTTGGTGAGAAATACGTACTCCCCCAAGCTTAGGCTTTTGGCCTAAGTTGGTCTATGCCCATGGATCGCGGCTACTCTCCCCGGTGTACTGAGGAGTGTCATTGTACTTCCACTGACTGGCGATCTCCTCCGGATCCCACTGATAAGATGATGGTCGATAAGGGTCAAGTGGTGGTTCTGGCTCAGGCTCTGGAGCTGATGTCTGGCCTCGGTGCTCTTAAATGGCTGCCGGCAAGACGAGGTAATAGCCTGCAGTTAAATCAAACAAAGAAGGCGCAGGCAAGATAATAATCTCATTGTGTTTCTTATTAAATCTCAGGTTATACAGAAGCATCTTATCATCATTGTTAACAATAAACTCATGTGCTACCGTGCTCTTATAGACTAGAAAAGTAGGGGGCAGCAGTTTTTCCTCTTTCTCATAATGCCTAATAGGTATCTCGAAGTGTTTAGCAAGGCCTGCAGCATAGATACCTCCAAAGATGGGGCCCTTTGTACGGTTCAGACTTAACCGTTTAGCAATAATAGCACCCATACTAGTAGAGTTGTCATGAAATAAAGCATGGAACAAAATAATAATATCAGGAACACTGAGGTTTCCACAGTTTCCGCGACCAATTAAGCATCGACTAGCAAATATGGCAAAGTAGTGTAAAACAGGAAAATGTATGCTAGTTATTCTTGCATCGGAAACCTTCCTCGATTCCCCTACAGTAATAGTATCAATAAAACCATCCACATCTTTACGATGTGGTTCCTCTAAGCTGCCCTCGAAGGGTATTCTGCAGACCGTGCAAAAATCACGTAATGACATCTCCCTAGCCACATCATATAAATGGAAAGCTACTGAAGGAGGTGAATACTTAGGATAATAGTAGAAGTTTTTCACGAAAGTATTGGTGAGTAAGAGATATTGTTCAGCCTCGTCGTGGGGGAAGTCGGTGAGGCCTGCATTATCAGCCAAAGAATAAAAGTCATCATAAATCCCGGCTGCTCTCAAGAAATCATCACAAGGCCATTCACACGGCCGTACTTCCGCCACACGAGGAAGATTATACTTGGCCTTTTCTTTCTCCTTAGCTTGTTTATCCTTAGAGCCTTGGCTAGAAGAGCCCCTCAAGAACAATCTCTTCATCTTTTTCTGAAAATTTCTGAAATTTTTAGTAACTCAAAATAAAACTGAAACAAACTCAACAAAACTGATAGCAACTACTCCCACAAGTGCCTAGAGCCTATATTATGTATTAGAATTACTTGGGACCTCATAAATTTGACATGCAAGCTCAAGAACAGGGTCCCCTAGGCAGAAAATTTTTGCAATGAATAAAGCACTAGAACAAAAACTAAATGGACCATTGGAGGAGTCACATACCAAGGAACAATCTCCCAAAGCAGTTTTGAGAATGGAACTTTGAGCAAGGAGATCGAAAATGGCAGCAAAGTGAGTTAGAACTCGTGCTTGAGCTGGATGGTGATTTTTTTGGGAGGAAGATGAAGTGTGTGGGTGCAGGAATAAGTGGAGGGGGGGCACCGTGGGCCCATGAGGCAGGGGGCGCGCCCTATAGGGGTGGGCGCGCCCTATAGGGGTGGGCGCGCCCTGGACCCTCGTGGCCAGGTGCTAGCTCCCCCTGGTGTGTTCTCAGTGCCAGATATTCTCAAATATTCCAGAAAAAATCATACTAAATTTGCAGGGCATTTGGAGAACTTTTATTTTCGGGTATTTTTTTATTGCATGGATAATTCAGAAAACAGACAGAAAATATTATTTTTACTTTATTTAACCTAAATAACAGAAAGTAAAAGGAGGGTACAGAAGGTTGTGCCTTCTAGTTTCATCCATCTCATGATCATCAAAAGGAATCCACTAACAAGGTTGATCAAGTCTTGTTAACAAACTCATTCTGAATAACATGGAACCGGAGAAATTTTGAATAACACTAGGTTACCTCAACGGGGATCTGAACATCCCCAATAATAAGAATATCATATTTCTTCTTGACAGTAGGAAGAGGAAATTCAAAACCTCCAATAATGATAGTTGGAATTTTTCCAATAGAATTGATACTATGAACTTGAGGTTGTTTCCTCGGAAAGTGTACAGTATGCTCATTACCATTAACATGAAAAGTGACATTGCCTTTGTTGCAATCAATAACAGCCCCTGCAGTATTCAAAAAGGGTCTACCAAGGATAATCGACATACTATCGTCCTCGGGAATATCAAAAATAACAAAGTCCGTTAAGATAGTGACGTTTGCAACCACAACAGGCACGTCCTCACAAATCCGATAGGTATAGCAGTTGATTTGTCAGCCATTTGCAACGATATTTCAGTAGGTGTCAAGTTATTCAATTCAAGTCTATGATATAAAGAGAGGGGCATAACACTAACAACGGCTCCAAGATCACATAAAGCAGTTTTAACATAGTTTATTTTAATGGAGCATGGTATAGTTGGTACTCCTAGATCTCCAAGTTTCTTTGGTATTCCACCCTTAAAAGTATAATTAGCAAGCATGGTGGAAATTTCAGCTTCCGGTATCTTTCTTTTATTTGTAATAATATCTTTCATGTACTTAGCATAAGGGTTTACTTTAAGCATATCAGTCAAACGCATACGCAAAATGATAGATCTAATCATTTCAGCGAAGCGCTCAAAATCCTCATCATCCTTTTTCTTGGATGGGTTAGGAGGAAAAGGCATGGGTGTCTGAACCATGGTTCTCTTTCTTTACTGTGCTTCCTAGCAACAAAGTCTCTCTTAGCATAACATTGATTCTTTGATTGTGGGTTATCAAGATCAACAGCAGGTTCAATCTCTACATCATTATTATTGCTAGGTTGAGCATCAACATGAACATTATCATTAACATTATCACTAGGTTCATGTTCATCACCAGATTGTATTTCAGCATCAGAGATAGAAATATCATTGGGATTCTCAGGCGTGTCTACAACAGGTTCACTAGAAGCATGCAAAGTCCTATCATTTTTCTTTTTCTTCTTTTTAGAAGGACTAGGTGCATCTAAATTATTTCTCTGAGAATCTTGCTCAATTCTCTTAGGGTGGCCTTCAGGATACAAAGGTTCCTGAGTCATTTTACCCGTTCTAGTAGCCACTCTAACAGCAAAATCATGTTTATTATTTAATTCATCGAGCAAATCATTTTGAGCTTTAAGTACTTGTTCTGCTTGAGTGGTAACCATAGAAGCATATTTACTAATGAGTTTAAGTTCACCTTTAACTCTAGCCATATAATCGCTCAAGCGTCCAATCATGTAAGCATTACTCTTTAATTCTCTACCAACATAAGCATTGAAGTTTTCTTGTCTAGCCATAAAGTCATCAAATTCATCCAAACATTGGCTAGCAAACTTAGTAGACGGGATTTCAACCTTATCATATCTATAGAGAGAATTTACCTTTACTACTTGTGTTGGGTTATCAAGACCATGTGTTTCTTTAATAGGTGGTAAATTAAGACCATGTATTTCTTCAACAGGAGGTAAATTCTTAACATCTTCAGCTTTAATACCTTTTTCTTTCATAGATTTCTTTGCCTCTTGCATATCTTCAGGACTGAGAAATAGAACACCTCTCTTCTTCGGAGTTGGTTTAGTAGTTGGCTCAGGAGTTGGCTCAATTGGCTTAGGAAGAGTCCAATTATTTTCATTAGTCAACATATTATTCAATAGCAATTCAGCTTGGTCGACTATTCTTTCCCTGAAAACACAACCAACACAACTATCCAAGTGGTCCTTGGAAGCATCAGTTAGTCCATTATAAAAGATATCAAGTATTTCATTTTTCTTAAGAGGATGATCAGGCAAAGCATTAAGTAATCGGAGGAGCCTCCCCCAAGCTTGTGGGAGACTCTCTTCTTCAATTTGCACAGAATTATATATTTCCCTCAAGGCAGCTTGTTTCTTATGAGCAGGGAAATATTTAGCAGAGAAGTAATAAATCATATCCTGGGGACTACGCACACAACCAGGATCAAGAGAACTAAACCAAGTTTTAGCATCACCCTTTAATGAGAATGGAAATATCTTAAGGATATAATAGTAGCGGGATTTCTCATCATTAGTGAACAGGGTGGCTATATCATTCAATTTAGTAAGATGTGCCACAACGGTTTCAGATTCATAGCCATAAAAAGGATCAGATTCAACCAAAGTAATTATCTCAGGATTGACAGAGAATTCATAATCCTTATCAGTAACAAAGATAGGTGAAGTAGCAAAAGCAGGTCATATTTCATTCTAGCATTTAGCGATTTCTGTTTCCATTTAGCTAATAAGTTCTTAAGATCAGATCTATCATTGCAAGCAAGAATAGCTCTAGTAGTTTCTTCATCCATAACATAACCCTCTGGAACAACAGGCAATTCATATTTAGGGGGAGAACCTTCATCATCACTATCTTCAATAATTTCAGTTTCAAGAATTTCATTCTCTCTAGCCCTAGCAAGTTGTTCATCAAGAAATTCACCTAATGGCAAAGTAGTATCAAGCACAGAAGTAGTTTCATCATAAGTATCATGCATAGCAGAAGCGGCATCATCAATAACATGCGACATATAAGAATTCATAGCAGTAGCACGTTTAGGTGTCGCAAGCTTACTCGAAACAGAAGGAGAATCTAGTGCAGAGCTAGATGGTAGTTCCTTACCTCCCTCGTAGTTGAGGGGAAAATCTTAGTTCTTTCGTCTTTCAAGTTCTTCATAGTGACCAGTAGATATAAATCCCAAGTGACTCAAAGAATAGAGCTATGCTCCCCGGCAACGGCGCCAGAAAATAGTCTTGATAACCCACAAGTATAGGGGATCGCAACAGTTTTCGAGGGTAGAGTATTCAACCCAAATTTATTGATTCGGCACAAGGGGGAGCCAAAGAATATTCTCAAGTATTAGCAGTTGAGTTGTCAATTCAATCACACCTGGATAACTTAGTATCTGCAACAAAGTATTTAGTAGCAAAGTAGTATGGAAGTAATGGTAACGGTAGCAAAAGTAATGATAGCAGTTTTGTAGCAATTGTAACAGTAGCAGCGGTAAAGTAAATAAGCAAAGCACAAATGTGAAAATCTCATAGGCATTGGATTAGTGATGGATAATTATGTCGGATGCGATTCCTCGTGTAATAGTTATAACATAGGGTGACACAGAACTAGCTCCAGTTCATCAATGTAATGTAGGCATGTATTCCGAATATCATCATACGTGCTTATGGAAAAGAACTTGCATGACATCTTTTGTCCTACCCTCCAATGGCAGCGGGGTCCTAATGGAAACTAAGGGATATTAAGGCCTCCTTTTAATAGAGTACCGGACCAAAGCATTAGCACATAGTGAATACATGAACTCCTCAAACTACGATCATCACCGAGAAGTATCCCGATTATTGTCACTTCGGCGTTGTCTGATCATAACACATAATAGGTGACTATAGACTTGCAAGATAGGATCAAGAACTCACATATATTCATGAAAACATAATAGGTTCAGATCTGAAATCATGGCACTCGGGCCCTAGTGACAAGCATTAAGCATAGCAAAGTCATAGCAACATCAATCTCAGAATATAGTGGATACTAGGGATAAAACCCTAACAAAAACTAACTTGATTATATGGTAAATCTCATCTAACCCATCACCATCCAGCAAGCCTACGATGGAATTACTCACGCACGGCGGTGAGCATCATGAAATTGGTGATGGAGGATGGTTGATGATGACGACGGCGACGAATCCCCCTCTCCGGAGCCCCGAACGGACTCCATATCGGCCCTCTCGAGAGAGATTAGGGCTTGGCGGCGGCTCCGTATCGTAAAACACGATGAAACTTTCTCTCTGATTTTTTTTCTCCACGAAAGCAAATATATGGAGTTGGAGTTGAGGTCGGTGGACGTTCAGGGGGCCCACGAGGCAGGGGGCGCGCCCCCCACCCTTGTGGACAGGGTGTGGGCCCCCTGACGCTATTTCTTTCGCCAGTATTTTTTATTAATTCTGAAAAGTTGCTCCGTGGATTTTCAGGTCATTCCGAGAACTTTTATTTCTGCACAAAAATAACACCATGGCAGTTCTGCTGAAAACCGCGTCAGTCCGGGTTAGTTTCATTCAAATCATGCAAGTTAGAGTCCAAAACAAGGGCAAAAGTGTTTGGAAAAGTAGATATGACGGAGACGTATCAACCTATCAGCCGCCTTTGTGCAAAAGCACGTCGGTAGAACCAGTCTCATGAACGCGGTCATGTAATGTCGGTGTAAGGGCACTTTTGTCCCTAGGTAGTTTTGGTGATTGATGACATTGCCTTTGCGGACTAATCGTGTGTATTGAGCTTTTCAGATCCATCACGAATAAACACAAGACGAGTTGAAGCCCCTCGAAGAGTATTGAAGACGACGTTTGTCTACGGTTCGGTTCGGTGGAGTTGAGTCGTAGGAGAGCCGTACTATTAAGAGTGGGTCCGCTTTGGAAAGGTTAGGGTGGAATCTCACGTACACATCCCCTTTTGCACCGCCTTTCTTTGAGCACCTTGGAGTGTTCCTCCGTCCCGCGTGTCTCTGCGAAATGAAGGCCTCGGTCTTGCTCTTCTCAGGCTGGCGGTAGTACTGCTCTTTTGAGCGGTACTACCGCAGGAGCCAGCGGTAGTACCGGGCTCCGGCACGGTAGTACCGTAGGCTCCCACGGTAGTACCGCTTTCCGAGTGGTAGTACTGCGAGCTCTGGTCTGGCACCGCTCTCAAGCGGTGGTACCGTGCTGCGGCACGGTAGTACCGTGCTGCGGCGCGGTAGTACCGTGGCACCAGTCCAGGTTCCGTAGCAGGAGCGGAGGTAGGGGCGGATGTAATTTTTTACATCCGCACCCTTCACGGTAGTACCGCACCCTCGGTCGCGGTAGTTCCGTGTCGGATTTTTGCACGACTGTTCCTTAGCGGATGTAGTCACGGATGTAATTTTTTACCTCCGTGCCTACCAGGCCTGGCCCGTGTCTGCCTTGCGGATGTACCACACGGGGCCGCAGTAGTACCGCGTATGCGGATCTACCGCGCCCTATCGGTGCTCCTTTTGCCTGGCCTGGCCCCTGCCGTGCTCACGGTAGT
This sequence comes from Triticum timopheevii, assembly GCA_963921465.1. Classification (NCBI taxonomy): domain Eukaryota; kingdom Viridiplantae; phylum Streptophyta; class Magnoliopsida; order Poales; family Poaceae; genus Triticum; species Triticum timopheevii. The sequence continues at coordinate 440,350,156 of OY997274.1, read as the reverse complement.
ACCGCAGTCCACCGCGATAGTACTGCACGCCAGTGCGGTAGTACCGCACCTGTGGAGCGGTAGTTCCGTGGGCCGCGGGCTGAGTGGTGGGTAACGGTTGGAATTGTCCCCCCACTATAAAAGGGGGTCTTCTTCTCCAAGAAGACTCACCTCTTCCAACCCTAAACTCCATTGTTGCTCCGAGCTCCATTTTCGCCCGATCTCTCCCCCTAGCCAATCAAACTTGTTGATTTGCTCGGGATTGGGTGACAAGGGCCCGATCTACACTTCCACCAAGAGATATTCGATTCCCCCCACTTATCCCTAGCGGATCTTGTTACTCTTGGGTGTTTGAGCACCCTAGACGGTTGAGGTCACCTCGAAGCCATACTCCATTGTGGTGAAGCTTCGGGGTGTTGTTGGGAGCCTCCAATTGTTGTGGAGATTGCCCCAACCTTGTTTGTAAAGGTTCGGTCGCCGCCTTCAAGGGCACCAATAGTGGAATCACGGCATCTCGCATTGTGTGAGGGCGTGAGGAGAATACGGTGGCCCTAGTGGCTTCTTGGGGAGCATTGTGCCTCCACACCACTCTAACGGAGACGTACTTCCCCTTAAAAGGAAGGAACTTCGGTAACACATCCTCGTCTCCATCGGCTCCATTCTTGGTTATTCCGTGCCTTTGCTTTTGCAAGCCTACTTGTGTTGTATCCCTTGCTTGCTTATGTGCTAGTTGTTATTGCATCATATAGGTTGCTCACTTAGTTGCATATCTAGACAACCTATTTTGTTGCAAAGTTTAATTTGGTAAAGAAAAGCTTAAAAAATGTTAGTTGCCTATTCACCCCCCTCTAGTCAACCATATCGATCCTTTCAATTGGTATCAGAGCCTCGTCTCTTTTTAAGGACTTTACCGTCCGAAGAGTATGGTTGACGTCGTAGATGATGTGTGAGAGCACTCCGGTGCGAATCCGATATCATCTACGGGAGATGGGGGTAACTCGATCTCACGTGAGGAATTCAATGTGGCGTTGGACACATTGAAAACCTCCATGACGACCGAGGTCAAGGACATGTTTAAGGATTTCTTAGAAGGGCTTAAACTTTCCACCGCGCCCGTGAAAGTGGGTGATCCCGCCAACACGGTTACGGATGCTAACCCCGACAAGGGGGAAGCTACTAGTGAGAAAGCTCCTATGTCTAGTGGTAAAAATGGCACCGGCATCTTTGCCCATGTGGAACCCCCAATTTATGGAGGACCGATTCCCTCCACTCATTTGAATCATGCCGGTCCTCCTCCTAAGTATGAGAAACATGAAGATTTTGATTCTTGGGTTTATCGCTTCAAGCTTCATTTAAAACATGTGAATACTAACCTTTGGAGAATCATTGAAGAAGGCTTCTATCCTCATGACCCAAGCAACTTCACCCCTCGAGAAGCCGTGGATAATCAATTCAATGAGAGTGCTCTCTTCATCATCCAAGATGCAATCCTTCCCAAAGATCTCCCTCATCTTAGACCTCATGCCATGGCTAAGGACGCATGGAAATGTGTTGTGTCTCTCTATCGAGGAAGTGCTAGCATTCAACGCTCCAACTATGAAGTGGTGCAAGATGAAGTTGATGAGTTCGCAATGAAAGAAGATGAAGAACCTTGTGAGCTCTTTCGAAGAGTGACCAAACTCGCGGTCTCACTCCGAGATCATGGAAGCAAGGACATGGATGACAATTGAATCAAGCGCAAATTCCTCAAGGCCATGATGCCCTACAACAAGGCCATGTCCTCCGTCATTCATCAAAGACCGGACTTCCACTCCATGACCTCAAGTGAAGTGTTGGATGAGTTCATTGCAATGAGCATCTTGGACAAGACTGCCGACAATGCGGTGCTCCGTTCTCAAAGGGCAAAGAAGCCCAACCTTGCTTTGAAGGCCAAGGTCATTATGGAAGAAGAGGAAGAAGTGGAAGATGAGGAGAGCAACCCCGAAGACACCAAGTATGATTATCATGAGCACATGGCCGTTGCTTCAAGACAATTTTGGAGCAAGAAGAATACAAGACCCAACTTCAACAAGAACAACTCAAGTGGCGTCAAGGGCAACCAATGAGTTAGAACTTGCTTCAACTGTGGCAATGTGAGCCATTTCGTTGCGGATTGTCCTTCCGAGAAGCGGGAAGACAATGGTGGCAAGTTCATCCGAAAAGACAAAGCCAAGTCCTTCCCCAACAAGAACAACTTCGCCAAGAAGACTCCCACTCATGGGTTGGTGGTTCAAGAAGAATACCAAGAGGATGACGATGATGATAAAAATGGAGAAGCAATGGCCATGGCATCCGTTGACATTGCTACTACTCCCCGGGTGTCTCTCTTTGATTCACCCAACGAGAACATCACCGCCAAGTGCCTCATGGCTAAAGCTTCAAACAAGGTAACCCCCAACATCACAACCACCATCATTACTAATCCCTCCTTGGAGGATTGCATTGATGAACATGATGGGTCTAATGAGGAAGTGAATGAATTTGAGTCTTTTATGAGTAAGCTCAAGGGCAAGTCCAAGAAGCATTTTGTCGCTCTCTTGGAACAACTTGGTGAGGCCAATGACATGATCGAGGCTCACGAAGAAACCATCTCTAAGATGGAAGGTCATAGTCGTGACTATGCCGATGAGATATCAGATCTCTCTAATGCTCTTGAGAAAGAGTGTGTTCATCGTTTGACTTTTGAGGAGTCATACAATGATGACCATGCTAAGTTAAAGAAAGATCTTGATCATGCTCTTGTCGTGTCTCGTGTGCTAACTTCCGAGAAGGCTAAACTTGGGGTTGATCATGCTAGACTCAAAGAGGAGTTTGAGATACTTGACAAGGCCCACAAGGTCTTGAAGGGTGCTCACGCTAACCTCAAGGAGTCTCATGCTCAACTCCAAGTTAAGCTAACCAAGGAAAAGGCCACCTTCCCTCATATGGTATTAATTGATAATGCATGTGCTACTAACCCATGTTGTGAGCATGTGCACCTTATGGAGGAGAATGCCAAATTGAAGGATCAACTTGAGAAAGGCCTTGTGACATGCATTCAAGGTGAGAAGAACCTCAACGACCCTTTGAGCAATCAAAAGGAAGTTGTGGCCAAGGAAGGAATTGGGTTTGCACCCAAGTCCAAGAGCAAGAAGAAGAAGAACGACAAGACCAAACGTCCTCCTCCTCTCAAGCAAACTTTTGTGAAAGAGGGAGAGGGTGCTCCTAAGGAGAAGAAGGAAAAAGTGAAGGGAGTTGACGTCCAAAAGGGCAAAAGCATTTCCTCCAACAAAGCCGGCGACTTTAACCCATCATATGTGTTGTGCCGTGCTAGTGATGGACTTGTTTATGCTAAATTTGTTGGGTCTCCTTATGAGTACATTGAGTGGTCTATTTGGGTTCCTAAGACCCTTGTTACTAACATCAAAGGACCCATTACTAAATGGGTACCTAAAACCAAGCATTGATCTCTTGTAGGTGTTTGCTTCCGGTGGGGGGTTATGGTTGCTCGATAGTGGAGCAACAAATCATATGACCGGAAGCAAGAACTTGGTGGTGGACGTGCAAAAGATTCCATCTATGCCCACCAATGTCGGATGGGGTGATGCCTCACATTCTAAGGTATTGGGTCTTGGCAAGGTTGTCATTTCTCATGATCTAACGATCGAGAAAGTCATGCTTGTTGAGTCCCTTGCATACAATTTGCTTTCCGTTCGTCAACTTGCACTTATGGGATTTGCTACTTTCTTTGACATTGATACCGTGGCCCTCTTGTGGAGCAAGACTCTTAAAGTAGCTTTTGTCGGGCATGTTGAGAATGGTCTCTATGTGATTAACTTTTCGAAGCGACCCACTAAGATTGCGACATGCCTAATGGCTAAAGTTGACGTGGGATGGCTTTGGCATCGCCATTTGGCCCACGTCAATATGAGATGTTTGCAAAGTCTTCTCAAGGCGGATCATGTCCATGGACTAACAAATGTTAGTTTTGCCAAAGATCGTGCTTGCAGTGCTTGTATTGAAGGAAAGCTTCATGAGAAGGCTCGCCCTCCATCGACCATCATCTACTCGAAGAGACCCTTGGAGCTCCTTCACATGGATCTCTTTGGGCCTCCATCTTTTGATAGTCTTGGAGGTAGAAAGTATTGCTTGGTGATTGTGGATGACTATTCAAGATACACTTGGGTATACTTCTTCAAGAGGAAGAGTGAGACTCAACAAACCATCATCGACTTTGCAAATGAAGCTCAACGTCAACATAATGCAAAGATCTTGACAATAAGAAGTGACAACGGCACCGAGTTCAAGAACTACACCTTGGATGAGTTTGTTAGTGATGAGGGGATCAAGCATCAATATGCTGCACCTTATACCCCTCAACAAAATGGTGTAGCAGAGAGGAAGAACCGGACGTTGATGGACGCGGCAACGACCATGATGGCGGAGTTCAAGTCTCCATACAACTTTTGGGCCGAAGCCATCTACACCGCATGTCATGCATCCAATCGGCTCTATCTCCGCAAAGGCTTGAACAAGACTCCTTATGAGATACTCACCGGCAACAAGCCCAACCTCAAGTACTTCCGGGTGTTTGGTTGTAAGTGTTTCATTCTCAAGAAAGGTGTTCGTTTGTCTAAATTCGAGGCTAGAGCTCATGAGGGCATATTTGTTGGTTATGCAACAAACTCTCATGCTTACCGTGTTCTCAACAAGTCCACTAGACTCATTGACGAGACGTGTAACGTGGAGTTTGACGAAAATAACGGCTCCCAAGTGGAGCAAAGTGGTACTTGTGATGTAGGTGATGAAATTCCTCCCCAAGCCATAAGAAGAATGGGTATTGGTCATATTCTACCCATTGAGGAACCCCTTGTGGCCGAAGGAGAAGGACAATGCTCCACTCAAGCGGAGCCATCACCTCCTCAAGACCCACACGCTTCCGAAAAACAAAGTGAAGGCCCTCAACCTCGTGAACAAGACTAAGGGCAAGATCAACCTCAAGATGGTGGTGAACCTCTAAATGATGCCCAAGGTCAAGTTCTCCCCCTCGAGCAAGTTCAAGATCATGAACAAGCTCAAGACGGCGCTCAAGATAATCAAGTTAACCCTCCTCCTTCCACACCCGAGGAGGAATTAGAGCGTCGTGCCGCGAAGATTGCTTCCAAGCTCACCACCCAAGGCCATCTCATGGAAAACGTGGTTGGAAGCCTAAGAAAGGGGGTAAGCACTCGTAGACAATTAGCAAACTATTGTGAACATCACGCGTTTGTCTCTTGTGTTGAACCCCAAAAGGTCTATGAGGCGCTCGAAGACTCGGATTGGCTCAATGCCATGCATGAAGAACTCAACAACTTCAGGTACAACAAAGTGTGGAGATTGGTGCCAAGGCCATCGGGGAACCACAACGTCATTGGAACCAAGTGGATTTTCAAGAACAAGCAAGATGCTCATGGGAACATCATTTGCAACAAGGCAAGATTGGTAGCTCAAGGCTACTCCCAAGTTGAGGGTATCGACTACGGTGAAACCTTTGCTCCCGTTGCTCATCTTGAATCCATACGTTTGTTGATTGCTTATGCTTCCCATCACAACTTTAAGTTGCAACAAATGGATGTCAAAAGTGTTTTTCTTAATGGTCCTATTAATGAGTTGGTCTATGTCAAGCAACCCCCCGGGTTCGAGGATCCCTACTTCCCGGATCATGTGTATCAACTCGATAAGGCACTCTATGGCCTTAAACAAGCCCCACGTGCGTGGTATGACCACCTTACCGAGTTGTTACAAGATCGTGGATTTAAGGTGGGGCTAATCGATCCCACTCTTTTTACTAAGAAGGTCAAAGGGGAGTTGTTTGTATGCCAACTATATGTTGATGACATTATCTTTGGTTCCCCTAACAAAGCTTTCAATGAGGAATTTGCCGCTCTCATGACCTCCAAGTTCAAGATGTCTTCAATGGGAGAGTTGAAGTTCTTCTTTGGTTTTGACATCAAACAAAAAAGAGAAGGAACCTTCATCAACCAAGCCAAATACACTCAAGACATGCTTAAAAGATTCAAGCTAAGTGATGTCAAGCCGGCTACTACACCAATGCCTACCAAGTGCCAACTTGACATTGATCCCAATGGTAAAGCAGTGGATCAAAAGGTATATCGCTCCATGATTGGCTCCTTGCTTTACCTTTGTGCATCTAGATCGGATATCATGTTGAGTGTGGGGATGTGTTCAAGGTTTCAAGCCGCACCGAAGGAAAGTCACTATGTGGCGGTCAAGCGAATCTTTTGATATTTGGCTCATACCCCAAACTTTGGCTTATGGTACCCAGGAGGAGCAAACTTCAAGCTTGAAGGATTTACAGATTCTGATTGGGCGGGAGACAAAGTGGATAGGAAGTCCACTTCTGGAGGGTGCCAATTTCTTGGGTGCTCTTTGGTGAGTTGGTGTTCCAAGAAGCAAAGTTGTGTGTCTCTCTCGTCCACCGAAGCGGAATATGTGGCGGCCGGTAGTTGTTGTGCACAACTCTTATGGATGAGGCAAACTTTAAAGGAATATGGTGTCATTTGTGACAAAGTGCCTCTTTGGTGTGATAACGAAAGTGCCATCAAGATTTCTCTCAACCCGGTGCAACACTTCAAGACGAAGCATATTGAGATTCGGTATCATTTCATCCGGGATCACATTAGGCGAGGGGAGATCGAGCTCAAGTATGTCAAAACTCATGATAACCTTGCACATATTTTCACAAAGCCCTTGGATGAAGCAAGATTTCGCGAGTTAAGGCATGAGCTAAATATCATTGATTCAAGCAATGTGACTTGAACCCTTGCACACCTCACCATACTCAACTTGTTATCTAGTTTAGGTGTAGGCATGGACATAGGGGGAGTGTTGTTCTCTCAATGAACCTATGACTGAGGCATAGCATACTTTATAGAACCTATGACTGAGGCATAGGGAATGACTTTCATTCTCTTTTCTATTTTCTGTTGTGGTCGGGATTTGAGTCTTACTCAATTTCACACCTTTGCAACACAGGCAATAACTCTTTCTTTGACTGTTCCATTTCGAACTACTTCAAAATCTTGACAAGGTATGTATTTATTGAAAAACTTATCAAGCGTCTTGATATATCTAAATAGATCTTGATGCTCAATATGTAAGTAGCTTTACTGAGGTCTTTCTTTTAAAGAACTCCTTTCAAATACTCCTTTATGCTTTCTAGAAAAATTCTGCATCATTTCTGATCAACAATATGTTACTCACATATATTTATCAGAAAGGAGGTAGTGCTCCCACTCACTTTATTGTAAATACAGGCTTCACCGCAAGTCTGTATAAAACTATGTGCTTTGATCAACTTATCAAAGCGTATATTCCAACTCTGAGATGCTTGCACCAGTCCATAGATGGATCGCTGGAGCTTGCACATTTTGTTAGCACCTTTAGGATTTACAAAACCTTCTGGTTGCATTATATACAACTCTTCTTTAAGAAAACCATTAAGGAATGCTGTTTTTGACATCCATTTGCCAGATTTCATAAAATGTGGCAATTGCTAACATGATTCGGACAGACTTAAGCATCGCTAAAGTGAGAAAATCTCATTGTAGTCAATACCTTGAACTTGTCGAAAACCTTTTTGCGACAAGTCGAGCTTTGTAGATAGTAACACTACTATCAACGTCCGTCTTCCTCTTGAAGATCCATTTATTTTCTATGGCTTGCCGATCAACGGGCAAGTCCACCAAAGTCCACACTTTTTTCTCATACATGGATCCTATCTCAGATTTCATGGCCTCCAGCCATTTCACGGAATCTGGGCTCATCATCGCTTCCTCATAGTACATAGGTTTATCATGGTCTAGTAACATGACTTTCAGAACAGGATTACCGTACCACTCTGGTGCGGACCGTACTCTGGAAGACCTACGAGGTTCTGTAGTAACTTGATCTGAAGTTTCATGATCATCATCATTAGCTTCCTCACTAATTGGTGTAGGAATCACTGGAACTGATTTCAGTGATGAACTATTTTCCAATTCGGGAGAACGTACAGTTACCTCATCAAGTTCTACTTTACTCCCACTCACTTCTTTCGAGAGAAACTCCTTCTCTAGAAAGGATCCATTTTTAGCAACGAATATCTTGCCTTCGGATCGGTGATAGAAGGTGTACCCAACAGTTTACTTTGGGTATTCTATGAAGACGCACTTCTCTGATTTGGATTTGAGCTTATCAGGATGAAACTTTTTCACATAAGCATCGCAACCCCAAACTTTAAGAAACGACAACTTGGGTTTCTTGCTAAACCACAGTTCATATGGTGTCGTCTCAACGAATTTAGATGGTGCCCTATTTAATGTGAATGCAGTTGTCTCTAATGCATAATCCCCAAAATGATATTGGTAAATCGGTAAGAGACATCATTGATCGCACCATATCAAATAAAGTGCGGTTATGACGTTCGGACACACCGTTACGCTGTGGTGTTCCAGGTGGCGTGAGCTGTGAAACTATTCCACATTGTTTTATATGAAGGCCAAACTCGTAACTCAAATATTCTCCTCCATGATCAAATCGTAGAAACTTTATTTTCTTGTTACGATGATTCTCCACTTCACTCTGAAATTCTTTGAACTTTTCAAATGTTTCAGACTTGTGTTTCATTAAGTAGATATACCCATATCTGCTCAAATCATCTGTCTAAGGTCAAAAAATAACGATACTTGCCACGAGCATCAACACTCATTGGATCGCATACATCGGTATGTATTATTTCCAATAAGTCAGTAGCTCGTTCCATTGTTCTGGAGAACGGAGTTTTAGTCATCTTGCCCATAAGGCACGGTTCGCAAGCATCAAATGATTCATAATCAAGTGATTCCAAAAGTCCATTTTTATGGAGTTTCTTCATGCGCTTTACACCGATATGACCCAAACGGCAGTGCCACAAATAAGTTGCACTATCATTATTAACTTTGCATCTTTTGGCATCAATATTATGAATATGTGTATCACTATGATCGAGATCCAACAAACTATTTTTATTGGGTGTATGACCATTGAAGGTTTTATTCATGTAAACAGAACAACAATTATTCTCTGAGTTTAAATGAATAACCATATTGCAATAAACATGATCAAATCATATTCATGCTCAAGGCAAACGCCAAATAACATCTATTTAGGTTTAACACTAATCCTGAAGGTATAGGGAGTGTGTGATGATGATCATATCAATATTGGAACTACTTCCAACACTCATCGTCACTTCCCCTCAACTAGTCTCTGTTTATTATGTAACTCCTGTTTCGAGTTACTAATCTTAGCAACCAAACAAGTATCAAATACTCAGGGGCTACTAGAAACACTAGTAAGGCACACATCAATAACCTGTATATCAAATATACCCTTGTTCACTTTGCCATCCTTCTTATCCACCAAATATTCAGGGCATTTCCGTTTCCAGTGACCATTTCCTTTGCAGTAGAAGCACTCAGTTTCAGGCTTTGGTTCAGCTTTGGGCTTCTTCACGGGAGTGACAACTTGCTTGCCATTCTACTTGAAGTTTCCCTTTCTTTCCATTTGCCCTTTTCTTGAAACTAGTGATCTTGTCAACCATCAACACTTGATGCTCTTTCTTGATTTCTACCTTCGTCGATTTCAACATCACGAAGAGCTTGGGAATCGTTTTCGTCATCCCTTGCATACTATAGTTCATCACAAAGTTCTACTAACTTGGTGATGGTGACTAGAGAACTCTGCCAATCACTATCTTATCTGGAAGATTAACTCCCACTTGATTCAAGCGATTGTAGTACCCAGACAATCTGAGCACATGCTCACTAGTTGAGTGATTCTCCTCCATCTTTTAGCCATAGAACTTGTTGGAGACTTCATATCTCTCAACTCGGGTATTTGCTTGAAATATTAACTTCAACTCCTGGAACATCTCATATGGCCCATGACGTTCAAAACGTCTTTGAAGTCCCGATTCTAAGCCGTTAAGCATGGTGCACTAAACTATCAAGTAGTCATCATATTGAGCTAGCCAAATGTTCATAATGTCTGCATCTGCTCCTGCAATAGGTTTGTCACCTAGCGGTGCATCAAGGACATAATTCTTCTGTGCAGCAATGAGGATAAACCTCATATCACGGATCCAATTCGCATCATTGCTACTAACATCTTTCAACACAATTTTCTCTAGGAACATATCAAAATAAACATATGAAAGCAACAACGCGAGCTATTGATCTACAACATAATTTGCAAAATACTACCAGGATTAAGTTCATGATAAATTTAAGTTCAATTAATCATATTACTTAAGAACTCCCACTTAGACAGACATCTCTCCAGTAATCTAGGTGATCACGTGATCCAAATCAACTAAACCATGTCCGATCATCACGTGAGATGGAGTAGTTTTCAATGGTGAACATCATTATGTTGATCATATCTACTATATGATTCACGCTCGACCTTTCGGTCTCCATGTTCCGAGGCCATATCTGTATATGCTAGGCTTGTCAAGTTTAACCTGAGTATTCCGCGTGTGTAACTGTTTTGCACCCGTTGTATTTGAACGTAGAGCCTATCACACCCGATCATCACGTGGTGTCTTAGCACGAAGAACTTTCGCAACGGTGCATACTCAGGGAGAACACTTCTTGATAATTAGTGAGATATCATCTTAAAATGCTACCGTCAATCAAAATAGAATAAGATGTATAACAGATAAACATCATATGCAATCAAAATATGTGACATGATATGGCCATGATCATCTTGCGCCTTTGATCTCCATCTCCAAAGTACTGTCATGATCTCTATCGTCACCGGCACGACACCATGATCTTCATCATCTTGATCTATATCAATGTGTCGTCACATGGTCGTCTCGCCAACTATTGCTCTTGCAACTATTGCTATCGCATAGCGATAAAGTAAAGCAATTATTTGGTACTTGCATCTTATGCAACAAAGAGACAACTATAGAGCTTCTGCCAGTTGTCGATAACTTCAACAAAACATGATCATCTCATACAACAACTTATATCTCATCACGTCTTGATCATATCACATCACAACATGCCCTGCAAAAACAAGTTAGACGTCCTCTACTTTGTTGTTGCAAGTTTTACGTGGCTGCTACAGGCTGAGCAAGAACCGTTCTTACCTACGCATCAAAACCACAACGATAGTTCATCAAGTTAGTGCTATTTTAACCTTCGCAAGGACCGGGCGTAGCCACACTCGGTTCAACTAAAGTTGGAGAAACTGACACCCGCTAGTCACCTGTGTGCAAAGCACGGCGGTAAAACCAGTCTCGCGTAAGCGTACACGTAATGTCGGTCCGGGCCGCTTCATCCAACAATACCGCCGAACCAAAGTATGGCATGCTGGTAAGCAGTATGACTTGTATCGCCAACAACTCATTTGTGTTCTACTCGTGCATATAACATCAACGCATAAAACCTAGGCTCTGATGCCACTTTTGGGGAACGTAGTAATTTCAAAAAATTTCCTATGCATACACAAGATCATGGTGATGCATAGCAACGAGAGGGGAGAGTGTTGTCCACGTACCCTCGTAGACCGTAAGTGGAAGCGTTATGACAACGCGGTTGATGTAGTCGTACGTCTTCACGATCCGACCGATCCAAGCACCGAACGTACGACACCTCCGAGTTCAGCACACGTTCAGCTTGATGACGATCCCCGGACTCCGATCCAGCAGGGTGTCGGGGATGAGTTCCGTCAGCACGACGGCATGGTGACGATGATGATGTTCTACCGACGCAGGGCTTCGCCTAAGCACCTCTATGATATGACCGAGGTGGAATATGGTGGAGGGGGCCACCGCACACGGCTAAGGAACGATCACGAAGGTCAACTTGTGTATCTATGGGGTGCCCCCTGCCCCCGTATATAAAGGAGTGGAGGAGGGGGAGGGCCGGCCCTCTCTATGGCGCGCCCTAGGGGAGTCCTACTCCCACCGGAGTAGGATTCCCCTTTTCCTAGTAGAACTAGGAGCCCTTCCATGTAGTAGGAGTAGGAGAGAAGGAAAGGGAAGAGAGAAGGGAAGTAAGGAGGGGGCGCATCCCCTCCCCCTAGTCCAATTCGGACTAGGCCTTGGGGGGGCGCGGTGCCTGCCCTAGGCAGCCCCTCTCTCTTTCACGTATGGCCAATAAGGCCCAATACTTCTCCCGGCGAATTCCCGTAACTCTCCGGTACTCCGAAAAATACCCGAATCACTCGGAACCTTTCCGAAGTCCGAATATAGTCGTCCAATATATCGATCTTTACGTCTCGACCATTTTGAGACTCCTCGCCATGTCCTAGATCTCATCCGGGACTCCGAACTCCTTCGGTACATCAAAACTCATAAACTCATAATAAAACTGTCATCGAAACCTTAAGCGTGCGGACCCTACGGGTTCGAGAACTATGTAGACATGACCGAGACACGCCTCCAGTCAATAACCAATAGCGGAAACTGGATGCTCATATTGGCTCCCACATATTCTACGAAGATCTTTATCGGTCAAACCGCATAACAACATACGTCGTTCCCTTTGTCATCGGCATGTTACTTGCCCGAGATTCGATCGTCGGTATCTCAATACCTAGTTCAATCTCGTTACCGGCAAGTCTCTTTACTCGTTCCGTAATGCATCATCCCGCAACTAACTCATTAGTCATATTGCTTGCAAGGCTTATAGTGATGTGCATTACCGAGTGGGCCCAGAGATACCTCTCCGACAATCGGAGTGACAAATCCTAATCTCGAAATACGCCAACTCAACATGTACCTTTGGAGACACCTGTAGAGCTCCTTTATAATCACCAAGTTACGTTGTGACGTTTGGTAGCACACAAAGTGTTCCTCCGGTAAACGGGAGTTGCATAATCTCATAGTCATAGGAACATGTATAAGTCATGAAGAAAGCAATAGCAACATACTAAACGATCAAGTGCTAAGCTAACGGAATGGATCGAGTCAATCACATCATTCTCCTAATGATGTGATCCCGTTAATCAAATGACAACTCATGTCTATGGTTAGGAAACTTAACCATCTTTGATTAACGAGCTAGTCAAGTAGAGGCATACTAGTGACACTATGTTTGTCTATGTATTCACACATGTATTATGTTTCCGGTTAATACAATTCTAGCATGAATAATAAACATTTATCATGATATAAGGAAATAAATAATAACTTTATTATTGCCTCTATGGCATATTTCCTTCAGTTCTAACTCCCCCATACCCATTCATCTCTATTCCCCACCCCGTCTCTCTCTCTCTCTCTCTCCTGACCAAGAACGGCGCCGGAGGCCTTCGCCGGATCTCCGTCTCTGGCCGCTCTCTACGAATTCTGACCGGTGGGATCGTTCCCCACCTCGCCCTCTTGCCATGGACCCAGGTTTTTCCCCAAATGCCTCTTCTTTTTGCCCTTTCTTGTGCTTCTAGGTTTTGGGGAGATGCATGTGGTGTTCTCGAGATTTTTGGCTAAATCTGTGCAAGTGGGATTTGATGTAGAGTGGTAGAGTAGTTGCATGCTCTTTGGATAGTCAAAAATAGTTCCATTTGATCAACGGTAGTACCGAAGGTGTCGTGCGGAGGTTCTAGATCCAGATTCGCGTCCTCCATGGCGGTTTCTCATTCCGTGTGGTACTACCGCTCCTCCTGGAGCGGTACTACCGCAGCCACTTTTGGATCTGATGCTCCGCGGTACTTCCGCACCTTGGTGCGGTACTACCGCTGGGTGTCCGGAAGTAAAAAACTTACTTCCGCCCCACGCGCGGTGCTACCGTGCTTCCCTGGCACGGTACTTCCGCGGTTGGCACGGATGTAATTTTTTACATCCGGAACCCCGCCCGGTACTACCGTAAATCATCCTGCGCCTTTTTGTCTTTTGTCCAAGTCGCATGTGTTTGTGTTTTTCCTTCGTGTTTTTGATTTGTTTTGTTCCCGTGCGTGTCTTTGTGTCCTTTTGTCTAGGTGGTGGCTCCGGTTTTGCTCGTCGCTCGAATCCCAGCCGAGACACAGGGTCAAAGCGTCTGCGCAACCCAGATGATGTTCCTGAGGGGTCCTCTGCTGCTCCCCAACGCTGGACCAAGACCTCCGCCAACAAACAGAAGGAGCCCGTCATGGGCATGGATGTGATGCCCCAGGCCGAGTTTGTCATTCAAAGGAAGCTCAATCCCTATGTGAATCCCAGGGCTAGCACGCGAGGCAATGAACTTTTCTGGAACAAGCAGCAGAATCTGATTTACATGGATATGATCAAGGCCAAGCAGAATCAATATGTTGAAGTTCACTACATTGACATGCATCATATGAGGCAGGACAAGCACCGTGAGTACTTTGGAGAGGCCTTGGACCTTGTTGAGCAGTTCGGCATTGAGCACTTTCTCACCTTCCACAAGGATTTTGATCCCGAGATCATCGCTCAGTTCTTTGCTTCCGTCCATTTCGGCACTGATGTTGCAAGGACCATGACTTGGATGACTAATGGTCGCCCTCTGTCTGCTACTTGGAAGGAGTTCATGGAGTTGCTTAACGTTCCAGATGAAGGGCTCGACACGCCAGTTGGAGTTCGCCCTCATGCCAACTCTGACTCTGCCAACAAGAACAAGCTCATGCCATTCCTTGTTCCAAAGTCTCTGTCCAACAAGAAGACTGTGTGGGTACTTAATCCCTTCCTTGACATCATGCATCGACTCTTTCGGAACACCCTCTTCCCACGCATTGGGGACATGGGCCAGGTACATGCTTACCTCGTTGACATGATGCTTAGGATGCCCGGAAGGCTCAGACTCAGCCACTTGATGTCTCACATATCATGTGGTGTGAGCTTCAGTTCGCCGTGTTCAACCGTAAGGTCCCCATCTATGGGCCCTACCTGTTCCACTTGATCTCCATGACTTGGGAAAAGTTGTTTCCCCAGGATGAGTTTGAAGCTCCAGGGTGGATTCGTCATGAGTACGTCAGGCTCCGCATCAAGCCTCAATGGGATAACACCACCACTTCTGCTGAGGCTGCCAGGCAGGCTGTGGATGAGGAGGAACTTGAGAGGGATGAAGCTGCTGCTGACCGTTCTGCTTTCTCGCCTCCCTCTGATGAGCCCTCTTGGGCAAAGAAGCTGAAGAACAAGATGAAGAGGCTGTTCTGCATGCAGGTTCAGGGTCAGTACAAGGCCCATGTTGCTCAGAAGGAGAGTCGCCGTCATGACATCGGGATCTTGAGGGCTTGCGGGGAGGATGTGGCCAGCGGTTCTGAGAAGCACATCACCCCAGAGACTGCCTGGATGGAGAAGCAGGGCTACAAGTGGACCGATTTAGAGGAGGAGTCCGTTCCTGCTGCAGAGTCTGATGACGAGGAGTCCTTTCCCGCTTGAGCCACCACCGTTGTTGTAGGTGACCTCTCTGCCTTTTTGGTGTCTCGATGCCAAAGGGGGAGAGAGTGTAGGATTTGCGTGAGTGTCGTGTGTTTCGTCGTTTGCCTTGCTTTGCTTTCCGTCGTTGAACTTGCTTGCTTTGATTTGGTTGTGCTTGTGAGACTTTGTTTATCATATGGTGTAAGACATATGCACTCTATCGTACCTTATCATCTTATTGAGCTTGTGTTTTATCATGCTATTCATGTTATGCTCATATCTACTATCTTGCTTAGTGTCAGCCTTTTCCATTGCAAGATATGCCTTGTTTCTAAAATATAGGGGGAGTGGTGATCCTAGTATTCGTGTCGTGCAGTCCAAAGCACCTTACTCTCTATCACGAATCTAGGGGGAGCTCATCTATATTTTAGAGATGTGGGGTTTGCTTGTGCTATATTAATATCCTTTGTGCAAATCCCGTATTGTCATCAATCCACCAAAAAGGGGGAGATTGTAAGGGCACTTTTGTCCCTAGGTAGTTTTGGTGATTGATGACAATGCCTTTGCGGACTAATCGTGTGTATTGAGCTTTCAGATCCATCACGAATAAACACAAGACGATTTGAAGCCCCTCGAAGAGTATTGAAGACGGCGTTTGTCTACGGTTCGGTTCGGTGGAGTTGAGTCGTAGGAGAGCCATACTATTAAGAGGGGGTCCGCTTTGGAAAGGTTAGGGTGGAATCTCATGTACACATCCCCTTTTGCACCGCCTTTCTTTGAGCACCTTGGAGTGTTCCTCCGTCCCGCGTGTCTCTGCGAAATGAAGGCCTCGGTCTTGCTCTTCTCAGGCTGGCGGTAGTACTGCTCTTTTGAGCGGTACTACCGCAGGAGCTAGCGGTAGTACCGGGCTCCAGCACGGTAGTACCGTAGGCTCCCACGGTAGTACCGCTCTTCCGAGCGGTAGTACTGTGAGCTCTGGTCTGGCACCACTCTCAAGCGGTGGTAGGCGCGGATGTAATTTTTTACATCCGCGCTCCCCGCGGTAGTACCGTGCTGCGGCGCGGTAGTACCGTGGCACCAGTCCAGGTTCCGTAGCAGGAGCGGAGGTAGGGGCGGATGTAATTTTTTACATCCGCACCCTTCACGGTAGTACCGCACCCTCGGTCGCGGTAGTTCCATGTCGGATTTTTGCACGACTGTTCCTCAGCGGAGGTAGTCACAGATGTAATTTTTTACCTCCGTGCCTACCAGGCCTGGCCCGTGTCTTCCTTGCGGATGTACCGCACTGGGCCGCGGTAGTACCGCGTATGCGGATCTACCGCGCCCTGTCGGTGCTCCTTTTGCCTGGCCTGGCCCCTGCCGTGCTCACGGTAGTACCGCAGTCCACCGCGGTAGTACCGCACCTGTGGAGCGGTAGTTCCGTGAGCCGCGGGCTGAGTGGTGGGTAACGGTTGGAATTGTCCCCCCACTATAAAAGGGGGTCTTCTTCTCCAAGAAGACTCACCTCTTCCAACCCTAAACTCCATTGTTGCTCCGAGCTCCATTTTCGCCCGATCTCTCTCCCTAGCCAATCAAACTTGTTGATTTGCTCGGGATTGGGTGACAAGGGCCCGATCTACACTTTCACCAAGAGATATTCGATTCCCCCCACTTATCCCTAGCGGATCTTGTTACTCTTGGGTGTTTGAGCACCCTAGACGGTTGAGGTCACTTCGAAGCCATACTCCATTGTGGTGAAGCTTCGGGGTGTTGTTGGGAGCCTCCAATTGTTGTGGAGATTGCCCCAACCTTGTTTGTAAAGGTTCGGTCGCTGCCTTCAAGGGCACCAATAGTGGAATCACGACATCTCGCATTGTGTGAGGGCGTGAGGAGAATACGGTGGCCCTAGTGGCTTCTTGGGAGCATTGTGCCTTCACACCGCTCTAACGGAGACGTACTTCCCCCTAAAAGGAAGGAACTTCGGTAACACATCCTCGTCTCCACCGGCTCCACTCTTGGTTATTTCGTGCCTTTACTTTTGCAAGCCTACTTGTGTTGTATCCCTTGCTTGCTTATGTGCTAGTTGTTATTGCATCATATAGGTTGCTCACTTAGTTGCATATCTAGACAACCTATTTTGTTGCAAAGTTTAATTTGGTAAAGAAAAACTTAAAAATTGTTAGTTTCCTATTCACCCCCCCTCTAGTCAACCATATCGATCCTTTCAGTCGGTCCGGGCCGCTTCATCCAGCAATACCGCCGAATCAAAGTAAGACATTGGTGGTAAGCAGTATGACTATTATCGCCCACAACTCTTTGTGTTCTACTCCTACATATAACATCTACGCATAGACCTGGCTCGGATGCCACTGTTGGGGAACGCGGTAATTTCAAAAAAATTCCTACGATGACGCAAGATCTATCTAGGAGATGCATAGCAATGAGATGGGAGAGTGTGTCCAAGTACCCTTGTAGACCGAAAGCGGAAGCGTCTCAATAACGCGGTTGACGTAGTCGAACGTCTTCGTGATCCAACCGATCCAAGTACCGAACGTACGGCTCCTCCTCGTTCAGCACACGTTCAGCTCGATGACGTCCCTCGTACTCTTGATCCAGTTGAGGACGAGGGTGAGTTCCGTCACGACGACGGCGTGGCGACGATGATGATGATGCTACCGGCGCAGGGCTTCGCCTAAGCTCTACGACGGTATGATCGACGTGTGTAACTGTGGAGGGGGGCACCCCACACGGTTGGGAGAGAAACTTGTGTGTCCTAGGGTGCCCCCCTGCCCCCGTATATAAAGGAGCAAGGGGAGGCCGGCCGGCCCTCCTAGGGGCGCCCCCAATAGGGGAATGCTACTAGGACTCCAAGTAGAGGGAGAGGGAGAGGGACAAGGAAAGGGGGGCGCCGCCCCCACTCCTAGTCCAATTCCGGACCAAGGGGGAGGGGACGCCCCTCTCTATCTCCACTAAGGCCCATCGAGGCCCATTAGTTCTCCCGGGGGTTCTAATAACCCTCCGGCACTCCAATTTTATTCGAAACTTCTCCGGAACACTTCTGGTGTCCGAATATAGCCGTCGAGTATATCAATCTTTATGTCTCGACCATTTTGAGACTCCTCATCATGTCCGTGATCTCATTCGAGACTCTGAACAAACTTCAGTCATCAAAAACACATAACTCATAATACATATCGTCATCGAACGTTAATCGTGCGGACCCTACGAGTTTGAGAACTATGTAGACATGACCGAGACACATCTCCGGTCAATAACCAATAGCGGAACCTGGATGCTCATATTGTCTCCTACATATTCTACGAAGATCTTTATCGGTCAAACCACATAACAACATACGTTGTTCCCTTTGTCATCGGTATGTTACTTGCCCGAGATTTGATCGTCAGTATTATCATACCTAGTTCAATCTCGTTACTGGCAAGTCTCTTTACTCGTTCCGTAGTACTTTATCCCACAACTAACTCATTAATTACAATGCTTGCAAGGCTTGTAGTGATGAGCATTACCGAGAGGGCCCAGAGATACCTCTCCGAAACACGGAGTGACAAATCCTAATCTCGATCTATGCCAACCCAACAAACAACTTCTGAGACACCTGTAGAACACCTTTATAATCACCCTTTTACATTGTGACGTTTGGTAGCACATAAAGTGTTCCTCAGGTATTCGTGAGTTGCATAATCTCATAGTCTGAGGAACATGTATAAGTCATGAAGAAATCAGTAGCAATGAGACTGTAACGATCATAATGCTAAGCTAACAGATGGGTCATGTCCATCACATCATTCTCCTAATGATGTGATCCCGTTTATCAAATGACAACACACGTCTATGGTTAGGAAACATAACCATCTTTGATAAACGAGCTAGTCAAGTAGAGACATACCAGGGACAATATGTTTTGTCTATGTATTCACACATGTACTAAGTTTCTGGTTAATACAATTCTAGCATGAATAATAAACATTTATCATGAAATAAGGAAATAAATAATAACTTTATTATTGCCTCTAGGGCATATTTCCTTCAAACCTAACTACCAGATTGCAAGATGTTGTACACGCAAGTTAAAGAATACACACGGTTTATATCCAACCGTATATACATACAATATATTCTAACACTAGCAAGCTAAGAAAATGAAGGTGCCTCTGCTCACAAACTTTGGACATAAATAACATGATATTTAACACACTTTCATGTTCGCTAGTAGACGAAATAAAATAAAAATCATACACAACATAGATGTTAATCCCTCCGATAAACGGACGCATCAAATGTGCCGTCAAAATTGGTTGCGCTTAAGTGAAATGTCTAAGATGCTCGTGGACATAATAGTGAGTTTGTCGAGGGGTTGATGGGAGTGAGACGAGACTATCAACTCTCCTTTAGGATTAGAGATTGAAGGGAGTAGTAGAGCTTTAGGTTGCATCAAATCAACGACTTGTCATCTTCTCGAAGCCCATGTAGGCACGCACAAGGGTATCCCAAGTTGCCAACACCATGCAATACCAGCTACGTAGGTTGAAAGTGAATCCCAAACATGCAACGTGAATATACGTGATACAGTTCTCAATACGCTTTGTACATTGCAGAGAAGAGGACGCCTTGACAACATGGTCACGGGTTCCGCGGAGGACGCCTTCAGCGTTTAGATACAATATCCGCAGTGCCTTCTTCCCCTTTCCGATCGTCCCCTTCCACCCCCTCTTCCCTTGCGCGCTTCGATCGGGATCGATGGCGGCGGAGGCGGACGACCCGACGGCGGCGTCAGCGACGCTGGAGAAGTTCCGCCTCTACGAAACGCGCGCCGTAAGCATCCATTGCCCCCCTTCTCCCAACCGCACGCCCGGAGGAATCGCTCGCTCGCTCGCTTGCTGAATTGACGCGTCGGGATTGACTGTGCTCGCAGAGGTTCTACGTGATCGGGAGCTCGCGGGAGAAGCGGTGGTTTCGGGTGCTCAAGATTGACCGCTCGGAGCCGTCGGAGCTCCACCTCAGCGAGGACCCCGTCTGGTACTCCCAGCAGGAGGTCAAGAGCCTGCTCCAGCGCATCGCCGAGGGCAACCGCTCCACTGGCGGCCTCACCTTCGTCACCAAGGCCTACGGCATCGCAGGTGCCCCGACCAGAACGTTCGTTCGTTCATTCATCCTATTGCACTGGATTGGATTGCGTTGAATTGTTAACCTAGCTCGCTCTGATGATCCCATGGAAATTTCATTCTTAATTCATACGAATTATAATTAAGCCCGATGAATTTGTTCTGTTAAAGAAAATGAATGTGTCATAAGATTTATTTTGTCAGAAATCAGAAAGCCTTTCTCTAGTTGGTCAATGCCTTTTGCTGGAAAATTCTTTGTGGTTTCTTTGTGCTGGAAAATTAAGGTGGAGGTATATGATAATATTTATCAGCAGATTTACTATGCCAGGAAGTGTGGGTAACTTATTTTAGTTGATAAATTGTCTCTGTATTGCAAATTGGCCGTGATTTCATTCCAACCAATCCCTGCTAGTTTTGTTCAGTTGGATCGTCATAGGAAGGTGTACTTGATGCCGTCATGTTTTTTCGTTTGCTTATGAATTCCAAAAGAGGAAAGATGTCCCTTGGATCTATTGCCAACAACTTCCTTGTTCCTTACCAGGAATCAAGGCTCGGAAAAGCTCTAGGCTTGAATTCTTAGTTTGCTTCTTCCTAGCGCCTATCTCACGTAAGCACATGAGTAGACACGCTTAAGCGCACGCTTATCAGTGCTTAAGGCTACACATTACTGTCACCTAGCGCCTAGGCACGCTTAAGCGCACTCGAACAGTGCTTAAGGCTACACATTCTGCTGTCACCTAGCGCCTAGGCACGCTTAAGCTCACGCCTAGGAGCTCTTACTTGTTATTGCTAGGAGTAGTTCCTTGTGGAGACAAATGATACCAACTGGCTATCTGCACAGTCAGAAGCTGGTAACGGAAATGCGTAGATAATAATGATGCAAACTGAGAGATAATTCATTAACCTCTGAATCCTGGTTATATTTCTTTTGCAATTTGGTGGCCGCTTTCTTTGCCAGAGGACTCGTGTACTCCTGTCATGTTTCTTGAAGTTTTTGTTTCTGTTGCTATGTAGGTTGCATCAAGTTCTTGGAGTCATATTACCTGATTTTAGTCACCAAGCGTCGTCAAATCGGTTGCATTTGTGGCCATGCTATATATTGTATAGATGAGAGCCAGATGATCACCATCCCGCACTCGTCTGTACAGACAGATGTTGCAACCTCTAAGAACGAGCTAAGGTACAAGTTATCTTCGATAGTTTGATTTTTTTTGGCAGTTACGTATATATATTTGGTTATTTACCAAATGCTGTGAAATATGATGTCTCCGTAACAGGTACAAGAAGCTTTTGGCCAGTGTTGATCTCACAAAGGATTTCTTCTATAGCTACACATACCCAATCATGCAGAGCTTGCAGCAGAATGTCACCTCTGCAGGGATGAAGGAAACACCTTATGAAAATTTGTTTGTATGGAACACTTTCCTGACAGAGCCGATTCGCTCAAAGTGCCACAATGCTCTGTGGAGTGTAGCTCTGGTTCATGGACACTTTAAGCAGGTTATGCCTAGCAAATAGTCTGCCATCTAGATTGGTTTTGCTACCATTACTATTTCTATTGCTTGCTTCTTCATTTCTGATATAACTCATATTTGACTTGGAGCTTTGCATTATCTATCTCACTGGGTCTTATGAGAAAATTAGGAAGGGGATGCCACTAACAAATTTTGATAAAGAATGCATACCAATTTGCTGCTCAAAATATTTCAATTAAATTGTTTTTGTTTAACAGAATCTAAGACAATTGTGACCTAACAGAAAAGCTGCTATCATTTCAGTTTGATAGTTTCTTTCCATCAGACAAAAGAAGTTGGACGAGATCTTGCAATGACTAGTGATGGTTGAGTAGGGCTTTGTAGTTACCATCTCTTTGTTCCTTAATGAATCAAACCATTATCACTTGAACTAGCCTTTGAAAATTATGATTTAGTGCTTGCTTGATGGGCACTGCTACTAGATTAGCTTCTTGTTCAGATCATCTGGATTTTGTTTTCAATAGCGCCCAACTTGCAGTTGGTCTGTGTTTAAGTGCTTAATTAGATGTGTTACGACTATTGTTTATTAACTTTCCATGTGACACAACCCACAATTTATTTTCCAGGTCAAGCTGTCAGTATTTGGCAGGGAGTTAAATGTTATTCTCATTTCGAGAAGATCTCGGCATTTTGCTGGTACACGGTAGGTTTCATGTGCTCTTAAGACTGGATATTTCTGGATCTTCTTTCACTTTATATCAGCCAAGTCCATTTATAAATGCTTCTATCCTATAATCTATGTTCATTTGATTTCTGTTGATTTATCAATTATCACATGCATGTGTAAATTCTTGTTTTGGGTGACGCGATTTCCTCCACTCTGCCAAATGAGGCCAGCAAAATGTTGTCTATTCTCTGCTAGTAATCTGAATTTTTTTTGAATTGAAAACTTACTACCTCCCACATGGTATCTGTAGGTATTTAAAAAGAGGCGTGAATGACCATGGAAAAGTTGCAAACGATGTTGAAACAGAGCAAATAGTATTTGAAGAGGAAGCTGGTTCCTGGAAGGGAAGAATGAGCGCAATAGTACAGATGCGAGGATCAATCCCTCTCTTTTGGTCACAAGAGGCTGGCCGACTTAGTCCTAAGCCTGATATTTTTGGTAAATAGATTTTCTAAAAAAATACCTTGTAACCAAATAGGTGAAATTAAATGACATAGTTTGATTGG
This sequence comes from Triticum timopheevii, assembly GCA_963921465.1. NCBI lineage: Eukaryota > Viridiplantae > Streptophyta > Magnoliopsida > Poales > Poaceae > Triticum > Triticum timopheevii. The sequence goes on along the minus strand of OY997274.1, from coordinate 440,326,958 downwards.
GTAATGTCCATATGTGAGACCATATCTTATCTGATCATCTGTTACAACTGCATATCATAAAAAGATGTTGTCTCTTATCTGTATGTTTGCCCAATCTCTTATCTGGGCTTGCTTCTAAAAGCTTGAAATACAGTTTTTGTGTGCATTCTCATCTTTCAATTCTGGTGCAGTGCAGAGGTATGATCCTACTTATGAAGCAACCAAGTTACATTTTGAGGATCTCGCTCAGCGATACGGACAGCCTATCATAATACTTAATTTAATAAAGGTATGTGTTTGCTACTTGGTTTAGGATCTGAATGTTTCCGTCTGTTGACAGTGATGATTGTGCTGTGATGTTGCCGTTCCCTTTAATTTTAAGATGAAACTAAGGATTCCTGTGCATAATACAGAGAACGGTCATTATCCCAACGAATTTTACAAATCTTTTATCTATCATGTAGATTTGGTAGATTTGACCTCAAGTTTAGTAGCTCAACTGACTGTTATGCATAAGATTAATTGCTAAAGTACAGCATCTTTGTGGTTCTTTACGCTCCCAAGTACTCTTACGAAACAATATGTAAGACATCAAAAGTTACATGCCATTTGAGTAAAATCTACTTCTGTAAAAGATGAATTTTCCTCTTAGTTCTTCCAACTAGGTTTCCTGAGTAACTTCTTGCTTACATGTTCGGCTTTTGTGGTACAGAGCTGCTAGCCCACTTTTATTTGTTTGTACAGCTAACAAATTGCCTTTTGTTCTCAATATGACTCGTTATTGTTTTTTTGCTCTCTGTGTAGACTGTTGAAAAAAGGCCACGGGAGATGATGCTCAGGCGTGAATTCTTTAATGCAGTTGGATATCTTAATCAGAATGTCCCAGAAGAGAGGAAACTGAGATTCATCCACTGGGATTTTCATAAATTTGCGAAAAGGTTTTATACCGATTCTTGAAAGTTCCGAACTGCATAAGTTGGTGTCTGTTCATCTGCTAATGATTTTCTATCTGTTATGTCAGCAAGTCCGCAAATGTGCTGGGTGTTTTAGGAGGTGTGGCGAGCGAAGCACTGGACCTTACTGGATTTTACTACAGTGGGAAGCCAAAAGTTCAGAAAAGAAGGTCTATCCAGCTTAGTCGAACTAGCACTGCAAGGTACATATATTAATTCTTGTGTAATACAACTGAACCACTATATATAATATACTAGCTTATAACAGACAGATGTATTGCCCTCTAAGATTGCCAAGCATATACTCCCTCCGTCCCAAACTAAGTGTCTCAACTCTAGTACAACTTCATACTAAAATTACTACAAAGTTGAGACACTTATTTTGGAATGGAGGGAGTACTTGACAAGTGGTAAAGAAGAAGTTCTATATTAATCTGATCCAGTTTATTTAGAAAATAAGTACAATCACTGGCCAATTGAATTCGACCAAGGATTAAAAGGCTGTTTATGGAAAAATCATGAACCACAACTGTACCGGTTTATTAAAGTTGTGAATAAGGGCTCTACTCATATACTAACTGCAAAATGACAGCATTCCCCACCTACTTCATTGCACAGGGATGTTGAAATAAGAGCTAGTTCTGGAGACCTTCCGAGACTCTCTAGTAATGCTGATGCACTTGGTTCTATAGCTTCTCAGGATATGAGAAAAGAGGATATCAAACATGAGCCTCTTGGTGATGCTCCTTGTTATCAAACTGGAGTTCTTCGTACGAATTGCATAGACTGCCTGGATCGCACAAATGTCGCACAGTATGCTTATGGCCTTGCTGCTTTGGGGAGGCAACTTCATGCGATGGGACTGACAGATGTTTCAAAAATCCACCCAGATAGCAGCATCGCTTCAGCTTTAATGGAAATGTACCAGAGCATGGGTGATGCACTTGCTCATCAGTACGGAGGCTCTGCAGCACATAATACGGTTAGTATACTTTCATCTCTTGTTGTCTCATCTTATGCTGACAAGAGGATATGAGTAATTTGTAATGGCCATAAAACTCTCATGGGGAGCATCCTGTTGTTACTACTTCAGAGTTGATGTAATTGTGGATGGACAATGGAGTGTTAATTTGGTTGTCCTGCTCTGTATCTATTTGTATATACTAGTGCGGATGGCATTATTGTTGGTCTGGCCAATAAATTCCCTGTTTCCCCCCCTAATCTCATTGTTTCCCAGTGAGCATAAACTGCATATACTTGTTTCTTCTCAGGTTTTCCCCGAGAGGCAAGGGAAGTGGAAGGCTACTACTCAATCTAGGGAGTTTCTGAAATCAATTAAACGATATTACAGCAATGCCTACACCGACGGTGAGAAACAAGATGCTATAAATTTGTAAGTCTCGCACGTGAGTTTATCATCCATAAAATCTTAACCAGACAAGATAGTAGTTGGCTCTTGTGGTTAGTGGAATTTGAGAAGTTGATTTGTTTTGTGATATTACCAGATTTCTAGGTTATTTCCAACCTCAAGAAGGAAAACCGGCTCTCTGGGAACTGGATACTGATTACTATCTCCACGTGACAACAGCTGGTGATGATAGCTACCATCTTAGGTAAACTGAATCCTGGTTATTCTTCAGTTGGTTATGACAGTGCAATTTTGGTCCCTTAACATGAAAAGAGTGACACTTGGTGTGTAGTTTCCTGCAATAAAATGTGTTTCATTCATGTTAATTCACAGTTCCCCACATGGAAATAATGTGCCTGGGGGATCTGGAGATGCCATGAGCCCAAGACCCACATTGAGCCCTGTGCCAGCATGTAAAGAGGATTTCTCAAGGATGAAACTTACTTCATTTGACAAACTTATAGAAAGAACCTGTAGTTCGATAAGGAATGTGAGGCTTCATTGTGATGCTGATCTAAGGCCAAGTGGTGGTGTTGGAACTTCTGCAATGGCACCAGATGCCGCGTACGTAGTTCTTTTTCAACTCATGATTCATGTTTGAACTTACTTTTTTGATATTGTACTTACAGCTTGCTTTTACGATTCAGTGAGATACAACTTAAAAGCCCAAACTGGTTGTTTGGTCAAAGAAAACACGCAGAGACAGTTCCAACGGCAAAAGTCACCCCAGTTGAAAATGCGAATGAGGGAAACAAAGACGAGACGAATGTGTCTCTGTGTGGGGAACTGAACTGGCTTTCCTCCTCGGCAGATTCATGCGAGGAGGACAACTTCAGAAGGTGGTACCAGGATAGTCCAGATAGATATCATTTGGCAGTGTTCTGATGTCAAGTCCACGATATATACCATTTACTTATATGTTTTAAATCCTCCAAACCCTTAATTTTGCAGGTATCTAGCATTCACGACAGCGGATGTAGACAATGGCTGGTACAGTGGAGCACTGCTATACGATCAAGATGAGAACAGCGGTGCCTATAAACATTACTCAGAATTTTGCCAGGTAAGCAAGCATCCTGCTGAACTTACGCAGTCTGCGACCGTCTAAACATGCAACCTCACCTGTTTACATGTCCTCTGGCATTGCAGGGTCCAGTCATGGATCCTTTCGAGCACGACCCCGAGAAAGAAGGGCACTACAGGGAGGCTCTTAGCATGGACATTGAACTTACAGACGATGCACAGGTGGAGGCAGAAATGAAAGCCGCTCTGGACGACTACCAGGTGATAGGTTCAGACCTGAGCATCATCCCGTCGTGCGGCTCCCTCGCCGAGGACCCAAGCCAGCTGACAAGGTGGATCATTGGGGACGAGAAGCTGCGCGTCGTCGGCGCTGTGCAGTAGCTCGGCCGCTGCCGGAGGGATTGTACAGATTACTACAGCATTCGTCAATTGTTGGTTTCATCGTGTGTATATATAAGGTGCTTAAATGTACAAAAGAAGGTATTCATCCATTTTTTTTGACAATCATTCTTGGAGGCCTCTGTGGATGGATATAGGAGGATTGGACAAGACAGACAGACAGACACGGGTTGGGCCGGTAAACCAAGGATGACAAGGGGTATGTATAATATTCACGATTGATTGTCTCGTGTCATTGTGTTGCTTAATTTGCACATGTCCAATAGTTTCAACCAATGCTGCAACTTGTCGTTGAGTTACTTGGCACTCCCTTTAGCAGCCTCTGTGTTTGTTTGTTTGTTTAGTGATGATGATGAAAACGACCGACATCAGCATCCGGTATCAATTGTCATCCAATCCTTATCCGCAGTGCCGATCTATTGTCTTTTCTCCGAGAATAAACTATGAGCGGCTGTTGCTTTCCTGTTGAGCATCGGTCTTTCGATTTGCTGTGCTAATCCTAATGCAAAAAAAAGTGTAGTAGCAGTTGAAGAAACATGTGTTAGAAACAAAGGGTCCTAATCGATCGGATCGTTCCTCTCTTTGGTTGGACGATGGAGCAGCCACTGTTTAATAAATTTAACTGAAATGGTGGAGTATAAAAATGCTTGGAGTTGTTGTATAAACAAAAGATCTCTCCAAATAGACCAACAAGACAGCAAAGGAGTAGAGTAGTTGGTGTTGTTGCAGAGTTCCGTTAGCAGGCACACCATGTCCCTCTCCACCGCCTCCCGCCGCGCCCTCAGCCGGATCGGCGGCGCCCTCCGGCGGTCCTTGTCGTCGTCGTCGTCGTCGGTGCCGGACGCCTCGGGGTACCACGTGTCCGGCGGGCCGAGCTTCATGCGCGCGGCCGTGTTCTGGGAGCCCGGCCGCCCGCTCACCATGGAGGAGTTCCGCATGCCGCGCCCCAAGGCCGGCGAGGTCCTCGTCAAGACCAAAGGTCCCCCCCCCCCCCCCGGCCACTCTTCCTTCTTCCCGCTAGAGATTTAGATGAACTCCCTCTCTTCTCTCCTCCTCTCTCCCCCTAATTTACAAGAGAAATTTCTAGTAAACGATGCTCTGACTGACACTGCTGCTTAGGTATGCTGTGCAATAATGCATAACAAATTATTGTTTTTGACGGGGAATGGATGATTATATGCCCAATTTGTCTAAACAAGTATGCATGCTCCTGTGAGGTTCGTTTGACTTGGGTCTGCATCCTGTGACTCTGAAGACTCCCCAAATGGGATGTCAGCTCCCATGGGTGAAGAATTAATCCTAAGGTTTTCATCTGACATGGACTCAACTTGTGCAGCTTGTGGAGTCTGCCACTCTGATCTCCATGTCATGAAAGGCGAACTCCCTTTCGCCAGCCCTTGTGTTGTTGGCCATGAGATCACCGGGGAGGTTGTCGACCATGGCATGCACACGCCGGCTGAGATCGTCAATAGGTATATGCCGATGCAGCTGAAAACAAAAGACAACACCTGTTTATTATTAGGCTTTTCTTTGGAAAATCAATCCTGCTTAGGATGATGACTAGAGATGCTTCAATTTGATTGAATGCTTGGCCCCTTGAGAGTTGCATGAAATTTACAGCACAGATAGATGCTGGATTTCCATCTGATTACCTTTTTCGAGTGCTCAAATATTTTTGCAACTCCTGTTGAAGGGGTGAAGCATGGAAGCACTGTCATCAACGCTATTCACTTATCCAACTTCCTGATGGTGGTTTTCTGTAACTAATCGGTTATCCCTCCCTAAAAAAATTAACAGGTTCCCAGTTGGCAGTCATGTTGTTGGAGCCTTCATAATGCCCTGTGGGAATTGCTTTTACTGTGTGAAGGTACCGCCTCCTCTGGATCAGACCATCCTTTACGAAAGTGCTGCTTTGTTTTCTTGACCTCATCCATGTACATGGGTTTGATACAGGGCCAGGAAGACCTCTGTGAGTCTTTCTTTGCGTATAATCGTGCTAAAGGAACACTATACGATGGTGAAACCCGACTGTTTCTACGCAGCAACGGTAATTTGAGAATATTCAGTAACATACTCTGTTGCTAGTGTCACAATATAGTATTATTGTAGTGTTGCTGATGTTATTGAAATACCTCCAGGAAAACCGGTGTACATGTACAGTATGGGCGGGCTTGCGGAGTACTGTGTTGTGCCGGCCAATGCACTAGCAATTCTTCCTAACTCGTTGCCGTACACAGAGTCAGCCATTCTAGGATGTGCTGTGTTCACCGCATATGGCGCTTTGAGGCATGCTGCTGAAATGCGTGCCGGTGATTCAGTAGCAGTGATTGGGGTTGGAGGGGTCGGATCAAGGTTAGCTGATATAAGGATATTTCCTTGAAGAAAGGATTAAATTCATTCCTAAACTCTGGATTATGTTGGCGCATCCTCATTACTCCAACACTGCAGCTGTTTACAGATAGCAAGAGCCTTTGGAGCTTCTGAAATCATTGCGGTGGATGTTCTCGATGAGAAACTCCAGAATGCAAAAACACTTGGAGCAACCCACACTGTAAACGCAGCTAAAGAAGATGCTGTTGAAAGGATCAAGGTATACAACAAGTTTGTGATTTACCCATATAACGTCTGAAGTTTTAAACCACTCAATGCAGTTTGTTTAGGTAGCATTTCTCGATATCTCATCCTGATCATGGGCTGTCCAGATGTTGCTTCTTCAGTCTTAGGTAGTGCTTGCATTCAGATGTGAATGATCTCATTATTCACAGGAAATCACTGGTGGGAGAGGTGTGGATGTGGCTGTGGAGGCACTTGGGAAGGCATTAACATTTTCCCAGTGCACCCAAAGTGTGCGAGATGGAGGTAAAGCTGTTATGATTGGGCTTGCTGCAACAAACGTAGTAGGCGAGGTGGATATAACCCGTCTTGTTCGCCGACAGGTATGCATCTAGCTCCATCACATTACTGTTCGTTTGTTGTCCAGACCTTAAGCTAGGTCCTGCAGATATGTTTGAACTTGCATTGTCTTGGCACATATAGGCCCTCTCCTCAATTTACTCGTATAGTACCATCGCATCCATTTTGAATACCACAATTTTACTTGGACTGCCTTGCTTGCTTTGTGTAACATTGGCTGGCTGCTAACATGATTACTGGAAGCAGGTCAAAATCATTGGCTCGTATGGTGCAAGAGCCAGGCAAGATCTTCCTCAGATAGTCAAGCTTGCTGAGAGCGGCGCCTTCAATCTCGAGAACGCCATATCAAGGAAATGCAAATTCGAAGAGGCGAACAGCGCCTATGAAGATCTCAACCAGGGCAAGATCGTTGGCCGAGCTGTAGTTGAAATCATGTAGTGTTGACGAGATGATCATGTGGTCAAAAGTCTGGGTCATACAAATAAGAATATGCCGCGACAACCCTGCGAACTCGGGTTGTCTTGCAGCATGGTCTCACTCCCTGATTTGTGTCGGATGGAAAAATTGTTGATTGAAAGATTGTTGTGCTCACAAGGAGATGTCTATCTCAGTTTGTTTTTTTCCATCACATACTGTGAATATTGGGTATACACTTTGCTTATACAGTTCTGCAGCCAGATTTCTGGTTTCTAATGTTACAAAATCGTCGCACAAAGAATCCTCAGCTAGCATCAGAAATACCTGACAGACTCCAGAGTAAAACAAAATACAGGCAATGAAGTTGTGCAACACAAATGTAGACTGAGAAGTGCAAACCCAAGGCAATCCTTCCAATTGCACCGTATATCAATGCATTCCTAGTCAAGATCATTACAAAACAGTGACACATTTACATCCATGAATAACAAAGGGCTTTTCTAAATATCATTCTATCAATGCTTTGTCACCTGCATGTCTTCAAAAAATAGAATAAAATCATGCTTCAGCCACATGTCTGGTTCGCGCAGCTTTCTCTGCTTATGAGTTAGCTAGCCACCATTTCTGTTTTCTTATCAAGGCTGGAAGTGAGCAGCTTCTCGATCTCACCGAATACATCTTCCACCGTGGTATTTCCATTTACCTAAACCACAGATGACAGTGAAAGAGATACATGAAAGTTACAGGAAACTAGATACATCATGATTATGAAATGTTTGCTCAGTGAGTTCTTCTGTTGTTGCTCTATATAGTGCACAACCTCGACAACAAAAGTAGAATGAAGAATGTCATGGAGGAACAAGGAATTTAACAACAACAAGAGCTACTCCATCTAGGTAGCAGAACAAAAATATGTTAATTGACTACCACACGGTATGTGGTAAGCAACTTCTGAACGGAAACTAAGTTATGATGATTTAGTTCCTTGGCTCTACTTTATAAAAGTACATAATCCAAAAAATATATGTTTGTTATACTTTTTCCCCAACTTAAAACTAATCTGTGATGTGGTAATTCGACGGAATATAGACAACGTGAAGTAGAATAGCATATCAGCCTTGAGCTGACCAATAAGGCAGAGCGTTCTAAGTATGAAGGAGATAAACTGCCTACCTTGACTATAACATCTTCATATATCGAAACCAAGGACTCAATATTTTGATAATACGTCTGCAACCTCAGCTTAACCTGTAAAAGAACAGAAGCACACACACTTGAAAATCAGATTCTTTTGATAAAATCCACATAAATAGATAAACTCAACACAGCACTATGTGCAAGCTTCCGTCATCACAACAAGCAGTTCAAGAACCGGCATACTACATGAGTAACTCTACCGCCCTGGAACATCGGTGCAAGGTCTTGCACACTATGCAGCGCAAGACACTGCAATCCGTCGCCCTCCTTGTACCATGGATGGTCTGGAAGCATAGGAATAGCTGCGTCTTCGACAACGCGACGCCCTCCCTAGACATGCTCTTAGTTAGAATCAAGGAGGAAGCCTGCCTCTGGGCAAAGGACCAGGTCTTAAGAGTGGTTCTGCCCCCTTCATGGGATGTGCATTAAGAGTCTGTAACCTGATCACCCGATCGTCCGCTCTCGGACGCTTGTAACTGACTTCCTTCCTTTTCAATGAAAAGAAACGCAAATCTTTGTGTTTTCTCGAAAAAACAAGGAATTCCTTCTTTTCTGGGAGCCCAGTCGCAAGGAACCTCAAAGTTAAGCGTGCTTGGCTTGGAGCGATTTGAGGATTGGTGACCGACTGGGAAGTTGATCCCAGGTGCGCACGAGTGAGACAGAGTGCGCATGAAAGATCAGTGTTGGTCTGTGGGGCCAGTCTAGATCCCGCCAGGAGTAACAGCCGGGAACTGGTGGCTGTGGCCGGAGCGTTACACGTACAACTTCCATAAGGGGTACAATTCAAGGGTGTCAAGCCAAGCTCTAAGAGGGATGGCAAACTCTTCCTTAATTCTGTAAGAAAGAAGGAAGAGAACGCTTTTGAACTTAAACAGCCAGGAGGCTTTACTAGGAGCAATGCTATGAAAGATCTTCCCGTTCCTTTGTTCCAAAATATTCCAAGCAGACACTGTCGTGATATCAAAGGAGAAAGGTTTGCCAATCTTGAGCTTTACCCTGGAGATGACCTCATCCAAGAAAAACTGAGGTACAACAAAACAAATACCAAGGATGTTCCAGCATGAAGAGCTGAAGCCCCGAAGCCAGAAAATGTGGTCCCTAGTCTCCGAAGTATGATGGTTGCAAAGGGCACGGCTGAAACCACCAGGAGGGTGAAATTGGTGACGTTGAAGCATATCCTTTGTATTGAGCCTATCATTCAGAAAAAAAAGGCGAAGCATTTGAGCTTAAGGGTGCATTTGGACAACCAGAGCCAAGAGGAGTAATTATGGGCATGAATGTGTTGAAAGTGAGCTCTGTACATTTAGAGCATGAGAAGCTAGCACCCCAAGAGAAGGACCAAGAGTCATTATCTTCAGGAGAGCAATGTATGTTGGACAGGAACTCTCTGAATTCATGAAATTCATCAAAAGCCTGCCTGGAAAGGGGAATATGAAAGAGATGTAAGGGCTCACGAGTATTGAGAACATCCTGGACCGAGGCAAGACTATCAAGGGCAGATGAGTGAAGTCTAGCGAATTTTCTCCTCATCAGATGATCAGATGAGCAATCCAGAAAGGAGCAGTGTCACCTCTGGCCATAGAATACGAATCTAATTACCTAAATTTATAGGAGAGCCGAGAGCTTAAAGACATCTCTCCACCAGAAGGAGCACACAGTACCGGAGGCATGGGGAGAGGAAGCATTGTAGTAGTACCAAACTAGCTTAACCCAAGGGATATCAGCCTTGTTGTAAAACTTGTTATATCCTTCATAAGCATGGGCTCATTTGGCAGCCAGGTTAATGATAGCCAGCCCCCCTTTGTTCTTTGGGCGACACACATTGACCAGGCAGCACGTGCCTTCCACATATTGAATGCTTGAGTTTTGCTATGGAACGTTAATATAAAAAAAATGGACAACTTCCACACAATGGAAATATGGTCCACAGTGACGTAATAGCTGTGTCAAGCTAGTTTTAATTAGACGCAGATAAAAACAATGTGTTGTAGTAACGCTATGTACAGCATGTCTAATACTAACAAATAAGCACTTCCACTATGTCTAATAATAATGCAAAACTATGCTTGTCACCATCTTAACTAATAATATGAGAACCATTTACCTTTTCTTCTGTATCATCAAATCTTTGTGTAAGCCTAGATGCAATTTCTTCACTCTCAGGTGGAGAATACTTTAGATGGTATATTTTCCCAGTTTCAGGATCCAGCCGTCTGCCAACTACCCTTTCAACAAGAAGTTCATCCGGAACCTACAATGGCAACGGGTGAGCTAATATTCCTACTGAACAAAAAAAATGCTAGTACTTACACTCTCCATTTCAGAATCTGTTTACTGAACTGCAGCCGGTTTCAACACGATAGAGAAAGCATGATAAATACATCATGTATTGGCATATTACAGTGTTAACACTTAGAAAGTACTTAAAATGCGCAACTTGAAATTATGGATCTTATTTATTCTTGAAAGGGTAAATCTGTAGATTTTATCATGTAACTAGTACCAAAAAAGGGACTATATTTATCTCCATTTTCTCAGCGAAATCCAACATTGGTCACAATAGCAGTGTTTGCCCTGTTCAAACTATTAGTTAGACAAAGGGTAGCTACCAGCAGTTTTCAAGGTCTAGGCAGTGTTCAAGCTTAACTGGTACTGCTAGTACCTTACCACAATAAGATCAATTATGTCTCAAAATTTGCATAATAATTTGACATAGCTGGGCTCAGGCACTTACATCTAACAGAATGAAAATGTCAGGCCGGATTCCAAGAGTTTCCAGTGCCATTGCCTGTGAATAACTTCTCGGGTAACCATCCAAAAGCCAACCCTTTTCCTGAGCATCTGGTTGCAGGAGACGCTCCTTCACCATCTGCCGGTAACCAAAAAAATGTTTCCCAGTGTCACCACCATTCACTTAACCGCATTAATGAAAATGCAAAGAAAAGATACCCACATTAACAACGATCTCGTCGGGAACCAGCTGCCCCTTCTCCATGAACTCCTTGGCCTGCTTACCATTGTCGGTGCCTGTGGCGATTTCTGCCCTTAACAAATCTCCAGCTGAAATGTGCACCAGACCATACTGCAAATTACAGTGCCAGTTACTTGACACAATAAGGAAAACTAGTCTTTATGTTTTACCGCATTGTTGTCGATGCGCCAGGCCAATTAAGGCTAGATCCCAATTCACATAATGCAGCGTGAAACAAAGGGGATCATGTACAAGGCTGAACCCAGATTCCCAAAAAACTTACTTTGGCCTTGATTAGCTCGCACTGTGTGCCCTTCCCGGACGCCGGAGCTCCCGCTATCATGACATTTAGAGGGTCAGCCTTGGCTGCCTCCACAGCCTGGAATTCCCAATCAAGGACCAAGCAGTGAGAAGGCCGTGATAGATACGTAAATTGTGCAAGTCCTTAATGCTAGGAAAATATGGCAGACCTTGGCCGCTCTAGGCGCCGGCGAGAGCCCGTGATGTCGGGCGGGGTTGAGCCGTAGGGGTCTGGAGCCGGCACGGGAGGCGCGGAAGAGGAGGCGGCCCTGGGGAACCGGCCTCTCGGCACCCACGGGCGGCGGTGAGAGGGCAGAGAAGGCGGCGGTGGCGGCCGTGGAAGAAGCCATGGGAGGCGCCCACGGAGCTGGGAGAAGGCGGATTCACAGGAAAGCCGTGCTTGGATGCTGGGAACGGCGCGCCGGCGCCGGAGGGGGATCGGAGATAGAGAGGGAGAGGCGGACCGTTCTTGCAGTAGGACCAACGGAAAGGAAAACAAAACAAAAGAAATTGTTGCGAGAAATAACAAACTCTATTTTTCTAGCAAGTGGACTGAAAATAAGGACCCTTGTTATCTCGCTGCTTTTTTTAGTGCCCGAAAAAGGTTTGGTGGTCAGTGTTTGCGAAGGACCGGAGTGTGCATTGGTTAGCGACGACCGGTTCTTGTGCGTGTGTTTGATCGCTCGGACTTTGCCAAAATTGCATGCTTGTTTTACACACTAGTAAGTATGCACGTGCAACGCACGTCTCAAATGTTTATCAAGTGAGTTCAAATGATATACTATTAAAATGATCCTTGCAAAAATAAATAAAATAAATGGCAGAAAATGTTTTGATGTCACTCAAATTGTATTTTCAAAAGTGTGACATATTTGTGATCATGATTTTGAAATTAAAATAAAAACAATTATCAGTTTTTTACAAAAAGTTTTGTAAAAACTTTTAAAATCATCACATGATCATGACTAAACAAATTATTTTGTGAAATCCTTGTGATACAAGTCATGGTGATAAAAAAATTAGACCCACGCAGCTCAATCGGACACGCCAGTTTAATAAAGAAAAAAAATCACAAGTTCACAACGCTGCACACTCACTCCACCGCCCCCACTAGGCATATCTCCCCGCTGTTCCCCATTATTGTGGTCGCTAGCTACCCCTCTCCACTGCGTCAAGCCGGCCCTCGCTACGCTTAGGCGCTCAGCCGTGGTCGCGCCACGCCCAGCTGACTCTACCGTCAGCGTCGCGCCTGCTGCAGCTGCCGCCGCCGCCGCACCTGCTGCAGCTGTCGCCGCCGCCAAATCTCTGCCAGCGGGATGCGGAGGCGTGGGATTCGAATCCGGTCGCCGGGAACCGCTCGAGCTCTATCGGGCGACCCAGCGCAAGCGTCGTCTGAGGCGGATGCGGAGGAGTGGGATTCGTCTCCAACGGATCGGTGGCCGCGGCCATCCCGCGCCGGCGTTGCCCGAGCAACGTGGGTCCCACCGCCTCACCAGATGAGCGGTTCGGGTGCTTCTCTTTCACCGGCGAGCTGCCCCGTGCTTGCCCCCAGATGAGTGTCGGCCTGCCTAGGGGAGTAGTCGAAGAAGCGGGCGTCACGCTCATCCTCGCCTTCGCCCGATGTGAGAACTCCCGCTCCGTGCGCCGCCGGCAGCTGGTAAGCTCACGCGCCGCCCTCCACATCCGCCTGATGCAGTAATCTAGTTTCCTGATGCAGTAATTTAGTTCCATGATGCAGTAATTTCCGCCTTTGCCTTAATGAGTTCAGTAATTCAGTTGTGCTTTTTTTCTGGTTTTGTTTTTTGACAGCATTTCAGTTTGACAGATGATTATACCGGCTAGTCCATCTTACTACCGTGCATGAAAACATGATTATACATGAGACTTTCAAACCGGACAGACTTTGCAAACCACAGGCACATCCAACTAAGTCTCGTTTTGGTCATGTATTTATGTATGTCTAGCAGCTCATGACAAGTGTGACGACAACAGAAGAACATCCTCTACACCAAGCCTCATCACCCTCACAAGAAATTTTCAACCTAATGCAGAACCTAATAAGTTTCTCTTTTATATAAGGGAAAGAGCATTGATGGGATGGTCATGGAAGATGAGGTCAAGAAGGTGCAGGATGAACGTTGATGGGATGCTCAGGGAAGATGAGGCCAAGGTGGATACGGCCATGATGCATGGATGCATGTATGAATTATACTTGCACAAACATACCGTGACAAGTATCTCATGCCAAGCTTTAGTTTTGCTAAGAGATCTTGTTGCTCGTATGAATTTTCTTTCTGATATAGTCGTACCACTAATTTACTGTGAGTAGTAATTGTGCCACTGAAATCTACAACTGCACTAATCTTTGGTCAACGATGAAAATGGACTCCACGATTTCAGTGATGTTTCTACATAAGAAATTTGGAATGCTAACAAGAGAAGATAAACATGCGCATAGCAATTAAAGTGATTTTGTTCCTGTCATCTTATATTTAAGCAGGTTGCTAATTTTTGATGGTTTGCTACTGTAGTTAACATGATGGATGAGTAGTGCTTTCGGTTGTTTGAAGAATGTGAGTTTGACATCATAGGTTTCCATTTTGTGAAGAAAACATCAAGGTGAGTTTCACACTTACATTTTATTATTATTGCTGCTAATGTGTGGTCAGAAAACTTTGCAATGACAAGATAGATGCTAGTATTTTCTGCCAGCTTAAATTTGCAATATCATGTGTGCTGCTGTGCTTTATTTGCAATATTTCATTATTTGTGACTATGATTCCAGCCAGCTTAAATTTTGCTGGTAAAGCCAAATTCTGTCCTGGACGTATGTGTAATATAGTAGTAATAACACTCGACATTAACAAGAAGCAAGTCTGCTAAAACATGAAACCATGTAATCCAAGTGTTCTTCAGTTTTCTTATTATAAATAAGCAGTTGTATACCCAAATCAGATATACTAAAACATAACCCATTCGCTTCATTATCAGAACAGGGAAATCTGCTGGGATCATTGACAGAAGTAATGAAATATTGCAAATTCCAGCGATCATAAATTTGCACTTCTTCATTCGGGACAATTGATATGTCAATGCACTTTACGAATAAACGACTTCGACATATAGAGTCGGAGGTCACATGGACACCATTCTTCTTTCATGATTATTATGTAGTGCGTTCTGATCAAAACCTGCAAATAAAATAAGAGAAAATTGTTAGGCTCAGAATTAGTTATATAGATACAATAATGGAATAACGCACTTGCCTTATCTGTCGAAAACATCTCTGTTGACAATGTTCTTGGTACTTTTCCCGGATTTATCAACCTCCTGGTTTGGCTTGGCCAAAATCCGTATTATCTCTCTCGGCACTCCCCTGGACAATGCAACATAGAGCTGGCCATGTGAGAATACTGGCCTGGGAAGGTAAATACCGACCTTTGGGATGGTCTGACCCTGCGCCTTGTTAATTGTCATTGCAAAACTCAGGCGGATGGGGAACTGCTTTCTCTTAAGTTTGAAAGGAAGTGAGATGTCCTCCGAGGGCGACATGGGGATCCTAGGTATGAACACCCTCTTTCCAGCATGCTGACCACCAACAATCTCTGCGTCGATTGCATTATCCTGGAAGGCTCTGATCATAAGCCATGTTCCATTGCATAGGCCATTTTGAGGGTTGAGGTTCCGGAGCAGAATGACCAGGGGTACAAGGGCATTTTAACCTTGGGGCATGCAGTATGTAGATAATACATAAGCATGCAGTACAAGGGCATTTTAACCTTGGGGTATGGCCAGGGGTGTATGTGCTACATTTTTCTCATCACTAAGCGGTGCCGTTGAAGCCTGTTTCTTTTCACAGGCTTCACAACGTCTTTTAAGAATATCATCTTTATTGCGTGCATAATACTCTTTGTTCCTATGCCTCTTCAATTCTTTAGGGTCTGTTTAGATAAGTACTGCAAGTTAGCACACAAGCAACAGAAAAAACAGTAGCAGAAAGTAGGATCTGATCGATGATAGTCACCCAATGATTGGTTGTTGCTTAACCTGAAATGGGGTGCTTGGGTCTGTATAAGTACATAGCGCATGTCAGCACACAAGCAACAGCAGAAATAGTAGAACAAAGTAGGAAGTGGTTGCTGATAGTTACCCAATGCTTGGTTGTTGCTTATATCTTGAAATGGGGTGCGCGGCCCGGCACGATTGGGAGACGACATACCGTCGCCCGCCTTCATGTGAATTTTCATGTCTAAATTATTAGAATCATGTATATTGTGCATATAATCAGTAGAGTTTTCTATTACTGACAGGCAGAAGACAAGCAATATTTGTTTCGTCTGTGTAAAAATGCTACACTGTACATTTTGTTGATATATTGTGTGTCAACAGAGTTGTGCAGCAGGTTGCATGTTTAAGTCAGTTAGAAGATTGCAGTAGCCCAAACACTAACCATTTTCCACATAGAAATCAGTAATTAGAGATGTAAAATGAATCATTATGCTGTAGACTGGCGCAATAGAATGGTGTGCAATTGCATGGCATCCGAATGTCTTTTACGATCTTACCTTTTCTGTATGCCTAATGTTTGATCTGTTCTATAAAGATAGATAATGGAGTACAACTGTTCTGAAAATTGTAATCTTGAGTGCAGGGAAGAATTACAGCTGGACCAGGGGCCGTACAGGGCTGGGGCGGCCGCGCGGGTGCCGGGCGGGCTCGTGGGCACTGGCGATCTGGCGGGCTTCTGCCATGCTGCGAGGGGGCATGGCAGCCTCCTGGGCGCCCGCTACGTTGATCGTGCAGGGAGGCGGTAGCGTGGTGGAGTGGCGCGAGGTCGCCATGCTGGAGAAGATGGTGTTGGCGCGATGGTGACGGAAGGCAGCGAGGATCCTGGGCGGTTGGGCGAGGGGAATCCAATTCTTTCCTTAGTCTGCGATTAGAATTGCCTGATTGTCGGGGGGATGTGGGACTGATTAGTTGGAGGGGAGTCCCCCATAGTCTCCTGGTGAAGCACGGTCAGTCAATGGAAATTGGTACGTGCACAGCATAGAGGTATTAGAGGAATGATGGCTGTTAGATTCAGAGTCGTGGGACTAATCGTGCAGTGGTGAATGGGCCGTCCGGGTTGCTGGGGGTAATTCGCGGTGCACTTAAGAAAGTTTGTGTTGGATTGTTTAATAGTAGTGGAGATGCGGAGGAAGACGATAAGATCTCAGGTGTAGGAGTATGTAGAGACGCCCCATCTATCACAAATCTTTTTTTGCGGACGATTCTTTGATCCTGATGAAAGCCAACAAACAAAGTGCAAAAGCTCTGAAAGCAGCGCTAGATCTATACTGTGAGGCATCGGGACAATTGGTAAGCGCTGGAAAATCCAGTATTTTCTTTAGTCCTAACAGGAAGGTGGAGATAAGAGAACAAATGTGTACAACTCTAAATATAATGACAGAGGCCCTCAGTGATAATATTTGGGTTTGCCAGCAAATGTGGGAATAGAAAAAACAAATTGTTTCCAATTTCTGATCGAGCGAATTGTTACGAAAATTAGCGGCTAGAAGGAGAAATTACTGTCTACCGGGGGGAAGGAGATCCTGCTCAAGACTGTGATCCAAGCCATACCCACCTATGCAATGTCGGTCTTTAAAATTCCTAAATTTTTTGTAAAGAAATCATTGACGCGATAGCGCATTTCTGGTGGGGAGACGAGGAGAATCAGAAGAGGATGCACTGGATGTCCTGGTGAAAAATGAGCGTACCTAAAAATCAAGGAGGGATGGGATTCCGTGATATTCATTGTTTCAACTTAGCTTTGCTCGCCAAATAGGCATGACGTCTTCTGGATCCAGTGTGCTTCTATCCTAAGGGCAAAATATTACCACAACGGTGATTTGTTAAATGCTAAGTTAAGGAAAGGCTCCTCTTTTACTTGGCAGAGTATTATGGCAGGCACAAACACTCTGAAATGTGGCTACATCTAGCGAGTGGGGAATAGACATAATATCAATATGTGGGAAGATGCCTGGATACCAAACCACACCACTAGGAAAATTGTCACGCCTAAGGGGGGCATCTGTTAACTAAGGTAGGTGATCTCATTGACCCTGCTTCCAACAGTTGGATTGAAGACCTGATTAGACAAACTATGTGGCCAATTGATGTTCAAAGGATTCTATCAATTCCACTCCCGCAACATGATATGCCAGACTTCATTGCTTGGAGTTATACGAAAAAGGTATGTTCTCAGTTCGGTCAGCTTATTCTATGAAGTAGGACCACCAGTATGGGAACAAATTAAAACACTCTAATGGGATGGGGCGAACCACGTGTTAATCCTATTTGGAGTAAGATTTGGAAGTTATCTTGCCCGGCAAAGGTAAAAAAAAATATGGCGCACACTACATGGAACACTCCGGTGCCCGGTTACGCTCGCTAATAGACATATGAAGGTCCAGACCATATGCCCCACTTGCTCTGAGGGTTTAGAAGATACAAAGCATTTGCTTTTCCGTTGTAGTAAAGCAAAAGAGGTCTAGAAAAGACTGGGGATGGATGACATTATTGATAAAGCTTGCGAGATTGATCGAGCTGGAGAGGCGGTGCCGGAGTACTTATTACTCCTCACAGACCAAAATTTGCGGATAATGGGTTTCCACAATGTGCGTGAGATGATTGCTATATCAGCATGGTATCTATGGTGGGAAAGACGGAAGTTGATGCATACGGAGAAAACTCAAAATGCACTTCAGATATCAATGGGGGTTCTAGCCCTTACCACAAACTTCGTCAATGCGTTATCCCCCAAGGCTTCTATGATAAAGAGGGGTTGGTCTTGTCCCCCTAAAGGTTTCGTGAAACTTAATGTTGATGCTTCTTTTGACTACGACCTGCTTAGGGGCACGATGGGGCGGTCCTGAGAGACGACAGAGGAAGGTTTATTGCTGGAGGGAATGGGAAGATAGGCTATTGCGCGGATGCATTGATAGCGAAAGCCTTAGCTCTCAAATTTGGTCTAACAATGGCGCAAAGAGCAGGATGTAATCGCCTTATTATTAACTCGGATAATCTGGAGGTGATTGATACTATGCATGATGGAGGGCAGTCGGCGGGTGCGGCGGCAGCAATCTTTGATGATTGTTTTCACTATGCCTGTGATTTCGTTGCTACTAGTTTTGAGCATTGTAATAGAGAAGCAAATAAAGTTGCTCATGAGCTTGCTAGATTAGCTAGATTCTTTGACTTCTGATTGCTTTGAGGAACCTTTAAATGAAACTGTAATAGTCCTCACAAACGATGTACTATTTATTTCTAATGAATAAAGCTTGGTTTGTTTCAAAAAAAAAATATTGCATGCTTGTTTCAGTCGGCCTAGTTTTGCCATCGATACTCTGCCGAATTGAGTGGGCAAACCCAATCCCCCAACCCCCTGTATTCAATCTTCTCCTTGCGCTTGAATCAATTCTCGAAATCCAATCTAAAGCGCGAATCGAATACAGTAAATTGAAAGAGAGGGCAAGGGCTTACCGCCATTGCTAAAGTCCTGTTGGTGCGCTGGTGAAGCCGGTGATCGTTGCCGGTGCTCGCCTTGTAGTTCGTCGGTCCACTGCTCGTCGTTGCCGGTGTGAGAAAGGGAGAGAGAGCAATGAGGAAAGGTGAGGGTAATTATGCCACTGCTTCAGGAAACAACGTGACTTCTCGAGACCACCTCCTCACGTGCAGCCTCCGCCGCCACATGCCACGAGCCCTGGTTGTGAAAAAACTGTCGATTCGGCCATTCCTCCGGAGCCAGGGCCAGAGGTGTTTTAAGTTTCGTGCGGGCCAGCCTTTTGATGCGACCTAGCCAATCAAACGGATCAAATTCTTCCTGTGTGGGCCTAGTTGGGGTGGATGCGGGCAACCTAACGCGTCCACGTGCTACCGGAGGTCTCACCCACCATCTACTGGGCCTGGGTGGCGACGACGTAGCGGCGGAAAGGAAAGCAGTGGCGAGAGCGGGACGACCGGTTGGAGAGATTAGGCCGCCTACTTCACCTGGGTGGCGACGTTGATTTGGGCAGCAGCCCGACCTCACCGATGGAGTTGATTTGGTAGCCGACAGGGACTTCCACGGAGCAGAGTCGGTGGCTGAGGGAGGTAGGGTCCAGTTCTTTTCAGCTTAATTACCCAGTGAGATTCTAGAAAACTGCTTAGAGAATCAGTTGTTTGCTAAAACGTCTAAAATTGATTGTTTTAAACTGTTATACCCAATTATAAGCACCAAAACAAATTACAAACATTGAAAAAGACCACAAATATTCAAAATACAAACTTGACATATTGCACAAACATAATCAATGATGCATTCAACTACAAATATCATAAATCTGAACTCATGTTTTCATTGGCATAAAATATTCAGAGTGTGCAAATATGTCTAAATCTGAACTTTTTCATTGGTATAAAAACTAAAAAAGTACTACCATATTGTCCATCCTTGATGGAAAAAATTAGTTTCAAACTAATTATATAACAAAAAAATTGGTACATACTATACCTAATTGATTCTGATTCCAAATTCAGTTTTCATGTCGATCAAAATATCATAAGGAGGACTAAAATACGTTTAGATAAAAATGGATGTATCTAGAACTAAAATATATATAGATACATCCATTTCTCCGACAAGTATTTCTCGATGGAGGGAGTATTAGATAAAAATTCAGGGATCTGAAGCTATGAGAAGGTATCACAGGGAGGACTCTGCACCGTCAGCACCGTGGGAGAGGATGCTTTCCCTAATAATCATGTTTATGCTGCCTGACGGCAGAGATCGATTAGGGGTTTTGTAGGAGTAAGGACTAACCGTGCACCTATGCGGCCAAGGTGGATCTCAATGAGTCCCCTTTCCTTGGACGTTGAAGAAAATTTTCCCTAGCGGCAGTAGAAAGAGACTCGAGCGAATGATGGAGATCACACGATGCACAATCTACGTTTTGGTGTCATGATAAAATCGTGATGGTTCTAATGGCCGGGAAATCGAAATCACTAGCTAAGGGTTAACCCTTGCAAAGGTCACCTATTCAAGTCCTGGCAAGTGGCGGCGCCACTTGTTGCAACCTGAAAGTTTTCCCTTTTTCTGTAGATTTCGTTTATTCAAAATGTTTTCGCTTGAACCTTGTGTTCAGATAACGAACCATTTTCACCGTTGGATTTCTTGTGTCGGGATCCTCGAAACTAGATCTCAAGTTAATAGGTTTTGACAATCTTTTTTTCACAAAATAAACGAAACCTGGGGAAAAAATGGAAACAAAAAAAGAATACCAAAAAAATAAAACCAAAAAAATCGGCAACAAAAAAACGAAGCCCAAAAGCACAGTTGTGGTTTTCACTTTTTCTTGGGAAGCACATGCCGTGCTTTTCCCTTTATCAGGGGAAGTAAGGTTGTGCTTCTTGCGGAAGCACAATTGTGTTTTTGCCTTGTGCTTCTCGTGGAAGCACATGCTATACTTCTGACTCACGGAAGCATACGTTGTGCTTTTCGCTGAAGCAAATTTGTGCTTCCATGAGAAACATAATTGTGCTTCTCATGAAAGCATAATTTTTTTTCAAGAAGCACAGTTGTGCTTTGCAAGATAAATAAATAAAACAGTTTTTTTGCAAAATCCAAGGAAACCCAAAAAGCAGAAAAAAAACTTAAAAACATGTACATAAAACATAAAAATCCCCAAATCTTGAAGCCGCGTCCAGTACACGACACATGGCAGTGGTCGGAAGCACCACTTGAGGCGCTCCCAGGCCGAAAAAGTGACCCTTGTGGGAGCCCCCCAAGGATTAGTTCCCCTAAAAAACACTTCTAATGCGTGCTTTGCTGCTGCTGGCAAGGCCTTGTCCTCTCCGTATTTGATGGTGGGCTTTTTATTTTGTTCCCCCAAAGGGTATCTGTTGGTTAGTTGCTCCCCTAGGAAACACATCTAATGCGTGTTTTGCTGCTTCTAGCAAGACCTTGTCCTCTCCATATTTGATGGTGGGCTTTTTCTTTTGCTATAGGTTTTAGTCTATTTATCATTTGTATACATGAGCTAGGGCTTGGCCTTGGTCCCTGGTGAAAAGATCTAGATGACGACTAGAGGGGGGGGGGGGGGAGGAGGGGGGGGGGAATAGGCGTTTTAAAACTTTTACGGATATGGCTTTATCCTAATGCGGAATTAAACTAAACGTGTCGGGGGAAACGACACCTACGGTACCACACGGATCCCTTCTACGGTTTGGCAGGGAAGAGGGGTAGAGCAAAGAGCAGATCTAATGGCCAACATGATGGATTTTTACCCAGGTTCGGGCCCCACGGAAGCGTAAAACCCTAGTCCTGCTTGAGTATATATCTGTGTTCTTGAGCTTCGACTAGCTGCAACGCATGCAAGCTGGGCGAGAGGTTCAAAAGTTTGAATCCTCCTCTAGTACGCCGTGGGCCTCCTTTTATATGTCCAAGGGGCTGCCACAGTGGCATACAGGAGGTGTAAAGTAGCTACTGTGCATATGCTTATCACGGGCGTCTTAGGACAAAACGCATTAAATGCGTTGCTTACGTGCCCTTCAGCTTTATCGTGGACGGGAATAGAACCCGTCCCGCCCGTCGCCGCCCCGCTCTGTCTTGACACGCGTCCATGCCGACGAGGCATGCAGTGCCAAGTTGGCTAGCCAGCTGCTGCGCTGGAGAGGTGGCAGGGTCTTCATGAAGATCTGCATGCCATCACGCCGGAACCTGCTAGGCTAGCAGGCCGGCCACTGCGCTGGAGCGGTGACAGGGTGGCGGAGTCTTGCCACGCTCTCGCCGATGTCCCCGGCACGCCCTTGACAAGGATCTTGCTGGGTACTTTGTCTTCTGGCCTTCACAAAGATCTGCAAGCCACTACGTGCGCGCCCCTGGGTTTGGGCCTTGACGTTGTCGATGGTGTCAGAGCTCTCAACCTTAACGGTGGTGCTCTTGTTGGTGCTTTGTAAGTCGCCCCGGCAAGGATCTTGCCGGGGCCTCGTGAGCCGTCCCGGCAAGGATCTTGCCGGGGTCTCGCGGGCCGTCCTGGCAAGGATCTTGCCGAGGGTCCAGCTCGTTCTCTGTTCTCTGGCTTGGTCGCCTCTTTATTGTCTTGTGTCTTGCCCCCAGCTCCCCCCGTCAGCCCGTGCCACAGGTGTGGCTGCAACTACCCGTGCACAAGTAAGGGGTATAAAAGTGCCCAAACTTTAGTACACCGACAGGAGCCCCCCGGCCTGGGCCAGACACGAGTGCGAAGCGTCGTTGGGCAAGGCCCAAACAGTGCGCGGGTACGCATGGCAGGGGATAACTGCGGTAATCTTCTCGTCTGTCATGCTTGCAGCGGCCCGTGTGTAGCCTTTATTCATGGGATGGTAACCGTCGTTCCACACTTCCCACTACGCACTCCTTTTTTGCCACGTACGCCGCATGCATGGCGCGGGGTAGGTGGCGGGCGCACGAGATATGGAAAGGCGTGCCATGGCAGATACCCATTCGCCTTTGATTGGCGCGGGAGGGCGGTCGACGACCTCGCTCATCGCCAATGGCTTTAATGAGCCGAACTCGAAACGGTCCTTCAGAGAAGGTATAGAGCCATCCCCTAGTCCTTCCTGCCTGGCTATAAAAGGGAGGTCTGGAGGAGAAGTAGGGGCATCCCTTTGCGTCTTCTCTTCTTCTCCGTCCTTCATCCACCGTCATGCCAAGAGGGTGCAGTCGCGGCCGCCTCCCTGCGGAGGCGACTAGATCTTCCTCTCGCCAGAGGGCCGCGACAGTTAAAGAAGAGCCAAGCGCCCATGGCAGAGGTGCTGGACGTGGTCGCGATCGGCGAGGTGGTTGAGGCAGAAGTGGACGCGAAAGTGGGGCACCTGTGCTGCCGCCATCTCCTCCTACTTCGTCAAGCGGCCATGTTGGATACACGGTGCTGGAGTTTATCTTGCAGCTGCGCGAACCACCGCGCAGCCGTCTTCGCCTTCCCGAGGCGTTTGCGAGGGTGCTAGAGGTAAACCAGCCCCCGAGTTTCAGGCTTCGCATGAAGGGATGTTGCAATGGCGACATGTGGGCGAACATAGAGTTCTCCGTCCCTCAAGTAATGCTTCTTCGTCGTGGCCGGAAAACCTTTGCACACGCTCACTGCCTGATGAAGGGGCACGTCCTCCGCTTCAATTAGTGGAGGCCGACCTGCTCTCCGTCAAGGACTTCGAGCGCTCAGGAATCAGGTTAGGGTGCTACGCGGAGAGCTCGACCGACGATGAAAGCTCCTCCTCGAGCGATAGCGACGAGGAGGAGACCGGTGGGGAGGACGACGGGGACGGGTCCGACTAGGCGTCGGACACACCGTCCCCGAGCGACGCCGATAGCACCATCATCTGCACCTGGCCTTTTCCCCGGCAGAGCGATTTGCCGGGGGGTAGTTCTTGGTGGTGGTTTCTTGCGCCAGCTCCTTGAACTTCTCAGGGCCGTCGCTTCTGGCGGCTGGTGCTGGAAGGCCGGAGAAGACGAAGAAGGCGGGTGGTGGGCCGTCAAGTCGGAGTACGATGGCACGGATGCCTTCGTCTCGTATTGCCAGCCCACTGCCTCATCTTTCGTCTTTTCCTCCAGCACCATCATCACCGGCCTTCTTCTGGATGGCCGCCGGGATGTTCTCTTGGTGTCTTCTGCCGCGTGTACCTCGCCTAGGCACTCCTTTTGCCCTTCCGCTATCTTGATCTGCTTCCTGGGGAGAGGGACAATAAAGGAATTACGGGCATCTTATCTTTTTTTAGATCTTAAGCCTGCGGGCACTTGTCGAATTTAAACCTTGTAACCCCTCGCTCATGTCTACATTCCGTATGAATTGTACTTTTTAACCAACGTATTAATGAAGAAAAGGGTGTTTGTCAGTTTCTTTTGTGCGTGAGCGAGGCTCACACCAAGGAACGAGTCCTTGTTATTTAAGTAAACATCGTCCCCGGGCAATAGGCCTTGCCGTCCTCCCGCTCCATAGCACAACTACACTCACGCCCTTGGCGGAGGTAGGGGCAAAGTAGGATTAGGCCCTTCGTTTGTCTCCCTTCCACCGCAACTACAACCAAATTCCAGCCCAAAAGGGATTTTGGGTATAGGAAGGAGGGAGCACGGTGGCATGGGATTGAGCGAAGTTTCGTACGTTCAAGTTTCATACAGAAGTACGTAGTGGGGGTGGGGGGAGAAAAAGGACTTATCTGAATCTTCTGCTCCCGGCAGCCTTGGCTTGCCGGGGTCGGGACGTCAGTTCGTCTCCTTTCCTTCAAAAAGTTCTGCTGAAGCGCCCGTGCAGCTTGCAAACCAAAAAGGACTGGAAGGGACAGAAAGACACACACTCGACCTCTATGCTAGGGGTTAGTTGCCGCTAAGAACTATCAACCCTACCAAAGAAGGAAACTCAATCTAGCATGCATGCTAATTCTTAGGGCGCCAACGCTTCATTTATTCATCTGTTGCTCAGGGTCTATGCCTGGATTTGTACAGAGGGTTACATGCCTTGTCGGCAAGGCTTGTACAAAAAGTGGTCTACCGGGGGGGGGGGGGGCGGCAACCGCGCCTTAGGGGTAGAAGTTGCGAAGATGTTCGATGTTCCAGGAGTTTCTCACTAGAATACCATCTTCGATCTCCAGGCGGACTACGCCGGGCCTAGTGACTCGTATTGTTGGGGAACGTAGCAGAAATTCAAAATTTTCCTATGTGTCACCAAGATCTATCTATGGAGAAACCAGTAACGAGGGGAAGGAGAGTGCATCTACATACCCTTGTAGATCGCTAAGCGGAAGCGTTCAAGAGAACGGGGTTGAAGGAGTCGTACTCGTCGTGATCCAAATCACCGGAGATCCTAGTGCCGAACGGACGGCACCTCCGCGTTCAACACACGTACAGCCCGGTGACGTCTCCCATGCCTTGATCCAGCAAGGAGAGAGGGAGAGGTTGAGGAAGACTCCATCCAGCAGCAGCACAACGGCGTGGTGGTGGTGGAGGAGCGTGGCAATCCTGCAGGGCTTCGCCAAGCACCGCGAGAGAGGAGGAGTACTTGGGAGAGGGGAGGGCTGCGCCAGAACTTGTGGTACAGCTGCCCTACCACCCCCACATATATATAGGGGCAAGAGAGACGGGGGCCGGCCCCCTCAGATCCAATCTGAGGAGGGGGCGGCGGCCAAGGGGGGGAGGAGTGCCTCCCAAGTCAAGTGGAGGCCCTCCCCCTTAGGGTTTTCCCTCTCCCATGCGCATGGGCCTTGGGGGGGCTGGTGCCCCTGGCCCATTAAGGCTAGGGCGCCCCCTACAGCCCATGCTACTGTATTGGACGTGGTGGAACAATTTCCGGACCTCCGGACCCCTCCAGAATCCTCCGGAACCTTCTGGAAGCTTCCCGGTACAATACCGAAAAAACCCAAACTTTTCCGGAATCCGAACAACAACTTTCCATATATAAATCTTTACCTCCGGACCATTCCGGGACTCCTCGTGACGTCCGGGATCTCATCCGGGACTCCGAACAACATTCGGTAACCACATACAAACTTCCTTTATAACCCTAGCGTCATCGAACCTTAAGTGTGTAGACCCTACGGGTTCGGGAGACATGTAGACATGACCGAGACGTTCTCCGGTCAATAACCAACAGCGGGATCTGGATACCCATGTTGGCTCCCACATGTTCCATGATGATCTCATCGGATGAACCACGATGTCAAGGACTCAATCGATCCCGTATACAATTCCCTTTGTCTAACGGTATTGTACTTGCCCGAGATTCAATCCTCGGTATCCCGATACCTTGTTCAATCTCATTACCGGCAAGTCTCTTTACTCGTTCCATAACACATCATCCCGTGATCAACCCCTTGGTCACATTGTGCACATTATGATGATGTCCTACCGAGTGGGCCCAGAGATACCTCTTCGTTTACATGGAGTGACAAATCCCAGTCTCGATTCGTGCCAACCCAACAGACACTTTCGGAGATACCTGTAGTGCACCTTTATAGCCACCCAGTTACGTTGTGACGTTTGGTACACCCAAAGAATTCCTACGGTATCCGGGAGTTGCACAATCTCATGGTCTAAGGAAAAGATACTTGACATTAGAAAAGCTTTAGCATACGAACTACACGATCTCTGTGCTAGGCTTAGGATTGGGTCTTGTCCATCACATCATTCTCCTAATGATGTGATCCCGTTATCAACGACATCCAATGTCCATGGTCAGGAAACCGTAACCATCTATTGATCAACGAGCTAGTCAACTAGAGGCTTACCAGGGACATGGTGTTGTCTATGTATCCACACATGTATCTGAGTTTCCTATCAATACAATTATAGCATGGATAATAAACGATTATCATGAACAAGGAAATATAATAATACCTAATTTATTATTGCCTCTAGGGCATATTTCCAACAGTCTCCCACTTGCACTAGAGTCAATAATCTAGTTCACATCGTCATGTGATTAACATTCACATGTCACATCGCCATGTGACCAACATCCAAAGAGTTTACTAGTGTCATTAAACTAGTTCACATCATCATGTGATTAAGACTCCATGAGTTCTGGGGTTTGATCATGTTTTGCTTGTGAGAGAGGTTTTAGTCAACGGGTCTGCAACTTTCAGATCCGTATGTACTTCGCAAATCTCTAGGTCATTCTGTAAATGCTGCTTCCACGCTCCACTTGGAGCTATTCCAAATGGTTGCTCCACTATACGTATCCGGTTTGCTACTCAGAGTCACTCGGATAGGTGTTAAAGCTTGCATCGACGTAACCCTTTACGCCGAACTCTTTATCACCTCCATAATCGAGAAACATGTCCTTATTTACTCCAAGGACAATTTTGACCGCTGTCCAATGATCCATTCCTGGATCATTCTTGTACCCCTTGACTGACTCATGGCAAGGCACACTTCCGGTGCGGTACACAGCATAGCATACTATAGAGCCTACGTCTGAAGTATAGGGGACGACCTTCGTCCTTTCTCTCTATTCTGCCGTGGTCGAGCTTTTAAGTCATAACTTCATACCTTACATCTCAGGCAAGAACTCCTTCTTTGACTGATCCATCTTTAACACCTTCAAGATCATGTCAAGGTACGTGCTCATTTGAAAGTACTATTAAGCATTTTGATCTATCTTATAGATCTTGATGCTTATTGTTCAAGTAGCCTAATCCAGGTTTTCCATTGAAAAACACTTTTCAAATAACCCTATATGCTTTCCAGAAATTCTACATCATTTCTGATCAACAATAACATATACTCATCAGAAATTATATAGTGCTCCCACTCACTTCTTTGGAAATACAAGTTTCTCACAAACTTTTGTATAAACCCAAAATCTTTGATCATCTCATCAAAACGTACATTCCAACTCCGAGATGCTTACTCCAGTCCTTAGAAGGATCGCTGGAGCCAGCATACCTTTTAGCATCCTTAGGATCGACAAATACTTTCGGATTGTATCACATACAACATTTCCTTACGAAGACTGGTAAGGAAACTCATTTTGACATCCATCTGCCAGATTTCATAAATGCAGCTAATGCTAACATGATTCCGACGGACTTAAGCATTGCTACGGATGAGAAAATCTCATCGTAGTCAACTCCTTGAACTTGTGAAAAACTCTTCGCCACAAGTCGAGCTTCATAGACGGTGACATCACCGTCCACGTCCGTCTTCTTCTTAAAGATCCATTTATCTCAATGGCTTGCCGATCATCGGGCAAGTCCACCAAAGTCCATGCTTTGTTCTAATACATGGATCCTATCTCGGATTTCATGGCTTCTAACCATTTGTCGGAATTTGGGCCCACCATTGCTTCTCCATAGCTCGTAGGTTCATTGTTGTCTAGCAACATGACCTTCAAGACAAGATTACTGTACCACTCTGAAGCAGTACGCATCCTTGTCACCCTACGAGGTACGGTAGTGACTTGATCTGAAGTTTCATGATCACTATCATAAGCTTCCACTTCAATTGGTGTAGGTGCCACAGGAACAACTTCCTGTGCCCTGCTACACACTAGTTGTAGTGACGGTTCAATAACCATATCAAGTCTCCACCATCCTCCCACTCAACTTTTCAAGACAAACTTTTCCTCGAGAAAGGACCCGATTCAAGAAACAATCCCTATTGCTTTCGGATCTGAATTAGGAGGTATACCCAACTGTTTTGGGTGTCCTATGAAGATGCATTTTATCCGCTTTGGGTTCGAGCTTATCAACCTGAAACTTTTTCACACAAGCGTCACAGCCCCAAACCTTTAAGAAATGACAGCTTAGGTTTCTCTAAACCATAGTTCATATGGTGTGATCTCAATGGAATTGCTTGGTGCCCTATTTAAAGTGAATGTGGTTGTCTCTAATGCCCGACCCATAAATGATAGTGGTAATTCGATAAGAGACATCATGGTACGCACCATATCCAATAGGGTGCAACTACGATGTTCGGACACACCATCAAACTGTGGTGTTCCAGGCGGTATTAATTGTGAAACAATTTCCACAATGTCTTAATTGCGTGCCAAAGCTCGTAACTCAGATACTCATCTCTATGATCATATCATAGACATTTCATCCTCTTGTCACGATGATCTTCAACTTCACTCTAAAATTACTTGAACCATTCAATAATTCAGACTTGTGTTTCATCAAGTAAATATACTCTACATCTATTCGAATCATCTGTGAAGTAAGAACATAACGATATTCACTGCATGCCTCAGCACTCATTGGACTGCACACATCAAAATGTGTTACTTCCAACAAGTTGCTATCTTGTTCCATTTTACTGAAAAACGAGGCTTTTTAGTCATCTTGCCCATGTGGTATGATTTGCATATCTCAAGTGATTCAAAATCGTCCAAACGATCCATCTGCATGGAGTTTCTTCATGCGTATACACCAATAGACATGGTTCGCATTTCTCAAACTTTTCAAAACGAGTGAGTCCAAAGATCCATCAACATGGATCATGCGTTTTACACCAATATGACTTACATGGCAGTGCCACAAGTAAGTGGTACTATCATTACTATCTTATATCTTTTTGGCATGAAAATGTGTATCACTACGATCGAGATTCAATAAACCATTCCTTTAGGTGCAAGACCATTGAAGGTATTATTCAAATAAATAGAGTAACCATTATTCTCCTTAAATGAATAACCGTATTGCGATAGACATAATCCAATCATGTCTATGCTCAACGCAAACACCAAATCTCGATGGTAGAGGGAGCGTGCGATGCTTGATCACATCAACCTTGGAAACACTTCCAACATATATCGTCAGCTCACCTTTAGCTAGTCTCCGTTTATTCCTTAGCTTTTATTTCGAGTTACTAACACTTAGCAACCGAACCGGTATCTAATACCCTGGTGCTACTAGGAGTATTAGTAAAGTACACATTAACATAATGTATATCCAATATACTTCTATCGACCTTGCCAGCCTTCTCATCTACCAAGAATCTAGGGTAATTCCGCTCCAGTGGTTGTTCCCCTTATTACAGAAGCACTTAGTCTCGGGTTTGGGTTCAACCTTGGGTTTCTTCACTAGAGCAGCAGCTGATTTGCCATTTCATGAAGTATCCCTTCTTGCCCTTGCCCTTCTTGAAACTAGTGGTTTCACCAACCATCAACAATTGATGCTCCTTCTTGACTTCTACTTTCGCGGTGTCAAACATCGCGAATACCTCAAGGATCATCATATCTATCCCTGATATGTTATAGCTCATCACGAAGCTCTAGCAGCTTGGTGGCAATGACTTTGGAGAAACATCACTATCTCATCTGGAAGATCAACTCCCACTCGATTCAAGTGATTGTTGCACTCAGACAATCTGACACAAGCTCAACGATTGAGCTTTTCTCCCTTAGTTTGCAGGCTAAGAAAATCGTCGGAGGTATCATACCTCTTGACGTAGGCACGAGCCTGAAATCCCAATTTCATCCCTCGAAACATCTCATATGTTCCGCAATGTTTCGAAAACATCTTTGGTGCCTCAAATCTAAACCGTTTAACTGAACTATCACGTAGTTATCAAAACGTGTATGTCTGATGTTCGCAACATCCACAAACGACGTTTGGGGTTCAGCACACTGAGCGGTGCATTAAGGACATAAGATTTCTACTGTCCGCATAATCGCTACTGTCAACTTTCAACTATGTTTTCTCTAGGAACATATCTAAACAGTGGAACTAAAGCGCGAGCTTACGACATAATTTGCAAAGATCTTTTGACTATGTTCAGGATAATAAAGTTCATCTTATGAACTCCCACTCAGATAGACATCCCTCTAGTCATCTAAGTGATTACATGATCCGAGTCAACTAGGCCGTGTCCGATCATCACGTGAGACGGACTAGTCATCATCGGTGAACATCTTCATGTTGAGCGTATCCTCCATACGACTCATGCTCGACCTTTCAGTCTCTGTGTTCCGAGGCCATGTCTGTACATGCTAGGCTCGTCAAGTTAACCCTAAGTGTTTTGCATGTGTAAAACTGTCTTACACCCGTTGTATGTGAACGTAAGGATCTATCACACCCGATCATCACGTGGTGCTTCGAAACGACGAACTTTAGCAACGGTGCACAGTTAGGGGAGAACACTTCTTGAAATTGTTGTAAGGGATCATCTTATTTACTACCGTCGTTCTAAGTAAACAAGATGCATAAACATGATAAACATCACATGCAATCAAATAGTGACATGATATGGCCAATATCATTTTGCTCCTTTTGATCTCCATCTTCGGGGCTCCATGATCATCATCGTCACCGGCATGACACCATGATCTCCATCATCATGATCTCCATCATTGTGTCTCCATGAAGTTGTCTCGCCAACTCATTACTTCTACTACTATGGCTACCAGTTAGCAATAAAGTAAAGTAATTACATGGCCTTGTTCAATGACACGCAGGTCATACAATAAATAAAGACAACTCCTTTGGCTCCTGCCGGTTGTCATACTCATCGACATGCAAGTCGTGATTCCTATTACAAGAACATGATCAATCTCATACATCACATATCATTCATCACATTCTTCTTGGCCATATCACATCACATAGCATACCCTGCAAAAACAAGTTAGACGTCCTCTAATTGTTGTTGCATGTTTTACGTGGCTGCTATGGGTTTCTAGCAAGAATGTTTCCTACCTACGCAAAACCACAACGTGATATGCCAATTGCTATTTACCCTTCATAAGGACCCTTTTCATCGAATCCGTTCCGACTAAAGTGGGAGAGACTGGCACCCGCTAGCCACCTTGTACACCAAGTGCATGTCAATCGGTGGAACCTGTCTCACGTAAGAGTACGTGTAAGGTCGGTCTGGGCCGCTTCATCCCACAATACCATCGAAACAAGATTGGACTAGTAACGGTAAGCATATTGAACAAAAACAACGCCCACAACTACTTTGTGTTCTACTCGTGCAAAGAATCTATGCAATAGACCAATCTCTGATACCATTGTTGGGGAACGTAGCAGAAATTCAAAATTTTCCTACGTGTCACCAAGATCTATCTATGGAGAAACCAGCAACGAGGGGAAGGAGAGTGCATCTACATACCCTTGTAGATCGCTAAGCGGAAGCGTTCAAGAGAACGGGGTTGAAGGAGTCGTACTCGTCGTGATCCAAATCACCGGAGATCCTAGTGCCGAACGGACGGCACCTCCGCGTTCAACACACGTACAGCCCGGTGACGTCTCCCATGCCTTGATCCAGCAAGGAGAGAGGGAGAGGTTGAGGAAGACTCCATCCAGCAGCAGCACAACGGCGTGGTGGTGGTGGAGGAGCGTGGCAATCCTGCAGGGCTTCGCCAAGCACCGCGAGAGAGGAGGAGTACTTGGGAGAGGGGAAGGCTGCGCCAGAACTTGTGGTACGGCTGCCCTCCCACCCCCCACATATATATAGGGGCAAGAGAGAGGGGGGCCGGCCCCCTCAGATCCAATCTGGGGAGAGGGCGGCGGCCAAGGGGGGGAGGAATGCCTCCCAAGTCAAGTGGAGGCCCTCCCCCTTAGGGTTTTCCCTCTCCCATGCGCATGGGCCTTGGGGGGGCTGGTGCCCCTGGTCCATTAAGGCTAGGGCACCCCCCTACAGCCCATGCTACTGTATTGGACGTGGTGGAACAATTTCTGGACCTCCGGACCCCTCCGGAATCCTCCGGAACCTTCTGGAAGCTTCCCGGTACAATACCGAAAAAACCTGAACTTTTTCCGGAATCCGAACAACAACTTTCCATATATAAATCTTTACCTCCGGACCATTCCGGAACTCCTCGTGACATCTAGGATCTCATCCAGGACTCCGAACAACATTCGGTAACCACATGCAAACTTCCTTTATAACCCTAGCGTCATCGAACCTTAAGTGTGTAGACCCTACGGGTTCGGGAGACATGTAGACATGACCGAGACGTTCTCCGGTCAATAACCAACAGCGGGATCTGGATACCCATGTTGGCTCCCACATGTTCCACGATGATCTCATAGGACGAACCACAATGTCAAGGACTCAATCGATCCCGTATACAATTCCCTTTGTCTAAGGGTATTGTACTTGCCCGAGATTCGATCATCGGTATCCCGATACCTTGTTCAATCTCGTTACCGGCAATCTCTTTACTCATTCCGTAAGACATCATCCCGTGATCAACCCTTGGTCACATTGTGCACATTATGATGATGTCCTACCGAGTGGGCCCAGAGATACCTCTCTGTTTACATGGAGTGACAAATCCCAGTCTCGATTCGTGCCAACCCAACAGACACTTTCGGAGATACATGTAGTGCACCTTTATAGCCACCCAGTTACGTTGTGACGTTTGGTACACCCAAAGCATTCCTACGGTATCCGGGAGTTGCACAATCTCATGGTCTAAGGAAAAGATACTTGACATTAGAAAAGCTTTAGCATACGAACTACACGATCTCTGTGCTAGGCTTAGGATTGGGTCTTGTCCATCACATCATTCTCCTAATGATGTGATCCCGTTATCAACGACATCCAATGTCCATGGTCAGGAAACCGTAACCATCTATTGATCAACGAGCTAGTCAACTAGAGGCTTACTAGGGACATGGTGTTGTCTATGTATCCACACATGTATCTGAGTTTCCTATCAATACAATTATAGCATGGATAATAAATGATTATCATGAACAAGGAAATATAATAATACCTAATTTATTATTGCCTCTAGGGCATATTTCCAACACGTATTACCTGATAAGGGCCTTCCCACTTTGGCGTCAACTTGTTGGAATTCTTGGCTGACTGAACACGCCGAAGAACAAGGTCGCCTTCCTCAAAGCTTCGGGCATGAACCTTGCGGCTATGGTAGCGACGCAAGGCTTGCTGGTAGCGTGCGGCTCGCACAGTAGCCTAAAGACGATCTTCCTCAAGGAGTGTAGCGTCATCTTGCCGCAACTTCTCTTGCTCAAGCTCATCATAAGCGAGCACTCGAGGTGATCCGTATGTGAGTTCTATGGGGAGAACTGCTTCCGCTCCGTACACGAGGGAGAAGGGTGTCTGGCTGGTGGCTCGATTTGGCGTTGTCCCGATTGACCAAAAAACCGCCGACAACTCGTCAATCCAGCTTCTTCCGCACTTGTGTAGCCTGACAAAGGTCTTTGTCCTAAGGCCCTGCAATACTTCAGCATTTTGCCTTTCCGCTTGGCCGTTGCTTCGTGGATGGGCAACAGAAGCAAAGCAGACCTTGCTGCCGAGGTCTTGGATGTATTGCATGAAGGTGCGGCTTGTGAACTGCATGTCGTTGTCGGTGATGACCCTATTCGGCACACCAGAACGGCAAACTAGCCCCTTGAAGAACTTGACGGCCAATTGTGTTGTCACCTTTCTCACTGCTTCCACTTCCGGCCACTTTGTGAACTTGTTGATCGCAACATACAAGTACTCAAAGCCCCCGACAGCACGGGGAAAGGGGCCCAGTATGTCGAGCCCCCAGACCAAAAATGGCTAGGAAAGAGGGATCGTCTGAAGAGCTTGGGCTGGTTGATGGAGTTTCTTAGAATGGAACTGACACGCTTCACACTTGGTTACGACGCAGTTACATCCTGGAGAGCAGTGGGCCAGAAGAAACCTTGCCGGAATGCCTTGCCAGCAAGGGCTCTTGATCCTATGTGAGAGCCACATATGCCTCCATGTATCTCTGCCAACAGCTCGAGTTCGTCCTCCCGGGGAATGCACTTCAATTTCAAATAGTTTGGTCTTTTCCTGTATAGGACATTTTCCACAAATTGGTACACGCCAGACCGACGGGCTACTCTTTCCGCTTCTTCCTGTTCGTCGGGGAGTTCCCCTGTTTGGAGGAACTGAATGGTGTGCCGCGCCCATGCCGGAGCCTGAGGCTCGACGGCAAGAACTAGAGGCATGTCTTCCACCGTGGGAGCAGTTGTCTCTACGGCAAAGGCTTGAGGCCCCGCCGGAGCCTGTCGCTCCCCGGCAAGCTCGACGCCCCCGAGAACACCCTTGCCGGCGGCTCCTGGGATCTCGGCGGGAAAGTACTTGCCGGGGCCTGATTTCCTTCGCTTAATCTGTCCTGCCGATTGTTCAACGGATGGCTGAGTCAATTGGAGCACAAAGGTCCCTCGTTCCACATGTAACTTGAGGTCAGCACGTTTTGACAGGTCATCAGCAATGCTGTTCTCTGCTCGAGGAACATGCTCTGCTTGCAGACCATCAAAACTGTCGGTGTACTAAAGTAGGGGTACCTTAGTATCCCGAACCTGTGCACGGGCAGTCGCAGCGTCCCGCGGCAAGGCTTGCCGGGTGTCCGCCAAGATCCTTCGCTATTCCTATTACTGCCATTCAAGAACAAAGTGTTTAACTGAGAAGATAGAGTCCCGGCAAGAGGAGTTTGCCGGGAAGGACAAGACCCCGGCAAGAGGAGCTTGCCGGGAAGGCCAACCTAGGCATTTTAAGAGACTTGCCGTGACGCACCGCGCGTCCCGGCAAGGCCCGGCGGGCGACAAGCTTGCGGGTACGACAAGACAGCGACCGCGGCAAGGCGCTTGCCGCGGTGAAGCCACCACTCTGCGCCCACGCTCCAGCACATCCGACGACGTGTCGCCGCAGGACCGCTCCTGGTGCACGTGGCGGGTAGCTGTGCAGCCAAGCGGTGCGAGGTGGCAAGTGAAGATGACTAGAAGGCCATCGTGGCGATCGGTGGCTCCCCTAACGGTCGTTTCTTGCACTGTTTAGGCGACCGAACGGGCATTAAATGCCCTTGTCCCCTGCCGCCAGAGTTAGGTAGGGGGCACTGTTGATAGCGGTTGTACCAACCCTGGTTTTTACTTTTTTACCCCTCTCTCTACGCTGCCACCTGTCGGTGACCCCTTTAGACTATAAAAAGGAGGCCCATGCGCACGTAGAAGAGGTTCGACTCATTCGAAACTACAACACACCCACGCTCTCAAGCACGAACAGAATAGAAACACAAAGCAGCAGTAGGAGTTTTATCTCTCCGGAGAGCTCCGAAGCTGGGTAAAATCCCTCGCGTACTTCGCCTCGATCTGCTCTTCGTGCGCCCTCCGCTCCCTTGCCGGACCGAAAGGGGCCCTGCCCCATAGGTGTTCGTTTCCCACGACATCTTTGGCGCGCCAGGTAGGGGAGCGTCGAGGTTGTGCGAACCTGATCCGGCGTTTGCGCGCACTACATCAACATCTTCATCGACATGCCACCGAAGAAGAAGGCTTCGGAGGTGGCCGCTCCGTCTACGACTATCCTACCGCCACCTGAGCAAACGGGCGGTGGGGTGGACACCGGCGGAGGAGCGGGCGCCGACGGGGGGACTCACGTCGTCACCAAGTCCAAGGACAAGGCCCCGCAAGCTTCAGCGTTTGTACATCCGCCGCACCCCTCCCAGGAGGTGCAAGATCGACAACGCCACGGTGCTCCTAGCACCGTACTCGCGTTGGAACAAGGCCAAGCTGGTGGGTCGCGGGACGCTCAAGGCCAACATACACGCCAACACACTGGCACGAGCGCAGTACGGTCGCCTGGACGAGATATTGCTCCTTCTAACACTGTTAGGAGTTTGAGCATATCCCGCACCACGCGTCGCTCGCCACCGCCACCCAAGACCCCAGAGGAAGCGCTGGCCCGAGCCCAGCTGCTTCTAGATTACCCTCCAGCGCCAGACAAGGTCGACGACTGGAGGGCCACCATTCAGAGCCTCATCGGCTTCGCCAACGGCGACAAGCCCCGGCAACCGAGCACATCGAAGCCCCGGCAAGACGCCCAGGCGCAAGCCGACGCCGACAAGACCGCTGGGGGTGCCACCACCGTGCACTCCCCGCCCCGAAGGCCAAGATCGCCGACTCGCCGGGCCAACCTCGACACCGACTCCACCGCGTCGTCGGACCCGCAAGCTCGCTGTGATCAACGCCAAGTTCTCCAAGAACGACGACACGAAGACGCTTGTACTCGCATCGAGCGTCGAAGAGAAGCGCGGCGTCAGTCAGACCAGCGCGCTGGGCCCACTGTTGACATGCATGCGCCAGGGGAACCAGGCGACCTGCCGTACGCGGTAGGTTGCCCTGCGTTCACCCGTGAGCTGCGGCAGGTCCAGTGGCCCAGTACCAAGAACTTCAAGCCAGACGTGCCCGAGAAGTACGATGGCAGGATACACCCGTCAGAGTTCCTCAGCGTCTACACCATCGCGGTGCAGGCTGCCGGGGGGCGCGACGAGAAGATCCTCGCCAACTACTTCCCGCTGGTGCTCAAGCCCAATGTCAGATCTTGGCTCATGCACTTGCCGGACAACTCCATCTCTTCGTGGGCGGACCTGTGCCATCAGTTTGTTGGCGCCTTCACAGGCGGCCACAAACCCCATGGCCAGGAGAGCGACCTTCATCTGCTCGCCCAGAAGGAAGGAGAACCCCTGTGCAAGTACATACAAAGATTCAGCCAAGTGCAGCGCAACATCCCAGATGTCCACCCTGCCGCCGTTATCAGCGCGTTCCATCAGAACGTGCGTAACCGCAGGATGAGGGAGGAGATGGCGATGTGCAAAATCAGAGATGTCAGCGAGCTATATGCTCTGGCCGACAAATGTGCACGTGCTGAGGAGGGGAGGAAACTCCCCGGAGAGAACGTAGGAGCAGAAGGATCTGACAGTGAGGATGCCGCCCTGGCAAAGAGGAACCGGAGGCAGAATAACAGAAAGAGAAAAGCTAAGGATGTGCTAGTTGTCGAGCAGTCCGGCAATGGAGGTGGCACTGAGAAGGCCAAAGCTGGTGACTCTGGCGAGGCTGTGGTGGCCGCCGACAAGCAGGACGGCTCCGGCAAGCAGTACTGCAAGATCCACCGCACCAAGGGCCATGACCTCCAGGCCTGCAAGAAGGTTGAGCAGCTCGTAGAGCTGCAGAAAGCTGAATACGAGCGCCGCGACAAGGAGAAGGCCCAGGAAGGTGGCGGAGGATCCGGCAAGAAGCGTCCCGCCCGGGGAGGACGCAGCGGCAAGGACAAGTAGCGGCAAGGAGACAGGCCTCCCCGCGGCCGCGACAAGGACGAAGATGAGGACGAAGATGAAGAGATGGATGAAGATGAGGCCGACGAGCAGGAGTTTCAGAAGGCAACAGAGGTTTTGTGCGTTGACGGTGGTGCTTCTCTGCACACTTCGCACCGCCAACTCAAACAGTGGGTTCGGGAAGTGAACGCAGCAGAACCGTCCGTTGAGTCGCGCAAGCCCCTGAAGTGGTCCAGCACGCCCATCATCTTCGACGTTGAGGATCACCCTGATCGCATAACTGTGGTCGGGTGCTTGCCGATGTTGGTTTCGCCAACAATCCGCAACCTCAAGGTCACGAAGATGCTGGTTGACGGTGGGGCCGGCCTGAATCTGATCTCTTCCGCGGTGCTCAAGAAGCTTCAGATCCCCGACAGCGAGCTTGAAGAAACCGGCACCTTTCAAGGAATCAACCCGGGAAGGAGCAAGCCAAAGGGGAAGATCACACTGCCAGTAACGTTTGGCAGCGAGCTGAATTTCAGGACAGAGAGAGTCACATTTGACGTTGCTGATTTCCCATTACCCTACAATGGGATACTTGGCCGTCCAGCGCTCGCCAAGTTCATGGCAGCCTCTCATTACGCCTACAACGTGCTCAAGATGCCCAGTCCGATAAGTGTCATTTCTGTCCATGGCAACAAGAAAGATGCACTTATCTGTACCGACAAGATCTACCGGGAAGCAGCAGCTGCAGCAGAATGCAAACCACTTGCCGCTGAAGCTCCCAGGGGGAAGAAGAAGACCATGTCCGACAAGAGTAGCTCTGATGCCCACTCCGGCAAGCGCACCTCTTCGGAGTGCTGCGCTACCGTCGAGGACGCACCATCGAGCTCCACCGGCAAGTGCAAGAAGGCAAAGACAGCTTCACCAGAGACCAAGAAAGTGGCCGCCAAGGAGGACGGCACTGGTGGTACCTTCACCATTAGTGCCACGCTTGACCCTAAATAGGAAAGCGCGCTCGTTGCTTTCCTGCGGGCGAATGTCGATGTGTTTGCATGGCAACCATCTGACATCCCTGGTGTTCCCAGGAAAGTAATTGAGCACCACCTTGCCGTCTGCCCTCACGCACGGCCCGTCAAGCAGAGAGTCAGAAAACAAGCAGTAGAACGCCAAGAGTTCATTGCAGAGGAGATCAAGAAGTTGGAAGCAGCAGGCCTGGTCCGAGGAGTACTCCATCCAACGTGGTTAGCCAATCCAGTAGTCGTGCGCAAAGCGAACGGGAAGTGGAGGCTTTGTATTGACTTCACTGATGTTAATAAAGCTTGTCCCAAGGATCCATTTCCCTTGCCGCGCATTGACCAGATTGTCGACTCCATGGCAGGATGTGATCTGCTTTCATTCCTTGATGCATACTCAGGATATCATCAGATCTTCATGGCAGAAGAGGATGAAGAGAAAACCGCATTCATTACTCCATGTGGCACGTACTGCTTTGTACGGATGCCTTTCGGACTAAAGAATGCTGGTTCAACATTTGCAAGGGTAGTCAGTCATGCTTTTGAGCCATAGCTGCACAGAAATGTAGAAGCTTACATGGATGACATAGTGGTCAAGAGCAAGGACAAAGAAACTTTGATCCAAGATCTGGACGAGACTTTTGCAAATCTGCGCAAGATCAATCTCAAGTTGAATCCCGAGAAGTGCGTGTTTGGAGTTCCTTCCGGCAAGCTTCTCGGATTCTTTGTGTCTCAGCGGGGGATCGAAGCCAATCCCGACAAGATCAAGGCCATTGAGCAGATCGAAGCACCGAAGTGCGTCAAGGATGTGCGAAGGCTTGCCGGCTGTGTTGCTGCTCTCAGTAGGTTCATCTCTAAGTCTGCTGAGCGCGCCCTGCCATTTTTCAAAATTTTGAAAAAGGCGGGTCCAATGAAATGGACTCCGGAAGCGGAGGCTGCGTTGCAGGACTTGAAGAGATACCTATCCTCCACTCCAATACTTGTCGCACCTAGGCCACAAGAGAAGTTGCTGCTATATCTAGCGGCAACCAATCAAGTGGTTAGTGATGCGTTAGTAGCGGAGAGGGAGGCGGATGATGAGCCAGCAACCGCAGCAAGCGAATCCAGCGACAAGTAGGGGGCTTCCCCGACAAGCTCTGGTCCCGACAAGGATGGATCTGTGCAGCTGCCGGAAGAGAAACAAAAGAAGATGGTGCAGCGCCCAGTTTATTTTGTCAGTTCCTTTCTGCAGGGAGCTAGATCAAGGTACTCTGGGGTGCAGAAGCTGCTTTTCAGCCTTCTCATGGCCTCGAGGAAGCTGCACCATTACTTTCAAGCACACGAGATCACAGTTGTCACTCGCTTTCCGTTGAAGAGGATATTGCAGAATCCAGAAGCAACAGGCAGGATTATCGAGTGGGCACTGGAATTGTCAAGCTTTGGCCTCAAGTTTGAAAGTACTTCAACTATTCAGAGCCGAGCATTAGCAGAATTCATAGCAGAATGGACGCCAACACCTGATGAAGAAACTCCGGAGAGGAGCATCCCTGTCAAGGAAGCGAGCAAAGAATGGATCATGTACTTTGATGGTGCCTTCTCGCTGCAAGGCGCCGGTGCGGGCGTGCTACTCGTCGCACCCACCGGAGAGCACCTCAAGTACGTGGTCCAGATGCACTTTCCCAAGGAGCAAGCAACAAACAATACTGCAGAGTATGAAGGCTTGCTTGCCGGACTCAGGATCGCGACAGACCTTGGGATCAAGAAGCTTATTGTCCGGGGTGACTCACAGCTTGTCGTCCGTCAAGTAAACAAAGATTATCAGAGTCCGTTGATGGAAGCCTACATTGATGAAGTGAGGAAGTTGGAAGAGCATTTTGACGGCCTGCAAATGGAACATGTTCCAAGAGCTCAAAATGACATTGCAGACGGCCTGTCAAAGTGCGCCGCACTCAAGTTACCTGTGGAACCAGGAATTTTTGTGCTCAAGCTGACTCAACCTTCTGTAACACCATCAACTGGACAGAGCAAGAAGAGGAAGTTGGTTACTGGCGACTACTTTCCAGCAGAGCTCCCCGAAGCCGCCGTCAAGAAGGTCCCCAAGATCAACACAAAGAGCGCTGAGGAGCAATCTGCTCCGACAAGCCCTAGGATTTGTTTCGTTGAAGCAGACGCTCCCGACAAGCTGTGTCCCGACACGCTTGCCAGGGAGCATCACGCTCCGGCTGAAACACAGATTCTTGCCGTGGAAGCAGATGTTCCCGCAGCAGCATTTGCGCCTTTAGTCATTGTCGTTGAGCCACAAGCTCCGGCATGGGCACAGCAGATCGTCCATTTCCTTCAGACAGGAGAACTTCCCGCAGAACAAGAAGAAGCGGAGAGAGTAGCCCAGCAATCAAGTATGTACCAGTTTGTCGATGACATACTGTACAGAAGAAGATTCAACAGAGTGAAATTGAAGTGCATTTCCTGGGAAGATGGACATGAGCTGTTGGCAGAGATACATGGGGGCATATGTGGTCACCACATTGGCGCAAGAGCACTTGCCGGCAAAGCCTTCCGGCAAGGTTTCTTCTGGCCGACAGCCCTCCAGGATGCAACTGCACAAGTAACCAAGTGTGAAGCGTGCCAGTTCCACTCCAAGCAGATACATCAACCAGCTAAAGCTCTTCAAACAACCCCTTTATCCTGGCCATTTTCGGTCTGGGGGCTCGACATCCTCGGCCCCTTTCCTCGAGCTATCGGGGGCTTTGAGTACTTGTATGTTGCAATCGACAAGTTCACAAAGTGGCCTGAAGTGGAAGCAGTGAGGAAGGTGACAGCACAGTCAGCAGTCAAGTTCTTCAGGTCAATTGTTTGCCGTTTCGGAGTCCCTAACAGGATCATCACCGACAATGGCACACAATTCACGAGCCGCACCTTCATGTAGTACGTCCAAGATTTTGGCGCCAAGATCTGCTTCGCTTCTGTTGCCCACCCGAGAAGCAACGGTCAAGCGGAGAGGGCAAATGCTAAAGTGTTGCGCGGGCTCAAGACCAGAACTTTCAACAGGCTGCGCAAGTGCGGAAGAAATTGGATCGAGGAGCTGCCGGTGGTTCTTTGGTCGATCAGGACGACGCCAAATCGAGCCACTGGCCAGACACCTTTTGCTCTAGTCTATGGAGCAGAAGCAGTTCTCCCCACGGAACTCGTATACGGATCGCCTCGAGTGCTCGCTTATGATGAGCTTGAGCAAAAGCAGCTGCGGCAAGATGACGCGCTGCTCCTCGAGGAAGATCGTCTTCAGGCTGCTGTACGAGCTGCTCGCTACCAGCAAGCTTTGCGTCACTACCATAGCCACAAAGTTAATGCCAGAAGCTTCGAGGAAGGCGACCTTGTTCTTCAGCGTGTTCAATCCGCCAAGAATTCCAACAAGTTGACGCTGAAGTGGGAAGGCCCTTATCGGGTGAAACGAGTCACTAGGCCTGGAGCTGTCCGCCTTGAGACCGAAGATGGCTTTCTGGTGAGCAACTCCTGGAACATAGAGCATCTTCGTAAGTTTTACCCATAAGGCGCGGTTGCCGGAACTTGTTCCGGCAACCACCTTTTGTACAAGCCTTGCCGCTGTTGCATGTAACCCTTTGTACAAAGCCGGGCGCAGATCCCGTGCATAAATAAAGTTTATGTGCTCCGCACATCCTGTC
Organism: Triticum timopheevii; assembly: GCA_963921465.1. Taxonomy (NCBI): domain Eukaryota; kingdom Viridiplantae; phylum Streptophyta; class Magnoliopsida; order Poales; family Poaceae; genus Triticum; species Triticum timopheevii. Next base: position 440,284,228 of record OY997274.1, on the reverse strand, counting down.
AAATTTCATGCATTCTTTCTTTTTTTGCATGTTTTATCTGACACTTTGTGCAGCACTTACCCCCGGTAAGCAATAACGAGCCTTAAGGCTCCATATCATTATTTTCTCTTCTTTCTTTTTCTCAAAAAGAAGGTTCCTTCGCCCACAAGTTCACGGGGGGGGGGGGGGGGGGGGGGGGGGAAGGAGAGGATAAAGGTGTGGACCGGGCGTCGTTCAAAGAAGTATGGCCTTGCCGGGACACAGACGACAAAAAAAAGCTAAGTTGCCAAAGTTTGAGCATGATCAGTTCTTAAAATTTTAAGCTATCCTCCTTGAACGACTGTGCTTTGTATGGAAAACCTGTGCGCGGAGGAACCTCCTCGTAGCTAGTTGCGCCCTTACTTTGTTTCGAGTCCGCTCAACAACTTAAGTGTGCTGCAACTAGTTGCGGCAAGGTTTCTTGCCGGAGCCAGCACCGCCAGCGAGCTGTTGATGTTCCGCACTCTGCACTCGCGGCAAGCGTGCCCGTGCCGGCAAGTTCCCTAAAAGCGTAGGGTAAAAATATACAAAGAAAAGGACCAAGTAAAGGAGATAGCATAGCAAGCATTGCCCAGAATAAAGTTATATTACAAAAGTAACTTGTTGCGGCATTGACTAAATTGTTCTCATGACTTAAATAAACAGCGACAAGGAAGGGAGAAGAAGGGTGGCCTAATCCACGCGCTCGCCGTCAACCCTCCTGACCTCATTCACCTTGTCCATGATGGGTGCGACAATGGCTTTGAGTTCTTCAAGATCAGCACCCGCCGGCAGCTTCTTGAGGACGCGGGTGAGGTCGAGGCCCGGATTGCGGAAGAGTATCTTCACCAACACCTTCTCCAAGACCTTGGCGCAGATTGCGCGCGACTCGTCCGCCAGCTTCTTTGGGATCCTTTCCCGGAGTTGCTGGAGGGCCGTCACCACGCCCTTGAAGAAAAGAGTAAGCTTGGCGCTGGGCTGGAGATTTTCGTCAGTGGAGTACCCGAAGCCCGCCAAGTCCAGTTCCGCCAGCTCCTCGTCGATGGCTGCAGCGATGTTGACGAGGCCCTCCGTCCAGAGCTCCACCGTGGCCTTGAAGGTGTTCTGAGTCTCGGCAGCCCTCGTCAGCAGCTCCTCGTTGCCCTTGACCTCTTTCTTCAAGTCATCCTCTCGCCTCTTGGCGGCGTCCAGCGTCTCCGTCAATGTGGCCAGCTTCAGCTCCAGATCAGCGCTCGAGTCCTTGGCGGTGTTCAGTTCCTTGATCTTGTCGGCAAGTTGAACTTGCAGATCGCCATGGGCAAGGGCATCCTTCTCACGTTCGCGCTGGAGTGCGGCAAGCTCCTCATCCTTCCCTTTCATGTCAGCCTCCAGCTGCGTCACCTTCGCTTCTAATTCCCTCTTGGCGGCCTCGGCAGCTGCGGCAGCGTCCTTCGCTTCCTTGAGCACCCCGCCAAGTGATTGTTCCCGGGCAGCAAGATCCTCCTCGTGGCTGTCCAGATTTACCTTTTTCTGTGTCAGCTCACCTTCCCGCCTGGACATCTCCTCGGCGGTGAGCCTCTGCTGCTCTTCGGCTTCAGCCTTTTCAAGGATGAACGCCTTCTTCGCCTCGACGAGTTGCGCCCTCTCCTCCGCGATGGATTGGAGGGCCTCCTGGTTGCGGCTCTTGAGCTCCTCCGCATGCTTCTCTATGTCAACTCCCGCCCGCGCGACAAGTGCTTCCCGGGACTCAAGCTTCGCTTGCCGGGTGCGGTAGAGTGACACCAACTTTCGGAGCAACTGCTCCTCCTCAGACTCGCCGCTGCTGCTGCTTGGCGCGTCAACCACTGCCAGCCCAGCAGAGGCGAGTACTTCCCCGTCAAACTCCTCTCCTTCGACCGGCGCCCTGGAGCTCGACGCCCAGGGAAGCTTGATGTAGACACCCTCGCCGGCCTTCAAGTAGGCGCCTGGCTGGGGCTCCTCGGAGCCCGGCGCTGCATCAGCGGCGGAGGGGTCGACAGTCGGTGTAGCGCCTTGCGCTCCTGCACCCTCAGGGTCGCCAGTACGATTGCCAGACCCCTCGCCAGCTCCTGCGCCAGCAGCCTTGGCGGCTTCTTCTTCGGCGGGTTCATCAGCGTCGGCCTCTTCCTCGTCAGCGGCGGCATCTTCAGTATTGCCGTGTGCGCCTTCCTCGCCGGTGGCCTCAGTCTCCATCGGGTCTGTGAGAGGGGGATCAGAAGACAGGAAGAGGAAGAAAAAGTCAAGCAAAGATCCAAAAAGAAGATCAAAAGAAAAACCCAAGGGAAAATTTCCGACAAGGAGGGTTACCTGTGCTGGGCTCCGTGACCATGGGCTCCACCACCAGAGGATCGCTGGTCCCGTCCCTCGCCGGGGAACTGCCCCTTGCCGGGGACCGCTCCCTTGCCGGAGAGCGCTCCCTTGTCGGAGAATTGCCCCTTGGCTGCGTAGTCGAAGCAGACAGCACCTCTAGAGCGGCTTCTGGTTGCTCCTGATGGGCCAGCTCTGCTCCTACACAAATAAATCAACAATCAAGATGTCAGCAAAAGAAAAGCACCCATGCGCGCCCCACAACAGAAAGTGAACCAAACACTTACGCTGGGGGCTGTGCTGGGGGCTGCTGTGAGGAGAAGGAAGCGGGTCCGTCAAGGTGGTCTCGGACGTGTCTTCTGCCATCACAGCAGGATCGTCCTCGATGACAACCACAGGGACCTTGGCCCTCTTCGCCGCTCTCTCGGCCAGAGTCCTGAAATGGAATAGGAATTCAGAGGGAAGCAGATCAGATGCAAGACAGGAAACAACAAAGGTTGAAGAAATACAAGTACAACAAGGGAAAAGTCTTACTCCTCCTCCTCTTCTTCATCCTCGTCGGAGCTCAGCGCAGAGAGGTCGAAGTCTGGTACCCTTTCTGCGCGGTGTGGCGGAGGAGTAGGCTCCCTTCGACGTTTACCAGGAGCTGCGGCAGGGTCAGGCGTGGCGGCCCGGGAAGATCCCGCCTCAGTTGCCGGCGCGGCCTGAGATGCTCCCGCGGCAACGGTACTTGCCGCGGTGGAGCGTGTCCCACGGCGCTGCGGCTGTTGGCCTGCCTGCCGCCCTGCTATATCTCCAGTTCGACGGAGGCGCCTTCTTGGTTGAAATTGGAGCTGCGCTGGGGGCTCCGCCTGCGGCAAGCTGCTCGAAGACGGCTGGCCGCTCGCGCCCTCGGCGGGCTCGCTCGCTTCGGCTTCGGGCTCCCCCTCGCCAACGGCCCCTCCGGCAAGGTCTTCCCGGTCGGCAAGGCTTGCCGCCTCGGCCGCCTCTGCCTCCTCCAACGTGAAGCCAAATTCGCCCGCTGCGGCGGCTGCCGCCGCCTCTTCGGCCCTGGTGGCGATGTATCGCATCTCGTCGTCGGTGGTGTCGCGGGTGAGGAGCCTCTACTCGTCGGCGTGGACTGCTACCTCCGCCAAGCCATCGAAGAATTGCTGCACAACGTCGTCGGCGGGCTCCATCCAAGTTGGGTTTATCCCGTGCGAGTCGCACTATGGCATCATTGCACAGATGCGATCACGCTGGGAGTTGTTGCATAGTGGGATGACGCCCTACGGCAGCCTGAACCACTCTGGATGGTTGGCGTCATGCTTGAACAGCTCCTTGAGCATCCCGTCAAGCTCCAGAACTGTGAAATTGAAGTTGAGCCCGGGACGCAGCCTCATGATATCCGCCGGGCCGCCAAACAGCCAGGCGGGCCTCCCCCTCTTCTGCAGAGGGGCGATGCGACGGCGAAGGAAATCCGCGCCAACGGCCCCTGCTGTGAGCCCGGCAAGCCTGAGCCACAGGATTCGGGTGGTGGCGATCTTCAGCTTGGTGTCGTCCGGCGACAGAGCGCTCCAGTCGCCGCCGCGCACTACCCGGGTCTGGCGTAGGTTGGTGAATGGCTGCGGATTTGCGTCAACGATCCAGCACCACTCCGCCCTCCACTCGTCCCACTTGCTGCGGAGCTCGCCCCCTAGATACACCTCCTTCATGCCGATTCGTGAGGTCCAGGCGATTCCGCCGGCCAATGGCTCTCCTTTCTCGGCTCGGGGGGTGAAATAGTGGCGAAAAAGAGCAACATTTGGGTGGATACCAACGAAGTTCTCGCAGAGGTGTGTGAAAACCGCCATTGTCAGAACGGCGTTGGGGGTGAAATCAAGAAGATGAAACCCGTAGGTATTCATGATGTCGCAGAAGAAATCGGAAAAAGGTGGGCAGAGCCCACAATAGAAGAACACCGGAAAGAAATAGTACCCTTTTGGGCACCGCTTCAAAGTGGAGGATTCGGCGGAGAGCACCGGCGTGCGCGGATGCGCCCGCGTCTCCGTCGACTAGAAGAGGTAAAACTCCTCCCGCAGCGCCTTCGGGGTGAGCTCGGGGGGAAGAGCACTCGCTCCTTGCGCAGCGCCTCAAGCCGCAACGCCTCGGCCGACTTTGTGCTCGACTTTGTGCTCTTGCCGGTCTTCGGAGCCATGGTGGAAGCGGCGGGGGAGCGCGGAAGTGTTGAGGGCGACGGCGGCGACGGCGGCGGAGCGCTGCTCTCCTTCGGCTTGGGAAGCGGAGGGGAGCGGCTGAGCTTTCAGAGGAAGATACTGCAAGTGGCGAAGGTGGGGGAACGGCCCTGTTTCCTCTGCTTATAAACAGGGGAGGCGAACGTTACGCCTTTCCTGATTAAAGAATTGCCCACGATCTCTCCCACGATGCCGCGTTTGACGCGTGCCGTTACGGGAGGGCGCAGTGGATACGGAGTCAGATTTAGTGTGGACCCAGGCCGCGTGTGCCCGTGCCCTGTTTTGGGCCTGGCCCAACAGCGCTCGGCACCGTGTATGGCCCAGGCCCGGGGGCTCCTGTCGGTGTACTAAAGTAGGGGTACCTTAGTATCCCGAACCTGTGCACGGGCAGTCGCAGCGTCCCGCGGCAAGGCTTGCCGGGCGTCCGCCAAGATCCTTCGCTATTCCTATTGCTGCCATTCAAGAACAAAGTGTTTAACTGAGAAGATAGAGTCCCGGCAAGAGGAGTTTGCCGGGAAGGACAAGACCCCGGCAAGAGGAGCTTGCCGGGAAGGCCAACCTAGGCATTTTAAGAGACTTGCCATGACGCACCGCGCGTCCCGGCAAGGCCCGGCGGGCGACAAGCTTGCGGGTACGACAAGACAGCGACCGCGGCAAGGCGCTTGCCGCGGCGAAGCCACCACTCTGCGCCCACGCTCCAGCACATCCGACGACGTGTCGCCACAGGACCGCTCCTGGTGCACGTGGCGGGTAGCTGTGCAGCCAAGCGGTGCGAGGTGGCAAGTGAAGATGACTAGAAGGCCATCGTGGCGATCGGTGGCGCCCCTAACGGTCGTTTCTTGCACTGTTTAGGCGACCGGACGGGCATTAAATGCCCTTGTCCCCTGCCGTCAGAGTTAGGTAGGGGGCACTGTTGATAGCGGTTGTACCAACCCTGGTTTTTACTTTTTTACCCCTCTCTCTACGCTGCCACCTGTCGGTGACCCCTTTAGACTATAAAAAGGAGGCCCATGCGCACGTAGAAGAGGTTCGACTCATTCGAAACTACAACACACCCACGCTCTCAAGCATGAACAGAATAGAAACACAAAGCAGCAGTAGGAGTGTTATCTCTCCGGAGAGCTCCGAAGCTGGGTAAAATCCCTCGCGTACTTCGCCTCGATCTGCTCTTCGTGCGCCCTCCGCTCCCTTGCCGGACCGAAAGGGGCCCTGCCCCATAGGTGTTCGTTTCCCACAACAAAAACGCTCTTCCAACTTCCTCACTTCATCTACATAAGCTTCCATCAGTGGGCTCTGATAATCCTTGTTCACTTGCTTCACTACGAGTTGCGAATCCCTTCTTGATCCCAATGTCCGCCGTGATCCTGAGACCGGCAAGCAGCCCCTCATACTCCACGGTGTTGTTCGTCGATCTCTCCTGGGGGAAGTGCATTTGGACTACGTACTTGAGGTGCTCTCCGGTGGGCGCGACAAGTAGCACGCCGGCACCGGCGCCTTGCAGCGAGAAAGCCCCATCAAAGTACATCATCCAGTTGCGGCTTGTTTCCTTGCCGGGGAGAGTGGTCTCTTGAATTATTTCGTCAGGCGTTGAGGTCCATTCTGCGATGAACTCTGCCAAGACTCTGCTTTGGATCGTCAACGTGCTTTCAAACCCGAGACCAAAGCTTGACAGTTCCAACACCCATTCCACTATCATTCCGGTTGCATCTGGGTTGTGCAAGATTCGTTGAAACGGGAGGCGAGTGACGACGGTGATCTCATGTGCTTGAAAATAATGACGCAGCTTCCTCGAGGCCATAAGGAGGCCGAAGAGCAACTTCTGCACACCAGAGTATCTTGATCTAGCCCCCTGCAAGAGGGAGCTAACAAAGTAAACTGGGTGCTGCATCATCTTCTTCCTCTGTACCACTTTCTTTGCTTGCGCAGATCCTTGGTGCTAGACTCTATCGGGGCTCTTGCCTTGCCAGTGCCAGACTCTGCCGGAGGTCCTGCCTTGCCGATATCAGACACTACCGAGGGGAGCCCTATCTCTTCATCCGACAGTCTTGCCACTGCTACTGCCTCTTCGTCAACCTCCATCTACGCCACTACCGCAACACTAACCACTTGATTCGTTGCCGCTAGATATAGCAGCAATGGCTCTTGCGGTTTAGGCGCAACAAGTATTGGCGTAGAGGAGAGGTACCTCTTCAAATCCTGCAACGCTGCCTCAGCCTCCGGGGTCATTTCATGGGCCATGCCTTTTTCAAAATCTTGAAAAAGGGGAGGGCGCGCTCAGCACACTTGGAAAGAACCTACTCAAAGCAGCAATGCAGCCAGCAAGCCCACGCACATCCTTGACTTGCCTTGGTGCCTCAATCTGCTCAATCACCTTGATATGTTGTCGGGGTTCGCCTCGATCCCCTGCTGAGACACAAAGAACCTGAGAAGTTTGCCAAATGGGACACCGTACACACACTTCTTAGGGTTGAGTTTGAGGTTGATCTTGCGCAAATTAGCAAATGTTTCTTCCAAATCTTGGACCAGTGTTGCCCTGTCCTTGGTTTTGACCACTATGTCATCCATGTAAGCTTCCATTTATATGGAGCTGGGGCTCAAAACCAATCTGAACCGCTCTTGCAAATGTCGAACCAGCACTTTTCAACCCGAAAGGCATTTGTATAAAAAACAATACGTACCACATGGAGTGATAAAGGCGGTCTTCTCTTCATCTTCCTTCGTCATAAAGATTTGGTATCCTAAATAGGCGTCAAGGAACGATAGCAGGTCGCACCCGACAGTGGAGCCCACGATCTGGTCAATGCGCGGCAAAGGGAAAGGATCCTTTGGGCAGGCTTTATTGATATCTGTATAATCAATGCAGAACCTCCATTTCCCATTTGCCTTGCGCACCACCACCGGGTTAGCCAACCATGTTGGGTGGAGCACTCCTCTGACGAAGCCTGCCGCTTCCAACTTCCTAATCTCCTCGATGGTGAACTCTTGCCGCTCCAAAGCTTGCTTCCTGACCTTCTGCTTGATAGGCCGCGCATGAGGACAGACAGCAAGGTGGTGCTCAATCACCTCCCTGGGAATGCCGGGGATGTCAGATGCTTTCCATGCAAACACATCGACATTCGCCCACAGGAAGGTGACGAGCGTGCTTTCCTATTTGCTGGCGAGGGTGGAGCTTATAGTGAAAGCTCCGCCCGTGTTGTCCTCCTTGACGGGCACCTTCTTGGTCTCTGGTGGTGCAGCCTTGGATTTCTTGCTCTTGCCAATGGAGCTCTCTGGCACGTGCTCAACGGGAACGCAACACTCCGAGGAGGTGCGTTTGCCAGAGTGGGTGCAAGAGTGTCACGCCCAATATGCGACCCTATCCAAAAGGAACTCGAAGGTCCCACCAAGGATAGACCCGCATATTGGAACGCTTTTGCAAGGTGGATATCATTACATCAACATTACATAATAGATGGGGATACATACAAAAGGCATACAATGCCACACGAATACAACATCATCATACAAGAGAGCACCATCCGACTACGGATGAAACACAAACAGAAGCTCAACCGACATCCACCCTGCTAGCCTAGGCTGCCGACCTGGAACCTATCCCCTGATCGAAGAAGAAGCAGAAGAAGAACTCCAAAACAAGCAAACATCGCTCTCGCGTCATGATCATCGCATAAACCTGTACCTGCAACTGTTGTTGTAGTAATCTGTGAGCCACGAGGACTCAGCAATCCCATTACCATGGGTATCAAGACTAGCAAAGCTTAATGGGAAAGGAAGGGGTAAAGTGGTGAGGTTGCAGCAGCGACTAAGCATGATATGGTGGCTAACATACGCAAAAGAGAGCGAGAAGAGAGCAAACAGAACGGTCGTCAACTAGCAATGATCAAGAGGTGATCCTAAACTCCTACTTACGTCAAACATAACCCAAAGACCGTGTTCACTTCCCGGACTCTGCCGAGAAGAGAACATCACGGCTACACACACGGGTGATGCGTTTTAATTCGGATCTGGTGTCAAGTTATCTACAACTGGACTTTAACAAATTCCCATCTGCCACATAACTGCGGGCACGGCTCTCGAAAGTTTATACCCTACAGGGGTGTCCCAACTTAGCCCATGATAAGCTCTCGCGATCAACGAAGGATATTCCTTCTCCCAGGAAGACCCGATCAGTCTCAGAATCCCGATTTACAAGACATTTTGACAATGGTAAAACAAGACCAGCAAGACCGCCCGATGCGCCGACATCCCGATAGGAGCTGCACGTATCTCGTTCTCAGGGTAACACCGGATAAGCGAAGCGTACAGGTACCGACGAATCCAAGTTGCCAAGGAATGGTCCCGCACGGTGCTCTAGTTTGGACCAACATTTAGACAAGCATTGTCCCGGGGGGGCTATAATAAAGATGACCCTTAGGTTAATTACTCCCAAGGGAAAGGTAGGTGGTGGTGAGGCAAATGGTAAAACCAAGGTTGGGCCTTGCTGGACAAGTTTTATTCAAAGCGAACTGTCAGGGGGGTCCCATAAATCACCCGACTGCGTTAGGAACGCAAAATCTGGGAACATAACACCGGTATGACGGAAACTAGGGCGACAAGAGTGGAACAAAACACCAGGAATAAGGCCGAGCCTTCCACCCTTTACCAAATATATAGATGCATTAATAATATAAGAGATATTGTGATATCCCAACATAACCCTGTCCACCATGGAGCAATCTTCATCTTCACCTGCAGCTAGCAACGCTATAAGAGGGGCTGAGCAAAGCGGGAACATAGCCAAACAACGGTTTGCTAGGAAGGGTGTCAAAGGTTAGAGGTTCATGGCAATTTGGGAGGCTTGAAGAACAAGTTATAGGAAGCGCAGCATAGTGATAGAACGAAGCAACTAGCATAGCAATGATAGTAGTGAGATCCAGGGTAGCGGTCATCTTGCCTGAAATCCCGCTAGGAAGAAGAACGAGTCCATGAAGAAGATGAAGCCACGAAGACGAACCACACGGAGACGAACGAATCCTCACGATCGCAACGAAACGGGAACTATCGAGGAGAAGCACACAACATGGTAAACACACCACACATGAACAAGACATGATGCACAACAAGCATGATGCATGACAAAGCTACATGGAGCTACTCATGGCAAGAGATGATGCAAACAAGAACAACACATCAAGGCAAGTTTAAATGAGGCCGGAAACAACACATAACAATTCCGGTAAGTCCTCATATGCATATTTCGAAATGGGTCCAGAACTGAATAAACCTTATGTTCAAGTTGTTAAACAGCAAGTTAAAGAGCACCAAGAGGATCTACATGAAATTCTAGTCAAGTTACATATAAAGTTCATTAGATTCGGAGCTACGGCCTAGAAGATATGAGCAAAACAAGTTAAACATGACATTGATGCAAAATGCATACAAACATCAAGCAAACACACCAAAACAAGATGCAACATGATAATATGAAGCTACATGCAAAATCACGCAAGTTTCATATAGAGCACACTCAAAACGGAGCAACGGTTCAACACATACACTCTATACAAGTCATAACAACAATCTGTCCATAACAGCAACTAGGCATATTGCAAGCATCAAAACAACATGCTACAGTACCACAATATGAAAACAAAAGGCATGGGCATGAAGTACAGGTAAAGCATAACAAAACATGAACACTGAGCTATCTCCAGAAATAACTAGAACATGCTCAAAAAGACATGGAAAGATTGCAAATAATAACAGTTTCATGCTTTGCAGAAATAATATCAGGTTGCAATGTTTAGAGCTATAAAACAACATGTTACAGGAACTTATCATGGCAAAAAAAGGCATGGCATGATACTACTAAATGCATAGAACAACAGTACCTTACTGACCATGAGCCAAAAAGGATCAGAAGATATGATGGCACCCATGTAAACATGGCAAGTTATATTACAGATTCATACATGGCAGGAACAACAACAAGTAGGCATGTTGGTGAGCTTGAACCACTCACCACAGAATGGCAAGGCAACCAACAGTAAGAAGACATGTTTACATAGCAACAAAATATAACAGAATCTGTCAGGAAAACAGCAACAGCAAGTACCCTACTTAGAGGATTTCGGGGGTCAACCTTCAGATTGGATCTGGGCGGCGCGTGAACCGAGGTTTGCCGGCATCTTCACCGGAGAGGAGGGAGGACGGCGGCCGGAGACGAGGGAGAGGCCGGGGAGGCGCGGGGAGGAGCTGGCCCGGCCGGATCCGGCGCGGTGGAGGCGTAGGGCGGCACGGGCCGGCGAGCTCGGGTGGCGGAGGTCGGCGCCGGCGGCGAGGGAGCCAGGAGGCGGCGAGGGAGCCAGGAGGCGGCGCGCGAGGCGCGGTGGCCGACGGCGGTGGGGGCGGGTCCGCCGGCGGCGGGCTCGGGGGCGGAGGCGAGCGCCTCGGGCGGCGGCGCGGCTGGGCGCGGGACGACCGGGCAGTGGCGGGAGGCGGCCGAAGGTCGGCGGCGAGCGAGGCGAGCGGCCGCGGGCGTAGCCGGACGCGGGCCGCGGCGGTGATCGGCGGCGGGGACGGCTAGGGCGCGGGCGGCGGAGCGCGTCGGGCCGGGCAGGCCCCGCCTGGGCCCGGCGGGCCGGCGGCGGCAGGCGCGGAGGAGAGAGAGGGAGGCGCGGGCTGAGGGCAATGTGGCAGGCACCGATTCGTCGGGGGCGAGCGGGGCGGACGTGTCCGGCGCGACGCGGACGCGTCCGGCGGCGCGGGGAGGAGCGGGGCTAGGGTTTGGACTGCGGGAATTCGGGGGGAGACACCTATTTATAGGTAGAGGGAGCTAGGAGGTTTCAAATGAGGTGCGGTTTTCGGCCACGCGATCGTGATCGAACGACCGAGAGCATGGAGGGGAGTTTGCTGGGTTTTGGGCCACTTTGGAAGGGGTGTTGGGCTGCACACAAAAGAGGCTTTACGGTTACCCGGTTAACCGTTGGAGCATCAAACGACCTCCAAATGGCACGAAACTTGACAGGCGGTCTACCGGTGCTATACCAAGGCCGCTTGGCAAACCTCGGGCCATTCCGAGAAAGTTTAACACCCACTCATAACGAGAGACAAAAGGGGAACGCCGGAGGACATGGGAGCGCCGGATTGCAAAACGGACAACGGGGAAAATGCTCGGATGCATGAGACGAACACGTATGCCAATGCGATGCACATGATGACATGATATGAAATGCATATGATGACATGGCAAAATGCAACACGCAAGCAAATGACATGGCAACGATGGCGAATAACTGGCAGACACCTGGCGCATCGAATCCGGGGCGTTACAAAGAGGCTTTGCCGGAGCCAGAATCCTTGCCGGCGACTGGGGTCTTTCCGGTCTTCTTCCCCTCCAGGGCTCCAGTGGCAGGAGCAAGTGCCTTGGGGGCGGGTGCCACTATCGCCTCCCGGTAGGGCTGGTCGGCACAGATGAGTGCATCTTTCTTCTCGGAGCTGACAGTGATGATGCTCATTGGACTGGGCATCTTCAGCGTGTTGTAGGCATAGTGTGATGCCGCCATAAACTTGGCCAGTGCTAGACGGCCAAGGATCCCGTTATATGGCAACGGGATCTTGCTACATCAAAAACAATCTTTTCTGTCTTGCTCGCCACCAAATGTAACTGCTAGTGTGATCTTGCCCTTGGGCTGGCTTCTCCCTGGGTCGACCCCTTGAAACGTGCCCGTCTCCTCGAGGTCTCCATCAGGGATCTGTAACCTCTTGATCACCTTGGGTGAGATCAGGTTCAGACCGGCCCCGCCGTCAACTAACATTTTTGTCACCTTGAGGTTGCGAATTGTTGGCGAAACTAACAACGGCAAGCACCCGACCGCTATTGTGCAGTCAGGGTGATCCTCGGCGTCGAAGATGATAGGCGTGCTGGACCATTTCAGTGGCTTTTGGGCGCCGATCGATGGCTCTGTCGCATTGATCTCGCGCGCCCACTGTTTAAGCTGGCAGTGAGAAGAATGCAACGAGGCGCCACCATCGATGCACATGGCCTCTGTGGCCTTCTGGAACTCTTGGTCACTGGACTTGTCGTCCTCTTCATGGTCATCATCCTCCTCTTTCTTGTCGCGGCCCCGAGCAGGCCTCTCTTGTTGCTTTTCCTTGCCGCGGCACCCTCCTCGGCCACCGCACTTCTTGACGGACCCCTCAGCACCATCCTGGCCCTTCTCCTTATCCCGTCTTTCATACTCAGCTTTCTGCCTCTCCACAAGCTGCTCAACTTGCCGACAGTTTTGGAGGTCATGGCCCTTGGTGCGATGGATCTTGCAATATTGCTTGTCGGAGCCCTCTGACTTGTCGGCAGCCGCCAAGTCCTAGCAGGCGGCACACCCGGCAACTTCCTTGTCGGGGTTGTCAACCTTGGCCTTCTTGGCGGTGCCGGGGTTGCCGGATTCCTCGACGGCAAGCACAGTATTTCCCCTGCGCTTCCTATTGCGCCGTCGGCCCTTCTTTGCCGGGGTGGCGACGTCTTCGTCTCCAGAGTCGCTTCCATGCCGGCATCTTCGCCGGGGTACTTCCTTCCTTCTTCAGCCCGAGCACATCTGTCGGATAAAACATACAGTTCGGCAACATCCCTAACCTTGTTCATGGCCAGCTCCTCATGCATCTTGCTGTTGCGCATGTTCTGATGAAACGCGCTGATGACAGTGGCAGGATGAACATCTGGGATGTTGTACTGCACGCGGCTGAATCTCTGTATGTATTTCTACAAGGTTTCGCCATCCTTCTAGGGGATGAGATGCAAATCACTTGCCTGGCCAGGAGCTTGATGGCCTCCGGTAAAGGCGCCAACAAACTCGTGGCACAGGTCCGACCAAGAGGAGATGGAATCGACCGGCAGGTGCATCAACCACGACCCGATGTTGGGTTTGAGCACCAACCGGAAGTAGTTGGCAAGCACCTTGTCGTCCCGAGCCCCGACAGCTTGCATCGCGATGGTGTAAACACTCAGGAACTCAGACGGATGAGTCTTGCTGTCGTACTTCTCTGGGACCTCTGGCTTAAACGTGCGGGTATTGGGTCACTGGAACTGCCGCAACCTACGGGTAAAAGCTGGACAACCTACCTCATAAGGAAGGTCACCGGAATCCCCCAGCGTAGGCCTGTACATAGTGGACCCCGCACGCTGATTGATGGCGCGCTTCTCGTTGCCGCTCGTTGGTGGTTCGAGCGTCCTCCTTAACCTGCTCCCAAAGAACTTGACGTTGGTCGCGACGAGCTCATGGATCGGACGAAGCCGTGGATCCATGCTACGTCTTGAGCTTGCGTTGGTTTTCCTCGAAGGGGAGAGGGTGATGCAGCAAGTGTAGCGTAAGTATTTCCCTCAGTTTTGAGAACCAATGTATCAATCCAGTAGGAGGCTCCTCAAAAGTCCCATGCACCCACACAAACAGACTGAGAACTCGCAACCAACGCAATAAAGGGGTTGTCAATCCCTTCACGGCCACTTGCGAAAGTGAGATCTAATAAAGATAGTAAGATAAGATAAATATATTTTTGGTATTTTATAATATAGATGCAAAAGGTAAAGATGCAAATAAAAGTATATTGAAAGAAAATATGATAAGAGATAGACCCGGGGGCCATAGGTTTCACTAGAGGCTTCTCTCTGTTGGGGAACATAGCAGAAATTCAAAATTTTCCTACGTATCACCAAGATCTATCTATGGAGAGACTAGCAACGAGGGGAAGGAGAGTGCATCTACATACCCTTGTAGATCGCTAAGCGGAAGCGTTCAAGTGAACGGGGTTGATGGAGTCGTACTCGTCATGATTCAAATCACCGATGATCAAGTGCCGAACGCACGGCACCTCCGCGTTCAACACACGTACAGCCCGGTGACGTCTCCCACGCCTTGATCCAGCAAGGAGAGAGGGAGAGGTTGAGGAAGACTCCATCCAGCAGCAGCACAACGGTGTGGTGGTGATGGAGGAGCGTGGTAGTCCAGCAGGGCTTCGCCAAGCACCGCGAGATATGAGGAGAAGGGAGAGAGGTAGGGCTGCGCCAAGAGGGATAAGTTCTCATGTCTTGGGCTGCTCCAATGCCTCCAATATATATAGGGGAAAGGGGGGGCTGCACCCCCACCTAGGTTTCCACCCTAGGGGGCGGCGGCCAGCCCTAGATGGGACTTGGAGGGGGCGGCCAAGAGGGGGAGAGAGGGGGCGCGCCCTAGGGTGGGTCTTAGGGCCCATCTGCCCTAGGGTTTCCCCTCTCCCCTCCTAGTTGCGCCTTGGGCAAGGGTGGGAGGCACACCAGCCCACTCTGGGGCTGGTCCCTTTCCTCTCTAGGACCATGCAAGCCTCCGGGGCCGGTGGCCCCACTTGGTGGACCCCCAGGACCCTCCTTTTGGTCCCGGTACGTTACCGATAAACCCCGAAACTTTTCCTGTGACCAAAACAGGACTTCCCATATATAAATCCTTACCTCCGGACCATTCCGGAACTCCTCGTGACGTCCGGGATCTCATCTGGGACTCCGAACAACATTCGGTAACCACATACAAACTTCCTTTATAACCCTAGCGTCATCGAACCTTAAGTGTGTAGACCCTACGGGTTCGGGAGACATGCAGACATGACCGAGATGACTCTCCGGTCAATAACCAACAGCGGGATCTGGATACCCATGTTGGCTCCCACATGTTCCATGATGATCTCATCGGATGAACCACGATGTCAAGGACTTAATCAATCCCGTATACAATTCCCTTTGTCTATCGGTACGATACTTGCCCGAGATTCGATCGTCGGTATCCCGATACCTTGTTCAATCTCGTTACAGGCAAGTCTCTTTACTCGTTCCGTAACACATCATCCCATGATCAACTCCTTGATCACATTTGTGCACATTATGATGATGTCCTACCGAGTGGGCCCAGAGATACCTCTCCGTTTACACGGATTGACAAATCCCAGTCTCGATTCGTGCCAACCCAACAGACACTTTCGGAGATACCTGTAATGCACCTTTATAGCCACCCAGTTACGTTGTGACGTTTGGTACACCCAAAGCATTCCTACGGTATCCGGGAGTTGCACAATCTCATGGTCTAAGGAAAAGATACTTGACATTAGAAAAGCTTTAGCATACGAACTACGATCTTTGTGCTAGGCTTAGGATTGGGTCTTGTCCATCACATCATTCTCCTAATGATGTGATCCCGTTATCAATGACATCCAATGTCCATGGTCAGGAAACCGTAACCATCTATTGATCAACGAGCTAGTCAACTAGAGGCTTACTAGGGACATATTGTGGTCTATGTATTCACACGTGTATTACGATTTCCGGATAATACAGTTATAGCATGAATAAAAGACAATTATCATGAACAAGGAAATATAATAATAATACTTTTATTATTGCCTCTAGGGAATATTTCCAACAGTCTCCCACTTGCACTAGAGTCAATAATCTAGTTCACATCGATATGTGATTAACACTCAATGAGTTCTGGGTTTGATCATGTTATGCTTGTGAGAGATGTTATAGTCAACGGGTCTGAACCTTTCAGATCCGTGTGTGCTTTACACATCTCTATGTCATCTCCTTGATGCAGCTACCACGCTCTATTTGGAGCTATTCCAAATAACTGTTCTACTTGGAGCTATTCTAAATTGTTGCTCCATTATACGTATCCGGTAGCTCTACTCAGATCTATCCGGATAGGTGTTAAGTTTGCATCGACGTAACCCTTTATGACGAACTCTTTTACCACCTCCATAATCGAGAAAATTCCTTAGTCCACTAGTTACTAAGGATAACTTTGACTGCTGTCCTATGATCCATTCTTGGATCACTCTTGTACCCCTTGACTAACTCATGGCAAGGCACACTTCAGGTGCGGTACACAGCATAGCATACTGTAGAGAGCCTATGATAAAAGCATAGGGGACGACCTTCGTCCTTTCTCTCTATTCTGCCGTGGTCGAGCTTTTAAGTCTTAACTTCATACCTTACATCTCAGGCAAGAATTCCTTCTTTGACTGATCCATCTTGAACACCTTCAAGATCATGTCAAGGTACGTGCTCATTTGAAAGTACTATTAAGCATTTTGATCTATCTTATAGATCTTGATGCTTATTGTTCAAGTAGCCTAATCCAGGTTTTCCATTGAAAAATACTTTCCAAATAACACTATATGCTTTCTAGAAATTCTACGTCATTTCTGATCGACAATATGTCAACATATACTTATCAGAAATTCTATAGTGCTCCCACTCACTTCTTTGGAAATACAAGTTTCTCATAAACTTTGTATAAACCCAAAATCTTTGATCATCTCATCAAAGCATACGTTCCAACTCCGAGATGCATACTCCAGTCCTTAGAAGGATTGCTAGAGCTTTGTATACTTATTAGCATCTTTCAGGTTTGACAAAACCTTCCGGTTGTATCACATACAACCTTTCCTCAAGAAAAATCGTCGAGGAAACAATGTTTTGACATCCTATCTGCAAGATTTCATAAATGATGCAGTAATTGCTAATATAATTCCAACAGACTCTTAGCATCGCTACGAGTGAGAAAGTCTCATCGTAGTCAACTCCTTGAACTTGTTGGGAAACTTCTTTACGACAAGTCGAGCTTTCTTAATGGTGACATTTACCATCATTGTCCGTCTTCCTTTCAAAAATCCATCTGTACTCAACAGCCTTATGACCATCGAGCTGTTCTGCCAAAGTCTACACTTTGTTTTCATACATGGATCCTCTCTCGGATTTTATGGCCTCGAGCCATTTATCGGAATTCGGGCCCACCATCGCTTCTCCATAGCTCGTAGGTTCATTGTTGTCTAGCAACATGACTTCCAAGACAGGGTTACATACCACTTTGAAGTAGTACGCATCCTTGTCGACCTACGAGGTTTGGTAGTGACTTGATCCAAAACTTCATGATCACTATCATAAGCTTCCACTTCAATTGGTGTAGGTGCCACAGGAACAACTTCCTGTGCCCTGCTACACACTTGTTGAAGTGGCGGTTCAATAACCTCATCAAGTCTCCACCATCCTCCCACTCAATTCTTTCGAGAGAAACTTTTCCTCAAGAAAGGACCCGATTCTAGAAACAATCCCTTATTGCTTTCGGATCTGAGACAGGAGGTATACCCAACTGTTTTGGGTGTCCTATGAAGATGCATTTATCCGCTTTGGGTTCAAGCTTATCAGTCTGAAACTTTTTCACATAAGCGTCGCAGCCCCAAACTTTCAAGAAACGACAACTTAGGTTTCTTCAAACCATAGTTCATATGGTGTCGTCTCAACGAAATTACGTGGTGCCCTATTTAAAGTGAATGTGGTTGTCTCTAATGCCTAACCCATGAATGACAGTGGTAATTCGATAAGAGACATCATGGTATGCACCATATCCAATAGGGTGCAACTATGACGTTCGGACACACCATCACACTATGGTGTTCCAGGCGGTATTAATTGCGAAACAATTTCCACAATGTCTTAATTGTGTGCCAAAACTCGTAACTCAGATATTCATCTCTATGATCATATCATAGACATTTTATCCTCTTGTCACAATGATCTTCTACTTCACTCTGAAATTACTTGAACCATTCAATAATTCAGACTTGTGTTTCATCAAGTAAATATTCTCAACATCTACTCAAATCATCTGTGAAGTAAGAACATAACGATATCCACTACATGCCTCAGCACTCATTGAATTGCACACATCAAAATGTGCTACTTCCAATAAGTTGCTTTCTAGTTCCATTTTACTGAAAACGAGGCTTTCAGTCATCTTGCCCATGTGGCTTGATTTGCATATCTCAAGTGATTCAAAATCAAGTGAGTCCAAACGGTCCATTTGCATGGAGTTTCTTCATGCAAATACACCAATAGACATGGTTCGCATGTCTCAAACTTTTCAAAAACGAGCAAGCCCAAAGATCCATCAACATGGAGCTTCTTCATGCGTTCTATACCGATATGACTTATGTGGCAGTGCCACAAGTAGATGGTACTATCATTACTATCTTTTGGCATGAAAATGTGTATCACTACGATCGAGATTCAATAAACCATTCATTTAGGTGCAAGACCATTGAAGGCATTATTCAAATAAACAGAGTAACCATTATTCTCCTTAAATGAATAACCGTATCGTGATAGACATAATCCAATCATGTCTATGCTCAACACAAACACCAAATCTCGATGGTAGAGGGAGCGTGCGATGCTTGATCACATCAACCTTGGAAATACATCCAACACATATCGTCAGCTCACCTTTAGCTAGTCTCCGTTTATTCCGTAGCTCTTTTATTTCGAGTTACTAACACTTAGCAACCGAACCGGTATCTTAATACCCTGGTGCTACTAGGAGTACTAGTAAAGTACACATCAACATAATGTATATCCAATATACTTCTATCGACCTTGCCAGCCTTCTCATCTTCCAAGTATCTAGGGTAATGCTGCTCTAGTGGTTGTTCCCCTTATTACAGAAGCACTTAGTCTCGGGTTTGGGTTTTACCTTGGGTTTCCTCACTAGAGCAGCAGCTGATTTGCCGTTTCATGAAGTATCCATTCTTGCCCTTGCCCTTCTTGAAACTAGTGGTTTCACCAACCATCAACAATTGATGCTCCTTCTTGATCTCTACTTTCGTGGTGTCAAACATCGCGAATATCTCAAGGATCATCATATATGTCCCTGATATGTTATAGTTCATCACGAAGCTCTAGCAGCTTGGTGGTAATGACTTCGGAGAACCATCACTATTTCATCTGGAAGATCAACTCCCACTCGATTCAAGCGATTGTTGTACTCAGACAATCTGAGCACAAGCACAACAATTGAGCTTTTCTCCTTAGTTTGCAGGTTAAGAAAGTCATCGGAGGTCTTATACCTCTTGACGTGGGCACGAGCCTGAAATCCCAATTTCAGCCCTCAAAACATCTCATATGTTTCGCGACGTTTCAAAACCATCTTTGGTGCCTCAAATCTAAACCGTTTAACTGAACTATCATGTAGTTATCAAAACGTGTGTGTAGATGTTCACAACATCCATAGACAACGTTCGAGGTTCAGCACACTGAGCGGTGCATTAAGGTCATAAGCTTTCTACTTATCGCATAATCGCTACTGTCAACTTTCAACAAATTTTTCTCTAGGAACATAACTAAACAGTAGAACTATAGCGTGAGCTATGACATAATTTGCAAAATCCTTTTGACTATGTTCAGGATAATTAAGTTCATCTTATGAACTCCCACTCAGATAGACATCCCTCTAGTCATCTAAGTGATCACATGATCCGAGTCAAACTAGGCCGTGTCCGATCATCACGTGAGACGGACTAGCCAACGTCGGTGAACATATTCATGTTGATCGTATCTTCTATACGACTCATGCTCGACCTTTCGGTCTTCTGTGTTCCGAGGCCATGTCTGTACATGCTAGGCTCGTCAAGTTAACCCTAAGTGTTTTGCATGTGTAAAACTGTCTTACACCCGTTGTATGTGAACGTTAGAATCTAACACCCGATCATCATGTGGTGCTTCGAAACACGAACTGTCGCAACGGTGCACAGTTAGGGGAGAACACTTCTTGAAATTGTTGTAAGGGATCATCTTATTTACTACCGTCGTTCTAAGCAAATAAGATGTATAAACAAGATAAACATCACATGCAATCAAATAGTGACATGATATGGCCATCATCACTTTGCTCCTTTTCATCTCCATCTTCGGGGCTCCATGATCATCATCGTCACCGGCATGACACCATGATCTCCATCATCATGATCTCCATCATCGTGTCTTCATGTAGTTGTCTCGTCATCTATTACTTCTACTACTATAGCTAACGGTTAGCAATAAAGTAAAGTAATTACATGACGTTTATGTTGACACGCAGGTCATAAGTAAATTAAGACAACTCCTATAGCTCCTGCCGGTTGTCATATTCATCGACATGCAAGTCATGATTCCTATTACAAGAACATGATCAATCTCATACATCACATATATCATTCATCACATCCTTTTGGCCATATCACATCACATAGCACACCCTGCAAAAACAAGTTAGACGTCCTCTAATTGTTATTTGCATGTTTTACGTGGCTGTTATGGGTTTCTAGCAAGAACGTTTCTTACCTACGCAAGAACCACAATGTGATATGCCAATTACTATTTACCCTTCATAAGGACCCTTTTCATCGAATCCGATCCGACTAAAGTGGGAGAGACAGACACCCGCCAGCCACCTTATGCAACTAGTGCATGTTTGTCGGTGGAACCGGTCTCACGTAAGCGTACATGTAAGGTTGGTCCGGGCCGCTTCATCCCACGATGCCGCCGAATCAAGATAAGACTAGTAACGGCAAGCATATTGAACAAAATCAATGCCGACAACTACTTTGTGTTCTACTCGTGCAAAGAATCTACGCAATAGACCTAGCTCATGATGCCACTGTTGGGGAACGTAGCAGAAATTCAAAATTTCCCTACGTATCACCAAGATCTATCTATGGAGAGACTAGCAACGAGGGGACGGAGAGTGCATCTACATACCCTTGTAGATCGCTAAGCAGAAGCGTTCAAGTGAACGGGGTTGATGGAGTCGTACTCGTCATGATTCAAATCACCGATGATCAAGTGCCGAACGCACGGCACCTCCGCGTTCAACACACGTACAGCCCGGTGACGTCTCCCACGCCTTGATCCAGCAAGGAGAGAGGGAGAGGTTGAGGAAGACTCCATCCAGCAGCAGCACAACGGCGTGGTGGTGATGGAGGAGCGTGGTAGTCCAGCAGGGCTTCGCCAAGCACCGCGAGATATGAGGAGAAGGGAGAGAGGTAGGGCTGCGCCAAGAGGGATAAGTTCTCATGTCTTGGGCTGCTCCAATGCCTCCAATATATATAGGGGAAAGGGGGGGCTGCGCCCCCACCTAGGTTTCCACCCTAGGGGGCGGCGGCCAGCCCTAGATGGGACTTGGAGGGGGCGGCCAAGAGGGGGAGAGAGGGGGCGCGCCCTAGGGTGGGCCTTAGGGCCCATCTGCCCTAGGGTTTCCCCTCTCCCCTCCTAGCTGCGCCTTGGGCAAGGGTGGGAGGCGCACCAGCCCACTCTAGGGCTGGTCCCTTTCCACTCTAGGCCCATGCAAGCCTCCGGGGCCGGTGGCCCCACTTGGTGGACCCCCGGGACCCTCCTGGTGGTCCCGGTACGTTACCGATAAACCCCGAAACTTTTTCGGTGACCAAAACAGGACTTCCCATATATAAATCTTTACCTCCGGACCATTCCGGAACTCCTCGTGACGTCCGGGATCTCATCCGGGACTCCGAACAACATTCGGTAACCACATACAAACTTCCTTTATAACCCTAGCGTCATCGAACCTTAAGTGTGTAGACCCTACGGGTTCGGGAGACATGCAGACATGACCGAGATGACTCTCCGGTCAATAACCAACAGCGGGATCTGGATACCCATGTTGGCTCCCACATGTTCCATGATGATCTCATCGGATGAACCACGATGTCAAGGACTTAATCAATCCCGTATACAATTCCCTTTGTCTATCGGTACGATACTTGCCCGAGATTCGATCGTCGGTATCCCGATACCTTGTTCAATCTCGTTACAGGCAAGTCTCTTTACTCGTTCCGTAACACATCATCCCATGATCAACTCCTTGATCACATTTGTGCACATTATGATGATGTCCTACCGAGTGGGCCCAGAGATACCTCTCCGTTTACACGGATTGACAAATCCCAGTCTCGATTCGTGCCAACCCAACAGACACTTTCGGAGATACCTGTAATGCAACTTTATAGCCACCCAGTTATGTTGTGACGTTTGGTACACCCAAAGCATTCCTACGGTATCCGGGAGTTGCACAATCTCATGGTCTAAGGAAAAGATACTTGACATTAGAAAAGCTTTAGCATACGAACTACGATCTTTGTGCTAGGCTTAGGATTGGGTCTTGTCCATCACATCATTCTCCTAATGATGTGATCCCGTTATCAATGACATCCAATGTCCATGGTCAGGAAACCGTAACCATCTATTGATCAACGAGCTAGTCAACTAGAGGCTTACTAGGGACATATTGTGGTCTATGTATTCACACGTGTATTACGATTTCCGGATAATACAGTTATAGCATGAATAAAAGACAATTATCATGAACAAGTAAATATAATAATAATACTTTTATTATTGCCTCTAGGGCATATTTCCAACACTCTCAAGATAGCATAAGTATTACGGTGGGTGAACAAATTACTGTCGAGCAATTGATAGAAAAGCGCATAGTTATGAGATTATCTAGGCATGATCATGTTTATAGGCATCACGGCCATAACAAGTAGACCGACTCCTGCCTGCATCTACTACTATTACTCCACACATCGACCAACTCCTGCCTGCATCTAGAGTATTAAGTTCATAAGAACAGAGTAACGCATTAAGCAAGATGACATGATGTAGAGGGATAAACTCAAGCAATATGATATAAACCCCATCTTGTTATCCTCGATGGCAACAATACAATACGTGCCTTGCAACCCTTTCTGTCTCTGGGTAAGGACACCACAAGATTGAACCCAAAGCTAAGCACTTCTCCCATGGCAAGAAAGATCAATCTAGTAGGCCAAACCAAACTGATAATTCGAACAGACTTGCAAAGATAACTCAATCATACATAAAAGAATTTAGAGAAGATTCAAATATTATTCATAGATAAACTTGATCATAAACCCACAATTCATCGGATCTCGACAAACACACCGCAAAAAGAGTTTACATCGAATAGATCTCCACAAGAGAGGGGGAGAACATTGTATTGAGATCCAAAAAGAGAGAAGAAGCCATCTAGCTAATAACTATGGACCCGTAGGTCTGTGGTAAACTACTCACAACTCATCGGATGGGCAAGGATGTTGATGTAGAAGCCCTCCATGGTCGATTCCCCCTCCGGCAGAGTGCCGGCGAAGGCTCCAAGATGAGATCTCGCGGATACAGAAGGTTATGGCGGTGGAAATTGTGTTTCGTGGTGCTCCTCGATGTTTTCTGTGTACGTAGGTATATATAGGAGGAAGAAGTACGTCAGTGGCCGCCCGAGGGGCCCACGGGACAGGGGGCGCGCCCTACAGGGGGGCTCCTATCTCGTGGCTTCCTCGGCAGCTTCTTGACTTGCACTCCAAGTCTTCTAGATCACGTTCGTTCCAAAAATCACGCTCCCGGAGGTTTCATTCCGTTTGTACTCCGTTTGATATTCCTTTTCTTCGAAATACTGAAATAGGCAAAAAAACAACAATATGGGTTGGGCCTCCGGTTAGTAGGTTAGTCCCAAAAATGATATAAATGTGTAAAATAAAGCCCATAAACATCCAAAAGGGGTAATATAATAGCATGGAACAATAAAAAATTATAGATACGTTGGAGACGTATCAATCCACCATCACGTGCATCGACCCGCCGAGCGGCGACCGTTGCTGTTGTGGTGGAGGGGAGTGCACTGTAGTTGTGGAGCCTCTAGCCCTCCTGCCATTGGTACGCGCCGGCTCGATGGACCGACGCCGCGATGGGCCTGCCTCCTCGTATTGATCTTTATTGGCATGGACAATGAGGCTCTGGATAGCAGCCCTCCACTCTTGTTGCCTCTCCGCAGTAGGAGGGAAGTCGAGGAGTAGATGTACCCGCACTAATGCTTTCGCTGGCGTAGGCGGCAGAGACAAGCGCGAGGAACGGAAGGTGCTCGGACTTCTAACTATGTTAGAAGGAGCGCCATCACGGTTCCGCGGCCGTGTGCCATCTTGACTAGCGTCTTGGCGTGCATGTCGGCCCTGTGCATCTCGAGAATGATGCAGATGTTGGGGAACGTAGTAATTTCAAAAAATTTCCTAATTTCAAAAAATTTCCTACGCACACGCAAGATCATGATGATACATAGCAATGAGAGGGGGAGTGTATCTTCATACCCTTGAAGATCGCTAAGCGGAAGCGTTTGTCAACGCGGTTGATGTAGTCGTACGTCTTCATGATCCGACCGATCCAAGTATCGAACACACGGCACCTCCGAGTTCAGCACATGTTCAGCTCGATGACGTCCTCGCCTTCTCGATCCAGCAAGACGGGCGAAGTAGTAGATGAGTTCCGGCAGCACGACGGTGTGGTGACGGTGTTGGTGAAGAACAATCTCCACAGGGCTTCGCCTAAGCACTATGGAAACTATGACGGAGGATAAACTAGAGGGGACGGGGTTGCCGGTACACGGCTTGGTGTTTCTTGATGTGTCTTTGGTGCTAGCCCTGCCCCTCTATTTATATGTTGAGCCCTGGGGTCGAAACTTGGAGTAGAAGCCTCCTCAAAGTCAGTTTTGCCCGAAAGGCAAGAGTCCTACACGGACTCCAGGGAGGACGCTAAGGTTCCCGGCGTCTACCCCCTAGACGCTAGGGTTCCTGGCGTCTAGCCTCTGGTCTCCGCAAAACTTCCTTTTGCACTTTCCAAAAGCCTCGTGGGCTTTCCCCTTTGGCCCAAATAACGTGTTCTCATACCCAAACATTTCGGGAAACATCCGGAACCTCTTCCGGTGAATTCCGAAACCCTTCTGGAGATCAAACACTATTATCCCATATATCAAACTTTATCTCTGGACCATTCTGGAGTTCCTCGTCATGTCCATGATCTCATCCGGGACTCCAAACAACATTCGGTCACCAACATACATAACTCATATAATACTATATCGTCAACGAAACGTTAAGCGTGCGGACCCTACGGGTTCGAGAACTATGTAGACATGACCGAGACACCTCTCTTGTAAATAACCAATAGCGGGAGCTGGATGCCCATATTGGCTCCTACATATTCTACGAAGATCTTTGTCGGTCAAACCGTGTAACAACATACGTTGTTCCCTTTGTCATCGGTATGTTACTTGCCTGTGATTCGATCGTCGGTATCTCAATACCTAGTTCAATCTCGTTACCGGCAAGTCTCTTTACTCGTTTCATAATGCATCATTCCATAACCAACTCATTGGCCACATTGCTTGCAAGGCTTTAAGTGATGTGCATTACCGAGTGGGCCCAGAGATACCTCTCCGACAATCGGAGTGACAAATCCTAATCTCGAAATACGCCAACCCAACAAGTACCTTTCGGAGACACTTGTAGAGCACCTTTATAATCACCCAGTTACATTGTGACGTTTGGTAGCACAAAAAGTGTTCCTCCGGTAAACGGGAGTTGCATAATCTCATAGTCATAGGAACATGTATAAGTCATGAAGAAAGCAATAGCAACATACTAAACAATCGAGTGCTAAGCTAACAGAATGGGTCAAGTCAATCACATCATTCTCTAATGATGTGATCCCATTAATTAAATGACAACTCATGTCTATGGCTAGGAAACTTAACCATCTTTGATTCAACGAGCTAGTCAAGTAGAGGCATACTAGTGACACTCTGTTTGTCTATGTATTCACACATGTATCAAGTTTTCGGTTAATACAATTCTAGCATGAATAATAAACATTTATCATGAAATAAGGAAATAAATAATAACTTTATTATTGCCTCTAGGGCATATTTCCTTCAGTCTCCCACTTGCACTAGAGTCAATAATCTAATTCACATTGCCATGTGATTTAACACCAATATTCATATCTGTATATGATTAACACCCATAGTTCACATCGTCATGTGACCAACACCCAAAGGGTTTACTAGAGTCAATAATCTAGTTCACATCGCTATGTGATTAACACCCAAATAGTACTAAGGTGTGATCATGTTTTGCTCATGAGAGAAGCTTAGTCAACGGGTTTGTCACATCAAGAGCCATATGTATTTTGCAAATATTCTGTGTCTACAATGCTCTGCACGGAGCTACTCTAGCTAATTGCTGCCACTTTCAATATGTATCCAGATTGAGACTTAGAGTTATCTGGATTGGTGTAAAAACTTGCATCGTTGTAACTTTTTACGACGAGCTCTTTTATCACTTCCATTATCGAGAAATATTTCCTTAGTCCTCACTAAGGATATTCTTGACCGCTGTCTAGTGATCTACTCTTAGATCAAAATTGTACTCCCTTGCCAAACATAGAGCAAGGTATACAATAGGTATGGTACACAGCATAGCATACTTTATAGAACCTATGACTGAGGCATAGGGAATGACTTTTCATTCTCTTTCTATTTTCTGCCATGATCGGGTTTTGAGTCTTTTACTCAACTTCACACCTTGCAACACATGCAAGAACTCTTTCTTTGACTGTTCCATTTTGAACTACTTCAAAATCTTACCAAGGTATGTGCTCATTGAAAAATCTTATCAAGCGTCTTGATCTATCTCTATAGATCTTGATGCTCAATGTGTAAGTAGCTTTACTAAGGTCTTTTTTTAAAGAACTCCTTTCAAACACTTCTTCATGCTTTCCAAAAAAAAATTCTACATCATTTCTGATCAACAATATGTCACTCGCATATACTTATCAGAGAGGCTATAGTGCTCCCACTCACTTTATTGTAAATACAGGCTTCACTGCAAGTCCGTATAAAACTATATGCTTTGATCAATTTATCAAAGCATATATTCCAACTCCGAGATGCTTGAACTAGTCCATAGATTGATCGCTGGAGCTTGCACATTTTGTTAGCACCTTTAGGATTGACAAAACCTTCGGGTTGCATCATATACAACTCTTCTCTAAGGAAACCATTAAGGAATGCAGTTTTGACATCCATTTGCCAGATTTCATAAAATGTGGCAATTGCTAACATGATTCAGACAGACTTAAGCATCGCTACAGTTGAGAAAATCTCATTGTAGTCAACACCTTGAACTTGTCGAAAACCTTTTTGCGACAAGTCGAGCTTTGTAGATAGTAACACTACTATCAGCATCTGTCTTCCTCTTGAAGATCCATTTATACAATATGGCTTGCCGATCATCGGGCAACTCCACCAAAGTCCACACTTTGTTCTCATACATGGATCCCATCTCAGATTTCATGGCCTCAAGCCATTTCGCGGAATCTGGGCTCATCATTGCTTCCTCATAGTTCGTAGGTTCATCATAGTCTAGTAACATGACTTCTAGAATAGGATCACCGTACCACTCTGGTGTGGACCGTACTCTGGAAGACCTACGAGTTTCTGTAATAACTTGATCTAAAGTTTCATGATCATCATCATTAGCTTCCTCACTAATTGGTGTAGGAATCACTGGAACTGATTTCTGTGATGAACTACTTTCCAATAAGGGAGAAGGTACAAATTACCTTATCAAGCTCTACTTTCCTCCCACTCACTTCTTTCGAGAGAAACTCCTTCTCTAGAAAGGATTCATTCTTAGCAACGAATGTTTTGCCTTCGGATCTGTGATAGAAGGTGTACCCAACAGTTTCCTTTGGGTATTCTATGAAGATGCACTTCTCAGGTTTGGGTTCGAGCTTATCAGGTTGAAACCTTTTTCACATAAGCATCGCAACTCCAAACTTTAAGAAACAACATCTTAGGTTTACTGCTAAACCATAGTTCATACGGTGTCGTCTCAACGGATTTAGATGGTGCCCTATTTAAAGTGAATGCAGTTATCTCTAATGCATAACCCCAAAATGATAGTGGTAAATCGGTAAGATACATCATAGATCGCACAATATCCAATAAAGTGCGGTTACGATGTTCGGACACACCATTACGCTATGGTGTTCCATATGGCGTGAGTTTGTGAAACTATTCCACATTGTTTTAATTGAAGACCAAACTCGGAACTCAAATATTTGTTTTCGCGATCAAATTGCAGAAACTTTACTTTCTTGTTATGATGATTTTCCACTTCACTCTGAAATTCTTTGAACTTTTCAAATATTTCAGACTTATGTTTCATCAAGTAGATATACTCATATCTTCTCAAATCATCTGTGAAGGTCTGAAAATAACGATACCCGCCACGAGCATCAACACTCATTGGACCGCATACATCGGTATGTATTATTTCCAACAAGTTAGTAGTTCGTTCCATTGTTCCGAAGAACGGAATTTTAGTCATCTTGCCCAAAAGGCACGGTTCGCAAGCATCAAATGATTCATAACGAAGTGATTCCGAAAATCCATCTTTATGGAGTTTCTTCATGCGCTTTACACCGATATGACCCAAACGGAAGTGCCACAAATAAGTTGCACTATCATTATTAACTTTGCATCTTTTGGCATCAATATTATGAATATGTGTATCACTACGATCGAGATCCAACAAACTATTTTCATTGGGTGTATGACCATTGAAGGTTTTATTCATGTAAATAGAACAACAATTATTCTCTGACTTTAAATGAATAACCGTATTGCAATAAACATGATCAAATCATATTCATGCTCAACGCAAACGCCAAATAACATTTATTTAGGTTTAACACTAATCCCAAAAGTATAGGGAGTGTGTGATGATGATCATATCAGTCTTGGAACTACTTCCAACACTCATCGTCACTTCCCCTCAACTAGTCTCTATTTATTATGCAACTCCTGTTTCGAGTTACTAATCTTAGCAACCGAACAAGTATCAAATACTCAGAGGCTACTATAAACACTAGTAAGACACACATCAATAACCTGTATATCAAATATACCCTTGTTCACTTTGCCATCCTTCTTATCCACCAAATATTCAGGGGATTTCCGTTTCAAGTGACCGTTTCCTTTGCAGTGTAAGCACTCAGTTTCAGGCTTTGCTCTAGCTTTGGGCTTCTTTGCGGGACTGACAACTTTCTTGTCATTCTACTTGAAGTTCCCTTTCTTTCCCTTTGCCCTTTTCTTGAAACTAGTGGTCTTGTCAATCATCAACACTTGATGCTCTTTCTTGATTTCTACCTTTGTCGATTTCAATACCACGAAGAGCTCGGGAATCGTTTTCGTCATCCCTTGCATACTATAGTTCATCATGAAGTTCTAGTAACTTTGTTATGGTGACTAGAGAATTCTGTCAGTCACTATCTTATTTGGAAGATTAACTCCCACTTGATTCAAGCGATTGTAGTACCTAGACAATCTGAGCACATGCTCACTAGTTGAGCGATTCTCCTCCATCTTTTAGCTATAGAACTTGTTGGAGACTTCATATCTCTCAACTCGGGTATTTGCTTGAAATATTAACTTCAATTCTTGGAACATCTCATATGGTCCATGACGTTCAAAACGTCTTTGAAGTCCCGATTCTAAGCCGTTAAGCATGGTGCACTAAACTATCAAGTAGTCATCATATTGAGCTAGCCAAACGTTCATAACGTCTGCATCTGCTCCTGCAATAGGTCTGTCACCTAGCGGTGCATTAAGGACATAATTCTTCTGTGCAGCAATGAGGATAAACCTTAGATCACGGATCCAATCCGCATCATTGCTACTAACATCTTTCAACACAATTTTCTCTAGGAACATATGAAAGCAACAACGCGAGCTATTGATCTACAACATAATTTGCAAAATACTACCAGGACTAAGTTCATGATAAATTTAAGTTCAACTAATCATATTACTAAAGAACTCCCACTTAGACAGACATCTCTCTAGTCATCTAAGTGATCACGTGATCCAAATCAACTAAACCATGTCCGATCATCACGTGAGATGGAGTAGTTTTCAATGGTGAACATCACTATGTTGATCATATCTACTATATGATTCACGCTCAACCTTTCGGTCTCCGTGTTCCGAGGCCATATCTGTATATGCTAGGCTCGTCAAGTTTAACCTGAGTATTCCGCGTGTGCAACTGTTTTGCACCCGTTGTATTTGAACGTAGAGCCTATCACACCCGATCATCTCATGGTGTCTCAGCACGAAGAACTTTCATAACGGTGCATACTCAGGGAGAATACTTCTTGATAATTAGTGAGAGATCATCTTATAATACTACCGTCAATCAAAGCAAGATAAGATGCATAAAGGATAAACATCACATGCAATCAATATAAGTGATATGATATGGCCATCATCATCTTGTGCTTGTGATCTCCATTTCCGAAGCACCGCCGTGATCACCATCATCACCGGCGCGACACCTTGATCTCCATCATAGCATCGTTGTCGTTTCGCCATCTATTGCTTCTACGACTATCGCTACCGCTTAGTGATAAAGTAAAGCAGTTACATGGCGCTTGCGTTTCATACAATAAAGCGACAACCATATGGCTCCTGCTAGTTGCCGATAACTCGGTTACAAAACATGATCATCTCATACAATAAAATATAGCAACACGTCTTGACCATATCACATCACAACATGCCCTGCAAAAACAAGTTAGACGTCCTCTACTTTGTTGTTGCAAATTTTACGTGGCTGCTACGGGCTTAGCAAGAACCGTTCTTACCTACGCGTCAAAATCACAACGATAGTTCGTCAAGTTAGTGTTGTTTTAACCTTCTCAAGGACCGGGCGTAGCCACACTCGGTTCAACTAAAGTTGGAGAAACTGAGACCCGCCAACCACCTATGTGCAAAACATGTTGGTAGAACTAAACCCGGGCATGGGCAGCCCGGCCCGACGACCCGGCCCGAGCCCGGCCCGAAAAACCCGGGCCGGGCCGGGCCGGGCTTGACATTCGGGCCGGGCTCGGGCTTTGTTTTGCAGCCCGAAAGATAGTTCGGGCCGGGCTCGGGCTTCATTTTTTCTGTATTTCGGGCCGGGCTTTCGGGCTTCGGGCCGGGCTTGCACGTGCGCGTACTAAAAAACAGCATTCGGGCCGGGCTTTCGGGCTTCGGGCTTGATTTCGGGCCGGGCTCGGGCTTGAAAATATGGAGTATTTCGGGCTTCGGGCCGGGCTCGGGCTTGAGAAATGAAGGTCGAGCTTTTACAAGCCCGGCCCGAAACCCGGCCCGGCCCGATGTTTGCCCAGGTTTAGGTAGAACCAGTCTCGCGTAAGCGTACACGTAATGTCGGTCCGGGCCGCTTCATCCAACAATACCGCCGAACCAAAGTATGACATGCTGGTAAGCAGTATGACTTGTATCGCCCACAACTCACTTGTGTTCTACTCGTGCACATAACATCTACGCATAAAACCTGGCTCTGATACCAATGTTGGGGAACGTAGTAATTTCGAAAAAATTCCTACGCACACGCAAGATCATGGTGATGCACAGCAATGAGAGGGGGAGTGTATCTTCATACCCTTGAAGATCGCTAAGCGGAAGCGTTTGTCAACGCGGTTGATGTAGTCGTACGTCTTCACGATCCGACCGATCCAAGTACCGAACGCACGGCACCTCCGAGTTCAGCACATGTTCAGCTCGATGACGTCCTCGCCTTCTCGATCCAGCAAGACGGGCGAAGTAGTAGATGAGTTTCGGCAGCACGACGGCGTGGTGACGGTGTTGGTGAAGAACAATCTCCGCAGGGCTTCGCCTAAGCACTACGGAAACTATGACGGAGGATAAACTAGAGGGGACGGGGTTGCCGGCACACGGCTTGGTGTTTCTTGATGTGTCTTTGGTGCTAGCCCTGCCCCTCTATTTATATGTTGAGCCCTGGGGTCGAAACTTGGAGTAAAAGCCTCCTCAAAGTCGGTTTTGCCCAAAGGCAAGAGTCCTACACGGACTCCAAGGCTAGACGCCAAGGTTCCCGGCGTCTACCCGCTAGACGCCAGGGTTCCTGGCGTCTAGCCTCTGGTCTCCGCAAAACTTCCTTTTGCACTTTCCAAAAGCACCCTTTGGCCCAAATAACGTGTTCTCGTACCCAAACATTTCGGGAAACATCCAGAACCTCTTCCGGTGAATTCCAGAACCATTCCGGAGATCAAACACTATTATCCTGTATATCAAACTTTATCTCCGGACCATTCCGGAGTTCCTCGTCATGTCCATGATCTCATCCGCGACTCCTAACAACATTCGGTCACCAACATACATAACTCATATAATACTATATCGTTAACGAAACGTTAAGCGTGCGGACCCTACGGGTTCGAGAACTATGTAGACATGACCGAGACATCTCTCTTGTCAATAACCAATAGCGGGACCTGGATGCCCATATTGGCTCCTACATATTCTACGAAGATCTTTATCGGTCAAACCGCATAACAACATACGTTGTTCCCTTTGTCATCGGTATGTTACTTGCCTGAGATTCGATCGTCGGTATCTCAATACCTAGTTCAATCTCGTTACCGGCAAGTCTCTTTACTCGTTTCATAATGCATCATTCCATAACCAACTCATTGGCCACATTGCTTGCAAGGCTTTAAGTGATGTGCATTACCGAGTGAGCCCAGAGATACCTCTCTGACAATCGGAGTGACAAATCCTAATCTCGAAATACGCCAACCCAACAAGTACCTTTCGGAGACACCTGTAGAGCACCTTTATAATCACCGAGTTACGTTGTGACGTTTGGTAGCACACAAAGTGTTCCTCCGGTAGACGGGAGTTGCATAATCTCATAGTCATAGGAACATGTATAAGTCATGAAGAAAGCAATAGCAACATACTAAACGATCGAGTGCTAAGCTAATAGAATGGGTCAAGTCAATCACATCATTCTCTAATGATGTGATCCCGTTAATCAAATGACAACTCATGTCTATGGCTAGGAAACTTAACCATCTTTGATTCAACGAGCTAGTCAAGTAGAGGCATACTAGTGACACTCTGTTTGTCTATGTATTCACACATGTATCAAGTTTCCGGTTAATACAATTCTAGCATGAATAATAAACATTTATCATGAAATAAGGAAATAAATAATAACTTTATTATTGCCTCTAGGGCATATTTCCTTCAGCAGAGGGCTCTTCCCGCGGAGGCGCCCGGGGTCACCAATGTCATGGCGCTACTTGTCGCGCACGGCCTGGGAGGACCGCGGCGCGGGCTCTGGTGGGGGTGTCTTGGAGGTCGCCGCGCCGCCCGTAGGTAGGACGGTCCGCCATTGGACCATGGTGCGCGGCCCGTAGTCTTGGGCGCGAACGATGCCGCTTGCCTGGCTTCGGTTGCCGGAGTGTCGTGGATGGTAGTGATCCGCAGCTCTGCCACCATCTGCGACTACCCCATCGCCCGTCCTCGTCGGTATGGGCGGTTCGGCCCCAGAGGAAACGACTGCCGTGATCACCTTCTTATTGGGAGACATAGCAATCAAGGAAACGATGTGCTAACCGCTAGATTGGGTTTGCAAAACTCCTTCACCCCTACCTGGTGCGCCAAAGATGTCGGGGAAAATGACACCTACGGGACCACACGGATCCCTTCTACTGTTTGGCAGGGAAGAGGGGTAGAGCAAAGACCAGATCTAATGGCCAACATGACGGATTTTTACCCAGGTTCAGGCCGCCCAGCAGTGTAAAACCCTAGTCCTCCTTGAGTATATATCTGTGTTCTTGTGCTTCAACTAGCTGCAATGCATGCAATCTGGGCCGAGATGTTCAAAAGTTCGAATCCTCCTCCAGTATGCCATGGGCCTCATTTTATATGTCCAAGGGGCTGCCACAGTGGCATACAAGAGGTGTAAAGTAGCTACTGTGCATATGCTTATCACGGGCGTCTTAGAACAAAACACATTAAATGCGTTGCTTACGTGCCCTTCAGCTTTATCGGGGACGGGAATAGAACCCGTGCCGTCCGTCGCTACCCCACTCTATCTTGACACGCGTCCATGCCGACGAGGCATGCAGTGCTAAGTTGGCTGGCCAGCTGCTACGCTGGAGAGGTGGCAGAGTCTTCACGAAGATCTGCATGCCGCCATGCAGGCGCCGGCTAGGCTGGTAGGACGGCCACTGTGCTGGAGCGATGACGGGGTGGCGGAGTCTTGCCGCGGTCTCGCCGATGTCCCCGGCAAGGATCTTGCCAGGGCCTTGTAGACGCCCTTTACAAGGATCTTGCTGGGTACTTTGTCTTCTGGCCTTCACAAAGATCTGCACACCACTACAAGCGCGCCCCTGGGTTTTGGCCTAGACGTTGTTGATGGTGTCAGAGTTCTTAACCTTAAGGGTGGTGCTCTTGTTAGTGCTTTGTAAGTCACCCCGGCAAGGATCTTGCTGGGGTCTCGTGAGCCGTCCCGGCAAGGATCTTGCCGGGGGTCCAGCTCGTTCTCTGTTCTCTGGCTTGGTCGTCTCTTTATTGTCTTGTGTCTTGCCCCCAGCTTCCCCCGTCAGCCCGTGCCACGGGTCTGGCTGCAACTTCCCGTGCACAAGTAAGGGGTACAAAAGATCCCAAACTTTAGTACACCGACAAAACGGATACTTTTCAAGCACAAATCCTAGATATGCTAGGCTCGACTAAGTGCACCAACAACCTATGCTAAACAAGATAGGCACTTAAGGAAACTAGTAAGCACAAACTATTTCCCAATATATGGAAATGTAGGAACAACTAAGCAATTGAACTAGCACAAGATATATCAATATGAGCAAGTATGAATTGCGGAAAGTAAAGGGTGTGGGTATGACATAACCACAAGTGAGTCAGGGACGCGGATTTATCCCGAAGTTCACACTCGTGAGAGTGCTAATCTCTGTTAGAGTGGTGCCGAAGCCAAAGCTCTGGGGCGTCACTAAGTGGCTCACCGTATTCTCCCTTTCGAGTCACCCCCAATGGATGAGCCTCGATTCACTCGGGGTTGGTCTTGAAGACGACCACCACACCTTTACAAACTTCTCCAGAGCACACCACAAACACGGAAGCTTCCGGAAGAACTTGACCACCTAGGGCACTTCATACCCTTCCCCGGAGCACACCACAATAGGAAGCTTCCGGAGGAACCTTGGCCACCTATGACTCTTCACAAACTTCTTGTTGGGGAACGTAGTAATTTCAAAAAAAATCCTACGCACACGCAAGATCATGGTGATGCATAGCAACGAGAGGGGAGAGTGTTGTCCACGTACCCTCGTAGACCATAAACGGAAGCGTTATGACAGCGCGGTTGATGTAGTCGTACGTCTTCACAATCCGACCGATCCAAGCACCGAACATACGGCACCTCCGTGTTCTGCACACGTTCAGCTCGATGACGATCCCCGGACTCCGATCCAGCAGGGTGTCGGGGATGAGTTCCGTCAGCACAACGGCGTGGTGACGATGATGATGTTCTACCGATGCAGGGCTTCACCTAAGCACCGCTACGATATGATCGAGGTGGAATATGGTGGAGGGGGGCACCGCACACGCCTAAGGAACGATCACGAAGATCAACTTGTGTCCTAGGGTGCCCCCCTGCCCCCCGTATATAAAGGAGCAAGGGGGAGGCCGGCCGGCCCTAGGGGGCGCGCCAAGGAGGGGGGGAGTCCTCCTCCTAGTGGGAGTAGGACTCCCCTTTCCTAGTCCAACTAGGAAGAGAGAGGGGAAAGGAAAGAGAGGGAGAGGGAGAGGGAAAGAGGGGCCGCGCCCCCCCTCCCTAGTCCAATTCGGACTCCCCATGGGGGGGCGCCACCTCCTGGGCTGCTGCCCTCTCTCTCCCCTCAGGCCCACTAAGGCCCAATACTTCCCTGGGGGGTTCCGGTAACCCCTCCGGCACTCCGGTTTTCTCCGAAATCACCCGGAACACTTCCGGTGTCCGAATATAGTCGTCCAATATATCGATCTTTATGTCTCGACCATTTCAAGACTCCTCGTCATGTCCGTGATCACATCCGGGACTCCGAACAACCTTCGGTACATCAAAACTTCTAAACTCATAATAAAACTGTCATCGTAACGTTAAGCGTGCGGACCCTACGGGTTCGAGAACTATGTAGACATGACCGAGAACTGTTTCTGGTCAATAACCAGTAGTGGAACCTAGATGTTCATATTGGCTCCTACATATTCTACGAAGATCTTTATCGGTCAAACCGCATAACAACATACGTTGTTCCCTTTGTCATCGGCATGTTACTTGCCCGAGATTCGATCGTTGGTATCCAATACCTAGTTCAATCTCGTTACCGGCAAGTCTCTTTACTCGTTCCTGTAATACATCATCCCATAACTAACTCATTAGTTACAATGCTTGCAAGGCTTAAGTGATGTGTATTACCGAGAGGGCCCAGAGATACCTCTCCGACAATCGGAGTGACAAAACCTAATCTTGAAATATGCCAACCCAACATGTACCTTTGGAGACACCTGTAGAGCACCTTTATAATCACCCAGTTACGTTCTGACGTTTGGTAGCACACAAAGTGTTCCTACGGTAAACGGGAGTTGCATAATCTCATAGTTGTAGGAACTTTGTATAAGTCATGAAGAAAGCAATAGCAACATACTAAACGATCAAGTGCTAGGCTAACTGAATGGGTCAAGTCAATCACATCATTCTCCTAATGATGTGATCCCGTTAATCAAATGACAACACATGTCTATGGTTAGGAAACATAACCATCTTTGATTAATGAGCTAGTCAAGTAGAGGCATACTAGTGACAACTAGTTTGTCTATGTATTCACACATGTATCATGTTTCTGGTTAATACAATTCTAGATGATATGAGGAAATAAATAATAACTTTATTATTGCCCCTAGGGCATATTTCCTTCAGTCTCCCACTTGCACTAGAGTCAATAATCTAGATTACACAGTAATGATTCTAACACCCATGGAGTCTTGGTGCTGATCATGTTTTGCTCGTGGAAGAGGCTTAGTTAACGGGTCTGCAACATTCAGATCCGTATGTATCTTGCAAATCTCTATGTCTCCCACCTGGACTTGGTCCCGGATGGAATTGAAGCGTCTCTTGATGTGCTTGGTCCTCTTGTGGAATCTGGATTCCTTTGCTAAGGCAATTGCACCAGTATTGTCACAAAAGATCTTCATTGGTCCCGATGCACTAGGTATGACACCTAGATCGGAAATGAACTCCTTCATCCAGACTCCTTCATTTGCTACTTTCGAAGCAGCTATGTACTCCGCTTCGCATGTAGATCTTGCTACAACGCTTTGTTTAGAACTGCACCAACTGACAGCTCCACCGTTTAATATAAATACGTATCCGGTTTGCGATTTAGAATCGTCCGGATCAGTGTCAAAGCTTGCATCGACGTAACCCTTTACGATAAGCTCTTTGTCACCTCCATAAACGAGAAACATATCCTTGGTCCTTTTCAGGTATTTCAGGATACTTTTGACCGCTGTCCAGTGATCCACTCCTGGATTACTTTGGTACCTCCCTTCTAAACTAATAGCAAGGCACACATCAGGTCTAGTACACAGCATTGCATACATGATAGAGCCTATGGATGAAGCATAAGGAACTCCTTTCATTTTCTCTCTATCTTCTGCAGCGGTCG
The DNA here is from genome assembly GCA_963921465.1 of Triticum timopheevii. NCBI lineage: Eukaryota > Viridiplantae > Streptophyta > Magnoliopsida > Poales > Poaceae > Triticum > Triticum timopheevii. Next base: position 440,246,446 of record OY997274.1, on the reverse strand, counting down.
GGCATTGAGTCTGACTCAACTTCACACCTTGTAATACAGGCAAGAACCCTTTCTTTGCCTGATCCATATTGAACATTTTCAAAACTTTATCAAGGTATGTGCATTGTGAAAGTCCAATCAAGCGTCTTGATCTATCTCTATAGATCTTGATGCCCAATATGTAAGCAGCTTCACCGAGGTCTTTCATTGAAAAACTTTTATTCAAGTATCCTTTTATACTATCCAGAAATTCTATACCATTTCCAATCAACAATATGTCATCCACATATAATATCAGAAATGCTACAGAGCTCCCACTCACTTTCTTGTAAATACAGGCTTCTCTGAAAGTCTGTATAAAACCATATGCTTTGATCACACTATCAAAGCGTTTATTCCAACTCCGAGAGGCTTGCACCAGACCATAAATTGATCGCTGGAGCTTGCATACTTTGTTAGCTCCTTTAGGATCGACAAAACCTCCGGTTGCATCATATACAACTCTTCTTCCAGAAATCCATTCAGGAATGCAGTTTTGACATCCATCTGCCATATTTCATAATCATAAAATGCGGCAATTGCTAACATGATTCGGACAGACTTAAGCATCGCTACGGGTGAGAAGGTCTCATCGTAGTAAACTCCTTGAACTTGTCGAAAACCTTTTGCAACAAGTCAAGCTTTGTAAACAGTAACATTACCGTCAGCGTCAGTCTTCTTCTTGAAAATCCATTTATTCTCTATTGCTTTCCGATCATTGGGCAAGTCAACCAAAGTCCACAGTTTGTTCTCATACATGGATCCCATCTCAGATTTCGTGGCTTCAAGCCATTTTGCGAAATCTGGGCTCACCATCGCTTCTTCATAGTTCGTAGGTTCACCATGATCTAGTAGCATGACTTCCAGAATAGGATTACCGTACCACTCTGGTGCGGATCTTATTCTGGTAGATCTACGAAGTTCAGTAACAACTTGATCTGAAGTTTCATGATCATCATCATTAACTTCCTCACTAATTGGTGTAGATGTCATAGGAACTGATTTCTGTGATGAACTACTTTCCAATAAGGGAGCTGGTACTATTACCTCATCAAGTTCTACTTTCCTCCCACTCACTTCTTTCGAGAGAAACTCCTTCTCTAGAAAGGATCCATTCTTAGCAACGAATGTCTTGCCATCGGATCTGTGATAGAAGGTGTACCCAACTGTCTCCTTTGGGTATCTTATGGAGACACATTTTTCCGATTTGGGTTCGAGCTTATCAAGTTGAAGCTTTTTCACATAAGCATCGCAGCCCCAAACTTTTAGAAACGACAAATTTGGTTTCTTACCAAACCATAGTTCATAAGGAGTCGTCTCAACGGATTTTGATGGTGCCCTATTTAACGTGAATGCGGCCGTCTCTAAAGCATAACCCCAAAACGATAGCGGTAAATCGGTAAGAGACATCATAGATCGCACCATATCTAGTAAAGTACGATTATGACGTTCGGACACACCATTACGTTGTGGTGTTCTGGGTGGCGTGAGTTGCGAAACTATTCCACAATTTTTCAAATGTAGACCAAACTCGTAACTCAAATATTCTCCTCCATGATCAGATCGTAGAAACTTTATTTTCTTGTTACGATGATTTTCAACTTCACTCTAAAATTCTTTGAACTTTTCAAATGTTTCAGATTTATGATTCATTAAGTAGATATACCCGTATCTGCTTAAATCATCTGTGAAGGTGAGAAAATAACGATATCCACCACGAGCCTCAATATTTATCGGACCACATACATCTGTATGTATGATTTCCAACAAATCTGTTGCTCTCTCCATAGTACCGAAGAACGGCGTTTTAGTCATCTTGCCCATGAGGCACGGTTCGCAAGTACCAAGTGATTCATAATCAAGTGGTTCCAAAAGTCCATCAGTATGGAGTTTCTTCATGCATTTTACACCGATATGACCTAAACGACAGTGCCACAAATAAGTTGCACTATCATTATTATCAAGTCTGCGTCTTTTGGCCTCAACATTATGAATATGTGTATCACTACTATCGAGATTCATCAAAAATAGACCACTCTTTAAGGGTGCATGACCATAAAAGATATTACTCATATAAATAGAACAACCATTATTCTCTGATTTAAATGAATAACCGTCTCGCATCAAACAAGATCCAGATATAATGTTCATGCTCAACGCTGGCACCAAATAACAATTATTCAGGTCTAAAACTAATCCCGAAGGTAGATGTAGAGGTAGCGTGCCGACCGCGATCACATCGACTTTGGAACCATTTCCCACGTGCATCGTCACCTCGTCCTTGGCCATTGTTCGCTTATTCCGTAGTCCCTGTTTCGAGTTGCAAATATGAGCAACAGAACCAGTATCAAATACCCAGGTGCTACTGCGAGCTCTAGTAAGGTACACATCAATAACATGTATATCACATATACCTTTGTTCACCTTGCCATCCTTCTTATCCGCCACATACTTGGGGCAGTTCCGCTTCCAGTGACCAGTTTGCTTGCAGTAGAGGCACTCAGTTTCAGGCTTAGGTCCAGACTTGGGTTTCTTCTCTTGAGCAACAACTTGCTTGTTGTTCTTCTTGAAGTTCCCCTTCTTCTTCCCTTTGCCCTTTTTCTTGAAACTAGTGGTCTTGTTGACCATCAACACTTGATGCTCCGTCTTGATTTCTACCTCCATAGCTTTTAGCATTGCGAAGAGCTCGGGAATTGTCTTGTTAATCCCTTGCATATTATAGTTCATCACGAAGCTCTTGTAGCTTGGTGGCAGTGGTTGGAGAATTCAGTCAATGATGCTATCATCCGGAAGATTAACTCCCAGTTGAATCAAGTGATTATTATACCCAGACATTTTGAGTATATGCTCATTGACAGAACTATTCTCCTCCATCTTGCAACTATAGAACTTATTGGAGACTTCATATCTCTCTATCCGGGCATTTGCTTGAAATATTAACTTCAACTCCTGGAACATCTCATATGCTCCATGACGTTCAAAACGTCGTTGAAGACCCGACTCTAAGTCGTAAAGCATGGCACACTGAACTATTGAGTAGTCATCAGCTTTGCTCTACCAGACGTTCATAACATCTGGCGTTGCTCCTGCAGCAGGCCTGGCACCTAGCGGTGCTTCCAGGATGTAATTCTTCTGTGCAGCAATGAGGATAATCCTCAAGTTACGGACCCAGTCCGTGTAATTGCTACCATCATCTTTCAACTTTGCTTTCTCAAGGAACACATTAAAATTCAACGGAACAACAGCACGAGCCATCTATCTACAACAAAGATAGATAAGCAAAATACTATCAGGTACTAAGTTCATGATAAATTTAAGTTCAATTAATCATATTACTTAAGAACTCCCACTTAGACAGACATCTCTCTAGTCATCTAAGTGATCACGTGATCCAAATCAACTAAACCATAACCGATCATCACGTGAGATGGAGTAGTTTTCAATGGTGAACATCACTATGTTGATCATGTCTACTATATGATTCACGCTCGACCTTTCGGTCTCCGTGTTCCGAGGCCATATCTGCATATGCTAGGCTCGTCAAGTTTAACCTGAGTATTCCGCGTGTGCAAAACTGGCTTGCACCCATTGTAGATGGACGTTGAGCTTATCACTCCCGATCATCACATGGTGTCTGGGCATGACGAACTTTGGCAACGGTGCATACTCAGGGAGAACACTTCTTGATAATTTTAGTGAGAGATCATCTTAAAATGCTACCGTCAATCAAAGCAAGATAAGATGCATAAAGGATAAACATCGCATGCAATCAATATAAGTGATATGATATGGCCATCATCATCTTGTGCTTGTGATCTCCATCTCCGAAGCACCGTCATGATCACCATCGTCACCGGCACGACACCTTGATCTCCATCGTAGCATCATTGTCGTCTCGCCAACTATTGCTTCTACGACTATCACTACCGCTTAGTGATAAAGTAAAGCAATTACAAGGCGTTTGCATTTCATACAATAAAGCGACAACCATATGGCTCATGCCAGTTGCCGATAACTCGGTTACAAAACATGATCATCTCATACAATAAAATATAGCATCACGTCTTGACCATATCACATCACAACATGCCCTGCAAAAACAAGTTAGACGTCCTCTACTTTGTTGTTGCAAGTTCTACGTGGCTGCTACGGGCTGAGCAAGAACCGTTCTTACCTACGCATCAAAACCACAACGATAGTTCGTCAAGTTAGTGCTGTTTTAACCTTCGCAAGGACCGGGCGTAGCCACACTCGGTTCAACTAAAGTTGGAGAAAGTGACACCCGCCAGCCACATGTGTGCAAAGCACGTCGGTAGAACCAGTCTCGCGTAAGCGTACGCGTAATGTCAGTCCAGCCCGCTTCATCCAACAATACCGCCGAACCAAAGTATGACATGCTGGTAAGCAGTATGACTTGTATCGCCCACAACTCACTTGTGTTCTACTCGTGCATATAACATCAACGCATAAATCCTAGGCTCGGATGCCACTGTTGGGGAACGTAGTAATTTCAAAAAAATTCCTACGCACACGCAAGATCATGGTGATGCATAGCAACGAGAGGGGAGAGTGTTGTCCATGTACCCTCTTAGAGCATAAGCGGAAGCGTTATGACAACGCGGTTGATGTAGTCGTACGTCTTCACGATCCGACCAATCCAAGCACCGAACGTACGGCACCTCCGTGTTCTGCACACGTTCAGCTCGATGACGATCCCCGGACTCCAATCCAGTAGGGTGTCGGGGATGAGTTCCGCCAGCACGACAGCGTGGTGACAATGATGATGTTCTACCGACGCAGGGCTTCGCCTAAGCACCGCTACGATATGACCGAGGTGGAATATGGTGGAGAGGGGCACCGCACACGGCTAAGGAACGATCACGAAGATCAACTTGTGTCCTAGGGTGCCCCCCTGCCCCCGTATATAAGCAAGGGGGGAGGCCGGCCGGCCCTAGGGGGCACGCCAAGGAGGGGGGGAGTCCTCCTCCTAGTGGGAGTAGGACTCCCCTTTCCTAGTCCAACTAGGAAGAGAGAGGGGAAAGGAAAGAGAGGGAGAGGGAGAGGGAAAGGGGGGCCGCGCCCCCTCTCCCTAGTCCAATTCGGACTCCCCATGGGGGGGCGCCACCTCCTAGGCTGCTGCCCTCTCTCTCCCCTCAGGCCCACTAAGGCCCAATACTTCCCTGGGGTGTTCCGGTAACCCCTCCGGCACTCTGGTTTTCTCCGAAATCACCCGGAACACTTCCGGTGTCCGAATATAGTCGTCCAATATATCGATCTTTATGTCTCGACCATTTCGAGACTCCTCGTCATGTTCGTGATCACATCCGGGACTCCGAACAACCTTAGGTACATCAAAACTTCTAAATTCATAATAAAACTGTCATCGTAACGTTAAGCGTGCTAACCCTACGGGTTCGAGAACTATGTAGACATGACCGAGAACTGTTTCCGGTCAATAACCAATAGTGGAACCTGGATGTTCATATTGGCTCCTACATATTCTACGAAGATCTTTATCGGTCAAACCACATAACAACATACATTGTTCCCTTTGTCATCAGCATGTTACTTGCCCAAGATTCGATCGTTGGTATCCAATACCTAGTTCAATCTCATTACCGGCAAGTCTCTTTACTCGTTCCTGTAATACATCATCCCGTAACTAACTCATTAGTTACAATGCTTGCAAGGCTTAAGTGATGTGTATTACTGAGAGGGCCCAGAGATACCTCTCCGACAATCGGAGTGACAAAACCTAATCTCGAAATATGCCAACCCAACATGTACCTTTGGAGACACCTGTAGAGCACCTTTATAATCACCCAGTTACGTTGTGACGTTTGGTAGCACACAAAGTGTTCCTCCGGTAAACAGGAGTTGCATAATCTCATAGTTGTAGGAATTTTGTATAAGTCATGGAGAAAGCAATAGAAACATACTAAACGATCAAGTGCTAGGCTAACTGAATGGGTCAAGTCAATCACATCATTCTCCTAATGATGTGATCCCGTTAATCAAATGACAACACATGTCTATGGTTAGGAAACATAACCATCTTTGATTAATGAGCTAGTCAAGTAGAGGCATACTAGTGACACTTAGTTTGTCTATGTATTCACACATGTATCATGTTTTCGGTTAATACAATTCTAGCATGAATAATAAACATTTATCATGATATGAGGAAATAAATAATAACTTTATTATTGCCTCTAGGGCATATTTCCTTCACTTCTCAATATATCACCAAACCATGTAGGAGGTGAAAGCCTCCAAGAGTAATAAACTCATGAGCTCTCAGTCGAACAATTCGATGCGGGGAGCTCAAACCAATGCAACAAATTCAATGCAAGGTTAAGCAACAAATGCTCAACTCACTCTCTCAATCTCACAAGATGCACTCTTGAAAGTAGGAGATTGAAGAGATGGGATGCAATGAATAGAATCAACAAATGACTCAAGGATTCATCCACAAATCCCCATTCACATAGAGGGGATATAGGATTTTGGGAGAGGTGGTGAGAGTCTCAAAAGGATGTTTAGAAAGTTTGTCAACAATCCCCAAACCGGAGAGGGGACGGAGCCCTTAAATAGCCAAACCCCAAAACTAGTTGTTTGAGCTCCAACGGACACTTCCTGAACACCCCGCGCCCACGGGGGTTAAGACCCCGTGCCTTACAGGGTCTCGTGTACATGGTACAATCCCGTGGGCATGGGGGCCCTGTGCTCACGAGGTCAAAACCCTGTGCCCACGGGGTACCCAGAACAGCCTGCAGCAGCCCACTAAAACATGCATAACTTTGGCATAGGAACTCTGAGTTCGATGATCTTGGGCTCGTTTTAAGCTATGGAGAAGCCCAAGGTCCTCACATAGATAACCATCCAATATCAACAAGAAAGAATGATGCAAATCATGAAAAGGTTTGAGCTCTCTACATGCGACGTGATCAATCGACTTGCCCGAAAGTCCCTCTTGATAGTACGACTATCAAACCTATAATCCGATCTTCCTCCAAGCACCATGAGACCGAAAAAACTAGGAAAATCTAGCTAAGGTATACCTTTGCCTTGCACATTCCACTTGAGCTTGATGATGACTTTAATGCTTGCCTCAAGTTGGAATCTTTTCTTGTTTACAAACACTTGGTGAAGATACTCGAAATGCTTCCTCATATTTCAATGAGGGAAGCCTTAACTTAAGCCCATCTTCACATGCACATTATCATGATGTGGACCACAAGATTCAAAGCATATAACCTCTCTAGCTTCTCATCTTGCACTTGGACTCCTCGAACCGATGACCATCACCACTTGATGCCATCCACACATAGCCTACTTGATATCTTTCCTTTTGATGCAAGCCCACGAGAAACACCTAACCCACATAGACATAACAAACACATAACATGGGTTAGGTAACAAAGCACAATTCAAAATTACTTACCATACCACTAGATCACTTGATCCTACGTTGTACCAAGATTATGCTTTGTGAGTTGACCATCTAGATAATCTTCGAGCTTCATCTTGGTCAACCAACATCTTTACTTAATGCCCCATCTTGGTTTCTTGAAAGACACAATGAACTCTTAATTTCCCTTTGTTGCTTCAGGAAATAGATCACCAAAGACTCTTTCATGATCATATCAAGTTTCACTATGAATATCATATTGGTCATCATTTGCTCTTCTAAAACCCCCATCATAATCTCTTGAGAGGCACAAAGAATTCTTCACTCCAGATGCTTGCTTTAGGACTTGATCAACCGAGACCCAAAACATGAGCTTACCACGATCTTGTCTTGAAGCCATAGCTTGAATTCTTCTGTTTGTTTTTTTCTCTCAATCCCTTGATTCTTATAAGCACACATATGTCAATCATTGAGATCCTCTAACGAAATCCACCTTGAATATATGTGGTTAGACATTAAAATCAATCTTGATGGCTTCAACATAAATCCCCAAAGACCAACTTGAAACCTCACTAGATATGGGACCTCGAGTGCCAAAACCTAGGCCCCCTGTGCACGGGGGTCAGGGACCTCGTGCGCACGGGGTATCCAGAGAGTTGACACTCGACCCCGTGCAGGGGTCAGGAGGCTCGTGCGCACGGGGTATCCAGAGAGGGTTAGCATGAGGACTTCTTCGGATGTTTTTGATGGCATTCTTCACAAACCAACCCAATGCTCTTCAAGCATCACTACGGAACATATCTTCATATAAGATTCAATGCACTTGATGCTCCATAGGTATTGTCAATTAATACCAAAGCTTAGAGCAAATATATCTTCATATATATGGACTTCATCCTTGATTCCATCTAATATCCTTGATACACTATCTATGGACAATACCTTCAAATATATCTCAGCGAAAACATTAGTCCATAGAGACTGTCATTAATTACCAAAACCATACTTAGGGGCTACATGCGCTTTCACCTAGGGGCTTCACGTAGAGTTACACTGACCGTACCAGGGTGGGGGGAGCTCATAAGGAAGGCGACTAATTAGGGATCTATTTAATTGCTATTAAGGGTTGAGAGAATCATTAGCCCCTCCACCCTCTGAATTTGTCCCTACCATCAGGATTCAAGTACCAGACTTGGCACTGGTGCTCACATTTTTCATGGATTTATTTCAGGCTTTCTGGCAATGTTCATTCAGTGGGGAAGATGTTCCTGTTGACCAGGAGACGTTTGTGGTGATTAGCATCTAGTTGTAAAGACATACCGGACAAACTTGACATATTGCACAAATATAATCCATGATTCATTCAACTACAAAAATCATTGAGGGCTAAATATTGCAATAAGGGAAGGTTGTAAAGTTTCCTTCCTAACAAAAGTTCAACTACAAATAGAATGACTAATCTTAAGGTACGCGGCTCCCAACAGTAACCTCACGTGTTGTGCCCATGGTACCATCATCTACGAGTGCTTTTGCGTTTGCACCTAGAAACGTAAGCGAGGTTGCACATACACGTTAGTGTCAAAATTGTTGAAATGCTCATCACACAACTTGCTATCATGAATACAGTTGTGGAGACACATGCATGATCATCCTATTGTGTCCTTGATTGTACCATGGTATGCGTTGGAGAACTTGCCATTTCATCTTTAGAACACCAAATGATCTTTCAGCGACATTTTCACAAAGTGGATGGTTGAATGTTTCGTGTCTCCCCCTTGGAGGGTGTTGCTGAAACTCTGGTACATGATACCATTGCCCTTTGTTGATGCTATATATCCAACCCTGTTTGAATACCTAGAGTCCACAAAGCAATACTTATCTACAATAATACCCAAAAGATATTGAACCCCATATCGAAGCACATACTTCCATGGCATTTTCACTTGTGTAACCTTTCCTATTCCTTCGCTGGGGCTACATATCCTTAGGCACAACCACATGAATGTGTGTTCCATCTATAATCCAGTAACATTTTTGAAATGAGACCAGAATTTTGATTTTCTCAGTATGGGATGAGGTTCGGAGAAAGATGGATCAATTGGACGATTGTCTGGATCCGTCGATGAGAGGGAGCAGGGGTGGAGGCGGCGGGCTGCAGCTCAGTCGCGACAAAGAGAGGTATCGGTCGTGGGAGGTGATGGCAAATTGATTGTAATTACTGCTTTGAATATGGGCAACTTGGTTCAGCGAACATTTCTTTAGCAGGGCCGAGCATAAGTGGGGAGGAGGGAGACTGATTCTCACCTAAGCGGTTTTGTGAAGGAACTTTGAGGGGGATTCCTTACGGATCTATATGACAATTTTGAGTTCTTTTCAACTAAAATATTAACATTCTAAGCAGCTAGAATCCCTTCTAAAAGCTGAGAAGAACCAACCCTCAGACACACCTGGCCAACCGCGGTCGCAGACGCTTACTTTAGTTTTTTTTATTGAGAGGTCAATGTCATGTATTAAATTTCAGATTTGATAATTTCATCTTTATGAGAATTAATATAGTGTCATGTTTTTTCTACATGGAAATAAAGTCTCATTTAACTCCTACGCCATTTGAATTTATGCAAGATTCATGCGGTTCTTTTTTTTGAACACCACCTCGTATATTAATTGACCAAAGCACGTGTTACAATCGTTCATTACAGAGTTCACCACACAGGGCAGAACATCATTGACAAGAATCCCATCAACTCTATTATCAAAACTAAACTTAGCTATTAGATGGGCCACCTCATTAGCTGAACGCCTAATCTTCGACACTCTGAAGCTATCCATTAGCTGAGAAATACTCCATGCTTCCTTCTTCAAATCGTGCAGAGCTGATCTATCATCAAATTCGTTTCGAAAAATCGCCGCAACAAAAGCAAAGTCAGTCTCTAAAATCATAGGAGAATGAAGTGTCATACGTATATAGAGACCAACAATGCAAGCTCGGAGTTCCGCTTCCTCCATGCTACTACAACTCCCAATGTAGTCCCATGAAGAGATCAAGACTTTGCCAGCAACATCTCTAGCCACCACATCCACACTTGTCGCGCTAGTACTTTCCACAAAGCTAGCGTCGACATTAATTTTGATATAACCTGAAGGTGGGGCTTCCAACCCATCTGAACTTGAACAGTATTTGGAGCACTTTGCAGACCACTCATCGGGATTTTTCCTTTATTCTTTGAATCCTCCAATGGCCTTCAATGACTTGCGCCAAAGGACGCCCAATAATTTTCAATAAATTGGTCGAATTTGTGACTGACTACATGCCCTTGCCAAAAATCAAATCATTTCTCAAGTGCCAGGCTCTCTAGAGAATGAAAATAATTTTGTCCCGCATAGACTGTCCCACTTGACTTAGAAGAACAAGAAACCAATCCGACCCAGTATACCTGAATGCATCCTCTGTCGGTAACTCCCAAATATCTCTCATGGCCATGTGCAACGCACGAGCCTTGGGGAACGTAACAAGCGCATGAAATGTATTCTCGTCCTCCACTCCACATATTGAGCACGTACTGAGAGTCACTTGGTGGTGCGCCACTCTGTTTACTTGGACAACCAAGCTATTGTAGCGGCCAGCCATGCAAAAATGCGGACCTTCTGAGGAACATTGGCCTTCTAGATGATGTTCCGAATTTTCCTCTTCCCCAATGTTGCATCGCTGTATTGCCCCTCATCTTCTTTTTGTTCCTTTAGCATGAGTGCAAGCTTGTACTCGCTTTTAACTGAGAACTTCCCCGTCTTCTCGAAGTGCTATGCAACAACATAACCCTCCCCTGAAGATGGGATACGCAGCCAAAGGATCTCTTCTGCATCATGAGGGTAAAATAGGTGCCTAACCAGATTCTCGTCCCATCTTTTTGGCCCAGTCAGAATCAATTCAGACACCCATTTCATTCTTGTCCTACTCTTTCTTGCTGTATTTTTAAGTCCAGAGTACCTTGGGAGCCAGTTATCTCTCCAAATATTAATATTAGAGCCATCCCCCACCCTCCAAATAATTCCCGATTTCAGCAACTCCAATCCATGCATAATACCTTGCCAAGGCAGTGAGTCCGACTGAGGAAATACAGTGTCAAGGATATGTCCCTATGGGTAATATTTTGCCTTGACCACTTTGGTGCACAAAGAATCAGGGTTGACCACCAACCTCCATGATTGCTTCGCTAACAGCGCTTGATTAAAAAATCTAAGATCTCGGAATCCCATCCCTCCCTCAGCTTTAGGCCTTGTCAATTTATCCCAAGCCAGCCAATGAGTCTTTCTCCTATCCACCTCATCACCCCACCAAAAATTCCTTATAATCTGCGATAATTCCTCACACAATGCAGCCGAAAACTTAAACATACCCATGGCATACACTGGGGGGGCTTGAAACACAGATTTAATCAAAGTTTACTTTGCTCCACAAGAAGCATATTTTCTAACCAATCTGATAAAATCTTGAGAGCTTTTTCTTTTGTTGATTGAAATTTACCAGCTTTCATTCTACCCTGAGGCACTGGAAGCCCAAGATATTTGTCCTCAAATCCCTCTGCAGTGATGCAAAGGATTACCATAACGGACACTTGAATTTCCACACTGCACTTTTTTCCAAACATGATAGAGCACTTATCTGGGCTCGACACCTGACCAGTTCCCTTCTCATAAGTGGAAATAATATTCTTAATTGTCAAAGCTTGATTAATAGATCCCTTGAAGAAAAGCAGGCAGTCGTCAGCAAACAAAAGATGTGATATACCCGGAGCATGCCTATTGATCTTAAAGTCCAGAAGCAATCCTCTAGTACAGAAATAAGTACGGTGATAGCAGATCTCCTTCTCTAATTCCACATAAAGGGGCGAAAGCTTCCAAAAGTTGACCATTGAAGCGCACAGAGAATTTTACTGACATAACACATGCCATAATCCACTTTATCCAACTTGGGGCAAAGCCCAACGCCCTTAGCATACTCTCCAAGAAATTCCAATCAACCCTATCATAAGCTTTTGCTAAATCCAATTTATATGCACATAATTCACCCCTTTCGTCCTTAAGTGAAATCAAGGAATGCATACACTCAAAATCTATAAGCGCATTATCAGAAATTAGTCTCTCAGGAATAAAGGCACTTTGAGTGTGGGAAATCATACCATTTAGATGCGGTCTCAATCTGTTCACAAGACACTTTGAAATAATCTTATAAATAACATTGCATAGACTGATAGGCCGAAAATCTTTAATCGTCAAGGGATTTTTCACCTTAGGAATAAGAACAATCACTGTCTCATTTACCCCTTCCGGCATTTTCCCAGAGATAAAGAACATTTTTACTGCCCGGATAATATCATCTTTGAGCAATCCCCAATTCCACTGGAAGAATCTTGCAGGAAAACCATCTGGGCCTGGAGCTTTAAGAGGTCCAATTTGAAAGAGAGCGTCATTGATTTCTTGATTCGTAAATGCTTTACATAAATCAAGATTTATTTCATCACTAACCAACGACTTAACCAGAGGAATGATTAAAGATGGGTCGACCTTACCATTGCGGGTATATAGATTCTTGAAGAATGAATTCGTGATGTCATGGATCTCATTCATATTCTCAGTAACTGTACCATCGTTCCTCATCAAACTTGAAATATTATTTTTCTTTGCTCTCCATGATGCCTTAGCTCTAAAAAAATTTGTACTACGATCACCCCATTTTATTTTGTCAATCCGCAATCTTTGCTTCCATAATATTTCTTCTTTATACAGAAGCTCGTCCATGTCCTTAAGAATCTTTTTCCTTTCTAGCACAGCATCTTGGTCAGTACAATTATAAAGAACACTCAGCCTCTTCCTAGCCTGATCCAATTTCCTTGGGATATATCCAATACACTTCCTACTCCACTCATGCAGATTTCCAAGCATCATGTTCAAATTATTCGCCACATCCTTCAAATCCTCAAAAAATTTACCTTCATTCCAACAAGCTTTAATCCGATCCTCAAAGACCTCCCCCTCTCTCTCCCAGTAAGCCTCATATTTGAGTTGTTTAGCCACTTTCCCAATACGAGATGAACCCAATAACTCAATGAATAAAGGACAGTGATCTGACCTAGAGCTGATTATATGAGAGACCTTGCACTCTAGAAATAATGAGGACCACTGGGGACATGCCACAACCCTGTCAATCTTACTCTGACATTTTTGTTTCCTTCTTGCTTGTTATTATAGGTCCAAGGAACACCATGGTAGCCCAAATCAAACAAGTTACAATCTAAAAGAACATTCCTGAAATTGGCCATAAGAGTAGCAGACCTAGGATGCCAGGAAAAATGTTCATTTTGCCACATCGCTTCATTAAAATCCCCAACCATAAACCATGGCCCAACATCGAGGGGTTTAATCCTTCTCAAAAGTTCCCACATAACACACCTTTGATTAGCTTTAGGCTCCCCATACACAAATGTACACCTCCATTTTACACCATTGCCAGAACAGACGGACATGTCAATAAAATGCTCCCCGTACTTGTTCAACTCTAGATTATAAAGCTCATCGCAGAACACCACGAGACCACCACCTTACCATGACCTGCCATAGTATACACATTTTTCATACCCAGATGATAACACAAACATTCAACATATTCTTTATTTTTCCTTGTCTCTAAAAGGAAGATAACATTTGGTCGGTGCATCTTAGAAAGACACACGAGCTCTTGAACTGCACGAGGTTGACCCGACCCTCGACAGTTCCAACTCAAGATTTTCATGGCTCCTGACGTGTGCTCATTGAGGGAGTCCTGGATTAAGTGGTCCTCGGACAGCCGGACTATATACTTTGGTCGGACTGTTGGACTATGAAGATACAAGATAGAAGACTTCGTCCCGTGTCCGTATGGGACTCTCCTTTGCGTGGAAGGCAAGCTTGGTGATTCGGATATGTAGATTCCTTTCTCTGTAACCGACTTTGTACAACCCTAGCCCTCCCGGTGTCTATATAAACCAGAGGGTTTAGACTTCTAGGTTTCAGCCACAACAATCATAACCTCATAGGCTAGACTTCTAGGGTTTAGCCATTACGACCTCGTGGTAGATCAACTCTTGTAATACTCATATTCATCAAGATCAATCAAGCAGGAAGTAGGGTATTACCTCCATAGAGAGGGCCCGAACCTGGGTAAACATTGTGTCCCCCGCCTCCTGTTACCATTAGCCTTAGACGCACAGTTCGGGACCCCATACCCGAGATCCGCCGGTTTTGACACCGACATTGGTGCTTTCATTGAGAGTTCCGCTGTGACGTCGAAGATAGGCTTGATGGCTCTGTCAATCATCTACAACAACGCAGTCCAGGGGGAGATTTTCCTCCACGGACAAATCTTTGTATTCGGCAGCTTCGCACTGCGGGCCAACTCGCTCGGCCATCTAGAGCAGATCGATAGCTACTCCCCTGGCCATCAGGTCAGACTCGGAAGCCTGAATTTCGTGTCTGATATTCGTGGAGACTTGATCCTCGTCGGATTTGAGCCCATGACGGCCGTCCCCGGCCACCACGATGAACATGACCTAGATCTGTCATCTGGCCACGCACAGGAGATGGCGCCTGTGACCGGTCTGGCCCTAGAGCCACAGCGAACTGCGTCGTCCAAAGACGGGAATCTTAACCCCGCCACGGAGGTCGCAGACCCAGCGGTGCTCGAGCCGCACACAGACCCAACATTGAGCTGGGCTTGTGTCTCCGGAACCTCAGACTCGTCTCCGGCCATGGGTTCCGGACCGCGTGCACCCGCGCCCATCGAACCTGATTGGGCGCCGGTCTTGGAATTCAGCTCCGCCGACATCTTCCAGCACTCGCCTTTTGGCGATGTATTAAACTCATTGAAGTCCCTCTCCTTGTTAGGGGACTCTCGGTCGAACTATGTCTGGCTCGAATGGGAAACGGACGATGAAGAATCTCATTTCCCACCCACCACCCACTTCATTGCCACTGTTGAGGACTTAACCGACACGCTCGATTACGGCTCCAAAGACATCGATGGTATGGACGACGTTGCCGGAGAGGAGCAGGCACAAAAACCACCACCACCTTTAGGGCACTGGACAGCTACATCGTCATACGATATATACATGGTGGACACACCAAAGGAGAATGAGGCCGGCGGTGATAACAACATGCCTGTCGATGAACCTCCTAAGTGTCGGCGTCCCAAGCGCCGACCTCGATCCGGCAAAAGAAAAAATAGCAACATTGTCACGGACGATGATGATAATCTAAACCAAGCCGAGGACCCCGCAGACCTAGTGTTGGAGCAGGGCATGCAAGAGGACGGCGAGCACAGTCCAGAGATGCTGTCCGACCACAGCGACGCCGAAGATAGCAATTACCAACTTGTCTCTGAAGAAGTGATCAGCCTGGGCGACGACGAATTCATCATCCCAGAAGAACCATTAGAACAAGAACGCCTCCATCAAAGGCTTATCACCACAACAAGGAGCCTGAAGAAGTAGAAGCAGTGGCTTAAAGCTGCATAGGATACGCTCAATGACAGATGGAATGAAGTGCTAGATGCTGAGGAAAAATACGGCGGTAATCACCAAAAAAAGAGTTATCCTAAACGTAAGCTGCTGCCCGAATTCGACGATGAGGCTATTGTGCCTATCCCGCCAAAAAACAATACGGCCGACAAGCCAGACCGACCACCTCGCGGCCGAGACAGAGTGGCTAGCAATTCCGTACACAAGCCCGCACCCCCTCCCCATAAAGGAAGGAAGGTTGCGGCCCAGGACCAGAAACACGATCTACGTGAGGACCTGGACAAAAAAGCTGGCAAAACTAGGTCCATCTATGGATCCAGGGAACGTGCTCCTTCGCGGGACCACGAGTATCAAACCAAGTATGCCGGACATTTACCAGTTCGGAACCAATACCGAACATTACAACCGTCGTACCCATGCCACGACACAGCCAGATACAGGGGTGCCGCACACCCCTTGTGCTTCATCGATGAGGTCCTGGAACACGATTTTCCAGAAGGATTTAAACCCGTAAACATCGAGGCATATGACGGAATGACGGACTCTGCGGTTTGGACAGAAGACTTTATTCTTCATATCCACATGGATCACGAAGATGATCTCCATGCCATCAAATACTTACCCCTCCCCAAAAGCTCCATCGGAAGCTGGGAAGAACTTGAGGATGCTTTCTGGGCCAATTTCTGAAGGGACCTATGTCCGGCCTCCGGATGCAGACGATCTAAGTCACATAATCCAACAACCCGGAGAATCAGCCCGTAAGCTTTGGAACAGGTTTCTCACTAAGAAGAACCAAATTGTCGACTATCCGGACACTGAAGCCTTAGCGGCCTTCAAACACAGTGTCCAGGATGAATGGCTGGCCAGACACCTCGGCCAGGAAAAGCCAAGGACAATGGCCGCCTTAATTAGACTCATGACCCGCTTTTGCGCGCGCGAAGACAGCTGGTTAGCCCGCAGCAGCACCAGTGATCCCAGCACCTCTGAGGTCAGGGATGGAAAACCACGACGCAACAAAGACAAACATCGGAACAATGAAGAAAACACAGATAATACAACGGTAAACACCGGATTTAGGGGCTCAAGACCCGGTCAACAGAAGAAGTCATTTAAAGTCAACAAAGACAGTCCATCCAACCTAGATAAAATCCTAGACAGGCCCTGCCAGATCCACGGCACTCCCGATAAACCAGCCAATCATACCAACAAAGAATGTTGGGTCTTCAAGCAGGCCGGCAAACTGAATGCCGAACACAGAGGGAAGGGACCTCAGAGCGAAGACGAGGACGAACCTCACCAGCCGAACACGGGAGGACAGAAGAAATTTCCACCGGAGATCAAAATAGTGAACATGATCTATGTCACTCACATCCCAAAGAGGGAGCGCAAACACGCACTCTGAGACATCTATGCTGTTGAGCCCGTTGCCCCCAAGTTCAACCCATAGTCGGCATGTCCGATCACCTTTGATCGCAGGGATCATCCGACTAGTATCCGTCACGGAGGTTTGGCCGCCCTAGTGCTCGACCCAATAATCGACGGATACCACCTCACTCGAGTCCTCATGGACGGCGGCAGCAGTCTCAATCTGATATATCAGGACACTGTCCGCAAAATGGGGATATACGCATCAAAGAATCAAGACAAACAGCACTACCTTTAAAGGAGTTATACCGGGCGTGGAAGCCCGCTGCACGGGCTCTCTAACATTGGATGTTGTATTCGGCTCCCCTAACAACTTTCGAAGCCAAAAACTAATCTTCGACATTGCTCCGTTCCGAAGTGGCTATCACGCACTACTCGGAAGAACGGCCTTCGCCCATTTTAATGCAGTCCCGCATTATGCTTATCTAAAACTCAAAATGCCTGGACCACGTGGCGTCATCATGGTCAGTGGAAATATGGAGCGCTCTCTTCATACAGAAGAATATACGGCAGCTCTAGGACTCGAAGCACAAAACGGCCTATTCAAGCCGAGCAGCTCATCGGTCTTTAAGACCGCGGACACAGCTAAATGTGTTCGACGCACACCTTAGTGCGGCAGCTCAGATAAACCTGAGCTCGATTAGCATTTACGCCCTCATCGACCGCCCTATAAGGAGATACACTCAAAATTCCTTGGGCGGCTTCGGGGGAACTCGGCATGCAAAAGGTCCACAATTCGGCTTGACCCTATTCGGACTCGAGAAGTTATCCTTCACGGTTCATTAAAATGAACCAGCTTTACTTACGGCCACACCAGATTCTTTTACCTGGTTTTTTCTATTTTTTCCTTTCTATAGATGGCCATCATACTATACCCTTCAAGAACACTTCACAATGGAGACAAAGGCACAGACGTGCAGTAGGGCCCCGTATTAAGGTTTCTTTTTTAGATTAAGACCCTGTGTAAACCTTTTCTATCTCTTTTTGTTTTATACTTTCCTGGCATGTAAAATGTCCAAGAAAGATACCGGCATTATCAGAAAACATACGGCTCGCCGTAATAACGTGGATGTTATAGAAGCGTCCCGGTTCGTATTGTGTTTTGAGATTTATGCTCTCACCGCCTGTGCTCTTTCCCCACGTCAGATTGCCACACGTGCCTTGATACCATGGGTCTATCACCAGGGGCTGAATTCAGTCTGGCGTATATTGTAAAGTCCGAACAACTATAGGGAGTGTTCGGCGTTGCGAGTTTGGCCTTATATGCATCGGCTCCGAATCTTGTCTTTGGTCAATAGTTGGGTTGCTCGGCTCCTGTGCTTACTACCTTACATTCCGCTATATCGGCTAGGGTAGTAAAGGGAGAACTACTGCGATTGTGTCCCGGCTAGCCCGGATGAGCACCTCAGTAGAGAAAGCCGAAAACTGGCTGTCACGATGCGGCAAGAGCTGGTCAACCACTCAATGACTCATCAAAATCTTCGCGATTCCCTCCGTATTAAATGAAGGACCGTTACTCTGGTCACGTATGTAAACACACTGTATTTGGATAACCGCGGACATACCAGGGGCTATATAGTAGCCCCACCGTCAAACTCCTCTGGCTAAGTGAAAGTGTTAAAGCTCTATAGTCCGATTGCCTAGTTCACTGCACTAACACCTCCTTAACGGACCAAGACGTTGGGTCAAGTGTGATCAAGTGCTTTTCCGAACACCCCGGCGTTATACGCGAGGGGGCTGAAGCCGACGGCTGCAAACTTTCAGATTGTATATATATATAAAAGACGGCCGCACAGGAGGCACTAAAACTTTTCGGGCAAAAAGTATTAAAACATAGCCTTAAATATATCACAATATTGTTATTACAATTTTGATACACTTCACTCGAACATAACATTTTTCGAGCACTGACCCTCTATCAAGCGGGAACCCTCTAGGACATCTTCAAAATAATGTTCTGGCATGTTAAGGTCCTTTCCTTCGGGTGGACTCTGCGCTGCAATATCGGTGGCCTTCATCTTCGCCCAGTACATCTTGACATGGGCAAGGGGCATCCGTGCACCTTCAATGCATGTTGACCGCTTCACAGCGTCGATACGCGGCACCGCATTAACAAGTTTCCGCACCAAACCGAAATAACTATTCGGAATGGGTTCAGTTGGCCACAACCGGGCTATGACGTCCTTCATGGCAGCGCCGGACATCTTGTGGAGCTCGGCCCACTGGGCCATCTATTCGTCCAACAGTGGACGCTTTGGCGTGTCAAATTGTGACCAAAATAGCTTTTCCGTTGCATGTCCTTCTTGCGCGTGGAAGAATTGATTCGCATCAGCAGCACTCTTCGGCAGGTCCATAAAGGCGTCTGGAGAACTCCACAGTTGATTAAGCGGTGCATACTTCGGATCGCCAAACTTAGTTTGCAAAAAAAAAGGGCTTACCAGCCGCGATCATCCCAACTTGTCGGATCTCCTCCCGAGCTGCTGTAGACTCAGACCGAGCTTCCTTCGCCTCTTGTAAGGCCTTGTCAAGAACGACCGCTTTGGCTTTGTTATCTTCCTCAAGAACTTGGCATCGGCTCGTGGCATCATTCAGTTCAAGTGTCATAGAAGATATCCTCTCCTCGCATTGACGCCGAGCAGCCTGCTCGGCCTTTAATTCGGCGGCTACCTTATTGGCAGCCACATTACTCATCCTGGCTTGCTCCTTGGCCCGGGAAGTTCCGCTCGAAGGGTCTCAACCGCCGCGGCACTATTTGTAGTTATGCATATACAAATTTTCAGTATCACGCTCATTTCACAATGCTAGCATGTACTGAGTGCCTCAAAGACATACCTTGCGCCTCGTCGACCCGCCTGTTAATAAGCGTGATGTCATCATCTGCTACATCAATTTTTTGCTTCAGATGTTCTACCTCTGTAGCTTGGGCAGTTGCCACGGATGTAACAACCTATGTTTCAAATTAGTCAGATCATTTCCGGGGTATATAATTTTGATCCTCTGATTGCCTCCCTTTGGATATCAACGAGAGTCTCAGGGGCTACTATCTATACACAGGTGCAATTTGCATTTATAATATAATTAAACTTACACTACGTACCTCGAAGCCTTTTAGTAGGCTCGTAAAGGCTTCATCCAACCCGCTTTTCACAGACCGAACTCTTTCAGCCATCGTACCCATCAAGGTACAATGTTCCTCTAGGACGGACGCATGTTGCAACATGTCCATCAATGTATTCGGCGCCCACGTATCCGGAACAGGTTGTGTCGTCCCTCAGACATTGGATAGTCCAGGAATTTTATTGTTCCCTGTGGGGGCCGCACACCTCGGACCCTGGGCGACCAAAGTATTGCCTTCGGCCCTGGTCTTCACTCCCCCTTGCACCACTCGTTGGTCGGAAAGGATCCTCTGGGACGACACCTCGGTGTCGTCTGCCTCTTCAGGTAGGGAGATCTGTGGAGGCGTTTCGCTCTCCATCAACTCCAGAAGAAGACCCCCCGAAGAGGAGGACTGTTGAGGAGGCTGCGTGCCCGACTGCAAACATGTGTTTAAAATGTCACCCTAACAGCCAGGAAAGAACGGGATATGTTTAAAACACCCTGATTCACTTACTATCCGGCTAGGGACTTATCTTTATGGGGTGACTGCGTGTCAGCGTCATCCCCTGACTGGGATATCTTCCCCCGCTTAGAGGCTTCTCTCTTCAAGTCTTCGGAGGTAGTCCACTTCTTCCCATGAGGAGAAGGGATGGCAGCTTGCCCTTTCCTTCCACTTTTGGAAGTGAAAGTTCCGGTCTCCCCAGACAAATTGCCTAGTGTACCTCCAGAATGAGGGTCGCCTTGGGCCTTTTCGCTCGCCTCCTTATCTTCCCCCGCCGACACTTGATATGGTGCTGGAGCCAGCATCCTTGTTAACACCGGATCGGCATAGTCTTCGGGAAGAGGAGCCGGACACCTAATTCTCTCCGCCTTCTTGAGCCAACCCTGGCCGAGTGGAGTTTAATCAATACATTGTTATGAGTAATCTGACTAAACTGTGTTAGAGAGTCAAGTACTTACCGGAGTATCCGGATGATTGCAGTCAAGACCAAGGTCTTCTGTTGTATCCGGCCACTGTTTTCGTGCGTCGAAGAACAATTTCCACATCTCTCTGAGCATCGTGCAGAGAGGTGCTGAAGAGTCCGTGGACCTTCCGGATTAAACTCCCACATGCGGAGAGGGCGTCGTTGGTAGGGGAGGATCCGGCGGACTAACATTACTTGCATTACATCGATGAGACCGGCGTCCTTCTCAATGAGGCTCCGAATGCGGCTTTGCAGCATCCGCACTTCATCAGTAGATCCCCAGTCCAGCCCCTTGTTAATCCCTGATGCGAGCTACAGCGGAGGGCCAGACCGAAACGCAGGAGTGGCTGCCCGCTTTTTACCGTGGGGCTCGGTGATGTAAAACCACTCATGTTGCCATAAGTCAAAAGATTCTACGAAGGAGCCCTTCGGCCAAGAGGAGTTGATAAGCTTGCTTATGGAAGTGCCTCCGCACTCCTTGTTTCCTGTCGATTACCTTCGGTTTCACGTTGAAGGTCTTAAGCCATAAGCCAAAGTGTGGGGAAATACGGAGGAAGGCCTCGCACATGGTGATGAACGCCGAGATGTGGAGGAAGGAGTTCGGGCTAGATCGTGGAAATCTAGCCCGTAATAAAACATGACCCCTTGAACAAAGGGATGGAGAGCAAACCCAAGCCCTTGACGGAAGTGAGAGATAAACACGGCCCTCTCATTGGATCTGGGAGTAGGAATAACCTGCCCTTAAGCAGGAAGCCTGCGATAGATTTCTGCAGTCAGGTATCTTGCCTCCCTGAGCTTCAAGATATCTTCCTCTGTGACGGAAGAGGCCATCCACCGGCCTTGAAGGCTGGGTCTGGACATGGCTGGAAGCTCGAAGCGACTGGATTGACCCTTGGGTGTTGGAACTCGAGGTGGGAGGGGGAGGAAGGGACTAGCATAGAAGAAAAAGGACAGGCCTTAGCCCCTTTATAAAGGCGATGAATATCAAACGTCCCTCCGTGGCCTTAAAACATGCCTATTCCCAAGGAGATATGCCAACAGGACAGATGGGTTACCCACGCCTGTGTTGATGAAAATCCCGCAATAAGGGAACACGATCTCTGTTTTGACAAGACGTGCCAATAAAAACCACCTCCCGAAACATGGAGTAGCAGGCTAGAAAATGATTCACAATAATGGCCGGGTGATGACGTAATGTCGTGCTACCAAAATTGTCAGCGGATTGGACTCGTGAAATATTATATACTCTCTACGGCTGTGCGTGGAACTTGTTTGCAGATCCAGACACGATTCTTGTGTTCGAAATCTATGTTGGAGTATTCGGAGAAGGAACCCGCCTTGCAGTGCCGAAGACAATCTGCACGCCAAACTCATCGTCATTGAAGCCTGGTTCAGGGGCTACCGAGGGAGTCCTGGATTAAGGGGTCCCGGACAGCCGGACTATATACTTTGGCTGGACTATTGGACTATGAAGATAGAAGATAGAAGACTTTGTCCCGTGTCCGGATGAGACTCTCCTTTGCCTGGAAGGCAAGCTTGGCGATTCGGATATGTAGATTCCTTTCTCTGTAATCGACTTTGTACAACCCTAGCCCTCCTGATGTTTATATAAACCAGAGGGTTTAGACTTCTAGGTTTCAGCCAAAACAATCATAACCTCATAGGCTAGACTTCTCGGGTTTAGCCATTATGATCTCGTGGTAGATCAACTCTTGTAATACCCATATTCATCAAGATCAATCGAGCAGGAAGTAGGGTATTACCTCCATAGAGAGGGCCTGAACCTGGGTAAACGTTGTGTCCCCCGCCTCCTGTTACCATTAGCCTTAGACGCATAGTTTGGGACCCCCTACCCGAGATCCGCCGGTTTTGACACTGACACTCATGTCCGCGCCCGTCAGTTGACCGACAGCACCAGTGTCGGTAGCTTCCTTAGCAGTCTCGCCTACCACTTTTCCCTCTCCTACAGATTCTTTTTTTCTTGATTCACCTCCTCTCCCCCATCTACTTCCTTAGTAACACGAGTCACTAGCCCATCTATCCCTACCACAGGCTCAACTCTCTCACCACACATTCTCTTACAGGAAGGTAATTCAATGCTCTCAGGACTCCAATTCATGTTGATGATGAAGTCTTGGTCGTCCGAACAATGCCTCTTGGACAACACTGTACTCTCAAGGATGCCAACAAAAGCAGCGCCTCACTGAGAGAGCTCGCTCCCGCTGTTCGGCGGAGTCAGCACCCCGAACTTGGCATGTTTGATGCCATACGCATGTGGTGCACTACACATGCGATTCTTTTTATCCCTCCTTTTTTCATTGGATTGATTTATGTTTTATTATTTTATTTTGGGTTCCATTTCTGTTTTCTTCCACATTTCGCGCAACTACACATGAGCGTCGTCTAAGCCCCATGCATATGCGCAACTACATTTGCATGTCCGTGTACTGGCACACAACCGTAGCTGCATGTCCGTGTATCGGCACGCAACCGTAGTTTCACGTCCGTCAATGATGCCTGATACGTCTCCAACGTATCTATAATTTTTTATTGTTCCATGTTGTTTTATTATCAATCTTGGATGTTTTATAATCATTTTATAGTCATTTTATATCTTTTTTTGGTACTAACCTATTGACATAGTGCCAAGTGCTAGTTGCTGTTTTTTTCTATGTTTTTTACATTGCAGGAAATCAATATCAAACGGAGTCCAAATGCCCCAAAACTTTAAGGAGATTTTTTATGGGCCATAAGGAAGACTATGGGCCCTGGTTGCACCTGGGGGAGTCCCATGGAGGGGACAACCCACTAGGGCGCGCCAGGAGGCCCTGGCGCACCCCGGTGGGTTGTGCCCACCTCGGGTGCCCCCCGGACCGCCTCTTTGATCTATAAATACCCCAAAAATACCAGACCCCTTGAGGATTTGACGGAATATTCATCCAGCCACCGCAGAGTCCAGAACCACCAGATCCAATCTAAACACCGTCACGGAGGGGTTCACCACTTCCATTGGTGCGTCTCCGATGATGCGTGAGTAGTTCTTTGTAGACCTTCAGGTTCGTAGTTAGTAGCTAGATGGCTTCCTCTCTCTATTTGATTATCAATACAATGGTCTCTTGGAGATCCATATGATGTAAGTCCTTTTGCGGTGTGTTTGTTGGGATCTGATTAACTTCGAGTTTATGATCAGTCATATATTTTTATATCCATGAAAGTTATTTGAGTTTATTTGATCTCTTATATGCATGATCTCTTATAGCCTCGTATTTCTTCTCCGATATTTGGATTTTGTTTGGCCAACTTGTGTTGGGGAACGCAGTAATTTCAAAATTTTAACCTACAATCACGCAAGATCTATCTATGATGCATAGCAACGAGCGGGGAGAGTGTGTCTGTCAGCATTTTGGGAATGGGGGTCCCCAGACTTGCCTGCCTGCGGCATGCGGTGTGGCTCAGTAGTGGCCCAGTACGGCCCGTCTTCATCAACCCAAGATCAAGACCCTCGCGAGGGGCCAAGCCTCGCGGGACGGACGATGCAAGGCTTCCTTAGGAGCAGCCTCACCAGGCAGGCTCGCGAGGAGGCAGAGAGATCAAGGCAAGGAGTACCTCACGAGGTGCTTGTGACGCAAGCCATGACGATCGAGACCAGGCGAGCGCCAGGTGGGCACTAGCCCGTCTAGTGTCCTCGTTTCCTCTTTGGTGCAAAGGGGGCAAGCGCAGGCGCGGAGTACCGAGGCATCAAGCAAAGGTTACCATATCGGTGCAAGAGACCAAGACCAGCAGAGCGGTAGGACGGAGATCACTATGGAGCCCAAGACGGCGTCATCGCCCGTGCCTTTGGCAGTCGAAGACCAACTTTAGTCAGGATAAATTGTACTAGTTGTTCCCCTTCAAAATGGCCGTTGTTGGCTCCCTTCCCGCTCAATATTTGGGAAGAGGACCAGGGCCTCTATAAATAGAGATAGCCACCACAGTAGAGGGCATCGAATCCTTCCCTGGTGGAACACTGCACCAGCTCAAGAACACCCCTCGCGAGGCTGTTCTTCCTCTGTACTGTCCATCATCAGCCCTAGAGGCAATCCACCACACCACACACTAGAGTAGGGTATTACACCACAACGGTGGCCCGAACTAGTATAAACCTTGTGTCCCTTGTGTTGTTCATCGTGTAGCTTAGATTCGCGGTGAGGCTTTGGGACGTGGATCAATAGGGAGAAGATCTTCGTGCGCACCCCAAAGTTCGAACCTTAAGGGTTTTGCCGGAATCCGATATCCGACATTTAGCGCGCCAGGTAGGGGTGTCCCGAAATCCTCTTTCCGCCGATCTACGCTCCACTGCTTCATCGCATCCATGTCCGGCGACCCGATGGCCAACACCGACTGATGGGCGGTGTGGCCTGCCCATGCCGCGCCGCCTGCCCAGGGTGACCTCAACCACGCGCCTCAGGCAGCCCGCGCTCCGCAGAACGCTGTGGGGCATGCGTGACGCGGCCAAGCGCCGCCTGCCCTCACTCCACGGCAGGTGCGATCAGCAGTGAGGGCCTCAAGCCACACCGCGGCCATAGCGCCGCACACCCGACGGGAGCAGGCGAACATGAAGGCCGCGCTCATGGTGGCTCGGGAACTGCTACGATGCTGGCTGCAAGAGAGCGTATGTGACGTGCTGTTGGAGCGCGTCGTTGAGCTCCTGGATGCTGCAGCTTCAGGGGCGCCTCCTTTTTGCGTCCAGCTTCCACCTCAGGCCTCGGACGGATCATACAGCGGGCCCATCTGTCACGCCCAATATGCGACCCTATCCAAAAGGAACTCGAAGGTCCCACCAAGGATAGACCCGCATATTGGAACGCTTTTGCAAGGTGGATATCATTACATCAACATTACATAATAGATGGGGATACATACAAGAGGCATACAATGCCACACGGATACAACATCACAAAACATAAGAGCAACATCCGACTACAGATGAAACACAAACAGAAGCTCAAACAATATCCACCCTGCTAGCCCAGGCTGCCGACCTGGAACCTATCCCCTGATCGAAGAAGAAGCAGAAGAAGAACTCAAACAAGCAGGCATCGCTCTCGCATCGGGATCATCGCAAAACCTGTACCTGCAACTGTTGTTGTAGTAATCTGTGAGCCACGAGGACTCAGCAATCCCATTACCATGGGTATCAAGACTAGCAAAGCTTAATGGGAAAGGAAGGGGTAAAGTGGTGAGGTTGCAGCAGCGACTAAGCATGATATGGTGGCTAACATACGCAAATGAGAGCGAGAAGAGAAACAAAGGAACGGTCGTGAACTAGCGTTGATCAAGAGGTGATCCTGAACTCCTACTTACGTCAAATATAACATAGAAACCGTGTTCACTTCCCGGACTCCGCCGAGAAGAGACCATCACGGCTACACACGCTGTTGATGCGTTTTAATTCAGATCTGGTGTCAAGTTATCTACAACCGGACATTAACAAATTCCCATCTGCCACATAACTGCGGGCACGGCTCTCGAAAGTTTAAACCCTGCAGGGGTGTCCCAACTTAGCCCATGACAAGCTCTCGCGATCAACGAAGGAATAGACCTTCTCCCAGGAAGACCCGATCAGTCTCGGAATCCCGGTTTACAAGACATTTCGACAATGGTAAA
This sequence comes from Triticum timopheevii, assembly GCA_963921465.1. Taxonomy (NCBI): domain Eukaryota; kingdom Viridiplantae; phylum Streptophyta; class Magnoliopsida; order Poales; family Poaceae; genus Triticum; species Triticum timopheevii. The sequence continues at coordinate 440,219,333 of OY997274.1, read as the reverse complement.
ACAAGACCAGCAAGACCTCCCGGCGTGCCGACATCCTGATAGTAGCCGCGCGTATCTCGTCTCAGGCCACGACCGGATGAGCAGTCCGTACAACTAAAACCAGACCTCAAGTTTCCCTGAGGGGGCGCTGCAAAGGGCTCTAGTTTGGACCAACACTTAGACAAGCATTCGCCCGGGGGGGCTGAATAAAGATGACCCTTGGGTTAATTACTCCCAAGGGAAATATAGGTGGTGGTGAGGCAAATGGTAAAACCAATGTTGGGCCTTGCTGGAGGAGTTTTATTCAAAGCGAACTGTCAGGGGGGTCCCATAAATCACCCGACCGCGTTAGGAACGCAAAATCCGGGAACATAACACCGGTATGACGGAAACTAGGGAGGCAAGAGTGGAACAAAACACCAGGCATAAGGCCGAGCCTTCCACCCTTTACCAAATATATAGATGCATTAATAATATAAGAGATATTGTGATATCCCAACATAAACCCTGTCCACCATGGAGCAATCTTCAACTTCACCTGCAACTAGCAAAGCTATAAGAGGGGTTGAGCAAAAGCGGTAACATAGCCAATCAATGGTTTGCTAGGAAAGGTGTCAAAGGTTAGAGGCTCATGGCAATATGGGATGGCTTGATAAATAGGTAATAGGTAGCGCAGCATAGCGATAGAACGAAGCAACTAGCATAGCAATGATAGTAGTGAGATCCAGGGTAGCGGTCATCTTGCCTAAAATCCCGCAAGGAAGAAGAACGAGTCCATGAAGAAGACGAACGGAAGAAGCCGAACCAACCGTAGACGAACGAATCCTCACGATCGCAACGAAACAGGAACTAACAAGAAGAAGCACACAACATGGTAAACACACCACGCATAGACAAGACATGATGCACAACAAGCATGATGCATGAAAAGGCTACATGAAGCTACTCATGACAAGAGATGATGCGAACAAGAACAACACATCAAGGCAAGTTTAAATGAGGCCGGGAACAACATATAACAATTCCGGTAAGTCCTCATATGCAAATTTCGAAATTGGTCCAGATCTGAATAAACCTTATGTTCAAGTTGTTAAGCAGCAAGTTAAGATGCACCAAGATGATCTACACGAAATTCTAGTCAAGTTACATATAAAGTTCATTAGATTCAGAGCTACGGCCTAGAAGATATGAGCAAAACAAGTTAAACATGGCATTGATGCAAAATGCATACAAACATCAAGGAAACACCTCAAAACAAGGATGCAACATGGTAATATGAAGCTACATGCAAAATCAAGCAAGTTTCATATAGAGCACACTCAAAACGGAGCAATGGTGCAACACATACTGTATACAAGTCATAACAACAATCTGTCCATAACAGCAACTAGGCATCTTACAAGCATCAAAACAACATGCTACAGCACCCCAACATAAGAACAAAAGGCATGAGCATGATGTACAGGTAAAGGACAACAAAACATGAACACTGAGCTATCTCCATAAAAGACTAGAACATGCTCAAAATGACATGGAAAGATTGCAAATAATAACAGTTTCAGACTTTGCAGAAATAACATCAGGTTACAATGTTTAGAGCTATCAAACAACATGCTACATGAACTTAACATGGCAAACAAAGGCATGGCATGAATCTACTGAAAGCATAGATCAAAAGACCCTTACTGACCATGAGCCAAAAAGGAACCGAAGATATGATGGCACCCATGTAAACATGGCAAGTTATATTACAGATTCATACATGGCAGGAACAACAATAAGTAGGCATGTTGGTGAGCTTGAACCACTCACTACAGAGCAATACATGGCATGGCAAGGCACCCAACAGTAAGAAGGCATATTTATGAAGCTAAGCATGGCAAGAGCAGGGTCATAAGGTGCCTAGATCACTAGGAAACAATCATGAAAACATTGAACTTAATGTTAATAGGCTGATAGCAACATTATCAAGCAACTTTGGAGCAAGATATGAACAATCTACAGCAAGCTATAAATGCAACCAGGGGCATGGATGGATAGGGCATAACATGTAGATCAAAACATGTTTATAGAACATCTCCAGATTATGCATAGAATGATTAGTAGCAACATGTTAACATGGCATCACAAAATAACAGATTCAGTCTAGCAAAACAGCAACAGCAAGTTGTTGGAAATATGCCCTAGAGGCAATAATAAAAGTATAATTATATTTCATTGTTCATGATAATTGTCTTTTATTCATGCTATAACTGTATTATCCGGAAATCGTAATACACGTGTGAATACATAGACCTCAATATGTCCCTAGTGAGCCTCTAGTTGACTAGCTCGTTGTGATCAACAGATAGTCATGATTTCCTGGCTATGGACAGTGGATGTCGTTGATAACGGGATCACATCATTAGGAGAATGATGTGATGGACAAGACCCAATCCTAAGCATAGCACAAAGGTCGTTTAGTTCGTTTGCTAGAGCTTTGCCAATGTCAAGTATCTCTTCCTTAGACCATGAGATCGTGTAACTCCCGGATACCGTAGGAGTGCCTTGGGTGTATCAAACGTCACAACGTAACTGGGTGACTATAAAGGTGCATTACAGGTATCTCCGAAAGTAGCTATTGGGTTGACATGGATCGAGACTAGGATTTGTCACTCCGTATGACGGAGAGGTATCTCTGGGCCCACTCGGTAATGCATCATCATAATGAGCTCAAGGTGACCAAAGTGTTGGCCACGGGATCATGCATTACGGTACGAGTAAAGTGACTTGCCGGTAACGAGACTGAACAAGGTATTGGGATACCGACGATCGAGTCTCGGGCAAGTAACGTACCGATTGACAAAGGGAATTGTATACAGGGTTTGATCGAATCCTCGACATCGTGGTTCATCCGATGACAACATCGAGGAGCATGTGGGAGCCAACATGGGTATCCAGATCCCGCTGTTGGTTATTGACCTAAGAGCGTCTCGGTCATGTCTGCATGTCTCCCGAACCCGTAGGGTCTACACACTTAAGGTTCGGTGACGCTAGGGTTATTAGGAAGACTAGTATGTGACTACCGAATGTTGTTCGGAGTCCCGGATGAAATCCCGGACGTCACGAGGAGTTCCGGAATGGTCCGGAGGTAAATATTTATATATGGGAAGTCCTATTTTGGCCACCGGAAAATGTTCGGGATTTTTCGGTATTGTACCGGGAAGGTTCTAGAAGGTTCCAGAGTGGGGCCACCTGCATTGGGGGACCCACATGAACGTGAGTAGTGGGGGAAAGGCCCCACACCCCTGGTCAAGGCGCACCAAGATTCCCCCTTAGAAGGAATAAGATCATATCCCGAAGGGATAAGATCAAGATCCCTAAAAAGGGGGGATAACAATCGGTGGGGAAGGAAATGATGGGATTTCTTTCCTCCCACCTTGGCCAACTCCCCAATGGACTTGGAGGGCAAGAAACCAGCCCCTCCACCCCTATATATAGTGGGGAGGCGCATGGGAGAACAAGACAAGCCAAGGCGCAGCCCCTCCCCTCCCCAACACCTCTCCTCCTCCATAAGTGCTTGGCGAAGCCCTGTCGGAATACTACTACTCCAACTGCACCACGCCGTCGTGCTGCCATTGGAGCGTTCTTCCTCAACCTCTCCTTCCCCTTGCTGGATCAAGAAGGAGGAGACGTCTCCCGTCCCGTACGTGTGTTGAACGCGGAGGTGCTGTCCGTTCAGTACTTGGTCATCGGTGATCCGAATCACGTCGAGTACGACTCCATCATCACCATCCCCTTGCAAGCTTCCGCACGCGATCTACAAGTGGTATGTAGATGCTAACTCACTCCCTTGACTCGTTGCTTAGATGAACTCATAGATGGATCTTGGTGAAACCGTAGGAAAAATTTTAATTTTCTGCAACGTTCCCCAACAGTGGCATCATGAGCTAGGTCTATGTGTAGTTCTCTTTGCACGAGTAGAACACAATTTTGTTGTGGGCGTGGATCTTGTCAACTTACTTCCCTCTACTAGTCTTTTCTTGCTTCAACGGCATTGTGGGATGAAGCGGCCCGGACCAACCTTACACGTACCCTTACGTGAGACCGGTTCCACCGACTGACATGCACTAGTTGCATAAGGTGGCTGGCGGGTGTCTGTCTCTCCCACTTTAGTTGGAGCGGATTCGATGAAAAGGGCCCTTATGAAGGGTAAATAGAAGTTGACAAAATCACGTTGTGGTTATTCGTAGGTAAGAAAACGTTCTTGCTAGAACCCAATTGCAGCCACGTAAAAGATGCAACAACAATTAGAGGACGTCTAACTTGTTTTTGCAGCGATTGATCATGTGATGTGATATGGCCATAAGTTGTGATGAATGATGAAGTGTGATGTATGAGATCATGTTCTTGTAATAGGATTCACGACTTGCATGTCGATGAGTATGACAACCGGTAGGAGCCATAGGAGTTGTCTTTATTTTTGTATGACCTGCGTGTCATTGAAGAACGCCATGTAACTTACTTTACTTTATTGCTAAACGCGTTAGCTATAGAAGTAGAAGTAGTCGTTGGCGTGACAACTTCATGAAGACACGATGATGGAGATCATGATGATGGAGATCATGGTGTCAAGCCGGTGACAAGATGATCATGGAGCCCCGAAGATGGAGATCAATGGAGCTATATGATATTGGCCATATCATGTCACAACTATATAATTGCATGTGATGTTTATTATGTTTATGCATCTTGTTTACTTAGGACGACGGTAGTAAATAAGATGATCCCTTACAAAATATCAAGAAGTGTTCTCCCCTAACTGTGCACCGTTGCTACAGTTTGTCGCTTCTAAGCACCACGTGATGATCGGGTGTGATGGATTCTTACGTTCACATACAACGGGTGTAAGACAGTTTTACACAGCGAAAACACTTAGGGTTAACTTGACGAGCCTAGCATGTGCAGACATGGCCTCGGAACACGGAGACCGAAAGGTCGAACACGAGTCGTATGGAAGATACGATCAACATGAAAATGTTCACCGACGATGACTAGTCCGTCTCATGTGATGATCGGACACGGGCTAGTCGACTCGGATCGTGTAACACTTAGATGACCAGAGGGATGTCTAATCTGAGTGGGAGTTCATAATTTGATTAGAACTTAATTATCATGAACTTAGTCTAAAACCTTTGCAAATATGTCTTGTAGATTATATGGCCAACGCTCATGTCAACATGAACTTCAACGCGTTCCTAGAGAAAACCAAGCTGAAAGATGACGGCAGCAACTATACGGACTGGGTCCGAAACCTGAGGATCATCCTCATAGCTGCTAGGAAACAATATGTCCTAGAAGGACCGCTAGGTGACGCTCCCGTCCCAGAGAACCAAGACATTATGAATGCTTGGCAAACTCGTGCTGATGATTACTCCCTCGTTCAGTGCGGCATGCTTTACAGCTTAGAACCGGGGCTCCAAAAGCGTTTTGAGCATCACGGAGCATATGAGATGTTCGAAGAGCTGAAACTAGTTTTTCAAGCTCATGCCCGGGTCGAGAGATATGATGTCTCCGACAAGTTCTACAGTTGTAAGATGGAGGAAAATAGTTCTATCAGTGAGCATATTCTCAAGATGTCTGGGTTGCACAACCGTATGACCCAGCTGAATATTAACCTCCCCGATGAGGCGGTCATTGACAGAATCCTCCAGTCGCTCCCACCAAGCTACAAGAGCTTTGTGATGAACTACAACATGCAGGGGATGGAAAAGACCATTCCTGAAGTGTTCTCGATGCTGAAGTCAGCAGAGGCTGAAATCAAGAAAGAACATCAAGTGTTGATGGTCAATAAGACCACTAAGTTCAAGAAGGGCAAGGGTAAGAAGAACTTCAAGAAGGACGGCAAGGAGGTTGCCGCGCCTGGTAAGCCAGTTACCGGGAAGAAGTCAAAGAATGGACCCAAGCCTGAGACTGAGTGCTTTTATTGCAAGGGGAAGGGTCACTGGAAGCGGAACTGCCCCAAATACTTAGCGGATAAGAAGGCTGGCAACACCAAAGGTATATTTGATATACATGTAATTGATGTGTACCTTACCAGTACTCGTAGTAACTCCTGGGTATTTGATACCGGTGCCGTTGCTCATATTTGTAACTCACAGCAGGAGCTGCGGAATAAACGGAGACTGGCGAAGGACGAGGTGACGATGCGCGTCGGGAATGGTTCCAGAGTCGATGTGATCGCCGTCGGCACGCTACCTCTACATTTACCTACGGGATTAGTTTTGAACCTTAATAATTGTTATTTAGTACCAAGTTTGAGCATGAACATTGTATCTGGATCTCGTTTAATACGAGATGGCTACTCATTTAAGTCTGAGAATAATGGTTGTTCGATTTATATGAGAGATATGTTTTATGGTCATGCTCCGATGGTCAATGGTTTATTCTTAATGAATCTCGAGCGTATTATTACACATGTTCATAGTGTGGATACCAAAAGATGTAAAGTTGATAACGATAGTCCCACATACTTGTGGCACTGCCGCCTTGGTCACATTGGTGTCAAACGCATGAAGAAGCTCCATGCTGATGAACTTTTGGAGTCTCTTGATTATGAATCATTTGACACATGCGAACCATGCCTCATGGGCAAAATGACCAAGACTCCGTTCTCCGAAACAATGGAGCGAGCAACCAACTTGTTGGAAATCATACATACCAATGTGTGCGGTCCAATGAGCGTTGAGGCTCGCGGAGGATATCGTTATGTTCTCACTCTCACTGATGACTTGAGTAGATATGGGTATGTCTACTTAATGAAACACAAGTCTGAGACCTTTGAAAAGTTCAAAGAATTTCAGAATGAGGTAGAGAATCAACATGATCGAAAGATAAAGTTCCTACGATCAGATCGTGGAGGAGAATACTTAAGTCATGAATTTGGTACACACTTAAAGAAATGTGGAATCGTTTCACAACTCACACCGCCTGGAACACCTCAGCGAAACGGTGTGTCCGAACGTCGTAATCGCACTCTATTGGATATGGTGCGGTCTATGATGTCTCTTACCGATTTACCGCTATCATTTTGGGGATACGCTTTAGAGACAGCTACATTCACTTTAAATAGGGCACCGTCTAAATCCGTTGAGACGACACCGTATGAATTATGGTTTGGGAAGAAACCTAAGCTGTCGTTTCTAAAAGTTTGGGGATGCGATGCTTATGTCAAGAAACTTCAACCTGAAAAGGTCGAACCCAAGTCGGAAAAATGCATCTTCATAGGATACCCTAAGGAAATTGTCGGGTATACCTTCTACTTAAGATCCGAGGGCAAGATCTTTGTTGCCAAGAACGGATGCTTTCTGGAAAAAGAGTTTCTCTCGAAAGAAGTAAGTGGGAGGAAAGTAGAACTCGATGAAGTACTACCTCTCGAACGGGAAAGTGGTGCAGCTCAGGATAATATTCCTGTGATGCCCACACCAACTGAAGAGGAAACCAATCATGATGATCAAGGTACTTCGGATCAAGTTGCTACTGAACTTCGTAGGTCCACAAGGACACGTTCCGCACCAGAGTGGTACGGCAACCCTGTCCTGGAAATCATGTTGTTGGACAACGGTGAACCTTCGAACTATGAAGAAGCGATGGCGGGCCCAGATTCCAACAAATGGCTTGAAGCCATGAAATCCGAGATAGAATCCATGTATGAAAACAAAGTATGGACTTTGACAGACTTTCCCGATGATCGGCGAGCGATAGAAAACAAATGGATCTTTAAGAAGAAGACGGACGCGGATGGAAATGTTACCATCTATAAAGCTCGACTTGTCGCTAAGGGTTATCGACAGGTTCAAGGGATTGACTACGACGAGACATTCTCTCCCGTAGCGAAGCTAAAGTCCGTCCGAATCATGTTAGCAATTGCCGCATACTATGATTATGAGATATGGCAGATGGACGTCAAAACGGCATTCCTTAACGGGCATCTTAAGGAAGAACTGTATATGATGCAGCCGGAAGGTTTTGTCGATCCTAAGAACACTAACAAAGTATGCAAAGCTCCAGCGATCCATTTATGGGCTGGTGCAAGCATCTCGGAGTTGGAATATTCGCTTTGATGAGATGATCAAAGCGTTTGGGTTTATGCAGACTTATGGAGAAGCCTACGTTTACAAGAAAGTGAGTGGGAGCTCTGTAGCATTTCTCATATTATATGTAGATGACATACTCTTGATGGGAAATAATATAGAATTTCTGGACAGCATTAAGGCCTACTTGAACAAATGTTTTTCAATGAAGGACCTTGGAGAAGCTGCTTATATATTAGGCATCAAGATCTATAGAGATAGATCGAGACGCCTCATAGGTCTTTCACAAAGCACATACCTTGATAAGATTTTGAAAAGGTTCAAAATGGATCAGTCCAAGAAAGGGTTCTTGCCTATGTTACAAGGTGTGAGATTGAGCTCGGCTCAGTCACCGACCACGGCAAAAGATATAGAAGAGATGAATACCATCCCCTATGCCTCAGCCATAGGATCTATTATGTATGCCATGCTGTGTACCAGACCTGATGTAAACCTTGCCGTGAGTTTGGTAGCTAGATACCAAAGTAATCCCGGCAAGGAACACTGGACAGCGGTCAAGAATATCTTGAAGTACCTGAAAAGGACAAAGGACATGTTTCTCGTTTATGGAGGAGACGAAGAGCTTGTTGTAAAGGGTTACGTCGACGCTAGCTTCGACTCAGATCCGGATGACTCTAAGTCACAAACCGGATACGTGTATATGTTGAATGGTGGAGCAGTAAGCTGGTGCAGCTGCAAGCAGAGCGTCGTGGCGGGATCTACGTGTGAAGCGGAGTACATGGCAGCCTCGGAGGCAGCGCATGAAGCGATTTGGGTGAAGGAGTTCATCACCGACCTAGGAGTCATACCCAATGCGTCGGGGCCAATCAAACTCTTCTGTGACAACACTGGAGCTATTGCCCTTGCCAAGGAGCCCAGGTTTCACAAGAAGACCAGGCACATCAAGCGTCGTTTCAACTCCATCCGTGAAAATGTTCAAGATGGAGACATAGAAATTTGCAAAGTACATACGGATCTGAATGTCGCAGATCCGTTGACTAAACCTCTCTCGCGAGCTAAACATGATCAACACCAGAACTCTATGGGTGTTCGATTCATCACAATGTAACTAGATTGGTGACTCTAGTGCAAGTGGGAGACTGTTGGAAATATGCCCTAGAGGCAATAATAAAAGTATTATTATATTTCATTGTTCATGATAATTGTCTTTTATTCATGCTATAACTGTATTATCCGGAAATCGTAATACACGTGTGAATACATAGACCTCAATATGTCCCTAGTGAGCCTCTAGTTGACTAGCTCGTTGTGATCAACAGATAGTCATGATTTCCTGGCTATGGACATTGGATGTCGTTGATAACGGGATCACATCATTAGGAGAATGATGTGATGGACAAGACCCAATCCTAAGCATAGCACAAAGGTCGTTTAGTTCGTTTGCTAGAGCTTTGCCAATGTCAAGTATCTCTTCCTTAGACCATGAGATTGTGTAACTCCCGGATACCGTAGGAGTGCCTTGGGTGTATCAAACGTAACAACGTAACTGGGTGACTATAAAGGTGCATTACAGGTATCTCCGAAAGTAGCTGTTGGGTTGACATGGATCGAGACTGGGATTTGTCACTCCGTATGACGGAGAGGTATCTCTGGGCCCACTCGGTAATGCATCATCATAATGAGCTCAAGGTGACCAAAGTGTTGGCCACGGGATCATGCATTATGGTACGAGTAAAGTGACTTGCCGGTAACGAGACTGAACAAGGTATTGGGATACCGACGATCGAGTCTCGGGCAAGTAACGTACCGATTGACAAAGGGAATTGTATACAGGGTTTGATCGAATCCTCGACATCGTGGTTCATCCGATGACAACATCGAGGAGCATGTGGGAGCCAACATGGGTATCCAGATCCCGCTGTTGGTTATTGACCTGAGAGCGTCTCGGTCATGTCTGCATGTCTCCCGAACCCGTAGGGTCTACACACTTAAGGTTCGGTGACGCTAGGGCTATTAGGAAGACTAGTATGTGACTACCGAATGTTGTTCGGAGTCCCGGATGAAATCCCGGACGTCACGAGGAGTTCCGGAATGGTCCGGAGGTAAAGATTTATATATGGGAAGTCCTATTTTGGCCACCGGAAAATGTTCGGGATTTTTCGGTATTGTACCGGGAAGGTTCTAGAAGGTTCCAGAGTGGGGCCCACCTGCATTGGGGGACCCACATGAACGTGAGTAGTGGGGTAAAGGCCCCACACCCCTGGTCAAGGCGCACCAAGATCCCCCCTTAGAAGGAATAAGATCATATCCCGAAGGGATAAGATCAAGATCCCTAAAAAGGGGGGATAACAATCGGTGGGGAAGGAAATGATGGGATTTCTTTCCTCCCACCTTGGCCAACTCCCCAATGGACTTGGAGGGCAAGAAACCAGCCCCTCCACCCCTATATATAGTGGGGAGGCGCATGGGAGAACAAGACAAGCCAAGGCGCAGCCCCTCCCCTCCCCAACACCTCTCCTCCTCCATAAGTGCTTGGCGAAGCCCTGTCGGAATACTACTACTCCAACTGCAGCACGCCGTCGTGCTGCCATTGGAGCGTTCTTCCTCAACCTCTCCTTCCCCTTGCTGGATCAAGAAGGAGGAGACGTCTCCCGTCCCGTACGTGTGTTGAACGCGGAGGTGCTGTCCGTTCAGTACTTGGTCATCGGTGATCCGAATCACGTCGAGTACGACTCCATCATCACCATCCCCTTGCAAGCTTCCGCACGCGATCTACAAGTGGTATGTAGATGCTAACTCACTCCCTTGACTCGTTGCTTAGATGAACTCATAGATGGATCTTGGTGAAACCGTAGGAAAAATTTTAATTTTCTGCAACGTTCCCCAACACAAGTACCCTCCTTAACAAGCTCGATTCACTCACCACAAGTCATTGCATGACAAGGTAAGCATAACATCATCAAGAAGACATGTTTGTGAAACAAACCAAGGCAAGAACAAGTCCATAGCATGCAAGGATCAACTATAGCAACCTTGGCTAAATTGAATAACAAGTAAACAATCTGCCAGGAAACATTTTGAAGTAAAAGTAGAGCACCAAAATGACATGCTAGACTACTCCATAATTGCAAACAAGGGCATGAATGGATAGACAATAACCATATGTTCAAAACACCCTTACTGAAGTATCTCAAAATATGCATGGATCTCTCTGTAGCATCAAGTTTACATGGCATCAAAATAACAGCAGAACAGGGACTAAAATCAGCAATATCACGAAGCCTAGTTTGCATGCTCGTGCTAGTCATCACATTGATCACAAAAATACATGGCACACACCCCTGGAAAGATGGCATGGCATAGATCAAAACACATGTAAACATCAACCTCATAGGATGCACACATCAATCATGGCAAAAATGACAAATGAGCAAGTTATAACAGTTTCAGCAGATTAACATCAACATGCACTCTTCCAACAGCATTTCGGGCATCAAGATGAACTCAAATGAAAATGATGCAATGGAATGAAATGAATTACTCGTCGAGGCGAACAATTTGACATATTACACGCACGAAACGGAGCTACGGGTGCAGAGATACAGCATGATGAACATGGCATGATTATGTCAGGAATTCGGGGACTTAGGCATTTTTACCTCCGGGAAAAGTCAACCCGGGACGGAGGGATCCGGGACGGCGCGGTACAGGACGGGGACGAGGGCGTTTGGTTCGAGGGAGTGGTGGATCTCGTCCACTCCCTCGGATCTGGCCGGAGCTCCGGCGAGGCGAGCGGCGACCGGCGAGGGCGGCGCGGACGGCGAGGTCCGGCCTCCGACGAGGCGGCGCGGAGGCCGACGGCAGAGGAGAGGCGCGGCCGGGCGGCGGGGCACCGGCGCGAGGGTCGGGCGACGGCCGCGGGAGCGCGTGCAGGAGGCGGCGGGGCGGAGCCCAGCGGCGGCGCTCGGGCCGGCGGCGGGACGGAGGGAGGCGCCGGCGAGCGGCTGCGGGGCGGCGGAACCGCGGGAGCGGGCGGCGGCGCATGGGGTGCGGCGAGGCGGAGGATGGGCGGCGGCGTGCTCCGGTCGTCGGAGTTGGTCGCCGGCGACGGCGCGAAGGCGGCGGGGACGGGACCCGGCGGCGGCGGCGCGGGGTGATGGGGAGATGGGCCCCGCGGGCCCGATCCGGGCCGCGCGGGCCGGCGGTGGGGCTGGAGGAGAGAGAGGGCGGCGGCGGAGACGTGGCGCCTCCTGATTGGCTGCAAGCGGCGGCGGACGCGTCCGGCGACGAGATGGACATGTCCGGCGGCGCGGAGGGAAGTTAGGGTAGGGTTTGATCTGCGCGGATTTTTGGGGGAGGCCACATATTTATAGGTAGAGGGAGCTAGGAGAGTCCAAATGAGGAGCGGTTTTCGGCCACGCGATCGTGATCGAACGACTAAGAGCATGGAGGGGAGTTAGATGGGTTTTGGGCCACTTTGGAAGGGGTGTTGGGCTGCACACAAAAGAGGCTTTAACGGTTACCCGGTTAACCGTTGGAGTATCAAACGAACTCCAAATGGCACGAAACTTGACAGGCGGTCTACCGGTGCTATACCAAGGCCGCTTGGCAAACCTCGGGCCATTCCGAGAACGTTTAACACCCACTCACAACAAGAGACAAAAGGGGAACGCCGGAGGACATAGGAGTGCCGGATTGCAAAACGGACAACGGGGAAAATGCTCGGATGCATGAGACGAACACGTATGCCAAATGAGATGCACATGATGACATGATAAAATGCAAATGATGACATGGCAAAGTGCAACACGCAAGCACATGACATGGCAACGACGGCGAATAACTGGCGGACACCTGGCGCATCGAATCCGGGGTGTTACACCATCTGCGCCCGCGCGCCCTCTGGCATACCTCAAGGCTTCATCAATGCCAGCTCTACCATCAGCGCCGGGCGTCAAGCGGCACCAGCGCCGCCCCTGGTGAGCGAGGGCATGCGCATCGCCGCCTACGGCACGGGCGGACCGCCGCCCTGTCACCCCCAAGACGACGCTTCGAGCCAAGCCGCGTGGAACATGGGGCACTACAATGAAGCCTTCGGGGTGGCGGCCCCGGAGGCTTACATGCCCCACATGGTGGATCGGGAATATGCACCGGAAGAAGACCACAGCTCGTTCCTCGGGTCAAGCTAGGAGGAAGAGGCGCCAGAAGCCGAGCCCTTTCAGGAGCCTCAAGGAAGCCTCGCCAATCGCGCCAACGGCAACAGCTATCGGGTACCATTAATTCCTCAGGAGCAAGCTTATGCTAACCATGGGTCGCAGGAAGTCCAGGTCAGTGCAGCGGAAGGCTGCTCCAGCTTGGTAGCCTCCCTCCCGCCAGGAGGAGTGCACTAGGGGCTGCAGGAGAGGGGCCGCGAGTCTGGCCCCTCCCCATGGCGCGCAGAGCAAGGTGTTTCACGGAGGTAGGCCCTCTGCTGGGGAGGTGCCGCAAGGCCTGCCCCTAGCAGAGGACCCGTGGTCGTCGGGGGAACCGTTGGCATCCCCTTTACCCTATTGGCGTCATCCTTGGTCTCCGATCGCCGTCAATGGCAGTCGAGGGCGGCGCAAGGCGGGGCCCTCATCTGGCGATATGAAGCAAGGCCGGTACCTGTGAAGAAGGCCCAGTGCCTGTGAAGCTTGCCGCCCATGACACTCTCACGTAATAATGAGTTGGGGCTGTACACGCCCGGGAGTCTCCGGAGAGCCGCCCTCGGGCCTCAGGGGCTCCCTCCCATGCCCAGTGGCAGCACTTAGCTCCGCGCTGGTGAGAAGACGTCGAAGACTAGACTAGGTGCCAGACGCGGCCTTTTGTTTTTCGCTTCCTTTTATGTGGTTGAGCTTTCTCGCTTCGGATTTAAGTTGAAGTTGAATTTGTGTTTGTGTATGCGGGGAGGGGTGTCTTGTCATGTTCGCGTGGTTTCTCGTATTCCGGTTTCTGCTCAAGTTGGAATTCGCACTAGCTGCCTCCCCCTCGCGCGCCCCTCGCAGGTGGGGGCTGGGCTCAGCACACGTGCGCATGCCGTCCCGCGGCAGCCACTCGCTCTCGCAAGGTTCTCGCCACAAGCCTCACGAGCCTACCCAAGGCTTGTTCGGGCTAAAGGTAAATCATAACAATTAACCCGTCGCGGGACCCGTAACATCGCATGGACGCTCATTCGGCGTCGTTCTTAACAACATATGGACAACAATCCTTTTTACATGAAGGGCTTCCCCTCCCAAAATGTTCTTACAACCTTTAGGGCCACGCCCGAGCTTTCTCTGCGCAGGATACGCAGCAAGGGGACGCAAAATCAATCAGACATGTCGCTCACCGCATCTTCTTGATCATCTCCGGAGGCATCGCTGTCGCCACTATCGCTGTAACTGGCTTCACTATCGCCGTCATTGGCACCGTCTTCGCCGCCGTTCACCACGTCACCTTCATCCGCAGCAACTACCACCCCGTCATCATCAGAGGTGAATGCCCGGACAAGCGCATCCACGTTGTCCTCCACCCACCACGCCCGGTCGCCTTGAATGGCCACGGGCACTTGAGCAATGACAGCGTCGAAGTCAAAGTGAGGATCCCTATCCTGAAGGTGGCTGAAGACACGGGAGAATGCACGCACGAGCAGGCCGCGGCTCCTCTCCTCGACGAGCTGGTGAGCCCTCTCAGAGTGATTCTCCAGATGCGTCACCACGTCGGTGAAGAACTGGAGATTGCCGGCATAGTTGGTCACATGAGGTTGCAAAGCAGTCGCGTCACAGATATTGCCTAGGGCCGTGTTGGCTCTGTCCCTGAGCATTTGGAGCATGGGGCCGTGCATGTGCTCCAGCGTCTGCTGCTGGCAGATCTCGTCTTCGTTCCGCCGTGCAACCACCTCGGCGTCGTCGACCCTCCATTGGAGAAGAAGCAGCTCGGCACGAGAGGAGGCCAACTCAGCCTGCACCGTGACTAGGGCAGCTGCGGTGGCCTCCGCACGCTGCGTCACTTTAGTCAGCTTGGTCCTGAGAGCCGCGGTCCTGCCCGTAGCCTCAGCTTCGATCAGCTCCAACCTCTCGCCATACTCGCGCACAAGACCCGCGCGAGCTTCCGCCACGCGGCGGTCGATCTCTTCTTGGATTCGGGCCGCCCGCGCACCGACGTCGTCCTCCGCCTGGGTAACCTGGCGCTCCCTCATCTCCAACCGTTCAAGATCGAGGTTGCGCTCGGTAGCCTCCAGCATTAGCGCTTCCTCGCGCTTCCGGAGCTCCTCCTCTTCAACGGGCGTCCCCTTCAGCGGTGCAAGGGCAGCCTGGCGCAGCTCCACTTTCTGCTCCAGGGAAGTGCTCCAGGGAAGTGCTCCAGGCTTGGAGCTCCCACGCGCGCTCCTCCGCGATCTCGCATCGTCGGTCTGCCTCCTGAGCCTCCTCAATGGCTCAGGAGCAGGCCTTTCACGAGGCCACGAGAGACGCTTCGGCCTTTGCATTGTCAAGATCACGCTGATGACGCGCAAGGCTGACCGCCACCTTCAGCTTGAGCCGCTCCTCAACCAGCCGCAGGCCTTCGGCTTCAAGATACGCGTCCACGTCCTCGAGCTCTCCACCGAGCTAGCCCATCGCATCCGTCGCCTTCCGGAGAAACTCTTGGCGGATGGCGCTGCGCTCCCACACTCGCTTGAGCACGTCGTCGACATCGTCCTCCGTCGCTGGCGTTGGCGGAGGGCCCTGAAGTGGTTCACCCCCTCTCGACAGGGGGCTGGGGGCTGGCGCCCCCACAATCGCCGGACGGACCCCGCCATGGACCCAGGCCAGCGCAGATCCATCCCCGGAAGAAGAGCCGAATATCGACTTCAACCACTCGCCGTCCATGACCAGGGAAGTAGCCCGGGGCAGGCTGGTTGCGCCCCGGGCAAGCTCGCGAAGGAAGGAAGGCGAGCGCACAGGCTCAAGGCACGCCTCTGGTCGACCCGCCTCTCCAGCCGAACTCGCGTCAGGGCTGGCGCGCAGGCTCGGGACGCTCAAGGTCAGCGATGGAGATGAAGCCTGAGGAGGTGGCTTCTTAGCTAGCTCCGCAGGCTCGGCAGGAGGGATCCTGAAGGGCCACAGTCAGCAAAGGGAACAGCGAATGAGGAGTTACAAGAAGGAGGAACTTACTCATCCATGGCGAAGTATTTCCTGTGCTTCAGCGGGCGACATGGGCGATCATTGCCACTCGAAGCCTCCTTCCTCTTACAGAGGGCGTCGAAGTCTATGCGGAACCGACCCAGGCTCTCGACGTGAGGGCCGACGCGAGGCACAGACGAAGGAACTCCAAGGCGGCCTGCCTCAGGAGCGCCGGGTCAGGAGGAGAGATCAGGCACCGTTTCTCGATGGCCTGCCGAGGCCTCGGGGGCTTCAGCCTCGGGGACCGCAGGTTGCACCCCCTCATCAACGACCGCCTCAGGACGAGCTCCGGAAGATGATGCCTCGGGATCCCCTCGCGACATTGACCTCTCGACACCAGACCCCCCAGCCTCCGGCGATGCTTGCCTCCGTGCACCACCTCCCGAGGCAAGATCAATGTGGGCAACGGGGAAAGGAGCCACGGCGGCGGGATTTTTACGAGGCCCCACGAGGTCGGCCGGGCGCAACCTCCATTCATCAAAGTGAGGCATCTGCCTCGCGAACTCGGCCCTGCCCGAGCAAAGATACAGGAGGCTGCCCCCGTGCCGGATGTCGCCCAGAGAGGGGTCGCCAGTCAAGACCTCCAACACCTTCTTCAGCGCTTCAGGCGCGAGCTCCTCCTCCTGAAGCCTCATGCGGTCCTGATGCCCAGTCAGGGTCCACATCGGTCGGGAGTGACGCTGGAGAGGAGCGATGCGACACTGGAGGAACTCCTTCACCACCTTGGGCGCAGTCACGCCAAGCGTCCTCAACCTCTCGAACCGGCGCCAGATAAAGGCGAGCCGGGGGCTCACGAGCTTCTCGTGGCCCTAGCCAGGATTGGGGATAGCGGGCAATGTCGGGTGCGAGAGCAGGGGGCTAGGCACCCCGACATCCACATACAGCCACCGCGTCCGGAATCCACTCATGGTGGGTGGAAGGACAATCCCCGAGGCGGCCATCTCTGGCACGGCCTGGAAGCTCACGCACCCCGAGCACTGCGATGGGTCGGTTAGGCGCAAGGAGAATAAGTGGCACAGGAAGGCAATGGAAGGGGCAATGCCCACCATGGCTTCGCAGACAAAGGCGAAGACAACAAGAAGGGCAACGGATTGAGGGTCAAGATGCATCATGTGGATCTGATAATGGGAAAGCACCGCATTGAAAAAGGCAGAGAAAGGAGGAACCAGGCCAGCCCACAGGGCGTCGGTGAAGAATCGAACCTCCATGACGATCATGTCGAAGGAGGCATGAGATGCAGGCCAAGCAGTCGTCCTTACACACTCATTAAAGCTGGAGGCGAGGGCGGAGCGGACCTTGTCCAAGGCTTCAGGGTTAAGTATCAGCGACCAGCCGACGACGAGCGCGATTGCCGGAGGCGAGCTGGACGAGGGCACGGGCTTCTTCCCTTTCTCCCTTTTTGTCGGTGCCATGGCGACGGAAGGGAGCAGAGCTCAAGTCAGATTGGAGGTGGAAGCAGAGGCTCAAGGAAGAAAGGGGAACAGGAATCACGCGGGCAGCAAGGAGGGAATAACTGTGTAAAGCTTCGCGTCCGCCTAGCCAGCCGGATATTGGGGGACCGTGGGGAAGCGGAGATGCCCATGTCCAATCAACCGCCACGCGGC
The DNA here is from genome assembly GCA_963921465.1 of Triticum timopheevii. NCBI lineage: Eukaryota > Viridiplantae > Streptophyta > Magnoliopsida > Poales > Poaceae > Triticum > Triticum timopheevii. The sequence goes on along the minus strand of OY997274.1, from coordinate 440,201,519 downwards.
GACCAAGGCCGCAGGCTGTTGGGGCCCGCGGTGCTCCGCACTTGCCCTTTCGCTTCACTACTAAGCCAAGTCCGAGCGCGCCTTGGGACCGGGGGCTACTGTCAGCGTTCTAGGAACGGGGGTCCCCAGACTTGCCTGCCTGCGGCCTGCGGCGTGGCTCAGCAGTGGCCCAGTACAGCCCGTCTTCATCAACCCAAGCCCAAGACCCTCACGGGGCGGATGATGCAAGGCTTCCTCAGGAGCAGCCTCACTAGGCAGGCTCGCAAGGAGGCGGAGAGATCAATGCAAGGAGTACCTCGCGAGGTGCTCATGACGCAAGCCATGACGATCAAGACCAGACGAGCGCCAGGCGGGCGCCAGCCCGCGCAATGTCCTCGTTTCCTCTTTGGTGCAAAGGGGGCAAGCACAGGCGCGGAGTACCAAGGCATCAAGCAAAGGTTACCATATCGGTGCAACGATACCAAGACCAGCAGAGCGGCAGGATAGAGATCACCGTCGAGCCCAAGACGGCGTCATCGCCCGTGCCTTTGGCAGTCGAAGACCAACTTTAGTCAGGATAACTTGTACTAGTTGTTCCCCTTCAAAATGGCCGTTGTTGGCTCCCTTACCGCTCAATATTTGGGAAGAGGACCAGGGCCTCTATAAATAGAGATAGCCACCACAGTAGAGGGCATCGAATCCTTCCCTGGTGGAACACCGCACCAGCTCAAGAACACCCCTCGCGAGGTTGTTCTTCCTCTGTACTGTCCATCATCAGCCCTAGAGGCAATCCACCACACCACACACTAGAGTAGGGTATTACACCACAACAGTGGCCCGAACTAGTATAAACCTTGTGTCCCTTGTGTTGTTCATCGTGTAGCTTAGATTCACGGCGAGGCTTTGGGACATGGATCGGTAGGGAGAAGATCTTCGTGCGCACCCCAGAGTTCGAACCTTAAGGGTTTTGCAGGAACCCGATATCCGACAGTGTCCACGTACCCTCGTAGACCGAAAGCGGAAGCGTTATATCGACGTGGTTGATGTAGTCGTACGTCTTCACGATTCGATCGATCCTAGCACCGAACATACGGCACCTCCGTGTTCAGCACACGTTCAACTCGATGACATCCCTCATACTCTTGATCCAGTTGAGACCGTGGGAGAGTTCCGTCAGCACGACGGCATGGCGACGGTGATGATGAAATTACCAGCGTAGGGCTTCGCCTAAGCACTACGACGCTATGACCGAGGTGTGTAACTGTGGAGGGGGGCACCGCACATGGCTAAAACAAATCTTGGAGTGCCTTTGGGGTGTCCCCTTCCCATATATATAAAGGAGGGAGGAAGAGGAGGCCGGCCCTAGAAGGGGCATGCCAAGGGGGGGAATCCTACTTGGACTCCCGGTCCATGTAGGATTCGGCCCCCCTTTTCCTATTCCAACTAGGAGAAGGAAGGGAAGGAGGAAGAGGGGAGAACGAAGGAGGGGGGCGCCGCCCCCTCCTAGTCCAATCCGGACCCGCCCATGGGGGGGGGGGGCGCGGCCACCCCTTGAGGCCCTTCTCTCCTTTCCTGTATGGCCCATTAAGGCCCACTACTTCCCCCAGCGAATTTCCGTAACTATCCGGTACTCTGAAAAAATCCGAATCACTCGGAACCTTTCCGATGTCCGAATATAACCTTCCAATATATCGATCTTTATGTCTCGACCATTTTAAGACTCCTTGTCATGTCCGTGATCTCATCCGGGACTCCGAACAACCTTCGGTCATCAAATCACATAAACTCATAATACAAATCATCATCGTACGTTAAGCATGCGGACCCTACGGGTTCGAGAACTATGTAGACATGACCAAGACACATCTCTAGTCAATAACCAATAGCGGAACCTGGATGCTCATATTTGCTCCTACATATTCTACGAAGATCTTTATCGGTCAAACCGCATAACAACATACGTTGTTCCCTTTGTCATTGGTATGTTACTTGCCCGAGATTCGATCATCGGTATCATCATACCTAGTTCAATCTCGTTACCGGCAAGTCTCTTTACTCGTTCCGTAATACTTCATCCCGTAACTAACTCAATAGTCACATTGCTTGGAAGGCTTATAGTGATGAGCATTACCGATAGGGCCCAGAGATACCTCTGTGAAACACGAAGTGACAAATCCTAATCTTGATCTATGCCAACCCAACAAATATCTTCGGAGACACCTATAGAGCACCTTTATAATCACCCATTTACGTTGTGACGTTTGATAGCACACTAAGTGTTCCTCCGGTATTCGGGAGTTGCATAATCTCATAGTTTGAGGAACATGTATAAGTCATGAAGAAAACAGTAGCAATGAAACTGTAACGATCATAATGCTAAGCTAACGAATGGGTCTTGTCCATCACATCATTCTCCTAATAATATGATCCCGTTCATCAAATGACAACACATGTCTATGGTTAGGAAACATAAACATCTTTGATAAACGAGCTAGTCAAGTAGAGGCATACTAGGGACACTTTGTTTTGTCTATGTATTCACACATGTACTAAGTTTCCGGTTAATACAATTCTAGCATGAATACCAAACATTTATCATAAAATAAGGAAATAAATAATAATTTTATTATTGCCTCTAGGGAATATTTCCTTGAACTTGATCTATTTATCTTATAATGGGAAGAGGTGCCCGGTAGTGGGTTCGATCTTACGGTGCTTGATCCCAGTGACAGAAAGGGAACCGACACGTATGTATCGTTGCTACTAAGGATAAAAAGATGAGATCTAATATCTACGACAATAGATAAATGGATCTTGTCTACATCATGTCATCGTTCTTATTGCACTACTCCATTTTTCCATGAACTTAATACACTAGATGCGTGCTGGATAGTGGTCGATGTGTGGAGTAATAGTAGTAGATGCAGGCAGGAGTCGGTCTACTAATCTTGGACGTGATGCCTAATGATAATTGTCTGGATATCGTCATAATTATTTGAAGTTCTATCAATTGCCCAACAGTAATTTATTTACCCACCATTTGCTATTTTTCTCGAGAGAAGCCACTAGCGAAACCTATGGCCCCCGGGTCTTCTTTCTCATATATTTGCCTTGCGATCTACTTTTCCTTTGCGTTTTTTATTCAGATGTATTAAACTAAAAACACAAAAATACTTTTCTGCACTTTATTTTATTTGCGATCTATTATTTCAATCTATTACAATTTTCTCCCGTCTCCTCGCCAATTTCTGGCGCCGTTACCCGAAAGGGATTGACAACCCCTTTAACACGTCGGGTTGCGAATGGTTGTTATTTGTGTGCAGGGGCTGTTTACATTTTGTTGATTGGTTCTCCTACTGGTTCGATACCTTGGTTTCATAACTGAGGGAAATACCTACCATCGTTGTGCTACATCATCCTCTCCTCTTGGGAGAAATACCTACGTAGTCCTAGCAGACATCATCAAGGGAATTTCTGGCGCCGTTGCCGGGGAGGATCTTCAACATATACCAGGTTCCTAATAACAAATCTCATCTCCTCGCAATTTACATTATTTTCTATTTGCCTCTCGTTTTCCTCTCCCCCACTTCACAAAATTTACCATTTTATTCGCCTTCTTTTTCGTTTGCCTTTTTCTCGTTAGATCTCATGTTTGCTTGTGTTGCCATGTGCCTTCTATTTGCTTGCATCTTCGCTTGCTAAAAATATATTGATATGGATCCTCATCCACTTACTAATCTTTTCAAAAGATCCAATCATGATGAACCAATTGCTAGTGATGTGAGTGCACAAGATTATTTTTATGAAGTTTTGCTTGAGATTCGTGAATCTGAAAATTGTGATGAAGAAATTTATGAAGTGATTCATGATAACTCCTTGAATGAAAAGAATGATTGCAATAATTTTACTATAAATTCTATTAATGTCAATTGTGCTAATAATATGCAAAACCCCAATCTTGGGGATGCTAATTTTGCTATGTCCACTACTTGTTGCAATGATCATGATTGGGGTGATTCTTCTTATGATCTTGAAAATTTATTTAAGCCTCATGATGAATATTTTTGCAATAATATTGAAAGTGGGTTCAGAAGAGTGTCAACTTTAGGTAAAAGTAATCCCACATTTTTGGAGAGTGTTCAATCTTATGAAATTATTGATAAAAGTGGGTTTGGAGAGGTCAGGGCTTTAGTTGATGTTAATCCCACTATTTTGGAAGAGTGTCAACTTTGCATGCATATGGATCATGAAGAGAATATTTTATGTGATAGTTATATTGTTGAATTTGAATATGATCCCACATGTAGTTATTATGAGAGAGGAAAATATGATTGTAGAAATTTTCATGTCAGTAAATTACCTCTCTTCATGTTGAGATTGCTATTGTTTCTTTCTTCTTCCTTGCATATGCTAGATCTTGCTTGTCTTGATAATTTGTTTTCCTATAGGATTCCTATGCATAGGAAGTATGTTAGACTTAAATGTATTTGTCATATGATTTATGATGCTCTCTTTGTGTTTCAATTATTATCTTTCGTGTGAGCATCAATAAAATCTTATGCCTAGCTAAGGGCGTAAAACTATAACGTTTGTTGGGAGGCAACCCAATGAATAAAATTTATTTTGCCTTTTGCTTTCTGTTCTTGCGTGTTTGCACAATTATCCTACTGTTATGATTGTGTTTTTTGTGTTTTAATTAGTGTTTGTGCCAATTAAAACCTTTAGGATCTTCTTGGGTGGTAGTTGTTTGACCTTGCTGAAAAAGACAGAAACTTTATGCTCACGAAAATAATTTTCATAAATCAAATAAAAGAGATTTTGCCCTGATTCTTTTTGCAGAAGATTAATATACAAATTACCCTTGTCGTCCTAATTTTCAGAATTGTTTGAGTTACAAAAATTTTCGAAAGTGTCAGATTACTACAGACTATTCTGTTTTGACAGATTCTGTTTTCGTTGTGTTGTGTGCTTATTTTGATGGCTCTATGGTTTTCTTTGATGAGTTTTTGCCATAGAAAAGTTGGAATACAGTAGATATAATACAAAAACAAAATATGAATAGGTTTGATACAACACTTATAGTAGTGTTTTGCTTTCTTATACTAACGGATCTCATGAAGGTTTTGTTGAGTTTTGTGTGATTGAAGTTTTCAAGTTTTGGGTTATCTTATGATGGATGAAGGAAGGATGTAAGAGCCTAATCTTGGGGATGCCCCGACATCCCAAGCTATTATCCAAGAATGAGCAACCAACTAAGCTTGGGGATGCCCCCAAGTGGCATCCCCGCTTTCTTCCAATGACCATCGGTATTTTACTCGAGACTATATTTTTATTTGTCACATGATATGTGTTTTGCTTGGAGCGTCTTGTATAATATGTGTCTTTGCTTGTTTTATTTTGTGTTTTAAGTCATCAGTCCTTGCTGGACACACCCATTTGAGAGAGCCAAAATTATATAATGACTTGTTAGAATTGCGCTCTGTGCTTCACTTAAATCTTTTATGAGCTAGGACTTGCTCTAGTGCTTCAGTTATATCTTTTTAAGCACGATGTGCTTAGTATTTTTGAAAAAAATTCTCTCTTGCTTCACTCAAATTATTTTGAGATAAAGAAAGAAAATTTGTTATGCTCATGATCTTCACTTATATTTGTTTGAGCTTATGAAAAGCAACACATGAAAATTAGTCCCAAAATGATAGATATCCAAGAAGGATAAACTAAATAAAAATGTCATGAAGATCATTGAAAAAATAAACTTGATTCCTAGTAATAGTTTTGAGATATGATGATGTGATATGTGAGTTATGTTGATGAGTAATTGTGCTTAAGTAAGAATATTGGTGTTAAGGTTTGTGATTCCCTATGCATGCACGAAAGTCAATAATCATGCAATGAAAATTATATCCTACTTGCGGTGCATTATTCGGTGTTAATTATGCTTAATGCTTGCTTTACGAAATTATTCGTTTCTTGGTTGGTCGCTTCTCAATCTTTTTGCTACCCTTCATTTTGCACCAAGTATGACCTCTACTTGTGCATCCAAAATCCGTTAAACCAGTTTTGCCACATGAATCCACGATATCTACCTATATGCCGTATTCTTTTGCCGTTCTAAGCAAATTTGCATGTGCCATCTCTAATTTTCAAAATAAACTTATCTTTTGTGTGTTTGTTTTGCTCGCGGAACGGTAACGGGTGGCTAATATTTTCCATGCTGGATGTATTATTCTCACGATGAGTGTTTATTGACTTGTCATTGCACGAGAGTAAGGCAAAAGTTTTAGGGATGCCGAGTCCCAAAATGCAAAAATGAATTTACTTTAATGTTGTCAAATAATAAATTCCTTGGAAAGTGTTGGTATGGAAGGCAACTGTTGATTCGACTAGCCATGGAAAGTGAAAGTATGGTGGAAAAAGGAATAAACTTTATTTTCTGTTTGGGAACCGCCTATGCCATATCTAGCATGGAAAGTGTTCGGAACTCTGCTTCGTTTTCGTTGGTGGGATGGATACACCTCCCAAAATGTTTTTATCTCTATTTTTCGTTGTGAGCTCTGCCACCTCTATGAATCCCTACTTCCCTCTGTGAAGGGCCTTTCTTTTACTTTATGCAATTTTTACTTTTGAATTTGAGTCTCCATCTTCTCTTACAAAAGCACCAACTAGGAGGCAATATGATCGTGAGTAAGTATTGGGTGTAGCTAATATGCGAGTGTGGTTCATGAATGGATCAATGTTTGAGCATGATGGGCTAGGGATAACTTATTTTAGCATTGATATTTTGAAAGACATGGTTGCTTGTTGATATGGTTGAGTATCTAAATTATTATGTCAAAACTAGACTATTGCTTTGAATCACATAAAATTCCAAATGTCCATGCTATAAAGAAAAGAATATGATATGACTTGATGAACAACACTCCACATCAAAAATTCTGTTTTTATCACTTACCTACTCCAGGACGAGCAGGAGTTAAACTTGGGGATGCTGATACGTCTCCAACGTATCTATAATTTTTAATTGTTCCATGCTGTTTTATTATCAATCTTGGATGTTTTATAATCATTTTATAGTCATTTTATATCATTTTTTGGTACTAACCTATTGACATAGTGTCAAGTGCCAATTGCTGTTTTTTCTATGTTTTTTACATTGCAGGAAATCAATATCAAACAGAGTCGAAATGCCCCGAAACTTTACGGAGATTTTTTATGGGCCAGAAGGAAGAAGATGGGCCCTGGTTGCACCTGAGGGGAGTGAGGAACCTCGGGTGCCCCCCGTACCGCCTCTTTGCTCTATAAATACCCCCAAAATACCAGAACCCTAGGGGAATCGATGAAATATTCATCCACCCGCCGCAGAGTCCAGAACCACCAGATCCAATCTAGACACCGTCACGGAGGGGTTCACCACTTCCATTGGTGCCTCTCCGATAATGCGTGAGTAGTTCTTTGTAGACCTCCGGGTCCGTAGTTAGTAGCTAGATGGCTTCCTCTCTCTATTTTGATTCTCAATACAATGGTATCTTGGAGATCCATATGATGTAAGTCCTTTTGTGGTGTCTTTGTTGGGATATGATGAACTTCGAGTTTATGATCAGTCATATATTTTTATATCCATGAAAGTTATTTGAGTTTCTTTGATCTCTTATATGCGTGATCTCTTATAGCCTCGTATTTCTTCTCCGGTATTTGGGTTTTGTTTGGCCAACTTGATCTATTTATCTTGCAATGGGAAGAGGTGCCCGGTAATGGGTTCAATCTTACGGTGCTTGATCCTAGTGACAAAAAGGGAACCGACACGTATGTATTGTTGCTACTAAGGATAAAAAGACGAGATCTAATATCTGTCGCAATAGATAAATGGATCTTGTCTACATCATGTCATCGTTCTTATTGCATTACTCCATTTTTCCATGAACTTAATACACTAGATGCATGCTGGATAGCAGTCGATGTGTAGAGTAATAGTAGTACATGTAGGCAGGAGTCGGTCTACTAATCTTAGACGTGATGCCTATGTAATGATCATTGCCTGGATATCGTCATAATTATTTGAAGTTCTATCAATTGCCCAATAGTAATTTTTTTACCCATCATTTGCTATTTTTCTCGAGAGAAGCCACTAGTGAAACCTAAGGCCCCCGGGTCTTCTTTCTCATATATTTGCCATGCGATCTACTTTTTCTTTGCGTTTTTTATTCAGATCTATTAAACCAAAAACTCAAAAATACTTTGCTGCACTTTATTTTATTTGCGATCTATTATTTCAATCTATTACAATTTTCTTCCGTCTCCTCGCCAATTTATGGCGCCGTTACCCGAAAGGGATTGACAACCCCTTTAACACGCCGAGTTGCAAGTGGTTGTTATTTGAGTGCAGGGGCTGTTTACGTTTTGTTGCTTGATTCTCCTACTGGTTCGATACCTTGGTTTCATAACTGAGGGAAATACCTACCGTCGTTGTGCTACATCATCCTCTCCTCTTGGGGGAAATACCGACGTAGTCCTAGCAGACATCATCAATGCCTCCGTTAATGATGCACAGCTATGTCCATGGATCCCGCACAATTGCATGTCCAGCGGGCGGGCGCGACCACCATTGTCGTGAGCAAATAAATACAAATCCTTAGGTGCACCGACGTCGCCTTTCTCCCGCACTCGGCAGCGGAGTGCCATGAGCAAAGCTCGATGTCGCATCCAGATCTACGAAATACTCTTGGAGCTAGGGTGATGTATTGACAGAACAGTCGGGAAGTTGCCGATCGGAGTTAGAAGAACCTACGACGACAAACTAAGGATCAGATCGCCATTCTGAAGAAGTAGGTAACAAAGGGGACTTGACAACTATCCCAGATCTAGCCAGATAGAACAGAGAGGCCTTACCTCACTAGCTTCGAGAAGAATCCAAAGCTCATCGTGCATGGCCGAATGGAGAAGAAACTAAACGATTGAAACACAAACCGTTGTTGTCTCTGCCAAAACGACCTAGATGACCAAAGCTCTACACGTCCTCTGCCGGTGCCAATCAATATGATCAGAACGAGGACATAACAGGGGGAACTTACTGCATGCTACCGATGACGCCATATCTCACCACCACCGGCTAGGCACCTAGACTGGGTCATAGCTAGAGCTAGGGCGACTGAAATATGGTCAATCCCAACCAGGGTCCTCTCCACCTCATTGGCGCCGAAAGGCACCCAAAGGTGAGGGGAACGGGCACTTACACAGAGACCATAATCATCTTTATTTTGAGAGAGGTGGAAGATAAGAGAGGAGAATGTTTAGTACTTGACAAATGATGCTTACTACTAGTACCAGGTCATACAAATTTAATACTAGTTGGTAAAAAATATGATGTTCACTACTACATGGAAAAACAAGGTTTTGTAAATTAATTGTTGGTAAACAGTGTTATCATTTCGTGTCTTGCACTTATCAAGCTTGCGCTACAAATATAAATTAAAATACAGGTTAAATAAAAAAGGGATTTAAACTTTATTTGATTAATGATGCTTACTACTAGAACTAGTTGATATGAACATGATAGAGGTAGACTCCCCCTTATTAGTATAAAAGGAGTGATTTGAACCATATTCATTTCATCCTATATCTCTAGCCAAACACCAAAATGACACCATTCTATTCCCTTTTCAACTAAACATTTTTTTTAAGGAGGATATACCCCCGGGCTCTGCATCTGGACGATGCATGCAGCCATTCCAGCTCCATTCCAGTGAATCACGATATTATAGTCCTCTTGATTCTCAAATCAAACACACTTTTACTCGTCACACAACTCCATTCAGAAACTTTTTCTTTTTCTTCGCAGCAACCTTTTTCTTTGTACTAGAAGAACGGAAGAAAGATGCACAAATGTTACCAGCATTATTTTCCCTGCTAGTACATCTTATGTTATGGGAAGTTGTTATTGCTGGCCGGTGTGGATCTGCTGAGCCCATGAGAATGCTGGTGTGGATCTGCTGAGCCCATGAGAATGCTGGTGTGGATCTGAGCCCATGAGAATGTGGAAAACATTCAGTTTCCTTTACCTGACGCAGGGCCATGCCACACCTCCAAGACAAGACACCCCGTGGTGCTTACCCCTGATGAGAGCAACACCGCTGAAGGCACAAGTCAACCCTTGCTGCCTGATGTATGGTATCATATCATGTATCATATCATCCTGCTCCCTGTATTGTAATTCTCTGCCCACTGCCCTGGGTTGAAAGTTGGAACCTGCAAAGTGGCCGCCTTTAAGCAAAAAGGAGGAGTTGAAAAGGTTGCAAGATCTTGGTTATATTTCACGGGGTCAATCCATCCATCCATAGCCGCACTACTGTCTTCTCTTCTCCAGCGGACAGGTAATAACTACCTCAGGCGTCCGATCAACTTGCCTAGATCCACTAGACGTTATCATCTTCGACCTAGGAGTAGCTACCTAGTGGCTGACAAGCTGCACACCAGGTGCTCGATCATATGCGCGGCAGAGGCCCGCATTCTCTTTCACGCTGCGAGTGACAGTGTATGGACAATCATTTGGTTTGGGAATTGAGGGCACAGGTGTCTTGTTAAGCAGGGAGGAGTGAAGAACATGAATTGCATCTGGCAATTATGCTTTTTGGGGTTTTCGTCGAAAAAAGAATAATATGCTTCCCGCGTTGTGTATGATGGTGTGCCCAGATGAATGCATTTGCCTTTCCGGTTCCCATCACTCGATTCATCTGATGAATCTGCTTTAATTTCTCCCAACAAGTGTCACTTCGTTATCCCTTTTTTTTCTCCGTCTTCTTTATTCGTTCATTTCTGTTATTGTCAGTCTGTTAATCAACAGGAATAACTGCACAAAATGCAGCTCCCTGAAATGAATTGTTCTTCATTAAACTCAGCCATTTGGCACAAGGCGATTTTAACATCAGTATAAGAGCTGCTGCATGCAAGATATACACGAGGTATCATTCCAATCCACCACTTTCCATTAACTTGAAAGTTTTCATGTTCAGTTACAGTTATGAAGATACGGTAAGCCGTAGCACGAGGCAGAGCAACCAGAGGATCCCTGACTCACTCATCATTATGAGCTTGAATCCTATGCTGTGTTAAGATAAGTCAACAAAAGCCTCTCATTATCGAGTCCACTTACGCTCTGCAAATGGCATGGCATGTAGAGCAGACAGGACATGTTTGTGCATCGCCTATCATCGGCCTACTCCTTAAGCACTAAGGAAGAAATCTGTACCAAAGGGCAGTTATTCCAGTGACTTTTATATCATGATGGTTTTTAGATAGGACAAGATACTCTTGGGTGAGCAGCTAATCGTTATACGCTTGCTTTGCATGCAATTAGGCAGGCCAATCATGGAGGAATGGAACTTACTTAGGGGGCTAGCCGATATATAGGTTTGCACTTTGTACTGATGCGTATATTAGTAGACAGTAACATCCTTGTTAAGAGATGTACTACTAAAGAAGATGCATGCAAGTGGTGAAGCTTATAAGTGAAAAAGCTAAGTGTCTTTCCAGTAAAGCTCCCCACATTACATGTAAAGAAGAGATACTAAACATTATGTTAAAATGGAATGTGAGGAGCTGTCGTTGCATGGAGGATCAAGAATAAAGTAACACTTCTTTTCTAGGTTATATAGAAAGATGGTACAATTCGGTAGACTCCTTAGGAGTCGGTGAGAATTTTGAGGCACATGTAGGTGCAGCATGGAATCGTATGCACTGCTTCCACATTTATGTAAAGAGATCGGAGTAACAATAGGTAATCCAATTTGTCGGGTTTAATAAACAGATAATATTTGGGTATAAATCGAGATATATCTTTGGTAAGTAAGTAATGCAGGAGGGCGGAAACTACCCTCCCAGTTAATTTACCAAGGGCTCATGTATGCAGAATTGATAAAATGTGCATTTGGTTTACTGAAAATTATTGGTGTTGCAGAATGCAAGGAAAACATAAATTTTATTTACCTCAAGTCTATCAATTCTTTGTTGCAAATTGAGAGATATTCCTGAATTTATTTTATTGATCAGTAAAGAAGTACAATGAGGAGTGCTTTTTACTGTGCCACTACAACAAACACTTCCTGATGGTTGGACAATGTTGCAGGTATTCTTTTCTATCTCTATGCATACATTTATTTTTATTTTGCGAAAGTCTCTACGCATATGAATAATTGCTTCTGTTAACCAATTTGTTGATAACTACTCTATCTTAGCTTCTGAAAATAGCTTCGTAGGTATGGTACATTAGAATATAGTGCATACTTCATTTGCAGTTAGAAAACCACTTGTGCAGTAACATCAACATTCATCTCATATCCCCCAATAGCTGAGAGAATTTCCATCTAATCTGAAGGCTTATTCTCCAAGACTAGGACATTCACTACACTCGACAGAAGTTCACATGCGTTTCACGTAGTAGTCTCCAAAGCTTACATAATGCAACGAGGCAAGAGTATGAAAGCATCTTCAGGAGCATGTTCAGGTTCAGTGTTACTGCTGTCCAAATTGCCAATTTCCGGCAGAGCAAACTCCCTTTCAGGAAAAAGACTGAGGTGGACTGAGGTTTCAGCTGGAGCTCCAATAGCCACTGCATCCCCCCTTGAGACACAAGGTCAGACAAAACCGATCAGGAGATGCACATCCACTCGACCACTTGTGTCCCATTCAGTTTCATGCGCTCTGAGGGCGGGTGTATCGGCTCATATTTCCATTTCCACTCCACCTTGCTCCTTGACTTGGCCTTGAAATTTTGATGGACCGAACGTGATTACGATCTTTCTTGCCTTATCAGCAAATAGCCCAGATACATCAGCTCTGACTTTTTTTACTCTACTTTCTCTCTTCAATGAACAGGCATTCCTCCCGCCATCCTTTAAAAAAATTACAGTAGGTAAACATGAGCCATTCTATGGAATCATAATTTGTACCAGGAACTTCTTGCAACCCATCAGTGAATTTCTTATATATCGCCATCATTATCGCTTCATGCTTTTAGTTAGGCCCCACTACTCCACTTTAGTACTCACCAAGGTCCCCCACAAAGCCACCTGCCTTTCTCATCAAATGCCCCCTCACTTACCTTTAATTATTCCATCTCACAGTTAACTCAACACCATAAAGACCTCTCGCACACACTCTCACAAATTGCACACACAGACACAGGTAGTAGTGAAGTACCAGAGCTACAGCTCGGGGAGGCCATGAAGAGCTCTTCAGTTGCACCAACCCTGAAACAGGAGCAAGGAGATGCTAGCAAACTGCAGGAAGGTGTCCTCAACAACCTTGAGCTTAGGCTTGGCATCTCTTCAGACAATGGCCTGAGTAGTGGTGGTGGTGGTGCTACTACTCCATGGCTTGGTGTTGGAGTGCACCCTTGGAGCCTGTCCGCCAGGCAAGACAAGGCGGCCCTGGAACAACCTCAGCAGAGGCCTAATGAGTGTCCTGCCCACAGGTTTGGTTATCAGTTACCACAAACCAGTTGTTGTTTCTTCGCAATCATGTTATGAAAATAAGATGGTATATAGGCTGAAACGAAGTACAGTTCCGAGTTCTAGTAATACAACCTAGATATAGCTTTATGAATGTAAACATGCTTTGATTAAATGGGGGCTCGTGTTTGAATAAGTTTTAAGTTTGTCCCTATTTTGATCTCACCAGAACATATTCTGGAATAGTATATACAGATGTCAATGGAACATAGAGAATTTGCATGTAAGAGAGGAGAATGCGAAAAGTAAAAAAGCAAATAAATACGAAGGTAAACAAGATTGTGATAGACAAAACAATTCCCTCCCCAAAGAAAAGAAAGATAACAAGCTAGAATAAATGAATTGATATTGCGGTAACATACTAGCATGTCTCAAGTTTTTATGTCTTCGTTCGCCGCAAAAAAAAGGTGTATGTCTTGTTGTCATGAACTACACGCAAAGAGGCGTGGAATCTTGCTGGCTTGTCTGTCGCCGTCTCAGCAAGTTTCGCTCACAATTTTCAGAGAAGATCGCCCTCAACTGGTCGGATGGCCACCGGTGCGCACATTCCGCAAGAACCTGTCCGCCACATCCACAAGGCCTGCATATTCTGAAGACCTGAGTAAAGTGGAACACTGCTATGAAGAAGACCATGGAAACATAAACACTGGAGTTGCAGTACAAGAGAGGCCGGCCATGTTCGTGAAGGTGAACCTGGAAGGGTACGCCGTTGGGAGAAAGATTGACCTGAATGCACACCGCGGCTACGGTTCGCTGTCTGGTGCTCTGCAGAGCATGTTCCATGGCTTCTTGTCAGGTGACAATCCTTGGTTTGCACTGCACTGCACACTATGTATGATCAAACTCCATCTTGCTCATGTTCACTGACATATATGAGCTGCTTGGTTGATTTCAGATGGCCACGGGAGGATTGCAACCAGAGGGGGTGAAGAGCAGCTGGAATATCACAAGGGCAAGGGCACGATGAAGAACTACATCCTTCTGTACGAGGACAACGAGGGCGACCGCATGCTCGTCGGCGACGTTCCATGGGAGTAAGTCGAGGGAGTGGCCGGCATATACGCCGTTCATTTTTTATGCAAGTTGAAGTGGTTACTGATCGATCTTTCTTGCAGGCTGTTCGTCGCTTCGGTAAAGAGGCTCTACATTGCCAGGGACCCTAGAGCTGACAAAAGCAACAAGAAGTAGAACAACGGTGTGTGTTCTTGCATAACAGTTGCACACCGTTTGTCCTCACAAAGTTTACTGCATTTATTTGTCGAGTGACAGTACTACCGTGTTGCTTTCTGCGGTTACAGGATGATCAGGTGTGAGGCAGTTCCTGTGCATCATCTAGCCGACTGCAAATGACAACAGGAGCTTGCATAGCTCCAACCTGCACGGATCATGCAGATATGGTCTTCCCCTCCAATGAGCCCACCTGTCAGTGTGTCTAGGGGCGTCGTGCGATTAATTACTCTAGGAAGTTTTGCTTGTGCAATCGAATAGTAGAAGATAGTGGATTAGCTAATGTTCATGTAAAATAACGCAGGGTGTAATTATGTACTGTACCATATATGGTGAAATAGGTAGTATGGCACCGTTACACTAACATGCTAAATCTTCTTCTCCTCGAAGCGTTTTATCAATCGGCGTGCAGCTTTCTGCTCTCATGGTAGTTTGTTTGAATGGCTGCATGCATCGATTGATGCAGAGGCCGGAGGCTCTGTTGTTGAGTAAATAGGCAATTTCTCGATTAAATTAATCCACGAGTAAATCACTAGCATGGCATTGACTAAGTTGATGATTTACTGAGTTTGATCTAAACATGCACGTATTAAGCAAACAGTAGACAGATCTACACATACTGCTAGTACTGCTAATATGAAAATAATCAGGAGCGGGATAAACGAGTTATACCCTCCAGTAGACCTGGCCATGGGAAACCCGGCCCGGACGGCCCGGCCCGACCCGACCTGAAAAAGCCCGACCCGGCCCGGCCCGAACTTGCCCATGGGCCGGGCTTGGGCCTGATTTTTAGGCCCGGTGGCCTGGCCGGGCCGGGCTCGGGCCTGCCATATTTGCCATTTAACAAAGAGGCCCGGCCCGTGGCTCGAGGCCCGCCGGGCTTTTCGACTGATGGGCCGGGCTCGGGCCTGAAATCTAGGCCCGACGGCCGGGCCGGGCCGGGCTCGGGCCCAGGTTTTTTGCAACGGGCTTTGTTTGGCCCGGCCCGAAGCCCGGCCCGGCCCGACGTTTGGCCAGGTATACCCTCCAGTAGGCCATGTAGAGGCCGCGGCTTTGGTGGCAGCAGCGGCGTCCTCGGCGGCCTTCTTGTCGGCTTCAGCTTTCTCGGCGGCGGCGCGGTCGGTGTCGGTGGACATGATGATGATGAAGGCGACATGGACGTTGAGGAGGTAGACGATCGGAAGCGAGCAGTCGCGTAATCGCTGCCCAAAAACCTATTCGCCCTCACCCCGTACAGGAAACAGAAGGGCGTGGTTTCGGAGACCTGCTCTCCCGTCGACCGTGTACGCGGCGGACGGGATGGAGTCACCGGCGGCAGCAGCAGCAAAGGAACGACGGCGGGCGTGCGCGTGAGCAGATGTGATCTGTTCGTGGCGGCTAGGGTTAGGGGACACAACACACTTATATAGACGCAGCCGCGTGGAGAGACGTGGGCTTGACCCACGTCCGAGTCCGTGACAGCCCACGATCTGACGTCTCAGATCGTGGCCCTGCTGTCAGAACCTCTCCGTTAGTGACTGGCAAAAATAAGCGCATAGGTGTGAGCTCGGCTCATTCCCGCAACCCGCGGCGCAGCGCATCGTGACGAGGCGTGGCGTGGCGAGGCGGGCGGCGGAGGAGGAGCGCGCGAGGGCCTCTTCTCTTCTCAAGCTCCAATAGCATCTAGAAGAGCCACCCTTATAAACCACTCCAACTTCTCTTCCACTAGCATGGTGGGACTAAACTTCCCACCACCTTGTCATGCCACCTACATGGGCCCTTAGAGATCAAATCTGAAATTGTCATATGGGCTCTAGGCCCATCTCACATTTCAACAATCCCCCACCAGATCTCAGGGGCCCACTTTGTCCTTTGTTCCAAACGTTGTTTTGATATACTAGTGTTTCAGTGAAGACATGTTAAGGTTGAGCTTCACCTAGAGCAAGTGGCTACACTCCTTCACAACTGAACAATGGACTATGCCTTGAATTGTCAGTTTGGCGTAAAGAAGTTTCACCACATGTCTTACTAGTACTGGGCTGCCGAAGGCTGACCCCTCGGGTGGAGCATATAAGTCACACTCCTGGCCTATTTATGAGCTTACTAGAGATCACCCCAATCTCATAGACCGTGACCAGCAGTCGGGCTCACATAGGTATGTTCCTCCAAAGATTGCTCTGCAGGATAGCATCTTGCTTATACATATAAGCCTTGGAACACATTAAGACAGTAGTCATCCTTCCATACAGTTTCCGAGAGTATTGCATCTCCAACGGAGTGGGTTAGTAAAGTTACTCTCCTCAGTTCACCACCGGCTTGTTTTCCCAGGTCCTACTTCACGGGATCTCCGATCACATAGGTTGGTTTACCACCATGGTAACTCATGTGGGTCTCATACCCATCTCCCTCGATGCACTATCTATCACTACATGTGATAACCCTTTCATAAAGGGATCTGCCAGATTCTTAGCCGTATGGACATAGTCCAACGCTAGCACTCCGGAGTTTCTTAATTTTCTAACAGCTTTTAATCTCATTCTTATGTGTTTGTTGGACTTCATGTTGTCCTTTGAACTCTTCACCTTTGTGATGACAGTCTGATTATCACAGTTCATAAGGATAGCCGGAACCGGTTTATCAACCAGTGGCAAGTCCATCAAAAGATCTCGAAGCCATCCTGCTTCAACACCAGAAGTGTCTAATGCTGTTAATTCTGCTTCCATTGTCGATCTCGTTAAGATCGTTTGCTTGCAAGACTTCCAGGAAACAGCGCCACCTCCAAGAGTAAACATATACCCAGTTGTGGCCTTCATCTCATCAGCATCAGAGATCCAATTCGCATCACTATACCCTTCAAGTACCGACGGGTCTCCGGTATAGTGAAGTCCATAATTCATAGTACCTTTCAGATAGCGCATAACTCTTTCAACAGCATGCCAATGTACATCACCCGGTTTGGAAACAAACCTGCTCAGTTTGCTCACAGCAAACGCGATGTCAGGCCTCGTTGCGCTCGCTAGGTACATCAGTGAACCAATGATTTGAGAATATCTCAATTGATCTTTAGCCATGCCTTTGGACTTTCGAATCAACACGCTAGGATCATATGGTGTTTGAGATGGTGTGCAGTCCGAATATCCAAAATGACTCAACACCTTCTCAACATAATGGGATTGCAGAAGTGTGATCCCACCCTCATTATCTCTCAGTAGCTTGATGTTCAAGATAACATCAGCCACACCAAGATCCTTCATCTCAAAGTTCTGAGACAGAAACGACTTAACCTCCTCAATGACTTTGAGGTTGGTTCCGAATATCAGTATGTCATCAACATACAAGCACAGTATAACTCCTTCGCCCCCACCATGGCGATAGTATACACATTTGTCAGCTTCATTAACAACAAAGCCAACAGATGTCAGAGTTGTATTAAACTTATCATGCCATTGCTTAGGTGCTTGCTTCAGGCCATATAAAGATTTCAGCAACGTACACACCTTTCTTTCCTGACCATCTATCACAAAGCCATCTGGCTGTTGCATGTAGATTTCCTCATTTAGCTCTCCATTCAGAAAAGCCGTCTTAACATCCATTTGATGGACAAGAAGACCATGTGAGGCCGCCAACGAGAGTAATACTTGAATGGTGGTCAGTCTAGCCACAGGTGAATAAGTATCAAAGAAATCTTCCTCTTCTTTCTGGTCATAGCCCTTGGCCACAAGCCTAGCCTTGTACTTTTCAATCGTACCATCGGGCCTAAGCTTTTTCTTGAACACCCACTTACATCCCAATGGTTTGCAACCATAGGGACGCTTAGTGATCTCCCATGTCCTGTTAGCCATGATGGAATCCATCTCGCTACGGACCGCATCTTTCCAGTAGTTAGCTTCTGGAGAGGCATACGCTTCTGAAATAAAAGTGGGAGTATCATCCACGAGGTACACGAAGAAATCATCACCAAAGGTCTTTGAAGTCCTTTGTCTCTTGCCCCTACCAAGGGTTTCCTCGTCATCCTCCTCAGGATCTTCATCATGTGTTCGTTCATAATATTCCCTAGGAATGGCAGGCTCAGGAGTCTCCTCAGATTCCTGTCTAGAAGTGCTTTGCATATCTCTCATGGGAAAAATATCCTCAAAGAATGTAGCATCCTTAGACTTCATAATTGTACCGACCTTCTGGTTAGGTACCTCAGATTTCACTACTAGAAATCTATAGCCAACGCTGTTCTTAGCGTAGCCCAAATTAACGCAGTCCACAGTCTTGGGTCCAAGCTTACGCTTTTTGGAGATCGGCACATTGACTTTCGCCAAACAGCCCCAAGTACGCAAGTACGAGAGTGTTGTCCTTCTCTTTGCCCATTTCTCATAGGGAGTGATCTCATTATCCTTTGTCGGAACTTTATTCAGGACATGACATGCCGTCAATATAGCCTCCCCCCACCATGCCTTGGATAAACCCGATGTATCTAACATGGCGTTAACCAGATCAGTTAGAGTACGGTTTTTCCGCTCGGCAACCACGTTTGACTGTGGAGAATAGGGAGGCGTCCTCTCATGAATAATGCCGTGTTCCGCACAGAAGGAATCAAACTCACTCGAGAAGTACTCTCCACCGCGATCTGACCGGATTCGTTTAATTTTCTTTTCAAGTTAATTCTCAACTTCTGCCTTATAGATTTTAAAGTAGTGTAGAGCCTCATCTTTAGTATTTAACAGATACACAGAGCAATATCTAGTGGAATCATCTATCAATGTCATGAAGTATTTCTTTCCACCTTTAGTCAACACACCATTCATCTCACAAAGATCAGAATGTATGAGTTCTAATGGTGCCAAGTGCCTCTCCTCCGCTGCCTTGTGAGGCTTGCGGGGTTGCTTAGCTTGCACACATGATAGGCACTTAGAACCTTTGGCTAAAGTGAAACTCGGGATTAAATCCAACTTGGCTAGCCGCGTCATAACACCGAAACTAATGTGACAAAGACGTGAATGCCAAACTTCAGATTCATTAACATTCGAATGAATATGGTTCACGACTTTATTACAAAAATCTGCGACGGAAAGGCGGAACATCCCTCCGCTCTCATAACCTTTTCCAACAGAGTCCATATTTCGTAACAACTAATTTATTAGACTCGAAAACCAACTTAAACCCTTCTCTACATAGAAGGGAGCCACTAACGAGGTTCTTCTTGATGGCGAGGACATGTTGCACGTTCTTCAGCTGCACGATCCTTCCCGAAGTAAACTTCAAATCGACCGTGCCAACACCATGAACAGAAGCACTCGCTCCATTCCCCATCAATACGGACCCGTGACCTGTGACCTAGTAAGAAGTGAACAATGAAATGTCAGCACACACATGAACACCTGCACCTGTATCCACCCACCAATCATTGGGTTGAAACACTGAAAAGACAGTAATAAATTACCGTACCCAGATGCACCATTCTCATTGTTGCCCACAATCATGTTGACAGACTTGGATTCCTGTCCTGGCTTCTTGTACTTGTTTGGGCACTTGTTGGCCCAATGTTCAACCGAACCACAAGTAAAGCAGCCCTCGTCCTTCTTGTTCTTCTTGAAGGTCTTCTTACCCTTCTTCTTAAAGTAGGTATTGTGTTGGACACCGTTTTTTCCCTTGGGCTTGTGGGAGTTGAAGTTCTTCTGGTTCACCATGTTGGCAACAGAAGTCCCTTCGGCTCCTTTTCCGTGCGAGTCTTTTGCCCTCGAATTCTGCTCAACACTGAGATGGCCAATGACATCCTCCACAGAGAATTCACGTCTCTGATGTTTCAGAGTGGTGGCAAAGTTCCTCCAGGAATTAGGGAGCTTAGCGATTATGCAGCCCACGACAAACTTGCCCGGTAACTCGCACTTGAGAAGCTTAAGTTCCTTAACAATGCATATTATCTCATGAGCCTGCTCCAGTACAGGACGGTTCTCAACCATCTTGTAATCGTGGAACTGCTCTATAATATACATCTCGCTCCCTGCATCAGCGGCCCCGAACTTAGATTCGAGCGCCTCCCACAAGTCCTTGGCGACATGCACATGTAAATATGCGTCGACCAGTTTATCTCCGATCACGCTAAGAACTGCTCCGAGAAACATAGTGGTTGCCTCCCTGAACGCCTTCTCCTGTTCAGGAGCAATTGTTCCCGTGGACACACCGGTGACCCAGAACACGTTCATAGCCGTGAGCCATAAAGTGGTCTTTGTCTGCCAACGCTTAAAATACGTACCGGTAAATTTATCCGGTTCCAATGCAGCGGCAAAGCCACTTGCCGAAAAATTCCTACACATATTAGGTTTTTGGATTGTTGAGTAAATAGGCAATTTCTCGATTAAATTAATCCACGAGTAAATCACTAGCATGACATTGACTAAGTTGATGATGTACTGAGTTTGATCTAAACATGCACGTACTAAGCAAACAGTAGACAGATCTACACATACTGCTAATATGAAAATAATCAGGAGCGGGATAAACGAGTTATACCCTCCAGTAGGCCATGCAGAGGCCGCGGCGTCCTCGGCGGCCTTCTTGTCGGCTTCAGCTTTCTCGGCGGCGG
Source organism: Triticum timopheevii (assembly GCA_963921465.1). Classification (NCBI taxonomy): domain Eukaryota; kingdom Viridiplantae; phylum Streptophyta; class Magnoliopsida; order Poales; family Poaceae; genus Triticum; species Triticum timopheevii. Next base: position 440,180,258 of record OY997274.1, on the reverse strand, counting down.
CGCGGTCGGTGTCGGTGGACATGATGATGATGAAGACGATCGGAAGCAAGCAGTCGCGTAATCGCTGCCCAAAAACCTAGGAACGACGGCGCGCGTGCGCGTGAGCAGATGTGATCTGTTCGTGGCGGCTAGGGTTAGGGGACACAACACACTTATATAGACGCAGCCGCGTGGAGAGACGTGGGCGCATAGGTGTGAGCTCGGCTCATTCCCGCGGCGCGGCGGCGAAGGAGGAGCGCGCGAGGGCCTCTTCTCTTCTCAAGCTCCAATAGCATCTAGAAGAGTCACCCTTATAAACCACTCCAACTTCTCTTCCACTAGCATGGTGGGACTAAACTTCCCACCACCTTGTCATGCCACCTACATGGGCCCTTAGAGATCAAATCTGAAATTGTCATATGGGTTCTAGGCCCATCTTACATTTCAACATCTGTCTCCTTTTCCAAAAAAAAAACGTAGTTTGTTTGAGGAATTTAGCCTCTTCTGTGGGAACATGAATCTTGTCACAGAAAGGCGCAAGCGCAAACCAGTTTATGCCTTTTGAGTCTGGTATTGAGGTGGATTACGACAATCCAGTTTAGTTTTTACCAAGAAATCAGAAGGAGCAGCTGCCTTTTCATTAAGGAGAAGAATATTACATGTTGGACATGTTCTGGAAGGGGACATTGCCAGAAACTGTTGGCAACCCACCACTGATTCACTTCTCACGAACACGAATTCGAGTTACAGGCCTTGATACAAGAGGAATTGCTTGGAGAAGTTCAGAGCGAGGAGGAAGAGAACGGGGATGACAGGAAGTGTCGTGCCGTTTCGTGATCCAAGGATACCCTGGATTTGACTACATTCTCCATAGGTCCCTCGTAGATCTTTCTTCAATCTTGGATTAGGGAAGGATGAGATATTCACGGGTACTGACGGTTTCATTGTGGGCGGGGTTTCATTGTGGGCGGGGTCTGTACTTGTAGCCTGCCAGGGCTATGTCTAGCCCGTACCGATTCCTATTATTAGGAACGCCTACCGACGAGTGAATCAGGCCGGCCGCGCAACCGCTCGCCGCCGCTCATGCTTCGCTGTAGGTTCGCCTGCTCGCTATGTTTTTTTTTTCCTGTGGTTTTTCTTTGTTTCTTTGTTTTTTTTCCTTTGTTATACTTCTTTCTTTTGTTTTTTCACTGGTTTTCTTTGATTTTTTCCTTTCTTGGTTATACTTTTGTTTCTTTCTTGGTTTTCTTTGTATTCCTCAGTTTTCTTTGCTTTTCTTTTTGTTACTTTGTCAGGTTTAATCGGTTTCCTTTTTTTAACACATGTCTACTTTTTGTGACTACACAATATACATTTTTAGTGCACACGTGAAACATATGTTTTGATACACTTTGGACATTTCCAAATACATGATGTACATTTAAAAACATGGTAAGGTTTTTTCAAATACATGTTATATATTTTTTAAATGTTGATAAACATTTTTTAAGCAAACATTTTTCTTACACTGTATAAACATTTTTGAAAATTTCATGGACATGATTTGGAAACATGCAAATATTTTCTTTAAAATTTCATGATACATTTTTTTAACCTACGGCGAACATTTGTTTACATTTGTATACCACATTTCTTTGAAACGTGGGAATATTTTCATCAAATGTGACGTACATCTTTTTAATGGCACAAAACATTTTGCGGAAATGTGTTGTCAAATTTCATAAGTAAATTTATCTATTTTTTTACATATATGCATTTAATTTAGAATATAAATCTCTATTCTTAAAGGAGGGTTGGTAGTCTCGTCTCACTTCCACCAACACTATATTACACTCGCGAGCGTCTTACAACTGGCTCATTTAACACGTGCATTAACTCAATCAAATCAGCACTTCCCGAAAACAACATCATGGATTAACTCATTCAAATTGAATCTTAAGAAAATCATAACTAAATCCAAACTTCCTTGCCTTAAACTACTCATACTCAAATCAAATCAAGTCTTACCAAAACATCAATTATAATCATCTCCACTCCTAAAGGGGGAGTTGGTAGTCTCGCCTCACCCTCACCAACACTATATTACGCCCATGAGCGTCTTACACCCGGCCCATTTAACACATGCATTAACTCAATCAAATCGGCACCTTTCCAAAACAACGTCATGCATTAACTCATTCAATCAAATCTTAAAAAACTCTCAACTAAACACAAACTTCCTTGCCTTCTACTACCCATACTCAAATAAAATCAAATCTTACCAAAACATCAATTATAAGGTAGTATTTAGTTGGCCGGCCCATTCGATGCATGCGCACATTTTTATATTTTATTTTTTCTATGTTTCATTTTTTGGTTCCTTTTTTTGTTTCGTTTTTCTGTGACCAACCTATTCTTTTGTGCTCAACATACTATTAAAATTGGCACATGCATGCACACCATGGTTAGCTGGTGATACGTCTCCAACGAATCTATAATTTTTTTATTGTTCTATACTATTATATTATCAATCTTGGATGCATTATATGCATTTATATGCTCTTTTATATCATTTTTGAGGACTAACCTATTAACCCAATGCCGAGTGTTACTTCCTATTTTTTTGCTTATTTTTGGCTTTTTGGAAAATCGGTAGTCTAAACACAATGAAACTTTATGGTGATTTTTTCTGGACTAGAAAGGACCTTAGAAGCTTCGAGAGGAGGCTAGAAGAGCTACAAGAGAGCCATGAGCTCACAGGGCGTGCCCCCTGAGCTCATGGGCCCCACACAACTCTATTTGACCTAATTCCAAGCCTATAAATTTACAAATATTCTCAAACCAACAGAGGGCCACCCGAAACACTTTTCCCGCCGCTGCAAGCTTCTGTTCTTCTGCGATCCCATTGGAGGCATTTTCTGGTACTCTGCCGGAGGGGGAATCGATCACGAAGGGCTTATACATCATCCTTGTTACCTCTCGGTGATGCATCAGTAGTTTACCACTGACCTCCGGGTCCATAGCTAGTATCTAGATGACTTCTTTTCTCTCTTTGATCTTCAATATCATGTTCTCCTTGATCTTCTTGGAGTTCTATCCGATGTAATCTTCTTTTGCGGTGTGTTTGCCGAGATCTGATGAATCGTGGGTTTATGATCAGATTTTTTATTAAAAGTAATTGAGTCTTTTCTGAACTTTATTATGCATGATTGTTATAGCTTTGTATTTATCTCTGATCTATCCGTTTTGTTTGGCCAACTAGCGCCTGTTGATGATTTTCCAGAGAGTTCCAACAGCAAAAGAACCAAGGTTACTGCTCCACAAGTGAAGAGGGTCCCGGCAGGGCTGGGTGGCATTGATGGTACTTTCACCATTAGCGCCATCCTCGATGACAAATAGGAAAGCGCGCTCGTTGCCTTCCTGGGGGTGAATATCGATGTATTTGCCTGGCAACCATATGATATCACCAGTGTTTCCAGGGAGGTAATCGAGCACCACCTTGCTGTCTGCCCACACGCCAGACCTGTCAAGCAGAAAGTCTGAAAGCAGGCCTTGGAGAGGTAGCAGTTTATTGTAGAGGAGATCAAGAAGCTTGAAGCAGCTGGTTTGGTCAGAGGAGTGATACATCCCACTTGGCTAGCAAATCCAGTAGTAGTCCAAAAGGCTAACGGGAAATAGAGGCTTTGCATAGATTTCACAGATCTCAACAAGGCCTGCCCGAAGGACCCATTTCCCTTGCCGCACATCGATCAGATCGTGGATTCCACTTCAGGCTGCGATTTGCTTTCCTTCCTGGATGCATATTCTGGATATCACCACATCGTCATGTCCAAGGAAGACGAAGAGAAGACCTCGTTCATCACCCCATGTGGTACGTACTGTTTTATTCGCATGCCATTCGGATTAAAGAGTGCCAGGTCTACTTTTGCAAGGGCAGTCCAGATTGGTTTCGAGCCACAGCTGCACAGAAACATTGAAGCTTATATGGATGAAATTGTGGTCAAAACCAAGGACAGAGCAACTCTTATCCAGGATTTGGAGGAGACATTTGCAAATCTGCGCAAGATCAACTTGAAGCTCAACCTGGAGAAGTGTGTCTTTGGCATTCCAGGATTTGGAGGAGACATTTGCAAATCTGCGCAAGATCAACTTGAAGCTCAACCTGGAGAAGTGTGTCTTTGGCATTCCCTTCGGCAAGCTACTTGGGTTCTTTGTGTCCCATTGGGAGATCGGAGCCAATCCTGACAAGATCAAAGCCATCGAGTAGATCCAAGCGCCAAGGACAGTTAAGGATGTGAGGCGTTTGACAGGGTGCGTTGCCGCGCTAAGCAGATTCATTTCCAAGTCTGCCGAGCGCGCCCTGCCATTCTTCAAAATCTTGAAGAAGGCAGGACCCATTAAGTGGACCCCAGAAGCAGATGCAGCCTTGCAAGAGTTGAAGGCCTACTCATCTTCTGTGCCCATCTTGGTTGCTCCCAAACCACAAGAGCCATTGCTGCTATACTTGGCGGCAACCAACCAAGTGGTTAGTGCAGCCTTGGTGGCGCAGCGGGAACTGGACGGGGCAGAGAGTAAGCAAGGACCGACAGATTCAGATAAGGATCAGGGCAGAAGTGAGCATGGCAGCGAGAGAAACCCCAAGGACACGGGAAGGAAGGAAGTGGTGCATCGCTTAGTGTACTTTGTTAGTTCCTTGTTACAAGGGGCTCGATCGAGGTACTCTGGCATGCAAAAATTGATCTTTGGTCTCATCATGGCCTCAAGGAAACTGCGCCACTACTTCCAAACCCATGAGATCATGGTTGTCACTCGCTTCCCATTGCAAAGGATACTCCGAAACCCTGAGGCTACTGGTAGAATAGTGGAGTGGGATTTGGAGTTGTCCAGTTTTGGTCTGAAGTTTAAAAGCACATCAACAATGCAGAGCAGGGCATTGGCAAAGTTTATTGCAGAATGGACGCCAACCCCTGATGAGGAAGTGACAGAAATAGTTATCCCCGACAAGGAGGCACCCCAAGAATGAATCATGTATTTTGATGGTGCCTTTTCCCTACAAGGTGCAGGGGCTGGCGTGCTTCCTGTTGCACCCTCAGGGGAGCACTTGAAGTATGTCGTCCAGATGCATTTTTCCCGGGAAGAGGCAACCAACAATACAACAGAGTATGAAGGGCTCCTTGCCGAGCTCAGGATTGCCACAGAATTGGGAATCAAGAAGTTGATTATTCGAGGAGATTCACAGCTTGTGGTGAGACAAGTCAACAAGGATTACCAAAGTACATTGATGGAGGCATACGTTGAGGAAGTGAGAAGATTGGAGGAGCACTTTTACGGATTGCAAACAGAGCACATACCCCGTGCAAAAAACAACATAGTTGATCATCTGTCAAAGTGTGCTGCACAAAAGCTTTCTGTGGAACCAGGAACTTTTGTTCTCCATCTTACTCAGCCCTCTGTATCCCCAGCAACAATGGCCCGGAAAGGGAGAAATATGGACTCCAGTAAGCCTCTCCTGGTAGAGCCTCGTGCTCCTGGCAGGGACCCTGCCGGAAACTCACAACTTGCTGGCCTGCACCCTCCCATTGGGACCACGGTCCTTGCAGACAAGGAGTGTGCCCCCGTGGTTGAGGAGGTGCCGCTAGTCCTCGTTGCCGAGCCTCAGGCTCCAACTTGGGCAAGGCACATAGTCCACTTTCTCCAAACCGGAGAACTCCCCAATGACCAAGATGAGGCTGAAAGAGTAGCCCAGAGGGCCAGTATGTCTCAGTTTGTCGATGAAACTCTGTATAGAAGGAGGCCCAACGGTGTGAAATTGAAGTGCATCTGCCGGGAAGAAGGAAAGGAACTGCTGGCTGAGATACAAAAAGGCATGTGCGGCTCCCACATTGGATGAAGGGCATTAGTTGGGAAAGCATTCCGTCAAGGATTCTGTTGGCCCACAGCCCTCCAAGATGTGGTCGAGCTAGTCACAAAATGTGAAGCCTATAGTTCCATTCCAAGAACATCCACCTGCCTGCCCAAGCTCTTCAGACAATCCCTTTATCGTGGCCACTTTCGGTCCGGGGGCTCGATATCCTCATCCCTTTCCCCCGAGCAATCGGGGGATTTGAATTCTTGTTCGTTGCCATCGACAAGTTTACAAAGTGGCTGGAAGTGACTCCCGTGAGAAAGGTGACTGCTCAGTCAGCTGTCAAGTTCTTGAAAGAACTGGTGTGTCGTTTTGGAGTTCCAGCAAGGATCATACAACGGCACCCAGTTCACAAGTTGCGCCTTCATGCAATATGTTCGCACCTCGAAAGCAAGGTCTCATTTGCCTTTGTTGCACATCACAGAAGCAATGGGCAAGCTGAAAGGGAGAACGCTGAAGTGCTGCAGAGCCACAAGACAAGAACCTTTGATACACTGCGGAAGCACAACAAGCGGCGGATCGATGAGCTGCCGGTAGTCCTCTGGTCCCTCAGAACGACACCAAATCGAGCTACCAGGCAGACTCCTTTCTCAGTGGTATATGGGGTAGAAGCAGTTATCCCCACGAAACTCATTTATGGGTCGCCTCGAGTGCTTGCCTACGATGAAGTAGCGCAAGATTAGCACCGACATGACGATGCTGTGCTACTAGAGGAGTACCGTCTCCCAGTTGCTATGCGTGCTGCACGCTATCAACAAGCCCTGCATCGCCATCATAGCCGCAAGGTTCATGCACGGTGTTTTTCGGAAGGCGACCTTATCCTTAGGTGCGTTCAGTCAGCCAAGGGTACAAACAAGTTGACGCCGAAGTGGGACGGCCCTTACCGGGTAGTTCAAGTCACCAGACCTGGGGCAGTCCGTTTGGAGACCAGAGATGGCATTCAATTGCAAAAATCATGGAATATTGAGCATCTCCGCAAGTTCTACCCGTAAGGTGCGGCTGTCGAGCCCTGCCCGGCAACCACCCATTTGTACAGGCCTTGCCTCAGCTGCATGTAACCCCTTTGTAAGTGCATCTAGTGCCCCTTAGTGATTTTGGTGTATTGAAGACTTATAGGTTAAGTGACTGATGCGTTTGTGAGTGTACACAGGTCTATAAGTCTATGAGGAGTTTGATATTTACAGAGAATGTCGACCCCTAAAAATGAAGTTCTTCGACTGGAGACTTTGATATTCTGAAGACTTTCTAAAGACTTTGAAAGTGAAGAAATTGGTGTGACCTTGAAGACTTGGTATTCATTCGAGGAATATGAAGCGTGAAGACTTTTGTTTTCGTAGTTTCATTTTCTCTTTCTTGAGTCATAGGAAACACCGTACTGTTAAAGGGGGTCGAGGAAATACTAAGGAAAAATTTCCATGTGATGCTCAACTCAAAATCCTACACCTATCAATCCCTTCGAGTGAAGCCATTGGAAATCTCATACAGTTCAGTCAATTTCTTCAGTGACAGAGACGCAGTTCTTCTGGTCACTGATGACCTTGCTCTGACTGAGGAGTTAGGAATTCGCCAGTGTGAATTGCCTACACAGTGAGGAACATGATAGCCCTGAGGAATTTGAGAGTCAAATTTCTGACCGTTGCTGTGCTGCGCGCCGGCTGTCCCAAAATATCTTATCCACCTAACGGTCATATCATTGAAGGGAATTTATGTCTTATCATGTCGGGCTGCTCCCTAGGCTATAAATAGCCGCCCCCTACAACCACTAGTTGGTTGGCTGCTCCGAGAGAACTTGACACTTGTCATCTGAGAGCAACCCATCCTCCGAGGACTTTGAGCGAAAATCATCAAGTGAGGAAAATCCAAAACCAAACCCCCACAAACTCAAAGTGATTGAGCATCACTGAAGAAATTGATCCTGCGTGGATCCGACGCTTGTTACCTTTGAAGACTGTGCTTCTTCCAGACGGTTAGGCGTCAAGGTCTAGAGCATCCAAGAGGAATTGTGGATCGCCGAGTGACCAAGTCTGTGAAGGTTTGGAAGTCATCTGAAGACTTACCACGAGTGATTGGACGAGGCATGTGTGGTCTTAGTTCAAGGAGAATACGGTGAGGACTGGGTGTCCTGAGTTGCGGCTCAGAGACTGGGTGTCCGGGACTGCGTGTCCTCGAGTTTAAATACTCAGCCGCTCCAACTAGACGTAAAACTGAGACAGCAGTTGGAACTGGTTTACCAAATCATTATCTTCACCAACTAACTGGTTCTATTTCCTCAACTCTTTCATTTCCTCATTACTGTGTTGTATGTTGTTCATATCTGTGCTTGAAGACTTTGACTGAAGACTTTCTCAATTTCCTCAGTTCAATTTCTTCAGTCTGTTTGTCTTCATCTTGTTATCCTGTGTTTACGCTTTCTGTACTCTGTGCTAGTCTTCATTTCATCATGATGACTATGTTTGTATCCTGTTATGTTTACTTCTAAGTACTTATTCCGCTGCAAGTAGTTCTTCGCTAAGGAATTTCCTCACCAGCAAATTCCTCGGTGAAGAATTCATAAAAATCGCCTATTCACCCCCCCCTCTAGTCGATATAACGCACTTTCAATTGGTATCAGAGCAAGGTACTCCCTTGTTCTGTGTGATTTTGGTTTAACCGCCTGGAGTTTTAGTTATGTCGACCGCAGGTATGATCAAGGTCTCAGCTGGGTGTCCTACCTTTGATGGAACGGACTACCCCTACTGGAAGAACAAGATGCGAATGCATCTTGAGGCAATTGATAACGATCTCTGGTATGTTGTGGAAAATGGTGTCCCCTCTGTTACTCCCTCACTGAACGCTACCAATGTGAAGAGATTCAAACAACTCGATTCTCAAGCGAAGAATATCATATGTGGTCATCTGAGCAAAGGACAGTATGGAAGAGTGAGTGCTTTGGAAACTGCTAAGCTTATCTGGGATAGGTTGTCCAAAGTAAATGAAGGAGTTTTAACTCAGCGTGACTCTCGAGTCGATGTTCTTCGGAATCTCTTCAACCGCTTCAAAAGACTCGACAATGAGAATGTCCAACAAACCTTTGATCGCCTCACTGACATCTCAAATGAGCTTCAAGCCCTCGGTGCCACTGACATCACTGATCATGAAGTTGTGAAGAAACTGTTGAGATCGCTTGATTCCTCATTTGATACTCTGGGACTGATGATACAAGAACGTGCTGACTACAAGTCGCTTGATCCTGCTGATATCCTCGAAAGGCTAAACACTCACGAGTTCCAGCTTGCTGAAAAGAGAGATCTCTATGGTTCAACCTATGGCAAACCACGTGCCCTGAAGGCCAAGGCTGTGTCTGACTCTGAATATGAGGACTCTGGTAGTAGCCTTGGTGATCCTGAAGAACTGAGCCAGGATCTAGCACTGCTTGTGAAGAAATTCCAGAAGTTCACAAGACGTGGTCGCTTTGGAAAGTCCTCAAGAGGCAATGATTCCTCATCCAGTGACTATAAGAGAAGGCTTTACCACAAATGCAAGAAGCCTGGTCACTATATTCAAGATTGTCCTCAGTGGGAAAAGGAAATGAAGAAGAAGAAATGCAAGGATTACAGTTCTGATGATGCGAAGAAGAAGAAGAAATCGTCAAAATCTTCGTCATCAAAATCCTCAAAGTCTTCATCTCACAAGAAGAGCAGCTCCAAGAAGGCTCGGGCATTCATGGGCAAGGAGATGGACTCTGAAGCTGAATCTGAGGAAAATGATGAAGAGGAGGCGTCTGAAGAATCTGAGTCTGGTGTGGCGAGTCTGGCCGTTGCTACTGCCTTCGTCAGCAAGTCCATCTTCAACACTGAAGAAACTGACTCCACCGACAAGCCTGATGAAGATAATGATGGCTACGCTCCCACCTATTGCTTCATGGCAAAAGGTGCTAAGGTACTCAAATACAACTCCTCTGAATCTAGTGAAAATGAATCTGATGAGGATCTCAAGCCCAGCTACTCTAAACTTGCTAAGATTGCTGTGAAACAACAACGGGCTCTTGAAAAGGTTCAAAACATGCTAGATAAAAGTGACGATATGTTGGGTGAAGAAATGGATCGCACTAAAGCCTTGACTGAAAATCTTCAGAGACTTCAGTCTAGGTTTGATAACCTTCAAGGTCATCATAACGCTCTCTTGTCTGATCATGAGAAACTTTCTTATGAATTTCTTCAAGAAAAGCAAGATCACGAGAAGCTTTCTCTTGAATCTCTTCAAAGAAAGGAAGATCTTGAAAAGCTAAGAGTGTGTTATGAAGATCTTTAGAAGGAGCGCGATTCATTACTAGCTCAACAAATCAGCGCTTCTCAGGAAGAATTTGTTCCCCCATGCTTAAAGTGCATTGAACGTGAATCTGCTAATTCTTCACCTGAATGTTCACTTCAACTATCACAAATTCTTCATCTGCCTTTGCTAGCACTAATTCCTCATCTGAGGACATTGCTAGCATCACTGACAATGCAGGGCTGAAGGAACTGTACATGACAGGCATGTACAAAAGCCTCAAAGGGCATCAGACACTTTGTGATGTGCTCAAAAAGCAGATCCTCAACAGAAACCCTAGGAAAGAGGGTATTGCCTTTGAGAGGAAACTCAATGCTGATGGAACATATTGGAAGCCTGAGCAGTACCCCAAAACCTCATGGGTTGCTGCAAAGGGACCTCCAGTTGATCCATCTAACTTATCTGGCTTTACATGTGAATCTCCTCATTCTTCTGATGAGTCATTTGACTCCAACTATAAACTGTTCAAAAATCAGAATGGTGAAGTATTTGCTAGATATGTTGGCACTAACTGCAGGAACGGTTCCCCTATGAAGAAAATCTGGGTTCCCAAAAGTTGTGTTGAAAGTCTTCAGGTGAATGTCTCATGACACCACCTGTGAAGAACAGGAACCCCAGATCAAATTCTTCATATGGACCAAATTCTTCATATGGATCCAAGTCCTCATATGGACCAAATTCCTCACATGGATCAAATTCCTCAACTGGATCAAAGTCCTCATATGATTATCATCGTGCTAACAACTCTGTCTCGCAGGGTAGAGCTAAGGGCTATGAATATGTGCATTATTCTTCAAACCATTATGTTCATAAGTCCTCGAAGAATTACTCTGCTTATTCATATGCTTACTCTAACCCCTCCTATGTGAAACGAAATGGTTTGGCATCTTTGCCACCTTTCTCATATGGTGCTCGCAGAATGATGAACTCTTTGCCACCCCTCCAGATGTGGGTGGTGAAGAAAAAGAACTAATCTCTTCTGCAGGGTCAGGTCTCCAGACGTGCTTTACGTCTGAAGAATTTGCTGGGGACCTGACGAAAATGCCTGAAAGGACGCAGGCGAATCATGATGAAATGAACTTTCATTTCACACGTCCTAATACTGCTTACTGCTTGATGAAATTCATTTGATGAACTTGATATCATATTCTTCACTGATGAAGCATATGAGATTGTAAGCTACACTAATTCATCTGCAGGATGATCAACCCAAAACCACTGAATGGGTCCTCGATAGTGGATGTATAAATCACATGACTGGTGACAAGAATCTATTGATGGATGCTCCCTTATCACCGTCACCTCTGAAGCATATCATCTTTGCTGACAAAGGCAAAAGTCAGGAATTGGGTCTTGGTAAGGTTGCTATCTCTAAGGATAAGCACATGGACAAAGTCATGCTTGTTGAGTCCTTAGGATACAATCTCATGTCAGTCTCAATGCTTTGTGATCTTGATATGGTTGTTGTCTTTGGCTAATATCGCTGTGTTGTGATTATGGAAGCTGACAATTCCAAAGTCTTCGAAGGCTTTAGGAGAGGAGATCTGTATATTGTTGATTTCTCTACAGGACCACAACCAGCCGTGTGTCTACTTGCAAAAGCTTCAGAAGGCTGGCTATGGCATCGACGACTTGGTCACGCAGGCATGAGGAATTTGAACACGCTTGCGAAGAAGAAGCATGTCATTGGCATTGAGAATGTCAAATTCCTCAAGGATCACTTATGCGGAGCCTGTGAAGCTGGAAAAATGACCAAGGCCAAGCATCCAGCGAAGACTATCATGACCACTACCCGTCCATTCGAATTGCTTCACATGGACCTCTTCGGACCTAATCATTACTCAGCAGTCACTAATGATGCATCTCTATATGGTTTTGTCATTATTGATGATTATTCTCGATATACATGGGTACACATTGTTACTTACAAACATGAAGTGCAGGAAGTCTTCAAACGATTTTCCTCGAGGGCTTCAACCAACTTTGGTGTGAAGATCAAGCATATCAGAAGTGACAATGGAACTGAGTTCAAGAATTCCGGTCTTGATGCCTATCTTGATGAACTTGGTATTACTCATGAGTTATCTGCTCCCTATACTCCTCAGCAGAATGGCGTCGTGGAGCGCAAGAACAGAACTCTTGTTGAGATGGCTTGCACTATGCTTGATGAATACAAAACGCCTCAGCGTTTTTGGATTGATGCAATTGATACTGCTTGCCACATCATCAACAGAGTATATCTTCACAAATTCTTCAAGAAGACTGCCTATGAACTCCTCACTGACAAGAAACCCAATGTGAGTTATTTCAAAGTCTTCGGTGCTAAATGTTGGATTAGAGATCCTCACCACAACTCTAAATTTGCACCGAAAGCACATGAAGGTTTTATGCTTGGTTACGGAAAGGACTCGCACACCTACAGAGTCTTCAACATTGTTCTTCACAAGATTGTTGACACTGTAGATGTGCGGTTCGATGAAACTAATGGCTCGCAAAGAGAGCACCTACCTTCTGTATTAGATGAACCAGCACCTGAAGATGCTATCAAGCTCAAGGCAACTGAGGATGTCATTCCGACTGAAGAATCTGCTGAAGAATTCATTCCTGTTCATGAAGAACGTCGAGCTGATGCACCTGAAGAACATGATGAGGAAAATGGTGCTGAAGAAAATGCTGACCAACATCCTCAGCGACAACCAACTCATCCACGCGTTGCAAAAGAAGTGCAAGTGGAGAAGATCATCGATGACATTAGCGCACCAGGTCCTCTCACACGCTCAAAAGCATCACATTTATCTAACTTTTGTGGGCACTATGCTTTTGTCTCTATCACAGAGCCCACTAAGGTAGATGAAGCATTTCTGGAGCCGGAGTGGATTCAGGCTATGCAAGAAGAATTACATCAGTTCGAGGTGAAAAATGTCTGGGAATTGGTCAATCGCCCAGATCCTCGCAAGCATAATATCATTGGCACAAAGTGGATCTACCGCAACAAGCAAGATGAAAATGGCCTTGTGGTAAGGAATAAGGCACGACTAGTAGCTCAAGGCTACACACAGGTTGAAGGAATTGATTTCGATGAAACTTTTGCACCTGTTGCTAGACTTGAGGCTATTCGCATATTACTTGCTTACGCTAACCATCATGATATCATCTTATATCAAATGGATGTGAAAAGTGCATTCCTCAATGGTAAGCTTGAGGAAGAAGTATATGTTGCTCAACCCCCAGGTTTTGAAGATCCCAAGAATCCTGACAAAGTCTTCAGACTCAATAAGGCTCTCTATGGCCTCAAGCAAGCCCCTCGGGCGTGGTATGATACATTGAAGGAATTCTTCGTGAAGAATGGCTTCACACCCGGTTCACTAGACCCTACTATTTTTACTAAATCATATGATGGTGAACTGTTTGTGTGCCAAATATATGTTGATAATATTATCTTTGGCTGTACTGACCAACGTTATAGTGATGAATTTGCCTATATGATGAGTGAAGAATATCAAATGTCTATGATGGGAGAGTTGAAATTCTTCTTAGGTCTTCAAATTCGTCAGCAGCGCAATGGCATATTCATATCTCAGGAGAAATACCTCAAAGATGTACTGAGGAAATTCGGCATGCAAGATTGCAAGGCGTCAAAATTCCTATGCCCACAAATGGCCATCTATGCACTGATGAAAATTGTATTGACTTCGATCACAAGGTATACCGCTCCATGATTGGTTCCTTATTGTACTTATGTGCATCTAGGCCAGATATAATGCTTAGTGTTTGCATGTGTGCCCGATTTCAAGCTGCACCGAAGGAATCACACCATAAGGCTGTGAAACATATTCTTCGATATCTAGCTCACACACCAACACTAGGATTATGGTACCCCAAGGGCTCTGCTTTTGATCTCATTGGATATTCTGACTCTGACTATGCTGGTGATCATGTGGACCGCAAGTCAACATCTGGCACTTGTCATTTCCTCGGACGATCTTTGGTCTGTTGGTCCTCGAAGAAACAGAATTGCGTATCACTGTCTACTGCTGAAGCTGAATACATTGCTACTGGCTCATGCTGTGCTCAACTGCTTTGGATGAAGCAAACCCTCAAGGACTATGGCGTCAACGTGAAGAATGTGCCTCTCCTCTGCGACAATGAGAGTGCCATCAAGATTGCTCAGAACACAGTTCAGCACTCGAAGACAAAGCACATCCAGATTTGTCATCATTTTCTTCGTGATCATGTGTTGAAGAACAGCTAGCTGATATCTTCACTAAGCCCTTGGACGAGAAGAGATTTAGCAAGTTGCGGTGTGAGCTAAATATCTTAGAATCTTCGAATGTTCTTTGAAAAGGACACACATCCTAACCCTTATGCAGAATTGATGACTTAGATGTGCAACACATGAAGAAACGTTTCTCTTCAATCAATGAAGAATAACACTCTAAGTGTGAAGAAATTAATGAAGAATTTGATTCTCAGAACCCTACGACAATTGTACGCGGTGTCTCAAATCATCATTCTTATACGGTGGGTCACGCCACCACAAAAGTTGAAAATCTTCAATTTGAGTTTTTCCTCATTTTTGAAATTCTTCAGTTTTTCAAATTCTTCAACTTTGCAAAATCTTCACTGTTTCCGTCGTTTTTCTTCATTGGCTATATATATATGAGTTTATGTCCTCTACAGCATTCACTTATTGCTATTTCTTCAAGTTGTGATTTCTGCTAAGTGAATGTGATCGGACCCTTCCCCCTCTATTCTATACTCAACCCAATCTATTCACAAATTCTTCATGTGCGTTCTATTTGAAACTCGTTCAAAGTCTTCACTGTGTCCTTGTCAGCTGAAGAAATTGCGAACGAAACTTTAAAACAAATCTTATCCAGATTTTCGGTTTTACCGCTCAAACCGTTCCGCATCTCATGATGCATTATTATAATCACCCACGATCTTACACAATCTCATCTGCACAGTACATGGGTGACACATGTCGCGTGAAGAAGAAAGGGCAGGGGCATGTTCGTCCCAAAATCTTCGGGCGAACAGTTTTTACCGTGGCTATAAATACCCCTCTCCCCTTCCTTACTTCATTTACTCCGCTCGGTCGCTGTCTCTCGCTCGAGCTCTCCTCAAACCCTAGCGCCGCCGCTACTCCATCGCCGCCAGTGAGGAAGAGCTTCACCGCCTCGACCTCGTCGCCGTCGTACTCGCGCCGGCTGCGGAAATCTTCACTCCGCCGCCGCCGTAGCTGTCTCCCTCTGCCAAGTTAGGGCGTGGGAGATCTAACTTGACGAACTTCACCGCTGTTCATCTCTGTTCGTCGTGTTCTTCAGTTCGGGTAATTAAAAGTCACTTTATTACTCGCTTTGATTCTCAAACTTTTCTGAAAATCTTCAAAGGTGTTTTATTCTTCAAATCTTCACATATGAACACCTCACACACTGTATGCTCTTGATCCATCTCTCTAAGCACTCATTTCTTCAAGATTCCTCAATTGTGCGGATTTTCAATCTGTACAACTCTGGAACCTAAGACAAGAACGCTTAGTGAAATTCCTCAAGGCTCAACTGGTCAAATTCCTCAAAACTTGTCTTTTCGAAAAATCTTCTGAGAACGCATATGACCTCTGCAAATTCCTCGCACCTACACTCTGTTCACAGGTACTCATGTCCGCTGCTGAATCACTAGGTTCTCATCAACTTAACTCATTTGCAGCGTTCCTTGAAGAAAAACTGCATACTTCTTCAGAGTGTTCAATTGTTCAAATTCCTCATCTGAAGAAAATGGCTGAAGGAAAGAGACCGCAGAAAGGAGGAAAGAAACTGGAGGTCATGACTGCTTTCGAGATCCCTGATGAAATATACAAGGATTATTGCACACCTGATGAAGCCAAGTTTGGCAAAGAAAACAAGAATCAGCGCAAAGTGCGCATTCAGAGGATTGAACGAAGATGGGCACGAGAATGGAGGGAATATCGATATGTTACTCCGAAGTACATGAAGAAATTCGCCTTAAATCCTCCATGCCCAAGAGCTCCATTGGCACCTGGCCAAGTCGCTGATCCCACTAGCATCAAAAGTGGTGAAGACTTTCCTGAAGAATGGGCTAGGCGCCAAGCAAAATTGGCAAGACAAGCCAAGGAGGCAGTGAGGAAATTCAATGAGGATTCTGCTGCTGCTGCCGCTGAGACCTCGGTCAAGCCGAGGAAATCAATGCCGAAGAAGCCTGCTCGCAAGCCAAGTGCTTCACCATCAGCGCCCTCACGGCCAAGTTCCTCAGCCGCGCCCTCACGGCAAATTCCTCAGACTACTGCTGCTCCACCAAAGTCCTCAGCAGCTCCCTCCAAGTCCTCAACTCCTGTGCATCTGGCTACATGTCAAAGGACTCAGGGCTTCTCAATTGCTTCTGGTGTCTCAGCGAGTTCCTCAGCTGCACCAATGTCCTCATCAGGACCCACTCTGCTGAAGACAAAAGCAACAGCTGGATGCGGTCCTCGGCCAAGTCCAAGAAAGAAACATGTTGCTTTCCAAGTGCCCTCTGATGACGAGGCTTCTGATGAAGAACTTGCAGAAATCATCAGAGACAGACAAGCAAAGGCCGCCAGAGCCAAAGGAACACCTATGCCTCTGCTTCTGGATCCGAAGAAGATCCTCGACTACATTGACTTATGGCATAAGGATCCAAACACTTCAATGCCTGATCTGCCTCTGACTCCTGGTCAAAGTCATATGCTGACCCATTTCATCTCTCAAGAGAAATGGAAGTTTGAAAAGGCTCGTGAGATAAAGAGAGCACAAGCTAGAAAGGAGAAGCTTCTGAAGAAGAACGTTGTCAGACTAACACCTGAAGAACTTCTCAAGGCTCAATCTGAGATCCAAGCCCTCAGCAAAGATTTCGATGCATACAATGCTGATTGGCAAGGAGCCAAAGTGAGATTCGTCAATTTGACGAAGAAAATGACAACTGTTGCAGACCCATCACAATAAGAAAATCCTCACGCTGCAGACTCTGCTCAGCCTGCTGAAGAACATGCCAGCACTGCTGATGACTTTCAGCCTGCTGATGAGAATACAAGTTCCAGGGCTGATGACTCCATCCCAGCCGCTGAAGAAATTCCCAGGGCATCCACTAGTGGTGCGCCTGAAGAAACTGAAGAGATCAGGGCAACTGCACCTGTTGCGCCTAAAGAAAATGAACCACAGTCCTCAGCTCCTCCCGCGCCAACACCAACTCCAATTCTTCCTTCTGCTTATGAAGTGCAGAAGACCAAGGCTGCAGAGCGAGCTGCAGTGAAGAAAAGGAAGGCATCAGCTGTGTCAAATTCTTCGGCTGCGAAGAAGATGAAGTCTATGACCAGCTCTCTTGAAAATCCTATTGATGTTGTTCCAATTTCCTCCATGTCATCAAAGGAAATTGTTCCTTATGGAGAAGACTACAAGATCCCCAGCGGATCTGATGAAGAAAATCATTCTGCTGCTACTTCAGAGCAGTTTGATGAAGAAATTGAAGTGGAAGCAATCCCTTCACCGCCAGTCGTTTCCTCACCTATGCCTCAGTTCACAGCTGAAGAGGCTGGTGTTGAGGAAATTGAAAATGAAGATGAAGATGTGGATGTTGGATGCACTACACCAGTGATGAATGATGACTTTTGGGAAAGTCAGCATCCCAATACTCCCCTCTTCACTCCCATTCAACAAATTCCTCAGTCCCCGGCTACAACCGTTCAAATGGGCTTTGAAGAAACTCATCCCACATCGTCTGTTCATGAAGAAATTCCAGCCGCTAGTGCTGAAGAACCTGCTGCTGCTGATCCCCAAACTGCACAAGAAGAGGAACCAGAAATTCCTCAGCCTGAAGCACCTGAGATCATCATTCCTGAGGTTGTGCTGCAAATCACTGACACTCCTCTGCCCAAACCGAAGAATCCGTTCTCTAGTAAGCAAAAATTCAAGGCTGAAGACTTCTTTTCTGAGCATGTGTTCTTCACTGATTACAATCCATATGACTCTGCTCGCATAAGGAAGAGACGTTTCTGGACTGCTACTCAAGCCAACTTCTATTCCCCGGTGCTCTTTGACAAGGACAAAATCTTCGATCATGAACATATTCCTCATGTGGATATGGAATCTCTGTCGTGCTTCGAGCCAGTCCTCCGAGTTATTCACGATGCAGGACTACTGAACTTCTGCACTGATATCTGTGATTGGAATGAAGAACTCATTCTTTAGTTCTATGCCACTTTGCATATCACCGGAGATGCTGAAGATGTCAATTCATGGGTGCTGGATTGGATGACCGAAAACACTCACTATAAGGCACCAGCAACTGAATTGCTTCGTGTCCTTCCTCTTGATCCTGCCCATGCTAGTGCATGTTGCATCTACAATGACCGCGAACTGACAGATCATCATATGCAAGTGCTCATGAAGCCTTTGAAGCCAGGGCAGGCCCCACAAACCAAATTCCTCGTCAAGGAATTGCTTTATGTGCCTCGGACTGTCTATCGCATCCTGACGAAGACAATGAGTCCTATCAAAGGCCACGACTCAAATGATGAAGATGTCGTTGGCATCATGAAGAACATGCTTTTCAACATCATTCATGGCGTTCCCGTCAACTTCCATGATTTCTTCATGAGGACTCTGGCTAATGTTGCTATGTCACCTTTTGAGCTGAAGCCCTATGCGCCTTGGATTATGAGATTCATAAGGGCAAGATCTTCACTGAATTACAAGGCCGACACTCTGAACCATGGTAGCTACTTGCCGCCCATTGAAGTCCTCAAGCGACCAGTTTCATCATCTGATGATAAGGGCAAGGCAGCTATTGTGATCGATGAAGGCACTCGTCCATTGGATGGTCAATTCTGTCTAGCTACATCTTACTCCACCAATGACGATTCTGCAACACATGACACTGCCGCAAATACATCAGCCAAGCAAAAGCCTCAAGCAACAGCACCCAGGGTGATGACTGACCGTGAGTTACTCCTCAGTCTTCATCAGAAGGTTGATCGCAATCACAAATGGGTGAAGCGTCAGTTTGCTGCAATTCTTCACAACATGACCTCAACCCATAATGCAGTGAAGAAAAATCAGTATCACCTTCATGAAACCCTCAACCGCACCTGGGCTATTCTCACTCATGTATATTCCGCGGAAGAACTGAAGACTATGGGTCTCCAGGAAGCATTTGACTGGTCTGCACCACCTCCGAAGAAATTCAAGAGAGTCAAAGTTCCTGATCTGGTGGCCAGTTCTTATTCTTCATCGCGTGAAACTGATGAGCATGAAAATTTGGACGACACTGCGGCAGGCCCTACTTCAACGAACAACCCCGACAACGCTGGCGCTCCTCCATCGACTTGAAATTCTTCAGGGGCGTTAGTCCTCAGTTTCGATCCTTTTGGTCATTTGATGACAAAGGGGGAGAAATCTGAGTTAGTCTTCAAGCGGGTTTATGTTATGGGCATTTTGTTAAGTTACAACTCTCGTTCTTCTGAAACTTTTTATTGGATCGAGTTGTAATCTTAAATCCGATGGTGCCCTGATACTTTTGGACGGTGCATGGTACTCTGACTTTGATGCAGTGTGCTCTGATACTTTTGATGTGTTATTCTGCATGCTTATTCCTCGTTAATATTATTGCACGCATGCTGAATCTCATCAGGCACCATATTTCATCATGCATTTCAAATTCTTCATGTTATATATCAAATGCGTGTATGAATTACAAGATATAGGGGGAGATCTCCATGATTCAATTCTTCAAATGTGCATTGCCTCAAAAGCAAATTCCTCACTATGCACACATTCAGGGGGAGTTCTTCTATATCTTGCAATCAAATTCCTCAATATCAGTATTTACACTTCATATGTTTATCCCCGTTGAAAACTTAACCTATGTTGTCATCAATCACCAAAAAGGGGGAGATTGTAAGTGCATCTAGTGCCCCTTAGTGATTTTGGTGTATTGAAGACTTATAGGTTAAGTGACTGATGCGTTTGTGAGTGTACACAGGTCTATAAGTCTATGAGGAGTTTGATATTTACAGAGAATGTCGACCCCTAAAAATGAAGTTCTTCGACTGAAGACTTTGATATTCTGAAGACTTTCTGAAGACTTTGAAAGTGAAGAAATTGGTGTGACCTTGAAGACTTGGTATTCATTCGAGGAATATGAAGCGTGAAGACTTTTGTTTTCGTAGTTTCATTTTCTCTTTCTTGAGTCATAGGAAACACCGTACTGTTAAAGGGGGTCGAGGAAATACTAAGGAAAAATTTCCATGTGATGCTCAACTCAAAATCCTACCCCTACCAATCCCTTCGAGTGAAGCCATTGGAAATCTCATATAGTTCAGTCAATTTCTTCAGTGACAGAGACGCAGTTCTTCTGGTCACTGATGACCTTGCTCTGACTGAGGAGTTAGGAATTCGCCAGTGCGAATTGCCTACACAGTGAGGAACATGATAGCCCTGAGGAATTTGAGAGTCAAATTTCCGACCGTTGTTGTGCTGCGCGCCGGCTGTCCCAAAATATCTTATCCACCTAACGGTCATATCATTGAAGGGCATTTATGTCTTATCATGTCGGGCTGCTCCCTAGGCTATAAATAGCCGCCCCCTACAACCACTAGTTGGTTGGCTGCTCCGAGAGAACTTGACACTTGTCATCTGAGAGCAACCCATCCTCCGAGGACTTTGAGCGAAAATCATCAAGTGAGGAAAATCCAAAACCAAACCCCCACAAACCCAAAGTGATTGAGCATCACTGAAGAAATTGATCCTGCGTGGATCCGACGCTTGTTACCTTTGAAGACCGTGCTTCTTCCAGACGGTTAGGCGTCAAGGTCTAGAGCATCCAAGAGGGATTGTGGATCGCCGAGTGACCAAGTCTGTGAAGGTTTGGAAGTCACCTGAAGACTTACCACGAGTGATTGGACGAGGCATGCGTGGTCTTAGTTCAAGGAGAATATGGTGAGGACTGGGTGTCCTGAGTTGCGGCTCAGAGACTGGGTGTCCGGGACTGCGTGTCCTCGAGTTTAAATACTCAGCCGCTCCAACCAGACGTACAACTGAGACAGCAGTTGGAACTGGTTTACCAAATCATTGTCTTCACCAACTAACTGGTTCTATTTCCTCAACTCTTTCATTTCCTCATTACCGTGTTGTATGTTGTTCATATCTGTGCTTGAAGACTTTGACTAAAGACTTTCTCAATTTCCTCAGTTCAATTTCTTCAGTCTGTTTGTCTTCATCTTGTTATCCTGTGTTTACGCTTTCTGTACTCTGTGCTAGTCTTCATTTCATCATGATGACTATGTTTGTATCCTGTTATGTTTACTTCTGAGTACTTATTCCGCTGCAAGTAGTTCTTCGCTAAGGAATTTCCTCACCAGCAAATTCCTCAGTGAAGAATTCATAAAAATCGCCTATTCACCCCCCCTCTAGTCGATATAACACACTTTCACCCTTGTACAAAACCAGGGCGATAACCCTGTGCACCAGAGAAATAAACGAAGCGCTGGGGGCGACCAAGTTGCATGCATGCATGAGCATTCCAAGATCATTTGCATAAGCATTTCATGAGCATCTGCATATGCATATAGATAGGATCGCATCCTGCATCATTCTCATCTACATAAAGCTGCAGGTTCCTACCGTGAACTTGGCTTCTACAAGGAGTTGAGAAGATGGACCAGCACTGCGATCCCCGGTAAGCCAAACAAATAAGTTCTACCTCTTGTCCATAAGTGCTCTGTAAGCTAAAACATGTGCATGAGAAAACCTCGCCACTCTTTGAAGCTTAGGTGCTCCCACTTTTGGCTCGAACATTGCTTCGGCCTAAGTGGTCGCAGTGGCCTTTGCCAAAAAAGAGTTGGCAGGGGGTTGGTCCCTTTATATTTTGCCCGATAGACTGTGGTCCCCCGGCAACAAAATAAAAACGGTACCGGCAGGATGGCCTGCCGGGGAAGACTTGTTTATTCAATTAAAGAGGCATCACACCTCTGCATGGACATACACATGCACGAGTTCCTGGCAAGGCTCATCTTTTTCGTTAATATGCTGATTATACAAGTACAAGCCTTACAGAACACAGACATGGACTCGAGATATTACATTATTTGAATTAAAATTTGGCAAGTGCCTACAAGTTTAAGATTGAAAAAAGATAAGTGCCCCGTAATCCCCTTTATTGTCCCTCTCCTCCCAGGCACGGCAGGTGAAGGCAAGCAGGGCAAAAGGAGCGCCTGGGCGGGGGCCCAGGCCAACTCTATCGGGCTCCAAGAGAGGCAGCCCAGTGGGGAGGATAGAACACCGACGAAGGCGACAATGGAGAGCATGGCGGAGATGACCCCCCAACCACCATCACCAGGGCCAGCAGGACATAGCAGGGCTAATGGAGCTACAACCCAAGAGGAAGCCTGCCGGGGTCCAGCTGGAAGAAGCCAGGGAGCACCATCACCACCTTAGCATCCAACTTCTCGGCAATCACCTTGCTAGGGAGAAAACACAGGGGCAGATGATGGTGCTGCCACACGCTGGAGGTGGTATGGACGGGGTCAGTCGGAGTTCTCGTCACTAGTGTCGTCATCGCCGTCATGGTCCTCCCCATCAATGTCGCTTGAGGAGGAGCTTTCATCATCGGTAGAGCTCCGAGCGCCCAAAGATCTTGACGGAGAGCAGTCCGCTCTCCATTAATTTAAACTAGAGAATGTGCCCTTCCGACAAGCTATGGGCACGGGCAAAGGTCTTCCAACCATGACGGAGGTACATGACATGAGGAGCGGGGAAGTCGACATCAGCCCACATGCCGCCGTTGCCGCGGCCCCTCATGTGCAGCCTCAGAGAGTGTGGCGGTTCAAGCTCCATCTCCCATGCGAATGGAGTAGGGAGATGGAGGTGGACGCACAGAGGCTTGTACAGCCTAATGACAAACTCCCGAGGCTGATCTCCAACATGGCCTTCCAACGGGGGAGGAGCCGCCGGTGGGGGCGCGGCTAGAGCGCCGCCCCGTCCTCTTCTCCCTCGAGCACCGCGGCGACCACGGCCTCGCCCCCTCCCCCCGCCTCTCGTAGCAGGTTCCGGCGCCATGGGATCCAGAGGAGGGGGAATGTGCTATCGAGCAGAAGCCCTCGTCGCCGCCGCTGGGATACCACGCGCCCTCGTCCTCTCACCATGGCGAGTGAAGAAAGACTACGGAGGAAGAAGAAGAAGAAGCAGGTGCGTATAAAGGTGCCCCGCTCCTACCCCCTTTTATAGAAGGATGAGGTGGGGGCTGGCCTCTCGCTCAGGGGGTGATACGTCTCCAACGTATCTATAATTTTTGATTGTTCCATGCTATTATATTACCCGTTTTGGATGTTTATGGGCTTTACTTTACATGTTTATATCATTTTTGGGACTAACCTACTAACCGGAGGCCCAACCCGTATTGCTGTTTTTTTTGTCTATTTCAGTATTTCGAAGAAAAGGAATATCAAACGGAGTCCAAACGGAATGAAACCCTCGGGAGCGTGATTTTTGGAACGAACGTGATCCAGAGGACTTGGAGTGCAAGTCAAGAAGCAGTCGAGGCGGCCACGAGGGTGGAGGGCGCGCCCACCCCTACTGGGCACGCCCCCTATCTCATGGGACCCTCGGGCATCCACTGACCTACTTCTTCCTCCTATATATACCCACGTACCCCGAGAACATCAGAGGCGACCACAAAAAACTATTTCCACCATCGTAACCTTCTGTATCCGCGAGATCCCATCTTGGAGCCTTCGCCGGCGCTCCGCTGGAGGGGGAATCGACCACGGAGGGCTTCTACATCAACACCATAGCCCCTCCGATGAGTTATGAGTAGTTTACCACAGACCTTCGGGTCCATAGTTATTAGCTAGATGGCTTCTTCTCTCTTTTTGGATCTCAATACCATGTTCTCCTCGATCTTCTTGGAGAGCTATTCGATGTAACTCTTTTTGTGGTGTGTTTGTCGAGATCCGATGAATTGTGGGTTTATGATCAAGTTTATCTATGAGAAATGTTTGAATCACCTCTAAATTCTTTTATGTGTGATTAAGTTATCTTTGCAAGTCTCTTCGAATTATCAGTTTGGTTTGGTCTACTAGATTGATCTTTCTTGCAATGGGGGAAGTGCTTAGCTTTGGGTTCAATCTTGCGGTGTCCTTTCCCAGTGACAGCAGGGGCAGCAAGGCATGTATTGTATTGTTGCCATCGAGGATAAAAAGATGTGGTTTATATCATATTGCATGAGTTTATCCCTCTACATCATGTCATCTTTCTTAATGCGTTACTCTGTTCTTATGAACTTAATACTCTAGATGCATGCTGGATAGCGGTCGATGTGTGGAGTAATAGTAGTAGATGCAGGAAGGAGTCGGTCTACTTGTCACGGACGTGATGCCTATATACATGATCATGCCTAGATAATCTCATAATTATTCACTTTTCTATAAATTGCTCGACAGTAATTTGTTCACCCACCGTAATACTTATGCTATCTTGAGAGAAGCCACTAGTGAAACCTATGGCCCCCGGGTCTATCTCTTATCATATAAGCTTTCAATCTACTTTTATTTGCATCTTTATTTTCCAATATATATATTATAAAATACCAAAAATATATTTATCTTATCATACTATCTCTATCAGATCTCACTTTCGCAAGTGGCCGTGAAGGGATTGACAACCCCTTTATTGCGTTGGTTGCGAGTTCTTTGTTTGTTTGTGTAGGTGCGTGGGACTTTTGAGGAGCCTCCTACTGGATTGATACCTTGGTTCTCAAAAACTGAGGGAAATACTTACGCTACTATTGTTGCATTACCCTTTCCTCTTCAAGGAAAACCAACGCAAGCTCAAGACGTAGCAAGAAGGATTTCTGGCGCCGTTGCCGGGGAGGTCTTCGCTCAAGTCAAGACATACCAAGTACCCATCACAAACTCATCTCCCTCGCATTTACATTATTTGCCATTTGCCTCTCGTTTTCCTCTCCCCCACTTCACCCTTGCCGTTTTATTCGCCCTCTCTTTCCCAATCTTCCCCTCTCTCTTTCGCTTGCCTTTTTGTTTGCTTGTGTGTTGGATTACTTGTCGCCATGGCACAAGATAATACCAAATTATGTGATTTCTCCAATACCAATAATAATGATTTACTTAGTACTCCGATTGCTCCTCTTAATGATGTTGAGTCTTGTGAAATCAATACTGCTTTGCTGAATCTTGTTATGAAAGATCAATTCACCGGCCTTCCTAGTGAAGATGTCGCTACCCATCTAAACAACTTTGTTGATTTGTGTGAGATGCAAAATAAGAAAGATACGGATAATGGTATTGTTAAATTGAAGTTATTTCCGTTTTCACTTAGAGATCGTGCTAAAGTTTGGTTTTCGTCTTTGCCTAAAAATAGTATTGATTCTTGGAACAAGTGCAAAGATGCTTTTATCTCTAAGTATTTTCCTCCCGCTAAGATCATCACCCTTAGGAACGATATTATAAATTTTAAACAACTTGATCATGAGCATGTTGCCCAATCTTGGGAAAGAATGAAATTGATGATTCGCAATTGTCCTACTCATGGTTTGAATTTATGGAAGATCATACAAAATTTCTATGCCGGTTTGAATTTTGCTTCTAGAAATCTTTTAGATTCGGCCGTGGGAGGCACGTTTATGGAAATCACTTTAGGAGATGCTACAAAACTTCTTGATAATATTATGGCTAATTATTCTCAATGGCACACCAAAAGATCTACTAGTAAAAAAGTGCATGCTATAGAAGAAATTAATGTTTTGAGTAGAAAGATGGATGAACTTATGAAATTATTTGCTTCTAAGAGTGCTCCTCTTGATCCCAATGATATGCCTTTGTCTACTTTGATTGAGAATAATAATGAATCTATGGATGTGAATTTTGTTGGTAGGAATAGTTTTGGAAACAATGCTTATAGAGGAAACTTTAATCCTAGACTGTTCCCTAGTAATTCCTCTAATAATTATGGAAATTCCTACAATAATTCTTATGATAATTTTAATAAGATGTCCTCTGATTTTGAGAATAGTGTTAAAGAATTTATGATCTCTCAAAAGAATTTTAATGCCTTGCTTGAAGAAAAATTGCTCAAAGTTGATGATTTGGCTAGGAACGTTGATAGACTTTCGCTTGATGTTGATTCTCTGAAACTTAGATCTACTCCTCCTAAGCATGATATCAATGAGTCTCTCAAAGCTATGAGAATTTCCATTGATGAGTGCAAAGAAAGAACCGCTAGATTGCGTGCTAAGAAAGACTGCTTTATAAAGGCGTGTTCTTCTATTTTCCATGAAAATAATGATGAAGATCTTAAAGTTATTGATGTGTCCCCTATTAGATCTTTGTTTTACAATATGAATCTTAATAATGATGGGACTGGAGATGAGTCAACTTTAGTTAAAAGGCGTCTCAATGATTCGGAGTTTTTAGATCTTAGTGCTAAATTTGGTAAAAGTGGGATTGGAGAGGTAAAGACTTTAAATAGCATTGAACCCACTATCTTGGATTTCAAGGAATTTAATTATGATAGATGCTCTTTAGAAGGTTATATTTCCTTGTTGCAATCCGTTGTGAATTCTCCTCATGCTTATAGTCAAAAACTCAAAATAAAGCTTTTACCAAACATATTGTTGATGCCTTGATGCAATCTTTTGATGAAAAACTAAATTTGGAAGTTTCTATACCTAGAAAACTTAATGATGAGTGGGAACCTACTATAAAGATTAAAATTAAAGATCATGAGTGTTATGCTTTATGTGATTTGGGTGCTAGTGTTTCCACGGTTCCGAAAACTTTATGTGATATTCTAGGTTTCCATGATCTTGATGATTGCTCTTTAAATTTGCACCTTGCGGATTCCACCATTAAAAAGCCAATGGGAAGGATCAATGATGTTCTCATTGTTTCAAATAGAAATTTGGTGCCCGTAGATTTTATTGTTCTTGATATAGATTGCAATCTTTCTTCTCCTATTATTCTTGGTAGACCTTTCCTTAGAATGATTGGCGCGATTATTGATATGAAGGAAGGGAATATTAGATTCCAATTTCCATTAAGGAAAGGCATGGAGCACTTTCCAAGAAAGAAAGTCAAATTACCTTATGAATCTATCATGTGAGCTACTTATGAATTGAGTGCCAAAGAGGGCGCTACATAGATCCATCCTCGCTTTTATGCCTAGCTAGGGGCGTTAAACGATACCGCTAGTTGGGAGGCAACCAAATTTTATTTGTGTTTTTTATTTTTGTTCCTGTTTAGTAATAAATTTTGCATCTACCTTCTGTTTAGTGTTTGTGCCAAGTAGAACCTATAGGATAACCTATGGTGATAGTTAATTTGATTCTGCTGAAAAACAGAAACTTTGCACGCACGAAATTAGTTTTGTTAATTCACAGAAACGTGCTTTAGCGTTGATTCTTTTTGCTGTGGATCAATAGACAAATTTTCCAGGACTTCCTATTCTGGTAGGAGTTTTATAGTTACATAAGTATTGAGGGTTACAGATTGCTACAGACTATTCTGTTTTTGACAGATTCTGTCTTTCATGTGTTATTTGCTTATTTTGATGCATCTATGGCTAGTATTAAGTGGTATGAACCATAGAGAACTTGAAATACAGTAGGTTTAACACCAATATAAATAAATAATGAGTTCATTATAGTACCTTATGTGGTGGTTTTGCTTTCTTCCACTAACGGAGCTTATGAGATTTCCTGTTGAGTTTTGTGTTGTGAAGTTTTCAAGTTTTGGGTAAAGATTTGATAGACTATGGAATAAGGAGTGGCAAGAGCCTAAGCTTGGGGATGCCCAAGGCACCCCAAGATATTCAAGAATAGCCAAAAGCCTAAGCTTGGGGATTCCCCCGGAAGGCATCCCCTCTTTCGTCTTTGTTTATCGTTAACTTTACTTGGAGCTATATTTTTATTCGCCACATGATATGTGTTTTGCTTGGAGCATATTGTATGATATTAGTATTTGATTTTTAGTTTTCCACAATCATCCTTGCTGTACACACCTTTTGGGAGAAGCCCACTTGATTGGAATTTGTTAGAATACTCTATGTTCTTCACTTATATCTTTTGAGCTAGATAGTTTTTCCTCTAGTGCTTCACTTATACTCCCTCCGTCTCAAAATAATTGTCTCGATTTTATACTAGCTCTAGTACAAAGTTGCACTAAGTTTGAGACACTTATTTTAGGACGGAGGGAGTATCTTTTAGAGCACGGCGGTTGCTTAATTTTGAAGAAATTGTTGATCTCTCATGCTTCACTTATATTATTTTGAGAGTCTTTTAGAACAGCATGGTATTTGCTATGGTTATAAATTTGGTCCTAGAATGATGAGCATCCAAGTTGGGTATAATAAAAACTATCATAGAAAGTGCATAAAACACTAGGATCAATTTGATTCTTGATAATTGTTTTTAGATATAGAGGTGGTAATGTTAGAGTCATGCTAGTGGGTAATTATGAAATTGAGAAATACTTGTGTTGAAGTTGGCAAGTCCCGTAGCATGCACGTATGGTAAAAGTTGTGTGACAATTTTGTTGCATGAGGTGCTCTTTTAATTGTCTACTTATGAGTGGAGGTCGGGATCGCGCGATGGTTAACTCCTACCAACCCTTCCCCTAGGAGCATGCGTAGTAGTACTTTGCTTCGAGGGCAAGTAGACTTTTGCAATAAGTATATGAGTTCTTTATGACTAATGTGAGTCCATGGATATACGCACACTCACCCTTCCACTTTGCTAGCCTCTATTATACCGCGCAACTTTCGTCGGTGTCATGCACCAATTATTTACCTTCCTCAAAACAGCCACCATACCTACCTATCATGGCATTTCTATAGCCATTCCAAGATATATTGCCATGCAACTTTCCATTGTTCCGTTATTATGACACGCTCCATCATTGTCATATTGCTCTTTGCATGATCATGTAGTTGAAATTGTATTTGTGGCAAGGCCACCCTCATAATCTTCATACATGTCACTCTTGATTCATTGCATATCCCGGTACACCGCCGGAGGCATTCATATAGAGTCATATTTTTTTCTAAGTGTTGAGTTGTAATTCTCGAGTTGTAAATTAATAAAAGTGTGATGATCTTCATTATTAGAGCATTGTCCCAAGTGAGGAAAGGATGATGAAGACTATGATTCCCCCACAAGTCGGGATGAGACTTCGAACTAAAAAGAAAGAAAAAAAGGAGAAAAGAAAGAAAAAAAGAGGCCAAAGAGCCCACCAAATAAAAAAAAGGAAGGCCAAATAAATAGAAAAAAGAGAAAGGCCAAATAAAAAAATAAAAAAAATGAGAGAAAAAGAGAGAAGGGACAATGCTACTATCTCTTTTCCATACTTGTGCTTCGAAATAGCACCATGATCTTCATGATAGAGAGTCTCTTATGTTGTCACTTTCATATACTAAGTGGGAATTTTTCATTATAGAACTTGGCTTGTATATTCCAATGATGGGCTTCCTCAAAATGCCCTAGGTCTTCGTGAGCAAGCGAGTTGGATGCACACCCACTTAGTTTCCTTTGTTGAGCTCTCATACATTTATAGCTCTAGTGCATCCTTTGCATGGCAATCCCTACTCACTCACATTGATATCTATTGATGGGCATCTCCATAGCCCATTGATACGCCTAGTTGATGTGAGACTATCTTCTCCCCTTTTTTTTGTCCTCACAACCAGCACCATATACCACCATAGTGCTATGTCCATGACTTGCGCTCATGTATTGTGTAAGAGTTGAAAAAGCTGAAGCGCGTTAAAAAGTATAAACCAATTGCTTGCCTGAAACCGGGGTTGTGCATGATGGGAGTATTTTGTGTAATGAAAATGAAGCATGGCCTAACTATATGATTTTGTAGGGATAAGCTTTCTTTGGCTATGCTATTTTGATAGGACATGATTATTTGTTAGTATGCTTCGAAGCATTACTATTTTTTATGTTTTATAAGTTTTTATCTTGAATCATTTGGATCTGAACAATCATGCCACAATAAAGAAAATTACATTGAGAATTATGCTAGGTAGCATTCCACATCAAAAATTCTGTTTTTATCATTTACCTACTCGAGGACGAGAAGGAATTAAGCTTGGGGATGCTTGATACGTCTCCAACGTATCTATAATTTTTTATTGTTCCATGCTATTATATTACCCGTTTTGGATGTTTATGGGCTTTACTTTACACATTTATATCATTTTTGGGACTAACCTACTAAGCGGAGGCCCAGCCCGTATTGCTGTTTTTTGCCTATTTCAGTATTTCGAAGAAAAGGAATATCAAACGGAGTCCAAACGGAATGAAACCTTCGGGAGCGTGATTTTTGGAACGAACGTGATCCAGAGGACTTGGAGTGCAAGTCAAGAAGTAGTCAAGGCGGCCACGAGGGTGGAGGGCGCGCCCCCTATCTCGTGGGCCCCTCGGGCGTCCACCGACCTACTTCTTCCTCCTATATATACCCACATACCCCGAGAACATCAGAGGCGACCACGAAAAACTATTTCCACCACCGTAACCTTCTGTATCCGCGAGATCCCATCTTGGAGCCTTCGTCGGCGCTCCGCCGGAGGGGGAATCGACCATGGAGGGCTTCTACATCAACACCATAGCCCCTCCGATGAGTTGTGAGTAGTTTACCACAGACCTTCGGGTCCATAGTTATTAGCTAGATGGCTTCTTCTCTCCTTTTGGATCTCAATACCATGTTCTCCTCGATCTTCTTGGAGATCTATTCGACGTAACTCTTTTTGCGGTGTGTTTGTCGAGATCCGATGAATTGTGGGTTTATGATCAAGTTTATCTATGAGAAATATTTGAATCTCCTTTGAATTCTTTTATGTGTGATTAATTTATCTTTGCAAGTCTCATCGAATTATCAGTTTGGTTTGGCCTACTAGATTGATCTTTCTTGCAATGGGAGAAGTGCTTAGCTTTGGGTTCAATCTTGCGGTGTCCTTTCCCAGTGACAGCAGGGGAAGCAAGGCACGTATTGTATTGTTGCCATCGAGGATAAAAAGATGGGGTTTATATCATATTGCATGAGTTTATCCCTCTACATCATGTCATCTTTCTTAATGCGTTACTCTGTTCTTATGAACTTAATACTATAGATGCATGCTGGATAGTGATCGATGTGTGGAGTAATAGTAGTAGATGCAGGCAGGAGTCGGTCTACTTGTCATGGACGTGATGCCTATATACATGATCATTGCTACCTCTTGAGCACTGCGTTGGATTTCCCCGAAGAGGAGAGGATGATGCAGCAAAGTAGCGTAAGTATTTCCCTCAGTTTTTGAGAACCAAGGTATCAATCCAGTAGTAGACCACGCACAAGTCCCTCGTACCTACACAAAATGATAGCAACTCGCAACCAACGCGATTAGGGGTTGTCAATCCCTTCACGGTCACTTACGATAGTGAGATCTGATAGAGATGATAAATAATATTTTTGGTATTTTTGATAGATAGACGCAAAGTAAAAAGTAAAAGGCAAAGTAAAAGCAAAGCAAGTAAATAAAGTGATAGAGATTGATATGATGAGAATAGACCCGGGGGGCATAGGTTTCACTAGTGGCTTCTCTCAAGAGCATAAGTATTCTACGGTGGGTGAACAAATTACTGTTGAGCAATTGACAGAATTGAGCATAGTTATGAGTATATCTAGGTAATGATCATGTATATAGGGATCACGTCCAAAACAAGTAGATCGAAACGATTCTGCATCTACTACTATTACTCCACTCATCGACCGCTATCCAGCATGCAACTAGAGTATTAAGTTAAAAACAGAGTAACGCCTTAAGCAAGATGACATGATGTAGAGGGATAAATTCATGCAATATGATAAAAAAAACATCTTGTTATCCTCGATGGCAACAATACAATACGTGTCTTGCAACTCTTTCTATCACTGAGTAAGGACACCGCAAGATTGAACCCAAAGCTAAGCACTTCTCCCATTGCAAGAACTACCAATCTAGTTGGCCAAACCAAAAAGGATAATTCGAACAGACTTGCAAAGATAACTCAATCATACATAAAAGAATTCAGAGAAGAATCAAATATTTTCCATAGATAATACTGGATCATAAACCCACAATTCATCGGTCTCAACAAACACACCGCAAAAAGAAGATTACATCAAATATATCTCCACGAGAGAGGGGGAGAACATTGTATTGAGATCCAAAAAGAGAGAAGAAGCCATCTAGCTACTAGCTATGGACCCGAAGGTCTGAAGTAAACTACTCACACTTCATCGGAGGGGCTATGGTGATGATGTAGAAGCCCTCCATGGTGGATGCCCCCTCCGCCGGAGCTCCGGAATAGGCCCCAAGATGGGATCTCATGGATACAGAAGGTTGCGGTGGTAGAATTAGGTTTTTGGCTCCCGTTCTGATCGTTTGGGGATACGTGGGTATATATAGGAGGAAGTAGTACATCGGTGGAGCGTCAGGGGGCCCACGAGGTAGGGGGCGCGCCCTCCACCCTCGTGACCTCCTCTGGCACTGCTTGGAGTAGGGTCCAAGTCTCCTGGATCACGTTCGGTTGGAAAATCACGTTCCTGAAGGTTTCATTCCGTTTGGACTCTGTTTGATATGTCGTTTCTTCGAAACACTGAAATAGGCAAAAAACAGCAATTCTGGGCTTGGCCTCCGGTTAATAGGTTAGTCCCAAAAATAATATAAAAGTGGAAAATAAAGCCCAATATAGTCCAAAACAGTAGATAAAGTAGCATGGAGCAATCAAAAATTATAGATACGTTGGAGACGTATCAGGCATCCCCAAGCTTAATTCCTGCTCGTCCTCGAGTAGGTAAATGATAAAAAAGAATTTCTGATGCGGAGTGATATTTTGGCATAATTTCAATATAAATCTTCTTACTTGTGATATGAATATTCAGATCCGAAAGATTTAAGACAAAAGTTCATATTGACACAAAAATGATAATACTTCAAGCATACTAATCAAAGCAATCATGTCTTCTCAAAATAACATGGCAAAAGAAAGTTCATCTCTACAAAATCATATAGTTAGGCTATGCTTCATTTTTGTCACACAAAGATGTTCCCAACTTCTATACCCCCGATGACAAGCCAAGCAATTGTTTCATACTCAAATAATCTCAAACTTTTTCAACCTTCACGCAATACATGAGCGCGAGCCATGGATATAGCACTATGGGTGGAATAGAATATGATGATGGGGATTGCATGGAGAAGACAAAAAAGGAGAAAGTCTCACATTGACGAGGCTAATCAACGGGCTATGGAGATGCCCATCAATTGATGTCAACATGAGGAGTAGGGATTGCCATGCAACAGATGCACTAGAGCTATAAGTATATGAAAGCTCTACAAAAGAAACTAAGTGGGTGTGCATCCAACTTGCTTGCTCACGAAACCTAGGGCATTTTGAGGAAGCCCGTCATTGGAATATACAAGCCAAGTTCTATAATGAAAAATTCCCACTAGTATATGAAAGTGACAAAATGAGAGATCTCTATCATGAAGATCTTGGTGCTACTTTGAAGCACAAGTGTGGTAAAAGGATAGTAGCATTGTCCCTTCTCTCTTTTTCTCTCATTTTTTCTCTCTCTCTTTTTTGGGGCCTTTCTTTTTTTTTCTTTGGCCTTGTTTTTTTTCTTTCTCTCTTTTTTCCCTTTTTTGTCCGGAGTCTCATCCCGACTTATGGGAGAATCATAGTCTCCATCATCCTTTCCTCACTTGGGACAATGCTCTAATAATGATGATCATCACACTTTTATTTTTCTTACAACTCAACAATTACAACTCGAAACTTAGAACAAATTATGACTCTATATGAATGCCTCTGGTGGTGTACCGGGATGGTGCAATGAATCAAGAGTGACATGTATGGAAAATAATGCATGGTGGCTTTGCCACAAATACGATGTAAACTACATGATCATGCAATGGCAATATGACAAAAGTAATGTATGTCATAATAATGATGATGGAAGTTGCATGGCAATATATCTCGGAATGGCTATGGAAATGCCATGATAGGTAGGTATGGTGGCTGTTTTGAGGAAGATATAAGGAGGTTTATGTGTGATAGAGCATATCGTATCACGGGGTTTGGATGCACTGGCGAAGTTTGCACCAACTCTCAAGGTGAGAAAGGGCAATGCATGGTACCGAAGAGGCTAGCAAAGGCGGAAAGGTGAGAGTGCGTATAATCCATGGACTCAACATTAGTCAAAAGAACTCATATACTTATTGCAAAAATTTAGAATCCATCAAAAATCAAGTACTACGCACATGCTCCTAGGGGGATATATTGGTAGGAAAAGACCATCGCTCGTCCCTGACCACCACTCATAAGGATGCACAAGCCAGGTACACTTCATGTTTCAAATTTGTTACACAACTTTAACCATACGTGCATGCTACGGGACTTGCAAACTTCAACACAAGTATTTATCAAATTCACAATTATCAACTAGCACGACTTTGATATTATCACCTCCATATCTCAAAACAATTATCAAGCATCAAACTTATCTTAGTATTCAATTCACTCAAAAGAAAGTTTCACATATCTTGAACACTAAGTATATTAACATTAAGCAAATTACCATGCTATTAACGACTCTCAAAATAATCTAAGTGAAGCATGTGAGATCAATAGTTTCTTTTAAAAAAATCCACCACCGTGCTCTAAAAGATATAAGTGAAGCACTAGAGCAAAAATTATCATGCTCAAAAGATATAAGTGAAGCACTATGAGCAAAACTATCAAGCTCAAAAGATATAAGTGAAGCACATAGAGTATTCTAACAAATTCCAATTCATGTATGACTCTCTCAAAAGATGTGTACAGAAAGGATGATTGTGGTAGACTAACAAGCGAAGACACAAATATTACAAGACGCTCCAAGCAAAACACATATCATGTGGTGAATAAAAATATAGCTCCAAGTAAATTACCGATGGAAGTGGACGAAAGAGGGGATGCCTTCCGGGGCATCCCCAAGCTTTGACTTTTTGGTGTCCTTGGATTATCTTGGGGGTGCCATGGGCATCCCCAAGCTTAGGCTCTTGCCACTCCTTGTTCCATAATCCATCAAAAGAATTCACCCAAAACTTGAAAACTTCACAACACAAAACTCAACAGAAATCTCGTGAGCTCCGTTAGAGAAAGAAAAAAAAGAACTACTTAAGGTACTGTAATGAACTCATTCTTTATTTATATTGGTGTTAAACCTACTGTATTCCAACTTCTCTATGGTTTATAAACTATTTTACTAGCCATAGATTCATCAAAATAAGCAAACAACACAAGAAAAACAGAATCTGTCAAAAACAGAACAGTCTGTAGCAATCTGTAACTAACGCAAACTTCTGGAACTCTAAAACTTCTACCAAAATAGGAAGTCCTGTATAATTTGTTTATTGAACATCATAAAAAAGAATCAATGCAAAATCACGTTCCTGTGATTTAACAAAATTATATTCGTGCACGCAAAGCTTCTGTTTTTCAGCAGAATCAAATCAACTATCATCGTAGGTTATCCTATAGGTTCTACTTGGCACAAACACTAATTAAAACATAAAACCACATACAAACAGAAGGTAGATGGATTATTTATTCCTAAACAGAAGCAAAAACAAAAAACACAAAATAAAATTGGGTTGCCTCCCAACAAGCCCTATCGTTTAACGCCCCTAGCTAGGCATAAAAGCAAGGATAGATCTAGGTATTGCCATCTTTGGTAGGCAATTCTTCAATGAGGCATCTATCTCCTTTAGAATTTTCTTTCTTTCTAGTAATTGTCAAATTTTCAGGCAAAAGATCGAAAAATTCATTCATAGCAAAAGGTTCCTTAATGATGGAAAAAAGATTGGGATGAACGCTTATAGATTTAAGATCCGCAGTTTCCTTACTAGATGATTCACCCTTATTCTTAGGAACATAAATGAGCTTAGTATTTTTAGTAGACGAACTTGGAGTATTTTGCACGGAAGAAAAAGTGGTTCCCAAGTTAGTAATGATACCCCCAAGTTTATCGATTATTGTAGAGTCTAGATTTATTTTTTCATTAACTATGGGATATTTTTCTTTAATATTTTTCAAAGTCATTCCTACCTTAGATACGTATTGGGTAATTTGATTGTGGATCTTTTTATCAAGATTTTCAATTGATTCAATGGTAGCAACTTTATTCTCAATAATTTCAAGTCTTTGCATAACATGCTCCAAAGTTAACGTAGTTCCATTAATCAAAAGAGGTGGTGAGCCAAATAAATCTATTAAAGAATTATAAGAATCAAAAGTAAGGCTACCCAAGAAATTCCCTCCGGTAATGGTATCAAGGAAATATCTATACCAAGGATTAGCACCTATGTAAAAATTACGAAGAAGAACTGAAGTAGATTGCTTCCTGGTAGATCTATTTTGAGCATTGCAAATTCTATACCAAGCGTCTTTCAGATTTTCTCCCTCCCTTTGCTTAAAATTTAGAACTTCATTCTCGTGAGATAATGGAGAAGATAAGAGGCTAGTCATGATGACAAGCAAGCAAACTAACACATGAGCAAGCAAAAAGGCAACGGGAAAAATAGGAGGAGATTGGGAAAGAGAGGGCAAATAAAACGGCAAGGGTGAAGTGGGGGAGAGGAAAACGAGAGGCAAATGGAAAATAATGTAATGCGAGAGATAGGGATTGCGATGGGTACTTGGTATGGTTGACTTGCTTGCGTGAGCCTTTCCGGCAACGGCGCCAGAAATTCTTCTTGCTACCTCTTGAGCACTGCGTTGGATTTCCCCGAAGAGGAGAGGATGATGCAGCAAAGTAGCGTAAGTATTTCCCTCAGTTTTTGAGAATCAAGGTATCAATCCAGTAGGAGACCACACACAAGTCCCTCGTACCTACACAAAACGATAGCAACTCGCAACCAACGCGATTAGGGGTTGTCAATCCCTTCACGTTCACTTACGACAGTGAGATCTGATAGAGATGATAAATAATATTTTTGGTATTTTTGATAGATAGATGCAAAGTAAAAAGTAAACGGCAAAGTAAAAGCAAAGCAAGTAAATAAAGTTATAGAGATTGATATGATGAGAATAGACCCGGCGGCCATAGGTTTCACTAGTGGCTTCTCTCAAGAGCATAAGTATTCTACGGTGGGTGAACAAATTACTGTTGAGCAATTGACAGAATTTAGCATAGTTATGAGTATATCTAGGCAATGATCATGTATATAGGCATCACGTCCAAAACAAGTAGATCGAAACGATTCTGCATCTACTACTATTACTCCACTCATCGACCGCTATCCAGCATGCATCTAGAGTATTAAGTTAAAAACAGAGTAATGCCTTAAGCAAGATGACATGATGTAGAGGGATAAATTCATGCAATATGATAAAAAAAACATCTTGTTATCCTCGATGGCAACAATACAATACGTGTCTTGCAACTCTTTCTATCACTGAGTAAGGAAACCGCAAGATTGAACCCAAAGCTAAGCACTTCTCCCATTGCAAGAACTACCAATCTAGTTGGCCAAACCAAAAAGGATAATTCGAACAGACTTGCAAAGATAACTCGATCATACATAAAAGAATTCAGAGAAGAATCAAATATTTTCGATAGATAATACTGGATCATAAACCCACAATTCATCGGTCTCAACAAACACACTGCAAAAAGAAGATTACATCGAATAGATCTCCACGAGAGAGGGGGAGAACATTGTATTGAGATCCAAAAGGAGAGAACAAGCCATCTAGCTACTAGCTATGGACCCGAAGGTCTGAAGTAAACTACTCACACTTCATTGGAGGGGCTATGGTGATGATGTAGAAGCCCTCTATGGTGGATGCCCCCTCCGGCGGAGCTCCGGAACAGGCCCCAAGATGGGATCTCGTGGATACAGAAGGTTGCGGCGGTGGAATTAGGTTTTTGGCTCCCGTTCTGATCGTTTGGGGATACGTGGGTATATATAGGAGGAAGTAGTACGTCGGTGGAGCGTCAGGGGGCCCACGAGGTAGGGGGGCGCGCCCAGGGAGGCCGCCCTCCACCCTCGTGACCTCCTCTGGCACTGCTTGGAGTAGGGTCCAAGTCTCCTGGATCACGTTCGGTTGGAAAATCACGTTCCCGAAGGTTTCATTTTGTTTGGACTCCGTTTGATATTCCGTTTCTTCGAAACACTGAAATAGGCAAAAAACAGCAATTTTGGGCTGGGCCTCCGGTTAATAGGTTAGTCCCAAAAATAATATAAAAGTGGAAAATAAAGCCCAATATAGTCCAAAACAGTAGATAAAATAGCATGGAGTAATCAAAATTTATAGATACGGTGGAGACGTATCAATCATGCCTAGATAATCTCATAATTATTCGCTTTTCTATCAATTGCTCGACAGTAATTTGTTCACCCACCGTAATACTTATGCTATCTTGAGAGAAGCCACTAGTGAAACCTATGGCCCCCGGGTCTATCTCTTATCATATAAGCTTTCAATCTACTTTTATTTGCATCTTTACTTTTCCAATTTATATTATAAAATACCAAAAATATATTTATCTTATCATACTATCTCTATCAGATCTCACTTTCGCAAGTGGCTGTGAAGGGATTGACATCCCTTTATTGCATTGGTTGCGAGTTCTTTGTTTGTTTGTGTAGGTGCATGGGACTTTTGAGGAGCCTCCTACTGGATTGATACCTTGGTTCTCAAAAACCGAGGGAAATACTTACGCTACTATTGCTGCATCACCCTTTCCTCTTCAAGGAAAACCAACGCAAGCTCAAGACGTAGCAAGAAGGATTTCTGGCGCCGTTGCCGGGGAAGTCTTCGCTCAAGTCAAGACATACCAAGTACCCATCACAAACTCATCTCCCTCGCATTTACATTATTTGCCATTTGGCTCTCGTTTTCCTCTCCCCACTTCGCCCTTGCCGTTTTATTCGCCCTTTCTTTCCCAATCTTCTCCTCTCTCTTTCGCTTGCCTTTTTGTTTGCTTGTGTGTTGGATTACTTGTCGCCATGGCGCAAGATAATACCAAATTGTGTGATTTCTCCAATACCAATAATAATGATTTCCTTAGTACTTCGATTGCTCAAGACGTAGCAGGCGGCGGCCTCCCCATTCCTCCAATACAGCTTCCCTGTCCATCCAGTGGCGCAGGGAATCAGGACCGACCTGCTGCCCCAACCAACGACGCCTAATTTCCCACCATGGCACTCACACCCGTGCTCTCCGCATCCACCACCTACCCCTCCTAGTGCATGGAGTACATGTGGCGGATGCGCCCGAAGCATGAAGGTAAGTGGGATGTCAGTTTTCATCCCGTGATCGTGGGACGTGGGCGCCATGCGGGCCACGATCTGAGTTTTTCAGTAACGTTGTGCACGACGCGCGAGAAAACCAGAACTTGGCCCGGACTCAAGATTAATGAAGAAGCAAAGAAGACCCCAAGAGGCCAGCCTCTTCGGCGACCCTGCCTATGCAATTATTAGGGCCTACCCTGACGACGCTCGGCAGCACGATCAGGGCAAGCCAGGGGGCTTCTGTCGGTGCAACAGACCCTGGGTATGTTGCCCTGACTGTGCACAGGCACGGGAACAAGATTATGGCCCCATGACACACCAAAGTACAAGAGACCAAGGTCGTCGAAGGACCAGCATGCAGAACAAGAGGACCAAGATCAAGCTAGAGAAGCAAGATACCACCAGGAGAAAAGCCTCCCTTGCCGGGCATACGAGCCTGGCAAGGGCAGAGCCTCCCCCGGAAGAAAACGTCCAAGATGTCCCGGCAGGGCCTGCATGGACTCGCGGAGGCAAGAAACACGTCACCAACCACTCCACCACGACCCACGTCGTCGATCAGCGCGGTCTCAAGCCGCAAAGTGACTAAGTGGCAGCCATAAATAAGCCCGGCAATGCTTGCCGGGCGAACAACGATGTGACGTTGAGCGACACATTTAATGCACTCTGTTAGCTTGCAGAGTTAGGTATGATAGCACTGTTTGCTATCTTATCAATGCATAATGAATGATTTGCCATTGTGGTGACCCCTTGATCTATAAAAGGACGCTCGAGGCAACCGTAGAAAGGGTTGGAAAGTTGGATACCCACACACTCATACGCGCGTAGCCACTGCTGCCCGTGCCGGGCAAGTGTACTATGCTCCACCACCATTCTTCCACCATCAATCCACCAAAGCAGGAGTAGTGTTTTACGCCTTGCGGCGGCCCAAACCTGGGTAAAATTGCTTGTGTGATCTCTGCTCTTTGCGCAACATGACATCCCCCCTGCTGAACCAGCAAGGGGCCCTTGGTCCCATAGGTGGTTGTGGTTTCCCACAACATCATTACGCCAACCAACCGGCCCAACTCCATCAAAGGCATCGTGGGAAATGCTTTGGTGTCAATATCTTAGGGAATCAAATTCGACATTTGAAAGTGCGTTATATCGACTAGAGGGGGGTGAATAGGCGATTTTTATGAATTCTTCACTGAGAAATTTGCTGGTGAGGAAATTCCTTACTGAAGAACTGCTAGCAGCGGAATAAGTACTCAGAAGTAAGCGTAACAGAATACAAGCATGGTCATCATGATAAAATGAAGACTAGCACAGAGTACAGAAAGCGTAATCACAGGATAACACAAGATGAAGACAAACAGACTGAAGAAATTGAGCTGAGGAATTTGAGAAAGTCTTCAGTCAAAGTCTTCAAGCACAGATATGAACAAACATTCAACACAGTAATGAGGAAATGAACGGGTTGAGGAAATAGAACCAGTTAGTTGGTGAAGACAATGATTTGGTAGACCAGTTCCAACTGTTGTCTCAGTTGTACGTCTGGTTGGAGCGGCTGAGTATTTAAACTCGAGGACACGCTGTCCCGGACACCCAGTCACTGAGCCGCAACTCAGGACACCCAGTCCTCACCGTATTCTCCTTGAACTAATACCACGCAGGCCTCGTCCAATCACTCGTGGTAAGTCTTCAGGTGACTTCCAAACCTTCACAGACTTGGTCACTCGGCAATCCACAATTCCTCTTGGATGCTCTAGACCTTGATGCCTAACCGTCTGGAAGAAGCACAGTCTTCAAAGGTAACAAGCGTCGGATCCACGCAGGATCAATTTCTTCAGTGATGCTCAATCACTTTGGGTTTGTGGGGGTTTGGTTTTGGATTTTCCTCACTTGATGATTTTCGCTCAAAGTCCTCGGAGGATGGGTTGCTCTAAGATGACAAGTGTCAAGTTCTCTCGGAGCAGCCAACCAACTAGTGGTTGTAGGGGGCGGCCATTTATAGCCTAGGGAGCAGCCCGGCATAATAAGACATAAATGCCCTTCAATGATATGACCGTTAGGTGGATAAGATATTTTGGGACAGCCGGCGCGCAGCACAACAACGGTCGGAAATTTGACTCTCAAATTCCTCAGGGCTATCATGTTCCTCACTGTGTAGGCAATTCGCACTGGCGAATTCCTAACTCCTCAGTCAGAGCAAAGTCCTCAGTGACCAGAAGAATTGCGTCTCTGTCACTGAAGAAATTGACTGAACTGTATGAGATTTCCAATGGCTTCACTCGAAGGGATTGGTAGGTGTAGGATTTTGAGTTGAGCATCACATGGAAATTTTTCCTTAGTATTTCCTCGACCCCCTTTAACAGTATGGTGTTTCCTATGACTCAAGAAAGAGAAAATGAAACTACGAAAACAAAAGTCTTCACGCTTCATGTTCCTCAAATGAATACCAAGTCTTCAAGGTCACACCAATTTCTTCACTTTCAAAGTCTTCAGAAAGTCTTCAGAATATCAAAGTCTTCAGTCAAAAAACTTCATTTTTAGGGGTCGACTTTCTCTGTAAGTATCAAACTCCTCATAGACTTATAGACCTGTGTACACTCACAAACGCATCAGTCCCTTAACCTATAAGTCTTCAATACACCAAAATCACTAAGGGGCACTAGATGCACTTACAATCTCCCCCTTTTTGGTGATTGATGACAACATAGGTTAAGTTTTCAACGGGGATAAACATATGAAGTGTAAATACTGATATTGAGGAATTTGATTGCAAGATATAGAAGGACTCCCCCTGAAGATGTGCATAGTGAGGAATTTGCTTTTGAGGCAATGCACATTTGAAGAGTTGAATCATGGAGATCTCCCCCTATATCTTGTAATTCATACACGCATTTGATATATAATATGAAGAATTTGAAATGCATGATGAAATATGGTGCCTGATGAGATTCAGCATGCGTGCAATAATATTAACGAGGAATAAGCATGCAGAATAGAACACCAAAAGTATCAGAGCTCAATGCATCAAAAGTATCAGAGCACCGTCCAAAAGTATCAAGGCACCATCTGGTTTAAGATTACAACTCGATC
This sequence comes from Triticum timopheevii, assembly GCA_963921465.1. Classification (NCBI taxonomy): domain Eukaryota; kingdom Viridiplantae; phylum Streptophyta; class Magnoliopsida; order Poales; family Poaceae; genus Triticum; species Triticum timopheevii. The sequence goes on along the minus strand of OY997274.1, from coordinate 440,137,658 downwards.
CAATAAAAGTTTCGGAAGAACGAGAGTTGTAACTTAAAAAAACGCCCTTAGTATAGACCCGCTTGAAGACTAACTCAGATTTCTCCCCCTTTGTCATCAAATGACCAAAAGGATCGAAACTGAGGACTAACGCCCCTGAAGAATTTCAAGTTGATGGAGGAGCGCCAGCGTTGTCGGGGTTGTTTGTTGTAGTAGGGCCTGCCGTAGTGTCGTCCAAATCTTCATATTCATCAGTATCACGCTATGAAGAATAAGAGCTGGCCACCAGTGGAGGAACTTTGACCCTCTTGAATTTCTTCGGAGGAGGTGCAGACCAGTCAAATTCTTCCTTAAGACCCATAGTCTTCAGTTCTTCAGCGCTATAAACATGAGTGAGAACAGCCCAGGTGCGGTTGAGGGTTTCATGAAGGTAGTAATGGTTCTTCTTCACTGCATTATGTGTTGAGGTCATGTTGTGAAGAAATGCACCAAACTGACGCTTTACCCATTTGTGATTGCGATCAACCTTCTGATGAAGACTAAGGAGTAACTCACGATCAGTCATCACCCTTGGTGCTGTGGCTTGAGGATTTTGCTTAGCTGAGGTATTTGCGGCAGTGTCATATGTGGCAGAGTCGTCATTGGTAGAGTAAGATGTAGCCAGACGAAATTGACCATCCAATGGACGAGTGCCTTCATCGATCACAGCAGCTGCCTTGCCTTTATCATCCGATGATGAAACTGATCGTTTGAGGACTTCAATGGGAGGCAAGTAGCTACCATGGTTCAGAGTGTTAGCTTTGTAATTCAGTGAAGATCTTGCCCTTATGAATCTCATAATCCAAGGCGCATAGGGCTTCAGCTCGAATGGTGACATAGCAACATTTGCCAGAGTCCTCATGAAGAAATCATGGAAGTTGACGGGAACGCCATGAATGATGTTGAAAAGCATATTCTTCATGATGCCAATGACTTCTTCATCATTTGAGTCGTGGCCTTTGATAGGACTCATTGTCTTCGTCAGAATGCAATAGACAGTCCGAGGCACATAGAGCAATTCGTTAACGAGGAATTTGGTTCGTGGGGCCTGCCCTGGCTTCAAAGGCTTCATGAGCACTTGCATATAGTGATTTGTCAGTTCAGGGTCATTGTAGATGCAACGTGCACTGTCATGGGGAGGATGAAGAGGAAGGACACGAAGCAATTCAGTTGCTGGTGCCTTATAATGAGTGTTTTCAGTCATCCAATCCAGCACCCATGGATTGACATCTTCAGCATCTCCGGTGATTTGCAGTGTGGCGTAGAATTGAAGAATGATTTCTTCATTCCAATCGCAAATGTCAGTGCAGAAATTCAGTAGTCCTGCATCGTGAATAACACTGAGGACTGGCTCAAAGCACGGCAGAGATTCCATATCCGCATGAGGAATATGTTCATGATCGAAGATTTTGTCCTTGTCAAATAGCACTGAGGAATAGAAGTTGGCTTGACTAGCAGTCCAGAAACGCCTCTTCCTTATGCGAGCAGAGTCATATGGATTATAGTCAGTGAAGAACACATGCTCCGAAAAGAAGTCTTCAGCCTTGAACTTTTGCTTGCTTGAGAACGGATTCTTCGGTTTGGGCAGAGGAGTGTCAGTGATTTGCAGCACAACCTCAGGAATCGCAATCTCAGGTTCTTTAGGCTAAGGAATTTCTGGTTCCTCTTCTTGTGCAGCTTGGGGATCAGCAGCAGCAGGTTCTTCAGCACTAGCGGCTGGAATTTCTTCATGAACCGATGGAGTGGGTTGAGTTTCTTCAGAGCCCATTTGAACTGTTGTTGCCAGGGATTGAGGAATTTGTTGGATAGGTGTGAATGGAGGAGTATTGGGATGCTGACTTTCCCAAAAGTCATCATTCATCACCGGTGTGGTGCATCCAATATCCACATCTTCATCTTCAATTTGCTCAACACTAGCCTCTTTAGCTGTGAACTGAGGCGGAGGTGAGGAAATGACTGGCGTTGAAGGGATTGCGTCCACTTCAATTTCATCATCAAGCTGCTCTGACGTAGCAGCAGAATGATTTTCTTCATCAGATCCACTTGGGATCTTATAGTCTTCTCCATAAGGAACAATTTCCTTTGATGACATGGAGGAAATTGGAACAGCATCAATTGGATTTTCAAAGGAGCTGGTCATTGGCTTCATTTTCTTCACAGTCGAAGAATTTGACGCAGCTGATGCCTTCCTTTTCTTCACTGCAGCTCGCTCTGCAGCCTTGGTCTTCTTCACTTCATAGGCAGAAGGAAGAATTGGAGTTGGTGTAGGCGCGGGAGGAGCTGAGGAAGCTGGTTGATTTTCTTCAGGCGCAACTGATGCAGTTGCCCTGATCTCTTCAGTTTCATCAGGCGCACCACTAGTGGATGCCCTGGCAATTTCTTCAGCGGCTGGGATGGAGTCATCAGCCCTGGAACTTGTATTTTCATCAGCAGGCTGAAAGTCATCAACGGTGCTGGCATGTTCTTCAGCAGGCTGAGCAGAGTCTGTAGCCTGAGGGTTTTCTTGTTGCGATGGAGCTGCAACAGTTGTCATTTTCTTCGTCAGGTTGACGAATCTCACTTTGGCTCCTTGCCAATCAGCATAGTATGCATCGAAGTCTTTGCTGAGGGCTTGAATTTCAGATTGAGCCTGGAGAAGTTCCTCAGGTGTCATTCTGACAACATTCTTCTTCAGGAGCTTCTCCTTTCTGTATTGAGCCTTCTTTATCTCTCTTGCCTTCTCAAATTTCCATTTCTCTTCAGTGATGAAATGGGTCAGCATGTGACTTTGACCAGGAGTCAGAGGAAGATCAGGCATTGGGGTGTTTGGATCCTTGTGCCAGAGGTCAATGTAGTCGAGGATTTTCCTCGGATCCAAAAGCAGTGGCACAGACGTGCCTTTGGCTCTAGCGGCCTTCACTTGTCTGTCTCTGATGATTTCTGCAAGTTCATCATCAGAAGCTTCATCATCAGATGGCACATGGAATGCAACCTGTTTCTTTCTTGGACTTGGCCGAGGACCGCGTCTAGCTGTTGCTTTAGTCTTCAATAGTGTGGGGCCTGATGAGGACATTGGTGCAGCTGAGGAACTTGCTGAGACACCAGAAGCAATTGAAAAACCAGTAGTCCTTTGGCATGTAGCCAGATGCACAGGAGCCGAGGACATTGATGGAGCAGTAGCAGTCTGAGGAATTTGCCGTGAGGGCATAGTTGAGGAACTTGGCCGTGAGGGCGCTGTCGATGAAGCACTTGGCTTGCGAGCAGGCTTCTTTGGCATTGATTTCCTCAGTCTGACCGAGGTCTCAGCAGCAGCAGCAGCAGCAGAGTCCTCATTGAATTTCTTCACTGCCTCCTTGGCTTGTCTTGCCAATTTAGCTTGGCGCCTAGCCCATTCTTTAGGAAAGTCCTCACCACGCTTGATGCTGGTGGGATCAGCTACTTGGCCAGGTGCCAATGGAGCTCTTGGCATGGAGGATTTAAAGCGAATTTCTTCATGTATTTTGGAGTCACATATCTGTACTCCCTCCATTCTCTTGCCCATTTCCGTTCAATCCTCTGTATGCGCACCTTGCGCTGATTCTTATTCTCTTTGCCGAATTTGGCTTCATCAGGTGTGCAATAGTCCTTATAGATTTCATCAGGGATCTCGAAAGCAGTCATGACCTCAGGCTTCTTTCCTCCTTTCTGCGGTCTCTTTCCTTTAGCCATATTCTTCAGATGAGGAATTTGAACAACTGAACACTCTGAAGAAGTATGCAGTTTTTCTTCGAGGAACGCTGCAAATGAGTTAAGTTGATGAGAACCTAGTGATTCAGCAGCGGACATGAGTACCTGTGAACAGAGTGTAGGTGCGAGGAATTTGGAGAGGTCATATGCGTTCTCAGAAGGTTTTTCGAAAAGACAAGTTTTGAGGAATTTGACCAGATGAACCTTGAGGAATTTCACTAAGCGCTCTTTGTCTTAGATTCCAGAGTTGTACAGATCGAAGATCCACACAATTGAGGAATCGTGAAGAAAATGATTGCTTAGAGAAATGGATCAAGAGCATACAGTGTGTGAGGTGTTCATATGTGTGAAGATTTGAAGAATAAACACCTTTGAAGATTTTCAGGAAAGCTTGAGAATCAAAGTGAGTAATAAAAGTAACTTTTAATTACCCGAACCGAAGAACACGACGAACTGAGATGAACAGAGGTGAAGTTCGTAAAGTTAGATCTCCAACGCCCTAACTTGGCAGAGGGAAACAACTACGGCGGCGGCGGAGTAAAGATTTCCGCAACCGGCGCGAGTACGACGGCGACGAGGTCGAGGCAGCGAAGCTCTTCCTCACCAGCGACGATGGAGTAGCAGCGGCGCTAGGGTTTGAGGAGCTCGAGCGAGAGACAGCGACCGAGCGGAGTAAATGAAGTGAGGAAGGGGAGAGGGGTATTTATAGCCACGGTGAAAAACTGTTCACCCGAAGATTTTGGGACGAACATGCCCCTGCCCTTTCTCCTTCACGTGACATGTGTCACCCACGTACTGTGTAGATGAGATCGTGTAAGATCGTGGGTGAATAAAATAATACATCATGGGATGCGGAACGGTTTGAGCGGTAAAACCGAAAATCTGGATAAGACTTGTTTTAAAGTTTCGTTCGCAATTTCTTCAGCTGTCAAGGACACAGTGAAGACTTTGAACGAGTTTCAATTAGAACGCACATGAGGAATTTGTGAATAGACTGGGTTGAGTATAGCATAGAGGGGGAAGGGTCCGATCACATTCACTTAGCAGAAAACGCAACATGAAGAAATAGCCATAAGTGAATGTTGTAGAGGACATAAACTCATATATATATATATATATATATATATATATATATATATATATATATATATATATGTATAGCCAATGAAGAAAAACGACGGAAATAGTGAAGATTTTGCAAAGTTGAAGAATTTGAAAAACTGAAGAATTTCAAAATTTGAGGAAAAACTCAAATTGAAGATTTTCAACTTTTGTGGTGGCGTGACCCACCGTATAAAAATGATGATTTCAGACACCGCGTACAATTGTTGTAGGGTTATAAGAATCAAATTCTTCATTAATTTCTTCACACTTAGAGTGTTATTCTTCATTGATTGAAGAAAAACATTTCTTCGTGTGTTGCACATCTAAGTCATCAATTTTGCATAAGTGTTAGGATGTGTGTCCTTTTCAAAGAACATTCGAAGATTCTAAGATATTTAGCTCACACCGCAACTTGCTAAATCTCTTCTCATCCAAGGGCTTAGTGAAGATATCAGCTAGTTGTTCTTCAGTCTTCACGTGCTCGATGGAGATGTCGCCCTTCAACACATGATCACGAAGAAAATGATGACGAATTTGAATGTGCTTTGTCTTCGAGTGCTGAACTGGGTTGTGAGCAATCTTGATGGCACTCTCATTGTCACAGAGGAGAGGCACATTCTTCACGTTGATGCCATAGTCCTTGAGGGTTTGCTTCATCCAAAGCAGTTGAGCACAGCATGAGCCAGCAGCAGTGTATTCAGCTTCAGCAGTAGACAGTGATACGCAGTTCTGTTTCTTCGAGGACCAACAGACCAAAGATCGTCCGAGGAAATGACAAGTGCCAGATGTTGACTTGCGGTCCACACGATCACCAGCATAGTCAGAGTCAGAATATCCAATGAGATCAAAAGCAGAGCCCTTGGGGTACCATAATCCTAGTGTTGGTGTGTGAGCTAGATATCGAAGAATATGCTTCACAGCCTTATGGTGTGATTCCTTCGGTGCAACTTGAAATCGGGCACACATGCAAACACTAAGAATTATATCTGGCCTAGATGCACATAAGTACAATAAAGAACCAATCATGGAGCGGTATACCTTGTGATCGAAGTCAATACCATTTTCATCAGTGCATAGATGGCCATTTGTGGGCGTAGGAATTTTGATGCCTTTGCAATCTTGCATGCCGAATTTCCTCAGTACATCTTTGAGGTATTTCTCCTGAGATATGAATATGCCATTGCGCTGCTGACGAATTTGAAGACCTAAGAAGAATTTCAACTCTCCCATCATAGACATTTGATATTCTTCACTCGTCATATAGGCAAATTCATCACTATAACGTTGGTCAGTACAGCCAAAGATAATATCATCAACATATATTTGGCACACAAACAGTTCACATCATAAGATTTAGTAAAGAGAGTAGGGTCAAGTGAACCGGGTGTGAAGCCATTCTTCACGAAGAATTCCTTCAACGTATCATACCACGCCCGAGGGGCTTGCTTGAGGCCATAGAGGGCCTTATTAAGTCTGAAGACTTTGTCGGGATTCTTTGGATCTTCAATACCTGGGGGTTGAGCAACATATACTTCTTCCTCAAGCTTACCATTGAGGAATGCACTTTTCACATCCATTTGATATAAGGTGATATCATGATGGTTAGCATAAGCAAGTAATATGCGAATAGCCTCAAGTCTAGCAACAGGTGCAAAAGTTTCATCGAAATCAATTCCTTCAACCTGTGTGTAGCCTTGAGCTACTAGTCGTGCCTTATTCCTCACCACAAGACCATTTTCATCTTGCTTGTTGCGGTAGATCCACTTTGTGCCAATGATATTATGCTTGCGAGGATCTGGACGGTTGACCAGTTCCCAGACATTGTTAAGCTCGAACTGATGTAATTCTTATTGCATAGCCTGAATCCACTCCGGCTCCAGAAATGCTTCATCTACCTTAGTGGGCTCTGTGATAGAGACAAAAGCATAGTGCCCACAAAAGTTAGATAAATGTGAAGCTTTTGAGCGTGTGAGAGGACCTGGTGCGCTAATGTCATCGATGATCTTCTCCACTTGCACTTCTTTTGCAACGCGAGGATGAGGTGGTTGTCGCTGAGGAATTTGATCAGCATTTTCTTCAGCACCATTTTCCTCATCATGTTCTTCAGGTGCATCAGCTCGACGTTCTTCATGAACAGGAATGAATTCTTCAGCAGATTCTTTAGTAGGAATGACATCCTCAGTTGCCTTGAACTTGATAGAATCCTCAGGTGCTGGTTCATCTAACACAGGAGGTAGGTGCTCTCTTTGCGAGCCATTAGTTTCATCGAACCGCACATCTACAGTGTCAACAATCTTGTGAAGAACAATGTTGAAGACTCTGTAGGTGTGCGAGTCCTTTCCGTAACCAAGCATAAAACCTTCATGTGCTTTCGGTGCAAATTTAGAGTTGTGGTGAGGATCTCTAATCCAGCATTTAGCACCGAAGACTTTGAAATAACTCACATTGGGTTTCTTGTCAGTGAGGAGTTCATAGGCCGTCTTCTTGAAGAATTTGTGAAGATATACTCTGTTGATGATGTGGCATGCAGTATCAATTGCATCAATCCAAAAACGCTGGGGCGTTTTGTATTCATCAAGCATAGTGCGAGCCATCTCAACAAGAGTTCTGTTCTTGCACTCCACGACGCCATTTTGCTGAGGAGTATAGGGAGCAGATAACTCATGAGTAATACCAAGTTCATCAAGATAGGCATCAAGACCGGAATTCTTGAACTCAGTTCCGTTGTCACTTCTGATGTGCTTGATCTTCACACCAAAGTTGGTTGAAGCCCTCGAGGAAAATCGTTTGAAGACTTCCTGCACTTCATGTTTGTAAGTAACAATGTGTACCCATGTATATCGAGAGTAATCATCAACAATGACAAAACCATATAGAGATGCATCATTAGTGACTGCTGAGTAATGATTAGGTCCGAAGAGGTCCATGTGAAGCAATTCGAATGGACGCGTAGTGGTCATGATAGTCTTCGCTGGATGCTTGGCCTTGGTCATTTTTCCAGCTTCACAGGCTCCGCATAAGTGATCCTTGAGGAATTTGACATTCTCAATGCCAATGACATGCTTCTTCTTCGCAAGCGTGTTCAAATTCCTCATGCCTGCGTGACCAAGTCGTCGATGCCATAGCCAGCCTTCTGAAGCTTTTGCAAGTAGGCACACGGCTGGTTGTGGTCCTGTAGAGAAATCAACAATATACAAATCTCCTCTCCTAAAGCCTTCGAAGACTTTGGAATTGTCAACTTCCATAATCACAACACAGCGATACTTGCCAAAGACAACAACCATATCAAGATCACAAAGCATTGAGACTGACATGAGGTTGTATCCTAAGGACTCAACGAGCATGACTTTGTCCATGTGTTTATCCTTAGAGATTGCAACCTTACCAAGACCCAATACCTGACTTTTGCCTTTGTCAGCAAAGATGATATGCTTCAGAGGTGACGGTGATAAGGGAGCATCCACCAATAGATTCTTGTCACCAGTCATGTGATTCGTACATCCACTATCGAGGACCCATTCAGTAGTTTTGGGTTGATCATCCTGCAGATGAATTAGTGTAGCTTACAATCTCATATGCTTCATCAGTGAAGAATATGATATCAAGTTCATCAGATGAATTTCATCAAGCAGTAAGCAGATATAGCAGTATGAGGACGTGTGAAATGAAAGTTCATTTCATCATGATTCGCCTGCGTCCTTTCAGGCAATTTCGTCAGGTCCCCAGCAAATTCTTCAGACGTTAAAGCACGTCTGGAGACCTGACCCTGCAGAAGAGTTAGTTCTTTTTCTTCACCACCCACATCTGAAGGGGTGGCAAAGAGTTCATCACTCTGCGAGCACCATATGAGAATGGTGGCAAAGATGCCAAACCATTTCGTTTCACATAAGAGGGGTTAGGGTAAGCATATGAATAAACAGAGAAATTCTTCGAGGACTTATGAACATAATGATTTGAAGAATAATGCACATATTCATAGCCCTTAGCTCTACCCTGCGAGACAGAGTTGTTAGCACGATGATAATCATATGAGGACTTTGATCCTTTTGAGGAATTTGATCCATGTGAGGAATTTGGTCCGTATGAGGACTTGGATCCATATGAAGAAGTTGGTCCATATGAAGAATTTGATCTGGGGTTCCTGTTCTTCACAGGTGGTGTCATGAGGACATTCACGTGAAGACTTTCAACATAACTTTTGGGAACCCAGATTTTCTTCATAGGGGAACCGTTCCTGCAGTTGGTGCCAACATATCTAGCAAATACTTCACCATTCTGATTTTTGAACAATTTATAGTTGGAGTCAAATGACTCATCAGAAGAATGAGGAGATTCACATGTAAAGCCAGATAAGTTAGATGGATCAACTGGAGGTCCCTTTGCAGCAACCCATGAGGTTTTGGGGTACTGCTCAGGTTTCCAATATGTTCCATCAGCATTGAGTTTCCTCTCAAAGGCAATACCCTCTTTCCTAGGGTTTCTGTTGAGGATCTGCTTTTTAAGCACGTCACAAAGAGTCTGATGCCCTTTGAGGCTTTTGTACATGCCTGTCATGTAAAATTCCTTCAGCCCTGCATTGTCAGTGATACTAGCAATGTCCTCAGATGAGGAATTAGTGATAGCAGAGGCAGATGAGGAATTTGTAACAGTTGAAGCATTTGAACATTTAGGTGAAGAATTAGCAGATTCACGTTCAATGCACTTTAAGCATGGAGGAACAAATTCTTCCTGAGAAGCGCTGATTTGTTGAGTTAGTAATGAATCGCGCTCCTTCTGAAGATCTTCATAACACACTCTTAGCTTTTCAAGATCTTCCTTTCTTTGAAGAGATTCAGAGGAAAGCTTCTTGTGATCTTACTTTTCTTGAAGAAATTCATAAGAAAGTTTCTCATGATCAGATAAGAGAGTGTTATGATGACTTTGAAGGTTATCAAACCTAGACTGAAGTCTCTGTAGATTGTCAGTCAGGGCTTTAGTGCGATCCATTTCCTTGCCAATGAATGCCCGAGCCTTCTTGGAGCTGCTCTTCTTGTGAGATGAAGACTTCGAGGATTTTGATGACGAAGATTTTGACGATTTCTTCTTCTTCTTTGCATCATCAGAACTGTAATCCTTGTATTTCTTCTTCTTCATTTCCTTTTCCCACTGAGGACAATCTTGAATATAATGACCAGGTTTCTTGCATTTTTGGCACAACCTTCTCTTATAGTCACTGGATGAAGAATCACTGCTTCTTGAGGATTTTCCAAAGCGACCACGTCTTGAGAACTTCTGGAATTTCTTCACAAGCAGTGCTAGCTCCTGGCTCAATTCTTCAGGATCACCAAGGCTACTACCAGAATCCTCACATTCAGAGTCAGACACAGCCTTGGCCTTCAGGGCACGTGGTTTGCCATTGCTTGAACCATAGAGATCTCTCTTTTCAGTAAGCTGGAACTCGTGAGTATTTAGCCTTTCGAGGATATCGGCAGGATCAAGAGACTTGTAATCAGCACGTTCTTGTATCATCAGTCCCAGAGTATCAAATGAGGAATCAAGCGATCTCAACAGTTTCTTCACCACCTCATGATTAGTGATGTCAGTGGCACCGAGGGCTTGAAGCTCATTTGAGATGTCAGTGAGGCGATCAAAGGTTTGTTGGACATTTTCATTGTCGAGTCTTTTGAAGCAGTTGAAGAGATTCCGAAGAACATCAACTCGAGAGTCACGCTGAGTTGAGACTCCTTCATTCACTTTGGACAGCCTATCCCAGATAAGCTTAGCAGTTTCCAAAGCACTCACTCTTCCATACTGTCCTTTACTCGGATGGCCACATATGATATTCTTCGCTTGAGAATCGAGTTGCTTGAATCTCTTCACATCGGTAGCGTTCAGTGAGGGTGAGACAGAGGGGACACCATTTTCCACAACATACCAGAGATCATTGTCAATAGCCTTAAGATGCATTCGCATCTTGTTCTTCCAGTAGGGGTAGTCCGTCCCATCAAAGGTAGGACACCCAGCCGAGACCTTGATCATACCTGCGGTCGACATAACTAAAACTCCAGGCGGTTAAACCAAAATCACATAGAACAAGGGAGTACCTTGCTCTGATACCAATTGAAAGTGCGTTATATCGACTAAAGGGGGGTGAATATGCGATTTTTATGAATTCTTCACTGAGGAATTTGCTGGTGAGGAAATTCCTTACTGAAGAACTACTAGCAGCGGAATAAGTACTCAGAAGTAAGCGTAACAGAATACAAGCATGGTCATCATGATGAAATGAAGACTAGCACAGAGTACAGAAAGCGTAATCACAGGATAACACAAGATGAAGACAAACAGACTGAAGAAATTGAGCTGAGGAATTTGAGAAAGTCTTCAGTTAAAGTCTTCAAGCACAGATATGAACAAACATTCAACACAATAATGAGGAAATGAACAGGTTGAGGAAATAGAACCAGTTAGTTGGTGAAGACAATGATTTGGTAGACCAGTTCCAACTGCTGTCTCAGTTGTACGTCTGGTTGGAGCGGCTGAGTATTTAAACTCGAGGACACGCAGTCCCGGACACCCAGTCACTGAGCCACAACTCAGGACACCCAGTCCTCACTGTATTCTCCTTGAACTAAGACCACACAGGCCTCGTCCAATCACTCGTGGTAAGTCTTCAGGTGACTTCCAAACCTTCACAGACTTGGTCACTCGGCAATCCACAATTCCTCTTGGATGCTCTAGACTTTGACGCCTAACCGTCTGGAAGAAGCACAGTCTTCAAAGGTAACAAGCGTCAGATCCACGCAGGATCAATTTCTTCAGTGATGCTCAATCACTTTGGGTTTGTGGGGGTTTGGTTTTGGATTTTCCTCACTTGATGATTTTCGCTCAAAGTCCTCGGAGGATGGGTTGCTCTCAGATGACAAGTGTCAAGTTCTCTCGGAGCAGCCAACCAACTAGTGGTTGTAGGGGGCGGCCATTTATAGCCTAGGGAGCAGCCCCGCATGATAAGACATAAATGCCCTTCAATGATATGACCGTTAGGTGGATAAGATATTTTGGGACAGCCGGCGCGCAGCACAGCAACGGTCGGAAATTTGACTCTCAAATTCCTCAGGGCTATCATGTTCCTCACTGTGTAGGCAATTCGCACTGGCGAATTCCTAACTCCTCAGTCAGAGCAAAGTCCTCAGTGACCAGAAGAACTGCGTCTCTGTCACTGAAGAAATTGACTGAACTGTATGAGATTTCCAATGGCTTCACTCGAAGGGATTGGTAGGTGTGGGATTTTGAGTTGAGCATCACATGGAAATTTTTCCTTAGTATTTCCTCGACCCCCTTTAACAGTACGTGTTTCCTATGACTCAAGAAAGAGAAAATGAAACTACGAAAACAAAAGTCTTCACGCTTCATGTTCCTCAAATGAATACCAAGTCTTCAAGGTCACACCAATTTCTTCACTTTCAAAGTCTTCAGAAAGTCTTCAGAATATCAAAGTCTTCAGTCGAAAAACTTCATTTTTAGGGGTCGACTTTCTCTGTAAATATCAAACTCCTCATAGACTTATAGACCTGTGTACACTCACAAACGCATCAGTCCCTTAACCTATAAGTCTTCAATACACCAAAATCACTAAGGGGCACTAGATGCACTTACAACATTCCTGACCTATTCATTCGGAATCTGGCATGTGCTGCAGATAGTCCTCGGTCGCTCAAGCCCTATGCTCCTTGGATCATGTATGCCATTGAGCAGCTTACAAATGAAAAATTCTTCTGGGCCTATGCACCAAAAGTATTCATGCCACCTGTCCGTGACACTCTGCGCATCGTAAAGGAATACAAAAAGGGGAAGGAACCTGTTGATACGGATGCAAATGCTTTAGCATCTGAGAATGCACCGAAAGTCAAAGAAGCCAAGGTTGAAGTTCCTTGAGAGGAAAATCCATCACCGTATGAAATTTGCATTCACACACAGCAGACCTTGGAAAGTCATACCAGGATGGATAGGAAGTAAAAGATGGAATTGCTGGCTGAGCTGAATCTGCTTCACAATCACACCAGGCAAATCCTTCTCCATGAGAAAGATGCAAGGAAGAGATCGACTTTACTGAGCAGGTGTTTCTCTCGCAAGGATCTAGCCAGGAAGGGCCTCTTCAAGGATTAAGATTATCTGGACTTGTTTGCAGTCCCACGTGTTCGAAGACAAACTCCAGAGCTCCCAAAACATTCTGCTTCGACGGATCTACTGTTTGTCAACCATGACGATGAGATCAAAGACACAACCGACACCCATATCTACAAGCCATTAGATGCACATCCTTCAAAGCCCCTCAAAGCCAAGACTGCTGCACCTGCTTCTGCGTTGACCATTCCACACTCTTCTGATTCTGGTTCTTCAAGTGGTTTCAATTTCGACTCAGAAGGTACTCCATCAGAGTAATTCCTCGTGTGTACTCTCTATCCTTTTTTTACACTTGTTGACAAAAAGGGGGAGGATAACATCAAGTGATAGTTTATCGGGGTTTGCAGGGTGTTTTGCTTTGAACTTTCATTTGGTTTCTCTGCGAACAATTTGCTTCAGAACCTTATCGCACCGCATGTGGTGTTAAAACTACGGTCGTCATGTAATGATAATAACTCCCGCCTACATTGCTATTTGCCTCGCATTATTTGTCTACGGGTACCATTAAATATGTTATTGCTGTGAATCTTATAACAGACAATTATCCATCTTATAGGGACACATAAATTTTCCTTGAAGAATAGAGAATCATCAAATGATGATATTATACTGGTTGTATATGCTCTTATTGCTATCTATCAATATCTAACCTTGCAGGAAGATATTTTGGTAACCCACAAGTATATGGAATCAATTTTAGCCTTTCTCGATAAGTAAGAGTGTCAAACACAATGAGGAGCTAAAGGTAGAACTAATATTCCCTTCAAGTTCTATCAACCACCGATATAACTCTATGCACACCAACCTTTGCTTTACCTAGAAACAAGAACAAAACTACTTTGTAGGTGTAAAGGGATAGGTTTGCAAGATAATAAAGAACGTGAAAACAAAAGTTAGGTGTTGTTTTACTAAAAGAAAATTAAGTTAGTATAGTGAATGTGGAAAAGTGGTGGTAGGATTTGCGGAATTGTTCCTAAGCAATTGGCTAAGTTACTAGACCGATAATTATGTGGGAGAGGCCACTGCTAGCATGTCATCCCTTACTTGGAATTCTATGCACTTATGATTGGAACTATTAGCAAGCATCCACAACTACCAAAGCTCATTAAGGTAAAACCCAACCCTAGAATTAAGATATATTGGTCCCCCTTCAATCCCGCATGAATCAATTTCTATGGTAGGAAGAAGCTTCTATCACTCTTGCCCTCCAATGCATACTCCTATTGTTGGTGTCAAAACCGGCGGATCTCCCATAGGATAACATACAACTAACCCTAAGGTGTGATCCATATGCACGCTCATATGATGGCACCAAAGGGCAACAACATAACAACAAGCAATTTAAACCAATCATAGCAATTCATCGATCACCCATAGGACAACAAAAATCTACTCAAATATCATAGGATGGCAACACATCATTGGATAATAACATGAAGCATAAAGCACCATGTTCAAGCAGATCATACATCAGGTTGCGGGAGAGTGGACCTCTGAATATAGATGAGGGGAGATGATGGAGGTGTTGGTGAATATGACGGAGTTGTTGGATTAGATCGCCGTCACACGATGATTGCCCCGACGGTGTTCCAGCGCCACCGAGAGAGAGGGAAAAAGAGCCCCCCTCCTCCTCCTCCTCCTCCTTCTTCTTCCTTGGCCTCCCCCTAGATGGGAGGAGAGTTTCCCCTCTTGTCCTTAGCCTTGATGGCTCCCGGAGGGCAGGAGCCCCTCCGAGATTTGATCTCTCTCTCTCTCTCTCTGTGTGTGTGTGTGTGTGTGTGTGTGTTTCTCTTCTGTTTCGTGTTCCTGTTTTCTGGCCCTTCACCGTTTTTTATTTTCCCGGTGATCCATATAACTCTAATTGGGATGAATTTTGAGGGGATTTTTATCCAGAAATTATCTTCCTTACAGCGAAAGAAGGGCCCCAACCGCCTTACGGGGTAGCCACAAGCCTATTAGGCGTGCCTAGGGTAGGGGGTGCACCATGTGAGCTTGTGGGCCCCTCAGGCATCGTCTTGTGTTGATTTTTTTCCCCAAAGATCACATATATTCCAAAATAAATCTTCCTAAATTTTTATCGCGTTTGGACTTTGTTTGATATGGATTTTCTGCGAAACAAAAAATATGCAACAAACATGAACTGGCACTGGGCACTAGATTAACATGTTAGTCCAAGAAAATCATATAAATTGTTGCCAAAAGTATGTAAAAGTTGTAAAATATTGGCATGAAACAAACAAAAAGTATAGATACGACGGAGACGTATCGTAAACAAAGTAAACCCGATCAATATGAATAAACCCTGTCATTTTACCCGTAATGACAACAATACAATACATGCCTTGCTACCCCTTCTTTCACGAGGTGAGGACACCACAAGATTGAACCAATCACAAAGCACCTCTCCTGTTGAAGATAAATCAATCTATACTCCGAAGAGGTACACTTCTCGGATTCTTTGCCAGCGTCCTTACTAGCCTTCTTCTTTCCTCTACTTTCCTTGCCGGGTATTGCTGCTGCCGCTGCCTCTATCGCGACTGCGTCCCGGTACATCTTGTCCATGCAAATGATCGCGTCCTTCTCATCCGATGGAATGGAAATGATTCCAAGTGGCCCATGCATCTTCAAGGTATTGTAGGCATAGTGGGATGCCGCCATGAATTTGGCCAGGGCTAGTCGTCCAAGGATCCCATTGTATGGCAAGGGGAGATCGACCACATGGAACATAATCTTTTCAGTCTGATAGTTCAATACCCCTCCGAATGTCACTGGCAGTGTGATCTTTCCCTTAGGATGATTCCTACCGAGATTAACTCCTTGAAACGTGTCAGTGACCTCTAACTCATATTCTGTTATTTGAAGTCTGCTGATAACCTTTGGGGAAATCAGATTCAACCCGGCCCTGCCGTCCACCAATATCTTAGCGACCTCGAGGTTGCGAATTTTTGAAGAGACCAAGAATGGCAAACACCCTACCACAATGGTACGGTCGGGATGATTCTCTTTGTCAAATATGATGGGCGTGCATGACCATTTGAGTGGTTTCCGCGCCTCTAGTGCTGGTTCCACAACATTGACTTCATGCGCCCACCATTTGAGTTGGCGCTGAGAGGCGTACAGGGACGCACACCCGTCAATGTACAAGGCATCAGTGGCCTTCTGAAACTCTTGATCACTGGTTTCTAATACGTCTCCAACGTATCTACTTTTCCAAACACTTTTGCCCTTGTTTTGGACTCTAACTTGCATGATTTAAATGAAACTAACCCGGACTGACGTTGTTTTCAGCAGAACTGCCATGGTGTTATTTTTGTGCAGAAAACAAAATTTCTCGGAATGACCTGAAAAATCCACGGAGATAACTTTTGGAAAATATAAAAAATATTGTCGAAAGAATCAAGTCCAGGGGGCCCACACCCTGTCCATGAGGGTGGGGGGCGCACCCCCTCCCCCTGGGCGTGCCCCCCTACCTCGTGGGCCCCCTGGAGCTCCACCGACCTCAACTCCAACTCTATATATTTGGTCCCGCGGAGAAAAAATCAGAGAGAAAGTTTCATCGCGTTTTACGATACGGAGCCGCCGCCAAGCCCTAATCTCTCTCGGGAGGGCTGATCTGGAGCCCGTTCGGGGCTCCGGAGAGGGGGGTTCATCGCCGTCATCATCATCAACCATCCTCCATCACCAATTTCATGATGCTCACCGCCGTGCGTGTAATTCCATCACAGGCTTGCTGGACGGTGATGGGTTATATGAGATTTACCATGTAATCAAGTTAGTTTTGTTAGGGTTTGATCCCTAGTATCCACTATGTTCTGAGATTGATGTTGCTATGACTTTGCTATGCTTAATGCTTGTCACTAGGGCCCGAGTGCCATGATTTCAGATCCGAACCTATTATGTTTTCATGAATATATGTGAGTTCTTGATCCTATCTTGCAAGTCTATAGTCACCTATTATGTGTTATGATCCGACAACCCCGAAGTGACAATAATCGGGATACTTCTCGGTGATGATCGTAGTTTGAGGAGTTCATGCATTCACTATGTGTTAGTGCTTTGGTCCGGTACTCTATTAAAAGGAGGCCTTAATATCCCTTAGTTTCCATTAGGACCCCGCTGCCACGGGAGGGTAGGACAAAAGATGCCATGCAAGTTTTTTCCATAAGCATGTATGACTATATTCGGAATACATGCCTACATTACATTGATGAACTGGAGCTAGTTCTGTGTCACCCTATGTTATAACTATTACATGAGGAATCGCATCCGACATAATTATCCATCACTGATCCAATGCCTACGAGCTTTTCACATATTGTGATTTGCTTATTTACTTTACTGTTGCTACTGTTACAACTACTACAAAACTGCTATCATTACTTTTGCCACTGTTACCATTACTATCATACTAATTTGCTGCTAAATACTTTGCTGCAGATACTAAGTTATCCAGGTGTGGTTGAATTGACAACTCAACTACTAATACTTGAGAATATTCTTTGGCTCCCCTTGTGTCGAATTAATAAATTTGGGTTGAATACTCTACCCTCGAAAACTGTTGCGATCCCCTATACTTGTGGGTTATCAGTTTCCTCTTCATCTCCTCCATCACTCTCATCATCACAGGCTTCCTTCTCTTGACTTCTGGCGGGTTTTCCTTTGTTCCGAAAGGGTCTGCCGGGGCGATTTGCTTCACAGCCTCGACTCTTACCGCCAGCAACATTCTAACCCTTTTCCTTGTCACGCTTCTCGCACTCAGCTCTTTGCCTCTTGACAAGCTGCTCAACCTGATAGCACTCTTGAAGGTCGTGGCCCTTGGTCCGATGAATCTTGCAATACGACCCATCGCCTTTCCCGACCTTCTCGGCAACCGCAGCTTCCCGACAGTCAGCGCACACGGCAGCTTCCTTGCCGGGGGCTTCGGTCTTGGCCGTATTGCCGATACTAGGTGTACCCAATCCTTCAACAGTCATCACTACCTTATCCTTGCGCCTCTTATTGCACTTCTTGCTCTTCTTCTGACTGGTGGATTCATCATCATCCTCTGAGTCAACATCGATGCAGTCCTCCTCCCCAGGTAACTTCCTTCCCTCCTCCATCCGGGCACACTTATCCACTAAGGTGTAAAGCTCCTTCACAGTCTTGGGCAAACATACGTTCATCTTGGAATGAATCATGCGGTTGTGCACATTGGACTGGAAGGCGGCTATCATAGCTGTCGGATGGATTTTTGGGATGTTCCTGTGGACCCTGCTGAATCTCTGCAAATACTTCCGGAGAGTTTCTCCTTCTTTCTGCTGGAGAAGCTGCAAATCGCTGGGCCAGCCTGGTTCTTGATGGCCGCCAGTGAAGGCGCCAATGAACTCATGGCAAAGGTCAGCTCATGACGAAATGGAGTTCCCCGGCAGGTGCATCAGCCAAGACCTCACATTGGACTTGAGAGCCAAAGGAAAGTAGTTGGCAAATACCTTCTCATCTCTTCCCCCGGCAGCTTGGACGACAATGGTGTAGATGCTCAGAAACTCTGCCGAGTTTGGTCTCCCATCATACTTCTCAGGTATCTCTGGCTTGAATGTGCGGACGGACGGCCAACGGACTTGCCGCAGCTCACGAGTAAAAGCAGGGCACCCAACCTCGAAAGGTAGGCACCCGCCAATATCGAGCGCAGGCTCGTCGACGTCAGGACCTTGCACCCATCGGTTCGGCGACGGTCATCGCGGCGTTGCTCAACGACAATGCGTGCATCTTCCCTCCGTCTGTCCTTTGGGGCTTGCCTCGATCTGGACGTGCTCGAGGGCCAGAAGAGGCCATCGAGACGTCATCAGGTTCTTAATGTTGCCGAGCTTGTGCTGGTTGCCATGGCGGGGACTGCACTGTGCGGGTGGCCCCTTCTGTACGACCAGCAGCACGATCCATTGTTGTCGCTTGGGAGGCTGTGGCGGGCCAGCTCGCTGTGAGCCCCTAGCCTCGGTGAAACCGATCAAGCTCTGGATGGTGGCACGCCACTCGTCCATCTACTCCACTGCTAGCTGGAACCTGAGTAGCAGCTGAGCCCGCGCCATGGCCTCCGTAGCCGTGCTCGGCTCGGGTGATGACGACGTAGATCGTACCATCGCTCGGCTCCTGACAGTGCCAGTGGCGACAGTACCATGCCACCACTGTTGCGGGGCGGCCACCTGGATGGCATGGTGGCGCGGTGAAGGTGCTTGAGGGCTATCGGCTTCGTCGGGTGCAGCGGCTTGGTCGACTCGCTCAGGGGGAGGCACACGCACTGAGATCGCTCCCGTGACAGGGGCGGCCGGAGGGCGGTGATTCGCCCCTAACCGAGCGCTATCGCTGTGGATGTGCTCGTCGGTGAGAGGAAGAGGTGTGGATGGAGTAATCCCTTCACCCATACCTCGTGGATCGTGGGCGTCGGGGTGTTGTTGATGTCGCTCTCTCCCAGTGTCTCCTGCTCCTGGTTTGGCCACAGGGGAAGTGGTGATGGTGCCGCCTGCTCCGACCACATCCCAAGTGGCGTCCACATCCTCGCGTGCCTACACACCTCCCATAGCATTGGTAGCTATGGGCGGCAGAGCCTTTGAGGTGTACGAGTGAGCTGAAACACCGGACTTCTTCTTGGGCACCATGGTTGATGGCGCCGTCGAAGATGGAGATGGCGATGAAGATGATGCACTGCACACACTTTCAGGTTCGTGCAAGCGACCCCCCTACTTGGCGCGCCAAAGATGTCATGGGAAACCACGACCACCTATGGGACCAAGGTCCCCTTGCTGGTTCGGCAGGGGGGATGTCATGTTGCACAAAGAATAGAGGAGCGTGGGGCAGCACGACAGAGATCACACAAGCAATTTTAGCAAGGTTCGGGCCACCGCAAGGCGTAAAATCCTACTCCTGCTTTGGTGGATTGATGGTGGAAGAATGGTGGTGGAGCGTAGTACACTTGCCCGGCAGGGGCGGTAGTGGCTACGCGCGTATGAGTGTGTGGGTGTCCAACTTTCCAACCATTTCTACGGTTGCCACGAGCCTCCTTTTATAGATCAAGGGGTCACCACAATGGCAAATCAGTCATTGTGCACTGATAAGATAACAAACAGTGCTATCATACCTAACTTTGCAGGCTGACAGAGCGCATTAAATGCGCCGCTCAATGTCACATCGTTCTTGCCGGGCATATTTTGCCAGCTTCACGCCTGCTTGCTTGACACGTCGCAGGACGGGTGTCGTCTGTAGGTTTTCCTGTAGAAAGAGGCTGCCATGTGGTGAATGGTTGTCGCTTAGTCACTTTGCGGCTTGACATCGCATTGGTCGACGACGTGGGTCGTGGTGGAGTGGTTGGTGAGGTGTTTCTTGCCTCCGCGAGTCCCGGCAGGCCCTGCGAGATGTCTTGAACGTTTTCTTCTGGAGAAGGCTCTGCCCTTGCCAAGCTCGTTTTCCCGGTAAGGGAGGCTTTTCCCCTGGTGGTATCTTGCTTCTCTGGCTTGATCTTGGTCCTCTTGTTCTGCATGCTAGTCCTTCGATGATCTTGGTCTTTTGTACTCTGGTGTGGCCTGGGGCCATAATCTTGTTCCCGTGCCTGTGCACAGTCAGGGCAACATACCCAGGGTCTGTTGCACCGACATACACAGAATGTGGAATACCACTTTGTTGTCATAGGCCAACTTCTTCGCGTCAACATTGATGCATTCATCACCCACAAAGTGGGATCCATCATGATATGGAGTTGTGCATCTAACACTTCCCAGAAATGCAGTCTATGTTCTCTGTCATTTTCAAATTTGCCTGGAGGCAAAGTGATGAGGGACAGAAAATGATCCACTGAGCATTTGATTCTCTCTCGACCTGTCATCCATTCGAGCGTCCAAGTTGAAGTGTTTTCCGTCTTCCTTGTGATGTACAACATTGCATAGAACTAAAGAATAATCTCTTTGTTCCATCCATGATTGAAGCGCATGAAACCCTTTAGAAGAGCATGTTCAATATGGTCAAGGGTGTTGTGGAAGCAAGGCATTCCTGCTTGGCGAAGTTTAACATCTCATGATTGAAAATCATGTGCTTGCCAAACAAGATCCGAGCATAATATATTGCCTGCTCCTCTATCCAGAACCTCGGTGATAGAGATGTTATTTCTCCTTCATAGGGGCTCACCCCAAAGAATGCAAGCTTCAAAGAGTGAAGCTACTCATTGAAAGCTGGGCCATGGGGGCCATACTCAGATGAAAACAGTGGAAAGGATTCTTGAGGGTTTTTCCAATAAACCTCTTCGCTGATTTCCATCGATTGAACATCATCAGCTGCAGATGCGTTCTCATCAGAGGGATGCATGGGAACATGAGGTACAATATCCTTCTTTGAAGCAGATGGCATGGGATCATTTGACTGTTAATCATTTTTCTTCGCTGGAACTCCTTCAGCGACTTTCTCAGACTCTGGATCAAGGGCCTTTTCTTCTGGTGACTCAGCGATTGGTGGTGGTGGAACAAAAACTTCTTCACCCTGCTGCGGCAGCACTGGTGGTAGGACCTGGTGGGACTGAACAGGTGGTGCAACTTCTTCATGTTTCTCCTCGATGACCCACAAGTGTATGGGGTCAATTGTGGCCCTTTTCAATAAGTAAGAGTGTCGAGCCCAACGAGGAGCAGAAGGAAATGACAAGTGGTTTTCAGTAAGGTAATGTCTGCAAGTGCTAAAATTATAAGTAGCGGAGTAGTTTGGTAGCAAGGTAATTTGTAACGAGCAAGTAACAATAGTAGTAACAAAAGTGCAGCAAGGCAGCCCAATCCTTTTGAGGCAAAAGACAGGCTAAAACGGTTTCTTATGATAAGCAAAGTGTTCTTGAGGGTACACGGGAATTCGTCTAGTCACTTTGATCATGTTGGCTTAATTCGTGTTCGGTACTTTGATAATTTGATATGTGGGTGGACCGGTGCTTAAGTGTTGTTCTTACTTGAACAAACCTCCTACTTATGATTAACCCTCTCGCAAGCATCCGCAACTACGAGAAAAGTATTAAAAATAAATTCTAACCATAGCATTAAACTTTTGGATCCAATCGGTCCCTTACGGAATAGCGCATAAACTGGGGTTTTAAGCTTCTGTCACTCTCGCACCTCACCATCTAATGACTACTCCACAACGCATTCCCTTAGGCCCAAATATGGTGAAGTGTCATGTAGTCGATGTTCACATGACACCACTAAGAGAATGGCAACATACATACCATCAAAATATTCATTAAATATTCCATAAAAATTCCTCGAGGAGTTAGTCAAGTAGAGGCATACTAGGGACACGGTGTTTTGTCTATGTATCCACACATGTATCAAGTTTCCGGTTAATATGATTCTAGCATGAATAATAAACATTTATCATGAAATAAGGAAATATAAAATAACAACTTATTTATTGCCTCTAGGGTATATTTCCTTCAGGATTATCCTGCAGAGTCAGATTATCAGTAACAGATAGATTTTCAATGGTATTTTTCTTCACCCAAATTTTCTTCTTGGGAGAGCCTGCCCTGCAGTTAGTTCCAACATATTGAGCAAAAACCTTACCATTCTATTGCTTGAAGAGTTTGTAACTTAAGTCATTTGACTCATCAGTTTCATCAGAAATGGGCGAAAGATAACCAGATAGAGTTTCAGGTTCAAGGGTTTTACTATTTGCTTGAATCCAGATTGTACGAGAATATTGCTTGGGACCCCAGTATGAACCATCCACATTGAGTTTCTTTTCGAAACCTAATCCTTCCTTCTGAGGATTTTTGTGAAGAATGGACTTCTTGAGCACATCACACAAGGTTTGATGCCCTTTCAGGCTCATTAGCATTCCAGTCTCTAGTAAGCCTCTTAACCTGCAATTTTCTTCAGTAAGAGCGGCAAAATCCTCATAAGAGGGGTTAGTGGTACCACTAGTAGTAGCGGTGTTCTCTTTCACATTGGAAGTTTCAGCATGACAATCTGCATTGCTACATTCTAGGCAAGTTAAGTATGGGGGTACGAAACCATCGGAAAGTTGAACATATTCCTTGGCGAAGAGAGAAGCTTTTTCTAAAGCCAGTTCATTATGAGACTCTCTCAGTGACACGAGTTCTTGATTCCTGCTAAGGAGTTCATTTGATAAACTCTCATAGTCAACTGCAAGTGAGTCATATCAAATGGTAAGATTATCAATAGTTGATGAAAAAGCATCTTGCTCTTCAATCAACTTTTGATTCTTCTCCATCTCTTCGACCAGTAATCCTTTAGTTTTTCTGAGATTTCTTTCATGAATTTCAAGTTCATCATGTTGAGACATAGCAATTTTGACCAGCTTGGCATAATATATGTATTCAGGAGAGCATTCATCCATGGACCTTAGGTGTTTGGTAGATACCTAATCGTTTGAGGATTTTGCCATGAGACAAAAGGCGATTGGTTCATCATCGCTTGATTAATCATCACTTGAATCATCATCATCGGTGTCTAGGTTGGTGACTTTCTTTGAAGATTCAATAGAGATGTAGGCATTACTTCTCCCAATCCTTTTGTAGGATTCTTCTTCATCAGAATCAATATCCGTGGCTTCTTCTTCAGATTCTACTATCAAGTCCGCATATGCTCTGTTCAACCGTGGCATCCTCTTCATATTTGATTCGATGACTACTCTAGCTTTAATGTTAGTGACTGGTCTCTTCTAAGAAGATGAAGTAGTAATTTCCTTCGAGAGCTTAGTATGACGATCCATTTGAGTAAAACCACAACAATGAAGATATTTCCATCTGCTGCTAGGTTTTTCTTCCCAACCAGGGAAATCAGCGATGACATGGCTGTATAGTTTGCATTTGAAGCACTTCATATCTTTCAGAGGCAGACGTCTTCTTGATGATTCTGGTGCATGGAATTCTTCATCATTGACGAGATAAAGATTGTGTCTCTTAAGATCACTCAATCGTTGTGTGAGCATTTCAAGCTCTTGAGTGATGGAGTGTTGATTTTCGACATCTTCTTCTTCTTCGGAACTACCATAATGTGAGAGACTTTCTCCTTCACCTTCCGAAGAGGATTCTTGATTTGCCATTTCCAGCTCTATCTTTTCTTCCTGGATTGAAATCAATGACATGACTTCAACATAGTGAAGCTCTTCATAGTCAGGTCTTTGTTTGATTTCAAACACAATGAGATCAAAAGATTCGTCAAGAGCACTCAGAAGCTTGTTGACTACATCTTTATCAGTTACCCCTAGCTGATGTAGTCTTTCAACAATGTTTGTTAATTGACCAGTGAGTTCCATAACACTTTCCTTGCACAGGCTTCTACATCCAATGAACATGGCTCGAAGCATTTTGGTGTGAGGATCAGATTAGGCAACAAGATCTACATGTGCACTGTTAAGAGCATCCCCCATTTGCTTCACAATGTTGAGCCTTTGAAACCGAAGGAAAATGTATTTAGATAGACTGCCACATATGATATCTTTTGCTTGGGCATCCAACTGCAGATTTTCCTTGTCATCCGAGGACAGATTGTTTTGTTGCTGAATGGTGTAGCCTTCTTCCACAATCTGCCATGGATCATAGTTGACGGCTTGAATTCTAATTCTCATTCATTCTTTCCAGTACAGATAGTCATTTCCATCAAAGACGGGAAACCTTTCAGAGTGCGAGGATCTACCTACAAGTGATATACTCAAAACTCCAAGGACGTTAGACCTTTAATAAATAGAGACATGGAGTACCTACTATGATACCAATTGTTAGGACCGAGAGTATATCGACCAGAGGGGGGGGGGGTGAATGGGAGATTAAAATTTTCTTTCGAAAGCTTTGAAACTTATTCCAAACACCACATCGGAATAGAGTATTGAAAGAAATGTACTAAATCAGAGTTCTTCGTCAGAGGCATATTCATCAAGAAAAACATTTACAACAGAGCGAGCTTGATTGATAAGGGAAAACTTTGTTTTTGCCACTCTAGTTTTTGCCAACTTTACTTATGCCACTCTAGAATTTGACATTTCACTTTTGCCACTCTTAACTTTTGACAATATATCAGTTTTGACATCCTGTGGCAAAAGCAAACATTCTAGAGTGGCAATTGTGATACATGTCAAAAGCTAAGAGTGGCAAAAGTGAAATGAAAAATTATCATTTTTGCCACGGAATGGCATTTCTGATGTATTGTCAGAAGCTAAGAGTGGCAAAAGTGAGATGTCAAATTCTAGAGTGGCATAAACAAAGTTGGCAAAAACTAGAATGGCAAAAACAAAGTTTTCCCGATTGATAATTAGTTTAACTACGATGAGAGTTATGCAACAAGCAAACAAATGCAACATAATGAAGCAAAACATAACCTTCACTGGAGGAAATGCAAGATCAGGGTTACACAATATAACAAGGATACATACTGGTGATGAAGGAAAGAAGACGAGGATAATACAGGGAATTGATATTGCAACACGGGATGAATAACACAGAACAGAACAAAGGTCAACAATCTAACAGCACTGAGCATGAACGAAAGTTATTGAATGAATTGTAGTAGAGTAGATATAACCAGTGGTGCTCGATGGGGACAAAATATTTGGTAGACCAGTTCACCCTTCTACCAAAGGGCTACGTCTGGTTGGAGGCGCTGTGACTTAACACGGAACATAAACTCTCTTCACCCTATTCTCCTTCAACACAGAGCTGATCAGACTCAGATTGATTTCACTCGTGGTAGATCCTTGTCGCCGATCTCCAAACCTTCGGTCGACCTTCGCAAACCACAATCACTCTTGGCTGCTGAAGATTAGGCTCGATGAAGACAACAACTCTTCAACACTCGAAGCCAAACCTATCCATCTAGAGAGTGCGCAACTCTCAAGAGTAATAGGTACAAGAACTATCACTCATAACTATTGTGATGCTAAACCACTGTCTAAGTTTGGGCTCTTGGTTTTCTCTCGGTGAATCTTAAACTCAAATCACTCAGAGAGGGGTTGCTCAAATCAATCTTCTCAAAAATCTCAAGCCGAGCAGCCAACATATAACATTGGAGAGGGCTGGCTATTTATAGCCATGCCTTCCCAAATGAGAAATGACCAAATTGGACATCGGCCTCAGCCAATGGTCGAACGACACGATTCCAACGGTCAGATTTGAGCACAATGGTAACATTCCTTGTGGAGCAAGAAATGCTAACTCCTCGGTCCGAGGCAAATCTCTCGCAGCGAAGAAGATCACAGTCTCTTGCTGGCAGGTATTTACTTGGAGCACAAAGAGATTTCTCTTGCATCTTTCATAGGTTGTCGCTAAGCATCACAACCGATCTTAAGCAATGAGAACCTATACCCCTCTTAATACTACGGAGGTCCTATGACTCAAAAGACTGAAAGAAAAAAAGCTCAATGTTTCGTTTGTCTTCGACTTCAGTCGCTGCAATCAATTTCTTCGGACAACGGTATTGAAACAAAAAGCTTCGCTATACCAGCAAATCTTTCGAGGGGTCGATTTCTTCACATTAATCTTCTCGACTCTATCACTTCATCAGATGTAGTTCGTTCTTCTCTGCAACGCAGATAGGCTTCGGTGAAGTTCCTCGAACT
This sequence comes from Triticum timopheevii, assembly GCA_963921465.1. NCBI lineage: Eukaryota > Viridiplantae > Streptophyta > Magnoliopsida > Poales > Poaceae > Triticum > Triticum timopheevii. The sequence continues at coordinate 440,111,099 of OY997274.1, read as the reverse complement.
CAGCACCGGAGACAACACTCTCTTCGGTTGTGTATGGACTTTTCTCTCTGTGTGCACTAGCAAACACATTATTTCATACATGTTTCTGTCAACAATCTCCAAAACTCAATGTAGGCAGATATTGCACCAACACACACTTAAGAGGCCGCAACCCGTTCGGATTGGATTCGACTGGAAAATGGGTGTAGACTCCTAGTGGGCTCAAGTGTTGAGCCCACCTCGGAGGTCTACATAAAGGGGAGTGGGAGCACCTCTTAGGATTGATCTTTTCCTCCCTCTAATGCCAACCGTATAAAAGATCTGCACGAGCCACTTGGTTGCTTCAACTTGACAGACTCCACCAACAAGTGCCTCGAAATGTTTGCCAATACGAACTTCGCTCAAATAAAAGTTGCTTAGTATGAAGTTTCTCACCTTAAGTGAGGATCTCTCTTTTTAATTAGGCACTTAGGAGCTGCACATTCATGTTTAATATCTTGTCCCACACGCACTTCATCCCAACCTAGGAGAGGTACCACTTCTAGACTTAGTTTATCATCTTAAGCGATGTGCTCAAGTAGATGAACCGATCATTGCTAACCCTTTGTGCTATAAAAAATATGAAAACCCTAAAAAGCACAAAATACCTCGTTTTCCTTTTAGTTTTTTTAGCAGGTTCTATCGGAGGGCAGTCATGGGACCACATCAAGGAGATTTGATGAAGTAAGGTCAACATCTATTAGAGAAGAGGCCATGTGTGCCTCAATGGTAAAAGTGTCTAACCCTTACTTAATTAAGCTTGGCGAGGTAATCACTTCTTATACTCTCTTTTAATAACTGTATTTTCTCTTCACTTTCTTAATTTTCGCTAGTTCAATATTGCAAAGCTTAAATTGTGGGGATGTTACTTTTGCATGCGTAGTGTCTCATGCAATGCTCTCTATCATAAGATTTTCGTGCAATAGTGTGTTCCGCTGTTTTGACATGCTTACTTTGCATTTGTTTTACATGAGGAAATCTTGTTATCTTCTGACAAACATTGTCATGTTTTTTATTATCAAATGCCAATAAAGGGATCCCTTGAAATTTAGCTAATCACATAAGTTGGGGACTCTAGGGGTGGCTTGATTAGCAATCAAATGTTGTAGATGATTTCTGCTGATAAACCCAAGGACTTTAGTAGACCCATGATGCACAGCGGGGTAACCCTCTGCCAAACCACCCCCGCTGGCTACTCAAATTTTGAGTCTTATGCAGTATGACACTACGGCGCTCTTGTCTAGTGTTTGAATTCTTTGTGAATAAAAGCGAGTTCGAAGCCTTTGCACTTTCGTTCATCTTCTATTACTAGCCTATACGGTACGGAGCATTGCCTACTCTCACATTAGAACTTGGTGCATACTTCGCTGGTACATCCAATTCCCTGGGAGCACTTTCTCTTGTTCTTCTACATAAAACCCCCGCATCTCCACAAAAACGGTGCCCATACATATCTATCATGGCATTTTCATAGCATTTCGAGTGTATCACCTTGCACTACCACCATATTACATTACATGACTAAAGACATGCTCGTCATGTGTCTTGCATGATCATAGTATGGCTAGCATGATATTTTTATGACTTGTCCATTTTTTATGCCGTTGCTACGCCAGATCATTGAATATACTGATAAACTCTCGGAGGCATTCATGTTTCTCTCATGTTTGATATTGAGTTATGGTTACAGATAGTGAGTCCTATTTGAGAGAAGGGCATTGGAGATGCCCTTAGAGCATATCCATAAAAGACCTGCAATTGTAAAATAACAACTGTTTTGGGCAGAAAAAATGTTCATTTCAGATCCCACAAAATTGCCGACATTGAAAAAATTATACAACTCTTTCTAAAAAAATCTCATACCTAAGATATCTTGTTTTGTAGAGAAAATGTTCAACTCCCCTATACCAGAACGCCATTGGTGGGAGGAAAGTTTCACGTCAACAGCTGCCGACGCCCCCTACCCTTGCTCGCCTCATTCCTGACAGCCATCGCGCCCCTCGAGCACTCGAGTGACCGCGACAGTTCGATGTGGGCTCGAGGTTGCCATTGGGGCCCGACAACCATGGAGCGGCAGAAGCGGTCGCGGTTGGGGACGACTGCTTGTGCGGGTGATTTGGGAAGGAAGATGACCATGAAAGAAAAGAGAAAGGATTTTTTTAAAAAAACATCAACAAATGGAATATTTGTTTTTATGGTAAAAATTTGTTGTATACTGTATGTTCTACCGCAGCATGCGTGGTACTGTAAAATAATTTTAAAATTTTCTTTACAGTGGTTTTATGCTATCACGATATAACGAAACTTGTAGAGATGCTAGCAAACCCGACCCGTAAAATTTTGATGGATTTATAGTTTGCGTGAAAAAACGACCGACCAGGTACCCTAAAAATGGCCCAACCCGTAAAAAAAATTACGTGCAGCCGGTAAACCACCCCTGATTCCCGCATATATACCGGTGCAGCCGACTTTAAGGGTTTGCGTCCATCATTTCGCCTCCCCCCACTGAGCTCCTCGCGACATCGAGTGCTGGTCGCGGGAGGGGTGACTGAGGGGGCCGCGGTGGCTCGCCGCAGCGCAAGCACCGCCACGACAACGAGGCGGGGAGCTCCTCCCTCCACCCGCTGGTGGAGGAGTGGCACCAAGTGCATGCGCGGGAGTGCGGCGCGCACTTCCGCAGCGGTGGCCGGCAGGCGTGGCGCAAGTTTGACCTGCTCAATAAGATCTTTTGGTCCGCGCTCAAGCGACTCCAAGGGGCGGAGCGTGCGTGGTGGCAAAGGAGGCGGCTGCCGCCGGAGAAGAAGGTGTTGCGTCACGGGAGGAATACGATCCTGCACCATCCCTAGCATATCCCGCAAACCGTGACACTACAAATTTTGTTGGGATGCGGATCTGACGGCAGAAAATTTTCCGCCGGTTAATAGACCCGTAAACGAACGTTTCTCATTTAGATTTGTGCCTCGCGTGGCCTACGGAGAGGACTCGAGGCTAAGCTTCCGCGTTGTCCCCCTAACCTGACCTGACCTGACCTTTTTTTAGGGCAAGCATTAAGCTTTATTACGAAACATTATGGGCAATATCGCCCATTACACAATCAGCCACAATGGCTGGAATTACATGATCAGCAACTAGAAGATCGCCAACAGGGCGAGCAAGTCCTAACCTGGCCAAATGGTGCGCTGGCATGTTTGCTTCGCGTTTACAGTGGCTAAACACGCAGGAGGAGAACCACAACCGGGCTTGCACCTTTATATCCTCAATTGCCTGCGCTTGTCGGGAGAAATCCGGAGACCGCCTGTTCAGGGCCTGTTCAAGTAGCAAGGCATCCATCTCAACATTTAGTCGCACAACTCCCAGCTCCGCCGCCAGGTCGAGCGCGTGCTCCACGGCCACCAGCTCTGTAGTGAAAGCATCCGCGACATAACCAACTCGACCGGCCTGCGCAGCTACCACCCCTCCGGTATGACCCCGCGCAACCACGCCCCAGCCCCCTTGCATGCCATTGGCAATGAAAGCCCCGTCCACGTTGAATTTAATAGTATCCGCTGGAGGAGGGGACCAGCGCATCGCGCTTGCTGGCGGGGAGGGTGATGGATTCATGTACCTAGGGTAGGGTCATAGGCCTGACCTAAATGTCCTACCCAGGGACATCCTTAGAAGAGATCACCTTCCAGTCGACCAACGAGGAACCCACTCGACTGACCAGAAGGACTCGACCATGGAGATGCACTCGACCATGAAGATACACTCGACCACCAGAAGGTCAGAGGGCACTCTGCACTGCAATGGCCTGTAATTGAATAGACTTAATGATAGTTAGGGCACTTTATGTGGGGCGTTACCAGTAACGCCCTAGACTTAATATGCTTTAAACCCTCCGTTACGTGGGCTGGCAGGGGTCCTGGCGTACTCTATATAAGCCACCCCCCTCCACAGGTAGAGGGGTTCGCACTCTTGTAACACCCATACACATAATCCACTCGACCGCCTCAGGGCTCCGAGATGTAGGGCTTTTACTTCCTCCGAGAAGGGCCTGAACTCGTACATTGCTTGTGTTTACAACCTCTCCATAGCTAGGACCTTGCCTCTCCATACCTACCCCCCACTCTACTGTCAGACTTAGAACCACGACAGTTGGCGCCCACCGTGGGGCCGGTGTTTTAGCGATTTTGTGGAGAAGTTGCAGTATTTCCGAGTACTTTCATCATGATGACTGCTGGAGTTTTGGTCGAGGGGCGCGAGATCCGTCTTGGCGCTCTCACCTTTGTCGCCGACGACTCCGCGTGGCTCCAGGAGGCTCCACTCGACGTTGATGCGCTCCCCGTCCGCGGTGCGACGCATTTTCGCGCATGTGTCCGCGGCGTTCTGCTGCGGCAACCGTCGGCCCCCTATCGGTCGACTCCTTTATCGGCCACCCGTCCGGTCTCCCACCAGCGCAAGCGCTCTGGTCGGTCGAGGCTTCAGCGGTGGGTGAAGCACGCGGTGGCTCGCCAGACGGCCATCGCACAAGTTGCGGCAATCGAGCCCGACGAATCTCTCTACGGCCTGTTCGATCTGTCGACTGGCTCCATAGAGACTGCATCCGAATGTGATAGCAGTGATCCAGCGGCGGAAATTCTCATGGTCGACGGACCCCGCAGTCCTCCCGGCTTCGCCCATGGTGGCGGAGCGGGCGGTGGAGGTGGCCTCGCTCAGGACCACGAGGAGTACCAGCCCGAGACACTCGACTCTCTGCAGAGAGAAGAGCTTCGCCGCAGGAACATGGATGCCCTGCATACTCCCATTGTGGGAGAAACCCCCGAGGCTCGCGCCTTGGAGGAGGCACGTTTGGCCAATGTGGCCGAACGCGCTCGTCTGGAGAACCTTCAACGAGCACTCGACGAGCGCGCGCGGCAACGAGTCCCCGAAGCCAGTCGACGTCGACTCTTCCCGCCTACTCAGGTATACCGCACGCCAATTCAGAATTTAGCAGCTGCAACCCGTATAGCAGAGTCCATCCAGCCTTCACAGTCGGAAGCTGGGAGAGGCTTGATGCAGATCAGAGATTTGCTCCGAGCAGCAGGGGACCAGAACCCAGCCGTGTCGCAGTCACGCAACCGAATTCACAGTCGATCCATCGCTGCGAATACGGTTCAGTCAGCTCACAGTCCCAGATCGTCTCCGCGGCGGGAAGGGCGCGACAATCAGCGAGATCAGTATGGAGACCGAGACCAGGATGACAGGCGTCGAGTGCCCATTTCCCCTCCGAGGGAAGGGTCTTTTGCTCCTCGGCGACAGGATGACAGGCGTCAGTTCAGTACGGGACGAAGAGTTCCAGTCGACCCCAGGGAACCAGGCTTCGACGCGTGATCTATCATCATGCAAGGCTTGGTCGACCGGAACAGAGCCCATCGAGGTGGATCCGAGAGAGATGTACCCACGAGCAGTCGAGTGCATGTTTCCGGTCCAAAGTGTTTTAGCAGGGCTATCAGAGCCGCGGTGATTCCCCCCAATTTCAGGTTGGCGACAGGAGTCAGCAAATTCACTGGGGAGTCCAAGCCTGAAACTTGGCTTGAGGACTACCGAGTGGCTGTTCAGATTGGTGGTGGGAATGACGAGGTGGCCATGAAGCATTTGCCTCTCATGCTGGAAGGCTCAGCCAGAGCGTGGCTGAATCAGTTACCTCCTAGCAGCATTTACACTTGGGAAGATTTGTTCCAAGTGTTTGTCAGAACTTTTGAAGGAACCTGCAAGCGACCAGCTGGTTTGACAGAGCTGCAAGTTTGTGTGCAGAAGACCAATGAGACTCTCAGAGAGTATATTCAGAGGTGGATCACTCTGCACCATACTGTGGAAAATGTGTCTAATCATCAAGCAGTCTGCGCCTTCAAAGATGGCGTCAAGAACAGGGAATTGAGTCTGAAGTTTGGTCGAACCGGGGACATGACCCTGAGTCGGATGATGGAGATTGCTACCAAGTACGCCAATTGCGAGGAAGAGGACCGACTCCGAAGCGGCAAGTATAAGCCAAGTCAGTCGGAGAAGGGAAACTCCAGTCGGAAACAGAAGCGGAAAGCCGAGCCAGCAGCTCCTGGAGAGGCCCTGGTCGTGACTCAGGGAAAGTTCAAAGGGAAGCCAAAAGGATCCTGGAATCCTAAGAAAGTAAAGGATAAAGAAGGAAACGACGTGATGGATATGCCGTGCCACATCCACATGAAGAAAGATGAAGAGGGCAACATTATTTACCCAAAGCACACCACTCGCCAGTGTCGACTCCTGATCCAGCAGTTTCAGGGAAAACAGTCTAAGGACAAGGAGAAAGAGTCAGACAAGGCCGGAGACAAAGAGGACAGTGAGGAAGAATATCCGCATATCAACTCCACTCTGATGATCTTCGCGGATGTGGAAAGCAAGAGTCGACTAAAAGTCATTAACCGTGAGGTGAATATGGTTGCCCCAGCAAAACCAAGTTATCTGAAATGGTCCCAAACACCCATCACATTCGACCAATCTGATCACCCGACTCATATTGCCACCCCTGGGAGGCAAGCTTTGGTGGTTGATCCAGTTGTCGAAGGCACTCGACTGACGAAAGTGCTGATGGACGGTGGCAGTGGGCTGAACTTGTTGTATGCTGACACACTGAAGGGAATGGGCATCCCGATGTCCCGACTGAGCACCAGCAACATGAGTTTCCACGGAGTCATACCAGGGAAGAAAGCCAACTCACTCGGCCAAATAGCCCTGGACGTGGTTTTTGGCGACTCAAAACATTTTCGCAAGGAAAGGTTGACCTTTGAGGTTGTGGATTTTCAGAGCGCATACCACGCCATTTTGGGGAGGCCCGCCTACGCACGGTTCATGGCTCGACCATGTTACGTGTACCTCAAACTGAAAATGCCAGGTCCCAAAGGGGTGATCACTGTCACTGGCGATCGGAAAAAAGCAGAAGAGTGCTTTCAGAAGGGCTCGAAGATTGCCGATTCCCAGGTGACAGCGGTCGAGTTCGAAGAATACAAGCAAAACGCAGATCCGAGTGATTTGTTGCGATCCAAGAAACCAGCCACAGGGTCTGCATTTCAGTCGTCTGGTGAGTCAAAGCCTGTTCACATTCACCCGACCGACCCCAATGCAGCCCCGACCCACATCTCCACGACACTCGACCCGAAATAGGAAGAAGCGCTCATCCAGTTCCTCCGTGAGAACTGGGACATTTTTGCATGGAAGCCAGCTGACATGCCAGGTGTTCCCAGGGGACTGGCTGAGCATCGCCTCAGAGTCGACAAATCAGCAAAACCAGTCAAAGAGCATCTTCGGCGGTCCGCCGTCCAGAAGAGAAAAGCTATTGGTGAGGAAGTGGCTCGACTGTTGGCGGCAGGATTTATCCGAGAGATATACCACTCCGAGTGGCTCGCTAATGTCGCCATGGTTCCCAAGAAGGACAAATCACTCCGCATGTGCATTGACTTCAAGCACATCAATCGGGCCTGCCCGAAAGATCATTTTCCTCTCCCTCGCATAGATCAAATTGTTGACTCGACCGCGGGATGTGAGAGATTGTCTTTTCTAGACGCATATTCCGGGTATCATCAGATCAGTCTGTATGGACCCGACGAAGTAAAAACAGCTTTCATCACTCCATTCGTGTGCTTCTGCTATATCACCATGCCATTCGGCCTCAAGAATGCCGGAGCCACATTTATGTGTATGATTCAGAAGTGTCTTCTCACTCAAATCAGTCGGAATGTGGAAGCGTATATGGATGATATCGTCGTTAAGTCGCGAAAAGGTTCCGACCTGCTTGCTGACCTCGCCGAAACATTTGCCAACCTCAGAAGGTACGATATCAAGCTCAATCCATCGAAGTGCACATTCGGAGTTCCTGGTGGAAAGTTACTCGGTTTTCTCGTTTCCGAGCGAGGGATCGACGCTAATCCAGAGAAGATCGGCACTATTCTCCGAATGAAACGCCCTGTGCGAGTGCACGATGTCCAGAAGCTTACTGGATGCTTGGCCGCATTAAGTCGATTCATCTCACGACTCGGTGAAAAGGCATTGCCTCTTTACCGACTGATGAAGAAGGCAGACAAGTTCAAGTGGACTCCAGAAGCTAATGCAGCGTTTGCCGAGCTAAAAGCTCTGCTCTCCACCCAGCCGGTGCTTGCTGCTCCAATCAGCAAAGAGCCTTTGTTGCTTTATATTGCAGCCACAGGACAAGTCGTCAGTACAGTACTTACGGTCGAGCGGGAAGAAGAAGGAAAAGCCTTCAAAGTTCAGCGCCCGGTGTATTACTTGTCTGAAGTTTTGACTCCATCCAAGCAGAGATATCCTCATTATCAGAAGCTTGTGTATGGAATATACATGACCACGAAGAAAGTTGCTCATTATTTCTCTGATCATTCTATCACAGTCGTCAGCGACGCCCCACTATCAGAGATTCTGCACAACAGAGATGCAACTGGTCGAGTGGCGAAATGGGCGATCGAACTTCTTCCCCTTGATATCAAGTTTGAGGCAAAGAAAGCCATTAAGTCCCAGGCAATAGCAGATTTCCTCGCCGAGTGGATTGAACAATAGCAGCCGACTGAAGTTCACTCGGAGCATTGGACCATGTTCTTCGATGGCTCTAAGATGCTGAATGGTTCTGGTGCTGGGGTTGTTCTGATTTCCCCCAGAGGAGATAAGCTTAGATATGTGCTCCAAATTCACTTTGATTCCTCCAACAATGAGGCAGAGTATGAGGCCCTTTTATATGGATTGCGCATGGCCATCTCACTCGGCGTCCGTCGCCTGATGGTTTATGGCGATTCAGATTTAGTGGTCAACCAGGTGATGAAGGAGTGGGACGTGAGAAGCCCAGCCATGACTGGATACTGCAATGCAGTGAGGAAGCTGGAAAAGAAGTTCGAGGGGTTGGAGCTCCATCACATCCCCCGACTGAAAAATCAAGCAGCAGATGATCTGGCAAAGATAGGTTCCAAAAGAGAAGCCATTCCGAGTGGTGTGTTTTTGGAGCATATACGCACTCCGTCAGTTAAAGAAGATCCCTTCACAGAGGAAGCTCCACAACCCAAGAGTGCCACAGATCCGACTGAGGTTGAGGTCCCAGCAGTGGTCGACTTGGTCATGGAGGTTTTAGTGGTCGCTCCCGACTGGACAATTCCCTATATCGCGTATATCCTGAGAAAAGAGCTCCCAGAGGATGAGGAAGAGGCTCGGCAGATCGTCCGTCGATCCAAAGCCTTTACCGTTATCAAAGGACAACTGTATAGAGAAAGCCCGACTGGGGTTGGTCAAAAATGCATAACGCCAGAAGAAGGTCGAATCATTCTCAATGATATCCACTCGGGGACCTGTGGTCACCATGCATCCTCTCGGACCATTGTAGCCAAAGCATACCGAGCTGGATTTTACTGGCCGAGGGCGAATGAGATGGCGAAGGAAATAGTGGACAAGTGCGAAGGATGTCAGTTCTACTCCAATATGTCACACAAGCCCGCGTCAGCTCTGAAGACCATTCCACTTGTTTGGCCGTTCGCAGTATGGGGGTTGGACATGGTCGGTCCCTTGAGAACAGGTCGAAGTGGTTTCACGCACGTACTGGTCGCAGTCGACAAGTTCACGAAGTGGATTGAGGCTAAACCAATCAAGAATCTTGACGCCGGTACTACAGTTACCTTCATCAAGGAGTTGACGTTCAGATATGGGGTCCCGCACAGCATCATTACGGATAATGGGTCGAACTTTGACTCGGAAGAATTCAAGGATTTCTGCAACGCTCAAGGCACACGAGTCGACTACGCTTCAGTCGCTCATCCCCAGTCGAATGGACAAGCGGAGCGAGCCAATGGCTTAATCCTCAAGGGTTTAAAACCCCGACTGATGCGTGATCTCAAGCACGCGGCTGGAGCATGGGTTGACGAACTTCCTTCGGTGCTTTGGGGTTTGCGGACCACACCCAATCGGTCGACCGGAAGAACTCCATTCTTTTTGGTCTATGGAGCTGAAGCAGTCTTGCCGAGTGATCTTCTTCACAATGCTCCTCGAGTTGAACTCTACAACGAAGCAGAAGCTGAGCAAGCGCGTCAAGACGCAGTCGACCTTCTAGAGGAAGAAAGGGAGATGGCTCTGATCCGATCGACCATCTATCAACAGGACCTGCGTCGCTTCCACGCCAGGAATGTGAGGGGTCGAGCCTTCCAAGAAGGAGATCTAGTTCTCCGAGTGGATCAGCAAAAACAACATAAGCTCGCTCCTTCTTGGGAAGGAACCTTCATCGTCACCAAAGTTCTCCACAACGGGGCATACCGTCTCTACACCGTCGAACACAATATCGAAGAGCCCCGAGCTTGGAATGCGGATCTGCTCCGCCCGTTTTACACTTAAAAGTTTTCCACTCGGATGAGTTGTAATAAAATACTTCTGTAGTTCATGGATTTCGAAATAATAGTGCCATAATTCCTTCATAATTTTTGTCACTTTTTCCCCCAGTGGGTGGCTTAGTCGCGAATCCGTTTCGCCTAAGTTTGTACAAATCCTACCAAGTGGTGAGCCAGACTTCCACTCGGAGGCTTAGCCGCGAATCCGTTTCGCCTAAGTTATAAAAATCCTACCGAGTGGTAAGCCAGACTTCCACTCGGAGGCTTAGCTGCAGCCCAGTGCTCGCCTAAGTTATAAAAATCCTACCGAGTGGTGAGCCAGACTTCCACTCGGAGGCTTAGCCGCGAATCTGTTTTGCCTAAGTTATAAAAATCCTACCGAGTGGTAAGCCAGACTTCCACTCGGAGGCTTAGCTGCAGCCCAGTGCTCGCCTAAGTTATAAAAATCCTACCGAGTGGTAAGCCAGACTTCCACTCGGAGGCTTAGCTGCAGCCCAGTGCTCGCCTAAGTTATAAAAATCCTACCGAGTGACAAGCCAGACTTCCACTCGGAGGCTTAGCTGCAGCCCAGTGCTCGCCTAAGTTATAAAAATCCTACCGAGTGAAGAGCAAACCTCTCACTCGGGGGTTTAGCTGCAGTCCAAGTACTCGCCTAAGTTATAAAAAATCCTACCGAGTGACAAGCCAGACTTCCACTCGGAGGCTTAGCTGCAGCCCAGTGCTCGCCTAAGTACCACATACGCTTGCAAGGAGGACGAGGTGCAGGTCGACTGCGACCCTCTCCTCTGAGCTACGCCATAAGTATAATGTGGGCTCGCAAAGAGGACGAGGTGCAGATCGACTGCGACTCTCTCCTCCGAGCTTCGCCACAAATACAACGTGAAAATCCTACCGAGTGAAGAGCAAACCTCTCACTCGGGGGCTTAGCTGCAGCCCAGCGCTCGCCTAAGTTACAAAAAATCCTACCGAATGAAGAGCAAACCTCTCACTCGGGGGCTTAGCTGCAGCCCAGCACTCGCCTAAGTTACAAAAAATCCTATCGAGTGAAGAGCAAACCTCTCACTCGGGGGCTTAGCTGCAGCCCAGCGCTCGCCTAAGTTATAAAAAATCCTACCGAGTGAAGAGCAAACCTCTCACTCGGGGGCTTAGCTGCAGCCCAGCGCTCGCCTAAGTTACAAAAAATCCTACCGAGTGAAGAGCAAACCTCTCACTCGGGGGCTTAGCTGCAGCCCAGCGCTCGCCTAAGTTATAAAAAATCCTACCGAGTGAAGAGCAAACCTCTCACTCGGGGGCTTAGCTGCAGCCCAGCGCTCGCCTAAGTTATAAAAATCCTACCGAGTGAAGAGCAAACCTCTCACTCGGAGGCTTAGCTGCAGCCCAGTGCTCGCCTAAGGAATAAGTCGACTGCAGTGGGCATCTTGCTGTGAACCTGCAAAGGGCAATTCGAACCAAGAGCAATCATATCTAAATATCAAATCCAAGTTTAGGTCGATTCCTAAAGGAACCGAGAGTGCTCAGGCACTAAGCCTGTTAAGGTTTACCGGTTACAATTCCACTCGGCATACCGAGGCAAATTTAAAGGGTCGGGCTTAAAGAAAAGTTTTTTACCCCTCCTGTGGCGGGCTGGAAGGAGCAACGAACTCGTCGAGGTTGATCCCGTCTGCGATCCGGGTAGCAGCAGCGATGAAAGTTTCCATGAAGGACCTGAAGTCGTGTTTCTTGGTATTGGCCACTCGGAGAGCCGCCGGCTTCTCTTCTCGCGCGTCCTTGAAGTGGACTCGGGCCAGACACAGGGCAACATCTGCGCCACACCGAGCCGAGGACTTCTTCCACTCTTGCACACGGTCAGGGACCGCGTTTAGTCGAGCCATCAACGACTCGAGGTCATTCTGAAGTGTTGCCCCGGGCCAAAGCGTCGAGTCGATGCGAGAAGTGGCGGCCTTCAGCCTTGCAAGATAGTCCACAACAGCTACAACGCAGGACTCCAGTCGGAAGATATTCATAGCAACTTCATCATTCACCGGAGAATTGACAGGGTCAAGGTTCGGCTCCAACTGGCTAGTCTCTTCTTCAAAGTTCCGACAGAACTCTACAAGGACAAAACGCCGAATCAAGACAATGGTCGAATGGAAGCATCACAGTTGAAAATGTTGGTCGAGTGAAAAAGATTACCTTCGAGCATAAGGAACAATTTCTTGGCAAGACCACCCAGGAAGCCTTCCAGGTCATTCTTCTTCCCAGTCAATTGGTTGATCTTCTCGGTCAGGGTAGTCTTGTCGGCTTTCAGTCGGTCAACATCCTTGGAGGCAATCGCCAAAGCAGCTCTCAGATTGGTATTTTCCTGTTCAAGCTTGGTGACTGAAGCTAACTTCTCGTCAGCAAGCTTGGTCTTCTCAGCTAGCTCAAGGTCCTTCTTCTTCTGGGCCTCCCTCACCTTGCCTGCAAGTTACAGCAAAGTCAGATTTTGAAACAAATGGAAGGAAAAAGGAGTCGTCGAGGTCTCACCGAACATACCTTTGGTCTCCTCCTTTGCCTTCGTCAGATTCTCCTGCACCAGCTTCAGATCCAGCTCGAGCTGAATGTGCTTCTGCTCCAGTTCCGTATAGCGAGCCGCAAGGTCACAAGATTTCTACGAAGAACCAATCGACAAAATATCAAAGATGATTCACTTCCGAGTGGATAGGGAAAAATCATACGTTTCTAAGACTACAGTCGAATGCAAGCATTCAACCATAGTCTCGGGGACTACACCCAGTGGGTGCACTCAGCGTGCCCCCACTAGTTCTGTTCAAGACAGAGTCGATCAGTCGACCAAAAAAAACGTGCTCTTCAGACTGTAGTCGACTGCAAGCAGTCGACCACAGTCTCGGGGACTACACCTAGTGGGTGCACTCAGCGTGCCCCCACTAGTTCTGATCAAGATAGAGTCGACCAGTCGACCAGTCAGAAACCATTCGATCAAGTCGAATGATGAACAACCTTTACTTATAAAGCCTAAAGCCGACTGCCAGCAGTCGACCTTAGCCTTGGGGACTACACCCAGCGGGTGCACTCAGCGTGCCCCCGCTAACACGGAGTTTTTTCTTGACACACCCAGTGGGTGATTGCTATGGATTTCAGAAAGAAAAAGTTTTGATAGCATATCCTAACAGAACAGGCGGTGGTCGACTGACCTGAACATTGCTTTGAAGGGCGGAGCTAGCGTCATAAGCTACTTGGCTTGCATCCCGGACGATCTTCACCTGCTCCATCATAATCCCCGCTTGACGTATCGCCTCCTTAGCAGCACTGGCTTGGTCCTCTGGGACATGATGTGTTGTGAAGAGCGAAGGTTGTGCAGCACTCGACGAAGTGGGATGAGCACTCGTCAAAGGCACCGCGAAAGACACGGTGTGTCGAGTGAGGTTCTCCCCTTCCGTGGCCACAGTCTCGGGCGCCGTCGCATCCGGGGTTGCCGTACCAGTAGACGCCTTCCTGCTCATCTTGCGCCTCAGCGGTTCTTCATCCTCATCATCATCATCCTCAGGAAGGGTGATAATGTCATGGGATGGAGCTTCAGAAAAGGAATCAAAGTTAGAAATCATGAGTCAGTCGACTAAGGACAGAATTGAGAGTACAGTACCAGGATTTGAGGTTGCTGCGTCCTCCATCTCATGGTCGTCAGCCTTGCCTGAGGTCTCAGAAGTTGCAGCACTGAAGTTCCAAAGAATCAGTCGACCAACTCAAGTATCAACCAGAGATAAAGCTTATACAAAACAAGAGAACGCAAGTAACATGTTTACCCGGATATGGTGGGGATGGACACCTTCATCTTCGGCAGGAGCTTGGTGGGTTTCGGCGGAGCCGCCTTCGACTGTTTCGGAGCCCTTTCACTCGGCACCGGAGAAGCGGTCCGAGGGCGTTTGGTCGACTGCGAGGCAGTCGCCACCCCCTTACCGCGTTCAGTCGCGGGGTCATGGACAAGCTTCGACCGCCTTTCCGAGCGCGGTGGTGCAACCTCCTCCTCCTCCTCCTCCTCTTCGTCCTCATCATCGTCGTCGTCATCATCGTCATCTTCGGCAGCGTCTGAATCCCACTCCTCCTGGCTCTCGCCCCTGCTGGCTTCTCCCTCCTCAGTCGGAGCCTGAGCTCCATTGGGCATCGAATACAGGTCGGTGAGGGCCTGGAGGACGTCAAGACAGAGATCAGTCGACCAAGTCGCAGAACATACAGAAACAAATTTGACAAATACACAATGGAAGGCAGAGCAAATATACCTTGTCTGGAACGGTGTGATGGTCGAGTGGGGGAATCCTCCTGGATCCGCGGGGATTATCCTTGTTCCCAGTGACCGCGGCCATCCATCTTTCCACCGTGGCGTCGTCGACTGCTTCCGGGTGGACTCGAGTCTCGTCTTCAGTCCCGCAGTACAACCACATGCCATGGCTCCGGAACTGAAGAGGCTGGATTCGCCGCCGAAGGAAAACCTCCAGAAGGTCCATGCCAGTCACACCGTCCCGAACCAACTGCACCACGCGATCCATCAACATCTTCACATCAGCCCTCTCCTCCGGAACCACCTTCAGAGAGGAGGGCTTGTTCACTCGACTCATGGTGAATGGGGGGAGTCCACTCGACTGCCCCGGCGTCAGCTCGTTCTGGCAGTAGAACCAAGTCGACTGCCAGCCCCTGACCGACTCGGGAAACGTCATAGCTGGGAAGGTGCTCTTGTTCCTCACTTGAATTCCCAGACCCCCGCACATTTGAACAACTTGGGTCTTCTCATCGCCTGGACTCGCCTTCTTCACGGTCTGAGAACGACACGTGAAGATGTGCTTGAACAAGCCCCAGTGCGGTCGACAGCCCAGGAAACTCTCGCACATGGATACGAACGCAGCAAGATATGCGATGGAGTTCGGAGTAAAGTGGTGGAGTTGGGCACCAAAGAAGTTCAAAAAACCACGAAAGAAAATGCTCGGTGGCAAAGAAAACCCTCGATCAATATGAGTGGCCAGGAGCACACACTCACCCTCTTCCGGCTAAGGTTGCCACTCTTTCCCTGGAAGTCTCGCGGCGCCATGGGGGATCAGCCCGTCGTCAGCCATGTCGAGGAGATCCTTCTCCCTGATGGTCGACTGGATCCAATCTCCCTGGACCCAGCCCTTCGGCAGGCGGGATCTCGACGAAGACCCACCGCGGCTGGTGGATCTCCCCTTCGCCTTCTCCGCCGCCGACGCCTTCTCCGTCGCCGACGCCTTCTTTGCGCGCTCCAGCGCCGCCGTCTTCTCCTTGACCATGGCTGCCGGCGAGGTGCACGAGGAAGAGCTTTGCGGGGGCGAAAGCGAGCGCGTTGGGCGGAGACGAAGAGAGCAGAAGAGAAAGAATGGAGCACTGTTCAGAAAACCCTCGCTGGTTGCATTTATAACATCCCTTCCGAGTGGATGACAGGTGGACCCAGGCAACCTAATCATATCCCGAAACAGTTGCATCGACACGATACGTGGCGGAAAAAGCGGCGCGGAAATCGAGGCGTTTATGTCCCGTCCCGTCCGAGCGCCGCGGTTCGTTCCGCTTCGCGCGCTTCCCCAAATTTCGTATCCCGTGGAATCCGCGAATGACAGATCGGTCTGTCAGACGCGAGATTTCCTGTGATCCGTCGCTCGGGAACCAGCAAAGTCTAAAAGATCACTTGACGGAAGACAAGAATGGATC
This sequence comes from Triticum timopheevii, assembly GCA_963921465.1. Lineage (NCBI taxonomy): Eukaryota > Viridiplantae > Streptophyta > Magnoliopsida > Poales > Poaceae > Triticum > Triticum timopheevii. The sequence continues at coordinate 440,095,032 of OY997274.1, read as the reverse complement.
GAGTCGACTGAAGAAAAGTTGCTCGATTATCAACAAAGAAGATCTTAATCCAGAACGACACATAGCCAGTATGCAAAAGTCAATCGGAAACAGCATCAACTCCTTCCTCATTCAAGCCTCAATCCATTCGGGGGCTAATGATGGATTCATGTACCTAGGGTAGGGTCATAGGCCTGACCTAAATGTCCTACCCAGGGACATCCTTAGAAGAGATCACCTTCCAGTCGACCAACGAGGAACCCACTCGACTGACCAGAAGGACTCGACCATGGATATGCACTCGACCATGAAGATACACTCGACCACCAGAAGGTCAGAGGGCACTCTGCACTGCAACGGCCTGTAATTGAATAGACTTAATGATAGTTAGGGCACTTTATGTGGGGCGTTACCAGTAACGCCCCAGACTTAATATGCTTTAAACCCTCCGTTACGTGGGCTGGCAGGGGTCCTGGCATACTCTATATAAGCCACCTCCCTCCACAGGTAGAGGGGTTCGCACTCTTGTAACACCCATACACATAATCCACTCGACCGCCTCAGGGCTCCGAGACGTAGGGCTTTTACTTCCTCCGAGAAGGGCCTGAACTCGTACATTGCTTGTGTTTACAACCTCTCCATAGCTAGGACCTTGCCTCTCCATACCTACCCCCACTCTACTGTCAGACTTAGAACCACGACAGAGGGTGTTTTGCAGAAACACCCCTGGTACTCTCCGGTTGTGCATGCAACTCTAGCAGCGAACTGCATGTGATCCATCGGCTTGTCTCCCTCACGGACTTTGTTGCGCTGAGTCCACCATTGCCACCACATGATGATAACCAACATCCGGTCCTTCTCCGGGATCTGCCACAGAACTTGCAAAGTGGAGTCTACCGTATTGCACTCAGTCAATCTTTGTCGAACATGTTCCAGTTCAAGCTCCCGCCAGACTTGCTTAATCTCATGGCACTCCACAAACAGATGCTTTGCCGTCTCGTTTCTCATGTTGCACAAGAAACAATTATGATTCTCAATCGCCATTCCTCTCCTGCATAAGGTATCCTTCGTGGCGAGCGTGTTGTGTGCAAGGCGCCACATGAAATGCCTCACCTTCCCCGGGCACGCCAGCTTCCATAAACGTTTCCATTTAGCTTCTCCTCCGGCATCTAGATCCCCTGCGCATTCTCCGGCTCGGACAGTGCTTGTTTCAGCTTATATGCTTGCTTGACCGAGAACACGCCCTCGGTGTCAAAGTGCCATGCGAGGAAATCAACTGCCCCATCTCGAAGTGGCATCTGAAGAATCAGGTTGGTATCCTCCTCCCAAAACATATCAGTGACCAGCTCCGTGTCCCATTTACCCGTGGTTGGATCGATGAACTCAACAACTTTGGTGAGGAGATTACCCCCTCGGGGCGTGATGACCCGCCTCGACCAAGCCCTGGGTATCCAGGGGTCATCCCAAATATGAATACTCTCCCCATCCCCCACACGCCAGATCATTCCCTGCTTAACCAGCTCAATCCCATAGGTGGTGCTGCGCCATGCATACGACATATTTGAGCTCTCCCCAGCCTCAAGGATAGAGCTATCCGGGAAATACTTGGCCTTCATGAGTTGTGCACACAAGCTGTCTGGTTGCTCAATCATACGCCATACTTGCCTGGCTAGCATAGCAATATTGAAATCATGAATATCTCTGAAGCCAAGTCCACCTCTGCCCTTAGATCTTGTTAGCTTTTGCCAGCTCACCCAATGGACCTTGTTATCCTTATCTTGCTGGCTCCACCAGTATCTAGCAATCATAGAGCTTAACTCTTCACAAAAGGTCTTGGTGAGATAGAACACAGACATTGCAAATGTCGGAACCGCCTGCGCCACCCCTTTCACTAGGATTTCCTTGCCTTGCCGAGATAGTGTCCTCTCATTCCAGCCCTGCATATGATTCCAAATGCGATCTTTTAGGTAAGGAAATGCCTTGCGCTTGGACCGCCCAATATACACCGGAAGGCCCAGGTATTTCTCATTATAGGCCTCGCTGTCAATGCCCAAAGCACATTTCACACTTCCCTTTGTCTGTCCCGAGCTGTTCTTGCTAAACATCAGCGCGGACTTCTCATGATTAATGCACTGTCCCGAGCACCGCTCGTATACCTGAAGGATCCGTTTTAACTCTAGAGCCTCCTCCGTCCGCGCACGCATGAGCTGGACCGAGTCGTCCGCAAAGAACAAGTGCGATATGGACGGCGCTCCTGGGCATATCCGTATGCCACTGAACGTACCGCGCTGCTGGGCATCATTCAACAAGGCCGACAACCCTTCCGCGCAGATTGCAAACAGATACGGCGAACTTGGGCCCCCCTGCCGTAGTCCTTTTGAAGGTGAAAACTGCTGAGATAGCTCGCCATTAACCTTGATTCTGTACCTTACTGAAGTTACACACTTCATTATCAGCTTCACCCACGTGCTTGCGAACCCAAGTTTGTTCATCATTGCTTCTAGGAAAGCCCACTCAACTCGGACGTATGCCTTACTCATGTCCACCTTAACTGCCGCAAACTCTTCCTTTCCAGTCCTCTTATTCATCAAAAAATGTGAGACCTCATAAGCCACGAGTATATTGTCAGTTATCAGGCGCCCGGGAACAAACGCACTTTGGTTGACAGAAATGATCTCCGGTAGAATGAGCTTGAGGCGGTTCGCTAATACCTTTAAGACGATCTTATACAGCACGTTACACAAGCTTATTGGATGAAGATCTTTAATTCTGTCAGGGTTTTTAACCTTTGGTATGAGTACCACATGTGTATCATTCCAGCCCATAGGCAAATCCCCTCCTTCTAGCACATGCCGGACCTCCTTGATGATATTCATGCCCATCAACTGTCAATATTTCTTGAAAACCAATGTTGGCATACCGTCCGGGCCCGACCTGACCTGACCTGACCGGACCGAGTGACGACTGAGACTGACGCCCCTTTGTATTCCCACCACCCCATCTTTTCCCTTCCCAGCACTCAAAACCCCCAGCTGCTGCCTGCGCCAAGGGCTTTTCCATCGCCTCCTCCTCCCCACCAAACGTGCTTCCCTTTGGGGTTTTCTCATTGGTGCGTGCGTTTTGGATTCCCTTCCCCTTCCCACCCCGCTCCCCCTTCTCGATTGTGCTGCGCGAGAGAAATCGCATTTTTTGTGGGTGGATTTCGCTCATCGGTTTCTTGCCCTGGTACGGTAGGGTTTCTCTCTTGGTTCCGACGGAGTTCATCGCGGCATCAGACCCGTCTCCTCGTCCTGCTTCTTCGCCATTGCGCCCCCTCTGCCCTTCCGCTCTCCTTTTCTCCTTATTTTGGTTTTTTTTTTCTGCCGACGGTTTCTTGATTTTGCATTTCTTTTGGGGTTTTTTCTGCCGACGGTTTCTTGATTTTGCATTTCTTTTGGCGTTTTTTCTGCCGACGGTTTCTTGATTTTGCATTTCTTTTGGCATTTTTCTGCCGACGGTTTCTTGATTTTGTATTTCTTTTGGCGTTTTTCTGCCGGCGGTTTCTTGATTTCGCATTTCTTTTGGCGTTTTTCTGCCGAGGGTTCCTTGATTTTGCTTTGCTAGGCTTCTTGCCCTGGAACGATCAATACGTTCTCTCTTCTCTTCGTCGGATCGACCTTTTTCCTCCTGGGGTTTTTGTTTGCCGCGTCTCGTTTCTGTTCTTTTTTTTTTTCAATTATTGAGGGAAGCCGTCTCTGTTCTATCTGGAATGCGCGATTTCATTTTGGAATTTCACCCCCTCCTCTGTGTTTTGGGGGCTCTTGCCCTGTTTTTCCGATTTCTTCTTGTCCCCTTTTGTGATTTTTGAGGTTTTTTTCCCTCCTTTTATGTATGGAAATCATGTAACCTGTCGTTGGTGTTTAGCAGGTCCCGTCGCCTGATGTGAAGATGGCGAGCAGTGCATCCGAGAAGTGGGCTGTGGTGCAATACGGACACCACGGTCCTGCAACCAAAGTCTACCGGTTTCAGATCCTGTTGCCAAATGGCACAAGCACCAGCCTCAAGCTGCGCGATCCTGGAGAAGAGATGCCGCTTTCTGATTTCTTACATTGTATTCGGAAAGAGTTGGGCGATGCCTCCGCATATGGTGGTCAAAGGCGGGGAATTGAATGGGATGGCGATGTTTATCTAGAGGACCTGCTGGATCGAAAGATAGACAAGAAAGTGCAGTTTAGTGATTTTGTCACTAAGGGTACCAACATATTAAGACTCCAGGTAAGCCCCCAACTCATTCTTGTTCTGATTCACGAAATTACTGCAGACCATCTAACACATTTTCTTTCTATCTATTTGCTTTGCTAGGATGGTGAAGAATTTGTCAGGACATATGAGGTCAGTATTTGAACTAATCTTACTCCATATCTGTCTCGTGTAGCACTGAGAATTTTGTTCTTCTTTCAAGAAACTGATATTGTCCCCCTTAAAAAGTGCGCAAGCGTTGTCATTTTATCATGCTAAGATACATTCTCTAATTTAGTATCCCTTGAGGATCCTATAATCTTTGCAGTGTCATTCACTATTCATAAACAATTGGTGTAATTGTGCCAAACCCAAGCCGTGGCGCAGTTAACATGTACAAGAAAATGATGTAGATGAATCCTTACATTCGTTGTGCTTATGTGTTTACTTGCTTGTCTTCAGAATATGTGGGACCTTACACCTCCGACTGAACTGCTTCAAGAGCTTCCGGCAGAATATAGCACTGAGAGTGCTCTTGCAGACCTTGTTGTTAGTTTTCTTGTCCGAGTATTTTGCCTCCTCAGTTTCATAGGTGACCACCTGTGAAGATCTGACCTTCGTTGTCTTTTCCTGTCATCAGGACAACTCATTACAGGCTTTGTGGTCAAATGGTAGCAAAGAAATAAAGTTAATCAGGTTAGTTCCCATTTATCGCCATCCCAATTGACAATTATGGTATCAGACGGTAGCTATCCTTGCTGGGTTGTTTCCCTTTCAATTCCACTTTGGACCTGTCTATGTCTCTGTTTCCCTCATAACTCCCTGCTGAATTAAATGCTCTATGCATTGCACATAATGCAAAGCGAACTGGTTACACAAGTAATATCATGTTAGTCACAAATACAGGAGAGAATATAATATATTATCAAAGCTTAGTTACTGTCAGCTGAAGCACAAAGGCAATTTTCATAATGCACTGGGCTATGCTCCAGGTTGTAGTTTCAGTTTTGTCTTTTTTCCATTGCAGCACTAGATACTTAGCTGTAGAATTGGCTTTAAGTAGATGTAATCATGTATAAATTACCCTCCAAGTAGGATCTCATCGCAAACATAATGATAAATATACCAAGAAAAGAAAGCTGCTCATTGCATGGAATCTTTGTGTTTCAGTTTTTTCTCTTATACCATTACATCAATCTACTCTGTTTTCTTCTCCCCTTTTCTTTCCTGACAAACGTTATTATCTTTGATTCATTACTTCTCAGAATCACTTTCACGTGAGTGTTGGATCATGTTGCAGGATAACTGTTGATGGAGAAAAGATTGTGGTTTTTGATACTGGTAGGGGGATGGACGGTTCAGAAGATAATTCTATCTCTAAATGGTAACGCTCTTTAGTTAAAGTTTTACCACATGAAGTTTAAGTATTCACTCTGTCAAATATGTTAGGGGAAATTGGAGGTTGGAGTGCACAAGAGAAACATAAAAGGGGGGCGGGGGTAATTTAGTGTTTCGTTTTCAAAGAGCAGTAACGATATAAAGAGGAAAAATGGTTATTACTATTTAATTTATGAACATTTTGAATGCCCTTTTGATATTAATGTTGTTTATATGGAGGGTACTTGTACTTTGTTTTTTTATTATGTTTCTTCATAGTTTCCATACGCAGAGTTCGATTGCACAACCATCCTACTTAAGCCCTAATGCAACATAGTTTGGATCTCATTTAGTCTTATTTATTTAGGGGTACAATGGGTTCTTCTAACCACAGAGTATTTCGGAAACAAGGTATCGGCGGGAAAGCGCCATACTTAGTGGTGAGCAATTATATATCACTAACATATGGATCGTACTTATTCCGTTTCTTGCAATTTGTTTGCCTTATCAACAATCCTTCAGTGACATTTATCTAAGTTGCATTAATATATGATTTCCATTTGGACATGTTCTGTAAGTAACCATTGGATGTTATGGGAGTCTCTTCATTTTTCTTGAATTTACCTTTGCAGCTGAAACTTTCTAAATGATGTACCGTAAAACAGATCATGTACTTTAGCAGTATGTCTATGCCTATTCAAAGGAGAGAGTACAAATGAGTTTCAGCTTCTGTTGGATGGGATTAACAGAATTAAAGGAGAAAGAAGCACGATTTTTTCATATACATCATTTATTACCATTGTGATTGTATGGCTTCCTCATTTTTTTAATTCATTATGCTACCTTTTAAAGTATAGCTGGGCATGTTATGATTGCTATATCACTTACTGTATCAGTTATTTTCCGTAGTTGGCAAAATAAAGAGGTGTATGCCATTTCGATTATTTGGCTTATCAGGCCAACTGACGGATGAATTTATAATTGCTGTCTTGCCTGTTCTGGACAGTTTTATGCAATTCTTGAAGATAACAAACTATGATTTTAGAAGTTGCTTGGTCCTGTATTTTACTTCTCAGTCTATATATTTTTTCACGTGAAAATACACTGTACTTTACTAAAATGAAATATTCATAGATGACAAATTCATATGTGGAGTACTTGATTTGTTACTCTATCGAATATCTACAGCCTTTCTTTGGCATGTTTGGCTATGGTGGAACTATTGCATCGATGCATCTTGGAAGGTATGAATTTACCAGCTAATCTATATCAAAGATTGAAGTTTTTCAGTTTAATTGATTGCCATGTTTTTTCTTTTACAATAGAACTGCCATAGTTTCTTCTAAAACTAAGGAATCAAGGAAAGTGTTTACCTTGCATCTTTCGAGGGAGGCTCTGTTGGAGAAGTCTTCATCTAAACTCAGCTGGAAGGTGTTCTGCCAACCCCCTTGTTTTTCTAAATATATTCCTGTACCTTGGCAAAGTAGCAGACATCAGCACGATTAAATTGCAGACTGCTGGAGGAGTTAGAGATCCATCTGAAGAAGAGTTGGCACTGTCGCCACATCGAAGTTTTACACAGGTGATCCAGTTATCTTGACTGTCTTTTAGATGTTCTGATGCCCTGCAATATCAGCCCATCAGCAATTCTAAATTGATATCTGAGTTGTGATTGCATGTTTCATATGTTTGGTGTATAACACCAAGATACAAATTCATGTCAAGTAACGGTCATAAGTATGAAATCTACATATTTACTGATACCTATTTCCTGGTTATAGGAGTATTTGTTACTTCACCGTTTCTTTAATTTAAAATTTCTTTCAATACTGATAAAATCTTAACAGGCATATGTTCTTTCACTAGGATTTATCATCATATTTTACTTTATAGAACCGAAAATCTCAATGATTCAGTAGTTGAGGTCTGGATTCAGAAAACTGTCAAAAGACCTGTTCTGGCCGAAAACCAAGATAACTAGTCCAATTGCAATTGATCATTGCCTAACTGGGCACTTTCTCTGGGTGGAGGAGATGCATTTCCATCTCTTAGACATCTTCAAACATAGGATCTGAAATTGTAAAACCTTGTAGTATTTCTTGTACCAAACCACAAAAGGTAATTCAAGTCTTCACGACAAATTCTGTATTTGATGAACAACATAAAATTGGCTCAAAAATAAATATATCACGATGCAAATTTTGAAGTCTAATCGCGATGTAGACATTGAGGAACAAAAAAGAACAAGCAATGGTGTGAGTGGTAGTACAAAGTCAAATTAGAAAAAACAATAAGGTGAAGCAATTTTTCAAGCATAATATGCCTTGTTTGTTTCTTGATGTGTGGAAGTGGTCTGTATTGTTTTTCGTGCTTCAGTACCAGAACAAGGATTTTTTTAGGGAAAGCTTTCTGTTTTTAGCTCTGCGTGAGCCCATTGGTTCAAGTATGCACTTGAAGAATCAATCCTCCCTAAATCAAATACATTGTTTCTCCTGTGTATGCCCATTCCATTTTTGGAGGAAGTACTCATTTAAGAAAACCAATAAATCACAGTAACACAAAGTGAATTTTCACTAAAGACAATGGTATATTGAAGTTTCTTTGATGTCTTATGCAGAAATATTCCTTACCACCCATTTGTATGAGGTTTGGCATGAGGGCTATGGTTTGATGTGGCATGTTTATCCTTGTCGATGTGAAAGCTTTATCATTTGTATATACCTACGGTTAAGGAAACAAAATTAGCTCTACTATCTAGGATTATGCAACACTTGCAAATATCTAGTGCATATTACTTCTGATTTTGTAACTTGCTATTTTTCTGTTGAGAGTCATGCACCGGTTAATTATATCTTACGATTAAAGCTGAGATGAATTATGGAATTTAGAGATCTAGCTTTTGCTGACTTATCAAACTCAAATACTAGACCTAAAACAGTACTGGTTCTTGGCATTCAGGAACCTATGTTCTCCAGATTCATGGATTTCTTGTGATGATAAAAGAAAATTTGCTAGTCTTGTTAAATTCATTAATGCGACACTTATGCGTGTCCACGCACATGCTTCTGTCAACATTTACAGGTGGAAATCCACGGCTTGAATAGGCACTTGGAGCCAGCTAAACTTCGAGGATTTCTGAAGGACATATATTTTCCATATATACAGGTTCCTTTCTGAACAAATCCATAATCATTTATTGAAGCATTGATTGAATGAGATGGAAGTACAAATAAACGAACATACATGCTGAATACTTTGCAGTTCTGTGGATGTTGGAGAAAAACATATGATTTTACTAGCAATATGACATTGCTTTAGAATTTATGTCACGATGCTCGTTCCTTGTCTTGGGCAATTCACTGATGTGGTTGGAATGTACAGTGCAATGATACAGTGCAACTGTCAAATATATTTTGTTTCATACAGTTGTCATATTGTTTGATTTAGTCTCAATTATCCATCGTACTGGGGTTTCAATAAGCTGAACTCTACCAAGCCCACTAAAGTTCATGCTTTCACTTGAAATAATATCTCAAGCTCAAAATGAACTAAGAAATTGGTTCGAACTAAAAGAATAGCACTCCCTCCGATCCATATTAATTGTTTGATTTAGTACAACTTTGTACTAAATCAGCGAAAATTAATATGGATCGGAGGGAGTATTAGAAGATCAAAGTAGAAACATATGTGGCTCAAGATTAGCTCAATTCTGCCCTCTTCCTTAGAATAATATAGTATGTATATGTACTTAATCTAGTTCAAGCACGCGTCAAAAGAAAATCTAGTCGAAGCTAATTCTGAATTGATGATGAGTGAAGCACAGCTTGAATTTACGAATTTTGTGCCTTGAGGCAAGTCAAGTCTGAGCTAATCTCAAATAACTTGTTGAACCAAAGCCATTTTGGGAGAGGTTTACAACTCAGTATTTTTCAGCTCAAGTGAATTAAAATTATTTTGTGTGCAGTTCTTAAAATTCATGCTGGTGCAGTTACCTACCTCAACAAGTTATGCTAACTGAAATACCTTGTCAATTCTTCCAGTATGACGAGGATAATGGATCTACGAGTACAAGGAGGCCAGTTCAATTTGAGGTCTGTCCAGAATTTCCTATCACTACTGTAGGCTTGAATAATAAGACTATTGTCATATAGTTACTACTGGAAACATGTGATTTTTCTCCTTTATTTCTTGCCCCTTTGATTGTTGAGTGGATCTTTTCAGCTTGTTCTTTTAGTGGCTTCTTATTCATCAAATGCCGAGCTATTTATTTTACATGTTTATCTTTGTAATATCTAGATAATTGTGCAGTGCAAGATCTTTTGCTAGCCAAAAGTTGGCCTACTTGAATGGTATGGCCATCTGTATCCAGTTTTAGCTATATCAAGGATGCCAGATGATTGCTAAAAGGGGCCAGAATGAACCTGCCAACATTGGCTTCTTTTCAAATGTCAAGCACAAAATAGTAATAGGTTATTTTAGCTGAAAACATCGCCTGGCTGCACACACACACACACACCACGCATGCGCGCGCGCACGCGCACGCGCACGCGATATACACTGTAAGCAGGACGTAGGCTTTCTACCTATCCGAAGCCTTGATGAACCTAGGTAAAGCCATCGCGCCACCCTCACCCTCATCGGGCACCACCTTTCCCTCTACTGTCTTCCACGATCTCCAGTAGATTGTCAGATTGTGGTGCATTAATCATCGACATTTGGCGCCTACCGTGGGGCACGAATGGATCATCCGCAATGTTAGAAGTATAATAGTGTTTGAGATAGAGATAAGAGTTAGAGATAGAGCAGGTTTAAACATGTATGACTTGCCCTCTACTCCAAGTCTCTCTCCCTCACATGTACTCTTATATATACCCTACACAAGGGTCAGACCAATACAACGAATATTGTAGGTTCTATATTTTCTACATGATATCAGAGTGCTTTGTCCAACGACGCTGATCCTAGGACCTTTCACCACTTCCGCAGCGAGCCGCCCCAGCGGAGATTAATCTTCTCTCCCCGGGGGCGCAGCACCCGATCAGTCAATGATTAGATCGGTTCTTAGATTAGCTTAGATAAATTTTCTTAATTATCAAAATTCCAGTAGATTAGTTTTTCGTAGCCACCAAATAAATCTTTTGATCCTAGAAAAAAATTCCGGTGAAGAAAATCCCACAGAAATAGGTGCAGGCGGCCAGCGCCGCCGATCTCCTGGCGCACGATCGACCAGACTTCAACCTCCAAGTGCAGCGCACGACATCGTGCGGCCACGTACGGGCGCATGCACTCGTCCGTCCGGCTTGAGCATCTACACGCGCATGCTTCGATCTGAACGAGAGCAGCACCCACATGACGGGTGACATAAACCAAGCTAGTACAGATCGACCACCGTAACCAAGTCACCTCTGCCGTCAAAAGAGCCATTGCTCGCAACTCAGCCTCGGCACTCGAACGGGAAACTGCAATCTGTTTCTTCGTCTTCCAGGCATGAGAGAACCACCAAGAAAACCACAGTAAGCAGAAAGTGAACGGCGATCTGAACGATCACTAGCCCACGTAGCATCCGAATAGGCCTGAAGTTGTAAAGAATTGGAGCGAGGAAAGAATAGACGGTGAGAGATCGTGCCCCGAAGATATTGAAGAACACGAAGGAGATGACTATAGTGAACCGATGTGGGAGCAGAGACAAACTGACTCAGAATATGAACCAGATAAGAGATGTCCGGACGAGTGACAGCTAGATAGACAGGACTGCCAACAAGATGACGATAACGCGTCGGGTCAGGGAGAGGATCACCATCAGTAGCACGGAGGTGAACATTGAGCTCCATAGGAGTCTCAATAATGCGCTCGTCAGTAAGAGCAACACGAGCAAGATCCTGGATATACTTTTCCTGGGATATAAAAAAGCCATCATAGATAGAAGAGACTTCAATCCCAAGAATGTAGCAAAGTGGTCCAAGATCAGACATAAGAAACTGCTCACTAAGACGGGCCTTTACAAAGGCACTATACTCGGGGTCATCCCCAGTGATGATCATGTCATCAACATAGAGAAGAAGAAGAGTCCGACCACGAGGAGAAAGGTGAATAAACAATGCTGGATCATGAGCACTTGTTGAAAAACCAGCGACAGTGACCACAGAGGCCAAACGCTCAAACCAGGCGCGGGGGGCTTGCTTAAGGCCATAGAGAGAGCGACGAAGACGACATACCATGCCATCAGGAACAGAATACCCAGGTGGTGGCTACATGTACACCTCCTCACGCAGCTCACCATTAAGAAAGGCATTCTTAACATCAAGCTGAGAGATAGACCAGTGGCGTGCAGAGGCAACGGCAAGAAGTGTACGAACAGTGGTCATATGGGCCACAGGAGCAAAAGTCTCGTCATAATCACGACCATGCTCCTGCTGAAAACCACGAGCCACAAGACGAGCTTTGTGACGCTCAAGAGAACCATCGGAGCGAGTCTTAACCTTGTAGACCCACTTACAAGTGATGGGACGGACTCCGGGAGGAAGAGAAACAAGATCCCAAGTACCAGTGCGTTCAAGAGCAACAATCTCCTCTGCCATCGCAAACTGCCATTCAGGATGAACAACAGCCTGACGATAAGAAGTCGGCTCAAGAACAGCAGCACCAGTGGTGGGAAATCCAAAGCGATCAACAGGCGGACGAGGACGAGAACGCAAGCCATAAGTAGGCTGAGAGGAAGATGACGACTCATCCACAGAGGCATCCACAGGTCGTGAACGACGAGTGTAATGCTGAGGAAAAGATGGAACAATAGAAGGAGGAATCGCCAAGGTAGAATCGGGGGTGGCGACGAAGAAGTCACCGGAGATGAAGGTGTAGAATCCGGTGACATGCTAGGCGAGGAGATCGGGGAAGATGGTGGCTGCAAATCGACTAGAGGTGGAGAAGCTGAGGGAGTGGAACAAAGAGGCACATGCTCGACGGGGGTGATAGATGAGTCAGGAAAAGTGAGTAAAGAGATATCCTCCACTGAAAAAGTCGAGGAAGATGGGCATGGGTAGAAGGGACGAGACTCATCAAAAGTCACGTCTCGAGAGATACGCATCCGACGACCGATAGGATCCCAACAACGATAGCCCTTATGCTCATCACTGTAGCCTAAGAAGACACACTCAACAGACTGAGCGATCAGTTTGGTGCGTTCGCGAGGGGCAAGAAGAATATAGCAAACACAACCAAACAAGCAAAGCATCGAATAATCGGGAGAACGATCAAAAAGACGCTCGAAAGGAACACCACCCTGTAGAGCAGCGGAAGGCTGTATATTGATAAGATAGGTGGAGGTAGAGACGGCCTCAGCCCAAAAATGAGGCGGGTAGAGGCAACAATCATCAATGCACGAGTCGTCTCAAGAAGATGTCGATGCTTTCGCTCAGCCACACCATTCTGAGCATGAACACCAGGACAAGAGAATTGAGAGAGAGTTCCTTGCTCAACAAGAACACAACACAACATCTTAGAGATATACTCGCCAGCGGAGTCAGCACGAAAAACACGAATGGGTGAAGAGAACTGAGTATGAACCATGGTAGCAAAACGCTTATAAATAGACAACACCTCACTACGAGAAGTCATGAAATAAAGCCATGTGTAACGAGAGAAATCATCTATGAAAATAATATAGTATTTATGACCACCTTTCGAAGCGAAAGGAGCCAGACCCCATACATCAGAATGGACTAAATCAAAAGGACGCTTAGACATTGACTCACTATGTGAAAATGGTAACTGAATCTGCTTGCCAAGATGACAACCCTGACACTCTAAAGAGACATCTCCTAAGACAGACCCCAGAAGACCTTGACGAACTAAAGACGACAATCGAGAACCACACAGATGACCAAGTCGATGATGCCACTGCTTGAAGGAACTAGTAACGGAGGCGACTGAAGCGGAGGAACTGGCGATGGTGGTGGCAGCGGAAGGAACATGAAGCCAGTCCAACTCCCAAAGACCTTGAGAATCACGGCGGCGAGGGCCAGCCCCAACCAGAGTGTGCGTGCGACGGTCCTGGACAGAACAAGAGTCAACGTCAAGGATACGCGACAACCAGAATCAGTAAGTTGACCAGCAGAAAACAGATTCATGGTAAGTCGAGGAACATGAGCAACATCAAGAACATAATAAGGAGTGGTAAGATTGCCTCTACTAGCAACAGAAAGTGGAGTACCATCAGCAGTGAAGACATGAACAGGAGAATCCAGCGATCGAAGAGAGGACAAAGTGGAAGAATGAGAAGACATATGAAAAGAAGCTCCAGAGTCCAGAACCCATGGGGATGTACCCGACTGTGTAGAGGGCGGTTGCTCAGTGCGGGAAGCATCAGTCACAGAACCAGCAGTACCCGTCGAGGAAGAACCTGAAGCCGCGAGCAGACGCTTAAGTCTCAGAATATCCTGCTCAGTCAAAGCAATGGCTGAAGCTGTCAAGGTAGATGACGAAGTCCCTGAAGATGATGATCGCGCCTTGCGCAGGTGTTTCCTCTTCGTGTAGCACTGGGACTCAATATGACCATCATTGTTGCAGTAATCGCAATGTGGACGGGGGCGACCTGAGCCTCCAGAAGGAGTGGGCAAGAGCGGCGGAGCACTTGAGCGAGAAGGGGTCGGTGCAGCAGGTGGCGTGGAAGAAGACCGAGTAGCGAGCATAGAGGGAACCTCCAGCAAACCAGCACCACGTAAGTGAGTCTCCTCAGCACGAATCTCAGAAAGCGCCTCCATGAGAGAAATACGGCCACGAGCAAACAACTGAGCACGCCGGGGCTCAAACTCCTTACGGAGCCGAGACAGGAACTCGTAGATGCGGAAACTCCAAATTGGCCTGGACAGCCTGGTAATAGGGGCAAGTATGACAACCAGCACTGCAGAGAGAATCAAGCTGGCGCCAGATAGCAGAACTCTGTGCATAGAAGTCATCAACAGTAGAGTCACCCTGCTGAAGAGCATGCTCCTGACGGACCACAGAAAGGTATAAGGCATCACCAGAGGGCTCATAGCGCTGACGAAGACGGGTCCACATCTCAAAGACAATAGGAAGACCCAGAAACTCAGAAGCAAACTGAGGCAGAACACTAGCAGTGAGAACACCTGCAGCAGGAGCCACTGGGTGTAAACAGACAGAGCACCATGATACGTCTGAAGAGCCTCCTCATAAGCCAAAACCCTCTCATCATAAGCACGATCAGCAGCCTCATTAGCAAGCTTAGCCGCATCCTTGGCGGCCTGATTAGCATCCGTAGGAAGAACCGGTGGAGTCGGCGGAGTAGGGGCCACCGGAGGAACCGGATGTGGCGGACAGCAGACCTCGCCAGAAAGAACACCCCAGAGATGGATGCCACGCATGTGAATGCGCATGAAGCCAGTGAACTCGGTGTAGTTAGTACCATTGAAGATCATCGGACAGCGAGGGACAGCAACGTAGCCCGATGCAGTAGTCATCTTTTTTTTGTAATTTTCTTTGGAGCAGAGATCCGACGAGAGCACTAGCGACAGCAGAATCTGGAACAGCAGACCACCAGCAGCGGAATCAGGCGCGAGCAGGGAGTAGCGACTTCAGGGCAGGAATGGGCGACTGGATCGAGGCGGGCGGGCGCTGGCGACCGGATCGGGCAGGCGCCGGCGGAACGGGCGACTGGGATCGAGTGGGCGCTGGCGACCGGATCGGCGTTGGCTCATGCGGGCGACTGGATCGGCGGGGAGGCGCGAGATCGAGCGGCCTCGCGTCGGGTGATTCTGGCAACGAGATATCCGGCGAGACTGCCTTCAGCAGGGAATAGAGCAGCTACGGGTAGGAGAAACAGCGCCGGCGGCTGTGCAGAATATTGGATCGGGGACAGCACGAGTTGCGCGTGCGAAAAAGAACCTAGGTTGTAATACCATGTTAGGAAAGCAACTTGTATTCCCATGAGGCCATAGGCCGATATATATACATGTAAAGGTGTGAAACATACGCAGGGGTACATGACTTATATTATAACTCTAACAGACGACACCTTCGGCCGCGGGCAATTGGTGGCCTTCAGCCAAGCTAAGTACATCTTCAGTCGGCAGCCTACTGCGCGTACACCGGAAGGACAACGCTTCATCGACCCGATCTACATCCACATGTGCAGGCGTGATGGTCCGGTCAACGTCTACATCTTCAGCCGGCAGCCTACTGCGCGTACACCGGAAGGACAACGCTTCATCGACCCGATCTACATCCGCACGCTCAGACGCGATGGTCCGGTCAACGTCGTTTGTCCTGACTCCATTTGCCCACCGGACCAACAACTCTAGGTGTGACTCAGCGCGCGAACCAGCAAGCGTACATGGATACGCGGCCGTCGCCAAGCACAAGCCACGACACGCAAGCTGGCCAGGGGACTGCGCGCTGCATGCACAGGACCAGAATCAAACTGGCTCGACAGACTTCTTTGCAAGGCGCGACTACGACGACGACAATGACCACGTCATGATGACGGCATCGACCGCGTCATCCATGACAGCACGACTGCATCGACACGGCATCACTACGGTGACGACCCTACATGGCCACACAGTTCTGGCAAAACTGATGTGTGCTCGATGGGCATCCTCCGGTCTTGGCAAAACCGGCGGACTCATTGCCAACGACACCCTCTGACATCTGCAAGGTGCATCGTCCATGTCTGCAGCTCTGCCATAGCACATTTTTTTGCGCCTCCGGCTTTGTGCGGCTTCATCATCCATGACAACCACACCATCGACCACGACTACCTTGACCACGGCTATATCATCATGATCGGCTACCTCGACATCAAAATTAATGGCTTGGTCAACAGCAACACATCGGCAACAACTCCAGTCACCAGCGTCTGCGTTGTCACCAGCGTCCACGCCACTCCCGCGGTGACTGCAGGAGGGAATAGAGAGACGAGGAAGGCACCAGAAGGGGACGCAGTCACCGCCCTAAGTGTCAACCATCGGAGACGCAGTTGATGATGGCGCATCCGAGAATATGACAGAAGCACAAGACTTTAAATGCAGTCTCCATCGTCCGCTTCACTCCCGCTACGACTGAGGGGGAATGTTAGAAGTATAATAGTGTTTGAGATAGAGATAAGAGTTAGAGATAGAGTAGGTTTAAACATGTACGACTTGCCTCTACTCCAAGTCTCTCCCTCATATGTACTCTTATATATACCCTACACAAGGGTCAGATCAATACAACGAATATTGTAGGTTCTATATTTTCTACACGCAACTCCATCTGCTGCAACAACAACATGGCGGCTCGACTGACATCTGTCCTAGTCATCACCATCCCTGGCTTCTCAAGCATAAAGTAGCAGGCCGGACCTAAGGTGGTGGCATGGTGAATTAAGGAAGGTTGCGCTAGACCCTTCCTGATTCATCAGGATTGGTGCAGAGCTTGATGCCCGGCGTGAGCAAGAGTTCCTCATGTTTGCCCAGGCCAATCTAGATGCACTTGCTTGGAGTGCCTTGAACATGTCAGGATCTGTCGAGAAGTAGCAGAACATACCTATGTGCTCCCCGACGCAAAGCCGATGTAGCATAAGCTCGCGAGGTTCTCCCTTTACTGAAAGGTAGCCATCAAGAAGAGATCGAACCTCAACCACCCTGACTGGGTAGTCAACCTAGTGCCTGTCCCAAAGCCTAATGGCACATGGCTGCTGTAGCCATGGTAGAGTAGAGAAAGGGGACTGGGTATGGAAGTCTATCGATCAATTGCTTGCCTATTAACAACTACTACCTCCGTCTTGGTTTATTGGTCCACTTAGTATTTTGTGTCAAATTTTGACCATGGATTTAATTAACAAAATCTTAATGCATGTCACAAAAAATAGTATCATTGGGCAAATACGAATCCAACGATATAATTTTTGATGACATGCATTAACATTTTGCCAGTTAAATTTATGGTCAAATTTTGGCACAAAATATGAAGAGGGCCAATAAACCAGGACAGAGCTAGTAAAGTCCTAGCAAAATACAGCCGGCTCGCTCCTTCACTCGTACTAACAATCACTCGTTGCTGGGAGCTCTATCCTCCTCGCACTACTAAAACCAGGGTGAAAGAATCTCCTGTGTTCAGTCTGTAGAGGCCGACCATCATAGTCGTCTCTACACCAAGTTGGGTTGTCTAACCTACTTTTTTTTGACGCGTCTACGGAGGGCTTGCGCTGGCCTGAACCATATATTACTCAACTGTACCAGAGACATAGAAGAGGGTACAAGGGGGGTTCTGGGAGAGAGAGAAAGAAAACAAACCAAAGAAACCAAAAGAAAATATACAGGATGGTTACAATCTCGCAGCAAGATGTGACATGGATCCCCAGTCCCGGAGTAGCGCCTGGCGTTGGGGGTTCTTGCAGCGGTTCGACCAGAGCAGCAGCTCGTCAGCCGCAATCCTAGCGATGCGGTGGATGTGGAGAGTCTCATTGCGAAAGACCTTAGCATTGCGACGTTTCCAGGTGTTCCAAAGAATAGCAATTAGAATGGTAGATCAAACTTTATCGGTGGCAGCACGCAGCCAGACGTCGCGCAGGATGTCAAGCGCCCCGACATGGAGGCTGTCAAGCTCCTCCCAAAGAGGTCGTAGAGAGGCGTAGTGTAGGAGTAGGTGAGTGATGCTCTCGCAGACACCGCAGAAAGGGCAGGCATCAGAAGTGGCGATTGATCTGTGTAGTCTCCGCTCGTTGGTGTAGACACGGCGCAACCAAATGAAGATTCGACATTTATTCGGCGCATAGTTTCTCCAAATAGCCGCCGCCAACTGGTCGGATGGTTGATCATGCCTGCATAGTTTCTCCAAGACGAACAGAAGTGATGGACCTGAAGAAATCCAGTTGCCTGAGAATCTCACGCCAAACTGGTGTTACCTCGGCGCCCCCGGTACCCAAATCATGCACAGGGGACCAACCGTACTTGTTCAGGATGTAGGTGGGAGCCAGCAAGGAGTTTGTATCATGAAGTTTAACCAATTGTCTGAGTAGGAGGCATACATTCATATGCTTTAGAGAGGCAAAACCTAGACCCCCCGGGAGAACGGAGCACACACCAGGTCCCAAGCCACTTTGAACTGACCGCACGTAGTTTTGCCCTGCCCTGACCAGAAGAATGCCCGACAGCACTTGTCGATTTCCTGCAGAGTCCCGACAGGAAGTAGAAGCGCACCCATGGTATAAATAGGGAGTGCATGAAGAGCAGCCCGAACAAGGATAGCCTGACCCGCAAGCGAAAGCATCAGACCCCGCCAACCGGCGAGCCGGCGATCAATTTTGTCGATGATGGAAAAGAAGGCCGACATATTTAGCTTTGAAGTAGATAGCGGGAGACCCAGGTAGGATAGAGGAAGCTAGCAACGTGGCATCCAAGTATTTCGGCAAGATGCCGAGAGGTATCGGCATCAACATGAATGGGGGAGAAGGTGCTTTTGCTAAACTTAATAGTGAGTTCAGTGGCCTCTGAAAATTGCAAGAGAAGTCGCTTGAGGGGAAGGAGTTGGTCTGCAGAAGCTGGCAACACAATCAGTGTGTCACGGTGTATTGTAGAACTGGGCACGGTAGAGTGGGATCTAGGGGGTGAGAAAGCATGCCGGTCGCCGAGGCCTGGGTGATCAAGCGTTGCAGAACGTCAGCGATCACGATGAATAGGTAGGGCGAGAGGGAGTCACCCTTCCTTAGCCCGCAGTGACACGGAAACCACGGCCTGTGTCTCCCATTAAGCAAGATAGCGGAGGTAGAGGTGTCGTTAAGAAGTTTGATCCATCTATCCCAAAGACCAGGAAAGCCTTTAGCACAAAGAATAGCAGAGAGAGCGGCCCAGGAAACAGAGTCAAAAGCTTTGTGGAAATCTAGTTTAAGAACAATGGAGGGAATTTTCCTTTTGAAGCACGACTGGATGATGTTGGCGGCATGGAGAAAATTATCCGTGATTCCTCTGCCCCTAAAGAAACCAGATTGGAATTGGTGGATAATATCAGGAATGACAACTTGCGTCCGATTAGCTAAACATTTAGATGCAATCTTAACTGCACAATTCTGGAGGGAGATCGATCTAAAGTTTTTGGGTTGATTTGCCCCTAATTTTTTGGGAAGCAGGACAATATAAGCTTTGTTCATGCGCCGCAGATCCACCGAACACCTGTGAAAATCAAAGAGAAGGGAGAGCAAGTCATCTTTGACCAGGTTCCAGTTTGCTTTGAAGAAAGCGGGTCAGAAGCCGTCCGGGCCGGGGCTAGCATTTACGTCCATCCCCCGAAGAGAGAGTTTGATTTCTTCCAGCGTAAAAGGGCGCACTATATCCCTAGCTTGCGAGGCAGAGAGCGACGAGCCGTCCATCAGAGAGGCAGGGTCGAAGGAGAAGGTTGACTGGGTGGGAGTCCCTACCAAATTCTAGTAAAATTCTAGCAGAATGCGTTCCTTGTCCGTGTGAGAGGTTTAGGTAGAGCCAGCAACATCCAGAGTTTTAATTTGGTTCTTTCTATACCGAACAGACGCACAAACGTGAAGATAGGTAGAGTTCTCGTCACCCAAAACGCAGTCCCTAATCTTAGCTCGTTGCCTCCAGTATGTCGCAAGATCGGCGTTGAAATGGTGGAGAGCAAGCTTCACGTCAGTCCTAAGATGAAGCTCAATAGCACAAAGCGGACGAGACTCTTAAAGCTTGTCAAGAAGATTGATGGTACTGTGACAGTTTTTGGCCAGAATTGTTGGGAGGCGAAATCTAGCTGACCACTTTTTTCCATAGCTCTAGTTCTCTTGAGGCGTAGGGCAATCAGGCCAGTGGAACCCCTTGCGGCATGCCGCCAACGCTGGCCCAGTTAGAGGCCACCTGGGCTTGGAAGGAGGGGTTAGCCAGTAAAGGGTTGTTGAGGCAAAAAATCGCAGGTTTCGGGATGTGGGTGGCAGCGGTAAGCTGGATGGGACATGGTTGGACGTGGATCTCGTAGCAGAAGTGAGAGCTGTCTGGGAATTTCTGAACCCAGGCAATATTAACTAATGCACGATCGAGTCTAACTAAGATGGGGGCGTCTTGTTGGTTCGTCCAGGTGAAAAGTCTATCCAGGAGAGGCAAGTCATGGAGCTGCATGTTTTGGATCGCGTTAGAGAAAAGAAGAGCCTCGTGGGAATTGAAGTTGGCCGTAGATTTTTCAGAAGGCCGCAAGATGAGATTAAAGTCTCCAAGGATGGCCCAAAGCCCGGAAATTGACAGAGAGAGGTCAACAAGAGAATCCAGAAAGGTACTCTTGTTAGCAGAGTCGCATGGGCCATAAACATTGGTTATAGTGAAAGAGAGGACGTCTGCTTTTGAGTTAAACTTGCAGGAGAGGGAAAATTGTGTCTTAGAGATGGTAGAGCATTCCCATAGGTTGCTATCCCAAGCGGTTAAGGTACCTCCCGAGGCACCAACTGATGGGATGAAATCTAGGTCTCTAAGGGTTGGAGGCAGAAACGTCATTGCTTTAATCTAATCTATGTCTTCTAACTTAGACTCCTGGCAGCACAAAATCGAGCAGTTGGTTGCGGCGATGCCGGCCTTGACATCGGTGCATTTTGCGTGCCTCCCTAGGCCCCTAAAGTTCCAAGAGGAGATAATAAGGTTTTTAATCATTGGTCCACTTAGAGATGGCAGAAAAATAGATTCGTGGGGGAACATGCAAGGAAGCTGTGGAACAGTCGGTTACAACACAATGGAAAAAGTAGAGGGGTACAACGACTACCAGCCCGCGGGCGGTGCTGATCGAACTAGAGAAAGGGAAAACGAAGAGAAAGAAACATAGGGGTACATAGTGGTAGTCCTGGAGGGAGCGCAAGCTGAATGAGGAACCATGCCTAAAACTGATGGAGGAAGCGTGGTTACGAGGAGAGGTAGTTAGCGGTCGGCGCAGCAGGCTAGCAAAGTAATAGAGTTCACACATCAGCACTTGTGGGCATCTTGTTGAGGTCGATCTCAGGCACGCCGCAAGCCCTTCCCAACACAATGGCGTCATCGCGCGGGATAGGTGGCTCCCCCTCCCCGGCGATCTCAAGGAGCTCCACCTCCGGGAGCAGCAGATCCGGCCCTCTCACCGCTTTCTTGCCCTCCAGCTTCATCCTCTTGCGCAGCTTGGCCTTCTCCAGCATTGAGAGACGGGTTGGCTCTTCAGACTTGGAGATGTGAGCGCTCCGGCGGGTGTAGAAGATGGTCGGGGAAGCTGCGGGAGGAGGCAGCTGGATGTCGGGGATTGTGGACGCAGGAGGCGTGACCAGAAAATCGTTGCTGGCTTCGACCGCCAGCGGGGAGGGGGGGGGGTAGGGTTTTGGATGAGCGGCAGTCCCTTATTGAACCTGGCCACGGCTTCCATGATCTCGTCGTCTCCTTCAACAGACAGGACGAAGGCGCGGCCGCGGAAGTCGCTGCAGTTGTCTAACATACTTGGGAAGAGAAATCTAGTCTTATCTTTGGGAGATTGACTGGACAAATTTGAAAACCCCTAGCCTTAGACACCATGCATCTTATGGGTCTGTCCCTGGGCTTCACCCACAAAACATAACAACACATATACGGGATACTGATTTCAGCAACCCATGTGGTGTTGTTTCCAATGAATTTTTGGTTTGCACTATGTTTCTTTCAACTAAGGAGTAGTCATTGTCCAAGTGGATGAAATTTGCACTTGGTTAAAAGGCATGAGCAGTTTATTTCTTATGGTGTAACTTGGACTTCTGAAAAATTAGAAAAGGGGGGGGGGGCAGGGGAGTAATATGAACGGAGTTCTCCAGGAAATCAAGCAAGCTTGTGTTATGTTGTGTCGCAGACTCACCTTGTTTTGGCTGTGTCGTATGTGTGTGTGGCGGCTCTCCTGAGAACGGGAGGACTGGATGCCTCCTTCTAGGTCAGTACCTCCTCATGGGCTTGGGCCCTAAGTGACAAGGCTTGATGGGCTTGGGCCCATGCCGGTTCAACACCCCCCCTCAAGATGGGTGGTAGATATCTATCATCCCCATCTTGTCACATGCCAAGTTACAGTCCTTCGTTCCCAGTCCCTTTGTCAAGCAATCTGCAAACTGCTGCCCAGAGCTGACGTGAGTAAGACTGATGATACCAGCATCAAGTTTCTCCTTAATGAAGAAGCGATCAATTTCCACATGTTTTGTCCTATCATGCTGAACTGGGTTATTAGCAATAGCTATAGCTGACTGATTGTCACACCACACCTTCAAGGGTCCCTTCCTCAGAAGTTTCAACTCGCTCAGTAGGTACTTCACCCAGAGCATCTCACATAACCCTTGAGATAAAGCTCTATACTCGGCTTCTGCTGTTGATCTAGACACAACAGGTTGTTTCTTGCTTCTCCACGACACCAAGTTTCCTCCCACAAACACACAGTAGCCAGAAGTTGATCTTCTATCATCTTGACAACTGGCCCAATCAGAGTCACTATAGCCATCCACTTCAAGATGTCCACTCTTCGCAAACCACAACCCTTTACCTGGAGTCCCCTTCAAGTATCTCAGAATTCTGTGCACAATATCAAGATGCCCACTCCTTGGTTCATGCATGTATCTGCTCACCACACCCACGGCATACGTAATGTCAGGCCTGGTATGACACAAGTACAATAACCTCCCAACCAGTTTCGGATAATCTTCCTTATTCACCAGCTCGCCTGACTGAGCTGTCACTTGATGATTTTGTTCAATCGGCGTAGGGGCTGCACGGGATCCCATCATGCCCATGTCACTCAAGAGATCCAAGGTGTATTTCCTTTGGCACAAAGATATTCCCTTCTCTGTCCGGGCCACTTCAATCCCAAGGAAGTATTTTAGGTTGCCCAAATCCTTCACCTCAAACTCATTGCTCAGACACCCCTTCAATCTCTTTATTTCCTCCTCATCATCTTCGGCGATGATAATGTCGTCCACATAAACTGCAAGAATGGTGATCTTTCGATTAGAGAGTGAGTGTCTGTAGAACACCGTGTGATCACCATTACATTGACCATACCCCATAGCACGGACAGCACGCCTGAACCTATCAAACCAAGCCCTCGGCGATTGCTTCAGTCCATACAAGGATTTCTTCAGCCTGCATACCTTCCCCGTTGTCAGTGAAGTACCAAAACCTGGTGGTATCTCCATGTACACTTCTTCCTGCAACTCACCATGCAAGAAGGCATTCTTGACATCTAATTGATGCAATTTCCACCCAAAGTTTGCAGCACAGGAAACCAATATCCTTACTGTGTTCATCTTTGCCACTGGAGCAAACGTCTCGTCATAGTCAATTCCATAAGTTTGACTATATCCTCTGGCGACCAATCTGGCCTTATATCGTTCCACCTTCCCCTCAGGATTCTGCTTCACTATATAGATCCACTTACAACTCACTACTTTCTTTCCTGCCGGCAATGTGGTTAGCACCCACGTCTTATTTTTCCTCAGTGCTTCCAACTCTTCTATCATTGCTTCATGCCACTTCGGATCTTGCTTTGCAGCCTTCCAATCCTTTGGGATTGACACAGTTTGAAGAGAGGCAACAAACACTCTATAGGAAGGAGACAAAGCCTCATAAGACACAAAATTTCCAATGTCATGATCATCCAAAAACTCCAGTGGTAAAGCCTTCTCAGCCGCTTCACGTGTCCCCTTTCGCAACGCAATAGGTAGCTCCACTGTGTCAGATGAGCTTGCACCACTGCCTTGCTGCTCCCCCTGCACTGACTGCTCCCCCTGCACTTGTTGCTCCCCCTCCTGCACAAGTGGCTGCCGCCGAGAATATACCAGACGAGTGTCAGATGAGTCATGCACCTGTGGCACTTGTGGCTCTCACCGAGAGTACACTAGGGGGATCTTCTGCCACCGATCTCGAACAGGGAGCTGGAGATTACCAATCTGAATGGAACCCACGGTTGGTTGGACCCGTACCTGCACATCACCATCAGTGAGAGTACCAACCGAAATTGTACCCACAATTGGCTGGACTTGAACCTGCACATCATCATCATCAATGTTAGTGCCCACAGAATCCGCGTGAGTGTGAGATACAACCTTCTCCCCCTCTTGACCATCTTGCACAGAGTGGAAATGGTCAAGCTCTTGAAACAACACACTTAGATCTGTTGGCTCACCATAGAATGGCTCAGACTCCCTGAAGGTTACGTCCATACTGACAAACCTGCATTTCTCTGAGGGACACCAACATTTATATCCCTGCTGACTAGAAGAATAGCCCAGAAAAATACACTTCACTGCCCGCGGATCAAGTTTTCCAACAGAAGGACGGTGATCTCGAACAAAACAAGTACTGCCAAACAACTTTGGGGGAACAACAAACTTAGTTTCTCCATATACTAGCTCACACGGAGATTTCATGCTTAGTATTCTTGATGGTGTCCTGTTGATCAAGTATGTGGCTGTCATAACTGCTTCACTCCACAAGAATTTGGGCACATTCATCGTAAACATCAATGACCGGGCAACCTCAAGAATATGCCGATTTTTCCTTTCTGCCACTCCATTCTGAGGAGGGGTGTCTGGGCATGAAGTTTGATGAAGAATACCGTGATCAGACAAGTAAGCCCCAAATGTGTTGTTCACATACTCTGTCCCATTGTCAGTCCTGATCACCTGCACCTGCACCTGAAACTGATTCTTCACCAAGGCATGGAAATTCTGAAAACAACTAAACACCTCATCTTTGTGACGTATCAAATAAATCCAAGTCATACGAGAATAGCAATCGATGAATGTAACAAAGTATTTCATTCCATTCATTGATACAACTGGGCTCTTCCATACATCCGAATGAATAAGCATAAAAGGAGATATGCTCCTAAGCCCCTTACTCACATATGAGGCTCGTGTGTGTTTGGCATATTCGCAAGCATCACATGTCAACTTGCCCTTGCCTATCCCACACATAACATTCGGAAAGATTCTACTCATCTTATCAAAAGATACATGGCCCATCCTACAGTGATGGATCATCGCCTCCTTCTCCTTGTCCTCCATGGTCGCAGCACACACCAAGTCCGGCTGCACCTCCTGGTCCATCAGCAGTTTGCATAGTGCGCGTGTGAGATGGAGGGTGCTTATTGTAAGACTCAAACATGCAGGATTTACTAGCAACATGCTTAGATGCTCCAGAGTCAAGAACCCACTCTGGAGCACTCTCATTAGAAGCAAGAGATGCCTTTTCGGGATTACCTTCATCAGTGGAGGCCCAGAGAGCAAAGTCTCCATAGTTAGCATCGTCTGCATCTTTGCCTTTTGACGTCCCAGTGTCTCCTGCCACTGCCATGTGAGCCCTCTGATCTCCTGAGTGTCCTGAGTAACCACCTCTGCCCATAGAAGCCTGACCCCTTGAGGTCCCTGAGTATCCACCTCTGCCTCTGCCAGTTCCCCCTCTGTTGTATCCCCTGCCTCTGCCACGAGTTGGACAGGCCCACTTCCAGTGACCTATCTCCCCACAGATATGACATTTGTTGGGATCGCTCCACTCCATGCGCTCAGTGACTGCAAATGTCGAAGCCGGCACAGCCTTCATGTCTGCATGCTCAAGAGATAGCCGCACCTCCTCTTGAGACATTGCAGCAATAGCCTCCTCAATAGAGGGCAGAAGAGGTTGGTGCAACAGGGAAGCCCTCCTGCCATGAAAGCAACCTCTAAGACCCTCCAATAGTTTCAGCACACGCCTGCGTGCAATCCACTTGCGCCCTGACTCGATGCAAGCCGCATCATAGAGTTCCAGAGGGTCGCAGTTATCCTGCTCTGCCCACAGAGCCTGCAGCTCTGCCACATATGCCATCACTGACATGTCGTCACCTTGATGCAGCCGACTGATCTTCCCCTCAGTCTGAGCAATTAGCATGACATTGCCCTTGCCTGAGTACAAAGTGGACAGAGTCGTCCATATCACAGCGGATGTGGATAGCCCCTCCACAGAGCGTCCAATGGGGGGCACTACCGAGTTCAACAACCAGCCAATGAGCACAGAGTTTATGACCTTCCATCTCTTTCCCTCCACAGTAGTCTTGTCTCCTGGTTCAGCAACAACACCCAACAAGTGCCCATCAAGCTCCTTCTGTTCCACAGCCAGCAACGCCCTCCGGGACCATCTCAGATAATTGGTAGTCCCCTCTAACTTCATGTCCATGGGTGACAGTTCGATCTTCTGAGCCACTTCCTGTCGAGGAACGATGGCCCCAGATTTCGACTCCTCGAGGAACTTAGCTAGCTTCTCGAAAGCCTCAGCAAGGCCTGTTGGCTCACTCATCTTCGGAGACAGGCTCTACACACCCAACAACAACAGCAGCAAGCACAGCTGCACACAGTCCTCTGCAGAATCAGCAGCAACAGTCCGCTGCACACATACAGCAAGGCCCTCTGTTCTTTCTCCCCCTCTGCTCACACTCCGCACGCGCAGCAGCAACAATAAGCAGCACCTTCCTCTCTTCAATCCCAGCAGCCAGGACACAACGGCAACGAGCAGAGCCGTGCGGACTCGCTCTCTCCCTCCGCGCGAAGACAGCAGCACGCCTCTCCTGCTCTCCACGTTCGCTGTTCCTCCGGCTCTTCTCCTCGTCCTGCGCCACAGTCGCACGCCTCCACGCGCACAGCCGCCGTTGATTTCCCGCTGGCCCGCGCAGCCGCCGTGCGCTCGCCGCCGTGACGCGCAGCCGCACGCGCGCGCTCGCACACAGCCACGTCCGCCCAGATGCGCCGCCGCCTCCCCACCGGACTCCGCCGCCGGCCGGCGACTAGGCCACCGTCGCCGTCGTCCCCAACACCTCGCCTGCGTCTGATACCATGTTGTGTCGCAGACTCACCTTGTTTTGGCTGTGTCGTATGTGTGTGTGGCGGCTCTCCTGAGAACGGGAGGACTGGATGCCTCCTTCTAGGTCAGTACCTCCTCATGGGCTTGGGCCCTAAGTGACAAGGCTTGATGGGCTTGGGCCCATACCGGTTCAACATGTTACGATCTGCCTTACTATATTTATGTAATATGGACATACTCCCTCCATCCCGAATTACTTGTCTTAGATTTGTCTACTTTATGATCAAATACTGACTATAGCTCTGCTATGTCCAGGGGCCTTATGTATATTTTGTTTTTATAGCTGTGTTTTCTGGATCTGTTTTATCTTCAGGTGAATGGTGTAGATTTAGCAGAAATACAGGAAAGTGAAGTGACACTTACTAATCTGCACTCTTCTAATGGTCCTGATTTCGATCTGCATCTAAAATTTGCTTGTACTTCAACAAATGGAGGTAACAAATTATTTTAACTTAAAATTATAAACATATATTTTTACTGCATGTCTTTCCCTAATTTATACTCATGATGAATCACAGCTAGTCGCCAAGCACATGCTCGGATCAAGTGTGTATACTTTCCAATTGTCAAGGTATAATGGAATTACTATTAAACAGCTATCTTATAATTTCCTACCATGACAACAATTTCTTTTCACAGGGAAAAGAATCTATCGATTCTATTTTAGAAAAGTTAAGCGAAAATTCCTTGGGGGTGAAAGAAAACTTTGACAATTTTTCACGTGTGTCAGTCCGCCGACTTGGCCGGTTACTCCCTGATGCAAGATGGGTACGCTACTCGTACTCGAAAACCCACCCCAATAAGATGTTTCCTTCGTAGACATTTCTTTTGATTATGATTGCACATAGCAAGTGAGTAAGTGTATCTTTGGTGCCTGCATAAGGCTATTCTGATGTCTGCCATACTGGGTTTTTTCTACAGCTTATCTTTTCCTCTCCGTCTTTGTAATCTTCCCAGCATTTTCTTATGTACTTCAATGATTGTTTTTTCTAGTCTGATCAATTTGTGTGCTTTTCCACGTTGTCAGTATTACTACTATGTTCTCTTTTATTTTTGTGTGTGTTAGGTAAGCTGATTCATGGGCAGCTTCATTTATATTGAATGTCATCTTAATATTCCCATAAATATATTCAGCTTTTCACTTACCCTTGCCAATTTTTTCTTGTTAGAAGTATTAAGAGTGCCAATTGTTAATAATTCTGTCTGCGAGTCCTTTCATTTTATTATCATAAATAGTACTAAAACATTGTTTCATTAGTGAACCATTTCATTATCTAATTTGGCCTAAGCAATAATTTTAGCTGGTTCTCTACAGAAGCTCTTGCTTAATATGTTATGTGTCATTTGAATTTCTCACCATCTAATAATGATGCTGCTCATAATGGTTATAAACTCTGCTCTAGCCTCCTAGACCTGTCTAGTTCAGGACTAAGTTTTGTTTCTCAGTTTGGTGCTTCTCAAATACTAGGTCATGTTTTTAACTTTTGTCTTTTAAATGCTACTATAAGTACCTCAGTGATATTTGTCTACAACGTACTCCCTCTGTCCCATAATATAAGATGTTATTACATCTAATATGTGAGTATATTGAATGTAATAACGGCTTATATTATGGGACAGAGGGATTAGAAACTAGGCGGTCGACTTCTGTAAGATACTGTGGATGATTCATGCTAGGGAAAATCCCAGATATTAGATGAACTTTTCTTTGTTATACTTACGAGTTTTAACAAGTTTTATAATTTGGTCATATTGTACTTGCTACTTAATGAAATACATGTTCATGTATTTCTTTCTGTTTCACAACACTAGGCATTTGTGGGTTCATAAAGATTAACAGGTCGTGTCCTAAACTCGTCCATAAATCATCTCTGCCTCAGTTTCTTTTTAATTAAAAAAGCTACAGGTTGATGTTCTTATCTTCTGACTGGTACTATGAACAGAGGACTTGTGTCAAGGATTCCCTATTACTCTAATCTCCACATTTGCATCTTATGCCCTATAAACAGAAAATTAGCTTTATGAAACAGTTGCTCAATTTCGTTCAGAATGAAGTTCTCTTATGTGTGGTTGGTTGTGTACTTTTGCAGACATTGACAAAGAAATTTCTCCATGTAGTCACTTCCATTTTTTTTACATTTTGCTAATCTTTACTGCTGGAGATATCAACTGACAATATTTTGTTTGCCACAGGGTTCTCTTCCTTTCATGGAACCTAAACAGAGTAAAGGACAAAAAGCTGAACTACTGAAGCGATGCTGCAAGAGGGTGAAATGTTTTGTTGGTGAGGTTTTCATAATATTACTTTAAGTTCATATCTGAAAGAATCAGAAAACTCTATTCTTTGTTGCTTTAGTGCTTTTTTCATTGTTATTTCTATGTTGCAGAAACGGATGCGGGTTTTAATCCAACTCTTTCTAAGGTACAATTGTTTGAGTTTAGTCTTGTGCTGCTTATGTCGTGCTGTTTCCTTATGTTTCCTTGTTTTTTGTGTTATGTTGATTTGGTGTATGAACTGTTGTATACTTGGATTAGGGAGGGTAGGTGGTAGGCTCTCGCCCCCATGGGAAAGATAGAAGAGTTGTTATTTTTCTAATTCTTGCTTGCTTTTTCTATCTCATTGGGTCCTCTTTATATAGAGGGCTAACAGTTTGATCGAAGTAAGAAAAATCATAGATCTTATCTCCAATTGGCTTGAGGCCCAAGCTTAAGGAGATCTTCCTAGTTTGATTGACATGCAACTTGAACTGGAGCTTCTAGGGGGTGACCATTGTTGCAAACCAAAGAAGCCCCAAATCGAAGATAATGCATGACGTCACTTGCACCCTTGGCAAATCCACAACTTAGATGCTCCGGTGCACTCCAACCATCTAGGTGTCCCCAAACTCCCAGGAGAAACAAGCATGAGGATGCTTTTATAACTTGCTCAAATGCTCCTGCAAAAGGGGGGAAAATTTTGAAGCTCAAGTGGTGCTCACTCCCCTCTCAAATCCCCTCACCCACCCTCTAGGATTCGTTCAAATGGAGGCTTGGGAGAGTGGGCAAAGCTTGTGTTCTTAATATCTAGAAATATTAGAAGAGTACCCTCCAACCACATAGGGACGGGGGACGGGGGTTAGGATGAGAGATTGGAGACCAGTGGAAATCGATCGAGGGTGAGAAAGAAAACCTAAATCTGGCCCGATACCATGTTACAAGGAATGTGGCTTGTATTAGTCCAAGGCCAAAAGCCTACATAGAGGTACAAGTGAGCAAAGTATGCATGGAACCCCTGTATATGCACAGCACCAATATATACACATCTAACAGACGTGCTCAAAGTTGATCAAACCCTAACCCTATGTGGCTGCTTCCCCTCACTCTGACTTTAGCTCTGTAAGCAGAACAATCGTCTCCACTTGTAATTTAAACAATATTACTGCTTCCTAAAGATTTTATCACAATTTAGTTTCTCTAGTTTTGAAAGTTCTATTATTTTGTTGTATCATCATTTGTTTTTCCGAATCTTTTGTAATGCCGTATGCATATTTTCAAACATGGACGGTTTGATCAAATTGAAAAATCCGAGTTCCCATCTGTGGCAATTATGTGCTCCTGCACATAACTCAAGTTCTCTTTATTACAGTATCACAGTATGTATTTATTGTCTAACTAGTTAAAGCTGTATTCAACTGCAGACTGATTTAGCACAACACGATGTTTTTACTAAGGCACTTTGCTGCTTTGATGGCAGTTGTTGTAATGACAACTCAGGTTTTTTTCCCTCTCAAACTTGCTGATATACTAGTCGGTTATACGAATAAATCTCCATCATTCTAATCTTTGTTGTACTTCTATGTTTATTTTTCTAGTTGAGGAGGTTAGTGTTGATGCTCGTAAAGGTGAAAGATCACTAATTCGTACGCAATTGGAGAAGCAGTATCACGACTGGATTAATAATATGCATGCAAAGTATGACGTGGAAATGGACGGAGGGGACGACGAGCATACTGTTATTATCAACCCAAGCAACAAGGAGCGACTCGGAATATCTAAAGATGGTGAGGGATTACCATGTGATTTGTTATGCTCACTTCTTTAGTTTTATTCTTCTATTTATTCAATTAAGAAACCATGCTGTTGTAGCTATATAATTTTTTTCTTGTCTTTCGTTACCATGATGCAGTTGAAGTTATTAGAGTTCACACCTCGGTTAGCAGAAAAGGAAAAACATGGAGAAGTGGAGATCATCTGAAAATCCAACCAGGAGTAGTTGCACGAATGAAAAACAATTTCTACTCATCGAAAAACAATTTCTATGGAACACTGGAATATGTTGTTGTTGAAGGACTTCGAGGAGATATCTGTGGTTAGTTCACTTCATGGTCTGAAGTATTCGTCTTGCCCGATATCTCCTCGCTAATATCGTATTCTTTTGTGGCAGGTGAAGCTCGACTTATATGCAGGTTTTTGCCTTCATTTTTTCTGTATACGAAATTTGTTTCAATTTCAAGTGCTAAATGAATTCGTTTTCAAGGTCTATTGAGTGCCCTGGTGATCAAGGTTGCTTACTCGAGGTAGGTCAAGATAGTGTGCACCTTAATATCAAGGAATCTTTGTCCTTCCCTATCAGTGTGATAGATGATAACAAGGTAAGTACTCAATAGTTCATACTACTGGTGCAATTTCTTTGAGCATGTTATGCTTAAAGTTATGTTTTTTTGTACACATGGAAGTGTCAAACCATGGACGAGGATTCGTGGTGTCAAATGCTTAGAAAGAAAAGTGCAAAGGCTCCAGCGTGTATTGAGGTCTTACGGAATTCACAAGGCAATGATCTTGCTATAGATGGGGTTAGTAGTCGACAGACTTTTATCTTTATGTTAAATCTTTGCAAAATTTTCAGGACTGAAATTTTTGGCCTTTAATTTTCTGTGTTCATACTATGTTTGATTTTCGATCTAATCTGTTACTGTCACAGGATGTACCGTTTGAAAAAGTTATAACGGCTGGTTATAACCATCCACGTGAAATTATAGCTGTAATCCGGCCACAAAATGCTACTACCTGCTCCACCAGCCTCCTTGACAAGAGATATATTGTGAAGGATGATGATCTAGAGATGGCAATGGAGATTTGTCATCTGCCTGGAAGCAAAGATCATCTTCGTGCAAAGCTTATTTATAAAAAGCTCAAGAAACCCTCATCGCGCAATAGCATAAATGGACTGTATATCTTTCAGTTGAGCGAAGAGACAAGCATGTTTACTAAATCTGGTGTTTACAGTTTTATTTTCTCAGTTGTAAGTATGATAACATTTCCAGTTGAACGAGCAAGAAATATTTGCTTTCTTACCCTAATGTCAAGTGTTGAAATGTAGAGGTGCAGAGATTCAACTGTCATTAAGCATGAAACGAGGATAACAGTTCGTCCAAACTCCAATACTAGACATTGGCAGTTATCCTGTGATGCTGATTGGTCTGCTGACAATGCTGTAGTAGATATAAGGTTAGCTACTAACTCAAAATTTCGTATTTCCAAATGCTTTTCATGTCCACTGGTGATGGAGATGAGTTGCATTTTGGCCCGTGAAACTTGGTGTTGTTCTGGTCCACTCTCTTACTGCGAGCGACAGCTTAGCGAATAGTCCTAAGTTCAAACTGATAAATGATAAAAGATAGAATGGCTTGTTTCAACTTATAGAAACTTTATTACTCGTCATATTTCTGCAGTATGTGTTACATTCTGTTAGTTGGTGGGACTATGTCAGCTTTGCTTCACCTTAGTGTACTCTTTTCCTTTCTTTTCTCGTTCCTTGTCTTTTTCCTGTGCAAATGATAAGTCAAGTCTTATGTTAGCATCATTACATTTATTACCTCCACCAAAGCTGCACCACCTGGAATTTGGCCATCCATCATTTTTTGGATTATAAGCAGTTTGCATCATAAGCAACCTTTGTCTTCAACTGAAGGAGGGGTCCATGCTTTGTCTATCTGAAAAAAATGATGTGCACGCATCGTCCGTTGCCCCGTAATGTTATATTCTCTAATTCTTCCTATTAAAGTACTCCAGTAGTGCCTTATTTATTCAATATCTTCATTTTGATAGATCAAGCAAGCTGCCCGACCCTTACTATGTACTGATTTTGAGAATGTTGATATCAAACTGCCCGACCCTCATTTTGTTTAATACCTTGAAATTCTCACTCCATAGTCCGGCATGAATGCTGGAATTGTGTTGTCTGATTCATTATATTTCTTTCGTACATTCATATACCTGCAGCTACTTATAAAATTGTGTGCAGGCTTGGAATGCCAGTTAGATGTCTTGCAGCTAGAAGCCATGATTTGTATGGGAACGGAATTCCTTTCCTTGATATACATAAGGCCGTCATAACTGTACTTGGTGGTGATGATATTCTGGCTCAGGTTAAGGACATCAAAGTGGATCTCTCAACAGATTTATTGACTCTGTATATCAGGGTGAGCCATATGTACCTCTTTAAGTATAGAACTGGTCAAATGTTTAGTGAATCCACTGCATTTCCATGTTAATCATATATGTTATTGTGCTACACATGAAGGATTTTCTTTTCAAAACCAACAAATTGGACAGAGTAAGGCCGAATTATGAAGTGATGTTAAAGATTTCTTTATCTGATAGTGAACTCTCTCATCCATGTAAAGGTAAGATGACAAGCTCTCATGTTGTTTTACATTTATGAGATTGTATGCGTGTGGACATTTGTTTGGCCTGCTCCTAAACTCATATTTATCATGCTTCTCATCTTAATGAAAAGAATTGCTACAAGTTTTTTGCACGTTCTCTAGAAAAACCTAGTTCTGCATAGTGGCGGAGCTACGTTGAAGGCTGCAGGGGCCATGGCCCCCCCAGCCTTGGTCAAATTCGTGAAAGAATTTTTTGGGGGGAGAGGAAGATTAGGAAAAATAGAATATTTTGGCCAGCTAAACACCCATATTTATGTTTGGCCCCCCCCAAAGGATCCTACCTAGCTCCGCCACTGGTTCTGCATGTTCCGGTTACATTTCATATATTGCAATGCAAGCCATTTTGCTACTACCAGTGTAGTCACACCCATGTGCATTTTGTACAATCTAGGGAGTATCTAGCGTAACTAGGAATATGTAGTGCAGTAGTGGCAGTATTCGTGTGTACAAGACCACTTAGGTAGCATACCTATACATATAATTTACTGGTAGCATGTGTAATTTTTTCACATACTACTATTTTATGTAGAAATTGAAGGGATTATTAAAAAATGAAGGAATTTCGTGAATATGCCAAAACCATGGCCGCACCTGCAGTTTTTTCGTGTATCTCGCTTTGGGGTATGTTAGAAATTGGTATAAAAACATACTAAAAATGATAAGCTATTATACACATGGTAGTATATGAGATGTGGGTGAACTATACCCAGAAATAAGATGGATATTTCCTATTGAGCTGATCTTTTCATGAGAGATTTTTCTTGCCGTCATGTGGATTACTCACTATTATTAAGAGTTCACATATATTTCACACAGTTAAGCCAGGTCTTCCGTCAACAATTAATATGGATATGTCCCTTGCTTGGGAGAAGAATTTAACTCCTGGAGAAGTTATTGATGGTGCCCTTCTAGAGGTACGTCGTTACTCTGTTGTCTTGGGTAGTGTTTGTCTCACCCAAGGAATATGTGCTCCCGGGAGCCGATTTGAATATTCAGGGAAGCGTCCCCTGTCATATATGTTTGCATCTTCAATTGGCATGCAAATTTTCATGAAGAAATGGCATATATTGTGCTGTGGGAAAAAACTACCAAACCCGGTGCTCTGAAACGGCAATTTTTGAAGCGCCAAATTTATTTTTTCGCACAGGACACAAAACTTGCCTTTTTTTCCATGTAAATCTGTATGTACATATAGGAACATGGAGATGTACGTGTGTAGATTGTTTCAGAATTTTTTGACTTCAGGAACACCATTTGTTTCACCCTGGGAGCATACACTCTTGAGAGCCGATTTGAATATCTGGGTACTAAAACACCATAGAATTCACCACAATTTCTTCCAGTTAATACAAAGTACGTCTGCCACAATTTTTTTCCACACTTCCAATTTTTCTCATGCAGTTCCGATAACACAACTATCACACCTGATTAATTGACGAAAGATTTGTAAGATCCCAGTATAGCACCATCGCTAAAGTCTACCACCAAGTTGTCTTTATTTTTTTCTTTGGCTGATGGTTTCTGCCTTTTTGGTATGATAACATGGTGTGTTTCTTCCGTTCTTGGTTCATTCTTAATATTAATGAAATCTACACTTACAAAGCCATATCTCTTTAGTTCTTTGCGCATAATTTCTGAAGTGATGAACGGCTCAAATTTCTGTTTCTTTTTGGTTGATAGTGACATCAGATCTTCCTTTAGTTTGTCCATCCAATATTTCAGATTCATAAATTTATGTTTTTGTTACTGAGAAAGAATATCCTAGATTGTTGTGGCTTCAGGTACTTCAGTTGTAGATTCTATAACTCGATTTGCAGTATCTCAGCAACCAGAACAAATGATATTTTGATGTTTTTGTTACTCAGACGGACATTCTTGCTCCTGCTTCGTTGACCCTTGCTTTTGTGAAAAAATTACCCCCTTTTTGAGAACCTTTTAGAAGTTAAAAGAACTACGTATTTCATCAAAAGATAGTTGTACTGTTACCATGCCTAAATGGTACTCTCCTTTTCCCAGTATATATAAATATGTATGCTAAAAATTCCCGAAAAGTACTGTTGGCATGAGCCTAGTCGTCTTCATTAAAAGCTAATTATAAAACTTGCCATGCAATACGTGCCAAAACACAATCGAAAAGAGACGTTGGATGGTTTCCTGCTCATAACAGAAGCTACATCGTGCGTCCCCTGCCACTTGCATTTAATGAAATTGTCCTTGATAAGGATGACTTTTTGGCATATGAACCATAGGAAAACCATGATCTTTGATGATACTTTTAGACCCAAAAATTGCTTAGATCTAAACTGAATACATGGAGTGCACAGTAAAGCCCCACCGGTATGAAGGCCCCACTTAAGCCCATCTTGCTCTTGAGTTAGTTGCACGTCGGCAACCTTGAGGATGATCTCATTCTAGTCTGCCAAATACTGACCAATGAGAGCCTGTCAGAAGTCGCCTGTGGGTTCTCCACTCCAAGAACAACATCCTTATGTTGAACAATATTAAATAGTCCATACATGTCACCCAACAACCCTCATGCCCTACCCCATCTCTCACCCTCATCTCACCCCACAATGCTCTCTAGCCTGCCTCCTGCATGCTGCCATGTCGTGTGCTGCTGCAAAAATACGAAAATACGCTAGATGGATGACTAAAGCAATTAGGTTAGGGGGTACTAGGTCAAATACTCACCTGTATTGACTTGAAATTGAGGGAAATGATGGATAATCGCATCTGAGTGAGTATGAGAGGTTGTAGAGGCATTTTTCAGACTTAGATTTTTGTAATGGCATATATATAACTTTTCTACCATTTTTATTAGGTTTACTATGTAATAATTTTTTTACCTTTTGCGATGGGGCTTGTTTTACTAATTTCTCGTATGCAGTTTCCGAAAATTACCCTCTATATACTGTTTCAACCATTCGCAGGTGCTCGATCATTGTGGCAATCATGTTGAAGAAGGGACGGAACTTATTGTCAATACTGTTGGACTCTCCTTTGTAGATAAATGCGGACCTGCTCGAAAGGTAATCGTTTGTTTTAAACTGTATTTTTGTAATGCTAGTAAATGTATATTTTGACCAGGTTAACATTAGCCAGAATGATGTGGTGCGCTCGGTAACAGTCCTGAAGTGGAGATTGTTAAAAAAAATATCGTTCTTTGCACGTGCTGTATTTTGCTATTTTCTTCTATGTAATTTAAGTAATGTAAAAATAGACTTCCAGTCAGAGTTGAGGTGGAAAAAACTTGAGCTGCTACATTTTAACAGGGGCAACTCGGCCTATGTCTTCTAGGCATAGCCGGCCCCAAGCCTGGGTAAAGGAGGAGGGTTGTGATAGGCTTGGTGAGCCAACATAAAAACTAGCCAGTCCTTTGGGTTTGAAACCTATTTGGGCGAGAGTAGTACTAGGATGGGTGGCCTCCTGGGAAGTCCTCGTGAAAGGGTTTCATATCTATCCTACCCCAACTTGTTTGGGACTAAAGGCTTAGTAAGTAAGTACATTTTAACAGGGGCAAAATGTATGCAGGGAAACAGGAAACTAAAGACTTTACCCCTCTAGTTTCGATGTTTTGGGTTTTTCTGCTTCTGAATTTGGGAGCGGTTGGAGAATTACTAGATTTTTGACAAATGGACTGGCTCAACGAGGCTAAGCCTGGTCTGGTCCAATTCCTACCTAAGCCTGACTTGGCCTACCCTCAACCGGACTGAAGCATTGGCGAAACCCAGAGCTATGCCCACCCGAACCCCGTTGTTTTGACATTATGATGACTGATGAGGGACTAAGAGTAGCATGTTAATTACATGGTTCTAATTGATTGGATGATGCAGCACCCTTTTATCTCCTGCACTCCTATTCTTTTCCAAATCTATGGTTCCATCATATGGAAGACTCATTCATTTTTCAACAAAAAGAAACATATTAATGCAAGGTTTTGTACCCTCATTACAAATACAGAAAATACGGTATTTAAGGCTTTCAGTGGAACTTTGCTTCTTGACTGTGTTATAGCAATTTTATCGTTGTAGAACAGGGACTTAACCGTTGCCTATTTTCTACCTCGTGTCTCAGCCATCTTGGGAGCCCTTAAATTGTTTGACAATTTTACAGTTGTAGTCTGTCGGCATATAAACTATATTGTTAATTTTGCAGGTAAACAGCGAAGGATTTGTTGACCTACGTGGAATGCTTAAAGTTGTTAGCGGATTTGGTTCAGAAGGTCAGTTACATAGTGGTGCCAATATTGCTGGTACATTTTCATTCTAATAATTATGTGCATGTTTGTGCAGCTTGTTTGACGATTTTTCATCACAAGAAAAAGATTTTCAATAGAACATTTCAAATTGCTATCAGGAATTTGAAAGCTGTTAAGGTAGTAATACTGATTCGTTCATTTGATTTCTTATTAGTCACGTCGTGGTGCTTAATTTTGTTCAAAAGGTGGAAGCCTCATGATTATTATTATTTGTCAGGTTCCGGAAAGTTGTCCTGCTGGGACCTTCTTGGAGAACATAATATTTGAAGTTTCTGACTGTGATGGAGTGATTGACGAGTCAATACATGGACTCCAACATACACTTAGCATCAGGTCGGATCAATTAAAAGATGTGCAAGGAGCACAATATGCATTTGAACATGGAAGATGTGTTCTTCCTCGTGCACAGGTTCCTAATGAACCAGGAACAGTCAGTTTTGTGGCACATCATACACATTTTGCTGACCTGGAAACAATAATCCAGGTTCTGATCTTACAAGGTAGCTCTTGTTGCACAATTTATAATTATTTCAGACTGAAGTCCTGGATTTTCCTTTGGCAGATTCATGTTTATGCTCTTGATTTAGTGCGAGTAAACTCGGAGAAGGACTTTGAACCTATATGCAGCTACCCAACTTCATCTCTATCAAGTCAAGATCTTTTATCTCCAAGTCAACTTGCTTCTTGTCAATCTGTTAGATACATTGAGGATGCTCTGAGGGTAAAAGCCTTCAATACCTTGATTTAACATTTCTAGTGTTGCTGAAGTCCTCTGGCTTATTTAAATCTTAAAAAACTACTCCCTCTGTAAACAAATATAAGAGTGTTTAGATAACTATTTTAGTGTTCTAAACGCTCTTATATTTCTTTACGGAGGGAGTACCAAGGAATACATTATTCAAACTGGAACTTTTTCTGATGTCAGTATGGAAACATAATACCCATTTAGTGCAGTGATTTGTTTTTTCAGCATCCTCTGTTATCCTGGTTAGTCTAATGTATATTGTGCAAAACTCAAAATACAAGGTTGATGGAAACCATCCAATCATTGAATTGTTGATGAAGTAAAGCTGAGTTGAATAACCTTCCGACAGAATATATCATTAAATTATTCATAAAATTAATAACTATTTGGTAGCTGAAAATATTATGTGTATTTTGATTCAAAATCTATGATACTTACACCATTAAATAAAGGTTGTTATAGCTTGATTAGAGGTTACAATTTTTTTGACCTGCAGAATATTATTATTAGCTTGTCCATGCCTTAATTTGTCACTTTTTTTCAGAAAGTTTCTGAAGAGATTGAATCAATTGATTCCAATATACGCTCTGAAGAAGAAATGATTAAATTTCTTGATTCTCAAAAGATATCTGTGGAGAATCGTATTGCCAGTCTGAAAGGTTATTTTCTGTACTCGTGCAAAAAATTTATTGCTTCTATCTTTCGCTGAGTATGGACTTAATCTGCATGGTCTCATTATAGTGGGCTCTGTTACATTACTCTTATACCTGCACTTGTCTTCCCCGCTCGTCGCTTTATATAATTTAATTTTCATGTGTGCAGATGAGATTGGCCACAGAGTTGGCGCAAAAGAGATAACTCGTCATAAAATTGAAGAGAATGTTGGTACTGCTGCTGCTGTTCTATGTAATCTCTCCAACTGTAAAGCATATGAACCAGGGCGATCTTTCAAGGATGAAGTTGTTGGTATTGTTGCTCTTCTCGGAACTGTTGCTAACAGAGAGCTCAGTAGGTAAATTTGCAGACTCCTACATTATTTATGTCAGACCTATTCTAACATGATGCATAATTTTATTCATCTGAATCTGTCTTTTCATTTGGTAGGATGCTTTCTGTGTATCTTGGTGAAGACAACATGCTTGCAGTGGTTTGCAAGACTCAGGATGCTGCTAATTACTTTGAAAAATATGACACTGAAGGAAATGTGGATATTCGCTTTGGTATTCATCAGGAAGCAGCTAAACTAGGAGTCCCAATAAGCAGGAGATTTCCTATCATATGCCTGGATGAAATAAGGTAATATCTATATTTACTTAATTTTAGCAGGTCTGTAGATGCATTTCTGGGTGTTAGAAAATTTGAAACCGGAGTGCTGCTAATACATCAGTAAACTCAAATATTCCTGGTTTACAGTCTTCTGAACCCTGAACCTGTTCATAGCCATAAGCAGAAGCCCCTCAACCCCCGTTGCTTGTGTATGACTAATATGAAAAAGTGTATGTGTAAAAGTTGCAAACATAGTTTGCTGGCAATATGGTGATAATCCTACTCGTATCATCAACAAAATGTGGATTTACCTATCTTATCTAACACAAAGTACTAATATATAAAACTGTTGAAATTTTGAGAATAAATTTAATGTGCAGTTTCTACTATGAGATGATAATTTGTTCTATTCAATTCTCACATAGATTCAATCGTTAGGCAGGCCATACAAGATAGATAACTTAGCATTTTTGATAAATGTTTCTAGTTAAAAATAGTGATAGAACATTTTTCTGTCAAAATTTTGAGAAACGAAATCTTGTGCAATTTCTTCTATAAGGTGATTATTTGTCTATTCAATTCTATCGCATAAATTCAATTGTTTGGCAGGCCATACAAGATAGATAACTCAGCACTTTTAATAAATATGTATTTGACAGGCCATATAATGGAGACGTCTTTTGGAACATAAGGCAAAAAAAGCTAAATCTGCCTTTTCCACATTCGGAGACGCCCAAGGGATTTCGTGGGTTTGCGGTCAACTTGATCAATCTTTCTGCAGAGAACTTGGAGATAATCACAAGTAGTGGACATGGTCTCCGTGAAACCTTATTTTATAGGCTCTTTGGAGAGCTTCAAGTTTATGAAACACGGAATGACATGCGGCAAGCTATGCCTCATTTGAGGAATGGGGCTATATCTTTGGATGGTGGGATTATAAAGGGTGATGGTATGCTGCTGCTTGGTTACAGGTCAGTTATTTTTACGTTTTTTGAACGAAGGCAGAATGAACTGGTGATTTTCTCCCAAGTTGCCCATTTATTAATCAGGTTGTCAAATGAGACTCAGTTCGCTGGTTGACCATCGACTGTTTCGACATTAGTTGGTTTGAATTTGGCATTCATAAATATATTTCACCATGAGTTGTACTTGTACCAAAACATGAACTATCCGCTCTTAATTTTTGTCGTTGATGTTTTGTGACATCATCTATGCGGTCCATACTTATCATCTGATCATTTCACAGTGACCCGGAGATCATATTTCCCGTCATGCCTGATGCTCCCGACATTCTGGAAGACCCTGAGGATGTGTTCACCAAAATAAAAAAGATGAACGCAGAGAAGAATGTTCTGGAAACGGTGGAGAACAAGATAAGAAAAGTCGAAGAGAATCGGCAGAAATTGGTCATGAAGCGCAACAAGAAGAAACGCAAATTCGATGAGATGGCGGAGGTAATGAGCCAACCTAGTGGCAGCCAGCTTGATTAGTATCACCCAGTGTCACAGTAGACGAATGGGCTTGTAGCAATCTAACAAAGATGGTCACATGGCATCATATTAACAGCTGAACTGTTCTAGGTTTTTATGAATCTTGTTACTTAGTTTTGTATGGGATTAGCTGGACTGATTAACATGCTACTAGCAATGCAACTAGGCAGTGTTTGACTAAATCTAATGCGTATCATTTTACTGCGTTCAGTTCTCTTGTGAGTTTAAGACCTTGTCTGTATGCATAGTATTTCTATGTGTTGCTGCTGCTCTGAAAATTGTTGCACATGCTGTTAAGAAAGGCAGCACATGGCAATGTAGGTTGTAAGTTGTAGGGAACTTGCCCTGGAGTTTCTTGACCCCCCAAGAAATCACATGCATCTGGGCAGTCATAACTGCTCATATGCCGGAAATACAGAAGGGCTCAGGAGAATGCCGGGTGTAATAAACAATTTGGCAATTGTTAGGAAAAAAATAGGCATGTATTTGGCTTTTATTTTGGCATGTGTTTTGTTCGTATCGTTTTCGCAGCGTGTTATCAAATCTTGTGCACAAGTGGAATGTACAAACTTGTTCTAAAATAGAGATGTTTTACAAAAACCATATATACTTTTTTTATTGGAGGACATTCTCACTTGTATATCTCACCATGTGTGGACCACTTACCCTAATCAACTCAATGAGTTTCAATCACATACTTCCTCATTTTTCGTTTAAAAGACCCACATGTGTCTCTGGATTATCAGTTTGATCAATATAACTTAAATTTGTACCATTAGAGATATACCCAGCTTGATCAGTATCACCCGGTGTCACAGTAGACTAATATTGCTTGATCAGTATCACCCAGTGTCACATTTGAGGTTTTCCATGATATAT
Organism: Triticum timopheevii; assembly: GCA_963921465.1. Taxonomy (NCBI): domain Eukaryota; kingdom Viridiplantae; phylum Streptophyta; class Magnoliopsida; order Poales; family Poaceae; genus Triticum; species Triticum timopheevii. Next base: position 440,052,271 of record OY997274.1, on the reverse strand, counting down.
TTTTTATGATATATAACTCGTGTTATCTTGATTAAATTGTTGACCTAGGGGTACATGTGAGCCTTTTTAACCAGAAAGCAGGTAGTATCTCCTGTCGGCCAATAGCTCTTAAAAGCGTTTTACACCTTGTATTTTTCTAAGATAATAAAAGCTTGTATTACCCCCGCCTCTGCATTATACTCCCTCCGTTCCTAAATATAGAGATTCCATTAGGTGGACTACATACGGAGCAAAATGAATGAATCTAAACTTAAAATGCATCTATATACATCCGTATGCGGTTTACAGTGAAATCTCTACAAAGACTTACATTTAGGAACGGAGGGAGTAGATGCATATGGCCTCACTTATCACATCATTTATTACAAATTAATTCGTCAAACAATGGCCTCACAGGAAAATGGAGTGACCAAGACATCTCCATTGAAATTAGGTAGCAGACGCCAAGATTCACAACTTGGACCCTACATGGCCAGTGCTACTTTGCATATAGAGTGAGTCAGCAAGTTGTTTAGGGCATCTCCAAAGTGGGCCATCAAATCTTTCGCAAGCGTATGGACCAAGCTGGACGCAGTTTGCCATTCAACGTCGTCCCGCATCAGTCCGCGGACCAGTTCAGACGTCCGTTTTCCCACAAACAGGAAGCAAACAATAGGGCTTTGCAGTAGTCCAGACACCAGCCACATAGGACTCCGACCCTCGGGCCCGTGTCTTCATCATCTCTCTCTTTTTCATCCGCTTTCTCTCTTGTCACTGCCGCCGCTCTACCACCTCGCCAGCCCGGCAAGCCCTTCCACGAACTCTGCGACCTCCACCGCTATACCCGGCCTCCATGCCGCTTGTCCTCCACCTCTGGTCCGCACCTCTCGTATGTCTGCCGCGCAGGTACCATCCGCCCTTACGAGGGCCACCACGTCCGACAAGTGTTTGGTGAAATGCATGTGCTAATTTTTTTGTCCCTTCTTTGAAGCAATGGATTGGACATGGAGTACATATATGAGCACTACGTTGAGTCGTCCGACGAGAGGGACTATGCGGATGACATGGTGATGATGCAGGCGGTCCTTGCAGACGTGAAGCATGCGGAAGAGTATGTTCTCAATTTCACTCGATGAAGGGTCATCGAGTGCTCAATTGGAACAAGGCACGGGGTCATTTTGACGCTGATAGATGACTACTTTTCCCCCAATGCCCTATTCACAGACAATTTCCATTGGCGCTTCTGGATGCGAAAAATGTCTTTGATCGCCTCTACAATGGCGTACGGTCCTCGAATCCCGAGGGTTGTTTGACATACACCAATTCATGAATAGGACCATTAAGAAATGCACTCTTCACATCCATTTGTTGCAACTTGAAATCATGATGAGATGCATATGCAAGCAACATGCGAATAGATTCAAGGCGAGCAACGGGGGCAAAGGTTTCACCGTAGTCGACACCTTCGACTTGGGAGTAACCTTGAGTCAGCAATCTTGTCTTGTTGCGGATGGCAATCCCATGTGCATCTTGCTTGGTCTTTAAGATCCACTTGGTTCCAATGATATTATGATCCTTTGGCCTTTCCACCAATTGCCACACTTGTTACGCTAGAAGTTGTTGAGTTCTTCATGCATGTCCTCTAGCCAATCCGGGTCCTCGAGCGCCTCATAGACCTTTTGGGGTTCAACACAAGAAACAAATGTGTGGTGCTCACAAAAGTTTGTTAATTGTTTACGAGTATATACCCCCTTTCCTAAGCTTCCAATGATGTTCTCCAAGACGTGGCCTTTATGCTTGAGATTGGAAGCTATCTTGGTGGCACGATACTCCAATTGCTCTTCAAGTGGAATTTGAGGAGCTATGTATTAATCATCTTGAGCATCGACTTGAGCTTGTTCGGAGTCATGAACTTGATCTTGGGCATCACTTGGTGCATCACCTTCATCATGAGGTTGATCTTGCTCTTGATCTTGTTCACTTGGTTGAGGACCTTCACTTTGTTCTTTGGAAGCATGTGGGTCAAGTATTGGTGATGATTCCACTTGCGTAGAACATTGTCCTTCTCCTTCGACCACAAGGGGTTCCTCAATGGGTAGGATTTGAAAACTCCCATTCTTCTTATGGCTTGGAAAGGAATTTCATCACCTACATCACAAAGACCACTTTCCTCCACTCAGGAGCCGTTATTTTCATCAAACTCCATGTTGCACGTCTCCTCAATTAGTCCATTGGTCTTGTTGAGAACACGGTAAGCATGAGAGTTTGTAACATAAGCAACAAATATGCCCTCTTGAGCTCTAGTTTTAAAGTTAGGAAAACGAGCACCTTTCTTGGGAATGAAACACTTACAACTGAGCACCCAAAAGTACTTGAGGCTGGGCTTGTTACCAGTAAGTATCTCATAAGGAGTCTTGTTCAAGCCTTTGTGGAGGTAGAGCCGATTGGATGCATGCCATGCGGACATGCAATGTTGATGGCTTAGGCCTAAAAGTTGTACAACGATTTTAATTCCTCCATCATGGTCCTTGCCACATCCATCAACGTATGGTTCTTCCTCTCTGCTACACCATTTTGTTAAGGGGTATAAGATGCGGAATATTGGTGCTTGATCCCCTCATCACTAAGAAACTCATCCAAGGTGTAGTTCTTGAACTCAGTGCCGTCGTCACTTCTAATCATCAATATCTTTGCATCATGTTGACGTTGAGCTTAATTTGTAAAGTCGATGACGGTTTGTTGGGTCTCACTCTTCCTCTAGAAGAAATATACCCATGTGTATCTTGAGTAGTCATCCACAATCACCAAGCAATACTTTCTTCCCCAAAGACTATCAAATGGTGGAGGCCCAAAGAGATCCATGTGAAGGAGCTCCAAAGGCTTCTTGGATGATATAATAGTCGTGGGTTAGTGAGCCGTCTCATATAGCTTTCCTTCGATACAAGCACTGCAAGCACGATCTTTGGCAAAACTAACATTTGTTAGTCCATGGACATGGTCCCCCTTGAGGAGACTTTGCAAAGATCTCATATTGACGTGGGCTAAACAACGATGCCAAAGCCACCCCACATCAACTTTAGCCATTAGGCAAGTTGCGGTGTTAGCAGGTCTCTCCATAAAGTTAACCACATAGAGACCATTCTCGTCATGCCCAACAAAGGCTACTTTAAGAGTCTTGCTCCATAAAAGGGCCACAGTGTTAAGTTTAAATACTGTAGCAAAGCCCATAAATGCAAGTTGACGAACAGAAAGTAAATAGTATGCCAGGGTCTCAACAAGCATGACCTGTTCAATGGTTAAGTCTTGATAAATGACAACCTTGCCAAGACCCAATACCTTAGATAATGAAGCATCACCAAATTGGACATGGGTGGGCATAGATGGGCTTGGTTTCACGTCCACGACCAAGTTGTTGCTCCAGGTCATATGATTTGTTGCTCACTATCGAAAAACACCCCATCGGAAGCAAAACTCCTACATAAGATCAATGCTTGGATTTAGGTACGCATTTTTGAATGGGTTCTTTGATGTTAATAACAAGGGTCTTAGGAACCCAAATATACCATTTAATGTACTCATAAGGAGAACCAACAAATTTTTCATAAACATGCCCATCACTAGCACGACATAAAACATAAGAAGGGTTAAAGTCGCCGACTTTGTTGGAAGGATTGGTTTTTCCCTTTTGGCATCACCACCCTCCACCTTGTTCTTCTTCTCCTTAGGACCACACTCTCCCTCCTTGACAAATACCTCTTTGAGAGGGAGAGCTTGCTTGGTCTTGCTTTTCTTCTTTGGCTTCTTCTTGTTTGACTTGGGAGTGAACCCAAGTCCCTCCTTTGCCACAACTTCCTTTTGATTGCTCAAAAGTTTGTTGAGGTTCTTCCCACCTTGAATACACGAAACAAGTCCCTTCTCAAGTTGCTATTTCAACTTGGCATTCTCCACCACAAGATGAACATGCTCACAGGGTTAGTTGTATGGGCATTATCAATTAAAACAAAAGGAGGACACATGACTATCTCCTTAGTTAGCTTCACTTGGAGTTGATCATGAGACCCCTTGAGTGGAGCATGAGCACTTTTCAAAGCCTTGCGAGCCTTGTCAAGTAACTCGAACTCCTCTTTGAGTCTAGCATGGCCAACCCCAAGTTCAACATTCTTGGATTTAAGCACACGTGAAAGAACTTGAGCATGATCATGAGCTTTCTTTAATTTAGCAAGGTCATCATTTTGTGACTCCTCAAGAGCCACTCGAAGACCTTACCCTTCTTCAAGAGCATGAGAAAGCTCTGCAATTTCATCAGCATAATCATGACTATGCCCTTCCATCTTAGTGATGGTCTCTTCGTGAGACTCAATGATATCATTGGCCTCGTCTAGTTGTTACAAGAGAGAAACAAAGTGCTTCTTAATCTCACCTTTGAGCTTACCCAAGAACTTATCAAACTCATTCTCATTCACCCTTACCTCCTCACTTTCATCCACACAATCCATCAAGGAAAGATTAGTGGAGATAGAAGTTTTGATGTTGGAGGTTATCTTGTTGACGCCTTTTGCCATGAGGCACTTGTTGGGGAACGTAGCATGCAATTTCAAAAAAATTCCTATGCTCACGCAAGATCTATCTAGAAGATGCATAGCAACGAGAAGGGGGAGAGTGTGTCCACGTACCCTCGTAGACTGAGAAAAGCGGAAGCGTTAGCTTAACGTGGTTGATGTAGTCGAACGTCTTCTCGATTCAACCGATCAAGCACCGAACGTACGACACCTCTGAGTTTTGCACATGTTCAGCTCGATGACGTCCCTCGAACTCTTGATCCAGCAAAGTGTCGAGGGAGAGTTTCTTCAACACAACGGCGTGGTGACGGTGATGGTGAAGTGATCCACGCAGGGCTTCGCCTAAGCACTACGACAATATGATCGGAGGAGTAAACTGTGGAGGGGGCACCACACACGGCTAAGAGAACAATTGATGTCCTTTGGGGTGCCCCCCTACCCCCAAATATAAAGGAGGAGAGGGAGGAGGCCGGCCCTAGGGGCGCGCCCATGTGGGGGGGGGGGGGGACTAACTAGGACTCCTAGTCCTAGTCGGCCTCCCTTCCTTTCTTTCGGAGGGGGAAAGGGAAGGAGAGGGAGAGGGAGAAGGAAAGGGGGGTCGCGCCCCCTTCCCCTTGTCCCATTCGGACAACCCATGGAGGGGGGCGCGCCACCCCTTGCAGGCTCCCCCCTCTCTCCCCTATGGCCCATGTAGGCCCATTACTTTCCCCGGGGGGGTCCGGTAACCTCCCGGTACTCCAAAAAATACCCGAAACATTCCGGAACTATTTTGATGTCCGAATACCATCGTCCAATATATCAATTTTTACCTCTCGACTATTTCAAGACTCCTCATCATGTCCTTGATCTCATCCGGGACTCCAAACGATCTTCGGTCACCAAAACACATAACTGATAATACAAATCGTCATCGAACGTTAAGCGTGCGGACCCTACGGGTTCAAGAACTATGTAGACATGACCGAGACACCTCTCCTGTCAATAACCAATAGTAGAACCTGGATTCTCATATTGGCTCCCACATATTCTACGAAGATCTTTATCGGTCGAACCGTAATGACAACATACGTTATTCCCTTTGTCATCGGTATGTTACTTGCCCGAGATTTAATCGTCCGTATCTTCATACCTAGTTCAATCTCGTTACCGGCAAGTCTCTTTACTCATTTCGTAATGCATCATCCCATAACTAACTCATTAGTCACATTGCTTGCAAGGCTTATTATGATATGCATTACCGAGAGGGCCCAGAGATACCTCTCCGATACTCGAAGTGACAAATCCTAATCTCGATCTATGCCAACCCAACAAAAAACCTTTGGAGATACCTGTATAGCATCTTTTTAATCACCCTTTTACGTTGTGACGTTTGATAGCACACAATGTATTCCTCCGGTATTCGGGAGTTGCATAATCTCATAGTCAAAGGAATATGTATAAGTCATGAAGAAAGTACTAGCAATAAAACTTAACGATCATTACGCTAAGCTAACAGATGGGTCTTGTCCATCACATCATTCTTCTAGTGATGTGATCCCGTTCATCAAATGACAACACATGTCTATGGTCAAGAAACTTAACCATCTTTGATTAACGAGCTAGTCTAATAGAGGCTTACTAGGGACACTGTGTTTTGTCTATGTATCCACACATGTATCAAGTTTCCGGTTAATACAATTCTAGCATGAATAATAGATATTTATCATGATATAAGGAAATATAAATAACAACTTTATTATTGCCTCTAGGGCATATTTCCTTCAGTCTCCCACTTGCACTAGAGTTAATAATCTAGAGTACAATGTAATGATTCTAACACCCATGGAGTCTTGGTGTTGATCATGTTTTGCTCGTGGAAGAGGCTTAGTCAACGGGTCTACCACATTCAGATTCATATGTATTTTGCAAATCTCTATGCCTCCCTCCTTGACTTGATCATGGATGGAGTTGAAGCGTCTCTTGATGTGTTTGGTTCTTTTGTGAAATCTGGATTCCTTCGCCAAGGATATTGCTCCAGTATTGTCACAAAAGATTTTTCATTAGACCTGATGCACTAGGTATTACACCTAGATCGGATATGAACTCCTTCATCCAGACTTCTTCATTTGCTGCTTCCGAAGTAGCTATGTGCTCTGCTTCACACGTAGATCCCGCCACGACGCTTTGCTTGCAACTGCACCAACTGACAGCTCCACCATTCAATATAAATACGTATCCGGTTTGTGACTTAGAGTCATCCGGATCAGTGTCAAAGCTAGCATCAACGTAACCATTTACGATGAGCTCTTTGTCACTTCCATAAATGAGAAACATATCCCTAGTCCTTTTCAGGTACTTCAGGATATTCTTGACCGATGTCCAGTGATCCACTCCTGAATTACTTTGGTACCTCCCTGCTATACTTATAGCAAGGCACACATCAGGTCTGGTACACAGCATAGCATACATGATAGAAACTATGGCTGAAGCATAGGGAATGACTTTCATTTTCTCTCTATCTTCTGCAGTGGTCGGGCATTGAGTCTGACTCAACTTCACACCTTGTAACACAGGCAAGAACCCTTTCTATGACTGGTCCATTTTGAACTTCTTCAAAATCTTATCAAGGTATGTGCTTTGTGAAAGTCCAATTAAGCGTCTTGGTCTATCTCTATAGATCTTAATGCCCAATATATAAGCAGCTTCACCGAGGTCTTTCATTAAAAAAACTCTTATTCAAGTATCCTTTTATGCTATCCAGAAATTCTATATCATTTCCAATCAACAATATGTCATCCACATATAATATTAGAAATGCTACAGAGCTCCCACTCACTTTCTTGTAAATACAGGCTTCTCCAAAAGTCCGTATAAAACCATATGCTTTGATCACCTCATCAAAGCGTATATTCCAACTCCGAGAGGCTTGCACCAGTCCATAAATGGATCGTTGGAGCTTGCACACTTTATCAGCACCTTTAGGATCGACAAAACCTTCTGGTTGCATCATATACAACTCTTATTTAAGAAATCCATTCAGGAATGCAGTTTTGACATCCATTTGCCAGATTTCATAATCATAAATGCAGAAATTGCTAACATGATTCGGACAGACTTAAGCATCGCTACGGGTGAGAAGGTCTCATCGTAGTCAACTCCTTGAACTTGTCAAAAACCTTTCGCGACAAGTCGAGCTTTGTAGATAGTAACATTACCATCAGCGTCAGTCTTCTTCTTAAAGATCCATTTATTCTCTATGGCCTGCCGATCATCGGGCAAGTCCACCAAAGTCCATACTTTGTTCTCATACATGGATCCCATCTCAGATTTCATGGCCTCAAGCCATTTTGCGGAATCTAGGCTCATCATCGCTTCCTCATAGTTCATAGGTTCGTCATGGTTTAGTAACACGACTTCTAGAACAGGATTACTGAGGGAGTCCTGGACTAGGGGGTGTCCGGACAGCCGGACTATCATCGTCCGCCGGACTCCAAGACTACGAAGATACAAGGTTGAAGACTCCGTCCCGTGTTCGGATGGGACTTTCCTTGGCGTGGAGGGCAAGCTTGGCGATACGGATATGTAGATATCCTACCATTGTAACCGACTCTGTGTAACCCTAGCCTTCTCCGGTGTCTATATAAACCGGAGGGCTGTAGTCCGTAGGACACAACATACATTACAACAATCATACCATAGGCTAGCTTTAGGGTTTAGCCTCCTTGATCTCGTGGTAGATCCACTCTTGTACTACCCATATCATCAATATTAATCAAGCAGGACGTAGGGTTTTACCTCCATCAAGAGGGCCCGAACCTGGGTAAAACATCGTGTCCCTTGTCTCCTGTTACCATCCGCCTAGACGCACAGTTCGGGACCCCCTACCCGAGATCCGCCGGTTTTGACACCGACATTGGTGCTTTCATTGAGAGTTCCTCTGTGTCGTCACCGATAGGCTCGATGGCATCTTCAACCAATGACGCTGTCCAGGGTGAGACTTTTCTCCCCGGACAGATCTTCGTATTCGGCGGCTTCACACTGCGGGCTAATTCACTTGGCCATCTGGAGCAGATCGAAAGCTACGCCCCTGGCCATCATGTCAGATTCGGAAGCCTAAACTTCACGGCCGATGTCCGCGGAGACTTGATCTTCGACGGGCTCGAGCCACAGCCAAGCGCGCCGCACTGTTACAATGGGCACGATCTAGCTCTGCCGCAGAATAGTGCCTTGGTGGCCGCACAAGAATCCGCTCCGGCCCTTAGACCAGAGCCGATCGCCCAGATCGAGGACCGGTGGTTGGACACCGCCTCGGGGGCTCCAACTCCCACAGCGATGGAGCCGAACACTACCCTTGTCCCTCGCGAAGCTCGTGACTCCGAGGTGCCGGACTCCTTGCCGGACTCCGGACCTCCCGCGCCCCTGCCAATCGAATCTGATTGGGCGCCGGTTATGGAATTCACCGCCACGGACATCTTCCAACACTCGCCCTTTGGCGACATCCTAAATTCGCTAAAGCATCTCTCGCTATCCGAAGAGTCCTGGCCGGATTATGGCCAGGATGGTTGGGATACGGACGACGAAGAAATTCAGAGCCCACCCACCACCCACTTTGTAGCCACTGTCGACGATCTTACCGACATGCTAAACTATGACTCCGAAGACATCGACGGTATGGACGACGATGTCGGAGATGAACAGAAAACAGTGCCTACAAGGCAAGGGAAGACCACCTCGTCATACGAAGTATACATGGTGGATACCCCAAAAGGAAGCGATAACGAGGACCAACGGGGCGCGGCAGAAGATAATCCCGCCGACAAACAACCAAAACGGCGACGCAGACGCCGCACTAAGTCCCGCCTCGACAACAACAGCGCTCCTAACGACTCAGCAATACAGCAGGGCAAACCAGCGGACGACGAACACGCAGACAAGCAACCGTCCGAACAAGACGAGTCGGATAATCAATCCAGGCCCGGTGAAAACAACAGTCCAGGCGACCTCACGCCGGACACACCGCCAGAGAATAAAAACCTTCGGAAAAGACTCGTTGCCACCGCAAGAAGCTTGAAGAAGGAAAAACGGAAGCTCAAAACAGCGGAAGATACACTCAGAATGAGGTGGAGCAAAGTGCTCAAAACCGTAGACAAATACGGCAATGGCCATCAATCAAAGAGCTACCCAAAGCGCAAGCTACTGCCAGAATTTGATGAGGAGGCCATAGAGCCCCCACAGTCAAAAAACAAAGAGGCCGCCTGGTTGGATAGACGACCAGATGATAGGCCAACATCTGAAAGCGGCGCCGCACATAAGCCGACTAACGACCCTGGAAAGACAGATGGCCCAGCCAGGTCCATTTACGAGCCAAAGAAGAGGACCCCAGGAAACAATGCAACACGACAAGTGTCCGAAGACAGCGATGCACCCAAATACAGGGGCGCCGCACACCCACTATGTTTCACCAACAAGGTGCTGGATCATGAATTCCCAACAGGATTTAAACCTATGAACATAGAGGCCTACGACGGAACAACAGACCCTGGAGTCTGGATAGAAGATTATATACTACACATACACATGGCTAGAGGAGATGATCTCCACGCCATAAAATACCTACCCCTCAAGCTCAAAGGGCCAGCCCGTCATTGGCTTAAAAGCCTCCTAGAAAACACTGTTGGAAGTTGGGAAGAGCTCGAGGACGCGTTTAGAGCAAATTTTCAAGGGACTTATGTCCGCCCTCCGGATGCAGATGATCTAAGTCATATAACTCAACAGCCCGGAGAGTCAGCGCGCAAATTCTGGAACAGGTTCCTCACCAAAAAGAACCAAATAGTCGACTGTTCGGACGCCGAAGCCTTAGCAGCTTTTAAACACAACGTCCGAGACGAATGGCTTGCCAGACACCTCGGCCAAGAGAAGCCGAGGACAATGTCCGCGCTAACAAGCCTCATGACCCGCTTCTGTGCGGGAGAGGATAACTGGCTAGCAAGATGCAGCACCAGCGACCCAAGTACATCCGAGACCAGAGATGGAAACGGAAAATCACGGTGCAGAAAAGAGCAGCGCCAGAATAAAGAGAAAAGCCCAAAGAGCACGGCAGTCAACGCCAGATTCAAAAGCTCGCGGCCAAACATCAAAACACCACCTCTTAAGGATGACAGCGATGAGCTATCCAACTTAAACAAGATTTTGGGTCGGATATGTCAAATCCACAGTACCCCCGGAAGGCCTGCAAACCACACCCATCGAGATTGTTGGGTTTTCAAACAGTCCGGCCGACTAAACGCCGAACACAAGGGGCTCGATGCGTCAAGCGAAGATGACAAACCCCACCAGCAGAGCACCGGAAAACAAAAGAATTTCCCACAAGAGGTCAAAGCAGTAAATTCACTTCATGTGATAATACGGAAAAACAATGCGGCACCCGTTAAAATGGGTCTCGCACGGTCCAATCCAGCGAAACATAGAGATTGTGTTGGGGAACGTAGTAATTTCAAAAAATTTCCTACGCACACGCAAGATCATGGTGATGGCATAGCAACGAGAGGGGAGAGTGTATGTCCACGTACCCTCGTAGACCATAAGCGGAAGCGTTATCACAACGTGGTTGATGTAGTCGTACGTCTTCATGATCCGAACGATCCAAGCACCAAACATACGGAGCCTCCGAGTTCAGCACACGTTCAGCTCGATGACAATCTCTGGCCTTCGATCCAGCCGAGCTCCGGAGATGAGTTCCGTCAGCACGACGGCGTGGTGACGATGATGATGTTGTACTGGCGCAGGGCTTCGCCTAAACTCCGCGACGATATGACCGAGGTGGAATATGGTGGAAGGGGGCACCGCACACGGCTAAGGAACGATCACGAAGATCAACTTGTGTGTCTAGGGGTGCCCCCTGCCCCCGTATATAAAGGAGGGAGGGAGGAGGAGGCCGGCCCTAGGAGGGGCGTGCCATGGGGAGTCCTACTCCCACCGGGAGTAGGATTCCCCCTTTCCTAGTCCCACTAGGAGTCCTTCCATGTAGTAGGAGTAGGAGACAAGGAAGGGGAAGAGAGAAGGGAAGGAAGGAGGGGGTGCGGCCCCTCCCCCTAGTCCAATTCGGACTAGGCCTTGGGGGGGGGGGGGGGCGCGGCCTGCCCTAGGCAGCCCCTCTCTCTTTCCCGTATGGCCCAATAAGGCCCAATACTTCTCCCCGGCGAATTCCCGTAACTCTCGGGTACTCCGAAAAATACCCGAATCACTCGGAACCTTTCCGAACTCCGAATATAGTCGTACAATATATCGATCTTTACGTCTCGACCATTTCGAGACTCCTCGTCATGTCCCCGATATCATCCGGGACTCCGAACTCCTTCGGTACATCAAAACTCATAAACTCATAATATAAATGTCATCGTAACGTTAAGCGTGCGGACCCTACGGGTTCGAGAACTATGTAGACATGACCTAGAACTATTCTCGGTCAATAACCAATAGCGGGACCTGGATGCCCATATTGGTTCCTACATATTCTACGAAGATCTTTATCGGTCAAACCGCATAACAACATACGTTGTTCCCTTTGTCATCGGTATGTTACTTGCCCGAGATTCGATCGTTGGTATCCAATACCTAGTTCAATCTCGTTACCGGCAAGTCTCTTTACTCGTTCCGTAATACATCATCCCGTAACTAACTCATTAGTTACAATGCTTGCAAGGCTTAAGTGATGTGTATTACCGAGAGGGCCCAGAGATACCTCTTCGACAATCGGAGTGACAAAACCTAATCTCAAAATACGCCAACTCAACATGTACCTTCGGAGACACCTGTAGTACTCCTTTATAATCACCCAGTTACGTTGTGACATTTGGTAGTACCCAAAGTGTTCCTCCGGTAAACGGGAGTTGCATAATCTCATAGTTTCAGGAACATGTATAAGTCATGAAGAAAGCAATAGCAACATACTAAACGATCAAGTGCTAGGCTAACGGAATGGGTCATGTCAATCACATCATTCTCCTAATGATGTGATCCCATTAATCAAATGACAACACTTTTGTCCATGGCTAGGAAACATAACCATCTTTGATAAACGAGCTAGTCAAGTAGAGGCATACTAGTGACACTATGTTTGTCTATGTATTCACACATGTATTATGTTTCCGGTTAATACAATTCTAGCATGAATAATAAACATTTACCATGAAATAAGGAAATAAATAATGACTTTATTATTGCCTCTAGGGCATATTTCCTTCAGTCTCCCACTTGCACTAGAGTCAATAATCTAGTTCACATCGCCATGTGATTTAACACCAATAATCATATCTGTATATGATTAACACCCATAGTTCACATCGTCATGTGACCAACACCCAAAGGGTTTACTAGAGTCAATAATCTAGTTCACATCGCTATGTTATTAACACCCAAAGAGTACAAAGGTATGATCATGTTTTGCTCGTGAGAGAAGTTTAGTCAACGGGTCTGTCACATTCAGAGCCGTATGTATTTTGCAAATATTCTATGTCTACAATGCTCTGCACGGAGCTACTCTAGCTAATTGCTCCCACTTTCAATATGTATCCAGATTAAGATCTGGATCAGTGCCAAAACTTGTATCGACGTAACCTTTTACGACGAACCTTTTGTCACCTCCATAATTGAGAAACATATCCTTATTCTACTAAGGATAATTTTGACCAATGTCCAGTGATCTACTCCTAGATCACTATTGTACTCCCTTGCCAAACCAGGGCAGAGTATACAATAGGTCTGGTTCACAGCATAACATACTTTATAGAACCTATGACTGAGGCATAGGGAATGACTTTTCATTCTCTTTCTATTTTCTGCTATGGTCGGGTCTTGAGTCTTTACTCAACTTCACACCTTGCAACACAGGCAAGAACTCCTTCTTTGACTGTTCCATTTTGAACTACTTCAAAATCTTGTCAAGGTATGTACTCATTGAAAATCTTATCAAGCGTCTTGATCTATCTCAATAGATCTTGATGCTCAATATGTAAGTAGCTTTTACTGAGGTCTTTCTTTTAAAGAACTCCTTTAAAAACACTCCTTTATGCTTTGCAGAATAATTCTACATTATTTCCGATCAACAATATGTCATTCACATATACTTATCAGAAATGCTGTAGTGCTCCCACTCACTTTCTTGTAAATACAGGCCTTTCCAAAAGTCTGTATAAAACCATATGCTTTGACCAACTCATCAAAGCGTATATTCCAACTCCGAGATGCTTGCACCAGTCCATTGATGGATTGCTGGAGCTTGCACACTTTGTTAGCATCTTTAGGATTGACAAAACCTTCTGGTTGCATCATATACAACTCTTTTTTAATAAATCCATTAAGGAATGCAGTTTTGACATCCATTTGCCAGATTTCATAAAATGTGGCAATTGCTAACATGATTCGGACGGACTTAAGCATCGATACGAGTGAGAAAATCTTGTATTCAACATATTGAACTTGTCGAAACCTTTTTGCGACAAGTCGAGCTTTGTAGATGGTAACACTACTATCAACGTCCGTCTTCCTCTTGAAGATCCATTTATTTTCTATGGTTTGCCAATCTTTGGGCAAGTCCACCAAAGTCCACACTTTGTTCTCATACATGGATCCTATCTCAGATTTCATGGCCTCCAGCCATTTTGCGGAATCTGGGCTCATCATCGCTTCCTCATAGTTCGTAGGTTCATCATGGTCTAGTAACATGAATTCCAGAACAGGATTACCGTACCACTCTGGTGCGGACTATACTTTGGAAGACCTACGAGGTTCTGTAGTAACTTGATCTGAAGTTTCATGATCATCATCATTAGCTTCCTCACTAATTGGTGTAGTAGTCACAGGAATAGATTTCTGTGATGAACTACTTTCCAATTCGGGAGAAGGTACAAATTACCTTATCAAGCTCTACTTTCCTCCCACTCACTTCTTTCGAGAGAAACTCCTTCTCTAGAAAGGATCCATTGTTAGCAACGAATGATTTGCCTTTGGATCTGTGATAGAAGGTGTACCCAATAGTTACCTTTGGGTATTCTATGAAGACGCACTTCTCCGATTTGGGTTTGAGCTTATCAGGATGAAACTTTTTCACATAAGCATCGTAGCCCCAAACTTTAAGAAACGACAACTTGGGTTTCTTGCTAAACCACAGTTCATATGGTGTCGTCTCAACGGATTTAGATGGTGCCCTTTTAACGTGAATGCAGCTGTCTCTAATGCATAACCCCAAAACGACAATGGTAAATCAATAAGTGACATCATAAATCTCACCATATCCAATAAAGTGCGGTTACGACGTTCGGACACACCATAACGTTGTGGTGTTCCAGGTGGCGTGAGCTGTGAAACTATTCCACATTGTTTTAATTGAAGACCAAACTCGTAACTCAAATATTCGTCTTCGCGATCAGATCGCAGAAACTTTATTTTCTTGTTACGATGATTTTTCTACTTCACTCTGAAATTCTTTGAACCTTTCAACTATTTCAGACTTATGTTTCATCAAGTAGATATACCCATATCTACTCAAATCATCTTGTGAAGGTCAGAAAATAACGATACTTGCCACGAGCATCAACACTCATTGGATCGCATACATCGGTATGTATTGTTTCCAATAAGTCAGTAGCTTGTTCCATTGTTCCGGAGAACGGAGTTTTAGTCATCTTGCCCAAAAGGCATGGTTCGCAAGCATCAAATGATTCATAACCAAGTGATTCCAAAAATCCGTCTTTATGGAGTTTCTTCATGCGCTTTACACCGATATGATCCAAATGGCAGTGCCACAAATAAGTTGCACTATCATTATTAACTTTGCATCTTTTGGCATCAATATTATGAATATGTGTATCACTACGATCGAGATCCAACAAACTATTTTCATTGGGTGTATAACCATCGAAGGTCTTATTCATGTAAATAGAATAACAATTATTCTTTAACTTCAAATGAATAACCGTATCGCAACAAACATGATCAAATCATATTTATGCTCAACGCAAACGCTAAATAACATTTATTTAGCTTTAACACTAATCTCGAAAATATAGGGAGTGTGTGATGATGATCATATCAATCTTGGAACTACTTCCAACACTCATCGTCACTTCCCCTTTAACTAGTCTCTGTTTATTCTGTAACTCCTGTTTCGAGTTACTAATCTTAGAAATCGAACAAGTATCAGATACTCAGGGGTTACTATAAACACTAGTAAGGCACACATCAATAACCTGTATGTCAAATATACCCTTGTTCACTTTGCCATCCTTCTTATCCACCAAATATTCAGGGCATTTCCGCTTCTAGTGACCATTTCCTTTGCAGTAGAAACACTCAGTTTCAGGCTTTGGTCCAGCTTTGGGCTGCTTCGTGGGAGTGACAACTTTCTTGCCATTCTACATGAAGTTCCCTTTCTTTCCCTTTGCCCTATTCTTGAAACTAGTGGTCTCGTCAATCATCAACACTTGATGCTCTTTCTTGATTTCTACCTTCGTTGATTTCAACATCACGAAGAGCTCGGAAATCGTTTTTGTCATCCCTTGCATACTGTAGTTCATCACGAAGTTCTAGTAACTTAGTGATGGTGACTAGAGAATTCTGTCAATCACTATCTTATCTGGAAGATTGACTCCCACTTGATTCAAGCGATTGAAGTACCCAGACAATCTGAGCACATGCTCACTAGTTGAGCGATTCTCCTCCATCTTTTAGCTATAGAACTTGTTGGAGACTTCATATCTCTCAACTCGGGTATTTGCTTGAAATATTAACTTCAATTCCTGGAACATCTCATATGGTCCATGATGTTCAAAACATCTTTGAAGTCCCGATTCTAAGCCATAAAGCATGGTGCACAAAACTACCAAGTAGTCATCATATTGAGCTAGCCAAACGTTCATAACGTCTGCATCTGCTCCTGCAATAGGTCTGACACCTAGCGGTGCATTCAGGACATAATTCTTTTGTGCAGCAATGAGGATAAACCTCAGATCGCGGATCCAATCCGCATCATTGCTACTAACATTTTTCAACACAGTTTTCTCTAGGAACACATCAAAATAAACATATGAAAGCAACAACGCAAACTATTGATCTTACAACATAATTTGCAAAATACTACCAGGACTAAGTTCATGATAAATTTAAGTTCAACTAATCATATTACTTAAGAACTCCCACTTAGACAGACATCTCTCTAGTCATCTAAGTGATCACGTGATCCAAATCAACTAAACCATAACCGATCATCACGTGAGATGGAGTAGTTTTCAATGGTGAACATCACTATGTTGATCATATCTACTATATGATTCACGCTTGACCTTTCGGTCTCCGTGCTCCGAGGCCATATCTGCATATGCTAGGATCGTCAAGTTTAACCTGAGTATTCCGCGTGTGCAAAACTGGCTTGCACCCGTTGTAGATGGACGTAGAGCTTATCACACCCGATCATCACGTGGTGTCTGGGCACGACGAACTTTGGCAACGGTGCATACTCAGGGAGAACACTTCTTGATAATTAGTGAGAGATCATCTTAAAATGCTACCGTCAATCAAAGCAAGAATAAGATGTATAATAGATAAACATCATATGCAATAAAAATATGTGACATGATATGGCCATGATCATCTTGTGCCTTTGATCTCCATCTCCAAAGTACTGTCATGATCTCTATCGTCACCGGCACGACACCATGATCTTCATCATCTTGATCTATATCAATGTGTCATCACATGGCCGTCTCGCCAACTATTGCTCTTGCAACTATTGCTATCGCATAGCGATAAAGTAAAGCAATTATTTGGCACTTGCATCTTTATGCAACAAAGAGACAACCATAGGGCTTCTGCCAGTTGCCGATAACTTCAACAAAACATGATCATCTCATACAACAACTTATATCTCATTACGTCTTGACCATATCACATCACAACATGCCCTGCAAAAACAAGTTAGACGTCCTCTACTTTGTTGTTGCAAATTTTACGTGGCTGCTATGGGCTTAGCAAGAACCGTTCTTATCTACGCATCAAAAACCACAACGATAGTTCGTCAAGTTGGTGTTGTTTTAACCTTCGCAAGGACCGGGCGTAGCCACACTCGATTCAGCTAAAGTGAGAGAGACAGACACCTGCCAGCCACCTTTAAGCACGAGTGCTCGTAACGATGAAACCAGTCTCGCGTAAGCGTACACGTAATGTCGGTCCGGGCCGCTTCATCTCACAATACCGCTGAACCAAAGTATGACATGCTGGTAAGCAGTATGACTTGTATCGCCCACAACTCACTTGTGTTCTACTCGTGCATATAACATCAACGCATAAAACCCAGGCTCGGATGCCATTGTTGGGGAACATAGTAATTTCAAAAAATTTCCTATGCACACGCAAGATCATGGTGATGGCATAGCAACGAGAGGGGAGAGTGTATGTCCACGTACCCTCGTAGACCGTAAGCGGAAGCGTTATCACAACGCGGTTGATGTAGTCGTACGTCTTCACGATCCGACCGATCCAAGCACCGAACATACGGAGCCTCCGAGTTCAGCACACGTTCAGCTCGATGATGATCTCCGGCCTCCGATCCAGCCGAGCTCCGGAGATGAGTTCCGTCAGCACGACGGCGTGGTGACGATGATGATGTTGTACTGGCGCAGGGCTTCGCCTAAACTCCGCGACGATATGACCGAGGTGGAATATGGTGGAAGGGGGCACCGCACACGGCTAAGGAACGATCACGAAGATCAACTTGTGTGTCTATGGGGTGCCCCCTGCCCCCGTATATAAAGGAGGGAGGGAGGAGGAGGCCGGCCCTAGGAGGGGCGCGCCATGGGGAGTCCTACTCCCACCGGGAGTAGGATTCCCCCTTTCCTAGTCCAACTAGGAGTCCTTCCATGTAGTAGGAGTAGGAGACAAGGAAGAGGAAGAGAGAAGGGAAGGAAGGAGGGGGTGTGGCCCCTCCCCCTAGTCCAATTCGGACTAGGCCTTGGGGGGGCATGCGGCCTGCCCTAGGCAGCCCCTCTCTCTTTCCCGTATGGCCCAATAAGGCCCAATACTTCTCCCCGGCGAATTCCCGTAACTCTCCGGTACTCCGAAAAATACCCGAATCACTCGGAACCTTTCTGAACTCCGAATATAGTCGTCCAATATATCGATCTTTACATCTCGACCATTTTGAGACTCCTCGTCATGTCCCCGATCTCATCCGGGACTCCGAACTCCTTCGGTACATCAAAACTCATAAACTCATAATATAAATGTCATCGTAACGTTAAGCGTGCGGACCCTACGGGTTCGAGAACTATGTAGACATGACCTAGAACTATTCTCGGTCAATAACCAATAGCGGGACCTGGATGCCCATATTGGTTCCTACATATTCTACGAAGATCTTTATCGGTCAAACCGCATAATAACATACGTTGTTCCCTTTGTCATCGGTATGTTACTTGCCCGAGATTCGATCGTCGGTATCCAATACCTAGTTCAATCTCATTACCAGCAAGTCTCTTTACTCGTTCCGTAATACATCATCCCGTAACTAACTCATTAGTTACAATGCTTGCAAGGCTTAAGTGATGTGTATTACCGAGAGGGCCCAGAGATACCTCTCCGACAATCGGAGTGACAAAACCTAATCTCGAAATACGCCAACTCAACATGTACCTTCGGAGACACCTGTAGTACTCCTTTATAATCACCCAGTTATGTTGTGACATTTGGTAGTACCCAAAGTGTTCCTCCGGTAAACGGGAGTTGCATAATCTCATAGTTTCAGGAACATGTATAAGTCATGAAGAAAGCAATAGCAACATACTAAACGATCAAGTGCTAGGCTAACGGAATGGGTCATGTCAATCACATCATTCTCCTAATGATGTGATCCCATTAATCAAATGACAACACTTTTGTCCATGGCTAGGAAACATAACCATCTTTGATAAACGAGCTAGTCAAGTAGAGGCATACTAGTGACACTATGTTTGTCTATGTATTCACACATGTATTATGTTTCCGGTTAATACAATTCTAGCATGAATAATAAACATTTATCATGAAATAAGGAAATAAATAATGACTTTATTATTGCCTCTAGGGCATATTTCCTTCAGATTGGACATCAAAACCAATCACTTTCGACCACCTGGATTATTCCAGAAGCGTTCAACATGCAGGATGGACTGCCCTGATACTGGATCCTATAATCGATGGACTACAATTCACACAAGTCCTGATGGACGGAGGCAGCGACTTAAACCTGCTGTATCCAAACACAATCTGCAAGTTGGGGATAGACCTTACTAAAATTCGACGCAGCCGCACTTCCTTTAAAGGAGTGACGCCAGGTCCTTACGCCAAGTGCACAGGCTCCCTATTACTAGAAGTTGTGTTCGGATCACCGAACAACTTTTGATGCGAAAAACTAATCTTTCATATCGTCCCATTTAGAAGTGGCTATCAAGCACTCTTGGGACGAGAGGCCTTTGTCCGCTTCAACGCCATACCACATTACGCGTCTCTTACACTCAAGATGCCCGGTCCAAGTGGCATCATTTCAGTGCGAGGGTCATTTAAAGACCCCGGACACGGTCAGACGAGTCTGGCATAAGTAAGCTAGGGGCTCCCTAGCCGGACATCCCTTCACACGGGGCTGCGCGCACAAGCAACAGCGAGCTCACACAGACTCCGCTTTACTTGTTTATATTTCTTTCTTCGTATATATTTTGCACAAATTCCTTTTAAACTAAGTTCCTCTCTTTTTACAGATGAACAACGTGCATACCCGTCCAGGATAACGGCACAACGGAGACACAGGCGCAGACGTGCAGCAGGGACCCGTCGCGAGGATTCTTTTCAGATTAAGACCCTGCATAAACCTTTTTTACTGTCTCTTGTTGTTATAATCCCTTGGTCTCTCATTATAACCAAAGCGGAGCCTGACGTTTTGGCATCGGCCGCGTCAGAAGACCATGCCCGTACCTGGACACTAGGGGCTCAGGGCATTGTTCTGCCCATTATTACAAAGACCGAACACCTTAGGGAGTGTTCGGCGTCTCGAGTTAGGCCTTATATGCATCAGCTCCGATTCATGTCTTTGGTCAAATGTTGGGTTTGCCCGGCTCCTGTGTTTTGCTGCCTTACGTTCCGTATCATCGGCTAACGCGGCACCAGGAGAACTACTGCGATTGTGCCCCAGTTCGGCTGGGTGAGCACCTCAGTAGAGAAAGCCGAAAACTGACTGTCATGATACAGCGAGAGACTGGTCAACCACTCGATCGACTACCGGAATGTTTAGAATTCCCCGCTTTGATGAAGGACCGTTTCCCGGTCAGGCACACACGCGCCCCGAATTCGGAGAAGCGCGGTGCCCCAAGGGGCTATATCGTAGCCCCACCCTCGAACTCCACTGGCTAAGTGAAAGTGATAAAGCATCATAGTCCGGATTGCCTCGTTTGCTACGCTACCACCTCCTCAACAGGACCGAGACGTCGGATTAAGTGTGAAAATGCGCTATTTTTGCGAACACCCCCGCACCTTGTGCGTGGGGGCTGAAGCCGAAGACTGCAATCTTTCAGGTTATACAAATGTATACATAAACGGCCGCATAGGAGATATTTTAGTACTTGGGACGCACAAGTCTAAAAAGTGGTTACATTATAATCATTGTCTTACAAGATTAAAACGTTCATTTGAACGTAACAGTTTTTGAGCACTGCGACTCTATTACACGAGCGCCACGCATAACTTCCCCAAAATAGTGCTCGGCGGGTAACCGGCTTTCGTCCGAACCCTGGGCGGCAATAGCGGTGGCATCCATCTCTGTCCAATGTGTCTTCACACGGGCAAGGGCCATCCGCGCGCCTTCTATGCAGGCCGACCGCTTCATCTCCTTGATATGCGGCACCACTCCAAGAAATTGCTGCAATAAGCCGAAATAGCTCGTCGCCTTGGGCCTCTCTGGCCAGACATGAGCCACGATATCAGTCATGGCAAGTCCGGACAATCTATTTAGCTCAGCCCATTCGGCCAACCGATCGGTCAACGGAAGTGAACGATCCGGACTATGGAATTGAGACCAAAATAGCTCTTCCGTCTTGTGATCCTTCTGGCTCCGGAAGTGCTCAACGGCATCGGCCGCACTTGCCGCTAAGTCCATATATGGATCCTCCGGACCCCACAGCTGGCCAAGTTGGGCATATTTTTGATCCGTAAACCGGCGACGCAACAGAAACGGCTTGCCAGCCACAATATCTCCGGCCTGGCGCAGCTCCTCCTTCATAGCCCGCATTGCAGTACGGGCATCCTTGGCCTCGGCGGTGGCCTTCCCTAGGTTTTCCCGCTCTGATAAGCGCTCTTTTCAAGAGCCTTGTTGCGGTCGGCAGTATCTTTTAATTTCACGGCCACTTCGGCCATCTTTTCCCTGCTTAGGCAGTGTGCAGCCTTTTCGGCTTTCAACTCCTCGGCCGCCCTCGAGGCAGCCGCATCGCTCCTTCGGGCTTGCTCCTTAGCTTGGGCAAGCTCGGCCCGAAGGCTCTCCACAGCAGCAGCACCGTCTGTATCACAGCATATATATTATCAGAGGCGAGCTTTGGCTCCCTCAAATAAGAGACTGCGGAGAATTCATTTACCTTGCGACTCGTCAAGTCGCCAGTTGATAAGCGCGATGTCCGCATCCGCCACATCAAGTTGCCGCATTAACTTGACAACTCCACTAGTCCGGCTAGCCCCCGGACTATCCGCCACCTACATAGAAAGGACAACATTCAATACCTGCGATTTTGATACTCGGCACGCTGTCGCTTTCGACAACTTGCCGAGTCTCAGGGGCTACTATCTATACAGGGCGCACTTCTATGTGCAAAACTGTCAAAAAGGTGCGTCGTTCTTACGTACCTCAAATCCCGCCAGCAAACTCCTGACGGCATTATGCAATCCGATTTCGGCGGACGAAATCCTTCCAATCACCATATTCATCAAAGCACGGTGATCTTCTGAGACGGACGCCCTCTCAAGCAGACTCTTCAGCTCCCTCGGCCGGACACTAGTCGGCGCCGAACTCTTCGGCTCCACCGGGCTCTGGGATACCCTCCGTGACGATACTTCAGGCTCGTCTGCCCTGTCCGGCGACGCAGCAGACGGAGGCGTCTTGCTCTCCATCATCTCCGGACGAAGATCCCCCGAAGACGAACTCATCTGAGAAGTCCGCAAATCCGAACTGTAAAGTAAATTTTCGGTTATCCACAGAAGCACAAATGGAGGTATTTTCTTATTAATGAACTCCCCTTTTCCTACTCACGGCTCACTAGAGGGTTGATCCTTTAGAGACGATTGTACGTCCGGGTTCTCCCCGGACGCAGGACCCCCCGGTGAAGATTCCTTCCCCCGTTTAGGGGCTTTGGCCTCCGGATCTTCGGAGGCGGTCCTCTTCTCCCCCTGGAAGGAGGGGTTTTTGATCCCCCCTCTTCAGACGCCCCTTTGGGCGAAATGATAGCTCTTCTATTTTCCCCATCGCTCCCTTCTACGGGCGCGACCTCCAACATTCTGACCAGCACGGGCTCCAGTGCGGTCTCTGGGAGGGGGGCCGGACACCTTATCAGCTTCGATCGCGCTACCCACTCCTGATGAAGAGTAATGGGTCAGGAGGCGGACCCTAGAAAAGCAAATAAACAGAACGTTCGGACTCCGAGCTACTTACCTGAGTATCCAGGCGATTGCAGCTTAAGCCTGCGTCCTCGTTCAATTTCGGACACGCTACCTGCGGTCCGAAGAACAACTTGTACATCTCCACGGGTGTCGCACCCATGAAGTGTTGGAGAATTCGAGGTCCCTCCGGATTGAACTCCCATAACCGGAGAGGACGGCGTTTGTAGGGCAGAAGACGCCTGATTAGCATAACCTGCATCACCACGACCAGATTGATCTCCTCGCCTGGAGGTCTCGAATCCGGCCCTGCAATGAGGGCACGTCTTCGGACGGCTCCCAATTGAGCCCTTGGTTGACCCACGACATCAGTCCGCGTGGAGGTCCCGGGCGGAATGAAGGCGGCGGCTTTTGCTTGCTGCCCTTCGGAGCGGTGATATAGAACCACTCCTGCTGCCACAGTCCGAGCTCCTCTTGGAAGGAACCCTCGGGCCACGGGGCATCGGCCCTTCTGCTTATGGCCGCCCCGCCGCACTTCGCTTGACGCCCCCCGATCATCCTCGGCTCCACATTGAAGGTCTTCAGCCACAGGCCGAAGTGGGGGGTGACGCGGAGGAAGGCTTCGCAGACGATAATGAACGCGGAGATATGGAGGATGGACTCCGGAGCCAAGTCGTGAAAATCCAGCCCATAGTAGAACATGAGCCCTCTCACGAAGGGGTCCGTCGGGAAGCCTAAACCCTGACGGAGGTGGGATACGAAGACGACGTACTCACCGGGCTCGGGAGTGGGCACGGCCTGCCCTTGGGCCAGCAACCTGTGCGAAATCTCGTAGGACAGGTACTTGGCCTCACGCAGCTTTAGCACGTCCTCCTCCGTAACGGAGGAGGGCATCCACCGACCCTGGAGGTCGGAGCTGGACATGGTTGAAGATCCGAAGCGCTCGAATCTGGGGCTCTGGGTGTTGGAACTTGGAGCAAGGAGAAGATTCGATGGAAGATTGAAGAAAAGAAACGAGCCTTGGTCCTCTTATAAAGGGGGAAAATACCAAGAGCCGTCTCCGTGACCGTTCGTGATTCACCTTCGATAGAGGAGACGTGGCGACGGGCGCGGTTGGGTTACCCACGTCCGTATTGATGAGAATCCCGGAATAAGGGGAACACGATCTCTGCTTCGACAGGACGTGCCAAGGAAACCACTTCGCTAAACGTGCTGAGGTGGTATAATAAAAAACGGTTCAAATAAAGGCTTGGTAGCAGTGTGATGTCATGCCGCATAATACGTCAGCAGATTGGACTGGTGTACATTTTATTCTCTCTACGGTGGAATGTGGAATTTATTTTGCAGAGCCGGACACTATCCTGGTGTTCATGATCTTCTCTGGATTATTCAAGGGAGGAACCCGCCTTGCAATGCCGAACATTATGCGCGCCGGACTTATCGTCATTGAAGCCTGGTTCAGGGGCTACTGAGGGAGTCCTAGACTAGGGGGTGTCCGGACAGCCGGACTATCATCGTCCGCCGGACTCCAAGACTACGAAGATACAAGATTGAAGACTCCGTCCCGTGTCCGGATGGGACTTTCCTTGGCGTGGAGGGCAAGCTTGGCGATACAGATATGTAGATCTCCTACCATTGTAACCGACTCTGTGTAACCCTAGCCTTCTCCGGTGTCTATATAAACCGGAGGGCTGTAGTCCGTAGGACACAACATACATTACAACAATCATACCATAGGCTAGCTTTAGGGTTTAGCCTCCTTGATCTCGTGGTAGATCCACTCTTGTACTACCCATATCATCAATATTAATCAAGCAGGACGTAGGGTTTTACCTCCATCAAGAGGGCCCGAACCTGGGTAAAACATCATGTCCCTTGTCTCCTGTTACCATCCGCCTAGACGCACAGTTCGGGACCCCCTACCCGAGATCCGCCGGTTTTGACACCGACAATTACCATACCACTCTAGTGTGGAATATGCTCTGGTTGACCTACGAGGTTTGGTAGTAACTTGATCTAAAGTTTCATGATCATTATCATTAGCTTCCTTGCTAATTGGTGTAGGCATCACTGGAACTGATTTCTGTGATGAACTACTTTTCAATTCAAGAGAAGGTACAATTACCTCATCAAGTTCTACTTTCCTCCCACTCACTTATTTCAAGAGAAACTCCTTCTCTAGAAAGGATCCATTCTTAGCAACAAAGATCTTGCCTTCGGATCTGTGATAAAAGGTGCACCCAACAGTCTCTTTTGGGTATCCTATGAAGACACACTTCTCCGATTTGGGTTCGAGCTTATCAGGATGAAGCTTTTTCACATAAGCATCGCAACCCCAAACTTTAAGAAATGATAGCTTAGGTTTCTTGCCAAACCACAATTCATACGGTGTCGTCTCAACGGATTTAGATGGTGCCCTATTTAAAGTGAATGCAGCTGTCTCTAATGCATAACCCCAAAATGATAGTGGTAAATCGGTAAGAGACATCATAGATCGCACCATATCTAATAAAGTACGGTTACGACGTTCGGACACACCATTACGCTGTGGTGTTCCAGGTGGCGTGGGTCGTGAAACTATTCCACATTGTTTTAAATGAAGGCCAAACTCGTAACTCAAATATTCGCTTCCGCGATCAAATGGTAGAAACTGTATTTTCTTGTTACGATGATTCTCCACTTCACTCTGAAATTCTTTGAACTATTCAAATGTTTTAGACTTGTGTTTCATTAAGTAGATATACCAATATCTACTCAAATCATCTGTGAAGGTCAGAAAATAATGATACCAGCCGCGAGCCTCAACACTCATTGGACCGCATACATCGGTATGTATTATTTCCAATAAGTCAGTAGCTCGCTCCATTGTTCCGGAGAAAGGAGTCTTAGTCATCTTGCCCATGAGGCATGGTTCGCAAGCATCAAATGATTCATAATCAAGTGATTCCAAAAAGTCCATCTGCATGGAGTTTCTTCATGCGCTTTACACCAATATGACCTAAACGACAGTGCCACAAATATGTTGCACTATCATTATCAACTTTGTATCTTTTGGCATCAATATTATGAATATGTGTATCACCACGATCGAGATTCAACAAAAATAGACCACTCTTTAAGAGTGCATGACCATAAAAGATATTATTCATATAAATAGAACAACCATTATTCTCTGATTTAAATGAACAACCATCTTACATTAAACAAGATCTAGATATAGTGTTCATGCTCAATGCTGGCACCAAATAATAATTATTTAGGTCTAAAACTAATCCCGAAGGTAGATGTAGAGGTAGTGTGCCGACGGTGATCACATCGACCTTGGAACCATTCCCGACGCGCATCGTCACCTCGTCCTTAGCCAATCTTCGTTTATTCCGTAGCCCCTGTTTCGAGTTACCAATATGAGCAACTGAACCGGTATCAAATACCCAAGCACTACTACGAGCATTAGTAAGGTACACATCTTTTTTTTTGCGGGTAGTAAGGTACACATCAATAACATGTATATCAGATATACCTTTGTTTGCTTTGCCATCCTTCTTATCCGCCAAATACTTGGGGCAGTTCCGCTTCCAGTTACCAATCCCTTTGCAGTAGAAGCACTCAGTTTCAGGCTTAGGTCCAGACTTGGGCTTCTTTCCGGGAATGGCAACTTGCTTGCCATTCTTCTTGAAGTTCCCCTTCTTCCCTTTGCCCTTTTTATTGAAACTAGTGGCCTTGTTAACCATCAACACTTGATGCTCCTTCTTGATTTCTGCCTCCACAGCTTTGAGCATTGCGAAGAGCTCGGGAATAGTCTTCTCCAGCCCTTGCATATTATAGTTCATCACGAAGCCTTTATAGCTTGGTGGCAGTGATTGAAGAACTCTATCAATAACAATATCATTCGGAAGATTAACTCCCAGTTGAGTCAAGTGGTTATAGTACCCAGACATTCTGAGTATGTGTTCACTGACCGAACTGTTCTCCTCCATCTTGCAGCTATAGAACTTGTTGGAGACTTCATATCTCTCAACTCGGGCATTTTCTTGAAATATTAACTTCAACTCCTGGAACATCTCATATGCTCCATGACGTTCAAAACGTCTTTGAAGTCCCGATTCTAAGCTATAAAGCATAGCACACTGAACTATCGAGTAGTCATCAACACGCGACTGTTAGGCATTCACAATGTCCGTAGTTGCTGGAGGGGGTGGCACACCTAGCGGTGCATCAAGGAAATAATTCTTCTGTGCAGCAATGAGGATAATCCTCAAGTTACGGACCCAGTCCGTGTAGTTGCTGCCATCATCTTTCAACTTAGCTTTCTCTAGGAACGCATTACAATTCAAGGGAACGATAGCACGGGCCATTGATCTACAACATAGATATGCAAAAACTATCAGGACTAAGTTCATGATAAATTAAAGTTCAATTAATCATATTACTTAAGAACTCCCACTTAGATAGACATCCCTCGAGTCATCTAAATGATCACGTGATCCAAATCAACTAAAACATGTCCGATCATCACGTGAGATGGAGTAGTTTTCAATGGTGAACATCTCTATGTTGATCATATCTACTATATGATTCACGTTCGACCTTTCGGTCTCCAGTGTTCCGAGGCCATGTCTATACATGCTAGGCTCGTCAAGTTTAACCTGAGTATTCCGCATGTGCAAAACTGTCTTGCACCCGTTGTATGTGAACGTAGAGCTTATCACACCCGATCATCACGTGGTGTCTTGGCACGACGAACTGTCGCAATGGTGCATACTCAAGGAGAACACTTATACCTTGAAATTTTAGTAAGGGATCATCTTATAATGCTACCGCCGTACTAAGCAAAATAAGATGCATAAAAGATAAACATCACATGCAATCAAAATATGTGACATGATATGGCCATCATCATCTTGTGCCTTTGATCTCCATCTCCAAAGCACCGTCATGATCTCCATTGTCACCGGCTTGACACCTTGATCTCCATCATAGCGTCGTGGTCATCTCGCCAACTATTGCTTCTACAACTATCGCTAATGCATAGTGATAAAGTAAAGCAATTACATGGCGTGTGCATCTCATACAATAAACCGACAACCATAAGGCTCATGCCAGTTGCCGATAACTTTTACAAAACATGATCATCTCATACATCAACATATATCACATCATGTCTTGACCATATCACATCACAACATGCCCTGCAAAAACAAGTTAGACGTCCTCTATTTTGTTGTTGCAAGTTTTACGTGGCTGCTACGGGCTTCTAGTAAGAACCACTCTTACCTACGCATCAAAACCACAACGATGTTTTGTCAAGTTTGCTGCTTTAACCTTCAACAAGGACCGGCCGTAGTTAGATTCTATTCAACTAAAGTTGGAGAAACAGACACCCGCCATCCACCTTTATGCAAAACTAGTCGCATGTCTGTCGGTGGAACCGGTATCATGAACATGGTCATGTAAGGTTGGTACGGGCCGCTTCATCCAACAATACCGCCGAATCAAAACAAGACGTTGGTGGTAAGCAGTATGACTATCATCGCCCACAAGTGTTCTACTCGTGCATATCATCTACGCATAGACCTGGCTTGGATGCCACTGTTGGGGAACATAGCATGCAATTTCAAAAAAAAAATCTACGCTCATGCAAGATCTATCTAGGAGAGTGTGTCCACATACGCTCGTAGACCGAAAGCAGAAGCGTTAGCTTAACGCGGTTGATGTAGTCGAACATCTTCTCGATTCAACCGTTCAAGCACCTAACGTATGGCACCTCCGACTTCTGCACACGTTCAGCTCGATGATGTCCCTTGAACTCTTGATCCAGCAAAGTGTCGAGGGAGAGTTTCATCAGCACGACGGTATGGTGACGGTGATGGTGAAGTGATTCGCGCAGGGTTTCGCCTAAGCATTACAACAATATGACCGTAGGAGTAAACTGTGGAGGGGGGCACCGCACATGGCTATGAGAACAATTGATGTCCTTTGGGGTGCCCCTGCCCTTGTACATAAAGGAGGAAAGGGAGGAGGCCGGCCCTAGGGAGACGCCCAAGTGGGGGGGGGGGGGGGCGACTAGGACTCCTAGTCCCAGTCGGCCCCCTTCCTTTCTTTCGGAGGGGGAAAGGGAAGGAGAGGGAGAGGGAGAAGGAAAAGGGGGGGGGGCGCCCCCTTCCCATGTCCAATTAGGACAGCCCATTGGGGGGGGGGGGGGGGGGGCGCCACCCCTTGCGGGCTTCCCTCTCTCCCCTATGGCCCATGTAGGCCCATTACTTTCCTGGGGGATTCCGGTAACCTCCGGGTACTCCGAGAAATACCCGAAACATTCCGGAACTATTCTGATGTCCGAATACCATCGTCCAATATATCAATCTTTACCTCTCGACTATTTCGAGACTCCTCATCATGATTGTGGTCTCATCCAGGACTCCGAACAATCTTCGGTCACCAAAACACATAACTCATAATACAAATCGTCATCGAACGTTAAGCGTGCGGACCCTACAGGTTCGAGAACTATGTAGACATGACCGAGGCACCTCGCTGGTCAATAACTAATACCGGAACCTGGATGCTCATATTGGCTCCCACATATTCTACGAAGATCTCTATCGGTCAAACCGTAATGACAACATACGTTATTCCCTCTGTCATTGGTATGTTACATGCCCGAGATTCGATCGTCGGTATCTTCATACCTAGTTCAATCTCGTTACCGGCAAGTCTCTTCACTCGTTCCGTAATGCATCATCCTGTAACTAACTCATTTGTCACATTGCTTGCAAGGCTTATTATGACGTGCATTACCGAGAGGGCCCAGAGATACCTCTCCGATACTCGGAGTGACAAATCCTAATCTCGATCTATGCCAACCCAACAAAACACTTTCGGAGATACCTGTAGAGCATCTTTATAATCACCCTTTTATGTTGTGACGTTTGATAGCACACAAGGTATTCCTCCGGTATTCAGGAGTTGCATAATCTCATAGTCAAAGGAATATGTATAAGTCATGAACAAAGCAGTAGTAATAAAACTTAACGATCATTATGCTAAGCTAACGGATGGGTCTTGTCCATCACATCATTCTCCTAATGATGTGATCCTGTTCATGAAATGACAACACATGTCTATGGTCAGGAAACTTAACCATCTTTGATTAACGAGCTAGTCTAATAGAGGCTTACTAGGGACACTTTGTTTTGTCTATGTATCCACACATGTATCAAGTTTCCGGTTAATACAATTCTAGCATGAATAATATATATTTATGATGATATAAGGAAATATAAATAACAAATTTATTGTTGCCTCTAGGGCATATTTCCTTCAGCACTTGGGGGTGGTGATGAGGTTCTCATTGGGGGAGTCGAAGAGAGACACTGAGGTTGGAAAAGAGGTCGCAATAGCCACGGAGGTTGTTGCAATTGATACGTTCCAAATGTATCTACTTTTTTGAATGCTTTTGCTCTTGTGTTGGACTCTAATTTGCATGATTTGAATGGAACTAACCCGGACTGACGCCGCTTTCAGCAGAATTGCCATGATGTTGTTTTTGTGCAGAAATAAAAGTTCTCAGATGGAGCTGAAAATTTACGAAGAATTATTTCAGAATATATAAAAAGTGCTGGCGAAAGAAGTTACGAGAGAGGGGCCACCAGTGCGCTACAAGCCCAGGGGCGCGGACACCCCCTTGGGCGCGACCTTCAGGCACGTGGGCCCCCGGCAGCCCCCGCAACCCTAACTCCAACTCCATAAGTACATATTCACCAAGAAAAAAATCAGAGAGAAGGAATCATCGTGTTTTACGATGTGGAGCCGCCGCCACCTCCTGATCTTCATTGGGAGGGCTGATCTAGAGTCCGTTTTGGGCTCCGGAGAGGGGGATTCGACACCGTCATCATCATCAACCTTCATCATGATGCTCACCACCGGGTGTGAGTAATTCCTTCGTAGGCTTGCTGGATGGTGATGGGTTGGATGAGATTTATCATGCAATTGAGTTAGTTTTGTTAGCGCTTGATCCCTAGTATCCACTATGTTCTGAGATTGATGTTGCTATGCTTAATGCTTGTCACTAGGGCCCGAGTTCCATGATTTCCGATCTGAACCCTTTATGTTTTCATGAATATATTTGTGTTCTTGATCCTACCATGCAAGTTATATGCACCTGCTATGTGTTATGATCCGCATATGTAACGCCCCGGATTTGTTGCGCCAGGTGTCCGCCAGTTATTCGCCGTCGTTGCCATGTCATTTGCTTGCGTGTTGCATTTTGCCTTGTCATCATGTGCATCTCATTTCGCATACGTGTTCGTCTCATGCATCCGAGCATTTTCCCCGTTGTCCGTTTTCCAATCCGACACTCCTATGTCCCCTGGCGCCCCCTTTTCCCTCTTTTCGTGTGCGGGTGTTAAACCTTCTCGGAATGGACCGAGGTTTGCCAAGCGGCCTTGGTACACCACCTGTAGACCGCCTGTCAAGTTTCGTGCCATTTGGAGACCGTTTGATACTCCAACGGTTAACCAGGTAACCGTAAAAGCCCTCTTTGTGTTGCAGTCCAACACCCCTCCAAAGTGGCCCAAAACCCATCCAAACCCCCTCCATGCTCTCAGTCGTTCAATCATGATCGTGTGGGTGAAAACCGCTCTCCATTTGGACTTTCCTAGCTCCCTCTACCTATATATATGTGCATCCCCCCGAATTTTTCGCGCAGTCCAAACCCTAGCCTCGTCTTCCTCCGCGCGCCGGACACGTCCGGACGGTGCCGGACGCGTCCACCGCCGCCGCCCCAGCCAACAGGAGCCCGCCACGTCGCCCGCAGCTCCCCGCGCTGCCGCGGCCCGCCTGGTCCATGGCAGGCCCGCCCCGGGCCGCGACCGGGCCCGAGCGCCCCGCGCCCCAGGCTCCGCCCGGCCGCCGCCTCCGCCCGCCGCCGCCGCACGCCCGAGGTGCCGCCGCCCCGACCGGCTCCTGCCCCCGCGGTTCCCCGTGCCGCCGCCGGACAGGCTCGCCTCCGCCGCCGCCCCGACCGGCGCTCGCCTCCGCCGCCGCCCCGACCGCCCTCCGCCGCCGCCTCGCCTGCTCGCCGCCTCGCCGGTCCGCCTTCGCCCAGATCCGGCGGGATCCCGGCTGGAGGAGGCCCCCCTCGCCGGATCTGCCGCCCCGCTGGCAAACTTCCTCGCCGGACCACCGCCGTTGTCGTTCGGGTCCGCCCCGACCCGATCCGCGCCGGACCTGACCCGCTGCGCCCGGATCCACCTCGTCCCGACCCGATCCGCGTTGACCCCGCGAGGTTGTTTTTCTCCAAGTCCCTTGTTTTTCCAGCATTCTGGCGCCCTGTTCATTGCATCATATCTCCATGTATATTGCTCTGTTTCGTGCGTATGATATGTCGAATTGTTCGTTGTGAGATGCTCTACATTTCATTACATTGTGCCATGTTTGTTTGAGTTCATATTGATGCCCTAATCATCGTTGTAAGAGTGCTAAATGATGTTAACCTGTTGAAACTGTGATAACTTGATGATTTGTCATTTTTGTTGCATTTGATGTGTGCATCCTATGAGCATGAGCTCTACATGTGTTTTGTACTACATCATGCCATCTTCACACTGGTACCATTTATGTATTTTTGTGAGTCTTGTACTGAGTGCATCGAGCTCGTGAAGTAGGGTACTTGCTGTTACTATTTTGCTTGTCTGAATCTGCTATATCCTGATGCTATGTTAACCTGCTTCTACAAGTCATTCTATGCATAATCTGGAGATGATCACTAAGGATGTTTTGTTATACATGTCATGCTCTATCCATGCATGCCCCTGGTTGCATTTATAGCCTACTGTAGCTTGTTGTTATCTTGCTCTCAATTTGCTAAATAATGTTGCTGTCAGCCTGTTAACATTAAGTTCAGTTTTGCCATGAGCTTTGCTAGTGATCCATGCACCCTATGAACTTTATCTTTCCATGTTTAGCTTCATAAATATTCCTTCTTACTGTTGGTTGCCTTTCCATGCCATGTATTGCTCTGTGGTGAGTGGTTCAAGCTCACCAACATGCCTACTTATCGTTGTTCCTGCCATGTCTGAATCTGTCATATCATTTTCCATGTTTACATGGGTGCCATCATATTTTCTGTGCCCTTTGGCTCATGGTCAGTAAGGGACTTTTGTTCTATGTAATTAGTAGATTCATGCCATGCCTTTGTTTGCCATGATAATTTCCTGTAGCATGTTGTTTGATAGCTCTAAACATTGCAACCTGATGTTATTTCTGCTAAGTCTGAAACTGTTATAATTTGCAATGTTGCCATGTCCTTTTGAGCATGTTATAGTGTTTTCTGGAGTTAGCTCAGTGTTCATTTTTTTTTCATGCTTTACATGTACTTCATGCCTATGCCTTTTGTTATTACGTTGAGATGCTGTAGCATGTTGTTTTGATGCTTGTTAGATGCCTAGTTGCTGTTTTGGACAGCTTGTCCTTTAAACTTGTATAGAGTGTATGTGTTGAACCGTTGCTCCGTTTTGAGTGTGGTCTATATGAAACTTGCTTAGAATTGCATGTAGTTTCATATTATCATGTTGCATCCTTGTTTTGAGGTGTTTTCTTGATGTTTGAGTGCCTTTTGCATCAATGCCATGTTTAACTTGTTTTTGCTCATATCTTCTTGGCCGTAGCTCCGAATCTAATGAACTTTATATGTAACTTGACTAGATTTTCGTGTATTTCATCGTGGTGCATCTTAACTTGCTGTTTAACAACTTGAACATAAGGTTTATTCAGTTCTGGACCAACTTTGAAACTTGCATATGAGGACCTACCGGATTTGTTATATGTTGTTTCCGGCCTCATTTAAACTTGCTTTGATGTGTTGCTCTTGTTTGCGTCATCTCTTGCCATGAGTAGCTTCATGTAGCTTTTTCATGCATCATGCTTGGTTGTGCATCATGTCGTGTATATGTGTGGTGTGTTTACCATGTTGTGTGCTTCTTCTCGATAGTTCCTGTTTCGTTGCGATCGTGAGGACTCATTCGTCTACGCTTGGTTACTCTTCATCCGTTCGTCTTCTTCATGGACTCGTTCTTCTTCCTTGCGGGATTTCAGGCAAGATGACCACTACCCTGGATCTCACTACTATCATTGCTATGCTAGTTGCTTCGTTCTATCGCTATGCTGTGCTACCTATCGATTGCTCTTCAAGCCTCCCAAATTGCCATGTCCGCCTCTAACCTTTTTCACCCTTCCTAGCAAACCATTGTTTGGCTATGTTACCGCTTTGCTCAGCCCCTCTTATAGCGTTGTTAGTTGCAGGTGAAGTTGAAGATTCTCCTTGGTGGACAGGATTATGTTGGGATATCACAATATCTCTTATTTAATTAATGCATCTATATACTTGGTAAAGGGTGGAAGGCTCGGCCTTATGCCTGGTGTTTTGTTCCACTCTTGCCGCCCTAGTTTCCGTCATACCGGTGTTATGTTCCCGGATTTTGCGTTCCTTACGCGGTTGGGTGATTTATGGGACCCCCTTGACAGTTCGCTTTGAATAAAACTCCTCCAGCAAGGCCCAACCTTGGTTTTACCATTTGCTTCACCTAGCCCTTTTTCCCTTGGGTTTCCGGAGCCCGAGGGTCATCTTTATTTACACCCCCCCCCCCGGGCCAGTGCTCCTCCGAGTGTTGGTCCAAACTAGAGCACCATGCGGGACCATTCCTTGGCAACTTGGATTCGTCGGTACCTGTATGCTTCGCTTATCCGGTGTGCCCTGAGAACGAGATATGTGTAGCTCCTATCGGGATTTGTCGACACATCGGGCGGCTTTGCTGGTCTTGTTTTACCATTGTCGAAAAGTCTTGTAAACCGGGATTCCGAGACTGATCGGGTCTTCCTGGGAGAAGGTATATCCTTCGTTGATCGTGAGAGCTTATCATGGGCTAAGTTGGGACACCCCTGCAGGGTATTATCTTTCGAAAGCCGTGCTCACGGTTATGTGGCAGATGGGAATTTGTTAATGTCCGGTTGTAGATAACTTGACACCAGATACGAATTAAAATGCATCAACCGCGTGTGTAGCCGTGATGGTCTCTTCTCGGCGGAGTCCGGGAAGTGAACACGGTTTTGGGTTATGTTTGACGTAAGTAGGAGTTCAGGATCACCTCTTGATCATTGCTAGCTTCACGACCGTTCCTTTGCTTCTCTTCTCGCTCTTATTTGCGTATGTTAGCCACCATATATGCTTAGTCGCTGCTGCAACCTCACCACTTTACCCCTTCCTTACCCGTTAAGTTTTGCTAGTCTTGATACCCATGGTAATGGGATTGATGAGTCCTCGTGGCTCACAAATTACTACAACAACAGTTGCAGGTACAGGTTATGCGATGAGCATGACGCGAGAGCGATGTTTGCTTGTTTTGGAGTTCTTCTTCTGCTTCTTCTTTGATCAGGGGATAGGTACCAGGTCGGCAGCCTAGGCTAGCAGGGTGGATGTCGTTTGAGTTTCTTTTTGTGTTTCATCCGTAGTCGGATGGTGCTCTTATGTATGATGATGTTGTATTCGTGTGGCATTGTATGCCTCTTGTATGTATCCCCATCTATTATGTAATGTTGATGTAATGATATCCAGCTTGCAAAAGCGTGTCAATATGCGGTTCTATCCTTGGTGGGACCTTCGAGTCTCTTTAGGATAGTATCGCATATTGGGCGTGACAGCATACCCCCAAGTGACAATAATTGAGATCCTTTCCGGTGATTACCGTAGTTTGAGGAGTTCATGTATTCGCTATGTGTTAATGCTCTGTTCTGGTTCTGTATTAAAAGAAGGCCTTAATATCCCTTAGTTTCCTTATGGATCTCGCTGCCGCAGGAGGGTAGGACAAAAGATGTCATGCAAGTTCTTTTCCATAAGCATGTATGACTATTTACGGAATACATGCCTACATTACATTGATGAATTGGAACTAGTTCTGTGTCGCCCTAGGTTATGACTGTTACATGATGAATATTATCCAACTTATCACCGATCCAATGCCTACGAGCTTTTCACATATTATTTCTTGCTAAGTTACTACTGTTGTTGCTATGGTCACAACTATTACAAAATTACTATTGTTACT
This sequence comes from Triticum timopheevii, assembly GCA_963921465.1. Lineage (NCBI taxonomy): Eukaryota > Viridiplantae > Streptophyta > Magnoliopsida > Poales > Poaceae > Triticum > Triticum timopheevii. Next base: position 440,016,000 of record OY997274.1, on the reverse strand, counting down.
ATTACTGTTACTATCATTGCTACTACTATCAAATTACCATACTACTGTGCTACTCATCACTCTCCTGCAGATACTTAGTCTCCAGGTGTGGTTGAATTGACAACTCAACCGCTAATACTTACAAGTATTCTTTGGCTCCCCTTGTGTCGAATCAATAAATTTGGGTTGAATACTCTACCCTCGAAAATTGTTGCGATCCCCTATACTTGTGGGTTATCAAGACCTTTTTCGGGCACTGTTGCCGATGAGCATAGCTATATTTGTTGAGTCACTTGGGATTTCTATCTGTTGATCACTATGAAGAATCTTGAGGAGATAGAACCAAGATCGTTCCCGCTAAGATGAGGGGAGGTAAGGAACTGTTATCTAGCTCTGCACTTGATTCTCCTTCTATTTTGAGTAAGCTTGCAACACCACCACCTGCAATTAATTCTGATATTTCGCAAGTAATTGATTGTGCTACTTCTGCTATGAATGATGCTATTGATGATGCTAGTATTTTGCTTGATTATAATGTGCCACTAGGTCTTGATGAACAACTTGCTAGAGCTAAAGAAATTGAGAATGTTGAAACTGATGAAATTACTGAAACTGATGAAGTCACTGAAACTGAAAATTATGAAACACCTATTCGACCTAGCTCTCCTAGATATGAATTGCCTAAAATACCTAAAGGTTATGTTATGGATGGAGAGGTGGGTAGGGATTTTCTTGCTTGTAAGGATGGACATGATCTAAAAAAAATGTTAGTCAAGTTGAAAGAAAAATCTTTAAATGCTAGAATGAAATATGATCCTAAGTTTGCTGCTTCACCTATCTTTATTACTGATAAGTATTACGAATTCTCTTTCAATCCATATTTAGTTACCTTGGTTGAATCTGGTTCTTTCCATGGTTATGAAACTGAAACTGTTGTGGCACATCTTAATAAATTAAATGATATAGCCACCCTATTTGCTCATGATGAAAAAATTGCTATTACTATATTCTTAAGTTATTTCCTTTCTCGTTAAAGGGTGATGCTAAGATTTGGTACAATACTCTTGCTCCTAGTTGTGTGCATAGTCCCCAGGATATGATATATTACTTCTTAAGAAAATATTTTTCTGCTCATAAGAAACAAGTTGCCTTATAGGAAATATTTAACTTTGTGCAAATTGAAGAAGAGAATCTCCCTCAAGCTTGGGGGGGGGGGGGGATTCTCCAATTACTTAACGCTTTGCGTGATCATCCTCTCAAGAAAAATGAAACACTTGATATCTTTTATAATGGACTAACCGATGCTTCTAGGGACTACCTAGATAGTTGTGTTGGATGCATTTTTAGGGAACGAATGGTTGAACAAGTTGAAGATCTATTGAATAATATATTGAGGAATGATAATGATTGGACACTTCCTGAACCACCGCCTAAACCCACTCTGAAGAAGAGAGGTATTTTATTTCTCAGTCCTGAAGATATGCAAGAGGCAAAGAAAGTTATGAAATAAAAAGGTATTAAAGCTAAAGATGTTAAGAATTTACCGCATATTCAAGAAATACATGCTCTTGACACACCACCATAGGTGGTAGAGGTAAATTCTTTTATGAAGTTTGATGAACACTGGTACGCGTCGGTGCTATACAAACGGTTTTTAACCCCTTTTCGCTATGGCATTTGGAACCGTCGCCAAGTGAGTGTGGGCGATAGGGGGGTCCCTGCCCACACGACCCAGAAACCATCGGGGATAGGCCCTCCTGGCACACATGCTGGGGCAAAATGAGCTCGTGTGCGATCGGTGAGGCATCGAAACCCAACCGTTTCCGTTTGCATGTACATCCCACACGGTGAATCCTAGAAAAGCATTTTCGTTATTATGTATATCACACACCGTCAATCCAAGGAATACATTTCCGTTCTTATGTACATCCCACATAGTCAATTCAGGGAAAATGTTTCCGTTCGTATGTATATCACACACAGTCAATCTAAGGAATACGTTTCCATTCTTATGTACATCCCACACAGTCAATCCAGGGAAAATGTTTCCGTTTGTATGTACATCCCACACAGTTTTTTGTATAGGCTCGTGTGTGAAAGGTGTAACTATCACACACGCTCTGCCTTGCTTAACCGTTTGCTTTTATCAACTACATCACACACGATTTGATGAAGAAAACTATGTGGCATTTGGCTATCCATCACAAGCGCTTTTACTGCCAGAACCGTTTGCAAAGTTTCATGATCCATTTAGTAGGTTTATTAGTATACAATTAATAATTCCAGTATTATGCAAATTCACATTTCATATCAAACAACTGTTTACCAATTTCATATCAGGCACATAAACATATTTTAACATCACAGTACGATAGCTACCTGGAAACAACACAATACAACATATAGCTAGTTCAACTTCATAAGAACAATATTAGAACAATATATATTTCCCTAATCGAGATCATCCAGGCACGTCTTATCCACCTCTGCTTTCATTTCAGTAAGAACTTGTTTTGCACTATCCAACTGGGAAAGTGCCTCCTCCTTCGCCAACACCATCTTAGCAAGGTCTGATTAAAAAAATCTGAGCTCATTCTCCACCTTCCTCTTTTTATCCCGCATCTTCAAATATTCTTCAGCGTTGACAACACTTTCTCTAAGACTACCTCTGTTCTCTTCCTCATACATGCTCCAGAGCTTTGCTAGGCACATCTTCAAAGACTGTGGCCACTCTTGATCAACCCACTCCAAGTAAGAACACTTCCGTTCACCCTATAATATTTAAAACTAGATCAGTAAAAATTGTAGGGGAAATGGGTTTATAGAAACATATAAAATCACCAATACTTATTTTGAAAAACTGAAGAAATAGGTTAATTATGACATATCTTCTCAAAAAGATCAATATGCAAATGAATTAATTGCTACTGAGACGACAACCAATTCTAAAACACCAGAAGCTATAATTAACTACAACAACGCCACAAGTTCTTACTCATGTACTATAAATAACAAACTGAACATTTTATGAGGAAGGTAAATATAACTGCAACAACATAGTGACAGTGTTTGGATGACAACTAATTGATACTAACAGGTGTGTACATGCACAAATTTAGTAACAGAGAACTAATAGCACTAAGGCCGTCCACTATGTATGCCAAAACTGGTGTAAAGACAACTATTGCTCATCTTGCACCGGTGTCCTGCACTGGCGAGCCGATGCAGCGGAAAAAAATTAGGGACCCGGACTCTGGAGCACCTAGTCGCTTCGATGCCCAGTTCCTTCGTGCCATAAAGATTTAGTATTCTACTGCTTGGCTGCTCAGATGTGTGGACCAAAGTTGGCTGCACAAACTGCTGAAGCGGTGCCAAATAATTTTCTAATGGCACCGCTGATGAGATGGCAACATTTTTATATACTAGGTACAAACTATGACATTGTCTTACGATGCGTTTGGTTAAAGGTGTGGTATGAATGGGTTGGGACCATGACAGTGTCTGAATCACATCTAACAAATGATTTGTAACAACAAAAGAGGGTATCACCTTCTCTGCACATGCTAGAAACTTCCTCCCACTGCCCATAGATTCAAATGCAACTAGCTTCACACATGGAGATTGATGGTGACAACGAGTAGACAGATCATCAGCCAACCCGCTCCATTCGTTGCAACTGATGGTTCTAGGGAGCTACAAGAGGAAGAAATGACTCAAATCGATCGCCGGGTTAAAATCCTTCACTCCAAGTCATAGCTAGATAGAGAGAAGAGAGGCATACTCGGGTGGTAAAGGAGTCGTCGGAGGAGGATGAACCGCTGGAGAGGTCATTGAAGAAGACCATGGCGACCCCGGCGGTAGGATGCGAGACAGCGAGAGCGAGGAAGCCACTATAGCTTAGGAAGGAAGTAAGGAAGGAAGGAAGGAGGAAACAGGGGAAATGTGACTTGTGGTCGAGGAGAAAAGGGGGTGGGGAAGGGGGGAGGGAGCGGGGGTAGATATTTTGGCGGTAGGCCAAAATTTTGGAAATGTGGAGGTAAAATTTGCGCGTGGTGCCGCCGAACACCATTCACTTTGAACAATTGTGTGCATCACAAACGATTCTTCTGATTTACGCGCATGGGATGAGTTTGATAATTCAAATTTTGGTGGAAATTTCCCTGGGTATGTCATTGCATAATTTAACATCGCTTGCTAATTTGGGCACAAAAGAGCATACAACACACAGACCACACTTACTAAATCGAGCAATTTTAGTAATTAAACAGAGCCAGTTGACTTAAACATTTCTCTAACAAAAGTACAGCATTAAAAACAAAGCCTAAGTATGCATAATTTTAACAAATCCGTTGCTGCGCTAGCCTATGCATCGCTGGTGTGAGATGAGAGGTCGGTGACTTGTCCTGGCGAAATGCCGCCATTGGTGGACTCCGCGTCCGCCCTGCTGAAGTCGACCGCATCCTCATCCTCGTCCTCGGCGCCGTCCTCAAGGTTGTAGTACTCATAGTAGTGGCTGCGCCAGAGCTCACGTTGGTACTCCACCGCCGATTCCTCGACGGATAGACTCTTCTCTACCTCGACCTCGGCCATGCGCAACTCCTCCTCCCAACGCTCCTCGATCTCCGCCGTCTCCTGCATCTCAAGCTCCCGCTCGGCGATCTCATGAGTAAGCAGGTGCTCCATGGCCACCATTGCCTTTTCGTACGTGGGTTGCTTGCTGGATTCCAAGGTGGCCTGGAATATCTTGGTGTGTGCGTCCTCGATCTTGGCGTGGATGGCCTCGACCCGGGCCAGGGCGACATCGGCTGCGCGGCAGCTCGAGCACTCTCGGCGTTTGCAGCCGCCATCGCAGTAGCAGCTGCAGCCGTCTTGGTTGCTGTAGCTGCCTATTGGCTGCCGCAGACACCCTCTCGGCGGATGCAGCCACGCTCAATGCGGATGCGGCGGCACTCTCAGCATAGGCGGCCGCGCTCTCGGCGCAGGTGGTGGCACTCGGGGAGGATGCGGCCATCGTACAGGCCTTCATGAAGCGTTTTCACGGTGTCACCTTTGCAAGAAGGGGGTGCAGGAATGGGGATCAAGATTCGTGGATTCGGGGGTTGCCGGCACTAGAGCAGATAGACCCATAAATTTTCGTCGCAAACGATTCCTGCAAAAAAATTATGTGTGATGTTGTGGATATTTTTTGTAAGCTGTGAAAGACGAATTTGGAGTAAAGTGGCAACGGATGGTGTTTTAAATGTATGAGAAAATTTGTAGTACTAATACAACTGTCATTAAATTTTTTGGAAAATTCCAGGGGTCATTTGACCTTTTAAGACATTTAAGTGATTTTCTAGCCATTTAATAACCGTAATTCAAATTTTAACTACATGTACATGCAACAGCTAACCATAACGGTTTGAAAAGTCATATTTTGTGTACTTATGTGCGATTTAATTCCATGTGCAGTAAATTGGAAGAAATTTTCAAACATATTGGTCTAACGGCTATGACACAATTAAGCATGGAGTGCCATGGCATTTAAATTCCAAAAAATTGAAAAAGGATCAGAAACACATGAAACCTTGCTTCATGTAATGTCATGCCACCAAGATGATGTGGTAAAAAATTGGCCTATTTGATGAAAGTTTGGACCCACCCCTCACCAACCGGAGCAACTCACTAGAAGGCTCGTGGTTCCGAGAGTGAACAATGCATGTTTGATGACGAACGGGAGATAACTTCCTCTTACGGCCTTGAATTTTTTTCTACATTTAACATGCACTGATACAACTGTCATGTGAAAATTTGGAAAATTTCAGGGGTCATTTGACCTTTTAAAGACATTTAAGTGATTTTCTAGCCATTTAATGACCGTAATTCAAATTTGAACTACATCAACATGCAACGGCTAACCATAACGGTTTGAAAAATCATATTTGTGTACTTGTGTGCGAGTTAATTCCATGTGCAGTAAATTAGAAGGAATTTTCAAACATATTGATCTCACGGCATGGACACATGCATGGAGTGCCATGACATTTAAATCCCAAAAAATAAAAAAAATGTTCAGAAAAACATGAAACCTTGCTTGATCTAATGTCATGCCACCAAGACAGTGTGGCAAAAAAATTGGCCTGGTTGACGAAAGTTTGGAGACACCCTCTCACAAACCGGAGCAACTCATTAGAAGACTCATGGTTCCGAGAGGGAACAATGCATGTTTGATGACGAACGGGAGATAGCATCCTCTTATGGCCTTCAAAGTTTTTCTACGTTTAACATGCACTAATACAACTGTCGTGTGAAAATTTGGAAAATTCTAGGGGTCATTTGACCTTTTAAAGACATTTAAGTGATTTTCTATCCATTTAATGACCGTAATTAAAATTTGAACTACATCTACATGCAACAGCGAACCATAACGGTTTGAAAAATCATATTTGTGTACTTGTGTGCATGTTAATTCCATGTGCAGTAAATTAGAAGGAATTTTCAAACATATTGGTCTCACGGCATGGACACATGCATGGAGTGCCATGGCATTTAAATTCCAAAAAATAAAAAAATGATCAGAAAAACATGAAACCTTGCTTGATGTAATGTCATTCCACCAAGATGATGTGGTAAAAAAATTAGCTTATTTGACGAAAGTTTGGACACACACCCCTCACAAACCGGAGCAACTCACTAGAAGGCTCGTGGTTCCGAGACGGAACAATGCATGTTTGATGACGAACGGGAGATAACTTCCTCTTACGGCCTTCAATTTCTTTCTACATTTAACGTGCACTAATACGACTGTCATGTGAAAATTTGGAAAATTTCAGGGGTCATTTGACCTTTTGAAGATATTTAAGTGATTTTCTAGCCATTTAATGATTGTAATTCAAATTTGAACTACATCTACATGCAACGGCTAACCATAATGGTTTGAAAAATTCTATTTGTGTACTTGTGTGCGAGTTAATTCCATGTGCAGTAAATTAGAAGGAATTTTCAAACATATTGGTCTCACGGCATGGACACATGCATGGAGTGCCATGGCATTTAAATTCCAAAAAATAAAACAATGATCAGAAAACATGAAACCTTGCTTGATGTAATGTCATGCCACCAAGATGATGTGGTAAAAAAATTGGTCTGTTTGACGAAAGTTTGGACACACCCCCTCACAAACCGGAGGAACTCACTAGAAGGCTCGTGGTTCCGAGAGGGAACAATGCATGTTTGATGACGAACGGGAGATAGTTTCATCTTACGGCCTTCAAATTTTTCTACGTTTAACATGCACTAATACAACTGTCATGTGAAAATTTGGAAAATTCTAGGGGTCATTTGACCTTTTAAAGACATTTAAGTCATTTTCTAGCCATTTAATGACCGTAATTCAAATTTGAACTACACCTACATACAATGGCTAACCATAACGGGTTGAAAAATCATATTTGTGTACTTGTGTGCGAGTTAATTCCATGTGCAGTAAATTAGAAGGAATTTTCAAACATATTGGTTTCACGGTATGGACACATGCATGGAGTGCCATGGCATTTTAATTCCAAAAATTAAAAAATGATCAGAAAAACATGAAACCTTGCTTGATGTAATGTCACGCCACCAAGATGATGTGGTAAAAAAATTGGCCTGTTTGACAAAATTTTGGACAGACACCCCTCACAAACCGGAGCAACTCACTAGAAGGCTCGTGGTTCCGAGAGGGAACAATGCATGTTTGATGATGAATGGGAGATAGCTTCCTCTTACGGCCTTCAAATTTTTTCTACGTTTAACGTGCACTACTACAAATGTCATGTGAAAATTTGAAAAATTCTAGGGGTCATTTGAACTTTTAAAGACATTTAAGTGATTTTGTAGCTATTAATGACCATAATTCAAATTTGAACTACATCTACATGGCGATGGCTAACCATAACGGTTTGAAAAATCATAATTTTGTGTACTTGTGTCATGTGCGAGTTAAAAAATCATCAGACAATCTAAATATCTAGTGTTCAAAAAAGGAAATGTAAAGATCTGGCAAGACAGCCGGCCCCCACATGATTGGCACTCTATTTCACTGCTCGAGGTTTGGTAGGTATGGTGAGTGGCGGGGGTCATTAATCAGACACGGTTCTGTATTGGGAACCGTCTGCTATTAAGTTCACACATGGTTTTTGCTGCGGGAAGACACGGTTCTGTATTGGAAGACTGGCGTATGTACTATTCCCGTCGATCTAGATTTCGGACGCCAATAAATACTACCTTGCTCACGTTGTTCCGCCTGCATTCTCATCTACATCCTCCCCTCGCTTGCCCTCTCTCTCTCTCTCTCCCTCCCTCTCTCTCTCTCTCTCAAATCTCTGCCATGGCGCCGCCGGTCTGCCCATGCGCCAACGAGGAATCGTCCCCCCCGAGGATGCTCACTCGAATAGCAGCAACGAGGACCCCTATGCGCCGTCGGACGAGGTTGCGTGGACCCCCCAACTTTGAATTGGTTTTGGGGCCAGTACAATCTTTGTCTGTGGAAGTCGCTGCTGTCGGCTGAGAAAGCCAGGCAAGTGGCGTTCAAGAAGGAGATGGTGGAGGAGGAGCCAGGTACCAGGCGGCCTGTGAAGCCCATGATGCCTCCTGGAAAAAGGAGGCGGCAGAGCTTTGGGGGTGGGCGCGTCGTCATGCGGAGGAGGTGTACGAAGGCCGATACTTCACGAGGAAGGTCAAAGGCGTTGGGCGCCTCATCGATGCGTGGAGGTGGGCCGATAAGCTCCAGCATGCCACCGACGAGGAGCTCCGGAGGGTGCCCAACGGAATGGCAAGATCGTTGGCGCTCGTCCGCCAGCAAGAGGCAGATCGGTACATCAAGCGCTGTGAGGCGAAGGAGGCAGAGTATTGCCACCGTACTGGGAAGACGCATTGAAAGCAGAGGCAGAGTACTGCCATCTAGCTGTTATCATCCACATATACAGAATGGAAAGCGTATATACACACATTGAAACATAACATATAAGAACGGAAAATAGAGTACACACATTGAAACAGAGCAATAAACAGAGCAATACTATGATTGATGTGAATACATAGCTATCCACGTCGAAATGACTCAACAAAATAAAACGCGTCCATGAGACCATGACCAACAGCCCTTGCCTACGGTAGCTCTTTGCTCTGCCTGAACTCGTGCAGGTCGTCCAAATGGTCAACATGCTCGCGGTACATCTGGAGCGCGATCTCGAGCTCCAAATTGGCTATTTCATAAGAGATCACCAGCTCGAGGATGTGACGGCCATGTTCCTGTACTGCGCCCAGGTGGACACCTGGGCCAAGGAGGCAGTCGAGCCTATCGACCAGCGCGTTGGCATCGAGCGGGCCGCGGACAAGGCAAATGAGGCGACCCATGCGAACGGCACGGCGGGCATCCGGTGCAAGTACGACGCGGCCGGCCTCTGGTGCAAGTACGGCGTAGAGGGCCTCTGCCCACTCCTGGCGAGGAATGAGGGTACTGACGGGATGTGTACCCAGCTATGACGCCTTGTCGGCAGCAGGCAAGTGCCGATGGATCCGCTCTTGTTGTGCGGTGCGCTGCGCCTCTCGCTCTGCGATGCTCCAACGGTCTCGCCATGCGGCGAGCCACAGCTTATCGGCGCGGACGCGCCTAGCTTGCTCGGTGGCGCACCATCGATCATGCTGTGCGCGAGCTGTAGCCTCTCGGCGCTGACATGCCTATCTTGATCCGTGGCGCCGAAGTGCCATGCGCCAAGGGTCTGCTCAACCCTAGCGATGACGCGCATCACGGTGTCGTCCATCCCGTTGCCGGGGAGTGCCTCAGCCTTGACAGGCCGTGGTGCCTTATCATTTTCCTCGTTGACGAGGTTGATGGCAGAGACGGCGCTTTGGTGGGTTGGCTTGCTTGGAAAAAGTGGATATGCTATAGGCTGTGCTTGTTGTCTCCGTGTGTCACGCGCCGCCTAGGTTTATGCACAATATCGCTGGGTGGCGGGTAATAGGTGAGGAAATGGCGGGAAACGATGGCGCGTTCATAAAATGCCACCAATTAATGGAAAATTAGCATATAAGGAAGATCAAGCTAGCACAAGAAGTAGATGATGATCAGATGAACACGGACCACACTGGGAACCCGTCGGCGATGAATTCATCAATCACAAACAGTTGTATACTAGCAAGCGTTTGCCCACAACACACACGACTTATTCCATCACAAACAGGTCGGATGGATCAACTGCATGCCATGTATCGCACATTGTCAAAAGTAATGCAGTAGACCTTCTTTAACATGTGTTAAAAAAATAAGGACCTCGAGGTTAATTTAATTGATAGGATCGGTCATATTGGTCATAATATGACCAATATGACCCATCCTATCAGTTAATTTAACATCAGGACAACTTCCCATCGAGTCACCCATCTGATGGCTGCTCTACCCTGAGCGCACTTAACTTGAGAGTTCTCTTAGATGAGCTATTGGTGGAACAACTAGTCCTTGCTAATATAGGATGCCCCTTCGCATCCTTATTGCGTACCCGGATGACCACCCGTAGCCTAATGGCCAATAGATGTTGTATAGACAGAGCATATCACATACGTCTTATTAGAAGCAATCGTTTGTGTTATTATCGGTCTTCGCACACATTTCTGATTACATACCTATTTGCCGCGTATCACACACATCTTATTATATTGAACCATTTCTGTTCTCTTGTCTCAACACAAACAGTTCATCCAAGTGAACCGCATGTTGTATATCGCACACACCTTGATCTGGCTGATCGTTTCTTTTGTGTTTCCCAATCACAAGCAGTTCATCCGAGTGAACCGTATGTTGTATATTGCACACACCTTCATCTGGCTTCCCGTTTCTTTTGTTTCTCCTCATCGCAAATAGTGAATTGAACTGAACTGTATTCCCTGCATCGCACACGCAACTAAAATCTAAACCTTGTTTGATGCATCTGTCATCGCAAACATTTTGCACCTTTTTTGATGGTTTTTTTACACCACCGTTTGCGATTATTGCATCGCACACAGTTTCTTCGAAGGGTCTTTGATCGTAGTGTCGCGTTAGCAGCATCCTGCAGTAGTGGAAGGTGACATTCCTTACAACAAATCTCCTAGTCAATGCTTGTATGAATTTGACAACTACATTATCAAGCAAGATCACTTCAATGCTTATGTTATGAAACAATTGAAATGTAATGCCTATATGATTTATCACTTGAGTGAATTGTTGTTTAGAATTACAAATGATATTAAAGGTGTAGGAAAACATGCTTCTATGGTTCAAACCTAGTTGAACAGATTGCTAAATCTCAAAGTGATTTGCTTAATGAAATGAATAGTAATATGAATGATCATGCTGTTAGAGTAATGACTAGAGGAGGTAGAATGACTCGGGAGCCACTTTATCCTGAAGGTCACCCTAAAAGAATAGAACAAGATTCTTAAAGAATTAATGTTGATGCACCTAGTCCACCTAAAAAGAAAAAGAAAAAGAAAAATGATAGGACTTTGCATACTTCTAGTGAACCCGAGGTGCAAAAACCTTCTGAGAATGATAATGATGTTTCTATTTCTAATGTTGAAACATAATCTGGTAATGAACATTCACCTAGTGATAATGACAATGATAATGATGATGTTCATGTGGATGCTCAACCAGACAATGGTAAAGAACTCGATAATGATGTTGAAATAGAACATGGTGTTGATCTTGATAACCCACCACCTAAAAATAAATGTTATGACAAAAGAGACTTTGTTGCTAGAAAACATGGTAAGGAAAGAGAACCATGGGTCCAGAAACCCATGCCTTTCCCAACTAAACCATCTAAAAACAAGGATGAAGAAGAATTTGAACGCTTTGTTGAAATGCTTAGGTCTTTTTGCATACTCGCTTGACTGATATTTTAAAGATGGCCCCTTATGCAAAGTATATGAAAGATATTGTCACTAAGAAAAGAAAAATACCTGAAGCTGAAATTTCAACTATGCTTGCAAACTATTCTTTTAAGAATGGTGTACCTAAAAAACTAGGAGATCCAGGAATACCAACTATACCATGCTCCATTAAAAGAAACTATGTCAAAACTGCTTTGTGTGATTTAGGAGCCGGTGTTAGTGTTATGCCTTTCTCGTTATATAAAAGACTTGGTTTCAATAAACTCACAACTACTGAAATATCATTGCAAATGGCGGATAAATCAATCGCCATACTTATCGATATTTGTGAGGATGTGCCCGTTGTAGTTGCAAATGCTACTATCTTAACAGACTTTGTTATACTTGATATGCTCGAGGACGGCAACATGTCGATTATCCTTGGTAGTGTAACGCCCGGATAATTATGCCACAGTAAGCGCCTGTTAATGGTACCATGTCATCGAGATTTACTGTGGTTGAGTTTGCGTTGGTTCAAAGTCGGTTCCGTTTTCAATTTAAAATGAGAAAAAAGAAAAGGCAAAAGTAAATAAAAAAATGGAGAAGGCAACCAAAAAAAGGCACCCTTCCCCCACTAGGCCGTGGCCCAGCTGGACCACCAGACCTCCGGGCCGGCCCACCTCTCCCTCTCCCTTATCCCCCCACGCACCCAAAATATCTGGGCAGTTCGCCCCAGTCCCTCCCATGTTGCTCGCTCTCCCTCCCCCCCCCCCGATCCAGATCGGGGCTCGACACGCGGTGCTCTTGACGCCACCCGCCGCCCGGCAGAGGCCAGTCCCGGCGCTGGGTCGCCCCGACCGCGCTCTCCTGTACCCCGTCGACGCTCACCGGAGCCGCCTCGACGCCGCCGCCTGGTGCCGCCTCGGTTCACCTGCCCCGACGCCCCGCGCCTCCCATTGCCTCCCCGACCCCATCGCCGGGCCATCCCCGTCATCCTCCTCAACGGCCGCCAACGAACCTCTCCGCCCTCGCTTCCCTCCATCGCCAGTGAGGCCCCCGGCCTCCTCCTTCTTCTCTTCGACCCGCGCCCGCTCCCGGAGCGAGTGCGTGCTCGCCGCGCCCTGACGATGCCGCGGCCCCGCAACCTCGCCCCCGCATGGGCCCATGGCCACGCGTGGCCGCCATCGCCCGGCCCCTGCTGCGGCTCTGCTCCGGCCAAGCCGCCGCACGCCGTCGCTCGCACCCGCCTCTGCATCCGCGCGCCTCGCCCCGCTTTGGCTCCGGCCTGCCGCGCCTCGCCGGCGCCCCGCGGCGCCCTGTCGGCCTCCATCCGGGTACGCCCCATTGGGCTCCCCAGGCGCCCGACACCCACACCCGCACCATTAGCCCGCTAAGGCCTTTGTGCCACTGCACGTGGGGCCCACCACCAAAATGTTTTTTAAGATTTAAAAATATTTTATAATAATAATTAATAATTAATTAATTAATTAGGATAGTTAATTAACTTAATTAATCTGTGTTAGTTAAACTAATTATCTAACTAATCTAATTAATATGTTAGTAAGTTAGTTAGGTCTATGACATAACGACCCCACACGTCAGTTTGACCAGTCAACGCTCTGTTGATTGCTGACATCATCATGACATCAGGCTGACGTCATAATTCCAATTTTGAATTAATAATAATTTCAGAATATTATTAAAACTTTGAAAAATCATATAAAATAATCCGTAACTCGGATGAAAAAGTTGTATACATGAAAGTTGCTCAAAACGACGAGAGCAATCCGGATACTCCATCCGTTCATCTGTCACATACCCCTAGCATAGCGAACATGCAACCTTTCCCCTCCGTTTCGTATGTCCGAATATGCCAAACTTCGGGAAAACATTCCCGGATGTTATCCCCCTTTGCCGGTATCGTGTAGCCCTGCGTCAGAACACCCCTAACGCTTCTTGTTACCTTGTCATGCTTAGTATTGCACTTGTTTGCTCAGTATTTATTGTTTCTTCCCCATCTTCTTATCCCGTAGACCCCAAGACAGCTGTTGATGCCGCTGTGATCGACTACGTCGACGACGACCCTTCTTCCCTTTCAGCGGAGCTTCCAGGCAAGCCCCCCCTTTGATCATCCCGATATTGCCCATTCAATTATCTCATGCTTGCATTAGATTTTGCTACTGTAATTGATTGCTCCTATTCTGATGCATAGCCTGCTTTTGTACCTGCTGTTGTCCCTTACCTGCTTATCCTAAACTGCTTAGTATATGTTGGTTAATGATCCATCAGTGATCCCCACCTTGTCCTTGTTGCCCTTGCTTCATCATCGACACCTCGATCAATATGATCGATGACCAGAGCCCGACACCTCACATAACATCACGCCCCTTTTGTTGCTCGACTCTGCATAGTTACCATCGAGTGTCGAGGGTGATACTGAAGGAAATATGCCCTAGAGGCAATAATAAAGTTATTATTTATTTCCTCATATCATGATAAATGTTTATTATTCATGCTAGAATTGTATTAACCGGAAACATGATACATGTGTGAATACATAGACAAACGTATAGTCACTAGTATGCCTCTACTTGACTAGCTCATTAATCAAAGATGGTTATGTTTCCTAACCATAGACATGTGTTGTCATTTGATTAATGGGATCACATCATTAGGAGAATGATGTGATTGACATGACCCATCCCGTTAGCTTAGCACTTGATCGTTTAGTATTCTGCTATTGCTTTCTTCATGACTTATACATGTTCCTGTAACTATGAGAATTATGCAACTCCCGTTTACCGGAGGAACACTTTGGGTACTACCAAACGTCACAACATAACTGGGTGATTATAAAGGAGTACTACAGGTGTCTCCAAAGGTACATGTTGAGTTGGCGTATTTCGAGATTAGGTTTTGTCACTCCGATTGTCGGAGAGGTATCTCTGGGCCCTCTCGGTAATACTCATCACTTAAGCCTTGCAAGAATTATAACTAATGAGTTAGTTATGAGATGACGTATTATAGAAAGAGTAAAGAGACTTGCCGGTAACGAGATTGAACTAGGTATTGGATACCGACGATCAAATCTCGGGCAAGTAACATACCGATGACAAAGGGAACAACGTATATTGTTATGCGGTTTGACCGATAAAGATATTCGTAGAATATGTAGGAACCAATATGGGCATCCAGGTCCCGCTATTGGTTATTGACCAAGAATGGTTTTAGGTCATGTCTACATAGTTCTTGAACCCGTAGGGTCCACACGCTTAACGTTTCGATGACAGTTTTATTATGAGTTTATAAGTTTTGATGTACCAAAGTTTGTTCGGAGTCCCGGATGTGATCACGGACATGACGAGGAGTCTCGGAATGGTCGAGACATAAAGATTGATATATTGGAAGCCTATGTTTGGACATCGGAATGGTTCCGGGTGAAATCGGCATTTTACCGGAGTACCGGGAGGTTACCGGAACCCCCCGGGGGGTTAATGGGCCTACATGCGCCACGAGGGAGAAGAGGGAAGGAGCCAGGAGGGGGCCGCGCGCCCCTCCCCCTCCTAGTCCGAATAGGACAAGGGAAGGGGGGCGGCGCCCCCCATTTCCTTCCCCTCTTCCTCTTCTTTCCCCCTTCTCCTACTCCTACTTGGAAAGAGGGTGTCCTACTCCCGGTGGGAGTAGGACTCCCCCCCCTTGGCGCGCCCTCTAGGCCGGCCGCCTCCCCCCCTGGCTCCTTTATATACGGGGATGGGGGGCACCCCAAAGACACACAAGTTGATCTACGGATCGTTCCTTAGCCGTGTGCGGTGCCCCCTTCCACCATATTACACCTTGGTCATATCGTCGCGGAGTTTAGGTGAAGCCCTGCGCCGGTAGGGCATCATCATCGTCACCATGCCGTCGTGCTGACGGAACTCATCTCTGGAGCCTTTGCTGGATCGGAGGGCCGGAGATCGTCATCGAGCTGAACGTGTGCTGAACTCGGAGGCTCCGTACGTTCGGTGCTTGGATCGGTCGGATCGTGAAGACGTACGACTACATCAACCGCGTTGTGCTAACGCTTCCGCTTACGGTCTACGAGGGTACGTGGACGAACACTCTCCCCTCTCGTTGCTATATCATCACCATGATCTTGCGTGTGCGTAGGAATTTTTTTGAAATTACTACGTTCCCCAACAGTGGCATCCGAGCCTAGGTTTTATGCGTTGATGTTATATGCACGAGTAGAACACATGTGAGTTGTGGGCGATACAAGTCATACTGCTTACCAGCATGTCAGACTTTGGTTCGGCGGTATTGTGAGATGAAGCGGCCCGGACCGATATTACGCGTACGCTTACGCGAGACTAGTTTCACCGTTACGAGCACTCGTGCTTAAAGGTGACTGGCGGGTGTCTGGCTCTCTCACTTTAGCTGAATCGAGTGTGGCTACGCCTGGTCCTTGCGAAGGTTAAAACATCACCAACTTGACGAACTATCGTTGTGGTTTTTGATGCGTAGGTAAGAACGGTTCTTGCTAAAGCCCGTAGCAGCCATGTAAAATTTGCAACAACAAAGTAGAGGACGTCTAACTTGTTTTTGCAGGGCATGTTGTGATGTGATATGGTCAAGACATGATGCTATATTTTATTGTATGAGATGATCATGTTTTGTAACCGAAGTTATCGGCAACTGGCAGGAGCCATATGGTTGTCGCTTTATTGTATGAAATGCAAACGCCCTGTAATTGCTTTACTTTATCACTAAGAGGTAGCGATAGTCGTAGAAGCAATAGATGGCGTAACGACAATGATGCTACGATGGAGATCAAGGTGTCGCACTGGTGACGATGGTGATCATGACGGTGCTTCGAAGATGGAGATCACAAGCACAAGATGATGATGGCCATATCATATCACTTATGTTGATTGCATGTGATGTTTATCCTTTATGCATCTTATCTTGCTTTGTTTGACGGTAGCATTTTAAGATGATCTCTCACTAATTATCAAGAAGTGTTCTCCCTGAGTATGCACCGTTGCGAAAGTTCTTCGTGCTGAGACACCACGTGATGATCGGGTGTGATAGGCTCTACGTTCAAATACAACGGGTGCAAAACAGTTGCACACGCGGAATACTCAGGTTATACTTGACGAGCCTAGCATATACAGATATGGCCTCGGAACACGGAGACCGAAAGGTCGAGCGTGAATCATATAGTAGATATGATCAACATAGCGATGTTCACCATTGAAACTACTCCATCTCACGTGATGATCGGACATGGTTTGGTTGATTTGGATCACGTGATCACTTAGATGACTAGAGAGATGTCTGTCTAAGTGGGAGTTCTTAAGTAATATGATTAATTGAACTTAAATTTATCATGAACTTAGTACCTGATAGTATCTTGCTTGTCTATGTTTGTTTGTAGATAGATGGCTCGTGCTGTTGTTCCGTTGAATTTTAATGCGTTCCTTGAGAAAGCAAAGTTGAAAGATGATGGTAGCAATTACACGGACTGGGTCCGTAACCTGAGGATTATCCTCATTGCTGCACAGAAAAGTTACGTCCTGGAAGCACCGCTGGGTGCCAGGCCTGCTGCTGATGCAACTGACGACGTTAAGAACGTATGGCAGAGCAAAGCTGATGACTACTCTATAGTTCACTGTGCCATGCTTTACGGCTTAGAACCGGGCCTTCAACGACATTTTGAACGTCATGGAGCATATGAGATGTTCCAGGAGTTGAAGTTAATATTTCAAGCAAATGCCCGGATTGAGAGATATGAAGTCTCCAATAAGTTCTATAGCTGCAAGATGGAGGAGAATAGTTCTGTCAGTGAACACATACTCAAAATGTCTGGGTATAATAATCACTTGATTCAACTGGGAGTTAATCTTCCTGATGATAGTGTCATTGACAGAATTCTCCAATCACTGCCACCAAGCTACAAGAGCTTCGTGATGAACTATAATATGCAAGGGATGAACAAGACTATTCCCGAGCTCTTCGTGATGCTGAAAGCCGCGGAGGTAGAAATCAAGAAGGAGCATCAAGTGTTGATGGTTAACAAAACCACTAGTTTCAAGAAGAAGGGCAAAGGAAAGAAGAAGGGGAACTTCAAAAAGAATGGCAAGCAAGTTGCTGCTCAAGAGAAGAAACCCAAGTCTGGACCTAAGCCTGAAACTGAGTGCTTCTACTTCAAGCAGACTGGACACTGGAAGCGGAACTGCCCCAAGTATTTGGCGGATAAGAAGGATGGCAAAGTGAACAAAGGTATATGTGATATACATGTTATTGATGTGTACCTTACTAATGCTCGCAGTAGCACCTGGGTATTTGATACTGGTTCTGTTGCTAATATTTGCAACTCAAAACAGGGACTACGGATTAAGCGAAGATTAGCTAAGGACGAGGTGACGATGCGCGTGGGAAACGGTTCCAAAGTCGATGTGATAGCGGTCGGCACGCTACCTCTACATCTACCATCGGGATTAGTATTAGACCTAAATAATTGTTATTTGGTGCCAGCATTGAGCATGAACATTATATCTGGATCTTGTTTGATGCGAGACGGTTATTCATTTAAATCAGAGAATAATGGTTGTTCTATTTATATGAGTAATATCTTTTATGGTCATGCACCCTTGAAGAGTGGTCTATTTTTATTGAATCTCGATAGTAGTGATACACATATTCATAGTGTTGAAACCAAAATATGAAGAGTTGATAATGATAGTGCAACTTATTTGTGGCACTACCGTTTAGGTCATATCGGTGTAAAACGCATGAAGAAACTCCATACTGATGGGCTTTTGGAATCACTTGATTATGAATCACTTGGTACTTGCGAACCGTGCCTTATGGGCAAGATGACTAAAACGCCGTTCTCCGGTACTATGGAGAGAGCAACGGATTTATTGGAAATCATACATACAGATGTATGTGGTCCAATGAATGTTGAAGCTCGTGGCGGATATCGTTATTTTCTCACCTTCACAGATGATTTGAGCAGATATGGGTATATCTACTTAATGAAACACAAGTCTGAAACATTTGAAAAGTTCAAAGAATTTCAGAGTGAAGTGGAAAATCATCGTAACAAGAAAATAAAGTTTCTACGATCTGATCGTGGAGGAGAATATTTGAGTTACGAGTTTGGTCTACACTTGAAACAATGCGGGATAGTCTCGTGTCACGCCCAACATGCGACCCTATCCTAAAGGAACTCGAAGGTCCCACCAAGGATAGAAGCGCACCTTGAAGACGCTTTTGCAAGGTGGATATCATTACATCAACATTACATAATAGTGGGGATACATCCGATACATACAATGTCACATGAATACAACAATACAGCATACAAGAACAACATACGACTACGGATGAATCATAAACAGAAACTCAAACAATATCCACCCTGCTAGCCCAGGCTGCTGACCTGGAACCTATCCCCTGATCGAAGAAGCAGAAGAAGAAACTCCAAAACAAGCAACATCGCTCTCGCGTCATGATCATCGCATAAACCTGTACCTGCAACTGTTGTTGTAGTAATCTGTGAGCCACGAGGACTCAGCAATCCCATTACCATGGGTATCAAGACTAGCAAAGCTTAATGGGAAAGGAAGGGGTAAAGTGGTGAGGTTGCAGCAGCGACTAAGCATATATGGTGGCTAACATACGCAAATGAGAGCGAGAAGAGGAACAAAGGAACGGTCGTGAAGCTAGCAATGATCAAGAGGTGATCCTGAACTCCTACTTACGTCAAACATAACCCAGAAACTGTGTTCACTTCCCGGACTCCGCCGAGAAGAGACCATCACGGCTACACACTCGGTTGATGCGTTTTAATTCGGATCAAGTGTCAAGTTATATACAACCGGACATTAACAAATTCCCATCTGCCACATAACCACGGGCATGGCTCTCGAAAGTTTATACCCTGCAGAGGTGTCCCAACTTAGCCCATGATAAGCTCTCGCGATCAACGAAGGATATTCCTTCTCCCAGGAAGACCCGATCAGTCTCGGAATCCCGGTTTACAAGACATTTCGACAATGGTAAAACAAGACCAGCAAGACCTCCCGGCGTGCCGACATCCTGATAGTAGCCGCGCGTATCTCTTCTCAAGCCACGACCGGATGAGCAGTACGTACAACTAGAACCAGCCCTCAAGTTTCCCCGAGGTGGCGCTGCAAGTGGCTCTAGTTTGGACCAACACTTAGACAAGCATTGGCCCGGGGGGGGGCTAAAATAAAGATGACCCTTGGGATGCGCGACTCCCAAGGGAAAAAGGTAATAGATGAGGCAAATGGTAAAACCAATGTTGGGCCTTGCTGGAGGAGTCTTATTCAAAGCGAACTGTCAAGGGGGTCCCATAAATCACCCGACCGCGTTAGGAACGCAAAATCCGGGAACATAACACCGGTATGACGGAAACTAGGGCGGCAAGAGTGGAACAAAACACCAGGCATAAGGCCGAGCCTTCCACCCTTTACCAAATATATAGATGCATTAATAATATAAGAGATATTGTGATATCCCAACAAAATCATGTCCACCATGGAGCAATCTTCAACTTCACCTGCAACTAGTAACGCTATAAGAGGGGCTGAGCAAAGCGGTAACATAGCCAAGCAATGGTTTGCTAGGAATGGTGTCAAAGGTTAGAGGTTCATGGCAATTTGGGAGGCTTGATGAGCAAAAGATAGGTAACACAGCATAGTGATAGAACGAAGCAACTAGCGTAGCAATGATAGTAGTGAGATCCAGGGTAGCGGTCATCTTGCCTGAAATCTCGCTAGGAAGAAGAACGAGTCCATGAAGAAGACGAACGGGCGTAGTCGAACAAATCCTCACAATCGCCACATTACCGGAACTAGGAAGCAACACCGGAAAGAAGCAAACAACATGGTAAACACACAAGCATAAACATGGCATGATGCACAATCAAGTATGATGCATGTCCGGTTTAATGAGGCATGGCATGGCAAAGTGTAACAACAATTCTACAAGTTAAGTGGGGCTCAATATGCAACGAGTTGCATATTGACGAAACACCACATCCATTATTTAGTTCTCTCTCGTTTATGCTACTCATCAATATTAAATGTTGTTAAACATGGCAAGAGGTGAAGCATAAGAAAACTACCTATCTAGGCAAGTTTAAATGAGGCCGGAACAACAAACAACAATTCCGGGAAAATCCTCATGTTATTTAGAAATTTAATGCAAACACAATTTTTAACATTTTAAATGTCGTTATCATGATGCGGATGACATATGCAAGTTTTATGCGATTTTATGAAAATGTTGACATGAGTACGTTATGAAGCATTTGGTCACCATGGCGGAACAAAAAAAAGGGGTGCCACGGCAACGATAATGAAAATGGTGCCACGGCAACATTCCGGTGATCCGACAACTCATCGAGATGTCGGTGCAAAAGAAAGTGTGGGTGAGCGTGTGATGCTAAAGATGGTGGGGTGATCCTGGATACCGGGTTCCCACGTGTCGGTGGCATGGCAAAAGAGGGGCGTCGCAAGGACAATTCGATCACGGTGCAAAACTCGAGCATCTCATACAACCAAGCATGCATTCATCCACGGGTCATCGTCTCGACGGTTATACCTTCGAAGCGTGCATTTCGGAGCGGATCGAGATCGTCGTGGAAGTAGACGTTCTCGCGGCGGTAGTGGGAGTAGTCGTTCCGGGCGACGGTAGAGGTACTCACGATCTTGGCGACGATAGTGGTACATCTCGTAGTGGAACTTGGTGCATCCATGGTATACGGGCGTAGTGGTACTCATTCCGTAGACGAACTTGATGGGACATGATTGTCGTGGTACTTGACATTATCCGGGACGGTCTTGGTGTATCCGTGCGTAGAGGTACTGGCAGCAGAAAACACATGGCGTGGGTACACGAACTTGGCGTCCGTATGGCCACCGTAGATGAACTTGGCGACAGTGATTCTTATGCTCACGAAACGGCAAAGAGACACAGAAGTGGAGTTCCTGTGGTGTCAACGAAGACGGGCAGAAGCGCTTCTGCTCGCAGCGGTGGGCGGCAGGCTTGTTTGAGGAGTAGGCGGCGTTCAAACGAGGCTCCTGGCTCGGGAACGACGGGCGCAGGGAAGGCCAGTGGCGAGGACTTGGCGCGGCGGAGCGCTCTAGCAAGGCAGCGCTGGCGAGGCAGAGGACGGCGGCTCCGGCGATTCGCCCATGAATCGGGACGAGGAGGCCATGGCCTCGGGCGCAGATGCAGGGGAGCACCGACGCAGGGTTGAGCGAGGAAGGCCAGAGATGGAGGAAGGAGAGGCCGGCGACGCTTGGCGGTGGGGTTGGCACGGTCGGAGGGGTCTCCGGCGCTGGGAGCAGCGACAGGGCGCGAAGGACGAGGGGAGATCGAGGGAGAGAAAGACTCGGGCGCGGGCGTTCCTCTCCTGGCGGCGCTGGAGGGAGGAACGAAGGAGGAGGAGGCAGAGGGGGTCGAGGGCGTTGACGGCGCTGAGGGGAAGCGCGAGGGAGGGAGATTGGGATCGAGTGGAGGAGCTCTCGCTCCTCTCTGCCTGTGGGTGCGGCGCAGGAGGAGGACGAAGGAGAGGGAGAGATGGGATCGAGCAGAGCTCTCCCCTGCGGCTAGGGTTAAGGGGTGTAGCTGGTCCTTAGAGGCCGGCCCGGTAGAGAAGGAAGTGGCTAGAGGCCTGGCTGGAGGCCTGGCTGGCCTGCTGGGCTCTCTTCTCCCTCTCTCTTATTTTCCAAATCAAAAAAGCATTACAGAGAAGGAAAATGAAAGAGGGGTTAGGGAAAAAATATGCGCATAGGGTTAATTTTCCCGGACTCCTAAAATGATCTAGATCCAGGTAAAATAGAAGTGGGCATGAATGGAAGTTTAAATTGAAACCCATTTGATTTAAATTCAAATGGTTTGAATAGGAAGTGACGGTTGGGAAGGTCCAAAAAAATGTTGAGAATTTTGGTGGGGCTTCGACAGATGAAGAAAGAATTATAGACAAGGTTAGGGAGTCAAAACATGAAGAAGAAAAGGCCAGGGAATTTAACATGCACGTGTGTTGTGGTAAATTCCAAACTAATGAAATATTTATAATAGCTCCATAAATATTAGGAGGATATGTTATAAAGAGAAATCACCATGTGAATTCCCTCGATTTAAATAGATCAACGATCTATGCAATTTATTTAACTGAGTTATAAAAGGGTTGCATGAAGACATGATGCAATGCAAATGATGCAATGAGATGAAATGTAAGACATGAACAAAATACAAACAAAAGACAAAAACCCAACCACGAAGGAAATATCATAACACATCTCCGGAAAAGGCAAGAGTTGGAGTTACGAATATGGAATGTTACATCCGGGGTGTTACATCTCGCAACTCACGCCACCTGGAACACCACAACGAAATGGTGTGTCCGAACGTCGTAATCGTACTTTACTTGATATGGTACGATCTATGATGTCTCTTACCGATTTACCGCTATCATTTTGGGGTTATGCTTTAGAGACGTCCGCATTCACGTTAAATAGGGCACCATCAAAATCCGTTGAGATGACGCCTTATGAACTGTGGTTTGGCAAGAAACCAAAGTTGTCGTTTCTTAAAGTTTGGGGCTGCGATGCTTATGTGAAGAAACTTCAACCAGATAAGCTCGAACCCAAATCGAAGAAATGTGTCTTCATAGTATACCCAAAGGAGACTATTGGGTACACCTTCTATCACAGATCTGAGGGCAAGAGCTTCGTTGCTAAATTCGGATCCTTTCTAGAGAAGGAGTTTCTCTCGAAAGAAGTGAGTGGGAGGAAAGTGGAACTTGATGAGATAACTGTATCTACTCCCTTATTGGAAAGTAGTTCATCACAAGAACCGGTTCCTGTGACAACTACACCAATCAGCGAGGAAGCTAATGATATTGATCATGAAACTTCAGATCAAGTTTCTACTGAACCTCATAGGTCTACCAGAGTAAGATCCACACCAGAGTGGTACGGTAATCCTATTCTGGAAGTCATGTTACTTAACCATGATGAACCTACGAACTATGAGGAAGCGATGATGAGCCCAGATTCCGCAAAATGGCTAGAGGCCATGAAATCTGAGATGGGATCCATGTATGAAAACAAAGTATGGACTTTGGTTGACTTGCCCGATGATCGGCAAGCCATTGAGAATAAATGGATCTTTAAGAAGAAGACTGACGCTGATGGTAATGTAACTGTCTATAAAGCTCGACTTGTTGCGAAAGGTTTTCGACAAGTTCAAGGGGTTGACTACGATGAGACTTTCTCACCCATAGCGATGCTTAAGTCTGACCGAATCATGTTAGCTATTGCTGCATTTCATGATTATGAAATTTGGCAAATGGATGTCAAGACTGCATTCTTGAATGGATTTCTAGAAGAAGAGTTGTATATGATGCAGCCGGAAGGTTTTGTTGATCCAAAAGGTGCTAACAAAGTGTGCAAGCTCCAGCGTTCCATTTATGGACTGGTGCAAGCATCTCGGAGTTGGAATAAACGTTTTGATAGTGTGATCAAAGCATATGGTTTTATACAGACTTTTGGAGAAGCCTGTATTTACAAGAAAGTGAGTGGGAGCTCTATAGCATTTCTAGTTTTATATGTAGATGACATATTATTAATTGGAAATGATATAGAATTTCTGGATAGCATAAAGGGATACTTGAATAAAAGTTTTTCAATGAAAGACCTCGGTGAATCTGCTTACATATTGGGCATCAAGATCTATAGAGATAGATCAAGACGCTTAATAGGACTTTCACAAAGCACATACCTTGACAAAATTTTGAAAAAGTTCAAAATGGATCAGGCAAAGAAAGGTTTCTTGCCTGTGCTACAAGGTGTGAAGTTGAGTCAAACTCAATGCCCGACCACAGCAGAAGATAGAGAGAAAATGAAAGATGTTCCCTATGCTTCAGCCATAGGCTCTATCATGTATGCAATGCTGTGTACCAGGCCTGACGTATGCTTAGCAATAAGCTTAGCAGGAAGGTACCAAAGTAATCCAGGAGTGGATCACTGGACAGCGGTCAAGAACATCCTGAAATACCTGAAAAGGACTAAGGATATGTTTCTCGTATATGGAGGTGACAAAGAGCTAGTCGTGAAAGGTTACGTCGATGCAAGCTTTGACACTGATCCGGACGATTCTAAATCGCAAACCGGATACGTGTTTATATTAAACGGTGGAGCTATAAGTTGGTGCAGTTCTAAACAAAGCGTCGTGGCGGGATCTACATGTGAAGCGGAGTACATAGCTGCTTCTGAAGCAGCAAATGAAGGAGTCTGGATGAAGGAGTTCATTTCCGATCTAGGTGTCATACCTAGTGCACCGGGACCAATGAAGATCTTCTGTGACAATACTGGTGCAATTGCCTTGGCAAAGGAATCCAGATTTCACAAGAGGACCAAGCACATCAAGAGACGCTTCAATTCCATTCGGGACCAAGTCCAAGTGGGAGACATAGAGATTTGCAAGATACATACGGATCTGAATGTTGCAGACCCGTTGACTAAGCCTCTCTCACAAGCAA
Source organism: Triticum timopheevii (assembly GCA_963921465.1). Classification (NCBI taxonomy): domain Eukaryota; kingdom Viridiplantae; phylum Streptophyta; class Magnoliopsida; order Poales; family Poaceae; genus Triticum; species Triticum timopheevii. The sequence continues at coordinate 439,990,589 of OY997274.1, read as the reverse complement.
AACGTGATCAGCACCAAGACTCCATGGGTGTTAGAATCATTACTATGTAATCTAGATTATTGACTCTAGTGCAAGTGGGAGACTGAAGGAAATATGCCCTAGAGGCAATAATAAAGTTATTATTTATTTCCTCATATCATGAAAAATGTTTATTATTCATGCTAGAATTGTATTAACCGGAAACATGATACATGTGTGAATACATAGACAAACGTATAGTCACTAGTATGTCTCTACTTGACTAGCTCATTAATCAAAGATGATTATGTTTCCTAACCATAGACATGTGTTGTCATTTGATTAATGGGATCACACCATTAGGAGAATGATGTGATTGACATGACCCATCCCGTTAGCTTAGCACTTGATCGTTTAGTATTCTGATATTGCTTTCTTCATGACTTATACATGTGCCTGTAACTATGAGAATTATGCAACTCCCGTTTACCGGAGGAACACTTTGGGTACTACCAAACGTCACAATGTAACTGGGTGATTATAAAGGAGTACTACAGGTGTCTCCGAAGGTACATGTTGAGTTGGCGTATTTCGAGATTAGGTTTTGTCACTCCGATTGTCGGAGAGGTATCTCTGGGCCCTCTCGGTAATACTCATCACTTAAGCCTTGCAAGCATTATAACTAATGAGTTAGTTATGAGATGACGTATTACAGAACGAGTAAAGAGACTTGCAGGTAACGAGATTGAACTAGGTATTGGATACCGACGATCAAATCTCGGGCAAGTAACATACCGATGACAAAGGGAACAACGTATATTGTTATGCGGTTTGACCGATAAAGATCTTCGTAGAATATGTAGGAACCAATATGGGCATCCAGGTCCCGCTATTGGTTATTGACCAAGAATGGTTTTAGGTCATGTCTACATAGTTCTCGAACTCGTAGGGTCCGCACGCTTAATGTTTCGATGACAGTTTTATTATGAGTTTATAAGTTTTGATGTATCGAAGTTTGTTCGGAGTCCCGGAAGTGATCACAGACATGTCGAGGAGTCTCGGAATGGTCGAGACATAAATATTGATATATTGGAAGCCTATGTTTGGACATCGGAATGGTTCCGGGTGAAATCGGCATTTTACCGGAGTACCGGGAGGTTACCGGAACCCCCCGGGGGGTTAATGGGCCTACATGGGCCACGAGGGAGAAGAGGGAAGGAGCCAGGAGGGGGCCGCGCGCCCCTCCCCCTCCTAGTCCGAATAGGACAAGGGAAGGGGGGCGGCGCCCCCCCTTTCCTTACCCTCTTCCTCCTCTTTCCCCCTTCTCCTACTCCTACTTGGAAAGAGGGAGTCCTACTCCCGGTGGGAGTAGGACTCCCCCCCCCTTGGCGCGCCCTCTAGGCCGGCCGCCTCCTCCCCCCTGGCTCCTTTATATGCGGGGACGGGGGGCACCCCAAAGACACAAGTTGATCTACGGATCGTTCCTTAGCCGTGTGCGGTGCCCCCTTCCACCATATTCCACCTCGGTCATATCGTCGCGGAGTTTAGGCGAAGCCCTGCGCCGGTAGAGCATCATCATCGTCACCACGCCGTCGTGCTGACGGAACTCATCTCCGGAGCCTTTGCTGGATCGGAGGGCCGGAGATCGTCATCGAGTTGAACGTGTGCTGAACTCGGAGGCTCCGTACGTTCGGTGCTTGGATCGGTCGGATCATGAAGACGTACGACTACATCAATCGCGTTGTGCTAACGCTTCTGCTTACAGTCTACGAGGGTACGTGGACGAACACTCTCCCCTCTCGTTGCTATATCATCACCATGATCTTGCGTGTGCGTAGGAATTTTTTTGAAATTACTACGTTCCCCAATAGTGGCATCCGAGCCTAGGTTTTATGCGTTGATGTTATATGCACGAGTAGAACACAAGTGAGTTGTGGGCGATACAAGTCATACTGCTTACCAGCATGTCATACTTTGGTTCGGCGGTATTGTGAGATGAAGCGGCCCGGACCGACATTACGCGTACGCTTACGCGAGACTGGTTTCACCGTTACGAGCACTCGTGCTTAAAGGTGACTGGCGGGTGTCTGTCTCTCTCACTTTAGCTGAATCGAGTGTGGCTACACCTGGTCCTTGCGAAGGTTAAAACAGCACCAACTTGACGAACTCTCGTTGTGGTTTTTGATGCGTAGGTAAGAACGGTTCTTGCTAAAGCCCTTAGCAGCCACGTAAAATTTGCAACAACAAAGTAGAGGACGTCTAACTTGTTTTTGCAGGGCATGTTGTGATGTGATATGGTCAAGACGTGATGCTATATTTTATTGTATGAGATGATCATGTTTGTTAACCGAAGTTATCGGCAACTGGCAGGAGCCATATGGTTGTCGCTTTATTGTATGAAATGCAAACGCCTTGTAATTGCTTTACTTTATCACTAAGCGGTAGCGATAGTCGTAGAAGCAATAGATGGCGTAACGACAACGATGCTACGATGGAGATCAAGGTGTCGCGCCGGTGACGATGGTGATCATGACGGTGCTTCGAAGATGGAGATCACAAGCACAAGATGATGATGGCCATATCATATCACTTATATTGATTGCATGTGATGTTTATCCTTTATGCATCTTATCTTGCTTTGTTTGACGGTAGCATTTTAAGATGATCTCTCACTAATTATCAAGAAGTGTTCTCCCTGAGTATGCACCATTGCGAAAGTTCTTCGTGCTGAGACACCACATGATGATCGGGTGTGATAGGCTCTACGTTCAAATACAACGGGTGCAAAACAGTTGCACGCGCGGAATACTCAGGTTATACTTGACGAGCCTAGCATATGCAGATATGGCCTCGGAACACGGAGACCGAAAGGTCGAGCGTAAATCATATAGTAGATATGATCAACATAGCGATGTTCACCATTGAAACTACTCCATCTCACGTGATGATCGGACATGGTTTGGTTGATTTGGATCACGTGATCACTTAGATGACTAGAGAGATGTCTGTCTAAGTGGGAGTTCTTAAGTAATATGATTAATTGAACTTAAATTTATCATGAACTTAGTACCTGATAGTATCTTGCTTGTCTATGTTTGTTTGTAGATAGATGGCTCGTGCTGTTGTTCCGTTGAATTTTAATGCGTTCCTTGAGAAAGCAAAGTTGAAAGATGATGGTAGCAATTACGCGGACTGGGTCCGTAACCTGAGGATTATCCTCATTGCTGCACAGAAAAGTTACGTCCTGGAAGCACCGCTGGGTGCCAGGCCTGCTGCTGATGCAACTGACGACGTTAAGAACGTCTGGCAGAGCAAAGCTGATGACTACTCTATAGTTCAGTGTGCCATGCTTTACGGCTTAGAACCGGGCCTTCAACGACGTTTTGAACATCATGGAGCATATGAGATGTTCCAGGAGTTGAAGTTAATATTTCAAGCAAATGCCTGGATTGAGAGATATGAAGTCTCCAATAAGTTCTATAGCTGCAAGATGGAGGAGAATAGTTCTGTCAGTGAACACATACTCAAAATGTCTGGGTATAATAATCACTTGATTCAACTGGGAGTTAATCTTCCTGATGATAGTGTCATTGACAGAATTCTCCAATCACTGCCACCAAGCTACAAGAGCTTCGTGATGAACTATAATATGCAAGGGATGAACAAGACTGTTAACGAGCTCTTCGCGATGCTGAAAGCCACGGAGGTAGAAATCAAGAAGGAGCATCAAGTGTTGATGGTTAACAAAACCACTAGTTTCAAGAAGAAGGGCAAAGGAAAGAAGAAGGGGAACTTCAAAAAGAACGGCAAGCAAGTTGCTGCTCAAGAGAAGAAACCAAAGTCTGGACCTAATCCTGAAACTGAGTGCTTCTACTGCAAGCAGACTGGACACTGGAAGCGGAACTGCCCCAAGTATTTGGCAGATAATAAGGATGGCAAAGTGAACAAAGGTATATGTGATATACATGTTATTGATGTGTACCTTACTAATGCTCGCAGTAGCACCTGGGTATTTGATACTGGTTCTGTTGCTAATATTTGCAACTCGAAACAGGGACTACGGATTAAGCGAAGATTAGCTAAGGACGAGGTGACGATGCGCGTGGGAAACGGTTCCAAAGTCAATGTGATCGCGGTCGGCACGCTACCTCTACATCTACCATCGGGATTAGTATTAGACCTAAATAATTGTTATTTGGTGCCAGCGTTGAGCATGAACATTATATCTGGATCTTGTTTGATGCGAGACGGTTATTCATTTAAATCAGAGAATAATGGTTGTTCTATTTATATGAGTAATATCTTTTATGGTCATGCATCCTTGAAGAGTGGTCTATTTTTATTGAATCTCGATAGTAGTGATACACATATTCATAGTGTTGAAACCAAAAGATGCAGAGTTGATAATGATAGTGCAACTTATTTGTGGCACTGCCGTTTAGGTCATATTGGTGTAAAACGCATGAAGAAACTCCATACTGATGGGCTTTTGGAATCACTTGGTACTTGCAAACCGTGCCTTATGGGCAAGATGACTAAAACGCCGTTCTCCGGTACTATGGAGAGAGCAACAGATTTATTGGAAATCATACATACAAATGTATGTGGTCCAATGAATGTTGAAGCTCGTGGCGGATATCGTTATTTTCTCACCTTCACAGATGATTTGAGCAGATATGGGTATATCTACTTAATGAAACGCAAGTTTGAAACATTTGAAAAGTTCAAAGAATTTCAGAGTGAAGTGGAAAATCATCGTAACAAGAAAATAAAGTTTCTACGATCTGATCGTGGAGGAGAATATTTGAGTTACGAGTTTGGTCTACACTTGAAACAATGCGGGATAGTCTCGCAACTCACGCCACCTGGAACACCACAACTAAATGGTGTGTCCGAACGTCGTAATCGTACTTTACTTGATATGGTACGATCTATGATGTCTCTTACCGATTTACCGCTATCATTTTGGGGTTATGCTTTAGAGACGGCCGCATTCACGTTAAATAGGGCACCATCAAAATCCGTTGAGACGACGCCTTATGAACTGTGGTTTGGCAAGAAACCAAAGTTGCCGTTTCTTAAAGTTTGGGGCTGCGATGCTTATGTGAAGAAACTTCAACCAGATAAGCTCGAACCCAAATCGGAGAAATGTGTCTTCATAGGATACCCAAAGGAGACTATTGGGTACACCTTCTATCACAGATCTGAGGGCAAGATCTTTGTTGCTAAATTCGGATCCTTTCTAGAGAAGGAGTTTCTCTCGAAAGAAGTGAGTGGGAGGAAAGTGGAACTTGATGAGATAACTGTATCTACTCCCTTATTGGAAAGTAGTTCATCACAAGAACCGGTTCCTATGACAACTACACCAATCAGTGAGGAAGCTAATGATATTGATCATGAAACTTCAGATCAAGTTTCTACTGAACCTCGTAGGTCTACCAGAGTAAGATCCGCACCAGAGTGGTACGGTAATCCTATTCTGGAAGTCATGTTACTTAACCATGATGAACCTACGAACTATGAGGAAGCGATGATGAGCCCAGATTCCGCAAAATGGCTAGAGGCCATGAAATCTGAGATGGGATCCATGTATGAAAACAAAGTATGGACTTTGGTTGACTTGCCCGATGATCGGCAAGCCATTGAGAATAAATGGATCTTTAAGAAGAAGACTGACGCTGATGGTAATGTAACTGTCTATAAAGCTCGACTTGTTGCGAAAGGTTTTCGACAAGTTCAAGGGGTTGACTACGATGAGACTTTCTCACCCGTACCAATGCTTAAGTCTGTCCGAATCATGTTAGCTATTGCTGCATTTCATGATTATGAAATTTGGCAAATGGATGTCAAGACTGCATTCTTGAATGGATTTCTAGAAGAAGAGTTGTATATGATGCAGCCGGAAGGTTTTGTTGATCCAAAAGGTGCTAACAAAGTGTGCAAGCTCCAGCATTCCATTTATGGACTGGTGCAAGCATCTCGGAGTTGGAATAAACGTTTTGATAGTGTGATCAAAGCATATGGTTTTATACAGACTTTTGGAGAAGCCTGTATTTATAAGAAAGTGAGTGGGAGCTCTATAGCATTTCTAGTTTTATATGTAGATGACATATTATTAATTGGAAATGATATAGAATTTCTGGATAGCATAAAGGGATACTTGAATAAAAGTTTTTCAATGAAAGACCTCGGTGAAGCTGCTTACATATTGGGCATCAAGATCTATAGAGATAGATCAAGACGCTTAATAGGACTTTCACAAAGCACATACCTTGACAAAATTTTGAAAAAGTTCAAAATGGATCAGGCAAAGAAAGGTTTCTTGCCTGTGCTACAAGGTGTGAAGTTGAGTCAAACTCAATGCCCGACCACAGCAGAAGATAGAGAGAAAATGAAAGATGTTCCCTATGCTTCAGCCATAGGCTCTATCATGTATGCAATGCTGTGTACCAGGCCTGACGTATGCTTAGCAATAAGCTTAGCAGGAAGGTACCAAAGTAATCCAGGAGTGGATCACTGGACAGCGGTCAAGAACATCCTGAAATACCTGAAAAGGACTAAAGATATGTTTCTCGTATATGGAGGTGACAAAGAGATAGTCGTAAAAGGTTACGTCGATGCAAGCTTTGACACTGATCCGGACGATTCTAAATCACAAACCGGATACGTGTTTATATTAAACGGTGGAGCTGTAAGTTGGTGCAGTTCTAAACAAAGCGTCGTGGCGGGATCTACATGTGAAGCGGAGTACATAGCTGCTTCTGAAGCAGCAAATGAAGGAGTCTGGATGAAGGAGTTCATTTCCGATCTAGGTGTCATACCTAGTGCATCGGGACCAATGAAGATCTTCTGTGACAATACTGGTGCAATTGCCTTGGCAAAGGAATCCAGATTTCACAAGAGGACCAAGCACATCAAGAGACGCTTCAATTCCATTCGGGACCAAGTCCAAGTGGGAGACATAGAGATTTGCAAGATACATACGGATCTGAATGTTGCAGACCCGTTGACTAAGCCTCTCTCACGAGCAAAACATGATCAGAACCAAGACTCCATGGGTGTTAGAATTATTACTATGTAATCTAGATTATTGACTCTAGTGCAAGTGGGAGACTGAAGGAAATATGCCCTAGAGGCAACAATAAAGTTATTATTTATTTCCTCATATCATGAAAAATGTTTATTATTCATGCTAGAATTGTATTAACCGGAAACATGATACATGTGTGAATACATAGACAAACGTATAGTCACTAGTATGCCTCTACTTGACTAGCTCATTAATCAAAGATGTTTATGTTTCCTAACCATAGACATGTGTTGTCATTTGATTAATGGGATCACATCATTAGGAGAATGATGTGATTGACATGACCCATCCCGTTAGCTTAGCACTTGATCGTTTAGTATTCTGATATTGCTTTCTTCATGACTTATACATGTTCCTGTAACTATGAGAATTATGCAACTCCCGTTTACCGGAGGAACACTTTGGGTACTACCAAACGTCACAACGTAACTGGGTGATTATAAAGGAGTACTACAGGTGTCTCCGAAGGTACATGTTGAGTTGGCGTATTTCGAGATTAGGTTTTGTCACTCCGATTGTCCGAGAGGTATCTCTGGGCCCTCTCGGTAATACTCATCACTTAAGCCTTGCAAGCATTATAACTAATGAGTTAGTTATGAGATGACGCATTACAGAACGAGTAAAGAGACTTGCCGGTAATGAGATTGAACTAGGTATTGGATACCGACGATCAAATCTCGGGCAAGTAACATACCGATGACAAAGGGAACAACGTATATTGTTATGCGGTTTGACCGATAAAGATCTTCGTAGAATATGTAGGAACCAATATGGGCATCCAGGTCCCACTATTGGTTATTGACCAAGAATGGTTTTAGGTCATGTCTACATAGTTCTCGAACCCGTAGGGTCCGCACGCTTAACGTTTCGATGACAGTTTTATTATGAGTTTATAAGTTTTGATGTACCGAAGTTTGTTCGGAGTCCCAGATGTGATCACGGACATGACGAGGAGTCTCGGAATGATCGAGACATAAAGATTGATATATTGGAAGCCTATGTTTGGACATCAGAATGGTTCCGGGTGAAATCGGCATTTTACCGGAGTACCGGGAGGTTACCGGAACCCCCCGGGGGGTTAATGGGCCTACATGGGCCACGAGGGAGAAGAGGGAAGGAGCCAGGAGGGGGCTGCGTGCCCCTCCCCCTCCTAGTCCGAATAGGACAAGGGAAGGGGGCGGCGCCCCCCCTTTCCTTCCCCTCTTCCTCCTCTTTCCCCCTTCTCCTACTCCTACTTGGAAAGAGGGAGTCCTACTCCCGGTGGGAGTAGGACCCCCCCCCCCCCTTGGCGCGCCCTCTAGGCCGGCCGCCTCCTCCCCCCTGGCTCCTTTATAGACGGGGACGGGGGGCACCCCAAAGACACACAAGTTGATCTACGGATCATTCCTTAGCCGTGTGCGGTGCCCCCTTCCACCATATTCCACCTCGGTCATATCGTCGCGGAGTTTAGGCGAAGCCCTGCACCAGTGGAGCATCATCATCGTCACCACGCCATTGTGCTGACGGGACTCATCTCCGGAGCCTTTGCTGGATCGGAGGGCCGGAGATCATCATCGAGCTGAACGTGTGCTGAACTCGGAGGCTCCGTACGTTCGGTGCTTGGATCGGTCGGATCGTGAAGACGTACGACTACATCAACCGCGTTGTGCTAATGCTTCCGCTTACGGTCTACGAGGGTACGTGGATGAACACTCTCCCCTCTCATTGCTATATCATCACCATGATCTTGCGTGTGCGTAGGAAATTTTTTGAAATTACTACATTCCCCAACAGATACCTCACACATCACTCCTGATGAGATCTCTGTAGCGTAGCTACTCGGTCATAGTCAGGGTGATTCCTCCTTGACCGCTCCCGATACGACTCTGTTGTGCAACTCCTCAAGTGTGAACCTCGATGGTGGTTCCTCTTATGTTCACCTTGATGATTACATCGAGTGGAATCCACTGAGGGTGATTCCTTGGGTTTTCCCCTTGATGTTTGGGCACACGGTTAAATTGACTTTATTTAAGACCTTGGTGAAAGTTGGGCGGGCCCGGAGAGCACCCGCAAGATAATGACGTGGCACAGCCGGGCATTCTGGGCCCTTGCCATAAGTCCACGAGATGGGGCGATGGGGTCATATTATCTTGAGTCTCTGCTCGTCTCCGCAAGCTAATAATACACTATGGTTTGAGTACTTGTTCTGAGTTGGCCTTTGGCCTTTACGCACTAACCACCACGCGAGAATAGTTATGGGCCTCGACGAAGTAGTACCAGCCGAAGCTTTGTCAGACATCCAGTTCAGCGTTGCGGCACAGCTGGGCCGGCGCCATCTGGGTAGCCTGGATCCGCCCTGCACGCAACGACCCGGGGTGCAACATGCGATGGGCCCAGACCCTGAAGTGCTTAGGATGTAGATCGGCGGGGACCTCTCTGCTGAGCCTAGGTAGGGCTACGACATGTTGATCTTCCGAGGCCGGGCATTGACCTAGAAAAGTGTGTCCGGTCAGAGTGATCAAGCGTGTTGGAAAACATGGTGCACCCCTGCAGGGAAGATTATCTATTAATAGTCGTGTCCATGGTAACGGACGTTCAGACTTATATCCTGATCTTATACAACTACAAATGGATATTTGAGATATGTGGCTCCGAGATTGCTTTCCCGTAGGGGGTCGGGGAAGGATCTCTGGGCGTTGATTCTACAACATGCTTGTTAAATATAAACTGCTATTCTTTACTCTTCTACATGCTGCAAGATGCTTGGAGCTGCTTGAAGATGCTAGTCTTTGATAGGCTAGGTCTTCCCCCTCTATTCTGGCATTCTACAGTTCAGTCCACAGATACAAACCTTCCATTTGATACCAATGCATACTTAGTATATATCTGATGCTTGCGAGTACTTTGGTTGAGTACTCACGGTTGCTTTACTACCCCTTTACCCCTTCTTTCTTCTTTCCGGTTGATGCAACCAGGTGGTGGATCCCTGGAGCCAGATGCCACCCCCGTCGACTACTACTACGTGGAGACCACTGACGACCAGGAGTAGTTAGGAGGTCCCAGGCAGGAGGCCTTGCCTCATCGATCGTTGTTGCTTTTGTGCTAGCCTTCTTAAGGCATCCTTGTTTAACTTATGTTTGTACTCAGATATTGTTGCTTCCGCTGACTCTTGTGTATCGAGCTATGTATTCGAGCCCTCGAGGCCCCTGGCTTATAATATGAAGCTTGTATTATTTTATTTGTGTCTAGAGTTGTGTTGTGATATCTTCCTATGAGTCCCTGATCTTGATCGTATACATTTGCCTATATGGTTAGTGTACGATTGAATCGGGGGCGTCACAAGTTGGTATCAGAGACGACTGCCTGTAGGATCCCCCTTTCCAACTCCTTGGCCGAAGTTGAGTCTAGCGTTTGAAAAACGGTTTTACTAACATGGCTGTGTGGCTTACGGGCCCACATTGCCATTGGGTGGTATTAGGATCTTTTACTCCTCGACCTTTACTCTGGGACTTTAATCTCTCTTCTATTCGGGTTAAATGGTTTTGCTAACTATACCCTAGGTTCTCGTGATCACATCCACCCGGAGATTTGTATCATGCCTTTCTTGAATTGGGAGCCAGGATATGCTTAACTTTGTCCACGGGCCATAGAAATCCTTCTATCGAGGGCACCCTGCGTCGTCCCCTGCAGATTCCTCGCTCTAGTGGTTTTCTCCGACGATGATGTAGCCTTTTCTATGTCTCGTTGTTGTATCCTTCCATCGCGTGCATGTGTGCCGCCTAGTATGTCTAGGATGATCCTCTTGACTGAACTCCTACTAACAACGTGTATTTGGCTCTATATATGTATCTATATGTCTTTAATGACTTGTACATACTGCGCCTTTGCTCATTGTTCAAGTTACATCATGAATGACTCCTTACACCTGATCCACCCCCCTATTAAATTGCTTCCTGATGTTTTAGCAGGATGGCTGACGATCCTCCACCTCCACCCTATATTGCCGCAATGATGCAGTAGTTTGAGCTGAATCGTCAGTTTATGACTGGAGTAATGGCCCAGCTTCCGAACCAGAATGCTCATCAACAGCCTGCCCCATTAAGAATGCAAGAATTCGTGTGCCTCAACCCATCCATTTTCCGCAACTCCACCAATCCTATGGATCTTGATGATTGGCTTCGTGACATCCTATTTGAGATGGAGTCACCTAATGTTGCCCCTACCAGTTACGTCACCTTTGCGACATTCCACTTGAAAGGTCCAGCTGCTCAATGGTGGGAAAGCCACAGGGGTATGCTTCCTGCAGAGACTTTAACCACTTGGCAGGAATTTCAGTCAGCCTTTTGTGCACGGCACATTCCTCAAGGTCTGATAGACCAGAAGAAGAAGGAGTTCCGCAAACTCTCACATGGAACCATGACCGTGGATGAATATCAGAGAAAATTCCTTGAATTATCTCGCTATGCCGCGGATGACATCTGCACTAACGCTCGCAAGCAGGAGAAATTCCGTGAAGGACTGCGTCCCGATATAAAGCTCGCACTTGTTGCTCATGATTGCGTAGACTTTGCGACACTTGTCAGCCAATCTTTCCGAGCTGAAACTGGTCTTACTGAGTACCAGGAGTCACTCAAGCGTACTCGAGATGTTGGCTCATCGTCGAGTCAGCCTGCTCAGAAATGTCGAGTCTAGATCCCACACAATGTTCATCACTGACCTGCTCCAACACTAAGGTCATCTTTTGTTGCACCTCGTCTGCCTCCGCCACCGAGACAGCTAACGATTCAAGGTGGACAATCCAATGTTGTGGCTCCTCCCCATAATGATGGTTTATGCCACAAGTGTGGACAGCCAGGGCACCTTACTCCGAACTGTTGCCAGGGTCAGTTGTGAAATGCTTCACACCCTCCTTTTGGCCATTGGAAGGGTCGTCGAAGCCATCCTAACAGAAGTTGTAGTGCCAAACTGCCTGCTATGAGTGGTGGTCAAGTCACCCATGTCAAGATTGAAGAAGCTTGTGAGTCCCCAAAAATCGTGATGTGTACCCTTTGTGTTAATTCAGTGTGAGCTTCTGTTCTCTTTGATTCAGGAACATCGCATGCTTTTGTGTCCCAACAATTTGCACAGTCACATGAGTTATACATGGAAGAATTACCCACTCCTCTAGCAGTTCAATCCCCAGGGTCCAAGTGGCAAACCACAATGGTAAGCCCTCACAACCAAATCGAGATTGGAGGTCTAATTTTTCTAGCTTCTCTCATTGTGCTCGGACCTTCCAACATAGACATCATTCTTGGTATGGATTGGTTGAAAGCACATAATGCTTTCCTCGACTATGCCGCTAAGAAAGTCCAACTTACACATCCTTCTGGCCAGTTGATCAACTACTCAGCTCAGATGAACCAGGATGCTGAGAATCAGATATATGTTCTAAATGCATTGAATGCCTCACCTCTTGAGGGAATAGAGAACATTCCAGTCATTCGTGATTTCGAAGATGTCTTTCCAGAAGAACTTCCAGGAATACCCCCTGGTAGAGCTGTTGAATTCGTCATAGACTTGAAACCGGGCACAACTCCTATTGCCAAGCGACCCTACAAGATGCCGCCACATGAGCTCCTTGAACTTAAGGAGGAAATCGACAAATCTCTTCACAAGGGTTTCATTCGTCCAAGTTCATCTGCTTGGGGAGCATCTTCTCTCTTTGTCAAGAAGAAGGATGGTACGAATCGTTTAGTCCAAGATTACCAACCTATCAACCAGGCAACAATTCAGAACAAGTATCCGCCTCCCAGAATCAATGATCTGTATGATCAACTTGCTAGTCCTCAGTATTCTCTAAACTTGATTTCAGGTTGGGTTACCACCAGATTCGGGTTCGTAAAGAGAATATTCCCAAGACTGCCTTCGTTACTCGCTATGGTTCATACGAGTACACCGTTATGTCCTTTGCTTTGACAAATGCTCCAGCGACATTCTCTCGTCTGATGAACTATATATTCATGGAATACCTCGACAAGTTCGTCGTGGTTTATCTGGATGATATCCTTGTATATTCAAAGAATAAAGAAGAACATGCTAAACACCTTTGACTTGTTCTGGAAAAACTTCGAGAGCATCAACTGTATGCTAAGTATTCCAAGTGTGAATTCTGGCTTCCTGAAGTGACCTATCTTGGGCATGTCATCTCCAAGGGATGGTATTGCCGTCAACCCCGAGCGAGTTCAGGCTATTCTCGATTGGACTCCTCCAAAGAATGTCAAGCAAGTCAGAAGTTTTCTCGGACCCGCCAACTATTGCCGTCGATTCGTCGAGAACTTCCCCAAAATTGCCAAGCCCCTGGCTGGTCTACTTCACAAGGGCGTTAAGTTCAAATGGACAGAAAAGTGTCAGGAAAGTTTCCAGGCACTCAAAGACAAGCTGACTTCTGCCCCAGTGCTTGCTCCGCCTGATACTAAGAAGGACTTCGTCATTTATTGTGACGCTTCACGTCTAGGGTTAGGCTGTGTCCTAAGGCAAGAGCACAGAGTGATTGCGTATGCCTCTCATCAGTTGCGCCCTCACGAAGAGAACTACCCAGTTCACAACCTCGAGCTTGCTGCTGCTATATATGCACTAAAACAATGGCGACATTACCTCCTCGGTAATCGTTGCGAGATCTTCACCGACCACCAAAGTCTGAAGTATCTGTTTACTCAGCCACATTTGAACCTCCGTCAACAGAAATGGATGGAGACCGTAGCAGATTTTGACTTGGGTATTTCTTATACACCGGGTAAGGCTAATGTAATGGCTGATGCGTTGAGCCGGAAGTCATATTGCAACCATCTCAAGGTTCGCAAAGTTCAGCCCTCGCTTGTTGAAGAATTCAGAAAGCTGAACCTCCATATTGTTCCTCCGGGTGCACTCGCTCCGCCTCCTAAGGAGTTCCGCAAGATGAACCTCCGTGTTGTTCCCCAGGGTTCCCTCAATACCCTGGTTGTCGAACCAGATCTCGTGGAGAGCATCAAGAGACTGTAGAAGTATGACTCTCAAGTTGAGAATATTAAGTGCTACCTCGCAGAAGGAGGGCCCTCGTTCTTCACAGTTGAAGATGATGGCACCTTGTTCTTTAAAGGTCGCCTAGTGGTTCCTTTGAAAGACAACCTGGATATGACTCGGGAAGTTATGAAAGAAGCTCATGACACTCCGTTGTCTATACATCCCGGTAGTACCAAGATGTACCAAGACATTCGTCAGAGATTCTGGTGGTCAAATATGAAGCAAGACATTGCTCGTTATGTTGATGAATGTGACGTTCGTCATCGTATCAAAGCAGAACATCAAAGGCCTGCTAAGACTCTGCAACCTATCTCTATTCCTAAATGGAAATGGGACCATGTTGAAATGGACTTCATCACGGGATTTTCCAAATCATAGAAAGGTAATGATGCTATACTTGTCGTCATTGACCGGCTTTCCAAAGTTGCACATTTTCTGGCCGTCAAAGAAACCATAACTGTTAGTCAGCTGGCAACCCTCTACATGTCTAGAATTGTTTCACTTCACGGTATTCCATTGGTTATCAGCTCAGGCCGTGGCAGCTTATTCACTTCAAGATTCTGGGCAAGTTTCCAAAAAGCTATGGGAACTCATCTGTCTTTCAGCACTGCTTTTCACCCTCAGTCGCAGGGACAAGTTGAACGTGTCAATCAAGTTCTCGAAGACATGCTTCGATCTTGTGTCATTTCCTTTGGCAAGAAATGGGAGGAATCTCTCCCGTATGCTGAGTTCTCTTACAACAATAGCTATCAAGCTAGCCTGAAGATGGCCCCCTCTGAATTATTATATGGACGAAAGTGTCGAACCCCTATGAACTGGTCAGAAACTGGGAAACGTTCACTCTTCGGTCTGGATATTATCCAACATGCCGAAGAACAAGTCCGCGTCATTCACGAGAATCTCAAGACTGCTCAGTCACGTCAAAAGAATCAGTATGACCGTCATCATAAAGACATGGTCTATTAACCTGGCGAAAAGGCTTATCTTCGGGTCACACCAATGAAGGGTGCACACCGCTTCAGGATCAAGGGCAAGCTAGTTCCTCGCTATATTGGTCCTTTCACTATTCTCGAAAGGCGTTGGAAGGTGGCATATCAGCTGGAGCTTCCGCCAAATATTTCTCAGGTTCACGATGTGTTCCACGTGTCACAACTCCGCCGCTGCTTCAAGGACCCAATCCGAGCAGTGGATCATGAAGTGCTCGAGTTGCAATAGGACCTCTCCTATAAAGAGCATCTGGTCCGCATTCTCGACCAAACTGAACGCCGCACACGTTAGAAGGCAATCAAGTTCCTCAAGGTCCAGTGGTCACATCACTCCGAAGACGAAGCCACTTGGGAACGCAAGGATCGCCTGTGTGATGAATACCCCAAGCTGTTCCATTCTACCTCCTAAATCTCGGGACGAGATTTCTTGTCGTGGAGGAGAATTGTAACGCCTGGATAATTATGCTACAGTAAGCCCCTGTTAATGGTGCCATGTCACCGAGATTTTCTGTGGTTGAGTTCGCGTTGGTTCAAAGTTGGTTCCGTTTTCAATTTAAAATGAGTAAAAAAGAAAAGGCAAAAGTAAATAAAAGAAAAAAGGAGAAGGCAACAAAAAAACAGAAAATAAGCCCCCTTCCCCCACTGGGCCATGGCCCAGCAGGACCACCAGACCTCCTGGCCGGCCCACCTCTCCCTCTCCCTTATCCACCCACGCACCCAAAATATCTGGGCAGTTCGCCCCACTCCCTTCCCACGTCACTCGCTCTCCCACCCCCTCGATCCAGATCGGGGCTCGACTTGCGGCGCTCTCGACACCACACGTCGCCTGGCAAAGGCCAGTCCCAGCGCTGGGTCGCCCCAACCGTGCCCTCCTGTACCCCGTCGACGCTCGCCGGAGCCGCCTCGACGCCGCCGCCCGGTGCCGCCTCGGTTCGCCTGTCCCGATGCCCCGCGCCTCCCATCACCTCCCCGACCCCGTCGCCGGGCCGTCCCCGTCATCCTCCTCAACGGCCGCCAACGGACCTCGCCGCCCTCGCTTCCCTCCATCGTCGGTGAGGCCCCCGGCCTCCTCCTTCTTCTCTTCGACCAGCGCCCACTCCCGCGGCAAGCGCGTGCTTGCCGCGCCCTGACCGCGCCGCGGCCCCGCACCCTCTTCCCCGCACGCTCCCATGGCCGTGCGTGGCCGCCGCCGCCCGGCCCCTGCTGTGGCTTTGCTCTGGCCAAGCCGCCGCACGCTGTCGCTCGCCCCCTCCTCTGCATCTCCGCGCCTCGCCCCGCTCCGGCTCCGACCTGCCGCGCCTCGTCGGCGCCATGTCTGCCTCCGCCCGGGTATGCCCCGTCGAGCTCCCCAGGCGCCCGGCACCCACGCCCGCACCGTTAGCCCGCTAAGGCCTTTGTGCCACTGCACATGGGGCCCGCCCCCAAAATGTTTTTTAAGGTTTAAAAATATTTTATAATAATAATTAATAACTAATTAATTAATTAGGATAGTTAATTAACTTAATTAATCTGTGTTAGTTATACTAATTATCTAACTAATCTAATTAATCTGTGAGTTAGTTAGTTAGGTCTATGACAGAACGACCCCACACATCAGTTTGACCAGTCAACGCTTTGTTGACTGCTGACATCACGATGGATGATGTCAGGCTGACGTCATAATTCCAATTTTGAATTAATAATAATTTCAGAATATTATTAAAACTTTGAAAAATCATATAAAATAATCTGTAACTCGGATGAAAAAGTTTTATACATGAAAGTTGCTCAGAATGATGAGACGTATCTGGATACGCCTTCCGTTTATCTGTCACATGCCCCTAGCATAGCGAACATGCAACCTTTCCCCTCCGTTTCGTTTGTCCAAATATGCCAAACTTCGGGAAAACATTCTCGGATGTTATCCCCCTTCGCCAATATCATGTAGCCCTGCGTTAGAACACCCCTAGCGCTTCTTGTTACCTTGTCATGCTTAGTATTGCACTTGTTTGCTTAGTATTTATTGTTTCTTCCCCCTCTTCTTCTCCGGTAGACCCTGAGACAGCTATTGATGCCACTGTGATCGACTATGTCGACGACGACCCTTCTTCCCTTTCAGCGGAGCTTCCAGGCAAGCCTCCCCTTTGATCATCCCGATATCGCCCATTCCATTATCTCATGCTTGCATTAAATTTTGCTACTGTAATTGATTGGTCCTATTTTGATGCATAGCCTACTTTTGTACCTGTTGTTGTCCCTTACCTGCTTATCCTAAACTGCTTAGTATAGGTTGGTTAGTGATCCATCTGTGATCCCCACCTTGTCCTTGTTGCCCCTGCTTCATCATCGACACCTCGATCAACGTGATCGATGACCAGAGCCTGACACGTCACATCACATCACGCCCCTTTTGTTGCTCGACTCTGCATAGTTACCATCGAGTGTTGAGGGTGATACCTCACACATCACTCCCGATGAGATCTCTGTAGGGTAGCTACTCGGTCGTAGTCATCGAGGGTGATTCCTCCTTGACCACTCCCGATACGACTCTGTCGTGCAACCCCTCAAGTGTGAACCTCGAGGGTGGTTCCTCTTATGTTCACCTTGATGATTACATCGAGTAGAATCCACCAAGGGTGAGTCCTCATGTTTTCCCCTTGATGTTTGGACACACGGTTACATTGACTTTACTTGAGACCTTGGTGAAAGTCGGGCGGGCCCGGAAGCACCCGCAAGATAATGACATGGCACGGCCGGGCATTCTGGGCCCTTGCCGTAAGTCCATGAGACGGGGCGACGGGGTCACATTATCGTGAGTCTCTGATCGTCTCCGCAAGCTAATAATACACTATGGTTTGAGTACTTGTTCCGAGTTGGCCTTTGGCCTTTACGCACTAACCACCACGCGAGAATAGTTATGGGTCTCGACGACGTAGTACCAGCCGAAGCTTTGTCAGACGTCTAGTTCAGCATTGCGGCAAGGTTGGGCCAGCGCCATCCGGGCAGCCTGGATCCGCCCTGCATGCAACGACATGGAGTGTAATGGGTGATGGGCCAGACCCCGGAGTGCTTAGGATGTAGACCGGCGGGGACCTCTCTGCTGAGCCTAGGTAGGGCTAAGACGTGTTGATCTTTCGAGGCTTGGCATTGACCCAGAAAAGTGTGTCTGGCCAGAGTGATCAAGCGTGTTGGAAAACGTGGTGCACCCCTGCAGGGAAGATTATCTATTAATAGTCATGTCCACGATAAAGGACGTTCAGACTTATATCCTCATCTTATACAACTACAAATGGATACTTGAGATATGTGGCTCCGAGATTGCTTTCCGGCAGGGAGCTGGGGAAGGATCTCTGGGCGCTGATTCTACAACATGCTTGTTAAATATGAACTGCTATTCTTTACTCTTCTACATGCTGCAAGATGCTTGGAGCTTCTTGAAGATGCTAGTCTTTGATAGGCTAGGTCTTCCCCCTCTATTCTGGCATTCTGCAGTTCAGTCCACAGATACAAACCTCCATTTGATACCAATGCATACTTAGTATAGATCTGATGCTTGCGAGTACTTTGGATGAGTACTCACGGTTGCTTTGCTACCCCTTTCCCCCTTCTTTCTTCTTTCCAGTTGATGCAACTAGGTGGTGGATCCCTGGAGCCAGATGCCACCCCCGTCGACTAGTACTACATGGAGACCGCCGATGACCAGGAGTAGTTAGGAGGTCCCAGGCAGGAGGCCTTGCCTCTTCGATCATTGTTGCTTTTGTGCTAGCCTTCTTAAGGAATCCTTGTTTAACTTGTGTCTTTACTCAGATATTGTTCCTTCCACTTACTCTTGTGTATCGAGCTATGTATTCGAGCCCTCGAGGCCCCTGGCTTGTAATATGAAGCTTGTATTATTTTATTTATGTCTAGAGTTGTGTTGTGATATCTTCCCGTGAGTCCCTTGTCTTGATCATACACATTTGCGTGTATGATTAGTGTACGATTGAATTGGGGGCGTCATAGGTAGACCCTTTTAAATACCGCATGGGCTGTTCTTGATTGCAATAAAAGCAAGGTCAGTTTTCATATCAATGGTAATGAGCATATGGTACACTTTCCGAAGAAGCAATTCCAAGTGAATGGTATTAATGTTATTGAAAAAGGTCTAACAATTACCATTGGAAGTTTTGAACTCTTTCTTCCTACTTATTAAAAAGAAATATGAAACACTTATTGTTGGGGATATGCATATCCCCATTGAGGTAACTTAGTGTTTTATGAAGATTCTTCAGTTTCATGTTAATCGAAAGTGGTTTATTAATAAGACTTGATCAACCTTATTAATGGATTATTTTTTGGAGGCATGTGGTCGATGAATTTAGTAACAACCTACTGTATCCCTTATTTACTTTATGTTATTTAAAATCAATAAAGTAGGAATGCCATGATTTTCCTGTTTTCTGAATTTTCCGTGCAATAAAAAATGACCAGAAAAATAAAAGTTCTCAGAATGCCCTGAAAATTTAGTATGATTTTTGTGGAATATACAAGAATTTTTGGCACATGATACAACCCGGGGGGGTGCACCTGTGAGCCACAAGCTCACTGGGCTCACCACCCCCAGGGTGCGCCATGTGGGCTTGTGAGTTCCACGGGGACCCACTCACTTATCCCAGCCACCCATTCCCTTTTTCTTCCTCCAGAAAAAATCACTTGCTTGCTCAAACCCGTGCTCGTGATCATTTGACTGCAATGTTCGATCTCCTTGCTCGGAACTCCATTTCCAAAACTGTTTTGGGAGATAGTTCTTCAGTGTGTGAGTCCTCCAATGGTCCAATTAGTTTTTGTTCTAGTGCTTTATATATTGCAAATTTTTGTTGTTGTGGTGACCATGTTCTTAAGCTTGCATGTCAAATTTGTATGGTCCAACGTAGTTTTGATGCATGATATAGCTTCTGGATGTTTATGGGAGTAGTTGCCATCAATTTTGTTGAGTTTAGTTCTCTTTTGTTGTGAGTCACTAAAAATTTCAAAAACAATTCAGAGGAAGAAAATGTTTAGGAAAATGTTCCAAGGTGGTTCCTCGAGCAAGAGCTCTGCAAGGCTTACTATACGTGAGCCGGACCTCTAACCTCCGCAGGAAGCCCTTGTGCGACCGTGTGAATGGCCGTCAGACTCTTTCATAATGCAAGCCGACATTAAGGAAGAGTTTGACATGTACGTGCACAATCCGGGAATGATGGAATTCGTATCAGATAAGTGCTCGCAATACTATAATCTCACTGATTCTTTTGTGCGGAAATTCGCTTATGTGCCACATCAAAATTCTCATGATGTCATCTTCAACCTATATGAAAATCCCTTTTGTTTAGACCTCACTGAGTTTTGCGAAGCATATAAAATTCCCTTTTGGGTGATATGCACTGAACCTCGTAAATCTGATTGCAATGAATTCTCGTTGAATATTACTAGGGGAGAAACTAGAGGTATAACACAAGCTACTCTAGGGAGCATCCATTTTCCTGCTATACATTATTTTGCTCTATTCATAGGAAGATGCATAAATGGTGAATAGGACCCTAGCCATCTTTCTGCCCCTGATTTGAGCATCCTTAAGAGTGTTGTGTTGAGTGATAAACAATTTAACATGGGGGTCACCATTGCACGCTGTTTACACATCAATGCCTTAGCGAGTGATTTCTTTGGTGGGATTTATGTCATTCGCTTAGCCGCTCATCTAGGGGTACCCATTAAAGAAAATGACACTATGTTGCCACCTAGTTTTCTGGATAATGACGCTATGGTACGTCACCAGACCTTCCACTCAGATACAGACTAATCTTTAACAAAAATCGTGTCTTTCATATTACTTTGCCTGCTCCTTTCTTTAATTTTTGGGGAAAACATAGACACTTCATACTTGAGGAGGAGGCCGAGGAGTATGAGAGGGCGGTAGAGACCACCCACCTTGAAGAGGCAGCACGTCAAGCAATGGCGGCTGCATATCAGTACAACCCAAACTTCGACTACAGGTATTACCCTGGCTACCAGGGACCATAGACCAACTTAGGCCAAAAGCCAAAGCTTGGGGGAGTACGTATCTCTCACTGATTACATTCATTGTTCACACATTTTATTTCAGTTGTCGGTGTTCATCCTGTTTCATTGTATTATCCATGTTAGATTTGTTTTCTCACTTTCTCCTTATGTGTTTGAAAAATTTCGAAAATACAAAAATATTTCTCGTTTCTTTTCGGTTTTTCTTTTTAGTTTAAATTGGTTGTAGTGTTAAAAAACCAAAAAGATTTACCATTCTTCTTTTACTTGTTGGGAGCTTTCCCGTGTAAATAGTTTTTCTTATTTTTGTTTTCCTTTCATTAATTTGCTTCCTTCAAGAAAAACAAAAATTCCAAAAATATTTCAATGTGTTTCTCTAAATTTCTTTCCTTTCCTTTGGGTTGTCGAGAGGAGAAGACCACGATGAACATGCTGAGTGGTTTTCCTATGCGTTATTGTTGATCTAGCAAAGAGCCCAAATTACCTTGTCGTCTCCTCTGAATAAAATGTTTGTAGATTCCAGCTTAGTCCACGGCACACTTGCACTATTATTATTTTTCATATCATTCGGTCGTGCAAGTGAAAGGCAATAATAACGATGGTTCGATGAAGTGATTGAGGTGAATAAAAGCTAGTATGAACTCCTCTTGTTTTTGTTTTTTTAAATATGTTTAGCTCATCGCTCTTGATTCAGTATTATTATGAGTAAGCATGTTTGTGATGACAATTAGAGATTATAGTTACTTATGTCATGCTTAGCTAGGAGTGGATAATGATTTATCTTGAGTGTCAACATGCATTAAAATGATTTTGATGTAGTATGATGATATGGTATCCACCTCTGAATGTTTCAAGTGTCTTGACTTGGCACATGTTCACGCATGTGGTTGATTCAAAACCAACATAGCCTCCACGATATTTATATTCATGGTGTTTATATCATACTCATGCTAGTATTCAATGTTAATTATTCACAACGCATGTTTATGACCGTTTTCGCTCTCTAGTTGGTCGCTTCTCAACCTAATTGCTAGCCTTCATCTGTACTAAGCGGGAATGCTGCTTGTGCATCCAAATCCCTAAGCAAAGTTGTTATAGATGAGTCCACTAAACGTACCTATATGCGGTATTATTGTGCCATTCCAAGTAAATTTGCATGTGCCACCTCTAAATATTCAATTGAACATCTGTTTTCTATGCCCGTACCGCTCATGAAGTGACAGGGGGTGGTCAGTATCTTCCACGCTAAGCAGGTTATTCTCATGACGAGTGTTTATTCACTTGTCCATGGCTAGTAATCAGGATGCCCAGCTCCATGTTTAAAATTGCAAATAATAAAACAAACTCCCCCGGAAAGTTGTTGGTATGGAGTGCACCCGAGGATTCGACTAGCCATGGCTTGTGTTTGTTGGTGGAGGGGGAGTAAACTTTACTTTACCGCTTGGTAACTGCCGCTAGTTTGTTTAGCATGGAAGATATTGAAAACACCCAGTCGTGAGTTGACTGGAAAGGCATACTGCCCAAAATTATTTTTATCTATGATTTAAGCTTCGAGCTCTGGCACCTCTGCAAATCCCTACTTTCCTCTGCGAAGGGTCTATCTATTTACTTTTGTGTTATTTTACTTTTCTTATTGAGTCATCACCTTCTCAAACAAGCACCAGTCCGGAGAGCACTATTGTCATTCTCATGCATTGTGTCTAGTTAATGATGTGTGCATCATGACTGGATCTCTTCTACCATGAACTACAATGTTTAGTCATTGCTTGAACTTTTGAGGTGCTCCGCATTTATGTTTTGCGGTCTCAGAAAGGGCTAGCAAAATACCATTTTATCATATTATATCATGATTGTTTTGACAAATTGTTGGCATCCGAGATATCTTATTATTGCTCGCTAGTTGGTAATGTCATTGGTAGAGTAAATGTGAGGCCTAAATGTTATCATGAATATGGTTAGTTCATAATCCTTGCTGAAAACTTGAAAAGTTTTTGTTTATCACTTTCAGTTTGTCAACTGAATTGCTCGAGGACAAGCAGTGAGTTAAGCTTGGGGGAGTTGATACGTCCCAAACGTATCTACTTTTCCAAACGCTTTTGCTCTTGTTTTGGACTCTAATTTGCATGATGAATGGAACTAACCCGGACTGACGATGTTTTCAATAGTATTGCCATGGTGTTGTTTTGTGCATAAATAAAATTTCTCGAATGGAGCTAAAAATTTACGGAGAATTATTTCAGAATAAAAAAATATTGGTGAAAGAAGTTACCAAAGAGGGGCCACCAGGGCGCCACAAACCGAGGGGGCAGGGCCACCCCCCTGGGACACGTCCCTCAAGCTTGTGGCCCCCTGGCAGCCCCCGCAACCCTAACTCCAACTCCATAAGTACCTATTCACCAAGAAAAAATTAGAGAGAAGGAATCATTAGGTTTTATGACACGAAGCCGCCGCCACCTCCTTTTCTTCATCAGGAGGGCTGATCTAGAGTCCGTTCTGGGCTCCGGAGAGGGGGATTCGGCGTCGTCGTGATCGTCAACCTCCCCCATCACCAATTTCATGATGCTCACCACCGGGTGTGAGTAATTCCTTCATAGGCTTGTTGGACAGTGATGGGTTGAATGAGATTTATCATGTAATGGAGTGAGTTTTGTTAGGGCTTATCCCTAGTATCTACTATGTTCTGAGATTGATGTTGCAATGACTTTGCTATGCTGCTTGTCACTAGGGCCCGAGTGCCATGATTTCATATATGGACCCTTTATGTTTTCATGAATGTATTTGTGTTCTTGATCCTACCATGCAAGTTATATGCACCTGCTACGTGTTATGATCCGCATACCCCAAGGTGACAATAATTGGGATCCTTTCCGATGATTACCATAGTTTGAGGAGCTCATGTATTCACTATGTGTTAATGCTTTGTTCCGATTGTTTATTAAAAGGAGGCCTTAATATCCCTTACTTTCCTTATGGACCCCACTGCCATGGGAGGGTAGGACAAAATATGTCATGCAAGTTCTTTTCCATAAGCACGTATGACTATTTACGGAATACATGTTGTCGGATTTAGGGATCCGACAACCCTTGAGAGGTTCAAACTCTGGGGTGCGTGCGGAGATCTCAACCTGCCCAGCCTGCCTAGTCGCGATCCTCCTAAGCCTAGCGTGTCGAGCTCAAAGAGACACAAAGACACAGAGATTTATACTGGTTCGGGCCACCATTGTGGTGTAATACCCTAATCCAGTGTGGTGTGGTGGATTGCCTTGTTGGGCTATGGATGAACTAGTACAGTGGATGAACAAGCCTCAGGAGGTGAGGTGTTCTTGAGCTGGTGTGGTGCTCTCCTTGTTCTGATCTCGGTCCCTTTCTATGGTGGTGGCTAGGTCCTATATATAGTGGCCTTGGTCCTCTTCCCAAATATGAGCGGGAAGGGATTCCACAACGGCGGGATTTGAAAGGGGACAAGTAGTACAGTCTATCCTGACAAAAGTAGTCTTCGCCTGCGAAAAGCCTCTCGTTGTGACGCTGCGGTGGGCTCATTGATGACCTCCGTCCTGTCGTCCTGGCGGTCTTGGTCTTGTTGCACCAGAATGGAAACCTTTGGCTGATTCCTCGGCACTCCGCGCCTGTGGCTTGCCTCCCTTGCACCAAAGAGGAAACCTGCGCTCTGCGCCTGCCTGGCCTTGGTCGTCATGGCTCACGTCAGCTGAGCCTCGTGTGGTAGCTTGCATAGAACTCTCCGCCCCTTAAGAGCCCTCCTAAGGAGGCCACTTCCTTCGGGGGTCTTGGCGTCGTCCGCCTCGCAAGGCTTGGCCCCTCGCGAGGGTCTTGTGGTGCTGGTGTTGATACCGGGCCGTACCAGGCCGTCGATGGAGTCACGCGGTGGACCGCAGGCAGGCAGGGCTGGATACCCCCAAATCCAGGACGCTGACAGTAGCCCCCAGGCCCAAGGCGCGCTCGGACTTGGCTTCTAGGTGAAGCCAAAGGGCAAGTGCGGAGCGCCGCGGGCCCTAACCGCCTGCGGCCTTGATGACGCGTGGCGATTGATTGAACGTGGGCGACTCCGCTTTCCCATGCTACCTCGGCAACTGCTCGACTTAACAACTGCATGCTGCATGCAGAGAGGATCATCATTACTGGAAATCATGGGAGGCTGACGATTTACCTTCTCCCGGCTATAAATTTGCGAGCGGGTGGAGCCCCTGCCCATATCTCTTTCGTCTTGCTCCCGCCTGCTTCTCTCCTCTCCGTCTCGGTCCCATGGTGTCGCCGAAGAGGTTTTCAGCGACCGAGAAGGGGAAGGCCTCCAAGGAGGGGCCAGTCTCTCCTCCTCCCAAGAGGGGCCGCGGTCCCTCCAGTAGCATCCAGGGGGCGCGGGCGCGCGCCCCCAGAGGCAGCGTTGCTCTAGGCGCCCGTGATGGCACCTCTTCCCGCGGCGGGGGCCACGGGTTTTGGAGTAGCCCCATGATGAAGGTAGGCGCATCGTGATCGTGCGCCCGCCTCAGCCGCGCTTTTCCTCGCTGGAGGTGCTCCCTGAGTTCGTGGTGTGGTCGAAGAGCCCGGCTGGCACCTCGCTCCGGCTCCCATGCTTCTTCTTCGGCGAGCTTCCTTCTTCAGGGCTTGATGGCCTCTGGCTGCAGGCTGACGAGTGCTGCAGCAGAGCTTCGTGGGTTGGTACCAAGGTCTCCGCCTCTAGCAGCGTGGTACTGGCCCGCGGTTGGCAGACCTTCGCCCGCGTGCGTGGCCTGGGCGGAAGGTGCACCCTCCACTTCAAGTACGACGGCCTGGCGACCCTCTATGTGAGGGTGTTCAGGGGGGACGGCCGCCGCATGGGGTGCTCCCGGAGGACAACAGCGACAACGATGGTGGCGACGACGAGCTCAGCCTTGGCGACGCGCGCTCCTCCTCCCGTGGTGGCAGCTCTTCCTTGGTTGAGAGCTCGAGCAGCGGTGGCTACGATCGGCCTCCGCATCGTCGTGCTCTTGTCGAGGACGCCGGTGGTTCGTCCCGCCGTAGCGCTCCAGTGAAGCTGGAGAGGAGCCCGGCGTGAAGCTGGGGGCGGTAAACTTGGACTCAAGGCCGGTGGCCCCAGATCTCCTATGGAAGAACTAGTGGAGCACCGGGCTACCTTGAGGCGCTGCTTGAGGATGCGGTGCTGGTGCCAAGCTTGTACGCCTTCGGGCCCTCTTTGTTTAGCTTTTCCTTTCTCCTGCAATCCGAAAAAAGAAGAATGTACCCTGCGGGGGCGTGTAATGAATGGTTGCTGCTATGCCTTTTTATGTTATAATTGCCGTCTTGATGCTGTGCTGTAGTGTTTGCAATTTGAGCGGGTTAAGGTAGGAAGGCTTAGCTTGGTATGTGCAGTCATCCTCCACCTCATGAGAACCTAACCTTAGGTACTTGATAGGGCCCCCAGGAGATACGCCCTGTGCCCTCAGGAGGTACACCTTGCGCCCTCAGGAGCCGCGGCAGGGCAGAGCTGTCCTTTGAAGGAAGAGAAAATTTGTCGAGCGGCTTACTCCCCCTTACGCGAGCCCCCCTGCCATAGGTTAGTTTGGACCTGATGCACCGCGTCGTGCTGCTCGGGGGGCACGGACATGAGGGTGCTAGCGCCAGTGGACTCGATCGAGGGTTCCTCGCGAGGATGAAGCCGAAATAACGGGGTTCGGCGCGGTGTGTGCGCTCAAAGGCAAGCCCTGGGTGCACACACCTACCTAGCCCCACGCGCGAGGAGCGCGAGGAGAAGTGGCGGGCGACTGCCACCTCTCTCACGTCCTTAGACCAAAATAGCTTAGTAGAAAACACAACTCGAGGAACCAGCGTTCGAGAATACCAAATACATTGAAAGACTACTAAAAAACTGCAAGCAACTTCAGAAAGCAAATGAACAGCTGCGTCCAGCACCTAATCTAGTCTTCTCACCAGCGTAGAGCTAAGTGCTGCCACTAGGACGTGGGAGGGAGCCCCCATGAGAACCTAGGGCTACTCTCAGGAGACTCCGGGGCGTGTACTGCCCCACTCATTATTACGTGATAGTTTCACGAGCGGAGACCTTCACAGGTCGGAGCCTTGCTTCACAGGCCGGAGCCTTTCTTCAGGGGTAGAACTTCCGGAGGTGCTGGATGTTCCAGGCGTTCTAGATGGGGAGCCTGTCCTGTGTCTCCAGGCGCGTGGCGCCAGGCCTAGAGACACGGGCAATCCTAAACGGGCTCTCCCACATTGGAGAGAGCTTATGCAGCCCCTCCCTAGAGAGCACCCGCCTCAGGACGAGATCACCCACCTCTAACGTCCTGGAGCGGACGCTGCGGCAATGGTACCGCCGCAGTGCGTGCTGGTACCTTGCTGCTCGGAGCGAGGCTTGACGGCGGCGTTCCTCCCCCAGCACGAGATCCATCCTCCGCGTGGCGTCCTGCTGCGTTTCATCGAACGCCAGGACCTGTGTGGAGAGATGCTTGACCTCGTGAGGGAGAACCGCTTCTGATCCATAGACGAGGAAGAACAACGTTTCTCCTGTTGGCTTGGTCACGGTGGTGCGGATGGACCACAGCACGGACTACAGCTTGTCGAGCTAGCCCCTGCCGCAGGCCTCGAGCTTCTTCTTGAAGGTGCGGGTCTTGAGGCCCCTCAGAACTTCTGCATTGGCCCTCTTAGCCTGTCCATTGCTCCGTGGATGTGCTACTGAGGTGTACCAGATCTGCGTTCCAAGGTTAGCACAGTATGTTTTGAAAAGG
Source organism: Triticum timopheevii (assembly GCA_963921465.1). Taxonomy (NCBI): domain Eukaryota; kingdom Viridiplantae; phylum Streptophyta; class Magnoliopsida; order Poales; family Poaceae; genus Triticum; species Triticum timopheevii. The sequence continues at coordinate 439,962,789 of OY997274.1, read as the reverse complement.
TTACTGGTGAACTGCGAGCTGTTGTCGGTGATGATGCGATTGGGGACCCCAAATTGGCTCACGATTCCCTTGATGAACTTGACAGATGATCCATATGGGATGGTGCACACGGCTTCTACCTCTGCCCACTTGGTGAACTTGTCGAGGGCGACGTAGAGGTATCGGTAGCCCCCTGGCGCCCAAGGGAACGGTCCCAAGATGTCTAGCCCCCAGACCGCAAACGGCCACGTGAGCGGGATCGTCTGGACGCCCTGCGCGGGCTGATGGATCTCCTTGGCGTGAAATTGGCATGCTTCACAAGAGCACACTAGCTCTGTAGTGTCGTTGAGCGAGGTGGGCCAGTAGAAGCCGCCGCGGAACGCCTTGCCCACCAGGGTGCGCGACGAGGAGTGATGCCCGCTGTCCCCAACATGTATGTCCACCAGCAGCTCGAGCCCCTATTCCATGGAGATGCACCGCAACGAAACGTCATTGGGCCTCCTGTGATATAACTCACCTTCCTTGGTGCAGTACGTGGTGGCCTGACGGGCCATGCACTCAGCGTCCTCCACCTTCTCTGGTAGGGTCCCTTGAAGCAAGTACGCCTTGAACTCTTCGGTCCAGCACCCCTCCTGAGGCTTGAGCGCGAGCAGCAAGCGGGCTCCTGAGGGGTGACCACAGGCTGGAGTGCCCGTCTCAGGTGCCTGTGGCAAGTTCTCTTGAGGTGGTGCTAGAGTCATGACGCGCGGGGTCGCAGATGGCTTGAATAGCCGCTCGTCAAACACCCCTGGCTCCTGAGGGAGCCTGCGAGAGGCTCTTTTGGCAATGTCGTCTGCTTCCTGACATCTTGAGGACGTTGTAGCTATGGTGTGTGGCCACCATGAACTTGGCCAGTGCTGGGTACCCTAGGATGGCGTTGTAGGGCAGGCAGATGTCGGCAACGTCAAAGTCGATAAGCTCTGTGCGGTAGTTGTTGCGCTCGCCGAAGGTGACAGGGAGGCGGACTTGCCCGATCGGATGTGTCGATCCGTCGGCCACTCCTGAGAATGGCTTGGTGGGGTGCAGCTGGTAGTACGGCACCTGGAGCCTGTCGAACGTCTGAACAGAGAGAACGTTGAGCCCTGCTCCGCCATCGATGAGGGTCTTGGTGACGGTCACGGTGTTGGAAATATGCCCTAGAGGCAATAATAAAAGCATTATTATTATATTTCTTTGTTCATGATAATTGTCTTTATTCATGCTATAATTGTATTATCCGGAAATCGTAATACATGTGTGAATAACAGACACCAACATGTCCCTAGTGAGCCTCTAGTTGACTAGCTCGTTGATCAATAGATAGTCATGGTTTCCTGGCTATGGACATTGGATGTCATTGATAACGGGATCACATCATTAGGATAATGATGTGATGGACAAGACCCAATCCTAAGCATAGCGTGAGATCGTGTAGTTCGTTTGCTAGAGCTTTTCTAATGTCAAGTATCTTTTCCTTTGACCATGAGATCGTGTAACTCCCGGATACCGTAGGAGTGCTTTGGGTGTATCAAACGTCACAACGTAACTGGGTGACTATAAAGGTGCATTACAGGTATCTCCGAAAGTGTCTGTTGGGTTAACACGGATCGAGACTGGGATTTGTCACTCCGTATGACGGAGAGATATCACTGGGCCCACTCGGTAATGCATCATCATAATGAGCTCAAAGTGACCAAGTGTCTGGTCACGGGATCATGCATTACGGTACGAGTAAAGTGACTTGCTGGTAACGAGATTGAACGAGGTATTGGGATACCGACGATCGAATCTCGGGCAAGTAACATATCGATTGACAAAGGGAATTGCATACAGGGTTGATTAAATCCTCGACATCGTGGTTCATCCGATGAGATCATCGTGGGGCATGTGGGAGCCAACATGGGTATCCAGATCCCGCTGTTGGTTATTGTCTGGAGAGCGATCTCGGTCATGTCTACATGTCTCCCGAACCCGTAGGGTCTACACACTTAAGGTTTGGTTACGCTAGGGTTGTAGGGATATGTATATGCAGTAACCTGAATGTTGTTCAGAGTCCCGGATGAGATCCCGGACGTCACGAGGAGTTCCGAAATGGTCCGGAGGTAAAGATTTATATATGGGAAGTCCTGTTTCGGGCATCGGGACAAGTTTCGGGGTTATCGGTATTGTACCGGGACCACCGGAAGGGTCCCGGGGGTCCACCGGGTGGGGCCACCTGTCCCGGGGGGCCACATGGGCTGTAGGGGGTGCGCCTTGGCCTACATGGGCCAAGTGCACCAGCCCCAAGAGGCCCATGCGCCAAGAGAAGAAAAAAAGGGGAGAGTCCTAAAGGGGGAAGGCACCTCCGAGGTGCCTTGGGGAGGATGGACTCCTCCCCCCCCTTGGCCGCACCCTTCCTTGGAGAAAGGGGCAAGGGCTGCGCCTCCCCCTCTCCCTTGGCCCTATATATAGTGGGGAAAAGGAGGAGCAAACATACCTTGGCCTTTGGTTGCCTCCTTCTCCCTCTCCAACACCTCCTCCTCCTCCTCCATAGTGCTTAGCGAAGCTCTGCCAGAGTACTGCAGCTCCATCAACACCACGCCGTCGTGCTGCTGCTGGTGCCATCTCCCTCAACCTCTCCTCCCTCCCTTGCTGGATTAAGAAGGAGGAGACATGGCTGTTCCGTACGTGTGCTGAACGCGGAGGTGCCGTCCGTTCGGTGCTAGGATCTCCGGTGATTCGAATCATGTCGTGTTCGACTACATTATCCCCGTTCTTTGAACGCTTCCGCTCGCGACCTACAAGGTACGTAGATGCATCTAATGACTCGTTGCTAGATGAACTCATAGATGGATCTTGGTGAAACCGTAGGAAATTTTTTTTGTTTTCTGCAACGTTCCCCAACAGTGGCATCATGAGCTAGGTCTATGCGTAGTTCTCTTGCACGAGTAGAACACAATTTGTTGTGGACGTAGATTTGTCAACTTTCTTGCCGCTACTAGTCTTATCTTGCTTCAGCGGTATTGTGGGATGAAGCGGCCCGGACCAACCTTACACGTACGCTTACGTGAGACCGGTTCCACCGACTAACATGCACAAGTTGCATAAGGTGGCTGGCGGGTGTCTGTCTCTCCTACTTTAGTTGAAGCGGATTCGATGAAAAGGGTCCTTATGAAGGGTAAATAGAAGTTGACAAATCACGTTGTGGCTTTCACGTAGGTGAGAAAACGTTCTTGCTAGAACCCTACTTCAGCCACGTAAAACTTGCAAACAACAATTAGAGGACGTCTAACTTGTTTTTGCAGCAAGTGCTTTGTGATATGATATGGCCAAAGTTGTGATGAATGATGAATGATCTATATGTCATGTATGAGATGTTCATGCTATTGTAATAGGAATCACGACTTGCATGTCGATGAGTATGACAACCGGCAGGAGCCATAGGAGTTGTCTTTATTTTTTGTATGACCTGCGTGTCATTGAAGAACGCCATGTAAACTACTTTACTTTATTACTAAACGCGTTAGTCATAGAGGTAGAAGTAGTCGTTGGCGTGACAACTTCATGAAGACACGATGATGGAGATCATGATGATGGAGATCATGGTGTCATGCCGGTGACAAGATGATCATGGAGCCCCGAAGATGAAGATCAAAGGAGCTATATGATATTGGCCATATCATGTCACTACTTTATATAATTGCATGTGATGTTTATTATGTTTTATGCATCTTGTTTACTTAGGACGACGGTAGTAAATAAGATGATCCCTTACAAAATTTCAAGAAGTGTTCTCCCCTAACTGTGCACCGTTGCTACAGTTCGTCGTTTCGAAGCACCACGTGATGATCGGGTGTGATAGATTCTTACGTTCACATACAACGGGTGTAAGACAGTTTTACACAGCGAAAACACTTAGGGTTAACTTGACGAGCCTAGCATGTACAGACATGGCCTCGGAACACAGAGACCGAAAGGTCGAACACGAGTCGTATGGAAGATACGATCAACATGAGAATGTTCACCGACGATGACTAGTCCGTCTCACGTGATGATCGGACACGGCCTAGTCGACTCGGATCGTGTAACACTTAGATGACCAAAGGGATGTCAAATCTGAGTGGGAGTTCATTATAATTTGATTAGATGAACTTAATTATCATGAACTTAGTCTAAATATTTTACAATGTGTCTTGTAGATCAAATGGCCAACGTAGTCCTCAACTTTAACGCGTTCCTAGAGAAAACCAAGCTAAAAGACGATGGCAGCAACTATACGGACTAGGTCCGGAACCTGAGGATCATCCTCATAGCTGCCAAGAAAGATTATGACCTACAAGCACCGCTGGGTGACGCACCTGTTCTCCCTGCAGAACAAGACGTTATGAACGCTTGGCAGGCACGTTCCGATGACTACTCCCTCGTTCAGTGCGGCATGCTTTACAGCTTAGAGCCGGGGCTCCAAAAGTGTTTTGAGAGACATGGAGCATATGAGATGTTCGAAGAGCTGAAAATGGTTTTCCAAGCTCATGCCCGGGTCGAGAGATATGAAGTCTCCGACAGATTCTTCAGTTGTAAGATGGAGGAAAATAGTTTTGTCAGTGAGCACATACTCACTATGTCTGGGTTACATAACCGCTTGACTCAGCTGGGAGTTAATCTCCCGGATGATGCGGTCATTGACAGAATCCTCCAGTCGCTTCCACCGAGCTACAAGAGCTTTGTGATGAACTTCAATATGCAGGGGATGGAAAAGACCATTCCTGAAGTATTTGCTATGCTGAAATCAGCAGAGGTAGAAGTCAAGAAGGAACATCAAGTGTTGATGGTCAATAAAACCACTAAGTTCAAGAAGGGCAAGGGTAAAAAGAACTTCAAGAAGGACGGCAAGGTAGTTGCCGCGCCCAGCAAGCAAGCTGCCGGGAAGAAGCCAAAGAATGGACCCAAGCCCGAGACTGAGTGCTTTTATTGCAAGGAAAGTGGTCACTGGAAGCGGAACTGTCCCAAATACTTAGCGGACAAGAAGGCTGGCAAAACCAAAGGTATATTTGATATACATGTAATTGATGTGTACCTTACCAGTAATCGTAGTGACTCCTGGGTATTTGATACCGGTGCCGTTGCTCATATTTGTAACACACAGCAGGAGCTGCGGAATAAACGGAGACTGGCGAAGGACGAGGTGACGATGCGCGTCGGGAATGGTTCCAAGGTCGATGTGATCGCCGTCGGCACGCTACCTCTACATTTACCTACGGGATTAGTTTTGAACCTCAATAATTGTTATTTTGTGCCAAGTTTGAGCATGAACATTGTATCAGGATCTCGTTTAATTCGAGATGGCTACTCATTTAAATCCGAGAATAATGGTTGTTCTATTTATATGAGAGATATGTTTTATGGTCATGCTCCGATGGTGAATGGTTTATTCTTTATGAATCTCGAGCGTAATGCTACACATATTCATAGTGTAAGTACCAAAAGATGTAAGATTGATAGTGATAGTCCCACATACTTGTGGCACTGCCGCCTTGGTCACATAGGTGTCAAACGCATGAAGAAGCTCCATGCTGATGGACTTTTAGAGTCTCTTGATTACGAATCATTTGACACGTGCGAACCATGCCTCATGGGTAAAATGACCAAGACTCCATTCTCAGGAACAATGGAGCGAGCAACCAACTTATTGGAAATCATACATACTGATGTGTGCGGTCCAATGAGTGTTGAGGCTCGCGGTGGCTATCGTTATGTTCTCACCCTCACTGATGACTTGAGTAGATATGGGTATGTCTACTTAATGAAACACAAGTCTGAGACCTTTGAAAAGTTCAAGGAATTTCAGAGTGAAGTTGAGAATCAACGTGACAGGAAAATCAAGTTTCTACGATCAGATCGTGGAGGAGAATACTTGAGTCACGAGTTTGGTACACACTTAAGAAAATGTGGAATAGTTTCACAACTCACGCCGCCTGGACCACCTCAGCGTAATGGTGTGTCCGAACGTCGTAATCGCACTCTATTAGATATGGTGCGATCTATGATGTCTCTTGCCGATTTACCACTATCTTTTTGGGGCTATGCTTTAGAGACTGCCGCATTCACTTTAAATAGGACTCCGTCGAAATCCGTTGAGATGACACCGTACGAATTATGGTTTGGGAAGAAACCTAAGCTGTCATTTCTAAAAGTTTGGGGATGCGATGCTTATGTCAGGAAACTTCAACCTGAAAAGCTCGAACCCAAATCGGAAAAATGCGTCTTCATAGGATACCCTAAAGAAACTATTGGGTATATCTTCTACCTCAGATCCGAAGGCAAGATCTTTGTTGCCAAGAATGGGTCCTTTCTGGAGAAAGAGTTTCTCTCGAAAGAAGTAAGTGGGAGGAATGTAGAGCTTGATGAAGTATTACCTCTTGAACCGGAAAATGGCGCAACTCAAGAAAATGTTCCTGAGGTGCCTGCACCGACTAGAGAGGAAGTTAATGATGATCAAGATACTTCTGATCAAGCTCCTACTGAAATTCGAAGGTCCACAAGGACACGTTCCGCACCAAAGTGGTACGGCAACCCTGTCTTGGAAATCATGTTGTTAGACAACAGTGAACCTTCGAACTATGAAGAAGCGATGGCGGGCCCGGATTCCGACAAATGGCTAGAAGCCATGAAATCCGAGATAGGATCCATGTATGAAAACGAAGTATGGACTTTGACTGACTTGCCCGTAGAACGGCGAGCCATAGAAAATAAATGGATCTTTAAGAAGAAGATAGACGCAGATGGTAATGTGACCATCTATAAAGCTCGGCTTGTCGCTAAGGGTTATCGACAAGTTCAGGGGGTTGACTACGATGAGACTTTCTCACCGGTAGCGAAGCTGAAGTCCGTCCGAATCATGTTAGCGATTGCCGCATTTTATGATTATGAAATTTGGCAAATGGACGTCAAAACGGCATTCCTTAATGGTTTCCTTAAGGAAGAATTGTATATGATGCAGCCGGAAGGTTTTGTCGATCCTAGGAATGCTGACAAGGTGTGCAAGCTCCAACGCTCGATTTATGGGCTGGTGCAAGCATCTCGGAGTTGGAACATTCGTTTTGATGAGATGATCAAAGCGTTTGGGTTCTCACAGACTTATGGAGAAGCCTGTGTTTACAAGAAAGTGAGTGGGAGCTCTATAGCATTTCTCATACTATATGTAGATGACATACTTTTGATGGGAAATGATATAGAACTTTTGGACAGCATTAAGGCCTACTTGAATAAGAGTTTTTCAATGAAGGACCTTGGAGAAGCTGCTTATATATTAGGCATCAAGATCTATAGGGATAGATCGAGACGCCTCATAGGTCTTTCACAAAGCACATATCTTGATAAGATTTTGAAGAAGTTCAAAATGGATCAGTCCAAGAAAGGGTTCTTGCCTGTTTTGCAAGGTGTGAAATTGAGCTCAGCTCAATGTCCGACCATGGCAGAAGATATAGAAGAGATGAGTGTCATCCCCTATGCCTCAGCCATAGGTTCTATTATGTATGCCATGCTGTGTACCAGACCTGATGTAAACCTTGCCGTAAGTTTGGTAGGAAGGTACCAAAGTAATCCCGGCAAGGAACACTGGACAGCAGTCAAGAATATCCTGAAGTACCTGAAAAGGACTAAGGAAATGTTTCTCGTTTATGGAGGTGACGAAGAGCTCGTCGTAAAGGGTTACGTCGACGCTAGCTTCGACACAGATCTGGATGACTCTAAGTCACAAACCGGATACGTGTATATTTTGAATGGTGGGGCAGTAAGCTGGTGCAGTTGCAAGCAGAGCGTCGTGGCGGGATCTACATGTGAAGCGGAGTACATGGCAGCCTCGGAGGCAGCACATGAAGCAATATGGGTGAAGGAGTTCATCACCGACCTAGGAGTCATACCCAATGCGTCGGGGCCGATCAAGCTCTTCTGTGACAACACTGGAGCTATTGCACTTGCCAAGGAGCCCAGGTTTCACAAGAAGACAAGGCACATCAAGCGTCGCTTCAACTCCATTCGTGAAAATGTTCAAGATGGAGACATAGAGATTTGTAAAATACATACGGACCTGAATGTAGCGGATCCGTTGACTAAACCTCTCCCTAGAGCAAAACATGATCAACACCAGAATTCCATGGGTGTTCGATTCATCACAATGTAACTAGATTATTGACTCTAGTGCAAGTGGGAGACTGTTGGAAATATGCCCTAGAGGAAATAATAAAAGCATTATTATTATATTTCTTTGTTCATGATAATTGTCTTTATTCATGCTATAATTGTATTATTCGGAAGTCGTAATACATGTGTGAATAACAGACACCAACATGTCCCTAGTGAGCCTCTAGTTGACTAGCTCGTTGATCAATAGATAGTCATGGTTTCCTGGCTATGGACATTGGATGTCATTGATAACGGGATCACATCATTAGGATAATGATGTGATGGACAAGACCCAATCCTAAGCATAGCGTGAGATCGTGTAGTTCGTTTGCTAGAGCTTTTCTAATGTCAAGTATCTTTTCCTTTGACCATGAGATCGTGTAACTCCCGGATACCGTAGGAGTGCTTTGGGTGTATCAAACGTCACAACGTAACTGGGTGACTATAAAGGTGCATTACAGGTATCTCCGAAAGTGTCTGTTGGGTTGACACGGATCGAGACTGGGATTTGTCACTCCGTATGACAGAGAGATATCACTGGGCCCACTCGGTAATGCATCATCATAATGAGCTCAAAGTGACCAAGTGTCTGGTCACGGGATCATGCATTACGGTACGAGTAAAGTGACTTGCCGGTAACGAGATTGAACGAGGTATTGGGATACCGACGATCGAATCTCGGGCAAGTAACATATCGATTGACAAAGGGAATTGCATACGGGGTTGATTAAATCCTCGACATCGGGGTTCATCCGATGAGATCATCGTGGAGCACGTGGGAGCCAACATGGGTATCCAGATCCCGCTGTTGGTTATTGACCGGAGAGCGATCTCGGTCATGTCTACATGTCTCCCGAACCCGTAGGGTCTACACACTTAAGGTTCGGTTACGCTAGGGTTGTAGGGATATGTATATGCACTAACCTGAATGTTGTTCGGAGTCCCGGATGAGATCCCGGACGTCACGAGGAGTTCCAAAATGGTCCGGAGGTAAAGATTTATATATGGGAAGTCCTGTTTCGGGCATTGGGACAAGTTTCGGGGTTATCGGTATTGTACCGGGACCATCGGAAGGGTCCCGGGGGTCCACCGGGTGGGGCCACCTGTCCCGGGGGGCCACATGGGCTGTAGGGGGTGTGCCTTGGCCTACATGGGCCAAGTGCACCAGCCCCAAGAGGCCCATGCGCCAAGAGAAGAAAAAAAGGGGAGAGTCCTAAAGGGGGAAGGCACCTCCGAGGTGCCTTGGGGAGGATGGACTCCTCCCCCCCTTGGCCGCACCCTTCCTTGGAGGAAGGGGCAAGGGCTGCGCCTCCCCCTCTCCCTTGGCCCTATATATAGTGGGGAAAAGGAGGAGCAAACATACCTTGGCCTTTGGTTGCCTCCTTCTCCCTCTCCAACACCTCCTCCTCCTCCATAGTGCTTAGCGAAGCTCTGCCGGAGTACTGCAGCTCCATCAACACCACGCCGTCGTGCTGCTGCTGGTGCCATCTCCCTCAACCTCTCCTCCCTCCCTTGCTGGATCAAGAAGGAGGAGACGTGGCTGTTCCGTACGTGTGTTGAACGCGGAGGTGCCGTCCGTTCGGTGCTAGGATCTCCGGTGATTCGAATTACGTCGTGTTCGACTACATCATCCCCGTTCTTTGAACGCTTCCGCTCGCGATCTACAAGGTACGTAGATGCATCTAATGACTCGTTGCTAGATAAACTCATAGATGGATCTTGGTGAAACCGTAGGAATTTTTTTTTGTTTTCTGCAACGTTCCCCAACACACGGTGCTGATGGCGGGGGAGCAGAGCATGGGGAGCGCGCCAGCGGTGGCCGCGCACTTGAGCCGGTCTGAGGAGTCAAAGGTGATGGCGCACTTGGACCACTTGAGAGGGAGAGTTGCTTCAGGCTTGGAGAGCGCTGCATTCACCTCGCGCGCAAACTGCTTGAAGACACGGTGGGAGCCGGGGCCTGTGAGCAGCCCAAGATGCAGGCAATGGCCCGAGGCTCCTGGAAGCCCCCAGCCCCATGTCCTGGTGGTGATCTTCGTTCCTTCTTGGCGGTAGAGGCAGAGGAGGCAAAGCTGCGTTGCCTTGAGGGCGGTCCTCACGAGGCTACTCCCTCCAGTTGCCCTCGCGAGGCTGGTCCTGCCAGCGGTCCTCATGAGGCTGGTCGCGCCACTCCTGACAGCGGTCGCGTCCATCCCAGCATCCTCCACCTCGGCCACCTCCGCGACAGTAGCCTCGATCGGTGCGTTCGGGGCGTCGACCGAGGCGCCCGTCGCGGAGAGCCCTGAGCTCCTAGCAGTCGCTGGTGTTTTGGCTGTAGACGTTGTGGAAGGCACAGAACGGCCGCTTGCCCTTGGATCTGCCGCAAGCACGGCTGGCCCCTTGCGCTTTGTGTCCTTGGTCTTGGTCTTCTTGTCTTCTGGATCAGCATCAGGGAGCTCGAGGAGGGAGAGGCATCCCTCCTTAGCCCTTACACACTTGTTCGCCATGTTGAACATCTCCAGAGCGGTGCAGAGATCCTCATAGATGGCTAGCTCCTCCTTCATCTTGACATCACGGACGCCATCGGTGAACGCGGAGACGATGGCTTCGTCAGACACCTTGGGAATCTTGAGGCGAACATTGTTGAAGCACTGGATATACTTATGCAAGGTCTCTCCAGGTTGTTGGTTGACGCGGCGCAGGTCGCCTGCGGCCGGCGGACGGTCGCGAGTGCCCTTGAAGTTGGCGATGAAGCGGCTGCATGATACGTCTCCAACGTATCTATAATTTTTGATTATTCCATGCTATTATATTACCTGTTTTGGATGTTTATGGGCTTTACTAATCACTTTTATATCATTTTTGGGACTAACCTATTAACCCGAGGCCCAGCCCAAATTGCTGTTTTTTTGCCTATTTCAGTGTTCCACAGAAAAGGAATATCAAACGGAGTCCAAATGGAATGAAACCTTCCGGAGAGTTATTTTTGAAACAAACACAATCCAGGAGACTTGGAGTGGACGTCAAGAAGTAAACGAGATGGCCATGAGGGTCCAGGGCGCGCCCTAGGGGGGTGGGCACGCCCCCCACCCTCGTGGGCCCCTCGTGGCTCCCCTGACCGACTTCCTTCGCCTATATATATCTACGTACCCCGAAAACATCCAGGAGCACCACAAAACTCTATTTCCACTGCCGCAACCTTCTATACCCAGGAGATCCCATGTTGGAGCCTTTTCCGACGCTCCGCCGGAGGGGGAATCGATCACGGAGGGCTTCTACATCAACACCATAGCCTCTCCGATGAGTTGTGAGTAGTTTAACACAGACCTTCGGGTCCATAGTTATTAGCTAGATGGCTTCTTCTCTCTCTTTGATTCTCAATACAAAGTTCTCCTCGATCTTCTTGGAGATCTATTCAATGTAACTCTTTTTGCGGTGTGTTTGTCGAGATCCGATGAATTGTGGGTTTATGATCAAGTTTATCTATGAGAAATATTTGAATCTCCTGTGAATTCTTTTACGTATGATTGGTTACCTTTGCAAGTCTCTTCGAATTATCAGTTTGGTTTGGCCTACTAGATTGATCTTTCTTGCAATGGGAGAAGTGCTTAGCTTTGGGTTCAATCTTGCGGTGTCCTTTCCCAGTGACAGCAGGGGCAGCAAGGCACGTATTGTATTGTTGCCATCGAGGATAAAAAGATGGGGTTTATATCATATTGCTTGAGTTTATCCCTCTACATCATGTCATCTTGCCTAATGTGTTACTCTATTCTTATGAAGTTAATACTCTAGATGCATGCTGGATAGCGGTCGATGTGTGGAGTAATAGTAGTTGATGCAGAATCATTTCGATCTACTTGTTGTGGACGTGATGCCTATACACATGATCATGCCTAGATATTCTCATAACTATGCACTTTTCTATCAATTGCTCGACAGTAATTTGTTCACCCACCGTAATACTTATGCTATCATGAGAGAAGCCACTAGTGAAACCTATGGCCCCCTGGGTCTATTTTCCATCTGTAAGGGCATATTTATCCCTAAAGTGTTTTGGTGATTGATGACAATGCTTTTGCGGACTAATCGTGTGCGTTGAGTTTTTCAAAGATTCATCCTTTGGCACGAGACAATTCCCTCCCCTCCGAGTGTCATTCTAGACGGTGCAACTCTTTCGTTTCCGTGTTGGTGGACTAGTTTCGTAGGAGTCACCGTACTATCAAGAGGGGGTCCGCTTTGGTAAGGCTAGGGTGGAATCATCACGTACACATCGTTGTCACACCCTCTGAGTCTTTCTTCTTCTATGGAGGCCTCATTCCATTCCATATGTGCTTCGCTGGGTCCCAACGGTAGTACCGCGGGCCACAATGGTAGTACCGCTCGAGTGCAACAAGCGGTAGTACCGCTCCTCAGCGGTAGTACCACTTGGAGCCCTCCGCCATAGTACCGCTGCGGCTCCGTGCTCCTACCGCCTCGACTCGAGGGCTATTTTCTCGTGTCGGGATTTGCGGTACTAGGTACGGCAATAGAGGCGGTAGTACCGCTCTTAAGCGGTAGTACCGCCCTTACCACCGCGGTAGTACCGCTCTGGGTCCAGGACCTCGCTCTGGGTACCGCTAGGCTGCTTGGGGGGTAACGGCTGGATTGTTCCCCCCACTATATAAGGGGGGGGGGTCTTCTTCTCCGAAGTTGACCTACCTCTTCCCCCAAAATACTCCATTGTTGCTCCAAGCTCCATTTTCGCCCGATCTCTCTCCCTTGCCAATCAAACTTGTTGATTTGCTCGGGATAGGTTGAGAAGGCCCCGATCTACACTTCCACCAAGAGAAATTTGATTCCCCCCACTAATCCCTAGCGGATCTTGTTACTCTTGGGTGTTTGAGCACCCTAGATGGTTGAGGTCACCTTGGAGCCATAGTCCATTGTGGTGAAGCTTCGTGGTGTCGTTGGGAGCCTCCAATTAAGTTGTGGAGATAGCCCCTAACCTTGTTTGTAAAGGTTCGATCGCCGCCTTCAAGGGCACCAATAGTGGAATCACGGCATCTCGCATTGTGTGAGGGCGTGAGGAGAATACAGTGGTCCTAGTGGCTTCTTGGAGAGCATTGTGCCTCCACACCACTCTAACGGAGACGTACTTCCCCTCAAAAGGAAGGAACTTCGGTAACGCATCCTCGTCTCCATCGGCTCCACTCTTGGTTATCTTGTGCCTTTACTTGTGCAAGCTTATTTGTGTTGTATCCCTTTCTTGCTTGTGCTCTTGTTGATTGTTGTATCATATAGGTTGCTCACCTAGTTGCATATCTAGACAACCTACTTTGACGCAAAGTTTAATTTGGTAAAGAAAAGCTAAAAATTGTTAGTTGCCTATTCACCCCCCTCTAGTCAACTATATTGATCCTTTCACCATCATATAAGTTTCTAATCTACTTTACATTGCAATCTTTACTTTCCAATCTATATCATAAAAATTCAAATATTTATCTTATCATATTATCTCTATCGGATCTCACTTTCGCAAGTGGCCGTGAAGGGATTGACAACCCCTTTATCGCGTTGGTTGCGAGGTTCTTGTTTGTTTGTGTAGGTACGAGGGACTTGCGTGTGGCCTCCTACTGGATTGATACCTTGGTTGTCAAAAACTGAGGGAAATACTTACGCTACTTTGTTGCATCACCTTTTCCTCTTCAAGGGAAAACCAACACAGTGCTCAAGAGATAGCAAGAAGGATTTCTGGCGCCGTTGCCGGGGAGGTCTTCACACAAGTCAAGACATACCAAGTACCCATCACAAACTCTTCTCCCTCGCATTACATTATTTGCCATTTGCCTCTCGTTTTCCTCTCCCCCACTTGACCCTTGCCATTTTATTCGCCCTCTCTTTCCCGTTCGCCTCTTTTTTGCTTGTCTCTTGTGCGCTTGTGTGTTGGATTGCTTGTCATGATGGCTCAAGATAATACTAAATTGTGTGACTTTTCCAATACCAATAATAATGATTTCCTTAGCACTCCGATTGCTCCTCTTACCAATGTTGAATCTTGTGAAATTAATGATGCTTTGTTGAATCTTGTCATGAAAGATCAATTCTCTTGCCTTCCTAGTGAAGATGCCGCTACTCATCTAAACAACTTTGTTGATTTGTGTGATATGCAAAAGAAGAAAGACATGGATAATGATATTGTTAAATTGAACTTATTTCCGTTTTCACTTAGAGATCGTGCTAAAACTTGGTTTTCGTCTTTGCCTAAAAATAGTATTGATTCATGGAATAAGTGCAAAGATGATTTTATCTCTAAGTATTTTCCTCCCACTAAGATCATCTCTCTTAGAAACGATATTATGAATTTTAAGCAACTTGATCATGAACATGTTGCACAATCTTAGGATATGATGAAATTAATGATTCGCAATTGTCCTACACATGGATTATATTTATGGATGATCATACAAAAATTTTATGCCGGATTGAATTTTGCTTCTAGAAATCTTTTAGATTCGGCCGCGGGAGGCACCTTTATGGAAATCACTTTAGGAGAAGCTACTAAACTCCTAGATAATATTATGGTTAATTATTCTCAATGGCACACCGAAAGATCTACTAGTAAAAAAGTTCATTCGATAGAAGAAATTAATGTTTTGAGTGGAAAGATGGATGAACTTATGAAATTGTTTGCTAATAAGAGTGCTCCTATTGATCCTAATGATATGTCTTTGTCTACTTTGATTGAGAATAATAATGAATCTATGGATGTGAATTTTCTTGGTAGGAATAATTTTGGTAACAATGCTTATAGAGGAAACTTTAATCCTAGGTCATTTCCTAGTAATTCCTCTAATAATTAGGGTAATTCCTACAACAACTCTTATGAAAATTTAAATAATATGCCCGCTAATTTTGAGATTAGTGTTAAAGAATTTATGATCTCTCAAAATAATTTCAATGCTTTGCTTGAAGAAAAATTGCCTAAGATTGATGAATTGGCTAGGAACGTGGATAGAATTTCTCTTGATGTTGATTCTTTGAAACTTAGATCTATTCCAGCTAAGCATGATATCAAAGCCATGAGAATTTCCATTGATGAGTGCAAAGAAAGAACCGCTAGGATGCGTGCTAAGAAAGATTGCTTTGTAAGAGCATGTTCTTCTAGTTTTCATGATAATAATGATGAAGATCTAAAAGTGATTGATGTGTCTCCTATTAAATCTTTGTTTCACAATATGAATCTTGATAATTATGTGACTGGAGATGAGTCAACTTTAGTTAAAAGGCGTCCCAATGATTCAGAGTTTTTAGATCTTGATGCAAAATTTGGTAAAAGTGGGATTGGAGAGGTCAAAACTTTACATAGCAATGAACCCACTATTTTGGATTTCAAGGAATTTAATTATGATAATTGTTCTTTAGTAGATTGTATTTCCTTGTTGGAATCCATATTGAATTCTCCTCATGCTTATAGTCAAAATAAAGCTTTTACCAAACATTCGTTGATGCTTTGGTGCAATCTTATGAAGAAAAACTTGAATTGGAAGTTTCTATCCCTAGAAAACTTTATCATGAGGGAGAACCTACTAATAAAATTAAAATTAAAGATTTTGAGTTTCATGCTTTGTGTGATTTGGGTGCTAGTGTTTCCACGATTCCAAAAACTTTATGTGATGTGCTAGGTTTCCGTGAATTTGATGATTGCTCTTTAAACTTGCACCTTGCGGATTCCACTATTAAAAAACCTATGGAAATAATTAAAGTTGTTCTTATTGTTGCAAATAGGATTTATGTGCCCGTAGATTTTATCGTTCTTGATATAGATTGCAATTTTTCATGTCCTATTATTCTTGGTAGACCTTTCCTTAGAACGATTGGTGCAATTATTGATATGAAGGAAGGAAATATTAGATTCCAATTTCCATTAAGGAAAGGCATGGAACACTTTCCTAGGAAGAAAATCAAATTACCTTATGAATCTATTATGAGATCCACTTATGAATTGAATACCAAAGATGACAATACTTAGATTTATTCTCGCTTTTATGCCTAGCTAGGGGCGTTAAACGATAGCGCTTGTTGGGAGGCAACCCAATTTTATTTTTGTTCCTTGATTTTTTATCCTGTTTAGTAATAAATAATTCATCTAGCTTCTGTTTAGATGTGGTTTTATGTTTTAATTAGTGTTTGTGCCAAGTAGAACCTATAGGATCATCTTGGGTGATAGTTAATTTGATCTTGCTGAAAAACAGAAACTTTTGCACACACGAGAATAATTTTAGTAAATCACAGAAAAGCGAGTTTTAGTTGATTATTTTTGCAGTAGATTAATATACAAATTTCCCAGGACTTCCTATTTTTGTAGGATTTTAATAGTTCCAGAAGTATTCGAAAGTTACAGATTGCTACAGACTGTTCTATTTTTGACAGATTCTGTTTTTCGTGTGTTGTTTGCTTATTTGGATGAATCTATGGCTAGTATCGGGGGATATGAACCATAGAGAAGTTGGAATACAGTAGGTTTAACACCAATATAAATAAAGAATGAGTTCATTACAGTACCTTAAGGTGGTGGTTTGCTTTCTTGCACTAACGGAGCTCATGAGATTTTCTGTTGAGTTTTGTGTTGTGAAGTTTTCAAGTTTTGGGTAAAGATTTGATGGATTATGGAATAAGGAGTGGCAAGAGCCTAAGCTTGGGGATGACCAAGGCACCCCAAGGTAAATTCAAGGACAATCAAAAGCCTAAGCTTGGGGACGCCCTGGAAGGCACCCCCTCTTTCGTCTTCGTCTATCGGTAACTTTACTTGGAGTTATATTTTTATTCACCACATGATATGTGTTTTTCTTGGAGCGTCTTGTATGATATGAGTCTTTGGTTTTTTAGTTTACCACAATCGTCCTTGCTGTACACACCTGGGAGAGACACACATGATTCAGAATTTATTAGAATACTCTATGTGCTTCACTTATATCTTTTGAGCTAGACAACTTTTGCTCTAGTGCTTCACTTATATCTTTTTAGAGCACGGCGGTGGTTTTATTTTGTAGAAATTATTGATCTCTCATGCTTCACTTATATTATTTTGAGAGTCTTTTAGAACATCATGGTATTTGCTTTGGTTATAAAATTAGTTCTAATATGATGGGCATCTAGGTTGGGTATAATAAAAACTATCATAAAAAGTGCATTGAATACTATGATCAATTTGATACTTGATGATTTTTTGAGATATGAGGATGGTAATATTAGAGTCATGCTAGTTGGGTAGTTGTGATTTTGAGGAATACTTGTGTTAAAAGATTGCGATTCCCGTAGCATGCACGTATGGTGAACCGTTATGTGATGAAGTTGGAGCATGATTTATTTATTGATTGTCTTCCTTATGTGTAGAGGTCGGGATCGCACGATGGTTAACTCCTACCAACCCTTCCCCTAGGAGCATGCGTGTAGTACTTTGTTTTAATAACTTGTAGATTTTTGCAATAAGTATATGAGTTCTTCATGACTAATGTTGAGTCCATGGATTATACGCACTCTCACTCTTCCACCATTGCTAGCCTCTCTTGCGCCGGGCAACTTTCGTCGGCACCATACACCCACCATATACCTTCCATAAAACAGCCACCATACCTACCTATTATGGCATTTTGATACGTCTCCAACGTATCTATAATTTTTTGTTGTTCCATGCTATTATATTACCCCTTTCGGATGTTTATGGGCTTTATTTTACACATTTATATCATTTTGGGACTAACCTATTAACCGGAGGCCCAGCCCATATTGTTGTTTTATTGCCTGTTTCACTATTTCAAAGAAAAGGAATATCAAACGGAGTCCAAACAGAATGAAACCTTCGGCAGCGTGATTTTTTGGAAGAATATCATCCTGGAGACTTGGAGTTCACGTCAGAAGATCCTCGAGGAGGCCAGGAGATAGGGGGCGCCCCCCCTACTGGGCGCGCCCCCCTGTCTCGTGTCCCCCTCGAGCACCTCCCGACCGACTTCTTTCGCCTATATAAGCCTACGTACCCTAAAACCATCGAATATCAAGATAGATCGGGAGTTCCGCCGCCGCAAGCCTCTGTAGCCACCAAAAACCTCTCGGGAGCCCGTTCCAACACCCTGCCGGAGGGGGAACCCATCACTGGTGGCCATCTTCATCATCCCGGCGCTATCCATGACGAGGAGGGAGTAGTTCACCCTCGGGGCTGAGGGTATGTACCAATAGCTATGTGTTTGATCTCTCTCTCTCGTGTTCTCTCTATGGCACGATCTTGATGTATCGCGAGCTTTGCTATTATAGTTGGATCTTATGATGTTTCTCCCCCTCTACTCTCTTGTGATGAATTGAGTTTCCCTCTTGAAGTTATCTTATCGGATTGAGTCTTTGATTTGAGAACACTTGATGTATGTCTTGCCGTGTTTATCTGTGGTGACAATGGGATATCACGTGCCACTTGATGTATGTTTTGGTGACCAACTTGCGGGTTCCGCCCATGAACCTATGCATAGGGGTTGGCACACGTTTTATTGACTCTCCAGTAGAAACTTTGGGGCACTCTTTGAAGTACTTTGTATTGGTTGGATGAATCTGAGATTGTGTGATGCATATCGTATAATCATGCCCACGGATACTTGAGGTGACAATGGAGTATCTAGGTGACATTAGGGTTTTGGTTGATTTGTGTCTTAAGGTGTTATTCTAGTATGAACTCTTTAATAGATTGATCCGAAAGAATAACTTTGAGGTGGTTTCGTACCCTACCATAATCTCTTCGTTTGTTCTCCGCTATTAGTGGCTTTGGAGTGACTCTTTGTTGCATGTCGAGGGATTGTTATATGATCTATCTATGTTATTACTGTTGAGAGAACTTGCACTAGTGAAAGTATGAACCCTAGGCCTTGTTTCCTATCATTGCAATACCGTTTACGCTCACTTTTATCATTAGTTACCTTGCTGTTTTTATAATTTCAGATTACAAAAATATTTATCTCCTATCCATATTGCACTTGTATCACCATCTCTTCGCTGAACTAGTGCACCTATACAATTTACCATTTCATTGGGTGTGTTGGGGACACAAGAGACTTTTTGTTATTTGGTTGCAGGGTTGTTTGAGAGAGACCATCTTCATCCTATGCCTCCCACAGATTGATAAACCTTAGGTCATCCACTTGAGGGAAATTTGCTACTGTCCTACAAACCTGTGCACTTGCAGGCCCAACAACGTCTACAAGAAAAAGGTTGTGTAGTAGATATCAAGCTCTTTTCTGGCGCCGTTGCCGGGGAGGTGAGTGCTTGAAGGTATATATTTAGATCTTGCAATCGAATCTTTTTGTTTCTTGTTTTATCACTAGTTTAGTTTATAAAATAAAACTACAAAAAATGGAGTTAAGCTTGTCTCATACGCTTCGTCTTTTTAATATCTTTCGTGAGTATGATGGAAAGGAAAATTGTGCTCAAGTGCTAGAAGAAGAATGCATTAAAATGTTTGGTACTAGATCTTTGTATGATGAGCATGATTGCAATGTTGTTAGTATGAATTCCTTGAATATCCATGATGCTAATGATATGCAAAGCCACAAGCTTGGGGAATCTATGTTTGATGAATATGATAATTTTTGTCCCCAAGTTTTAATGAGAATATTTATTATGATGAAAGCATGCCTCCTATTCATGATGATTATATTGATGAAAGTGGGTTTGGAAGAGTGTCAACTTTAGGAAGTAATGATCCCACTATTTTGGAGGATGTTTAATCTTATTGTGATGAACATGAAAGGGGATTTGGAAGAGTGTCAACTTTATTTAGTGATGATTCCACTATTTCGGAAGAGGTTCCAATTGATTATGAGAACAAAGTTGCTATCTATGATGATTATTGTGATGACTTGTATGCTATTAGGAATAATGATAACCATGAAACTTGTCATCATGATTTTATTTTTCAATTGCATTATGCCTCACATGATAATTATTTTGTTAAGTTTGCTCCCACTACTATTCATGAGAAGAAATTTGCTTATATGGAGAATAGTAAAAATTCTATGCTTGTAGATCATGAAAAGAATACTTTAGGTGATGGTTATATTGTTGAATTCATTCATGATGCTACTGAAAATTATTATGAGGGAGGAACATATGCTTGTAGGAATTGCAATAATATCAAGTTTCCTCTCTATGTGCTTAAAATCTTGAAGCTATACTTGTGTTACTTTCCTATGCTTGTTGATTATTGTTCCCATAAGTTGTTTGCTCACAAAATCCCTATTCATAGGAAGTGGATTAGACTTAAATGTGCTAGTCATATGCTTCATGATGCTCCCGTTGTGTTTCAATTCTTATCTTTTATGTGAGCATCATTGTCATCATCATGCCTAGCTAGAAAGGCATTAAAGAAAAGCACTTGTTGGGAGACAACCCGATATTTACCCTTTACTGTTTTTGTCTGTCCACATGATTATGCTACTGTAGTAATCATGTTTTATAGCTCTTGTTTCAATAAAGTGCCAAGTAAGACCTTTAGGATAGCTTACGGTGATAGTTGTGTTGATCCTGCTGAAAATCAGAAACTTTTGCACCCAGTAAATTAGTTTTGTTAATTCACAGAAACGTGGTTCTGATCTTATTCTTTTTTCTCAGGATTGGTACACGAATTACTTAGGACTTCCTAATTTGGTAGGATTTTTGGAGTTCCAGAAGTATACGTTTGATACAGATTACTACAGACTGTTCTGTTTTTGAAAGATTCTGTTTTCTATGTGTTGTTTACTTATTTTGATGAATCTATGGCTAGTATTAAGTGGTATGAACCATAGATAAGTTGGATTACAGTTGATATTACACCAATAAATAAAGAATGAGTTCATTACAGTACCTTATGTGGTGGTTTTCTTTTCTTTCACTAACGGAGCTTATAAGATTTCCTGTTGAGTTTTGTGTTGTGAAGTTTTCAAGTTTTGGGTAAAGCTTTTATGGACTATGGAATAAAGAGTGGCAAGAGCCTAAGCTTGGGGATGCCCAAGGCACCCCAAGATATTCAAGGATAGCCAAAAGCCTAAGCTTGGGGATGCCCCGGGAAGGCATCCCCTCTTTCGTCTTCGTTCATTGGTAACTTTACTTGGAGCTATATTTTTATTCGCCACATGATATGTGTTTTGCTTGGAGCGTCGTGTATTATATTAGTCTTTGCCTTTTAGTTTACCACAATCATCCTTGCTGTACACACCTTTTGGTAGAAGCCTACTTGATTAGTATTTTCTAGAATACTCTATGTGCTTCACTTATATCTTTTGAGCTTGATAGTTTTTGCTCTAGTGCTTCACTTATATCTTTTAGAGCACGGTGGTGTCTTAATTTTGGAGAAATTGCTAGTCTCTCATGCTTCACTTATATCTTTTTGAGAGTCTTTTAGAACAGCATGGTATTTGTTATGGTTACAAACTTGGTCCTAGAATCATGAGCATCCAAGTTGGGTATAATAAAAACTATCATAGAAAAAAAAATTGGATGCTATGATCAATATGATACTTGATAATTGTTTTGAGATATGGAGGTAGTGATATTAGAGTCATGCTAGTTGAGATGATTATGAAAAATACTTGTGTTAAGGATTGTGATTCCCGTAGCATGCACGTATGGTGAACCGCTTTGTGATGAAGTTGGAGCACAATATTATTTATTGATTGTCTTCCTTATGAGTGGCGGTCGGAGACGAGTGATGGTCTTTTCCTACCAATCTATCCCCCTAGGAGCATGCGCGTAGTGCTTTGGTTTTTTATGACTTCTAGATTTTTGCAACAAGTACATGAGTTCTTTTGACTAATGTTGAGTCCATGGATCATACGCACCTCACCCTTCCACCATTGCTAGCCTCTCTTGTGCCGCGCAACTTTCGCCGGTACCATACGCCCACCATATACCTTCCTCAAAACAGCCACCATACCTACCTATTATGGCATTTCCATAGCCATTCTGAGATATATTGCCATGCAACTTTCCACCATTCCGTTCATATGACACGCATTACTTTTGTCATATTGCTTTTGCATGATCATGTAGTTGACATCGTACTTGTGGCAAGGCCACCTTCATAATTTTCATGCATGTCACTCTTGATTCATTGCATATCCCGGTACACCGCCGGAGGGATTCATATAGAGTCATACCTTGTTCTAGCTTTGAGTTGTAAATCCATAAAAGTGTGATGATCTTCATTATTAGAGCATTGTCCTAGTGAGGAAAGGATGATGAAGACTATGATTCCCCCACAAGTCGGGATGAGACTTTGGACTTTACAAAAAGAAAAAAAGGCCAAAAAGAAAAAAAAGAAGGCCAAAGAAAAGAGAAAAAAAAGAGAAAAAAAAGAGAAAAAAAAGAAAAAAGAAAAAATAAAATGAGAGAAAAAGAGAGAAGGGACAATGCTACTATCTCTTTTTCCACACTTGTGCTTCAAAATAGCACCATGATCTTCATGATAAAGAGTCTCATATGTTGTCACTTTCATATACTAGTGGGAATTTTTCATTATAGAACTTGGCTTGTATATTCCAATGATGGGTTTCCTCAAAAGTTCCCTAGGTCTTCGTGAGCAAGCAAGTTGGATGCACACCCACTTAGTTTCATTGTTGAGCTTTCATATATTTATAGCTCTAGTGCATCCGTTGTATGGCAATCCCTACTCACTCACATTGATATCTATTAATGGGCATCTCCATAGCCCGTTGATACGCCTAGTTGATGTGAGACTATCTTCTCCTTTTTTTCTTCTCCACAACCACCATTCCACTCAACATATAGTGCTATGTCCATGGCTCACGCTCATGTATTGCGTGAAAGTTGAAAGAGTTTGAGATTATTAAAGTATGAAACAATTGATTGGCTTGTCATCGGAGTTGTGCATGATTAAATACTTTGTGTGATGAAGATAGAGCAACAGCCAGACTATATGATTTTGTAGGGATAACTTTCTTTGGCCATGTTATTTTGAGAAGACATGATTACTTTGATTAGTATGCTTGAAGTATTACCATTTTCATGTTAATATGAACTTTTATTTTGTATCATTTGGTTCTGAACATTCATGCCACAATAAAGAAAATTGCATTGAGAATTATGCTAGGTAGCATTCCACATCAAAAATTTCTTTTTTATCATTTACCTACTCGAGGACGAGCAAGAATTAAGCTTGGGGATGCTTGATATGTCTCCAACGTATCTATAAATTTTGATTGTTCCATGCTATTATATTACCCCTTTTGGATGTTTATGGGCTTTATTTTACACATTTATATCATTTTTGGGACTAACCTATTAACCGGACGCCCAGCCCATATTGTTGTTTTATTGCCTGTCTCAGTATTTCGAAGAAAAGGAATATCAAACGGAGTCCAAACGGAATGAAACCTTCGGCAGCATGATTTTTTGGAAGAATATCATCCTGGAGACTTGGAGTTCACGTCAGAAGATCCTCGAGGAGGCCAGGAGATAGGGGAGCACGCCCCCTCCCCCCTACTGGGCGTGCCCCCTGTCTCATGGGCCCCTCAAGCACCTCCCGATCGACTTCTTTCGCCTATATAAGCCTACGTACCCTAAAACCATCGAATATCAAGATAGATCGGAAGTTCCGCCACTGCAAGCCTCTGTAGCCACCAAAAACCTCTCGGGAGCCCGTTCCGGCACCCTGCCGGAGGGGGAACCCATCACCGGTGGCCATCTTCATCATCCCGGTGCTATCCATGACGAGTAGGGAGTAGTTCACCCTCGGGGCTGAGGGTATGTACCAGTAGCTATGTGTTTGATCTCTCTCTCTCTCTCTCTCTCTCTCTCTCTCTCTCGTGTTCTCTCTATGGCACGATCTTGATGTATCACGAGCTTTGCTATTATAGTTGGATCTTATGATGTTTCTCCCCCTCTACTCTCTTGTGATTAATTGAGTTTCCCTCTTGAAGTTATCTTATCGGATTGAGTCTTTGATTTGAGAACACTTGATGTATGTCTTGCCGTGTTTATCAGTGGTGAAAATGGGATATCACGTGCCACTTGATGTATGTTTTGGTGACCAACTTGCAGGTTCCGCCCATGAACCCATGCATAGGGGTTGGCACACGTTTTCTTGACTCTCCGGTAGAAACTTTTGGGCACTCTTTGAAGTACTTTGTGTTGGTTGGATGAATCTGAGATTGTGTGATGCATATCGTATAATCATGCCCACGGATACTTGAGGTGACAATGGAGTATCTAGGTGACATCAGGGTTTTGGTTGATTTGTGTCTTAAGGTGTTATTCTAGTATGAACTCTTTAATAGATTGATCCGAAAGAATAACTTTGAGGTGGTTTCGTACCCTACCATAATCTCTTCGTTTGTTCTCCGCTATTAGTGGCTTTGGAGTGACTCTTTGTTGCATGTCGAGGGATTGTTATATGATCTATCTATGTTATTACTGTTGAGAGAACTTGCACTAGTGAAAGTATGAACCCTAGGCCTTGTTTCCTATCATTGCAATATCGTTTACGCTCACTTTTATCATTAGTTACCTTGATGTTTTTATAATTTCAGATTACAAAAACATTTATCTCCTATCCATATTGCACTTGTATCACCATCTCTTCGCCGAACTAGTGCACCTATACAATTTACCATTGTATTGGGTGTGTTGGGGACACAAGAGACTTTTTGTTTTTTGGTTGCAGGGTTGTTTGAGAGAGACCATCTTCATCCTATGCCTCCCACGGATTGATAAACCTTAGGTCATCCACTTGAGGGAAATTTGCTACTGCCCTACAAACCTGTGCACTTGCAGGCCCAACAATGTCTACAAGAAAAAAAGGTTGTGTAGTAGACATCAAGCTCTTTTCTAGCGCCGTTGCCGGGGAGGTGAGTGCTTGAAGGTATATCTTTAGATCTTGCAATCGAATCTATTTGTTTCTTGTTTTATCACTTTTTTAGTTTATAAAATAAAACTAAAAAAATGGAGTTAAGCTTGTCTCATACAAAGTTTATAAAATAAAACTACAAAAAAATGGAGTTAAGATTGTCTCATACAAATAAAACAACAACAACAACAACAACAACAACAACATTGATACAAAAAAATGGCCAAGATTGTGTAGTTTTTAATTATGGCCGAACCGTTTTTCTCTTGTTATCGGCCGTTCGTTGCTTAAGCCTAGCAGAAAACAACTTCTAGCCTATCATAGTGCGCCACGTGGCACATCCACAGCTACTGCAGCAGTTCTTCCAGAAATCTATTTTGACACAGTTTATTTTGGCAGATTCCATATCAAATGTTCATTTAGGTATATCTTGAGATCCATAACTCCAAATTCATTGATTCTTTTTTCCTGTGTACTCATAGTGATCAGGAGAATATTGTAGAACAAAAAATTCACATTTTGAACTATTCAAATTTGAATTTGTTTAAATTTGAATTCAAACTTCCGGAGGCCATATCTTTTAAACCGTTGATCCAAATTAGTTGATTCTTTTTGCATTGTGATCCTACTAGCCTGTAGATAATATATACCTATTGATATGTTCTGTTATTTAAGTATGATTTGAATTATTGTTGTTGGCTTTATTGTGATTGTTATATGATTATGGTTTATTTATTGGTGCCTTTGTTATCGTATAGATTGTCCAGAGTGTGAAGCGGATCAGAATTGATCGTTAGAGTACTTCAACACCGTTCAAGGCAAGTTTGCACCTTTGATTTTGCTCATCCTATATTCTGCTATGCATGTGTGGTTTTATGCTATGATATATGTTAGCTTGATATGTGTATCCCGTGTTGTCATGTTTTGGTATTGATTATGTTATGTGATGGTGTGATCAACTCGCTATGGTAGACGTGGGCATGTGTCGAGTGATCCATGAAAGTGGTGAGTGTTTATAGCCGTAGGCTTGGGATTATTAACCAGATGAATGCATCACTGGCAGAGCGCTCTATTGTCCCTAGAGAATGCGCCATTGACAGAGCGCACTTGAGGCGAGGTATAGTTTTCGGAACATAAACCAGGTGGATGCGTCCTTAGCAGAGCGCTCTATTGTTCCTAGAGAATGCGCCATTGACAGAGCGCACTTGAGAGATACTTCTTAAGTTCTTGTCATGTTTATTTAGAATCTTTGGGTTATCTTGGATGAGTAAATTAGAGACTGTTGTGAGTTCAGGTAGTGGAGGTAGGTGAAGACATTCTTCCCCAAACTAACTTGTGTGTGTTTTGTTTGTCATACATTGCTTTGTGGATGTAGGTTTGCTATATCATATTGTGTGATTAGCTAATACATTCAATGTATTGACCCTTTGTGGCTGCAACTTATCATCTTGCAGGATTTTCAGATGATCAGTGAGATACATCAGGGTCGCGAGTCTTCACTCAGCAGTTTCACCAGTGGGCAGTGACGGGACTCCTCGTTTGCTTATGCTACATTTCCGCTGTTATTATTGAGTAAAGCTAGTTATGTACTATGAGTTTGTAATACATTATAAATTCTGGATCATATGTTATAGTAAATGATGCACTTGTTATTTGATATTCATATGTACTGTGTGTGCTAGTGAATCAATCCAGGGACTAGTACAGTGAGCATAGAGATATAGAATCTTATCAGATTCGGGTCGTTACAGATGGTATCAGAGCCGTGTGTTGACTATAGGTCGTGACCCTAAAAATGGATTAGAAAAGCCATAGGAGTGAAACCTCTATTCTACAAGTTTTGTCTACCTAGTAGTCTTCACTATTGTACTCATATCTTATCTTTTCAAATGTAGATGACCCTTTATTTATATTAGTATCTTTTGAGGAGTTTTAGTTGGCAGACCACCATTACTAAGTTGTGTTCGATAAACGATTTGCGGTAGTATGATGAGATCATATCTCTTGTAGATATGACCTTACCTGTAGGTTTTGCTTGTGTTGTGTGAAAGATCATAAGTTTGGTCGGTCATTGCTTTCCGTGTTGTCATATTTCATGGATTGTTTATATTATGCAATTGGGTGCTTTGATTGTTCATATGTGCTCTTTGGATGTGATTACTTTAGGATAGTTTTGGTGACTTGTGTGACTTGTGTGAATTTAGTGTTTGTTTTTTCTGTTGTTGGAGTTTTAGTTGCTAGCATGAGCATATGGGTAGTGTTTTCCCCTTAGGTCTTTATTCTGTCTACATCCTAATACATGTTGCAACCCAGTGATGAGTTCAAGTTTTACCACATGCACCAAGATCTGACAAGAAGCAAGCACAATCTTGCTGAAGGAAGAACCCAAGAGGAAGCTGTAAATAGTAGATGTTTTATAGTAGTTGACATAAACCTAATAGTTGAGAGGAACGATAGTTGATTTTATTTGGCATGCACAACCAATGGAATTATCCGAACCCAGTTCATGAACAAGAGAAATATTCCGCAATGTTTGTGAGGATGCCAGAGTGTTCGAATACGAGATTTACTAAACCATGTACAAGGTAATGATTTGGGTGCGGAATGGATTGATCGCCATGCTGACTTAC
Organism: Triticum timopheevii; assembly: GCA_963921465.1. Classification (NCBI taxonomy): domain Eukaryota; kingdom Viridiplantae; phylum Streptophyta; class Magnoliopsida; order Poales; family Poaceae; genus Triticum; species Triticum timopheevii. The sequence continues at coordinate 439,935,165 of OY997274.1, read as the reverse complement.
TCTTATTATTCACTTTTGCTATGTGGGATGGTAAATCTAGAGTGACTTCCTATAGTAGAGAGACGATGTTTTTAAGCCTAAACCTTAGAATGGTATGATGTTTGATCCCTTGTAAAGGCAATCGTTGCCAATAGTAGGTTGTGCGGTGAGAATAAACCTAGACTATTTTATGTAGGAACCCCGAAGGATTATGCTTATGACCACTATGAGAGTATCGATATTTGTTTAGTATTTGGCGCAAGACCTGTGAGCCATGAAGTTTCAGTTTATGGAAGACTTCTCTTTTGATAAGGGATTCAGAATTTCAAAGGAGTGTAAGGCATATGTCTAAGGGATTTCCTCGAAGGAGTAAGATTTTTGAAGACCGGTGACTCTTATTCTAAGGGTGGTAGCACCCCACACGCTAGGATGATCAACGAAGATTCGAGAAGGATCCCGAACCTAACCTTTTCTTTCTAGTCAACTCGAATATCGAGGACGAGATTCATTTTAAGGGTGGTAGATTTGTAACATCCCAAATTTCCAGATTTGGAATGTTATTAGGATAATTCTTTTTCATCATGATTTTCTATGCATATTTCAAAATTTCTGATTGTTCAAATCATTATTGGAACTTAAGGCAAATATTTGGAGTGGAGATAATATTACTTCTCCCCTATAAATTACATTTAGACAATGTTAATGATATTATCTGGAGTTTACAGAAACTTTCTTGGGAATTTTAGAAATTCAAAATTATTTTATAGTTGTAATAATGCCCTTTATATGCTTGTATTGCATAATATATGTATTTGTTATAAGTGAATTTGTGTCTTAAAAATGTTCACTATTTTATATAATAGCAATAATAGTTTTCATGTATTTTCAGGTAATTTTAGGGAGTGATTTTGATATTTTATTTTGCCAATAATTGTCATGTGCAGTATAGTTTTTAGTCAGAGTTTACTGTGCGTTGGGGCTGCACAGTAGCAATTTAACCCAGCGCACAGCTTTGTTTTTTTCCTTACCCGCGCGCGCTAGGCAGCAGCAGCCGCTAGCAGGCCTTCGGCCCATTTCCGCACAGCAGGACAGCCCAGCGGCAGCCTTCTTGTCTTTTTTTTCTCCTCATCCCCTACCTCCAGCGTGTTCTTCCTGGCGACCAATCCCGATCCAAATCGTCCGTGCATTCGGCTCGGATCTTGCAGTTCTCGCCTCCCACCTCCATATATATACTCCCCACGTCCGACTCGACCAATGTTTGGCAAAATCGTAGCCTCCGGTGCCCTAGGTCGATTTTGCGATCTCGCCGGAGTTCCACCGCTGTTGACCTCCGCCGTCGTCGCTTCCGTCGCCATCGTCGGTTCCTAGCACCTCTGTTAACCTGTTCTTGATCGCCTCGAGCTTTTGTCTCGACCTCACCTCTTAGTGGACCAGGGATTCACCGAACCGAGAGCTAAAACCTCGACTAGAAGTAGAGCACCGCCGCCGTCGCTCCAGTCGCCCATCGATGCCACCACAGGGCGTGATCCTCCCCGACGAGGCCCCATTTGTCTTCACAGGAGAGTTCCGCGACCGCTCGTCCTTTACTCCACCACCAGAGCAGGCGCCACCATCGCCACTCGAGCCGCCCCACGCCGTTCTTCCTCAAGTCCGACGGCCAGCCTCTGTTCTTCTCTGGTGAGTCGACTTGCACCGTCCGATCCCTCTCCAATGGCCAAGATTAGATCTGTTGTTTTTATTTAAGGCCGAAGCATTTTTCTCTAGTTACCGGCCATTCGTTGCTTAAGCCTAGCGGCAAACAACCTTTAGCCTATCACAGTGCACCACGTGGCACATCCACAGCTACCGCAACAGTTCTTCTAGAAATATATTTTGACACAGTTTATTTTGGGAGATTCCATATCAAATGTTCATTTAGGTATATCTTGAGATCCATAACTCCAAATTCATTGATTCTTTTTCCTGTGTACTCATAGTGACCAGGAGAATATTGTAGAACCAAAAATTCACATTTTGAACTATTCAAATTTGAATTTGTTTAAATTTGAATTCAAACTTCCGGAGGCCATATCTTTTAAACCGTTGATCCAAATTAGTTGATTCTTTTTGCATTGTGATCCTACTAGCATGTAGATAATATATACCTATTGATATGTTCTGTTATTTAAGTATGATTTGAATTATTGTTGTTGGCTTTATTGTGATTGTTATGTGAGTATGGTTTATTTATCGGTGCCTTCGTTATCGTATAGATTGTCCAGAGTGTGAAGCGGATCAGAATTGATCGTTAGAGTACTTCAACACCGTTCAAGGCAAGTTTGCACTTTTGATTTTGCTCGTCCTATATTCTGCTATGCATGTGTGGTTTTATGCTATGATATATGTTAGCTTGATATGTGTATCCCGTGTTGTCATGTTTTGGTATTGATTGTGTTATGTGATGGTGTGATCAACTCGCTATGGTAGACATGGGCATGTGTCGAGTGATCCATGAAAGTGGTGAGTGTTTATAGCCGTAGGCTTGGGATTATTAACCAGGTGAATGCGTCACTAGCAGAGCGCTCTATTGTCCCTAGAGAATGCGCCATTGACAGAGCGCACTTGAGGCGAGGTATAGTTTTCGGAACATAAATCAGGTGGATGTGTCCTTAGCAGAGCGCTCTATTGTTTCTAGAGAATGCGCCATTGACAGAGCGCACTTGAGAGATACTTCTGAAGTTCTTGTCATGTTTATTTAGAATCTTTGGGTTATCTTGGATGAGTAAATTAGAGACGGTTGTGAGTTCAGGTAGTGGAGGTAGGTGAAGACATTCTTCCCCAAACTAACTTGTGTGTGTTTTGTTTGTCATACATTGATTTGTGGATGTAGGTTTGCTATATCATATTGTGTGATTAGCCAATACATTCAATGTATTGACCCTTTGTGGCTGCAACTTATCATGTTGCAGAATTTTCAGATGATCAGTGAGATACATCAGGGTCGCGAATCTTCACTCAGCAGTTTCACCAGTGGGCAGTGATGGGACTCCTCGTTTGCTTATGCTACATTTCCGCTGTTATTATTGAGTAAATCTAGTTATGTACTATGAGTTTGTAATACATTATAAATTCTGGATCATATGTTATAGTAAATGATGCACTTGTTATTTGATATTCATATGTACTGTGTGTGCTAGCGAATCAATCCAGGGACTAGTACAGTGAGCATAGAGATATCGAATCTTATCAGATTCGGGTCGTTACAGATGGTATCAGAGCCGTGTGTTGACTATAGGTCGTGACCCTTAAAATGGATTAGAAAAGCCATAGGAGTGAAGCCTCTATTCTACAAGTTTTGTCTACCTAGTAGTCTTCACTATTGTACTCATATCTTATCTTTTCAAATGTAGATGACCCTTTATTTATATCAGTATCTTTTGAGGAGTTTTAGTTGGCAGACCACCATTACTAAGTTGTGTTCGATAAACGATTTGCGGTAGTATGATGAGATCATATCTCTTGTAGATATGACCTTACCTGTAGGTTTTGCTTGTGTTGTGTGAAATATCATAAGTTTGGTCGGTCATTGCTTTCCGTGTTGTCATATTTCATGGATTGTTTATATTATGCAATTGGGTGCTTTGATTGTTCATATGTGCTCTTTTGATGTGATTACTTTAGGATAGTTTTGGTGACTTGTGTGACTTGTGTGAATTTAGTGTTTGTTTTTTCTGTTGTTGGAGTTTTAGTTGCTAGCATGAGCATATGGGTAGTGTTTTCCTCTTAGGTCTTTATTCTATCTACATCCTAATACATGTTGCAACCCAGTGATGAGTTCAAGTTTTACCACATGCACCAAGATCTGACAAGAAGCAAGCACAATCTTGCTGAAGGAAGAACCCAAGAGGAAGCTGTAAATAGTAGATGTTTTATAGTAGTTGACATAAACCTAATAGTTGAGAGGAACGATAGTTGATTTTGTTTGGCATGCACAACCAATGGAATTATCCAAACCCAGTTCGTGAACAAGAGAAATATTCTGCAATGTTTGTGAGGATGCCAGAGTGTTAGAATACGAGATTTACTAAACCATGTACAAGGTAATGATTTGGGTGCGGAATGGATTGATCGCCATGCTGACTTACTCTTATTATTCGCTTTTGCTATGTGGGATGGTAAATCTAGAGTGACTTCCTATAGTAGAGAGACGATGTTTTTAAGCCTAAACCTTAGAATGGTATGATGTTTGATCCCTTGTAAAGGCAATCGTTGCCAATAGTAGGTTGTGCGGTGAGAATAAACCTAGACTATTTTATGCAGGAACCCCGAAGGATTATGCTTATGACCACTATGAGAGTATCGATATTTGTTTAGTATTTGGCGCAAGACCTGTGAGCCATGAAGTTTCAGTTTATGGAAGACTTCTCTTTTGATAAGGGATTCAGAATTTCAAAGGAGTGTAAAGCATATGTCTAAGGGATTTCCTCGAAGGAGTAAGATTTTTGAAGACCGATGACTCTTATTCTAAGGGTGGTAGCACCCCACACGCTAGGATGATCAACGAAGATTCGAGAAGGATCCCGAACCTAACCTTTTCTTTCTAGTCAACTCGAATCTCGAGGACGAGATTCATTTTAAGGATGGTAGCTTTGTAACATCCCAAATTTCCAGATTTGGAATGTTAATAGGATAATTCTTTTTCATCATGATTTTCTATGTATATTTGAAAATTTCTGATTGTTCAAATCGTTATTGGAACTTAAGGCAAATATTTGGAGTGGAGATAATATTACTTCTCCCCTATAAATTACATTTAGACAATGTTAATGATATTATCTAGAGTTTACAGAAACTTTCTTGGGAATTTTAGAAATTCAAAATTATTTTATAGTTGTTATAATGCCCTTTATATGCTTGTATTGCATAATATATGTATTTGTTATAAGTGAATTTGTGTCTTAAAAATGTTCACTATTTTATATAATAGCAATAATAGTTTTCGTGTATTTTCTGGTAATTTTAGGGAGTGATTTTGATATTTTATTTTGCCAATAATTGTCATATGCAGTATAGTTTTTAGTCAGAATTTACTGTGCGTTTGGGCTGCACAGTAGCAATTTAACCCAGCGCGTAGCTTTGTTTTTTTTCCTTGCCCGCGCGCGCTAGGCAGCAGCAGCCGCTAGCAGGCCTTCGGCCCATTTCCGCACAGCAGGACAGCCCAGCGGCAGCCTTCTTGTCTTTTTTTCTCCTCATCCCCTACCTCCAGCGTGTTCTTCCTGGCGACCAATCCCGATCCAAATCCTCCGTGCATTCGGCTCGGATCTTGCAGTTCTCGCCTCCCACCTCCATATATATACTCCCCACGTCCGGCTCCACCGATGTTTGGCAAAATCGTAGCCTCCGGTGCCCTAGATCGATTTTGCGATCTCGCCGGAGTTCCACCGCTGTTGACCTCCGCCGTCGTCGCTTCCGTCGCCATCGTCGGTTCCTAGCACCTCTCTTAACTTGTTCTTGATCGCCTCGAGCTTCTGTCTGGAACTCACCTCTTAGTGGCCCAGGGATTCACCGAACCGAGCGCTACAACCTCGACCAGAAGCAAAGCACCGCCGCCGTCGCTCCAGTCGCCCATCGTTGCCACCACAGGGCGTGATCCTCCCCGATGAGGCCCCATTTGTCTTCACAGGAGAGTTCCGCGACCGCTCGTCCTTTACTCCACCACCAGAGCTGGCGCCACCATCGCCACTCGAGCCGCCCCACGCCGTTCTTCCTCAAGTCCGACGGCCAGCCTCTGTTCTTCTCCGGTGAGTCGCCTTGCACCGTCCGATCCCTCTCCAATGGCCAAGATTAGATCTGTTGTTTTTATTTAAGGCCGAAGCATTTTTCTCTAGTTACCGGCCATTCGTTGCTTAAGCCTAGCGGCAAACAACCTTTAGCCTATCACAGTGCACCACGTGGCACATCCACAGCTACCGCAACAGTTCTTCCAGAAATATATTTTGACACAGTTTATTTTGGCAGATTCCATATCAAATGTTCATTTAGGTATATCTTGAGATCCATAACTCCAAATTCATTGATTCTTTTTCCTGTGTACTCATAGTGACCAGGAGAATATTGTAGAACCAAAAATTCACATTTTGAACTATTCAAATTTGAATTTGTTTAAATATGAATTCAAACTTCCGGAGGCCATATCTTTTAAACCGTTGATCCAAATTAGTTGATTATTTTTGCATTGTGATCCTACTAGCATGTAGATAATATATACCTATTCATATGTTCTGATATTTAAGTATGATTTGAATTATTTGTTGTTGGCTTTATTGTGATTGTTATGTGAGTATGGTTTATTTATCGGTGCCTTCGTTATCGTGTAGATTGTCCGGAGTGTGAAGCGGATCAGAATTGATCGTTAGAGTACTTCAACACCGTTCAAGGCAAGTTTGCACTTTTGATTTTGCTCATCCTATATTCTGCTATGCATGTGTGGTTTTATGTTATGATATATGTTGGCTTGATATGTGTATCCCGTGTTGTCATGTTTTGGTATTGATTGTGTTATGTGATGGTGTGATCAACTCGCCATGGTAGACGTGGGCATGTGTCAAGTGATCCATGAAAGTGGTGAGTGTTTATAGCCGTAGGCTCGGGATTATTAACCGGGTGAATGCGTCACTGGCAGAGCGCTCTATTGTTCCTAGAGAATGCGCCATTGACAGAGCGCACTTGAGGCGAGGTATAGTTTTCGGAACATAAATCAGGTGGATGCGTCCTTGGCAGAGCGCTCTATTGTTCCTAGAGAATGCACCATTGACAGATCGCACTTGAGAGATACTTCTGAAGTTCTTGTCATGTTTATTTAGAATCTTTGGGTTATCTTGGATGATTAAATTAGAGACGGTTGTGAGTTCAGGTAGTGGAGGTAGGTGAAGACATTCTTCCCCAAACTAAATTGTGTGTGTTTTGTTTGTCATATATTGCTTTGCGGATGTAGGTTTGCTATATCATATTGTGTGATTTGCCAATACATTCAATGTATTGACCCTTTGTGGCTGCAACTTATCATGTTGCAGGATTTTCAGATGATCAGTGAGATACATTAGGGTCGTGTGTCTTCATTCAGCATTTTCGCTAGTGGGCAGTGATGGGACTCATTGTTTGCTTATGCTACATTTCCGCTATTATTATTGAGTAAAGCTAGTTATGTACTATGAGTTTGTAATACATTATAAATTCTGGATCATACGGTATAGTAAATGATGCACTTGTTATTTGATATTCATATGTACTGTGTGTGCTAGCGAATCGATCCAGGGACTAGTACAGTGAGCATAGAGATATCGAATCTTATCAGATTTGGGTCGTTACATATTTATTCTTGCATTTTGGTTGAGATCCTAGAAACCTTAAACAATTCAAGGACCCATGGAGAGAGTTGGAGGTTTCACAAAATTCATTAATTTGAAGAAAAGGATCAATTTGGTTTTATAATTTTTCTGTCCAAATATTTCCAATATTAAAAATAAACGAGGGAAGATAATATGACTTCTTCAAATAAATAGAAATATTGGAGAAAGAATTTTAAAATCAAATTATGATTTTTCTGGTATTTATTTGCTATTTTATTTGAATTAGAAAAATATGCATTTTTTCTAAATTGCATTTCTAGGCCAGAAAAATGTTCACTTTGTTCTAAATATTTCATTTAGATGGTGAAAATTGTTTTTGGCATTTTTAGGATTTTTTTATTAGGATTTTTCTGTTCGGGCGAAATTGTTAAAAAAAACAGTTCGCGGACCGCACTGGCCAAAGGCCCAGCCGGCCCACAGCGCCGCCGCCCTCCCCGCGCCCGAGCTGGACTCCACCGGAGTCCGGGAGCCGCACGCCGCGCCACCGCCTTGGCCCCTCCGCCAAGTCGGGCTCCCCCCTCGCCTTTAAATCCCCCCCGAGGCCCCGTCCCGCCCCGCCGCCGCCGCTCCGCTGCTGCAGCGCCGCCGCAGCCACCCACCGTCGCCCGCGCCGTCGCCCATGCTGCCGCACACCGCCCCGCCTCGCCAGAATCTCGCCGGAGCCGCCGGAGTCGCCGTCGGCTTTTTTTTGGTTTAGGTATACGAAACTGCCCGGTTTGTTGTAAACCCCAGATCAGTTTTTTTAATAGATCGGTTCGGTTTTTCGTCGGTTTACTTATTTAACGGACTTTCCTCCGTTCATTCGTTTTAACGAATGTTGTTCGCCGGTTAGGTTCAGACAGCGAACGTTCATTCGTTAGTCTGTTCGTCTTATTTTATTTTCCAGGTATTTGTCTGCGATTATTTTGATCGCGATTTCTGCCCTGATCTTCAATCTAGTATAACTTTTTACTCGTTTATCCAAATTAGATGAAACCCGTGCCTAAATCTTTGTATCGAAGCCCTCTTTCTAGTTAACCAACTTGAACATGATTTTGGTACTGTAAAATTTGAATTAAGTCCAGATTAGTAAACGATCTTGTTTCGTTCGTATCTTGAGTTTCGTTGCTCCGTTTGAGTTGAATCTTTTTGAAAATCGTAGCTAATCACATGTACTTTCTATTAAGATCTAATTCACATGTTAATAATGCTGTTAGGTTTTGACTCTTGTTAGTTTAAGCTGTTGCTTGTTTCGTGTTCGATTTGGATGTTTTCTTGAGTTTTCTCGTGTTTTTTTTGAGTGATTGCTTATGTATGCTATTGTTTTGTTTACGCTAGAGTACCCGGAGTGCGAAGCTTGTTACTATGAATCTCTAGAGTTTGCAGATTGTCAGCAAGGCAAGTTACACTTTGATCATACTGTTTTATACCCAGTTTTTACTATGCATTAGTTCTGCTCCACAAATATTTGCATTGGTAGGATTGGGAACATGTGGTTTTGGTTGTAGTGTTTGAGGTAGGAACCTAATACCTTTTGATCACCCCGGGAATATATGCTATGCTTATTATTCCTTAGCCATGCTCGTAGACGGGGATTGGATCGTGATTCACACATGGAAGTTTGAGAGATATTTAATTATGGATAACATTAAGGTGGCAACTTTAATACAAATCTGGGTAGATTGGTTGAGGCACCTGGAGTACCCAGTGTTGTCTGTTTTGGAAATCCCGGAGTACCCGTGTGATTATCCTATGGAATGCCACCCAGGCTCAAAGGGATCATAAGATTATTCATGCTAGAAACTTCTGTGTGCAGCCACAAAGCCATTATGGGATCTGGCATAGTTGAGTAAGTTGCGAGAGCTCTTGAAGAGGTAGACTAGTAGATGTAGAGGGTTGTAGGTGGTACTTTCTACCCGGAGTAGAGAGTTAATGCTTCAGAAAGACTATGTCTCGATCATCCGATCATGGATGCGGTCGAGTCTTGTGGGGAAAAGTGCGCAAACATTTGCAGAGTGTATAAACTAATCATGGTTAGCCATGTCGCCAGTTATGGACATCTTGAGTATCTAGCACTTGAATCTATTGATGTGATCCCAACACGTTACTCTAATTAATTTTGATGTTGGGTTAATGATGATACTTTTAATTGGGATTTGAGTTGGAGGAACCTTCTCAAATAATGGGCAACATGGGAGTAGTTAAATAAATTTATTCCTTTGTTGTAGGGAAAAACTAGCTCTATGCAAAATCATGAAACTTACAGCCTCCACCAGCCAAATATTGCATGTAGATATAGTCTTTGCATTATCATTGTTTTACTATGTAACTATGCCAGCATATTCCATGTGCTGACCCGTTTCGGGCTGCAACGTCTTATATTGCATACTACTCAGATGACGAATAAGGTGCGATAGGTCATTGTTTTGCACTCAGCTATGCCCTTGGAGTTGATGGACTCATTTACCTTCGAAGCCTTCTGCTGTTATCTAATTTAGATGGCCTTCAACCATGATTTATTTATGTAATAATACTCTTTATGAGGACTCGATGTAATAAGTGTGTGATTGAAACTTTGTTATAAATCCTCGAGTATTGTGCGTGTTAGCATTACAGATCTAGGGATAACACTGATGCACAGATACTTGACTGTTTGAGGTCTGGTCACTACTAGATGGTATCAGAGCACATGCTGACTGTAGGACGCGACCACTAGAATGAGCCACAGGATTTCTCTTCTTTACTCATTTCTAATTCTCCTCTCTTTCTACTCTATAGATGGCGGATCCCAGGAACAAGTTCACTCAGCCAGATGACGACACCCCTTTCGGAAAGCACTTGAAGGAAGTCACTAAGTATTTGAACATCAGATTACCAAGCTTCACGGGGACTTTCTCCACATTTGTACCAGAAGAGGAGCGCTGGAAGATAAAAGTCTGGATACCTGGGAGGAACTTTGCGCCAACAACAGAGCCTATTGATTTCTACCTGGATGCACCAAGCTGGAGTATTGGAAAGAGCATGGCCGTACATATCACCTTTGGACGCATATGTGAGGTGTATCACAAGGAGCTGGAGAATACCGTCTATCAGATAAGTGGCCGCCGAGATGACAAGTGGGAGATGATTCGTACCAGGAGGGATGGATCAATTGCAGCTTACATTCAGGAGATGGGAGATCATATTCGTTGACAGGAGAATCAACAGATTATCCACATGAAGAGAATCAAGAAACTGGTGAGGAGAAAAAACGAGCTGGAAGAGGATATCAAGTCTACACCCGATGGATACGAGAAGGAGATTGCTATATTGGTGGAAAAGAATGACGACCTGATAAGGAAGCTAGGAGTATTCATGGGAGACCCCGCGCCAAAGAAGGACAACCAGCCAGGAGACTACATCATCCTCGCGACACCGACTCCGACCCTGATAGCGATGATGACTATGTTGATGAAGCTGGATCAGACATTATGGAGTCTTCTTCTGATGAAAATTTCTAGACGACCACCATTGTAACTAGTAGTATTTTCCCTCCAAGTAGTTGCAACGATGAGTTAATAGTTATATGTTAGACTGCTTTTGTAATCTTGTGTGCTATTGATTGAAGTGAAATTGATTGTGTTTGTCTCATGAGCATTATAGGTAGTGAATCTCTTTTAGACCCCTATTCTATTCTGTTTTCTCACCCCTTCTAAACCTATCAGATGCCTCCAAGACGTGACAATGGATTTGCCTTCCCACCGGAGCTCACTCAGTTGATCCAGCAGCAGAATACCCTGATGCAACTTTTAGTCCAGAATCAGAACCAAGGCAACAACAACAACAACCCACCACCACCACCACCTGTTGATCACCTAGCCCGTTTTCTCAGGCTGAATCCGCCAGTGTTCTCTAGCACCGAGCCGATTCTTGGCTCGGCAAGATTGGAAGAGAGCTAATCACTGCAGGATGCACAGATGCGGAGAGAGTGCGTTTTGCCGCACATCAGCTTGATGGACCTGCAGCATCATGGTGGGAGAATTTCACAGCCACTTACCCCATTGACATTGTTACATGGGATCAGTTTCAGCAGGCTTTCCGGACTGCCCATGTTTCAGCTGGAGCTATGAGCATGAAGAAGTGTGAGTTTTGCAACTTGCACCAAGGAGGACGTACAGTGGGCTAGTATGCGGATGAGTTTAGTAAGTTAGCACACTATGTCCCTGATGACATAGCTACAGATGCCACTAAGCAGGAGAAGTTTCTGGAAGGACTGAATGATGAGCTGAGCATGCAGTTGATGGTGGCAACATTCAACAACTACCAGGAGTTGGTAGACAAGACTCTTATGATTGTAGGCAAGTAGCAACAAATTGATAATCGCAAGAGGAAGTATGGACAAGGGAGGTACACTTCAGGAGCTCAGTAGAAGCCCCGCTATTCCCCGTACTCGGGAGGACATACCCACAACCATGGAGGACACACGCACAACGAAGCAAGCTCGCACAACCATAATGGCACCAGGAATGGCAATGGGAATGGAGGAAGTAGCAGCCAGAACCGTTCCAACCCTTCAACCCCAGCCAAGAGGGATCTGAGCCACATCACCTGTTTCAAGTGCCAGAAGACCGGACATTATGCCACTGAATGTCCTGAAGCAAAGAACAGAAATGGCAATGGAAGTTCTGCCAAGAAGCCCAACCCCTTCACCAAAGGTCAGTTGAACCACATCAGTGTGGAGGAGATTGAGGATCAACCCGACGCAGTTGTCGGTAAGTTTTTGATTAATGCATTTACCGCACTCGTTCTTTTTGATGCTGGTGCATCGCATTCATACAGGGGGATTTGTGGATAAGTATAACCTGCCAACCCAAGCCCTTAGGTCACCCATGTTAGTAAGTTCGCCAGGAGCAGAATATATGGCCAGCCTATGGTGTGATCGGTTACCCTTGATGATTGGTAACTATGTGTTTCCCTTGGACCTAATAATTTTGGAGTCACAAGGATTGGATATAATATTAGGCATGGATTGGTTATCGAAGTATGGAGGGAACATTGGTTGTGCTAGTAAGTCGATATTCATTACCACCCCAGAAGGAAGAAGGATCAAGTATGTATCCCGGCATGTGCCGAAGAGGACTCAAGTGAATTCCTTATCAGGAGTTGTACAGGAGGAAGTACCAGTGGTGAAGGATTACCCCGATGTATTTCCAGATGAGTTGCCAGGCATGCCACCGGATAGGGACATTGAGTTTTTTTGATTGAGCTATTGCCAGGCATCGGGCCAATATCAAAGAGACCATATCGGATGCCCGCCAAGGATTTGGAGGAAATTAAGAAGCAGATTAAGGAGTTACTGGATAAAGGTTACATTCGACCAAGTTCGTCACCTTGGGGGGTGATACGTCTCCAACGTATCTACTTTTCCAAACACTTTTGCCCTTGTTTTGGACTCTAACTTGCATGTTTTGAATGAAACTAACCCGGGCTGACGCTGTTTTCAGCAGAACTGCCATGGTATTGTTTATTGTGCAGAAAACAAAAGTTCTCGGAATGACCTGAAAATCCACGGAGATAACTTCTAGAAAATATATAAAATACTGGCGAAAGAATCAAGGCCAGGGGGCCCACACCCTGTCCATGAGGGTGGGGGCGCACCCCCTCCCCCTAGGCATGCCCGCGTATCTCGTGGGCCCCCTGATGCTCCACCGACCTCAACTCCAACTCCATATATTCCGTTTCACAGAGAGAAAAATCAGAGAGAAAGTTTCATCGTGTTTTACGATATGGAGCCGCCGCCAAGCCCTAATCTCTCTCCGGAGGGCTGATCTGGAGTCCATTCGTTGCTCCGGAGATGGGGATTCGTCACTGTCGTCATCATCAACCATCCTCCATCACCAATTTCATGATGCTCACTGCCGCGCGTGAGTAATTCCATCATAGGCTTGCTGGACGGTGATGGGTTGGATGAGATTTACCATGTAATCAAGTTAGTTTTGTTAGGGTTTGATCCCTAGTATCCACAATGTTCTGAGATTGATGTTGCTATGACTTTGCTATGCTTAATGCTTGTCACTAGGGCTCGAGTGCCATGATTTCAGATCTGAACCTATTATGTTTTCATGAATATATGTGAGTTCTTGATCCTATCTTGCAAGTCTATAGTCACCTATTATGTGTTATGATCCGACAACCCCGAAGTGACAATAATCGGGATACTTCTCGGTGATGACCGTAGTTTGAGGAGTTCATGTATTCAGTAGGTGTTAATGCTTTGGTCCGGTACTCTATTAAAAGGAGGCCTTAATATCCCTTAGTTTCCATTAGGACCCCGCTGCCACGGGAGGGTAGGACAAAAGATGTCATGCAAGTTCTTTTCCATAAGCACGTATGACTATATTCGGAATACATGCCTACATCACATTGATGAACTGGAGCTAGTTCTGTGTCACCCTATGTTATAACTATTACATGATGAATTGCATCCGACATAATTATCCATCACTGATCCAATGCCTACTAGCTTTTCACATATTGTGCTTTGCTTATTTACTTTTCCGTTGGTACTGTTACAATTACTACAAAACTGCTATCGTTACTTTTGCCACTGTTACCATTACTATCATACTACTTTGCTACTAAATACCTTGCTGTAGATACTAAGTTATCTAGGTGTGGTTGAATTGACAACTCAACTCCTAATACTTGAGAATATTCTTTGGCTCCCCTTGTGTCGAATCAATAAATTTGGGTTGAATACTCTACCCTCGAAAACTATTGTGATCCCCTACACTTGTGGGTTATCAAGACTAATTTCTAGCGCCGTTGTCGGGGAACATAGCTCTATTCTTTGAGTCACTTGGGATTTATATCTGCTAATCACTATGAAGAACTTGAAAGATGCAAGAACTAAGATTTTTCCCTCAACTACGAGGGGAGGTAAGGAACTGCCATCTAGCTCTGCACTAGATTCTCCTTCTGTTATGAGTAAGCTTGCGACACCTAAACTTGCTACTGCTATGAATTCTGATATGTCGCATGTTATTGATGATGCCACTTCTTCTATGCATGATACTTATGATGAAACTACTTCTATGCTTGATACTACTTTGCCATTAGGTGAATTTCTTGATGAACAACTTGCTAGGGTTAGAGAGAATTAAATTATTGAAGATGAAATTATTGATGATAGTGATGATGAAGGTTCTCCCCCTAAGTATGAATTGCCTGTTGTTCTTGAGGGTTATGTTATGGATGAAGAAGCTGCTAGAGCTATTTTTGCTTGCAATGATAGATATGATCTTAAGAAGTTATTAGCTAAATGGAAGAAGCAATCTCTTAATGCTAGAATGAAACATGACCCGCTTTCGCTACTTCACCTATCTGTGTTATTGATAAGGTTTATGAATTCTCTGTTGATCCTGAGATAATTACTTTGGTTGAATCTGATCCTTTCTATGGCTATGAATCTGAAACTGTTGTGGCACATCTTACCAAGTTAAATGATATAGCCACCCTGCTCACTAATGATGAGAAATCCCACTATTATTATATCCTTAAGATATTTCCGTTCTCATTAAAGGGTGATGCTAAAATTTGGTTTAATTCTCTTGATCCTGGTTGTGTGCATAGTCCCCAGGATATGATTTATTACTTCTCTGCTAAATATTTCTCTGCTCATAAGAAACAAGCTGCCTTGCGGGAAATATATAATTTTGTGCAAATCGAAGAAGAGAGTCTCCCACAAGCTTTGGGGAGGCTTCTCTGATTACTTAATGCTTTGCCTGATCATCCTCTTAAGAAAAATGAAATACTTGTTATCTTTTATAATGGACTAACCGATGCTTCCAAGGACCACTTGGATAGTTGTGCTGGTTGTGTTTTCAGGGAAAGAATAGTCGACCAAGATGAATTACTATTTAATAATATGATGACTAATGAAAATAATTGGACTCTTCCTAAGCCAATTCCTGAGCCAATTGAGCCAACTCCTGAACCTATTCCTAAACCAACTCCGAAGAAGAGGGGTGTTCTATTTCTCAGTCCCGAAGATATGGAAGAGGCAAAGAAATCAATGAGAGAAAAAGGTATTAAAGCTGAAGATGTTAAGAGTTTACCTCCTATTGAAGAAATACATGGTCTTAATATACCGCCTGTCGAAGAAACACATTGTCCTGATAACCCGGCACAGGTAGTAAATGTAAATTCTCTCTATGGATATGACAAAGTTGAAATCCCTTCTACTAAATTTCATAGCCCATGTTTAGATGAATTTGATGACTTTATGGCTAGACAAGAAAGTTTTAATGCTTATGTTGGTAGAGAATTAAAGAGTAATGCTTTCATGATAGGACGCTTGAGTGATTATATGGCTAGAGTTAAAGGTGAACTTAAACTCATTAGCAAATATGCTTCTATGGTTACCACTCAAGCAGAGCAAGTACTTAAAACTCAAAGTGATTTGCTCGATGAATTAAATAATAAACATGACTTTGCTGTTAGAGTGGCTACTAGAACTGGTAGAATGACTCAGGAACCTTTGTATCCTGAAGGCCACCCTAAGAGAATCGAGCAGGATTCTCAGAGAAATAATTTAGATGCACCTAGTCCTTCTAAAAAGAAGAAAAAGAAAAATGATAGTACTTTGCATGATTCTAGTGAACCTGTTGTAGACACACCTGAGAATCCCAATGATATTTCTATTTCTGATGCTGAAACACAATCAGGTGATGAATATGAACCTAGTGATAATGTTAATGATAATGTTCATGTTTATGCTCAACCTAGCAATAATAATGATGTAGAGGTTGAACCTGCTGTTGATCTTGATAACCCATAATCAAAGAATCAACGTTATGATAAAAGAGACTTTGTTGCTAGGAAGCACGGTAAAGAAAGGGAACCATGGGTTCAGAAACTCATGCCCTTTCCTCCTAAATCATCCAAGACATAGGATGATGAGGATTTTGAGCTCTTTGCTGAAATGATTAGACCTATTTTCTTACGTATGCGCTTAACTAATATGCTTAAAGTAAACCCTTATGCTAAGTACATGAAGGATATCATTACAAATAAAAGAAAGATACCGGAAGCTCAAATTTCCACCATGTTTGTCAATTATACTTTTAAGGGTGGAATACCAAAGAAACTTGGCGATCTAGGAGTACCAACTATACCATGCTCCATTAAAAGAAACTATGTTAAAACTGCTTTATGTGATCTTGGAGCCGGTGTTAGTGTTATGCCTCTCTCTTTATATCGTAGACTTGAATTGAATAAGTTGACACCTACTGAAATATCTTTGCAAATGGACGAGAAATCAACTGCTATACCTATCGGTATTTGTGAGGATGTGCCTGTTGTGGTTGCAAATGTCACTATCTTAACGGACTTTGTTATTCTTGATAT
This sequence comes from Triticum timopheevii, assembly GCA_963921465.1. Lineage (NCBI taxonomy): Eukaryota > Viridiplantae > Streptophyta > Magnoliopsida > Poales > Poaceae > Triticum > Triticum timopheevii. The sequence goes on along the minus strand of OY997274.1, from coordinate 439,918,432 downwards.
TCCTGAGGACGATAGTATTATCCTCGGTAGACCCTTTTTGAATACTGCAGGGGCTGTTATTGATTGCAACAAAGGCAATGTCACTTTTCATGTTAATGGTAATGAGCATACGATACACTTTCTGAGGAAACAACCTCAAGTTCATAGCATCAATTCTATTGGAAAAATTCCAACTAGCATTATTGGAGATTTTGAATTTCCTCTTCCTACTGTCAAGAAAAAGTATGATATTCTTATTGTTGGAGATGTTCATATCCCCGTTGAGGTAACCTAGTGTTATTCAAAATTTCTCCTGTTTCATGTTATTCAAAATGAGTTTGTTAACAAGACTTGATCAACCTTGTTAGTGGATTCATTTTGATGATCATGAGATGGATGAAACTAGAAGGCATAACCTTCTGTACCCTCTTTTTACTTTCTGTTATTTAGAATAAATAAAGCAAAATTAGTATTATCTATTTGTTTTCTAAATTATCCATGCAATAAAAAAATATTCCGAAAATAAAAGTGCTCCAAATGCCCTGCAAATTTGTATGATTTTTTATGGAATGTTTGAGGATTTTAGGCACTGAGAACACAGCAGGGGGGGCAAGCACCTGGCCACGAGGGTGGAGGGCGCGCCCACTCCCCCTGGGCGCACCCCCCTGTCTCGTGGGCCCACGGTGGCCCCCTGCACTTATTCCTGCACCCACACACTCCATCTTCCTCCCAAAAAAATCCCCATCCAGCTCAAGCACGAGTTCTAGCTCATTTTGCTGTGATTTTTGATCTCCTTGCTCAAAGTTCCATTCACAAAACTGCTTTGGGAGATTGTTGCTTGGTATGTGGCTCCTCCATTGGTCCAATTAGTTTTTGTTCTAGTGCCTTATTCATTGCAAAATTTTGCTACCTAGGTGACCCTGTTCTTGAGCATGCATGTCAAATTTATGAGGTCCCAAGTAATTCTAATGCATGATATAGGTTCTAGGCACTTGTAGGAGTAGTTGCTATCAATCTTGTTTAGTTTGATTCACTTTTATTTTGAAGTTACTAAAAATTTCAGAAATTTTTCAGAGGAAGAAATATGTCCAGGAAAATGTACCAAGGTGGTTACTCAACAAAGAGAGGACCCAGGCGTGCTATGCGTGAGCAAGATGATGAACCACCAAGGGAAGCTGAGGTGCGGTCTTGTGAGTGGCCGTCAGAAGAGTTTATGGTTAATGCAGGCATCAAGGATGAATTTGACGCGTATGTGCATAATGCCGATCTTGAGGACTTCATACAAGATAAGTGTCCTCAGTACTACCAATTGACTGATTCATTCGTGAGAAGGTTTAAATTTACATCTTCGCGTAATTCTCAGAATGTCCTGTTTGATATTTATGATGAATCTTATACCACGGACCTAGAAGATTTTACTACTGCTTGCAAACTCCCGCAGTGGGGCAATGTTCATGAACCCCACAAATCTGAATATAAATACTTTCTCGCTAGTATCACTATGGGAGAATCTAGGGATATAGCACAAGCTACCATAGGGAGCATTCATTTTCCTGCTATACGTTATTTTGCTCTCTTCATTGGTAGATGCATTAACGGTAAAGATGAAGCATGTCACATGTGTGTCCCTGATCTTTGCATCCTCAAAAGTGTTGTATTAGGTAACAAAGATTACAACTTGGGGGCAATAGGTGCACGTAGGTTGCATAATAATGGTATATCTAGAGATTTATTTGGAGGAATTTATGCGACCCGTGTTGCTAATTATCTTGGTATATCTCCACGTGAGGGTGATACTGAGTTGCCTGCCGCTTATTTAGATTTTTACGCTATGGTCAGGCACCGTTTTCTTTTGAGGAATGAACAATTCCTCCAGTATCGACTAATCTTCGACAGACGTCGCGCTGTCCATGTTACTCTCCCTGCTCCTTCCCTTTTTGATTACCAGGAAAAATGAAGATATGTTGTCACCAGGGAGGAGGCAGCCGAACACGAGAGGAGAGCGGAGGCAGCTCGCCAACATGCCGCAGCTCAGGAGGCATTGGCTGCTGCATCTCAGTACGACCCCGGTTATAACTTCGGATATCAGCCAGGCTATCCTTGGCATTAGACCAACTTAGGCCAAAAGCCTAAGCTTGGGGGAGTACGTATTTCTCACCGACTTTACATTCATGTTCACACACTATTCTAGTTGTCGGTGCTCATACTCTTTCATTGTATTATCCAAGCTAGTTTAATTTCTTTTTCTAGTTTTCTTCTTGTGTGTTTGATAAACCTTAAGAAAACCAAAAAAATTAGTTAGTTTACTCTCCATGCTTGTAGTAGTAATTAAAATGAAAAACCCAAAAAGATTTCTTGTTCTTCTTTTGCTTGTTGGGAGCTTTCCCGTGTAAATAGTTTTATTTCTTTTCTTTCCTTTGGGGGTCCAGAGGAGAAGACCATAATGAAAATGTTTAGTGGCTCTCATATGCATGATTGTTGATTTAACTTAGAGCCCATATTACCTTGTCTTCTCCCTTGAATTGAATGCTTGCAGGTTCCAGCTTAGTCCAATGCACATGCACTATTATTATTATACATACCATTCGGTCGTGCAAGTGAAGGGTAATAACGACGATATATGATGGACTGATTGAGATAAGAGAAGCTGGTATGAACTCGACCTCTCTTGTTTTTGTAAATATGATGAGTTCATCGTTCCTGATTCAACCTATTATGAATAAACATGTTTGCAATGACAATTAGAGATTATCGTTGCTTATGCCATGCTTAAAAAGGTAGGAGCTTATAATGGTTTACCTTGCGTGCCACCATGCTATTAAAATGATTGTGATGTGGTATGATGGGATGGTATCCTCCTTTGAATGATTCGAGTGACTTGACTTGGCACATGTTCAGGCATGTAGTTGAAACAAATCAACATAGCCTTCACGATATTTATGTTCATGGTAGATTATATCCTACTCATGCTTGCACTTGGTGTAGATTAATTTTAATGCATGTTCATGACTGTTGTCGCTCTCTTAGTTGGTCGCTTCCCAGTGTTTTGCTAGCCTTCACCTGTACAAAGCGGGAATACTGCTTGTGCATCCAGCTCCATAAACCCCAGAGTTATTCCATATGAGTACACTATACCTTCCTATATGCGGTATTTACCTGCTGTTCCAAGTAAATTTGTATGTGCCAAACTCCAAACCTTCAAATGAAATTCTGTTTTGTATGCTCGAGCAGCTCATGTTTCAACTAGGGTTGTCTGTATCTTCCATGCTAGGTGGGTTATTCTCAAGAGGAGTGGACTCCGCTCCTCATTCATGAGAAAATGGCTGGTAACCGGGATGCCCAGTCCCATGATCAAAAAGATCAAAGCAAATCAAAATAATTAAAACAAAACTCCCCCAGGACTGTTGTTGGTATGGATGGTACCCCATTGTTTTGGATGGCCGTGGAGTGTGCTTGTTGGTGGTGGGGAGTATAAACTTTTACCATTATGTTTGGGAACCACCTATAATGTATGTAGCATGGAAGATATCGAGATCTCATAGTTGTTGCGTTGACAATGAAAGTATACCACTCAAAATGTTATTCATCTCTATTTTAAAATCGAGCTCTGGCACCTCTATAAATCCCTGCTTTCCTCTGCGAAGGGCCTATCTATTTACTTTTATGTTGAGTCATCACCCTCTTACTAAAAAGCACCCGCTGGAGAGCTCACTGTCATTTGCATTCATTACTATTAGTTTATATTGGGCATGACTTGACTAGATCTCTTTTACCATGAATTACAATGTTTAGTCAGTCCTTGATCTTTAAAGGTGCTCTACATTTATGTTTTGCGGTCTCAGAAAGGGCTAGCGAGATACCATCTTGTTATATCATATTATGATTGTTTTCAGAAAGTGTTGTCATCTGAGATTTATTATTATTGCTCGTTAGTTGATTATGCCATTGATATGAGTAAATATGAGACCTAAGTGTTATTGTGAATATGGTTAGTTCATAATATTTGCTGAAAACTTGAATGCTGGCTTTACATATTGATACGTCTCCAACGTATCTATAATTTATGAAGCATTCATGCTATATTATTATCTGTTTTGGATGTTTATGGGCTTTATTATACACTTTTATATTATTTTTGGGACTAACCTATTAACCGGAGGCCCAGCCCATATTGCTATTTTATTGCCTATTTCAGTGTTCCAAAGAAAAGGAATATCAAACGGAGTCCAAACAGAATAAAACCTTCGGGAAACTTATTTTTGGAACAGAAGCAATCTAGGGAACTTGGAGTGCAAGCCAGGGAAGCTTCGAGGAAGCCACGAGATAGGGGGGCGCGCCCACCCACCCTGGGCGCGCCCTCCACTCTCGTGGGCCCCTCGAGGCTCCCCCGATCGACTTCTTTCGCCTATATAAGTCCACATACCCTAAAACCTTCGAAGAACAAGATAGATCGGGAGTTCCGCCGCCGCAAGCCTCTGTAGCCACCAAAAACCTCTCGGGAGCCCGTTCCGGCACCCTGCCGGAGGGGGGATCCCTCATCGGTGGCCATCTTCATCATCCCGGCGCTCTCCATGACGAGTAGGGAGTAGTTCACCCTCGAGGCTGAGGGTATGTACCAGTAGCCATGTGTTTGATCTCTCTCTCTCTCGTGTTCTCTCTATGGCACGATCTTGATGTATCGCGAGCTTTGCTATTATAGTTGGATCTTATGATGTTTCTCCCCCTCTACTCTCTTGTGATGAATTGAGTTTTCCCTTTGAAGTTATCTTGTCGGATTGAGTCTTTAAGGATTCGAGAACACTTGATGTATGTCTTGCCGTGCTTATCTGTGGTGACAATGGGATATCACATGATCCACTTGATGTATGTTTTGGTGATCAACTTGCGGGTTCTGCCCATGAACCTATGCATAGGGGTTGCCACACGTTTTCGTCTTGACTCTCCGGTAGAAACTTTGGGGCACTCTTTGAAGTACTTTGTGTTGGTTGAATAGATGAGTCTGAGATTGTGTGATGCATATCGAATAATCATGCCCATGGATACTTGAGGTGACAATGGAGTATCTAGGTGACGTTAGGGTTTTGGTTGATTTGTGTCTTAAGGTGTTATTCTAGTATGAAATCTATGATAGATTGAACAGAAAGAATAGCTTCATGTTATTTTACTAGGGACTCTTGAATAGATCGAGCAGAAAGGGTAACTTTGAGGTGGTTTCGTACCCTACCATAATCTCTTTGTTTGTTCTCCGCTATTAGTGGCTTTGGAGTGATCTTTGTTGCATGTTGAGGGATAGTTTGTTGGGGAATGTAGTAATTTCAAAAAATTTCCTACGCACATGCAAGATCATGGTGATGGCATAGCAACGAGAGGGGAGAGTCTATGTCCACGTACCCTCGTAGACCGTAAGCGGAAGTGTTATCACAACGCGGTTGATATAGTCGTACGTCTTCACGATCCGACCGATCCAAGCACCGAACATACGGAGCCTCCGAGTTCAGCACACGTTCAGCTCGATGACGATCTCCGGCCTCCGATCCAGCCGAGCTCCGGAGATGAGTTCCGTCAGCATGACGGCGTGGTGACGATGGTGATGTTGTACTGGCGCAGGGCTTCGCCTAAACTCCGCGACGATATGACCGAGGTGGAATATGGTGGAAGGGGGCACCGCACACGGCTAAGGAACGATCACGAAGATCAACTTGTGTGTCTATGGGGTGCCCCCTGCCCCCGTATATAAAGGAGGGAGGGAGGAGGAGCTCGGCCCTAGGAGGGGCGCGCCATGGGGAGTCCTACTCCCACCGGGAGTAGGATTCCCCCTTTCCTAGTCCAAATAGGAGTCCTTCCATGTAGTAGGAGTAGGAGACAAGGAAGGGGAAGAGAGAAGGGAAGGAAGGAGGGGGTGCGGCCCCTCCCCCTAGTCCAATTCGGACTAGGCCTTGGGGGGGCGCGCGGCCTGCCCTAGGCAGCCCCTCTCTCTTTCTCGTATGGCCCAATAAGGCCCAATACTTCTCCCCGGCGAATTCCTGTAACTCTCCGGTACTCCGAAAAATACCCGAATCACTCGGAACCTTTCCGAACTCCGAATATAGTCGTACAATAAATCGATCTTTACGTCTCAACCATTTCGAGACTCCTCGTCATGTCCCAGATCTCATCCGGGACTCCGAACTCCTTCGGTACATCAAAACTCATAAACTCATAATATAAATGTCATCGTAACGTTAAGCGTGCGGACCCTGCGGGTTCGAGAACTATGTAGACATGACCTAGAACTATTCTTGGTCAATAACCAATAGCGGGACCTGGATGCCCATATTGGTTCCTACATATTCTACGAAGATCTTTATCGGTCAAACCGCATAACAACATACGTTGTTCCCTTTGTCATCGGTATGTTACTTGCCCGAGATTCGATCGTCGGTATGCAATACCTAGTTCAATCTCGTTACCGGCAAGTCTCTTTACTCGTTCCGTAATACATCATCCCGTAACTAACTCATTAGTTACAATGCTTGCAAGGCTTAAGTGATGTGTATTACCGAGAGGGCCCAGAGATACCTCTCCGACAATCGGAGTGACAAAACCTAATCTCGAAATACGCCAACTCAACATGTACCTTCGGAGACACCTGTAGTACTCCTTTATAATCACCCAGTTACGTTGTGACGTTTGGTAGTACCCAAAGTGTTCCTCCGGTAAACGGGAGTTGCATAATCTCATAGTTTCAGGAACATGTATAAGTCATGAAGAAAGCAATAGCAACATACTAAACGATCAAGTGCTAGGCTAACGGAATGGGTCATGTCAATCACATCATTCTCCTAATGATGTGATCCCATTAATCAAATGATAACACTTTTGTCCATGGCTAGGAAACATAACTGTAGGATCGAAAGTATGTCTAGAGGGGGGGTGATTAGACTACTTGACAATATAAAAATTCAGCCTTTTGATAAAGACAAGTTTTTGGCAAGTTCACAATGATGATCAAGTCAAGTATCACCCTACACATGCAATTCTAGAGTATAGGCACCGGAAAGTAAATTGCACATGTAGTAAAGAGAGGTGGAGAAGAGCAAACGCAATTTGGAGACACGGAGATTTTTTCTCGTGGTTCCGATAGGTGGTGCTATCGTCAATCCACGTTGATGGAGACTTCAACCCATGGAGGGTAACGGCTGCGAGAGTCCACGGAGGGCTCCACCCACGAAGGGTCCACGAAGAAGCAACCTTGTCTATGCCATCATGGCCTACGCCCACGGAGGGCTAGCCTTGCTCGGGGTAGATCTTCACGAAGTAGGCGATCTCCTTGCCCTTACAAACTTCTTGGTTCAACTCCACATCTCGACGGAGGCTCCCAAGCGACACCTAACCAATCTAGGAGGCACCACCCTCCAAAAGGTAATAGATGGTGTTGATGATGATGAACTCCTTGCTCTTGTGCTTCAAATGATAATCTCCCCAACACTCAACTCTCCTCACTGATTTGGCTGTGGTGGAAGAAAGGATTGAGTGGAAAGCAACTTGGGAAGGCTAGAGATCAAGTTTCATATGGTGGGAGTGGAGCTACTTGATCTCAACACAAGGGTAGGTAGTTTTCTTCTCAGAAATGTAAGGTAGGAGTGGTAGTTCTTTCTGATGGCTCTCTCCACGAATGAAGAGGGGGTGGAGGGTTATTTATAGCCTCCACACAAAATCCAACCGTTACACACATTTGACCAATCTCGGTCAGACCGAAGTTGACAACTCGGTGAGACCGAAAGTTCAAATCATGTGAACGGTGGGATTTTCGGTGGGACCGAAAATACAAACTCGGTGAGTCCGATTCGTCCAAAGACAAGAGCTTGCCAATCTCGGTGGGACCGACTTCATCATCTCGGTGACACCGATTTGATGACAGAAGGTTACAGAAGCTTGGCAACTCAAGTTTCGGTGAGACCGAGTTCAGAATCGGAAAATCCGAGAATTCTAGGGTTTGGCTATATGGCTGAGGTGGTTCATCTCGGTGTGACTGGGTTTGGAAAATCGGTGGGACCGAGATTACTTATGAGTGTATTATGGAAGTGAGAGTTGCTGATAGTTTAGGAGATGTATCACTAAGCACTTTGAGCAACCAGATCATTATCATAACCTCATCCCCTTTTAATAGTATTGGCTTTCCTATAGACTCAATGTGATCTTGGATCACTAAACCAAAAATGGAGTCTTGAGCTTTTGCCAATGCTTGCCTTAGCATTTTGAGGGGTCCACTTCTTCAGTCCTTGCCATACCCATATCACTGAACTTTCTGAAATGATTCTCAAGAAACTATTAGTTCAATGATATATATGTTGTTATTAATTACCAAAACCACCCGGGGATTAGTTGCACTTTCAATCTCCCCCTTTTTGGTAATTGATGACAACATATAGATCAAAGCTTCGACAAAGGATATAATCAATGAATAATATCGTCGCTTTGAGAAGTATGTGATAAGCAAGAGCTCCCCCTAAATTTGTGCATTATTTAAGATTTGCGTTTGAATGCAAATGCACAATCGATTAGGATCATGGGTCACTCTTCCATGTCACATACATCTTGGTGGAGCGCACAAAATGATAAGAATGAATAGCATGCACCCAATCACCAAGACATGAGTAAATGGTCATACAAGATAGGAATAGCATATGATAAGCATTAAGCACACATTAAGGCATAGTACGACCAAGCACTCATCAAACGTAGTATCAAACACACAGAATGTCACGAAAACCAAAAGAACAAAAGCGCAAAAAAACAACAGCACTCTCTCTCTCGAAGTCCTATGATCTATACAATTTCTCCCCCTTTGGCAACAAGTTACCAAAAAGTTCGAAAAGTATAGAGCTAAACGTCACTAGGGACTCTGCTGGCGGCTCCTGTCTGGGTTGATGTTGGAGTTGAGATGGCTGCATCGGCGAAGACTTCTGCTGATGTCTGTGGAGCTGGAGGAGTGGTCACTGGAGCTGGAGCTGGAGCAACTGATGGAGCTGTGGGAGGTGCTGAGGCTGTAGTCCTGGTGTCTGTCACTGGAATAGCAGCTGATCGGGGTCCTGTGGGAACCGGAGCAGTCTGTTCATAAGCATCCTGGACTAGGTCATCCTGCATCTCACGCATGAGCTCTTCCTTCTCCCTCTTTGCTTCCTCGATATCTGCCTCAAGCTTGTTGACAGTTACTTGCACTTCAGTCAGCTTCACATCCAGAGCATGGATCTTGTCTTCAACAATCCTCTCAAGGCTCTCCTGAGACTGTACAATGCTGGCCAGGCGTTGTTCAATCCTTTGGATAGCTTCAAGGAGCTGCTCTCCAACACTCTTTGGTTTAGCTGCTGCTGCTGCTGCTTCCTTCTCAGCTTTGGCTTTCTTGGCAGCTTCAATCTTTGCTTGACCTTCAACAGAAGTTGGATCCTCCTCATCCATCACAACATCATTGTCCTCATGCTCAGGCTGCAGTGGTAGGTGTTCTCTATCCAACAAGAATGTGCCCGTGCCAAACTTGGCATTGATAAGCATCTGAATATGCGGGGCAAATCCACACGACCTTTTCTGGTCAGCTGCAGTCCTCTTAATAGTCTCAACTATCAAGTCCATCACCTTGAACGGTGCCTTCTCATCAAGTATATGCAGCATGTTGATAGAGTACCCTCTGATCATGCGATGATCTCCAGACTTGGGCATCAAGGTATGCCTCAGAATAGTGTTTGTGGTAGGTAGACCTGCCTGGAGATAATACACTGAGCCAAGCTTCCAGATTGCTAAATCCTTAGCTGGAACCTCCTTGTACATATTCTTCATAGATTCATGGTTCTTCTTGGGAATGCCATAGACATCAACATCATCCTCTCTCTGCACTGGAGCATTCAGCAGTTATGCCCATTCTTCTACAGTTGAAGAGAATCTTTGGCCTTCAGTCATCCATGTGATCTTTCCATCTGGATAGAAATGAGCTGTGGCATAGAATTGCATAATCATTTCATCATTCCAACTTGTCAGCTTTTGACCTACGAAGTCTGCAACACCACATGCAGTGAAGCTCTCATGCACATGTGGAAAGAAGTCTCTGTGCTCTTCACTGTCAATGTATTTCCAATCAACAAATCTGGTGTCTGCCACTATGGGCTTCTTGTCCATCAGCACAGTCTCATAGAAGTCCTGCTGCTCTCTGGTGTGAAATCTGGGATCAACAGCAGTTCTTCTCCTCACAGCATATGGATCAGCTTGTCTCCATAGCCTGAGACCTCTATCCTTCCTTTCCTTCATGTTTTCAGCTTGAGGATGAGCATCATTGTGAAGTGGCAGTTTTGGACGAAGTTTCAGCAAAACTGGTGCCTCATCATCTGACACAGCTGGTGGCACATCATCCTTGTTCTTTTCAGACGCTGGAATGTTTCTGACGGTCTTCTTGGGCTTGGCAGCAGGCTTTGCTGGAGCTGCCTTGACTGGAGCAGATGGCTTGGACTTTGAAGTGGCTCCAGCCCTGATGGCATCACCCATGAGCTTAGGCTTCTGAGGAGGCTGGGGTGCTTCCTCATCCTCTACTGCTGCATCTGCATGAGGATCAATATACATATCTGCTCTAGCTCCTGACACATACACTATCCTCTTTCTCTTGGAAGTTTTCTTCACCTTGCTTGTAGTTTCCTCTTCCATACTCAGCTTTTTGGCAACAGTGGACTGCTTCACTTTTCTGGTGCCTTTCTTGGTTTGCTGCCCTTGAGGCTCTTTGGCAACAACCTTTCTCTTTGGCTTGGAGGAGACCTCTTCCTCAACAATGAAATCAGAATCTTCTTCATCAGAGTTCCTCTTCTTTCTGGCCCTGGTGGCTGCAGGAGGCAAACCACTTGGTGTGCTCCTCTCACCATCATCTGATGAGCTGCTGGGTTCAGGACTAGTGCCTGCCTCTGGAATATCAGCAATAGGTGACTCAGACCTATTCTAGCTGTCACTGGCATCTGACATGGCTGACAACCTGTGAATAGATAAGGTGTAGGCAGAGTAGAAGAGTTATCACAAACTGCAGAAGATTTTGCAAACAGAATGAGTTCAAATTCTAGTATTAGGTTTTCACAGAAGACATTTCGGTCAGTCCGAGTTTAAAATTCGGTGAATCCGAAGTGTTTGAACAGAAGCATTCACACCACTTTCGGTTGGACCGAAGTGGGTTTCGGTCCTGCCGAAAACACTAGGGTTTCACTAAATCCTCATTTCGGTCACATCGATTTGCACAACTCGGTTGGACCGAAAGGTGCAGTGCAATGGCCAGAGGCCAAATCGGTCATACCGAGAATGTAAAATCGGTCTCACCGAGATGTGTTCGGCGAAAACCTAACCCTAAAACTTTTACTCGAATTTCGTTCAAAGGAACTAATCTTGTGTTTAGGAAGATTTCAATCGTGGCAAGATTACAGGCAAACCAAACATGCATTGAATCGGAGATGAGAGCATGAGTGGGATCGAAACTCACCCTAACTTGGTGGAGTTCCTCTACGGCGGCAACGGCGCGGAGAAGATGTCCGTTGACGGCGACGGAGACCTGCGGCGAGGGCGCACAGGCAACGACGGAGACGATCCGGAGACCAGGCGACGGCAGCAAGGGGTGTGGGGGTGAAGCGTTTTGAAGTAGAAATCAACGCGCGGCCCTCGGAGTATATATACCCCTTTGCTGTCGGTGGGACCGAGTTGTAAAACTCGGTGGCACCGAGATGGATAACTGCTGGGCAGTTATGCACTTCGGTCACGCCGAAATTCACAACTCGGTTTCACCGAGGTGAAAACTTAGATCAATCCAAATGCTTTCGGTTTGACCGAGTTTGAGTGGGTTGGTCTGACCGAAATCACTTAGAAGGTTTTGGAAGTTAGCCCTTGACGGATCGGTGGCTCCGAGTGCTCCTCACTCGGAGGGTCCGAAAATGACTTGTTCAAAGTTTGTGATGTAAGCATGAATAGAATTTGAGACAAGAAAGCATAGATAGCTAGGGGAGGTACTTAGGCATTCTTGTCCATCCATTTGGTCAGAAAAAAATCAAAAAGACCAAAGCAACAAATGGATGTCCTCGAATGGATTAAATCATGCATCCAACATGCTCACACAATAAGATAGCAAATGAAATATGTGTCAAACATGCACAATCAAAACTCTAGCTACTATCACACAATTTGTCGATGACTAGGTCATCTATATATGAGTATATTGACTTAGGAGTCAAATGAGAACATTTGATCATAGGTCATACTCATCGTTTAAGCACAAGTGGGGTTACCACTTTTACATAAAGCATTGATGTGTTCACATCATTTGAAGATGCTTTAGCTCAATTCTTTAGAGCAAAGCTCCCCCTAGATGTGAGAACCCCTTTTAAAGGGTCAAACTAACCTTGGGTTGTCGTAGAAGACTTCATGTAGATGTTGAAGATGTGGATGCTCAATGTTGATGAAGATCATCAAGAGTTGGGAGCAATCCTTTGGATTCGGGCACTTTCAATACCTACATGGGTTAGTCCCACAAGGAACAAACAAGGATATCCATGGACATAGATTGAAGTACACAATGGATGATGTCCATGAGAGCTATGATTACCTTGTCCCTTGACTTACCAACAAGAGGGTTTGTGACTCCATGAACTAGTGCAAGATGTGGAAGTTGATTGCACAAGTTCTTGCCAAAATGAATATGAGTGAAGTATGTTGGCGGAGTCACCCTCAAGAACTCTCTAGTTCTTCTTCTTCGGGATCCACATCATCTTGATGGAAATCCTTGGGGTTGTAGTTGAGCTTGACGAAGTAGAACTTGACGTTTCCTTGGGAACCCACTTGACCATGGCTTTAGGTGCTTCAATAAATGCATCAATCTCCTCTTGAAGCTTGTCCTTGTCTTTTAGCTTGTGGTCTTGTGGTGGAAGATCATCTTGAGCTTGTTCCACATTGGAAGAAGTAGGATCGTACTTCTCCTTTTGAGAAACAAACTTTGGAGTGGGATATTGACCTTCTTCCCATTCAACACCCTCGGCGTTGAACTTTCGCTCAAAACCAATTCCTTGATTCTTCCGGTGCCTCCCTTGCTTGCGAACAATTTCCTCAAAGTTCTTGCTTCCGGCAAGGCTCTTGTAGACACCTTTCTCTATAATCCCTTTCAATAAACTATTTTCTTGCTCAAGTGTAACTTGGCTTGAAACATTGTTAGTGGAATCAAGAGAACTACTAGAACCAATATTGTTGCTTCTAGATGAAGAATTTTTCTCATGCTTGTCATGCTTAGTTTTAATAGGTGGCAAGAAATTAGACAAGAGAAGTCGTTTGGCAAGATATGAAGAACTCTTCTTTCGAAGATCGTCATTGATTGCTTTTAGGAACTCATGTTCTTGCTCTAGATTGAGCTTCTCGAAGCGTAGCTTCTCATGAGATCTTAGGAGCTCTCTATGATCTTCTTGAGTTGTTTCATGAGCTAACTTAAGAGTGTTTAGTTCTTTAGTTAGACGCTCAATCTCCTTCATAGCATTGTCATTCGACTCTTCTCGACTATAAAGACTACTAGCATGTTCATCATTACTAGTCTCACTAGATTTGTCATGTAAAAGCTCATCTTCACCAAGCAAGTCATCCTCATCACTATCAAAGTCAATGAATTCAGGGTGTGATACCTTGGGGCCTTTAGCCATGAAGCATCTTCCAATTCCCTCATTTGGTGAATCAAATAAGTCATAGGAGTTGGAGTTGGAGGACACGAGAGCAAGACCGGCAACACCTTCATCTTGACTGTAGTCGGAGTTGGAGTGATAGCTTCTTTCGGAATGATTGTCGGAGTCGGAGCCGGAGACCCATTCACCTACATGAGCTTGATGTTTTCTTCTTGTGTAGCTCCTTGATGACTTGTCTTTCCTCTCCGAATCCTTGCTTCTCCGAGAGGGTCTTCGTTCATAACGATCATCTCTGCTCCTTCTCTCTTTCCGAGGTGACTCATCTCTTGAGCTTCTTCTTCTTGGAGATTCTTCTCTTCTCTTGTGGGGAGCCATACACTCATTTGAGTAGTGTTCGGGTCTTCCACAATTGTAGCAGTTTCGATCACGACTAGAAGATCTCTTTTCATCATATGATCTAGACTTTGAGCTTCTCTCTTTGCCTCTATTCTTGTAGAATTTGTTGAAGTTCTTGACCATTAGGCTTATCTCTTCATTGGAAACTAACTTGTCACTTGAGGTTGTGGGAGCATCACTTGTAGCTTTGTAAGCACCACTTGACTTGTTGTGAAGCTCTTCCTTATCCTTAAGTGTCATCTCATGAGCAACAATTCTTCCAATAACTTCGGTTGGCTTGAGATTCTTGTAGTTTGGCATCATTTGGATCAAAGTGCACACGGTGTCATACTTTCCATCCAAAGCTCTGAGAATCTTTTTGATGATGAATCGGTCGGTCATTTCTTCGCTTCCTAAGCTGGCAATCTCATTTGTGATGAGAGCAAGCCTAGAGTACATTTCAGCGACTCCTTCACCATCCTTCATCTTGAACTTGTCAAGTTGACCTTGAAGAATATCTAGCTTTGATTCCTTCACGGACTCGGTACCTTCGTGCATTTCAACCAAAGTATCCCAAATCTCTTTTGCATTCCCAAGACGGCTGATTTTGTTGAACTCCTCGGGACACAAAGCATTGAATAGAATGTCACAAGCTTGAGCATTGTTTTGCAACATCCGCAATTCATCCGTTGTAGCTTCGCGATCCGGAACTTTCCTTCCTCGAAGAACTCACCTTGCAAACCAACACAAATAATGCCCCATGTGGCTGGGTTATGACCAAGAATATGCATTTTCATTTTATGCTTCCAACTAGCAAAATTTGTACCATCAAAGTAAGGACCTCTACGAAAATTACCCTCACTAGACGCCATACTCTCCTAGGTTGTGAAACCAAGCTTATGGAGTCCAATGCAATGGAAACCAATACAATGGAGACCAAAGCTCTGATACCACTTGTAGGATCGAAAGTATGTCTAGAGGGGGGGTGATTAGACTACTTGACAATATAAAAATTCAGCCTTTTGATAAAGACAAGTTTTTGGCAAGTTCACAATGATGATCAAGTCAAGTATCACCCTACACATGCAATTCTAGAGTATAGGCAGCGGAAAGTAAATTGCACATGTAGTAAAGAGAGGTGGAGAAGAGCAAACGCAATTTGGAGACACGGAGATTTTTTCTCGTGGTTCCGATAGGTGGTGCTATCGTCAATCCACGTTGATGGAGACTTCAACCCACGGAGGGTAACGGCTGCGAGAGTCCACGGAGGGCTCCACCCACGAAGGGTCCACGAAGAAGCAACCTTGTCTATGCCATCATGGCCTACGCCCACGGAGGGCTAGCCTTACTCGGGGTAGATCTTCACGAAGTAGGCGATCTCCTTGCCCTTACAAACTTCTTGGTTCAACTCCACATCTCGACGGAGGCTCCCAAGCGACACCTAACCAATCTAGGAGGCACCACCCTCCAAAAGGTAATAGATGGTGTTGATGATGATGAACTCCTTGCTCTTGTGCTTCAAATGATAATCTCCCCAACACTCAACTCTCCTCACTGATTTGGCTGTGGTGGAAGAAAGGATTGAGTGGAAAGCAACTTGGGAAGGCTAGAGATCAAGTTTCATATGGTGGGAGTGGAGCTACTTGATCTCAACACAAGGGTAGGTAGTTTTCTTCTCAGAAATGTAAGGTAGGAGTGGTAGTTCTTTCTGATGGCTCTCTCCACGAATGAAGAGGGGGTGGAGGGGTATTTATAGCCTCCACACAAAATCCAACCGTTACACACATTTGACCAATCTCGGTCAGACCGAAGTTGACAACTCGGTGAGACCGAAAGTTCAAATCACGTGAACATTGGGATTTTCGGTGGGACCGAAAATACAAACTCGGTGAGTCCGATTCGTCCAAAGACAAGAGCTTGCCAATCTCGGTGGGACCGACTTCATCATCTCGGTGACACCGATTTGATGACAGAAGGTTACAGAAGCTTGGCAACTCAAGTTTCGGTGAGACCGAGTTCAGAATCGGAAAATCCGAGAATTCTAGGGTTTGGCTATATGGCTGAGGTGGTTCATCTTGGTGTGACTGGGTTTGGAAAATCGGTGGGGACCGAGATTACTTATGAGTGTATTATGGAAGTGAGAGTTGCTGATAGTTTAGGAGATGTATCACTAAGCACTTTGAGCAACCAGATCATTATCATAACCTCATCCCCTTTTAATAGTATTGGCTTTCCTATAGACTCAATGTGATCTTGGATCACTAAACCAAAAATGGAGTCTTGAGCTTTTGCCAATGCTTGCCTTAGCATTTTGAGGGGTCCACTTCTTCAGTCCTTGCCATACCCATATCACTGAACTTTCTGAAATGATTCTCAAGAAACTATTAGTTCAATGATATATATGTTGTTATTAATTACCAAAACCACCCGGGGATTAGTTGCACTTTCAATAACCATCTTTGATAAACGAGCTAGTCAAGTAGAGGCATACTAGTGACACTATGTTTGTCTATGTATTCATGCATGTATTATGTTTCCGGTTAATACAATTGTAGCATGAATAATAAACCTTTATCATGAAATAAGGAAATAAATAATGAATTTATTATTGCCTCTAGGGCATATTTCCTTCAGTCTCCCACTTGCACTAGAGTCAATAATCTAGTTCACATCGCCATGTGATTTAACACCAATAATCATATCTATATATGATTAACACCCATATTTCACATTGTCATGTGACCAACACCCAAAGGGTTTACTAGAGTCAATAATCTAGTTCACATCGCTATGTGATTAACACCCAAAGAGTACAAAGGTATGATCATGTTTTGCTCGTGAGAGAAGTTTAGTCAACGGGTCTGTCACATTCAGAGCCGTATGTATTTTGCAAATATTCTATGTCTACAATACTCTGCACGGAGCTACTCTAGCTAATTGCTCCCACTTTCAATATGTATCCAGATTAAGATCTGGATCAGTGCCAAAACTTGTATCGACGTAACCTTTTACGATGAACCTTTTGTCACCTCCATAATTGAGAAACATATCCTTATTCCACTAAGGATAATTTTGACCAATGTCCAGTGATCTACTCCTAGATCACTATTGTACTCCCTTGCCAAACCAGGGCAGAGTATACAATAGGTCTGGTTCACAGCATAACATACTTTATAGAACCTATGACTGAGGCATAGGGAATGACTTTTCATTCTCTTTCTATTTTCTGCTATGGTCGGGTCTTGAGTCTTTACTCAACTTCACACCTTGCAACACAGGCAAGAACTCCTTCTTTGACTGTTCCATTTTGAACTACTTCAAAATCTTGTCAAGGTATGTACTCATTGAAAATCTTATTAAGCGTCTTGATCTATCTCAATAGATCTTGATGCTCAATATGTAAGTAGCTTTAACTGAGGTCTTTCTTTTAAAGAACTCCTTTAAAAACACTCCTTTATGCTTTGCAGAATAATTCTACATTATTTCCGATCAACAATATGTCATTCACATATACTTATCAGAAATGCTGTAGTGCTCCCACTCACTTTCTTGTAAATACAGGCCTTTCCAAAAGTCTGTATAAAACCATATGCTTTGATCAACTCATCAAAGCGTATATTCCAACTCCGAGATGCTTGCACCAGTCCATTGATGGATTGCTGGAGCTTGCACACTTTGTTAGCATCTTTAGGATTGACAAAACCTTCTGGTTGCATCATATACAACTCTTCTTTAATAAATCCATTAAGGAATGCAGTTTTGACATCCATTTGCCAGATTTCATAAAATGTGGCAATTGCTAACATGATTCGGACAGACTTAAGCATCGATACGAGTGAGAAAATCTCATTGTATTCAACATCTTGAACTTGTCGAAACCTTTTTGCGACAAGTCGAGCTTTGTAGATAGTAACACTACTATCAACGTCCGTCTTCCTCTTGAAGATCCATTTATTTTCTATGGTTTGCCAATCTTTGGGCAAGTCCACCAAAGTCCACACTTTGTTCTCATACATGGATCCTATCTCAGATTTCATGGCCTCCAGCCATTTTGCGGAATCTGGGCTCATCATCGCTTCCTCATAGTTCGTAGGTTCATCATGGTCTAGTAACATGAATTCCAGAACAGGATTACCGTACCACTCTGGTGCGGACTGTACTTTGGAAGACCTACGAGGTTCTATAGTAACTGATCTGAAGTTTCATGATCATCATCATTAGCTTCCTCACTAATTGGTGTAGTAGTCACAGGAATAGATTTCTGTGATGAACTACTTTCCAATTCGGGAGAAGGTACAAATTACCTTATCAAGCTCTACTTTCCTCCCACTCACTTCTTTCGAGAGAAACTCCTTCTCTAGAAAGGATCCATTGTTAGCAACAAATGATTTGCCTTTGGATCTGTGATAGAAGGTGTACCCAATAGTTACCTTTGGGTATTCTATGAAGACGCACTTCTCCGATTTGGGTTTGAGCTTATTAGGATGAAACTTTTTCACATAAGCATCATAGCCCCAAACTTTAAGAAACGACAAATTGGGTTTCTTGCTAAACCACAGTTCATATGGTGTCGTCTCAACGGATTTAGATGGTGCCCTTTTAACGTGAATGCAGCTGTCTCTAATGCATAACCCCAAAACGACAATGGTAAATCAATAAGTGACATCATAAATCGCACCATATCCAATAAAGTGCGGTTACGACGTTCGGACACACCATAACGTTGTGGTGTTCCAGGTGGCGTGAGCTGTGAAACTATTCCACATTGTTTTAATTGAAGACCAAACTCGTAACTCAAATATTCGTCTTCACGATCAGATCGCAGAAACTTTATTTTCTTGTTACGATGATTTTTGTACATCACTCTGAAATTCTTTGAACCTTTCAACTATTTCAGACTTATGTTTCATCAAGTAGATATACCCATATCTGCTCAAATCATCTTGTGAAGGTCAGAAAATAATGATACTTGCCACAAGCATCAACACTCATTGGATCGCATACATCGGTATGTATTGTTTCCAATAAGTCAGTAGCTTGTTCCATTGTTCCGGAGAACG
The DNA here is from genome assembly GCA_963921465.1 of Triticum timopheevii. Taxonomy (NCBI): domain Eukaryota; kingdom Viridiplantae; phylum Streptophyta; class Magnoliopsida; order Poales; family Poaceae; genus Triticum; species Triticum timopheevii. The sequence continues at coordinate 439,899,366 of OY997274.1, read as the reverse complement.
GAGTTTTAGTCATCTTGCCCAAAAGGCATGGTTCGCAAGCATCAAATGATTCATAACCAAGTGATTCCAAAAATCCATCTTTATGGAGTTTCTTCATGCGCTTTACACCGATATGACCCAAACGGCAGTGCCACAAATAAGTTGCACTATCATTATTAACTTTGCATCTTTTGGCATCAATATTATGAATATGTGTATCACTACGATCGAGATCCAACAAACTATTTTCATTGGGTGTATAACCATCGAAGGTCTTATTCATGTAAACAGAATAACAATTATTCTTTAACTTCAAATGAATAACGTATCGCAACAAACATGATCAAATCATATTTATGCTCAACGCAAACGCTAAATAACATTTATTTAGCTTTAACACTAATCTCGAAAATATAGGGAGTGTGTGATGATGATCATATCAATCTTGGAACTACTTCCAACACTCATCGTCACTTCCCCTTTAACTAGTCTCTGTTTATTCTGTAACTCCTGTTTCGAGTTACTAATCTTAGCAATCGAACAAGTATCAGATACTCAGGGGTTACTATAAACACTAGTAAGGCACACATCAATAACCTGTATATCAAATATACCCTTGTTCACTTTGCCATCCTTCTTATCCACCAAATATTCAGGGCATTTCCGCTTCCAGTGACCATTTCCTTTGCAGTAGAAACACTCAGTTTCAGGCTTTGGTCCAGCTTTGGGCTGCTTCGTGGGAGTGACAACTTGCTTGCCATTCTACATGAAGTTCCCTTTCTTTCCCTTTGCCCTATTCTTGAAACTAGTGGTCTCGTCAATCATCAACACTTGATGCTCTTTCTTGATTTCTACCTTCGTTGATTTCAACATCACGAAGAGCTCTCATCCCTTGCATACTGTAGTTCATCACGAAGTTCTAGTAACTTAGTGATGGTGACTAGAGAATTCTGTCAATCACTATCTTATCTGGAAGATTGACTCCCACTTGATTCAAGCGATTGAAGTACCTAGACAATCTGAGCACATGCTCACTAGTTGAGCGATTCTCCTCCATATTTTAGCTATAGAACTTGTTGGAGACTTCATATCTCTCAACTCGGGTATTTGCTTGAAATATTAACTTCAATTCCTGGAACATCTCATATGGTCCATGATGTTCAAAACATCTTTGAAGTCCCGATTCTAAGCCATAAAGCATGGTGCACAAAACTACCAAGTAGTCATCATATTGAGCTAGCCAAACGTTCATAACGTCTGCATCTGCTCCTGCAATAGGTCTGTCACCTAGTGGTGCATTAAAGACATAATTCTTCTGTGCAGCAATGAGGATAAACCTCAGATCACGGATCCAATCCGCATCATTGCTACTAACATTTTTCAACACAGTTTTCTCTAGGAACACATCAAAATAAACATATGAAAGCAACAACGCAAGCTATTGATCTTACAACATAATTTGCAAAATACTACCAGGACTAAGTTCATGATAAATTTAAGTTCAATTAATCATATTACTTAAGAACTCCCACTTAGACAGACATCTCTCTAGTCATCTAAGTGTCACGTGATCCAAATCAACTAAACCATAACCGATCATCACGTGAGATGGAGTAGTTTTCAATGGTGAACATCACTATGTTGATCATATCTACTATATGATTCACACTCGACCTTTCGGTCTCCGTGCTCCGAGGCCATATCTGCATATGCTAGGCTCGTCAAGTTTAACCTGAGTATTCCGCGTGTGCAAAACTGGCTTGCACCCGTTGTAGATGGACGTAGAGCTTATCACACCCGATCATCACGTGGTGTCTGGGCACGACGAACTTTGGCAAAGGTGCATACTCAGGGAGAACACTTCTTGATAATTAGTGAGAGATCATCTTAAAATGCTACCGTCAATCAAAGCAAGAATAAGATGTATAATAGATAAACATCATATGCAATCAAAATATGTGACATGATATGGCCATGATCATCTTGCGCCTTTGATCTCCATCTCCAAAGTACTGTCATGATCTCTATCGTCACCGGCACGACACCATGATCTTCATCATCTTGATCTATATCAATGTGTCATCACATGGTCGTCTCGCCAACTATTGCTCTTGCAACTTTTGCTATCGCATAGCGATAAAGTAAAGCAATTATTTGGCACTTGCATTTTTATGCAACAAAGAGACAACGATAGGGCTTCTGCCAGTTGCCGATAACTTCAACAAAACATGATCATCTCATACAACAACTTATATCTCATCATGTCTTGACCATATCACATCACAACATGCCCTGCAAAAACAAGTTAGACGTCCTCTACTTTGTTGTTGCAAATTTTACGTGGCTGCTACGGGCTTAGCAAGAACCGTTCTTATCTACGCATCAAAAACCACAACGATAGTTCGTCAAGTTGGTGATGTTTTAACCTTCGCAAGGACCGGGCGTAGCCACACTCGATTCAGCTAAAGTGAGAGAGACAGACACCCGCCAGCCACCTTTAAGCACGAGTGCTCGTAACGGTGAAACCAGTCTCGCGTAAGCGTACGCGTAATGTCGGTCCGGGCCGCTTCATCTCACAATACCGCCGAACCAAAGTATGACATGCTAGTAAGCAGTATGACTTGTATCGCCCACAACTCACTTGTGTTCTACTCGTGCATATAACATCAACGCATAAAACCTAGGCTCGGATGCCACTGTTGGGGAACGTAGTAATTTCAAAAAATTTCCTACGCACACGCAAGATCATGGTGATGGCATAGCAACGAGAGGGGAGAGTGTATGTCCATGTATCCTCGTAGACCGTAAGCGGAAGCATTATCACAACGCGGTTGATGTAGTCATACGTCTTCACGATCTGACCGATCCAAGCACCGAACATACGGAGCCTCCGAGTTCAGCACACGTTCAGCTCGATGACGATCTCCGGTCTCCGATCCAGCCGAGCTCCGGAGATGAGTTCCGTAAGCATGACGGCGTGGTGACGATGATGATGTTGTACTGGCGCAGGGCCTCGCCTAAACTCCACGACGATATGACCGAGGTGGAATATGGTGGAAGGGGGCACCGCACACGGCTAAGGAACGATCACGAAGATCAACTTGTGTGTCTATGGGGTGCCCCCTGCCCCCGTATATAAAGGAGGGAGGGAGGAGGAGGCCGGCCCTAGGAGGGGCGCGCCATGGGGAGTCCTACTCCCACCGGGAGTAGGATTCCCCATTTCCTAGTCCAACTAGGAGTCCTTCCATGTAGTAGGAGTAGGAGACAAGGAAGGGGAAGAGAGAAGGGAAGGAAGGAGGGGGTGCGGCCCCTCCCCCTAGTCCAATTCGGACTAGGCCTTGGGGGGGCGCGCGGCCTGCCCTAGGAAGCCCCTCTCTCTTTCCCGTATGGCCCAATAAGGCCCAATACTTCTCCCCGGTGAATTCCCGTAACTCTCCGGTACTCCGAAAAATACCCGAATCACTCGGAACCTTTCCGAACTCCGAATGTAGTCGTCCAATATATCGATCTTTACGTCTCGACCATTTCGAGACTCCTCGTCATGTCCCCGATCTCATCCGGGACTCCAAACTCCTTCGGTACATCAAAACTCATAAACTCATAATATAAATGTCATCGTAACGTTAAGCGTGCGGACCCTACGGGTTCGAGAACTATGTAGAAATGACCTAGAACTATTCTCGGTCAATAACCAATAGCGGGACCTGGATGCCCATATTGGTTCCTACATATTCTACGAAGATCTTTATCGGTCAAACCGCATAACAACATACATTGTTCCCTTTGTCATCGGTATGTTACTTGCCCGAGATTCGATCGTCGGTATCCAATACCTAGTTCAATCTCGTTACCGGCAAGTCTCTTTACTCGTTCCATAATACATCATCCCGTAACTAACTCATTAGTTACAATGCTTGCAAGGCTTAAGTGATGTGTACTACCGAGAGGCCCCAGAGATACCTCTCCGACAATCGGAGTGAAAAAACCTAATCTCGAAATACGCCAACTCAACATGTACCTTCGGAGACACCTGTAGTACTCCTTTATAATCACCCAGTTACGTTGTGACGTTTGGTAGTACCCAAAGTGTTCCTCCGGTAAACGGGAGTTGCATAATCTCATAGTTTCAAGAACATGTATAAGTCATGAAGAAAGCAATAGCAACATACTAAACGATCAAGTGCTAGGCTAACGGAATGGGTCATGTCAATCACATCATTCTCCTAATGATGTGATCCCATTAATCAAATGATAACACTTTTGTCCATGGCTACGAAACATAACCATCTTTGATAAACGAGCTAGTCAAGTAGAGGCATACTAGTGACACTATGTTTGTCTATGTATTCACGCATGTATTATGTTTCCGGTTAATACAATTGTAGCATGAATAATAAACATTTATCATGAAATAAGGAAATAAATAATGACTTTATTATTGCCTCTAGGGCATATTTCCTTCATAGTTATATGATCAAATTATGTTATTATTGTTGAGAGAACTTGCACTAGTGAAAGTATGAACCCTAGGCCTTGTTTCCTACCATTGCAATACCGTTTATGCTCACTTTTATCATTAGTTACCTTGCTGTTTTTATATTTTCAGATTACAAAAACCTATATCTACCATCCATATTGCACTTGTATCACCATCTCTTCGCCGAACTAGTGCACCTATACAACCAATCTTGAGGACTTCATACAAGATAAGTGTCCTCAGTACTACCAATTGACCGATTCATTCATGAGAAGGTTTAAATTTACATCTTCGCGTAATTCTCAGAATGTCTTGTTTGATATTTATGATGAATCTTATACCATGGACCTAGAAGATTTTACTACTGCTTGCAAACTCCCGCAGTGGGGCAATGTTCATGAACCCCACAAATCTGAATATAAAGACTTTCTCGTTAGTATCACTGTGGGAGAATCTAGGGATATAGCACAAGCTACCATAGGGAGCATTCATTTTCCTGCTATACATTATTTTTCTCTCTTCATTGGTAGATGCATTAACGGTAAAGATAAAGCATGTCACATGTGTGTCCCTGATCTTTGCATCCTCAAAAGTGCTGTATTAGGTAACAAAGATTACAACTTGGGGGCAATACTTGCACGTAGGTTGCATAATAGTGCTATATCTGGAGATTTATTTGGAGGAATTTATGCAACCCGTGTTGCTAATTATCTTGGTATATCTCCACGTGAGGGTGATATTGAGTTCCCTGCAGCTTATTTAGATTTTGACGCTATGGTCAGGCACCGTTTTCTTTTGAGGAATGAACAATTCCTCCATTACCGACTAATCTTCGACAAACCTCGCGCTGTCCATGTTACTCTCCCTGCTCCTTCCCTTTTTGATTGCCAGGCAAAACAAAGATATGTTGTCACCAGGGAGGAGGCAGCCGAACACGAGAGGAGAGTGGAGGCAGCTCGCCAACATGCCGCAGCTCAGGAGGCATTGGTTGCTGCATCTCAGTACTACCCCGGTTATAACTTCATATGTCACCCAAGCTATCCTTGGCATTAGACCAACTTAGGCCAAAAGCCTAAGCTTGGGTGAGTACGTATTTCTCACCGACTTTACATTCATGTTCACACACTATTCTAGTTGTCGGTGCTCATACTCTTTCATTGTATTATCCATGCTAGTTTAATTTCTTTTTCTAGTTTTCTTCTTGTGTGTTTGATAAACCTTAAGAAAACCAAAAAAATTAGTTAGTTTACTCTCCATGCTTGTAGTAGTAATTAAAATGAAAAATCCAAAAAGATTTCTTGTTCTTCTTTTGCTTGTTGGGAGCTTTCCCGTGTAAATAGTTTTATTTCTTTTCTTTCCTTTGGGGGTCCAGAGGAGAAGACCATAATGAAAATGTTTAGTGGCTCTCATATGCATGATTGTTGATTTAACTTAGAGCCCATATTACCTTGTCTTCTACCTTGAATTGAATGCTTGCAGATTCCATCTTAGTCCAATGCACGTGCACTATTATTATTATACATACCGTTCGGTCGTGCAAGTGAAAGGCAATAATGACGATATATGATGGACTGATTGAGATAAGAGAAGCTGCTATGAACTCGACCTATCTTGTTTTTGTAAATATGATGAGTTCATCGTTCCTGATTCATCCTATTATGAATAAACATGTTTGCAATGGCAATTAGAGATTATAGTTGCTTATGCCATGCTTAATTAGCTAGGAGCTTATAATGGTTTACCTTGCGTGCCACCATGCTATTTAAATGATTGTGATGTGGTATGATGGGATGGTATCCTCCTTTGAATGATTCGAGTGACTTGACTTGGCACATGTTCACGCATGGAGTTGAAACAAATCAACATAGCCTTCACGATATTTATGTTCATGGTAGATTATATCCTACTCATGCTTGCACTTGGTGTAGATTAATTTTAATGCATGTTCATGACTGTTGTCGCTCTCTTAGTTGGTCGCTTCCCGGTCTTTTGCTAGCCCTCACCTGCACAAAGCGGGAATACTACTTGTGCGTCCAACTCCATAAACCCCAAAGTTATTCCATATGAGTACACTATACCTTCCTATATGCGGTATTTACCTGCCGTTCCAAGTAAATTTGTATGTGCCAAACTCCAAACCTTCAAATGAAATTCTGTTTTGTATGCTCGAGCAGCTCATGTTTCAACTTGGGTTGTCTGTATCTTCCATGCTAGGTGGGTTATTCTCAAGAGGAGTGGACTCCGCTCCTCATTCACGAGAAAATGGCTGGTAACCGGGATGCCTAGTCCCATGATCAAAAAGATCAAAGCAAATCAAAATAATTAAAACAAAACTCCCCCAGGACTGTTGTTGGTATGGACGGTACCCCGTTGTTTTGGATGGCCGTGGAGTGTGCTTGTTGGTGGTGGGGGAGTACCATTCTGTTTGGGAACTTCCTATAATGTATGTAGCATGGAAGATATCGAGATCTCATAGTTGTTGCGTTGACAGTGAAAGTATACCGCTCAAAATGTTATTCATCTCTATTTTAAAATCGAGCTCTGGCACCTCTACAAATCCCTGCTTTCCTCTGCGAAGGGCCTATCTATTTACTTTTATGTTGAGTCATCACCCTCTTATTAAAAAGCACCCGCTGGAGAGCACATTGTCATTTGCATTCATTACTACTAGTTTATATTGGGTATGACTTGACTGGACCTCTTTTACCATGAATTACAATCTTTAGTCAGTCCTTGATCTTTAAAGGTGCTCTGCATTTATGTTTTGCGGTCTCAGAAAGGGCTAGCGAGATACCATCTTGTTATATCATATTATGATTGTTTTCAGAAAGTGTTGTCATCCGAGATTTATTATTATTGCTCGTTAGTTGATTATGCCATTGATATGAGTGAGACCAAAGTGTTATTGTGAATATGCTTAGTTCATAATCTTTGCTGAAAACTTGAATGCTGGCTTTACATATTGATACGTCTCCAACGTATCTATAATTTATGAAGCATTCATGCTATATTATTATCTGTTTTGGATGTTTATGGGCTTTATTATACACTTCTATATTATTTTTGGGACTAACCTATTAACCAGAGGCCCAGCCCATATTGTTGTTTTATTGCCTATTTCAGTGTTTCAAGGAAAAGGAATATCAAAGGGAGTCCAAACGGAATGAAACCTTCGGGAAACTTATTTTTGGAACAGAAGTAATCCAGGGAACTTGGAGTGCAAGCCAGGGAAGCTTCGAGGAAGCCACGAGATAGGGGGGCTGCGCCCACCCCCCGGGGCGCGCCCTCCACTCTCGTGGGCCCCTCGAGGCTCCCGCGATCGACTTCTTTCGCCTATATAAGTCCACATACCCTAAAACTTTCAAAGAACAAGATAGATCGGGAGTTCCGCCGCTGCAAGCCTCTGTAGCCACCAAAAACCTCTCGGGAGCCCGTTCTGGCACCCTACCGGAGGGGGGATCCCTCACTGGTGGCCATCTTCATCATCCCGGCGCTCCATGACGAGGAGGGAGTAGTTCACCCTCGGGGCTGAGGGTATGTACCAGTAGCTATGTGTTTGATCTCTCTCTCTCTCGTGTTCTCTCTATGGCACGATCTTGATGTATCACGAGCTTTGCGATTATAGTTGGATCTTATGATGTTTCTCCCCCTCTACTCTCTTGTGATGAATTGAGTTTTCCCTTTGAAGTTATCTTGTCAGATTGAGTCTTTAAGGATTCAAGAACACTTGATGTATGTCTTGCCGTGCTTATCTGTGGTGACAATGGGATATCACGTGATCCACTTGATGTATGTTTTGGTGATTAACTTGCGGTTCCGTCCATGAACCTATGCATAGGGGTTGGCACACGTTTTCATTTTGACTCTCTGGTAGAAACTTTGGGGCACTCTTTGAAGTACTTTGTGTTGGTTGAATAGATGAATCTGAGATTGTGTGATGCATATCGAATAATCATGCCTTTGGATACTTGAGGTGACAATGGAGTATCTAGGTGACGTTAGGGTTTTAGTTGATTTGTGTCTTAAGGTGTTATTTTAGTATGAACTCTATGATAGATTGAACGAAAAGAATAGCTTCGTGTTATTTTACTACAGACTCTTGAATAGATCGAGCAGAAAGGATAACTTTGAGGTGGTTTCGTACCCTACCATAATCTCTACGTTTGTTCTCCGCTATTAGTGGCTTTGGAGTGACTCTTTGTTGCATGTTGAGGGGTAGTTATATGATCCAATTATGTTATTATTGTTGAGAGAACTTGCACTAGTGAAAGTATGAACCCTAGGCCTTGTTTCCTACCATTGCAATACCGTTTATGCTCACTTTTATCATTAGTTACCTTGCTGTTTTTATATTTTCAGATTACAAAAACCTATATCTACCATCCATATTGCACTTGTATCACCATCTCTTCGCCGAACTAGTGCACCTATACAATTTGCCATTGAATTGGGTGTGTTGGAGACACAAGAGACTCTTTGTTATTTGGTTGCAGGGTTGTTTGAGAGAGACCATCTTCATCCTACACCTCCCACGGATTGATAAACCTTAGGTCATCCACTTGAGGAAAATTTGCTACTGTCCTACAAACCTCTGCACTTGTTGTGTAGTAGACATCAAGCTCTTTTCTGGCGTCGTTGCCAGGGAGGTGAGTGCTTGAAGGTATATCTTTAGATCTTGCAATCGAATCTTTTAGTTTCTTGTTTTATCACTAGTTTAGTTTATAGAAGAAAACTACAAAAATATGGAATTGAGTTTGCCTCATACGCTTCATCTTTTTAATATCTTTCGTGAAAATGATGGAAAGGAAAATTGTGCTCAATTGCTAGAAGAAGAATGCATTAAAATGTTTGGTACTAGATCTTTGTATGATGAGCATGATTGCAATATTGTTAGTATGAATTCTTTGAATATTAGTGGCTTTGGAGTGACTCTTTGTTGCATGTCGAGGGATTGTTATATGATCTATCTATGTTATTACTGTTGAGAGAACTTGCACTAGTGAAAGTATGAACCCTAGGCCTTGTTTCCTATCATTGCAATACCGTTTACGCTCACTTTTATCATTAGTTACCTTGCTGTTTTTATAATTTCAGATTACAAAAATATTTATCTCCTATCCATATTGCACTTGTATCACCATCACTTCGCAGAACTAGTGCACCTATACAATTTACCATTTTATTGGGTGTGTTGAGGACACAAGAGACTCTTTGTTATTTGGTTGCAGGGTGGTTTGAGAGAGACCATCTTCATCCTACGCCTCCCACAGATTGATAAACCTTAGGTCATCCACTTGAGGGAAATTTGGTACTGTCCTACAAACCTCTGCACTTGGAGGCCCAACAACGTCTACAAGAAGGTTGTGTAGTAGACATCAAGCTCTTTTCTGGCGCCGTTGCCGGGGAGGCTAGGTAAGCGGCACTCACACCCCGTCAACTAAGCTCTTTTCTGGTGCCGTTGCTGGGGAGGTGAGTGCTTGAAGGTATATCTTTAGATCTTGCAATCGAATCTTTTAGTTTCTTGTTTTATCACTAGTTTAGTTTATAAAAGAAAACTACAAAAATATGGAATTGAGTTTGCCTCATACGCTTCATCTTTTTAATATCTTTCGTGAAAATGATGGAAAGGAAAATTGTGCTCAATTGCTAGAAGAAGAATGCATTAAAATGTTTGGTACTAGATCTTTGTATGATGAGCATGATTGCAATATTGTTATTATGACTTCTTTGAATACCCATGATGTTAATGATATGCAAAGCCACAAGCTTGGGGATGCTATGTTTGATGAAGATGATATGTTTAGTCCCCCAAGTTTTGATGAGAATATTTATTATGATGAAAGCATGCCTCCTATTTATGATGATTATATTGATGAAAGTGGATTTGGAGAGGTCATGACTTTATTTAGTGATGAATCCACTATTTCGGAAGAGGTTCCAATTGATTATGAGAACAAAGTTGCTATCTATGATGATTATTGTGATGACTTGTATGCTATTAAGAATAATGATAACCATGAAACTTGTCATCATGATTTTAGTTTTAAATTGGATTATGCTTCACATGATAGTTATTCTGTTGAGTTTGCTCCCACAACTATTCATGAGAACAATTTTGCTTATGTGGAGAGTAATAAAATTTCTATGCAAGTAGATCATGAAAAGAATGCTTTAGGTTCTGGTTATATTGTTGAATTCATTCATGATGCTACTTAAAATTATTATGAGGGAGAAATATATGCGTGTAAAAATTGCAATAATATCAAGTTTCCTCTCTATGTGTTGAAAATCTTGAAGCTTGCTTGTTTTGCCTTCCTATGCTAGTTGATTATTGTTCCCATAAGTTGTTTGCTCACAAAATCCCTATGCATAGGAAGTGGGTTAGGCTTAAATGTGCTAGTCATATGCTTCATGATGCTCCCATTATGTTTCAATTCTTATCTTTTATGTGAGCATCATTGTCATCATCATGCCTAGCTAGAAAAAGCATTAAAGAAAAGCGCTTGTTGGGAGACAACCCAATATTTACCCTTACTATTTTTGTGTGTCCACATGATTATGCTACTGTAGTAATCATGTTTTATAGCTTTTGTTTCAATAAAGTGCCAAGTAAGATCTTTAGGATAGCTTACGGTGATAGTTGTGTTGATCTTGCTGAAAATCAGAAACTTTTGCACCCAGTAAATTAGTTTTTATAATTCACAGAAACGTGCTTTTGATCTGATTATTTTTGATATGGATTGGTACACAAATTGCTTAGGACTTCCTAGTTTGGTAGGATTTTTGGAGTTCCATAAGTATACGTTTGATACAGATTGCTACAGACTGTTCTGTTTTTGACGGATTCTGTTTTTTATGTGTTGTTTGCTTATTTTGATCAATCTATGAGTAGTATCGAAGGGTATGAACCATAGAGAAGTTGTAATACAGTAGGTTTAACACCAATATGAATTTAGAATGAGTTCATTACAGTACCTAAGTGGTTGTTTTATTTTCTTATACTAACGGAGCTTACGAGTTTTCTGTTGAGTTTTGTGTTGTGAAGTTTTCACGTTTTGGGTAAGGATTCGATGGACTATGGAATAAGGAGTGGCAAGAGCCTAATCTTAGGGATTCCCAAGTCACCCCAAGGTAATATTAAAGAATAGTCAAAAGCCTAAGCTTGGGGATGCCCCCGGAAGGCATCCCCTCTTTCGTCTTCGTTCATCGGTAACTTTACTTGGAGCTATATTTTTATTCACCACATGATATGTGTTTTGCTTGGAGCATCATTTTATTTTGTTAGTATTTGATTTCTGTTATTTATAATAATGTTTTGCATCCTTAGTTTCAATAAAAAAGTCAAGGATAGCCTTTACCATGCTTATTTTGCAAGTATACATGTTGCTATTTGAAAACAGAAAGTTTACCGCTGTTGCAAAAATTCCCTAGAAAAGTCAGAGAATGATATAATGTTGAAACTTTGTTCATATTGAGATATGATAAATCTTATACAGTAAGGTATTTTTCTCATAATTTTTGGATTTAGGGAAGTATGATGAATCTTGCATTCTTTACAGACTATACTGTTTTGGGAGATTGCTGTTATGGTTGCATTGTTTGCATATGTTTGCTTGTTTAATGATTCTATTTGAGGATAGGAGTATTAAATATGCAGAGGCATAGTATGCTATGTTGAATATTCATTCAAGTAATTTGTTACAGTAGAAAATGATAAGGTTTTGCATTGGTTTATACTAACCTATCTCACGAGTTCTTGTTGAGTTTGGTGTGGGTGAAGCTTTTTGATAAAAAGAAGAAACCATGATATGAGAGGAATTAAGGAGACACAAAAGCTCAAGCTTGGGGATGCCCATGGCACCCCAAGATAATATTTCAAGAAGTCTCAAGCATCTAAGCTTGGGGATGCCCCGGTAGGCATCCCACCTTTCTTCTTCAACAACTATCGGTTAGTATCGGTTGAGCCTAAGTTTTTGCTTCTTCACATGAGTTGTGCTATCATTGCAATGTCATTTTATTTTGTTTTGCTTGCTGTTTGAATACAATATCAAGATCTGAAATTCTTTATTTAGAGAGAGTCTTCACATAGTTACATAATTATTTAGCTACTCATTGATCTTCACTTATATCTTTACTCGTTTCGCTTCACTTATATCCTATGAGTGAATGGTTGAATGAGTTGAATGTCATAAATCTGAAATTATATATGTTTCATTTGATTATCCCATGGAGAGTAATGACTTCACATCTAAGAAGTAGAGGTTGTAAATTTATTGAAGGTTAGCGAGCATTGTATTGGTCATTTGAACAATTCATGAAAGAATATTGAAGGAAGAGAGATTTCACATATAAATATACTATCTTGGACATCTTTTATAATTGTGAGCACTCATTAAGTATGACATGCTAAAGAGTTGATGTTGGACAAGAAGACAACATAATGGGTTATGTTTTCTCACATCTCAGTTAAAGTGTATTGTCATGGATCATTCAAACATGTTGAGCTCGCCTTTCCCCCTCATGCTAGCAAAATTCCTTGCACCAAGTAGAGATACTACTTGTGCTTCCAAATATCCTTAAACCCAGTTTTGCCATGAGAGTCCACCATACCTACCTATGGATTGAGTAAGATCCTTCAAGTAAGTTGTCATGTTGCAAGTAATAAAAATTGCTCTCTAAATATGTATGACTTATTAGTGCGGAGAAAATAAGCTTTATACGATCGTGTGATATGGAAGTAATAAAAGTGACGGACTACATAATAAAGGTTCATATCACAAGTGGCAATCTAAAGTGACATTCTTTTGCATTAAGATTTTGTGCATCCAACCCCAAAAGCACATGGCAACCTCTCCTTCCCTCTGCGAAGGGCCTATCTTTTACTTTATGCAAGAGTCAAGGTGATCTTCACCTTTCCCTTTTTTCATTTTATCCTTTGGCAAGCACCTCGTGTTGGAAAGATCCTGATATATATATATATCCAATTGGATGTAAGTTAGCATGAACTATTATTGTTGACATCACCCAAAGGTGAATACGTTGGGAGGCAACACTATAAGCCCCTATCTTTCTTAGTGTCCCATTAAAACTCCATCACCATAAGTATTGCATGAGTGTTAGCAATTGTAGAAGACTATATGATAGTTGAGTATGTGGAGTTTGCTAAATCAAAGCTCTGCCATAGACCCTTCCTGAAAATAAGATGAATTGTAATTGTTTGATGACTGAGAATGAAGTTTGCTAGTTTTCAAGAAAGTTTATGGTCTATGCTTTAACATGTGAATAGCTTGTTACTTGATCTTGAGAAGTTTTATGAGATGAACTACTATTATGACATATAATCATGCTAGAAAAGGTGATTGAAATTATCATTGATCAAACTTGTGCACCTTGTAGCATTCACACTTCATAAATTCTTTCTTTTATCATTTACCTACTCGAGGACGAGCAGTTAAGCTTGGGGATGCTGATACGTCTCCAACGTATCTATAATTTATGAAGCATTCATGCTATATTATTATCTATTTTGGATGTTTATGGGCTTTATACACTTTTATATTATTTTTGGGACTAACCTATTAACCGGAGGCCCAGCCCATATTGTTTTTTATTGCCTATTTCCATGTTTCGAAGAAAAGGAATATCAAACGGAGTCCAAACGGAATGAAACCTTCGGGAAACTTATTTTTGGAACAAAAGCAATCCAGGGAACTTGGAGTGCAAGCCAAGGAAGCTTCGAGGAAGCCACGAGATAGGGGGGCGCGCCCACCCCCCTGGGCGCGCCCTCCACTCTCATGGGCCCCTCGAGGCTCCCCCGACCGACTTTCTTCGCCTATATAAGTCCACATACCCTAAAACCTTCGAAGAACAAGATAGATCAGGAGTTCCGCCGCCGCAAGCCTCTGTAGCCACCAAAAACCTCTCGGGAGCCCGTTCCGACACCCTGCTGGAGGGGGGATCCCTCACCGGTGGCCATCTTCATCATCTCGGCGCTCTCCATGACGAGGAGGGAGTAGTTCACCCTCGGGGCTGAGGGTATGTACCAGTAGCTATGTGTTTGATCTCTCTCTCTCTCTCATGATCTCTCTATGGCACGATCTTGATGTATCATGGGCTTTGCTATTATAGTTGGATCTTATGATGTTTCTCCCCCTCTACTCTCATGTGATGAATTGAGTTTTCCCTTTGAAGTTATCTTGTCGGATTGAGTCTTTAAGGATTCGAGAACAATTGATGTATGTCTTGCCGTGCTTATCTGTGGTGACAATGGGATATCACGTGATCCACTTGATGTATGTTTTGGTGATCAACTTGCGGGTTTCGCCCATGAACCTATGCATAGGGGTTGGCACACGTTTTTGTCTTGACTCTCCGGTAGAAACTTTGGGGCACTCTTTGAAGTACTTTGTGTTGGTTGAAGAGATGAATCTGAGATTGTGTGATGCATATCGAATAATCATGCCCATGGATACTTGAGGTGACAATGGAGTATCTAGGTGACCTTAGGGTTTTGGTTGATTTGTGTCTTAAGGTGTTATTCTAGTATGAACTCTATGATAGATTGAACGGAAAGAATAGCTTCGTATTATTTTACTATGGACTCTTGAATAGATCGAGCAGAAAGGATAACTTTGAGGTGGTTTCATACCCTACCATAATCTCTTCGTTTGTTCTCCGCTATTAGTGGCTTTGGAGTGACTCTTTGTTGCATGTTGAGGGATAGTTATATGATCCAATTGTGTTATTATTGTTGAGAGAACTTGCACTAGTGAAAGTATGAACCCTAGGCCTTGTTTCCTACCATTGGAATACCGTTTATGCTCACTTTTATCATTAGTTACCTTGCTGTTTTTATATTTTCAGATTACAAAAACCTATATCTACCATCCATATTGCACTTGTATCACCATCTCTTCGCCGAACTAGTGCACCTATACAATTTGCCATTGAATTGGGTGTGTTGGGGACACAAGAGACACTTTTTTATTAGGTTGCAAGGTTGTTTGAGAGAGACCATCTGCATCCTACGCCTCCTACGGATTGATAAACCTTAGGTCATCCACTTGAGGGAAATTTGCTACTGTCCTACAAACCTCTGCACTTGGAGGCCCAAGAACGTCTATAAGAAGAAGGTTGTGTAGTAGACATAATATATTTGCAACAACAATAGCAAATAGAGTTTGTAAAAGTTTTTCTTTATCACTTTCAGTTTATCAACTGAATTGCTTGAGGGGTTTAAGCTTGGGGGAGTTGATACGTCTCCAACGTATCTAATTTTTCAAACACTTTTGCCCTTGTTTTGGACTCTAACTTGCATGATTTGAATGAAACTAACCCGGACTGACGCTGTTTTTAGTAGAACTGCCATGGTGTTGTTTATTGTGCAGAAAACAAAAGTTCTCGGAATGACCTGAAAATCCACGGAGATAACTTTTGGAAAATATAAAAAATACTGGCGAAAGAATCAAGGCCCGGGGGCCCACACCCTGTCCACCAGGGTGGGAGGCGCTCCCCCTCTCCCTAGGCGCGCCCCCTGTCTCGTGGGCCACCTGATGCTCCACCGACCTCAACTCCAACTCCATATATTCCATTTCGCGGAGAAAAAAATCAGAGAGAAAGTTTCATCGCGTTTTACAATAAGGAGCCGCCGCCAAGCCGTTCTGGAGTCCGTTCAGGGCTCCGGAGAGGGGGATTCGTCGCTGTCGTCATCATCAACCATCCTCCATCACCAATTTCATGATGCTCACTGCCGTGGTGAGTAATTCCATCGTAGGCTTGCTAGACGGTGATGGGTTGGATGAGATTTACCATGTAATCAAGTTAGTTTTGTTAGGGTTTGATCCCTAGTGTCCACTATGTTCTGAGATTGATGTTGCTATGACTTTGCTATGCTTAATGCTTGTCACTAGGGCCCGAGTGCCATGATTTCAGATCTGAACCTATTATGTTTTCATGAATATATGTGAGTTCTTGATCCTATCTTGCAAGTCTATAGTCACCTGTTATGTGTTATGATCCGACAACCCCGAAGTGACAATAATCGGGATACTTCTCGGTGATGACCGTAGTTTGAGGAGTTCATGTATTCACTATGTGTTAAAGCTTTGGTCAGGTACTCTATTAAAAGGAGGCCTTAATATCCCTTAGTTTCCATTAGGACCTCGCTGCCACGGGAGGGTAGGACAAAAGATGTCATGCAAGTTCTTTTCCATAAGCACGTATGACTATATTCGGAATACATGCCTACATTACATTGATGAACTGGAGCTAGTTCTGTGTCACCCTATGTTATAACTATTACATGATGAATTGCATCCGACATAATTATCCATCACTGATCCAATGCCTACGAGCTTTTCACATATTTTGCTTTGCTTATTTACTTTTCCGTTGCTACTGTTACAATTACTACAAAACTGCTATCGTTACTTTTGCCACTATTACCATTACTATCATACTACTTTGCTACTAAATACCTTGCTGCGGATACTAAGTTATCCAGGTGTAGTTGAATTGACAACTCAACTGCTAATACTTGAGAATATTCTTTGGCTCCCCTTGTGTTGAATCAATAAATTTGGGTTGAATACTCTACCCTCAAAAACTATTGCGATCCCCTACACTTGTGGGTTATCAGGGAGCCCCCGTGCTTCTAGTGGAGAAGAAGGATGGATCATTAAGGATGGTTGTTGATTATCATGCATTGAATGAAGTGACGATCAAGAACAAATACCCTTTGCCGATGATCAATGATTTGTTTGACCAGTTGCAAGGAGCCAAAGTTTTCTCAAAGATAGATCTTCAATCAGGTTATCCCTAGTCGAAAATTCGAGAACAGGATATACCTAAGACAACTTTTACCACAAGGTATGGGCTATATGAGTATACCATTATGTCATTTGGTCTGTCTAACGTGCCTACCTATTTCATGAACATGATGAACAAGGTGTTTATGGAGTTCTTGGGTAAGTTCGTTGTGGTGTTCATTGATGATATATTGGTCTACTCGAAGAACGAAGAGGAGCGTAAGGAGCATTTGCATTTGGTTCTTGAGAAGCTCAGGGAACATCAGTTGTACGCCAAGTTCCGCAGGTGTGAGTTTTGGCTAAAGGAAGTTGGATTTCTCGGACATGTTATATCCGGAGAAGGAATAGCAGTAGACCCTACCAAGGTTGTTTCTGACCAAATGGGTAGCACCCACATCAGTTGGAGAGATCAAGAGTTTTCTCGGATTCGCAGGATATTATCAGAGGTTCATTGAGAATTTCTCAAGGATTGCAAAGCCCATGACAGAGTTGTTGAAGAAGGACACCAAGTTCAAATGGACTGAGGAGTGTGAAGCCAGTTTTCAGGAGTTTAAGAAACGTTTGGTTACAGCCCCAGTGCTGATTCTTCCAGATCAACGAAAATATTATCAAGTGTATTGCGATGCTTCATGTCGAGGACTTGGAGCAGTGCTTATGCAGGAGGGAAGAGTTGTTTCATATGCCTCACGACAGCTTAAACCTCATGAGCTGAATTATGCTACACATGATTTGGAGTTAGCAGCCGTAGTGCATGCGCTGAAGACATGGAGACATTTTCTCATCGGAAACCATTGTGAGGTATACGCGGATCATAAGAATTTGAAATATATCTTCACACATAAGGAGTTGAAGCTCATGCAGAGGAGATGGTTGGAGCTCATTAAGGATTATGATACGAAACTGCACTACCATCCCAGAAAGGCCAATGTAGTAGCAGATGCGTTGAGCCGCAAGAGTTATGTTAATACTGAAAGTGCAATCTTGATCTTAAAGAATATTTTTGATATTGATGACAAATCTACATATAGGGGACTAACCATGTTTGCTAAGTATATAAACAGGCCGTCAGTCCTCTGGTTTTTTCTAATGAGCATCATGATCACATCATATGAGATTTTACTCAAGCAAATTATCAATGAGGAAAGGATCAAACAAAGATGAAGCATTGTGCTCTTTTATATTTCTTGAGTAATAGGAATCCCGCACTATTAATAGGGGATCTGAGGTGTAGGTTTAAGACTTGCTCACATTTTGTCTCACAAACAATTTTTCACAAAAGACCAAAATCCCTAGCAAAACCCCTTAGCCAAAACCTACCACTTCTCCTAGCCGGATCATCCGGACGGCTCCCCAGATCATCCGAGCTAAACCCAGATCAGCCGGACCTTGCTCCGGATCATCTGGATAATAGGCGGTTTTCATCACAGAACGGTGTGGCTAAAGCCGGATCGTTCGGACGTTCTTCCGGATCATTCGAGCTATGCCCCGGATCGTCCGGATCCTGTTCCGGATCATCCAGGAAATCTTGCCTCTGTTTTTCACAGAACCCAGATTGTTGTAGCCGGATCGTCCGGCCAGGCATCTGGATCATCCGGGATATGTCCGGATCGTCCGGGGTGGCCTCCGGTCTGTCTAGGCTGCTGGCAGCTCTGCTGCTACCATCTGCATCCGGGCCTTCAGCCAGATTAATCCGGACAATGTCCAGATCATCAGGGTGGTGTCCCAGATCATCCGGGCTGGTCAACTTTTATCCAAACGGCTCAATTCTGGACGTGGTATAAATAGTCTCTTACCTCTTCGAGATAAGGTTGAACACTTCACACAAACACGCCTCAAGAACACCAGTGCTCCCCCTCTCTTGCTCATACACTAAATTCTAGATCCCGGCTTGATTCTTGAGAGTTTCGAAGAGTTGTTCCAATCAAAAGAAAGATCTTCTCCCTCTCCTTCTTGTGACCAAAGCAAATCATGGTTTGAGCAAGTCTTGAGTCCTTCCCCTTGGATCTTGTTACTCTTGGAGGTTGGAGACTCCTAGGCGGTAGGAGTCATTCAGTGAGTAATCAACCATTGTGATTACCCCCGAAAAGTTTGTGAGGGTTTGGAGACCACCCCAAGGTCTACCACTAGTGGTTGAGAAACGCCTTCGTGGTGTTGTCTCAAAGAGAGAATAGGGTGATCCTTCATGGCGTTGGTGTGCCTTCGTGGTAACATCCACCTCTCTAAACGGTGACGTAGCTTCCCTCCAAGGAAGTGAACATCGGCATACATCCTCGTCTCTCGGAGTTGCGGTTATTCCTAACCCTAACTCCCTACTTGTGGTTACTTGTCTCTTGCACCTACATTTATCACATTGTTCTTGCTTCTAATATATTTGTGCCACTTGTTTATCTTGCTTAGCACTTAGTACTACACTTGCAATTGTTAGGCTCACCTTCATATTCCGTTATTGCCTAAAATTGCTAAGTAATAATTAAAATTTGTAATTGTACCTATTCACCCCCCTCTAGGTCCATCTCGATCCTTTCAATTGGTATCAGAGCCTCATGCTCTATTCTTGTGGCTTAACCGCCCTAGAGCGAGATGAACCCTGATGGGACTCCCCTTGTTCCAGATCTGAAGGATAAAGGCGAGGCTTTTTCTGAAGTCAAGTCCTTCACTTCTGAGGATATGGAACGGGCCCTTGCTAAACAAAAAGAGGAGCATGATGCTTCTCTTGAGGCCTTGGTCCAAATGAGATTAGCCACGTTGTCCACGGTGCTTGCACCATTTTCGGGTGGTGTGGCTTCGAGGCCAACTGTGCCTGCTCCGTCACTTGGTCAACAACCTCCTAGCAATGATCACTCCAATGTTCCTTGGCTTTATGCAAGACCCCAGGTTGAGAAACCGAAATATAATCCTCAAGGCAAACCTCCTTTACTTGATGCCACTTCCGATTTTGCCTTGTGGAGAGTTGCTATGCAGGATCATCTTTGATATGGAAACGATGAGATGCTGGAGATCTTGGAGTATGGTTACCATGTGGTTGATCCAAAGAATCCTACACCAAGAGAAATTTATGACAAGAATCTGAATGACACTGCAACCATGTGTATATGGAGAGGTATGGTTGAAAAGCAAAGGAGACTGTTCATACACATCACAAGTGCCAAGGAACTATGGGAAAGTATTATAAGATCCAAGACCGGTACCTCCACCCTCCGGAGTGCTCAATATGAAATTGCAAAGGGGCAATTGCAAAACTTTTGTATGGAGAAAGGTGAAACTCCCAATCAACTCCTTGAGCGTCTCATGACTCTCACCGCCGACATTGAGTCGTGTGAGTGTGACAAGACACAAGATGGATTCAACATGACTAAGCGATTCCTTGTGGATAAGTTGCTTCATGCTCTTGCCCCATATCACCATCAAATGGTGTGGGACATAAGACAACACCACGCCTTCAAAGAAATGACTACAGATGACATCATATCCACCTTCCAACTATTTGAAGAGTCAAAGGCAAATGCCACAAAACATCTTGCCATGCATGGTACTCCAACATCAAAGATCAATCTTGCATTGAAGGCCAAGCATGTATGTGAAGATGAGCAAAGTGAAGAAGAAGAAGATGATGATGATGATGAAGATGGTGATGAGACTGAATCCGATGAGGGCCCTTCATATGAAGACATGGCTCTTTTTGTCAAGAAGTTTAGCGCGGGAAAATTCAAGGGAAGATTTCAAAAGAAGAAAGTAAGAAAATGCTACAACTGTGAAGAAACCAACCACTTCTCCAATGAGTGCCCTTATGACAAGAGAGAGGATAAACCAAGGTTTCCCAAGACCTTTCCCAAGAAGAAATTGCCAAATCCTTTGAACTCCAAGCTCAAGAAGAGAGATGGGAAAGCAATGGTTTCTCAAGAAGAATCCGATCTGGATGATGTTAGTGGTGTTGCCGGAGTTGCTCAAGAATCTCAAAACACTCTGAGGTTAGTGAAGAAGAGTGGTGATGTGGTCACCTACAACTACATGAAAGACTACAAGGGCAACGTTAACAAGTGCCTAATGGCAAAGGCCGTGGTAGAAGATGGAGAGGACCAAAGCTCTCCTGACAAGGTCAAGGTAACCCCACGATCAAATCCTCCTCTTTTCACTCCTTCTATTCCTAGTGATGAGTATCTTGGTGCGGAGGATAGCTATGATGATGATGATCTAGATGATCCTATGCTTGCTAAACTTAATAATTTCATGTGCTCCCTCAAAGGAAATAAGCTCACTATGTTTCGTATGCTTATGGAGATGGTGAGTAAGCACAACATCACCATTAAGGAACTCGAAACCCTCGTCATCGAGGAAAAGGAAAAATGTGAAATCCTTGAGCGGAAAGTCCAATATGAGGAAGCACAAAATGATGAACTATGCTTAAAAATTGGTGCAAACATTGATGTTCATACTAAAGATCTTGCCTCCTTGAAAAAGGCTATTGACTCTTGCGAATAGTTGATGAATGATAAAAGTAAGCTTGTGAAGTCTCATGCTTCTCTCTCTAAGGATTGTGAGCTTCTATCCATGTCCCTCAAGACTAAGGAAGAAGAGCTCACCCTTCTTACAAAGAGTTTTGAGAGGCTCAAACTTACTTATCTTGAAACTCTAGCCAAGGCTTACTCTTCTCCTATTATCAATGTCGATGCTTGTACTACTAACTCTAGTGGTGACCTAGCATCTATTTTTGAGGAAAATCGCTGCCTCAAGGCTCAAATCGAGAAAGGTCTCATGACATGTGATCAAGGGCAAAAGAACCTTAATGAGTTATTGAGCCAACACAATGAGGTGTTTGCCAAAGAGGGACTAGGGTTTGACCCAAGCACAAGCAAGAAGAAGACGTCCTCTCAAAAGTGCACAACCCCTCTAAAAGAAACATTTGTACGAGAAGGGCACAAAGAGAAAGGTAAGGTTGTTAGTGGGAAGGCCACAAGGGGCATGCCCACTCTCAACAAGCCAAAAGAGTTCATGCCTCCATCCTATGTACTTCGTAAGACTAAGGATGGAGAAGTTTATGCAAAATTTGTTGGTCCTCGAAATGCATTCCGATTCTATGCTATTTGGGTCCCTAAGACCCTTGTGACTAACTTGAGAGGTCCCATTGCAAAATGGGTGCCTCTAACCAAGTCATAATTGTGTGTAGGTTTCCTTCTCCGGTGGAGTAAAATGGGTGATTGATAGTGGATGTACCAATCATATGACCGGAGATAGCAAATTGCTCTACAATTTCATGGAAGCTATTCAACCATTCATGAGCATTATGTTTGGTGGAGGTTCAAAAGGACAGGTACTCGGGTTGGGCAAGGTGGCTATCACAAATGACATGTCTCTTGCAAATGTCATGCTTGTCCAATCCCTTAAATACCATTTGCTTTCTGTTCGCCAATTGGTTTCTGTTGGTTATGATACACTCTTTGGACTAACGGATGTGAAAGTCTTTAAGAGAGATACTCTCGAAGTGGCCTTTGTTGGAGAGTTGGATGGCAACCTTTACACGGTTGATTTCTTGAAAGAGATCACATTCCATGCAACTTGTCTAATGGCCAAGGCTGACAAGGGGTGGCTATGGCTTCACCGGCTAGCCCATGTCGGCATGAGAAATCTTCAAGATCTCTTAAAGGGGAATCACATCCTTGGACTAACCATTGTCTCTTTTGAGAAAGACCGTGTGTGTAGTGCATGCATAGCCAGGAAGCAACATCAATCAAAGCACCCACCCAAGAACATTGTATCTACTTCAAGGCCCCTGGAGCTCCTTCATGTGGATCTTTTTGGGCCTCCTTCATGGGATAGTCCTGGTGGGAAAAAGTATGGACTTGTCATTGTTGATGATTACTCAAGATATACATGGGTGTTTTTCCTCAAGTCCAAGGACGAGACGAAGATCACCTTCATTGATTTTGCCAAGCAAGCACAACGCAAATTTGACAAAGAAATCTTGGCAATAAGAAGTGACAATGGCTCTGAGTTCAAGAACTATACCTTGGAAGAGTTCCTTAGTGATGAAGGGATTGAGCATCAATATTCAGCTCCATACACTCCTCAGCAAAATGGTGTAGCCGAAAGGAAGAACCGTACACTTGTAGAGATGGCAAGGTCCATGTTGGATGAATACAAGTCACCACATAGTTTTTGGGCCGAAGCTGTCAACACTGCATGCCATGCATCAAACCGGCTCTTCCTCCGCACTATATTGTAAAAGACTCCGTATGAGCTTCTAACCAGGAACAAGCCAAATGTCAAGTATTTGTGTATCTGGGTGCAAATGTTTCATCCTCAACAAAAGAGAACGGTTAGGAAAATTTCAATCCAAAACAATTGAGGGCATATTTGTTGGCTATGGATCAAACTCCCACGCCTATAGAGTCTACAACAAATCCAATGGATGTGTTGTAGAAACTTGTGACGTGGTGTTTGATGAATTTAATGGCTCCCATGGGGAGCAAGTTGATCTAAGTGATGCAGGTGAAGAAGATTCTTCTCAAGATATTTTGACCATGGGTGTTGGTGCATTTCTTCCTATGGAACAAGAACCTCATGATGATGAAGAATAAGATGGAAGCTTCACACATCATCAAACTACTTCAACACCCATACCATCACAAGTTCCTATTGCTCAACCGATGCCCTTAGCCCAAGTAGAAGAAGATAATCAAGTTCCTCTTCATGATAATCTTCAAGAACAAGATCATCATCAAGGGCAAGAATAAGAAAGTCCAATCATTGATGATGAACCTCAACAAATGCAATATGAACAAGAAGATCTTCCTCCACACATTAATGATCCATATGTTGAGGACGTGGATGATGGACATGAAGTTGAACCTCGAGAAACTCTAACCTCCATCATGGCTCGAGTGACCCTTCGTGTTGATGTTGACAAAATTCTCACCGGCATATCGGAAGGTAGAGTCACTCGTAAACAGTTGACTAACTTTTGTGCTCACTTCTCGTTTGTGTCTAGTGTTGAACCTCTCAAGGTACAAGATGCATTGATGGACAACGATTGGCTCGTTGCTATGCAAGAAGAGTTGAACAGTTTTGAGCGCAACCAAGTGTGGTCATTAGTCAAGAGGCCAACAACGAAACACAATGTCATTGGAACAAAATGGATTTTCAAGAACAAGCAAGATGAGAATGGTATAATCATCCGCAACAAGGCAAGGTTAGTGGCACAAGGGTACTCACAAGTTGAAGATTTGGACTTTGGTGAGACCTTTGCCTCGGTTGCCCGTCTTGAATCCATTCACATCTTACTTGCTTATGCTGCTTTCAATGGATTTACATTGCATCAAATGGATGTAAAGAGTGCTTTCCTAACGATCCTCTACAAGAAGAAGTATATGTGTCACAACCACCTGGGTTCGTCGATCCCGATCACAAAGACTATGTGTATAAACTTCATAAGGCTCTGTATGGCCTCAAACAAGCACCTCGTGCTTGGTATGATCATCTTAAGAAGTTTTTACTCGATGATGGCTTTGTGAGAGGGGTGATCGATCCCACTCTTTTTACTAAGAGGGACAAGGGTGATTTGATATTATGCCAAATCTATGTAGATGATATCATTTTTGGTTCTCCTAACATTCATTTGTGCAAGAAGTTTGCGGACTCCATGACCAAGAATTTTGAAATGTCACTCAATACGGATTTGAAGTTCTTTCTTGGATTTCAAATTCAACAATTTCAAGAAGGAATTTTCTTGTCTCAAGCAAAATACCTCAAGGATATCCTAGAGAAGTTCGACATGACTGATGCTAGTCCATGTAAGACACCCATGCCAACCAAAATTGTACTCACTGAAGACACCAACGGTATCCCTTTCGACCCATCTAAATACCGCTCTATGATTGGCTCATTGCTTTATGTTTGTGCATCTAGACCAGACATCATGTTTAGTGTATGCATGTGTGCTAGATTTCAAGCTTCCCCTAGGGAAAGTCATCATAAGGCGGTTAAGCATATTCTTAGATACCTTGTTCACCCCCAAAGTTGGGTCTATGGTACCCCAAGGATGCTAAGTTTGATCTCATTGGGTACACGGATGCGGATTGGGCTGGAGACAAAGTGGAGCGTAAGTCCACCTCCGGTGCATGTCAATTTCTTGGTCGCTCCTTGGCAAGTTGGTCCTCGAAGAAACAAAATTCTATTGTGATACGTCTCCAACATATCTACTTTTCCAAACACTTTTGCCCTTGTTTTGGACTCTAACTTGCATGATTTGAATGAAACTAACCCGGACTGACGCTGTTTTCAGCAGAACTGCCATGATGTTGTTTTATGTGTAGGAAACAAAAGTTCTCTGAATGTCCTGAAAATCCACGGAGGCACTTTTAGGAAAATATAAAAAATACAAGTGAAAGAATCAAGACCAGGGGGCCACACCCTATCCACAAGGGTGGGGGGCACGCCCTCCCCCCTGGGTGCACCCTCCTATCTCGTGGGCCCCCTGAGTCTCCACCGACCTCAACTCCAACTCCATATATTCCGTCTCGCGGAGAAAAAAATCAGAGAGAAAGTTTCATTGCGTTTTACGATACGGAGCCGCCGCCAAGCCCTAATCTCTCTCGGGAGGGCTGATCTGGAGTCCGTTCGGGGCTCTAGAGAGGGGGATTCGTCGCCGTCGTCATCATCAACCATCCTCCATCACCAATTTCATGGTGCTCACCGTCGTGCGTGAGTAATTCCATCGTAGGCTTGCTGGACGGTGATGGGTTGGATGAGATTTACCATGTAAAGTTAGTTTTGTTAGGGTTTGTTCCCTAGTATCCACTATGTTTTGAGATTGATGTTGCTATGACTTTGCTATGCTTAATGCTTGTCACTAGGGCCTGAGTGCCATGATTTCAGATCTGAACCTATTATGTTTTCATGAATATATGTGTGTTCTTGATCCTATCTTGCAAGTCTATAGTCACCTATTATGTGTTATGATACGACAACCCCGAAGTGACAATAATCGGGATACTTCTCGATGATGACCGTAGTTTGAGGAGTTCATGTATTCACTATGTGCTAATGCTTTGTTCTGGTTCTCTATTAAAAGGAGGCCTTAATATCCCTTAGTTTCCACTAGGACTCCGCTGCCACGGGAGGGTAGGACAAAAGATGTCATGCATGTTCTTTTCCATAAGCATGTATGACTATTTACGGAATACATGCCTACATTACATTGATGAACTGGAGGTAGTTCTGTGTCACCCTATGTTATAGCTATTACATGAGGAATCACATCCGACATAATTATCCATCACTAATCCATTGCCTACGAGCTTTTCACATCTTGTGTTTCGCTTATTTACTTTTCCGTTGCTACTGTTACAACTACTACAAAACCCAAAAACACTACTTTTGCTACCGTTACCTTTATTATCATATTACTTTGCTACTAAATACTATGCTGCAGATACTAAGTTATCCAGGTGTGGTTGAATTGACAACTCAACTGCTAATACTCAAGAATATTCTTTGGCTCCCCTTGTGTCGTATCAATAAATTTGGGTTGAATACTTTACCCTCGAAAGCTGTTGCGATCCCCTACACTTGTGGGTTATCAAGACTAATTTCTGGCTGCCTTGCGGGAAATATATAAGTTTATGCAAATCGAAGAAGAGAGTCTCCCACAAGCTTGGGGGAAGCTTCTCCGATTACTTAATGCTTTGCCTGATCATCCTCTTAAGAAAAATGAAATACTTTATATCTTTTATAATGGACTAACCGATGCTTCCAAGGACTACTTGGATAGTTGTGCTGGTTGTGTTTTCAGGGAAAGAACAGTCGACGAAGCTGAATTACTATTGAATAATATATTGACTAATGAAAATAATTGGACTCTTCCTGAGCCAATTCTTGAGGCAATTCCTGAACCAATTAAGCCGACTCCTGATCCTATTCCTAAACCCACTCCGAAGAAGAGAGGTGTTTTATTTCTCAGTCATGAAGATATGCAAGAGGCAAAGAAATCAATGAAAGAAAAAGGTATTAAAGCTGAAGATGTTAAGAATTTACCTCCTATTGAAGAAATACATGGTCTTAATATACCGCCTGTTGAAGAACCACATTGTCTTGATAACCCGACACAGGTAGTAAAGGTGAATTCTCTCTATAGATATGATAAAGTTGAAATCCCCTCTACTAAATTTCATAGCCCATGCTTAGATGAATTTGATGACTTTATGGCTAGACAAGAAAGTTTTAATGCTTATGTTGGTAGAGAGTCAAATAATAATGCTTTCGAGATAGGACGCGTGAGCGATAATATGGCTAGAGTTAAAGGTGAACTCAAACTCATTAGCAAATATACTTCTATGGTTGCTACTCAAGCTGAGCAAGTACTTAAAGCTCAAAATGATTTTCTTGATGAATTAAATAATAAGAATCACTTTGCTATTAGAGTGGCTACTAGAACTCGTAGAATGACTCAGGAACCTTTGTATCCTGAAGGCCACCCTAAGAGAATCGAGCAAGATTCTCAAAGAAACAATTTAGAGGCACCTAGTTCTTCTAAAAGGAAGAAAAAGAAAAACGATAGGACTTTGCATGCTTCTAGTGAACCTACTGTAGACACACCTGAGAATCCCAAAGATATTTCTATCTCTGATGTTGAAACACAATCAGGTGATGAACATGAACCTAGTGATAATGTTAATAATAATGTTCATGTTGATGCTCAACCTAGCAAAAACAATGATGTAGAGATTGAACCTGCTGTTGATCTTGATAACCCACAATCAAGGAATCAACGTTATGGTAAAAGAGATTTTGTTGCTAGGAAGCACGATAGAGAAAGAGAACCATGGGTTCAGAAACCCATGCCCTTTCCTCCTAAACCATCCAAGACAAAGGATGATGAGGATTTTGAGCGCTTTGCTGAAGTGATTAGACCTATTTTCTTACGTATGCGTTTAACTAATATGCTCAAAGTAAATCCTTATGCTAAATATATGAAGGATATCATTACAAACAAAAGAAAGATACCGAAAGGTGAAATTTCCACCATGCTTGCTAATTACACTTTTAAGGGTGGAATACCAAAGAAACTTGGAGATCCGGGTGTACCAACTATACCATGCTCCATTAAAAGAAATTATGTTAGAACTGCTTTATGTGATCTTGGAGCCAGTGTTAGTGTTATGCCTCTCTCTTTATATCATAGACTTGAATTGAATAAGTTGACACCTACTAAAATATCTTTGCAAATGGCTGATAAATCAACTGCTATACCTGTCGGTATTTGTGAGGATGTGCCTGTTGTGGTTGCAAATGTCACTATCTTAACAGACTTTGTCATTCTTGATATTCCCGAGGACGATAGTATGTTGATTATCCTTGGTAGACCTTTTTTGAATACTGCAGGGGCTGTTATTGATTGCAACAAAGGCAATGTCACTTTTCATGTTAATGGTAATGAGAATATGGTACACTTTCCAAGGAAACAATCTCAAGTTCATATCATCAATTCTATTGGAAAAGTTCCAACTATCATTATTGGAGGTTTTGAATTTCCTCTCCCTACTGTCAAGAAAAAGTATGATATTCTCATTGTTGGGGATTTTCATATCCCTATTGATGTAACTTAGTGTTATTCGAAATTTCTCCGGTTCCGTGTTATTTGGAATGAGTTTGTTAACAAGACTTGATCAACCTTGTTAGTGGATTCATTTTGATGATCATGAGATGGATTAAACTAGAAGGCACAACCTTCTATACCCTCTTTTTTACTTTCTGTTATTTAGATTTAATAAAGCAAAAATAGTATTGTCTGTCTGTTTTCTGAATTATCCGTGCATTAAAAAATATCCCAAAAATGAAAGTGTTCCAAATGCCCTGCAAATTTAGTATGATTTTTATGGAATATTTGAGGATTTTAGGCACTGAAATAACTGCAGGAGGGGCAAGCACCAGGCCACGAGAGTGGAGGGCGCGCCCACCACCCCTGGGTGCGCCCCCTGTCTCGTGGGCCTCTAGTGGCCCCCCTCCACTTATGCCAGCACCCACAAACTTCATCTTCTACCCAAAAACAATCCCCAACCAGCTCAAGCACGAGTTCTAGCTCATTTTGCTGCGATTTTCGATCTCCTTGCTCAAAGCTCCATTCACAAAACTGCTTTGGGAGATTGTTGCTTGGTATGTGACTCCTCCATTGGTCCAATTAGTTTTTGTTCTAGTGCTTTATTCATTGCAAACTTTTGCTGCATAGGTGACCATGTTCTTGAGCTTGCATGTTAAATTTATGAGGTCCCAAGCAATTCTAATGCATGATATAGACTCTGGGCACTTGTAGGAGTAGTTGCTATCAATCTTGTTTAGTTTTATTCACTTCTGTTTTGAAGTTACTAAAATTTCAGAAAATTTCAGAAAATGTTAGGGAAACTTTTGAGGGGCTCTTCTAACCAGGGCTCTCAGGAAAAACAAGCTAAAGAGAAGGAAAAAGCCAAGTATAATCTTCCTCGCTTAGCGGAAGTACGATCGTGTGAATGGCCATGCGATGATTTCTTGAAAGAAGCTGGAATTCATGAAGATTTTTATTCTTTGATCGAGAATGCAAGCCTCACCGGTTTCCTCCATGACCGGATCGATCAGATCTCTTACTCACCAATACTTTCGTGCAAAATTTTTATCATTATCCTAAGAAGTCACCGCCTTCAGTATCATTTCACTTATATGATGAATTCAGAGAAATGTATTTACGTAATTTTTGCGTATGTAGGATACCCTATGAGGGAGAATTAGTGGAACCCCATCGTAAAGATGTGGATGGCTTTGTTAATACTATAGCTGTAGAGGAGCCAAAGAAGGGTTCCGAGGCGAAAATCTCTAGCATACATTTTCCTGTTTTACGCTACTTTGCCATATTTGCTAGTAGATGCTTGATTGGTCATGGAAATAGTGGAAACTTTAGTGTTCCTGATATTATCATTCTTCAACATGCCTTGCTCGGAGATAATAGTTTTAGTATGGGTGCCGTCGTCGCTAAACGGCTAAGCCTGAATCGTACAAAAGGCCCCATATTTGGAGGTATCTATGCTTCACGTCTTGCGAGACATTTTCAGATACCTATTAGGCACCATGAGAAAGAGGAGACAAAATGGCCTCCTCACATTTTAGATTACAAGAGCATGGTAGCCCACACGTTTATTGTTGACAACGAAGAGAAGATGCTCTTGTATAACCATAGATTTAATAAGAAACACAATGAGACTATTATTTTGCCTATGCCTCTGTTGTTTGATTTGCTTGCAGATAATTTTCTTGTCACGCCGGAGGTGGTGTATGCTCATCGAGCCCAAGCATCCACTCCAGAACCTAAACCTGAGCCGGAACCTGCGCTGGACCCTTATCGTGCATCATCTTTCCAGTGAGATCCGGAGATGACCAACCAGTGGTATCCTGATTACACCTCCCAGTACACCGGGGAGAGTAGCAGCGGTCCTTGGCACTAGACCAACTTAGGCCAAAAGCCTAAGCTTGGGGTAGTACGTATTTCTCACTGACTTTACATTCATGTTCACACACTAGTCGTCGGTGCTCATACTCTTTCATTGTATTATCCATGTTAGTTTAATTTTCTTTCTTGCTTTCTTCTTGTGTGTTTGATAAACCTTAAGAAAAAACCAAAAAAATTAGTTAGTTTAATTTCCATGCTTGTGGTAGAAATTAAAATCAAAACCCAAAAAGATTTCTAGTTCTTCTTCTTACTTGTTGGGAGCTATCCCATGTAAATAGTTTTATTTCCTTTTCTTTCCTTTGGGGGTTGAGAAGACCATATTGAAAATGTTTAGTGGCTCTCATATGCTTGATTGTTTATTTAATTTAGAGCCCATATTACCCTGTCTTCTCTTGAGTTTAGTGCTTGCAGATTCTAGCTTAGTCCAATGCACGTGCACTATTATTATTATACACATCGTTCGGTCGTGCAAGTGAAAGGCAATAATGACGATATATGATGGACTTATTGAGATGAGAAAAGCTGGTATGAACTCGAACTCTCTTGTTTTTGTAAATATGATGAGTTCATCGTTTCCGATTCAGCTTATTATGAGGTAAACATATTTGCAATGACATTTAGAGATTATAGTTGCTTATTCCATGCTGGATTAGCTATGAGTTATAATGGTTTACCTTGTGTGCCAACATGCTATTAGAATGATTATGATGTGGTATGATGGGATGGTATCCTCCTTTGAATGAATTGAGTGACTCGACTTGGCACATGTTCACGCATGTACTTGAAACAAATCAACATAGCCTTTAGGATATTTATGTTCATGGTGGATTATATCCTACTCATGCTTCTACTCGGTGTAAATTAATTTTAATGCATGTTTATGACTGTTATCGCTCTCTCAGTTGGTCGCTTCCCAGTCTTTTGCTAGCCTTCACCTATACTAAGCGGGAATACCGCTTGTGCATCCAAACTCCATAAACCCCAAAGTTGTTCCATATGAGTCCACCATACCTTCCTATATGCGGTATTTACCTGCCATTCCAAGTAAATTTGTATGTGCCAAACTCTAAACCTTCAAATGAAATTTTGTTTTGTATGCTCGAGCAGCTCATGTTTCAACTAGGGCTGCCTATATCTTCCATGCTAGGTGGGTTATTCTCAAGAGGAGTGGACTCTGCTCCTCATTCACGAGAAAGGGCCGGTAACTAGGGCTGGGCATTCGGTTAGACCAAACCGTTCGGTTCGGTTTCTCGGTTTACTACTAATATCGGTTCTCAGAAAATAGTGACCGATTGGTCTTCTAAATTGCTGCTAACCGATGATTCGGTGCACTGATATTTCGGTTCGGTACTCGGTTATTGACCGAATACACCGATCACAAAGTAAACAAACACACATGGGAGGAAGACATGCACCAGCGTTGATGGAAACAAAAACTTATCAACAAAAAAAAATAGAAATACACATCTGATAGAAGAGATGGGAGAGATGGGAGAGATGTAACTGCAGTAACATCTCGGGAGACTGGTTAGCCGGCCATTCGCTCGCAAAGATGAGATCCTGCGGTCTGTAGATGCAGGTCGTCGGGCGTGATGTTAGCCGGCCGGGATAGAGAGCCGGTGGAGATTTTAAGTGGAGGGAGGAAGAGGGTGAAGATGCACGGCGCTAGTCGTCGGCATCAAGCAGGAGCGGTGGCGGCGACGAGCATCACCTTGACCTCGTCTTCTGGCTGGCGGCTGGCGTCTAGGACTCAAGGCTCAAGGGCTAGCCACGTGAAGGCCTACATTTTTCTAGAGAAAACGTGAAGGCCCTTGATGGACACGTGCACATGGTAAATGGACTAATGGGTTGTGGGCCTGATACATGGAGATTGCCTCTTCCTGATTTTTCTCGGTTGCTCGGTACTTTCGGGTATGCGTTGGTTACAACCGAACTAGCCGAATAAATTTCGGTTTTCTACAACTGCTGACCGAATTTAGCATCGGTTTTTTCGGTTCAGGTCTATTCAGCTCCGGTCCCGGTTTTTTTGGTTTGGTTCTTTGGTTTTCGGTTTAAATGCCCACCCCTACCGGTAACCGGGATGCCCAGTTCCATGATCCAAAAAGATCAAAGCAAATCAAAATAATTAAAAAAAACTCCCCCAGGGCTGTTGTTAGTTGGAGGCACTCGTTGTTTCGAGCAAGCCATGGATTGATGCTTATTGGTGGTTGGGGGAGTATAAACCTTTATCATTCTGTTTGGGAACTGCCTATAATGCATGTAGTATGGAAGATACAGCCATCTCATAGTTGTTGCGTTGACAGCAAAAGTATGCCGCTCAAAATGTTATTCAAGCTCTATTTTAAAATCGAGCTCTGGCACCTCTACTAATCCCTTCTTCCCTCTGTGAAGGGCCTATCTATTTACTTTTATGTTGAGTCATCACCCTTCTTATTAAAAAGCACCCGCTGGAGAGCACACTGTCATTTTCATTCATTACTATTGGTTTATATTGGGTATGACTTGACTGGATCTCTTTTACCATGAATTACAATGTTTAGTCAGTCCTTGATCTTTAAAGGTGCTCTGCATTTATGTTTTGCGGTCTCAGAAAGGGCTAGCGGGATACCATTTTGTTATATCATGTTATGATTGTTTTGAGAAAGTGTTGTCATCCGAGTTTTATTATTATGGCTCGCTAGCTGATTATGCTATTGATATGAGTAATTGTGAGACCTAAGTGTTATTGTGAGTATGGTTAGTTCATAATATTTGCTGAAGCCTGAATGATGCCTTTGCATGTTTACAACAACAAGAGCAAACAGAGTTTGTAAAAGTTTTTCTTTATCACTTTCAGTTTATCAACTGAATTGCTTGAGGACAAGCAAAGGTTTAAGCTTGGGGGAGTTGATACGTCTCCAACGTATCTACTTTTCCAAACACTTTTTCCCTTGTTTTGGACTCTAACTTGCATGATTTGAATGAAACTAACCCGGACTGACGCTATTTTCAGCAGAACTGCCATGATGTTGTTTTATTTGTAGAAAACAAAAGTTCTCAGAATGTCCTGAAAATCCACGGAGGCACTTTTTGGAAAATATAAAAAATACTGGCGAAAGAATCAAGGCCAGGGGGCCCACACCCTGTCCACGAGGGTGGGGGCGCTCCCTCCCTCCCTGGGCACGCCCTCCTGTCTCGTGGGCCCCCTGAGGCTCCGCCGACCTCAACTCCAACTCCACATATTTAGTCTCGTGGAGAAAAAAATCAGAGAGAAAGTTTCATCGTGTTTTATGATACGGAGCCGCCACCAAGCCCTAATCTCTCTCGGGAGGGCTGATCTAGAGTCCGTTCGGGGCTCCGGAGAGGGGGATTTGTCGCCGTCGTCATCATCAACCATCCTCCATCACCAATTTCATGATGCTCACCGCCGTGCGTGAGTAATTCCATCGTAGGCTTGCTGGACGGTGATGGGTTGGATGAGATTTACCATGTAATCAATTTAGTTTTGTTGGTTTGATCCCTAGTATCCACTATGTTCTGAGATTGACGTTGCTATGACTTTGCTATGCTTAATGCTTGTCACTAGGGCCCGAGTGCCATGATTTCAGATCTGAACCTATTATGTTTTCATGAATGTATGTGTGTTCTTGATCCTATCTTGCAAGTCTATAGTCACCTATTATGTGTTATGATCCGACAACCCCGAAGTGACAATAATCGGGATACTTCTCGGTGATGACCGTAGTTTGAGGAGTTCATGTATTCACTATGTGCTAATGCTTTGTTCCGGTTCTCTATTAAAAGGAGGCCTTAATATCCCTTAGTTTCCGCTAGGACCCCGCTGCCACGGGAGGGTAGGACAAAAGATGTCATGCAAGTTCTTTTCCATAAGCACATATGACTATTTATGGATACATGCCTACATTACATTGATGAACTGGAGCTAGTTCTGTGTCACCCTATGTTATAGCTATTACATGAGGAATCGCATCCGACATAATTATCCATCACTGATCCATTGCCTACGAGCTTTTCACATCTTGTGTTTCGCTTATTTACTTTTCCGTTGCTACTGTTACAACTACTACAAAACCTAAAACATTACTTTTGCTACCGTTACCTTTATTATCATATTACTTTGCTACTAAATACTTTGATGCAGATACTAAGTTATCTAGGTGTGGTTGAATTGACAACTCAACTGCTAATACTCAAGAATATTCTTTGGCTCCCCTTGTGTCGAATCAATAAATTTGGGTTGAATACTTTACCCTCGAAAGCTGTTGCGATCCCCTACACTTGTGGGTTATCATATTGCCCTCTCTACCATAGAAGTTGAATACATTGCAGCCGACAGTTGTGCAACTCAATTACTATGGATGAGACAAACCTTGAAGGATCATGGTATCACTTATAGACATGTGCCTCTCCTATGTGATAATGAAAGTGCCATCAATATTGCTAAGAACCCCAAGGATCATATCCGCACGAAGCACATTGATATTAGGTATCACTTCTTGAGAGATCATGTGGAAAAGGGTGATATTCACATCGATCATGTTGGTACAGATGTGCAACTTGCAGATATTTTCACCAAACCATTGGATGAAGCAAGGTTTTGTCGACTTAGGCGTGAACTTGGTATCTTGGACCTTGACAACATTATGTGAAATCTAGTACCCGTGCATGCATTTTCATAATGTTTTGTCTTGATGTAGGCATATTCTTAGGGGGAGACACTCAATTCATGAGTACTCTCACCCTACATAATGCATAAATAGAACCAACACTCTCAAAGTCACTATGACACTTATCTTGTGTCCATAGTACTTTAACATGATGGAGTAGTAATCATGGGTCCAAAAGTTCAAATTTTTGGTCTCCCAAGTTATGTATACTCAAACATGGTAACTTAGCCTACAATTTTGTTTGGATGTTTATATGGGTTTGAGATATGTTTGTGACTACAGCTACTTATATATATATATATATATATATATATATATATATATATATATATATATATATATATATATATATATATATATATATATCTATAAATATATACATATAAACGTCATCACCTCATCACTCTTAAAAAAAACATCAGAACTAGCTCTCAACTCTCTGGCTGGCAGGATCATCCGGATGTCCATCCGGACGTCCGGGTTCTATCTACCCGGATATCCAGGCCCATACCCGGACATCTGGACCTGTCGGATCATCCGGGGCTCCTTCCGCACATCCGGGTGGGTCTTCGCCCTGCCCAGTGAAATATCGGGCCGTGTGGGCACACGGGGTTATTGCCCTATTTTCTCCCCTGGACCCCATCCTCTCGCCCCCGCCGCCAGCGGCTGCTCGTCGGGCCGCCCCGCCAGTCCTGCCGACCAACTGAGAAGATCTCACCCCTACGTGTTGTTGTCGCCTCGATCTACTCCCTCCTCGTGCCGTTTTCCCTGAGGCCGATTGGATCCTCTCCAATCTCGGCCTCTGTCCCCAACTCTGCCATGGTGGTCGGCCGTGGTGGTACTAGCCGGAGCTTCAAGTCGACATCCTTGGGTCCCTCTCGTAGTATCTCATCTGCTTCTCTCCTCGTTTTCCCCTATTACTCATCTAGGGTCAGTTACTCATCTAGTTGGCCCCCCCCCTTTTTCGTTCCAATGCGTGTGCACAGAACCACGTCGCCAAGCATCAACGGACTCCGAGGAAGCGGCTCGTCCACTCAAGAAAGAGCCGGGTCGTTCTCGTCCGTCCTATGCTAGGCAGGATGACCCTGACTATGAGGATGAACTCCATGAAGAAGAGCTCGTGCCGGTTCGCCCCACGACCAAAGCCAAGAAGAAGAAAGCGGTTTCTGCCTCAAGCTTGCAGTCTGCCGCACCTACTGGTCTCATATTGTCATGGCCAACCCCACCAACCATGGCCGTCATACTATCAGCTATTAGTCCATGGACCCCTCTGTGTATGCTGCTTTAAGGAGTGATGTCAACCAGTTTGCCGCCCCGGCCAATGCAACCGATCCTCGGTTTCGCACCTTCGTTCAACAGGACATCTATCAATCCGTCATTGCTCATCTAGGGTTCTCTCCTCAGCATTATGTGAACTTGGATTACATTGAGAATAATCCAACCAAGTTTGATGGTGTGTTAGAGAAGATTGAGGGCATGGGGCTGCATCGTGCTATGACTCTCCACTGTGATTGGAATGAGGCTGCCATTCGGCAATTCTATGCCACGTGTTTCTTCCATCCGGATCGTTCTATCACTTGGATGACTCACCATTCTCAGTTCACTGTATCTTTTGAGGGGTTTGCTGCTGCCTTGGGCATGCCTGGATCTGAGGCCGCTCTTTTTCGGATCCATGAGGTGAATCCCAAGTTTGAGGCTATGCCCATCAGTGCTTGTAGTTGTCTCACCATGCCCACCACTCAGCTATCCACAGTGCAGCAAAGCAAGGAGCTTAATGATATCAGTATCCTCCATCTCAAATACCGGTGGCTTTTTTAGTGTATCCTAAACTCCATTGCTCCCAAGAAAGGGGATCGTGGGATGGTTCGGGCCTACATCATTGATTTGATGTACTACTCACGGAAGAATCCCACTCGTCCCATTGACATGGCAGATTTCCTTTGGTATGAGATTCGCATGGCTAGTTGTCTGAAGGTTCGTACTCTTCCACACGCTCCTTTCATTCAGACGTCATTGACTCTGTCTTCACTTGCCCCATCAACAAGACCAACATTCACTCCATGTGGACTCCGCGTGATGACACTTTTAGGGGCAAGGCTCCTGCTCCTTCATGTGGTGAGAGCTCTTCTCGCCACACCAAACCTTTCGTCAAGCCGTTTGACCGCCTTGCTCGCTTTATTGGGAAGTCCCATAAAGCTATCTTTGACTCCTGCCGCTACACCGCTACTCACATTGCTACCGAGGAGGTTCGCCGCATCTCTAAGGTAAATGCTCTTAGGGCTCGCCTCCGTGCATGTCCTGGCAGTCTGGTCGAGCCTGAGAGCCTATTTCTGATCGTCTTCCTCTTCCGGAGGTCGACTTTCCTTCTGCCGCTGATTTTCCCGAGTTCTTCCTTGCACCTGCTAATCTGAGTGATGGTGATGATGATGATGAGGATGCTGCGTGATCCTCCTCCTTTCTCGACCGTCTTCCCCTTTTTCGGTACTTGCTGTCAAGAGGGAGATGTAATTCTTAGGAGGAGTATGAGTGTGTGTCTGGTATGCTTAGAGCTCTAGTTAAGTGGACTCATTATTATTATTGTAATGGTACTATGGTACTTTGGTCATGTGTTATGATTATTGTATTGGTACTTTGGTCATGTGTTATGATACCTTGTACGAGTTTATGAGTTATGAGTCTATGTCACCATGCAAGTGCTTAAGTATGCTGTCTTCATTCGTTGCTTATCATTGCTTATGTTGATTTTAATGGTGTATGTCTACACTACTGTTACAACACTATATTCCAAATGAGGGCATCCACTCCATATGTGCATGTTTTTGTATTTTTATCACTTTATTCCATGCATACATTAAGGGGGAGCTCTCCGTAAAACACATCCCTATGCATACATTAAGGGGGAGCTCTTCCTAAAACACATACCGGACTACTCTCCTAGAATTATTCGCACACTTGTTGAGTGCTATATGTAGTTTGTCATCAACTACCAAAAAAGGGGGAGATTGAAAGTGCAATCCTTCTCTTAAAGAATATTTTTGATATTAATGACAAATCTACATATAGGGGACTAACCATGTTTGCTAAGTATATACACAGGCCGTCAGTCCTCTGGTTTTTTCTAATGAGAATCATGATCACATCATATGAGATTTTACTCAAGCAAATTATCAATGAGGAAAGGAGCAAACAAAGATGAAGCATTGTGCTCTTTTATATTTCTTGAGTAATAGGAATCCCGCACTATTAAGAGGGGATCCAAGGTGTAGGTTCAAGACTTGCTCACATTTTGTCTCACAAACAATTTTTCACAAAAGAGCAAAATCCCTAGCAAAACCCCTTAGCCAAAACCTACCACTTCTCCTAGCCGGATCATCCGGCCGGCTCCCCAGATCATCCGGGCTAAACCCGGATCAGCCGGACCTTGCTCCGGATCATCCGGATAATAGGCGGTTTCCATCACAGAACGGTGTGGCTGAAGCCGGATCGTCCGGACGTTCTTCTGGATCATCCGGGTTGTGCCCTGGATCGTTCGGATCCTGTTCCGGATCATTCGGGAAATCTTGCCTCTGTTTTTCACAGAACCCAGATTGTTGTAGACGGATCATCTGATCAGGCATCCGGATTATCCAGGATATGTTCGGATCATCCGGGGTGGCCTCCGGTCTGTCCGGGCTGCTCGCAGCTCTGCTGCTACCATCTACATCCAGGCCTTCAGCCAGATTAATCTGGACAATGTCCAGACCATCCGGGTGGTGTCCCAAATCATCCGGGCTGGTCAACTTCTGTCCAAACGGCTCAATTCTGGACGTGGTATAAATAGTCCCTTACCTCTTCGAGATAAGGTTGAACACTTCACACAAACATGCCTCAAGAACACCAGTGCTCCCCCTCTCTTGCTCATACACTAAATTCTAGATCCCAGCTTGATTCTTGAGAGTTTTGAAGAGTTGTTCCAATCAAAAGAAAGATCTTCTACCTCTCCTTCTTGTGACCAAAGCAAATCGTGGTTTGAGCAAGTCTTGAGTCCTTCCCCTTGGATCTTGTTACTCTTGGAGGTTGGAGACTCCTAGGCGGTAGGAGTCATTCGGTGAGGAATCAACCATTGTGATTACCCCCGGAAAGTTTGTGAGGGTTTGGAGACCACCCCAAGGTCTACCACTAGTGGTTGAGAAACGCCTTCGTGGTGTTGTCTCAAAGAGAGAATAGGGTGAGCCTTCATGGCGTTGGTGTGTGAGGGAGTCCTGGACTAGGGGGTGTCCGGACAGCCGGACTATCATCGTCCGCCGGACTCCAAGACTACAAAGATACAAGATTGAAGACTCCGTCCCGTGTCCGGATGGGACTTTCCTTGGCATGGAAGGCAAGCTTGGCAATACGGATATGTAGATCTCCTACCATTGTAACCGACTCTGTGTAACCCTAGCCCTCTCTGGTGTCTATATAAACCGGAGGGCTTTAGTCCGTAGGACATAACCTCCATTACGACAATCATACCATAGGCTAGCTTCTAGGGTTTAGCCTCCTTGATCTCGTGGTAGATCCACTCTTGTAATACACATCATCAATATTAATCAAGCAGGACGTAGGGTTTTACCTCCATCAAGAGGGCCCGAACCTGGGTAAAACATCGTGTCCCTTGTCTCCTGTTACCATCCGCCTAGACGCACAGTTCGGGACCCCCTACCCGAGATCCGCCGGTTTTGACACCGACATTGGTGCTTTCATTGAGAGTTCCTCTGTGTCGTCACCGATAGGCTCGATGGCTTCTTCAATCAACAACGCCGTCCAGGGTGAGATTTTTCTCCCCGGACAGATCTTCGTATTCGGCGGCTTCGCACTGCAGGCCAACTCACTTGGCCATCTGGAGCAGATCGAAAGCTACGCCCCTGGCCATCAGGTCAGGTTCAGAAGCCTAAACTTCACAGCCGACATCCGCGGGGACTTGATCTTCGACAGACTCGAGCCACAGCCGAGCGTGCCGCGTTGTCACGATGGGCATGATTTAGCTCTGCCGCCGGACAGTGCCTTGGTGGCCGCACATGAATCCGCTCCGGCCCTCAGTCCGGAGCCGATCGCCCAGATCGAGGACCGGTGGCTGGACACCGCCTCGGGGGCTGCACCTTCCACGGCGATGGAGCCGAATACTAACCTTGTCCCTTGTAAAGCTCGTGACTCCGAGGTGCCGGACTCCTTGCCGGACTCCGAACCTCCTGCACCCCTGCCAATCGAATCTAATTGGGCGCCGATCATGGAGTTCACTGCCGCGGACATCTTCCAACACTCACCCTTTAGCGACATCCTAAATTCGCTAAAACATCTCTCGCTGTCCGGAGAACCCTGGCCGGATTATGGCCAGGATGGTTGGGAAGCGGACAACGAAGAAATTCGAAGCCCTCCCACCACCCACTTTGTAGCCACTGTCGACGATCTAACAGACATGCTAGACTATGACTCCAAAGACATCGACGGTATGGACGACGACGCCGGAGACGAACAAGAACGAGCGCCTGCAGGGCACTGGAAGACCACCCCAACACATGACGTATATATGGTGGATACCCCAAAAGGAAGCGACGACGAGGAACAACGGGGCGCGGCAAAGGATAATCCCGCCGATAAACAAATAAAGCGGCGACGCAAGCGCCGCCCTAAGACCCGCCTCGACAAAGACAGCATTCCTAATGACCCAGCGATAGAGCAGGGCAAACCAGTGGACGACGAACACGCAACCAAGCAACCGTCCGAACAGGACGAATCGGATAATCAATCCAATCCCGGCGAAACCAACAGTCCGGACGACCTCAGACCGGACATACTACCGGAACACAAAAACCTTCACGGAAGACTCGTCGCCACTGCAAGAAGCCTGAAGAAGGAAAAACGGAAGCTCAAAACAGCGGAAGACATACTCAGAGCGAGGTGGAGCAAAGTGCTCAAAACCGCAGACAAATACGGCAATGGCCATCAATCAAAGAGCTATCCAAAGCGCAAGCTGCTGCCAGAATTTGACGAGGAAGCCATAGAGCCCCCACAGTCAAAAAACAAAGAGGCCGCCTGGCCGGATAGACGACCAGATGATAGTTCTAAATCTACAAGCGGCGCCGCACATAAGCCGACTCATGACCCTGGGAAAACAGATGGCCCAGCCAGGTCCATTTACGGGCCAAAAAAGAGGGCCCCAGGAAGCAGCACAACACGTCAAGCATCCGAAGACAACGGCACACCCAAATACAGGGGCGCCGCACACCCACTATGTTTCACCAATGAGGTGCTGGATCATGAATTCCCAGCAGGGTTTAAACCCATAAATATAGAGGCTTACGACGGAACAACAGACCCTGGAGTCTGGATAGAGGATTATATACTACACATACACATGGCTAGAGGAGATGATCTCCACGCCATAAAATATTTACCCCTCAAGCTCAAAGGGCCAGCCCGTCATTGGCTCAAAAGCCTCCCAGAAAACACTGTTGGAAGTTGGGAAGAGCTTGAGGACACGTTTAGAGCAAATTTTCAAGGGACTTATGTCCGCCCTCCGGATGCAGATGATTTAAGTCATATAACTCAACAGCCCGGAGAGTCAGCGCGCAAATTCTGGAACAGGTTCCTTACTAAAAAGAACCAAATAGTCGACTGTCCGGACGCCGAAGCCTTAGCAGCTTTTAAACACAACGTCCGAGACGAATGGCTCGCCAGACACCTCGGCCAAGAGAAGCCGAGGACAATGTCTGCGCTAACAAGCCTCATGACCCGCTTTTGCGCGGGGGAGGATAGCTGGCTAGCAAGATGCAGCACCAGCGACCCGAGTACATCCGAGAGTAGAGATGGAAACGGAAAATCACGGCGCAGAAAGGATCAGCGCCGGAATAAAGAAAAAGGCCCAAAGAATACGGCGGTCAACGCCGGATTCAAAAGCTCACGGCCAAACAACAAAACACTACCTCTTAAGGATAACAGTGATGAGCTATCCAACTTACACAAAATTTTGGGTCGGATATGTCAAATCCACAGTACCCCCGGAAGGCCTGCAAACCACACCCACCGAGATTGTTGGGTTTTCAAATAGTCCGGCCGATTAAATGCCGAACACAAGGGGCTCGACGCATCAAGCGAGGATGATGATAAACCCCACAAGCAGAGCACCGGAAAACAAAAGAATTTCCCACAAGAAGTCAAAGCAGTAAACTCACTTCACGTGATAATACGGAAAAACAATGCGGCACCCGCTAAGACGGGTCTCGCACGGTCCACCCCAGCGGAACCTCGAGATTGGATGTCAAAACCAATCACTTTCGACCACCTGGATTACTCCAGAAGTATTCGGAATGCAGGATGGACTGCTCTGATATTGGATCCTATAATCGACGGACTACAATTTACACAAGTCTTGATGGACGGAGGCAGCGATCTAAACCTGCTATATCCAAACACAATCCGCAAGTTAGGGATAGACCTTACTAAAATTCGACATAGCCGCACCTCCTTTAAAGGAGTAACGCCAGGCCCTTACGCCAGGTGCACAGGCTCATTATTACTGGAAGTTGTGTTCGGGTCACCGAACAACTTCCGATGCAAAAAACTAATCTCTCATGTCGCCCCGTTCAAAAGTGGCTATCAAGCACTATTGGGACGTGAAGCTTTTGTCCGCTTCAACGCCATACCACACTACGCATCTCTTACACTTACAATGCCCGGTCCACGTGGCATCATTTCATTGCGAGGGTCATGTAAAGACCCCGGACACGGCTAGACGAGTCCGGCACAAATAAGCTAGGGGCTCCCTAGCCGCACGCCCCTTCACAAGGGGCTGAGCGTATAAGCAACAACGAGCTAATATAGACTCCGCTTTACTTATTAATATTTTTCATATACCTTTTTTCGCACGATTTCCTTTCAAACTAAG
The DNA here is from genome assembly GCA_963921465.1 of Triticum timopheevii. Taxonomy (NCBI): domain Eukaryota; kingdom Viridiplantae; phylum Streptophyta; class Magnoliopsida; order Poales; family Poaceae; genus Triticum; species Triticum timopheevii. Next base: position 439,856,063 of record OY997274.1, on the reverse strand, counting down.
TTCCTCTCTTTTTACAGATGAACACCGTGCACACCTGTCCAGGATAACGGCACAACGGAGACACAGGCGCAGACGTGCAGTAGGGACCTGTGGCAAGGATTCTTTTCAGATTAAGACCCTGCGTAAACCTTTTTTACTATCTCTTGTTGCTATAATCCCCTGGCTTCTCATTATAACCAGAGTGGAGCCTGACGTTTTGGCATCGGCCGCGTCAGAAGACCTTGCCCGTACCTGGACACTAGGGGCTTAAGGCATTGTTCTGCCCATTATTATAAAGACCGAACACCTTAGGGAGTGTTCGGCGTCTCGAGTTAGGCCTTATATGCATCAGCTCCGAATCATGTCTTTGGTCGAATGTTGGGTTTGCCCGGCTCCTGTGTTTTGCGGCCTTACGTTCCGTATCATCGGCTAACGCGGCACCAGGAGAACTACTGCGATTGTGCCCCAGTTTGGCTGGGCGAGCACCTTAGTAGAGAAAGCCGAAAACTGACTGTCATGATACAGCGAGAGACTGGTCAACCACTCGATCGACCACCGAAATGTTTAGAATTCCTCCGCTTTGATGAAGGACCATTTCCCGGTCAGGCACATACGCGCCCCGAATTCGGAGAGCGCGGTGCCCTCAGGGGCTATATCGTAGCCCCACCCTCGAACTCCAATGGCTAAGTGAAAGTGATAAAGCGTTATAGTCCGGTTGCCTCGTTTGCTATTCTACCACCTCCTTAACAGGACCGAGATGTCGGATTAAGTGTGAAAATGCGCTATTTTTGCAAACACCCCCGCACCTTGTGCGTGGGGGCTGAAGCCGAAGACTGCCATCTTTCAGGTTATACACACGTATACATAAACGGCCGCATAGGAGATATTTCAATACTTGGAACGCACAAGTATAAAAAGCGATTACATCATAACCATTGTTTTACAAAGTAAAAGCGTTCATTTGAACGTTACATTTTTTGAGCACTGCGACTCTATTACACGAACACAACGCATGACTTCCCCAAAATAGTGCTCGGCGGGTAACCGGCTTTCGTCCGAACCCTGGGTTGCTACAGCGGCGGCATCCATCTCTGTCCAATGTGTCTTCACACGGGCAAGGGCCATCCGCGCACCCTCTATGCAGGCCGACCGCTTCATCTCCTTGATATGCGGCACCGCCCCAAGAAATTGCTGCAATAAGCCAAAATAGCTCGTCGCCTTGGGCCTCTCTGGCCAGACATGAGCCACGATATCCGTCATGGCAAGTCCGGACAGCCTGTTCAGCTCAGCCCATTCGGCCAACCGATCAGTCAGCAGAAGTGAATGATTCGGACTATGGAATTGAGACCAAAACAGCTCTTCCGTCTTGTGATCCTTCTGGCTTCTGAAGTGCACAACGGCATCTGCCGCACTCGCCGCTAAGTCCATATATGGATCCTTCGGACCCCACAGCTGGCCAAGCTAGACATACTTTGGATCCGTAAACCTGTGGCGCAGCAGAAAAGGCTTGCCAGCCACAATGTCTCCGGCCTGGCGCAGCTCCTCCTTCATAGCCCGCATTGCAGAACGGGCATCCTTGGCTTCGGAGGTGGCCTTCACCAGGTCTTCTCGCTCCGATAGGCGCTCCTTTTCAAGAGCCTCATTGCGGTCGGTAGCATCCTTCAATTTAACGGCCAATTCGGCCACCTCTTCCCTGCTTCGGCAGTGTGCAGCCCTTTCGGCTTCTAACTCCTCGGCCGCCCTCGAGGCAGCCGCGTTGCTTCTTCTAGCCTGCTCCTTGGCTTGAGCAAGTTCTGCCCGAAGGCTCTCCGCAGCAGCCGCACCATCTGCGTCAAGCATAAATATTGTAAGAGGTGAGCTTTAGCTCCCTTAATAGGTGACTGCGGAGAATCAATTTACCTTGTGACTCGTCAAATCGCTTGTTGACTAGCGCAATGTTCGCATCCGCTACATCGAGTTGCCGCATTAATTCGGCAACTCCATCAGTCCGGCTAGCCCCCGGACTATCCGCCACCTGCATAGGAAAGGCGACACTCAATACCTGCGATTTTGATCCTCGGCACGCTGTCGCTTTCGACAACCTACCAAGTCTCAGGGGCTACTATCTATACAGGACGCACTTTCATGTGCAAAACTGTCAAAAAGGCGCGTCGTTTTTACGTACCTCAAACCCCGCCAGCAAACTCCTGACGGCATTGTGCAATCCGCTTTCGGCGGACGAAATCCTTCCGATCACCATGCTCATCAACGCATGGTGATCTTCTGAGACGGACGCCCTCTCAAGCAGATCCTTCAGCTGCCCCGGCCGAACACTAGTCGGCGCCAAACTCTTCGGTCCGCCGGGCTCGGGGATACCCTCCGTGACGACACTTTAGGCTCGTCCGCCCTATCTGACGGCGCAGCAGACGGAGGCGTCTCGCTCTCCATCATCTCCGGACGAAGATCCCCCAAAGACGAGCTCATCTGAGAAGGTTGCAGATCCAAACTAAAAGGTAAAAATTTCAGTCATCCTCAGAAGCACAAATAGGGATGTTTTTCATTAATGAATTCCCCTTTTCCTACTCACGGCTCGCTAGAGGGCTGATCCTTAAGAGAAGATTGTGCGGCCGGGGCCTCCCCGGACGCAGGACCCTCCGACGAAGATTTCTTCCCCCACTTGGGGGCTTTGGCCTCCTGGTCTTCGGAGGCGGTCCTCTTCTCCCCCTGGAGGGAGGGATTCTCGATCCCCCCTTCTTCAAGCGCCCCCTTGGGCGGGGCGGTAGCTCCCCTGTTCTCCCCCTCGCCTTCTGCTGAAGGCGCAGCCTCCAACATTCTGACCAGCACGGGCTCCGACGCGGTCTCTGGGAGGGGGCCGGACACCGTATCAGCTTCGCTTGCGCTATCCACTCCTGAAGGATAACAAGTTAAAAGGCGAATCGAAGAAAGGCGAACAAATGATACGTCCGCACGCTAAGCTACTTACTTGAGTATCCGGGCGATTGCAGCTTAGGCTGGCATCCTCGGTCAATTCTGGACACGCCACTTGTGGTCCGAAGAACAACCTTTACACCTCCACGGGTGTCATACCCATGAAGTGTTGGAGAATCCGTGGTCCCTCCGGATTGAACTCCCATAGCCGGAGAGGACGGCGCTTGCAGGGCAGGAGACGCCTGATTAGCATAACCTGCATCACCACGACCAGATCGATCTCCCTCGCTTCGAGGTCTCGAATCCGGCCCTGCAATAGGGGCATGTCTTTTGACGGCCCCCAATTGAGCCCTTGGTTGACCCACGACATCAACCATCGTGGAGGTCCCGAGCGGAACGGAGGCGGCGGCTTCTGCTTGCTGCCCCTCGGAGCGGTGATATAGAACCACTCCTGCTGCCATAAGCCGAGCTCCTCTTGGAAGGAGCCCTCAGGCCATGGGGCATCGGCCCTCCTGCTTATGGCCGCCCCGCAGCATTCAGCTTGACGCCCCCCGACCATCTTCGGCTCCACATTGAAGGTCTTCAGCCACAGGCCGAAGTGGGGGGTGCCGCGGAGGAAGGCTTCCTAGACAACGATGAATGCGGAGATATGGAGGATAGACTCCAGAGCCAAGTCGTGGAATTCCAACCCATAGTAGAACATGAGCCCTCTCACAAAAGGATCCGTCGGGAAGCCTAAACCCCGACGGAGGTGGGATATAAAGACGACATACTCACCGGGCTCGGGGGTGGGGATGGCCTGCCCTTCGGCAGGCAGCCTGTGCGCAACCTCGTAAGACAGGTACTTGGCCTCACGCAGCTTTAGCATGTCCTCCTCCATGACGGAGGAGGGCACCCACCGGCCCTGAAGGTCGGGGCCGGACATTGTTGAAGGTCCGAAGCGCTCGAATCTGGGGCTCTGAGTGTTTCGAACTTGGAGCGAGGAGAGGATTCGATGGAAGATTGAAGAGAAGAAACGAGCCTTGGTCCTATTATAAAGAGGGGGAATACCAAGAGCCGTCTCCGTGACCGTTCGGGATTCGCCTTTGATAGAGGAGGCGTGGCGACGGGCGCGGTTGGGTTACCCACGTCCGTATTGATGAGAATCCTAGAATAAGGGGAACACGATCTCTGCTTCGACAAGACGTGCCAAGGAAACCACTTCGCTAAACGCGCTGAGGTGGTATAATAAAAAAACGATTCGAGTAAAGGCTTGGTAGTGGTGTGACGTCACGCCGCAAAATACATCAGCAGATTGAACTTGTGTACATTTTATTCTCTGTACGGTGGAATGTGGAATTTATTTTGCAGAGCTGGACACTATCCGGGTGTTCACAATCTTCTCTGGATTATTCAAAGGAGGAACCCGCCTTGCAATGCCGAACATTATGCGCGCCGGACTCATCGTCATTGAAGCTAGGTTCAGGGGCTACTGAGGGAGTCCTAGACTAGGGGGTGTCCGGACAGCCGGACTATCATCGTCCGCCGGACTCCAAGACTACGAAGATACAATATTGAAGACTCCGTCCCGTGTCCGGATGGGACTTTCCTTGGCGTGGAAGGCAAGCTTGGCAATACGGATATGTAGATCTTCTACCATTGTAACCGACTCTGTGTAACCCTAGCCCTCTCCGGTGTCTATATAAACCGGAGGGCTTTAGTCCGTAGGACATAACCTCCATTACGACAATCATACCATAGGCTAGCTTCTAGGGTTTAGCCTCCTTGATCTCGTGGTAGATCCACTCTTGTAATACACATCATCAATATTAATCAAGCAGGACGTAGGGTTTTACCTCCATCAAGAGGGCCCGAACCTGGGTAAAACATCGTGTCCCTTGTCTCCTGTTACCATCCGCCTAGACGCATAGTTCGGGACCCCCTACCCGAGATCCGCCGGTTTTGACACCGACAGTGTGCCTTCGTGGTAACATCAACCTCTCTAAACGGTGACATAGCTTCCCTCCAAGGAAGTGAACATCGGCATACATCCTCGTCTCTCAGAGTTGCGGTTATTCCTAACCCTAACTCCCTACTTGTGTTTACTTGTCTCTTGCACCTACATTTATCATATTGTGCTTGCTTCTCATATATTTGTGCCACTTGTTTATCTTGCTTAGCACTTAGTACTACACTTGCAATTGTTAGGCTCACCTTCATATTCCGTATTATTGCCTAAAATTGGTAAGTAATAATTAAAATTTGTAATTTTACCTATTCACCCCCCCTCTAGGTCCATCTCGGTCCTTTCAAATACGCTCATGACTGGAGGATTAGCCAAGGAGTTAGCAGAGGATCTTCGCGAGCTATGTTTGGAGATAGTCCCGAGAGGCTATGTAGCAGCATTGGAAATCCAGTCCACTTTGATGGGTAAGATCAGAGAAGCCCAGAAGACTGACAAGGAGATCACAGAGATAAAGGAAAGGATGAGCAAAGGAAAGGCTAAAGGATTTCTTGAGTATTAGCACGATACTTTATGGTTTGAGGATCGTGTATATGTGCCTAATGACCCCGAGATCAGGAAGTTGATTCTGCAGGAGGCCCATGATTTGTCGTATTCAATTCATCCAAGAAACACCAAGATGTATCTGGATCTGAAGGAAAGATTTTGGTGGACAAGAATGAAGAAGGATATTGCGGAGTATGTAGCAGTTTGTGATGTATGTCAGAGAGTTAAGGCAGAGCATCAGAAGCCAGCTGGATTGCTACAGCCATTGCCAATACCCGAATGGAAGTGGGATAAGCTAGGCATGGACTTTATCACTGGATTGCCCAGGACCCATTCAGGGTATGACTCTATCTGGGTTGTAGTCGACCATTTGACGAAAGTAGCTCATTTCATCCTGGTGAAGACCACCTATACGAGTGCTAAGTTGGCGAAGATATATATGACAAGGATCGTGTGTCTGCATGGAGTTCCGAGAACCATTGTATCGGATAGAGGAACCCGGTTTACCTCAAAGTTTTGGAATCAGTTGCATGAGACTTTGGGTACTAGGCTAGAGTTCAGTACAACATTTCATCCACAGACAGATGGACAGGCCGAGAGAGTCAATCAGATTCTAGAGGACATGTTGAGAGCTTGTGCACTAGATTATGGATCTAGTTGGGACGACAATTTGCCGTATGCAAAGTTCTCTTATAACAACAGTTACCAAGCCAGTTTGAAGATGGCCCCTTTCGAAGCTTTGTATGGAAGGAGGTGCAGGACACCGTTATTATGGGATGAAGTTGGAGATCGACAGTTACTCGGACCAGATTTAATCAAAGACTCTGAAGACAAAGTTAAGTTGATTCGCGACAGACTCAAGGTAGCCCAACCCAGGCAGAAGAGTTATGCGGATTCTAATCACAAGGAGACAGTTTACAAAGTCGGAGACAGAGTTTACCTTCGAGTGTCCCCGCTTCGAGGAGTTAAGTGTTTTGGAGTTAAGGGAAAGCTAGCACCATGTTTTGAGGGACCATACCGATTTTTGGAATGTATGGGAGAAGTTGCTTACAAGCTGGAATTGCCAGAAGGATTGTCAGGAGTTAACGGTGTGTTTCACGTTTCCCAGTTGAAGAAGTGCCATGAGGAGATGGCCGATATTCCTCTAAGAGATACAGTGCCACTTGAAGCGATTCAGTTAGACAGTGATTTGACTTATGAGGAGAAGCCAATCAAGATTCTCGAGTTTTCTAGCCGAGTCACTCGCAGCAAGATTATCAAGTTTTGCAAAGTTCACTAGAGCCACCAAACCGAGGAGGAAGCCACCTAGGAGCGAGAGGAAGAACTTCGTAGAGACCACCCAAACCATTTTGCTGACCAACCCGAATCTCAAGGGTGAGATTCATCTTAAGGGGGATAGGTTTGTAACATCCCAATTTTCAATTCGGATGTTATACATAGATCATCATATGCATATCATATTTATTCTTGCATTTTGGTTGAGATCCTAGAAACCTTAAGCAACTCAAGGACCCACGGAGAGAGTTGGAGGCTTCACAAAATTCATATTTGAATTATTTTCAAATTTGAAGAAAAGGATCAATTTGGTTTTATAATTTTTCTCTCCAAATATTTCCAATATTAAAAATAAACAAGGGAAAATAATATGACTTCTTCAAATTTATAGAAATATTGGAGAAAGAATTTTAAAATCAAATTATGATTTTTCTGGCATTTATTTGCTATTTTATTTGAATTAGAAAAATATGCATTTTTTTCAAAATTGCATTTCTAGGCCAGAAAAATGTTCACTTTGTTCTAAATATTTCATTTAGACGGTGAATATTGTTTTTGGCATTTTTAGGATTTTTTTATTAAGATTTTTCTGTTCGGGCGAAATTGTTAATAAAAGAACTATTCACGGACCGCACTAGGCCAAAGGCCCAGCCGGCCCACAGCGCCGCCGCCCTCCCCGCGCCCGAGCTGGACTCCACCGAAGTCCGGGAGCCGCACGCCGCGTCGCCGCCCTGGCCCCTCTACCAAGTCGGGCTCCTCCCCCCTTTAAATGCCCTCCCCCCTCGAGGCCCCGTCCCGCCCCGCCACCACAGCGCTGCCGTCGCCGCTCGCCAAAGCTGCCGCCGCCGTGCCGCCTCAGCCACCCACCACCGCCCGCGCCTCTGCCCCGCCGCCCCGCGCCGTTGCCCATGCCACTACATGCTGCCCCGCCTTGCCGGAGTCTCACCGGAGCCGCCGGAGTCGCCGTCGGTTTTTTTTCGGTTTAGGTATAAGAAACCGCCCTTTTTTATAAACCCTAGATCTATTTTTTTAATAGATCGGTTCGGTTTTTCATCGATTTACTTATTAACGGATGTTCGTCCGTTAGTTCGTTTTAACGAACGTTGTTAGCTAGTTAGGTTCAGACAGCGAACCCTCGTTCGTTAGTCTCTTCGTCTTATTTTATTTTCCAGGGATTTATCTACGATTATTTTGATCGCGATTTCTGCTCTGATCTTCAATCTAGTATAACTTTTTACTCGTTTATCCAAATTAGATGAAACCAGCACCTAAATCTTCGTCTCGAAGCCCTCTTTCCAGTTAACCAACTTGAACATGATTTTGGTACTGTAAAATTTGACTTAGTGCAGATTAGTAAACAATCTTGTTTCGTTCGTATCTTGAGTTTCGTTGCTCCGTTTGAGTTGAATCTTTCTGCAAATCATAGCTAATCACATGTACTTTCTATTAAGATCTAATTCACATGTTAATAATGCTGTTAGGTTTTGAATCTTGTTAGTTTAAGCCGTTGCTTGTTCCGTGTTTGATTTGGATCTTTTCTCGAGTTTTCTCGTGTTTCGTTTGAGTGATTGCATATGTATGCTATTGTTTGTCTATGCTAGATTACCCGGAGTGCGAAGCTTGTTACTACGAATCTCTAGAGTTTGCAGATCGTCAGCAAGGCAAGTTACACTTTGATCATACTCTTTTATACCCAGTTTTTACTATGCATTAGTTCTGCTCCAGAAATATTTGCATTGGTAGGATTGGGAACATGTGGTTTTTGTTGTAGTGTTATATGTAGGAACCTACTACCCTTTGATCACCCCAGGAATATACGTTATGCTTATTATTGCTTAGCCATGCTCGTAGACGGGGATTGGATCATGATTCACACATGGAAGTTTGAGAGATATTTAATTATGGATAACATTAAGGTGGCAACTTTAATACAAATCTGGGTGGATTGGTTGAGGCACCTGGAGTCACTACAAAAAAAAAATACACTTCCGTGATGATACGTGTTTGTCACAGTAGGTCGCATTTTTTGTCATGCATGTACATCCATGACGATTTTATGACAGAATCAAGATAGTCATACCTGTGATGTCGTAGAAGTGTTCCATGACATTACCAAAATTATCATCATGGAAGTGTCCACTTCCATGACGATAAATCGCGCATCACGGAAGTGCTTTCGTCAAGGGTGACCGACATGTGGCATCCACCGTAATGGAACACCGTTAAGCTATCGGGTCCGGTTTTGGATCTGATAACCCGTTAACAGCCCCGACCTATGGGGGTTTTCCACGTGTAAAATCATCATTGGCTAGAGAAAACACGTGTCAGCTCACCGTTGGGACAGATGTCATCCACTCATTGGACCGAAGGCGCCTATGATACGGCGACACGTGGCACGGCCCAACAGAGGCCCATTCCTATGAAAAGGCCGACCCGTTTGACTTGGTAAAAAGGTGGCGGGCCGGCCCGCGGAAAGCCTGTTAACGGCCTGTTCGCATATAGCCCATTTACAGCCCGCTAACCCAGGGCCCGTTACGGCCTCTCCGAATTAGGCCCAGTAGCATCATTTGGGCCGTCCAATATGATTCCAGCCTGTTTTAACTTCCGGCCCATGTGTGGCCCATGACTTCTTTCGGTCCATATGAGGCCCTTTGTAACTCTTGGCCCATTAACGGCCCGTGGTGAAACTGGCCCGTAATAAACAGTGTATCACTTTATACCCATTAACGGCCCGTTATTCCATTGGGCCGTTTCCAGCCCAAGTTATCTTCCGGCCTTCTTAGGACCCATTGATTCTTGGGCTCATTTGCAGCATTCGGTTACATACGGCCTGTTACTGTCATTTTCTGCTTGTGGGCCAAATTCAGCCTGTCGTTACAGTCGGCCCGTTTGTGGACCGTTAATACGTTGGGCCGTTTTCATGTCAAAAAAACCCGTTGGGCTGTTTTCATAGAGTTATCAAATACGGCCTATTAACGACCCGTTATGGTCCATGAATAGTATGACCCATGATTGGCGAAATGATGATACGCCCCGTAGAAGGCCCATGGATCCTACGGCCTGTATGAGGCCCATGGATCGTACGGCCCGTAGAAGGCCCATGGATCATACGGCCCGTAGAAGGCCCATGGACCCTATGGCCCGTAGAAGGCCCATGAATCCTAAGGCCCGTATAGAAGGCCAATGGATCCTATGGCCCGTATAGAAGGCCAATGGATCCTATGGCCGGAAGAAGGCCCATGGATCATACGGCCTGCAGGAGGCCCATGGTTACAACAGTCCGTGTGTTGCCATGATTATTTTGGCCTAGTTACCAAAAATAGGCTATTGTGGCCACTAGAAAAACACAGAAAAAGAACTGCAGTGACTACAAGCAAACAACTAAACAAGACAATAAGGAAATAAATAAGCAAGCAATTAACACTAGCCTATTACCGCTATTACACATATTACATCCACTGGGTATCAAAGTTCGCCACCAGTGCAAATATAGGGAACAAAGCAGCATATTACATACACTGGCCGTCAAAATTGGCCACCGGTGCAAATAAACGTGGCAGCAAAACAAGAGCATAACTGAAACAACTTCAGAAGAGCTCAAGAAACGTTATCCTGGGTATCCACCATGCTGGAAATAAGCTTAGCAAGCTTATTAGCTTTGTCCTGTTTGGCGCTAAAATCCTCCAACGCTTTCTGTTGCACCAGAAAGTATGCATCTGAATGCTCCAGGGACTTCCGCAGTCCTTCCGCTTCTTGTCGCAGCACAACTGATCGATGTCTTTCAGCTTGTAGTTGAGACTCAAGAAATTGAACTGATTCGGACAGTGAGTTTGAATAGCTTGTGCAAGCGGTAGTGGCCGGTAACTCGAACACTAAACCAAGACAGGACTTTGGGGTTGTCTCGCTGTCTTCAAGATAGTCTTCCTTAGCTGTTTTATCAGCTTTGTTGGAGACCAACAAGGATGTGTCACTATACTGAACCTTATCTGCATTACTTCCTTTACCATTGCTTAATAAGGCACTCTTCCCCAATATTCTGTCAGCATTCTAAAAGAAGAAACAAGCAGACACATAACAAGTTTAGCATGTACTAGTATATGAAACTCATTTCGGTGAACTTGTTCATTAGTAAGGTGGACAGGATTAAACTACCAAGTCTTCTATTGCCAAGTACCAGTACATAATAAAAGCATCAAACTAACATATATCTATGTCCTATGGTCACTGCATTGTCTTGCCAAATCAAAATAGAGACACGGTTCAAATCATATCAGTTCAAGACAAAGCAGCAGTGAAAGAATACAAAGCGTGGGAAACTACACGGCACAACAAGATTTCAGATGGGTACCACGGGTCTACATGTACAACAACACTATTGGCTCTGTTGTGATGCTAGTAACGTGCATGATATGAAAGTCAACTGTATAAACAATTGAAATTGAAATCAACAGAGCTATTGATAAGAGCAAACATGTTAAAGAAACATGCGTGAACATACCTTCTATGCCATTGGAGTTTCGATTGGATCCTTCAATTTAAAAATAAGTTTGTGTGAGTAATTACAGTGATACAAGAGCAAAGCAATCATAGTTAAAAAAGGCGCGCCTAAGCGAGCACTTAAGCGCGCCTAGGCTCTAGGCGTTGGCAAAATGCATTGCGCATAACTATGCTTAATCTGTGCATAACTGCGCATAAGCATGCACTTTGGTCAGTAAAGTGCAAGGAGGTGGCAAAACACACAATTCACGCCTAGCGCTTTTTTGAACTATGATAGCAATGGAATCTTAAATTGGAATAGTTGTTCTTCAGGTTTAGGCACTTGTTCTACATGAACAGAGTATAGCAAGACGCAAGAATATAATATTTAAAAATAGAAAATGAGCTCATAGACCTTCCCACATTCTTGGTTCGGGACTAGTATAGAACAAGGCGTTCCCAGTCATCGTCCAGTAAATGTGTCTCGGGAGAACATAAGGGGATTTGATGAGTTTCTTTGCCGGTGGAGTTCGTTTTCTTTAGGTAATTCCGATACTGCCACCAAGCATTCTTGAAGATAGCAGAGGTATTACCATAGGTTACCTCATCATGAGTTTCCAAATCGGTCCTTCTCTATAGAGAAAAATGGGAAAATTTGTTGTATTATAACCATCATCGAGGTAGGATGTATGGGACGAAGCAAAGTAATTGCCATGAATAACATTACTTACACATAACTCATGGACAAACACCTGCAACTAGCATTTTCCTTCATCTTCAGTATAATATTTCCAAGATGGGAAGATACGCACATACGATTTAACAACATCAAATGCGATAGATGCGGAACTACGACTAGTTGGTTGTGCTTCCTCCACAGGAATGGGCGTACTAGCTGGTGGAGTTAGGGTTCGCCGTGATAGTACTGGCCCTTTGGGCACTGGAGCTGCCTTACTAACTGCTCTTGTTTGGGAGCTCTGTGGTGGAGATGGTGCTGTGTCAACAGGAACTAGGTTACTATCTGCTGGTTAGATTGGGTGAAGCTGGTTCTCTGTCCATCGCAGTAGGGGTACAATCTGCGAGAGTTTGGGTTATGTGTGGTAGGGCTGGTTCTTGTGCATGTACAACCGGGGTGCTATCTCCACCAAGAGGTAGCACTGTTTTATTTGAAGACCATGTTTTTAGTCAGCTAGATACTAGCATCACCCGCTCCAATTCAAATGGCTGATAAACAGGAAACATAGTTGAATGTACAGACATTGTATGAGAGACTGATGCAATAGATAGTGTGGAAAAAAGAGGGCATGAAATAGTTGACATGTATATTGTTTAACTAAAACGGATAGCATGACATAATTTCACATATATGATGTCTATCTAAACTGGATAGCATAGCATAACATAATTCAAAGATATGATGAATAACTAAATAGGTTTGCATGACATAATTCACCTACATGTTATCTAAGTAATCAGGATCACATCATTTAATTCACATATGTGATTTATATGCTAAACAGAGGGCATTCGATATGATGTCTGAACTAAGAACATGGTGTTGAATATTGTGTATATGATGTCTAAACTATGCAATGCAAGACACCATATGCATGATATGAGCAGTATAACCGTGCCAAGTTAGAGCATACACCTCAGTGGGGGAATAGGACTAGTCATCTGTCTCTGAATCCATCTCTGAGGAGCTATCGGGACCCAACAAGAGATCTGCTTCGACAGGTAGCACCGTCTGCTCTGAAGGCCTTGTTTTCACTCCAGATTTTTCCATCTCCCACCCAAATGGCTGATTCACAGGAAGAGTAGTTTAATGTACAAACATTGTCGACAAATGGAAATGTAATGAAGAAAAAGATGGGCAAGATATCATTCAAATATATGATGCCTGGTTAAACAGGATGGCATTGCACATTTCACATATATTATGGCTGGCTAAAAGACATGAGACTGCATAATTCCCATATATGATATAAAAACTAAACAGGTGGCATTACAGAACATGTCTAAACTAAGCAGATGACACATATGATGTCAAAAGTAGGCACTGCAAGGCAACATATGCATGATATGACTAACATCATCATGCCAAGGTAGAGCAAACACCTTGGGGGTAAATAGGAGTGGTCAGCAGTGTCTGAATTCGCCTCAGAACAGATATCTTCCTTTGGATTACAATCTGGAGAGGGGTGGGGAGGTTTTTCCATTGAACCCACCATGGAGTGATGTCTGCATGACATTGTATTGCCGCGCAAAACTCTTCTCTTTTTCTCTACATGTTCAGCATGACTGTGTACAATATCTGACATGCATATGAAAAAAATATGGTGAGATTATGTAAGGAGAGCATGCAGAAATTTAGAGTGATGGTAACAACCAGTGGATGCATCCAAAAATAATGATAGCAGGCTGATGATTGCTTTAATTTAATAAAAAGACAGATGATGATTGCTTTACTATTTGTTTCCCACCCAAGATGAACAACATAGGCATACCCTAGGTGAACCAGATATTAGACATACATACTATTCATTGCTGCCTTGATATGTGCCTCACAACTAATTTAGAACTTAGGTTTGAACATTAACTTGGACCTGACTTGGGAGTCCAAGAGCTGAATAGGACGATAAAGTAGCAGGTAAGTTTAAGCAATGCATAACATAAGAAGAAACAAAAGAGTGCGAGCTCTCTTGTGGACCCGTGTACTCCCCAGGTTCATCTGCTGAGTCGATGATGGTGATGCCGTTGCGGTGGGTGCCAGCGGCAGGGAAGGAGATCTGAGGCGGTGAAAGACGGTCAGGAGTCGTGATGTCTGGTTTTGTGGATGCTTCTGTCGATGGAGCAGCTCAGGTGAGGTGGACGACGTCGCGGCAGGAGCAGGACAAACCACACAAAGTTCCCTTCGACACCTACCTGTAACTGAAGTAATTCTGTAAGGGCTCATTTGACTTGCATGATTCTAAAAACGCAGGGATAGTAAAAACACCAGAATAGGATAGGAATGCACATGGTAAATAGAGCATTTGTAAACACAACAGGAATTGGAAGAGCGGAGGAATGCAAAGAAACATGGCCAAAACAAAGTGAAACCATATGAAAGCGTGTACAGTTAGAATGTTATTCTGCCACTAATGGACTTGGTCTTGTTTTCATGCATAGGATTTTGAAAAGTAGGTCCAGATGGATGTTTTGCTTCATTCCTTTCAACAAAATGCATGAATAATTGAATAGTAGAGTGCCATTGGAAAATTCCCTATTGCTATGTTTTTCCGTTGAACCAAAATAGCCCTAATGGATCGACATGAATGTATAGTAATAAGTGATGCAACAAGTGTACAACCTCCTTGCCGTAGCCGTGTCGACCTCAGCATCATTGGGTTGGTCGCTGAAGCAGTTGAGGCAGAGATGGCTGTCGGAGGTGTGGAGGAAGATCTAAGGAATCTGTAGACGGCGTCCAGGGCACTGTTCTGTTGGTGATGGATTGTTCTGTCGTTAGAGCAGCCCCGGTGAGCCGTAAGACGTCAAGGCTGAAGCAGCACAAGACAAACATCGTCAATCTCAAGTGGGATTCTAATAGCATCTCCAATAGATGATGTAAAATAGATGTCAAATTTACATCACCAAAAACCACCTCACTACAACAGATGAGGTAAAAACTGTTGACTCTGAACTTAACTGTCGAAACTGAAATTTACTGTGGAATCTGAATGCTACTGTCGAAACTGAATACAATGGTAGCAGAGAGGCACTTGACATGTAGTTTAGGGAGGGCCTGCAGTTCATCTTCAACCTGCAACCCCCTGAGCCGCCAGCCACCACCAGCCGAACCATCGGCCCCAGCGCCGCCTCGCCGCCCCGAAACAACTCCCCACCGCCGCCCCGGCCAGCCCTCTAGGCCCCCCGCCCCCACCCTGAACCCTAAGATAGATAGTGGGGTACCTCTCTGAGCCCCCGTCCCTGCTGCGGGTGGTTCTTCCTTAACTCCGGCGAGCCCCCCAACCCCAGAAAATCGACTGACCCAAAAGTTGATTCAGTCGACTGAAGTGTGGCTTAATCAGAGCAGAGCAGCAACACGAGCGAGGGGGAGAGCAGTAGCAGCAGCTAGGCGAGCGAGCGAGCGAGCAAGAGCCGGAGCAGCAACAGCAGCGCGAGCGAGCGAGCGAGAGTCGGAGCAGCAGCAGCAGATCCGGCTGGTATGGATGCCGCGGCCGAAGGGGCCTCGCACTGGGGAGAGCCGCCATGGAGATGTCGCCCGCGGTGCCAGCTTCAAGGTAGCTGCTCCATGGGGGTGCGGGATGGAGCACCGTCGGCGCCGGGAGGTCGAGTTAAGGAGAAGGTGTGATGCAATGAGTGTACAACCTCTTTGGTCGCGCCGAGTAGGCCTCGGCTTCGTCCGAGGAGTCGGTGAGGATGTTGCGGTTCCGATGGAGCAGGTTAAGGCAGCGCTGTGGGGATGGAGCAGCCGCAAGAGACGTGACAATCGTCGGAGCAGCTCCTTGGAGGTGGAGGACGGGGCGGCTGAACCGGCGGGACAACGATATGGACGACGGATCCTCATCCGGGGAGGTGGACGAGGGACGTCGAGCTGTTGCGGTGGACGACGTCGTCGGGGAAGAGGCTCCGGCTGGGCAGCGGTGAGATGGCGGATGGAGGAGGGTGGGGTTTCACGACTGGAGCGGAGAGGTTATGGCAGCCTGGGATTTCGAATGGCGAAAAGGGGGCGATGGGAGCGGGTGAAGCATGACTTAGGGACGCGCTTGTCCAAAATGTAGGGTGTGTTACAGAAGTACCCCCCCCCCCCACTGATTTGAACTAGCGGCCCTTTCGGCTCAGGGTTAGAAGGGGTATTTCGCATGTCGGGATTTGGCAGCTGGAGGGAGTTTTCGTGCGCGTTGTAATTTCGGGATAGCAAGGCGCGGGTTGTGAAGGCGCCAGTTTTGGGAGCACGATATCTGAATTTTCGAGATATAACAAGACGTGGGTTGAATTTTAGGGACAAGCCTAACATGTAGTAATATTGTACTTGTACGTACCAAATCAATTCACACTTCCCTCAATCAAAAAGAAAACAAAAAAATAAAACTATTCACACCACACAAAGAGAGAGTCTTGCCCCGTTTTACTATACAAATGCTATTCAAAGCTACTCCCTCCTTCCATCTATATAGGGCCTAATGCATTTTTCGATGCTAACTTTGACCAAATATTAGAGCAATAATATATGACATGCAACTTAGACAAAGCACACCGTTAAATTCATTTGTGAAAGGTTCTTTCAATGATATAATTTTCACATTGTGCATGTCATGTACTATTAATCTTGTCAATAGTCAAAGGCGGTCTTAAAAATCTCATTACGCCCTATATAGATGGAAGGAGGGAGTATGAATCCATGTTATGTCCGATTAATTTTTTTCGCTTGTTGTATAATGCATGTAACCTACTCATACCAACATTTTAGTGCATTCCAAATGTCTATACTACCGCTGCAATTCGAACTAAATTTACACTTGATGTTGATTCCAAATAATAGTACATTTGATGTACTAACTATATATTCATAATCTAAACCATGTTCCATACGTACACCGTGTTTATCACACAAAGTATAGTGCCCTGCCCCCTACATTATGACAAGTATTTAGACCTGAGTTGCAAAAGCCACACATTAGCCCAAATTATAATCAATGTTCTACATTATGATATCTTCTTCAAGTATCTGTATCCACTTTTTTGTAATGAATTATGATCTTTGTTCGTATTTTACACCTTCACGATCCTCTTCTATTTGTAGCTAGCTAGCGCTAACTTTCTATCATGCATGCACACGCCCGCCCCCCTCTCACCCACCCTTAGCGTCCCCTCCATCGTGCACGTTCATTATTTCTCTTTAGGTAGTCCACCAATGGTGTGTGTAGGCCCCCGACTCCTTCTTTCCGGCACACACCGGTCGATATACCTCTCTAGCCAAGTGTGCCTACAACAAACACATATATACTTCCCCTCTTCTCTTCTCACCGTCCATGCCCCCCTATGTCCAATACGATTCCATGCAGGTGCACACTCCCGCCCCTCTTTTCATTAATCACATGCTCGCACACTCCTCCGCCCTCAACATGGTAGGCCTCTCGCACCACCCCTCCTAGCCACACCCTCTCCCCCTGTCTGTCTCTCCGGACCTTATTTGCTTCTAACACATGCAGGCGTGTATATGAACTGATCTCCCTACATATAGCCAGGTCGACTATAATTCGTTTTCACCAAGCACCGATACACTTACCCCGCTAGTTATGTCTCTCCCTTTTTCAGACACACGACGGTTGATATTCCTATGGAGTTACGTAAGCTTACCACAACCATATCTTCTCCCCTCATCATCCTTGAATACCTTCCTACCCGTCTCTCACACGCACGTGCATAGACAGATAGACATCCCCCGCCCTCTCTTATTGATATTGCACTCATACCCTCCGTTTGTCTAGCAGGCCTCTCCCACCATTTGTGAGATGCCACTCCACCACCAACCCTCCGACGCTCTACCTTTGTCTTTTTCCCAACCTTATTCCTCTGCTACACATATCCATGGATGTCGATCGATCTCCCTCAATGCATAGCTAGGTCTCTCTCCTTCCCCACACATATACTAGTCGATCGGTCTCTGCCCCCTCCCCCCCACACACACACCGATAGTCGAACATTGTAGGTAGGTATCCATGCCACGGAGAAAAACTGCACCTCTGCCCTCTTAAATTCCAGTAGGCCAGCCGCCATGTATCTTTGACGTGGGCAAACACAAATTCGATGGCACTCTTTATCGATCGCGCAGCCACACACTTCATCCCTGTTTTCAATTCTATCGATATCTCACGTCCATGACTCTGTTTCACACACATTGCATATGTTATGTTTTTCTGTTTGAGATATCATCAACACATTGCCTCTGTTTTGCACAAACCATCTCTCTCACACCCACCCACGTACGTACCTGCACCTAAAGAAGAAGTGCACGCAGGACACATGTACTCATGTCTCGTTGCCGGCCACACCAGCGCGTGTACACGGTGGAGTTCATTTCTGTACGAAAAGGCAGCCCACGTGATAATTTGACACGTGTAGCGGTTGTTTACTCGAAGGAGGGTCGGGTACCACGCCTAGACGGAACAAAGTTCGACTTGACGCGTTAGCATTAAATAAAGTTATATATTCCTCAACGGCACGTATAGAATATAAAATGATTGCCGTGGGGAAAATGGAAAAATGGGTTTGTCTCTCATCACACCATCTCACACAAGGCGGCCATGGCCTCTCTCTCTCAGCGTTGGTCAGTGATCCGGCCGCATCTTGTTCGCCGGCGGAAAGGGATGATGTGCATCCTCTCTCCGTTTAACGGCGTTGAGGCAGCACGTCCCGATCTGTGGTACCCGCCGTTCTCTCTGATCAAGCTCCAGAGCGGTAGGGCCTTTGCCACTTGCTCGCTGCCGCAGTATGGGCAGATCCTGGCGCCCTCCTAGTAACATCCCGACGACCCTCAGGTACAGCTTCCTCCAGCCTTGCTCCACTGCCCATCTTCCCACGTTGCTGCATGTGGATCTTCTTTAGTTGTTTGCTTAAATCGTATCTTGGCCGACACACTTTCCATCTTGCAATCTCATCCTCAAACCATTTTTGATAAACCACCATGTGCTATCTTTCCCTTATTACATGGAACATGCTTCTTTTTTGTCGACGTATGTGTCTTCAACTCGTGTTATTGGGCAGTAATTGTTTCCTTTCGACCTCCTTTTGCAAACAGGGCTATCCATTTTCACCTCGTTGCTATTGCAACCTTTTGGTGAACTGCACAAATCACTTTTTTCTAAAGAGTGTTTTGTGCTTCCGCCAAAATGTCACACGGGCAACGTTTTTACATTTCTATGGGATTGCGGAAAGGGAGATTGGTTTTGCTATCCTCCTCATCCAACTCCGTGCCTAATCTTCTCCAACAAGAAGTTAGTCCTAAAGAGAGATCGTAGAGGTGATCGGCTTCTATTTATGTGTGTTATGTTTCATCATCTAGTTCCACTATTATTGTAATCACACTGACTGGATATCTTTGCAAACAGGGATGGTCTGCTCGATTTTAGTGGAGATGCACAAAATGATCGGATTGTGGTGTCCTTCATACACCTCTTTTTTGGCTACAGAGCTGGGTGAAACTAGCTGCCAAGCAATGAACATTGTGCCAAGGAAATGGAGCCATTCCTACGAACAGCATCGATCAATTATATTTTTTTCTTTATTTGTACACTTTTTCACAACTTTGTCTCCGGTTGTGATGTGAATATTGGCGCTGATCTACGAACCATTGAGATGCATTAGCCATGGTAGTTTCATTTGTATTTGATGGAATGTTGTAACAAGATAATCTCGAGGCAAGACACATGAATCCTAAGTTGAAACCTTTTTTTCCTGCGGGAACCAAAGTTGAAACCTTCATAGTGATGTCTACTACACAACCTTCTTCTTGTAGACATTGTTGGGCCTCCAAGTGCAGAGGTTTGTAGGACAGTAGCAAATTTCCCTCAGGTGGATGACCTAAGGTTTATCAATCCGTAGGAGCCGTGGGATGAAGATGGTCTCTCTCAAGCAACCCTGTAACTAAATAACAAAGAGTCTCTTGTGTCCCCAACACACCCAATACAATGGTAAATTGTATAGGTGCACTAGTTCGGCGAAGAGATGGTGATACAAGTGCAATATGGATGGTAGATATAGGTTTTTGTAATCTGAAAATATAAAAACAGCAAGGTAACTAATGATAAAAGTGAGCGTAAACGGTATTGCAATGCTAGGAAACAAGGCATAGGGTTCATACTTTCACTAGTGCAAGGTCTCTCAACAATGATAACATAACTGGATCACATAACTATCCCTCAACATGCAACAAAGAGTCACTCCAAAGCCACTAATAGCGGAGAACAAATGAAGAGATTATGGTAGGGTACGAAACCACCTCAAAGTTATTCTTTCGGATCAATCTATTCAAGAGTTCATACTAGAATAACACCTTAAGACACAAATCAACCAAAACCCTAATGTCACCTAGATACTCCATTGTCACCTCAAGTATCCGTGGGCATGATTATATGATATGCATCACACAATCTCAGATTCATCTATCCAACCAACACAAAGTACTTCAAAGAGTGCCCCAAAGTTTCTACCGGAGAGTCAAGACGAAAATGTGTGCCAACCCCTATGCATAGGTTCATGGGCGGAACCCGCAAGTTGATCACCAAAACATACATCAAGTGGATCACGTGAATATCCCATTGTCACCACAGATAAACATGGCAAGACATACATCAAGTGTTCTCAAATCCTTAAAGACTCAATCCGACAAGACAACTTTAGAGGGAAAACTCAATTCATCACAAGAGAGTAGAGGGGGGAGAAACATCAGAAGATCCAACTATAATAGCAAAGCTCGCGATACATCAAGATCGTGCCATAGAGAGAACACGAGAGAGAGAGATCAAACACATAGCTACTGGTACATACCCTCAGCCTCGAGGGTGAACTACTCCCTCCTCGTCATGGAGAGCGCCGGGATGATGAAGATGGCCACCGATGAGGGATCCCCCCTCCGACAGGGTGCCGGAACGGGCTCCCGAGAGGTTTTTGGTGGCTACAGAGGCTTGTGGTGGCGGAACTCCCAATCTATCTTCGTATTCGATGGTTTTAGGGTATATGGGAATATATAGGCGAAAGAAGTCGGTTGGGGGAGCCAAGAGGGGCCCACGAGACAGGGGCACGCCCAGGGGGTGGGCGCGCCCTCCTATCTCCTGGCTTCCTCGAAGCTTCCCTGGCTTGTACTCCAAGTCTCCCGGATCATGTTCGTTCCAAAAATCATGCTCCCAAAGGTTTCATTCCATTTGGACTCCGTTTGATATTCCTTTTCTTCGAAACACTGAAATAGGCAAGAAAACAGCAATATGGGCTGGGCCACCGGTTAGTAGGTTAGTCCCAAAAATGATATAAAAGTGTAAAGTAAAGCCCATAAACATCCAAAATGGGTAAATATAATAGCATGGAACAATCAAAAATTATAGATACGTTGGAGACGTATCAAGCATCCCCAAGCTTAATTCATGCTCGTCATCGAGTAGGTAAATGATAAAAACAGAATTTTTGATGTGGAATGCTACCTAGCATAATTCTCAATGTAATTTTCTTTACTGTAGCATGAATGTTCAGATCCAAATGATTCAAAATAAAAGTTCATATTGACATAAGAAATAGTAACACTTCAAGCATACTAATAAAAGCAATCATGTCTTCTCAAAATAACATGGCTAAAGAAAGTCCATCCCTACAAAATCATATAGTTAGGTTATGCTTCATTTTTGTCACACAAAAATGTTCCCAAATTCTACACCCCCGATGACAAGCCAAGCAATTGTTTCGTACTTAAATAATCTCAAACTTTTTCAACCTTCATGCAATACATGAGCGTGAGCCATGGATATAGCACTATGGGTGGAATAGAATATGATGATGGGGATTGTGTGGAGAAGACAAAAAAGGAGAAAGTCTCACATTGACGAGGATAATCAACGGGCTATGGAGATGGCCATCAATTGATGTCAACATGAGGAGTAGGGATTGCCACGCAACGGATGCACCAGAGCTATAAATGTATGAAAGCTCAACCAAAGAAAACTAGTGGGTGTGCATCCAACTTGCTTGCTCACGAAGACCTAGGGCATTTGAGGAAGCCCATCGTAGGAATATACAAGCCAAGTTCTATAATGAAAAATTCCCACTAGTATATGAAAGTGACAACATATGAGACTCTCTATATGAAGAACATGGTGCTACTTTGAAGCACAATATATGAGACTCGCTATATGAAGAACATGGTGCTACTTTGAAACACAAGTGTGGAAAAAGAGATAGTAACATTGCCCCTTTTATTTATTTTATTTTCTTTTTCTTTCTCTTTTTTTCTTTTTATTTTTTTGGGCCTTTTTTTGGCCTTTCTTTTTTTTTCTTTTTTTTCTTTTTGGGAACAGTTCTCTAATAATGATGATCATCACACTTTTATTGATTACAACACATGAATTACAACTCGAAACTAGAACAAGATATGACTCTATATGAATGCCTCCGATGGTGTACCGGGATGGTGCAATGAATCAACAGTAACATGTATGAAAAATTATGCATGGTGGCTTTGCCACAAATACGATGTCAACTACATGATCATGCAATGGCAATATGACAAAAGTAATGTGTGTCATGATGATAAACGGAACGGTGGAAAGTTGCATGGTAATATATCTCGGAATGGCTATGGAAATGCCATAATAGGTAGGTATGGTGGCTGTTTTGAGGAAGATATAAGGAGGTTTATGTGTGATAGAGCGTATTGTATCACGGGGTTTGGATGCACCGACGAAATTTGCACCAACTCTCAAGGTGAGAAAGGGTAATGCACGGTATCGAAGAGGCTAGCAATGATGGAAAGGTAAAAGTGCGTATAATCCATGGACTCAACATTAGTCAAAAGAACTGATATACTTATTGCAAAAATTTAGAAGACATCAAAAACCAAGCACTACGCGCATGCTCCTAGGGGGATAGATTGGTAGGAGAAGACAACCACTCATCCCCGACCGCCACTCATAAGGATGCACAATCCAAGGACACTTCATGTTTCAAATTTGTTACACAACTTTAACCATATGTGCATGCTACGGGACTTGCTAACTTCAACACAAGAATTCTTTCAATTCATAATCACCCAACTAGCATGACTTTAATATCACTACCTCCATATCTCAAAACAATTATCAATTATCAAATTGATCATAGCATCCAATTCACTTCCTATGATAGTTTTTATTATACCCATCTTGGATGCCTACCATTCTAGGACCAATTTTATAACCATAGCAAATACCATGCAGTTCTAGGAGACTCTCAAAATAATATAGGTGAAGCATGAGAGATCTACAATTTCTATAAAATATAACCACCGCCGTGCTCTAAAAGATATAAGTGAAGCACTAGAGCAAATGACAAACTACTCCGAAAGATATAAGTGAAGATCAATGAGTAGTCGAATAATTGTGCAACTATGTGAAGACTCTCTAACATTTAATAATTTCAGATCTTGGTATTGTATTCAAACAGAAAGCAAAACAAAATAGAATGATATTGCAAGGATAGCACAACTCATGTGAAGAAGCAAAAACTTAGGCTCAACCGATACTAACCGATAGTTGTTGAAGAAGAAATGTGGGATGCCTACCGGGGTATCCCCAAGCTTAGATGCTTGAGACTTCTTGAAATATTATCTTGGGGTGCCTTGGGCATCCCCAATCTTGAACTTTTGTGTCTCCTTAATTCCTCTCATATCATGGTTTCTCTTTTTATCAGAAGCTTCATCCACACCAAACTCAACAAGAACTCGTGAGATAGGTTAGTATAAACCAATGCAAAACCTTATCATTTTCTAGTGTAACAAATCACTAAAATTATTATTCAACATTGCATACTAAATGTCTCTGCATATTTAATACTCCTATCCTCAAATAGAATCATTAAACAAGCAAACATATGCAAACATAACAGCAATTTGTCAAAACAGTACAGTCTGTAAAGAATGCAAGAGTATCAATACTTCCCTAACTCAAAAAATAATGAGAAAAATACTAAGCTATATAAGATTTATCAGATCTAAATATGCAAAAAGTTTCAACATTATACCATTCTCTGACTTTTCTAGGGAATTTTTGCAACAGCGATTAACTTTCTGTTTTCAAACAGCAACATGTATACTAGCAAAATAAGTATGGTAAAGGCTATCCTTGACATTTATATTGAAAATATAGATGTGAAATATTATTATAAATAACAGCAAGAAAATACTAACAAAATTAAATGACTCTCCAAGCAAAACACATATCATGTGGTGAATAAAAATATAGCTCCAAGTAAAGTTACCGATGAACGAAGAAGAAAGAGGGGATGCCATCCGGGGCATCCCCAAGCTTAGGCTCTTGGTTGTCCTTGAATATTACCTTATGGTGCCTAGGGCATCCCCAATATTAGGCTCTTGCCACTCCTTATTGCATAGTCCATCGAATCTTTACCCAAAACTTGAAAACTTCACAACACAAAACTCAACAGAAAACTCGTAAGCACCATTAGTATAAGAAAATAAAACCACCACTTAGGTACTGTAATGAACTCATTATAAATTCATATTGGTGTAATATCTACTGTATTCCAAATTCTCTATGGTTCATACCCTCCGATACTACTCATAGATTCATCAAAATAAGCAAACAACATGTAGAAAACAGAATCTGTCAAAAATAGAACAGTCTGTAGTAATCTGTATCAAACGTATACTTATAGACCTCAAACAATCCTAAAAAATTAGGAAGTCCTAATATATTTGTGTACCAGTCCATATCAAAAAGAATCATATCAGAAGCACGTTTCTGTGAATTACCAAAACTAATTTGCTGGGTGCAAAAGTTTCTGATTTTCAGCAGGATCAACACAACTATCACCGTAAGCTATCCTAAAGGTCTTACTTGGCACATTATTGAAACAAAAGCTATAAAACATGATTACTACAGTAGCATGATCATGTGAACACACAAAAACAGTAAAGGTAAATATTGGGTTGTCTCCCAACAAGCACTTTTCTTTAATGCCTTTCTAACTAGGCATGATGATGACAATGATGCTCACATAAAAGATAAGAATTGAAACATAACGGGAGCATCATGAAGCATATGACTAGCACATTTAAGTCTAACACACTTCCTATGCATAGGGATTTTGTGAGCAAACAATTCATGGGAACAATAATCAACTAGCATAGGAAGGCAAAACAAGCATAACTTCAAGATTTTAAACACATAGAGAGGAAACTTGATATTATTGCAATTCCTACAAGCATTGTAACATCCCAAAATTCTAAATTTTGGAATGTTATATTAAATATATAGTTATGATTGATTGTTTGATTGATTGTGTGAAGTTGAGTGACATTTGAAACTTTTTAAAGTTAAATGAGAGGGAATAAAAGGACTTTCCCAAACTTTCACCTCTGCTTTCTGATCCCCTTGAATTCAAACTCTTTTCAAATACAAAACCCTGGAGAGAAGATGACATGACTTCTTCCATTTAAATAACTGAAAAGGGTTTTGGAAAGATTTGAATCCCATTTGGAACTATATTTATTTCAGAAACTTTAAGCAACTCAATGATTTTCATGAGAGAAGATAAAATGACTTCTTCAAAACATATGAAATATGAGTTGGGAGTTTAAAAGAAATCCAATTTAAAATCCTTTTGAAATTATTTTCAATTGGGAGTTATTGGGTTTTATTCAAACTATTTTTCTCCAAAAATAAAATATATGGAAACTAGGGTAAAATGATTCCCTACATTAGAAATTGGAGAGAAATAAATTTGAATTAATTTTGGTATTTTTTAAAATGAGTTTTATTGGATTTTATTATAGCAGTAGCACTGTTTGGATTATTTAAATTTGTGTGGATTTTAGTTGACTCTAGAAAAATGTCCATGTTGTAGAAAATCTTTTTCTGAAAAATTTTGATATATTATATGCCTATATAATATTTTTATTTATTTGGTCTTTATTATTTTTAGTTTGCGTGGTAAAATGTTTTTTTAAAGAGGGTTTCCTTCCGCCGACTGGGCCGGCCCCAGGCCCAGCCGACCGCGCCGGCCCACCGCTGCATCGTCCCCGACTGGACGACGGAGTCCGCCTCCTGCACGACTCCGCTGGCGCCGCCGTCTTCGCCCCGGCCTCCTCCAGCCCCTTGCCCACCCCACTGCCCCTCCCCTGGCCTTTATAAGGCGAGCCCCAACCCTGGCCCCCTCTTTTCTTCTCCTCCCGAGCCGCGCCGCCGCCCTTGCATCTCGCCGCACTCTGCCGTCGGAGTTCGCCAACCGCCGCCACCCGACGAGATCCACTGCCGCCGCCTCCTCCTCACCGCCCCGACGCCGCTGCAGCTCTCCGCCGCCTCCACGCCGCCTACTGCCGTCGCCGGAGCTGCCTCGCTCGCTGGACGCCGCCGCAGCCCCGACGCTCACGCCGGAGTTCGCCGCCAGTCGGATCCGCTCCGCCGCCCGTCGAAAACCGCCCGCCGCCATTTTTTCGCTGAAAACCGCCCGCACCGGTATAAACCTCTAAAACCGCCCGGTTTTCTTTCTAGTCTCGGTTTTTCGTTTAGATTCGGTTTATTAGATTAGATTATATAGTGAACGTTCACTTTTTATCCCTTCACAGTGAACGAATTCATTTGTTAGCGTCCGGTAACGAACGTTCGTTATTTAGTCTTTTACTTTTTCTGTTTTAGTTTCGGCCTGGGACCTAGATGAAATTATTTTTCTTACAGATTAGTCCCTCTGTTTCAAACACTCACAACTTTTTGTCCGCTTATCCAAATCCAACGAAACCAACGCCCACTTCTTCATTATGATCTCCTCTATCCAGTTAATCAACTTAAACATGTTTTTGGTAGTTTTAAAATTTGATTTCAAACAGTTTAGTATTTGAACTTCGTTTGATCGTAACTCGAGTTCTATACCTCTGTTTGAGTTGATTCTTTTTGCAAATCGAAGCTCTTGACCTAAACTTTCTGATAAGGCCAAATACACTTAACTTTGGTACTATTAGAAATTGTTTTATGTTGCAAGAGTTATTTGCTTGGTTTTGAAGTTTTTCGAATTGTCTTCTTCGTTCTTTCCGATCTTTTGAGTGATTGCTTATGTGTGGTTACTATTGCTTGCTTACGATAGATTGAACGGAGTGTGACGAATAGAACTGTGAGGAGTTGATTGTGAATCATCTTCATCAATAGTACAGGCAAGTAACACTTTGATCATACCTTTTTACTACCCAGTTTTATTGCATTAGATCAATCCTCAAACAATTGCATGATTAGGATCTGATTTAACATGTGGGTTTTGGGAAGTAGATGAGGTAGGAACCTATTGTCCTTTATTTTCGAACCTTTGGGAGTTACTTCAATGTTATGCTTACATTGCTATGCTCGTAGACGTGGATTGGGTTTGAGTGTATCCATGACCGATGTGAGATTGTTAATTAATGGTTCAACTTAAGGTGGCAACTTTAGTACACATCTGGGTGGACTGAGGCACCTGGGGAATCCAGTGTTGCCTGTTATTTTGGAAATCCCGGGGTTCCGTGTGATTTTCCTATGGACCGCCACCCAGGCTCAAAGGGATCATAAGATTATTCATGCTAGAAACTTCCGTGTGCAGCCACAAGCCATTATGGGATTTGGCATAGTTGATTAAGTCGTGTGAACTGTTATAGTGGCAGACTAGCAGATGTAGGGGAAAGCAGGTGTAACTGTCTACCCATCGTAAGGTGCTAATGCTTCGAAAAGACTATGTCTCGATCATCCATTCTCAAACACCATGTAGTGTGAGAAATCCAACGGAGGAGGTCGAGTCTTGTGGGGAAAAGTGCGCAAACCTTTACAAAGTGTATAAACTAATCATAGTTAGCGGTGTCCCCGGTTATGGACAATCTTGAGTATCTGGTTCTTGGATTATCATGTTGATCTCATCACTCTATAATTAAATTATTGGGTTGTTAATGATTACTTTTAATTGGGATTGAGAGGGGTTTTACCTTCTCAATGTTTTCAACAAACTTTGTAGTTAATTAAATTTATTCCTTTGCAGTAGGGAAAAATTGGCTTTTCGCAAAAACATTATAAACTTAGAGCTTTCCACCAGCCAAATATGCATGTAGTGATAGCAATTATTCATCATTATCCTATGGTGTGAATTTTCCAGTACATTCAATGTACTGACCCTTTGTGGCTGCAACATCTTATGTTGCAGGATTCTTACGACGAGTAAGTGATACATTAGGGTTACGATTTCTACACTCAACTTTTCCATTGGTGTTGATGGGAATCCACAACCTTGTTGTTACTTCCGCTATTTGGATTGAGGTAATAGTATTTACGTTACTTTATACATGTGATTTACCTCTGTTATAAATCCTCGAGTACTGTGTGTGTCAGCATACCGATCCAGGGATGAAACTTAAGCACAGAGACTTGACCGTTTGAGGCCGCGTCGCTACAAGATGGTATCAGAGCACATGTTGACTGAAGGACGTGACCCCTAGAGACTGGGAAGCCCATAGGAAAGATTTTCTCTACTACTTTATTTTCAAAAAAATTCTCTTACCTCTCTTCTCTTCTGAGCTTATTCAAATACTCCCTTTTAGTGAGACTATACCCCTTTCCCCTTTTGACCACGAAGATTCGACTGATGAGACCACTCCAAGAAGGACAAGATATCGGACAACCAAGACCACTTCAGAATGAAGAGTATTTTACCGAGCATTTGTTGTAGTTACAACGGTTGAAGACTCCGAAGACTTGGAGAATTTGAAGGCCCTGTAGAATTTTTCCAGATTTGTATGACCTAGGAAGGCACCCCTTATGGAACTTGGCAGACTATGGAAGTTGTCAATACCCGAGATCAAGGTGTATCGGAGAAAGACCGGAACATGGAGCATTAGAACTTGAAGTTTTTGCCAAGGAAAATCCTAAGACAGGAGATATCAGTTATGGAATGAAAGCTCATGGTAGTAACATGGGCATAGACACGGCCAACCATGGTGTTATTGCTCGCTTATGCTATTGTCATTGTGCGGAGTTAAGCATGCATATGCATGGAAGGATTGGATGGTAGAAGGCTGATAGAGCACCTATCAGCAAAGGATGCACTTTTAACCTTAGCTGGTGTATTGTTAGGATCTGGAGTATTACATGAAGAAGTTTAATATGGACCTTCAGGAAGCCGTATTTGACAAGGAAGCATTTCATGAAGAACTCAGGACCCAGAAGCTAAAAGTAGGCAAGGTGGATACCGGAGATTTGTCAGGAACTAAAGGACAGTAGAACCATGGCTCATTGCCAAGGATGTTGAAATCCAGAAGTTTGGAACGCAACTCCAGCAATATTAAAGGATGTCACAAGAGACTTCATGTCAATAGAGATGATCTGGCAGAAGAACTTGAGAAGGACAAGCACGATCGGAACAAGCCATCAGAGACATAAGCAAGACTTGAAGAGTTTGACGACCTTGAAGATTTATTGACCATTAGAAGACTAAACCCCGTTATACCTATGTTAGATGTGACGATTGTGAGCTGTCATTTGTTTGTTGTTTTTCCGACAGCCACAATAAAATTTGTCTTTTCAAAACATTTGTTTGTATTGTGTGTATCCCTCCTTATCTCTCTTATCTCACCCCAAAACCCCTGGACCCAATAGAGAATGAATGGAGATGAACTCACAGTTACCGGATCGATGAGTCAATTGGAGACTAACCGATGGATCCAGAACATGGAGGATCACATGAAGAATAACCCTATAGCCGGAAAGGATATGGCCCAGCATGCTCTTCAATGCTTTGCAAGAGGTGCTGCTACTTGGTGGAGGATGTACCAAACCATCAATGGATGGCAAGGAGTAACCACTAGGGACGAATTTAAGTTGACTCTGCTAAAGTCTCGGCTTGTGTTCCAGAAGATGAAGCCTTATGGGAATTATATGAAGAAATCTTGTGCATGCAAGCTCTGTGGAGAAATAGGACACAACCATAAGGAGCACAAGGATGAATGCCCTAATTGTGAAGGAAGTTAGCAAGCTGAAGAATGCCCAACTAGGCAGATTACTTGTTTCTTGTGTGAAGGAACCACCCACTACCCTGCTCATTGTCATATTTACCCCATGGTACAAAGAACCATCCAGCAGAAGAAAGAAACAATGAAAGGGGCCCTCAAGGAAATTTTAGAAAAACCTGTGATGAAGGAAGAGGTGGAGGACACACCCAAAGAGGACTCAATAAAACCCTGCACCAAGTCATGCTATTCATGTGGAGAAGAAGGACACATCTCCCAGGATTGTCTGAATGGGGATCTAGTAGAATTCCCGAAAGAGAAGTAGAGTATGACCCACAGGAAATAGAAGCCCTGATTGGAACGGAAAAGTCCAGGAAGAGAAATAGATTGGATTCCAGGAAGGACCTGAGTCATATCACCTATTTCAGGTGCAAGGAGTCAAGGCACTACTTCAGCGGTTGCCCAAAAAGGAAAGCTTGAGACTTGTCAGAAGTGATATGTTTTCGTTGTAATGAAGCAGGGCATTTTGCCAGGGATTGTCCCAAGGAGAAGGAGACTTGTCCTAAATAGTTGAGTTAGCAACAAAAGAAATGTAGTAGTAGTAGTGGGAACAATTCTTTTACATTGAGGTGTTGAGTTGAGGCATGTAATGAAAATGCAGGAGATTGAAATAATTCGAGAATCAATAAAGTTAGCATCATTGGTACTTAATTGGATCTTATGAGTTGTTACTCTATGAAGAAAGGTTTTGACCATTTTCGAGGATATGAGAAATATGGTATATGGATGAATTTGTACATTTTAAGGGTGGTAGTTGTTGGGGGACGTAGTAATTTCAAAAAAATTCCTACGCACACGCAAGGTCATGGTGATGGCATAGCAACGAGAGGGGAGAGTGATGTCTACGTACCCTCGTAGACCGTAAGCGGAAGCGTTATGACAACGCGGTTGATGTAGTCGTACATCTTCACGATCCGACCGATCCAAGCACCGAACGTACGGCACCTCCGAGTTCAGCACACGTTCAGCTCGATGACGATCCCCGGGCTCCGATCCAGCAAAGCTTCGGGGATGAGTTCCGTCAGCACGATGGCGTGGTGACGATGATGATATTCTACCGGCGCAGGGCTTCGTCTAAACTCCGCGACGATATGACCGAGGTGGAATATGGTGGAGGGGGGCACCGCACACGGCTAAGGAACGATCCGTAGATCAACTTGTGTGTTCTAGGGTGCCCCCCTTCCCCCGTATATAAAGGAGCAAGGGGGGAGGAGGCCGGCCCTAGGAGGGGGCGCGCCAAGTGTGGAGTCCTACTAGGACTCCCTAGTCCTAGTAGGATTCCACCTCCCTTGTTGGAGTAGGAGAAGGGGAAAGAGGAGGAGAGGAAGAAGGAAAGGGGGGCTGCGCCCCTTGTCCAATTCGGACCAGAGGGGGGGCGCAGGCCTCCTTCCTTTTGGCCTCTCTCCTCTATTCCCGTATGGCCCAATAAGGCCCATATACTCCCGGGCGAATTCCCGTAACTCTCCGGTACTCCGAAAAATACCCGAATCACTCGGAACCTTTCCGAACTCCGAATATAGTCGTCCAATATATCGATCTTTATGTCTCGACCATTTCGAGACTCCTCGTCATGTCCCCGATCTCATTCGGGACTCCGAACTCCTTCGGTACATCAAAACTCATAAACTCATAATATAACTGTCATCGAAACCTTAAGCGTGCGGACCCTACGGGTTCGAGAACTATGTAGACATGACATAGAACTTTTCTTGGTCAATAACCAATAGCGGAACCTGGATGCCCATATTGGCTCCTACATATTCTACGAAGATCTTTATCGGTCAAACCGCATAACAACATACATTGTTCCCTTTGTCATCGGTATGTTACTTGCCCGAGATTCGATCGTCGGTATCCAATACCTAGTTCAATCTCGTTACCGGCAAGTCTCTTTACTCATTACATAATGCATCATTTCGTAACTAACTCATTAGCTACATTGCTTGCAAGGCTTATAGTGATGTGCATTACCGAGAGGGCCCAGAGATACCTCTCCGACAATCGGAGTGACAAAACCTAATCTCGAAATACGCCAACCCAACATGTACCTTTGGAGACACCTGTAGTACTCCTTTATAATCACCCAGTTACGTTGTGACGTTTGGTAGCACCCAAAGTGTTCCTCCGGTAAACATGTATAAGTCATGAAGAAAGCAATAGCAACATACTAAACGATCAAGTGCTAAGCTAACGGAATGGGTCAAGTCAATCACATCATTCTCCTAATGATGTGATCCCGTTAATCAAATGACAACTCTTTTGTCCATGGCTAGGAAACATAACCATCTTTGATAAACGAGCTAGTCAAGTAGAGGCATAGTAGTGACACTATGTTTGTCTATGTATTCGCACATGTATTATGTTTCCGGTTAATACAATTCTAGCATGAATAATAAACATTTATCATGAAATAAGGAAATAAATAATAACATTATTATTGCCTCTAGGGCATATTTCCTTCAGTCTCCCACTTGCACTAGAGTCAATAATCTAGTTCACATCGCCATGTGATTTAGCACCAATATTCATATCTGTATATGATTAACACCCATAGTTCACGTCGTCATGTGACCAACACCCAAAGGGTTTACTAGAGTCAATAATCTAGTTCACATTGCTATGTGATAAACACCCAAAGCGTACTAAGGTGTGATCATGTTTTGCTTGTGAGAGAAGCTTAGTCAACGGGTCTGTCATATTCAGAGCCGTATGTATTTTGCAAATATTCTATGTCTACAATGTTCTGCACGAAGCTACTCTAGCTAATTGCTCCCACTTTCAATATGTATCCAGATTAAGACTTAGAGTCATCAGGATCAGTGCCAAAACTTGTATCGACGTAACATTTTACGACGAACCTTTTTGTCACCTCCATAATTGAGAACCATATCCTTATTCCACTAAGGATAATTTTGACCAATGCCCAGTGATCTACTCCTAGATCACTATTGTACTCCCTTGCCAAACCAGGGCAGAGTATACAATAGGTCTGGTCCCTAGCATGGCATACTTTTATAAAACCTATGACTGAGGCATAGGGAATGACTTTCATTCTCTTTTCTATTTTCTGCCGTGGTCGGGATTTGAGTCTTACTCAATTTCACACCTTTGCAACACAGGCAAGAACTTTTTCTTTGACTGTTCCATTTTGAACTACTTCAAAATCTTGACAAGGTATGTACTCATTGAAAAACTTATCAAGCATCTTGATCTATCTCAATAGATCTTGATGCTCAATATGTAAGTAGCTTTACTGAGGTCTTTCTTTTAAAGAACTCCTTTCAAACACTCCTTTATGCTTTGCAGAATAATTCTACATTATTTCCGATCAACAATATGTCATTCACATATACTTATCAGAAATGCTGTAGTGCTCCCACTCACTTTCTTGTAAATACAGGCTTCACCGTAAGTCTGTACAAAACTATATGCTTTGATCAACTCATCAAAGCGTATATTCCAACTCCGAGATGCTTGCACCAGTCCATAGATGGATCGTTGGAGCATGCACATTTTGTTAGGACCTTTAGGATTGACAAAACCTTCTGGTTGCATCATATACAACTCTTCTTTAAGAAAACCATTAAGGAATGCAGTTTTGACATCCATTTGCCAGATTTCATAAAATGTGGCAATTGCTAACATGATTCGGACAGACTTAAGCATCACTACAGTTGAGAAAATCTCATTGTAGTCAACACCTTGAACTTTTCAAAAACCTTTTTGCGACAAGTCGAGCTTTGTAGATAGTAACACTACTATCAATGTCCGTCTTCCTCTTGAAGATCCATTTATTTTCTATGGCTTGCCGATCATTGGGCAAGTCCACCAAAGTCCACACTTTGTTCTCATACATGGATCCCATCTCAGATTTCATGGCCTCAAGCCATTTTGCGGAATCTGGGCTCATCACCGCTTCCTCATAGTTCGTAGGTTTATCATGGTCTAGTAACATGACTTTCAAAATAGGATTACCGTACCACTCTGGTGCGGACCGTACTTTGGAAGACCTACGAGGTTCTGTAGTAACTTGATCTGAAGTTTCATGATCATCATCATTAGCTTCCTCACTAATTGGTGTAGGAATCACTGGAACTGATTTCATTGATGAACTACTTTCCAATAAGGGAGAAGGTACAATTACCTCATCAAGTTCTACTTTCCTCCCACTCACTTCTTTCGAGAAAAACTTTTTCTCTAGAAATGATCCATCTTAGCAACAAATAACTTGCCTTCGGATCTGTGATAGAAGGTGTACCCAATAGTTACCTTTGGGTATTCTATGAAGACGCACTTCTCCGATTTGGGTTCGAGCTTATCAGGTTGAAACTTTTTCACATAAGCATTGCAGCCCCAAAATTTAAGAAACAAAAACTTTGGTTTACTGCTAAACCATAGTTCATACGGTGTCATCTCAATGGATTTAGATGGTGCCCTATTAAATGTGAATGCAGATGTCTCTAATGCATAACCCCAAATGATAATGGTAAATCAATAAGAGACATCATAGATCGAACCAAATCCAATAAAGTGCGGTTACGACGTTCGGACACACCATAACGTTGTGGTGTTCCAGGTGGCGTCAGATGTGAAACTATTCCACATTGTTTTAATTGAAGACCAAACTCGTAACTCAAATATTCGTCTCCGTGATCAGATCGCAGAAACTTTATTTTCTTATTACGATGATTTTTCCACTTCACTCTGAAATTCTTTGAACCTTTCAACTATTTCAGACTTATGTTTCATCAAGTAGATATACCCATATCTGCTTAAATCATCTGTGAAGGTCAGAAAATAATGATACTCGCCACGAGCCTTAATGCTCATTGGTCTGCATACATCAGTATGTATTATTTCCAACAAGTTTGTTGCTCGTTCCATTGTTCTGAAGAACGGAGTTTTAGTCATCTTTCCCAAAAGGCACGGTTCGCAAGCATCAAATGATTCATAACCAAGTGATTCCGAAAATCCATCTTTATGGAGTTTCTTCATGCGCGTTACACCGATATGACCCAAACGGCAGTGCCACAAATAAGTTGCACTATCATTATTAACTTTGCATCTTTTGGCATTAATATTATGAATATGTGTATCACTACAATCGAGATCCAATAAACTATTTTCATTGGGTGTATGACCATTGAAGGTTTTATTCATGTAAACAGAACAACAATTATTCTCTGACTTTAAATGAATAACCGTATTGCAATAAACATGATCAAATCATATTCATGCTCACCGCAAACGCTAAATAACATTTATTTAGGTTTAACACTTAGCCCGAAAGTTTAGGGAGTGTGCGATGATGATCATATCAATCTTGGAACTACTTCCAACACTCATCGTCACTTCCCCTTCAGCTAGTCTCTGTTTATTCTGTAACTCCTGTTTCTGAAAGTGCGTTATATCGACTAGAGGGGGGGTGAATAGGCGATTTTTATGAATTCTTCACTGAGGAATTTGCCGGTGAGGAAATTCCTTACTGAAGAACTACTAGCAGCGGAATAAGTACTCAGAAGTAAGCATAACAGGATACAAGCATGGTCATCATGATGAAATGAAGACTAGCACAGAGTACAGAAAGCGTAAACACATGATTGTAACATCCCACATTTTCAATTTGGAATGTTATACATAGGATCATCATGCATATCATATTTTCTTGCATTTTGTCGATCCTAGAAATTTCACGCAACTCAAGGACCCTCGGAGAGAGTTGGAGATTTCAAAATTTTCATATTTGAGTTCTCTCGAATTATGAAAAGAGGATCATTTGATTTGATTTATTTCATCTTCAAATAATTTTTCCAATATCAAAAATATGAGAGGGAATAATATGACTTTCCCAAAATTTAGGAAGAATTAAGATTTAATAAATAAATCAAATTTTGGATTTTCTCGGAGTTTATTTGCCTTAGGGAAAAATGCGTGTTTCAAAAATTGCATTTTAGGCCCGAGTAAAAGTTCATTTTGTTCGACTCATTTTTAAGAGTCGGGGAAACTTTACTTTGAAATTTTTGGAGTTCGTTTAGATTTTATTTTCTTCGTTTTTCTGCGCGCGTTATTTATAAAAAAACGCAGCGCCCGACTGGGTCAAGGGCCCAGCCGAGGCGGCCCAAGCCGCGCCCCCTCCCGCGCGCGCCCGCGCGCAGCCGCGCCGCCGCCGCCGGCCGAATCCGAGGAGGATTCCTCCTCCTCCTCCCCTTGCTTGCCCCCTCCCCCAAGCCACCCTTCCCCCCTTTAAATACCCAAGCCCCCCCTCTCCTCCCCACACCGCCCCGCAGCCGCCCGCAGCAGCAACAGCAGCGCCGCCGCCGCCGCTCGCGCCGCCGCCGCCCGTCGCCAGCGCCGCCGCCCGTGCCGCACGCCGCCGCCGCCACCACGTCGCCGTCGCCCGCGCCAAGCCGCCGCCCCGCCGGAGCCCCTCGTCGAGGTAGCTACCGCGCCGCGCCGCCCCTCGCCCGGTTCGGTTTTCTAATAAACCGTTCCGGTTTATTTTTCGATGTTTCGGTTTTTTTTCAAAACCCTAGATCGGTTTTTATTTCCGGTTTTGTTGTTTAGCAAGCGTTCGCCGGACCGTTCGTCTTAACGAACGTGATCACCGGTTATTCTTGATTAACGAACGTCCATTCGTTTAACCGTTCGTCGTTTTCTTTTTAGTCGGATTTATTCCGCGATTTTCTTTTCGCGATTTCAGATCCGATCTTCGTTCTAGTTTATCTTCTCGCTCGTTTATCGGAATCAGGTGATTCAAACGCCTGGAGTTTCGTTTCGAAACCGCCGTTCTGACTAATCAACTTAAACAAAGTTTTGCTACTGTAAAATTTGACCTAGTTTCAACTTGCTAGAACCGAGCTGTTTTCTTCCGCCGTTTGTTTTCCGTTGTTTTGTTCGGTTTGTTTTCTTTTGCAACCAAGGTTCTTAAGTGAATTTCTGGTTAGATCTTTTATTCGAGATTTACCCGTGCATTAGATGAGTACTTATTGTATGCTTGTTGTTTGTCTGCGATAGATCACCCGGAGTGCGCCGCTTGTTACTTCGAATCTCTAGGTTTCGCGGATCATCAGCAAGGCAAGTAACACTTTGACCATACCTTTCTACTACCCAGTTTTATGCATTAGATCAATCCTCAAACATTGCATGATTAGGATCTAATTAAATTGTGGGATGGGAAGTAGATGAGGTAGTACCTATTACCTGTTTTACTTATGAAACCTTTGGGAGTTACTTCTGCGTTTGCTTATTATGCCAAGCTATGCTAGTAGACGTGGATTGGGTGAGTGATATCCATGACAGATGTGAGTTTGTAAATTAATAGTTTATCTAAGGTGGCAACTTAAATACACATCTGGGTGGACTGAGGCACCTGGGGTTTCCAGGACTTGCCTGTTTTTCTTTTGGACCGCCACCCAGGCTCAAAGGGATCATAAGATAATTCATGCTAGTAACTTCTGTGTGCAACCACAAGCCATTATGGGCTCTGGCATAGTTGACTAAGTCGTGCGAACTCTTATAGTGGTAGACTAGCAGATGTAGGGGATGTAGGTGTACAGGTCTACCCATCGTAAGGTGCTAGCACTTCTGAAAGACTATGTCTCGGTCATCCGTTTCTCAAACACCATGAAGTGCGAGAAACCAAACGGAGGCGATCGAGTCTTGTGGGGAAAAGTGCGCAAACCTCTGCAGAGTGTACAAACTAATCATGATTAGCCGTGTCCCCTGTTATGGACATCTTGAGTATCTAGTACTTGAATATCATGTGAATCTCAACATGTTACTCTAATTTAATATTGTTGGGTTTGTTAATGATTATTTTTAATTGGGATTGAGGATGCTGTCAACCATTCTCAATCTTTAACAACCACCATGATAGTTAAATAAATTTATTCCTTTGCAGTAGGGAAAAATTGGCTTTATGCAAAAACTATAACCATAGAGCTTTTCCACCAGCCATATATGCATATAGTATAGGCTTATCATTCATTATTCTCTATGTGTTACATTGCCAGCATATTCCATGTGCTGACCCATTTTCGGGCTGCAACTTTCATGTTGCAGACTTTTCAAACGATGAGTAAGGTGCTTTTAGGTCGTGGTTCTATACTCAGCGATGCCGTTGGAGTTGATGGACTCACTTATCTTCCAAGTCTTCCGTTGTTATCGTTATTAGATGGCCTTAAGCCATATTTATTGTAATAAGCCCTCTTTTGGGACATCGATGTAATAAGTGTGTGATTGCTACTCTGTTATAAATCCTTCAAAGTACTGTGTGGTGTCAGCATTACTGATCCAGGGATGACACCTGAGCACAGAGACTTGGCCATCTGAGGTCGG
This sequence comes from Triticum timopheevii, assembly GCA_963921465.1. Taxonomy (NCBI): domain Eukaryota; kingdom Viridiplantae; phylum Streptophyta; class Magnoliopsida; order Poales; family Poaceae; genus Triticum; species Triticum timopheevii. Next base: position 439,817,823 of record OY997274.1, on the reverse strand, counting down.
GTCGCTACACAGGATAACACAAGACGAAGACAAACAGACTGAAGAAATTGAACTTAGGGAATTGAGAAAGTCTTCAGTCAAAGTCTTCAAGCACATATATGAACAAATACACAACACAGTAATGAGGAAATGAAAGGGTTGAGGAGATAGAACCAGTTAGTTGGTGAATACAATGATTTGGTAGACCAGTTCCAACTGCTGTCTCAGTTGTACGTCTGGTTGGAGCGGCTGAGTATTTAAACTCGAGGACACGCAGTCCCGGACACCCAGTCGCTGAGCCGCAACTCAGGACACCCAGTCCTCACCGTATTCTCCTTGAACTAAGACCACGCAGGCCTCGTCCAATCACTCGTGGTAAGTCTTCAGGTGACTTCCAAACCTTCACAGACTTGGTCACTCGGCAATCCACAATTCCTCTTAGATGCTCTAGACCGTGACGCCTAACCGTCTGGAAGAAGCACAGTCTTCAAAGATAACAAGCGTCGGATCCACGCAGGATCAATTTCTTCAGTGATGCTCAATCACTTTGGGTTTGTGGGGGTTTGGTTTTGGATTTTCCTCACTTGATGATTTTCGCTCAAAGTCCTCGGAGGATGGGTTGCTCTCAAATGACAAGTGTCAAGTTCTCTCGGAGCAGCCAACCAACTAGTGGTTGTAGGGGGCGGCTATTTATAGCCTAGGGAGCAGACCGACATGATAAGACATAAATGCCCTTCAATGATATGACCGTTAGGTGGATAAGATATTTTGGGACAGCCGGCGCGCAGCACAGCAACGGTCGGAAATTTGACTCTCAAATTTCTCAGGGCTATCATGTTCCTCACTTTGTAGGCAATTCGCACTGGCGAATTCCTAACTCCTCAGTCAGAGCAAAGTCCTCAGTGACCAGAAGAACTGCGTCTCTGTCACTGAAGAGATTGACTGAACTGTATGAGATTTCCAATGGCTTTACTCGAAGGGATTGGTAGGTGTAGGATTTTGAGTTGAGCATCACATGGAAATTTTTCCTTAGTATTTCCTCGACCCCCTTTAACAGTACGGTGTTTCTGTTGGAAATATGCCCTAGAGGCAATAATAAAAGTATTATTATATTTCATTGTTCATGATAATTGTCTTTTATTCATGCTATAACTGTATTATCCGGAAATCGTAATACACGTGTGAATACATAGACCACAATATGTCCCTAGTGAGCCTCTGGTTGACTAGCTCGTTGTGATCAACAGATAGTCATGGTTTCCTGGCTATGGACATTGGATGTCGTTGATAACGGGATCACATCATTAGGAGAATGATGTGATGGACAAGACCCAATCCTAAGCATAGCACAAAGATCGTGTAGTTCGTTTGCTAGAGCTTTTCCAATGTCAAGTATCTCTTCCTTAGTCCATGAGATCGTGTAACTCCCGGATATAGTAGGAGTGCTTTGGGTGTATCAAACGTCACAACGTAACTGGGTGACTATAAAGGTGCACTACAGGTATCTCCGAAAGTGTCTGTTGGGTTGACATGGATCGAGACTGGGATTTGTCACTCCGTATGACGGAGAGGTATCTCTGGGCCCACTCGGTAATGCATCATCATAATGAGCTCAAGGTGACCAAGTGGTTGGCCATGGGATCATGCATTACGGTACGAGTAAAGTGACTTGCCGGTAACGAGACTGAACAAGGTATTGGGATACCAACGATCGAGTCTCGGGCAAGTAACGTACCGATTGACAAAGGGAATTGTATACGGGGTTCGATCAAATCCTCGACACCGTGGTTCAACCGATGAAATCATCGTGGAACATGTGGGAGCCAACATGGGTATCCAGATCCCGCTGTTGGTTATTGACCGGAGAGTGGTCTCGGTCATGTCTGCATGTCTCCCGAACCCGTAGAGTCTACACACTTAAGGTTCTGTGACGCTAGGGTTATTAGGAAGACTAGTATGTGACTATCGAATGTTGTTCGGAGTCTCGGATGAGATCCCGGACGTCACGAGGTGTTCCGGAATGGTCCAGAGGTGAAGTTTTATATATGGGAAGTTGTCATACGGACACCGGAAAGTTTCGGGGGCTTATCGGTATTGTACCGGGGCCACCGGAGAGGTTCCGGGGGCCCACCGGGAGGGGCCACCCCTCCCGGAGGGCCACATGGGCCGCAAAGGGGAGGGAGCCAGCCCCTGGAGGGCTGGGCGCGACCCCCACCTTGGGCCCATGCGCCTAGGGTTGGGGGGGAAACCCTAAGGGGGGCGCCCCCCTTGCTTGGGGGGCAAGTCCCCCCTCCCTGGCCGCCGCCCCCTCTAGATCCCATCCAGAGGGGTCGGCCCCCCTTGCCCCTTCCCCTATAAATAGAGGGGTGAGGGGAGGGCTACTGTACACATCTTCCAAGGTGCAGTCCCTCCCCTCCCCAACACATCTCCTCCTCAGTTACGTGCTTGCGAAGCCCTGTCGGAGTACTGCTGCACCAACACCACCATGCCGTCGTGCTGCCGTTGGAGCAATCTTCCTCAACCTCTCCTTCCCCCTTGCTGGATCAAGAAGGAGGAGACGTCTCCCGTCCCGTACGTGTGTTGAACGCGGAGGTGCTGTCCGTTCAGCACTTGGACATCGGTGATCTGAATCACGTCGAGTACGACTCCATCATCACCATCCCCTTGAAAGCTTTCGCGCGTGATCTACAAGTGGTATGTAGATGCAAACTCACTCCCTTGACTCTTTGCTTAGATGAACTCATAGATGGATCTTGGTGAAACCGTAGGAAAAAATTTAAATTTCTGCAACGTTCCCCAACAGTGGTATCAGAGCTAGGTCTATGCGTAGTTCTCTAATGCACGAGTAGAACACAATTTTGTTGTGGGAGTGGATCTTGTCTACTTGCTTGCCACTACTAGTTTTTTCTTGCTTCAGCGGTATTGTGGGATGAAGCGTCTCGGACCAACCTTACACGTACGCTTACGTGAGACCGGTTCCACCGATTGACATGCACAAGTTGCATAAGGTGGCTGGCGGGTGTCTGTCTCTCCCACTTTAGTTGAAGCGGATTCGATGAAAAGGTTCCTTATGAAGGGTAAATAGAAGTTGAAAAAATCACGTTGTGGTTATTCGTAGGTAAGAAAACGTTCTTGCTAGAACCCAATTGCAGCCACGTAAAAGATGCAACAACAATTAGAGGACGTCTAACTTGTTTTTGCAGCAATTGTTCATGTGATGTGATATGGCCAGAAGTTGTGATGAATGAGATCATGTTCTTGTAGTAGGATTCACGACTTGCATGTCGATGAGTATGACAACCGGCAGGAGCCATAGGAGTTGTCTTTATTTTTTTGTATGACCTGCGTGTCATTGAAGAACGCCATGTAAACTACTTTACTTTATTGCTAAACGCGTTAGCCATAGAAGTAGAAGTAGTCGTTGGCGTGACAACTTCATGAAGACACGATGATGGAGATCATGGTGTCATGCCGGTGACAAGATGATCATGGAGCCCCGAAGATGGAGATCAATGGAGCTATATGATATTGGCCATATCATGTCACAACTATATAATTGCATGTGATGTTTATTATGTTTATGCATCTTGTTTACTTAGAACGACGGTAGTAAATAAGATGATCCCTTACAAAAATTTCAAGAAGTGTTCTCCCCTAACTGTGCACCGTTGCTACAGTTCGTCGTTTCGAAGCACCACGTGATGATCGGGTGTGATAGATCCTTACGTTCACATACAACGGGTGTAAGATAGTTTTACACAGCGAAACACTTAGGGTTAACTTGACGAGCCTAGCATGTACAGACATGGCCTCGGAACACGGAGACCAAAAGGTCGAACACGAGTCGTATGGAAGATACGATCAACATGAAGATGTTCACAGACGATGACTAGTCCGTCTCACATGATGATCGGACACGGCCTAGTCGACTCGGATCGTGTAACACCTAGATGACTAGAGGGATGTCTAATCTGAGTGGGAGTTCATAATTTGATTAGATGAACCTAATTATCATGAACTTAGTCTAAAACCTTTGCAAATATGTCTTGTAGATCAAATGGCCAACGCTCATGTCAACATGAACTTCAACGCGTTCCTAGAGAAAACCAAGCTGAAAGATGATGGCATCAACTATACAGACTGGGTCCGGAACCTGAGGATCATCCTCATAGCTGCCAGGAAGCAATATGTCCTAGAAGGACCGCTAGGTGACGCTCCCGTCCCAGAGAACCAAGACGTTATGAACGCTTGGCAAACTCGTGCTGATGATTACTCCCTCGTTCAGTGCGGCATGCTTTACAGCTTAGAACCGGGGCTCCAAAAGCGTTTTGAGCATCACGGAGCATATGAGATGTTCGAAGAGCTGAAACTAGTTTTCCAAGCTCATGCCCAGGTCGAGAGATATGATGTATCCAACAAGTTCTATAGTTGTAAGATGGAGGAAAACAGTTCTGTTAGTGAGCACATACTCAAGATGTCTGGGTTGCACAACCGTATGACCCAGCTGAACATTAACCTCCCAGATGAGGCGGTCATTGACAGAATCCTCCAGTCGCTCCCACCAAGCTACAAGAGCTTTGTGATGAACTACAACATGCATGGGATGGTGAAGACCATTCCTGAAGTGTTCTCAATGCTGAAGTCAGCAGAGGCTGAAATCAAGAAAGAACATCAAGTGTTGATGGTCAATAAGACCACTAAGTTCAAGAAGGGCAAGGGCAAGAAAAACTTCAAGAAGGACGGCAAGGATGTTGCCGCTCCTGGTAAGCCAGTTACCGGAAAGAAGTCAAAGAACGGACCCAAGCCTGAGACTGAGTGCTTTTATTGCAAGGGGAAGGGTCACTGGAAGCGGAACTGCCCCAAATACTTGGCGGATAAGAAGGCTGGCAACACCAAAGGTATATTTGATATACATGTAATTGATGTGTACCTTACTAGTACTCGTAGTAACTCCTGGGTATTTGACACCGGTGTCGTTGCTCATATTTGTAACTCACAGCAGGAGCTGCGGAATAAACGGAGACTGGCGAAGGACAAGGTGACGATGTGCATCGGGAATGGTTCCAGAGTCGATGTGATCGCCGTCGGCACGCAGCCTCTACATTTACCTACGGGATTAGTTTTGAACCTTAATAATTGTTATTTGGTGCCAAGTTTGAGCATGAACATTGTCTCAGGATCTCGTTTAATACGAGATGGCTACTCATTTAAATCCGAGAATAATGGTTGTTCTATTTATATGAGAGATATGTTTTATGGTCATGCTCCGATGGTCAATGGTTTATTCTTAATGAATCTCGAGCATAATATTACACATATTCATAGTGTGGATGCCAAAAGATGTAAAGTTGATAACGATAGTCCCACATACTTGTGGCACTGCCGCCTTGGTCACATTGGTGTCAAGCGCATGAAGAAGCTCCATGCTGATGGACTTTTATAGTCTCTTGATTATGAATCGTTTGACACATGCGAACCATGCCTCATGGGCAAAATGACCAAGACTCCGTTCTCCGGAACAATGGAGCGAGCAACCAACTTGTTGGAAATCATACATACCGATGTGTGCGGTCCAATGAGCGTTGAGGCTCGCGGAGGATATCGTTATGTTCTCACTCTCACTGATGACTTAAGTAGATATGGGTATGTCTACTTAATGCAACACAAGTCTGAGACCTTTGAAAAGTTCAAGGAATTTCAGAATGAGGTGGAGAATCAACGTGACCGAAAGATAAAGTTCCTACTATCAGATCGTGGAGGAGAATACTTAAGTCACGAATTTGGTACACACTTAAGGAAATGTGGAATCGTTTCACAACTCACACCGCCTGGAACACCTCAGCGTAACGGTGTGTCCGAACGTCGTAATCGCACTCTATTAGATATGGTGCGGTCTATGATGTCTCTTACCGATTTACTGCTATCATTTTGGGGATACGCTCTAGAGACAGCTACATTCACTTTAAATAGGGCACCGTCTAAATCCGTTGAGACGACACCGTATGAATTATGGTTTGGGAAGAAACCTAAGCTGTCGTTTCTAAAAGTTTGGGGATGCGATGCTTATGTCAAGAAACTTCAACCTGAAAAGCTCGAACCCAAGTTGGAAAAATGCGTCTTCATAGGATACCCTAAGGAAACTGTCGGGTATACCTTCTACTTAAGATCCGAGGGCAAGATCTTTGTTGCCAAGAATGGATGCTTTCTGGAAAAAGAGTTTCTCTTGAAAGAAGTAAGTGGGAGGAAAGTAGAACTCGATGAAGTACTACCTCTCGAACGGGAAAGTGGTGCAGCTCAGGAAAATGTTCCTATGATGCCCACACCAACTGAAGAGGAAAACAATGATGATGATCCAGGTACTTCGGATCAAGTTGCTACTGAACTTCATAGGTCCACAAGGACACGTTTCGCACCAGAGTGGTACGGCAACCCTGTCCTAGAAATCATGTTGTTAGACAACGGTGAACCTTCGAACTATGAAGAAGCGATGGCGGGCCCAGATTCCAACAAATGGCTTGAAGCCATGAAATCCGAGATAGAATCCATGTATGAAAACAAAGTATGGACTTTGACAGAATTTCCCGATGATCGGCGAGCGATAGAAAACAAATGGATTTTTAAGAAGAAGACGGACGCGGATGGTAATGTTACCATCTATAAAGCTTGACTTGTCGCTAAGGGTTATCGACAAGTTCAAGGGATTGACTACGACGAGACTTTTTCTCCCGTAGCAAAGCTAAAGTCCGTCCGAATCATGTTAGCAATTGCCGCATACTATGATTATGAGATATGGCAGATGGACATCAAAACGGCATTCCTTAACGGACATCTTAACGAAGAGCTGTATATGATGCAGCCGGAAGGTTTTGTCGATCCTAAGAACGCTAACAAAGTATGCAAGCTCCAGCGATCCATTTATGGACTGGTGCAAGCATCTCGGAGTTGGAACATTCACTTTGATGAGATGATCAAAGCGTTTGGGTTTATGCAGACTTATGGAGAAGCCTGCGTTTACAAGAAAGTGAGTGTGAGCTCTGTAGCATTTCTCATATTATATGTAGATGAAATACTCCTGATGGGAAATGATATAGAACTTCTGGACAGCATTAAGGCCTACTTGAATAAGTGTTTTTCAATGAAGGACCTTGGAGAAGCTACTTATATATTAGGCATCAAGATCTATAGAGATAGATCGAGACGCCTCATAGGTCTTTCACAAAGCAAATACCTTGATAAGATTTTGAAAAGGTTCAAAATGGATCAGTCCAAGAAGGGGTTCTTGCCTATGTTACAAGGTGTGAGATTGAGCTCGGCTCAGTCCCCGACCACGGCAAAAGATAAAGAAGAGATGAGTGTCATCCCCTATGCTTCAGCCATAGGATCTATTATGTATGCCATGCTGTGTACCAGACCCGATGTAAACCTTGCCGTAAGTTTGGTAGCGAGGTACCAAAGTAATCTCGGCAAGGAACACTGGACAGCGGTCAAGAATATCCCGAAGTACCTGAAAAGGACAAAGGACATGTTTCTCGTTTATGGAGGAGACGAAGAGCTCGTCGTAAAGGGTTACGTCGACGCTAGCTTCGACTCAGATCTGGATGACTCTAAGTCACAAACCGGATACGTGTATATATTGAATGGTGGAGCAGTAAGCTAGTGCAGCTGCAAGCAGAGCGTCGTGGCGGGATCTATGTGTGAAGCGGAGTACATAGCAGCCTCGGAGGCAGCGCATGAAGCGATTTGGGTGAAGGAGTTCATCACCGACCTAGGAGTCATACCCAATGCGTTGGGGCCGATCAAACTCTTCTGTGACAACACTGGAGCTATTGCCCTTGCCAAGGAGCCCAGGTTTCACAAGAAGACCAGGCACATCAAGCGTCGTTTCAACTCCATCCGTGAAAATGTCCAAGATGGAGACATAGATATTTGCAAAGTACACACGGATCTGAATGTCGCAGATCCGTTGACTAAACCTCTCTCGCGAGCAAAACATGATCAACACCAAAACTCTATGGGTGTTCGATTCATCACAATGTAACTAGATTGGTGACTCTAGTGCAAGTGGGAGACTGTTGGAAATATGCCCTAGAGGCAATAATAAAAGTATTATTATATTCATGCTATAACTGTATTATCCGGAAATCGTAATACACGTGTGAATACATAGACCACAATATGTCCCTAGTGAGCCTCTAGTTGACTAGCTCGTTGTGATCAACAGATAGTCATGGTTTCCTGGCTATGGACATTGGATGTCGTTGATAACGGGATCACATCATTAGGAGAATGATGTGATGGACAAGACCCAATCCTAAGCATAGCACAAAGATCGTGTAGTTTGTTTGCTAGAGCTTTTCCAATGTCAAGTATCTCTTCCTTAGACCATGAGATCGTGTAACTCCCGGATACCGTAGGAGTGCTTTGGGTGTATCAAACGTCACAACGTAACTGGGTGACTATAAAGGTGCACTACAGGTATCTCCGAAAGTGTCTGTTGGGTTGACACGGATCGAGACTGGGATTTGTCACTCCGTATGACGGAGAGGTATCTCTGGGCCCACTCGATAATGCATCATCATAATGAGCTCAAGGTGACCAAGTGGTTGGCCACGGGATCATGCATTACGGTACGAGTAAAGTGACTTGCCGGTAACGAGACTGAACAAGGTATTGGGATACCAACGATCGAGTCTCGGGCAAGTAACGTACCGATTGACAAAGGGAATTGTATACGGGGTTTGATCGAATCCTCGACATCGTGGTTCAACCGATGAAATCATCATGGAACATGTGGGAGCCAACATGGGTATCCAGATCCCGCTGTTGGTTATTGACCGGAGAGTGGTCTCGGTCATGTCTGCATGTCTCCCGAACCCGTAGGGTCTACACACTTAAGGTTCGGTGATGCTAGGGTTATTAGGAAGACTAGTATGTGACTACCGAATGTTGTTTGGAGTCCCAGATGAGATCCTGGACGTCACGAGGAGTTCCGGAATGGTCCATAGGTGAAGTTTTATATATGGGAAGTTGTCATACGGACACCGGGAAGTTTCGGGGGCTTATCGGTATTGTACCGGGGCCACCGGAGAGGTTCCGGGGGTCCACCGGGAGGGGCCACCCCTCCCGGAGGGCCACATGGGCCGCAAAGGGGAGGGAGGCAGCCCCTGGAGGGCTGGGCGCGCCCCCACCTTGGACCCATGCGCCTAGGGTTGGGGGAAAACCCTAAGGGGGGCACCCCCTTGCTTGGGGGGCAAGTCCCCCCTCCCTGGCCGCCGCCCCCCCTCTAGATCCCATCTAGAGGGGTCGGCCCCCCTTGCCCCTTCCCCTATAAATAGAGGGGTGAGGGGAGGGCTGCTGTACACATCTTCAAGGTGCAGTCCCTCCCCTCCCCAACACATCTCCTCCTCCGTTACGTGCTTGCGAAGCCCTGTCGGAGTACTGCTGCACCAACACCACCACGCCATCGTGCTGCCGTTGGAGCAATCTTCCTCAACCTCTCCTTCCCCCTTGCTGGATAAAGAAGGAGGAGACGTCTCCCATCCCGTAGGTGTGTTGAACGCGGAGGTGTTGTCCGTTCAGCACTTGGACATCGGTGATCTGAATCACGTCGAGTACGACTCCATCATCACCATCCCCTTGAAAGCTTCCGTGCGTGATCTACAAGTGGTATGTAGATGCAAACTCACTCCCTTGACTCGTTGCTTAGATGAACTCATAGATGGATCTTGGTGAAACCGTAGGAAAAATTTTAATTTTCTGCAACGTTCCCCAACAGTTTCCTATGACTCAAGAAAGAGAAAATGAAACTACGAAAACAAAAGTCTTCACGCTTCATGTTCCTCAAATGAATACCAAGTCTTCAAGGTCACACCAATTTCTTCACTTTCAAAGTCTTCAAAAAGTCTTTAGAATATCAAAGTCTTCAGTCGAAGAACTTCATTTTTAGGGGCCGACTTTCTCTGTAAATATCAAACTCCTCATAGACTTATAGACCTGTGTACACTCACAAACGCATCAGTCCCTTAACCTATAAGTCTTCAATACACCAAAATCACTAAGGGGCACTAGATGCACTTACAATCTCCCCCTTTTTGGTGATTGATGACAACATAGGTTAAGTTTTCAACGGGGATAAACATATGAAGTGTACATACTGATGTTGAGGAATTTGATTGCAAGATATAGAAGAACTCCCCCTGAAGATGTGCATAGTGAGAAATTTACTTTTGAGGCAATGCACATTTGAAGAGTTGAATCATGGAGATCTCCCCCTATATCTTGTAATTCATACACGCATTTGATATATAATATGAAGAATTTGAAATGCATGATGAAATATGGTGCCTGATGAGATTCAGCATGCGTGCAATAATATTAACGAGGAATAAGCATGCAGAATAGCACATCAAAAGTATCAGAGCTCAGTGCATCAAAAGTATCAGAGCACCGTCCAAAAGTATCAAGGCACCAACGGGTTTAAGATTACAACTCGATCCAATAAAAGTTTCGGAAGAACGAGAGTTGTAACTTAAAAAACGCCCTTAGTATAGACCCGCTTGAAGACTAACTCAGATTTCTCCCCCTTTTTCATCAAATGACCAAAAGGATCGAAACTGAGGATTAACGCCCTTGAAGAATTTCAAGTTGATGGAGGAGCGCCAGCGTTGTCGGGGTTGTTTGTTGTAGTAGGGCCTGCCGCAGTGTCGTCCAAATCTTCATACTCATCAGTATCACGCGATGAAGAATAAGAGCTGGCCACCAGTGGAGGAACTTTGACCCTCTTGAATTTCTTTGGAGGAGGTGCAGACCAGTCAAATTCTTCCTTAAGACCCATAGTCTTCAGTTCTTCAGCGCTATAAACATGAGTGAGAACATCCCAGGTGCGGTTGAGGGTTTCATGAAGGTAGTAGTGATTCTTCTTCACTGCATTATGTGTTGAGGTCATGTTGTGAAGAATTGCACCAAACTGACGCTTTACCCATTTGTGATTGCGATCAACCTTCTGATGAAGACTGAGGAGTAACTCACGATTAGTCATCACCCTGGGTGCTGTGGCTTGAGGATTTTGCTTGGCTGAGGTATTTGCGACAGTGTCATGTGTGGCAAGTCATCATTGGTAGAGTAAGATGTAGCCAGACGAAGTTGACCATCCAATGGACGAGTGCCTTCATCGATCACAGCAGCTGCCTTGCCTGTATCATCAGATGATGAAACTGGCCGTTTGAGGACTTCAATGGGAGGCAAGTAGCTACCATGGTTCAGAGAGTCAGCTTTGTAATTCAGTGAAGATCTTTGCCCTTATGAATCTCATAATCCAAGGCGCGTAGGGCTTCAGCTCGAATGGTGATATAGCAACATTTGCCAGAGTCCTCATGAAGAAATCATGGAAGTTGACGGGAACGCCATGAATGATGTTGAAAAGCATATTCTTCATGATGCCAACGACTTCTTCATCATTTGAATCGTGGCCTTTCATAGGACTCATTGTCTTCGTCAGAATGCGATAGACAGTCCGAGGCACATAGAGCAATTCCTTGACGAGGAATTTGGTTCGTGGGGCCTACCCTGGCTTCAAAGGCTTCATGAGCACTTGCATATAGTGATTTGTCAGTTCAGGGTCATTGTAGATGCAACATGCACTGTCATGGGGAGGATCAAGAGGAAGGACACGAAGTAATTCAGTTGTCGGTGCCTTGTAGTGAGTGTTTTCAGTCATCCAATCCAACACCCATGAATTGACATCTTCAGCATCTCCGATGATATGCAGTGTAGCATAGAATTGAAGAATGAGTTCTTCATTCCAATCACAGATGTCAGTGCAGAAATTCAATAGTCCTGCATCGTGAATAACACTGAGGACTGGCTCGAAGCACGACAGAGATTCCATATCCACATGAGGAATATGTTCATGATCGAAGATTTTGTCCTTGTCAAATAGCACTGAGGAATGGAAGTTGGCTTGACTAGCAGTCCAGAAACGCCTCTTCCTTATGCGAGCAGAGTCATATGGATTATAGTCAGTGAAGAACACATGCTCCGAAAAGAAGTCTTCAGCCTTGAACTTTTGCTTGCTTGAGAACGGATTCTTCGGTTTGGGTAGAGGAGTGTCATTGATTTGTAGCACAACCTCAGGAATCACGAGCTCGGGTTCTTCAGGCTGAGGAATTTCTGGTTCCTCTTCTTGTGCAACTTGAGGATCAGCAGCAGCAGGTCCTTCAGCACTAGCGGTTGGAATATCTTCATGAACAGAGGGAGTGGGATGAGTTTCTTCAGAGCCCATCTGAACTGTTGTTGCCGGGGACTGAGGAATCTGTTGGATAGGTGTGAATGGAGGAGTATTGGGATGCTAACTTTCCCAAAAGTCATCGTTCATCACAGGTGTGGTGCATCCAACATCCACATCTTCATCTTCAATTTCCTCAACACCAGCCTCTTCAGCTGTGAACTGAGGCATAGGTGAGGAAATGACTGGCGTTGAAGGGATTGCGTCCACTTCAATTTCAACATCAAGCTGCTCTGACGTAGCAGCAGAATGATTTTCTTCATCAGATCCACTTGGGATCTTATAGTCTTCTTCATAAGGAACAATTTCCTTTGATGACATGGAGGAAATTGGAACAGCATCAATTGGATTTTCAAAAGAGCTGGTCATTGGCTTCATTTTCTTCGCAGCCGAAGAATTTGATGCAGCTGATGCCTTCCTTTTCTTCGCTGCAGCTCGCTCTGCAGCCTTGGTCTTCTTCACTTCATAGGCAGAAGGAAGAATTGCAGTTGGTGTAGGCGCAGGAGGAGCTGAGGAATCTGGTTGATTTTCTTCAGGCGCAACTGATGCAGTTGCCCTGATCTCTTCAGTTTCTTCAGGCACACCACTAGTGGATGCCCTGGCAATTTCTTCAGCGGCTGGATGGAGTCATCAGCCCTGGAACTTGTATTTTCATCAGCAGGCTGAAAGTCATCAGCGGTGCTGGCATGTTCTTCAGCAGGCTGAGCAGTGTCTGTAGCCTGAGGGTTTTCTTGTTGCGATGGAGCTGCAACATATGTCATTTTCTTCGTCAAGTTGACGAATATTACTTTGGCTCCTTGCCAATCAGCATAGTATGCATCGAAGTCTTTGCTGAGGGCTTGAATTTCAGATTGAGCCTAGAGAAGTTCCTCAGGTGTCATTCTGACAACATTCTTCTTCAGGAGCTTCTCCTTTCTGTATTGAGCCTTCTTTATCTCTCTTGCCTTCTCAAATTTCCATTTCTCTTGAGTGATGAAATGGGTCAGCATGTGACTTTGACCAGGAGTCAGAGGAAGATCAGGCATTGGGGTGTTTGGATCCTTGTGCCAGAGGTCAATGTAGTCGAGGATTTTCCTTCGATCCAAAAGTAGTGGCACAGATGTGCCTTTGGCTCTAGCGGCCTTCACTTGTCTATCTCTGATGATTTCTGCAAGTTCATCATCAGAAGCTTCATCATCAGAGGGCACTTGGAATGCAACCTGCTTCTTCCTTGGACTTGGCCGAGGACTGCGTCCAGCAGTTGCTTTAGTCTTCAACAGTGTGGGGCCAGATGAGGACTTTGGTGCAGCTGAGGAACTTGCTGAGACACCAGAAGCAATTGAAAAACCAGTAGTCCTTTGGCATGTAGCCAGATGCACAGGAGCTGAGGACTTTGATGGAGCAGTAGCAGTCTGAGGAATTTGCCGTGAGGGCATAGCTGAGGAACTTGGCTGTGAGGGCGCTGTTGGTGAAGCACTTGGCTTACGAGCAGGCTTCTTTGGCATTGATTTCCTTGGTCTGACCGAGGTCTCAGCAGCAGCAGCAGTAGCTGAATCCTCATTGAATTTCTTCACTGCCTCCTTGGCTTGTCTTGCCAATTTAGCTTGGCGCCTAGCCCATTCTTCAGGAAAGTCCTCACCACGCTTGATGCTGGTGGGATCAGCTACTTGGCTAGGTGCCAATGGAGCTCTTGGGCATGGAGGATTTAAAGCGAATTTCTTCATGTATTTTGGAGTCACATATCTGTACTCCCTCCATTCTCTAGCCCATCTCTGTTCAATCCTCTGTATGCGCACCTTGCGCTGATTCTTATTCTCTTTGCCGAATTTGGCTTCATCAGGTGTGCAATAGTCCTTATAGATTTCATCAGGGATCTCGAAAGCAGTCATGACCTCAGGCTTCTTTCCTCCTTTCTGCGGTCTCTTTCCTTCAGCCATATTCTTCAGATGAGGAATTTGAACAACTGAACACTCTGAAGAAGTATGATGTTTTTCTTCGAGGAACGCTGCAAATGAGTTAAGTTGATGAGAACCTAGTGATTCAGCAGTGGACATGAGTACCTGTGAACAGAGTGTAGGTGCGAGGAATTTGGAGAGGTCATATGCGTTCTCAGAAGGTTTTTCAAAAAGACAAGTTTTGAGGAATTTGACCAGTTGAGCCTTGAGGAATTTCACTAAGCGCTCTTTGTCTTAGGTTCCAGAGTTGTACAGATCGAGGATCCACACAATTGAGGAATCGTGAAGAAAATGATTGCTTAGAGAAATGGATTAAGAGCATACAGTGTGTGAGGTGTTCATATGTGTGAAGATTTGAAGAAGAAACACCTTTGAAGATTTTCAGGAAAGTTTGAGAATCAAAGTGAGTAATAAAAGTAACTTTTGATTACCCGAACCGAAGAACACGACAAACTGAGATGAACAGATGTGAAGTTCGTCAGGTTCGACCTCCCACGCCCTAACTTGGCAGAGGGAAAAAGCTACGGTGGCGGCGGAGTGAAGATTTCTGCAACCGGCGCGAGTACGACGACGACGAGGTCGAGGCAGCGAAGCTCTTCCTCACCGGCGATGATGGAGTAGCGGCGGCGCTAGGGTTTGAGGAGCTCGAGCGAGAGACAGCGACCGAGCAGAGTAAATGAAGTGAGGAAGGGGAGAGGGGTATTTATAGCCACGGTGAAAAACTGTTCGCCCGAAGATTTTGGGACGAACATGCCCCTGCCCTTTCTCCTTCATGCGACATGTGTCACCCACGTACTGTGTAGATGAGATCGTGTAATATCGTGGGTGAATAAAATAATACATCGGGGGATGCGGAACGGTTTGAGCGGTAAAACCGAAAATCTGGATAAGATTTGTTTTAAAGTTTCGTTTGCAATTTCTTCAGCCGTCAAGGACACAGTGAAGACTTTGAACGAGTTTCAATTAGAACGCACATGAAGAATTTGTGAATAGACTGGGTTGAGTATAGCATAGAGGGGGAAGGGTCCGATCACATTCACTTAGCAGAAAACGCAACATGAAGAAATAGCCATAAGTGAATGCTGTAGAGGACATAAACTCATATATATATATATATATGTATAGCCAATGAAGAAAAACGACAGAAATAGTGAAGATTTCGCAAAGTTGAAGAACTTGAAAAACTGAAGAATTTCAAAATTGAGGAAAAACTCAAATTGAAGATTTTCAACTTTTGTGGTAGCGTGACCCACCGTATAAGAATGATGATTTCAGACACCGCATACAATTGTCGTAGGGTTCTGAGAATCGAATTCTTCATTAATTTCTTCACACTTAGAGTGTTATTCTTCATTGATTGAAGAAAAACGTTTCTTCGTGTGTTGCACATCTAAGTCATCAATTCTGCATAAGGGTTAGGATGTGTGTCCTTTTCAAAGAACATTCAAAGATTCTAAGATATTTAGCTCACACCGCAACTTGCTAAATCTCTTCTCATCCAAGGGCTTAGTGAAGATATCAGCTAGCTGTTCTTCAGTCTTCACGTGCTCGATGGAGATGTCGCCCTTCAACACATGATCACGAAGAAAATGATGACGAATTTGAATGTGCTTTGTCTTCGAGTGCTGAACTGGGTTGTGAGAAATCTTGATGGCACTCTCATTGTCACAGAGGAGAGGCACATTCTTCATGTTGATGCCATAGTTCTTGAGGGTTTGCTTCATCCAAAGCAGTTGAGCACAGCATGAGCCAACAGCAATGTATTCAGCTTCAGCAGTAGACAGTGATACGCAGTTCTGTTTCTTCGAGGACCAACAAACCAAAGATCGTCCGAGGAAATGACAAGTGCCGGATGTTGACTTGCGGTCCACACGATCACCAGCATAGTCAGAGTCAGAATATCCAATGAGATCAAAAGCAGAGCCCTTGGGGTACCATAATCCTAGTGTTGGTGTGTGAGCTAGATATCGAAGAATATGCTTCACAGCCTTATGGTGTGATTCCTTCGGTGCAGCTTGAAATCGGGCACACATGCAAACACTAAGCAATATATCTAGCCTAGATGCACATAAGTACAATAAAGAACCAATCATGGAGCGGTATACCTTGTGATCAAAGTCAATACCATTTTCATCAGTGCATAGATGGCCATTTGTGGGCATAGGAATTTTGACGCCTTTGCAATCTTGCATGCCGAATTTCCTCAGTACATCTTTGAGTTATTTCTCCTGAGATATGAATATGCCATTGCGCTGCTGATGAATTTGAAGACCTAAGAAGAATTTCAACTCTCCCATCATAGAAATTTGATATTCTTCACTCATCATATAGGCAAATTCATCACTATAATGTTGGTCAGTACAGCCAAAGATAATATCATCAACATATATTTGGCACACGAATAGTTCACCATCATAAGATTTAGTAAGGAGAGTAGGGTCAAGTGAACTGGGTGTCAAGCCATTCTTCACGAAGAATTCCTTCAATGT
The DNA here is from genome assembly GCA_963921465.1 of Triticum timopheevii. Lineage (NCBI taxonomy): Eukaryota > Viridiplantae > Streptophyta > Magnoliopsida > Poales > Poaceae > Triticum > Triticum timopheevii. The sequence goes on along the minus strand of OY997274.1, from coordinate 439,801,138 downwards.
ATCATACCACGCCCGAGGGGCTTGCTTGAGGCCATAGAGGGCCTTATTAAGTCTGAAGACTTTGTCAGGATTCTTTGGATCTTCAAAACCTGGGGGTTGAGCAACATATACTTCTTCCTCAAGCTTACCATTGAGGAATGCACTTTTCACATCCATTTGATATAAGATGATATCATGATGGTTAGCATAAGCAAGTAATATGCGAATAGCCTCAAGTCTAGCAACAGGTGCAAAAGTTTCATCGAAATCAATTCCTTCAACCTGTGTGTAGCCTTGAGCTACTAGTCGTGCCTTATTCCTCACCACAAGGCCATTTTCATCTTACTTGTTGCGGTAGATCCACTTTGTGCCAATGATATTATGCTTGCGAGGATCTGGACGTTGACCAGTTCCCAGACATTGTTAAGCTCGAACTGATGTAATTCTTCTTGCATAGCCTGAATCCACTCCGGCTCCAGAAATGCTTCATCTACCTTAGTGGGCTCTGTGGTAGAGACAAAAGCATAGTGCCCACAAAAGTTAGATAAATGTGAAGCTTTTGAGCGTGTGAGAGGACCTGGTGCACTAATGTCATCGATGATCTTCTCCACTTGCACTTCTTTTGCAACGCGAGGATGAGCTGGTGGTCGCTGAGGAATTTGATCAGCATTTTCTTCAGCACCATTTTCCTCGGCATTTTCTACAGGTGCATCAGCTCGACGTTCTTCATGAACTAGAATGAATTCTTCAGCAGATTCTTCAGTAGGAATGACATCCTCAGTTGCCTTGAGCTTGATAGCATCCTCAGCTGCTGGTTCATCTAACACGTAAGGTAGGTGCTCTCTTTGCGAGCCATTAGTTTTATCGAACCGCACATCTACAGTGTCAACAATCTTGTGAAGAACAATGTTGAAGACCCTGTAGGTATGCGAGTCCTTTCCGTAAGCAAGCATAAAACCTTCATGTGCTTTTGGTGCAAATTTAGAGTTGTGGTGAGGATCTCTAATCCAACATTTAGCACCGAAGACTTTGAAATAACTCACATTGGGTTTCTTGTCAGTGAGGAGTTCATAGGCCGTCTTCTTGAAGAATTTGTGAAGATATACTCTATTGATGATGTGGCATGCGGTATCAATAGCATCAATCCAAAAACGCTGGGGCGTTTTGTATTCATCAAGCATAGTGCAAGCCATCTCAACAAGAGTTCTGTTCTTGCGCTCCACGACGCCATTTTGTTGAGGAGTATAGTGAGCAGATAACTCATGAGTAATACCAAGTTCATCAAGATAGGCATCAAGACCGGAATTCTTGAACTCAGTTCCATTGTCAATTCTGATGTGCTTGATCTTCACACCAAATTTGGTTGAAGCCCTCGAGGAAAATCGTTTGAAGACTTCCTGCACTTCATGTTTGTAAGTAACAATGTGTACCCATGTATATCGAGAGTAATCATGAACAATGACAAAACCATATAGAGATGCATCATTAGTGACTACTGAGTAATGATTAGGTCTGAAGAGGTCCATGTGAAGCAATTCGAATGGACGTGTAGTGGTCATGATAGTCTTCGCTGGATGCTTGGCCTTGGTCATTTTTCCACCTTCACAGGATCCGCATAAGTGATCCTTGAGGAATTTGACATTCTCAATGCCAATGACATGCTTCTTCTTCGCAAGCGTGTTCAAATTCCTCATGCCTGCGTGACCAAGTCGTCGATGCCATAGCCAGCCTTCTGAAGCTTTTGCAAGTAGACACACGGCTGGTTGTGGTCCTGTAGAGAAATCAACAATATACAAATCTCCTCTCCTAAATCCTTCTAAGACTTTGTAATTGTCAGCTTCCATAATCACAACACAGCGATACTTGCCAAAGACAACAACCATATCAAGATCACAAAGCATTGAGACTGACATGAGGTTGTATCCTAAGGACTCAACAAGCATGACTTTGTCCATGTGTTTATCCTTAGATATTGCAACCTTACCAAGACCCAATACCTGACATTTGCCTTTGTCAGCAAAGATGATATGCTTCAGAGGTGATAGTGATAAGGGAGCATCCATCAATAGATTCTTGTCACCAGTCATGTGATTCGTACATCCACTATCGAGGACCCATTCAGTAGTTTTGGGTTGATCATCCTGCAGATGAATTAGTGTAGCTTACAATCTCATATGCTTCATCAGTGAAGAATATGATATCAAGTTCATCAGATGAATTTCATCAAGCAGTAAACAGATATAGCAGTATGAGGACGTGTGAAATGAAAGTTCATTTCATCATGATTCTCCTGCGTCCTTTCAAGCAGTTTTGTCAGGTCCCCAGCAAATTCTTCAGACGTTAAAGCACGTCTGGAGACCTGACCCTGCAGAAGAGATTAGTTCTTTTTCTTCACCACCCACATCTGAAGGGGTGGCAAAGAGTTCATCACTCTGCGAGCACCATATGAGAATGGTGGCAAAGATGCAAAACCATTTCGTTTCACATAAGAGGGGTTAGGGTAAGCATATGAATAAGCAGAGAAATTCTTCGAGGACTTATGAACATAATGATTTGAATGATAATGCACATATTCATAGCCCTTAGCTCTACCCTGCGAGACAGAGTTGTTAGCACGATGATAATCATATGAGGACTTTGATCCTTTTGAGGAATTTGATCCATGTGAGGAATTTGGTCCGTATGAGGACTTGGATCCATATGAAGAAGTTGGTCCATATGAAGAATTTGATCTGGGGTTCCTGTTCTTCACATGTGGTGTCATGAGGACATTCACCTGAAGATTTTCAACATAACTTTTGGGAACCCAGATTTTCTTCATAGGGGAACCGTTCCTGCAGTTAGTGCCAACATATCTAGCAAATACTTCACCGTTCTGATTTTTGAACAGTTTATAGTTGGAGTCAAATGACTCATCAGAGGAATGAGGAGATTCACATGTAAAGCCAGATAAGTTAGATGGATCAACTGGAGGTCCCTTTGCAGCAACCCATGAGGTTTTGGGGTACTGCTCAGGCTTCCAATATGTTCCATCAGCATTGAGTTTCCTCTCAAAGGCAATACCCTCTTTCCTAGGGTTTCTGTTGAGGATCTGCTTTTTAAGCACATCACAAAGAGTCTGATGCCCTTGGAGGCTTTTGTACATGCCTGTCATATACAATTCCTTCAGCCCTGCATTGTCAGTGATACTAGCAATGTCCTCAGATGAGGAATTAGTGATAGCAGAGGCAGATGAAGAATTTGTAACAGTTGAAGCATTTGAACATTCAGGTGAAGAATTAGCAGATTCACGTTCAATGCACTTTAAGCATGGAGGAACAAATTCTTCCTGAGAAGCGCTGATTTGTTGAGCTAGTAATGAATCGCGCTCCTTCTGAAGATCTTCATAACACACTCTTAGCTTTTCAAGATCTTCCTTTCTTTGAAGAGATTCAGAGGAAAGCTTCTCGTGATCAGTCAAGAGGGTATTATGTTGATCTTGAAGGGCGTCAAACTTGGAGTGAATTCTCTGAAGACATTCACCCAATGCTTTTGACTGATCCATTTCTTTACGCAACATATCATCACTTTTGTCTAGCATATCTTGAACTTGTTCTAAAGCTGTTTGTTGTTTAGTGGCAATGCAAACAAGTTTGGTATAACAAGATTCAATATCATCATCAGATTCATCATTATCAGATTCATCATCGCAAGACTCGGATGTGGAGCATTCGGTTACCTCAGCACCGTTTGCCATGAGACATGATGCAGAAGATGATGATTCTGGGTCAAAAGTCATCGTTTTGAGAGATTCCTTAAAGTCCTCAAACCAGGGATCATGACGAGTTCCATGACCTTCATAGACATCAGAGATTCGGTCCCAGATAAGCTTCGAATTGCCAAGATGCATAATGCGCCCGAATTGATCTCTGGATAGGCAGGAACAGATGATATCCTTTGCTATGATGTCAAGTCGAGTGTACTTGCGAATATCATCAGCGTTCGCCATCTTGCATAGATCAGTAAGACCAATCTCAGTGACGGTCCATAGCTCGCTGTTCATAGCCATGAGGCGCTTCCTCATCATGGCCTTCCACTTGGGATAATCATGACCGTCAAAGATAGGGCATGTCACTTTCTTCATACCTGCGGTCGACATAACTAAAACTCCAGGCGGTTAAACCAAAATCACACAGAACAAGGGAGTACCTTGCTCTAATACCAATTGAAAGTGCGTTCTATCGACTAGAGGGGGGTGAATAGGCGATATTTATGAATTCTTCACTGAGGAATTTGCCGGTGAGGAAATTCCTTACTGAAGAACTACTAGCAGCAGAATAAGTACTCAGAAGTAAGCATAACAGGATACAAGCATGGTCATCATGATGAAATGAAGACTAGCACAGAGTACAGAAAGCGTAAACACAGGATAACACAAGACGAAGACAAACAGACTGAAGAAATTGAACTGAGGAAATTGAGAAAGTCTTCAGTCAAAGTCTTCAAGCACAAATATGAACAAGTACACAACACAGTAATGAGGAAATGAAAGGGTTGAGGAGATAGAACCAGTTAGTTGGTGAAGACAATGATTTGGTAGACCAGTTCCAACTGCTGTCTCAGTTGTACGTCTGGTTGGAGCGGCTGAGTATTTAAACTCGAGGACACGTAGTCCCGGACACCCAGTCACTGAGCCGCAACTCAGGACACCCAGTCCTCACCATATTCTCCTTGAACTAAGACCACGCAGGCCTCGTCCAATCACTCGTGGTAAGTCTTCAGGTGACTTCCAAACCTTCACAGACTTGGTCACTCGGCAATCCACAATTCCTCTTGGATGCAGACCGTGACGCCTAACCGTCTGGAAGAAGCACAGTCTTCAAAGGTAACAAGCGTCGGATCCACGCAGGATCAATTTCTTCAGTGATGCTCAATCAATTTGGGTTTGTGGGGGTTTGGTTTTGGATTTTCCTCACTTGATGATTTTCGCTCAAAGTCCTCGAAGGATGGGTTGCTCTCAAATGACAAGTGTCAAGTTCTCTCGGAGCAGCCAACCAACTAGTGGTTGTAGGGGGCGGCTATTTATAGCCTAGGGAGCAGCCTGACATGATAAGACATAAATGCCCTTCAATGATATGACCGTTAGGTGGATAAGATATTTTGGGACAGCCGGCGCGCAGCACAGCAACGGTCGGAAATTTGACTCTGAAATTCCTCAGGGTATCATGTTCCTCACTGTGTAGGCAATTCGCACTAGCGAATTCCTAAGTCCTCAGTCAGAGCAAAGTCCTCAGTGACCAGAAGAACTACGTCTCTGTCATTGAAGAGATTGACTGAACTGTATGAGATTTCCAATGGCTTTACTCGAACGGATTGGTAGGTGTAGGATTTTGAGTTGAGCATCACATGGAAATTTTTCCTTAGTATTTCCTCGACCCCCTTTAACAGTACGGTGTTTCCTATGACTCAAGAAAGAGAAAATGAAACTACAAAAACAAAAGTCTTCACGCTTCATGTTCCTCAAATGAATACCAAGTCTTCAAGGTCACACCAATTTCTTCATTTTCAAAGTCTTCAGAAAGTCTTCAGAATATCAAAGTCTTCAGTCGAAGAACTTCATTTTTAGGGGTCGACTTTCTCTGTAAATATCAAACTCCTCATAGACTTATAGACCTGTGTACACTCACAAACGCATCAGTCCCTTAACCTATAAGTCTTCAATACACCAAAATCACCAAGGGGCACTAGATGCACTTACAGTTTCGAGTTACTAATCTTAGCAACCGAACAAGTATCAAATACTCAGGGGCTACTATAAACACTAGTAAGGCACATATCAAGAACCTGTATATCAAATATACCTTTGTTCACTTTGCCATCCTTCTTATCCACCAAATGTTTAGGGTATTTCCGCTTCCAGTGACCATTTCCTTTGCAGTGTAAGCACTCATTTTCAGGCTATGGTCCAGCTTTGGGCTTCTTCACAGGAGTGACAACTTGCTTGTCTTTCCACTTGAAGTTCCCTTTCTTTCCCTTTGCCCTTTTCTTGAAACTAGTGGTCTTGTCAATCGTCAACACTTGATGCTCTTTCTTGATTTCTACCTTCGTCGATTTCAATATCACGAAGAGCTCGGGAATCGTTTTTGTCATCCCTTGCATACTATAGTTCATCACGAAGTTCTAGTATCTTAGTGATGGTGACTAGAGAATTCTGTCAATCACTATCTTATCTGGAAGATTAACTCCCACTTGATTCAAGCGATTGAAGTACCCAGACAATCTGAGCACATGCTCACTAGTTGAGCGATTCTCCTCCATCTTTTAGCTATAGAACTTGTTGGAGACTTCATATCTCTCAACTCGGGTATTTGCTTGAAATATTAACTTCAATTCCTGGAACATCTCATATGGTCCACGACGTTCAAAACGTCTCTGAAGTCCCGATTCTAAGCCGTTAAGCATGGTGCACTAAACTATCAAGTAGTCATCGTATTGAGCTAGCCAAACGTTCATAACGTCTGCATCTGCTCGTGCAATAGGTCTGTCACCTAGCGGTGCATTAAGGACATAATTATTCTGTGCAGCAATGAGGATAAAGCTTAGATCACGGATCCAATCCGCATCATTGCTACTAACATATTTCAACACAGTTTTCTCTAGGAACATATCAAAATAAACATATGAAAGCAACAACGCGAGCTATTGATCTACAACATAATTTGCAAAATACTACCAGGACTAAGTTCATGATAAATTTAAGTTCAATTAATCATATTACTTAAGAACTCCCACTTAGACAGTCATCTCTCTAGTCATCTAAGTGATCACGTGATCCAAATCAACTAAACCATGTCCGGTCATCACGTGAGATGGAGTAGTTTTCAATGGTGAACATCACTATGTTGATCATATCTACTATATGATTCACGCTCGACCTTTCGGTCTCCGTGTTCCGAGGCCATATCTGTATATGCTAGGCTCGTCAAGTTTAACCTAAGTATTCCGTGTGTGCAACTGTTTTGCACCCGTTGTATTTGAACGTAGAGCCTATCACACTCGATCATCAAGTGGTGTCTCAGCACGAAGAACTTTCGCAACGGTGCATACTCAGGGAGAACACTTCTTGATAATTAGTGAGAGATCATCTTAAAATGCTACCGTCAAACAAAACAGAATAAGATGTATAATAGATAAACATCATATGCAATCAAAATATGTGACATGATATGGCCATGATCATCTTGCGCCTTTGATCTCCATCTCCAAAGTACTGTCATGATCTTTATTGTCACCGGCACGACACCATGATCTTCATCATCTTGATCTATATCAATGTGTCGTCACATGGTCGTCTTGCCAACTATTGCTCTTGCAACTATTGCTATCGCATAGCGATAAGGTAAAGCAATTATTTGGCACTTGCATCTTTATGCAACAAAGAGACAACCATAGGGCTTCTGCCAGTTGCCAATAACTTTAACAAAACATGATCATCTCATACAACAACTTATATCTCATCACGTCTTGATCATATCACATCACAACATGCCCTGCAAAAACAAGTTAGACGTCCTCTACTTTGTTGTTGCAAATTTTACGTGGCTGCTACGGGCTGAGCAAGAACCGTTCTTACCTACGCATCAAAACCACAACGATAGTTCGTCAAGTTAGTGCTGTTTTAACCTTCGCAAGGACCGGGCGTAGCCACACTCGGTTCAACTAAAGTTGGAGAAACAGACACCCGCTAGTCACCTGTGTGCAAAGCACGGCGGTAAAACCAGTCTCGCGTAAGCATACGCGTAATGTCGGTCCGGGCCGCTTCATCCAACAATACCGCTGAACCAAAGTATGACATGCTGGTAAGCCGTATGACTTGTATCGCCCACAACTCACTTGTGTTCTACTCGTGCATATAACATCAATGCATAAAACCTAGGCTCGGATGCCACTGTTGGGGAACGTAGTAATTTCAAAAAAAATTCTACGCACACGCAAGATCATGGTGATGGCATAGCAACGAGAGGGGAGAGTGATGTCTACGTACCCTCGTCGACCGTAAGCGGAAGCATTATGACAACGCGGTTGATGTAATCGTACGTCTTCATGGTCCGACCGATCCAAGCACCGAACGTACGGCACCTCCGAGTTCAGCACACGTTCAGCTCGATGACGATCCCCGAGCTCCGATCCAGCAAAGCTTCGGGGATGAGTTCCGTCAGCACGACGGCGTGGTGACGATGATGATGTTCTACCGGCGCAGGGCTTCGCCTAAACTCCGCGACGATATGACCGAGGTGGAATATGGTGGAGGGGGGCACCGCACACGGCTAAGGAACGATCCGTAGATCAACTTGTGTGTTCTAGGGTGCCCCTGCCCCCGTATATAAAGGAGCAAGGGGGGAGGAGGCCGGCCCTAGGAGGGGGCGTGCCAAGTGTGGAGTCCTACTAGGACTCCCTAGTCCTAGTAGGATTCCACCTCCCTTGTTGGAGTAGGAGAAGGGGAAAGAGGAGGAGAGGAAGAAGGAAAGGGGGGCTGCGCCCCTTGTCCAATTCGGACCAGAGGGGGGCGCAGGCCTCCTTCCTTTTGGCCTCTCTCCTCTATTCCCGTATGGCCCAAATAAGGCCCATATACTCCCCGGCGAATTCCCGTAACTCTCCGGTACTCCGAAAAATACCCGAATCACTCGGAACCTTTCCGAACTCCGAATATAGTCGTCCAATATATCGATCTTTACGTCTCGACCATTTCGAGACTCCTCGTCATATCCCCGATCTCATCCGGGACTCCGAACTCCTTCGGTACATCAAAACTCATAAACTCATAATATAACTGTCATCGAAACCTTAAGCGTGCGGACCCTACGGGTTCGAGAACTATGTAGACATGACATAGAACTATTCTTGGTCAATAACCAATAGCGGAACCTGGATTGCCATATTGGCTCCTACATATTCTACGAAGATCTTTATCGGTTAAACCGCATAACAACATACTTTGTTCCCTTTGTCATCGGTATGTTACTTGCCCAAGATTCGATCGTCGGTATCCAATACCTAGTTCAATCTCGTTACCGGCAAGTCTCTTTACTCGTTACGTAATGCATCATTCCGTAACTGACTCATTAGCTACATTGCTTGCAAGGCTTATAGTGATGTGCATTACTGAGAGGGCCCAGAGATACCTCTCCGACAATCGGAGTGACAAAACCTAATCTCGAAATACGCCAACCCAACATGTACCTTTGGAGACACCTGTAGTACTCCTTTATAATCACCCAGTTATGTTGTGACGTTTGGTAGCACCCAAAGTGTTCCTCCGGTAAACGGGAGTTGCATAATCCCATAGTCAAAGGAACATGTATAAGTCATGAAGAAAGCAATAGCAACATACTAAACGATCAAGTGCTAAGCTATCGGAATGGGTCAAGTCAATCACATCATTCTCCTAATGATGTGATCCCGTTTATCAAATGACAACTCTTTTGTCCATGGCTAGGAAACATAACCATCTTTGATAAACGAGCTAGTCAAGTAGAGGCATACTAGTGACACTATGTTTGTCTATGTATTCACACATGTATTATGTTTCCGGTTAATACAATTCTAGCATGAATAATAAACATTTATCATGAAATAAGGAAATAAATAATAACTTTATTATTGCCTCTAGGGCATATTTCCTTCAGTAGTACCCTGTGAGGACCGTTGACCCCTGGGAAAAGATAACGATGTTCCATGAAGTGGACTATGGAAAATATAAGTACGAGTTTTGTCTCGATATGTGGGATACCCCAAGAGTATGGAGAGATGAAGTACTATTGGATATAAAGGAGGTATAACATTGGTAATAAGGAGCAATTGTAACTGCATGACGAGTCGGAGTAAACATGTTTTAGTTTGATACCAACAGAAGGAAGGGAGATAGTACAATTGGATGGATATAAGAATGCTAGGAAGCTGGATGTTGGAATAATGATCAGTTGCCCCGATGATGAGTTCAAGGTTTACAAGTGATGAGATGGGCCATAACCCACAGGCCCCAGGACCTGCCAAGAAGCGAGCACACTCTTGCTGAAGGAAAAACCCTGGAAGAAGATACGACTTTATCAACCGACAATTTTATAGGAGTAACACAAAACCTGAGAGTTGTGAAGAAACGATAGATGTTTGTTTGGCTTGCAGAATCAATGGATTTATCCGAACTTGGTTCGTTGACAAGAGAAATTCTGCAATACTTGTAGGATGACCGAGAGTTAGAATGCGAGATTCGCTAAACCATATACAAGATAATGATTTGGGTGCGGGATGGATTGATCACCATACCGACTTACTCTTAATATTCGCCTTGCTATATGGGATGGTAAATCTGAGTGACTTACCTATAGTAGAGAGACGACGATCAAAACCTTGTTTGAACCTTAGAATGGTATAAGTATTTTTCCCTTGTACAAGGCAGTTGATGCCAATTGTTGGATATACGGTGAGAATGAAGCCCAGACCCATTTCCTGCAGGAGAAACCATAAATTGTTGACCACCATGAGATATTGATAGTTGTTTAGTATTGGCTCCAGACCTGTCTGCTAAGAAGACCCAGTCATGGAATAACCTTACCAAGAAGAAAGGACAGAAGAATTGCGGTAAAGGTTATGCCACTACCGGAAAAGCCAGAGAAGGAATTTTCCCGAGAATCTGAGAAGACCGACACTGTCATGAATAAGGATGGAGTATATGAGTTTTGATGGAACCGTATCCATGTTTCTAAGGGTGGTAGCACCCCAGACCCCCTAAGACGATCGATGGATTTTGTGAAGACCCCCAAACCCTAACCTATTTCTTGCTAGCCTCTCCGAATCTCGAGGACGAGATTCCTTTTAAGGGTGGTAGGTTTGTAACATCCCAAAATTCTAAATTTCGGAATGTTATATTAAATAGATAGTTATGATTGATTGTTTGATTGATTGTGTGAAGTTGAGTGACATTTGAAACTTTTGAAAGTTCAATGAGAGGGAATAAAAGGACTTTCCCAAACTTTCATCTCTGCTTTCTGATCCCCTTGAATTCAAACTCTTTTCAAATACAAAACCCTCGAGAGAAGATGACATGACTTCTTCCATTTAAATAACTAAAAATGGTTTTGGAAAGATTTGAATTCCATTTGGAACTATTTCAAATTCAGAAACTTTAAGAAACTCAATGATTTTCATGAGAGAAGATAAAATGACTTCTTCAAAACCTATGAAATATGAGTTGGGAGTTTAAAAGAAATCCAATTTAAAATCCTTTTGAAATTATTTTCAATTGGGAGTTATTGGGTTTTATTCAAAATTATTTTTCTCCAAAAATAAAATATATGGAAATTAGGGTAAAATGATCCCTACATCAGAAATTGGAGAGAAATAAATTTGAATTAATTTTGGTATTTTTTTAAATGAGTTTTATTGGATTTTATTATAGCAGTAGCACTGTTTGGATTATTAAAATTTGTGTGGATTTTAGTTGACTCTAGAAAAATGTCCATGTTGTAGAAAATCTTTTTATGAAAATTTTGATATATTATATGCCTATATAATATTTTAATTTATTTGGTCTTTATTATTTTTAGTTTGCCTGGTAAAATGTTTTTTTAAGAAAAAAGAGGGTTTCCTTCCGCCGACTGGGCCGGCCCCAGGCCCAGCCGACCGCGCCGGCCCACCGCTGCGTCGTCCCTGACCGGACGACGGAGTCCGCCTCCCGCACGACTCCGCCAGCGCCGCCGTCTTCGCCCCGGCCTCCTCCAGCCCCTTGCCCACGCCACCGCCCCTCCCCTGGCCTTTATAAGGCGAGCCCCGACCCCGGCCCCCTCTTTTCTCCTCCTCCCGAGCCGTGCCGCCGCCCTCGCATCTCGCCGCACTCCGCTGCCGAAGTTCGCCAACCGCCGCCGCCCGACAAGATCCGCCGCCGCCGCCGCCTCCTCCTCACCGCCCCGCCGCCGCTGCCGCTCTCCGCCACCTCCGCGCCGCCTACTGCTATCGTCAGAGCTGCCTCGCTCACCGGACGCCGCCGCCGCCCCGACGCTCGCGCCGGAGTTCGCCGCCGGCCGGATCCGCTCCACTGCCCGTCGAAAACTACCCGCCGCCGGTTTTTCGCTGAAAACCGCCAGAACCGGTATAAACCTCTAAAACCGCCTGGTTTTCTTTCTAGTCTCGGTTTTTCATTTAGATTCGGTCTATTAGATTAGATTATATAGTGAATGTTCGTTGTTTATCCCTTCGCAGCGAACGAATTCGTTCGTTAGCGTCCGGTAACGAACATTCGTTATTTAGTCTTTTTCTTTTTCTATTTTAATTTCGGCCAGGGACCTAGATGAAATTATTTTTCCTACAGATTACTCCCTCTGTTTCAAACACTCACAACTTTTTGTCTGCTTATCCAAATCCAATGAAACCAACGCCCACTTCTTCGTTATGATCTCCTCTATCCAGTTAATCAACTTAAAAATGTTTTTGAAAGTTTTAAAATTTGATTTCAAACAGTTTAGTATTTGAACTTCGTTTGATCGTAACTCGAGTTCTATAACTCCGTTTGAGTTGATTCTTTTTGCAAATCGAAGCTCTTGACCTAAACTTTCTGATAAGGCCAAGTTCACTTAATTTTGGTACTGTTAGAAATTGTTTTCCGTTGCAAGAGTTATTTGCTTGGTTTCGAAGTTATCTGAATTGTCTTCTTCGTTCTTTCCAATCTTTTGAGTGATTGCTTATGTGTGGTTACTATTGCTTACTTATGATACATTGAACGGAGTGTGACGAATAGAACTATCAGGAGTTGAGTGCGAATCATCTTCATCAATAGTACAGACAAGTAACACTTTGATCATACCTTTTTACTACCCAGTTTTATTGCATTAGATCAATCCTCAAACAATTGCATGATTAGGATCTAATTTAACATGTGGGTTTTGGGAAGTAGATGAGGTAGGAACCTATTGTCCTTTATTTTCAAACCTTTGGGAGTTACTTCAACGTTATGCTTACATTGCTATGCTCGTAGACGTGGATTGGGTTTGAGTGTATCCATGACCGATGTGAGATTGTTAATTAATGGTTCAACTTAAGGTGGCAACTTTAATACACATCTGGGTGGATTGAGGCACCTGGGGAATCCAGTGTTGCCTGTTTTTTTGGAAATCCCGGGGTTCCGTGTGATTTTCCTATGGACCGCCACCCAGGCTCAAAGGGATCATAAGATTATTCATGCTACAAACTTCTGTTTGCAGCCACAAGCCATTATGGGCTCTGGCATAGTTGATTAAGTCTTGTGATCTCTTACAGTGGTAGACTAGCAGATCTAGGGGAAAGTAGGTGTAATTGTCTACCCATCGTAAGGTGCTAACGCTTCGGAAAGACTATGTCTCGATCATCCGTTCTCAAACACCATGTAGTGCGAGAAATCCAACGGAGGAGATCGAGTCTTGTGGGGAAAAGTGCGCAAACCTCTGCAGAGTGTATAAACTAATCATGGTTAGTCGTGTCCCCGGTTATGGACAATCTTGAGTATCTGGTTCTTGGATTATCATGTTGATCTCATCACTCTATAATTAAATTATTGGGTTGTTAATGATTACTTTTAATTGGAATTGAGAGGGGGTTTAGCTTCTCAATGTTTTCAGCAAACTTTGTAGTTAAATAAAATTTATTCCTTTGCAGTAGGGAAAAATTGGCTTTTCACAAAAACATTATAAACTTAGAGCTTTCCACTAGCCAAATATGCACGTAGTGATAGCCATTATTCATCCTTATCCTGTGGTGTGAATTTGCCAGTACATTCAATGTACTGACCCTTTGTGGCTGCAACGTCGTATGTTGCAGGATTCTTACGACTAGTAAGTGATACGTTAGGGCTACGAGTTCTACACTAAACTTTGCCATTGGTGTTGATGGGAATCCACAACCTTGTTGTTACTTCCGCTATTTGGATTGAGGTAATAGTATTTACGTTACTTTATACATGTGATTTACCTCTGTTATAAATCCTCGAGTACTGTGTGTGTCAGCATACCGATCCAGGGATGACACTTAAGCACAGAGACTTGACCGTTTGAGGTCGGGTCTCTACAAGCATATATTCCTCCCTCATAGTAATTTTCAGTAGCATCATGAATGAATTCAACAATATAACCAACACCTAAAACATTCTTTTCATGATCTACTTGCATAGAAAATTTACTACTCTCCACATAAGTAAAATTCTTCTCATTCGGAATAGTGGGAGTATCATAAAAGACTTGATTATTATAAATTGTTTCCACATTAAAAGCGTAATGTTCAGAAAAAGGGTAATCATAATCATGACAAGTTTTATAAATGTAATCATCACTACTTTTGATAGCATAAGTTTCATCACAATAATCATCATAAGTAGCAACTTTGTTCTCATCATAATCGATTGAAACCTCTTCCAAGATAGTGGAATCATCACTAAATAAAGTTGACACTCTTCCAAATCCACTTTCTAAATATTATAAGATTCAACATCCTCCAAAATAGTGGGATCACTACTTCCTAAAGTTGACACTCTTCCAAACCCACTTTCATCAATATAAGCATCATAGGTAAGAGGCATGCTATCATCATAACAACTTTGCATATCAAAACTTGGGATACTAAAAATATCATATTCATTAAACGTAGCATCCCCAAGCTTGGGACAAAGATTAATTTCAGAAAATATATTCTCAAATCTGCCATCCTCATCAAATATAGCTTCCCCATGCTTGGGCCTCTTCATATCATAAGCATAGTCACTCTCATCATTAATAGTATGGATAGCACCAATAGTATAGCAATTATCATCATCACAATGAGTAGTAGGAGCAACTTCATTTGAGAGAGATACCTTTTTACCTTTGTTGCTCCTTCTTTTCTTTTTCTTCTTCACATTATGTGTGGGTTCAACCTTCTTCTTTGAGCTCCTTATTGATGAGATTGGTTGAATATAAAGCTCCTCCTCGTTACCTGATTCATCATAAGAAATAATAGGAGGATATTGGGAAGTCTCTTCCCTTTCATTAGTATTCTCTTCATGTTCTAATTGCTTTCTTTCTTTAGGTAATTGGCAATATAAGGATTTTCAATGCAATTCACCGCACAATACAAATAAATCTTCTCTAGATCAAAATCAAGACATCTATCAAGATTAAATTTTGGAATACCCTCAGTTATACGTTTCATTTCTTCATACCCTGAAAGAAGACTAAGCTCTTTATGATGCTCAAGGGTAATCAAGTTATCACAATTTTTGGACACGATTCGATCATGAAACAATTTTCATTGGAGATTTAAATGACCACGTTCATTGCAAAGTTCATAAGGAGTGCGAAAAATATTAAATTTTTTAGCACAAACATCAAGACTTTCTTGCAACCCTTTAGTTTCTAAATGCTTATGCCTCTTGCAATATCTATTTTCCCTATTTGGTGTGTACTTGCAAACCCAATCTACTCCACAAAAATTGACATGCTTATAAGAGATATTTTCATCATAACTAGTGCAAACATCATTAGTACTATGGATATTCAAAGAGTTCATACTAACAACATTGCAATCATGCTCATCATTCAAAGATTTAGTACCAAGCATTTTAATGCATTCTTCTTCTAGCACTTGAGCACAATTTTCCTTTCCATCATACTCACGAAAGATATTAAAAAGATGAAGCGTATGAGACAAGCTTAACTCCATTTTTTGTAGTTTTTCTTTTATAAACTAAACTAATGATAAAACAAGAAACAAAAAGATTCGATTGCAAGATCTAAAGATATACCTTCAAGCACTCACCTCCCTGGAAACGGCGCCAGAAAAGAGCTTAATTGACGGGGTGTGAGTGCCTCTTACCTAGCCTCCCCGGCAACGGCGCCAGAAAAGAGCTTGATGTCTACTACACAACCTTCTTCTTGTAGACGTTGTTGGGCCTCCAAGTGCAGAGGTTTGTAGGACAGTAACAAATTTCCCTCAAGTGGATGATCTAAGGTTTATCAATCCGTAGGAGGCATAGGATGAAGATGGTCTCTCTCAAGCAACCCTGCAACCAAATAACAAAGAGTCTCTTGTGTCCCCAACACACCCAATACAATGGTAAATTATGGCATAGGTGCACTAGTTCGGCGAAGGGATGGTGATGCAAGTGCAATATGGATGGTAGATATAGGTTTTTGTAATCTGAAAAATATAAAAACAGCAAGGTAACTAATGATAAAAGTGAGCGTAAATGGTATTGCAATGCTAGGAAACAAGGCATAGGGTTCATACTTTCACTAGTGCAAGGTCTTTCAACAATAATAACATATATAGATCACATAACTATCCCTCAACATGCAACAAAGAGTCACTCCAAAGCCACTAATAGGGGAGAACAAACGAAGAGATTATGGTAGGGTACGAAACCACCTCAAACTAATTCTTTCGGATCAATCTATTCAAGAGTTCGTACTAGAATAACACCTTAAGACACAAATCAACCAAAACCCTAATGTCACCTAGATACTCCATTGTCACCTCAAGTATCCGTGGGCATGATTACACGATATGCATCACACAATCTCAGATTCATCTATCCAACCAACACAAAGTACTTCAAAGAGTGCCCCAAAGTTTCTACCGGAGAGTCAAGAAGAAAACGTGTGCCAACCCCTATGCATAGGTTCATGGGCAGAACCCGCAAGTTGATCACCAAAACATACATCAAGTGGATCACGTGAATATCCCATTGTCACCACAAATAAACACGTCAAGACATACATCAAGTGCTCTCAAATCCTTAAAGACTCAATCTGACAAGACAACTTCAGAGGGAAAACTCAATTCATCACAAGAGAATAGAGGGGGGAGAAACATCATAAGATCCAACTATAATAGCAAAGCTCGCGATACATCAAGATCGTGCCATAGAGAGAACACGAGAGAGAGAGAGAGAGAGAGAGAGAGAGAGAGAGAGAGATCAAACACATAGCTACTGGTACATACCCTCAGCCCCGAGGGTGAACTACTCCCTCCTCGTCATGGAGAACGCCGGGATGATGAAGATGGCCACCGGTGAGGGATCCCCCCTCCGGCAGGGTGCCGGAACGGGCTCCCGAGAGGTTTTTGGTGGCTACAGAGGCTTGCGACGGTGGAACTCCCGATCTATCTTCGTATTCAATGGTTTTAGGGTATATGGGAATATATAGGCGAAAGAAGTCAGTTGGGGGAGCCACGAGGGGTCCACGAGACAGGGGGCGCGCCCAGGGGGTGGGCGCGCCCTCCTATCTCCTGGCCTCCTCGAAGCTTCCCTAGCTTGTACTCCAAGTCTCCCGGATCATGTTCGTTCCAAAAATCACGCTCCCGAAGGTTTCATTCCGTTTGGACTCCATTTGATATTCCTTTTCTTCGAAACACTGAAATAGGCAAGAAAACAGCAATATGGGCTGGGCCTCCGGTTAGTAGGTTAGTCCCAAAAATGATATAAAAGTGTAAAGTAAAGCCCATAAACATCCAAAACGTGTAATATATTAGCGTGGAACAATCAAAAACTATAGGTACATTGGAGACGTATCACAGAGCATCACAGTACAAATTCATTAAAATTATGCGTACATATAAACAAATCCTGAAGGATTGATAGCAATGCCAGAAACAATTCAACTTCGTTTCGCCGACATGTTGGACATCCTTCATCCAGCTCCACCTGCCATGCAGCAATATTGAGTGCACAACACAACTTCAGGGAAAGATTCACCCCGGTCGTTGCGCCGCAGTAGTAATGACTAGTGAGAAGTCAAATCACAAAGCCCCACCTTCGCCACAGTAAGTTGCTCGGACGAAGCAACCATCATTTCTCTGTTCCTTGATTCCGCGGGTACTCCCATATTCCCACAGTAATAAGTTGCTCGGGCGAATCAACCATCACTATATACGCTCACGTGTGATGACCACAGGAGCTATCCATTCAGATTGCATGTTAAAAAAATAAAGGTAGATAACTAATGCGGCAAACTTTCAAATAAAAATAAAAATAATGCGGCACCTCGGGCCAACGCAGCCAGATCGCATTTTGCACGAGAAATTACACACCATGTTTCGTTGACATGTGGTCCCGTTCCAACATATCAGTGAGACGACGGCGAGTCCTTTTCTACTAGTATTTCCTAACGGACATGTCGGCAGGGGCGCCTCTTCGTGAACCGTGGCAAACTGGCAACCGTCCACCGACTCTTCGCCTTTCCCTCTCGATTTGGAACTGCTGTCGCATGCTCTTCCTCTCGCTCCTCCATTTTCCTTCAGCCCTTCACCCTTCCTTCTGCCATTGTTCGCTCGTCTTCTCCATGGAGGGGATAGGCCGGAAACGACCCCGTTATTCTTGCCCCGATCTGAAAGATGACGTGGTGGAGGAACTCATTGATCGGTGCGACGTCATCACCTCGGCTAGCATGGCAGGTTCGTTCAAGACCATTCTCGACTCAACTAATAACATCATTACAAGGAACCCAAGGGTCAAGGAGCGGTTTGATCTCCCCTATCTTCTTCGCCGTGACCCTGATGACTACTGGCGTAGGGACGACGGAGGCCTCACCTTGTGCAAGTTGATGCCGCTTGATAATGATACGTATGATGTTAAGATGCCATCGCTTGAGGGCAAGGATTGGGCAGGCGCAAATGGAGATTGGGTTGTTTATATTGGGTACAACTGTGAGTGGGAACTTGTGAATGTGTACACTCGTCACCGGGTTCCACTTCGAAAAATCTCAGCAGACTGCCCAGAGGTTGAGCACACCGGTATTCTACGCATGTTCAAATACGATCATGGTGACTGTCTTCTATGGAAGATAGCAATTTGTCGAGTTCCCAACCACTCTTGGAATTACAAGAACTATGAAGTTGTTGCTATCTTCGACAAGCTTGTTGCCGTCCTTTGTGGTTCGACTTGATGGATATTGCTCAAAAACCAGTTTCTATACACGGATGTGTACTGTGATGTAATTCAATACGAGGGTCTTGTGTTTGCTTCCACCGCTCATGGCACTGTTTTTGCATGGGATCCTCGTAGTTTCAGTACGTTTTTCTTCCACCGTAATTATAATTGTTTCATCCACATGCATGCGGGTTAGCAAGTTTCCCTTTACTAATTAACCTTCTTCTTGTGTTTCCAAGGTCTATGAACATTCCACCACCTATACTTGAAAAAATTTATAACCAAGGGGGAGATGACGATGGTGATGATCATGAGCATGAGGATGAGAAGAACGTATATACTCAGTGGCGCCTGGCAACTAATTCCGATGGATCACCTCTTCTTGTCTGTATACAGCGCACTGAGTTTGTTACTACTGAGGGAGCATGTGTTGTCTCCCATGGTCACACTCTCCGGACCTATTCCAACACCCGTTGCATGGTATTCGGGATGGATACTAGTGTGCTAGCGCCAACACCTTCTCCCTGGTACAGAACTGATAGTCTTGGAGAAAACTCGCTCTTCCTTGGACAAAACTATCCAATGATGGTGAAAGGCGCCAACTGCTGTTGACACAATGTTACTAGTACCATTTATGAGAAGCAACTGTATCTATACCTTGGACATTTGGGTGGTTCCCTACCCTGGTACTGATATAGTAGGCCGCTTCAGCCTGGATGATCAGTCCTGCGTTGGTTTTGAGATCGACAATAGATGGCCCGTCCCAGAGAATCACTTGTGGTTCAAAGCAAGCGTTTCCAACACCGAGGATTGGTTGAGTTGAAGTTCATTTCATTGCTTGTTATTTGTTGTGTGATGAAAACTTTAGTATTTATAATGTATCCTCGTTGTCGATGTGGGTTGATGACCTGTTGTATGTAATAAAATGATATGCCTGTGATAAACTTACTAAATTTATGAATGGCTTTCAAGTTTCTTCTCTGAGTGAGTGGTGCGACGAGGCAAGAAAATATTTTCCGGATACATAATTGTACGTGCATTGCAACGGGTTATCAGATGAGGCCAATTTGTACTAGCTTCACATGCTTCGCGCGTTGGGCGGGTGTTTTTACTGTAGCCATATGTTAATGTGTTCGCCGTGGACACAGCTTCGGTGCCTTAAAGGCACCTACCTTTGGGTCACTGACGTGTGGGCCAGCCACCTGTTGGGCCCACATGTCATAGACACAAAGGTAGGTGCCTTAAGGCACCGAAGCATCATCTGTTCGCTGTATGTAACCAGCACCTCGAATCCTTGATACCAGTACTATATAGTAAGTAGTAGGAGTGGTAGGGTGGCATGGGCCAGAACAAGCATTCACGTCCAGGAGTACGGCACACGCCACCACCACGACATCCATCTGACACCATATTATTTCTTGGAGTCCGTGCTAGAGCAATCTCTTCAACCTCGTCGTTTCTCTAACTTCAGCCATCGCGCGGCGGGCGAGGTGGGGGTTTGTCGATAGTCGGTTTCCTCAACTGCGGTCCCACTTGTAAGGCCAACTCCAACGCACGACCCCAAACGGACCTCCATTTTGCACGAACTCCAATGATAATTTTGACTAGAAAAGCAAGACCAAAGAAAACAAGAACCACAAGAATACATTTTACTACTCTAGAAGATATCCAACTTCCATAACTGCTCCTGTAAGTTGGATTAGTGCCTTCTCCATGCATTCATTGTTGATCTACGGAGGTTCGATCTTGCGTGCTTCTTTCTTCTTCGAGTGTAAAGAAGTAGACGTTGCTTCCTCGCATCGAGTCTCATGTCTAGCCTCTATTCTAGTAGGAGTATCAACAAGTGCACTAGTCTCATCTCTAGCCTCTATGCTAGCTAAAAGTGCTAGAACATCTACTAAATTCGCTCTATCAATATATCGATGTACTCTTCTTCCCAATACAAAAATTTGCATCCATTCTACTCCCTCCGTTCCACAATACATGCCTTCTATTTGTCAAAATATAGATGTATCTAGACATGTTTTAGTATATAGGTACATCCATTTTTGGACAAATGGAAGTCAAGTATTTTGGAACGGAGGGAGTACACAATAATTTTTTAAGTTAGCACAACTAGTCTAATTCGAGAGCACAACTGAAGATTTGGTATGATTCTTCCTCCTTTTGCGACACATGGGACATCCAGCATCCAGGTCGTGTCATGCAAGAAAATAGAGTGGTAGTTGAAGCCACATAATGTGCATCTTGGGTTAAACTGTAAATAGAATCTTACTACTCTTGACTAACTCCAAAAGCGGCCACAAAAGATCTTTATTGGATTTGTTTTTCATCACCAGCACGTCGAGGTGAAAGATGTGCAGGTTCAGTGGGTCCTCTTGCGTTTTCACTAACATGTGGGACCGCATGTGAGCAAATAGACGATGGGCTCCGCGTGTCCGCTAGCTGGCTGAGAAGAGAGATAGAGGAGGGCTGAGCACGGACTCCAGGAAATTTGTTCTACGTAACCAGCACCTTGATATTCGTGTGTGGTTGTTTCTAGAATAAAAAAAAGGAGGTACCCCTACTTATGTTACTCCCACTACGCGTAGCCTAAGGTTAGTAGGTGACCTTGCGCTTGGCTCTTCGCCTCTTCCGGAAGTCGATGGTTCTACAGTAGTGCTTCTGGCAATCTGACACCAAATGAACTGATGCACATCCACCGCTTGTAAGCAAAATTTTCTCCTCGTGCTGTGAGCCACCGCGCACGCGTTGGCGAGGGAGAAGACGTAATCAAGCTTCTCGTCGTTCTGTGAGTTGACGGGACACATCAAATTTATTTCGTATGTACTCTCTCCAAAAAAGGGCTGACCATGTCATTGCTACCATCCCGTGCTCCGTCGTTGAGTACGTGCACTATTCACGTGCCATCGAGGAGAAAAAATATTGCGTAGGTGCCATCGAAGTGCATGACTCACTTACGCACTGCTTATCTGATTATCTCCATTTTCTTGCATGACGTGTGCACCTTGATGCTAGATGTCTTGTGTGTTGGGAAAGGATGAACAAAGCTCACGTAAAAGAAAAGAGTTGAAGAGCATAGATTCCCGACGACCGAGAAGGAGCAAGGAACCTCGCGGTGGAGCGTCTGCAAGGAACCTTGCACGTTTTCCCCTGTTTTTTGCTGCATGCCCACCTATAAACAAATAACAGAACATGAACTTTTTGCTAACCAATAGAAACGGTACATCAGGATGCTAAGTTCAAGATGTTTTATACTCCCTCTGTTCCCAAATATAAGTCTTTTTAGAGATTTCAATAAGGGACTACATACGAAACAAAATGAGTGAATCTACACTCTAAAATATGTCTACATACATATGTATGTTGTAGTCTGTTTGAACTGGCTAGAAAGACTTATATTTGGGAACGGAGGGAGTAGTTTATATTGAATTATTGATAACCACGCAACAAGCCACGCATGTACAGGACGCATGCAACCATGCATGTACACAAGCTAACACACTAACTCCATCCGATCCAACTCATGCACATACACGCACAGCATGGAGCTCACAACGCACGTACACAACACGTGCATGCACACACGCTCGGCCGCAGAATGCACGTGAATAACACATGCATGCGCACACACTCGGCTACATGGAGGCGTGCGCCATCTGCGGCGACGTCCGGTTCGTCGTGCTATGGCAAAGCTCGCACGCAACGGCGCATACGCATCTCTTGCAACACCTCTTTGCTGTAGTTGCTCAACTACTAGTCGGAGACAAAGACGACCGCAGCCTCAGCCTTAGAGCTAGCACCGATGAAAAAAACACGCACGCTGCACGCACACGAGCATGTACGGAGTGCCCACGACATGGTGGTGGTGCGTCCCCAGTTGCCTCTACTCCTTCTGCGCACGTTGTCTATCAAGGTGGCTGCATGCTAATGATGATGTGGGTGAGATCTTCTAGGACTCAGATGATGACGAGGAAAATTATGAGACACAAGGTGACGTACACCGTCAAGGTCCACGATCAAGGGGGTGTTAGTAAGTGCTTAGATGTGCTTAGAGCAAGTACAATAGAGTTGAATCAGCGAGCTATAAGGAATAAACTAGTATATTTCTGCTTAGTTGGAGGAAAAAGAAGAGGAGAGAGAAGGTAAGCAGGCTCTTCGTGAAGAGCCAGCTCTAGCACGTGCTCCTAGGAAGAGCCAGCTCTAGCACGTGCTCCTAGGCACTTTGTGAGAATGAAAGGTGGGCCATATAATAAAAAAGTAGTACACTCTTTTGATCTACTATTGTACATGTTGACTATAAGATGGGCTGTAGATGACATGGCACTGGCTTATAGCCAGCAGCTGGCTATACTATTAACCATGCTCTTAGATGAGGTGCTAAGTGCATTAAATGGCTTAGTAACTCAAGTCTTCAATGCATAGATGCTTAGTTTATTGGTGCCACATCATATTTTATGCCTACGTGGCAGGCTTTGCAGCTATACATGGTGGAGCACTGGGAGAGGCCAAGGCTGGTCATAGTGGGGAGTAACTTATACTGTAACATATTACTATGTTACTCTAAATATCTCTATAAACCGGAAAGGAGGGAGTGGTAACATAGACTAGTGTCATATGCAGAGTATGGGAGCACATGATGGCCCTGTTTGGATCCGAGAGTTAGAGTTAGTTTGGGTTAGTTTGGACTCAACTAACCCAAAAATATCCAAATAGGGAGGGTTAGTTTGGGTTAGATGCATCTAACCCACTCAAAAAAACTTCGGACCGATCCCAAGTTGGCTTCTCACCTTCTTGGCCCAACAAAACCCTCCCCCCTCCCATGCGTGCTTCCTGCCCGGCGCCAGCTGAGCCCACCGTTGATGGCAAGTGAGGGCGACGCGACCTCTCACTGCTTCCGCCGTTGAAGCGGCGCGCCAACCGAGGGCACCGCCCGCTACACGCCCGGCATTTTAGACTACACAGTGGAGAGTAACTTTAGAGAAAGTACTACAATTAGATGACATATGCAGGCTATAAGGATTTAAATATAGTATTTGTGCTTAGTTGAAGGAGAGAGAAGAGGAGAGAGAAGAGAAGCGGATTGTAAACGTGTAGCCGATTGTACTCCAACATACTTTGTGAGACAGAAGGTGGGGCCATTATTAATGATATAGTATTTATACTAAAGGGACTAACGGACGCCTTAATTACTCCGTTTTTTAGACAAACCTTGGTGGGGCTATTATTGACTTGGACGTGGGGTTTGGGGGCCAAAGGCCTACTATTATACTCGCACGACCGACTTGACATGCTCTACCCTAGCCGCCGCTGTATCATATGGTTTCGCACCATTTCAGATCTTAGCGCCGCCACGCAATTCTTCTCCAACCCCCTTCCGGCGTGCACCGCGAGAAGGGACAACAGTCCTCCGAACCCCGCCTTTCGTGATCCTGTACGGGAGAGGGGCGATCAGGTTTTTGGGGAGCACACTTCTATGACTGCTGCCAGCGACGACTTCCTCAAGGACAGCCTTCTTCCCCGACCTCGGTAACCTCTTCATCAACGACATGAGTGACAACATCAACCACATCGGTTCTGCTCCCGCTGTACAGTATGTGATTCTGTCCTCCTGGTTTAGTCCGCGTCATTACTTTATGTTTGCAATTGTCGTCATGATCTATTTACTGCTGATTCAGATTAAATCTCATACTAAATTGCTCATATATTCAACAATCCAATCCAAAAACCTGATTACAGGCAATTTACTCCGAGTGGTTTTGCCGCCCTTTTGAAGCCGCCTACTTTTAAGGGGGTGCAATATAAAAGGTGGCGCACAAGAGCAGTATATTGGTTTCAGATCATGTACTGCTATGACACCACTAACAGTAAGCCCGAGGGCGATCTTAATCCTACATAGCAGGAAGCTTTTTAGAACATGGATACCCTCTTCGAAGCTGCCCTGCTGAGTGTTCTTGACGATTCCATTGTGGATTCATATATGTTGTTTGACAGCAACAAAGACATGTGGGATGCGCTCGAGGCCACGTTTGGGCCCTCGGGCGCTGGCAACGAGTTGTACGTCATGGAGCAATTCTGTGACTACAAGATAACTGATGAGAGCTCTGTTGTTCAGTAGACTCATGAGATACAGTCACTCTCTAAGGAAATTGAGTACTTTAAGTGTGTGTTGCCGGAAAAATTTGTTGCTAGGACCATCATTGCCAAGCTTCCACCTTCGTGAACGATTTTTCTATTTCTCTGAAAAACAAGAGACATGAGTTTTCTGTTTTGGATCTCATTAGCACTCTTGATTTTGAGGAGAAGGCGAGAGCAAAAGACACACGTGCTCGGGTCGCTGAGGGAGCTTGTAGTGCCCACATGGTACACGAGAAGAACTTCCAGCCCAACCAGCCCCAAAACAACAAGAACAAATCTCGGGGGAAAGGCAAGTTTGATGCAAAGAACAAGCCGTCACATTCTACCAACTTCAAGAAGAATTCTCATAACGGGAAGGGATACAAACCTCAATTTTGGTAGCACCGCACAAAATTTATATGGCTGCATCTACCTGCTGTCAGCTAACCTCATGGTGCTCCACGTATTCCTACATTCGTAACTAGGTACAATGACCACCGCAAGATGAAAGTAGCTTATTCGTACGTTGACTTGCTGAATGCAGTGCGGAACAATCCTGTCATGTGTGGAGGAGCAAACAAGCAGTGCAGCCGAAGGTGGAAATCAACCAAGGACTTATGAAATTATATATAATCTTCCTTAGGCAGGTCAGTATTCCCTTCGTCCAGATGATCGTGTTTTGTCATGCCGAGCTATTGATATGTGCTACTGTTTTGCAACACCGTTTAAGTATAGCTACTGTTTTCCTATCTTTTCAGATTCAGGACAATGAATATGATTTCAGGGGAACTACACAATATGGACTCATGTTGAGTCATCTCTATTGCCTCATGTGTTTGCTGCAAATGTGTCAGCATCAATTGCAAGATGAGGCAGCTAGCTAGCTGTGGAGTTGCCAACATGCTCAAAGTGCTCGCAACATTGAGAAGAAACAAGCATGCCCAGGAAATTAATGCGTGCGCAGGGAGGCCCTTTGCTCAGAGAAGCATCGACCAATTTTCTTTATTTCCACACCTTCTCCCAGCTTTGTATTGGTTATAGTATGGTGAATCATTGAGATGCATAGACATGCTGAACTTTTGTTTTTCTGAATGTTAGTTTAATGTGAGTGTCTTCATCTAGTACTGCATCCTCTAATTTGGTGGATGCACACAAAGAAAATAAATCTCCTTAATTTACTCCATAACCACCCTATTAAATAGGCCTAGTAACAAACCAGGCGCATGCAGTGGCCGGCGGGTACATGCATCCTGCATGCATGGCCAATCAGCCAAGTCCACGCGCCAGCTCCAATGCAGCAACGCAAAAGAAGAGAGCAGTTCTTGGGAAAAAGCGAGTAGTTAGTGCAACGGGCCTTATAAACACGAACAACTCGCTCTCCCGATTCCGTCTCCCCCCCAATTACCCCCGCTCCCCAATCTTCCTCACTCGTCCAAAAAAAACCGCTCACCTTCTTCCTCACTCGTACAGAAAATGCCTGCTCCTCTTCTTCCACTCCTACAGAAATCCCCAGCCCTCCTTCTTCCCCACTCGCACTGCCACTAGGCTCGTCTCTGGCTACTCTGCTCAAACCCGTGAGCTCAGCGCGGCGCCCACAAGGAAAATGGAGTCGGCTGGCCCCAGCGCCAAGAAGATGAGGCTCCCACCAGCGGCGACGCCGGTTGTAGATCCCGCACCTGGTAGCGCGGGGAGAAGCGGCGAGCCCCCCCCCCCCCCACCCGGATCTGAGGAACCGGTAGAATCTCCGATGGACCGCATCAGCGATCTCCCGGCGTCATCCTTGAGGAGATCATCTCGCTTCTCCCCACCAAGGATTGCTGCCGCACACAAGTCCTCTCAACTCGATGGCGCCCTCTATGGCGCACCGCGCCCCTCAATCTCGACTGTCGTCAGATATCTATCCTTCCCGAATTTGATCTCCTTAGAGCCATCGTCTCTTATCACCAGCAGGGCCCCGTTCAATGCCTCTGCATCTCGACACGCTACCTGCTGTCCATACCCGGCAAGGTGGATGCTTGGCTGACATCCCCTGAATTTGGAAAACTCAAGCAGTTTGAGTTGTACCATTACCACAAAAGTTTCATACCACGAACACACCAAGAATTTGTGCCCACACCACCGTTGTCCATCTCGCGGTTTTCCTCCTCTCTCCACACCGCCACCTTCGCCCAGTGCCATCTACCAGACGATCTGGTACAAATGCTTCAACTCCCACTGCTAAAAAAACTTTCGCTTGTGGTGGTTTATCTGTCGGAGGCCTCACTGCACAGCATCATCCACTCCAGTTGCCCTGCCCTGGAGCGCTTGCTGATTGTTTTGGGAATAGAAATTGGTATCAATTGTCTCCAAATAAAGTCACCTCACCTTAAAAGCATTGGAATTTGTTTTAAAGGACAGCAGCTCATCATCGAAGATGCCCCTTCACTTGAAAGGTTGCTCCTTCATAATTGTTATACACCTTCAGAAATAATTGTCGTCTCTGCGCCCAAACTAGAGACCTTGGGTGTAATTCATGACCCGTTTAATAATCACAAGGAGCTGATGTTTGGCTCCTCACTTTTTCAGGTATTGTATATTATCATCTACACATTTGTAATCATATGCTGCATTTTTCATTTGTGCGCATAAGTTCTATATCATCTTGGAGTACACTTTGGGTACTAATATTATGTTATATGCTCAATGAAGAGTTCGTCCATTGATAGCCTATCAATGATGCTGGATTCTATCAAGATCATATATATCAGAATGTATAGTTTTGATCTGGACATAATTATTGGCTTGCTGCGATGCTTTCGATCTCTGGAGAATTTATACATAGAGGTGATGATTTCATGCACATTGAAAGCCCGTATATATTGTACTAGAATTAACTGTTCACCTGTCGTTCTTTCGACATACTCTTTTTTCAGACCTTAACTGTTTTCAATCTTCATGTCTACTTAGGCAGAACCACATGGAGAAAAACATATAACCAATCGGTGGCATAATAAGCACAAGGATTTTCTCAGTTCTCATGACATTCGTCTGAGGACAATAACGATGGGACGATATGCATCCAACCAGGCAAACAGAAGCTTTGTCACATTCTTCCTGTTGAATGCGAGGTTACTATTGTCCATGAGGCTTAATTTTCACAGCAAGAGATTTCTCACGGACAAACATGTTGAACAGCAAAAAAAGAAGTTTCAGGTGGACAAATGGGCTTCTAAACGTGCTTGACTTCTATTTACAACAAGTTGTAGACATCCTGAAATAATTTTTTTTGCACAGGATGTTGATTTTATCGATCAGACCGATCCATTTGTTTGTGACTGCAAAAAAGAGTAGTTGGGTTAGATGTTACTGTCATGTTCAATCTGGGTTTTGTCTAAAAATTTGATGAACAATTAATCCTTGGGCTTTTTGTACCATTTGTATGCTTGACTTGCATGTTGTTGCCCTCGTACTCCCCTCCACCTGCCACTACACTGCCGCATCTTCCATGGATGTTGTTCGTTCCCGTCCGAGGCCTTGCCTTCGTTCTCCGCCTTGGTTCGCTCGCTGTGCCCGCCCCTGTCTGGCTTTGTCAACATGGTTAACAACCAAGAGGAATCAGGAGATGACTGTACGTGGAGAGGCTGACGGTAGGGACCCCCTAGGGTCATTGCATTTCGCAAGCAGGTGCCTCGTTATTACAAGCCAAAAAATACTTCCTCCTAATTGTTTGACAACTAGGTCCCACGCCATTGTCAATGTAGTCAATAAACGAGAAAATTACACAACGAGTGGATAACACCAGGGACCCAGCAACTCGCCCAGTTGTTTTTCAGTTTCAGAGACGGAGCTCAACTGCATGCTGTGTGGGGGCTGTGGCCCGTCTAGCCCATGCTTACACTTTTATTAAGCACATGACGAGCCCAGTTGATATATTTTTTCTTTCTAAAATTGGCTAGCCTAGTTCTTTTTTTTGGAGAATACCAAAACCAAGGCCTACTTGCTTTTCTCAGCCCTACTGGGCTGCAAATCTTTCAAGACGAGGAGGGATGTAAGTAGTAAGAAATGGGCTTCCCCAAAAAACGGGCTATAAGTTGTAAGAAATGGGCTATAAATTTTTAAACCAAAGCCAACCGACAATTGATTAAAATATCATTTTTTCAGGATTTCTCTACTCTCTACTCTTATAAAAACCAAAGCCAACTGGCAATTATATTAAAATATCATCTTTTCTCCCACAAGATAAACTACTCATACAAATGCATCTTCATGTTTCGTGCAATGAATGGGCATCTTGCTAGTTAAGATTCTAAATTTCATTCATTTTTTGCGGAGAATTGTTTATTGAATTTTATTTTGATATAATTTTTAGAAAATTATTTTTAACGTGACTCGAAATTTTGTGATTAAAAGAGTTTGGAACGCACTGAAATATGCAGAAGTATTATTTAGCAGTGCCCAGAATATGTGGTCTGTAATGCTAATAAAAAGAATATGGGCTTCAAATATCCTTAAGAATTAGCAAATGGGCTGTAAATTATTGAAAATAATGGCTAATGGGCTGTATGCTGTTTTCCACAGATTTGGAGGCTGACTTCTGGGCCTACTAGGTTGACGATGACGCTGTCCTAAATATTTTTTTGACGCGGACGCAAGGCTTTGTCAACTTAGTCAACACACATCAGTGACTGTTGGATGTCCATCCAACGACCGCCGTGCTTCTTCAATCTCTGATCTTCCTGCTCCAGCCGCCCAAACCAGCGCCGGCGGGACTGCCTGCTCCCTCCTCCCGTGGCTGGTTGTGCTGCCGCCAGGCCATCCCTCTAACCACCCACACATCATGTTATTTTCCGGCGATGTCAGCCTCACCCCGCAGCCGACCAGTCAGTGCTCATACTCCCCTCAGCATGGGCATCCACTGCGGTGGCTTCACCGGCTCCGGGTGGTTCTCTTCCTGGGCCTCGCCCTCGTCCACTGCGTTTGTGCTCTCGGCACGGCGAGGTCAACATGGTCAACAAACAACAGCCATCGAAAGAGGCTGACAGTAGGGGCCCACACAGGGAAATGCCTCCTTATTACGCGCAAAATAATGATTCCTCCACCTGATAGCTGGGACCCACCGGAAGGGCCTCTGTATTTCGCAAAAAAAATGTTCCCCCCGCTGTCAGCTCGGACCCACAGGAAATGCCTCCTTATTACGCACAAAAAAATGAATACTCCCCCTGCAAGCTGGGACTCACCTTGGTGGGAGGCTGACTTGTGGGCCTACTAAGTTGGTGGGGACGGAGGGCTTTGTCAATTTAGTCAATATGAACGATTCTAGCTCCAGTGACCGTACGATGTCCATCCAACGGCCGTAGTGCTTCTTCAACCTCTGGTCTTCGTGCTCCAGCCGCCCAAAGCAGCGCTGGTTGTGTCGCATGCTCCTGCCTCCCGTGGCCGGCTGTGATGCCGCGGAGGCTTCACCGCCCCCTACTACTCTCACCGCTGGCCAGGCCATCCCTCTACTCACCCACACCCCCTGTTATTCTGCGGCGACGGCAGTCTCACACCGTAGCCAAACCAGTGAACCCTCGTACTCCTCTCCGTGTGGGCATCCACTGCCGCGTCTTCCCCGGCTCCGCGTCGTCCCCTTCCTAGGCCTCGCCGTCGTCCACCGCCGTGGAGCTCTCGGCGCGGCATGGTCAATGTGCTCAACGACCGACTTCCATCGGAAGAGTACTGTACGTTGAGAGGCTGATAGCTGGGTCCACGGCAGCCGCAAGGAAGTGCCTCCTTATTACGCGCAAAATAATTATTCCTCCACCTGACAGCGGGGACCCACCGGACGGGCCACCGTATTTCGCGAAAAAAATGATTCGCCCCCTGACTACTGGGACCCACCAGCTACATCTTCGCATGCAAGGAAGTGCGTCCGGGCAAAAAAATAATTCGCCCCCCCTGACTGCTGGGACCCACCAGCTACATCTTCGCACGCAAGGAAGTGCCTGACAGTCGGGACCCACCTGGTCGAAGCGTACGTAGCGTTGTCATTCTGGTCGCGAACGTGTATGTACATATATACTGGTCGATGTAGAGGCACACACGTGTCGTAGTAGAGGCGCGTATGTGTCGTAGTAGAGGCGCGCACATAGCATGTACACGTACGTACAGCGACCAATGTGCAAGAAAGAAAATATGGCCACATATGTGTACATACGGGCAGAGTCTCGAACGCCTACTCGCGCATACGTACGGCCAGGGCAAGTGTACATGGCTAGGTCGGAACGGAGAAACAGCGTCGTCGTCGTGTTCATGGGGAGCCAACCGGCTGGGTCGGAACGGAATGCGTCGTCGTGTTCATTGGGAGGGCTTGGACAGAACAGGCGATGGAAACGAGGCATGGCGTACCGCAAAACGGAGGAAACGGCCTTGTGTTCGACCGGCCACGTTCGAAGCGAGATCCTGTTCATTGGGAGGGGTCTGGCGTACCGCAAAACGGAGGAAGCGGACCTCCTACGGTCGAAACGGGGGTCCTGTTGATTGGGACGGGTGTGGCATACCGCAAAACGGACGAAACAGACTTGTGTTGGAGCTCTACGGTCGAAACGGGGGTCCTTTTCATCGGGAGGGGTGTGGCGTACCGCAAAACGGGACTCCACGGGATACTGTTCATCTCCACCGTCGACCTCCTCCAGCCTCCACGGGCTCATGTTCATCCAGCCTCCACTGCGCGCTACTCCATCGGCTACTGTTCAACCACCCCTCCACGGGCACCCCTCCACCGTCTACTGTTCATCTAGCCCTCCACGGGGTCGTCCTGTTCATCCAGAGGCAACGCCATGGGGTCCTGCTGAAGGAAATATGCCCTAGAGGCAATAATAAAGTTATTATTTATTTCCTTATTTCATGATAAATGTTTATTATTCATGCTAGAATTGTATTAACCGGAAACATAATACATGTGTGGATACATAGACAAACATAGTGTCACTAGTATGCCTCTACTTGACTAGCTTGTTAATCAAAGATGGTTGTGTTTCCTAGCCATAGACATGAGTTGTCATTTGATTAACGGGATAACATCATTAGGAGAATGATGTGATTGACTTGACCCATTCCGTTAGCTTAGCACTTGATCGTTTAGTATGTTGCTATTGCTTTCTTCATGACTTATACATGTTCCTATGACTATGAGATTATGCAACTCCCATTTACCGGAGGAACACTTTGTGTGCTACCAAACATCACAACGAAACTGGGTGATTATAAAGGAGCTCTACAGGTGTCTCCGAAGGTACATGTTGAGTTGGCGTATTTCGAGATTAGGATTGTCACTCCGATTGTCGGAGAGGTATCTCTGGGCCCTCTCGGTAATGCACATCACTATAAGCCTTGCAAGAAATGTGACTAATAAGTTAGTTACGGGATGATGCATTACGTAACGAGTAAAGAGACTTGCCGTTAACGAGATTGAACTAGGTATTGAGATACCAACGTTCGAATCTCGGGCAAGTAACATACCGATGACAAAGGGAACAACATATGTTGTTATGCGGTTTGTCCGATAAAGATCTTCGTAGAATATGTAGGAGCCAATATGAGCATCCAGGTTCCACTATTGGTTTTTGACCAAGAATAGTTCTAGGTCATGTCTACATAGTTCTCGAACCCGTAGGGTCCGTACGCTTAACATTACGATGACAGTTTTATTATGAGTTTATAAGTTTTGATGTACCTAAGGTTGTTCGGAGTCCCGGATGTGATCACGGACATGACGAGGAGTCTCGAAATGGTCGAGACATAAAGATTGATATATTGGAAGCCTATATTTGGATATCAGAATGGTTCCGGGCGAAATCGGGATTTTACTGGAGCACCGGGGGGTTACCGGAACCCTCCCGGGGTTTATTGGGCCTTCATGGGCCCTAAGGAAGAAGAGGAGAGGAGGCAAGAGGTGCGCTGCGCCCCCTCCCCTCCCTAGTCTGAATAGGACAAGGAGAGGGGGGCGGCACCCCCCCTTTCCTTCCCCTCTTCCTCCTCCTTCCCCCTTCTCCTTCTCCAACTAGGAAAGAAGGGAGTCCTACTCCCGGTGGGAGTAGGACTCCCCCTTGGCGCGCCCTCCTTGGCCGGCCGCCCCCCCCCCCCCCCCCCCTTGGCTCCTTTATATATGAGGGCAGGGGGGCACCTCTAGACACTCAAGTTGATCTTCGTGAACTGTGCGGATCTCGGGTAGGGGGTCCCGAACTGTGCGTCTAGGCGGATGGTAACTGGAGACAAGGGACACGATGTTTTTACCCAGGTTCGGGCCCTCTCGATGGAGGTAAAACCCTACTCCTGCTTGATTGATATTGATGATATGGGTAGTACAAGAGTGGATCTACCACGAGATCAAGGAGGCTAAACCCTAGAAGCTAGCCTATGGTATGATTGTTGTAATGGTTGTTCGTCCTACGGACTAAAACCCTCCAGTTTATATAGACACCGGAGAGGGCTAGGGCTACACAGAGTCGGTTACAATGGTAGGAGATCTACATATCCGTATCACCAAGCTTGCCTTCCACGCCAAGGAAAGTCCCATCCGGACACGGTACGAAGTCTTCAATCTTGTATCTTCATAGTCTTGGAGTCCGGCCGATGATGATAGTCCGGCTATGCGGACACCCCCTAGTCCAGGACTCCCTCAGTAGCCTCCGAACCAGGCTTCAATGACGACGAGTCCAGCGCGTATATAGTCTTCGGCGTTGCAAGGCGGGTTCTCCTCCAAATTCCATGTGTTTGCCGAATAGTGTCCAGCTCCCTTACAAATGTTGCGCTCCTTGGCCTCCACGCCCAATAAGGGCCCTCTTCCACGCGTCGCACGAATGCGAAAAGCCAGGGTATCTTTTATGTTTTACCCCCTAGCTGCGCAAATAATCTGCCTATAAGAGAGATAAGAATCCAGATCCAAATCACACCATCTTCCCTCTGCGATTACTCATCAGAGCGCTTCTGACCTAAAACCCATTCCATCATGGACTGTCGACGCGGCTCCTCCTCTCGCGCTCCCAGCCCTCCGCCAGGAGATAGGAGGAGATGCTCGGTTCCACACAACGAGCTGGTGAAGCTTCAAGCGGAGGGATATCTTCCTCTGGCCTTTATGGTCCCGGTTCGAGCCGGGCTGGCCACCTACAAAGGTGGGAAGTAAGCGGAGGCCACCCCTAGCCCCTCTAAAGGAGAGCGGGTGTGCTTCGTCCCCTATCTGATAAGGGGGCTCGGATTTCCTGTACATCCGTTCCTCCGCGGGCTCCTGGAGTTCTACCGACTCCAGCTCCATCACCTCACGCCCGCCTCTATTCTGCATATCGCGGGTTTTGTAGCTCTTTGCGAGCTATTCCTGGGCATCGAGCCCCATTTTGCACTGTGGAAGAGGCTATTCTGCCTCGTACCCCGTTCTCACGAGGGGTCAATATCTCAAGTGGGTGGTGCGAAATATGGCGCATCGCCAGGACCGGATACCCATACGGAACCCCGAAGAAGGCGTCCGAAGACTAGCCTTCGGAATGGTTCTATGTAGAGGACGCTCCACTGCCGGACCCAGTTCGGATCGGCCTCCCGGAGTTTAGTGGGGCTCCTCTGAAGAAACGCCTAAGCTGACGCCCGCGGAGCCCTCAACTGGAGGAAGACAAGGGCGTCCATTATCTGATGGGCCGGATAAGATTGCTGGCCCATTCCGTATTGACCATGATTGGAGTCATGGCCACGTGCATAATGCGGGGGGTGCAGCCGCTGCAATACAGGGGCCACCCCATGTGGGATTTCAACGGGGAAAATGATGCCACCCGTCATGGCCGCAAACGGCCGGAGTCGGCCGAAGATCTGGTGAAGATTCTGTCCGGCCTGTACAAGGGGGAGAAGGAAGACTTCCTCCAGACGAGCCCATTGAATGGGTTCACAATGAATAACCCTCGGAGCTGGGTAAGCGGACGTTCATTTATCCGACCCGTGCTTTCAAAGTTAAGTACCTTACTTTATGGATTTGACGCAGGAACTGCGCCGGACTGTTGAGAGCATACATATTCCGGCCCCACAACCCGAGGATCCGGGAAGATCCCTTGATCCGGCCTCCGAAGAGGATCCGGACATAAAGGTGGAGCTAATTGACGGGGTGTTCCACCAACTCAGCATGGACAATGCTTTAGTCGCCGTCACGGCGGACTACCCCGGCTTCCCAGGTGAATATGACCGAAGTCCTGACACCATCATTTCGTCCTTGCGCATTTCTGACCACCGTATATAATGGTGTCTCATAGGAGGTGCCTTCAAGGCAGGAAGCCAAGCCCACGGCGGCTAACCAACAAGGGTCAGTCCGGCTCCGCAGGCGGAAGAGGAGTGCGGCGCGGATCGAAACGTCACCGCAATGGTATAGCCCGCGTCTTGTTATTTAGGAAAAGGATTTCCAGGAGGTGTATTAACGCTCATGACCTTTCCAGGAGAAAGAGCACTCGCCGGACGGTGTCCGTAGAGGTTGCCAACCAAGCCTCCGCCTGCCAGGCTCCAACACCTGGTCCGGAGGGGGAGGCGAGCGCAAGGCGCGAGCCGGATTCTCCTCCAGTGGAGGATGCCGACCGGCTGTCCGCCACCAGGTCTGAGGTGGAGAGCGCCATGAATCATAGGCGTCGCCAGACAGTTCTGCGTGACGCGTGTTTCTCCCCAGAGGCGTTGAATGCCTTTAACGCGGGAGACGCGCACCTCCGTGCCGCTCAAGATGGTTTAACCAGAGCCACGGAGCAATATGTAAAAGACATACGGGTAAGAGATTTTAATGGTTATATATGCCAGTAGCCCCCGAGACTTAAAGTAGTTAAAGTAACTAATTTAAGGATCATATAATTTGCAGGATCTTACAGAGAAGAATGCCCAATTGTCCCAGGAGCTGCAAGAGTGCAAGGCCCAACTTGAGGCCGCACTCGCTGCCGCAGGAGGAAACACAGAGACCCCTCCTGGTAACACATTATTTCAAAAAGATAAGCGGTGTGTGGCGTGCGTGTAAGTCTGACTTTGATATTGCAGATGTTGCTGGACTGGATCCGGACAAGCAACACCTACTGCGCCAACTGAAGGCCGGCGAGAGGGTGCTTATGAAGGTACAGCAGGAGAGGAACAAACCCCAGGATGCCCACACCCAGCTTGGGGAAGAGCTGAAAGGTGTTCGGGCCGAGCTGTCTGGCTCCGTGAAGGAGAATCAGCGGCTTCGTCGCGGCATCTATGGTAAGTGCTTGAGCGAATTCTTTTGAAAAGAAGAGTTCGGCGAGGAAGCCTATTTATAGAAATATGCCTTGTAGGTGCACTCACAGGTCGCCCTGCGGAGGAAATGCCCGTTTCGACGGGTGACCAACTTCCCGAGCTGGTGCAACTGCTCGAACGTGTTCGGCAGGCGATGAGTGGCGTCGTCCAGGCCCTATGGCCATCTGTCTCCCTACCCGAGGGCCTTGGAGAGCTTGCGGAGAAGCTTCAGGGAGCACGGCAGCGCTTCCGCTTATGGAAGATATCGGCCTGCCGTCAAGGTGCTAGGGAGGCCTGGGCCATGGTGAAGACGCGGTACAAGAAGGCGGATCCAAACCACATGGCCGAGGTCGGACCTGTGGGGCCCGATGGGAAGGAGATCCCTGTGAGCTTAGTGTACGGCCAAGTAGAGTTGGCCGCTAAGTATTCCCAACGGGACTGTAAATTAGACAGCCTGTTAGACGGGATTGAGGAGGAGTACAATCAGTCACTTTGACGATGTATTTAAAATGACATGTAAAATGCCTTCTAGCCGGATTGTAGATCGTTTGTCTTTGCCGACCTTTCCGCTTCGACCTCGGGACCCTAGAGTCCGGAGTGTGTCCGAATACCTTCTCGGTTATGAGAAAACCGGGGCATGCATGGAGACCAGGCGTAGGGGTCATTAGTGCTTTATCAGACAAGTGCCCAACTAGTTATGTTATATTACATGGTTAGTAAGAAACATCTTCCAGGGAGAATAGTTCCGTTAAGGGTTCCTTTCCCTAGGAGGCATGCCCTAAAGTGCATGTCCGGACTGCGAAAAAAAGCAGGAAAACATCTGGGGGCAGATGGATAAATGTTTAAGAAATCGTCTTTCAAGTCACCGACCGAATATTCCCTTAAGAACGCTAGCTTTCGGCTTCACCCAGTCTGAGGTACACATCCGGCTGACCCGTCAGTAACAATCGCAGAGGTGCTCCCTTTACCTCCTAGCTGAACAATCGGGAACGTAGGGGTAAGCACAGGAGCCAGGCAACCCAGCTTGGCCAAAACTTAAGTCATATCGATGCATATAATGGTGAATAAAAGGTACATGTGGAAGTTTGACACATGTGCTGGGCATGAAGCCCGGATAAGTAAGCTTCTGGTAAAGAAGCCCTCAGGTATAATGAGTGCGGATAGCACATCAAGTGTGTGCGAACAATGCGCAAATAGGCCTCTAAGGGCTTTTATGAAAAAGGTGAGAGAAAAGAGAGAAATGAAAAGACGGCTGAAGTGTAAAAATATGGACGGAGGAAGGAAACGAACTCTTAGTCCGGCACTAGGCGTAAAATCTTCGGAGGCGGGCCGCGTTCCACGGGTTCGGCTCGAGTCGGTTGTCCGATGCATTTCGCAGACGGTATGCTCCGCCGGTCAGGACTTTGTCTATGATGAAGGGACCCTCCCATTCGGGCTTGAGTTTGTCCATTTCTTGTCCGGCAGGTGTAGAACTAGTTCGCCAATGTTGTAAGTTTTAGCCCATACTTCTCTGCTTTGATACCTCCGAGCCTGCTGCTGATAGAATGAGGAACGGGCCTTTGCCACATCGCGTTCTTCCTCCAATGCGTCCAAGCTGTCTTGCCGATCCAGCTCGGTTTCTCTTTCTTCGTACATGCGCACTCGAGGTGAGTCATGAATGTTGTCGCAGGGCAAAACTGCCTCTGCGCCGTATACCATGAAAAATGGTGTGAATCCGGTAGTGCGGTTGGGCGTTGTCCGCAGCCCCCAGAGTACGGAGGCAAGCTCCTCTACCCAGTGCGTGTTAGATTCCCTAAGGGACCGCACTAGTCTGGGTTTGATGCCGCTCATTATTAGACCATTTGCTCGTTCCACTTGACTGTTGGTTTGAGGATGATAGACTGAAGCGTAATCGAGCTTAATGCCCATATTTTTGCACCATAATTTAACCTCGTCGGCCGTGAAGTTCGTGCCGTTATCGGTAATGATGCTATGGGGGACGCCATAACGGTGTACTACCCCGAATATGAAGTCTATCACTGGTCTCTGCCGTTTTAACTGGCTTGGCCTCTATCCATTTGGTGAATTTGTCCACCATGACCAACAGGTACTTTTGCTTGTGGGTTCCCCCTTTAAGGGGTCCAACCATGTCAAGCCCCCAGACCGCGAACGGCCAGGTAATGGGTATAGTTTTGAGGGCGGTGGGTGGCATATGGCTCTGATTGGCAAAGAGCTGACAACCGACGCATCTTTGGACTAAGTCCTGAGCATCTGCCCGGGCCGTCGGCCAATAAAATCCTGTACGGAATGCCTTGCCTACAAGGGCCCGAGCTGCGGTGTGGTGTCCGCCTTGTCCGGCATGAATTTCATCCAGAAGGTTTCGCCCTTCCTCTTCGGAGATACACCTTTGAAGGACTCCGGTTGTGCTTTTCTTATAAAGTTCTCCCTCGTGGACCTTGTAGGCTTTAGATCGCCGAACTATGCAGCGGGCCTCATTTTGGTCTTCGGGAAGTTCCTGCCTAATTAAGTAGGCTAGGAATGGCTCTGTCCACGGGGCAATTACTGCCATTATTTCGTGGGCTGAAGGTGTTATTTCATCGGCTAAGCCGCCGATTATGTCAGATTGTTCTGTGTTGGGTAGTGCGGCTGCTTCCGGGTTGTTATTTCCGGACTCCTCTTCCCATAGTACGGATGGCTTAAAGAGCCGTTCCAGGAAGATGTTTGGAGGGACAGCGTCGCGTTTCGCGCCGATGCGTGCCAATACGTTGGCTGCTTGGTTATTATCCCGGGCTACGTGGTGGAATTCGAGTCCTTCAAACCGAGCTGACATTTTTAGGACAGCGTTACGATAGGCTGCCATTTTCGGATCCTTGGCGTCAAAGTCTCCATTTACTTGGGATATTGCAAGGTTTGAATCCCCGCGCACCTATAGGCGTTGAATGCCCATGGAGATTGCCATCCGGAGGCCATGTAGGAGGGTCTCGTATTCGGCTGCATTGTTGGAGTCCGTGTACATTATCTGAAGTACGTATTGGACTGTGTCCCCGGTTGGGGACGTCAATACGACGCCAGCCCCCAAACCGGCCAACATTTTGGAGCCGTCGAAATGCATAATCCAATTGGAGTATGTGCCGTACTCTTTAGGGAGTTCGGCTTCAGTCCATTTAGCGACAAAGTCAGCCAAGACTTGCGACTTTATAGCTCGCCGAGGTTTGTAAGTTATATTGAATGGTAAGAGCTCAATGGCCCATTTTGCAATTCTGCCCGTCGCGTCGCGGTTGTTTATAATGTCGTTGAGGGGCACTTCGGAGGCCACTGTTATCGAACACTCTTGAAAGTAGTGTCAGAGCTTCCGGGATGGCATGAACACCGCGTACGCTATCTTTTGATAGTGCGGGTAACGGGACTTGCAGGGGGTTAAGACAGTGGATACGTAGTACACTAGTTTTTGAAGAGGGAATTTATGCCCTTCTGTTTCTCGTTCAACGACGAGCACCGCGCTTACAACTTGATGTGTTGCCGCGATATATAATAACATTGGTTCGCCCAGGTTAGGTGCAGCTAGGACCGGATTTGTTGCCAATATGGCTTTTATTTCTTCGAGTCGGGCGGTGGCAGCATCCGTCCACTCAAAGTGTTCGGTGCGCCTGAGGAGGCGATAGAGGGGCAATGCCTTTTCTCCCAAACGGGAGATGAAGCGGCTTAAGGCCGCCACGCATCCAGTGAATTTTTTTATTTGTTTGAGGTCTTTTGGAATATCCAGCTGTGATAGAGCTCGGATCTTGGCTGGGTTTGCTTCAATTCCTCTACTGGATACAATGAAGCCCAGGAGCTTTCCGGCTAGTACGCCGAAAACGCATTTTTCCGGATTCAGCTTGATGTCATATGCTCGGAGGTTGTCGAATGTGAGCCTCAAATCGTCTACTAGAGTTTCGACGTGTTTGGTTTTGACGACTACGTCGTCTATGTATGCCTCTACTGTTTTGCCGATCTGGGTAGCCAGACATGTCTGAATCATGCGCTGATATGTTGCGCCAGCGTTTTTGAGTCCGAAGGGCATCATGTTAAAGCAGAATGGTCCATATGGAGTAATGAATGCCGTTGCGGCTTAGTCCGCCTCCGCCATGTTAATTTGATGGTAGCCGGAGTATGCATCAAGGAAGCACAATGAATCGTGCCCTGCGGTAGCATCGATTATTTGGTCGATGCGGGGAAGGGGGAAGGGATCCTTTGGGCAGGCCTTGTTGAGGTCTTTAAAATCGACACATAGGCGCCAGGATTTATCCTTCTTTGGTACCATTACCAGGTTTGCTAGCCAGTCTGGATGTTTGATGTCTCTGATGAATCCGGCTTCTAGTAGTTTGGCTAGCTCTTCTCCCATTGCCTGTCTTTTGGGTTCGGAAAATCGCCGAAGAGACTGTTTGACTGGCTTGAATCCTTTTAAGATGTTTAGGCTGTGTTCTGCCAATCTGCGTGGGATTCCTGGCATATCTGAAGGGTGCCAGGCAAAGATGTCCCAATTTTCCCGAAGGAATTCTCGTAGTGCGGCGTCTACATCAGGGTTCAACTGTGCCCCGATGGAGGCCGTCTTTGTTGGGTCCATTGGATGGACCTGGAATTTGACTATTTCGTCAGCTGGTTTAAAGGAGGTGGACTTGGATCTCTTATCGAGTATCACATCATCCCTATTCACCATGGAGCGCAGCGCGGTGAGTTCCTCTGCAGCTAGGGCTTCGGATAGTGCCTCCAGGGCTAATGCGGCTATCTTGTTTTCGGCGCGGAGTGTTGTGTCCGGATCACTAACGAGAGTGATTATTCCACCGGGCCCGGGCATCTTAAGCTTCATGTACCCGTAATGGGGTATGGCTTGAAAAATTGTGAATGCCTCCCATCCTAATATAGCGTGATATCCACTGCTGAATGGGGCCACTTGGAACATGACTTCTTCGGACCTGTAATTGTCCGGCGAGCCGAACACCACATCAAGTGTGATTTTTCCTATGCAACGTGCTTCCTGGCTGGGGATTATTCCTCTAAAGGTTGTGCTGCTTCGCTCAATGCGGCTCCAGTCTATTTCCATTTTTTGAAGAGTTTCCTCGTAGATGAGGTTTAATCCGCTGCCGCCATCCATGAGTACCTTGGTAAGGCGAAAGCCGTCCACTATTGGACTGAGGACCAATGCGGCCGGTGCTTGGGCTGTTCGGAATTTAGGTTCGTCGCTGGCGTTGAAGGTGATGGCCGTGTCGCTCCATGGATTTGTCATTGCTACTTGGTAGACTTCGGCGAGGCTGTGGATTGTTTGTTTCCGCATATTATTTGATGCGAAAGTCTCGAAGACTGTTGACACCGTACTGGTACTATTGGAGTGGCTCTCCGGGGCTAGAAGCTCTTCGCCACTTTTGGCCACCTGCCGTAGTATCCAACATGCTCGAAGGCTGTGTGTTGGAGTGGCGCCTTCTGTACTGTGAATTTCACAGGGTCCGCGGAGCCATCCCTCCAGTACGGTTTCGTGCCCTTTATGGGGTTTTTGCTTTTTGGTTTTTGTACCTGGTGCCTGAGTGTGATGCACCCTTTTGTTTTGGACTAGGGTTGTATTCGGGGCCGGATTGTCATAGAACTTAGTTTCGGTTTTCCAGAAACTCTCCATCGCACAGTACTTTCGTACTATGGACGCCAGATCGGCGAAGCGTGTAATTTCGCGACGACTGACGGCATTCAAGATTCCCTCGTCCGTGCAATTATTGCAGAAAATTGAAATTGCGTTTTCCTCACGGCAGTCCTTTATCATGTCCATAACCAGGAGGAATCTGGCCCAGTAATGATGTACTGTTTCAGCGGGCTCTTGCCGGATTTGAGATAGATCGCATATGTCTGGGTGGGTGGGTGGAATTAAGTTCGGAACCCTACCCATCTCGAGGCTCAAGGGCCGGAAAGTTTCCAAATTTGGAAGCTTGGATTGCTGGACGTTGTCCAACGAGTCTGGTCCGATGCCTGACTTTAGGTTCAGTGCTCGATCGACGTCCGTTCCTCCGCGGGAATCCGGCATGGAGGGTTCGGGAGTCCGGACATGACTAGTTTTCAATACAGAAGAAGATTCACCGTGTCGTTCCTCTACCACCACAACATGGTGGGTAACCTGGGGAGAGTTAATCTCTCTCAGATCGGTTTTAAGCCCAATTTGATTGTAGTCTGTAGCGACTCACAGGGCGGCGATGCGATCCAAGAGCTCGTTTACGGACGAGAGCTCTATTGGATCCAGCTGCTCGGCGAATTCCGAGTTGACGTGAAGATTGCTTTTGATGACCCGAGAGGTCGTCGTTGAAGCAGTGGCCAAACAGGCGGTCATAAGAAAACCACCTAGCCGGATAGTTTGGCCGGCGGCCAAAGCTCCTCTGGTGATGGTTCCGTCTTTAAAGACGGGAAAAGGCATCCTTCCTATCGGTGACAGCACAGAGGAACTCCCAATGAAAGCACCAATGTCGGTGTCAAAACCAGCGGATCTCGGGTAGGGGGTCCCGAACTGTGCGTCTAGGCGGATGGTAACAGGAGACAAGGGACACGATGTTTTTACCCAGGTTCGGGCCCTCTCGATGGAGGTAAAACCCTACTCCTGCTTGATTGATATTGATGATATGGGTAGTACAAGAGTGGATCTACCACGAGATCAAGGAGGCTAAACCCTAGAAGCTAGCCTATGGTATGATTGTTGTAATGGTTGTTCGTCCTACGAACTAAAACCCTCCGATTTATATAGACACCGGAGAGGGCTAGGGCTACACAGAGTCGGTTACAATGGTAGGAGATCTACATATCCGTATCGCCAAGCTTGCCTTCCACGCCAAGGAAAGTCCCATCCGGACACGGGACGAAGTCTTCAATCTTGTATCTTCATAGTCTTGGAGTCCGGCCGATGATGATAGTCCGGCTATCCGGACACCACCTAGTCCAGGACTCCCTCAATGTTGTTATTGCTTTCTTCATGACTTATACATGTTCCTATGACTATGATATTATGCAACTCCCGTTTACCGGAGGAACACTTTGTGTGCTACCAAACGTCACAACGAAACTGGGTGATTATAAAGGAGCTCTACAGGTGTCTCCGAAGGTACATGTTGAGTTGGCGTATTTCGAGATTAGGATTTGTCACTCCGATTGTCGAAGAGGTATCTCTGGGCCCTCTCGGTAATGCACATCACTATAAGCCTTGCAAGAAATGTGACTAATGAGTTAGTTACGGGATGATGCATTACATAACGAGTAAAGAGACTTGCCGGTAACGAGATTGAACTAGGTATTGAGATACCAACGATCGAATCTCGGGCAAGTAACATACTGATGACAAAGGGAACAACGTATGTTGTTATGCGGTTTGACCGATAAAGATCTTCGTAGAATATGTAGGAGCCAATATGAGCATCCAGGTTCCGCTATTGGTTATTGACCAAGAATAGTTCTAGGTCATGTCTACATAGTTCTCGAACCCGTAGGGTCCGTACGCTTAACGTTACGATGACAGTTTTATTATGAGTTTATAAGTTTTGATGTACCTAAGGTTGTTCAGAGTCCCGGATGTGATCACGGACATGACGAGGAGTCTCGAAATGGTCGAGACATAAAGATTGATATATTGGAAGACTATATTTGGATA
This sequence comes from Triticum timopheevii, assembly GCA_963921465.1. Classification (NCBI taxonomy): domain Eukaryota; kingdom Viridiplantae; phylum Streptophyta; class Magnoliopsida; order Poales; family Poaceae; genus Triticum; species Triticum timopheevii. The sequence continues at coordinate 439,757,291 of OY997274.1, read as the reverse complement.
TCGGAATGGTTCCGGGTGAAATCGGGATTTTACTGGAGCACCGGGGGGTTACCGGAACCCTCCCGGGGGTTATTGGGCCTTCATGGGCCCTAAGGGAGAAGAGGAGAGGAGGCAAGAGGTGGGCTGCGCCCCCTCCCCTCCCTAGTCCGAATAGGACAAGGAGAGGGGGGCGGCGCCCCCCCTTTCCTTCCCCTCTTCCTCCTCCTTCCCCCTTCTCGTTCTCCAACTAGGAAAGAAGGGAGTCCTACTCCCGGTGGGAGTAGGACTCCCCCTTGGTGCGCCCTCCTTGGCCGGCCGCCCCCTCCCCCTTGGCTCCTTTATATATGAGGGCAGGGGTCACCTCTAGACACTCAAGTTGATCTTCGTGATCGTTCCTTAGCCGTGTGCGGTGCCCCCCTCCACCATATTCCACCTCGGTCATATCGTTGCGGTGCTTAGGCGAGGCCCTGTGTCGGTAGAACATCATCATCGTCACCACGCCGTCGTGCTGACCGAACTCATCCCCGAAACCCTGCTGGATCGGAGTTCGGGGATCGTCATCGAGCTGAACGTGTGCTGAACTCGGAGGTGCCGTACGTTCGGTGCTTGGATCGGTCGGATCGTGAAGAGTAGGACTACATCAACTGCGTTGTCATAACGCTTCCGCTTACGGTCTACGAGGATACGTGGACAACACTCTCCCCTCTCGTTGCTATGCATCACCATGATCTTGCGTGCGTGTAGGAAATTTTTTAAAATTACTACGTTCCCCAATAGTGGTATCAGAGCCTAGGTTTTATGCGTTGATGTTATATGCACGAGTAGAACACAAGTGAGTTGTGGGCGATACAAGTCATACTGCTTACCAGCATGTCATACTTTGGTTCGGCGGTTTTGTTGGATGAAGCGGCCCGGACCGACATTACGCGTACGCTTACGCGAGACTGGTTTTACCGCCGTGCTTTGCACACAGGTGACTAGCGGGTGCCTGTTTCTCCAACTTTAGTTGAACCAAGTGTGGCTACGCCCGGTCCTTGCGAAGGTTAAAATAGCACTAACTTGACGAACTATCATTGTGGTTTTGATGCATAGGTAAGAACGGTTCTTGCTCAGCCCGTAGAAGCCACGTAAAATTTGCAACAACAAAGTAGAGGACGTCTAACTTGTTTTTGCAGGGCATGTTGTGATGTGATATGGTCAAGACGTGATGCTATATTTTATTGTATGAGATGATCATGTTTTGTAACCGAAGTTATCGGCAACTGGCAGGAGCCATATGGTTGTCGCTTTATTGTATGAAATGCAAACGCCCTGTAATTGCTTTACTTTATCACTAAGCGGTAGCAATAGTCGTAGAAGCAATAGATGGCGTAATGACAACGATGCTACGATGAAGATCAAGGTGTCAAGCCGGTGACGATGGTGATCACGACAGTGCTTCGGAGATGGAGATAACAAGCACAAGATGATGATGGCCATATCATATCATTTATATTGATTGCATGTGATGTTTATCCTTTATGCATCTTATCTTGCTTTGATTGACGGTAGCATTTTAAGATGATCTCTCACTAAAAATTATCAAGAAGTGTTCTCCCTGAGTATGCACCGTTGCGAAAGTTCTTCGTGCTGAGACACCACGTGATGATCGGGTGTGATAGGCTCTACGCTCAAATAGAACGGGTGCAAAACAGTTGCACACGCGGAATACTCAGGTTAAACTTGACGAGCCTAGCATATAACAGATCTGGCCTCGGAACACGAAGACCGAAAGGTCGAACGTGAATCATATAGTAGATATGATCAACATAGTGATGTTCACCATTGAAACTACTCCATCTCACGTGATGATCGGACATGGTTTAGTTGATTTGGATCACGTGATCACTTAGATGACTAGAGAGATGTCTGTCTAAGTGGGAGTTCTTAAGTAATATGATTAATTGAACTTAAATTTATCATGAACTTAGTCATGGTAGTATTTTGCAAATTATGTTGTAGATCAATAGCTCGCATTGTTGCTTCCCTATGTTTTATATGTGTTCCTAGAGAAAAATTGTGTTGAAAATTGTTAGTAGCAATGATGCGGATTGGATCCGTGATCTGAGGTTTATCCTCATTGCTGCACAGAAAAATTATGTCCTTGATGCACCGCTAGGTGACAGACCTATTGCAGGAGCAGATACAAACGTTATGAACGTTTGACTAGCTCAATATGATGACTACTTGATAGTTTAGTGCACCATGCTTAAACTGCTTAGAATCGGGACTTCAAAGACGTTTTGAATGTCATGGACCATATGAGATGTTCCAGGAATTGAAGTTAATATTTCAAGCAAATACCCGAGTTGAGAGATATGAAGTCTCCAACAAGTTCTATAGCTAAAAGATGGAGGAGAATCGCTCAACTAGTGAGCATGTGCTCAGATTGTCTGGGTACTTCAATCGCTTGAATCAAGTGGGATTTAATCTTCCAGATAAGATAGTGATTGACAGAATTCTCGAATCACCATCACTAAGTTACTAGAACTTCGTGATGAACTATAGTATTCAAGGGATGACAAAAATGATTCCTGAGCTCTTCGTGATGTTGAAATCGACGAACGTAGAAATCAAGAAGGAGCATCAAGTGTTGATGATTGACAAGACCACTAGTTTCAAGAAAAGGGAAAAGGGAAAGAAAGGGAAACCTCAAGTAGAATGGCAAACAAGTTGTCACTCCCATGAAGAAGACCAAAGTTGGACCAAAGCCTGAAACCGAGTGCTTACACTGCAAAGGAAATGGTCACTGGAAGCGGAAATGCCCTGAATATTTGGTGGATAAGAAGGATGGCAAAGTGAACAAGGGTATATTTGATATACAGGTTATTGATGTGTGCCTTACTAGTGTTTATAGTAGCCCCTGAGTATTTGATACTTGTTCGGTTGCGAAGATTAGTAACTCGAAACAGGAGTTACGGAATAAACAGAGACTAGTTGAGGGTGAAGTGACGATGTTTGTTGGAAGTGGTTCCAAGATTGATATGATCATCATCGCACACTCCCTATACTTTTGGGATTAGTGTTAAACCTAAATAAATGTTATTTGGCGTTTGTGTTGAGCATGAATATGATTTGATCATGTTTATTGCGATACGGTTATTCATTTAAAGTTAGAGAATAATTGTTATTCTGTTTACATGAATAAGACCTTCGATGGTCATACACCCAATGAAAATAGTTTGTTGGATCTCGATCGTAGTGATACACATATTCTTAATATTGATGCCAAAAGATGCAAAGTTAATAATGATAGCACAACTTATTTGTGGCACTGCCGTTTGGGTCATATCGGTGTAAAGCGCATGAAGAAACTCCATAAAGATGGATTTTCGGAATCACTTGGTTATGAATCATTTGATGCTTGCAAACCGTGCCTTTTGGGCAAGATGACTAAAACTCCGTTCTCCTGAACAATGGAGCGAGGTACTGACTTATTGGAAATAATACATACCAATGTATACGATCCAATTAGTGTTGATGCTCATGGCAAGTATCGTTATTTTCTGACCTTCACAAGATGATTTGAGCAGATATGGGTATATCTACTTGATGAAACATAAGTTTGAAATAGTTGAGAGGTTCAAAGAATTCCAGAGTGAAGTGGAAAAATCATCGTAACAAGAAAATAAAGTTTCTATGATCTGATTGTAGAGATGAATATTTGAGCTACGAGTTTGGCCTTCATTTTAAATAATGTGGAATAGTTTCACAGCTCACGCCACATGGAACACCACAGTGTAATGGTGTGTCCAAACGTCGTAACCGCACTTTATTTGATATCGTGCGGTCTATGATGTATCTTACCGATTTACCACTATCATTTTGGGGTTATGCATTAGAGATAGCTGCATTCACTTTAAATAGGGCACCATCTAAATCCGTTGAGATGACACCGTATGAACTATGGTTTAGCAATAAACACTAAGCTGTCGTTTCTAAAAGTTTGGAGTTGTGATGCTTATATGAAAAAGGTTTTCAACCTGATAAGCTCAAACCCAAATCGGAGAAGTGCGTCTTCATAGGATACCCAAAAGAAACTATTGGGTACACCTTCTATCACAGATCTGAAGGCAAGATTTTTGTTGCTAAATTCGGATCCTTTCTAGAGAAGGAGTTTCTCTTGAAAGAAGTGAGAGGGAGGAAAGTAGAGCTTGATAAGGTAATTTGTACCTTCTCCTGAATTGGAAAGTAGTTCATCACAGAAATCAGTTCCAGTGATTCCTACACCAATTAGTGAGGAAGCTAATGATGATGATCATGAAACTTCAGATCAAGTTATTACAGAAACTCGTAGGTCTTCCAGAGTACGGTCCGCACTAGAGTGGTACGGTGATCCTATTCTAGAAGTCATGTTACTAGACCATGATGAACCTATGAACTATGAGGAAGCGATGATGAGCCCAGATTCCGCGAAATAGCTTGAAGCCATGAAATCTGAGATGGGATCCATGTATGAGAACAAAGTGTGGACTTTGATTGACTTGCCCGATGATCGGTGAGTCATTAAGAATAAATGGATTTTCAAGAGGAAGACAGACGTTGATAGTAGTGTTACTATCTACAAAGCTCGACTTGTCGCAAAAGGGTTTTCGACAAGTTCAAGGTGTTGAATACAATGAGAATTTCTCAACTGTAGTGATGCTTAAGTCTGTCTGAATCATGTTAGCAATTGTCACATTTTATGAAATCTGGCAAATGGATGTCAAAACTACATTCCTTAATAGTTTTCTTAAAGAAGAGTTGTATATGACGCAACCAGAAGGTTTTGTCAATCCTAAAGGTGCTAACAAAATGTGCAAGCTCCAGCAATCCATCTATGGACTGGTCCAAGCATCTCAGAGTTGGAATATACACTTTGATAAGTTGATCAAAGCATATAGTTTTATACAGACTTGCGGTGAAGCCTGTATTTACAATAAAGTGAGTGGGAGCACTACCGCCTTTCTGATAAATATATGTGAGTAACATATTGTTGATCAGAAATGATGTAGAATTTTTCTGGAAAGCATAAAGGAGTATTTGAACGGAGTTCTTCAAAAGAAAGACCTCAGTAAAGCTACTTACATATTGAGCATCAAGATCTATTGAGATAGATCAAGACGCTTGATAAGTTTTTCAATAAGTACACACCATGTCAAGTTTTTTTGAAGTAGTTCAAAATGGAACAATCAAAGAAAGAGTTCTTGCCTGTGATGCAAAGGTGTGAAATTGAGTAAGACTCAAATCCCGACCACGGAAGAAAATAGAGAAGAGAATGAAAGTCATTCCCTATGCCTCAGTCATAGGTTCTAAAAATATGCTATGCTATGTATCAGACCTATTGTATACCTTGATCTATATTTGGCAAGGGAGTACAATAGTGATCTAGGAGTAGATCACTGGACATTAGTCAAGAATATCCTTAGTTAGGACTAAGGAAATATTTCTCGATTATGGAGGTGATAAAAGAGCCCATCGTAAAGAGTTACATCGGTGCAAGCTTTTACACCGATCCAGATAACTCTAAGTATCAATCTGGATATATATTGAAAGTGGGAGCAATTAGCTAGAGTAGCTCCGTGCAGAGCATTATAGACATAGAATATTTGCAAAATACATACAGCTCTGAATGTGACAGACCCGTTGACTAAGCTTCTCTCACGAGCAAAACATGATCACACCTTAGTACTCTTTGGGTCTTAATCACATAGCGATGTGAACTAGATTATTGACTCTAGTAAACCCTTTGGGTGTTGGTCACATGACGATGTGAACTATGGGTGTTAATCATATACATATATGAATATTGCTGTTAAATCACATGGCGATGTGAACTAGATTATTGACTCTAGTGCAAGTGGGAGACTAAAGGAAATATGCCCTAGAGGCAATAATAAAGTTATTATTTATTTCCTTATTTCATGATAAATGTTTATTATTCATGCTTGAATTGTATTAACTGGAAACATAATACGTGTGTGAATACATAGACAAACATAGTGTCACTAGTATGCCTCTACTTGACTAGCTTGTTAATCAAAGATGGTTGTGTTTCCTAGCCATAGACATGAGTTGTCATTTGATTAATGGGATCACATCAGTAGGAGAATGATGTGATTGACTTGACCCATTCCGTTATCTTAGCACTTGATCGTTTAGTATGTTGCTATTGCTTTCTTCATGACTTATACATGTTCCTATGACTATGAGATTATGCAACTCCCGTTTACCGGAGGAACACTTTGTGTGCTACCAAATGTCACAACGTAACTGGGTGATTATAAAGGAGCTCTACAGGTGTCTCCGAAGGTACATGTTGAGTTGGCGTATTTCGAGATTAGGATTTGTCACTCCGATTGTCGGAGAGGTATCTCTGGGCCTTCTCGGTAATGTACATCACTATAAGCCTTGCAAGCAATGTGACTAATGAGTTAGTTATGGGATGATGCATTACGTAACGAGTAAAGAGACTTGCCAGTAACGAGATTGAACTAGGTATTGAGATACCGACGATCGAATCTCGGGCAAGTAACATACCGATGACAAAGGGAACAACGTATGTGGTTATGCGGTTTGACCAATAAAGATCTTCGTAGAATATGTAGGAGCCAATATGAACATCCAGGTTCCGCTATTGGTTATTGACCAAGAATAGTTCTAGGTCATGTCTACATAGTTCTCGAACCCGTAGGGTCCGCACGCTTAACGTTACGATGACAGTTTTATTATGAGTTTATAAGTTTTGATGTACCGAAGGTTGTTCAGAGTCCCGGATGTGATCACGGACATGACGAGGAGTCTCGAAATGGTCGAGACATAAAGATTGATATATTGGAAGCCTATATTTGGATATCGGAATGGTTCCGGGTGAAATCGGGATTTTACCGGAGCACCGAGGGGTTACCGGAACCCTCCCGGGGTTTATTGGGCCTTCATGGGCCCTAAGGGAGAAGAGGAGAGGAGGCAAGAGGTGGGCTGCGCCCCCTCCCCTCCCTAGTCCGAATAGGACAAGGAGAGAGGGGCGGCGCCCCACCTTTCCTTCCCCTCTTCCTCCTCCTTCCCCCTTCTCCTTCTCCAACTAGGAAAGAAGGGAGTCCTACTCCCGATGGGAGTAGGACTCCCCCTTGGCGCGCCCTCCTTGGCCGGCCGCCCCCTCCCCCTTGGCTCATTTATATACGGGGGCAGGGGGCACCTCTAAACACTCAAGTTGATCTTCGTGATCGTTCCTTAGCCATGTGCAGTGCCCCCCTCCACCATATTACACCTCGGTCATATCGTTGCGGTGCTTAGGCGAAGCCCTGCGTCGGTAGAACATCACCATCATCGCCACACCGTCGTGCTGATGGAACTCATCCCCGAAACCCATCTGGATCGGAGTCCGGGGATCGTCATCGAGCTGAACGTGTGTTGAACTCGGAGGTGCCGTACGTTCGGTGCTTGGATCGGTTGGATCGTGAAGACGTACGACTACATCAACCGCGTTGTCATAACACTTCCGCTTACGGTCTACAAGGGTACATGGACAACACTCTCCCCTCTCGTTGCTATGCATCACCATGATCTTGTGTGTGCGTAGGAAATTTTTTGAAATTACTATGTTCCCCAATACCTGCATCCAACCCCCCCTGCAACGCTCACTGTTCATCCAATCTGTCGGCTTCAGTTAGCAGCAGTAGCGAAGGAAACGCTCGATCGGTTTCAGTTAACAGCCATCGATTGATAGCTCGGGTTCAGTAACGCGTAGCCTGCAGTGCAATCAGTCGGTTTCAGTTATTGCCCAACGCCTCGCTCGGGTTCAGTTAGAGCCAACGCCTCGCACACACGCACGTACGTGTATGAGAGAAACGCGCATCGCTCGGCCCCCGACCACCTGCCATAACCAGGAACTCCCCGAAATTTTCCTCGCCCTCGCTTCTACCATGGTTTTTTTCCGTCATGGACGGCCCAAAGAATGTCATGCAGTTGCATCTCCGGCCTTCCCAGGACGAAAAGCCCATTTTCTGTCATGATTTTTTGTCATAGAAGTAGGAGCCCACCACATCTATGATGATACCGGGTTTTGTCACAATTATCGTCATAGAAGTGTCATAAGTATGATAGAAAAAAATTCGTTCGGCCCAAAATGTCACGGATGTGTTTTTTTAGTGAGTACCCAGTGTTGTCTGTTTTGGAAATCCCGGAGTACCCGTGTGATTATCCTATGGAATGCCACCCAGGCTCAAAGGGATCATAAGATTATTCATGCTAGAAACTTCCGTGTGCAGCCACAATCCATTATGGGCTCTGGCATAGTTGAGTAAGTTGCGTGAGCTCTTGAAGAGGTAGACTAGCAGATGTGGAGGGTTGTAGGTGGTACTGTCTACCCGGAGTAGAGAGTTAATGCTTCAGAAAGGCTATGTCTCGATCATCCGATCATGGATGTGGTCGAATCTTGTGGGGAAAAGTGCGCAAACCTCTGCAGAGTGTATAAACTAATCATGGTTAGCCGTGTCCTTGGTTATGGACATCTTTTATCTAGTACTTGAATCTATTGATGTGATCTCAACACGTAACTCTAATTAATTTTGATGGTGGGTTAATGATGATACTTTTAATTGGGATTTGAGTTGGAGGAACCTTCTCAAATAATGGGCAACATGGGAGTATTTAAATAAATTTATTCCTTTGTTGTAGGGAAAAACTAGCTTTATGCAAAATCATGAAACTTACAGCCTCCACCAGCCAAATATTGCATGTAGATATAGTCTTTGCATTATCATTGTTTTACTGTGTAACTATGACAGCATATTCCATTTGCTGACCCGTTTCGGGCTGCAACGTCTTATGTTGCAGACTACTTAGACGACGAATAAGGTGCGATAGGTTGTTGTTTTGCACTCAGCTATGCCGTTGGAGTTGATGGACTCATTTACTTTGAAGCCTTCCGCTGTTATCTACTCCCTACGTTCCTTGATATAAGGTGTATAGATTTTTGAGAAAAAGTCCGAAATATAAGGTGTATTGCGTTGCACCACTCGTTTGGATAGCTTTTTTAGGGATTACATTTCCTTATATTAGGCAAGCTCCTCTATTTTCTCATGTCAATTAGTCAGGTGTAGTCTCACCCAAAACTTGTGAAATTTTCCCTCCACGTGCATTCTTTAATTTCCGTGCCAAAAACTATACACCTTATATATAGGAACGGAGGGAGTAGTTTAGATGGCCTTCAGCCATGATTTATTTATGTAATAATACTCTTTATGAGGACTCGATGTAATAAGTGTGTGATTGAAACTCTATTATAAATCCTCAAGTATTGTGCGTGTCAGCATTACCGATCCAGGGATGACACTGATGCACAGAGACTTGACCGTTTGAGGTCTAGTCGCTACAGCCACTCCTTCCAACAAAGCCGACGACTTTAACCCTTCTTATGTGTTATGCCGTGCTAGTGATGGGCATGTTTATGCCAAGTTTGTTGATTCTCCTTATGAGTACGTTGAATGGTCTATTTGGGTTCCTAAGGCCCTTGTTACTAACATCAAAGGATCCATTGCAAAATGGGTACCTAAAACCAAGCATTGATCTCTTGTAGGTGTTTGCTTCCGGTTGGGGATCATGGTTGCTCGATAGTGGAGCCACAAATCATATGACCGAAAGCAAGGACTTGGTGGTGCAAGTCCACAAGATTCCATCTATGCCCACCAATGTCGAGTGGGGTGATGCCTTGTCTTCTAAGGTATTGGGTCTTGGCAAGGTTGTCATTTCTCATGATCTCACGCTCGAGAAAGTCATGCTCGTTGAGTCCCTTGCATACAATTTACTTTCTGTTCCTCAACTTGCATTCATGTTTTTATCCACCTTCTTTGATATTGATATCGTGGCCCTCTTGTGGAGCAAGACTCTTAAAGTAGCCTTTGTTGGGCATGTCAAGAATGGTCTCTATGTGATTAACTTTTCGGAGTGACCCACTAAGACTGCGACATGCCTAATGGCTAAAGTTGATGTGAGATGGCTTTGGCATCACCGTTTAGCCCATGTCAATATGAGATCTTTGCAAAGTCTTCTCAAGGGGGACCATGTCCGTAGACTAACAAATGTTAGTTTTTCCAAAGATCGTGCATGCAGTGCTTGTATCGAAGGAAAGCTACATGAGAAGGCTCACCCTCCCACGACTATCATCTACTCAAAGAGGCCCTTGGAGCTCCTTTTGGATCTCGTTGGGCCTCCATACATCGATAGTCTTGGGGGTAGAAAGTATTGCTTGGTGATTGTGGATGATTATTCAAGATACACTGGGGTATTTTTCTTCATGAGGAAGTGTGAGACCCAACAAACCGTCATCGACTTTGCAAATGAATCTCAACGTCAACATAATGCAAAGATCTTGACGATAAGAAGTGACAATGGAACCGAGTTCAAGAACTACACCTTGGATGAGTTTCTCAGTGATGAGGGGATCAAGCATCAATATTCCGCACCTTACACCCCTCAACAAAATGGTGTGGCGGAGAGGAAGAACCGGACATTGATGGATGCAGCAAGGACCGTGATGGCGGAGTTCAAGTCTCCATACAACTTTTGGGCCGAAGCCATCAACACCGCTTGTCAAGCACCCAATCGGCTCTATCTCCGCAAAGGCTTAAACAAGACTCCATATGAGATACTCACCGGTAACAAGCCCAACCTCAAGTACTTCCGGGTGTTCAGGTGTAAGGGTTTCATTCTCAAGAAAGGTGTTCGGTTGTCTAAATTTGAGACTAGAGCTCATGAGGGCATATTTTTTGGTTATGCTACAAACTCTCATGCTTACCGTGTCCTCAATAAGTCCACGGGACTTACTGAGGAGACGTGTAACATGGAGTTTGATGAGAATAACAGCTCCCAAGTGGAGCAAAGTGGTACTTGTGACGTAGGTGATGAAATTCCTCCCCAAGCCATAATAAGAATGGGTGTTGGTCATATTCTACCCATTGAAGAACCCCTTGTGGTCGAAGGATAAGGACAATGTTCCACTCAAGTGGAACCATCATCAACCCAAGACCCACACGTTTCCGAAGAACAAAGTGAAGAACCCTCAACCAAATGAACAAGATCAAGGGCAAGATCAACCTCAAGATGGTGGTGAACCACCAAGTGATGCCCAAGGTCAAGTTCTCACCACCGAGCAAGATCAAGAGCAAGAGCAAGCTCAAGATCAAGAACAAGAACAAGCTCAAGACGACGCTCAAGATGATCAAGTTACCACTCCTCAACTCTCTCCTGAGGAGGAATTGGAGCGTCGTGCCGCTAAGATTACATCCAAGCTCACTGCCAAAGATCATCTCATGATGAATGTGCTTGTAAGCTTAAGAAAGGGGGTAAGCACTCGTAGATAATTAGCAAACTATTGTGAACATCACGCGTTTCTGTCTTGTGTTGAACCCCAAAAGGTCTATGAGGCGCTCGAGGATCCGGATTGGCTTGATGCCATGCATGAAGAACTCAACAACTTCGAGCACAACAAGGTGTGGAGATTGGTGCCAAGGCTAACGGGGAACCATAATGTCATTGGAACCAAGTGGATCTTCAAGAACAAGCAAGATGCTCATGGGATTATCGTTCGCAACAAGGCTCGGTTGGTAGCACAAGGCTACTCCCAAGTCGAGGGTATCGACTATGGTGAAACCTTTGCTCCCATTGCTCACCTTGAATCTATCGGTTTGTTGATTGCTTATGTATCTCTTCATAACTTCAAGTTACAACAAACGGATGTGAAGAGTGCTTTTCTTAATGGTCCTATTAATGAGTTGGTGTTCGTCAAACAACCCTCGGGGTTCGAGGATCCCTATTTCCCCGATCATGTGTACTAACTCGATAAGGCACTATATGGCCTTAAACAAGCCCCACGTGCGTGGTATGAGTACCTTACCGAGTTGTTGCAAGATTGTGGGTTTGAAATTGGGAAAATCGACCCCACTCTTTTTACTAAGAAGGTCAAAGGGGAGTTGTTTGTATGCCAACTATATGTTGATGATATTATCTTTGGTTCCCCTAACAAAGCTTTCAATGAGGAGTTTGCTGCTCTCATGACCTCGAAGTTCAAGATGTCCATGATGGGAGAGTTGAAGTTCTTTCCCGGGTTCGAAATCAAGCAAAGAAGAGAAGGAACCTTCATCAACCAAGCCAAATACACTCAAGACATGCTCAAGAGATTCAAGCTAAGTGATGTCAAGCCGGCCTCCACTCATATGCCCGTCAAATGCCAACTTGACATAGATCCCAATGGTAAAGCGGTGGATCAAAAGGTATATCGCTCCATGATTGGCTCCTTGCTTTACCTTTGTGCATCTAGACCGGATATCATGTTGAGTGTGGGAATTTGTGCATGGTTTCAAGCCGCACCTAAGGAAAGCCACTATGTGGGGGTCAAGCAAATCTTTCGATATTTGGCTCATACCCCAAACTTTGGCTTATGGTACCCCAAGAGGAGCAAACTACAACCTTGTGGGATTTTCAAACTCGGATTGGGCGGGAAACAAAGTGGATAGGAAATCAACTTTTGGAGGGTGCCAATTTCTTGGTTGCTCTTTGGTGAGTTGGTCTTCTAAGAAGCAAAAATGTGTGTCTCTCTCGTCCACCAAAGCAGAGTATGTGGCCTCCAGTAGTTGTTGTGCTCAACCCTTTTGGACGAGGCAAACTTTAAAGGATTACGGTGTCATTTATGACAAAGTGGCTCTTTGGTGTGCCAATGAAAGTGCCATCAAGATCTCTCTCAACCCGGTGCAACACTTCAAGATGAAGCATATTGATATTCGGTATCACTTTATCCGGGATCATATTAGGCGAGGGGAGATCGAGCTCAACTATGTCAACACTCATGATAACCTTGCAGATATCTTCACGAAGCCCTTGGACGAAGCAACATTTCGTGAGTTAAGGCATGAGCTAAATATCATTGATTCGAGCAATGTGGCTTGAACCCTTGCACACCCCACCATACTCTTCGTGATGTCTTGTTTAGATGTAGGCATGGACATAGGGGGAGTGTTGTTCTCTCAACCAACTCTCCCTCCCCCATTATGCATAAATTGATCAACTCTTTCACATTAGCCATTTTTATGGTACTTGTGCTTCAAATACAAGTTTTGGTCATGGGCCAAAGGATAATTCTTCGCGGTGCCATACCAATTGACTCAAACATAGGTGGCTCCGGCAACTGCCCTCTCTTTGGGGAGGTTGTGTTTCGTGTTTGGTCCTTGTTGTCTTTTGCCTTTCCTTTGAGACGTGCTTGTGTATGAATTGCCTCGTGTGTGTGCTCTTTTGTGTGTCCGGTTGCTTGAAGGTTGCATTGCAAAGGTCATGTTCTGATCTTCTTGTCGAAACTTGCACTTTCTTGGGTTTACAGTACTACCGTGGCAAGCCACGGTGCTACCGCTAGAGATGGGTTGCCATGTGCGTGCACAACTGCATCCCAGGCACGGTACTACCGCTTCCATCGCGGCAGTAATTTTTTACTGCTACTGGAAGAGCGGTACTACCGCCCTGCGAGCGGTACTACCGCGAGGACCCGTGGTACTACAGCGCCATCACGAGCGGGTGGGGGTTAAGAGCGGGGCAGGGGGAGTTCCAACTCCCCCCATACCCATTCATCTCTTTTCCCCACCTCGTCTCTCTCTCTCTCTCCTGCCTAAGAAAGGCGCCGGAGGACCTCGCCGGATCTCCATCTCCGGCCGCTCTTCTCGCATTCCGACCGGTGGGATCATTCCCCACCTCACCCTCTTGCCATGGACACCGGTATCCCCCCTAGTCCTTCTCTTTTTGTTCTGTTCTTGTGCTTCTAGGTCTTGGGGAGATGCATGTGTAGTTCATGTGATTTTCAGCTAAATCTTTGCAAGAGGAGATTGTAGGAGAGTGCTAGTGCAGTAGATATGCTATTTGGAGTGATACAACAGTGTAATTTTGATAAACGGTTGTACCGATCTATTTTGCAGATATTTCTAGATCCAGAGATGTTGTTCTTGAGGGATTTGAATCCGTGCGGTACTACCGCTCCACCAGCGCGGTACTACCGCCCGCGGCGCGGAAGTAAAAAATTACTTCCGCTCCAGGCGCGGTACTACCGTGCCACCCCGGCATAGTACTACTGTGGTTGGAGCAGCTGTAATTTTTTACATCTGTATCGCTCGCCCGAGAACCATCCTCGTGCGGTACTACTGCTCTACTGGAGCGGTACTACCGCCCGTGACGCAGAAGTAAAAAATTACTTCCGCTTCAGGCGTGGTACTACCGTGCCACCCCGGCACCATACTATTGTGGCTGGAGCAGCTGTAATTTTTTACATTTGTACTCTGGTCCGGTACTATCGTAGAGTTGACAATTATGCGGTTTTGTCCTTCCAAATCTCATGTCTACTTGTTTCATTTGGTTTTGGCCCTTGCCTTTGCAATAATCCTTCTCGTTTTCTCATGTTTGTGGTGTGTGTCATAGGTGGTGGCTCCAGTTCCAATGTCCGGCGCTTGAATCCCAGCCTTGACATGAGCTCAAAGCGCCTTCACAACCAAGAGGTTCCAGAGGGCTCCAGTGCCCCATAACGTAGAACCAAGTCCACAGCTACCAAGACCAAGGAGCCAACTCTTGGCATGGATGTGATGCCTCAAGGGGAGTTTCTGATTCGAAGGAAGATCAACCCCTATGTCAACCCTAGGGAGATCTCAAGGGGCAATGATTTGTTTTGGACCAAGCAGATAAATCTCATCTTCCTAGATGTGATCAAGGCCAAGCAGAACACCTATGTGCCAGTGCAATGGATTGCCATGCATCATATGAAGAAGGAGAGCAACCGGGGTACTTTGGTGAGCCCCTGGACTTAGTGGAGCAGTTTGGCATTGAGGACTTACTACTCTCCACATGGACTTTGACCCGGAGCTTGTGGGTTAGTTCTTTGCTTCTGTCCATTTCCACATCGATGATGAGAGAACCATGACTTGGATCAACAATGGGAAGCGGATGACTGCTAAGTGGAAGGAGTTCATGGCGTTGCTGAATGTTCGTGATGAGGGGCTCCATGTGCCCATTGGTGTTCGCCCTCATGCCAACCCTGAGTCAGACAACAAGAACAAGCTACAACCCTACCTCGTTGAGAAGGAGCTAGCCAGTGGCAAGAAGACGTGGGTGATGAACCCCTTCCTTGACATCATGCACTGGATCTTCCGCAACTCACTTTTTCCTCGCATAGGCGACAAGAACAAGGTGCATGCCTATCCTATGGACATGATGCTCATATGTGAGAAGGCGCGTCTCCAACAGACGCAAGCACTTGACGTTTCTCATATCATGTGGTGTGAGCTGCAGTTTGCTGTGTTCAACTGTAAGGTGCCCATCTATGCACCTTACCTGTTTTTATTGATCTCGAAGACTTGGGAGAAGCTCTTTCCGGATGAAGAGTTGGATGTTTCCAAGTGGATAATTATACATGTGTAGGATCGAAAGTATGTCTAGAGGGGGGTGATTAGACTACTTGACCAAATAAAAACTTATCCTTTTCCCAATTTTAGTTCTTGGCAGATTTTAACAACTTAGCACAAGTCAAGAAATCTTAACACAATTCAAGCAAGCATGCAAAGAGTATATGAGCAGCGGAAAGTAAAGCATGCAACTTGCAAGAATGTAAAGGGAAGGGTTTGGAGAGTGCAAACACAATAGGAGACACGGATGTTTTTGTCGTGGTTCCGATAGGTGGTGCTATCGTACATCCATGTTGATGGAGACTTCAACCCACGAAGGGTAACGGCTGCGTGAGTCCACGGAGGGCTCCACCCACGAAGGGTTCACGAAGAAGCAACCTTGTCCATCCCACCATGGCCATCGCCCACGAAGGACTTGCCTCACTAGGGTGGATCTTCACGAGGTAGGTGATCTCCTTGCCCTTACAAACTCCTTGGTTCACTCCACAATCTTGTTGGAGGCTCCCAAGTGATACCTAACCAATCTAGGAGACACCACTCTCCAAAAGGTAATAGATGGTGTGTTGATGATGAACTCCTTGCGCTTGTGCTTCAAATGATAGTCTCCCCAACACTCAACTCACTCTCATAGGATAGGATTTGGTCGAAAGATGATTTGAGTGGAAAGCAACTTGGGGCAAGCTAGAGATCAAGATTCATATGGTTGGATTGGAATGTCTTGGTCTCAACACATGAGTAGGTGGCTCTCTCTCAAAAATGAGTAGTGGAAGTGTAGGCACGATCTGATGGCTTCCCTCACCAATGAGGAGAGGGTGGAGGGGTTTATATAGCCTCCACACAAAATCTAACCGTTACATACATTATACCAAACTCGGTGGGACCGAATCAGAAAACTCGGTCAGACCGATTCAGTGCATATGTGACCGTTAGGCAATTTCGGTGGGACCAACATGTCAACTCGGTGGGACCAATGTCATTAGGGTTAGGGCATAATGTAATCTTGGTTGGACCGATTACTCAAACTCGGTTGGACCGACTTAGGTAATAAGCAAACAGAGAGTTGGTCAGGCAAACTCGGTGGGACAGATTCGCTCGTCTCCGTGGGACCAAAGCGTTACGAAAAGGAATCAGAGAGTTTGCATTGCAGACTCGGTGAGATCGATCGCTCATCTCGATTAGACCGAAACGTTACGAAGGGAAACAGAGGGTTTGCAACCCCATCTCGGTGAGACCGAGATCCCTATCGGTGAGACCGAAAAGACTAGGGTTTCTAGCAGTGGCTATGTCAAATGAACTCGGTGGCGCCAGATGGATCAAATCGGTCGGGCCGAGTTTGACTTTTGGTTTGGGACAAATGTGGATATGAGAAAGTGGTTGAGGGCTTTTGGAGCATATCACTAAGAATTTTGCGCAAGAAAGCCATTAAGCAACACCTCATCCCATTTTAATAGTATTGGCTTTCCTATAGACTCAATGTGATCTTGGATCACTAAAGTAGAAAATGTAGAGTTTTGGACTTTGAAGTTTGCGCCAATCTTTTGTCCTTAGTATTTTGAGGGGTCCACATTCCTTATCCATGCCATGCCAATCATTGAACTTTCCTGAAATATTTATCTTGTAATGGCATTAGTTCAATGAGCTATATGTTGTTAATCATTTCCAAAACCACCCAGGGATAGTTGCACTTTCAATCTCCCCCTTTTTGGTAATTGATGACAACATATAGATCAAAGCTTCGACAATTGATAATAAGATTGAAGTACATTGTCGCTTTGAGAAGTATGTGACAAACAAGGGCTCCCCCTAAATTTGTGCATTATTTAAAATTTGCTTTGGACTGCAAATGCACAATGTGTTAGGATCATGGGTCACTCTTCCATGTCACATACATCTTGGTGGGGCGCTCAAAATGATAATAATTGAACACATGCACTCATCACCAAGCAAAGTGAATGATCATAAATGGATATGAAGGATAATATCATTCAAGCACACATTAAAGTAGCATATGATCACACATGATCATCCAAGTATCTCACAAAGGACATAATGTATCAAGCAAACACACAATAAAGTTCAAGCAAATAAAATGCAAAGAGAGACAAAACAACACTCTCTCTCTCTCTCGAAGACTATGATCTATACATATTTCTCCCCCTTTGGCAACAAGTACCAAAAAGTTAAAAATACGCATAGTGATATGCGTCTCTCAGGCTTGGTCTTCGTGAGGTGGTGTAGAGATGACTCCAAGGACGAAAGCGTCTGTAGATGTGGTTGGAGCTAGTGGGGTACTTGTTGGAGCTGGGCACTGAAGTTGTGGCTGCTAGTGCAGATGTGGTAGCTCTCGTGTCTCGGACAAGTACTGCAGCAGACCTCTGACTCCTGGGCACTCTAGTGAAAGCATCTGTAGTAGACTTGCCCTTCTTCTCCTCCACTTCCTCCTGAAGTTGCTCAACTACTGACTGAATCTCAGTTACCTTGACATCAAGATCATAGAATTTATGCTCAGTGATCCTCTCGAAGCTCTCCTGGTTTTGACTCAGGGTGGCCAAGCCCTTCTCAATCCTCAAGGTGGAGGCAATCAGATATCCAAGCTGACCTTGCTTTCTCTTCAAGAATACTTGAGATGCCTCTTTAGCTGTTGGCATCTTTGCAGCTTTCTCCAACCTTGCGTTCTCTCTCTTCTCATGTGCTTACACTGATGGTGGATCTTCTTCATTCATGACAACAATGTTGTCCTCAAAGTCTGGCTTGAGGGGTAAATGCTCCTTGTCCAACAAATATGTGCCTTGTCGGTGTACCAAAGTAGGGGCGCTCCTTTGTACCCCTTATTTGTGCACGGGCAGTCAGAGCCGCGTGGATGGCCACACTTAAGCAGGGCAGAGACAGGAAAGCAGAGCCACAACACAGAATCAAAGCAACGCCAGGACAGAAGCATAAAGAGCAAGTAGGCAAAGTGGTTTCCTTGCCGGGGCAGCCCCCACGGCCCCAGAAAGGCCCTTTCTGGGGCAGCCTACCTGACGCCAGCAGGACGCGCCACCCTTGGGCCCCAGTTTCTCCAGCGTCACCAACCACGTTGGAACATAGGCTCGGGAGGCGCATCCATGGTGGCATGCAGATACTTGTGAAGACAAGGAACACTTCAAATCAGAAGAGTAGAAGACGACGAACCTCGACGAGATCCTCGCCGAGAAAACCCACAAGACCTTGCCGGGGACGACCGCAACGCTGCGGCAAGACCCTTGCCGAGGCCCCGGCAAGGCCCTTGCCGAGGACGTTCGCGAGGCCACAGCCAGGCCCACACCCACCAAGCTTCTGCCACCGCTCCCATGCATCTGCCAGCCCACCAGCTGGGCAGGCACCTGCGTGTTGGCACAAGGCTTCTCAGCCAACTCAGCGCATGCCTACATGGTGGCATGCAAATCTTCGTGAAGGCCCTACCACCGCGCCACCTCAGCAGCCTACCAGCCTACATGGCGTTGACCGCCTCGCTGGCCCAGGCACGTGTCGAGGCAGGGCGAAGTGATGGTAAAGTGGAAGGGACACGTCAGGGGCGCATTAAATGCACTGTGTCCCGTAATGGCAAGGGATGGGCTTAAACACAGTACCCCGATGCCACCTCCTGTGTGCCACTGTGGCGATCCCCTTGCCTATAAAAGGAGGCCCAAGGCATCCAGGAGAAGGATTTGGTCTTTTGGACAAGTTACGCCCATTGTAGCTAGTTCAAGAACCTCAACAACACAAATACACACATCAAAGCAGGACTAGGGTGTTACGCATCTCTGCGGCCCGAACCTGGGTAAACGACCCGCGTGCTCGTACTGACTGCTGATCCTGCTCTCCTCACAACCCAGCGCCCCGAAACCGTAGTAGGGATTCTTGTGATCCCATAGGTGTCGTTTCCCACCGACATCTTTGGCGCGCCGGGTAGGGGGCGCAGTAGTGAGCATCTGGTTTTGCAGCCAGTGGCACAGCTCTTCATTGCCATGGCTCCCAAGAAGAAGACGGCCATGGCGGTCGGTTCGTCCGAGACCGGACTGCCTGTACCGGTGTGGACCAGTAGCGGGCCAGTCGTGGAGAGAACCCGTGGCGCAGCCCGTGAACATCCACACCACCCTGGCAGTACGGTCCTGGTGAGCGGCGTCGTTCGTGCGCCAGGCGATGAGCCACACGTTGCGAACTCCAGAGACGGAGTTGGGCCCCCCGCAGGCAGTGCGGGGCCCTCTAGGGGCGTTGTCGTGACACCAGATGGCGGCGTGGAGACCTCCAAGACACCAACACCGGCGCCCATGGCGCGCTCTTCTCAGGTCGTGCGCGATGAGCAGCACCGCCCCGCTGGTGGCCCTGGGCGCCGCCCTGGGAAGAGTCCTGTGTGCCCTTCACGTGACGAGGAGGGCCAGCATGCGCACCGAGGTGTTGGTGGAGGTGGCGGACGGCCGCAGGGCCGTGATGGAGCTCCTTCTAACGTAGTTAGAAGTCGAAGCGCATCACGGTCCACGCAGCTTTCGCCGCCGCCCACACTAGCAGAAGCCCTAGCGCGCGCAGCTACTCCTCGACTTTCCTCCCGCTGCGGAGAAGCTCGACGAGTGGAGGCGGAGCCTCATCGGCATCGCCAACAAAGATCATTTGCGACCGGCGGGGCCCGTAGGCCGTCGCTCCGTCGAGCCACCGCATGCCAGCAGTGGACGGGCCAGAGGCGATGCGGCCACGGTGCACTCCCCTCCTCCACACCAGCCATCGCGGGTGTCGATCCGTTGCGACGACGCTCATGATGATATCTCCATAGCGTCGTCCGACCCGCAAACCCAGACAAGATCAAAGCCATCAAGCAAATTGAGGCACCTAAGCGGATCAAAGACGTGCGTCGGCTCACTGGCTGCGTTGCCACCATGAGCAGATTCATCTCCAAGTCCGCGGAGCGTGCCCTTCCCTTTTTCAAGATCTTGAAGAAGGCGGGCCCAATGGAGTGGACCCCAGAGGACGAGGCCGTGCTGCAGGATTTGAAGAAATACCTCTGCTCTACCCCAGTGTTGGTAGCGCCTAAACCACAAGAACCGTTGCTGCTGTACCTAGCGGCAACGAATCAGGTGGTTAGCGCCGCACTGGTGGCATAGAGAGAGGTCGACGAAGAGGTAGCAGCAACGACATAATCAACGGATGGCGAGCCAGAACCTTCCCCGGCAGGGCTTGGTCCCGGCAAGACTAAGTCCCTGGCAAAGGCTGACACCAGTGCAATAGGGCCCGTGCGACTAGGTGAAGTGGTGCAGAAGAAGAAAATGGTGCAGCACCCAGTTTACTTCGTCAACTCCCTCTTGTAGGGGGCTAGGTCGAGGTACTCAGGTGTGCAGAAATTGCTCTTTGGCCTCCTTATGGCCTCGAGGAAGCTGCGTCATTACTTCCAAGCGCACGAGATCACCGTTGTCACCCGCCTCCCATTGCAACGGATACTGCATAACCCAGATGCAACGGGGAGGATTATGGAATGGGCCCTGGAGCTGTCAAGTTTTGGTTTAAAGTTCGAGAGCACCTCGACAATTCAGAGCAGAGTCTTGGCGGAGTTCATTGTAGAATGGACCTCGACGCTCGATGAAGAGGTACAGGAGACCACTCTCCCCTGCAAGGAAACGAGCCGCAACTGGATCGTGTACTTTGATGGGGCTTTCTCACTGCAAGGCGCCGGTGCTGGCATCCTGCTTGTCGCACCCACCGGGGAGCACCTCAAGTATGTCATCCAAATGCACTTTCCCCGGGAGATGTCAACTAACAACACCGCCGAGTACGAGGGCTTGCTTGCTGATGTCTACTACGCAACCTTCTCCTTGTAGACGTTTGGGCCTCCAAGTGCAGAGGTTTGTAGGACAGTAGCAAATTTCCCTCAAGTGGATGACCTAAGGTTTATCAATCCATGGGAGGCGTAGGATGAAGATGGTCTCTCTCAAACAACTCTGCAACCAAATAACAAAGAGTCTCTTGTGTCCCCAACACACCCAATACAATGGTAAATTGTATAGGTGCACTAGTTCGGCGAAGAGATGGTGATACAAGTGCAATATGGATGCTAGATATAGGTATTTGCAATCTGAAAATATAAAAACAGCAAGGTAACTAATGATAAAAGTGAGCGTAAATGGTATTGCAATGGTAGGAAACAAGGCCTAAGGTCCATACTTTCACTAGTGCAAGTTCTCTCAACAATAATAAAATAACTGGATCATATAACTATCCTTCAACATGCAACAAAGAGTCACTCCAAAGCCACGAATAGCGGAGAACAAACGAAGAGATTATGGTAGGGTACGAAACCACCTCAAAGTTATCCTTTCTGTTCTATCTATTCAAGAGTCCGTAGTAAAATAACATGAAGCTATTATTTTCGTTCAATCTATCATAGAGTTCATACTAGAATATAACACCTTAAGACACAAATCAACCAAAACCCTAATGTCACCTAGATACTCCATTGTCACCTCAAGTATCTGTGGGCATGATTATATGATATGCATCACACAATCTCATATTCATCTATTCAACCAACACAAAGTACTTCAAAGAGTGCCCCAAAGTTTCTACCGGAGAGTCAAGACGAAAACATGTGCCAATCCCTATGCATAGGTTCATGGCCAGAACCCGCAAGTTGATCACCAAAACATACATCAAGTGGATCACGTGATATCCCATTGTCACCATAGATACGCACGGCAAGACATACATCAAGTGTCCTCAAATCATTAAAGACTCAATCCGACAAGATAACTTCAAAGGGAAAACTCAAGCCATTACAAGAGAGTAGAGGGGGAGAAACATCATAAGATCCAACTATAATAGCAAAGCTCGCGATACATCAATATCGTGCCATAGAGAGAACACGAGAGAGAGAGAGAGAGAGAGAGAGATCAAACACATAGCTACTGGTACATACCCTCAGCCCCGAGGGTGAACTACTCCCTCTTCGTCATGGAGAGCGTAGGGATGATGAAGATGGCCACCGGTGAGGGATCCCCCCTCCGGCAGGGTGCCAGAACGGGCTCCCGAGAGGTTTTTGGCGGCTACAAAGGCTTGCGGCGGCGGAACTCCCGATCTATCTTTGTATTCGATGGTTTTAGGGTATATGGGAATATATAGGCGAAAGAAGTCGGTTGGGGGAGCCTCGAGGGGCCCACGAGGGTGGAGGACGCGCCCAGGGGGTGGGCGCGCCCCCTATCTCGTGGCATCCTCGACGCTTCCCTGGCTTGCACTCCAAGTTCCCGGGATTGCTTCTGTTCCAAAAATAACTTTTCTGAAGGTTTCATTCTGTTTGGACTCCATTTGATATTCCTTTTCTTCGAAACACTAAAATAGGCAAGAAAACAACAATATGGGTTGGGCCTCCGGTTAATAGGTTAGCCTCAAAAATAATATAAAAGTGTATAATAAAGCCCGTAATCATTCAAAACAGATAATAAAATAGCATGAATGCTTCATAAATTATAGATACGTTGGAGACGTATCAACATTCCCAAGCTTAATTCCTGCTCGTCCTCGAGTAGGTAAATGATAAAAGAAAGAATTTATGAAGTGTGAATGCTAGCAGGTGCACAAGTTTGATCAATGATAATTTCAATCACCTTTTCTAGCATGATTATTTGGCATAACAGTAGTTCATCTCATAAAACTTCTCAAGATCAAGTAACAAGCTATTCACACGTTAAAGCATAGACCATAAACTTTCTTGAAAACTAGCAAACTTCATTCTCAGTCATCAAACAATTGCAATTCATCTTATTTTCAGGAAGGGTCTATGTCAGAGCTTTGATTTAGCAAACTTCACATACTCAACTATCATATAGTCTTCCATGATTGCTAACACTCACGCAATACTAATGGTTATGGAGTTTTAATCGGACACTGAGAAAGATAGCGGCTTATAGTGTTGCCTCCCAACGTATTCACCTTTGGGTGATGTCAACAATAATAGTTCATGCTAACTTACATCCAATTGGATATATATATATATATATATATATATATATATATATATATATATATATATATATATATATATATCAGGATCTTTCCAACACGAGGTGCTTGCCAAAGGATAAAATGAAAAAGGGAAAGGTGAAGATCACCTTGGCTCTTGCATAAAGTAAAAGACATAAAGTAAAAGATAGGCCCTTCGCAGAGGGAAGCAGAGGTTGTCATGCGCTTTTATGGTTGGATGCACAAAATTTTAATGCAAAAGAACATCACTTTATATTGCCACTTGTATATGGACCTTTATTATGCAGTCTGTCGCTTTTATTGCTTCCATAACAAGATTGTATAAAGCTTATTTCCTTCACACTAATAGATCATACATATTTAGAGAGCAATTTTATTGCTTGCAACATGACAACTTACTTGAAGGATCTTACTCAATCCATAGGTAGGTATGGTGGACTCTCATGGCAAAAACTGGGTTTAAGGATATTTGGAAGCACAAATAGTATCTCTACTTGGTGCAAGGAATTTTGGCTAGCATGAAGGGGAAGGGCAAGCTCAACATGTTTGAATGATCCATGATAATATACTTTAACTGAGATGTGAGAAAACATAACCCATTATGTTGTCTTCCTTGTCCAACATCAACTCTTTAGCATGTCATACTTAATGAGTGCTCACAATTATAAAATATGTCTAAGATAGTATATTTATATGTGAAATCTCTCTTCCTTCAATATTCTTTCATGAATTGTTCAAATGACCAATACAATGCTTGCTAACCTTCAATAAATTTACAACCTCTACTTCTTAGATGTGAAGTCATTACTCCCCATGGGATAAGCAAATGAAACATATATAATTTCAGATTTATGACATTCAACTCATTCAACCATTTACTCATAGGATATAAGTGAAGCACATGAGTAAATGACAAACTACTCCAAAAAGATATGAGTGAAGATCAATGAGTAGCTAAATAATTATGTAACTATGTGAAGACTCTCTCTCATTCAAGAATTTCAGATGTTGGTATTTTATTGAAACAGCAAGCAAAACAAAATAAAATGACATTGCAAGGATAGCACAATTCATGTGAAGAAGCAAAAACTTAGGCTCAACCGATACTAACCGATAATTGTTGAAGAAGAAAGGTGGGGTGCCTACCGGGGCATCCCCAAGCTTAGATGCTTGAGACCTCTTGAAATATTATCTTGGGGTGCCTTGGGCATCCCCAAGCTTGAACTTTTGTGTCTCCTTAATTCCTCTCATATGATGGTTTCTCTATTTCTCAAAAACTTCATCCACATAAAACTCAACAAGAACTCGTGAGATAAGTTAGTATAAACCAATGCAAAACCTTATCATTTTCTACTGTAACAAATCACTAAAATTATTATTCAACATTGCATACTAAATATCTCTGCATATTTAATACTCCTATCCTCAAATAGAATCACTAAACAAGCAAACATATGCAAACAATGCAAATGTAACAGCAATCTGCCAAAACAGTACAGTCTGTAAAGAATGCAAGAGTATCAATACTTCCCTAAGTCCAAAAATTATGAGAAAAATACTACACTGTAGAAGATTTATCAGAGCTCATTATGCAAAAAGTTTCAACATTATATCATGCTCTGACTTTTCTAGGGATATTTTGCAACAGCGGTAAACTTTCTGTTTTCAAACAGCAACATGTATACTAGCAAAATAAGCATGACAAAGGCTATCCTTGACATTTTTATTGAAAATAAAGATGCAAACCATTATTCTAACTAACAGAAAGAAAATACTAACAAAATAAAATGATGCTCCAAGCAAAACACATATCATTTGGTGAATAAAAATATAGCTCCAAGTAAAGTTACCGATGAACGAAGACGAAAGAGGGGATGCCATCCGGGGCATCCCCGAGCTTAGGCTCTTGGTTGTCCTTGAATATTACATTGGGGTGCCTTGGGCATCCCCAAGATTAGGCTCTTTCCACTCCTTATTCCATAGGCCATCGAATCTTTACCCAAAACTTGAAAACTTCACAAGACAAAACTCAACAGAAAACTCGTAAGCTCCGTTATTATAAGAAAATAAAACCACCACTTAGGTACTGTAATGAACTCATTATAAATTCATATTGGTGTAATATCTACTGTATTCCAACTTATCTATGGTTCATATCCTCTGATACTACTCATAGATTCATCAAAATAAGCAAACAGCACATAGAAAACAGATTCTGTTAAAAACAGAACAGTCTGTAGTAATCTGTATCAAACACATACTTATGGAACTCCAACAATCCTAAAAAATTAGGAAGTCCTAAGAAATTCGTGTACAAATCCATAAAAAAAAGAATCAGATCAAGAGCACGTTTCTGTGAATTAACAAAACTAATTTACTGGGTGCTGAAGTTTCTGATTTTCAGTAGGATCAACACAACTATCACCGTAAGCTATCCTAAATGTCTTACTTGGAAATTTATTGAAATAAAAGCTATAAAACATGATTACTACAGTAGCATAATCATTTGAACACACAAAAACAGTAAAGTTAAGTATTGGGTTGTCTCCCAACAAGCGCTTTTCTTTAGTGCCTTTCTAGCTAGGCATGATGATGGCAATGATGCTCACATAAAAGATTAGAATTGAAACATAACGGGAGCATCATGAAGTATATGACTAGCACATTTAAGTATAACCCTCTTCCTATGCATAGGGATTTTGTGAGCAAACAACTTATGGGAACAATAATCAACTAGCGTAGGAAGGCAAAACAAGCATAACTTCAAGATTTTAAGCACATAGAGAGGAAACTTGACATTATTGCAATTCCTACAAGCATATGTTCCTCCCTCATAATAATTTTCAGTAGAATCATGAATGAATTCAACAATATAACCAGCACCTAAAGCATTCTTTTCATGATCTAACTGCATAGAAAATTTACTACTCTCCACACAAGCAAAATCCTTCTCATGAATAGTAGTGGGAGTATCATAAGAGACTTGAATACTATAAATTGTTTCCACATTAAAAGAGTAATGTTCAAAAAAAGGGTAATCATAATGATGAAAAGTTTTATAAATATAATCATCACTAATTTTTATAGCATAACTTTCATCACAATAATCATCATAAGTAGCAACTTCGTTCTCATCATAATCGATTGAAACCTCTTCCAAGATAGTGGAATCATCACTAAATAAAGTTGACACTCTTCCAAATCCACTTTCATATTCATCATAATAAGATTCAACATCCTCCAAAATAGTGGGATCACAACTTCCAAAAGTTGACACTCTTCCTAAAGTAAGAGGCATGCTATCATCATAAAAACTTTGCATATCAAAACTTGGGAGGCTAAAAATATCATCTTCATTAAACATAGCATCCCCAAGCTTGTGACAAACATTAATTGCAGAAAATATATTCTCAAATATGTCATACTCATCAAACATAGCTTCCCCAAGCTTGGGCCCTTTCATATCATAAGCATAATCACTCTCATCATTAATAGTATGGATAACACCAATAGTATAGCAATTATCATCATCACAATGAGTAGTAGGAGCAAAATCATTTGGGAGGGATACCTTTTTACCTTTGTTGCACCTTTTTTTCTTTTTCTTCTTCACATTATGTATGGGTTTAACCTTCTTCTTTGAGCTCCTTATAGATGAGATTGGTTGAATAGAAAGCTCCTCCTTGTTACCTGATTCATCATAAGAAATAATAGGAGGATATTGGGAAATCTCTCCCCTTTCATTAGTATTCTATTCATCTTCTATTTGCTTCCTTTTCTTTAGGTAATTGGCAATATAAGGATTTTCAATGCAATTCACCGCACAATACAAATAAATCTTCTCTAGATCAATATCAAGAAAATGCTAAAGATGAAATTCTAGAATATGCTTAGTTGCACGTTTCAATTCTTCATAACCCAAAAGCAAACTAAGTTCATTATGATGTGCAAGGGAAATCAAGTCATCACAATTTTTGGACACGATTTGATCATGAAACAATTTGCATCGGATATTTAAATGAGCACGTTCATTGCAAAGTTCACAACGGTAAAGATATCTTAAATTTTCAGCACTAACATTAAGTCTTTCTTGCAACCCTTTAGTTTCTAAATACTTATGCCTCTTGCAATATCTATTTTCCCTATTTGGTGTGTACTTGCAAACCCAATCTACTCCACAAAAATCGACATGCTTATAAGAGACATTTTCAGCACTAACTAGTGCAATCATCATTAGTACTATGGATATTCAAAGAGTTAATACTAACAACATTGCAATCATGCTCATCATTAAAATATTTAGTATCAAACATTCTATAGATTTATTCTTCTAGCACTTGAGCACAATTTTCCTTTTTATCATACTCACAAAAGATATTAAAAAGATGAAGCGTATGAGACAAACTCAAATCCATTTTTTTAGTTTTTCTTTTATAAACTAAACTAGTGATAAAACAAGAAACAAAAAGATTCGATTGCAAGATCTAAAGATATACCTTCAAGCACTCACCTCCCCGGCAACGGCGCCAGAAAAGAGTTTGATGTCTACTACGCAACCTTCTCCTTGTAGACGTTGTTGGGCCTCCAAGTGCAGAGGTTTGTAGGACAGTAGAAAATTTCCCTCAAGTGGATGACCTAAGGTTTATCAATCCATGGGAGGCGTAGGATGAAAATGGTCTCTCTCAAACAACCCTACAACCAAATACAAAGAGTCTCTTGTGTCCCCAACACACCCAATACAATGGTAAATTGTATAGGTGCACTAGTTCAGCGAAGAGATGGTGATACAAGTGCAATATGGATGGTAGATATAGGTATTTGTAATCTGGAAATATAAAAACAGCAAGGTAACTAATGATAAAAGTGAGCGTAAACGGTATTGCAATGGTAGGAAACAAGGCCTAAGGTTCATACTTTCACTAGTGCAAGTTCTCTCAACAATAATAACATAAATGGATCATATAACTATCCCTCAACATGCAAGAAAGAGTCACTCCAAAGCCAGGAATAGCGGAGAACAAACGAAGAGATTATGGTAGGGTACGAAACCACCTCAAAGTTATCCTTTCTATTCTATCTATTCAAGAGTCCATAGTAAAATAACATGAAGCTATTCTTTCCGTTCAATCTATCATAGAGTTCATACTAGAATAACACCTCATCATGGAGAGCGCCGGGATGATGAAGATGGCCACTGGTGAGGGATCCTCCCTTCGGCAGGGTGCCGGAACGGGCTCCCGAGAGGTTTTTGGTGCTACAAAGGCTTGCAGCGGCAGAACTCCTGATCTATCTTGGTATTCGATGGTTTTAGGGTATATGGGAATATATAGGCGAAA
The DNA here is from genome assembly GCA_963921465.1 of Triticum timopheevii. Taxonomy (NCBI): domain Eukaryota; kingdom Viridiplantae; phylum Streptophyta; class Magnoliopsida; order Poales; family Poaceae; genus Triticum; species Triticum timopheevii. Next base: position 439,728,550 of record OY997274.1, on the reverse strand, counting down.
GAAGTCGGTCGGGGGAGCCTCGAGGGGCCCATGAGGGTGGAGGGCGCGCCCGGGGGGTGGGCGCGCCCCCTATCTCGTGGCCTCCTCGACGCTTCCCTGGCTTGCACTCCAAGTTCCCGGGATTGCTTTTGTTCCAAAAATAACTTTTCCGAAGGTTTCATTCTGTTTGGACTCCGTTTGATATTCCTTTTCTTCGAAACACTGAAATAGGCAAGGAAACAACAATATGGGCTGGGCCTCCGGTTAATAGGTTAGTCCCAAAAATAATATAAAAGTGTATAATAAAGCATGTAATCATTCAAAACAGGTAATAAAATAGCATGAATGCTTCATAAATTATAGATACGTTGGAGACGTATCACTTGCCGGTCTCAGGATCGCAGCGGACCTCGGAGTCAAAAAGCTTATCATCAGGGGTGATTCACAGCTCGTCGTCAGGCAAATCAACAAGGATTATCAAAGCCCGCTGATGGAAGCTTACGTTGATGAAGTGAGGAAACTCGAGGAGCTCTTTGACGGGATACAGGCGGAGCATGTCCCCCGAGTGGAGAATGACGTCTCCGACTATCTGTCGAAGCGTGCTGCCCTCAAGCTACTTGTGGAACCAGGTACTTTTGTGCTTTGGTTAACTCAACCATCCATCGAACCATCGACAGGGCAGAACAAGCGGAGGAAGCTAGGCCCCGGCAAGTACTTCCCCACTGAGCTCCCTGGAGCCGTCGGCGAAGGAGTTGCCATGGACACCGAGCATGCCGTGGGACAACCAACTCCGGCGGGGCGCCAGGCCCTTGCCACGGGGGCAACCGTTCCCGCGGCAGAGGAAATGCCTTTGGTCCTCGTCGTCGAGCCACAGGCTCCGGCATGGGCGCAGCACACTGTCCGATTCCTCCAAATTGGAGAGCTTCCTAAGGAGCAGGATGAGGCTGAGAGAGTAGCCCGCCAATCTGCTCTGTACCAATTCGTTGACAACGTCTTGTACAGAAAAAGACTGAATGGGGTGAAATTGAAGTGCATCTCCTGGGAGGAAGGATTGGAGCTGTTGGCAGAGATACATGGAGGCATATGTGGCTCCCACATAGGGTCAAGGGCCCTTGCTGGCAAGGCTTTTCGGCAAGGTTTCTTCTGGCCCACTGCCCTCCAGGATGTGACAGCACTAGTAACCAAGTGTGAAGGGTGCCAGTTCCATTCGAAGAAACTTCATCAGCCAGCTCAAGCCTTGCAGACAATCCCTCTCTCCTGGCCATTCTCGGTCTGGGGGCTCGACATAGTGGGCCCCTTTCCCCGCACTGTCGGGGGCTTTGAGTACTTATACATTGCAATCGACAAGTTCACAAAGTGGCCTGAGGTGGAAGCAGTGAGGAAGGTGTCAGCGCAGTCAGCCATCAAGTTCTTCAAGGGGCTAGTTTGCCATTTTGGTGTACCCAACAGGATCATCACTGACAACGGCACACAGTTCACAAGCCACGCCTTCATGTAGTACATCGAGGATCTCGGCAGCAAGGTTTGTTTTGCTTCCGTGGCACACCCATGAAGCAACGGCCAAGCAGAGATAGCAAATGTTGAAGTTCTGCGAGGCTTAAGAACGAAGACTTTTGACAGGTTGCGCAAGAGTGGAAGGCGTTGGATTGATGAATTGCCGGCGGTTCTTTGGTCGATCAGAACGACGCCAAATCGAGCCACCGGCCAGACACCCTTTGCCCTGGTCTACGGGGCAGAAGCAGTTCTCCCCGCGGAACTCATATACGGGTCACCTCGAGTGCTCGCTTATGATGAGCTTGAGCAAGAGCGATTGCGGCAAGATGACGTAACTTTCCTTGAGGAAGATTGTCTCTGGGTGGCTGTGAGAGCAGCATGCTACCAGCAAGCCTTGCGTCGCTACCATAGCCGCAAGGTTCATGCCTGGAGCTTTGAGGAAGGCGACCTTGTTCTTTGGCACGTTCAGTCAGCCAAGAATTCCAACAAGTTGACGCCAAAGTGGGAAGGCCCTTATCGGGTAACACGAGTCACCAGGCCTGGCGCAGTTCGCATGGAGACCGAAGATGCCTTTCCAGTGAGCAACTCCTGGAACATCGAGCATCTTTGCAAGTTTTACCCGTTAGGCGCGGCTGTCGGGGCCCCCGACAAGCCACCTTTTGTACAAGCCTTGTCGGCAAGGCATGTTACCCTCTATACAAAGCCAGGCGCAGACCCTGAGCATAAATAAACGAAGCGCTGGCACCCTAAGTTATAGCATGCATGCTAGATTGAGTCTCTCCCTCGGTTAGGGTTGATAGTGCTTAGCAGCGACTAACCCCTAGCGTAGAGGTCAAGTTTGCGTCATTTTGTTCCTATCCATCCTCTTTGGTACGCAGGGTACATGAATGTTTCCGCCAAGCCAAGTGGAAGGAAGAGAACAAGCCGGCGCTCCGGACTCGGCAAGCCAAGCTTGCCGAGGTCTGAAGACACGAAGGCCCACCCACGGCAAGTCAGGGTTGCCGGGGGTTGCAGATTCAGATAAGTTTTCCCATCCCCTATCATGCATTTCCATATGAAACTTGGGACGTATGGAACCTTGTTTTGTTCCAAGGCTGTCGTGCTCCCCTCGTTCCTATCACCCAAGAGCTTCTTGGTTCGGAATATGGTTGTAGCCGCGGCTGCAAGGAAGCAAGCGTAGGGCCCACCCTCACTTCGTCCCTGCCTCCGCCGAAGGCGTGAGTATGGATGAACAGAGTGGGGGAGCGGCAAGGCCTGCTGCCGGGCAGCGGTGTTTATATTGAAAATAACAAGGACTTGTTCCTTGGTATGGGCTTTGCTCACACGCACACACAAGACCTGGCAAGCACCCTTTTTCCATTAATATGTTCCATACAGGTACAGTTCGTACAGAATGTAAACATGAATAGGGAGATTACAGGTTTTAGATCTAAATAAGGCCCGTGAGCTTACAAACTAGAAAAAAAATAAGATGCCCGTAATCCCTTTCTTGTCCCTCTCCTCAGGAAATGAAACAAGAAGGAAAAAGGGCAGAAGGAGCGCCTAGGCGAGGTACGAGCAGCAGAAGGTGCCAAGAGAACATGCCGGTGGTCACCTAGGAGAGGGTTGGTGGTGGTGGCGCCGGAGGAAGAGCTGGAAGATGAGGCAATGGTCCGTCAATACGCTATGAAGGCGTCAGTGCCATCGTACTCCGACTTGACGGCCCACCACCCACCTTCTTCGCCTTCTCTGGCCTCCCCACGCCAGCCGCCCAAGGAGGCGACCCTAAGAAGTTCAAGGAGCCGGCGACATGGATGATGGGGTCGCCGGTGTCGGCCCGGAGCGGCGCACCCGACGCTTAGTCGAACCCGTCATCCTGCCGCCCGCTACCCTCGTCGTCGCTGCCGCTGTCCTCCTCGCCACTCCCGCTCGAGGAAGAATCTTCGTCAGAGGAGCTCTCCACGCAGCACCTTACGCAAGTTCCGAAGTGCCCAAAGACCTTGACGGAGAGGAGGCCACTCTCCATTAATTTGAAATGGAGAGTGAGCCCCTCCGTCAGGCTGTGGATGCGAGCAAAGGTCTTCCACCCTCAGTGAAGATACATGACGTGAGGGGCGGGGAACTCGACGTCAGCCCATGTGCCACTATTCCCACAGCCCCTCATATGCAGCCGCAGCGCCTGCGGAGGGTCCAGCTCCATCTCCCATGCAAATGGGGTCAGGAGACAAAGATGACGGCACACCGGCTGTGGCAGCCTGATGAAGAACTCGTAGGGGTTGTCCCCGACGTGACCCTCCACCGGGAAGGGGCCGCTGGCGGAGGCGAGGCCGATGTGCTGCCCCGTCCTCCTCTTCCCCGAGTGCCGCAACGGCCTCGACCTCGCCCCCTCCCCCTTCCTCTAACGGTTGGCTCCGCCGCCACGAGCTCTTGGGGAGGAGCGACGCGTTGTTGAGCAGAGACCCTCGCCGCCACCAATGAAGCATCACCGAGCCCTCTCGCCATGGTAGAAGAGAGGAAGGAGCAGGGATGGGGAGAGGCGGATGATGAAGGACCGAGAGGCGCAGTTCCTCCCGCCCTCCTCCTTATAAAGAGACGGGGGCGGGGCTCGGCCGCCCCTCTCAGCCCATCCTGCTCATTAAAGGTGACAGCAGGCAAGGCCATCGACCGCCCTCCCCGCCCAATTGAAGGCGCGTGGGAATCGACCCGCGTGCGCACGTCTTCCCATATCCTGCACGCATGTCATTCGCTCTGCGTCGTGCATGTGGCTTACGTGGCGCGAGAGACGGTGTAATGGGACGCGTGGAGCGACGGTTCCCAGGTAAGGACAGTAAATGAGCGGCGGCCCTGCGGTCTCGAAGGGACACGCAAGCCGCCTCTTTACTGTTCACCGCAAGATGACGCAAACGTGCTTCGATCACCCGCGCGCGCGACCCCCACGTCATGCGTTCAACGCGGGTCTAGGGGAAGCACAGCGGATGGAAAGCTACCGCAATAAAAAAACGGTCCGCCTGCCCGCGCACCGTTCTGGGCCTGGCCCAACAACGTGTCGCGCTTATGTGTGGACCAGGCCCGGGGGCTCCTGTCGGTGTACCAAAGTAGGGGTGCTCCTTTGTACCCCTTATTTGTGCACGGGCAGTCAGAGCCGCGCGGACGGCCACACTTAAGTAGGGCAGAGACAGGAAATCAGAGCCACAACACAAAATCAAAGCAATGCCAAGACAGAAGCATAAAGAGCAAGAAGGCGAAGTGGTTTCCCCTGGCAAGGTCCTTGCCGGGGCAGCCCCCACAGCCCCGGCAAGGCCCTTGCCGGGGCAGTCAACCTGATGCCAGCAGGACGTGCCACCCTTGGTCCCTAGTTTCTCCAGCGTCACCAACCACGTTAGAACATAGGCTCGGGAGGCGCCTCCATGGTGGCATGCAGATCTTTGTGAAGACAAGGAACACTTCAAATCAGAAGAGTAGAAGACGACGAACCTCGGCGAGATCCTCGCTGAGAAAACCCACAAGACCCCCGGCAAGACACTTGCCGGGGACGACCGCAATGCCACAGCAAGACCCTTGCCGAGGCCCCGGCAAGGCCCTTGCCGAGGACGTCTACGAGGCCACAGGCCCGCACCCGCCAAGCTTCTGCCACCACTCCCATGCAGCTGCCAACCCACCAGCTGGACAGGCACCTGCGTGTCGGCACAAGGCTTCTCAGCCAACTCAGCGCATGCCTACGTGGTGGCATGCAAATCTTCGTGAAGGCCCTACCATCGCGCCACCTCAGCAGCCTGCCAGCCTGGCGCTGACCGCCTCGCTGGCCCAGGCGCGTGTCGAGGCAGGGCAAAGCGGCGGTAAAGTGGAAGGGACACATCAGGGGCGCATTAAATGCACTTTGTCCCATAATGGCAAGGGATAGGCTTAAACACAGTACCCCGATGCCACCTCCTGTGTGCCACTGTGGCGATCTTCTTGCCTATAAAAGGAGGCCCAAGGCATCCAGAAGAAGGATTCGGACTTTTGGACAAGTTACGCCGATTGTAGCTAGTTCAAGAACCTCAAGAACACAAATACACACATCAAAGCAGGACTAGGGTGTTACGCATCTCTGCGGCCGAACCTGGGTAAATGACCCGCGTGCTCGTACTGACTGCTGATCCTACTCTCCTCACAACCCAGCGCCCCACAACCGTAGTAGGGATTCTTGTGATCCCATAGGTGTCGTTTCCCACCGACATGCATGTGCCCATCTTGGAGTTGATGAGCACCTGAATCTGTGGAGCATACCCACAAGATCTCTTCTGATATGCAGCTGTCCTCTTGATTGTTTTCACAATCAGACTCATCACTTTGAACTTTTGAGGGACATCAAATATATGCAGCAAGTTGGTGGAGTGTCCTCTGATCATTCTGTGATCTCCTAATTTTGGCAACAGAGTGTGCCTCAAAATAGTATTGATTGTTGGCAGCCCTGACAGCAAGTGCTTTACTGAGCCAAACTTGTGAGTCTCAAGGTCTGCATCAGGAATCTCCTTGTACATGCTGGCCATTGAGTTGTGATCCTTCTTTTTCTTAGCATAGACATCCAAGTCATCTTCATGAGCTTCTGGGGCATTGATCAATCTAGCCCACTAATCAACTGTAGATTGGTACCTTGTACCCTCTGAAATCCACACAATTTTTCCATCTCGATAGAAATGAGCAGTTGAATAGAATTGCATGATCAGCTCATCATTCTACTTAGTGAGCTTTTGGCCAACAAACTTGTCAACCTCACATGCCTTGAAGCTGTCATAGACACCTGGGAAGTGCTCTTCATTCTCTCTTATGTAGGTCCAGTCCACCCATCTCATGTCACACACTATGGGCTTCTTGTCAAGCATGATTGTCTCATAGAAATCTTGTTGTTCCTTTGTGTGGAACCTGTAATCCACAGCAGTTCTCCTCCTGACAGCATATGGGTCAGCCTTTCTCCACTATATCAGTCCTGCATCCTTCCTGATTCTCATATCCTTTGCAACAGGATGTGCATCATTATGATCTGGGATCTTGGGCTTTAGCTTTCTTAGCACTTGGGCTTCAGCTTCCTCTTCTTCAGCTTCAGGCACTGGGGCCTTGTTCTTCTCCTCAGCAGGTATGTTCCTGGTACTCCTCTTGGGTGCAGTCTTGGGAACTAGAGCAACAGCTTTGGGAGCAGTTTTGGGCTTAGTAGCAGCCCCTGACTTTATAGCATCTCCCATGAGCTTCTGTGCCTTAGGTGCTGGAGCAGCATCCTCTTCCTCTTCATCATCTGATCTCACCATGGTTGACTTTTCAAGAACTTTGGTTGTTGTTGTTCTTGCCCTCTTCTTCTTCTTGTCCTCACCAGCTGCCTCTTCTTTAGATTCAATGGTGAACTTCATAGTTTCACCTGTGGCAACCTTCCTGGGCTTGGATGTAGGCACTCTCCTGGCAGGTGCCTTCTTGTTCATGCCTGGCCTAGTTGATGCAGCAATGCCAAATTCTTTCTTCACCACCTTGTTCTTGGAAGTGGCCTCATCCTCAGCTGCAATATAGTCTTCATCCTCTGAATCAGAAGTTCTCTTCTTACTTGTTCTAGTAGCTGCCTTGGGCAAGTTACTAGGTGTGCTCCTGGTGCCCTCATCATAGCTGCTAGAGGGACTAGTGCCCTCACTCATCTGTGCTGGCTGTTCAGACCTGTTCTGGCTGTCACTCTGGTCAGACATCTTGCAGTCAACCTATCAGCAGACCCTGTGAATAGGTTGTAGATGAGGTAGAGTAGATGAGCATCACAAAGTACAGAGGTTTTGCAAAACAAATTGAGTCAAAAAGATTAGTTTTAGTTCTCTACAGAAGTGATCTCGGAGCTACCGAATTGACAAACTCGGTGATACCGAAGCAACACTTGGAACCTAAACTAGTGAACTCGGTTGGGCCGAGTCACAGTTTGGTGGCACTGAGATTGCTAGGGTTTCACAAAATCCTGAACTCGGTCACACCGATTTGCATGTTTCAGTCAGATCGAAAAGCGCAAGTGCAATGGCCTAAGCCAAATCGGTGAGACCGATTTCTACATTTCGGTCGGTCCGAGATGTGTTCTGTGTTGGGCTAACCCTAAAATTTTCGAATCAATCTAGACCTAAGGAAGATTTGGCTGGATAGATTAATCTCATTCGTGGCAAGAAGTATGGATTGTCCTTGTGCTAGGAGTTGGAGCAAAAAAGATAGCATAGGGGATCGAACACATACCCTAGAGCGGCGAGTGTTCGCTACGGTGGCGACGGCGGAGTAGAATCCGTCGACGGCAGCAGAGTCCAACGACGGGAGGTCATTGGCGGCGAGGAGACGATCCGGAGACCCAAGGGGGCAGAGCAGGACACGCCGGGCTGAGAAGTTTTGAAGTAATTTCCAAAATCTCACCCGTGGGTATATATATCCCGACCCCATTGGTGTGATCAAGTGGAACAACTCGGTGGCACCAAGGTTGCAGAATCGCAAGCGGTTGCTGCAACTCGGTGTGACCGAAGTGTTCAAATCGGTTGCACCGAGATGAAAACCTAGACCAACTTAGTGAACTCGGTTTGACCGAAATGGATTTCTCGGTCAGACCGAAATGCACAAAGAGGTTTTGGAAGTTTAAGTCTATGACGAATCGGGAACTCCGAGTGCTCCTCACATAGAGTGGTTCGAATCTGACTTGATCAAACTTTGTGATGTAGCATGAATAGAGTTTGAGCGAGAAAAGCATAGATAGCTAGAGAAGGTTCTTAGGCATTCTTGTCCATCCACTTGGCAAAAGAGAAAGATCCAAACAATCAAACAACAAGTGGACGTCCTTGAATGAGTAAAATATGCAACCAACATGCTCACACAATAAAAAGTCAAATGAAATATGTGGCAAAGCATGCACAACCAATTCTAGCATCTATCAAACAATTGGCGATGACTAGGTCATCTATATATGAGTATATTGACTTAGGAGTCAAATGAGAACATTTGATCATAGGTCATACTCATCGTCTAAGCACAAGTGGGGTTACCACTTTTTCATAAAGCATTGTTGTGTTCACACCATTATAGTTGCTTTAGCTCAATTCTTTAGAGCAAAGATCCCCCTAGATGTGAGATCCCCACTAAGAGGGATGAACTAACCTTGGGTTTTGTCGATGATGACTTCATGTAGGTGTTGAAGATGTGGATGCTCAATGTTGTTGATCATTTGGAGCAATCCATTGGAGTGAGTTGCACTTTCAATACCTACACGGGTTAGTCCCACAAGGAACAAACAATGATATCCATAGACATAGAGTGATGCACACACAAGATGATGTCCATGAAAGCATTAGGTTACCTTGTCCCTTGTCTTACCAACAACAGGGTTTGTGACTCCTTGAACTAGTGCAAGATGTGGAAGTTGATTGCACTTGTCCTTGACAAAATGATATGAGTGAAGTATATTGCCGGAGTCACCCTCAAGAACTCTCTAGTTCTTCTTCTTTGGGATCCACATCATCTTGATGGGAATCCTTGGGGTAGTAGTGGAACTTGATGAAGTAGAGCTTGATGTAGTCTTGGGAACCCAATTGACCAAGGCCTTGGGAGCTTCTTCAAATGCATCAATCTCCTCTTGAAGCTTGTCCTTGCCCTTTTGCTTGTGGTCTTGTGGTGGAAGATCATCTTGAGCTTGTGTCCCTTGGAAAGAAGTAGGATCATACTTCTCTTGTTGGGGAACAAACTTCGTCTTGGGGTATTGATCTTCTTCCCACTCAACACCATTGGCATTGAACTTTCGTTCAAAACCAACACATTGATTCTTCCGATGCCTTCCTTGCTTGCGTACAATTTCCTCAAATTGCTTACTCCCGACAAGGCTCTTGTAGACACCCTTCTCTATAATTCCCTTCAATAATCTATTTTCTTGCTCAAGTGTAACTTGGCTAAGGGAATCATTAGTGGAATCAGGAGAACTACTAGAAGCAACAACATTGGACTTGGCATGATTATTGTTACTACTAGAATAAGAATCTTTCTTGCTCTTGTTACTAGACTTGACTTGTGGCATGTAAGTAGATACGAGTAAATGATTAGCAATGTAAGAAGAACTTTTCTTGCGAAGATCATCATTGATTGCCTTTAAAAACTCATGCTCTTGCTCAAGGTTGAGCATTTCAAAGCGTAACTTCTCATGAGTCTTTAAAAGTTCTCGATGATCTTCCAAGATAGTTTCATGAGCTAACTTAAGAGTGTTTAGTTCTTTAGTTAGGCGCTCAATCTTCTACTTATCATTGTCATTTGTTTTATCTTGATTAGCATGATTAATTGACATTTCATCATAGTATTCATCACTAGAGTTGTCAACAAGTAAATCATCATCACCTAACAAGTCATCTTCATCACTATTGAAATCAATATACTCGGGGTGTGATACCTTTGGTCCTTTAGCCATGAAGCATCTTCCAATTCCCTCATTTGGTGAGTCAAATATGTCATAGGAGTTGGTCGACACGAGTGCTAGACCGGCAACACCTTTATCTTGAGTATATTCGGAGTCAGGGTGATAGCTTCTCTCGGAGTGATTATCGGAGTTGGAGCCGGATACCCATTCACCAACATGAGCTTGATGTCTTCGTTTTGTGTAGCTCTTTGATGATTTGTCCCTCCTTTCCGAATCCTTGCTTCTCCGGGATGTTCTTCATTCATAACGATCATCTCTACTCTTCCTCTCTCTTGGTGGTGATTCTTCTCTTCTACTTCTTCTTTTGGGTGAATCTTCTCTCCTTTTGTAAGGAGCCGTACACTCATTGGAATAGTGTCCGGGTCTTCCACAATTGTAGCAATTACGTTCACGACTCGAAGATCTTTTGTCATTGTAGGACCTTGACTTGGAACTCCTTTCCTTGCTTCTGCTCTTGTAGAACTTGTTGAAATTTTTCACCATTAAGCTCAATTCCTTGTTGAAGGTTTGTTTCTCACTTGATGATGTAGGAGCGTCACATGAGGCTTTGTAAGCACCACCTGACTTGTTATGAATCTCCTCCTTATCCTTGAGTGACATCTCATGAGAAACAATTCTTCCAATGACTTCCATTGGCTTGAGATCTTTGTAATTGGGCATCATATGGATCAATGTGCACACGGTATCATATTTTCCATCCAAGGCTCTTAGGATCTTCTTGATGATGAATTTTTCGGTCATCTCTTCACTTCCTAAGCCAGCAATCTCATTTGTGATGAGAGCAAGCCTAGAGTACATTTCAGCGACACCTTCACCATCCTTCATCTTGAACTTATCAAGTTGACTTTGAAGCACATCCAATTTGGATTCCTTGACGGAGTTGGTACCTTCGTGCATGTCAATCAAAGTATCCCAAATTTCCTTTGCATTCTCAAGGTGGCTGATGTTGAATTCTTCGGGGCACAATCCGTTGAAGAGGATATCACAAGCTTGAGCGTTGTATTGTAGCATTTTCAACTCTTCCGTGGTAGCTTCACGGTTCGGCTCTCTCCCATCGAAGAATTCACTTTGCAAGACAATACACACAATAGCCCAAACGGCAGGGTTATGTCCAAGAATATGCATTTTCTGAAGGAAATATGCCCTAGAGGCAATAATAAAGTTATTATTTATTTCCTCATATCATGATAAATGTTTATTATTCATTCTAGAATTGTATTAACCGGAAACATAATACATGTGTGAATACATAGACAAAACTATAGTCACTAGTATGCCTCTACTTGACTAGCTCATTAATCAAAGATGGTTATGTTTCCTAACCATAGACATGTGTTGTCATTTGATTAGTGGGATCACATCATTAGAAGAATGATGTGATTGACATGACCCATTCCGTTAGCCTAGCACTTGATCGTTTAGTATACTGCTATTGCTTTCTTCATGACTTATACAAAGTTCCTACAACTATGAGACTGTGCAACTCCCGTTTACCGGGAGAACACTTTGTGTGCTACCAAATGTCACAACGTAACTGGGTGATTATAAAGGTGCTCTACAGGTGTTTCCGAAGGTATATGTTGGGTTGGCATAATTCAAGATTAGGATCTGTCACTCCGATTGTCGGAGAGGTATCTCTGGGCCCTCTCGATAATACTCATCACCTAAGCCTTGCAAGCATGTAACTAATGAGTTAGTTATGAGATGATGTATTACGGAACGAGTAAAGAGACTTGCCGGTAACGAGATTGAACTAGGTATTGCATACCGACGATCAAATCTCGGGCAAGTAACATACCGATGACAAAGGGAACAACGTATGTTGTTATGCGGTTTGACCGATAAAGATCTTCGTAGAATATGTAGGAACCAATATGGGCATCCAGGTCCCGCTATTGGTTATTGACCGAGAATGGATTTAGGTCATGTCTACATAGTTCTCGAACCCGTAGGGTCCGCACGCTTAACGTTTCGATGATAGTTTTATTATGAGTTTATAAGTTTTGATGTACCGAAGTTTGTTCGGAGTCCCGGATGTGATCACGAGCATGACGAGGAGTCTCGGAATGGTCGAGACATAAAGATTGATATATTGGAAGCCTATGTTTGGACATCGGAATGGTTCCGGGTGAAATCGGGATTTTACCGAAACACCGGGGGGTTACTGGAACCCACCCGGGGGATAATGGGCCTTAATGGGCCAAGAGGGAGAAGAGAGAAGGAGCCAGGAGGGGGCCGCACGCCCCTCCCCCTCCTAGTCGGAATAGGACAAGGGAAGGGGGGCGGCGCCCCCCCTTTCGTTCCCCTCTTCCTCCTCTTTCCCCCTTTTCTCTCCTACTCCTACTTGGAAAGGGGAGTCCTACTCCCGGTGGGAGTAGGACTCCCCCCTTGGCACGCCCCCTAGGCCGGCCGCCTCCTCCCCCTGGCTCCTTTATATACGGGGGCGGGGGGCACCCCATAGACACACAAGTTGATCTACGGATCGTTCCTTAGCCGTGTGGGGTGCCCCCTTCCACCATATTCCACCTCGGTCATATCGTCGCGGAGTTTAGGCGAAGCCCTGCGCCGGTGGAACATCATCATCATCACCACGCCGTCGTGCTGACGGAACTCATCTCCGGAGCTCGGCTGGATCGGAGGCCGGAGATCGTCATCGAGCTGAACGTGTGCTGAACTCAGAGGCTCCGTACGTTCGGTGCTTGGATCGGTCGGATCGTGAAGACGTACAACTACATCAACCGCGTTGTGATAACGCTTCCGCTTACGGTCTACGAGGGTACGTGGAAGAACACTCTCCCCTCTCGTTGCTATGCCATCACCATGATCTTGCGTGTGCGTAGGAAATTTTTTGAAATTACTACGTTCCCCAACATTTTCATCTTATGCTTCCAACTAGTTAAATTAGTACCATCAAAGTAAGGACCTCTACGGTGGTAATTTCCCTCGCTAGACGCCATACTCTCCTAGGTTGTGAAACCAAGGCTATGATCACCAAAAGCTGTGGAAATCAAGGCAAATGGAGACCAACGCTCTGATACCAATTGTAGGATCGAAAGTATGTCTAGAGGGGGGTGATTAGACTACTTGACCAAATAAAAACTTAACCTTTTCCCAATTTTAGTTCTTGGCAGATTTTAACAACTTAGCACAAGTCAAGCAATCTTAACATAATTCAAGCAAGCATGCAAAGAGTATATAAGCAGCGGAAGTAAATCGCAACTTGCAATAATGTAAAGGGAAGGGTTTGGAGACTGCAAACGCAATAGGAGACACGGATGTTTTTGTCGTGGTTCCGATAGGTGGTGCTATCATACATCCATGTTGATGGAGACTTCAACCCACGAAGGGGAACGGCTGCGTGAGTCCATGGAGGGCTCCACTCATGAAGGGTCCACGAAGAAGCAACCTTGTCTATCCCACCATGGCCATCGCCCACGAAGGACTTGCCTCACTAGGGTAGATCTTCACGAAGTAGGCGATCTCCTTGCCCTTACAAAATCCTTGGTTCACTCCACAATCTTGTTGGAGGCTCCAAGTGACACCTAACCAATCAAGGAGACACCACTCTCCAAAAGGTAATAGATGGTGTGTTGATGATGAACTCCTTGCTCTTGTGCTTCAAATGATAGTCTCCCCAACACTCAACTGACTCTCATAGGATAGGATTTGGTGGAAAGATGATTTGTGTGGAAAGCAACTTGGGGAAGGCTAGAGATCAAGATTCATATAGTTGGATTGGAATGTCTTGGTCTCAACACATGAGTAGGTGTCTCTCTCTCAGAATATGAGTAGTGGAAGTGTAGGCACGATCTGATGGCTTCCTTCACGAATGAGGAGAGGGTGGAGGGGTATATATAGCCACCACACAAAATCTACCGTTACACACATTATACCAAACTCGATAGGACCGAATCAGAAAACTCGGTCGGACCGATTCAGTGCATATGTGACCGTTAGGCAATTTCGATGGACCGACATGTCAACTCGGTGGGACCGATATCATTAGGGTTAGGGCATAACATAATCTCGATTGGACCGATTACTCAAACTCGGTTGGACCGACTTTGGTAATAAGCAAACAGAGAGTTGGTCAGGCAAACTCGGTGGGACAGATTCGCTCGTCTCGGTGGGACCGAAGCGTTACGAAAAGGAAACAGAGAGTTTGCATTGCAGACTCGGTGGGACCGATCGCTCATCTCGGTTAGACTGAAACGTTACGAAGGGAAACAGAGAGTTTGCAACCCCATCTCGGTGAGACCGAGATCCCTATCGGTGAGACCGAAAAGACTAGGGTTTCTGGCAGTGGCTATGTCAAATGAACTCAGTGGCGCCGGATGGATTAAATTGGTGGGGCCAAGTTTGACTTTTGGTTTGGGACAAATGTGGATATGAGAAAGTGGTTGAGGGCTTTTGGAGCATATCACTAAGCATTTTGAGCAAGCAAGCCATTAAGCAACACCTCATCCCCTTTTAATAGTATTGGCTTTCCTATAGACTCAATGTGATCTTGGATCACTAAAGTAGAAAATGTAGAGTCTTGGACTTTGAAGTTTGCGCCAATGTTTTGTCCTTAGTATTTTGAGGGGTCCACATTCCTTATCCATGCCATGCCAATCATTGAACTTTCCTGAAATATTTATCTTGTAATGGCATTAGTTCAATGAGCTATATGTTGTTATCATTACCAATGAAGGACATATGCCCTAGAGGCAATAATAAAGTTATTATTTATTTCCTCATATCATAGGACAAGGGAAGGGGGGCGGCGCCCCCCCCCCTTTCCTTCCACTCTTCCTCCTCTTTCCCCCTTTTCTCTCCTACTCCTACTTGGAAAGGGGAGTCCTACTCCCGGTGGGAGTAGGACTCCCCCCTTGGCGCGCCCCCTAGGTCGGCCGCCTCCTCCCCCCTGGCTCCTTTATATACGGGGGCGGGGGGCACCCCATAGACACACAAGTTGATCTACGGATCGCTCCTTAGCCGTGTGCGGTGCCCCCTTCCACCATATTCCACCTCGGTCATATCGTCGCGGAGTTTAGGCGAAGCCCTACGCCGGTGGAACATCATCATCGTCATCATGCCGTCGTGCTGACGGAACTCATCTCCGGAGCTCGGCTGGATCGGAGGCCGGAGATCGTCATCGAGCTGAACGTGTGCTGAACTCGGAGGCTCCGTACGTTCGGTGCTTGGATCGGTCGGATCGTGAAGACGTACGACTACATCAACCGCGTTGTGATAACGCTTCCGCTTACGGTCTACGAGGGTACGTGGATGAACACTCTCCCCTCTCGTTGTTATGCCATCACCATGATCTTGCGTGTGCGTAGGAAATTTTTTGAAATTACTACGTTCCCCAACAGTGGCATCCGAGCCTAGGTTTTATGCGTTGATGTTATATGCACGAGTAGAACACAAGTGAGTTGTGGGCGATACAAGTCATACTGCTTACCAGCATGTCATACTTTGGTTCGGCGGTATTGTGAGATGAAGCGGCCCGGACCGACATTACGCGTACGCTTACGCGAGACTGGTTTCACTGTTACGAGCACTCGTGCTTAAAGGTGGCTGGCGGGTGTCTGTCTCTCTCACTTTAGCTGAATCGAGTGTGGCTACGCCCGGTCCTTGCGAAGGTTAAAACAGCACTAACTTGACGAACTATCGTTGTGGTTTTTGTTGCGTAGGTAAGAACGGTTCTTGCTAAGCCCGTAGCAGCCACGTAAAATTTGCAACAACAAAATAGAGGACGTCTAACTTGTTTTTGCAGGGCATGTTGTGATGTGATATGGTCAAGACGTGATGCTATATTTTATTGTATGAGATGATCATGTTTTGTAACCGAAGTTATCGGCAACTGGCAGGAGCCATATGGTTGTCGCTTTATTGTATGAAATGCAAACGCCCTGTAATTGCTTTACTTTATCACTAAGCGGTAGCGATAGTCGTAGAAGCAATAGATGGCGTAAACGACAACGATGCTACGATGGAGATCAAGGTGTTGCGCCGGTGACGATGGTGATCACGACGGTGCTTCAGAGATGGAGATCACAAGCACAAGATGATGATGGCCATATCATATCACTTATATTGATTGCATGTGATGTTTATCCTTTATGCATCTTATCTTGCTTTGGTTGACGGTAGCATTTTAAGATGATCTCTCACTAAAATTATCAAGTAGTGTTCTCCCTGAGTATGCACCGTTGCCAATGTTCATCTTGCCAAGACACCACGTGATTATCGGGTGTGATAAGCTCTACGTCCATCTACAACGGGTGCAAGCCAGTTTTGCACACGCAGAATACTCAGGTTAAACTTGACGAGCCTAGCATATGCAGATATGGCCTCGGAACACGGAGACCGAAAGGTCGAGCATGAATCATATAGTAGATATGATCAACATAATGATGTTCACCATTGAAAACTACTTCATCTCACGTGATGATCGGTTATGGTTTAGTTGATTTGGATCACGTGATCACTTAGATGACTAGAGAGATGTCTGTCTAAGTGGGAGTTCTTAAGTAATATGATTAATTGAACTTAAATTTATCATGAACTTAGTACCTGATAGTATCTTTCTTGTTTATGTTTGTTTGTAGATAGATGGCTCGTGCTGTTGTTCCGTTGAATTTTAATGCGTTCCTTGAGAAAGCAAAGTTGAAAGATGATGGTAGCAATTACACGGACTAGGTCCGTAACCTGAGGATTATCCTCATTGCTGCACAGAAGAGTTACATCCTGGAAGCACCGCTGGGTGCCAGGCCTGCTGCTGATGCAACTGACGACGTTAAGAACGTCTGGCAGAGCAAAGCTGAGCAAAGCTGATGACTACTCTATAGTTCAGTGTGCCATGCTTTACGGCTTAGAACCGGGTCTTCAACGATGTTTTGAACGTCATGGAGCATATGAGATGTTCCAGGAGTTGAAGTTAATATTTCAAGCAAATGCCCGGATTGAGAGATATGAAGTCTCCAATAAGTTCTATAGCTGCAAGATGGAGGAGAATAGTTCTGTCAGTGAACACATACTCAGAATGTTTGGGTATAATAATCACTTGATTCAACTGGGAGTTTATCTTCCTGATGATAGTGTCATTGACAGAATTCTCCAATCACTGCCACCAAGCTACAAGAGCTTCGTGATGAACTATAATATGCAAGGGATGAACAAGACTATTCCCGAGCTCTTCGCGATGCTGAAAGCCGCGGAGGTAGAAATCTAGAAGGAGCATCAAGTGTTGATGGTCAACAAGACCACTAGTTTCAAGAAGAAGGGCAAAGGGAAGAAGAAGGGGAACTTCAAGAAGAACGTCAAGCAAGTTGCCGCTCAAGAGAAGAAACCCAAGTCTGGATCTAAGCCTGAAACTGAGTGCTTCTACTGCAAGCAGACTGGACACTGGAAGCGGAACTGCCCCAAGTATTTGGCGGATAAGAAGGATGGCAAAGTGAACAAAGGTATATGTGATATACATGTTATTGATGTGTACCTAACTAGAGCTCATAGTAGCACCTGGGTATTTGATACTGGTTCTGTTGCTAATATTTGCAACTCGAAACAGGGACTACGGATTAAGCGAAGATTAGCTAAGGACGAGGTGACGATGCGCGTGGGAAACGGTTCCAAAGTCGATGTGATCGCGGTCGGCACGCTACCTCTACATTTACCATCGGGATTAGTATTAGACCTAAATAATTGTTATTTGGTGCCAGCGTTGAGCATGAACATTATATCTGGATCTTGTTTGATGCGAGACGGTTATTCATTTAAATCAGAGAATAATGGTTGTTCTATTTATATGAGTAATATCTTTTATGGTCATGCACCCTTGAAGAGTGGTCTATTTTTATTGAATCTCGATAGTAGTGATACACATATTCATAATGTTGAAGCCAAAAGATGTAGAGTTGATAATGATAGTGCAACTTATTTTTGGCACTGCCGTTTAGGTCATATCGGTGTAAAACGCATGAAGAAACTCCATACTGATGGACTTCTGGAATCACTTGATTATGAATCACTTGGTACTTGCGAACCGTCCCTCATGGGCAAGATGACTAAAACACCGTTCTCCGGAACTATGGAGAGAGCAACAGATTTGTTGGAAATCATACATACAGATGTATGTGGTCCAATGAATGTTGAGGCTCGTGGCGGATATCGTTATTTTCTCACCTTCACAGATGATTTGAGCAGATATGGGTATATCTACTTAATGAAGCACAAGTCTGAAACATTTGAAAAGTTCAAAAAAATTCAGAGTGAAGTAGAAAATCATCGTAACAAGAAAATAAAGTTTCTACGATCTGATCGTGGAGGAGAATATTTGAGTTACGAGTTTGGTTTACATTTGAAACAATGCTGAATAGTTTCGCAACTCACGCCACCTGGAACACCACAACGAAATGGTGTGTCCAAACGTCGTAATCGTACTTTACTTGACATGGTGCGATCTATGATGTCTCTTACCGATTTACCGCTATCGTTTTGGGGTTATGCTTTACAGACGACCGCATTCACGTTAAATAGGGCACCATCAAAATCCGTTGAGACGACGCCTTATGAACTGTGGTTTAGCAAGAAACCAAAGTTGTCGTTTCTTAAAGTTTGGGGCTGCGATGCTTATGTGAAGAAGCTTCAACCAGATAAGCTCGAACCCAAATCGGAGAAATGTATCTTCATAGGATACCCAAAAGAGACTGTTGGGTACACCTTCTATCACAGATCCGAAGGCAAGACATTTGTTGCTAAGAATGGATCCTTTCTAGAGAAGGAGTTTCTCTCGAAAGAAGTGAGTGGGAGGAAAGTAGAACTTGATGAGATAACTATATCTACTCCCTTATTGGTAAGTAGTTCATCACGAGAACCGGTTCCTGTGACGACTACACCAATTAGTGAGGAAGCTAATGATATTGATCATGAAACTTCAGATCAAGTTTCTGCTGAACCTCGTAGGTCCACCAGAGTAAGATCCGCAGCAGAGTGGTACGGTAATCCTATTCTGGAAGTCATGTTACTTGACCATGATGAACCTACGAACTATGAGGAAGCGATGATGAGCCCAGATTCCGCAAAATGGCTAGAGGCCATGAAATCTGAGATGGGATCCATGTATGAAAACAAAGTATGGAATTTGGTTGACTTGCCCGATGATCGGCAAGCCATTGAGAATAAATGGATCTTTAAGAAGAAGACTGACGCTGATGGTAATGTTACTGTCTATAAAGCTCGACTTGTTGCGAAAGGTTTTCGACAAGTTCAAGGGGTTGACTACGATGAGACTTTCTCACCCGTAGCGATGCTTAAGTCTGTCCAAATCATGTTGGCTATTGCTGCATGTCATGATTATGAAAGTTGGCAAATGGATGTCAAGACTGCATTCTTGAATGGATTTCTAGAAGAAGAGTTGTATATGATGCAGCCGGAAGGTTTTGTTGATCCAAAAGGTGCTGACAAAGTGTGCAAGCTCCAGCGTTCCATCTATGGACTGGTGCAAGCATCTCGGAGTTGGAATAAACGCTTTGATAGTGTGATCAAGGCATATGGTTTTATACAGACTTTTGGAGAAGCATGTATTTACAAGAAAGTGAGTGGGAGCTCTGTAGCATTTCTAGTTTTATATGTTGATGACATATTATTAATTGGAAATGATATAGAATTTCTGGATAGCATAAAGGGATACTTGAATAAAAGTTTTTCAATGAAAGACCTCGGTGAAGCTGCTTACATATTGGGCATCAAGATCTATAGAGATAGATCAAGACGCTTAATAGGACTTTCACAAAGCATATACCTTGACAAAATTTTGAAAAAGTTCAAAATGGATCAGGCAAAGAAAGGATTCTTGCCTGTGCTACAAGGTGTGAAGTTGAGTCAAACTCGATGCCCGACCACAGCAGAAGATAGAGAGAAAATGAAAAATGTTCCCTATGCTTCGGCCATAGGCTCTATCATGTATGCAATGCTGTGTACTAGACCTGATGTATACTTAGCGATAAGCTTGGCAGGAAGGTACCAAAGTAATCTAGGAGTGGATCACTGGACAGCGGTCAAGAACATCCTGAAATACCTAAAAAGGACTAAGGATATGTTTCTCGTATATGGAGGTGACAAAGAGCTAGTCGTAAATGGTTACGTCGAAGCAAGCTTTTACACTGATCCGGACGATTCTAAATCGCAAACTGGATACGTGTTTTTATTAAACGGTGGAGCTGTAAGTTGGTGCAGTTCTAAACAAAGCGTCGTGGCGGGATCTACATGTGAAGCGGAGTACATAGCTGCTTCTGAAGCAGCGAATGAAGGAGTCTGGATGAAGGAGTTCATTTCTGATCTAGTTGTCATACCTAGTGCATCGGGACCAATGAAGATTTCTGTGACAATACTGGTGCAATTGCCTTGGCGAATGAATCCAGATTTCACAAGAGGACCAAGCACATCAAGAGACGCTTCAATTCCATTCAGGACCAAGTCCAAGTGGGAGACATGGAGATTTGCAAGATACATACGGATCTGAATGTTGCAGACCCGTTGACTAAGCCTCTCTCACGAGCAAAACATGATCAGCACCAAGACTCCATGGGTGTTAGAATCATTACCATGTAATCTAGATTATTGACTCTAGTGCAAGTTGGAGACTGAAGGAAATATGCCCTAGAGGCAATAATAAAGTTATTATTTATTTCCTCATATCATGATAAATGTTTATTATTCATGCTAGAATTGTATTAACCGGAAACATAATACATGTGTGAATACATAGACAAAACTATAGTCACTAGTATGCCTCTACTTGACTAGCTCATTAATCAAAGATGGTTATGTTTCCTAACCATAGACATGTGTTGTCATTTGATTAGTGGGATCACATCATTAGAAGAATGATGTGATTGACATGACCCATTCCGTTAGCCTAGCACTTGATCGTTTAGTATACTGCTATTGCTTTCTTCATGACTTATACAAAGTTCCTACAACTATGAGACTGTGCAACTCCCGTTTACCGGGAGAACACTTTGTGTGCTACCAAATGTCACAACGTAACTGGGTGATTATAAAGGTGCTCTACAGGTGTTTCCGAAGGTATATGTTGGGTTGGCATAATTCAAGATTAGGATCTGTCACTCCGATTGTCGGAGAGGTATCTCTGGGCCCTCTCGGTAATACTCATCACCTAAGCCTTGCAAGCATGTAACTAATGAGTTAGTTATGAGATGATGTATTACGGAACGAGTAAAGAGACTTGCCGGTAACGAGATTGAACTAGGTATTGGATACCGACGATCAAATCTCGGGCAAGTAACATACCGATGACAAAGGGAACAACGTATGTTGTTATGCGGTTTGACCGATAAAGATCTTCGTAGAATATGTAGGAACCAATATGGGCATCCAGGTCCCGCTATTGGTTATTGACCGAGAATGGTTTTAGGTCATGTCTACATAGTTCTCGAACCCGTAGGGTCCGCACGCTTAACGTTTCGATGATAGTTTTATTATGAGTTTATAAGTTTTGATGTACCGAAGTTTGTTCGGAGTCCCGGATGTGATCACGGGCATGACAAGGAGTCTCGGAATGGTCGAGACATAAAGATTGATATATTGGAAGCCTATGTTTGGACATCGGAATGGTTCCGGGTGAAATCGGGATTTTACCGGAACACCGGGGGGTTACCGGAACCCTCCCGGGGGATAATGGGCCTTAATGGGCCAAGAGGGAGAAGAGAGAAGGAGCCAGGAGGGGGCCGCACGCCCCTCCCCCTCCTAGTCGGAATAGGACAAGGGAAGGGGGGCGGCGCCCCCCCTTTCCTTCCCCTCTTCCTCCTCTTTCCCCCTTTTCTCTCCTACTCCTACTTGGAAAGGGGAGTCCTACTCCCGGTGGGAGTAGGACTCCCCCCTTGGCGCGCCCCCTAGGCCGGACGCCTCCTCCCCCTGGCTCCTTTATATACGGGGGCGGGGGGCACCCCATAGACACACAAGTTGATCTACGGATCGTTCCTTAGCCGTGTGGGGTGCCCCCTTCCACCATATTCCACCTCGGTCATATCGTCGCGGAGTTTAGGCGAAGCCCTGCGCCGGTGGAACATCATCATCGTCACCACGCCGTCGTGCTGACGGAACTCATCTCCGGAGCTCGGCTGGATCGGAGGCCGGAGATCGTCATCGAGCTGAACGTGTGCTGAACTCAGAGGCTCCGTACGTTCGGTGCTTGGATCGGTCAGATCGTGAAGACGTACAACTACATCAACCGCGTTGTGATAACGCTTCCGCTTACGGTCTACGAGGGTACGTGGAAGAACACTCTCCCCTCTCATTGCTATGCCATCACCATGATCTTGCGTGTGCGTAGGAAATTTTTTGAAATTACTACGTTCCCCAACATTTTCATCTTATGCTTCCAACTAGTTAAATTAGTACCATCAAAGTAAGGACCTCTACGGTGGTAATTTCCCTCGCTAGACGCCATACTCTCCTAGGTTGTGAAACCAAGGCTATGATCACCAAAAGCTGTGGAAATCAAGGCAAATGGAGACCAACGCTCTGATACCAATTGTAGGATCGAAAGTATGTCTAGAGGGGGGTGATTAGACTACTTGACCAAATAAAAACTTAACCTTTTCCCAATTTTAGTTCTTGGCAGATTTTAACAACTTAGCACAAGTCAAGCAATCTTAACATAATTCAAGCAAGCATGCAAAGAGTATATAAGCAGCGGAAGTAAATCGCAACTTGCAATAATGTAAAGGGAAGGGTTTGGAGACTGCAAACGCAATAGGAGACACGGATGTTTTTGTCGTGGTTCCGATAGGTGGTGCTATCATACATCCATGTTGATGGAGACTTCAACCCACGAAGGGGAACGGCTGCGTGAGTCCATGGAGGGCTCCACTCATGAAGGGTCCACGAAGAAGCAACCTTGTCTATCCCACCATGGCCATCGCCCACGAAGGACTTGCCTCACTAGGGTAGATCTTCACGAAGTAGGCGATCTCCTTGCCCTTACAAAATCCTTGGTTCACTCCACAATCTTGTTGGAGGCTCCAAGTGACACCTAACCAATCAAGGAGACACCACTCTCCAAAAGGTAATAGATGGTGTGTTGATGATGAACTCCTTGCTCTTGTGCTTCAAATGATAGTCTCCCCAACACTCAACTGACTCTCATAGGATAGGATTTGGTGGAAAGATGATTTGTGTGGAAAGCAACTTGGGGAAGGCTAGAGATCAAGATTCATATAGTTGGATTGGAATGTCTTGGTCTCAACACATGAGTAGGTGTCTCTCTCTCAGAATATGAGTAGTGGAAGTGTAGGCACGATCTGATGGCTTCCTTCACGAATGAGGAGAGGGTGGAGGGGTATATATAGCCACCACACAAAATCTACCGTTACACACATTATACCAAACTCGATAGGACCGAATCAGAAAACTCGGTCGGACCGATTCAGTGCATATGTGACCGTTAGGCAATTTCGATGGACCGACATGTCAACTCGGTGGGACCGATATCATTAGGGTTAGGGCATAACATAATCTCGATTGGACCGATTACACAAACTCGGTTGGACCGACTTTGGTAATAAGCAAACAGAGAGTTGGTCAGGCAAACTCGGTGGGACAGATTCGCTCGTCTCGGTGGGACCGAAGCGTTACGAAAAGGAAACAGAGAGTTTGCATTGCAGACTCGGTGGGACCGATCGCTCATCTCGGTTAGACTGAAACGTTATGAAGGGAAACAGAGAGTTTGCAACCCCATCTCGGTGAGACCGAGATCCCTATCGGTGAGACCGAAAAGACTAGGGTTTCTGGCAGTGGCTATGTCAAATGAACTCAGTGGCGCCGGATGGATTAAATTGGTGGGGCCGAGTTTGACTTTTGGTTTGGGACAAATGTGGATATGAGAAAGTGGTTGAGGGCTTTTGGAGCATATCACTAAGCATTTTGAGCAAGCAAGCCATTAAGCAACACCTCATCCCCTTTTAATAGTATTGGCTTTCCTATAGACTCAATGTGATCTTGGATCACTAAAGTAGAAAATGTAGAGTCTTGGACTTTGAAGTTTGCGCCAATGTTTTGTCCTTAGTATTTTGAGGGGTCCACATTCCTTATCCATGCCATGCCAATCATTGAACTTTCCTGAAATATTTATCTTGTAATGGCATTAGTTCAATGAGCTATATGTTGTTATCATTACCAATGAAGGAAATATGCCCTAGAGGCAATAATAAAGTTATTATTTATTTCCTCATATCATGATAAATGTTTATTATTCATGCTAGAATTGTATTAACCGGAAACATGATACATCTGTGAATACATAGACAAACAGAGTGTCACTAGTATGCCTCTACTTGAACTAGCTCATTGATCAAAGATGGTTATGTTTACTAACCATAGGCATGTGTTGTCACTTGATTAATGGGATCACATCATTAGGAGAATGATGTGATTGACTTGACCCATTCCGTTAGCTTAGCACTCGATCGTTTAGTATGTTGCTATTGCTTTCTTCATGACTTCTACAAAGTTCCTACAACTATGAGATTGTGCAACTCCCGTTTACCGGAGGAACACTTTGTGTGCTACCAAACGTCACAACATTACTGGGTGATTATAAAGGTACTCTACAGGTGTCTCCAAAGGTACATGTTGAGTTGGCATAATTCGAGATTAGGTTTTGTCACTCCGATTGTCGGAGAGGTATCTCTGGGCCTTCTCGGTAATACTCATCACCTAAGCCTTGCAAGCATTGTAACTAATGAGTTAGTTATGAAATGATGTATTACGGAACAAGTAAAGAGACTTGCTGGTAACGAGATTTAACTAGGTATTGGATACCGATGATCGAATCTCGGGCAAGTAACATACCGATGACAAAGGGAACAACGTATGTTGTTATGCGGTTTGACCGATAAAGATCTTCGTAGAATATGTAGGAACCAATATGAACATCCAGGTTCCACTATTGGTTATTGACAGAGAATAGTTCTAGGTCATGTCTACATAGTTCTCGAACCCGTAGGGTCCGCACGCTTAACGTTACGATGACAGTTTTATTATGAGTTTATAAGTTTTGATGTACCGAAGGTTGTTCGAAGTCCCGGATGTGATCACGGACATGACGAGGAGTCTCGAAATGGTCGAGACATAAAGATTGATATATTGGACGGATATATTTGGACACCGGAAAGGTTCCGAATGAGATTGGGATTATACCGGAGTTCCGGGAGGTTACCGGAACCCCCGGTAAGTATATGGGCCTTATTGGGCCTTAGTGGAAGGGAGGGAGAAGGAGCAAAGGAGGGGGCGCCCCCCCCCCCCAAGCCCAATCCGAATTGGGAGGGGGGCCGGCCCCCCTTTCCTTCTTCCCTCCCCTCTCTTCCTTCCCTCTCCTACTCCTAATAGGAAAGGGGGCCGAACCTACTTGGAGTAGGTTTGCCCCCCCTAGGGCGCGCCTCCCCTCTTGGTCAGCCCCCTCCTCCTCTCGCCCTTTATATACGGAGGAGGGGGCACCCCATAGACACACAAGTTGATCTACGGATCGTTCCTTAGCCGTGTGCGGTGCCCCCCTCCACCATAATCCACCTCGGTCATATCGTCGCGGAGTTTAGGCGAAGCCATGCGCCGGTAGAACATCATCATCGTCACCACGCCGTTGTGCTGACGGAACTCATCCCCGACGCTTTGCTGGATTGGAGCCCGTGGGACGTCATCGAGCTGGACGTGTGCTGAACATGGAGGTGCCGTACGTTCGGTGCTTGGATCGGTCGAGACGTGAAGACGTACGACTACATCAACCGCATTGTCATAACGCTTCCGCTTAACGGTCTACGAGGGTACGTAGACAACACTCTCCCCTCTTGTTGCTATGCCATCACCACGATCCTGCGTGTGCGTAGGAAATTTTTTGAAATTACTACGTTCCCCAACAATGGCATCCGAGCCTAGGTTTTATGCGTTGATGTTATATGCACGAGTAGAACACAAGTGAGTTGTGGGCGATACAAGTCATACTGCTTACCAGCATGTCACACTTTGGTTCGGCGGTATTGTTGGATGAAGCGGCCCGGACCGACATTAAGCGTACGCTTACGCGAGACTGGTTTTACCGCCGTGCTTTGCACACAGGTGACTAGCGGGTGTTAGTTTCTCCAACTTTAGTTGAACCGAGTGTGGCTACGCCCGGTCCTTGCGAAGGTTAAAACAGCACCAACTTGACGAACTATCATTGTGGTTTTGATGCGTAGGTAAGAACGGTTCTTGCTCAGCCCGTAGCAGCCACGTAAAACTTGCAACAACAAAGTAGAGGACGTCTAACTTGTTTTTGCAGGGCATGTTGTGATGTGATATGGCCAAGACGTGATGCTATATTTTATTGTATGAGATGATCATGTTTTGTAACCGAAGTTATCGGCAACTGGCAGGAGCCATATGGTTGTCGCTTTATTGTATGAAATGCAAACGCCCTGTAATTGCTTTACTTTATCACTAAGCGGTAGCGATAGTCATAGAAGCAATAGATGGCGTAAACGACAACGATGCTACGATGGAGATCAAGGTGTCGCGCCGGTGACGATGGTGATCACAATGGTGCTCCGGAGATGGAGATCACAAGCACAAGATGATGATGGCCATATCATATCACTTATATTGATTGCATGTGATGTTTATCCTTTATGCATCTTATCTTGCTTTGATTGACGGTACCATTTTAAGATGATCTCTCACTAAAAATTATCAAGAAGTGTTCTCCCTGAGTATGCACCATTGCCAAAGTTCGTCGTGCCCAGACACCACGTGATGATCGGGTGTTATAAGCTCTACGTCCATCTACACTGGGTGCAA
Source organism: Triticum timopheevii (assembly GCA_963921465.1). Lineage (NCBI taxonomy): Eukaryota > Viridiplantae > Streptophyta > Magnoliopsida > Poales > Poaceae > Triticum > Triticum timopheevii. Next base: position 439,701,825 of record OY997274.1, on the reverse strand, counting down.
GCCAGTTTTGCACACGCAGAATACTCAGGTCAAACTGGACGAGCCTAGCATATGCAGATATGGCCTTGGAATACGGAGACCGAAAGGTCGAGCGTGAATCATATAGTAGATATGATCAACATAGAGATGTTCACCATTGAAAACTACTCCATCTCACGTGATGATCGGTTATGGTTTAGTTGATTTGGATCACGTGATCACTTAGATGACTAGAGAGATGTGTGTCTAAGTGGGAGTTCTTAAATAATATGATTAATTGAACTTAAATTTATCATGAACTTAGTACCTGATAGTATTTTGCTTGTCTATGTTTGTTGTAGATAGATGGCTCGTGTTGTTGTTCCGTTGAATTTTAATGCGTTCCTTGAGAAAGCAAAGTTGAAAGATGATGGTAGCAATTACACGGACTGGGTCCGTAACTTGAGGATTATCCTCATTGTTGCACAGAAGAATTACGTCCTGGAAGCACCGCTGGGTGCCAGGCCTGCTGCAGGAGCAACACCAGATGTTGTGAACGTCTGGCAGAGCAAAGCTGATGACTACTCTATAGTTCAGTGTGCCATGCTTTACGGCTTAGAACCGGGTCTTCAACGACGTTTTGAACGTCATGGAGCATATGAGATGTTCCAGGAGTCGAAGTTAATATTTCAAGCAAATGCCCGGATTGAGAGATATGAAGTCTCCAATAAGTTCTACAGCTGCAAGATGGAGGAGAATAGTTCTGTCAGTGAGCATATACTCAAAATGTCTGGGTATAATAATCACTTGATTCAACTGGGAGTTAATCTTCTGGATGATAGCGTCATTGACAGAATTCTCCAATCACTGCCACCAAGCTACAAGAGCTTTGTGATGAACTATAATATGCAAGGGATGAACAAGACAATTCCCAAGCTCTTCGCAATGCTAAAGGCTGCGGAGGTAGAAATCAAGAAGGAGCATCAAGTGTTGATGGTCAACAAGACCACTAGTTTCAAGAAAAAGGGCAAAGGGAAGAAGAAGGGGAACTTCAAGAAGAACAGCAAGCAAGTTGATGCTCAAGAGAAGAAACCCAAGTCTGGACCTAAGCCTGAAACTGAGTGCTTCTACTGCAACCAGACTGGTCACTGGAAGCGGAACTGCCTCAAGTATTTGGCGGATAAGAAGGATGGCAAAGTGAACAAAGGTATATGTGATATACATGTTATTGATGTGTACCTAAATAGAGCTCGTAGTAGCACCTGGGTATTTGATACTGGTTCTGTTGCTAATATTTGCAACTCGAAACAGGGACTACGGAATAAGCGAGCACTGGCCAAGGACGAGGTGACGATGCGCATGGGAAACGGTTCCAAAGTCGATGTGATCGCGGTCGGCACGCTACCTCTACATCTACCTTCGGGATTAGTTTTAGACCTGAATAATTGTTATTTGGTGCCAGCGTTGAGCATGAACATTATATCTGGATCTTGTTTGATGCGAGACGGTTATTCATTTAAATCAGAGAATAATGGTTGTTCTATTTATATGAGTAATATCTTTTATGGTCATGCACCCTTGAAGAGTGGTCTATTTTTATTGAATCTCGATAATAGTGATACACATATTCATAATATTGAAGCCAAAAGATGCAGAGTTGATAATGATAGTGCAACTTATTTGTGGCACTGCCGTTTAGGTCATATCGGTGTAAAGTGCATGAAGAAACTCCATACTGATGGACTTTTGGAATCACTTGATTATGAATCACTTGGTACTTGCGAACCGTGTCTCATGGGCAAGATGACTAAAACACTGTTCTCGGTACTATGGAGAGAGCAACAGATTTGTTGGAAATCATACATACAGATGTATGTGGTCCGATGAATGTTGAGGCTCGTGGCGGATATCGTTATTTTCTCACCTTCACAGATGATTTGAGCAGATATGGGTATATCTACTTAATGAAGCACAAGTCTGAAACATTTGAAAAGTTCAAAGAATTTCAGAGTGAAGTGGAAAATCATCGTAACAAGAAAATAAAGTTTCTACGATCTGATCGTGGAGGAGAATATTTGAGTTACGAGTTTGGTTTACATTTGAAACAATGCGGAATAGTTTCGCAACTCACGCCACCTGGAACACCACAAAGAAATGGTGTGTCCGAATGTCGTAATCGTACTTTACTAGATGTGGTGCGATCTATGATGTCTCTTACTGATTTACCGCTATCGTTTTGGGGTTATGCTTTAGAGACGGCTGCATTCACATTAAATAGGGCACCATCAAAATCCGTTGAGACGACGCCTTATGAACTGTGGTTTGGCAAGAAACCAAAGTTGTCGTTTCTTAAAGTTTGGGGCTGCGATGCTTATGTGAAGAAACTTCAACCAGATAAGCTCGAACCCAAATCGAAGAAATGTGTCTTCATAGGATACCCAAAAGAGACTGTTGGGTACACCTTCTATCACAGATCCGAAGGCAAGACATTCGTTGCTAAGAATGGATCCTTTCTAGAGAAGGAGTTTCTCTCGAAAGAAGTGAGTGGGAGGAAAGTAGAACTTGATGAGGTAACTGTACCTGCTCCCTTATTGGAAAGTAGTTCATCACAGAAATCAGTTCCTGTGACAAATACACGAATTAGTGAGGAAGCTAATGATATTGATCATGAAACTTCAAATCAAGTGTCTACTGAACCTCGTAGGTCTACCAGAGTAAGATCCGCACCAGAGTGGTACGGTAATCCTATTCTGAAAGTCATGTTACTTGACCATGATGAACCTACGAACTATGAGGAAGCGATGATGAGCCCAGATTCTGCAAAATAGCTAGAGGCCATGAAATCTGAGATGGGATCCATGTATGAAAACAAAGTATGGACTTTGGTTGACTTGCCCGATGATCGGCAAGCCATTGAGAATAAATGGATCTTTAAGAAGAAGACTGGCGCTGACGGTAATATAACTGTCTATATAGCTCGACTTGTTGCGAAAAGTTTTCGACAAGTTCAAGGGGTTGACTACGATGAGACTTTCTCACTCGTAGCGATGCTTAAGTATGTCCGAATCATGTTAGCGATTGCCGCATTTTATGATTATGAAATTTGGCAGATGGATGTAAAAACTGCATTCCTGAATGGATTTCTCGAAGAAGAGTTGTATATGATGCAACCAGAGGGTTTTATCGATCCTAAGGGAGCTAACAAAGTGTGCAAGCTCCAGTGATCAATCTATGGTCTGGTGCAAGCCTCTTGGAGTTGGAATAAATGCTTTGATAGTCTGATCAAAGCATATGGTTTTATACAGTCTTTTGCAGAAGCCTGTATTTACAAGAAAGTGAGTGGGAGCTCTATAGCATTTCTAATATTATATGTGGATGACATATTGTTGATTGGAAATGATATAGAATTTCTGGATAGCATAAAAGGATACTTGAATAAAAGTTATTCAATGAAAGACCTCGGTGAAGCTGCTTACATATTGGGCATTAAGATCTATAGAGATAGATCAAGACGCTTAATTGGACTTCCACAAAGCACGTACCTTGATAAAGTATTGAAAAGGTTCAATATGGAATAGGCGAAGAAAGGGTTCTTGCCTGTATTACAAGGTATAAAGTTGAGTCAAACTCAATGCCCAACCACTGCAGAAGATAGAGAGAAAATGAAAGGAGTTCCCTATGCTTCAGCCATAGGCTCTATCATGTATGCAATGCTGTGTACCAGACCTGATGTGTGCCTTGCTATTAGTTTAGCAGGGAGGTACCAAAGTAATCCAGGAGTGGGTCACTGGACAGCGGTCAAGAACATCCTGAAATACCTGAAAAGGACTAAGGATATGTTTCTCGTATATGGAGGTGACAAAGAGTTAGTCGTAAATGGTTACGTCGATGCAAGCTTTGACACTGATCCAGACTATTCTAAATCGCAAACCGGATACGTATTTTTATTAAACGGTGGAGCTGTAAGTTGGTGCAGTTCTAAACAAAGCATCGTGGCGGGATCTACATGTGAAGCGGAGTACATAGCTGCTTCGGAAGCAGCAAATGAAGGAGTTTGGATGAAGGAGTTCATTTCCGATCTAGGTGTTGTACCTAGTGTATCGGGACCAATGAAGATCTTCTGTGACAATACTGGTGCAATTGCTTTGGCAAAGGAATCCAGATTTCACAAGAGGACCAAGCACATCAAGAGACGCTTCAATTCCATTCGGGACCAAGTCCAAGTGGGAGACATAGAGATTCGCAAGATACATACGGATCTGAATGTTGCAGACCCATTGACTAAGCCTCTCTCACGAGCAAAACATGATCAGCACCAAGACTCCATGGGTGTTAGAATCATTACTATGTAATCTAGATTATTGACTCTAGTGCAAGTGGGAGACTGAAGGAAATATGCCCTAGAGGCAATAATAAAGTTATTATTTATTTCCTCATATCATGATAAATGTTTATTATTCATGCTAGAATTGTATTAACCGGAAACATGATACATGTGTGAATAAATAGACAAACAGAGTGTCACTAGTATGCCTCTACTTGAACTAGCTCATTGATCAAAGATGGTTATGTTTCCTAACCATAGGCATGTGTTGTCACTTGATGAATGGGATCACATCATTAGGAGAATGATGTGATTGACTTGACCCATTCCGTTAGCTTAGCACTCGATCGTTTAGTATGTTGCTATTGCTTTCTTCATGACTTATACAAAGTTCCTATAACTATGAGATTGTGCAACTCCCGTTTACCGGAGGAACACTTTGTGTGCTACCAAACGTCACAACGTTACTGGGTGATTATAAAGGTACTCTACAGGTGTCTCCAAAGGTACATGTTGAGTTGGCATAATTCGAGATTAGGTTTTGTCTCTCCGATTGTCGGAGAGGTATCTCTGGGCCTTCTCGGTAATACTCATCACCTAAGCCTTGCAAGCATTGTAACTAATGAGTTAGTTATGAAATGATGTATTACGGAACGAGTAAAGAGACTTGCCGGTAAGGAGATTGAACTAGGTATTGGATACCGACGATCGAATCTCGGGCAAGTAACATACCGATGACAAAGGGAACAACATATGTTGTTATGCGGTTTGACCGATAAAGATCTTCGTAGAATATGTAGGAACCAATATGAACATCCAGGTTCCACTATTGGTTATTGACAGAGAATAGTTCTAGGTCATGTCTACATAGTTCTCGAACCCATAGGGTCCGCACGCTTAACATTACGATGACAGTTTTATTATGAGTTTATAAGTTTTGATGTACCGAAGGTTGTTCGAAGTCCCGGATGTGATCACGGACATGACGAGGAGTCTCGAAATGGTCGAGACATAAAGATTGATATATTGGACGGATATATTTGGACACCGGAAAGGTTCCGGATGAGATTGGGATTATATCGGAGTTCCGGGAGGTTACCGGAACCCCCAGGTAAGTATATGGGCCTTATTGGGCCTTAGTGGACGGGAGGGAGAAGGAGCAAAGGAGGGGGCGCCCCCCCCCCCCCCAAGCCCAATCCGAATTGGGAGGGGGGCCGGCCCCCCCTTTCCTTCTTCCCTCCCCTCTCTTCCTTCCCTCTCCTACTCCTAATAGGAAAGGGGGGCCGAACCTACTTGGGGTAGGTTTGCCCCCCTAGGGCACGCCTCCCCTCTTGGCCGGCCCCCTCCTCCTCTCCCCCTTTATATACGGAGGAGGGGGGCACCCCATAGACACACAAGTTGATCTACGGATCATTCCTTAGCCGTGTGCGGTGCCACCCTCCACCATAATCCACCTCGGTCATATCGTCGCGGAGTTTAGGCGAAGCCATGCGCCGGTAGAACATCATCATCGTCACCACGCCGTCGTGCTGACGGAACTCATCCCTGACGCTTCGCTGGATTGGAGCCCGGGGGACGTCATCGAACTAGACGTGTGCTGAACACGGAGGTGCCGTACGTTCGATGCTTGGATCGGTCGAGACGTGAAGACGTACGACTACATCAACCGCGTTGTCATAACGATTCCGCTTAATGGTCTACGAGGGTACGTAGACAACACTCTCCCCTCTCGTTGCTATGCCATCACCATGATCCTACATGTGCGAAGGAAATTTTTTGAAATTACTACGTTCCCCAACAACCAAAACCACCCAGGTATAGTTGCCCTTTCACCCTCCTCTACTACCACGGGTATCGGTTGCTATTCATCTCCACACAGTAGTACCGCTGGAGGGCGCAGTAGTATCGCTCTGGCGGCACTACAGTTCCTCAGATCTGCTCAGGTTGAACCAGGTAGCTGGCACTTCCGTGCTTGCGGAAGTATCGCTCATCAGAGTGTTACTACCACTTATGCACGGGCTGTGGGAGCATAACGGTTGGATCCTTCTTCCCACTATAAAAATGGAGTCATCTTTCTTCTAGTTGACTACCTCTTCCTCCCCTAACCTCCATTGTTTCTCACAAGCTCATTCTTACCCGATCTCTCTCCCTAGCCAATCAAACTTGTTGATTCTTTAGGGATTGCTTGAGAAGGCCTAGATCTACACTTCCACCAAGAGAAATTTGATTCCCTCACTAATCCCTTGCGGATCTTGTTACTCTTGGGTGTTTGAGAACCCTAGACGGTTGAGGTCACCTTGGAGACACATTCCATTGTGGTGAAGCTTCATGGTGTTGTTGGGAGCCTCCAATTCTGTTGTGGAGAGAGCCCCAACCTTGTTTGCAAAGGTTCGGTCGCCGCCTTCAAGGGCACCACTAGTGAAATCAGAGGAGAATATGGTGGCCCTAGTGGCTTCTTGATGACCCACAAGTATAGAGGATCTATCGTAGTCCTTTCAATAAGTAAGAGTGTCGAACCCAACGAGGAGCAGAAGAAAATGACAAGCGGTTTTCATTAAGGTATTCTCTGCAAGCACTGAAATTGTAGGCAATAGATAGTTTTGTGATAAGATAATTTGTAACGGGTAACAAGAAATGAAAGTAAATAAAGTGCAGCAAGGTGGCCCAATCCTTTTTGTAGCAAACGACAAGCCTGGAAAATTTCTTACAATGAGAAAAGCGCTCCCGAGGACACATGGGAATTATTATCAAGCTAGTTTTCATCACGCTCATATGATTCACGTTCGGTACTTTGATAATTTGATATGTGGGTGGACCGGTGCTTGGGTACTGCCCTTTCTTGGACAAGCATCCCACTTATGATTAACCCCTATTGCAAGCATCCGCAACTACAAAAGAAGTATTAAGGTAAACCTAACCATAGCATGAAACTAGTGGATCCAAATCAGCCCCTTATGAAGCAACGCATAAACTAGGGTTTAAGCTTATGTCACTCTAGCAACCCATCATCTACTTATTACTTCCCAATGCCTTCCTCTAGGCCCAAACAATGGTGAAGTGTCATGTAGTCGACCTTCACATAACACCACTAGAGGAGAGACAACATACATCTCATCAAAATATCGAACGAATACCAAATTCACATGACTACTAATAGCAAGACTTCACCCATGTCCTCAGGAACAAATGTAACTACCCACAAAGCATATTCATGTTCATGATCAGAGGAGTATTAATATGCATTAAGGATCTGAACATATGATCTTCCACCAAGTAAACCAATTAGCATCAACTACAAGGAGTAATCAACACTACTAGCAACCCACAGGTACCAATTTGTGGTTTTGATACAAGATTGGATACAAGAGATGAACTAGGGTTTTGAGAGGAGATGGTGCTAATGAAGATGTTGATGGAGATTGACCCCCTCCTAATGAGAGGACTGTTGGTGATGATGATGGTGACGATTTCCCCTCCCGGAGGGAAGTTTCCCCGGCAGAACAGCTCCGCCGGAGCCCTAGATTGGTTCCGCCTCGTGGCGGCGGAGTTTCGTCCCATAAGCTTGCTTGTGATTTTTTTCCAGGGTAAAAGCCTTCATATAGCAAAAGATGGGCACCGGAGGGCCACCAGGGGGCCCAGGAGACAGGGCGCGCGCCCAGTAGGGGGCGCGCCCCCACCCTCCTGGCCAGGGTGTGGGCCCCCTCTGGTACTTCCTTTGCTCAATAATTCTTATTAATTCCAAAAATGACTTCCGTGGAGTTTCAGGACTTTTGGAGCTGTGTAGAACAGGTTTCCAATATTTGCTCCTTTCCCAGCCAGAATCCCAGCTGTCGGCACTCTCCCTCTTCATGATAAACCTTGTAAAATCAGAGAGAATAGCCATAAGTATTGTGACATAACATGTAAGAACAGCCCATAATGCAATAAATATCGATATAAAAGCATGATGCAAAATGGACGTATCAACTCCCCCAAGCTTAGACCTCGCTTGTCCTCAAGCGGAAGCCGATATCGAAAAATATGTCCACATGTTTAGAGATAGAGGTATAAAAATAAAATACGGACATGAGGGCATCATGATCAATCTTATAACAACAACATATATAGATTTTGTCATTTGATTTCTTATGCTCAAGTAACAATCTATTCACAATGTCAAGTATGGATCGTAAACTTCATTGAGAACTAACAAACTATAATCTCAGTCATTGAAGCAATTGCAATTTATCATAACATCAGAAAGAGTCAAGAATATAGCTTTTCAGCAAGTCCACATACTCAACTATCATATAGTCTTCTACAATTGCTAACACTCACACAATACTTATGGTTATGGAGTTTAAATCGGACACTGAGAAAGATAGGGGCTTATAATTTCGCCTCCCAACGTATTCACCTTTGGGTGATGTCAACAATAATAGTTCATGCTAACTTACATCCAATTGGATATATATATCAGGATCTTTAGAACACAAGGTGCTTGCCAAAGGATAAAATGAAAAAGGGAAAGGTGAAGATCACCTTGACTCTTGCATAAAGTAAAAGACATAAAGTAAAAGATAGGCCTCGCAGAGGGAAGCAGAGGTTGTCATGTGCTTTTAGGGTTGGATGCACAAAATCTTAATGCAAAAGAACGTCACTTTATATTGCCACTTGTGATATGAACCTTTATTATGAAGTCCGTCGATTTTATTACTTCCATATCACACGATCGTATAAAGCTTATTTTCTCTGCACTAATAAGTCATACATATTTAGAGAGCAATTTTTATAGCTTGCAACATGACAACTTACTTGAAGGATCTTACTCAATCCATAGGTAGGTATGGTGGACTCTCATGGCAAAAGTGGGTTTAAGGATATTTGGAAGCACAAGTAGTATCTCTACTTGGTGCAAGGAATTTGGCTAGCATGAGGGGGAAAGGCAAGCTCAACATGTTTGAATGATCCATGACAATATACTTTAACTGAGATGTGAGAAAACATAACCCATTATGTTGTCTTCCTTGTCCAACATCAACTCTTTAGCATGTCATACTTAATGAGTGCTCACAATCATAAAAGATGTCCAAGATAGTATATTTATATGTGAAAACCTCTCTTTCTTTATTACATCCTATTAATTGCAACGATGACCAAAACTATGTTTGTCAACTCTCAACAACTTTTATGTCTCATACTCTTTATATGTGAAGTCATTACTATCCATAAGATCAATATGAACTCTTTTATTTCTTTTATTCTTTCTATTTTCTCAAGATCATAGCAAGATAGCAAGGCCCTTGACTCAACACTAATCTTTATTATATAGCTCACGGACTCGATTACATAGAAGGATCACAAAGCAAAAATCAAGACTAATTCATACCAAAACTTCAATCTACTAGATCAAGATATTATTAAAAAGAATCGAACTAAGAAAAACGGTAAAGATAGGAGTGTGATGGTGATACGATACCGGGGCTGTCAGAGTAATGGGCCACGGGTAGGCTAACCCGAGCCCCAGAGCCTTTCAAGACATCGGGGCAGGCTGCACCCCTCGAGTCCAGAGGCGACTCTAAGGTAAGCCGAGTCCCAGAGGCGACTCCAAGATAAGCCGAGTCCCAGAGGCGACTCCAAGATAAGCCGAGTCCCAGAGGTGACTCTAAGGTAAGCCAAGTCCCAGAGGCGACTCCAAGATAAGCCGAGTCCCAGAGGCGACTCTAAGATAAGCCGAGTCCCAGAGGCGGCTCCAAGATAAGTCGAGTCCCAGAGGCGACCCCAAGATAAGCCGACTCCTGGCCGGCGGCTTCTGAAGGGGCCGGCTATAGGGAGTCGGCCCGCAACTCCAACCACCCCGTTTACTGAGGGCAGGCATGGCCACAGTGCGCCGTACCGACGGAGATCGCCATCAGGCGCGGCACTGTTGCCATGCCGGCCCTGACACCAGCCTTCGGGGGCGGAGCCCTGTGCCCACGATGGCCTGTCTGTACAACCCAGAGATGGCGGGTCCCGCCAGCCAGCAGGGGTACAGAAGACGGCAAGAGCGCCCCAAGACGGACCCGATGGGAGTCGGCCCCCCGGAGCCGGCTGACCCCTCCCACGGGTCCCACATGCCATTAACCAAACACGACGGGGAATGGCAACAGTGATCGCCCGTCAGGCGGCGGCACTGTTGCCATGAACCCATGACCAAGCCCGCGTCATTAGAAGCATGGCTACAGTGATCCGCGGCTGGCAAGACCCGCCCGCGGAGGACAAGGGCTGACGCCCCCGTACCAGGCCAGTCGGCGGGACCCACCAGTAGGCACAGAAGACGGCGGCCTGAGAGACAGACGGCTAGGACCCGCGCCCAGCCGGTTTTACCATTGTACCCCTAGGAGGTAGACCTATATAAACCCCCAGGGCACCCATGCAAAGGGTTCGAATCCATTAGCACTAGACCAGATCATATAGGAAGGTGAGAGCTAGCCTTGCCCTCTCCTACCTCCAAAAACAGCTCAAGGAGCAACCTTGTACTCACTTTGCCTTAGTGATCATGCGGAGACCCCGCAGAGCAGCAGTAGGGGTGTTATCTCCTCGGAGAGCCCTGAAGCTGGGTAAGATCCGTCGGCGTGCATGTCTTCGCCTCATCCCGTTTCCAGGCACCGGCGATGTTCTACTCGCCCCCACCATGATAAGCCATCCTTTGGCATATGTCGCACCCAACCCCCGACATTTGGCGCCCACCATGGGGCGAGGTGCACTGTCGTCCGGAGACCTGCTCTGGACGGGAACCATTTTCCTCCCCAGCGAGCGTAGCCAGCCCGGCACGCCCGATGGCGCTTGCCCCGACGCGCTGCAAAGCGTCGACGACGCTTGCGCGGCAAGCTGCCTCGCCGATCTTCTTGGCGAGGTTTGCATCTCCGACGAGCCTGCATCAAACGCAGGCATGGGTGGCGAGAGCCTCCTTGCGGGCCTCCTCGACCAACTCCACGTCACCGGCGAGCCTGCCGTGGACCTGGAGTCCGTAGGCTCCATCGACCCAATGCTGGTCAACTTCGACGCCGCGTTGCTCGACGCGTTCCCCACCAACGTGGTGGTCTACGACGAGCCGCTCCCTCACGAGGAGAGCGGCGGAAGTGCCGTCACGGAGGTGCTCGTCATCAGTCATGGCGAGCGTTCCGGTGAGGGAGCTCATGACCCACTCGACGTGGCTCTACAAGACCTGACCGCGCCTATTCCGGAAGACGCGGACGCCGAGACGCTGGAGGCGCGCCGCCTTCAGATCGTCGAAGGCGCGAAGAAGCTGGCAAGCATGAGACGCTTGTCAGAAGCCTACCAGCGTGAGATGGATCGCGCTGTGGGCGGTTCGCCGGCCCCGATTGGGCCTAGCCGCCTAGGCGCGGTCCAGCAGCGCGGCGTGGCCATCGCCAACCTGTTCGGGGCCAATCGCCCCGTGTACGCCACGCCTGCGGAGAACACCCGCGCCGCCCAGGCGGCGACTGACGAGCTGAAAAACTTCAAAGGCGAAGAGCGCCGCCTGATGATGGAGCGAGTCCAGCAGCTCCTCAATGCGGCTGCCGCACAGAACACAGCCGGCGGTCGCATGGAGGCGTCGCAGCAACAAAACGACGACCTACCTCCCCGCCGAGATCAAGGCGCGATGTCTCGGACGCCGACTGGCGGTGTCCGCGGAAGAAAAGACAAAGAGCCGGCTCTCAGCCACAGTCGGACTCGCATCACCATTGAGCGCGACCAAGACGGCCGCCCAAGAGCAGTGGAACGGCAGGGCGACTATCTGCCTCCTCCACCACGAAGATAAAGGCAAGTCTCCCCGCCGCCCGTTGAGCATCCGACTCTCGGTGGCCGCCTTGGCCGCCGAGAGGGAGTCGGAGAGAATGACGCCTGCCACCGGATCGACCGACTCCACCGATCCCTGGCGCTGGAAGAAGAAGACGAGTTGGATCCGCCCAGCTTCAGACCTCGCATCCGAGACGAGCCCTTTCCCAAAGGGTTCACGCTCCCTCGAGACACGCCCAAGTATACCGGCTCCGTGAAGCCGGAAGACTGGCTGGTTGACTACTCCACAGCCGTCAACATAGCGAACGGCAACAAGCATGTTGTCGTGAAATATGTTCCGCTCATGCTCCAGGGCACGGCCCGGACGTGGTTGAACAGTCTGTAGCCCCGCAGCATCAACAGCTGGGTCGACTTCACCGAGGCCTTCATCCGCAACTTCACGAGCACGTACAAGCGACCTCCCAAGCCTCGCCAGCTTTCCTTGTGCGTGCAAGGCCCCGACGAGTCAACACGCGACTAACTCACGCGCTGGGCCGAGCTTCGGAACTCCTGCGAGGGCGTGCACGAGGTGCAGGCTATCGAGTACTTCACCGCTGTCGGATTTTGGGTTCCGGCAGACCCTTGAGGTTCGAACACTGGAGTGCGCGCGGAGATTTAACCCTCTGCCTGCCTGCTCCTCTCCGGATCGCTAGGATCTAAACTACCAAACAGAACAACACAAGAGACACAAGATTTATACTGGTTCAGGCCACCATTGTGGTGTAATACCCTACTCTAGTGTGTGGTGTGGTGGATTGCCTCTTGGGCTGATGATGAACAATACAAGGAAGAACAGCCTCGCGAGGGTCTATTCTTGGCTGGTGCGACGAACTGCTAGGAGGAGTTCAATCGCTCTATCTACTGGTTTCTTGGTGAGGATCCAGATTTCTAGATCAGGTCCAGATGCCTCTACCCTGGGGGTGGCTAGTCCTATTTATAGGCAAAGGCCTTGGGCCTCTTCCCAAATATTGAGCGGGAAGGGCGCCAACAATTGGCCATTTTGAAGGGGAACAGCGGGTACACTTATCCTGACTAAAGTTGGTCCTCGCCTGCCAAAGGCTCTAGTGGTGACGCCTGCTTGGGCTTCACAATGACTTCCTTCCTGCTGTTGGGCTGGTCTTGGTCTTGTTGCACCGAAATGGATGCCTTTGCTTGATGCTCTCGCCTGCGCTTGCTCCCTTTGCACCAAAGAGGAAAGGAGGACACTGCGCGGGCTGGCGCCCGACTGGCGCCCTTGGTCGTCATGGCTTGCGTCATGGGCACCTCGCGAGGTACCCTGCCTTGAACTCTCCACCTCCTCACAAGCCCACCTAATGAGGCCATGCCTGAGGAAGCTCCTTGTCGTCCGCCCCGCGAGGCTTGGCCCCTCGCGAGGGTCTTGAGCTTGTGTTGATGAAGATGGGCTGTGCTGAGCCTCCTTTGAGCCACGCCGCAGGCTGCAGGTAGGCAAGTCTGGGGACCCCCGTTCCCAGAATGCCGACAGTAGCCCCCGGGCCCATGGCACACCCGAACTCGGCTGAGCAGAGAGGCGAAAGGGCAAGTGCGAAGCGTCGCGGGCCCTAACAGCCTGCGGCCTTGGGCGCCGCGTGGCGGTTGATTGGACGTGGGCGCCTCTGCTTCCCCACGAAGCCTTGGTAACCGCACTAATTCGACAAATCCCTGCATGCAAAGCGGGTCATGATTACCTGCGATCGTGGAGGTCGACGGTTGGCCTTCGCCGGCTATAAGTACGGAACGGCGCGCGCCCTTCCAGTCTACTCCCTCTGCTTCTCCTCCTTCCTGGGCCTTTCTCTGTCTTGCTGCAATGGCTCCGATCTGCCGGTTCTCCGCGGAAGAGAAGGGAAAAACTCCCCAAGAGGATCCTGACCCGCTTCCCCCGAGGAAGCGGCTTGCTCTCTGGCATCGGGGCGAGGGCACTCGCCAGGAAGCGTCAAGACCCTGGTGTGAGCGGCCACCACTAGGGTTCCCACTTCCCTTGTATGCGCATATCGATGGCTCTGAGGGAGCCGACGCCGAATGCCACGGGCGGCGCCGCCGTCAGCGCCGGCGGGTCACGAAGGTGTGCGTCTTCCCCCCTGGAGTCCATGCCGAGGGCTCCTGCCGAGAGTTCGTGCTTCGTGCCGCCACGCCTCCTAAGTCTTGGATTCGTCTCCCCCCTTTTTCGCCTTCGTCATCTGGCAGGGGGAACCCCTGGGGCTTTGGCTGCAACACGCCAGCTGTAGCACCCTCGCGACCGGGGCAGAGGTCGCGGTCGTTGCCCCGGGCGAGGTCTTCATGACCCGAGGCTAGGGCGAGGTCGCCCGGGTCTGCAGGACAAGGGGTGCCCTCGCGATCCACCTGGAGTATGACGGTGCTTCGGTGATGTCCTTCAAGGTCTTCGATGCGGAGGGTCGCCGGCTGGAGTGCTGCCCCGGAAGAGGCGGTCGGGATCCTGCCGCGGTGAGACAGAGGCCGGCCAACCGCTCCCCCGGCAGCTCCCCAGGCGGTGGAGGCGCCGGTGGATCCAGCGACTCCGCCGAGCTCTTCGCGACTCCGGAGACGAGCGGCGACAGCTACGAGCCCCCGAGCCTGCGCCGCTCTCGGAGCAGGGCGGGCTCGTCAGGCCGTTGCCGCCCCTGATCTGGATGGGGTTGGCGCCGGTGCTGGGTGGCCCACTGTTGATGATGGAGTCCGCCGCGATGGCCTCTGTAGCTAGGACTCCTTAGGATTCGCGTCTTTTGTTCCTGCGAGGAGCCAAGAATGTACCCCGCGGGGGCTTGTAAGATGTTTGCAGCTCCGTTTGTCAATATGATCCTCATTGCGAAGAAGTGTGAGATGCTTATTCCATTTTAGCTTAGTTTCCTCCTTTCAGACCTCATGAGGGCTTGATGCTCTATGCCGACAGGTCCCAGTCCCAAGGCGGCTTCAGCCGTCGCTGGTATGCCAGGTCGCGAGACTGTGGTCAAGGCCAGGAGGTGAGCGGCCCGAGGTCCGGTAAGAGCCCCTGAGTTGCGATGCTCAGGAGGTCCCCCTTAGCGCTCAAGCAGCCATCATTCGGTGAGAAAGGAGAGCGACGTTGCTGACACGGGATTGCATTTGGTGTGGGGATGGTGCTGCGATAACTGGTGTTTCCGGAGAGTGACTTATCTCGAGGGTCAGGAAACGCTTCCTGGTGCGGCGCTAGATCCGTGCCTTGGCCGATGAGGGGTTGCTTGGCGAGGTCCTCGTGTGCTCCTCCCCTCTCGCCTTCGCTCCCCTTTCTGCTCTACGTCCTCGGGTCCCGGCCCTCGAGCGAGTCTCAGCCGTCGCTGGCTTACCAGGTCGCGATGCCGTGGGCAAGGCCAGAGGGTGAGGGCTGGAGAGCCGGTAGGAGCCCTGAGTCGCGATGCTCAGGCACCCCCCTTTAACGTGCAAGCGGTTTGCATGGACGAGAGCGAAGAAAGCACCATGAGGGCCTTGCCTGGCGATGCTCCTTGGTGGGACCCTGCAGGTTCATCACAAAAGGAACGAGAGTTCGTCGTGGCAATCGAGTGTTAGCCGTTAGTTGCTTTGGAGAGGCGACAAGGCACGAAAGGCCTGGCTAGGCGTATTGGGGCACCCGTGAGCCTGCGCGGGACTCACGGGGCCCTACCTCAAGGCGGGTTGCGCCTGGCTCTGTGCCTTATCTTGGAGTGTGTTCCTGCAAATTTGGTCAGATGCCGGTGCCCTACGTCCTCGGGTCCCGGCTCTCGAGCTGGTCTCAGCCGTCGCTAGCATGCCAGGTCGCGATGCCATGGACAAGACCAGAGGGTGAGGGCTGGAGAGCCGGTAGGAACCCTGAGTCGCGATGCTCAGGCACCCCCCCTTTAACGCGCAAGCTGGGTTAGATGTCGAAACTCTACGTCCTTGGGTCCCGGCTCTCGAGATGGTCTCAGTCGTTGCTGGCATGCCAGGTCGCGATGCCATGGACAAGACCAGAGGGTGAGGGCTGGAGAGCCGGTAGGAGCCCTGAGTCGCGATGCTCAGGCACCCCCCCCCCTTTAACGCCCAAGATTCTGACACCCAGGAGGAAAAGGCACCAAATAACAAGCATGATGGGTCGATAGCATAGCCCTAAGGTAAACGCAAGAAGGGTACACACCGCTGGGTCAGGCCCGAGCGACTTGGGGATGATGCAGCCCTAGGGGAGCCCCCAATAAGGTAAGCTAAGAACATGAAATAAAAGGGATACATGCCGCGGGGACAGACCCACGCGGCCTGGGAATAATGCGGCCCTGAGGGCGCTCCCAGCCGGAAATGAAACTTGAAAGATGTCACCTGATGATGTTGGGGACGAAGGGGTGTTGGTGTAGCAGACTCGGCGGGCTGCGGGAGACGATCCTCACGAGCCCCCAGGCCCAGGGGCCTCAGGAGGCTCCGGAGGCACTGGCGGCTCCTCGCGGGCCATCTCCATCTCCACAAAGGCTGCGGAACGCCTGACCTCTTGAGCCTCCAGGATGGCCCTCATGAGGCGCTGGTGCGCAGCAGCCGCGTTCAGCAAGCCATAAGGCATGCGAACGTAGCTGTGGGGCAGACCCTCATAGCGTCCCACTTGCGAGGGCCAGAGGCACTCCTGAGACGCGGCTCGGTTGAGCCCCGGTATGTCGATGCAGACGCGCAGCCCACCATCCTCGCCTGGATGGGGGCCACAGCGGGTAAGCGGCGGCTGCCTCTCATGACCCTTGACTCCTGTAGCTCCTGAATGGCCTTGCTGACGAACTCCTGAGGGTTTGGCCCTCCTTGCCTTGCTCCTTCTTGAGGGAAACGTGATTCGAAACACGCCTCCACGTGGTGCCCAAGCGCCTCCCTCGTGACATTGGCGAGGTCGGCGGCCCTCCAGGGGAGAGCCCCCGAGCCCTGCCAGAGGAGGGCGCCGTGCGCGCTTCCCTATGCGATGCAAGGAGGTTCCCCCTGAGCAGGCGCGGGCCCTGAGGGGCCTGCCTCCGAAGGGGCCGGGCCGGTCGATGTTTTCTTCTTCTTGGGGGTGGTCTCGGGAAGTCTCCTGCTTCCGCGGTCCAGATCTTCCAGTGAAGCGGCATGAAAGGCTCGCTCCAGGGAGCACACTGCGTCTCTCTCTTCGCAGGGCACCGTGATGACCCCGCCACTTCCTAGCATCTTGAGGACGTTGTAGCCGTGGTGGGTTACGGCCATGAACTTGGCCAGCACCGGGTACCCGAGGATGGCGTTGTACGGCAGGCGGATGTGGGCGACGTCAAAGTCGATGAGCTCGGCGCAGTAGTTGTCGCGTGCTCCGAAGGTGACAGGAAGGCGGACCTGCCCAATCGGGACCGTGGAGCCGTCGGTGACTCCGGAGAATGGCTTGGTTGGCTGAAGCTGGCTGTAGGGTACTTGGAGATTGTTGAATGTTTCCACGGACAGGACGTTGAGCCCTGCCCCGCCGTCGATGAGGGTCCTGGTGACTAGCACGTTGCTGATGATTGGGGAACAAAGCATCGGGAGGACTCCGGTTGTGGCCGCGCACTTGAGCTGATCCCCTAAGCTGAACGTGATGGCGCATGCTGACCACCTGAGAGGGCGTGTGGCCTCGAGCTTGGGGAGGACTACATTCACTTCACGGGCAAACTGCTTGAAGATGCGCTGAGAGGCTGGGGCTTGAGCTCCACTCAGGATGCAGGCGATTGCACGTGGTTCCTGGAAGCCCCCAGCCCCCTCGTCCTGATGATGGTCTTCATTTCCCCTTGGCTGCAGCAGCAGCGGAGGGAGGCCTGCGTTCCCTTGCGGGCGATTCTCGCGAGGCTGATCCCTCCAGCCTCCCTCGCGAGGCGGGTCCTGCCAGCGATCGTTGCGGGGTTGGTCGCGCCACCCTTGGCGTGGGCCGCGGTCTTCCCAACGTCATGTGTTCCTTCCTCCTCCTCGGTCATAGCCCTGGTCGCTGCAGTCGGGACGTCTACCAACCCTTCCTTCACGCACGGCCCGAAGCTCTTGGCATTCATTGGTGTTGTGGGTGTGGAGGCCGTGGTACACGCAGTACCGACTGCCCTTGGAGGATTCGGGCTGATCTCTACCCCGCTTGGTGTCTGGCTCTGCCGCGAGTACAGTAGCCCCCTTGCACTTCACGTCCTTGGCCTTGGGCTTCTTCTCTTCTTGGTCCATGGCAGGCAGCTCGAGGAGGGAGAGGCGTCCCTCCTCAGCCCTGGCGCACTTGGTCGCCAAGTTGAACAGCTCCAAGGAGGTGCACAGGTCTTCATGCATCGCCAGCTCCTCCTTCATCTTGACGTCGCGCACACCGTCGGAGAAGGCTGAGATGATAGCCTCCTCCGTCACCTTGGGGATCTTGAGGTGCGCGTTGTTGAAACGCTGGATGTACTTCTGCAGGGTTTCCCCTGGTTGCTGCTTGATACGGCGCATGTCGCTCACGGCGGGTGGCCGGTCGCGAGTACCCTAGAAGTTGGCGATGAAGCGGGTGCGCATCTCGTCCCAGGAGGAGATCGTGCCTGGAGCCAGGTTCAGGAGCCAGGTGCGGGCTCCGTCCTTGAGCGCCATGGGAAACTAGTTCGCCATGACCTTCTCGTCTCCGTTGGCAGCCTCGATGCCCAACTCGTAGAGCTGGAGGAACTCTGCAGGGTCAGCCGTGCCGTCGTAGCGAGGAGGCAGGTCTGGCTTGAACTTGCCGGGCCATGCGACGCTGCATAGCTCGGAGGTGAAGGCGCGGCAGCCCGCTGTAGCCACAGGAGGCCTTGGGCGATGAAGAGTTTGGTCCTGCGGGTCCCCATGCGCCGCGGCTGGGGGCAGCGCAGGGTCTTGACGTGCTGGAGCAGGGAGCGCTCGGGCAGCTTCTCGAGGGCGAGGGACTTCTTGGCAGCTCTGCTCTTGCCGTGCTGGCACCTGACGGAGCGGGTTCCGCCCAGGGGCCACGCGCCTTGGGGCCAGGGCGCCTTCTTGAGGAGGAGGAGGCTGGGACACCCCAGGAGCTTCATTGCCCACGCAGGGCGGGGCGCGGTGCAGCGAGAAGGACGGCGCGGCGGAGCCCCCGGCGGCGCGGACGAGCTCGGAGACTCGGTCGAGCCACTCTTCGTAGACGTCGTTGATGGGGCGGTAGCGCAGGAGCTCGTTTGCCACGATGAGCGCGGCTCAGGCCTCCATGGCCGCGCGGGGCGCGCGTGACGAAGAACCAGCGGGGGTGAGCGAGGGTGTGGCAGTGCGGTCGTCCCGCCTCATGGATGGATGTTGGGACGACGCTTGCTGTTCGTTCCCCGCCGGGACGGTGGCGGCGTTGACGGCAGGTGACGGGGAACGACGAGGGCGCCCACCGACGGGAGCCGTCTGGGCAACGTGGGAAGCGAGGGCGGCTTGGCGCTCGGCACGAGCCCGACGAGCGTCAGACATGGATGCGGTGGTCGGAGAAGAACAAGACGACGGAAGGCAAATTCCGGCGCACCCCTACCTGGCGCGCCAAATGTTGGATTTCGAGTTCCGGCAGACCATTGAGGTTCGAACACTGGGGTGCGCACGGAGATTTAACCCTCTGCCTGCCTGCTCCTCGCCGGATCGCTAGGATCTAAACTACCAAACAGAACAACACAAGAGACACAAGATTTATACTGGTTCAGGCCACCATTGTGGTGTAATACCTATAACGCCCCGGATTCGATGCGCCAGGTGTCTTCCAGTTATTCGCCGTCGTTGTCATGTCATGTGCTTGCGTGTTGCATTTTTCCATGTCATCATCTGCATTTCATATCATGTCATCATGTGCATTGCATTGGCATACGTGTTCATCTCTTGCATCCGAGCATTTTCCCCGTTGTCCGTTTTGCAATCCGGCACTCCTATGTCATCCGGCGTCTCCCTTTTGCCTCTCTTGTGTGTGCGGGTGTTAAATGTTCTCGGAATGGCCCGAGGTTTGCCAAGCGGCTTTGGTATAGCACCGGTAGACCGCCTGCCAAGTTTCGTGCCATTTGGAGGTCGTTTGATACTCCAACGGTTAAGCAGCCCAACACCCCTTCCAAAGTGGCCCAAAACCCATCTAACTCCCCTCCTTGCTCTCGGTCGTTCGATCACGATCGCGTGGCCGAAAACCGCTCCCCATTTGGACTCTCCTAGCTCCCTCTGCCTATAAAAGTGCCTCCCCCTTCCAAATTCGTGGCCTAATCCCCCCGAAACCCTAGCCCCCTTCTCCTCGCGCCGCCGGACAAAAACCCCGCCGCCGGACATGTCCAGCCGCCGCCTGCCGGCGACCCAGGAATCTCCACGTGTCCCTCCGCCGCCTCCCTCCGCCGCAGGCACGCCAGGCCCACGGGGAGCCCGCTCCGGGCCGCCCCGGGCCCAATCCCGCGCCCCTCAGCTGCGCTCCCGCGCGCATCGCCGCCGCCTCGTCGGAGCCCGCGCCTCCAGCGCCTCGCCGCCCGGCGCCGGCGATCGCCGCCTCCCGCCTCCGCCGGAGTGCGCCTCCCCGTGCAGCTCCGCCGCCCCGCCTCGGCATCCCCTCCGCATCGGCCTCCCTCCACCACGGCCCCACGGCGGAGCCCCGCCGGAGGCCTCCGCAGCCGCCCGTCTCCGCCAACTCTGTCCGCGCCCCGCTGCCGTGCGCCGCGCCTCCTCGCCGGAGTGGCCTCGTCGCCGCCTTGCCTCTCCATCGCCGCAGCGCAGTGCCGCGCCGCCAGCCCCGAGCGTCGCCCGTGACGCGGTTGCCCGACCTCCGCCCTGCCGTGCCTCGCCTCCGGCTTCCAGCGCCGCCCCGCTGCCGCGTTCCCTCGCCGGAGTTCGCGCCGTCCATCGCCGGAGTCGCGCCATCCGGATCCGTGTCGGCCTGGACCAGATCCACCAGGCCCGCCATCCAAATGTCGTCCCCGACCCGTACCACTCCGTCCCGCTGCACGTCCTCGTCCACGTTTTTCGCGGGGTATAAATTCCACCAAGTCCCTGTATTTTGCACTATCATGCCATGTTCATCACATCATATATCTGCATCCGTAGCTCCGTTTCGTGCGTGTAATATGTCAAATTGTTAGTCTCGACGAGTACTTCATTTCTTTCCATTGCATCATTTTCATTTGAGCCCACCTTGATGCCCGAAATGCTGTTGGAAGAGTGCATGTTGTTGTTAATCTGCTGAAACTGTTATAACTTGCTCATTTGTCATTTTTGCCATGATTGATGTGTGCATCCTATGAGGTTGATGTCTACATGTGTTTTGATTTATGCCATGCCATCTTTCCAGAGGTGCAACCCATGTATTTTTTTGATTCGTGTACTGAGTGCATCGAGCTTGTTAAGTAGGGTACTTGTTGTTGCTGTTTTCCGGACTGTTTCTGTTATATTTTGTTGCTATGTAAACCTGCTGCTACAAGTCATTTCGTGCATTATTCTGGAGATGTTCACTAAGGATGAATTGTTATACATGTCTTGCTCTATCCATTCATGCCCCTGGTTGCATTTATAGCCTGCTGGAACATGTTGTTATCTTGCTCTCAAACTTGCTAAATGATGTTGCTGTCAACCTGTTAACATGAAGTTCAGTTTTGGCCATATGCTTTTCTAGTGATCCATGCACCCTATGACCTTGCTCTTGCCATGCTTAGCTTCATAAATATGTCTTCTTACTGTTGGTTGCCTTGCCATGCCATGTATTGCTCTGTGGTGAGTGATTCAAGCTCACCAACATGCCTAATTATTGTTCCTGCCATGCATGAATCTGTCATATAACTTGCTATGTTTACATGGGTGCCATCATAATTTATGTGCCCTTTTGGCTCATGGTCAGTAAGGGTCTTTTGTTCTATGCTATTAGTAGATTCTTGCCATGCCTTTGTTTGCCATTATAAGTTCCTGTAACATGTTATTTGATAGCTCTAAACATTGCAACCTGATGTTATTTCCTGATAAGTCTGAAACTGTTATCATCTGCAATCTTTCCATGTCCTTTTGAGCATGTTCTAGTGATTTCTGGAGATAGCTCAGTGTTCATGTTTTGTTATGCTTTACCTGTACTTAATGCCCATGCCTTTTGTTATTATGTTGGGTTGCTGTAGCATATTGTTTTGATGCTTGCAATATGCCTAGTTGCTGTTATGGACAGATTGTTGCTATGACTTGTATAGTGTGCATGTGTTGCACCGTTGCTCCGTTTTGAGTGTGATCTATATGAAACTTGCTTGTTTTTGCATGTAGTTCCATATTATCATGTTGCATCCTTGTTTTGGTGTGTTTGCTTGATGTTTGTATGCATTTTGCATCAATGCCATGTTTAACTTGTTTTGCTCATATCTTCTAGCCCGTAACTCCGAATCTAATGAACTTTATATGTAACTTGACTAGAATTTCGTGTAATTTCTCTTGGTGCTCTTTAACTTGTTTAACAACTTGAACATAAGGTTTATTCAGATCTGGACCAATTTCGAAATTTGCATATGAGGACTTACCGGAATTGTTATATGTTGTTTCCGGCCTCATTTAAACTTGCCTTGATGTGTTGTTCTTGTTTGCATCATCTCTTGCCATGAGTAGCTTCATGTAGACTTTGTCATGCATCATGCTTGTTGTGCATCATGTCTTGTTCATGTGTGGTGTGTTTACCATGTTGTGTGCTTCTTCTCGATAGTTCCCGTTTCGTTGCGATCGTGAGGATTCGTTCGTCTACGCTTGGTTCGTCTTCGTGGCTTCATCTTCTTCATGGACTCGTTCTTCTTCCTAGCGGGATTTCAGGCAAGATGACCACTACCCTGGATCTCACTACTATCATTGCTATGCTAGTTGCTTCGTTCTATCGCTATGTTGCGCTTCCTATCACTTGTTCTTCAAGCCTCCCAAATTGCCATGGACCTCTAACCTTTGACACCATTCCTAGCAAACCATTGCTTGGCTATGTTACCGCTTTGCTCAGCCCCTCTTATAGCGTTGCTAGCTGCAGGTGAAGTTGAAGATTGCCCCATGGTGGACAGGATTATGTTGGGATATCACAATATCTCTTATTTAATTAATGCATATATATATATATATATATATATATATATATATATTTGGTAAAGGGTGGAAGGTTCGGCCTTATGCCTGGTGTTATGTTCCCGGATTTTGCGTTCCTAACGCGGTCGGGTGATTTATGGGACCCCCCTGACAGTTCGCTTTGAATAAAACTTGTCCAGCAAGGCCCAACCTTGGTTTTACCATTTGCCTCACCACCACCTACCTTTCCCTTGGGAGTAATTAACCCAAGGGTCATCTTTATTTTAGCCCCCCCCCCCCCCCCCCCCCGAGCCAGTGCTTGTCTAAGTGTTGGTCCGAACTGAGCAGCCTGCGGGGCCACCTCGGGGAAACTCGAAGTCTAGTTTTACTCGTAGCTTGACTTATCCGGTGTTGCCCTGAGAACGAGATATGTGCAGCTCCTATCGGGAAGTCGGCGCATCTGGCGGCTTTGCTGGTCTTGTTTTACCATTGTCGAAATGTCTTGTAAACCGAGATTCCGAGACTGATCGGGTCTTCCTGGGAGAAGGTATATCCTTCGTTGATCGCAAGAGCTTATCATGGGCTAAGTTGGGACACCCCTGCAGGGTTTAAACTTTCGAGAGACGTGCCCGCAGTTATGTGGCAGATGGGAATTTGTTAATGTCCGGTTGTAGATAACTTGACACCTGATCCGAATTAAAACGCATCAACCGCGTGTGTAGCCGTGATGGTCTCTTCTCGGCGGAGTCCGAGAAGTGAACACGGTCTTTAGGTTATGTTTGACGTAAGTAGGTGTTCAGGATCACCTCTTGATCATTGCTAGCTTCACGACCGTTCCATTTGCTCTCTTCTCGCTTTTATTTGCGTTGGTTAGCCACCATACTTGCTTAGCCGCTGCTGCAACCTCACCACTTTACCCCTTCCTTTCCCATTAAGCTTTGCTAGTCTTGATACCCATGGTAATGGGATTGCTGAGTCCTCGTGGCTCGCAGATTACTACACCAACAGTTGCAGGTACAGGTTATGCGAGGATCTTGACACGAGAGCGATGTTTGCTTGTCTGGAGTTCTTCTTCTGCTTCTTCTTCGATCAGGGGATAGGTTCCAGGTCGGCAGCCTGGGCTAGCAGAGTGGATATTGTTTGAGTTTCTGTTTGTGGTTCATCCGTAGTCGGATGTGGTGCTCTTATGTAAGATGATGTTGTATTCGTGTGCCATTGTATGCCTTATGTATGTATCCCCATCTATTATGTAATGTTGATGTAATGATATCCACCTTGCAAAAGCGTTTCAATATGCGGGTCTATCCTTGGTGGGACCTTCGAGTTCCTTTTGGATAGGGTCGCATATTGGGCGTGACAAGTTGGTATCAGAGCCTCGACCGACCCTAGGAGCCCCCCTTGATTGATCATGTAGTTTGGCCGTTGTTGAGTCTAGAAGAAAACTGTTTTCGGAATCTAGTTATATCGGAGAGTAGGAATTCTTTTTACTCCTCTGCCCCTTCGTCGCTCTGGTAAGGAATCTTGACGTAGGTGTTCTGAACTACTCCTCTTCCCCTTCAAATTTTTCTTTAGGATCACGCGGTTAGTTTTCGTTCATTTTCCATACTCTTTTGTCTGGCGCATTCCTCGTCAAGTTGATTCGAACCTCTTTGTCTTTGGGAGATCAATCCTCGACTCTTTTCGATCGATGTTGTTTTCCCTGTCCGAAGTTGTCCTTGTTTTTCCCACCCACCAACCCCTTTTCTTATCGGAGCCGGAGTCTGTAATCGAGTATCCTTCCTACTCGTGCGAAGTCTTTGTTTCTTTCCTCAATGATTTTAACCGGTGTTTTCTCTTCAAGATATTCGTCGATTCCCCTTTCTAGTTGCCTGTGTTTTTCCCGCCCTCCCACCCTCTTATTCCGGAGTATGAGTCTGTTTCGACCATCAATTTCATTCCTGTGAAGCCTCTTTGGTCTTCCCTCAATTATTTCAACCGGTGAATTCTCTTTTGTTCGTCATTCTTCATCTCTTTACTTCTCCGGTGGATTCAATTCCATTTTTTCGGTAGTGATTATATTCTTTCCCTCGGCTCAAGTGTTTTCCCTGCTCGTTCGCCACTCTCCAGTTTATCCTTTCGGAGTGCTCAAGACATCTCAGGAGATTCGTCTGTGTTCGAATTAATTCGAGGTTGCCACCTCATTAAAATATTTTAATTGTTCCGGTGCATCATCTATCTGTTCAACAATTCTTTCCAACGGTGTTTTTTTAGTGGGCCCTAACCCACAGGTCTTTTCCCAGGATCTTACCTGACTCTTCTAATTATTCCGAAGCCATTCCTATTTCTTTTCAAGTCTGACGTAAGTATGATTTCATCAGTCAGATGCTTTTCTAAGATCGATTTCAAATCATTTTCATTGTTGGCTCAACCTCTTTGCTTTTCATTCTTCCGGAGTACCTTAGTAATTTTGGTGTTGTTTTCTGTCGCCATTTGAAGACCGAAGAAGAAGATTTCTCTTAAATCTTGTCCGTTCTCCCGGAGATTCGCTGTGCTAGCTCGATGTTATCCTATCAAATTGTTTCAAGTCATGCAAATTCTTTTCATCCTTCCAGAGCATTTCAGGAGTTGCTTTCTCTCTCGATCATCCGGAGGCCATCTTTTCAGAAGATTTCTTCGTTCTAAGTTTTCAGATTCGTTCTCCAATTATTCTATATCCGCGCCCTTTCGTTCGTCTCAATATTCTTTCGGTGCTTCGTTCAAGTATTCTTCAATCAGTTCACGATCTCTTCGTTCTTTTGCATCTAAATCCCCTCTAGCATATTTGTTCTCCTAATTCTTCCCGGTGATTCAATCTCTTTCATCAGTCATTTTCGAATTCTTACGGTGGTTCGTTCAAGATTTTTTTCTTTCATTATCATTTCTATCCATTCGTTCTTTTCAATCCTACCGGTGGTTCATGAAGACTTTCCCAAGTTTTGTGCTATTCTCTCCTTAATCCTTCTCAAGAAGAATAAGTAGTATGCAAAAATCCATTGCTTGTCATCAATTTAATTTGATGAAGGATAAGCATACAATAAATCTTATTCTTATTTCATCCAAGTGATTAATCCCTTCCTTCGGAGTTTGTTCTTGGTGAATAAATTCTAGTTCCAAGTGTTTTCATCTTTTTTTTCTGGAGTTCAATTTTTCTCGGTCATCTCGTCGGAACCTCCATCTAAGTCACTGCAAGCTTTAATCTTATTCTTTCATCCTTCATTCTATCTCATCATCTTTTGTCACCGGAGTTCGTCATGGTGGTTCTTCATGATTTAGTTCATTCTTCAAGAGTTCATCAAGATTCTTGTTCAAGGAGTTCTAGTATCTTTTCTTCTCGCATCTTGAAGTGTAATTAAATCTCCGTATTCTTTTGAAGTGGAGTTTTGCATTTCTTTGTTCTTCTCAGATATCCAAACATTTCCGTTTGTGGTCGGTTATCACCTCGTAATTTCTGAGAGGTTATCCATAAGTCCACAACAAGCAATTCTTTTCGTTGTTGATTTTCTCAACAAATCCGTTCAATCTTTTCTTCTGAGGTTGCTTTCTATTTCATTCGTGGCACAAGTTGTCATTTTCTCCTCCATTCTTTTCATTCAACTCTTTCAATTCTTTCCGGAGGTTTTGTGTCATGTCTTCATCAAGTATCATTCCATCCTCTCAAGCTCGTGTTCTATTTCCCCATGTTTCAGTCGTTTCAGTCTTATTCGTTTCTTATCTCGTTCTAACCGGAGTGATTTCAGAATCTATCTTGTTCGTTGAGCTTTTGATCCCCGTCATCCTCGCCGTTCCTCTCTTCTTCTCGAGTGCTCTCCATTCTTTGCTTCTTCTCTTGAGTTCTGGTTTCACCTCATCCCTTTTTCCCCTCCGTCTCGGTCCTAAGATCTCGGGACGAGATCTCTTGTTAGTGGAGGAGTGTTGTAACGCCCCGGATTCGATGCGCCAGGTGTCTTCCAGTTATTCATCGTCGTTGTCATGTCATGTGCTTGCGTATTGCATTTTGCCATGTCATCATCTGCATTTCATATCATGTCATCATGAGCATCGCATTGGCATACGTGTTCATCTCTTGCATCCGAGCATTTTCCCCGTTGTCCGTTTTGCAATCCGGCACTCCTATGTCATCCGGTGTCTCCCTTTTGCCTCTCTTTTGTGTGCGGATGTTAAACGTTCTCGGAATAGCCCGAGGTTTGCCAAGCGGCTTTGGTGTAGCACCGGTAGACCGCCTGCCAAGTTTCGTGCCATTTGGAGGTCGTTTGATACTCCAACGGTTAACCGGGTAACCGTAAAAGCCTCTTTTGTGTGCAGCCCAACACCCCTTCCAAAGTGGCCCAAAACCCATCTAACTCCCCTCCTTGCTCTCGGTCGTTCGATCACGATCGCGTGGCCGAAAACCGCTCCCCATTTGGACTCTTCTAGCTCCCTCTGCCTATAAAAGTGCCTCCCCCTTCCAAATTCGCGGTCTAATCCCCCCGAAACCCTAGCCCCCTTCTCCTCGCGCCGCCGGACGAAAACCCCGCCGCCGAACATGTCCAGCCACCGCCCGCCGGCGGACCAGGAATCGCCACGTGTACCTCCGCCGCCTCCCTCCGCAGGCCCGCCAGGCCCACGGGGAGCCCGCTCCGGGCCACCCCGGGCCCGATTCCGCGCCCCTCCGCTGCGCCCCCGCACGCATCGCCGCCGCCTCGTCAGAGCCCGCGCCTCCAGCGCCTCGCCGCCCGGCGCCGGCGATCGCCGCCTCCGCCGGAGTGCGCCTCCCCGCGCAGCTCCGCCGCCCCGCCTCGGCATCCCCTCCGCATCGGCCTCCCTCCACCGCGGCCCCTCGCCGGAGCCCCGCCGGAGGCCTCCGCAGCCGCTCGTCTTCGCCAACTCCGTCCGCGCCCAGCTGCCGTGCGCCGCGCCTCCTCGCCGGAGTGGCCTCGTCGCCGCCTTGCCTCTCCATCGCCGCAGCGCAGTGCTGCGCCGCCAGCCCCGAGCGTCGCCCGTGACGCGGTTGCCCGACCTCCGCCCTGCCGTGCCTCGCCTCCGGCTTCCAGCGCCGCCCCGCTGCCGCGTTCCCTCGCCGGAGTTCGCGCCGTCCATCGCCGGAGTCGCGCCATCCGGATCCGTGTCGGCCTGGACCAGATCCACCAGGCCCGCCATCCAAATGTCGTCCCCGACCCGTACCACTCCGTCCCGCTGCACGTCCTCGTCCACGTTTTTCGCGGGGTATAAATTCCACCAAGTCCCTGTATTTTGCACTATCATGCCATGTTCATCACATCATATATCTGCATCCGTAGCTCCGTTTCGTGCGTGTAATATGTCAAATTGTTAGTCTCGACGAGTACTTCATTTCTTTCCGTTGCATCATTTTCATTTGAGCCCACCTTGATGCCCGAAATGCTGTTGGAAGAGTGCATGTTGTTGTTAATCTGCTGAAACTGTTATAACTTGCTCATTTGTCATTTTTGCCATGATTGATGTGTGCATCCTATGAGGTTGATGTCTACATGTGTTTTGATTTATGCCATGCCATCTTTCCAGAGGTGCAACCCATGTATTTTTTTGATTCGTGTACTGAGTGCATCGAGCTTGTTAAGTAGGGTACTTGCTGTTGCTGTTTTCCGGACTGTTTCTGTTATATTTTGTTGCTATGTAAACCTGCTGCTACAAGTCATTTCGTGCATTATTCTGGAGATGTTCACTAAGGATGAATTGTTATACATGTCTTGCTCTATCCATTCATGCCCCTGGTTGCATTTATAGCCTGCTGGAACATGTTGTTATCTTGCTCTCAAACTTGCTAAATGATGCTGCTGTCAACCTGTTAACATGAAGTTCAGTTTTGGCCATATGCTTTTCTAGTGATCCATGCACCCTATGACCTTGCTCTTGCCATGCTTAGCTTCATAAACATGTCTTCTTACTGTTGGTTGCCTTGCCATGCCATGTATTGCTCTGTGGTGAGTGATTCAAGCTCACCAACATGCTTACTTATTATTGTTCCTGCCATGCATGAATCTGTCATATAACTTGCCATGTTTACATGGGTGCCATCATATTTTCTGTGCCCTTTTGGCTCATGGTCTGTAAGGGTCTTTTGTTCTATTCTATTAGTAGATTCATGCCATTCCTTTGTTTGCCATTATAAGTTCCTGTAACATGTTATTTGATAGCTCTAAACATTGCAACCTGATGTTATTTCCTGATAAGTCTGAAACTGTTATCATTTGCAATCTTTCCATGTCCTTTTGAGCATGTTCTAGTGATTTCTGGAGATAGCTCAGTGTTCATGTTTTGTTATGCTTTACCTGTACTTCATGCCCATGCCTTTTGTTATTATGTTGGGGTGCTGTAGCATATTGTTTTGATGCTTGCAATATGCCTAGTTGCTGTTATGGACAGATTGTTGCTATGACTTGTATAGTGTGTATGTGTTGCACCGTTGCTCCGTTTTGAGTGTGCTCTATATGAAACTTGCTTGTTTTTGCATGTAATTCCATATTATCATGTTGCATCATTGTTTTGGTGTGTTTGCTTGATGTTTGTATGCATTTTGCATCAATGCCATGTTTAACTTGTTTTGCTCATATCTTCTAGCCCGTAGCTCCGAATCTAATGAACTTTATATGTAACTTGACTAGAATTTCGTGTAGTTTCTCTTGGTGCTCTTTAACTTGCTGTTTAACAACTTGAACATAAGGTTTATTCAGATCTGGACCAATTTCGAAATTTGCATATGAGGACTTACCGGAATTGTTATATGTTGTTTCCGGCCTCAGTTAAACTTGCCTTGATGTGTTGTTCTTGTTTGCATCATCTCTTGCCATGAGTAGCTTCATGTAGACTTTGTCATGCATCATGCTTGTTGTGCATCATGTCTTGTTCATGTGTGGTGTGTTTACCATGTTGTGTGCTTCTTCTCGATAGTTCCCGTTTCGTTGCGATCGTGAGGATTCGTTCGTCTACGCTTGGTTCGTCTTCGTGGCTTCATATTCTTCATGGACTCGTTCTTCTCCCTAGCAGGATTTCAGGCAAGATGACCACTACCCTGGATCTCACTACTATCATTGCTATGCTAGTTGCTTCGTTCTATCGCTATGTTGCGCTTCCTATCACTTGTTCTTCAAGCCTCCCAAATTGCCATGGACCTATAACCTTTGACACCATTCCTAGCAAACCATTGCTTGGCTATGTTACCGCTTTGCTCAGCCCCTCTTATAGCGTTGCTAGCTGCAGGTGAAGTTGAAGATTGCCCCATGGTGGACAGGATTATGTTGGGATATCACAATATCTCTTATTTAATTAATGCATATATATATTTGGTAAAGGGTGGAAGGCTCGGCCTTATGCCTGGTGTTTTGTTCCACTCTTGCCGCCCTAGTTTCCGTCATACCGGTGTTATGTTCCCAGATTTTGCGTTCCTAACGCGGTCGGGTGATTTATGGGACCCCCCTGACAGTTCGCTTTGAATAAAACTTGTCCAGCAAGGCCCAACCTTGGTTTTACCATTTGCCTCACCACCACCCACCTTTCCCTTGGGAGTAATTAACCCAAGGGTCATCTTTATTTTAGCCCCCCCCCCGAGCCAGTTCTTGTCTAAGTGTTGGTCCGAACTGAGCAGCCTGCGGGGCCACCTCGGGGAAACTCGAAGTCTAATTTTACTCGTAGCTTGACTTATCCGGTGTTGCCCTGAGAACGAGATATGTGCAGCTCCTATCGGGATGTCGGCGCATCGGGCGGCTTTGCTGGTCTTGTTTTACCATTGTCGAAATGTCTTGTAAACCGGGATTCCGACACTGATCGGGTCTTCCTGGGAGAAGGTATATCCTCCGTTGATCGCGAGAGCTTATCATGGGCTAAGTTGGGACACCCCTGCAGGGTTTAAACTTTCGAGAGCCGTGCCCGCGGTTATGTGGCAGATGGGAATTTGTTAATGTCCGATTGTAGATAACTTGACACCTGATCCAAATTAAAACGCATCAACCGCGTGTGTAGCCGTGATGGTCTCTTCTCGGCGGAGTCCGAGAAGTGAACACGGTCTTTGGGTTATGTTTGACGTAAGTAGGTGTTCAGGATCACCTCTTGATCATTGCTAGCTTCACGGCCGTTCCATTTGCTCTCTTCTCGCTTTTATTTGCGTTGGTTAGCCACCATACTTGCTTAGCCGCTGCTGCAACCTCACCACTTTACCCCTTCCTTTCCCATTAAGCTTTGCTAGTCTTGATACCCATGGTAATGGGATTGCTGAGTCCTCATGGCTCACAGATTACTACAATAACAGTTGCAGGTACAGGTTATGCGAGGATCTTGACGCGAGAGCGATGTTTGCTTGTTTGGAGTTCTTCTTCTGCTTCTTCTTCGATCAGGGGATAGGTTCCAGGTCGGCAGCCTGGGCTAGCAGGGTGGATATTGTTTGAGTTTCCGTTTGTGGTTCATCCGTAGTCGGATGTGGTGCTCTTATGTAAGATGATGTTGTATTCGTGTGGCATTGTATGCCTTATGTATGTATCCCCATCTATTATGTAATGTTGATGTAATGATATCCACCTTGCAAAAGCGTTTCAATATGCAGGTCTATCCTTGGTGGGACCTTCGAGTTCCTTTTGGATACGGTCGCATATTGGGCGTGACAATACCCTACTCCGGTGTGTGGTGTGGTGGATTGCCTCTTGGGCTGATGATGAACAATACAAGGAAGAACAGCCTCGCGAGGGTCTGTTCTTGGCTGGTGCGACGAACTGCTAGGAGGAGTTCAACCGCTCTATCTACTGGTTTCTTGGTGAGGATCCAGATTGCTAGATCAGGTCCAGATGCCTCTACCCTGGGGGTGGCTAGTCCTATTTATAGGCAAAGGACCTGGGCCTCTTCCCAAATATTGAGCGGGAAGGGCGCCAACAATTGGCCATTTTGAAGGGGAACAGCGGGTACACTTATCCTGACTAAAGTTGGTCCTCGCCTGCCAAAGACTCTGGTGGTGACGCCTGCTTGGGCTTCACAATGACTTCCTTCCTGCCGTTGGGCTGGTCTTGGTCTTGTTGCACCGAAATGGATGTCTTTGCTTGATGCTCTTGCCTGCGATTGCTCCCTTTGCACCAAAGAGGAAAGGAGGACACTGCGCGGGCTGGTGCCCGACTGGCGCCCTTGGTCGTCATGGCTTGTGTTATGGGCACCTCGCGAGGTACCCTGCCTTGAACTCTCCGCCTCCTCACGAGCCCACCTGATGAGGCCGTGCCTGAGGAAGCTCCTTGTCGTCCGCCCCGCGAGGCTTGGCCCCTCGCGAGGGTCTTGAGCTTGTGTTGATGAAGATGGGCTGTGCTGGGCCTCCTTTGAGCCACACCACAGGCCGCAGGTAGGCATGTCTGGGAACCCCCATTCGCAGAACGCCGACAACCGCCGGGTGTAGAGAAGGCACCCTCCTCAAGCACAAGCTCCTCTGCGATGAGCCGGAAACCCTCGACGAGCTGCTGATCATAGCGGACAAGTATGCCACGGCCGACTCCTCCATGAAGACGGAGATTCAAGTTAGTGCGACTGGCAAAGCGGCCCCTCAGGCTCCCAGAACTCCGGCTGGAGACGCCAGTCGGCGGCAATAACAGAACGATAACAAGCGCAAGGCCTCCCTGCCGACTTCCAGCAGTCGGCAGGTTGCGACAGACGAAGACCAACAGCCGGAGGGGCAGCCTCCGACCAAGCGACAGAAAGGTGGCAAGTCCAACTGGTTGCCGGCCTTCTCTTACGAGTAGACTCTAGATGGTCACTGCAAGTTCCACAGCGGCGCGAAGCCGTCAAACCATACCACCCAAAAGTGCCACTGGCTCACCAGAATCGCCAAGGGAGATGGCCTCCTTCCTCCGCCGCTTGCAGGGCCGCCGCCTCCACTGCCGCCCCAGCAGCCGGCTACCAGGCTAGTCGGCGCAGTACAAGATGAGTACCCGGAAGAGCATGAAGCCTATGTGGTGTTCACCAGTGTGGCCGATGATCGACGCAGCAGGCGGCAGCAGCAGCAAGAAGTAAATGCAGTAGCATCAGACACTCCAGAGTTTATGCATTGGTCCGAGAAGCCTATCAGTTGGAGCAGAGCTGATCACCCAGAGGTGATGCCGAATCCAGGCTCTTACGCCCTGGTTTTGAGTGCCACCTTGGCTACAGATAGGCGGGCCGCTCGCTTCTCGCGAGTACTGATAGACGGAGGTAGTAGCATCAACATCCTGTACATGGATACCATGGAGAAGTTAGAAATCAAGCAAAGACAGCTTCAGAGCAGCCGGACTGTGTTCCACGGCATTGTACCCGGCCTTTCCTGCTCACCAATTGGCAAGATCCTGATAGACGTCCTCTTTGGAGACAAAGATCACTTCCACCGAGAGCCAGTTTGGTTTGAAGTGGTGGACCTCGAAAGCCCGTACCATGCGTTGCTTGGCCGACCTGCTTTGGCCAAGTTCATCGCGGTCCCCCACTACGCCTACCTCAAGATGAAGATGCCGAGTTCTAAGGGAATTCTGACCATAGCCGGCGATTACAGAAAGTCGTCCGCTTGCGCGACTGAGAGCAGTCGGCTAGCCGAGTCCCTAGTGATCGCAGCTGAGAAACGGCTTCTTGATCGGGTTGTGGCGATGGCTGGCAAGCAGCCAGAGATGTCGGCCGACCCCAAGGAGTCGGAAGCTGAGGGTTCGTTCAAGCCGGCCAAAGAAACAAAGAAGATACCCTTGGACCGGGAGCACCCAGAGAGGTACGCTGTCATAGGTGCAAACCTTGACAGCAAATAGGAAGGCGAGCTCGTCGATTTCCTCCGTGAGAATCGAGACATCTTTGCATGGTCCCCTAAAGACATGCCAGGTGTACCGACGGAATTCTCCGAGCACAAGTTACATGTCCGACCTGATGTGAAGCCCACCAAGCAATCCCATCCGGTGTCGCCCTTCAACGCCTCCTGAAGCCGTCTATCAAGCCTTCACCAGAATCAGACTCCATCTTTGTGCCGGCTCCCCCCGAAGAAGTCGGATCTGACTCAAGAGCCCCAGCAAACGGCACAAGGATTCCTACAGATGGCTCCAAGAACGCCGCAGTCGAAGCCGGCCTGGGGACTTCAGAACCCGGCCCGGGGACTGCGGCGACCAGCCCAAAGACTCCAGAGCTCAGCCCGAGGACTGCGCCAGTCGGCCCGGGGACTGCGCCAGTCAGCCCAGGGACTTCGTCAATCCAGCAAGCGGCCGCGGACCCCAGCCCGCCGCCTCCCAGCCCAGCCGCCCTTGTCCAAGACGCAGTGGTGGCGATTGAAGAAATAGCAGCACCCTCATGGGCACAGCCCATCCTCAAGTTTCTAGTGAGCAAAGAGCTGCCAAACGATGAAATCTTGGCTCGGCAAGTGCAACGCCGAGCGGCAGCCTACACCATAATCAACAAAGAGCTGGTCAGGCGCAGCGTCACTGGTGTCTACCAGCGCTGCGCCGAGACAGAGCAAGGCCAAGCAATTCTCAGAGACATCCATCAAGGCGAGTGCGGCCACCATGCGGCTTCAAGAGCACTCGTCGCCAAAGCCTTTCGGCACGGTTTCTTCTGGCCAACTGCCCTAGAAGAGGCCAAGGAATTAGTCCAAAAATGCAAGGGGTGCAAGAAGTTCTGTTCCAAGCCGCTTCAACCGGCTTCCGCACTCTCAAGACCATCCCTATCGCCTGGCCCTTTGCGGTTTGGGGCCTGGACATGGTGGGACCATTCAAGACGGCACGAGGCGGCCTAACTCATCTACTTGTCGCGGTGGACAAGTTCACCAAGTGGATAGAAGTAAAGCCCATCAAGAAGTTGAATGGTCCAACTGCAGTGACTTTCATCACCGACATCACGGTCCGGTACGGCATACCACACAGCATCATCACCGACAATGGCACAAATTTTGCCAAAGGCGCCTTGGCCCGTTTCTGCGCGACGCAGGGCATCCGACTGGACTTAGCGTCCGTTGCCCATCCGCAGTCAAACGGCCAGGTGGAGCGAGCAAACGGCCTCATCCTACCTGGCATCAAGCCTCGACTGGTCGAACCACTCGAGCGTTCGGCCGACTGTTGGCTTGAGGAGCTGCCAGCCGTCCTTTGGAGTCTGCGCATGACTCCAAACAAGTCAACCGGCTTCACGCCTTTCTTCCTCGTCTACGGTGCCGAAGCCGTCATCCCGATGGACATAGAGTTCGACTCCCCGCGAGTCATCATGTACACCGAGGAGGAAGTAGAAGAAGCACGTCAAGACGGTGTCGATCTGCTGGAAGAGGGCCGGCTGTTGGCACTCAGCCGGTCCAGCATCTACCAGCAGAGCCTGCGCCGATACTACAACAGGAAGGTCAGGCCGAGATCTTTCCAAGAGGGCGACCTTGTGCTCCGACTGATCCAGCGAACAGCAGGCCAGCACAAGCTGTCGGCGCCTTGGGAAGGGCCCTTCATCATCAGCAAAGTGCTGGGTAACGACTCCTACTACCTGATCGACGCTCAGAAGCCCCGAGCACGCAAGAGAGACGACTCCGGCAAAGAGTCGGAACGGCCATGGAATGCAAATCTTCTCTGAAGATTTTACAGTTGATGCAGTATGTACCAAGCTACCCTTTGTATTAAAGCACCAAGACTTTGGGGCCCCCGAGATGAGCTCGGGGACTGCCCTTTTTGTTATCTGTATGATAAGAATTATGCCTTCGAGCATGCTACTCTTTGTTACGCCGCTTGGCACCGGGTTCGACTAGTCGGCCCGGGGACTCGCTGTCTTGCGCTATGAAATGCTTCCTGCAGTCGGACAAGTAGTGTGCGGTGCCTAAGCCGTCTCCTGCCAGAAGCCGCAGCTCGCAGAGCGACTGTCTGGCGGGTAGGAGAAAGGAAGAATGGGCGCCCACACGAAAAATGGCTAAGGATTCAAAGCACAAACATAGCCCAAGCCGGCTTCCAGCCTCTCTTCGCAAAGCCGACTCTTGAATATTCGGCTTGCCGCCTTCTATCCAACTTGTTAAAAGACTCTAAAAAAGGTCAAGTACTTGCCTTCCCTAAAGTAGCCAAGCATTTGACCCAGCGGCAGTCCGCGGACCGGTTGTCCGTCTGGCAAGGCGGCGACTGAGGGAAGGCGGCAAAGGAAAAAGCCAAAAGAGCGATGAGCAAGGAAAGATAGAAGTCGAATAAATATTTACATAACATAGGCCCTTGGCCGAATCTTCAAACAGAAGTTCAAAATACACCCCGCGGGTGGAATTGTGCAAATTAACAAGTTCTTTCAAAGACTATTAAAGCAGATAAAATAAAGGCAAGACGGCAGCCTAAGAAGCGGCAAACGGGTTTGGAGGGTCGGAGGAGACGGCGGTGCCAGGCGCCAGGGCGGCTGGCTGGGCAGTCTCGGCTTGATCGTCTCCGGCGGCAGCCGGCTCGGCCGGACGCGGCTCGTTGCTGGAGGCGCGGTCGAGCTGAGGCTGGTCGCCCGCTCCGTCTTCTGGCGCCTCCGTCTCGCCTCCAACCTCCGCCTCGCCTTCCTCCTCGGCGCTGGAGCCGATCACCTCCGCCGAGTCCTCGTCGTAGTCCGGGTTCATCCCTCCGGCGGCACCTCCTCTCTGTTTGCGGCCCGCTCAGGGACGAAGACGCTGGTGTAGGTATAATCGGCAATCGCCGCCGCACGCTCGACGAGGGCGCCTTCCACAGCCACCAGCTCTACCTGGGCCTCTGACCGGAACGCGGCCAGCCGGTCCAGGTCCATCCCCGGATACCAAGCCTTGACGAACTCCAAGGCCCGGCACGCTCCAGCCCAGGCCGAGGAACCCTTCTAGGCCTCAAGACGGCCAGCCGCGACCTCCAGCCAGTCGGCAGTCCGACTGGGAGTGCGCAGAACTGGCATGTCTGGCCACAGGGCGGCAATCGCCTGAGCACCGGCACGTTGAAGCCGGCGCAACAGCTGATGGGCCGGCCGCAGACGAGTCTCGATGCTCAGGAGCTGCTCGTCGATGGTCAGGGGGCGTTGGCGGCGATCTCCGCGCCATTTGCCCTCCGCGCCTCACGATCAGCCTCGATGGCTCGAGTGACCGCCTGCGAGTGGCCAGGGAAGAAGTCTGCCAAAACAAAAAAGAAGCAAGACAAAGAGTCAGGAGTCGGCCTGACTTACAGTCAGCAGCCCAAAGAAAGAAAGCAAAGAAACTCACCGTCGATGATGTCTTCAATCTCATGGAAGCCGGAGGTCAGCATCGCCTCCTTGTCGGTCCAGGAGGAGCGCTCGCTTTCGAACTCGGCTAGGAGAGCGGTCTCTCTCTTCTCCGCCTCGTCCTGCGCCTTCTTGAGCAGCTCCTTCTACTCCGCCAGCTGCGCAGCCAGCAGGCCGCGCTCTATGGCGAGCTTGCTGCACTCCTCCTCCTTGGCACATAAGGCGGTGTTGGCTTCGCCCAGCTGTTCCTGAAGAGCGGCATTGGCCTCTGAAGAACAAAAGGAAAAAGACGTTAAGCCGTCAACAAAGAAGGTCACCGGGAAGATCCAGCCCGACTGTTCAGCAGTCGGCCCGAATCTCGGGGACTACAGCCCGTGGGTGCGCCAGCGCGCCCCCGCGAAAAAGAAGGACTCACTCCAGCTCTCCAACAAGTCGGCAGTATGCTTCCCCAGCTACTCAACATTGCGGTTGAAGGCAGTGACGCGGAGGTTGTGATACTCCTGTAACAAGTATTTTAGACAAAGATAAATATGAGGAACTTGCCAGATGGAGTTCAGGGCCGCCTGCTCAGCAGCTGGCCCAAAACTCAGGGACTACACCCAGTGGGTGCGCTGGCGCGCCCCCACAGAGAAGAACGAGAAAAAACAAAGTCAAAGAAGAAAGCATACCCGGATAGCTGCTCGCGACGCCAGATGCGCCTTGGTGCAGCTCTGGATGGCGTCGCCCTCAGCTCGCAGCTTTGCCCGAACGTCCAGGAGCGCCTGGTTCAGCGGGCCGTTGCCGCCTCCTTGCACCCACCCAACGGGCGCGGCGCTCGTCGCCTCGGCGTCTGGGATGGCCGAGCTGGCGGCACCGGTCTCCAAGGGCCGTGGCGCCGAAGTCGCCTTCTCAAGGCGGCGGCGTGCTAGCGAGGCGACTTGAAGGAGCAGCTTCGCCACAGCCTCGTCTTTAGTCGGCGGCACCGGCGGGCCCGCCGGCTGCTTACCATGCGCGCTTCTAGAGGGCGGCGGAGGCGGCGGTGGCGGCGCGGCCGTGTCCGACGTGGAGGCTTCGTCGCCGTCCTTCTCCATGATGGGGTTCTCCCCGCCGGCTTCTCCAATCTGCCCCGTGAACTCCGGGGGCGGCGGTGCGGAGTTCAGCGGGATGACGAGCAGCGCCTATTGGCGGTGTGCAGTCTCCTCAGCTCACCGTCTTGCTGCGACGGCGGCTTCGGCCTCCTCCAGTTTCTTCTGGGCGGAGGCCGCCGCCTTCTCGGCCTCCGCCTTCTCCAGGCGGTCAGCCTCCTCCTCGTCGCGCTTCTCCCGCGCGTTTCGCTTCGTCGCCTCCCGGAGGTCGGCGGTGGGGTCAATCCGCCGAGTGTTGGCGGACGTCTCGGTCGACCCCATGATGGAGGGGGCGGCGACCCTCTCAAGGGTAAGGGGGGCCCTAAAGCAAAGAAGGAATGTAAAAGACTCGGACAAGATCCATCAGAAGAAAATAAGATGAGGGCAGAAACACTTACGCAGAGACTAGTGGCGGCTTCTTCACTTCCTTGCGGAAGCGGTTGGCCTTCGTGACCGCCTCCTCCCGCTTGGTCGCGGCGGCCTCCCCCTTGAACTTCTTCGACTTGCCGCCGAGCGAACTCGGCCCGGCCCGGCGCTTCTTCGCGCCGACTTGACCAGCCAAGCCGGCGGAGGAACTCGCGCCTGGCTGGCCAACCTTCGACTGGTGGCGTGGGGCGACTTCCCCTTCGGCATCCTCATCCGGCCAGTCGGCGAAGGTGGCCGAGGGTCTGAAGCTGTCTCCTGCTCCTCCTCCTCCGCCTTCGGCATCGGCCTCCATCGCCGCCGCCCCCAAGTCAGGGTCGTCGACGTCGCTCTCCGCTCGATCAGGGACGAACTCACGGGGCGGTCCCGAGGCGCCGGCTGCAGGCTGAATGAGGGGGTTCTGACTCGAAGAAACCAAGAAGATCAGAAGTCGGATTTGGCTGCAAAAAAACAGAGGAACTAAAGATACGACTTACCACAGGCGGGGGGTTGGCGCGCGAGTACGGCTCCTTGCCGAACTGCCAATCCGCCGCAAGCTCGCAGTTCGCGATGTGGTTCACCATGTTCGCCACCTCTGCGTGGGGCATGTCCCTGGTGCACATCCGACTCGGGTCCCGGTGGTCGCTCGTCTGACTGATCAGATGAGGTCGGCCTTGGAGAGGGAGGACTCGGCGCGCCACGAAGGCGGCCAGCAAGTTGGCCCCGACCAAGCCCTCCGACTGCGTCAGCACTCAGAGTCACGCAATGGCGGCGGCACCTGCGGGAGTCAGCGTCTTGACCCGGTGGGACCAGCTGGGGAGCCTTCCAGCCGGTGCGCCGGCTTCGTAGGGCGGCAGATTGACCCAGTCACCTTCTGGGGCGACGTTCTTCACGTATAAGTAAGACCGCTGCCACATCTTCACCGACTTAATCAGCGGGATGGAGGGGAATGGATTGTCAGCCGTCGACCTTCGCATCGCGATGAAGGCGCTGCACTGAGCTGGCACGCCGGCGACGTGCGTGCCGAGCTTGGATTGGAAGAATTCTCCCCACAGCTCGATGGTGGGGAGAACACCGAGGAAGCCCTCGCACAGGGTGGCGAAGGAGGCCAGCAGCACCACCGTGTTCGGAGTAAGGTGGTGCAGCTGGAGCCCGTTGAACTCCAAGAAGGAGCGGAAGAAACCACTCGCCGGCAGCCCCAGGCCGCGCATGAGGTGCGAGCGGAATATGACCCACTCGCCCTCCTCCGGCGCCGGCCTGATCTCCCTCGCCGGCGCGGCGCGGGCTCGCACCAGGTTCACGTCGGGGAGCCGACGCGTCTTACGGAGGAGCTCGATGAGGTCGTCGTCCACCTCGGAGCCGTCCCACACGCCGGAACGCATGGCAGGAGCCGCGGCGGCGGAGGAAGAGCTCATCGCTGCGGACGCGGCGTGGTTTGGTGCGACGATGGAAAGAGGAAGGAGAAGCAAGAGGAGGCGGGGGAGCAGGGAAGATGGGCGCGCGTGCTTCGCCGCTCCTCTCCCCCCGCCTACTTATAGCCTCGTGGGCTGAGAACCCGATGGGGCGGGCGTGGGATTAACTGCACGCAGGACCCCACGCCCCCCACGATTTACCCCACGAAGTTACTACGCGCAGTAACGACGTGGGAACCCCACCCGTTCGCTCGGCCGCAACGGATCCGTTCGCGTGCCGAGGAGCAGTAGTGGCGGGCCCCGCCTAACGGCCTATCCCGTCGCACGCGTGGGTGGGCAAACTGACCCTGCTGCATGGCACCGCGCGATGGGTCCGCGGCGGGCGACCGCGGGAAGCGTATCAGGCACGCCGCCTGGTTCCCGCCGCGACTTTCAAACTCCTTAGGGGGCAAGATGGCCCTCTGCAAGTCCGACTCCAGATAGTCGGCCTCAAGGAAGACGGCAAGCAAGGCCCAGATTCCACCAGAAGAATGAAACTGTTGAGGCCCCACGACGTATCACCCTCGGAGCCTCACCAGCTTCGGGGACTACTGTCGGAGTAATGGGCCACGGGTAGGCTCACCCGAGCCCCAGAGCCTTTCAAGACATCAGGGCAGGCTGCACCCATCGAGTCCAGAGGCGACTCTAAGGTAAGCTGAGTCCCAGAGGCGACTCCAAGATAAGCCGAGTCCCAGAGGCGACTCTAAGGTAAGCCGAGTCCCAGAGGTGACTCCAAGATAAGCCGAGTCCCAGAGGCGGCTCCAAGATAAGCCGAGTCCCAGAGGCGACCCCAAGATAAGCCGACTCCTGGCCGGCGGCTTCCGAAGGGGCCGGCTATAGGGAGTCGGCCCGCAACTCCAACCACCCTGTTTACTGAGGGCAGGCATGGCCACAGTGCGTCGTACCGACGGAGATCTCCATCCGGCGCGGCACTGTTGCCATGCCGGCCCTGACATCAGCCTTTGGGGGCGGAGCCTTGTGCCCACGACGGCCTGTCTGTACGACCCAGAGACGGCGGGTCCCGCCAGCCAGCGGGGGTATAGAAGACGGCAAGAGCGCCCCAAGACGGACCCGATGGGAGTCGGCCCCCCGGAGTCGGCTGACCCCTCCCACGGGTCCCACATGCCATTAACCAGACACGACGGGGAATGGCAACAGTGATCACCCGTCAGGCGGCGGCACTGTTGCCATGACCCCATGACCAAGCCCACGTCATTAGAAGCACGGCTACAGTGATCCGCGGCTGGCAAGACCCGCCCGCGGAGGACAAGGGCTGACGCCCCCGTACCAGGCCAGTCGGCGGGACCCACCAGTCGGCGGGCCCCAGTAGTCGGCGGAGAAGACGGCGGCCTAAGAGACAGACGGCTGGGACCCACGCCCAGCCAGTTTTACCATTGTACCCCTAGGGGGGTAGGCCTATATAAACCCCCCAGGGCACCCATGCAAAGGGTTCGAATCCATTAGCACTAGACCAGATCATATAGGAAGGGGAGAGCTAGCCTTGCCCTCTCCTACCTCCAGAAACAGCTCAAGGAGCAACCTTGTACTCACTTTGCCTTAGTGATCATGCGGAGACCCCGCAGAGCAGCAGTAGGGGTGTT
Organism: Triticum timopheevii; assembly: GCA_963921465.1. NCBI lineage: Eukaryota > Viridiplantae > Streptophyta > Magnoliopsida > Poales > Poaceae > Triticum > Triticum timopheevii. The sequence continues at coordinate 439,660,139 of OY997274.1, read as the reverse complement.
ATCTCCTCGGAGAGCCCTGAAGCTGGGTAAGATCCGCCAGCGTGCATGTCTTCGCCTCATCCCGTTTCCAGGCACGGGCGATATTCTACTCGCCCCCACCATGATAAGCCATCCTTTGGCATATGTCGCACCCAGCCCCCGACAGGGGCACCTCCCCCAAGCTTGGCAGTTGCCAAGGGGAGTGCCCATACCCATGTAATTATGTCCTTGGAGGTGGTGAAGAAGGAGTTGCTGATGATGTAGGCTTGTCGTCCGTCTTCCAAGTCATAGGCTCACCATCATAGAAAGATGATCGAGCTCCGGGATCCTCAAATCTGCAGCCAAACTCATCCTCTTGAATCTATATTCATACTCATAGTTTTGGTTTTGCAGGTCATAGATCTGGGCTTGGAGGTGCTCGATTTTCTCATGAAACTTGAAGATGGTATCCCCAATGTTCTTGGCGTCTAGCTTATGGTTGTTGGTGAATTCCACGATCATCATCTGGTTGGCATTGACTCCACGCTCCACCATCCCTTGGCACTTGAAAACTTGTTGCTTCTTAGCTTCGAGCTTTGTCTCCACGCTTTCGATACGCCTTGGTCCCTCCACATCGCGGATGTGCAGCACCCCCTCACGCATCTCAATGGTCTGAGGGTGTTGCAGCACCTCCGCGAGATAGGGGTTGATAACCCTCTCGAAAAACTTGTCCTTGGGAGCGCTTGGAGACGTCATGGTGCTCTAGATCTGTCAGAAAAACAGCTCGAAACGAAAACTGGAGATATTTGCGTGATACGGTGGTCAAAACCTTCGGGAGATTATATAATGAATTTTTACCAACGAAAAGAAGTAACGTGCAAGAAAACGGAGTCCGGGAGGTACACGAGGTGCCCACGAGATAGGGGGGCGCGCCCAGTAGGGGTGGGCGCACACTCCACCCTCGTGGAGGCCTCGTGTCCTTCCCGGATTACTTTTTTCTTTCCAAAATTCTTAAATATTCCAAAACGGAGAAAAATTGCCATTAGAATTGTTTTGGAGTCGGTTTACTTACCATACCACATACCTATTCCTTTTCGGAGTCTGAAACATTCTGGAAAGTGTCCCTTATGTATTCCTCCGGGGTTACGGTTTCAATAATATTAGTTTCAACATTTATAGGATTACCTGAGATATAATGTTTGATTCTTTGACCGTTCACCACCCTTGGACTTGTGCCTTCAAAGTTATTGATTTTTATGGCACCGGAACGATAGACCTCCTCGATAACGTAAGGACCTTCCCATTTAGAGAGAAGTTTTCCTGCAAAAAATCTTAAACGAGAGTTGAATAGCAACACATAATCACCTACGTTAAATTCTCGCTTTTGTATTCTTTTGTCATGCCATCTTTTAACTTTTTCTTTGAACAGCTTGGCATTCTCATATGCTTGGGTTCTCCATTCATCAAGTGAGCTAATATCAAATAACCTCTTCTCACCGGCAAGTTTGAAGTCATAGTTGAGCTCTTTAATAGCCTAATATGCTTTATGTTCAAGTTCAAGATATAAGTGACATGCTTTTCCATAAATAAACCATCTTATACGAAGACATACCCATAGGATTTTTATATGCAGTTCTATAGGCCCATAATGCACCATCAAGTTTCTTGGACCAATTCTTTCTAGATCTATTGACAGTCTTTTGCAAAATTAATTTGAGCTCTCTATTGCTCAATTCTACTTGACCGCTAGACTATGGGTGATAAGGAGATGCAATTCTATGATTAAATCATACTTAGCAAGCATTTTATGAAAAGCACCATGAATAAAATGTGAACCACCATCAGTCATGAGATATATAGGGACTCCAAACCTCGGGAAAATAACTTCTTTAAGCATCTTAATAGAGGTGTTATGATCAGCACTACTAGTTGGAATAGCTTCTACCCACTTAGTAACGTAATCAACAGCAACTAAAATATGTGTATATCCATTAGAGGCAGGAAAAGGTCCCATATAATCAAAGCCCCAAACATCAAATGGTTCAATAACAAGAGAATAATTCATAGGCATTTCTTGACGTCTACTAATATTACCAATTCTTTGACATTCATCACAAGACAAGACAAAACTTACGAGCATCTTTGAAGAGAGTAGGCCAATAAAAACCGGATTGCAATACCTTATGTGCAGTTCTATCTCTAGCGTGGTGTCCTCCATATGGTTCGGAGTGACACTTGCGTAGGATTTGTTCCTGTTCATGCTCAGGTACACAATGTCTAATAACACCATCTACTCCTTCTTTATAAAGGTGTGGGTCATCCCACAAGTAATGTCTTAAATCATAAAAGAACTTTTTCTTTTGCTGGTATGTGAAACTAGGTGGTATAAATTTAGCAACAATGTAATTAGCATAATCAACATACCATGGAGCAGTACGAGAAGCATTAATGACCGCTAATTGTTCATTAGGAAAGCTATCATCAATAGGTAGTGGGTCATCAAGAACATTCTCTAACCTAGACAAGTTGTCTGCAACGGGGTTCTCAACTCCCTTTCTATCAATAATATGCAAATCAAATCTTGGAGCAAGAGAACTCATCTAATAAGTCTAGGTTTAGCATCTTTCTTTTCCATAAGATATTTAATAGCATCATGATCAGTGTGAATAGTAACTTTAGAATCAACAATATAAGGTCTGAACTTATCACATGCAAATACAACTGCTAAAAACTCTTTTTCAGTAGTAGCATAATTTCTCTGGGCAGTATCAAGAGTTTTACTAGCATACTGGATAACATTTAATTTCTTATCAACTCTTTGCCCTAGAACAACACCTATAGCATAATCACTAGCATCACACATAATTTCAAAGGGTAAATTCCAATCAGGTGGCTGAACAATAGGTGCATTGATCAAAGCTTTCTTAAGTATTTCAAATGCTTCTACACAATCATCATCAAAGACAAAAGGAATATCTTTTTGCAATAAATTAGTCAGAGGCCTAGAGATTTTAGAAAAGTCCTTAATGAACCTCCTATAAAAACCAGCATGACCAAGGAAACTTCTTATACCTTTAATGTCCTTGGGACATGGCATCTTTTCAATAACATCAACATTAGCTTTATCAACTTCATACCTCTTTCAGAAATCTTATGCCCCAAGACAATGCCTTCATTAACCATAAAGTGGCACTTTTCCCAATTCAAGACGAGACTAGTGTCTTCGCACCTCTGCAAAACTCAATCAAGGTTGCTCAAGCAATCATCAAAAGAGGATCCATAAACGGAGAAATCATCCATGAATACCTCACAAATCTTTTCACAAAAGTCAGAGAATATAGCCATCATGCATCTTTGAAAGGTAGCGGGTGCATTACATAAACCAAAAGGCATACATCGATAAGCAAAAGTACCAAAACGGCAAGTAAAAGTAGTTTTTGATTGATCCTCCGCTGACACAGGTATTTGAGAGAAACCAGAATAACCATCTAGAAAGCAAAAATGTGTATGTTTGGATAGTCTTTCTAGCATTTGATCAAAAAAAGGTAAAGGGTAATGATCTTTCTTAGTAGCTTTATTTAATTTATAGAAAACAATTACCATCCTATAACCTGTAATAATTCTTTGCGGGATCAATTCATCTTTATCATTAGGAACAACAGTAATACCTCCCTTCTTAGGGACGCAATGGGCAGGACTTACCCAATCACTATCAACGACGGGATAAATATACCTGCCTCAAGGAGCTTTAGTATCTCCTTTCTTACCACTTCTTTCATCTTAGGATTTAACCGTCGTTGAGGATCTCTAACTGGTTTGGAGCCTTCGTCCAATTTAATTTTTTGTTGGCATAGAGTGGGACTAATGCCCTTAAGATCATCAAGAGTATATCCAATAGCAGCACGGTGCTTCTTCAGAGTTTTCAATAATCTTTCCTCTTCTTGCTCTGAAAGGTTAGCACTAATAATAACATGATATATCTTCTTTTCATAAAGATAAGCATATTTAAGATTATCAGGTAAAGATTTGAGCTCAAACACGGGATCACCCTTGGGTGGAGGAGGATCCCCTAGGATTTCAACAGGCAAGTTGTATTTCAGAATAGGACCCTGTTGAAGGAATACTTTATCTATTTCCCTTCTTTCATTCATAAACATATCATTTTCATGGTCTAGCAAATATTGTTCTAACGGATCAGTAGGAGGCACAGTAATAGAAGCAAGACCAATAAAATTCATCCTTACTAGGCAATTCTTTATCACGGGGTTGTCTACGGAACTTAGCAAAATTAAACTCATGTTTCATATCCCCCAAGCCAATTGTAACAACATCCTTTTCACAATCAATCTTAGCATTAACAGTATTCAAGAAGGGTCTGCCAAATATAATGGGACAAAAGTCATCTTGTGGAGAACCAAGAACAAGAAAATCAGCAGGATATTTAACTTTCCCACACAAGACTTCAACATCTCTAACAATCCCAAATGGTGTAATAGTATCTCTATTAGCAAGCTTAATTGTAACATCAATACCTTCTAAGTCAGCGGGTGCAATATCATGCATAATTTCTTCATATAAGGAAAAAGGTATTGCACTAGCACTAGCACCCATATCACATAAGCCATGATAACAATGATCTCCTATTTTAACAGAAATAATAGGCATGCCTACAACAGGTCTATGTATCTTAGTATCGGGTCTAGCAATATTAGCAGTTTCACCATAGAAGTAAATAACATGCCCATCTATATTATCATCCAAGAGATCTTTAACCACAACAATACTAGGTTCAACTTTAATTTGCTCAGGAGGTGTGTATGTTATAGTATTACTTTTACGAACAACAGTTGAAGCTTTAACATGATCCTTTATTCTAACAGGGAAAGGTGGTTTCTCAACATAAGTAGTAGGAACAATAGGATCATTATAAGTGATAGTCTTTTCTTCAACTGTAATAGGTGCAACTACTTTTACTTCAGTGGGAGGATTATATTTAAACCACTTCTCCTTAGGGAGATCCACGTGAGCAGCAAAAGATTCACAGAAAGAAGCTACTATCTTAGAGTCAAGTCCATATTTAGCGCTAAATCCACGAAAAACATCGGTATCCATAAAAGATTTAACACAATGAAACTTAGGTGTCATACCTGACTCCTTACCATCATCGGAACCCCAATCTTCAGAGTTGCGTTTAATTCTTTCCAGTAAATCCCATTTGAATTCAGTAGTCTTCAGCATATTAGAACCAGCACAGGAAGTATCAAGCATGGTGCGATCATTGAGAGAAAGCCGAGCATAAAATTTTTGAATAATCATTTCTCTTGAGAGCTCATGATTGGGGCATGAATATAACATTGACTTATGCCTCCCCCAAGCTTGAGCGATGCTTTCTCCTTCGCGAGGCCAGAAATTATATATGTAATTACGATCACGATGAACAAGATGCATAGGATAGAACTTTTGGTGAAATTCCAACTTCAATCGTTTATAGTTCCAAGATCCGTATCATCACATAGCCTATACCATGTCAATGCATCTCCCTTCAAAGATAAAGGAAAGACCTTCCTCTTAACAACATCATCGGGAATACCTGAAAGCTTAAATAATCCACAAACTTCATCCGCAAAGATAAGGTGTAAATCGGGATGCAATGTTCCATCTCCTGCAAAAGGATTAGCCAGCAGTTTCTCTATCATACCCGAAGGAATCTCAAAGTAAACATTTTCAGTAGGTTCAGTAGGTTGAGGAGCAACTCTTTGCTCTACTGGTCAGGGCGAAGATGCCTCGAACAAGCCCCTCAAAGGATTAGTTTCCATAGTAACAAGTGACAGAAAATTTCAGCACGCCATATAAATGTTTCCTTACCAAGTTCCACTCACCAAAGGCGCTTCACTCCCCAGCAACGGCACCAGAAAAGAGTCTTGATGACCCACAAGTATAGGGGATCTATCATAGTCCTTTCGATAAGTAAGAGTGTCAAACCCAACGAGGAGCAGAAGGAAATGACAAGCGGTTTTTAGTAAGGTATTCTCTGCAAGCACTGAAATTGTAGGTAATAGATAGTTTTTTGATAAGATAATTTGTAACAGGTAACAAGCAATGAAAGTAAATAAAGTGCAACAAGGTGGACCAATCCTTTTTGTAGCAAAGGACAATCCTAGACAATTTATTATAATGAGAAAAGCGCTCCCGAGGACACATGGGAATTATCGTCAAGCTAGTTTTCATCACGCTCATATGATTCGCGTTCGGTACTTTGATAATTTGACATGTGGGTGGACCGGTGCTTGGGCACTGCCCTTTCTTGGACAAGCATCCCACTTATGATTAACCCCTATTGCAAGCATCCGCAACTACAAAAGAAGTATTAAGGTAAACCTAACCATAGCATGAAACTAGTGGATCCAAATCAGCCCCTTACGAAGCAACGCATAAACTAGGGTTTAAGCTTCTGTCACTCTAGCAGCCCATCATCTACTTATTACTTCCCAATGCCTTCCTCTAGGCCCAAATAATGGTGAAGTGTCATGTAGTCGATGTTCACATAACACCACTAGAGGAGAGACAACATACATCTCATCAAAATATCGAACGAATACCAAATTCACATGACTACTGATACGTCTCCAACGTATCTATAATTTTTGATTGTTCCATGCTACTTTATCTACTATTTTAGGCAATATTGGGCTTTATTATCCACTTTTATATTATTTTTGGGACTAACCTATTAACCGGAGGACCAGCCCAGATTTGCTGTTTTATGCCTATTTCAGTGTTTCGAGGAAAAGGAATATTAGACGGAGTCAAAATGGAACGAAATCAACTGGAGAAGTTATTTTTGGAAGGAAAGCAACCCAGGGAACTTGGAGTGCATGTCAGGGGAGATACGGGCTGCCCACGAGGGTGGGGGGGCGCCCACCCACCCCGGGCGCGCCCCCTACCTCGTGGGGCCCCCGTAGCTCCACCGACATACCCCCTGCACCCATATATACCTACATATCAAAAAACTTCCAGAACAGAAGATAGATCGGGAGTTCCGCCGCCGCAAGCCTCTGTAGCCACCAAAAACCACTCGGGACCCTGTTCTGGCACCCTGCCGGAGGGGGATCCCATCATCGGTGGCCATCTTCATCATCCCGGTGCTATCCATGACGAGGAGGGAGTAGTTCACCCTCGGGGCTGAGGGTATGTACCAGTAGCTATGTGTTTGATCTCTCTCACTCTCGTGTTCTCTCTCGTGTTCCCTCTATGGCACGATCTTGATGTATCCCGAGCTTTGCTATTGTAGTTGGATCTTATGATGTTTCTCCCCCTCTACTCTCTTGTGATGAATTGAGTTTCCCCTTTGAAGTTATCTTATCAGATTGAGTCTTTTATGAACACTTGATGTATGTCTTGCCGTGATTATCTGTGGCGACAATGGGATATCATGTGCCACTTGATGTATGTTTTGGTGATCAACTTGCGGGTTTCGTGACATTGGGAACCTATGCATAGGGGTTGGCACACGTTCTTGACTCTCCGGTAGAAACTTTGGGGCACTCTTTGAAGTACTTTGTGTTGGTTGGATGAATCTGAGATTGTGTGATGCATATCGTATAATCATGCCCACGGATACTTGAGGTGACAATGGAGTATCTAGGTGACATTAGGGCTTTGGTTGATTTGTATCTTAAGGTGTTATTCTAGTACGAACTCTTTTATAGATCGATCCGAAAGAATAACTTTGAGGTGGTTTCATACCCTACCATAATCTCTACGTTTGTTCTCCGCTATTAGTGGCTTTGGAGTGACTCTTTGTTGCATGTTGAGGGCTTGTTATATTATCTATCTATGTTATTATTGTTGAAAGAACTTGCACTAGTGAAAGTATGAAACCTAGGCCTTGTTTCCTATCATTGCAATACCGTTTACGCTCACTTTTACCGTTAGTTACCTTGCTGTTTTTATTATTTCAGATTACAAATACCTATATCTACCATCCATATTGCACTTGTATCGCCATCTCTTCGCCGAACTAGTGCACCTATACAATTTACCATTGTATTGGGTGTGTTGGGGACACAAGAGACTCTTTGTTATTTGGTTGCAGGGTTGCTTGAGAGAGACCATCTTCATCCTATGCCTCCTACGAATTGATAAACCTTAGGTCATCCACTTGAGGGAAATTTTCTACTGTCCTACAAACATGTGCACTTGCAGGCCCAACAACATCTACAAGAAGAAGGTTGTGTAGTAGACATCAAGCTCTTTTCTGGCGCCGTTGCCGGGGAGGTTAGCGCTTGAAGGTATATCTTTAGATCTTGCAATCGAATCTTTTTGTTTCTTGTTTTAGCACTAGTTAGTCTATAAAAGAAAATTACAAAAAATGGAATTGAGTTTGTCTCGTACACTTCACCTTTTTAATATCTTTCGTGAGTATGATGGAAAGGATAATTGTGCTCAAGTGCTAGAAGAAGAAATCTCTAAATTGTTTGGCACTAAATCTTTGAATGATGAGCATGATTGCAATGTTGTTAGTACGAATTCTTTGAATATCCATGATGCTAATGATGATTGCACTAGTTATGATGAAAATATCTCTTATGAACATGTCAACTTTTGTGGAGTGCATGTTTGCATGAACACACCAAATAGAGAAGATATTTATTGCAAGAGGCATAAGCACTTAGAAACTAAATTGTTGCAAGAAAGGCTAGATGTTTGTGCTGAAAATTTAAATTTTCTTGGCCATACTTGTGGACTTTGCAATAAAAGTGGTCATTTAGCTATCCGATGCAAATTGTTTCATGATCTAATCGTGTCCAAAAATTGTGATGAGTTGATTTCCCTTGCACATTATAACGAGCTTAGCTTGCTTATGGGTTGCGAAGAAATGAAACGTTTAACTAATTATCTTCCAGAATTTGCCTGTTACAAACTTCTTGGTTTTGATCTAGAGGAAATTTATATGTGGTGTGCGGTGAATTGCATTGAAAATCCTTATATTGCCAATTACATAAAGAAAACAAAACAAATAGAAGATGAAGAGAATGCTAACGAAAGGGAAGAGACTTCCCAATATCCTCCTATTATTTCTTATAATGAATCAAGTAACGAGGGGGAGCTTTCTATTCAACCAATCTCATCAATAAGGAGCTCAAAGAGGAAGGTTGAACCTACACATAATGTGAAGAAGAAAAAGAAAAGAAGGAGCAACAAAGGTAAAAAGGTATCCCTCCCAAATGATATTGCTCCTACTACTACTTGTGATGATGATAATTGATATACTATTGGTGCTATCCTTATTTTTAATGATGAGAGTGATTATGCTTATGATATGAAAGGGCCCAAGCTTGGGGAAGCTATGTTTGATTGGGATGAAATATTTGAGAATATATTTGCTGGAATTAATGTTTGTACCAAGCTTGGGGATGCTATGTTTAATGAAATTGATATTTTTAGCATCCCAAGTTTGGATATGCAAGGTTGTTATGATGATAGCATGCCTCCTACCTATGATGATTATATTGATGAAAGTGGGTTCGGAAGAGAGTCAACTTTAGGAAGTAGTGATACCACTATTTTGGAGGATGTTGAATTTTATTGTGATGAATACGAAAGTGGATTTGGAAGAGTGTCAACTTTATTTAGTGATTCCACTATCTTGGGAGAGGTTTCAATCGATTATGATGAGAACGAAGTTGCTACTTATGATGATTATTGTGATGAAACGTATGCTATAAAAAGTAGTGATGATTATATTTACAAATCTTGTCATGATTATGATTACCCTTTTTCTGAACATTACTCTTTTAATGTAGAAACAATTTTTAGTGTTCAAGTCTCTTATGATACTCCCACTATTCCGAATGAGAAGAATTTTGCTTATGTGAAGAGTAGTAAATTTTCTATGCTTGTAGATCATGAAAAGAATGCTCTAGGTGCTGGTTATATTATTGAATTCATTCATGATGCTACTGAACATTATTATGAGGGAGGAACATATACTTGTAGGAATTGCAATAATATCAAGTTTCCTCTCTATGTGCTTCAGTTCCGAAGCTATGCTTGTTTTACTTTCCTATACTAATTGATTATCGTTCCCATAATTTGTTTGCTCACAAAATCCCTATGCATAGGAAGTGGGTTAGACTTAAAAGTGCTAGTCATATGCTTCATGATGCTCCCGTTATGTTTCAATTCTTATCTTTTATGTGAGCATCATTGTCATCATCATGCCTAGCTAGAAAGGCATTAAAGAAAAGCGCTTGTTGGGAGACAACCCAATATTTATCCTTACTGTTTTTGTGTTTTCACATGATTATGCTACTGTAGTAATCATGTTTTATAGCTTTTGTTTCAATAAAGTGCCAAGTAAGACCTTTAGGATGGCTTACGGTGATAGTTGTGTTGATCCTGCTGAAAATCAGAAACTTTTGCACCCAGTAAAATTAGTTTTGTTAATTCACATAAACGTGCTTCTGATCTGATTCTTTTTGCTCTGGATTGGTACACGAATCTCTTAGGACTTCCTAATTTGGGAGGATTTTTGGAGTTCAAGAAGTATACGTTTGATACAGATTACTACAGATTGTTCTATTTTTGACAGATTCTGTTTTCATTGTGTTGTTTGCTTATTTTGATGAATCTATGAGTAGTATCGGAGTGTATGAACCATAGATAAGTTGGAATACAGTAGATATTATACCAATATGAATTTAGAATGAGTTCATTACAGTACCTAAGTGGTGGTTTTACTTTATTATACTAACGGAGCTTACGAGTTTTCTGTTGAGTTTTGTGTTGTGGAGTTTTCAAGTTTTGGGTAAGGATTCGATGGACTATGGAATAAGGAGTGGCAAGAGCCTAAGCTTGGGGATTCCCAAGGCACCCCAAGGTAATATTCAAGTACAACCAAGAGCCTAAGCTTGGGGATGCCCCGGATGGCATCCCCTCTTTTGTCTTCGTTCATCGGTAACTTTACTTGGAGCTATATTTTTATTCACCACATGATATGTGTTTTGCTTGGAGCGTCATTTCCTTTTGTTAGTTTTTGCTTGCTGTTAGTTAGAATAATGTTTTGCATCTTTATTTTCAATAAAAAAAAGTCAAGGATAGCCTTTGCCATGCTTATTTTGCTAGTACACATGTTGCTGTTTGAAAAACAGAAAGTTTACCGCTGTTGCAAAAATTCCCTAGAAAAGTCAGAGAATGGTATAATGTTGAATCTTTTTGAATATTGAGCTCTGATAAATTTATTACAGTGGAAATTTTAGTTCATAATTTTTGGAGTGTAAGGGAGATACTCTTGCATTCTTTACAGACTGTACTGTTTTGGCAGATTGCTGTTATGGTTGCATTGTTTGCATATGTTTGTTTGTTTAAAGATTCTATTTGAGGATAGGAGTATTAAATATGCAGAGGCATTTAGTATGCAATGTTGAAAAATAATTTTAGTAATTTGTTACAGTAGAAAATGATAAGGTTTTGCATTAGTTTATACTAACCTATCTCACGAGTTCTTGTTGAGTTTGTTGTGAATGAAGCTTTTGATAAAAAGAGAAACCATGATATGAGAGGAATTAAGGAGACACAAAAGTTCAAGCTTGGGGATGCCCAAGGCACCCCAAGATAATATTTCAAGAAGTCTCAAGCATCTAATCTTGGGGATGCCCCGGTAGGCATCCCACCTTTCTTCTTCAACAACTATCGGTTAGTATCGGTTGAGCCTAAGTTTTTGCTTCTTCACATGAGTTGTGCTATCCTTGCAATGTAGTTTTCTTTAGCCTTGCTTGCTATTTGAATAAAGTATCAAGTACTGAAATTATTAACTGAGAGAGCCATACATGAATTAGAATTTGATAGAATACTCTATGTGCTTCACTTATATCTTTTGAGCGTGATAATTTTTGCTCTAGTACTTCACTTAGATCTTTTAGAGCACGGTGGTGGATTTGTTTTAAAGAAACTATTGATCTCTCATGCTCCACTTAGATTATTTTGAGAGTCGTTAATAGCATGGTAATTTGCTTAATGTTAATATACTTAGTGTTCAAGATATGTGAAACTTTCTTTTGAGTGAATTGAATACTAAGATAAGTTTGATGCTTGATAATTGTTTTGAGATATGGAGGTGATAATATCAAAGTCGTGCTAGTTGATAATTGTGAATTTGAGAAATACTTGTGTTGAAGTTTGCAAGTCCTGTAGCATGCACGTATGGTTAAAGTTATGTAACAAATTTGAAACATGAAGTGTACCTGGCTTGTGCATCCTTATGAGTGGCGGTCAGGGATGAGCGATGGTCTTTTCCTACCAATCTATCCCCCTAGGAGCATGCGCGTAGTACTTGATTTTTTATGGCTTCTAAATTTTTGCAATAACTATATGAGTTCTTTTGACTAATGTTGAGTCCATGGATTATACACACTCTCACCTTTCCACCTTTGTTAGCCTCTTCGGTACCGTGCATTGCCCTTTCTCACCTTGAGAGTTGGTGCAAACTTCGCCGGTGCATCCAAACCCCGTGATACGATATGCTATATCACACATAAACCTCCTTATATCTTCCTCAAAACAACCACCATACCTACCTATCATGGCATTTCCATAGCCATTCTGAGATATATTGCCATGCAACTTCCATCATCATTATTATGACATACATTACTTTTGTCATATTGCCATTGCATGTGTTGGGGAACGTAGTAATTTCAAAAAAAATCCTACGCACACGCAAGATCATGGTGATGGCATAGCAACGAGAGGGGAGAGTGTTGTCCACGTACCCTCGTAGACCGTAAGCGGAAGCGTTATGACAACACGGTTGATGTAGTCGTACGTCTTCACGATCCGACCGATCCAAGTACCGAACGTACGGCACCTCCGAGTTCAGCACACGTTCAGCTCGATGACGATCCCCGGACTCCGATCCAGCAAAGTGTCGGGGATGAGTTCCGTCAGCACGACGGCGTGGTGACGATGATGATGCTCTACCGGCGCAGGGCTTCGCCTAAACTCCGCGACGATATGACCGAGGTGGAATATGGTGGAGGGGGGCACCGCACACGGCTAAGGAACGATACATAGATAACTTGTGTGTCTCTAGGGTGCCCCCCTGCCCCCGTATATAAAGGAGCAAGGGGGAAGGCCGGCCGGCCCTAGGGGGCGCGCCAAGGAGGGGGGAGTCCTCCTCCTAGTGGGAGTAGGACTCCCCTTTCCTAGTCCCACTAGGAAGGAGGAAGGGGGAAGGAAAGAGAGGGAGTGGGAGAGGGAAAGGGGGGCCGCGCCCCCTCCCCTAGTCCAATTCGGACTCCTCATGGGGGGGCGCCACCTCCTGGGCTGCTGCCCTCTCTCTCCCCTCAGGCCCACTAAGTCCCATTACTTCTCCCGGGGGGCTTCCGGTAACCCTCCGGCACTCCGGATTTCTCCGAAAACACCCGGAACACTTCCGGTGTCCGAATATAGTCGTCGAATATATCAATCTTTATGTCTCGACCATTTCGAGACTCCTCGTCATGTCCGTGATCACATCCGGGACTCCGAACAAACTTCGGTACATCAAAACTTATAAACTCATAATAAAACTGTCATCGTAACGTTAAGCGTGCGGACCCTACGGGTTCGAGAACTATGTAGACATGACCTAGAACTATTCTCGGTCAATAACCAATAGCGGAACCTGGATGCCCATATTGGCTCCTACATATTCTACGAAGATCTTTATCGGTCAAACCGCATAACAACATACGTTGTTCCCTTTGTCATCGGTATGTTACTTGCCCGAGATTCGATCGTCGGTATCCAATACCTAGTTCAATCTCGTTACCGGCAAGTCTCTTTACTCGTTATGTAATGCATCATTCCGTAACTAACTCATTAGCTACATTGCTTGCAAGGCTTATAGTGATGTGCATTACCGAGAGGGCCCAGAGATACCTCTCCGACAATAGGAGTGACAAAACCTAATCTCGAAATACGCCCAACCCAACATGTACCTTTGGAGACACCTGTAGTACTCCTTTATAATCACCCAGTTACGTCGTGACGTTTGGTAGCACCCAAAGTGTTCTTCCGGTAAACGGGAGTTGCATAATCTCATAGTTACAAGAACATGTATAAGTCATGAAGAAAGCAATAGCAATATACTAAACAATCAAGTGCTAGGCTAACAGAATGGGTCATGTCAATCACATCATTCTCCTAATGATGTGATCCCATTAATCAAATGACAACACATGTCTATGGTTAGGAAACATAACCATCTTTGATTAATGAGCTAGTCAAGTAGAGGCATACTAGTGACATTATGTTTGTCTATGTATTCACACATGTATCATGTTTCCAGTTAATACAATTCTAGCATGAATAATAAATATTTATCATGATATGAGGAAATAAATAATATCTTTATTATTGCCTCTAGGGCATATTTCCTTCAGTCTCCCACTTGCACTAGAGTCAATAATCTAGATTACACAGTAATGATTCTAACACCCATGGAGTCTTGGTGCTGATCATGTTTTGCTCGTGAGAGAGGCTTAGTCAATGGGTCTGCAACATTCAGATCCGGATGTATCTTGCAAATCTCTATGTCTCCCACCTGGACTTGGTCCCAGATGGAATTGAAGCGTCTCTTGATTTGCTTGGTCCTCTTGTGAAATCTGGATTCCTTTGCCAAGGCAATTGCACCAGTATTGTCACAGAAGATCTTCATTGGTCCCGATGCACTAGGTATGACACCTAGATCGGAAATGAACTCCTTCATCCAGACTCCTTCATTTGCTACTTCCGAAGCAGCTATGTACTCCGCTTCACATGTAGATCCCGCCACGACGCTTTGTTTAGAACTGCACCAACTTACAGCTCCACCGTTTAATAAAAACACGTATCCGGTTTGCGATTTAGAATCGTCCGGATCAGTGTCAAAGCTTGCATTGACGTAACCTTTTACGACTAGCTCTTTGTCACCTCCATATACGAGAAACATATCCTTAGTCCTTTTCAGGTATTTCAGGATGTTCTTGACCGCTGTCCAGTGATCCACTCCTGGATTACTTTGGTACCTTCCTGCCAAGCTTATTGCTAAGCACACGTCAGGTCTGGTACACAGCATTGCATACATGATAGAGCCTATGACTAAAGCATAGTGTTGGGGATATTACTACTGGGCGTGAACCGGCCTACCTGGGCCGGGTTAACTTCATTAGTAGTATAAAGGTGATTAAGCCAAGCTGGCAGATGAAGGCCCAAGGCCTGTAGTCAGTTTAGAACATGTAGCCGTAAACCGGCTTGATATGTAAACTTGTATTGTAAGATAGGAATAGAGAGAGACCAACCGGGATACGAATATGAACCGGTGTTGGGACTCTATGGACCGACGGGCGTCACCCGTGTATATAAGGCGACGACCCGGCAGTGGTTCAGGGACAGAGAACAACAACTCGAGGCCTAGGCGAAGCTTATTTGCTCCCTAGTCATCGAAACCACATCAATCCCATCACAACTAGACGTAGGCTTTTACCTTCATCGAAGGGGCCGAACTAGTATAAACCCTTGTGTCTTTGTGTCCGCTTTAACCCCTTCAAGTTAACCCATAGCGATGGCTCCACGACTAAGTCCTTTCACAAGGACATCTGCCGTGACAAAACCACGACAGTTGGCGCCCACCGTGGGGCTATCGCACGATGGTTTGATAATCTTGGAGGGCAAACTCGAAGGGCTCGAAGGTTATGCTGTGGGCCAGATGACCAAGAGTCGTCGTGGCAAGCTCTACATTGACGATGCAGGATGGGGTCCCGAAGCCGGCTCGATTGAGTACGGGTACCGGGTCCCCTTTGGTGGCATACACGTTTTTATCGGCAAGATTGGTGAGCCTGGGCCTGAGCCGGACATCTGCACCGACCTCGTCGAGACGACTCAGCGTGCGAGATCTACCCAGGTTAAACCGGCCGTGAAGCGTGCCTTCGTGGGAGTCATCCACGGAGGAGAGTATGAGGACGAGTCAGAATACGGTAGCGAGAACGTCGTCTATTCTGGCGACGAGTCCTCAACCGGGGAGACCGAATCATTGTACCAGTTGCAAGACGACCAGATTAGGGGCTGTTCCGATGGCGACAGTATTCCGGACCCCCCTGATCAGATCAACCGGGTTGGAATATTCATGGCCAGCACGCAGGCGGCGAATCACTCTTCGACCGCAGCAGCAATGTTCTCCGGATCAGCAGCGGCAGCGGCAGCAGGGGCAGGAGGCCTTGTGCGCCCACCGGTTCAAGTTCTGTCTGACCTGTTTGATGCACTAGCTGTACTTATGGCAGAGGCCAATCCGGCGGATTAGGAGGCCCATGATGCAGAGGTTGCAAAGGTGAGAGAGCAGATCGTACAGGCCAAAGCCGACCTGGCAGCGGAGAAGGACAGGATGGCCGCAGAGCGGGCCGCTTTGGACGCCCAAGCCTATAGGCTCATGCTCGACCAGAACGCATCACATGAGGTCTTGAAGCGGAAGCACAGATCACGCTTGCCGTTAGGGTTCGACCCTAGAAATCTCTTTCACACTCCGGAAGCTGGAACTAGTAATCCGCCGTGGCACCGGGAGGTAAACCGGGTCGAGGCACCAGGGCCAGGAGCGACGGTCCAACGCCTCCTGATGGAACCTCCTCGGCAGAACGTTGTGATTCCTCTGCCGGTCCAGACACCTCCGGGTCATTATTCTAATCCTATGGACAATCCTGTCGCAGCTGCTTCGCGATTAGAAGCTATCCCGATCGAAGGAGACTCTCCGCAAGCAATAGAGACGCGCCGGGTTAAGGAACTTCTCCGAACCGCTTTGATTCAGTAGGAGGCATATTCATACAACCGCGATCGGATTCATTCCACACCTCGTCCAAGCCGGAGCTACAGTAGGCGCATGGATGAACCGGCCGTATCAAGCAATGCGCGGAGCCGTGAAGTGGCCCGTGGCAATAACCCGGCAGGTGGTGTTCGCGACGCTCAGGATGTAGTGGACCGAGCCCGGGCACGAAGGGAGGCCGAGTTATCAGCACAGAACGAGGCGGGTCAGCTTACACCGGTTCGTCCTACCACCTCTGCCGGGCCAGGGGTCGCCTCTAGCTTGGGAGTGCCCTGTTTAGTCCCCGCTTTACGCAATGTACGCCTGCCCAAAGACTTCAAGGGTCCGCGCAAGGTGCCGAATTACACCACTAATTTATCTCCGGAAGCGTGGGTAGAGAGTTATGAGATGGCCATGGAGATGCTGGATGTGGATGAGACCGCGTGTGCAAAGTACTTCACCATGATGCTTGAAGGCACGGCCCTTACTTGGCTGAACAGCCTGCCGCCTAATTATATCAGTTCATGGGCCCAGTTGCGGACCCGGTTTATCCAGAATTTCAAATATACGTGTAAGCAGCCTAAGTCCATAGTAGACTTGACGGCTTGTGTTCAGGAGGACGGAGAGTCAACAACCCATTGGGTACGCCGTGTTTCAGAAGTCTTGCACTCGTCTGACAGGATCAATGCTGACTCTGCGATCTTAACCCTGGAGGGCAACTGCCGGTTTAAGCCTCTAAAGTTGAAGTTGGGGCGTATGAAGCGGTTCTGTAATGACATGGGAACTCTCATGGCCGCTTTAGTGAAGTATGCTGATTCTGATAGTACCAAGGATCCCGAGACTGACGATGACGAAGCAGGGAAGGGAAAGAAGAACAGCAACTCCAAGGGGCATCAACACAAACCGGCGGGCCATGGGAACGGAGGCAAGCGTAAAGCGAATGGAAGCATGGACTTTGTGGCTAACACTAATGCGCAGGACAAGGGTCAGCGGCGCAGAGGTAAAGCGGTGAATCGTGGTGGAGCTCCGAATCCTAACCCGGATCGCTTAAACTATTTGTTGAATCAGCCTTGTCCAAAACACGAGACGAAGGAAGCGCGGGCTAACCACCGTTGGAAGGATTGTTACATTATGCAGGAATTTAAAAACTCTAATGCCTTCCGGTATGACCATGGGTCAGGTGGTGGCTCAGGATCCGGTTTCCATGGGCTGAGCCACGATGGAGCTTTCGTTTCAGGTTTCAATCAGGGCGGTCATAACAACCAGAATAATCAGAGCGGTCAAGGAGGTTACAACCAGCAGCAGCAGTTGGGTTATTAGAGCCATCCAAAACAGTTGAACAATGGGCAGTATCACGTTTTCACAACCAGTTTGGATAAGCGCGACCGGAAACTTCACAAGCGAGCGGTGAACTCTGTTGAACCGGCCGTACCACATTACTTACGTTGGTCGGAACAGCCTATCGTGTGGAGCAGGGAGGATCACCCACCCCGGGTTAACAATCCGGGCCAGTTGGCGTTAGTGGTAGACCCTCAGGTGGGAGGTTATAAATTCACCAAGGTGCTCATGGATGGAGGGAGCAGTATTAACATCATGTATTATGAGACATTCCGCCGCATGGGGCTAACAGACAAAAATCTCGGACCGTCTAATACGGTGTTCCATGGTGTGGTGCCTGGCAAATCAGCATATCCTGTTGGTAAGATAGCCCTGGAGGTGGCTTTTGGGGACGAGCATGATTCCCGATCTGAAACACTAACCTTTGAGGTGGTGAAAATCCGGAGCCCGTATCACGCCTTATTTGGGCGGTCGGCTTATGCCAAATTCATGGCACGGCCTTGTTACATCTATTTACAGCTCAAGATGCCTGGTCACCAAGGGACAATAATGGTTCATGGGAGCCGCAAGATTGCTTTGGAATGTGAGGAAGGTGATGCGGCCTATGCAGAGTCGGTTTGTGCCACGGAGGAGTTGAAATATTATAGGCACAACGTTGATCCGGCGGACATGACCCCTTTGAAGAAGCCGACTACGGAGCATGATTCAGATCTGAAGTTCAAATCAGCGGCTGAGACCAAGCTTGTTGACTTCGTGCCCGGCGATTCGTCCAAGCAGTTCACTGTCGGTGCCAACTTGGACCCTAAATAGGAAAGCGCGCTCATCGAGTTCATCCTTGAGAATCGGGACATTTTTGCATGGAAGCCTTCTGACATGCCAGGTGTACCGAGGGAACTCGCTGAGCACACTCTTAATGTTGATCCCAAGTATAAACCGGTAAAGCAGTTTCTCCGCCGGTTTAACGAAGAAAGGCGCAAAGCTATTGGAGAGGAGGTGGCCAGGCTCTTAGCAGCTGGTTTTATCATTGAAGTGTTCCATCCAGAGTGGCTTGCTATTCCGGTGCTGGTTCTTAAGAAAAATGGCACTTGGCGTATGTGTGTGGATTACACGGATCTTAACAAGGCTTGTCCAGCGGATCCTTTTGCCCTCCCCCGCATTGACCAGATTATTGATGCCACGGCGGGTTGTGAGCGTTTGAGTTTTTTGGATGCGTATTCTGGGTATCATCAGATCAAAATGGCGGCTAAGGACCAGGAGAAGACGGCGTTTATTACTCCCTTTGGAGCCTTCTGCTATGTATCTATGCCTTTTGGGCTCAAGAGCGCCCAAGCCACTTATCAACGGTGTGTACAGAACTGCCTGCATAAACAGATCATCCGTAATGTGCACGCCTATGTGGATGATATTGTAGTCAAGTCAAGGCAGAAGGAGACGCTGGTTGATGATTTGAAGGAAACCTTTGACAACTTGCGGGTTTACAAGATGATGCTTAACCCGGCCAAATCTGTCTTTGGTGTTCCGGCAGGCAAGTTACTGGGCTTTCTTGTGTCCAACAGAGGAATTGAGGCTAATCCGGAGAAGATTACGGCCATCACCTCCCTGTCTAAACCGAAGTGTATCAATGATGTTCAGCGTTTGGCGGGTCGGATTGCCGCGCTGAGCCGGTTTATCAGCCGCCTCGGAGAGAAGGCCATCCCTTTATACCAGATGCTGAGAAAGATAGATCAATTCATCTGGAGTCCGGCTGCTGATGAAGCGTTAGAGGACTTGAAGCGGCAATTAGCCAATCCGCCCGTTCTTCCAGCTCCGGTCGACAAGGAGCCGTTATTGCTATACGTAGCGGCCAATGCTCGCGTAGTTAGCGTGGCTATTGTGGTAGAATGCAAGGAGGCGGGCAAGGAGTATCTGGTTCAGCGGCCGGTTTACTATATCAGCGAGGTGCTTATTGAATCCAAGCAAAGGTATCCGCATTGGCAGAAGCTGGTATATGGAGTTTTCATGGCAAGCTGGAAGTTGAAGCAGTATTTCCAAGGGCACCCCATCACAGTGGTCAGTTCAGCTCCCTTGGGCGATATCATACAGAACCAGTAAGCGACTGGCCGGATTGCCAAGTGGGCTATAGAACTTGGGCCGCACGGTTTGAAGTACGTACCTCGGACGGCGGTGAAGTCTCAAGCACTTGTTGATTTCATCAATGATTGGACTGAGTTGCAAGCACCAGAGGAGAAGCCAGATCACACATATTGGACTATCCATTTTGATGGATCCAGGCAATTGGAGGGCTCGGGGGCTGGAGTCGTATTAACTTCCCCATGAGGTGATAAGTTTTGTTATGTTCTCCGCTTAATGTTCCCTTGTACTAATAATGCAGCTGAGTATGAAGCTTTGCTCCATGGTCTCCGGATGGCTAAAGAGATGAATCTAAGTCGGGTTAAGTGCTTCGATGACTCGGACCTCGTGGCTCAACAGGTGTCTGGCACTTGGGATTCTAAAGACCCACTTATGGCTGCATATCGTCGTGAGGTGGATATTGTTGCGGGTCACTTCAAGGGTTATCAGGTGGATCATGTGGATCGTCGAAAAAATGAAGCGGCGGATGCTTTAAGCCGGTTGGGCTCTCAGCGTAAACCGGTCCCGCCTAATGTCTTTCTTGATGTGTTGCACAACCCGTCAGTCAAGCTCCTGGGTGAAGCGGATTTGGCTATTCCTGATCCGGAGGCTCAATTGGTGGCAGCCCTGCATGTTATACCGGATTGGACAGTTCCTTATCTTGCGTACATGAACCGGGGAGAGTTGCCAGAGGATGAGACTCTAGCCAGGCAGATAGTCCGGCGATCCAAGTCTATGACCATTGTCAATGGTGAATTGCATCATTGCAGTGTATCAGGGGCGTTTCAACGCTGCGTTTCTCCTGAGGAAGGCTGTGAAATTTTACGCGAAATCCATGAAGGGGATTGTGGTCACCACGCCGGTTCAAAGTCTCTGGTGGCTAAGGCATTTCGTCACGGGTTCTACTGGTTGACAGCTCATGCTGATGCGGAGGACTTGGTTAAATGGTGTGATGGCTGTCAGAAATTTTCACGGCGTGCTCATGTGCCGGCTCAAGAGTTGAGGATGATTCCAATTACTTGGCCGTTTGCAACATGGGGGCTGGATATGGTCGGACCTTTTAAAAGGTCCAAGGATAAGAAAACCCACCTTTTGGTGGCAGTTGACAAATTTACCAAGTGGGTTGAAGCGGAGCCTGTTAGCAAGTGTGATGCAGCTACAGCGGTACAGTTCATTAAAAAGATGATTTTCCGGTTTGGCTTTCCACACAGTATCATTACTGACAATGGTACCAATTTATCCAAGGGCGCTATGAAGGAATTCTGTGAGCGTGAGCACATCCGACTTGACGTATCGTCAGTGGCTCACCCCCAGTCCAATGGGCAGGCAGAACGAGCTAATCAAGAGATCTTGCGAGGCATCAAACCCCGGCTTATGGTTCCATTGCAAAGAACACTGGGTTGTTGGGTTGAAGAGCTACCGTCTGTGCTATGGAGTATCAATACTACGCCCAACCGATCTACAGGATACACGCCGTTTTTCATGGTCTACGGAGCAGAGGCGGTTCTCCCTAGTGATATCCGGCATGATTCGCCTCGTGTAGCGGCTTATGTTGAAGCGGACAATGAGACAGCACGGCAAGATGCTTTGGACCTATTGGATGAGGAGCGTGACATAGCAGCTGCCCGCTCGGTGATTTATCAACAGGATCTTCGTCGCTATCATAGTCGCTGGGTCAGAACCAGAGCTTTTCAAGAAGGAGATTTGGTGCTTCGACTCATCCAAGACCAGACGGATACGCACAAGTTATCCCCACCTTGGGAGGGACCTTTCGTGGTCAGCAAGAATCTGCACAACGGGTCGTACTATCTGATTGATATTCGAGAGCATAAAGACTCACACACATCAGAGGAGGAGACCAACAGGCCGTGGAACATAGCTCATCTTTGGCCTTACTACACTTGAGCCATTGGCTCTATCTATGTACATATTATGACAGTGTATATATTATCGTTGATATAATAAAATCGGAGCCTCAGCTAAAGTGGGGTCTCTGTTCTTTCATATCATGTGTGGTTACATGGAGTTGTGCTGTCTTAAAGCGGCCTCCGGTTTACCCCTTGAAATTTGCTTTTTCAAAAAAGCTTTGTGATATCACTTGGGGGCTTGGTCGTGTCCGAACCAATGCAACACCTCTTGATAGGCGAAAGCCACCAGATCACTTGGGGACATGGTCAAGTCTGAACCAGTCACGCCTCTTGATCGGCCTAAGGCCACAGAATCACTTGGGGGCTTGGTCGAACCCGAACCATTGCCATGCCTTTTGATCGGCATAAATGCCACGGTTTCATTTGGGGACCTGGCTGACTTGAACCATCGCCACACCTATTGGGGGCTTGGTCCTGTCCGACCATGGTAACACCATCTGATCAGCTCAGTAAAGCATGTTTTTGCAAACGGTTTTATCATTGCCTTTGCTTCCATATTTCTTTTATGATTATTCTTTGATTTTTGTTGTGTTTCCTTTAAAACCAACGACACTTTTTAACCAGTTCAGCTGACAGAATTCGGTTCATTTTTAATCCGGAGACATGTGCCCGGTTTAACTTTCCTGTTAAACATCATGGAGTAGCAGGGGGCTTATAATGACCCAGCACGGTTTACATGATTTTATGATTGCAGGAAATATAAATTAAGGATTCCAAGCAGAAGCATCAGCTCTTATGCACGAAGGCAGATTTATAAAGCAAAAGTATTGGATATTCTATTACAAGGCAACGCGGTGCCCAAATAAGATCATTGTTCATCTGGTGGATCATAATAAAGTGGCTAATTAAACCGGCTTCCGGTTCATGCCTGCTCATCTCCCCGGTCTGATGGTTGTGGGTCGTCCCGCGCCGCTTCAGCTTCCTCATCTCTATCCATTGGCTGGAAATCAACAGTGGTCCAGTCGATTCCCATTAAAGCTTGAAAGACAGCCTCTTCATGGATCAGAGAAGACGGTTCAATATCAGGAGCATAAGTATGCTTACGGATTGGAGGAATCAGATTCTCCGTTTCGGGAATTTGTGCAGCCACTCGTTTGTTCTGATCATTGTACTGAGCTTGATAATGCGACAAGTCTGCCTCTTCAGCCAATTGACACGC
Organism: Triticum timopheevii; assembly: GCA_963921465.1. Taxonomy (NCBI): domain Eukaryota; kingdom Viridiplantae; phylum Streptophyta; class Magnoliopsida; order Poales; family Poaceae; genus Triticum; species Triticum timopheevii. Next base: position 439,636,834 of record OY997274.1, on the reverse strand, counting down.
CAGAGGGCGCACTACACGGTTTATCGCCCTCAGATCATCTTCATTGAACTCTGAACCATCTTCCTTCAAACTGGGATAGCCTTGAGCTGCTTCAACAGGATCGAAATCCGGCACCCATGCTTTTGCCCAGATCAAGGCATTAATGGCTCCGGTTCGAGCAGCAGATTTTTTCAGTTCTTCAATCCGAGCAGGAAGCATTGACAACCTCTTCAGAGTATCTTGAATTAAAGTGGGTGCCGGATTGTTATGAGATGCAGTGGTGATGATCCGCTGCGCTCCAGTATACAGCTGTTCAATTAAGGTGTAGGCAGCCTTCAACTTCTTCCGAATATCTGACCCTAAGTGACCAATGCGTGTACCTGCACCATTACAGGAAAGATCATAAACCGGATCTATTATAAGAAGGCCAAAGTTATCAAAGAACCCAAAAGGAACTTACCAAAGATAGCAGCGGTCATGGCATGCACTTGCCGCTTTACGGCGGTCAGCTCATCTACCACCGGTTTAAGGGCAGCTTCAGCATTTTCAGCTCTTTTTATTAAAGCGGCCTTCTCAGTGGCCCAATCAGCCCGCTCCTTCTTGAAGCCTTCCTTCAGCTGTTCCATGATGCTCAAAGCGCTGGTTAATTCTTCCCTTGCTTTGACAGTTTTGGCTTGTTGGGTTTTCAAAGTTTCCTGCAGATCAATAATCCGGTTCTCTTTGGTCCTCACTTCAGCCTGCATAAAGACAGTGTTTTGCTTTAAGCAAACGGTACAAGAATTTGAAGTACCAACCACATAACAAGTTATGCGCTTGATACTTGGGGGCTAATGCATATTTGATCTGCATCTATTATTAAATCGCAAAGTCCCCAGCTCAATACAGGTATTCAACTTGGCACTTGGGGGCTAATGGCTATTTGCTCAATTATGTTCTGATATTAGAATCTCTATTGGAGTCCCGGTTTAACTATACTAAGTTGAACCGGCCCTTGGGGGCTACAACGATGGATTTCAAAGTATTGAGGACTATATTAAAGTCCCGGCTTGAAGAAGGTTACAAACCGGCCCTTGGGGGCTAGGAGAATTAATAGAGTTGCAGTAATTAAAGAAAGAAGGAGCACAAGGAAGTTACCTCAAGTTTTTCCTTCATCATCTTTACCAGACCAGCTTCATAATCACGACTAGTATATAGCCGGTTCAAGTAACCAGAATGAAGGTCCTAGGCGTTCAGAGTAGCATACGTCGTCAGATCAACATCCCATTTGCCTTTGTTCATGGCAGAAAACTCTTCTTTGGCAGTATGCTCTGCTAAAGCGACAGGATTCCCTGGTTCAAAGCGACCTACACCGGTAATTACAACGTCATCATCCTTGGATTCACCGGTTTGCACTAGCGCTATCGGTTTATCAGCAGGTTTGGAAGGACTGCAGGATTTTTCAATCCGGATGGGGCTGGCAGTCTGGTCAACAGGGTCTGAAGTATTAATAGGCCTGTTCTCGGTAATAGCATCATCTTGCAAGGGAGGATCATTGGGAACATCCTCATGAACGAATGCTTCAAGATCTGGTGCTTTATCCTGTTCAGGGGCAGCATCCTCCTCTGCCGCTTTATCCAGGCGGGCTTTCTTGCTCGGTTTAGGTTTAGCCCTGAAAGAGAAACAAAGAGTCAAGGAACAGCATAAGTTATAACGCAGTATACCAGAAGCATATGTTCAGCCTAGCTTACCCAAGAACCGTTTTCAGTGGTGGCAGCTGAGTGGCCGATGATTCACCAGAGGATGAATGAGAAGTAACCTGATAATCGGAGTCGGACGGATTAAGAGGTTGACGGATGAAACCCGCTTTAGGATAGAAATTAATAAGAAGGTTGGAGACCTCTGAGCGGCGTTTCCGAACCAGACTGTTCGGTAAACCGGCGGAGGTAACTACCTGGCCACTGTGCCGGGTTATGCGGCGAGCTTCATGTTGCTGAGTCTTCATAAGAAATTTGGGATCCAAGTAAGCAAGAGGATGAGAAAATTTAACTTTCCGGTTTGCCTGGCGAAGTTTTGGTAAAGGCAAAGGATCTAAATCGGAAGAGAGAATAGTTACCTCAGCGACATCAGCATTACTGGCTTCAGCGTCGTCCTGACAAGTATCATCATCAATAAGGCATGTAAAAAGTAAGCCTAGTGAATCGAGTTCTACCTCAAGGTCCGAGTTACCCACATCATCATCAGCAGCCAGATCAGATGAAGCGGTGGTCTTCCTTTTTTGAGCTGGCCTCTTGACAACCTTAGTCTTTGGCCGGGTTGATCTTTCCGTTTTCTCTGGTTTTTCTTGTGGAAGCTTCTTGCTCCAAAACGGATTATCACCCTGATTAGGCAGCAATTGATGTTATATAGAAATAGCAATGACAGGTTCAGTAAAAAATACAATCAAGATCTTACAGCTGGCGGTTTGTTGGTAGTACAGAAGGGGAGCAGGCCGGTTCGAGCGCAGAGGTGTTCCGGTTCATTCAACATTTTCTTAACAGCCTCTGTGACTTCGTCATCTGAGAGCTGGATGTTAGTGTGTCGGAGTGGGTCATCAACACTACCAGTATACTTGCACATTAAACCGGAGCGCCGGCTGAGAGGCAGTATGCTCCATGATATCCAACAGCGTGCGAGATCTACTCCTGTTAAACCGTTGGCCATGAAGGCTCAGAGCTTGGATAGTTGCGAAGCGTATTTACTTCTCTCCTTGGCACTTAACCTTTGTGGGAAGGGGTGTGTATTGCTGAGCCGCTCCGGACGAAAGCCAGGCAAAGGATTTTCATCATCAGGGGAGGTATCTTTGCAGTAAAACCATGTTGAATTCCACTCCTTGGGGTGACTGTGTAGTTTGGCGTGGGGATAAGTGATCTCTTTCCTTTTCTGAATTGCCATACCACCCAATTCGGTATTGGGACCATCAGTGAATTCTGTGCGGCGGTTTAGGTGGAAACAGTCTCTAAACAATTCAACTGAGGGTTCCTCTTGAAGGTATACCTCACAGAGCACTTGGAAGTGACATAGTTTGGTAACAGAATTGGGGCCAGTGTCTTGCGGGCGGAGTTGAAAACTGGCTAACACATCCCGGTAAAATTTAGAACCGGGTGGCTTGAAGCCCCGGGCTAAATGGTCTGCAAAGATCACAACCTCTCCTTCTTGAGGTGTGGGAGGACATTCATTACCAGGGACCCTCCAGTGGATAGTATCTTTGCTGTCTAAAGCGCCGATCAAGACTAAATTATCCAACTGAGTTTCTGTGACGCGAGAAGGAACCCAGTTGCACTCATATACTTGTTTGGCCATGGTGAGATCTACAAAAAATAAGTGATTCCGGTTCAAGAATGTGTTGGATAAAAGAATGCGCTGGTATGAACAATGTTAAACCGGAGGCAGTACATTTAAACCGGATTTCTATGAGGTGGCATAATATGACTGAAGAATTATGGCGGTTCAACAAGGGGACTAATGGTATATACCGGTTTACTAATTTTTCTCTATATTAAGTTAAACCGCCGGATCTAAACATTGAAGGCAATTGAGGTTGTGTAAATGCACAGAAATAGGTTTCACATAATCTCTCGGTAATAATGGATCTACAGCCAGTTCAGAAAAAAAGGGAAAAATGTCTACAAGCTTGAAGCAGAACAGTATGGATTCAAGAAGCAGGAAGATTGATGAGATCTATGGGTTTGAGTATGAATCTACAGACTGATGTTAAAAGGCCACCGATAATTACAGTAGGGTTTCAAAGACATATCCAGAGTCTCGGCATGAGCATGAACAGTACGCAAGAACAGCTGCAGGAACATGAAACCCTAGAACAGATCTAGATCCATAAAAGCAGAGAACTTACTGGAGCTCAGGGAGATGCGGAAGGGCGCCGCGGTTCTCTGGTACGGTCAGGGTGATGCAGCGGACCAAGATGGTGCAGAGGTCAATGACGGCGGTGGAGCTTCGAGGCCGGCGACGCAAGGAAGACGAAGGGAAAGAGACGAAGGGGAGAAAAGGAAATGACCCTTCGGTCCTATTTATAAGGCAAAGGGCGTGTGTCAGGCGCGCGAATCCAGGAGCCACAAATTTTGGAAGTGGAGCTGTTGCCTTGGTTATCGCAGATCTATTAATGAAAGAAGGCGTCATAAATGTTAACTTCGTGATGACGTCATGCCGGTTTTCAACAACCAGAGATGATGACGACACGGCGGTTCACCAATTACCAGAAGATGTTGAAGACAAAGATTTTTTGTGAAGGATTGACATGAACCAGTTCAAATCGATCTAGGGGCCTAATGTTGGGGATATTACTACTGGGCGTGAACCGTCCTACCTGGGCCGGGTTAACTTCATTAGTAGTATAAAGGTGATTAAGCCAAGCTGGCAGATGAAGGCCCAAGGCCTGTAGTCGGTTTAGAACCTGTAGCCGTAAACCGGCTTGATATGTAAACTTGTATTCTAAGATAGGAATAGAGAGAGACCAACCGGGATACGAATATGAACCGGTGATGGGACTCTATGGACCGACGGGCGTCACCCGTGTATATAAGGGGACGACCCGGCAGCGGTTCAGGGACAGAGAACAACAACTCGAGGCCTAGGCGAAGCTTATTTGCTCCCTAGTCATCGAAACCACATCAATCCCATCACAACTAGACGTAGGCTTTTACCTTCATCGAAGGGGCCGAACTAGTATAAACCCTTGTGTCTTTGTGTCCGCTTTAACCCCTTCAAGTTAACCCGTAGCGATGGCTCCACGACTAAGTCCTTTCACAAGGACATCTGCCGTGACAAAACCACGACACATAGGGAACATCTTTCATTTTCTCTCTATCTTCTGCTGTGGTCGGGCATTGAGTCTGACTCAATTTCACACCTTGTAGCACGGGCAAGAACCCTTTCTTTGCCTGATCCATTTTGAACTTTTTCAAAACTTTATCAAGGTATGTGCTTTGTGAAAGTCCAATTAAGCGTCTTGATCTATCTCTATAAATCTTGATGCCCAATATATAAGCAGCTTCACCGAGGTCTTTCATTGAAAAACTTTTATTCAAGTATCCCTTTATGCTATCCAGAAATTCTATATCATTTCCAATTAATAATATGTCATCTACATATAATATCAGAAATGCTACAGAGCTCCCACTCACTTTCTTGTAAATACAGGCTTCTCCAAAAGTCTGTATAAAACCATATGCTTGGATCACACTATCAAAGCGTTTATTCCAACTCCGAGATGCTTGCACCAGTCCATAAATGGATCGCTGGAGCTTGCACACTTTGTTAGCACCTTTTGGATCAACAAAACCTTCTGGTTGCATCATATACAACTCTTCTTCTAGAAATCCATTCAAGAATGCAGTTTTGTCATCCATTTGCCAAATTTCATAATCATAAAATGCGGCAATTGCTAACATGATTCGGATAGACTTAAGCATCGCTACAGGTGAGAAAGTCTCATCGTAGTCAACCCCTTGAACTTGTCGAAAACCTTTTGCAACAAGTCGAGCTTTATAGACAGTTACATTACCATCAGCGTCAGTCTTCTTCTTAAAGATCCATTTATTCTCAATGGCTTGCCGATCATCGAGCAAGTCTACCAAAGTCCATACTTTGTTCTCATACATGGATCCCATCTCAGATTTCATGGCCTCTAGCCATTTTGCGGAATCTGGGCTCATCATCGCTTCCTCATAGTTCGTAGGTTCATCATGGTCAAGTAACATGACTTCCAAAATAGGATTACCGTACCACTCTAGTGCAGATCTCACTCTGGTAGACCTATGAGGTTCAGTAGAAACTTGATCTGAAGTTTCATGATCAATATCATTAGCTTCCTCACTAATTGGTGTAGTTGTCACAGGAACCGGTTCTTGTGATGAACTACTTTCCAATAAGGGAGCAGGTACAGTTACCTCATCAAGTTCTACTTTCCTCCCACTCACTTCTTTCGAGAGAAATTCCTTATCTAGAAAGGATCCGAATTTAGCAACGAAAATCTTGCCTTCAGATTTGTGATAGAAGGTGTACCCAACAGTCTCTTTTGGGTATCCTATGAAGACACATTTCTTCGATTTGGGTTCGAGCTTATCTGGTTGAAGTTTCTTCACATAAGCATCGCAGCCCCAAACTTTAAGAAACGACAACTTTGGTTTCTTGCTAAACCACAGTTCATAAGGCGTCGTCTCAACGGATTTTGATGGTGCCCTATTTAACATGAATGCGGCCGTCTGTAAAGCATAACCCCAAAACGATAGCGGTAAATCAGTAAGAGACATCATAGATCGCACCATATCTAGTAAAGTACGATTACGACGTTCGGACACACCATTTCGTTGTGGTGTTCCGGGTGGCGTGAGTTGCGAAACTATTCCTCATTGTTTCAAGTGTAGACCAAACTCATAACTCAAATATTCTCCTCCACGATCAGATCGTAGAAATTTAATTTTCTTGTTACGATGATTTTCCACTTCACTCTGAAATTCTTTGAACTTTTCAAATGTTTCAGACTTGTGTTTCATTAAGTAGATATACCCATATCTGCTCAAATCATCTGTGAAGGTGAGAAAATAACGATACCCGCCGCGAGCCTCAACATGCATTGGACCACAAACATCAGTATGTATGATTTCCAACAAATCAGTTGCTCGCTCCATAGTTCCGGAGAACGGCGTTTTAGTCATCTTGCCCATGAGGCATGGTTCGCAAGTACCAAGTGATTCATAATCAAGTGATTCCAAAAGCCCATCAGTATGGAGTTTCTTCATGCGCTTTACACTGATATGACCTAAACAGCAGTGCCACAAAAAAGTTGCACTATCATTATCAACTCTGCATCTTTTGGTCTCAACACTATGAATATGTATATCACTACTATCGAGATTCAATAAAAATAGACCACTCTTCAAGGGTGCATGACCATAAAAGATATTACTCATATAAATAGAACAACCATTATTCTCTGACTTAAATGAATAACCGTCTCGCATCAAACAAGATCCAGATATAATGTTCATGCTCAACGCTGGCACCAAATAACAATTATTTAGGTCTAAAACTAATCCCGATGGTAGATGTAGAGGTAGCGTGCCGACCGCGATCACATCGACTTTGGAACCATTTCCCACGCGCATCGTCACCTCGTCCTTAGCCAATCTTCGCTTAATCCGTAGTCCCTGTTTCGAGTTGCAAATATTAGCAACAGAACCAGTATCAAATACCCATTTTTGCTACTGCGAGCATTAGTAAGGTACACGTCAATAACATGTATATCACATATACCTTTGTTCACTTTGCCATCCTTCTTATCCGCCAAATACTTGGGGCAATTCCGCTTCCAGTGTCCAGTCTGCTTGCAGTAGAAGCACTCAGTTTCAGGCTTAGGTCTAGACTTGGGTTTCTTCTCTTGAGCAGCAACTTGTTTGCTGTTCTTCTTGAAGTTCCCCTTCTTCTTCCCTTTGCCCTTTTTCTCGAAACTGGTGGTCTTGTTAACCATCAACACTTGATGCTCCTTCTTGATTTCTACCTCCGCGGCTTTTAGCATTGCGAAGAGCTCGGGAATAGTCTTGTCCATCCCTTGCATATTATAGTTCATCACAAAGCTCTTGTAGCTTGGTGGCAGTGATTGAAGAATTCTGTCAATGACACTATCATCAGGAAGATTAACTTCCAGTTGAATCAAGTGATTATTATACCCAGACATTTTGAGTATGTGTTCACTGACAAAACTATTCTCCTCCATCTTGCAGCTATAGAATTTATTGGAGACTTCGTATCTCTCAATCCGGGCATTTGCTTGAAATATTAACTTCAACTCCTGGAACATCTCATATGCTCCATGACGTTCGAAACGTCGTTGAAGACCCGGTTCTAAGCCGTAAAGCATGGCACACTGAACTATCGAGTAGTCATCAGCTTTGCTCTGCCAGACGTTCTTAACGTCGTCAGTTGCATCAGCAGCAGGCCTGGCACCCAGCGGTGCTTCCAGGACATAATTCTTTTGTGCAGCAATGAGGATAATCCTCAGGTTACGGACCCAGTCCATGTAATTGCTACCATCATCTTTCAACTTTGCTTTCTCAAGGAACGCATTAAAATTCAACGGAGCAACAACACGAGCCATCTATCTACAACAAACATAGACAAGCAAAATACTATCAGGTACTAAGTTCATGATAAATTTAAGTTCAATTAATCATATTACTTAAGAACTCCCACTTAGATAGACATCCCTCTAATCCTCTAAGTGATTACGCGATCCATATCAACTACACCATGTCCGATCGTCACGTGAGATGGAGTAGTTTCAACGGTGAAAATCGATATGTTGATCATATCTACTATATGATTCACGCTCGACCTTTCGGTCTCCGTGTTCCGAGGCCATATCTGTTATATGCTAGGCTCGTCAAGTTTAACCTGAGTATTCCGCGTGTGCAACTGTTTTGCACCCGTTGTATTTGAACGTAGAGCCTATCACACCCGATCATCACGTGGTGTCTCAGCACGAAGAACTTTCGCAACGGTGCATACTCAGGGAGAACACTTCTTGATAATTTTAGTGAGAGATCAACTTAAAATGCTACCGTCAATTAAAGCAAGATAAGATGCATAAAGGATAAACACCACATGCAATCAATATAAGTGATATGATATGGCCATCATCATCTTGTGCTTGTGATCTCCATCTTCGAAGCACCGTCGTGATCACCATCGTCACCGGCGCGACGCCTTGATCTCCATCGTAGCATCATTGTCGTTACGCCATCTATTGCTTCTACGACTATCGCTACCGCTTAGTGATAAAGTAAAGCAATTACAGGGCGTTTGCATTTCATACAATAAAGCGACAACCATATGGCTCCTGCCAGTTGCCGATAACTTCGGTTACAAAACATGATCATCTCATACAATAAAATATAGCATCACGTCTTGACCATATCACATCACAACATGCCCTGCAAAAACAAGTTAGACGTCCTCTACTTTGTTGTTGCAAATTTTACGTGGCTGCTACGGGCTTAGCAAGAACCGTTCTTACCTACGCATCAAAACCACAATGATAGTTCGTCAAGTTAGTGCTGTTTTAACCTTCGCAAGGACCGGGCGTAGCCACACTCGATTCAGCTAAAGTGAGAGAGACAGACACCCGCCAGTCACCTTTAAGCACGAGTGCTCGTAACGGTGAAACCAGTCTCGCGTAAGCGTACGCGTAATGTCGGTCCGGGCCGCTTCATCTCACAATACCGCCGAACCAAAGTATGACATGCTGGTAAGCAGTATGACTTGTATCGCCCACAACTCACTTGTGTTCTACTCGTGCATATGACATCTACGCATAAAACCAGGCTCGGATGCCACTGTTGGGGAACGTAGTAATTTCAAAAAAATTCCTGCGCACACGCAAGATCATGGTGATGGCATAGCAACGAGAGGGGAGAGTGTTGTCCACGTACCCTCGTAGACCGTAAGCGGAAGCGTTATGACAACACGGTTGATGTAGTCGTACGTCTTCACGATCCGACCGATCCAAGTACCGAACGTACGGCACCTCCGAGTTCAGCACACGTTCAGCTCGATGACGATCCCCGGACTCCGATCCAGCAAAGTGTCGGGGATGAGTTCCGTCAGCACGACGGCGTGGTGACGATGATGATGCTCTACCGGTGCAGGGCTTCACCTAAACTCCGCGACGATATGACCGAGGTGGAATATGGTGGAGGGGGGCACCGCACACGGCTAAGGAACGATCCGTAGATTAACTTGTGTGTCTCTAGGGTGCCCCCCTGCCCCCGTATATAAAGGAGCAAGGGGGGAGGCCAGCCGGCCCTAGGGGGCGCGCCAAGGAGGGGGGAGTCCTCCTCCTAGTGGGAGTAGGACTCCCCTTTCCTAGTCCCACTAGGAAGGAGGAAGGGGGAAGGAAAGAGAGGGAGAGGGAGAGGGAAAGGGGGGCCGTGCCCCCTCCCCTAGTCCAATTAGGACTCCTCATGGGGGGGCGCCACCTCCTGGGCTGCTGCCCTCTCTCTCCCCTCAGGCCCACTAAGGCCCATTACTTCTCCTGGGGGGTTCCGGTAACCCTCCGGCACTCCGGTTTTCTCCGAAAACACCCGGAACACTTCCGGTGTCCGAATATAGTCGTCCAATATATCAATCTTTATGTCTCGACCATTTAGAGACTCCTCGTCATGTCCGTGATCACATCCGGGACTCTGAACAAACTTCGGTACATCAAAACTTATAAACTCATAATAAAACTGTCATCGTAACATTAAGCGTGCGGACCCTACGGGTTCGAGAACTATGTAGACATGACCTAGAACTATTCTCGGTCAATAACCAATAGCGGAACCTGGATGCCCATATTGGCTCCTACATATTCTACGAAGATCTTTATCGGTCAAACCGCATAACAACATATGTTGTTCCCTTTGTCATCGGTATGTTACTTGCCCGAGATTCGATCGTCGGTATCCAATACCTAGTTCAATCTCGTTACCGGCAAGTCTCTTTACTCATTACATAATGCATCATTCCGTAACTAACTCATTAGCTACATTGCTTGCAAGGCTTATAGTGATGTGCATTACTGAGAGGGCCCAGAGATACCTCTCCGACAATCGGAGTGACAAAACCTAATCTCGAAATACGCCCAACCCAACATGTACCTTTGGAGACACTTGTAGTACTCCTTTATAATCACCCAGTTACGTCGTGACGTTTGGTAGCACCCAAAGTGTTCCTCCGGTAAACGGGAGTTGCATAATCTCATAGTTACAGGAACATGTATAAGTCATGAAGAAAGCAATAGCAATATACTAAACGATCAAGTGCTAGGCTAACGGAATGGGTCATGTCAATCACATCATTCTCCTAATGATGTGATCCCATTAATCAAATGACAACACATGTCTATGGTTAGGAAACATAACCATCTTTGATTAATGAGCTAGTCAAGTAGAGGCATACTAGTGACATTATGTTTGTCTATGTATTCACACATGTATCATGTTTCCGGTTAATACAATTCTAGCATGAATAATAAATATTTGTCATGATATGAGGAAATAAATAATATATTTATTATTGCCTCTAGGGCATATTTCCTTCAGCATGATCATGTAGTTGACATCGTATTTGTGGCAAAGCTACCATGCATTATTTTCCATACATGTCGCTCTTGATTCATTGCACCATCCCGGTACATCGCCGGAGGCATTCATATAGAGTCATATTTTGTTCTAAGTTTCGAGTTGTAATTGTTGTGTTGTAAGAAAAATAAAAGTGAGATGATCATCATTATTAGAGCATTGTCCCAAGTGAGGAAAGGATGATGGAGACTATGATTCCCCCATAAGTCGGGATGAGACTCCGGACGAAAAATAAAAAAAAATAAAAAAAGCAAGGCCAAAAAAAGAAAAGAGAAAGGCCCAAAAAAAAGAAAAAAATGAGAGAAAAAGAGAGAAGGGACAATGCTACTATCTTTTTACCACACTTGTGCTTCAAAGTAGCACCAAGATCTTCATGATAGAGAGTCTCTCATTTTGTCACTTTCATATACTAGTGGGAATTTTTCATTATAGAACTTGGCTTGTATATTCCAATGATGGGCTTCCTCAAAATGCCCTAGGTCTTCGTGAGCAAGCAAGTTGGATGCACACCCACTTGGTTTCTTTTATAGAGCTTTCATATACTTTTAGCTCTAGTGCATCCGTTGCATGGCAATCCCTACTCCTCATGTTGACATCAATTGATGGGCATCTCCATAGCCCGTTGATTAGCCTCGTCAATATGAGACTTTCTCCTTTTTGTCTTCTCCACACAATCCCCATCATCATATTCTATTCCACCCATAGTGCTATATCCATAGCTCGCGCTCATGTATTGCGTGAAGGTTGAAAAAGTTTGAGATTATTTGAGTATGAAACAATTGCTTGGCTTGTCATCGGGGTATAGAAGTTGGGAACATCTTTGTGTGACGAAAATGAAGCATAGCCTAACTATATGATTTTGTAGGGATGAACTTTCTTTTGCCATGTTATTTTCAGAAGACATGATTGCTTTGATTAGTATGCTTGAAGTATTATTATTTTTGTGTCAATATGAACTTTTGTCTTGAATCTTTCGGATCTGAATATTCATATCACAAGTAAGAAGATTTATATTGAAATTATGCCAAAGTATCACTCCGCATCAAAAATTCTTTTTTATCATTTACCTACTCGAGGACGAGCAGGAATTAAGCTTGGGGATGCTTGATACGTCTCCAACGTATCTATAATTTTTGATTGCTCCATGCTACTTTATCTACTGTTTTAGGCAATATTGGGCTTTATTATCCACTTTTATATTATTTTTGGGACTAACCTATTAACCGAAGGCCCAGCCCAGATTTTTTGTTTTATGCCTATTTCAGTGTTTCGAGGAAAAGGAATATTAGACAGAGTCAAAACGGAACGAAATCAACTGGAGAAGTTATTTTTGGTAGGAAAGCAACCCAGGGAACTTGGAGTGCACGTCAAGGGATATACAGGCTGCCCATGAGGGTGGGGGCGCGCCCACCCCCCGGGTGCGCCCCCCTACCTCGTGGGGTCCCCGTAGCTCCACCGACGTACCCCCTACACCCATATATACCTACATATCGAAAAACTTCCAGAACAGAAGATAGATCGGGAGTTCCGCCGCCGCAAGCCTCTGTAGCCACCAAAAACCAATTGGGACCCTGTTCCGGCACCCTGCCGGAGGGGAATCCCATCACCGGTGGCCATCTTCATCATCCCGGCGCTATCCATGACGAGGAGGGAGTAGTTCACCCTGGGGGCTGAGGGTATGTACCAGTAGCTATGTGTTTGATCTCTCTCTCTCTCGTGTTCTCTCTCGTGTTCCCTCTATGGCACGATCTTGATGTATCCCGAGCTTTGCTATTGTAGTTGGATCTTATGATGTTTCTCCCCCTCTACTCTCTTGTGATGAATTGAGTTTCCCCTTTGAAGTTATTGAAGGAAATTATGCCCTAGAGGCAATAATAAAGTTATTATTTATTTCCTCATATCATGATAAATGTTTATTATTCATGCTAGAATTGTATTAACTGGAAACATGATACATGTGTGAATACATAGACAAACATATAGTCACTAGTATGCCTCTACTTGACTAGCTCATTAATCAAAGATGGTTATGTTTCCTAACCATAGACATGTGTTCTCATTTGATTAATGGGATCACATCATTATGAGAATGATGTGATTGACATGACCCATCCCGTTAGCTTAGCACTTGATCGTTTAGTATTCTTCTATTGCTTTCTTCATGACTTATACATGTTCCTATAACTATGAGAATTATGCAACTCCCGTTTACCGGAGGAACACTTTGGGTACTACCAAACGTCACAACGTAACTGGGTGATTATAAAGGAGTACTACAGGTGTCTCCGAAGGTACATGTTGAGTTGGCGTATTTCGAGATTAGGTTTTGTCACTCCGATTGTCGGAGAGGTATCTCTGGGCCCTCTCGGTAATACTCATCACTTAAGCCTTGCAAGCATTATAACTAATGAGTTAGTTATGAGATGACGTATTACAGAACGAGTAAAGAGACTTGCCGGTAACGAGATTGAACTAGGTATTGGATACCGACGATCAAATCTCGGGCAAGTAACATACCGATGACAAAGGGAACAACGTATGTTGTTATGCGGTTTGACCGATAAATATCTTCGTAGAATATGTAGGAACCAATATGGGCATCCAAGTCCCGCTATTGGTTATTGACCGAGAATGGTTTTAGGTCATATCTACATAGTTCTCGAACCCGTAGGGTCCGCACGCTTAAACGTTTTGATGACAGTTTTATTATGAGTTTATAAGTTTTGATGTACCGAAGTTTGTTCGGAGTCCCGGATGTGATCACGGACATGATGAGGAGTCTCGAAATGGTCGAGACATAAAGATTGATATATTGGACGACCATATTCGGACACCGGAAGTGTTCCAGGAGTTTTCGGAGAAAACCGGAGTACCGGAGGGTTACCGGAATCCCCCCGGGAAGTAATGGGCCTTGATGGGCCCTATTGGAGAAAGAGAGGGGCCGGCCAGGGCAAGTGGCGCGCCCCCTCCCCTTGAGTCCGCATAGGACAAGGAAGGGGGGGCGGCGCCCCCCTTGCCTTCCCCCTCTCCCACTCCTTCCTTCCCCCTCCTTCTTGGATTAGGAAAGGGAGGGGGAAACCTACTTGGAGTAGGTTTCCCCCTCCTAGGGCGCGCCTCCCCTTAGGCCGGCCCCCTCCTCCTCTCCCCCTTTATATACGGGGGCGGGGGGCACACCATAGACACACAAGTTGATCTACGGATCGTTCCTTAGCCGTGTGCGGTGCCCCCTTCCACCATATTCCACCTCGGTCATATCATCGCGGAGTTTAGGTGAAGCCCTGCGCCGGTAGAGCATCATCATCGTCACCACGCCGTCGTGCTGACGGAACTCATCTCCGGAGCCTTTGCTGGATCAGAGGGCTGGAGATCGTCATCGAGCTAAACGCGTGCTGAACTCGGAGGCTCCGTACGTTCGGTGCTTGGATCGGTCGGATCGTGAAGACATACGACTACATCAACCGCGTTGTGCTAACGCTTCCTCTTACGGTCTACGAGGGTACGTGGACGAACACTCTCCCCTCTCGTGGCTATATCATCACCATGATCTTGCGTGTGCGTAGGAAATTTTTTGAAATTACTACGTTCCGCAACAGTTATCTTATCGGATTGAGTCTTTTATGAACACTTGATGTATGTCTTGCCGTGATTATCTGTGGTGACAATGGGATATCATGTGCAACTTGATGTATGTTTTGGTGATCAACTTGCGGTTTCGTGACATTGGGAACCTATGCATAGGGGTTGGCACACGTTCTTGACTCTCCGATAGAAACTTTGGGGCACTCTTTGAAGTACTTTGTGTTGGTTGGATGAATCTGAGATTGTGTGATGCATATCGTATAATCATGCCCACGGATACTTGAGGTGACAATGGAGTATCTAGGTGACATTAGGGCTTTGGTTGATTTGTATCTTAAGGTATTATTCTAGTACGAACTCTTTTATAGATCGATCCGAAAGAATAACTTTGAGGTGGTTTCGTACCCTACCATAATCTCTACGTTTGTTCTCCGCTATTAGTGGCTTTGGAGTGACTCTTTGTTGCATGTTGAGGGCTTGTTATATTATCTATCTATGTAATTATTGTTGAGAGAACTTGCACTAGTGAAAGTATGAACCCTAGGCCTTGTTTCCTATCATTGCAATACCGTTTATGCTCACTTTTACCATTAGTTACCTTGCTGTTTTTATTATTTCAGATTACAAATACCTATATCTACCATCCATATTGCACTTGTATCACCATCTCTTTGCCGAACTAGTGCACCTATACAATTTACCATTGTATTGGGTGTGTTGGGGACACAAGAGACTCTTTCTTATTTGGTTGCAGGGTTGCTTGAGAGAGACCATCTTCATCCTACGCCTCCTACGGATTGATAAACCTTAGGTCATCCACTTGAGGGAAATTTGCTACTGTCCTACAAACCTGTGCACTTGCAGGCCCAACAACGTCTACAAGAAGAAGGTTGTGTAGTAGACATCAACTACTAATAGCAAGACTTCACCCATGTCCTCAGGAACAAACGTAACTACTCACAAAGCATATTCATGTTCATGATCAGAGGAGTATTAATATGAATTAAGGATCTGAACATATGATCTTCCACCAAGTAAACCAATTAGCATCAACTACAAGGAGTAATCAACACTACTAGCAACCCACAGGTACCAATTTGTGGTTTTGATACAAGATTGGATACAAGAGATGAACTAGGGTTTTGAGAGGAGATGGTGTTGATGAAGATGTTGATGGAGATTGACCCCCTCCCGATGAGAGGATCGTTGGTGATGATGATGGTGATGATTTCCCCCTCCCGGAGGGAAGTTTCCCCGGCAGAACAGCTCCGCTGGAGCCCTAGATTGGTTCTGCCAAGGTTCCGCCTCATGGCGGCGGAGTTTCGTCCCGTAAGCTTGCTTATGATTTTTTTCCAGGGTAAAAGCCTTCATATAGCAGAAGATGGGCACCGGAAGGCCACCAGGGGGCCCAGGAGACAGGGGGCGCGCCCAGTAGGGGGGCCCCCACCCTCCTGGCCAAGGTGTGGGCTGATACGTCTCCGTCGTATCTACTTTTCCAAACACTTTTGCCGTTGCTTTGGACTCTAACTTGTATGATTTGAATGGAACTAACCCGGACTGACGCTGTTTTCAGCAGAATTGCCATGGTGTTGTTTTTTTGTGCAGAAAATAAAAGTTCTCGGAATGACCTGAAACTCCACGGAACACCTTAGAAAAAACAATAAAAAATCCTCGCAAAAGATGAAGACCAGGGGGCCCACACCCTGTCCACGAGGGTGGGGGGCGCCCCCCTGGGCGTGCCCCCCTACCTCATGGGCCCCCTGGTGGCCCTCCGACGCCAACTCCAACTCCATATATTGGCTTTCGCGGAGAAAAAAATCAAAGAGAAGAAATCATCGCATTTTACGATACGGAGCCACCGCCAAGCCCTAATCTCTCTCGGGAGGGCTGATCTGGAGTCCGTTCGGGGCTCCGGAGAGGGGGATTCGTCGTCGTCATCATCATCAACCATCCTCCATCACCAATTTCATGATGCTCACCGCCGAGAGTGAGTAATTGCATCGTAGGCTTGCTGGACAGTGATGGGTTGGATGAGATTTATCATGTAATCGAGTTAGTTTTGTTAGGGTTTGATCCCTAGTATCCATTATGTTCTGAGATTGATGTTGCTATGACTTTGCTATGCTTAATGCTTGTCACTAGGGCCCGAGTGCCATGATTTCAGATCTGAACCTATTATGTTTTCATGAATATATGTGTGTTCTTGATCCTATCTTGCAAGTCTATAGTCACCTACTATGTGTTATGATCCGGCAACCCCGAAGTGACAATAATCGGGACCACTCCCGGTGATGACCATAGTTTGAGGAGTTCATGTATTCACTATGTGCTAATGCTTTGTTCCGGTTCTCTATTAAAAGGAGGCCTTAATATCCCTTAGTTTCCAATAGGACCCCGCTGCCATGGGAGGGTAGGACAAAAGATGTCATGCAAGTTCTTTTCCATAAGCACGTATTACTATATATGGAATACATGCCTACATTACATTGATGAACTGGAGCTAGTTCTGTGTCACCCTATGTTATGACTGTTACATGACGAACCGCATCCGGCATAATTATCCATCACTAATCCGGTGCCTATGAGTTTTCCATATACTTGTTCTCGCTTATTTACTTTTCCGTTGCTACTGTTACAATCACTACAAAATACCAAAAACATTACTTCTGCTGTCTTTACTTTTGCTACTGTTACCACTACTATCATATTACTTTGCTACTAAACACTTTGCTGCAGATACTAAGTTTCCAGGTGTGGTTGAATTGACAACTCAGCTGCTAATACTTGAGAATATTATTTGGCCCCCTTGTGTCGAATCAATAAATTTGGGTTGAATACTCTACCCTCGAAAACTGTTGCGATCCCCTATACTTGTGGGTTATCAAGACCTTTTTCTGGCGCCGTTGCCGGGGAGCATAGCTCTATTCTTTGAGTCACTTGGGATTTATATCTGCTGGACACTATGAAGAACTTGAAAGATGATCGAACTACTATTTTTCCCTCAACTACGAGGGGATGTAAGGGATTGCCATCTAGCCTTGCACTAGAATCTCCTTATGTTATGAGTAAGTTTGCAACACCTAAACCTGCTACTGCCGTGGATTCTGATATGTCGCATGTTATTGATGATGCCACTTTTGCTATGCATGATACTTATGATGAAACTACTTCTATGCTTGATACTATTGTGCCCCTTGGTGAATTTCTTGATGAGCAAATTGCTAGCTCTAGATAAAGAGAAATTATTGAACCTGAACACGATGATGTTAGTGATGATGAAACTATGCCTGCTATTCCTGAGGGTTATCTTTTTGATGCTGAATCTTCTGCAGCTATTCTTGCTTGCCAGGATAGACAGGAACTTAAGAGGTTGCTAGTTAAATGAGTAAAGAATCTTTTAGAGATAGAATGAAATCCGACCCTGCTTTTGCTACTTCACCTATCTGTGTTCCTGATCAGGATTATTATGATTTTTCTGTTGATCCAGGTATAATTACTTTGGTTGAATCTGATCCTTTTTATGGCTATGAATCTGAAACTATTGTGGCACATCTTACTAAGTTAAATGATATAGCTGCCTGTTTACTAATAATGAGAGATCGCGCTACCTTTATTTACTCAAAATATTTCCGTTCTCATTAAAGGGTGATGCTGAGATATGGTTTAATTCTCTTGATCCTGGTTGTGTGCAAAGTCCCCAGGATATGATTTATTACTTCTCTGCTAAATATTTCCTTGATCATAAGAAACAAGCTGCTTTGAGGGAAATATACAACTTTGTGCAAATTGAAGAAGAGAGTCTCCCACAAGCTTGGGGGAGGCTTCTCAAGTTACTTAATGCTTTGCCTGATCATCCTCTTAAGAAACCTGAAATATTTGATATCTTTATAATGGACTAACTGATGCCTCCAGAGGTTACCTGGATAGTTGTGCTGGTTCTCTTTTTAGGGAAAGAACACCATATGACGCTGAAATTCTATTGAATAATATGTTGGCAAATGAAAATAATTGGGCACCCCCCGAGCTACCTCCTGAGCCAGTTCCTGAGCCAATTACTGAGCCTATTCCTAAACCAACTCCGAAGAAGAGAGGTGTTCTATTTCTCAGTCCCGAAGATATGCAAGAGGCAAAGAAATCTACGAAAGAAAAAGGTATTAAAGCTGAAGATGTTAAGAATTTACCTCCTATTGAAGAAATACATGGTCTTAATTTACTGCCTGTTGAAGAAGTATATGATCTCAATTACTTATTTACAGAAGAACCTCCCGATATCCCGACACAGGTAGTAAAGGTAAATTCTCTCTATAGATATGATAAAGCTGAAGTCCCTCCTACTAAAATTGCTAGTCAGTGCTTGGATGAGTTTGATGACTTTATGTTTAAGCAAGATGACTTTAATGCTTATTTTGGTAGACAATTAAAACAGAATACCTTTATGATTAAATGCTTGGGTGATTATATGGCTGATATTAGAGGTGAACTTAAACTTGTTAGCAAACATGCTTCTATGGTTACCACTCAAGTAGAACAAGTACTTAAAGCTCAGAAAGAAGTGCTTGATGAAATGAATAGTAAGAAAAATGATTATGCTGTTAGAGTGGCTACTAGAACTGGTAGAATGACTCAGGAACCTTTGTATCCTGAAGGCCACCCTAAGAGAATCGAGCAAGATTCTCAAAGAAACAATATTGATGTACCTAGTTCTTCTAAGAGGAAGAAAAAGAAAAATGATAGGACTTTGCAAACTTCTAGTGAACCTATTGCTGAACCACCTGAGAATCCAAATGATATCTCTATTTCTGATGCTGAAACACAATCAGGTGATGAACATGAACCTAGTGATAATGTTTATGATAATGTTCATGTTGATGCTCAACCTAGTAATGATAATGATGTAGAAGTTGAACCTGCTGTTGATCTTGATAACCCACAATCAAAGAATCAACGTTATGATAAAAGAGACTTTGTTGCTATAAAACATGGTAAAGAAAGGGAACCATGGGTTCAGAAACCCATGCCTTTTACTCTGCAACCATCCAAGAAAAAGGATGATGAGAATTTTGAGCGCTTTGCTGAAATGATTAGACCCATCTTTTTGCGTATGCGATTAACTGATGTGCTCAAAACAAATCCTTATGCTAAGTATATGAAGGATATCATTACTAATAAAAGAAAGATACCTGAAGCTGAAATTTCCACCATGCTTGCTAATTATACTTTTAAGGGTGGAATACCAAAGAAACTTGGAGATCCAGGAGTACCTACTATACCATGCTCCATTAAGAGAAATTATGTTAAAACTGCTTTATGTGATCTCGGAGCCGGTGTCAGTGTTATGCCTCTCTCTTTATATCATAGACTTGATTTGAATAAGTTGACACCTACTGAAATAACTTTGCAAATGGCAGATAAATCAACTGCTATACCTGTCGGTATTTGTGAGGATGTGCCTGTCGTGGTTGCAAACGTTACTATTTTAACGGACTTTGTTATTCTTGATATTCCCGAGGATGATAGTATGTCTATTATTCTTGGAAGACCTTTCCTTAATACTGCAGGGGCTGTTATTGATTGCACCAAAGGCAATGTCACTTTTCATGTTAATGGCAATGAGCACACGGTACATTTTCCGAGGAAACAACCTCAAGTTTATAGTATCAACTCTATTGGAAAAATTCCATCGATTATATTTGGAGGTTTTGAATTTCCTCTCCCTACTGTCAAGAAAAAGTATGATATTCTTATTGTTGGGGATTTTCATATCCTCGTTGAGGTAACTTAGTGTTATTTGAAATTTCTCCGGTTCCGTGATTATTCGGAATGAGTTTGTTAACAAGACTTGATCAACCTTGTTAGTGGGTTCATTTTGATGATCACGAGATGGATGAAACTAGAAGCACAACCTTCAGTACCCTTTTTATATTTTCTGTTATTTAGTAGAAATAAAGTAAAATAGTATTTTTCTGTCTGTCTCCTGACTTATCCGTGCAATATAAAAATATCCCGAAAATAAAAGTCCTCGGAATGCCATGCCAATTTAATATGATTTTTTCGGGAATATTTGAGAATTTACTGTGCAAAAACTACCACGGGGGGAGCTGCCACCTGGTCACGAGGGTGGAGGGTGCGCCCCCTGCCTCGTGGGCCCATGGTGGCCCTCCTCCACTTATTCCTGCACCCATCTTCTTCCTCTGCCTCACACAAACACGAAAAACCAACTCAAGCACGAGTTCCAGCCCCCGTTGCTGTGATTTCCGATATCCTTACTCAAAGCACCTCTTGCAAAACTGCTTGGGGAGATTGTTCCTTGGTATGTGACTCCTCCATTGCTCCAATTAGTTTTTGTTCTAGTGCTTTATTCATTGCAAATTTGTGCTGCATAGGTGACCATGTTCTTGAGCTTGCATGTTAAATTTATATGGTTCCAAGTAGTTCCAATGCTTTATATAGGCTCTAGGCACTTGTGGGAGTTGTTGCTATCAATTTTATTGAAGTTGGTTCACTTTTATTTGAAGTCACTAAAAATTTTAGAAATTTTTCAAAGGAAACAATATGCTTAGGAGGATGTTCCAAGGTGGTCCTTCAAGGAAGCAAGGTCCCAGGCTTGCAATACGTGATGCTGACGAGGAACCACCAAGAGACGCTCCTGTGAGGCCTTGTGAATGGCCATTGGAAAATTTTATGAATCAAGTGGGAATCAAAGAAGAATTTAGCACATATTTGAGTAACGCCGGTCTTGAGGACTTTCAAGCTGACAAATGCCCCCAGTATCATGATCTCACAAGTTCATTTGTGAGGAGGTTTGAGTTTTCATCTTCGTGTAATTCTCATTCAGTCATGTTTGACCTTTATGACAAATCTTATACCATGGACTTAGAGGATTTTACTTCCGCTTGCAAACTTCCATCTTGGGGTAATGTCAGGGATCCCCCTAAATCTGACTATAGAGACTTTCTTGCTAAAATAACTCTGGGGGAATCTAGAGATATAACACAAGCTACTATAGGGAGCGTTCACTTTCCTGCTATACATTATTTTGCTCTCTTCATAGGTAGATGCATAAATGCTAAGGATGAAGCATGTCACATGTGTGTCCCTGATCTCAACATTCTCAGGAGTGATGTGTTAGGAGACCAATCTTATCACATGGGAGCCATTATAGCTCGCAGGTTGCATCAAAATAGACATAGCGGAGATTTATTTGGAGGAATTTATACAACCCGCTTAGCTAATTTTCTTGAGGTAGACATTTGTGAGGGTGATATGGAGTTACCCCGTTCTTATTCAGATTTTGATTCTATGGTTTCCCACCAGTATGTTGAGAGGACTGAACCACCTCTCCAGTATCGACTAATTTTTAACAGACGTCGTGTAGTCCATATTGCTCTTCCTGCCCCTGCTCTCTTTGATTCACAGGCAAAAAGAAGATATATTATTACCAGAGAGGAGGCAGATGAGTACGAAAGGAGCGCGGAGGCTGCTCAACTCCACGCTACAGCTCAGGCGGCGATAGCCGCTGCGTCATAGTATGACCCTAGCTTCACCTACGGGAATCCGCCAGGCTATCCCTGGCAATAGACCAACTTAGGCCAAAAGCCTAAGCTTGGGGGAGTACGTATTTCCCACCGACATTACATTCATGTTCACACACACTCATTGCTAGATGTCGGTGCTCATACTCTTTCACTGTATTATCCATGCTAGTTTAATTTTCTTTTTCTAGTTTTCTTCTTGTGTGTTTGTTAAACTTTAAGAAGAAAAAAATTAGTTAGTCTACTTTCCATGCTTGCAGTAGAATTAAAAAGAAAACCCAAAAATATTTCCCGTTCTTCTTTTACTTGTTGGGAGCTTTCCTGTGTAAATAGTTTTTATTTCTTTTCTTTTCTTTGGGGGTCAAGAAGACTATATTGAAAATGCTTAGTGGCTCCTATATGCATGATTGTTTATTTAGCTTAGAGCCCATATTACTTGCCTTCTCTCTTGAGTTGAATGCTTGCAGATTCCATCTTAGTCCAATGCACGTGCACTCTTATTATTATACACACCGTTCGGTCGTGCAAGTGAAAGGCAATAATGATGATATATGATGGACTTATTGGGAAGAGAAAAGCTGGTATGAACTCGACCTCTCTTGTTTTTGTAAATATGATGATTCATCATTCCTGAGTCAGCTATTATGAAGTAAACATATTTGCAATGACATTTAGAGATTATAGTTACTTGTGCCATGCTTGATTAGCTATGAGTTATAATGGTTTACCTTACGTGCCAATATGCTATTAGAATGATTATGATGTGGTATGATGGGATGGTATCCTCCTTTAAATGAATTGAGTGACTCGACTTGGCACATGTTCACGCATGTAGTTGAATCAAATCAACATAGCCTTCATGATATTTATGTTCATGGTGGATTATATCCTACTCATGCATGTACTCGGTGTGAATTAATTTTAATGCATGTTTACGACTGTTGTCGCTCTCTCAGTTGGTCGCTTCCCAGTCTTTTGCTAGCCTTCACCTGTACTAAGCGGGAATACTGCTTGTGCGTCCAAACTCCTTAAACCCCAAAGTTATTCCATATGAGTCCACTATACCTACCTATATGCGGTATTTACCTGCCGTTCCAAGTAAATTTGTATGTGCCAAACTCTAAACCTTCAAATAAACATTCTGTTTTGCATGCTCGAATAGCTCATATGTCAACTAGAGCTGCCCTTATCTTCCGTGTTAGGCGGGTTATTCTCAAGAGGAGTGGACTCCGCTCCTCATTCACGAGAAAATGGCCGGTATCCGGGATGCCCTGTCCCATGCTTTATGCAAACTAAATCAAAATAACTGCAAACAAAACTCCCCTTGGGACCCGTTAAATGTTGGAGGCACTCGTTGTTTCGAGCAAGCCATGGATTGATGCTTGTGGAGGAGGGGGAGTATAAACTTTACCATTCTGTTTGGGAACCGCCTATAATCTATTTAGCATGGAAGATATCGTCGTCTTTTAGTTGTTATGTTGATAATGAAAGTATGCCGCTCAAAATATAATTTATCTCTATTTCAAAACCGAGCTCTGGCACCTCTACAAATCCTTGCTTCCCTCTACGAAGGGCCTATCCATTTACTTTTATGTTGAGTCATCACCCTTCTTATTAAAAGCACCCGCTGGAGAGCACACTGTCGTTTGCATTCATTATTATTGGTTTATATTGGGTATGATTTGACTGGATCTCTTTTACCATGAATTACAATGTTTAGTCAGTCCTTGATCTTTAAAGGTGCTCTGCATTTATGTTTTGCGGTCTCAGAAAGGGCTAGCGAGATACCATTTTTTTATATCATGTTATGATTATTTTGAGAAAGTGTTGTCATCCGAGTTTTATTATTATGGCTCGCTAGCTGCTTATGCTATTGATATGAGAAATTGTGAGACCTACGTGTTATTGTGAGTATGGTTAGTTCATAATAATTGCTGAAACTTGAATGCTGGCTTTTCATGTTTACAACAACAAGAACAAACAGAGTTTGTAAAAGTTTTTATTTTTCTCTTTCAGTTTGTCAACTGAATTGCTTGAGGACAAGCAAGGGTTTAAGCTTGGGGGAGTTGATACGTCTCCGTCGTATCTACTTTTCCCAACACTTTTGCCCTTGTTTTGGACTCTAACTTGTATGATTTGAATGGAACTAACCCGAACTGATACTGTTTTCAGCAGAATTGCCATGGTGTTGTTTTCTTTGTGCAGAAAATAAAAGTTCTCGGAATGACCTAAAACTCCACGGAACACCTTAGAAAAAACAATAAAAAATCCTCGCAAAAGATGAAGACCAGGGGGCCCACACCCTGTCCATGAGGGTGGGGGGCGCGCCCCTACCTCGTGGGCCCCCTGGTGGCCCTCCGACGCCAACTCCAACTCCATATATTGGCTTTCGGGGAGAAAAAAATCAGAGAGAAGAAATCATCACGTTTTACGATACGGAGCCGCCGCCAAGCCCTAATCTCTCTCGGGAGGGCTGATCTGGAGTCCGTTCGGGGCTCCGGAGAGGGGGATTCGTCGCCGTCGTCATCATCAACCATCCTCCATCACCAATTTCATGATGCTCACCACCGAGCGTGAGTAATTGCATCGTAGGCTTGCTGGACGGTGATGGGTTGGATGAGATTTATCATGTAATCGAGTTAGTTTTGTTAGGGTTTGATCCCTAGTATCCATTATGTTCTGAGATTGATGTTGCTATGACTTTGCTATGCTTAATGCTTGTCACTAGGGCCCGAGTGCCATGATTTCAGATCTGAACCTATTATGTTTTCATGAATATATGTGTGTTCTTGATCCTATCTTGCAAGTCTATAGTCACCTACTATGTGTTATGATCTGGCAACCCCGAAGTGACAATAATCGGGACCACTCCCGGTGATGACCATAGTTTGAGGAGTTCATGTATTCACTATGTGCTAATGCTTTGTTCCGGTTCTCTATTAAAAGGAGGCCTTAATATCCCTTAGTTTCCAATAGGACCCCACTGCCACGGGAGGGTAGGACAAAAGATGTCATGCAAGTTCTTTTCCATAAGCAGGTATGACTATATACGGAATACATGCCTACATTACATTGATGAACTGGAGCTAGTTCTGTGTCACCCTATGTTATGACTGTTACATGATGAACTGCATCCGGCATAATTATCCATCAGTAATCCGGTGCCTATGAGTTTTCCATATACTGGTTCTCGCTTATTTACTTTTCCGTTGCTACTGTTACAATCACTACAAAATACCAAAAACATTACTTCTGTTGTCTTTACTTTTGCTACCGTTACCACTACTATCATATTACTTTGCTACTAAACACTTTGCTGCAGATACTAAGTTTCCAGGTGTGGTTGAATTGACAACTCAGCTACTAATACTTGAGAATATTCTTTGGCTCCCCTTGTGTCGAATCAATAAACTTGGGTTGAATACTCTACCCTCGAAAACTGTTGCGATCCCCTATACTTGTGGGTTATCATGGCCCCCTCTGGTACTTCCTTTGCTCAATAATTCTTATTAATTCCAAAAATGACTTTCGTGGAGTTTCAGGACTTTTGGAGCTGTGCAGAATAGGTTTCCAATATTTGCTCCTTTTCCAGCCAGAATCCCAGCTGCCGGCACTCTCCCTCTTCATGATAAACCTTGTAAAATCAGAGAGAATAGCCATAAGTATTGTGACATAACGTGTAATAACAACCCATAATGCAATAAATATCGATTTAAAAGCATGATGCAAAATGGACGTATCACTCCTTGGGGAGCATTGTGCCTCCACACCGCTCCAACGGAGACGTACTTCCTCTCAAAGGGAAGGAACTTTGGTAACACATCCTCGTCTTCACCATCTCCACTTGTGGTTATCTCTTACCTTTACTTTGTTCAAGCTTTACTTGTGTTGTATCCTTTGCTTGCTTGTGTAGCTCGTGTTGCTAGCATCATATAGGTTGCTCACCTAGTTGCTATTTGGACAACCTATTTGTTGCTAACCCTAATTTGCTAAGAAAAGTTAAAAAGTTGGTAGTTGCCTATTCACCCCCCTCTGGTCAACCATATCGATCCTTTCAAAGATTATTATGTTCAAATTGCTAATCATATATTTATATCCTCTAATCATGAGCAATATGATGAGTTATGAGTAGTTCTATTTGTTCTTGAGGACATGTGAGAAGCCTTGTTGCTACTAGTCATGTGAAATTAATCACCGTTCAATGTTTTGATACTATGTTTTGTTATTCTTCCTCTAGTGGTGTTATGTGAACGTCGACTACATGACACTTCACCATGTTTAGGCCTAGGGAAAAACATTGTGGAATTAGTTTGTAGATGATGGGTTGCGGGAGTGATAGAAACCTAAACCCGGTTTATGAATTATTCCGTAAGGGGTTGTTTTTGATCCAGTTGCTTAATGTTATTGTTAGATTTTTCTTAATTACTTCTCCTATATTTGCGGATGCTTGCATGAAGGTATAATCATAAGTAGGTACGAGTTCAAGTAAGGACAATACCTTAGCTCCAGTCCACCCACATAACAAGGCAATGAACGTAAGCAGATGAATCATGGTGAAAGTAACTTGGCGATATTCCTGTGTGTCCTCTAGAGTGTTTTAATCACTATAAGAAAGTACCACCAGCTTATCCTTGGCACAATTAAGAATTGGGCCACTTGCCGCACCTTGCTACCTTGTTACTTGTCACCTTGCTACCAATTATCTTGCTATCAAACTATCTATAAAAACTATCTTATATCATTCATAGTGAAATCCTTGCTGGAAACTGCCTATCAACTCCCTATGCTCCTCTTTGGGTTCGACAGTCTTACTTATCGAAAGGACTATGATTGATCTCTTATACCTATGGGTCATCACAGGGATCCGCGCGATTTATATCTAGTGGGCCTAGGCATATTGTGCCACCACCATATTCCCTTGTATCCCTCGTTCGTGCCATATGGAAACAATTTTGGGCTTGGATCCCGTCACAAAGGTGATCGATGAGATTGCAAGGATTAGAGGTCGGCGTGTCCGGGACGTCCTCACTCGTAATATGCAGACCAAGAGAGCTTTGAAGACTAAGAAGCCTATCACTCACATGCCATCCAAATCATGACATAAACTCCCCGGTAATCCGTTTGAGCCGATCATTGGCTCCTTGGTACCAGGTGTGACATTCTAGCTTGATAGGAATGATACACTACTCGTATCAACAAGGTGCACCTTCTTTTTCGGGAGCCCATTCAAAAGGAGCCTCAAAGTTGAGCGTGCTTGGCATGAAGCAATTTGAGGATGAGTGGCCGACTAGAAAGTTCATCCCGGGTGCGCACGAAAGAGGACAAAGTGCATAGGAAAGACTAGTGCTGACTTGTGAGGTCAGTCTAGATACCATGCACAACGACTAGGAACAAGTGGGTTTGGTCTGGGTGTTACACCAAGAAATGAGTAGCACCTAATACAAGAGGTGGTATGATATTTATGGTCATGCAGTAAATGGCAAAAAACAATCAAAGAAAGGATGTTGGATAGTTTCCTATTCACAACTAAAAGGTATGGTCATATCACCAAAAAAGTATGAAACTAAATTACTTCTGTAATCAATGTCGATTATGTGAAATAGGTGTGCCCCCCACACTCATCCACCCCACCTGCTTGAACGCTGCTGGCGCATGAGCTTAAATATCTTTTGTAAGCACAACTTTTCTGCATAAGGAGATGAACACTTTGATTTTTATGAGTGAT
Organism: Triticum timopheevii; assembly: GCA_963921465.1. Lineage (NCBI taxonomy): Eukaryota > Viridiplantae > Streptophyta > Magnoliopsida > Poales > Poaceae > Triticum > Triticum timopheevii. Next base: position 439,608,866 of record OY997274.1, on the reverse strand, counting down.
TTCATATGCCATAACCGGTTTGGATCTAAATCTGGCATGCATATACACTAAGGCTAAATACATGGAGAGCACAAAAACAACACCTTGATGGTACCGTGGTGGAAGCGGTGGAATAGAACCCACCCTTTTCAAAACTCCTACAGCCCCATCGCCCCAATTATGTGCGTCATCGGAAGCATTACCCTCATCACCACTCATGCCTTGGCTAGTTAAATCCAAATTAAGTTTTCTTGTCGCAAAATTTTTCCCTCTGTCCGATCAGAGCGATCATCATCATCATCATCATCATCACCATCATCATCATATGCCTCCTTCTGCTTCAAAGGACCTTCGGTAGTGTCATCAAGAACTGCATTTCCCCTGTCATGCATCATTAGACATCCTCTTATGCGGCATCATGCAAAGAACCCATGAAGCTCCTGAAGGTCTTGCCGCTCATAGCTTTGCTTTGAGCCTTTTGTGTGACTCTCTTTTTGGCCACTAACCACTTGCCCCATTGCATTTTTTCCGATGGGTGAATACCATCCCCACATTCCTGCTTATCATGGCCAAGCAAGCCACAAACCTCACAGAAGTACCAGATCTTTTCATATTCTACATCCAAAAAATGTCCCTCCGCAGCTAGATTAGTGGAGTCCAACGGATCAACTTTTTTGCTACTTCGATACTCTCTTTGACCCTGACATAATTCCTTCCAAGTACCGTGCCGAGTTCATCTCCACACTCCTCATAGTCCCGACCCACCTTGTGAGTTGATCAACTATCGCTTCATTCACGTAAAGATCATGAATCTTATGGATACATGCCCATAAGACAACATGCTGAAGCTTAACCGATTCCGACGACGTCCTGCTATCATACTCCTCTATCAAAACCATTAGTCCTCAGAAGATCCACATACCTAGAACATCAGCCTCTTCCGGTCACCCAAGCAGCACACTTGAATCACAAAGAGGTTGTCATCCACCTCTCGAATGTTTGGATCATGAGCTAGACTTCCTATAATTTTCAACGCCTCCTTGAGTGATGCACTACTAAAAGTTTTCTTCATGTTCACTTTTGCCACCACCATCCAGCGCGCCGCCTTTTCCAATTTCCATTCTCTTCCTCTCCGACGTACACATCATCCAATTCGCCCTCTTGCTGATATGTCAAGCGTTGCCTGCTTCAGATCCACCCCTGACTCAACCCTCTTTCCCTATGTCGTCCCACTGGAAGAACCTGAGGCCACCATGCCTTATTATCTGGGCCATCCGACCGATCTCAATAAAAAAACAACAAATGAGTTACGTGACTTCATTCCTATTCTAGAACAGAACTCCAAGGTATCAGCCCGAGAGTCCGCGCAAGCGCACGGAGCAGGGGCACACCGCAACTGCCGGTAGTAAATACCCAATGCCGGTCGCATCCCGGCAGAGTAGGTCAAAGCCCTAATCGCCTAGGGTACTTGGAGCTTTTCTTATGTGCCGCTCACATTTTTTTTTTTTGAGATCTTGGGTATGACATGAACAACCTTAGCCAGCCCGGCAGCGCCATAAGAATCAGCCCGGCCCACATGAACTATTTTAAAGACACGCAGCCCAGTCGACAAACCCACAAAGGCTCCTGAGATTTCTAATCCTCTTCTTCTTCCTCCTCCAGCCTACCCCTCTTCTTCCCCGATCCCTCCCCCAAATTCGTCGCCTCCCAGTTCCCGGTCTTTTGTTCCTCATAAGTTCGTGGCGCCAACAGGACGCAACAAGCCAGCCCCACTGGTACCGCACCGCCGTGGATCGACCCTTCTTCTTCTTCTGCCGGTAAGGAACCCTAGCTTCTCTCTTCGCTGCGGCAGCGGGCCTCCTCTCTCTCTCTCCGTTGCCGGGTTTTCTTGGATGCCCGGTGCCCCTGGTAATCTAACCCATCCATCCGTCCATTCATGGTTGCTCCGATTAGGTCCTCCTAATTCACTCCGGCGCGAGATCGATCCCCTCAGGGCGCGGCGCCCAGGTGCCGGAGCGGCTTATTTACAAGAATTTTATCTTTGGGTGCTAGCAAGAGATGGATAAGATGAAGCGCAAGCGAGGCCGCACGCCGGGCAAGAAGAGTTCTTCGAATTCCACCGGGGGAGACTCTTCGTCGGCATCTCCGTCCAGCCCAAGCACCGAAGAGAACATCCCAGCGGAGAATGCGCCAGTCTCGAGGTCCACTCCGGCAGTGCCTGAACCATCTCCTCCTCCTGAACCGGAGAAGCCGAGCGTCCCTGCCCCAGCTCTGGCTCATCCCGCCGCTGATATACCGTACGCCAAGCCGAAGGTGGGGGCGGTATACGGTCGTGTGAAGCTGAAGTTCAAAACCTCCAAGGCGGTAGAGCTCAACAATAGTTCGTCCGTAGCACAGGCACCCGCCGATGCTGGTAAATCTCAGACTACCGCCCCTGAAGTAAGCAAGCAAGTTACTGCTGAAAAAGGTATCACTGCATCGTCAACTGGCCAGACAACTGATGGACAGGAGTCGGAGTTGAGTGGTTCTGATAAGGACAAGGTGGCAAAGAAAGCAGGAAGCATAAAGATCGTGTCCGCGGGGTTATCTTCTTCAGTACAAGATAACACCCAGGACAGGGAAGTTGATGAAGTACATGAACCTCTTCCAAGTAAGCAGGAAACTGTTTTAGGAACCGAGGAAAGTGAGAGTGCATCGGAGCCAAAGAACTCACAAGGGTCGGAGATAAAGCAGTCTACCCTGGAATCTCAGCGTGATGAGAAAGAGTTAGCTGCTGCACTTGAAGTGAGTACAATTTGGCTCAACTTTACATGGCTTCTTTTGATTCTCCAAATATCACATGGTAAAGACCTGAAATACATGAAACCTTTACTGAAATTCTCTTTTGCTTTCAGGCTATTAAGAAGGTTATGAAGGTCGACGCAGCTGAGCCATTTAACACCCCAGTTGATCCTATTGCTTTGGGAATACCTGTGAGTATTTTGTGGTGCTGCTTCTTTCTTTTCAAATCACCTGGAACTTTGGTAGGCTTCACACATAAATATATTCCTTCTAAAATATCTTAAGCACTTAGTTGACTCAGCCCCTCATAAGTCTCGGTGTCATATAGTCACTTCCACAAAATTTCTTCAGTGGTGTAGTATCGATCACTTCCATTGAATTGGTTCAGATACCTACTTGTTATGAGTATGCAGGTTTCCATTTCCCATGCCCTCTGTCCTTTTTTTCTGCAATTTTTCTGGGTTAACTCTATTTTTAAGTGGGCCGCTGCCCCATCTTTAAATCTATGGTCGAGTAAATAAAACTGATGGTTATGATAGGGCTATTAATCTATGGCATACGTGAAATCTCTGCCTAATTATATGATTATTTGGCTAAAACCTAGTCAAGCTTTCGTTGCTCACAAGATCAAGTTCTGAACCCAGTGTATTTGTTTTTCTTGAACATACTGAGAGTAAGAACAGTTGTTACAAATGCTGACCACTTCCTCAGGAGTGTCTCAGACAGAATTCTGTAGCTGCATGTCTTGTGACCATTATTCTAAGTACCTAAGAAACTAATTATATGCATGCAAGCTCCTAAATCAATTTCTTATGGAACATAATTCACTTTATTTGCATGTGATTTTTTTATCGCCCTCACACTTCAAATTCTGTAGGATTATCTTGATGTTATCGACACTCCTATGGATTTTGGCACAATATGTCAAGATTTAGAACGTGGAAGCAAATATATGAACTCAGAGGATGTCTATAAGGATGTGCAGTTTATATGGGATAACTGTACCAAGTATAACAGTAAAGGTGATTACATAATAGAGCTTATGAAACGGGTAAAGAAGGCCTTCATGAAAAATTGGCTGGCAGCGGGCTTGTATTCTGATGTCCAGGAGAATGGTAAGTATTGAACAGATGATAGCCCCGAACTTGTCCTTATTTAATACTTTTATCTGACATTTAACTTGCATGTGAGTTCTTTTCAGTAGTTCCTGTTTCATGTAGTAATATATACAAATGAGTCCATACCAAGGAACAAAGGAAACATTTTCTATACTGTAAGACATCTTTATTATCAAGTCACTTATACCATCAGTATTTATGAATTTATCGATAAGTTATTTGACATAGTGATTTTTTTTCCGTTATTGTACTTATGTATTGCATAACATAGTAATGCTGTTATACCACCTCCCTTCCAGGCTTCCGCATTTCATTGTATTAGAAGTTTAGCAATGTTGTACACTGCATGATCATTTATTTAGCTGTATATAGTTTTCTTTACCTGATAGAATACATGTGTTCATATATATGATCAGTATTTCCCAAAATTTTAGGTGGCAATTACAACACTGGTGATGAGGATACCAAAGTTAGTTCAAAAAGCAAGTCTAAGCAAAAACGGCGTCGCCCAGGGTATGTAGTTAATGTTGTCTTGTGGCCACCTACAAGTTTTCTTTATCTATTCTATTAGAGGCTAGACTATCATATGATATTATGTCTTATGTGCTGTGGGCCATGCTCTTTAGAAATCATATTGACTACTCCCTCGGTTCGGAATTACTTGTCTCGGAAATGGATGTATCTAGAACTAAAATACGTCTAGATACATCCATTTCCGCGACAAGTAATTCCGAACGGAGGGAGTAGAAGTTTAGAACATTGAAGTAGTGAGATTCAAATGAACTAAGTAACATATTGTACTTTGCAAAATGATTTGCGCAGGATAGCATCTATACACTACTAGAAACTATGATTTTACCTAGAACCATATATCCTAGGTAAAAGGCAAAAATCCATAGGTAAAGGCTTACCTAGAGCTTGCCCTAGGTGAAGAACCTTAGGTGAAGAATAGTCGGTAAAGAGCTCTTTCCCTAGAGTGCCCTTGTCAAGCTTTAAGGAACCATTTCTTCACCTAGAGCCGTAAGCTATAGAGAAAGAATTCAACCTGGTTGCTTGTCCAACGTGGAAAGGTAGTTTACCGAAAAAGGCTTTCGCCCCGCTTTATATATAAAGCACGATCCCAGCAACCCAGTACAAACGCACGCCACCACAACACACGCACACACCCAATGCATGATACATAGGCGTTGAGCGCGGTGACACCACCCCTACCACTACCACCGTGAAGAGATGAAGCCACACATGGCGAACCATGGGCTCCAAGGCGGCGCCTTCAGGAAGGATACGACACCGGAGCGCCGCCACCTCCCAATCCGAGGATCAGAGTTTCCCCCGGAGCCGCACGACGGGCAATGAGAGCCGCGACGGCGCCTTCAAGAAGGCAACGAGCTTCGCCGCCGCCGGTCCATCTGAAGATAGAACATGTTTTCACCCCGGCCAAAACTCACCGCCACCGAACGCCACACCCCGGCGACCATGCCGCCCACACGACCATGGCCACCGGGCAGCACCAAGCCACGGCCTCCGCCCGAGAGTACCGCACAACCACCACCAGGGCCGCCGCCCCGGCATCCAAGACCTTGACACCACCTCACCCGAGACCTGCCGCTATCCCACCAAAGATACGAGCGGAAAGGTCCCACCTTTCGCACCCCTGGGCGACCATCAGCTCTGAAGCCCAATAGGCCGGCCACCTGGCCTCCATCGACCCGTCCTGCAGCATCGGGCGCGAGGCGAGCTCGATCCCGCAACACCGTACGTGAGACGAGGTCAGTCCTGCTGCACCGGGCGCGAGACGAGCTCGGACCTGCGCACCAGGAGCGAGATGAGCTCGGACTTGCGCACCGGGCGCGAGACGAGCGATGGACCGCAACTGGGGGAGGGTCAGTCCTTCGACGAAGATAGCGGCCGGACGCCGATGTGATGGATCGAAGGTTGAACCGGGCTGCCTGCAAACGAGCCGACGCTGGAAAACCAGCCGACGCCGGAAAACCAGCCGCCGCCGTAGCCGACCCGTCGAGCTGCCGTGATGCCGGCGCGACGAATGGTAGCCGCCACTCCAGATGGCCTGGCCGCCTCGTTGACCACAGCCGGAGCAATAGCCATGCCGGGCCGATGCCCCAACCCGCGCCGCCCGCCGGAAACCGCTAGATCCAGCCGGCACGCACCGCCACCACCGCCACCAAGCCGCCGTTGCGCTGGTTACCTTGCCGTTAGCAGCCGCCGCCCGACGCACAGGAACGCCAGGCCGCGTCGCCCTCAGCCCTCGTCGCAGGAGCCCCACGCGCCAGATCCGCGCCACCACGTCTCGGCCCCGCACGACCCACCACCATCTGCGCCGCTCGCCACGCAACCACCACCCAGCGCGACGTCGCGCCGCGGCGCCCGGCGCCCGCGCCGTGCCCCAGCCGGAGAGGAGGACCCGCGCCGCTTCTCTGTCCGCGGGGGAACCAGAAGGCCCCGCTGCCGCCGGCCCGGGCGAGCTTTGCCCGGCCAGGTTCTCTGGCGGCGGCGGGAGAGGAAGGGGGAGGGGAAGGGGACTCGGGGGCACCGCGCCGGAAGCCCTCCCTGCCGCTGCGCGGGGGCGGCGCGGGAGGGAGAGGGTGGGTCGGGAGGGAGGAGTTACCAGCGTGAGTCTTTTCTGTTTTCTTTTTCCGAAAGGTAGTTAACCTACAAGCATGTTTGGCTCTAGGGAAAGACGGTGGGGTCCTTTTGAATTATGTCACGTCACAACTTCCCCTACAGCTATTTCCCTACCATATGTTCAAATAATACCCTAGGGATACATCATGTTTTTATCTGCCATATAAAAATATGCAACTTGAATTTAAATTCATACCAGCCACAATTCAAAGAATTCAATTCCGAGCCATAATTCCAATTTATAAATTGTAGCCAAAATTCAACATACGATGACACATACATCAGACTCATGGTCGATTTCAAGCTAGAATTAAAAAAATGCACTGTCTAAAATTTCTACAGCTAGCAGAATACCTAAATCAGCATGTACAAGCATTATTGGTCAGGCTAAGTGCAAATAACTTGCAACAACATGTTATCTATGCTCAATAGACTTCAAGACCCAGAAAAGCAAGGATCAAGAGGTTGGCTGCCGTAGAGGGACAAGCGAGTGAGTTAAGTTCGAGATGCACTGGATAAAAAAACATCTTTGCAGCGTCAAGCTCCAGATCTTGGGGAGAAGCATCCCAAGTGAGATTGTGATCCTGAAAATTAGTGATGGCAGGTAGTTTAGCATGTAGTTCAAAGACTTAAATATTCTGGTAGGCAGCATAATGAATGTAATTTGGACAATATAGACATAAGACAAGAGGATTTAATCGCTCCCCACACTACACATAGCCCCTGCATAAAAAAATAAATACATGATCATGCTTTGCACAGAAGCATGCATATAATCACAACAGTGCAGATCACCACACATAAAGCTGTGCACATCACAGAAGCATGCATTTCACCATCAACACCCTAGAGGCATACATAGTTTGTATCATTTGAAGTTAGTTCCAGAAAACTTACATCTGAGTGTTGCTGCGCACACAAAGCTGGCGGTTCTTGATTAGTTTCCAAAATCTGCAAGAGAAGAGCTCAGATGTGAAAACATGCATGATCATGCTTGAAATGTATAGCGACTTGCTAGCTAGTATAATAAGTGCTTGGTGGCACAAAGTGATTTCTGGCTCTTGGTTCAGTTTTTCATGAACGCATACAACTAAGGTTCATGCTTAGCTCATTTCAATTGACACTACACAAGTTTGCATATAACTAGCGATTTGAAATCAAATCAAAATTACATGGTCAAGCCACAAACAAAAACAATGCAGAGTTGATGTGAGACACGAACAGTACATACATGAACATGAGATTGAATATGTAGTTCTTGGATGAGGATGGTGCAATGATGTCTTGCCGGTAATATCACAGTACTAGACCCATTGAAGAGAGCCAATTATCCATAGGGCTCCCCGAAGAGCAGTCATTTATAATTTACTAGCACAATGCCTGTGCGTTGCTACGAAATTATAAATACGAGGAGTTAGGTCACTGGCTTAGAAAATTGTCGAAATATGTTGGCATCATGCGGCCTTTGTGCGCTGTTCACTATTAAAAAGAATAAAAATACAACAAAATATCACTCCTTAGGCATTAGAGAATCTCAAGTAACCATAGTACGTCCTTTGACAGACACAACATTTTGAATGTTGAAACGTATAAGAATAGACATTGGTAAGTTGACTGCACAAGGTTGTGGACTGGATAGAAGGACTTTGGAATTTACAATTTGTTCACTCTTATTATGTGATATAAAACTGAAATAACTTGGTTGGGGAGAAAAATTGAAAAACAAATTTTGAGTTGGAGTCATATTTCTGCATTTATTAATTGTGCCTTCTATAAGTGTTGGTCTCACATGAAAGCAGTACATGAAAGTTGAAGTGTACTCCCTCCGTTCCTAAATATGAGTCTTTTAAGAGATTTCACTATAGACTACATACGGAGCAAAATGAGTGGACCAATACTCTAAAAGGTGTCTATATACATCCGAATGTATTCTCTATAGTGGAATCTCTAAAAAGACTTATATTTAGGAACGGAGGGAGTATTTGTTTATTTGTGCTAGGTCCCACATGTGAGTAGAAATACATTTGTTTATTTATGTTCTTGGAAGGTTGATATTGCCAATGTGGGTAGAGGTACATTTGTTTATTTGTGAAGATTGTTGGTCCCACACATATGAACTCACCACCAACTCCAATCTTTATAAGTAGGGAAAAGATTCGTTAGCCACAGATATTGGTCGTCGTAAGATCTGCAAGCTTCAAGAGCCAATATAAGTTCAAATATTTGTGAAGAAGACCATGCATAACTAAAAAATGCAGAAATTAATTCAAGACATATCTAGAGAATAGTGACTCTTCGAAAAGACCATAAATAACTAACAAATTATTTATATGAACATGAAAAATATCTCTGGCAAACTCATGAAAAACTTGGTCTTGCCGTATTGAGCTACTTCAGAAATAATGGTAAGCACGAGTGTGCCAATACCGACATCCACCTTGCAACTGCTATTGTTTTCCAAATATGCAGCTGCAAATAGTTACTTTCTGTCTGAATTCCTTTCAATGAGTAGTTGATGGCATAGGAGCTGCATAGTAGTTTTCTGATAAATCCAGGATATTATGCCATGAGACAGACACCATTTACAATTCCAAAAACGCTCTACAAAACATGTTACCTAAACTAAACTTGCCGAAGTAACAAAAAATCTTGTTCAGTATGCTCATGATTTGTTTGCCAACACTATCACTATTTTTGCACTGAGTATGTTAATTAGTACTAGGATTCTTATGCTTGTCTACTGCTGTTTAGGAAGCTCAGTACATCATGGCCCTGTTTTGGATGAAAAATAAAAATAGTACCAACGTGTTAACCTGATTGCCTAGATGATTAATTGCAAATCATTTTTTTGTCCCTGTTTGTGCAATATGGAAGTACACATGGTTATTGGCCAGTGACCCACTGGGCATGTAATTTATTTTCGTTCTGATTTTTTTGCCCCTCTGTTTCTTGATAAAAAGTTCTGCCTGATTCAGGGAGACATCAATGGAAGTAAAAGTAACACTCCTCATGTTCATGTACTCCTTATAGTGATCTAAAACGTCCTATATTAGTTTACAGAGGGAGTATGTAACTGTTATACGCACCAAAAATCATCAACGCTGTGTTCGGATGTCTGTATTGAAGGCCTCCGTATTGATTTGGTTTCAATTCCAATTCAGAGAGGAAACTGTAATGGACATGAATACGAATTCACATGTTTGGATGCTCATGGAATTGGGCCTTAGAATCTCAATGAGTTTTCAATACCAAATCATGTTCGGATGACAAACTATGGAATTGCTTATGCTTTGTTCTTTATGCAACAAATCAAAATCTATATAATGTGTGAGTATAACTGAATGATTATTTAGGAATAAAAATAACAAATATTCTAAAAATGTATGACGACACCAAATAATATTCGCACACCCTCAAAAAGACCTGCAAAAGATGAATCTTTGGTTAGTAAATTCATGTGCATGGAGAGCAGGGGAAGAATAGCAACAAAGGAAGAGGAGGAACTTAGAAGGGGATGCCTGGGCAAGTAAAGAAGAGAAACAAGGGGATCCAGCGAAGGGGGGAGAAGATGGAAGAGGAACGGGAAGAAGATGGCAGAGAAGAAGTGGAAGAAGAATATGGGCGAGATGGGGGGGGGGGGGGGGGGAGGGGGATCGAGGGCGCGCCGGCCAGCTAGATGCACGGGCCGCGACGACTCTGATCGGAGAGGAAAGAGCGATGCAGGGGGAAAGGTGCGGTAGTTGCGCATGCTTGAAGGTCCGCCGCCACCGGACAGAGGAGGAGGAGAAGGGCCAGGGAGAGGGGATCCATACCTGCGCCGCCGCCGCCTCCTGAAGCTTTCGTCTCGAGTGGGGAGGAAAGGGCGGGTCTCATGCGGGGACGAAAGGGGCAGGCTGCCGCTGCCTCCTGAAGCGTTGCGTTTTGCGGGTCAGCTCAATTCAACCCAAATCGTAGCCCCAGACCTCTGTATCGCGGGGCGGCTACGCTAGTGGACGCGATTTCCACTCTGTATTGGGCTCGTTTCGGTCCGCTCGTTTCCGTAAACATCCGAATGCCTGAATTGGCACGTATCCAATACCAAATCGAATACAGAGGCTCTAATTCAGACATCCGAACACAGTGCAACATCAATTCGGATAGGAAACATGTAGCAACATATCCATAAACCAAAAAGTAATCACCAGCAACTTGCAAGTTATTGAGCATGGGTATACCTTCAATAGAGGGAGACTTGTCAATGGTGGATGGTGCTTGCAGGCGCCGCCGCTGTTGTTCCCTGCTCGTCGGCGCTAGCCCAAGTCCCTGCTCACCGCCATCGCTCAGTCTCCCTATACACCATGGAACCGAGTAGCCACATGTTTCCTCTTGTCCCATCGCCGCATGGGCTCACCTTGCAGCGCCTATGGTGGGCCGGTGCCAAGATCTGTCGATGCGCGAGGAAGGGGTAGGGGCGACGGCCTTCAGAGAGAAGGAGGTTGGCATGCAGCAGAATCACAACTGGCGGTGCTTGATTTGTGACGGAAGGGGGGAAGAGAAGGAGGAGCGGCGGCGGCGCTGGATCTGGAGAGATGGGGAAAGTGAGATGGCCGGACATGGAAGACCTAGACTTGGTGAAACTTCTCGTCCACTAGCGCCGAGCTCCTTTGGCCCATAGTCACTGCCTAGTGGACCCAACAGCGCGGACCGAAATAAAACACGTGGTGCTAGCGCGGGAATGACAAAAAAAAATCACTGCCCACCAAAATATAGCTTCCACGTGGTATCACTGAACCTCCTTCCTATTTTTAATCAACATGGTGTTTGCGTGGTCTTCATTGTCCAGGGGCCAAACTTAACTGTAGGTAAAGTTTTACTCATTTATTTTCACCCAAAAATCATCTTTTCCTAGAGCTTACTGTTCATAGCTTTTGTTTCCCTTGAGGGGAGTCATAAGCTCTAGTTAAAGTGGTAAGCTCGTAGTTTCTAGTAGTGATAAGACCTGTTTGTCCAGGTATGGTGTCCTGTCGACTTCTATGAGAAAATTCCTTATTTGGCCCTTGCTTAAAATCTCCTTCCCTATTTTTTTAGCCCAAAATAAAATTTTCTTCCCTATTTGACGCTCAATGTAACTTTTGCTTCCATTTAGGCAGTAACGATGTTAAAGTGTGAGATGAGAAGACCTTTTTTGCCCCTAGCCCATTGTGCGACTATACTGGATATCTAAGTAAACAAGCAATCAGTTCCACACACAAAAAAAGAAGCAATCAGTTCACCGATATTCTACAGATGTTCACAGATGTTGCACTCCAATAATTTGGTCCTTAGCTTAACTTATCTGTGCGTATAAAAGCCTTAGGAAACGTCTGTAAAACATGTACTACCATATCTAAGATAGTACCATACTGGTTTGTTCATCACGTTCCAAAAGTATTACACACTATTAAATCCTCTAAATAGCCCACGGTCGGAACTAGTACACATATTTAGTCGTAGACCAAGCGCACGGTCGGCAGACGAGAATGCCTCCTGCTGGCCACGACCAGCTGGAGACCATGCACACAGCCGGTAGCGAAGGACCAGGGGAACGCCGCCAGCCAGCCACATGCAGCCGAGACCACGTGTTCGCCTGGACTGAGGCAGTCGCCGCCGCCGGTCGTCTCATCGTGACATTAGCCTCCTCTCCGGTCGTGGCACGGGAACAGGTCCACTTTGTCCATGTCCGCTTGGACGATGTCCGTCACCTGCAGCAGCAATGTCCAGTGCTCACCCACCAGCTTCGAGGCCACGCCCGTCTTCATTCCTTTCAGCAGCTTCAGGAGCACCCCTGGTCTAGTGAGATGGAATTTGAGTGGCGATTAAGGAAAGGATTGCAAGAAAGGCTGTCTTTGTTCTTTTTTTGGAACATCAACGAGTTATTGGTCCTGACGAAGAATTTGAGTTGGTTCTTTTCCTCGAAGTGGAGCTTTGCACGGACGACCAGCTGCGACAGGAGAGGACGATCCTAGAAGACAGGAGAAGCTATTCACACCTTGTGGCACCACTGGAGCCTGCGCAGCCGCAGGCTGACCCCTTTGTGGTGGTGTTTGCCGACGGCCGCGCCGCGCCAAGGCCTTCGGCAGCTACCATCTTTGGTTCGCGGCCTTTGCAGACGCATTGCCCCCTTCCACTTTGGCCACTGTGCGCCGGGGGGGGGGGGGAGCGAGTTCTATCGTGGGGGAGAGGAGAGAAAGGTTCCATTAATCCATCTCTTCCCCTTTTTTCCACCCTGGTGTTCAGCGCACAGGGGCAGTTTGGTCCATGGAAGAAAATACTGACAGGTCAAATAGATGGAATTGTACCAGATTTGACGGAAATGTAGTATAGGGGAAAAATTGTAAATAGTGTCAAAAAGGGAAGATGCTATGGCGCTGCTAGAAGGAGGGCGCGAGAGGGCCAGCCGGGGGCCTTTTGCCCATGGCCGGGCAAGAGGGAAGGGATTTCCTTCTTAATTCTTGCTTGATTAGATTGATACATCTCCTCTCTTTATATAGAGAGGTTTACTTGACTCCCAAGCAAGGCTTACTTGACCCCTAAGCAATTGACTCTTATCTCTAATTAACCCTAAGGCTAACGGACCCATTAGGCCCATTACGTACTCTAACACTACACCCCACCTGGACATGCAGCTTGTCCTAGAGCTGCAGCCTAACCAACTTATAATCATGACTCGACGTAACACAAACCTAACACCTAAAAACAAGCCTTTTACATCTCGGCTTGTGTTATTACTCTCAACTTGAAATAGACTGGGACGCTTTATTTTGGTCGTGCACGTGTACAGCCACCTGGATCCCATGGACACCACCTGGACAAAAGGAGTGCATGTGTATGGCTGTTGGTCTGCACTGCACAGGGAAGAGTGGAGGGCTTGCGATGGAGAATGACGAGGAGGGGTGCGCCCCCCCATCTGCCGATGTCGCAGACTTTGAGGTCGCTGCCCACGGGGAAAACAGCATGCCCGCCGCCCGTGGGGGAAACCGCATGCCCAAGATCCCCGACGCAGCGGACGAGATCGAGGTCCTTTGCGCAGCGAAGGGCAATTTGGAGGAGCGGCAGCTGCAGACCACGCATCTCCCGCACACGCCGACGCGCTAGGAGGCCGCGCACAGCAGCCTGCAGCCTCACCGCCGCCGACACATGGCAGGTAGCGACCCAAGACGGAAGCGGTGATGGGGAGGGCGGGAACCGGACCTGGTGGATCGGGACTCCCGCCGGTACGGGCGATGCGAGACCGGAGCTGACCGGCGGTGGCTGCAGCGGCGGCGGCTGCTGTAGTGTCGCGCCGGGCGCGGCGGAGGCCGCCAGGAGCGGCGGCTGCCACTGCAGCCAGGGCGGGCCTGTGGTGGTGGTGGATGGCAGCTGCAGCGGCCCGGCGAGTGCGGCGGAGGCCGCCTTGTGCGGCAGCTGACACGGCAGCCAGGGCTGGGCGGTGGTGGCGATGGATGGCAGCTGCAGCGGCTGCTGCAATGTCCCGGCGAGCGCGGCGAAGGCCGCCTGGTGCGGCGGCTGCCACGGCGGCGCGGCGGGAGCCGGCGCCGGCCACTGCGTGGCGGCGGCGGGCGGCGGCGGCAACTGCAGCTGGGGCTGCAGCGTCCCAGTGAACGCCGCGGAGGCCCATGGATGCGGCGAGTACCACGGCAGGGCCGGCGGCCCGGTGGCGACGGTCGGTGGCGGCCCGTAGGGGCTGGCCAGGTACAGCCGGATCCCCTGGACGGCTGTGACGAGGTCGTTGACCCCAGTGATCTCCTCCGGGGTGTAGGTGGCGGCCGGTGGTGCGGTGGAGGGCGCCGGCATCTGGGCGGTGGCGGCGCCGGAGGATGCGACCAGCGGCGCGGACGGGGAGGGCAGCGGTGCGGTGGTGACGGTTGGCAGCGGAAGCGACGGGGTGGGCGGCGGCGAAGACATGATCGGAACCGAGCTACCTGATACCAAATTGTTATGGCGTTGCTAGAAGGAGGGCGCGAGAGGGCCAGCTGGGGGCCTTTTGCCCACGGCCGGGCAAGAGGGAAGGGATTTCCTTCTTAATTCTTGCTTGATTAGATTGATACATCTCCTCTCTTTATATAGAGAGGTTTACTTGACTCCCAAGCAAGGCTTATTTGACCCCTAAGCAAGTGACTCTTATCTCTAATTAATCCTAAGACTAACGGACCCATTAAGCCCATTACGTACTCTAACATTTTGTGTAGGGCCAAATAGGGAAGCAAATTTTAAGAAAGGGTCAAATAAGGAATTCTCTCGACTTTTATCAACTGGTGATACTGACTTTTATTATTATTATTAGCTTATTTTGGGATTAAAACATAAGTGTAAATTTTTTTAGGATCATAACAGAGATATGCATACTTCCTTTAAGTTCTTACAGTTGTGTAGGGGCTATTATGCTATTCTGTTTGTATTATGGAATGGAGTAACCGAGTAGGTAATACTTTCCTGACCTATGTGGCCATGTTTGTGTTGCAACATTTTAGTTTTTTTTACCTGTGGCTATTCTTTTTGTGTTGCAGCATTTTAGTTGAGGGGCATTGCATCGTTGTTCCCTCAAATAGTTAGCTAACTGATGAATTACCACCAATGGACACTAAGGGGTAAGGGCATATGTTCCTTGGTTATTCATGGTAGCTTATCTAACCGTGTCATGTTCGTGAGACTGGATATAACACATAGGCATGGTGGGTTTGTGTCAGGCGCACATATTTTTCCTTGTTTAATTTTGTTAGATTAATACTATTTAACAGGACGGCAGAACACATGGACTTCCTAACAAACAGAAAGCACATTATCCCAATATGTCCAGCTGCTGAATTTTTGGCTCTCTATGCTACTGCAGGAGATATTATTCTATATTCTTAAACAGAAAGCACATTATCCCAATATGTCCAGCTGCTGAATTTTTGGCTCTCTATGCTACTGCAGGAGATATTATTCTATATTCTTATGTGTGTTTGAATACAGGAATGATCGACACAAAAATGATTGTGCATGTGCTGTTTGTCAAGTTACACGGCGTAAGAAGGAAAGGGATGAAATTTTATCTGTTGATAATGAAGTCACTGTAGTGAACATTTCTGAAGAGCGCAACATGGAGGTTAGAATCAACATCTAAATCCTTGGTTTCATTGTCATGCATTCCTTGTGTTCTGTTCTGTATGCATATATATGATTTTTTCATCTATTACCTTTTGAGGTGAGGTTGTTGTGTTGTGTACTGTACACCGGATCTGTTAATCTAGTTGCTTCCTTTTATATTTGAGTAATACCACACCATGCTCAGTAGAATTGACATGCTTCTGTTATCTGTGTTTGTACACACCAAAGAACTCTTCACCCTATCGGGGACACAAATGTTCCTGGTGTCGTTTAAGTAACTCCATAACTGTATAGTCATAAGTTTTTCTCACCATTCATTCAATTGTCGTAGTGGAAGGTGTGCTTTTACTTTATAGACACTTGGCTTGCTTATTCTTGGAATGTAAATCTGTATCACCAGCTATGTGGATCGTCTTCACCTTGAATGCTTGAACTAACTTGAGCTTTTGCATGCTAGGTAAACTTCGGTGATAATAATCCTGGTAGTCATGACACAGCCTCTAGTAAGGAGCAACCACGCCATATTGATGTGTATAAAACAACAATGGAAGCAGATGACGCGCAGACTCAGATGGAAGATCCTGGAAAATCCCTCAATAGTCCATCTCCTGACTATGAAGATGAGGTCTCCAGACAGTATTCCGAGGAAAAGGAAGAGGAGTATAAAGATCTGAACAGACAGGACGAGCATACTTCCACTCAGCCTAATGATGACTCAGTAGCTGGACATCACGAACAGAAGGTAATTTTAGCCAGGCTGGTATCCTGGAAATTTCAACTTCTTTTTGTTTATGGTGTGGCGGTATTTGACAATGTTGCTAGGACCAACATGGGCAAAAAGGTTCATAATTGTCTTGTTAAGTGGTTGGTTTTTCAGCCTGTATTTCTACCTTTGGTAGCTGAACCATCAAATTGTTCCCGGCAACTAGTAATATATGGAAATATAACATTGACTTGTATTGCAATGTGCCTTTTGTCCCACTCACATGCTTCGTCGGTTCTTCTATTAGTGCACATTGCGCTGTTTCTCTTTTCTAGTGTACCCACATGAGATGTTAGTAACCGAATCAATAGGCATCAGCCATATTTGGTTAAAAGTCATTTCTGTATGCCTGTATATTTTTAGATTTTGTTTTGTAAACTGTGGTTTTTGTAATCTGAACGCAGGCACAGACCGAAATTGGCCAGGAGGTGGAAATGGAGGATTTGCCCATTCAACAGGAGAACGAGTCATTCTTGCAAGTGTGCGCGCGCCTTTTCCCCAGCAAGCAGGGCTCCGTTTTCAGGGGTCGCCATTCTCTGTTCCGTCAGCAGCGCCGTTTGGTGGCATCAAAGGAGAGCCCCCTACACGCCGCCCTGACAGCGATAATGAAACGGTAGGAAAGAAATTGCATGAGCGGTTTCTTGTGAGAGAAGCTCCAAGCAGCAGCAGCGTCATGACTTTGGGAAATCTCTTCCCTGAAGACATGGAAGCTGGTTGGAATAACGCTGATGAGGCTCGTTCGGGTGTGATGTGGGTACGGAATTAGTTGGAGGATACCTGTCTAGGAAGAATTCTCTTGGTGTAGACTTGAATTTTGTATGCGAGTATCACATGTCGTCAGTGTCTCTCTCTCTCTCTCATTGCTTGCCGGCCTGGCATAGGGTTGTCCTCAAGGCTATAATTCATTTCATTCCCAAGGGAGGCTTTTAAACTAGTGTTTTGAGCTGATTCTTCCGGCCAACTGCTACCTGACTCTTCTTGAGTTTGCTTGCTCAGGCCCAAAACAAAATACTAAAAAGTTTGATTGGGATTGGGATTGGGATGCATAAAATGATTCATGATTGAATATTGGGCGTGAAGATTTATACATTCTCTCATCAGTTGTCCTAAACCTGTCACCTACTCCCTGGAGCAGCCTTGACACTATAGTAAGGATAGTATGGGGACAAGTGGCGCTTTTTATGGGGTTTCTGCTGTGTTTCCTGATATAAGGTCTCCCTGCCTGGCCTTGGCCAGCAAGCGGAGAGTTTTGGAGTAAACACCTTGCCGTCTTGCACGCTCTTTTTTCTTGCTTGAAGATCTGGTGCATTTCTGTCCTCCATAATAGCACTTGTTTTCTTGATACTATAAATAAAGGGGTGTACAAGTTGTCTGGAAAGACTGGGCATTCACCAAAAGTACATACATATATGCAGCAAATCACCCAGGCAATACTTGTGCGATGGTACAGACAAAGTAGTAACTTTCAGCCTTTTGCTTGAAGAAGAGTAGGAAAGTTTCCAAGCCCACGTAACTTGGATTGAAACCTCGTCCGGTGTGGGTTTTGATTTTTTGTCAACGGAATAAATGTCAAAAGTTTTAGAAACAGTAAACCACCACTAAACTCTTCCGAGTTAGCCGCAATTCTTCAGGGACTGTACCGACTGGGCTGGGCTCTTGATTACGAGGGCAGATTCAGTCGTTTGTTTATTTCTTTCTTGTCCTTTTTGCGAGGGAGATTCAGTCGTTTCCACGGACTGCGCAGTGCAGAATCAGATGCTTGGAAACCCTAAAACAAAACAAAAATAATTTGTTTGTTGCTGTACGGGAGTTATGAGTATATGACAGTTGCTCTTGCTGTGTGTTCTTTTCGTGAATGGAAGTATGATCTCTCCATGTCCATGGCCGAGAGATTGATTCCATCTTCAATATGCCATCTGTATTTATCTTTTTTTTTCCAATGCCATTTTAACTAGAACATGTTTAGGGTTAGTACAACCACTAATTATTAGAAAAAAACACCAAGTTATAACCTACCACAAGTTTTCAGTATATTTTGCGAAAAAGAAAAGTTTTAGTAGTATAATGCGGAAAGCACAAGAGAATAGTAAAAAAAAAAGAGAGAATCGTATTGGCTTCTCTGCTGTTAGAGATGCCCTGATAATTCCCCCCAAAAATAAAAGATGCCCTGCTAAGTGGTTATGCACTAATTTGCCTCCAGTAACCGATAATCCTGCAATCATTGTGGTTTTGGAACTAAGCAGCAGCTAGATAGATAGCTGAGAAGGCAGGCAGCAAAGTGAGGGAGGAGAAACTAATTCACAAGCTAGCATTGACACTTGAATTTCAACGGACCTAGTCAAGTCTACCAAACCAAACCAAAACAACCTCCCTCACCTCATCATCGATCCATCATCACAATCACACACACTTATTTCTGAATTAATCTACTCCGTATAGCATGACTAAAATATAAAAGTAAAACCAACCCAACCCAACCCAACGGAAGGCGAACGAACGCGGTGTCCTCGACTCGTTCTCCGTCGATCCATCCCTCCGCCCACCTACAACCCCGAAACAGCCACCAAGCGAGAAATCAAATCCAAGCGAGCGAGCCCAACCAAACGCAAAGCTCCCTCTCCCTCCCTCCACCCATACATCCATGTCTTCTCCTCCCTCTCCTTCCCAATGCTAATGTCTCGCCGCCCCGGCCTCGCCACCAGCACAACGCCTCCCCTCCTCCTCCTCGTGATCGCCTTCCTCCTCGCCGGCTCCGTCTCCGCGGCCGCCGCGCCGCCGTCGCCGCGCCAGTTCTCCACCGTCGCCATCTCCCACACCCGCAACAGCACGCTCGTCTGCGCCCTCATCATCGACAGGGTCAACGAGGATGGCGGCGGCAACTCCAAGCTCCAGTGTAAGTCCATGCCCGACGGCCGCCTCACCTCCTACCCCTCCGCCGACATCCCCTTCAACGCCATCGCCGCCGGCAAGGACTTCCTCTGCGGCCTCATGGCGCCCGTCGGCGGCCACGCCGCCATGCGCTGGTGGTCCTTCTCCGAGGAGGGGGAGGCCAGGCGGTCTCGCCCAGTAGGCCGGCGCATCTACTGGGGCCCCTCGCTCCGCTCCATGTCCGCCGGCGGCCCGCACGTGTGCGGCCTCTCCGACGACCACGAACCCACCTGCTGGGAGTGGCCCGGCCTCGACCTCCCCAAGGGCCTCGACTTCTCCCTCATCGCCCTCGGCCAGGACTTCCTCTGCGGCATCGTGAAAGGCGACGACACCGCCATGAGGTGCTACGGCGGCGCCATGCCGTCCACGCCCCAGTTCACGGCCGACGGGGTTGATGTCACGTTCCAGACGGTCGCCGCTGGGCGCCGCCACGCCTGCGCCGTGGACAGGATGGGCGGCCTCGTGTGCTGGGGCGACGGGAACCCCACGCTCCGTCTCGACGAGCTGCCGGCCGACATGATGGCCATGGCGCTCGGCCGCAACACCACGTGCATACTCGCCGGGAACGGCACGGTCAGGTGCTGGGGCGTGAAGGTGCCGGAGGAGTACACGCACACCACCTTCGTCTCCATCGAGGCCGACGGCGACACGGTGTGTGCCGTCATGACGAGCAACTACTCCGTCGTCTGCTGGGGGAACGACGGCCGCTTCGACGGGCGGCACCTCGTCTACAACAACACCATGCCGGGAGCCTGCGCCCCTAAGAGTAACTGCTCCTGCAACATCGTACCGGACTCAGGGAGGCTTTGCGGCACCGGCGGCGGATTGGGCGGCGAAGAACTCGCCGTGTGCAGCCCGTGCAAGCAGCCACTGAACGCGTCCAGGATCGTCGTCAGCAATGGGAGGACGGCCCAGCTCGGTGACCAGGGTGGTGATGCGAAGAAGAAGAAAACGCTCTTCGTGGGGCTCGGCGTGGCCAGCGCCGGCGTCGCAGTGATCATCGTAGCAGGGCTGACGTTCTACGTGCTGGCGTCCAGGAAGTCGGAGAAGAAGGCGCATGCCACCGTCCGGCTCGGGGAGTCGTCGTCCAGGCGGCTCTGCCGCGACGGCGACGTGGAGATCATGGTCATGCCGGCGCGGGAGCGCTCGGCCTTGCAGCCTGCGCGACCGCTCGGTTGCGAGGAGTTCACGCTCAAGGATCTCTTGCGGCTGACCAACGGGTTCGCGGAGGAGACCAAGATCGGGAGCGGCAGCTTCGGGTCCGTGTACCGCGCGAAGCTCCCCGACGGGCGGGAGGTCGCCATCAAGCGCGCCGAGCGCGCGTCGACCGGGGCGCGGCGACGGCGGCGCTTCGACGCGGAGCGGGCGTTCCGGTCGGAGCTGAGGCTGCTGTCCCGCGTGAACCACCGCAACCTGGTGTCCCTCCTGGGCTTCTGCGAGGAGCGCGGCGAGCGCATCCTCGTGTTCGAGTTCATGCCGCACGGCGCGCTCCACGACCACCTCCACGGCGAGGACGCCGGGTCCGGCCACTCCCCGCTCTTCTCGTCATGGGAGGCGCGGCTCCGCGTGGCGCTGGACGCCGCCCGCGGCGTCGAGTACCTGCATTGCTACGCCGTGCCGCCCATCATCCACCGCGACATCAAGCCGTCCAACATCCTGCTCGACGACGACTGGACGGCGAAGGTGTCCGACTTCGGCCTCTCCCTCGTGAGCGGCGCGTCGGCGTCGGCGAGCCCGACGACGACGTCGGGGACGGCCGGCACGGTGGGGTACATGGACCCGGAGTACTACCGTCTCCAGGAGCTGACGGAGCGGAGCGACGTGTACAGCTTCGGCGTGGTGCTGCTGGAGCTGTTGACCGGAAGGAAGGCGATCCACCGGGACCAGAGCCAGGAAGGGAGCGGGTCGCCGAGGAACGTGATCGAGTTCGCGGTGCCGGCCGTGGAGGCCGGAAACATCGACAAGATCCTCGACAGCCGGGTGCCCGCGCCTCGTGGGCACGAGGTGGAGGCGGTGGCGCGCGTGGCCAAGATCGGCGCCGAGTGCGTCCGGCCGCGCGGGCGCGGGCGGCCGGTGATGTCGGAGGTGGTGGCGGAGCTGGAGTGGGCCGTGACGCTCTGCGAGGAGTGCGTGGTCCGGTCGGCGAGCGGCGGGCGGAACAGCAGCTCCCGGAACGGCGGCTCCGACATGTCGCGGTCGAGGTCGAGATCGGAGTCGGAGGAGCGGAGCCCGTACCATACGCGCGAGTTCAGCTTCGGGGCGGGCCGCGTCGCCGCAGTCGGACATGCCAGGTCCTACTCAACCATGTAAAGATTTGATTTTTTTCCCCCTCTTCTTCTTTTACGGTGTCTGTGTAGGAAGGGTGAATTAGTTCTTGTCCATAAAATTTTACAGGAAAAAAATACAGAGAGAAAACAAAACAAGTTCTCATAATTTTGCAAGAGATGGATGGATCAACTGGTTTGCTGTAAATTGTGGCGGTTAATTTAACGTTTTGTGGTTCGTCGAGAAGATGAAATGAAACCACAGAGTATGTTTGTGTAGAATTAGGGAACTCGGAGTAGTGGTGGGTTTGTACTTTTAGGTTGTAGGTAGAGCTATACGTACTTAAAAGCTCAACAAACAGCTGTTGATTATATTTATACATAAAATAAAAACATGGTACATGGATGCAACTATAAGTCATACTACCATGATTTGATTCTCTACCGGCTTGTACTAGTACAATAATGTCCCTTGCTGTTTTATTATCTCTCATTTCATTCTTTGCAAGTAGTTGTTGTACAAACACTTGAACGTCCACATGAATATGAATATGCATAGAGTGTACTACTAAGCAATGGCTAGGTGTTTTTTCTTGTTGCTTACGTCGAAATTTAAAGACCATTTCAAGGACAGTTGCTGTTGGTAGGTAACTTGATAGATGAACAACTGTTACAAGTGGTACAATTTGGTGAAGTCTCTGGTAGCTCACCGAACAAACAAGGAAAACATCAATGAAAAATAAATTAATAAATAAACCCAGAGGAATTACTAGCCACTCTTTGCATGTCCGCTGTCAAAGATACCGACACATACAATACATACTACAAGTAGTTTTTTGATCGATAGTTGTAATTTGAGCGGTAAAACATACTATAGGTACGTAGGATGATTTCATGAGACAGCAACCAACCGACCAAGGTTAATTAGACTGGCATTTCATTAGGCAACAATGGAATGGACTAGGCAATATGAATTTTCTGTTGTTGCTGAGAAAGGCAATATGAATAATAATCTTCAAAGAAACATAGTGAGAGAGGCTCTCGCGCCGTTCCCGTGGGCGGCTCGGGAGCAAACCCTAGCCGCCGCCAGCAGCAACCCACCCACCATCCTCTCCTCCCCTCGCCGCCGCCGGCAGCGGTCGCCGGGCAAAGCCTGCGCGGCTCGGCGGCGGCGGGGCCCCTTTCCCCTTCCGTCCAGAGGTGGCTGGCGCGGGCCGGTGGCCTCGGCGGGAGCCTGAGCTGCTGCGCGCGCTCGGGCGGCGCGGCTGGCCGTCGGGGCGGCGCACGGAGGCGCGGGCGCGGATCCGGTGGCGGGGCGCGTAGGTGGAGGCGCGGGCTGGGCGCAGCGGCTGCGCGAGGATGCGCGCGGCGGGGCGCGAGGAGGCGTGCGGCTGGGCGCGTGCGCGCTGGTCGCCGGCGCAGATCTGGCAGGCGGCGGCCGCGCGAGGATGCGCGCGACGAGGCGCGAGGAGGAGTGCGGCTGGGCGCGGTGTGCGGCCATGGGTGCGGCGTGCTGGCCACCGGCTCAGATCTGGCATGCGGCGACCGGCGGCGGCCCAGCGGGCGGGTCTGGATGCCACGGATCCGGCCTTGGCAGCACAAGATGGGCATTTTCTCTGCCCCGTTTTGCTGTTATGGAGTCCATGGGGCCGGAAGGAGACGGTTGCTGGCTGGAGGTCCATGGCTGGCGGCCCGGGAGGGGCACTGGCGGCTGTTGGTGGTGCCCGGTTGTCGCTTGTTGGAGCAGGGTGGCTCCGGCCGCGGATGGATGCGGGGTGCAGGACCCGATCTCGTCTCTGCAGGCCCGTTGATGAGGAGGTTTGCGGGTGGCCCTACACAGCAGTGGCGTGCTCGTTGTGTGGGGGGTGCGCGGTCCAATGGAGGTACGGGTCGACCTCGGCCTGCTGCGCGGGAGTGGCCGCACCGGGTGAAAGCCTGGCCGGTGCTGACCGGCCGGCGGCAACGGCGTCTGTGGGCGTCGCTATCCTCCTTGGAGGCGTCGTCGGGAATCTTCACAACCTTTACTCCCGGATCAAGTCCTTCGGGTGAAAGCCCAGATCCTGCTTCAGGGTCGGGCGGTGGCGTCGTCTTCAATGTCGCTCCCCTCTTTAGGGCGCCGTCTTGAAGAATTTGATCCCTTTGGTGCTTCCTACGACTGGACGTGCACGGTGGCTTCTGTGGCAACGATGACGGTGGTGAGCAACGTCGGAGGCGCGGCTTTGGTCGTGGTAGTCGGCTCTTCTTCTCCGGCGTGTCCGTGGGAATGCCTCGACTGCCTGGTGCTGTGAAGTCAAAGCCGCGGTGGGGGGCCGCTGGTATACGATGACGCGTGTTAGGTGGCTCGTTCGGTGATCCCCGTGACGCCACCCTTGCCTCGTTTCTTTGTGGTTCATCGTCGGAATCGGAGCTGCGTTGTCCAATGTGGATTATGGAGGGTTCTGTTGCAGCCATTAGGGCTGTTTTTCTTTTTCTTTTGATCTTCGGATCTTCTGGTCCTAGGACCTTCACCATCTTGTTGTTTGCCATTGCTTTCTGCTATTATCAATGAATGCCAGCGACGCTGGATCTTTCAAAAAAAAAATGAGTATATGAATATGAAGAGAAGAAGGTGGCCACCACTCCACCAAGGATGAGGAGAGGGAGAAGCTGGATTCCATCCAGACTAGCTGTATTGTAGGGTGGGCAGACCATTTCCATTTCCACCGAAACAAACAAAAACAAAGAGAAGAGAACAAGAAAGAAAAGCTTTTGTTGCTGTTGGCGTGGCATGTAAATAAAAGTATTTTTCAAGGTCAACCCCTTGAAATTGAAATGGGATCTGGCTCCAGAAGGTCAGCTCCACACACGCCATTTGCAGGTCTACAGCTGTTTTTGGAGAATGGACTGGATTGAACTCTTCTGTTCGGACCATATCCCTGGACCGTCCGTTCCACGCGCTTTGTTTTGGTTTTTTGTATGTACTTTTGCAGTCTGGACACCAGCCAAAAACCAAAGGATAGAAGAAGAATCGTTTCAACTTTCAAGAAGGGAAAGAGGAGGCTTTTCCAGCTGTTGGTTGATTTGGTGGCTCCTCCCCTCCCCTCAGGTCGGCGCGCGCCTGACTGACTGGCTGGCTGACGGTCACACAATATATACAGTTGCCGCTGCCGCGTATGCGATGTGGTGCTGGGTGGGACTGGGGGCGGGATTTGACGTGTGTTTGATGTGGCTGGGCTAGTGTGCGCATCAAGCAACAAGTGATCGCAATCGACTCGCCGGCCTCTTTCGACCGAGCTGCTTTAATTAATTAATTTCCCTCCTTGGCTGCTTTGCCGGGTGATCGATGGAGATACTCCGGCTAGCTACTACTACTAGTAGTAGCCACTACACGTATAGGAGTAGGAAGCTTCTGGGTCCCTCCCTCCCTTGCCCTCCTCGCTACGTACGTACGTACTGTACGTAGGTTGATTAGCGTAGCACCTTGTTTCATTCACATTAGCAGCCGGACTTTTCTCAGAATCCTATGCCAGGCCGGCCGGGAGGTGTTTTTTTTTTCTTTCAGTTTCACGTCTCTTCTGAATCTGCTGCTGCAGCTGCTGCGGTCGTTTTCAGAGCGGTTGCTAGGCTAGCTGCCAAATGAGTGAAAGAGCCTTTCCGGCCGGTACAAGCCGCTCGCTTCTCTGTTGCTTCCTTCTTTTCTGCCTTCCTGGTTCTCGGCGCTGCACCGCACCGTGAGTTAAAGTCGGTGCAAAGTGGCCGACATCAGTTTTTGCTACCATGCATAGGATAGGCCGGACGAACCATTTAATGCAACCACAGGCATGTACTCCTATTATTCCACTATACTACCACATCTCTCACGCTACTATGGACCATTAAGGCGCACGTGCATTGCATCTTGCATGAGGGCATGTATAGCGAAAAGTACCACCAAATACCCACAACCCACAATCTAAAAAACAAACACCCACAAACCACATTACTACGTTCAAATTATTAAACTTGGAGCTACACATGCATCAAGTATAAGATGTAAGGCAACTCATCTAGGGTTTCCTTAGCCTCTCGCCGGCGCCGCAGTTGGCCGCTTCATCTCCTATGGTCCTAGGACCATGGAGGCACGGTAGATCTCAGCACTTACCGACCAGAGGGTTCCGTTTTTAGGTATTTTTCAGTTTTATTTGGGTTTGTGGCATCTCAGGAGACCGAGGCGGGGGTGATTCCCCGAAGATGTAATAAGATTCTCCCCGGCCAGCCCCTGTCCTGCTGGTGCTTCTAGTATCTTGAGAGGGCGTGTGGGTGTGTGTCTTCGGCGGATCTCGTGGGATTGGGTCGACATTTGTCTTAGATGGATCTGCTTGGATCCGATCTTCGTTCATCTGCGTTTGTGTGTCTGCATGTTAGATCCTTCCAATCTATGCTTCTCCTCATCGCCGATGGTTGCCGTTCTGGTGCGTTGTTCTTATGAGGCCTTAGCACGACGACTTTCCGATTGTCTACTACAACAAGGTTTGCCTGACTCCGATGAGGGAGGGGTGATGATGGCGGCGCGCCTTCGGCTTGCTCCCGTGCTTGTAGTTGTCGCTAGGTGGTCTACAGACCTAGATGTATTTTTACTTCTAGTGTTCTTTGTACTAACTTGACAGTTGATGAATAGATTGAAAGTTTTCTCGCAAAAGAGAGAGTGTAAGATGTAGATTTACTTCCCACGGTTTCTCTACTCCTATAAAAGACTCAGTTGGTGATGATGGTGTGTCTGTCATTCGTCAATTCTAACCATCAGATCTGCAACTAACCCATGTGTTGTGCCATTTTTGTAAACAAGACCCCACCTCTCTCTGCTCCAATTTATAGAAAACCCCTTAGTCTCTTGAAACCAACCACACACCCCTCACGTCATCCAAACTGCCATGAGGAATACATTTTGAGTGAAACCTAACATATTTTTAGAGATACACACACCAAAACTAGAGTGTTTCTCTTTCAAGTTTGTGAGCATCTATTATTCTACTTTGGATTCATTGCAACACACGGGCACATTGCTAGTATCCCATTGAAAACAACATTCCATCGCAACAAAAATATTCAAAGACTATGTGGTGTATAAAATACAAAATTCATGTGAAATATCTTCATATTTGTCTTTCAATAATCTTGAATTGCAGTTTTGAGTAGCTTCTCCATATCTTTGTTAGGTCTTAGATCTCCACACTAACTTCTCCAAGTGCTCCAACAAAATTACCAGTGTTGCGACGAGCACTTTCCTATTGCCACATAGGAGATGGTGTGTGCTATTACCCCCCGGCATGATAGCTTGGCCTACCACTTTCTACCAGGAAGGTGCCCCAATTTGTCACTCTTGCCACTACTTCACAAGCTCGAGAAGAAGCTCTCAACTTGATGGGCTTCAATGCTCTCTCGTGAAGGTAGGCTCACTCTTTCTCGACACATCCTATGTGACGTCCGCTTCACTACCTCGTCGTCATCGCCTTCAACAAAGCGATCATGAACTTGGTGAATCATGTCATTCGCAACTTCCTTTGGGATAGTCGCAGGGACGGGTGTGGTGGCCAGTGCCTCCTTAACTAACAATGCGTGTGTGTCGTCCAGCCTCGTTGGGCTGGCTTGAGATTCGAGGTCTCCAGAGCTTCGACATTGCCCTACAAGTTTTCTGGTTGTGGCTTTAGAAGATTGATCCATCCCGCCATTGGCGGCAGCTGCATGTGCCATGTGAACCTAGATCCAGAGCATCTTACGTGCCTCTACTTCGTGTTGTCTAAGGGGTGGTAGCTCTTGCCTCTTTGGACAAATCCATTGACTGAGGGGAAGTTCATCCCGGAGTTGCCCCCTGGTCTTTTCCCTAGTTCCACGTTGTCGCTGAAAAGGCCGCACAATCTGTGAGGGTTTGCACCTCTGGTCCTAGGTTTAGGACATCTAGGGCGCACTTGGTCCTATCGCGATGGTCCAGTATGTCGAGTTATGGAACTGGCTTCATCACATACCGATATGTCTTAATCGTGTCTATATTGTTTAATCTTGTTTATGTTATGTTTATATCATATTTGCACAGTGTTACCATCAATTTTATCTTTTTTGGACTAGACCTATTAATCCAGTGCCAGTTATTGATTCTGGACTTTTCAGGGAAATGAAGTATTTGGGGACCACTAAAGTAAAATAAAAAAATATTTGAGGAAGTTTCAGAAGAGGACAAAGATAGCCAGCATCAGGGGCCCTCGAGGGGATCCCCCAGGCCACCACATGGTGAGCCCATGCGGGATGCCCCTGCGCAGTGAGGTGGGACCACATGGGACCTAGTGAGATCCATTCCATCATATCTTGACGCTCCTGCCTTTATATACCCCCGAAAACCATCATCACATTAGCAAGTTTTTTTCCGCTGTCGCCTCTTTGTTCTGTGGAATCCAATCTGGAGGCCTGTTCCCGTATTCTTCCAGAGGGGGATCCATCACTGGAGCCATCTTCATCATCTTTGCTGCCACCATGCTTATCAGTGAGCCCTCCTTGGACTATGAGTCCATAACAGCAGCTAGATGGCCATCTCTCTTGCTTGTTCGTCAATACGATGATCACATGAGCCACCCTACATGATTGTGATCTATCTAATGTAATCTTTATGGTGTGTTTGTTGTGGTGTGATGAAATCTTACTTTATGATCATATCTATACATTGTTTATGTTGGGATTTGTATGAGTTCTTTGCCACATAATTTATATACATATAGGCACTCCGATCTATTAGTCACACATTGACTATGTCCAGATGAATGATCTCCTAGAGGGGGTTGGGTATGTTGGTTCAATCTTGTAGGAAGTCTACCGTAGTGATAAAAAGTGGAAAACCTTTGTATTGTGTTCCCACTAAGGATAAAAAGATAGTTGCATAGTTTTCCCGGTGATGAGCTGGTGGTAAAGACAATGATAAACATCACATATTTGCATCATTTGTCTTTTTAATCATAGTTTACATGTTTTACCAGGAGAGGGAAATAGCTAGAAAGCTACAAGCAACGATACGGAAAACCGCCAGTAGTCCCCGCATGGTGGAGCACGTGACCGAAAGTACCAAAAGGGATCACACACGAGGGGGTTACCCAGGTTCGGGCCGCCATCTTGGAGGTAATACCCTACTCTTCTTTGTTGCTTTGATTGATGCGATAAAAACACCTTGTGTGAGGGGTTACAATATGCGTGGATATGCTATTACTGAGGGGGCTATGCACCAGGGGTGGCTCACTAAGGTGGATGATGAGTGATATTTGTACACTCATTTCACCTTTGTTTAAATCAATATATTTCAATTAAAAAAAATATTCGCTCCGATATTGGTACTAATGACTAATGAATGCAACAGATTCCACAAATCCTCTCTTTGATGTGTTTCCACAGAAATGGGCTAAAAAGGGAAGAAATCACGTGTGGAAATGGAATGGAAGAAGAATGGAGGACGAAGGAATCACCAGGAGACTGTAGGATCAAAAGTATGTCTAGAGGGGGGGTAATTAGATTACTTGACCAAATAAAACTTATCCTTCTCCCAATTTTAGTTGTGTGCAAGTTTTAGAAATTCTACCAAGTCAAATACACCCTACACATCCAAGTCCAAGAGTTGTGCAGCGAAAAGTAAAGACTTTTCATATGAACGTAAAGGAGGGATTGGAGATTTCAAATGTAATGAAGACACGATGATTTTTGGCGTGGTTCCAATAGGTAGTGCTATCGTACGCCCACGTTGATGGAGACTTCAACCCATAGAGGGTAATGGTTGCGCGAGTCCATGGAGGGCTCCACCCACCGCGAAGAAGCAACCTTGTCTATTCCACCATGTCTTACGTCCACGAAGGACTAGCCTCACTTGGGTAGATCTTCACGACATATGCGATCTCTTTGCCCTTACAAACTCCTTGGTTCAACTCGTCATGATCTTGGAGGCTCCCAAGTGACACCTTACCAATCTAGGAGACACCACTCTCCAAAAAGTAATAGATGTTGTGTTGGGGATGAACTCATTGCTCTTGTGCTTCAAATGATAGTCTCCTCAGCACTCAATCTCTCTCTCATAGATTTGGCTTGGGTCGGAGAAGGATTGGAGTGGAAAGCAACTTGAAGAGGCTAGAAATCAAGGTTCAAATGGTAGGAATGAAATCTCTTGATCTCAACACATGAGTAGGTGGTTCTCTTTCAGAAAATGAATGGTGGAATTTTTGTTTCGTTCTAATGGCTCTCTTAGAGAGTAGGTGGGGTGGAAGGGTATAAATAACCTTCACCCAAAATCCAACCGCTGCACACTTTTGACCCAAATTGGTGAGATCGAATATAAAACTTGGTGAGACTGGTTAGTGTAAAAGATATGAACGTTGGGATTTTTGGTGCGACCGAAGTGGAACAACTCGGTGGGACCGAAGTGCAATGGCTAGGGCGGAACTCAGTCTTGGAATTTCTGATTGTTTCAAGTAGGTGATTCTGAAGTGAAAAAATGTCATCACAGAAACTTGGCAATGCCATCTTGGTGGGACCGAGATCCTTTTTTGGTTAAACCAAATTTCTAAGGTTTGGCAGTGGAAATAGTAGTGGTCATCTCGGTGGGTTCGGGTGCAAGATTTTGATGGGACCGAGATAGGGAATTAGGGTTTTGGACTGATGTGTTTTGAGAAATTGACTGAAGGTTTTTGGAGCAATATCACTAAGCACTTGAGTAACAACCACATCAACAATACCTCATCCCCTTTTAATAGTATTGACTTTCCTAAGAGACTCAATGTGATCTTGGATCACTAAACCAAAAATGTAGAGTCTTGGAGTAGCCAATTCTTGTCCTTGACATTTTGAGGGGTCCATATCCATTACTCCTTGCCATGCCAATCATTGATCTTTTTTCTGAAATCTATTTGCAGTGAATATTTGACCAATGATGTATATGTCGTTATTAATTACCAAAACCACCAGGGGATTAGTTGCACTTTCAATATCTTCTTTTTGGTAATTGATGACAACATATAGATCGAAGTTTCGACAAATGATATAATGAATGAAATACATCATCGCTTTGAGAAGTATGTGATAAGCAAGATGTTAGGACCGAGAGTATATCGACCAGAGGGGGGGGGGGGTGAATGGGAGATTCAAAATTTCTTTTGAAAGTTTTGAACTGATCCCAAACATAGCAGCGGAAATAAAGTTCGGTAGATAAGAACTCAATCGAGCATACTATTGAGGAGCAAAATCCTCGATGTAAGATACAATAATGGTTTGGGCATAATATACGAAAGGCTTGATGATAAAGATGATAGTGCATATGCGAACAAATATAATATCATGACAGAGGGCTATAGATGAACTGCGATGGATAACTGCGAGAAATAACTATAAAGAGGTAAAAGATCACAACACAGACGATGACCAGAACTAAGATAGCATAATATAATGAAGAGGGTGCAACAATGCGGGCAACGAACAATAATCGATGTGAGTGACAGGAGTAATATATCGAATGATATGCGACAGTGAATGAATGATTAGATAAACTATCGTCACAGAGCACGAGAGTAAACTGCCAAAAGTAATGCTGTGTAGAAAAGTGAACCAGTGGTGCTCGATGGAGACATAGAGATTTGGTAGCCAGTTCACCCTTCTGCCAAAGGGCTACGCCTGATTGGAGGGGCTGTGACTTAACACAGAAGATAAACTCTCTTCACCTTGTTCTCTTTGAACTCGAAGCTGATCAGACTTCAGTTGATTTCACTCGTGGTAGATACTTGTCAGCAATCTCCAAACCTTCGGTCGACCTTCACGGACCACAGTCACTCTTAGTTGCTGAAGATCCAGCTCGGTGAAGACAACAACTCTTCAACACTTGTTGAGGATATAACTACTGAGTGTAAACCGCCCAGGAGGGGCCGGTTCACGCTCAACTATACTGAAGCCCATGAAGACAAACAAGATGGCGCTTTACTGATAAGGTTTAGAGGCCCAGAGCCCAGAGGCGGATTAGGGCCCATAGTAGTAAACTGCCATAGTTGTATAACTTGTATTGTAAGTTAGGGAAAGGGAGAGACCGAGCCGGACACTTGTATGAGCCGTTCTTGGGACTCTGTAAACCGGCTGGGCGTCAACCTGTGTATATAAAGGGACGACCCGGCGGCGGTTCAGGGATAAGAAACAACAACTCGAGACCCAGGCAAAGCGTATTTGCTCCCTGGTCATCGAAACCCCAATAATCCCATCACAACTAGACGTAGGCTTTTACCTTCATCGTAAGGGGCCAACTAGTATAAAACTCTTGTGTCCCTTGTTCGGTTTAACCCCTTCAGGCTAATCTCGTTGCGATGGCTCCACGACTAAGTCCTTCCGCTAGGACATCTGACGTGATATTTCCACGACAGTTGGCGCCCACCGTGGGGCTATCGCACGATGGTTTCGAGTTCCTAAAGGGCAACTTTGAAGGACTCAAAGGGTATGCGGTTGGCCGGATGACCAAGAGTCGTTGCGGCAAGCTTTACATCGACGGCGCAGGCTGGGGCCCCGAGGCCGGCTCAATCGAGTACGGGTACCGGGTCCCCTTTGGCGGAATTCACGTTTTCATTGGCAAGATCGGCGAACCGGGCCCTGAGCCGGACATCTCCACCGACCTCATCGAGACGGCTCAGCGTGCAAGTCATGCCCGGGTTCAGCCTGCCATGAAGCATGCGTTCGTGGGATTCATCCATGGTGCGGAATCTGAACCGGTGTCTGACGGTGAGACAGCCATCTACTCAGATGGTGAATCGTCCACTGGTGAAACCGAGTCGTTATACCAGCTGCAAGATGGCCGGATTGAGGGATATTCCGATGGTGACAGTATTTCGGGTCCCCTTGAACCGCCAAACCGGGTTGCGATCTTCATGGTCGGAACACAGCCCACTGTGCAATCCTCATTGACAGTAGCAATGGTCTCCGGATCGGCGGCCGCGGCAGGAGGCCTGGAGCGCCGGCCGGCTCAAGTTCTCGCCGGTTTACTGGAGGCCTTGACGGCATTGTTGACTACAGCGGTGACTCCAGAGACTCAAGTTCAGCATAATGCAGATGTTACGAAGCTAAAGGATCAGATAGCCCAGGCCAAGGCGGACTTGGCAGCTGAGGAGGCCAGGATGGATGAAGAGCGGGCCGCTTTAGATGCGCAATCACAACAAATCCAGGCACAGAATTACCCTCTTATGTTGGATCAGAACGCGTCAAACGAAGTTATGAGAAGGAAGTACCAATCTCGACTGCCACAAACTTACGAAGGTCTGAATCTCTTCGGTACACCAGGAGCTTGGACTACCAATCCAGCAGGAGCAAACTGGACCGAGGCACCTGGGGCGGCGCCGGATCAGCCGCAGGCGATGGACCCGCCTCGACGGACGGACAACCCGCCGCAATATGTAGCAACACCACCGGGTCACTTCTAGCCCTTTGGATATATATCGCGGCACCATCACGTTTGGCGGCTATTCCGATGGAGGGTGACTCATTAGCAGCGATTGAGACTCGACGAGCTAGGGATCTTCTTCAAACCGCCGTTGTACAGCAACAGGCTTATTCCTACAGCCGAGACAGAATACATTCAACCCCTCATCCGAGCAAGAGTTATAGCAGGCACATAGACAAACCGGCCGTGTCAAGCAGTGCGCGGCGTCGTGATGCCCCTCGAGGGCCTAATCCGGCGAACGGCGGTTTGAATGCTTAGGATGTGGTGGATAATGGCAGATCACGAAGGGAGGCCACATTAGTAGCGCAATACGCGGGTCATCGTCAACCTGCCCCGGTTCAGCCAGCGGCGTCAGTAGAACGAGGGACCGGGCTTGCTTTCAGTTCCTGGGGAGTGCCGTGTCTCATCCTGGCTCTCCGTAATGTACAGTTGCCCAAAGATTTCAAAGGTCCGTGCAAGGTGCCTAACTATACCGCTGATCAGCCCCCCCGAGGCGTGGGTTGAGAGTTATGAGATGGCAATGGAGATGCTAGATGTGGATGAGGCGGCATGTGCAAAATACTTCACCATGATGCTAGAAGGAATGGCTCGCACCTGGCTGAAGAGCCTACCTGCCAACTCGATCAATTCATGGGATGAGTTGAAGGCCAAGTTCATAGCGAACTTCAAAGATACATGCAAGCAACCTATGTCCATTGTAGATCTAGCATCTTGTGTCCAAGGAGAGAATGAATCAACAACCCATTGGGTGCGCCGGGTTTCAAAAATTTTGCATTCGTCAGGCCGCATCAATCCGGATACAACAATTGTGACATTGGAGGGCAATTGCCGGTTTAAGTCACTAAAAATGAAGTTGGGACGGCTCAAGCGTCACTGCAATGATATGGGAACACTCATGGCAGCTCTGGTTAAGTATGCTAATTCTGATAATACCAAGGACCCTGATTCTGATGAAGAGAAACAGGAGAAGGGAAGGAAGAATGCCGGTTCAAAGGGACAGCATAACCAGGCGGGCCACGGAAACAATGGTAAGCGTAAAGTGGACAATTCTGATTTTGTGGCTAACACCAGTATGCAGGGTAATATGCAGCGCCGTAAGGGTAAACCGCCCCAGCGCGGTGGAGGAATGAATCTGGAACGCCTGTTAAACCAGCCCTGCCCAAAGCACGGGACAAAGGAGGTTCCGGCCACGCACCTTTGGAAGGATTGCCACATCATGAGGGAATTCAAAAACTCTGATCTTTTCCAGTATGATCAGGGTCCATCTGGTGGTTCCGGTCCAGGATATCATGGGCCGGGTTACGGTGGTGGCGGTTCAAGCTTAGGGTTTCAGAATAATCAGGGCAATCAGAATAACCAAAGTGGTAACCATCAACAGGGTAATCAGGGGAATCAACAGCAGTCGGGTTATCAGAGCAACCCAAAGCAGTTAAACGGTGGACAGTATCATGTATTCAGTACTAGCTTGTGCAAGCGCGATCAGAAACTCCATAAAAGGGCAGTAAACTCTGTTGAACCGGCAGTGCCCCATTATCTACGCTGGTCTGAGCAGCCTATTGTCTGGAGCAGAGAGGATCATCCGCCCCGGGTTGACAATCCGGGTCACCTAGCTTTGGTGGTTGCACCGCAGGTGGGAGGTTATAAGTTTACTAAGGTGCTCATGGATGGAGGGAGCAGTATCAATATCTTGTACTATGAAACCTTCCGGCGTATGGGGTTGACAGATAAGAATCTTAGACCGTCAAACACCGTTTTTCATGAAGTGGTGCCTGGTAAATTGGGTTACCCAGTTGGTAAGATAGCTCTGGAGGTGGTTTTTGGAGATGATCATGATTCAAGGTCCGAGACGCTGACCTTTGAAGTGGTTAAGATTAGAATTCCGTACCATGCTTTATTTGGACGACCGGTTTATGCTAAATTCATGGCAAGGCCGTGTTATATTTATCTGCAGCTCAAGATGCCGTGTCACAAAGGGACCATCACGGTTCATGGTAGCCGTAAGATTGCTCTGGAGTGTGAGTAAGGTGATGCGGCCTATGCTGAATCGGTTTGTGCAACGGAAGAGTTGAAGTTTTACAAGGACAATGTTGATCCGGCAGACATGACCTCTCTAAAGAAGCCCATTACAGAGCATGATCCGACTTTGAAGTTTAAATCGGCTGATGAGACTAAATTGGTTGATTTTGTTCCTGGCGATTCATCCAAGCAGTTCAACATCAACGTCAACTTGGATCCCAAATAGGAAAGCGCGCTCATCGAGTTCATCCGTGAGAACCGGGACATCTTTGCATGGAAACCTTCTGACATGCCAGGTGTACCGAGGGAACTCGCCGAGCACACTCTTAATATTGATCCGAAATTCAAACCGGTCAAATAGTTTCTTCGCCGCTTTAATAGGAGCGGCGTAAGGCCATTGGGGAAGAGGTAGCCCGGCTCCTGGCAGCAGGGTTTATCGTGGAAGTGTTTCACCCAGAGTGGTTGGCTAATCTGGTGCTGGTACTCAAGAAAAATGGAACTTGGTGTATGTGTGTGGATTACACAGATTTGAACAAGGCTTGCCTAGCTGATCCCTTTGCCCTCCCTCGTATTGATCAAATAATTGATGCTACGGTGGGTTGTGAGCGTTTGAGTTTCTTGGATGCTTATTCTGGTAATCATCAGATCAAGATGGCAGTGAAGGACCAGGAGAAGACAACTTTCGTTACTCCCTTTGGAGCCTTCTGTTATGTATCTATACCTTTTGGGCTCAAGAGTACCCAGGCAACTTATCAACGCTGTGTACAGAATTGTCTTCATACTCAGATTGGGCGCAATGTTCATGCCTATGTGGATGATATTGTGGTCAAGTCTAGGAAGGCGGAGACACTCATATCTGATTTGCAAGAAACCTTTGATAATGTGAGAGTTTATAAAATGATGCTCAATCCGGCCAAGTGTGTCTTTGGTGTACCGGCTGGCAAACTCTTGGGTTTTTTGGTGTCCAATCGAGGCATTGAGGCTAATCTGGAAAAGATCAAGGCTATCACATCTCTGGCTAAACCGACATGTATCAATGATGTTCAACGTTTGGCGGGTCGTATTGCGGCTTTGAGCCGGTTTATCAGCAGGTTGGGCGAAAAGGCGATCCCTCTGTACCAGATGTTGAAGAAGACATACAGTTTTGTCTGGAGCTGGTGCTGATGCGGCGTTTGAAGACTTGAAGAAACAGTTGGCTGAACTGCCGGTTCTTGCTGCTCCAGTTGACAAGGAGCCACTGCTGTTATATGTGGCTGCTAATGCCTGGGCTGTCAGTGTTTCCATTGTGGTAGAGCGCAAGGAGGCTGGGAAGGAATACCCGGTTCAAAGGCCGGTTTATTATATCAGCGAAGTGCTCATTGAGTCAAAGCAAAGATATCCGCATTGGCAGAAGCTGGTGTATGGGGTTTTTATGGCAAGTAGGAAGCTTAAACAGTACTTTCAAGGTCATCCCATCATAGTGGTCAGTTCTGCTCCTTTGGGGGATATAATCCAGAACAGGGAAGCAACTGGTTGGGTTGCTAAGTGGGCTATTGAGCTTGGACCACACGGTTTGAAGTATATGCCTCGAACAACAATCAAATCCCAGGCCCTTGTGGATTTCATCAATGATTGGACAGAGTTGCAGATACCGGAGGACAAACCGGACAGTGCATACTGGACTATTCACTTTGATGGGTCCAGGCAATTGGAGGGCTCGGGGGCTGGAGTTGTCCTTACTTCCCCTCGAGGTGATAAAATTCATTATGTTCTTTGCTTAATGTTCCCTTGTACTAACAATGCAGCTGAGTATGAAGCTTTACTCCATGGTCTTCGAGTGGCTAAGGAGATGAACTTAAGTCGCGTACGATGCTTTGGGGACTCAGACCTGGTAGCCCAGCAAGTTTTAGGTACTTGGGATTCCAAGGATCCACTCATGGAGGCTTACCGACGAGAGGTGGATATTGTTGCTGGTCACTTCAAGGGATATCAAGTGGAGCACATTGATCGGTGCAAAAACGAGGCAGCTGACGCTTTAAGCCGGCTGGGATCTCAGCGTAAACCGGTGCCACCTAATACCTTCCTGGATGTCTTGCATAAACCGTTGGTTCAGTTGCCTACAGAGGAGGACCTCGCCATTCCTGATCCGGAGGCACAGTTGGTGGCCGCTTTACATATCATTCCGGATTGGATGGTTCCATACTTGGCGTATATGAACCGGGGCGAATTGCCAGAAGATGAAATTTTGGCCAGGCAGATAGTCCAGCGATCCAAGTCCATGACAATTGTCAATGGCGAGTTACATCATTGCAGTGTTTGAGGGGCGTTTCAGCGTTGCGTTTCTCCTGAAGAAGGCCGTGAGATTTTACGTGAGATCCACGAAGGAGACTGTGGTCATCATGCCGGTTCAAAATCTTTGGTGGCTAAAGCTTTTCATCATGGTTTTTACTAGTTGACGGCTCATGCCGATGCTGAGGACCTGGTAAAGCGGTGTGATGCTTGTCAGAAGTTTTCATGCCGAGTTCATGTTCCGGCTCAAGAGCTACGGATGATTCCAATAACTTGGCCATTTGCTACTTGGGGGCTTGATATGGTGGGTCCTTTTAAGCGATCCAAGGATAAGAAGACCCACCTCTTGGTGGCGGTTGACAAATTTACTAAGTGGGTTGAAGCGGAGCCAGTAAGCAAGTGTGAGGTGGCCACGGCGGTTCAGTTCGTCAAAAAGGTGATTTTCCATTTCAGTTTTCCACACAACATTATCACAGATAATGGCACGAACCTTTCCAAAGGCGAGATGGAGGACTTTTGTCAAAGAGAGCACATTCGGCTTGATGTGGCGTCTGTGGCTCACCCCCAATCTAATGGCCAAGCTGAGCGAGCTAATCAGGAAATTTTAAAGGGTATAAAGCCCCGGCTTATGGTTCCTTTGAAGCGGACTCCGGGTTGTTGGGTGGAAGAATTACCATCTGTGTTATGGAGCATAAATACCACCCCAAACCGATCTATGGGCTATACACCTTTCTTCATGGTTTACGGGGCAGAGGCAGTCCTCCCAAGTGATATTCGTCATGATTCGCCCCGGGTTGCCAATTATGTTGAAGTGGACAATGAGCAAGCACGCCAGGAGGCATTGGACCTGTTAGATGAGAAGCGGGACATGGCTTTGGCTCGTTCGGCGGTTTATCAGCAAGACCTGCGGCGTTATCACAGCCGCCAGGTTAAAACAAGAACCTTTCAAGAAGGCGATTTAGTGCTCCGGCTCATCCAGGATCAGACCGATATGAACATGTTATCCCCACCTTGTGAAGGACCCTTTGTGGTCAGCAAGAATCTGCACAACGGATCATACTACCTCATTGACGTTCGAGAAGACTCACGCAGTTCTGAGGAGGAGACCCGGCGGGCGTGGAACATCGCTCTCCTTCGGCCTTACTACACCTGAGCCATAGGCTCTCACTACGTACATATTTTGACAATGTATATATTATGCTCAATATAATAAACCGGCATCCTTGCTACAAGCAGGGTCTCTGCCGTTCTTCCAATATTTCTTGGTTACAAGGGGGCTTCTGTTTATAAAGCGATGGCCCGTTTTGTCCATTAAACCGGCTATCATGCCATCATACAGCTTGGGAGCTTCACACCCAAGGGGCCAAAGAGAGTTCTGTTGCTAAAAGCACGACTCAAACATAGACACCCATTGAGCACAGCTCACAAAGTTACTTGGGGGCTCTTTGTGTAAAGTAACAAAGAGTTTGAAAGGACCCTTGTAATTGGGTATCGACCCACGGCTTGGAAGCCTGGTGTATTCACCTAAAACCCTGGGTTAACCCGCCTTCATCAAGTAAGCCACTCCTATCCAGGTAATCCTGGCACGACCCGCCGAACGTTTGACAAGTTACTCTCATTGAGACCCCGAAATTGTCAAAGTTAAAACAACGATTAGTTAATTGGAGGCCCATCTTAAAAGGCTTTGTCAAATGGTTTAACTCAGCGGCCTGGCAGCCCACGAAAAGCCTCGAATTTGGGCCTGACAGCCCTCGAAAAGCCTCGACTACAAGTTTTATTTGCTTTTGCTTTTACAAGTTTTATCTTTATTGATCAACTTTTAAGGTAAATCGGCGTCTCTTGACCCGACCAGACTATATGTCTTCATCTCAATCCGGTGTTTCTTAACCCGGTGTGGCTTGCAGTTATCAGCTGTTAAGCATATAATCAAGGGTGAACCGACATCTTTCAATCCGGTCTGGCATTGACTATAAGTTGCCAGAATGATCATCCGGTGTTTATCAATACCCGGTATGGCTTATTACGCACCAGCATAATGTGGTGGGTATCTTCCAACACCCAAAGTTTGGGTTTTCACCCTTACTAAACGAGTTGGTGGACCAACAACAGTGATTTAATATCATAGGTATGATATGATTCATATTTTATTACTTTATAACCTTGGTTATGAGGATTCTGTTTCTGTATTGGGTATCATAACCCGTCCGGCGGTAAACCGCCATGACATGTTTAAGTGTTTAACATGCAGAAAAAAGGACTTATACGGAATACCAAGGCAAATAAAGCAAAGCATAGCAACATCATGCCGGATTACAGTATCAAGTAGCATTGCACAATGGCAGCAGATCAAAGTATGCCAACTAGCCTATTACAAGGCGCTTTAAGGCCCAAAATAAGTGATTGTTCTTTACATAGAACACAATCTGTGTAAATAAACCCGGTTGCCGGTCGCATTGCCGGGTTGACGTGAGGTTGATGGATCTTTTGGCGTCGTTTCAACCTCCTCCTCCCCACTC
The DNA here is from genome assembly GCA_963921465.1 of Triticum timopheevii. Lineage (NCBI taxonomy): Eukaryota > Viridiplantae > Streptophyta > Magnoliopsida > Poales > Poaceae > Triticum > Triticum timopheevii. The sequence goes on along the minus strand of OY997274.1, from coordinate 439,569,033 downwards.
AGTGGCTGGAAGTCAACGGTGGTCCAGTCAATCCGGGTTAAAGCTTGAAAGATAGCTTCTTCACTTATAAGATTGGACGGTTCAACGTCAGGGGCATAAGTGTGCTTACGGATTGGCGGGATAAGATTTTGCACTTCTTTCACAGCAGTATCAATCCGTTGGTTGTTTTCATCATAGAAGGACCGATGAACAGAAAAGTTAGCCTCTTCCACCAATTGGCTTGACAGTGGACGCATCTCCTTTGTCAGGGCTTTGAGGGCTTCATTATCAAATGCTGACCCGTTTTCTTGTTCACCCGGAAAGCCCTTGGCAATATCAACTAGATCCAGGTCAGCTATCCACGCTTTGGACCGAGTCAGTGATAACAAAGCGCCAGCCCTGGCAGCAGATCGTTTCATTTCTTCTATCTGCGCCGGCGTCATTGACAATTTGGCTAGTGTATCTTTGATCAACATTGGTGCCGGTTTGTTATATGAGACTGCGCAGATAACTTGTTGGGCACCGGTATACAGTTGCTCTATCAACGTATATGCTGCCTTCAGTTTCATCTGCATGTTAGAGCCCAGATGAGCAATGCGGCTACCTGTAACAGTTTAAGAATTCGCTGTTAAACCGGATATTTTAGAGATGATTAATCAAGATCTGTACACAAGGTACTTACCAAATATCGCAGACGTCATAGCATTTACTTGATGTTTCAACCCGGTTAGCTCTTCTGCCACCGGTTTAGGAGCTGCCTCGGCGTCTTCAGCCCATTTCAACAAAGCAGCCTTTTCAGTTTCCCAGTTGGCACGTTCAGTCTTGAAACCGTCCTTCAGTTGTTCCATGGCTGTTAAAGCGCCTTTTAGTTCCTCTTTAGCCTTGGAGGTCTCTACTTGCTGGGACTTGATATTCTCTTGAAGATCAGAAATTTGGGAACTTTGGTTGTTTATATCAGCTTGCAACAGTCAGATGATGAAGATGTTAATATTTTTCTCAAAAGTCCCAAGCATATAACCAGTTATACACTTGGCACTTGGGGGCTAATGCGGATTCCTTCTTTCCTGCTGATTATTTAAAGTCCCAAGGCTCAATACAAGTATTAATCTTGGCACTTGGGGGCTAATGTGTATTTGATCAGAAAATAAAAAGGCAAGGGAATTGACAAAATGCAGTATGGAACATAAAGTCCCGGTTCATCTTGATAAAGATAAACCGGCCCTTGGGGGCTACTCAGCTGAAGTGTTCTCTATCTAAAAAATTATCAGTTTATCTTCAAGAGACAAACCGGCCCTTGGGGGCTACAATGAAGTGGATATACAGAACAGGAAAGATTAAAGTGTTTGGAAGATTACCTCATAGCGCTCCTTCATCATGTTCACCAAACTGGCCTCATAATCTCGGCTTGTGTATAGGCGGTTTAGGAATCCGGAATGAAGTTCCTGGGCAGTAAGGTTAACATAGCTGGATAAATCTTTCTTCTCTTTCCCCTTGCCCATAGCAGCAAATTCTTCCTTGGCAGTATGCTTTGATAAGGCAACCGGATTGCCTGGGACGGTATGAGCAGTACCGGTGATAATAACATCATCATCACCACCTTTTGACGGGCTCGGCGGATTGACAATATCCCTGGATGGGCTTGGCGGATCAGCAGCTGGGCTCGGCGGATCAGCAGCTGGACTTGGAGGAGTAGCATGCGGGCTTGATGGATCAACATGAGTAGATGGGTCAGCTTCGGGCGGATCAGCATTAGTGTTTGGACCTTGTGGGGCAGAATCATCCATGACAGTATCAGTGTCTCTGCCAGCACCTTCTGGGGTTCTCTCTGGTTCAACTTCATCAGTGGGGGTACTGGTTTTTGCTTTCTTTCTCGATCGGGCTTTGGCACTACAATATCAAACAAAGGTTAGTATGGTAAACCGACGCACGAAGGAAAAGCTGAAGGGCAGTATACTTACCCAGCGATGGTCTTGAGGGGAGGCAATTGCGTGGTTGACGAGTCGCCAGATGAAGAATTGGAAGTCACCTGATAATTCGAATCAGACGGATTAAGTGGGTATCAGAAGCAGCCTGCCAAGGTATAAGGTTTATTAAAAGAGGAAGAAGACGATGCGAAGAGGCAAGGGGGGAAATGGAAGGAGCCCCGGTCTTATTTATAAAGAAAAGGGGATAAACGGCAGGCATGAGAATTGAGGGGCCTGAAGCGGCAAAAGGGGGCACAGCTGTCGCCTCGATCTTCGGGAGTTAATTAAGTGAAGGGAATCTTCATAAATCTTTTTATGCAGAGATGACGTCATGACGATTCACTGCAGCGTTCAGAAGATGACATCACGGCGGTTTACCAAAGTTTACAGGGAGAAGACAACATGGCGGTTTACGAGAATCATTAGAAATGTTCACGGAATTTTTCTAAGTATTAAAGATTGACATGAACAGGTTCAAATCAATCTGGGGCCTAATGTTGAGGATATAACTACTGAGTGTAAACCGCCCAGGAGGGGTCGGTTCACGCTCAACTATACTGAAGCCCATGAAGAAAAAGAAGATGGCGCTTTACTGATAAGGTTTAGAGGCCCAGAGCCCAGAGGCGGATTAGGGCCCATAGTAGTAAACCGCCATAGTTGTATAACTTGTATTGTAAGTTAGGGAAAGGGAGATACCGAGCCGGACACTTGTATGAGCCGGCCTCGGTACTCTGTAAACCGGCTAGGCGTCAACCTGTGTATATAAAGGGACGACCCGACGGCGGTTCAGGGACAAGAAACAACAACTCGAGACCCAGGCAAAGCGTATTTGCTCCCTGGTCATCGAAACCCCAATAATCCCATCACAACTAGACGTAGGCTTTTACCTTCATCGTAAGGGGCCGAACTAGTATAAAACTCTTGTGTCCCTTGTCCGGTTTAACCCCTTCAGGCTAATCTCGTTGCGATGGCTCCACGACTAAGTCCTTCCGCTAGGACATCTGACGTGATATTTCCACGACAACACTCAAGCCGAAACTTATCCGTCTAGAGAGTGCACAACTCTCAAGAGTAATAGGTTCACTAACTCTAACTCAGAACTACTGTGATGCTAAACCAATGTCTAAGTTTGGGCTCTTGTTTTTTCTCTCAGTGGATCTTAAACTCAAATCACTCGGAAAGGGGGTGCTCAAATCAATCTTCTCAGAAATCTTAAGTAGACCAGCCATCGGACAAAGCCGGTGCGGGGTGGCTATTTATAGCCGCAGCCTTCCTTGAAGGGAAATGACAAAATTGGACATCGAGAGCAGCCAATGGCCGAACGACACGAGTCCAACCGTCGGATTTTCAGGACAATGGTAACATTGCTTGTGGAGCAAGTAATGCCAACTCCATGGTCTGAGACAAATCTCTCGTAAGAAGATCACAGTATCTTGCTCGCAAGTATTTGCTCGGAGCACAAAGAGATTTCTCTCGCAACTTTCATAGGTTTTGGGCTAAGCAACACAACGGATCTAAGCTTCGAGAACCTATACCCCTCTTAATAGTATGGAGGTCCTATGACTCAAATGAACCAAAGAAGAAAGACAAAAATAATACTATGTCTTCAATTTGTCTTTGACTTCCGTTCGCTGCAGTCAATTTCTTCGGACGACGATACCGAATCAAATGCTTTGCTTTAGCAATAATCATTCGAAGGGATAATTCCTTCACAACAATCTTCTCGTATACATATCTTCAACAAATGTAGCTCATTCTTCTCTGCAGTGCAGATATACTTCGGTGAAGTTCCTCGAACTTAGCCCGGAGACAACATTCTCTTTGGTTTGTTATGGACTATTTCTCTCTGTATGCACTAGCAAACAAACCATTCCATACCTGTTTCTTGCAACAATCTCCAAAACACAGGAAGGCAGATATTGCACCAGCAATCTCCCCCTTTTTGGACAATTGTTGACAAAACAGATCACATCGAAGGATAGATAGTGAATGGAATGTAATGCAAAGGATAATGAGTGATGAGAGATAATTATCAAGATAAAACATGCTCCCCCTGAAGGTATGCATCAGAACATAAGATAAACCGAGAGGTAGCGAGGTAATTCTTCGTATGAGTGACATTGACCTAAGATCTCATTTGTGGTCTCTTTCAATGCACTCGACATTTTCGGAGATGATTCCTGTCACACAGTCTTCAAAATGAATTAAATATCATGAATACTTTGAAATGATTTGTGACGAAGGATATGACATGAAGATCTCAGAACACAATTTGAATCCACACAAGATGTAAGTTTCCTGCATGTCATATATTATAGTATTAATAGAGCAAGATAAACATGAGTATATTGCTCGGAGTGGATAAGCTTCAAATGTGGTTTTCCTGCAATAGAGATGATACAAAGGATATATGCAAGGAAAACACTTTGTCAGTCATAAGGATAGCTTTCATTTCCTGCAAGGTTAGATAGTCGAAGGATAATAATCATAGCATATCCAAACATGACAGATATAGTTCATTTATCGTTCAATGTACTTCACCCCCTTTGTACCATCACTCGATGATTTCCCGTCCTCATTGTAGAACTATTACTTTCCCTGCACGATAGATAATAATCGAAGGAAATCATTGCAAGGGAGAAAGCTTTCGATAGCACCTGCAAACAGATAGTTGGAAGCAAATAATATTGCAGGGGGGGTTATTAACATTACATGGCGACTGAGTGTTCCAACACCACATGCGGTGCGTTAAGTTCATCAAGCAAATTGTTTGAGGAAAACCAAAATGTTTGACTTTGAAAAGCAAATGGCGAATAAAAAATACCCTGTTCATCTATCACTCGATGTACTTCTCCCCCCTTTTGTCAACAAGTATCAAAAAGGAAAGAGAAAACATATGAGGCACTACTCATCCGGAGTGTCTTTAGAATCAGAATTCACACTACTTGACGAATCAGAATCCGCAGAGCGAGGAATGGTCGAGGCAGAAGCAGGAGTAGCAGCATGAACTTCAAATGAAATGTTGCGATGAACATATGGGTTGTAGATGAGTGTTCCAGCTGTGTCTTCCATTTCAGCATCAGGTCCGACAAACAGCAAATCAGTAGATGCAGAACACTGAGGAGCACAGGGGTTTGTCGTCAGATGCGAGGCATAGTAAATAGTTCCAGGTAATCATGATCCTTCTTGATGTCCTTGGCAGCTAACTGTTTACGAGAATAATGCTGCCTCAGAAGAGTCCAGGAGAGCTTCTTTGCCTCCTTCTCATGCAGGAGGGTTTGGCGAGCATAGTTGTGAAGTGTATTTAACTCAGTCATCAACTCCAACTTTTCTTTTTGATCGAGCTTGATGTGACTTTCTAGAGCTTGCTGAGTGCGAATGCAAATCTCATACAAAGATGGATTTTCTTTACGACGAATCTCAATCTTGGTTTTCTTAACTTTCGAAGCGGTCTCAGAAGCTGAAGCAGTGCCACCATATGGAGAGTATCACATATTGTGGCATGAAAACTTTCGGAACATGAAGGCACACAAATTTTTCATCAATGAGTTACTCAATTGCAAACATGATCCAAGGGTATATGGATTCAATGATTGAGGGCTATCGGCGACACAAGCCAAGTTGTGAATGAACAGATATGGAATATCAAACCGAATTCCTTGAGAGATGGCAAGCATTTCCCATGATGCCATTAATTGAATCTGGTCTGTTGGTTTGCGTGAGAGAATTGCATAACACATAAAACATCACTTTCTTTTCATAGGCCAACTTCTTAGGATTTATTTCAACGCATTCATCTCCAACCAGCTAGGGGTCCATCGGCATGTGAAGTTGTTCTTCGGAGACTTCCCAGTAGTGCAGCATGTGTCTCAATCTTTTTCAAACTCGCACCGAGGAAGACTTAGCAGAGCTAAAAACTGATATGCCGAGCATTTGATCTTTTCCCTTCCAATCATCCGTTCAAGGATCCATGTTGAGCTATCTCCAAGTTCTCCTGAGATGTATAAGGTAGCATAGAACCGATGAATTACCTCTCGATTCCAGCCATGGTTGAAACGAAGGAATCCCTTTAAAAAGGCATGCTCAAAATGCTCAATGGCATGGTGGAAGCAGGGTATTTCTTCGAGCTCAACAAAGTTCAATATCCTATGATTGAAAATCTGATTCTTGCCGAATAAAATTCGGGAAATACACAGCCTGCTCTTCAGTCCAAAATCAGGGTGACAGTCACGTTCTCTCTCCTTCATACAGGCTGGTCCCAAATAACGCTAGCTTCAAAAGATGAAGCCGCTCATTGAAAGCAGGACCATCTGGGCCATATTCAGTAGGGAACAATGGAAATGTTTCCTGGCGATTTTTCAGATCTTCTTCATCACTTACTGCCATGGATTGAGAATCATCAGGAGCTGGCAAATTTTCATTAATGGGTTTGAGTGATGCAAGGGGCCTTTTCATCTTCTATGGAGCAAATGGCATTGAGGCACTTGTCTGGCCATCATTTTTCTTCGCTGGAACTCCTTCAACGGCTTTCGGACTTTCAGGCACTAGGGCCTTTTCTTCCGGAGCATTTTCAACAGAGGGAGGCACAACAACCTCTTCGGACACTTGGGTCACAACAACTTATTTTTCAGTTTCCTGGTGCACAACAGGCGGTACAACTTCTTCGTGAGCCATGGGCTCTTTCAGATCTCTTTTCTTCCTCTTCTAGCTGCAAAGCAGGAGCAGGATCAACCTCCATCTGGGTAGGGGCACCAGATGAGGTGACCGGGGTGGAATTTCCTCGGGAAGCATTTAGCTCCCGTCAGTCTTGTCATTTTCCTCCTTGTTGGATCCGAAGGGCTCACTTTGCATTTCTTTCAAAGGCGATGAAACTGCCTGCTCAACCTCAATCTCTTCATCAATTTTCTCCTCTGGGGCTTGCTGCTGGGGTTGGACATTTCCTTCATCAGGGTTGTTCAGAAAGATATCAACTGTTGGGGAACAAAGAAATTTCAAAAAATTTCCTACGCACATGCAAGATCATGGTGATGCATAGCAACGAGAGGGGAGAGTGTGTCCACGTACCCTCGTAGACCGAAAGCGGAAGCGTTAGCACAATGCGGTTGATGTAGTCATACGTCTTCACGATCCGACCGATCAAGTACCGAACGCACGGCACCTCTGAGTTCAGGATACGTTCAACTCGATGACGTCCCTCGAACTCCGATCCAACCGAGCTTTGAGGGAGAGTTCCGTCAGCACGACGGTGTGGTGACGATGATGACGTTCTACCGACGCAGGTGTCGGTGTCAAAACCGGCGGATCTTGGGTAGGGGGTCCCAAACTGTGCGTCTAGGCGGATGGTAACAGGAGACAAGGTACACGATGTTTTTACCCAGGTTCGGGCCCTCTCGATGGAGGTAAAACCCTACTCCTGCTTGATTGATATTGATTGATATGGGTAGTACAAGAGTGGATCTACCACGAGATCAAGGAGGCTAAACCCTAGAAGCTAGCCTATGGTATGATTGTTGTAATGGTTGTGTGTCCTACGGACTAATACCCTCCGGTTTATATAGACACCGGAGAGGGTTAGGGTTACACAGAGTCGGTTACAATGGTAGGAGATCTACATATCCGTATCACCAAGCTTGCCTTCCACGCCAAGGAAAGTCCCATCCGGACACGGGACGAAGTCTTCAATCTTGTATCTTCATAGTCTTGGAGTCCGGCCGATGATGATAGTCCGGCTATCCGGACACCCCCTAGTCCAGGACTCCCTCAGTAGCCCCTGAACCAGGCTTCAATGATGATGAGTCCGGCGCGCATATTGTTCGGCATTGCAAGGCGGGTTCCTCCTCCGAATAATTCATAGAAGATTGTGAACACGAGGATAGTGTCCGGCTCTGCAAAATAAATTCCACATTCCACCGTAGAGAGAATAATATGCACACACGTTCGATCTGCTGACGTATTTGTGTCATGACGTCATGCCACCACCAAGCCTTTACTTGAATCGTTTTTTATTATACCACCTCAGCGCGTTTAGCGAAGCGGTTTCCTTGGCACGTCTTGTCGAAGCAGAGATCGTGTTCCCCTTATTCCGGGATTCCCATCAATACGGACGTGGGTAACCCAACCGCGCCATTGATGGTGGCGCTTGGGAGATAAGCGAGTTTTACCAGGCCGGTGGGGATGCATAGTCTTCGTCCGCCCATATATAAGGGGATAAGGATCCACCTTTTTTACCTATGCCTTCTTCCTCCTTTGCTTATCCATCTCCGCGCACTCGAGCTCCACCGCCCAAGTTCGCACATCTCGCCTCAACCTTCTCCAGCCATGTCCGGAGCGGGAGGCAAGTGGATGGCTTCCTCCGTTACGGAGGGGCACATCAAAAAACTGTGCAGCGCCGGATACCTGTCCAGCGACATCGCGCACCGGCTGCCCGACAAGGGGCAGCTCATCCCCACCCCCAGGCCCCATGAGAGGGTCGTATTCCTTCCCCACTTCCTCCGCGGACTGGGCTTCCCACTTCATCCCTTCGTCCGGGGGCTCATGTACTACTACGGCCTGGACTTCCACGATCTGGCGCCAAATTTCATTCTCAACATCTCGGCGTTTATCGTCGTGTGCGAGGCCTTCCTCTGCATCCAGCCCCACTTTGGCTTGTGGCTAAAAACCTTCAACGTCAAGCCGAAGGTAGTGAAGGGCGTCCAAGCGGAGTGCGGAGGCACCATGGTGGGCAAAATTCCCAACGTCCTATGGCTCGAGGGCGCCTTTGTGGAAACCATCAAAGGGTGGCAATCGGGGTGGTTCTATATCACCGGGCCGCGTGACCCTAAATGGGCAGTGGCCCCCGAGTTCAGATCTGGTACCCCCATGCAGCTCACCTCCTGGAAAGAGAAGGGCTTGCTATGGGGCAGTTCGGAGGAGCTGACCGGACTCCAGTCCTGTCTCCAGACCTTGGTGAACAAGAAGCTCAAGCTTGTCAACGTGATCCAGGTCATGCTCGTCCGCCGGATTCTCCCCTGCCAACAACGGGCCTTCAATCTGTGGGAGTTTGATCCGGCACAGCACCGGACCCTTAGCGGGCTCTTCGAGACAATGTACAAAGCTGCCTGGAGGGTGCTGCTCAAGGGGGGAGAAGCCCCCGCATCCGCAACTGAAGATCGCGGATTCAGCACGAAACGCCCGGCCGGTGCGGTAAGATATGTTATCCTTTATGGGACATTTATTTCTTTCATAGTTTGACTCTATTGCGGGATCTAAAATTCCCAATGCCTTTAACAGGACTGGCAGAGAACGTCCGGACAGGTTAACTGTCCGGCTCCCCTCCCCGAAGACCCAGTGAATACCCGTTTAACGTGGCTGCTAGTCCCGACACTCTATGTGGTGCCGGAGAAGAAGGCCAAGAAGAAGGCCACGGGAACCCGAAGGAGTTCCCGGCGCCAGGTGGTATCGGACTCATCGTCCGATGGCTCAGAGGCAGACTCCTCCCCCGAAGACGAGGAGGAGAAAGAGGACTCTCCCCAGGAGGAGGGAGAGAGGAAGAGGAGGGCTTCCCCAACGGGGGAGGCCGAAGGGTCCAAGAGGGGAAGGACCCTTCCTCCGGACAGCTCCGCCAACGCCAACGTTGGCGACGAAGTGTGGCCCTCAAGGGCAAAGCCTCTGGCAAGATCGTAAGTATCCGGATTCCTAAATGATTTATAATTTCTCTTTTGCGCCACATAGTGTCCTTCTAATGCCGCACACTACCCGTAGTCCGGCCGAGGATGATCTTCCCGCTTCATCAAGCGGGTCCTTGGCTCCGTCGGATGTAGATTCCATTCCGACCGCCTCCACCCCTCGCGATGCTGAGGACGCCGAGGTGGGATCCCAGGAAGGGACCCGCCAGGAGGGGGAGGCTCCGGAGGTGCCACAGGGCAACCTCCCGGACTTCGTGCCAGACTCCGCGCCGGAACCCGTAGTGGTTCCGGAGTCCGGCAGGCGGCCCCTTCGTAAGAAGGGCAAGACCGTGACACCGGCAGCCTCCGTCCAACCGGAGGCGCCAGACAACTTGTTGGAGGTGCTTAACGGCGCTTCCATCGAGGAAGAACACCGCACTATCATGAGTGCGGTGATTCAGAAGGTTCAGCTCGCCAAGAGCGGGCTGACCGAAGCCTGCAGCAGCCTTCTAATAGGCTTTGAGGTAAGAAGTTTTAAAATATGCAATGTAATACCGCATAGACAGTAGCCCCTGATGCTCGGTTCGGTGTTCGGAAAGAAAAGCCGGACTGAGGATCTAAAAAGATATACGCAGGAGTTCTAAAAATTATGTCAATATGGGGTTGCAGGCTGCGCTGCTGACCTCTGTCGCACTGACTGCGGAGGTCGGTGCTTTGAAGCAGGACCTCGAGCGGTCCGAGCACGAGATCGTCCTTGCCAAGAAGCAGCTCGAGGACAAAGAAGGTGAGTAACACCGCATTAAATTTGTACCTTACAGAAAAGGATTTTGGTTGCAATAGAAATAACAAGGATAACGTGGGTACTGCAGGGGCCACAAACGAGGTGGCGACCCTGAAGGAGGCCGTGTCCGCGGCCGAACGTAATGCGGCCGCGGAATGAGCGGAGCGAGAGAAGCAGGAGGCGCGGGTGGCAGAGGTGCGGCTAGAGCTCCAGGCTCTCATGGAAAATCATGAGAGTTTGGAGCGTGACTCGAAGACTCAAGAGTCCGAGCTTGCCTCGGCTCTTGAAAGTGCCAAAGCCGCTAAGGCCGAGGCCCATAAGGCCCTCCAGGAGATTGAGGCGGTGAAGAAAATAGCGGCGGGTAAGGCATTTTTCATGCAAAGCAAGCATGTGAATGTGAATTACCTGTTACTTACCCGAATTCGGAGCTCTCCAGGGGCGTTTGCAGATCTGCCTCGCAGCGTGTTCAATGCCGCCGCATTCTACCGAGCCGAGGAGGGGAGCTCAACGGAGAAGGTCTTCTGGTCTCAGTATGCTGAGGCCGGACATCCGGTGCCCCTTAGAGACCAGCTGAAGTAGCTGGTCGAGCTCCACAAGGTAGCCGAGCAGGCCATGAAGGGCCTCATAGTCCGGCTGTGGCCTGAAGAGGCCATGGCTGGGAGCTACTTCGGCCTCGTGCGGCGGCTGGTGGATGCGTGCCCTTGGGTGGAAGTCATCAAGCGCTCCGCCTGCATTGAAGGTGCCCGTTGGGCCCTTGCCCACACAAAGGTTCACTGGTGCAGGCCGGATGCTGAGAGGCTTCTGACAGACGCGCCGCCGGCGGGCAAGGAGTATCGTACGCCCGAAATGTATTATAAGAGTGTCCTGAAGGGTGCCCGCAAGATTGCGGATGAGTGCCCCAAAGATGTAATATTTGAGTAGACTCGCAATGTGTTATCCTGTGCGCTGAAAACTTTGTTCATATGTGCTAAGCAACGCTTATTAATTTAAAATATTACCTTCTGTGCGGCCGTTTATCAAATCTGAGAGATGGCAAGTCGTCGGCTTCAGCCCCCAAGCCACGAGTGCTGGGGTGTTCGGGATAAACTTGAGCGCTCTTGTTCCCATTTTTGGATCCATCTAGGGAGGCGCTCAACACAACGAACAAGGCAACCGGACTTATAATGCTTGAACACTCTCACTTAGCCATAGAATTCTATAATTTTAAATTTCGGCGAAGCCCCTAGTGTTCGGAAGACCGAATTCGGGGCGCTATCCACGCCTGGGCCGGACACAGCCGGTTCCTCGCTCTAAGCGGCATAAGTCTTTAGGGACTCGAAAAGACCTCTCGAACAGCGACCAGCTCTCGCCTTATCATGACGGTCAGTTTTAGCTTTCTCCACTGAGGCGCTCGCCCAGCTCAACCGGGGCGCAATCGCAGTGGTTCTCCCAGTGCTACCTCGGCCGATAGAACGGAACGTAAGGTACCAAAACATGGGAGCCGGGCAAACCCAACTATTGACCCAAGACATGATTCGGAGCCGATGCATATAGTGCTATAAGTTCGGGGTGCCGCACTTGTGAAAGTGTTCGGACTTACGACACCATAATGCGGGGAACATAAGCCCCTGGTGTATTCAGCCGTACCAAATTGTATGGATGCAAGATGTCATAAATGAACATATATATAAAGAAAAGGAATGCAATTATAAGCGAAAAGTGATGCATTGTTTATTCAAGGAATTCTGCCATGAGTGCAGAACAATACAAATAGTGCGGTAGGCAAGGGTTTGGACTATTAGAAATGTCTCCCTCCAGGGGTAGGCTGCGGAATGGTGTATTTAAACAGATTTAATGCTCATTATGGAGACCACCTGAGTATTCGTCGTAGCCTTTGTCCTTCCCTGGCTGTTGCATCGTGAGTTCGGCAGATTCACCGCCGGACAGGGTCTCTGGTGAACGGAGCCCTGTGGAAAAAATAAAAAAGGAAAAGAAAAAGAGCGACACACTTGGGAGCCCCTGGTGTGGTTAAGCCGCACTCTGGGCCTGTCGTGGTCGTGCCCCTCCCCCTGTGCCCAAGGTATCTCCAGAGCGTAATGATGTACGCGGAGGGCTAGTCTTGCGATCATGCAAGGGCTGGGGTTGGGGCCACATTGCTACGCGTGCTCGGAACGTGCCAGGTGGTCTTGACGTATGTTACTCCGGGCGCGTTTGGCCATGTCCGGTCGTTTAACGGCCGGGCTCGAAAATTGCCTTAGAAGGCTGCTCTGTACTTCTGCCGCGAGAGCCGCTGTGTGTTCCTCCGTTTGGGGGGAGCATTCAGTGTTTCCGTTGACCATGATGACTCCACGAGGGCCTGGCATCTTGAGCTTAAGGTATGCATAATGCGGCACCGCGTTGAACTTTGCAAACGCGGTTCGTCCGAGCAGAGCGTGATAGCCACTGCAAAACGGGACTATGTCGAAGATTAACTCCTCGCTTCGGAAATTATCCGGGGATCCGAAGACCACTTCTAGTGTAACTGAGCCTGTACAATTGGCCTCAACACCTGGTATGACGCCTTTGAAGGTCGTCTTTGTAGGTTTAATCCTTGAGGGGTCTATGCCCATCTTGCGCACTGTATCCTGATAAAGCAGGTTCAGGCTGCTGCCGCCGTCCATCAGGACTCTAGTGAGGTGAAATGCATCGACGATTGGGTCTAAGACCAATGCGGGGAATCCGCGATGGCGGGTACTGGTGGGGTGGTCCCTTCGATCGAAAGTGATCGGGCAAGAGGACCATGGATTGAACTTCGGGGCGACAAGCTCCATCGCATATACGTCCCTAAGTGCACGCTTCCGCTCCCTCTTGGGTATGTGGGTTGCGTATATCATGTTTACCGTCCGCACTTGTGGGGGAAAACCCTTCTGTCTTCTACTGTTCGGCGGCCGGGTCTCCTCCTCATCATCGCTATGCAGCCCCTTGTCATTGCTTTCGGCAATTAACTTGCCTGCCTGCTTGAATACCCAACAATCCCTGTTGGTGTGGTTAGCTGGCTTTTCGGGGGTGCCATGTATCTGGCAAGAGCGGTCGAGTATTCGGTCCAAATTGGACGGACCCAGAGTAGTTCTTTTGAATGGCTTTTTCTGCTGACCGGGTTTAGAGCCTCTGAATCCGGCATTGACTGCCGTATCCTCAGTGTTATCGCCGTTAACACGGCGTTTGTTTTTGTTACAACGCGACCTGCCGTTGCGGTCCTTGTTGTCCGGACTGCCAGAATTTTTGCTGAGATTGTTGCTGCGGGCTAGCCAGCTGTCCTCACCCGCACAGAAGCGGGTCATGAGTGATGTAAGGGCTGCCATGGATTTCGGCTTTTCCTGTCCTAGGTGCCGGGCCAGCCACTCGTCGCGGATGTTATGTTTAAAGGCTGCGAGGGCCTCTGCATCTGGACAGTCGACGATTTGATTTTTCTTTGTTAAGAACCGTGTCCAGAACTGTCTGGCCGATTCGTCTGGCTGCTGAATTATGTGGCTTAGGTCATCGGCGTCTGGTGGTCGCACGTATGTGCCCTGGAAGTTGTCGAGAAATGCGGCTTCCAGGTCCTCCCAACACCCAATTGACTCTGCTGGCAAGCTGTTAAGCCAATGCCGAGCTGGTCCTTTAAGCTTGAGCGGGAGATATTTGATGGCGTGGAGATCGTCACCACGGGCCATATGGATGTGAAGGAGGTAGTCTTCGATCCAAACCGCAGGGTCTGTTGTGCCATCGTAGGATTCAATGTTCACGGGTTTAAACCCTTCAGGGATTTGATGATCCATTACTTCATCTGTGAAGCATAGTGGGTGTGCGGCGCCTCTATACTGGGCAATATCGCGACGCAGCTCAAGGGAGCTTTGTCTAGTGTGTTCGGCCCGGCCGGAGTTGCTGTATCCGGCGCGACGGTAGTCGTCGTGGATTGTGGGGCGCCCACGTGATCCGTAGATAGATCTTGATTGTTTTGCCTTGTCCTCCAATATGTCTCGCAAGTCCGGCGCATTCCCTCGTGGCTTCGTACTTTTCGAGCGATGCCGGGGTACGGTCCTGATGGAGGGCCTAGATGCCTCTCTGTCGCGTCCACGGGGTGGTCGGTCTGCCGTGTTATGTGCTAGTGATGAAGGTTTATATGCCTCCTCCTCTAATCGGGGGAGCAACTTGCGTTTTGGGTAGCTTTTGGAGGGGCGTTCGAGTTCATACTCTTCGGCCGCAAGGACTTCCGTCCATCTGTCGGCTAGCAGGTCTTGATCAGCTTGAAGCTGTTGCTGCTTTTTCTTTAGGCTATTTGCCGTGGCCATAAGCCTGCGTTTAAAACGCTCTTGTTCGACGGGATCCTCGGGCACGACAAATTCGTCATCGTTGAGGCTTGCCTCGTCTCCGGAGGGAGGCATGTAATTGTCATCCTCTATCTCCTTGTCTGCCGCTCTCTCATGAGGGCTGGCTTCTCCATCCTCCTGTGCTGAATCTTGCTGGAGGGGGTTGTCTTCGGCACTCTCTGGGGTGTTATTATCTCCGGTGCCGGAATCTCCATTCTTGCTGTGGCGGGATTTAGAGCGGCGCCGCTGACGTCGGCGCTTGGGCTGTTTCTTAGAGGAATCTGCCTCCGCTGCTTCTTCACCGTTCCCATCCTTTGGGATGTCCACCATGTATATGTTGTATGACGAGGTGGTCTTCCAGTGCCCCGTAGGCGCTGGTTCTTGTTCGTCTCTAGCATCGTCGTCCATACCATTGATGTCTTCGGAGTCGTAGTCTAGCATGTCGGTTAGATCATCGACAGTGGCTACAAAGTGGGTGGTGGGTGGGCTTCGAATTTCTTCGTCGTCCGCATCCCAACCATCCTGACCGCAGTCCGGCCAGGGCTCTCCTGATAACGAGAGATGCTTCAGCGAATTCAGGATGTCGCCAAAGGGTGAGTGCTGAAAGATGTCCGCGGCGGTGAACTCCATGATCGGCGCCCAATCGGGTTCGATCGGCAGGGGCGCAGGAGGTTCGGAGTCCGGCAAGGAGTCCGGCACCTCGGAGTCACGAGCTTTGTAAAGGACAAGGTTGGTGTTCGGCTCCATCGCCGTAGCAGTTGCAGCTCCCGAGGCGGTGTCCAGCCACCGGTCCTCGATCTGCGCGGTCGGCTCCGAACTATGGGTCGGAGCGGATTTGTGTGCGGCCTCCAAGGTACTGTCCGGCGGCAGAGCTAGATCATGCCAATCGTGAGAGTGCAGCACGCCCGGCTGTGGCTCGAATCCATCGAAGATCAAGTCTCCGCGGATGTCAGCAGTGAAGTTTAGGCTTCCAAACCTGACCTGATGGCTAGGGGCGTAGCTTTCGATCTGCTCCAGATGGCCAAGTGAATTGGCCCGCAGTGCAAAGCCGCCGAACACGAAGATCTGTTCAGGGAGAAAAGTCTCACCCTGGACGGCGTTGTTGTTGATTGAAGAAGCCATCAAGCCTATCGGTGACGACACGGAGGAACTCTCAATGAAAGCACCAATGTCAGTGTCAAAACCGGCGGATCTCGGGTAGGGGGTCCCGAACTATGCGTCTAGGCGGATGGTAACAGGAGACAAGGGACACGATATTTTTACCCAGGTTCGGGCCCTCTCGATGGAGGTAAAACCCTACTCCTACTTGATTGATATTGATTGATATGGGTAGTACAAGAGTGGATCTACCACGAGATCAAGGAGGCTAAACCCTAGAAGCTAGCCTATGGTATGATTGTTGTAATGGTTGTGTGTCCTACGGACTAATACCCTCCGGTTTATATAGACACCGGAGAGGGTTAGGGTTACACAGAGTCGGTTACAATGGTAGGAGATCTACATATCCGTATCGCCAAGCTTGCCTTCCACTCCAAGGAAAGTCCCATCCGGACATGGGACGAAGTCTTCAATCTTGTATCTTCATAGTCTTGATGTCCGGCCGATGATGATAGTCCGGCTATCCGGACACCCCCTAGTCCAGGACTCCCTCAGCAGGGCTTCACCTAAGAACCGCTACGATATTATCGAGGTAGATTATGGTGGCGGGGGGCACCGCACATGGCTAAGAGATCCAAGGGATCAATTGTTGTGTCTATGGGGTGCCCCCTCCTCCGTATATAAAGGAGGGGAGGGGAGGGCCGACCAGGAGGAGGAGGCGCGCCCAAGGGAGGGAGTCCTACTCCCACCGGGAGTAGGACTCCTCCTTTTCCTATTTGGAGAGGGAGAGGGAAGGAAGAGGAAGGAGGGATGAAGGAAAGGGGGGGCCTCCCAATTCGGATTGGGCTTGGGGGGGGGGGGGGCGCTCCCTCCCTTGCTCCTTTCCACTCCTTTCCACCAAAGCCCATTAAGGCCCATATACCTCCCGGGGGGTTCCGATAACCTCCCAGTGCTCCGGTATTATCCCGATCTCACTCGGAACCATTCCGATGTCCAAATATAGCCATCCAATATATCGATCTTTATGTCTCGACCATTTCGAGACTCCTCGTTATGTCTGTGATCACATCCGGGACTCGGAACTACCTTCGGTACATCAAAACACATAAACTCATAATATAACCATCATCGAACTTTAAGCGTGCGGACCCTACGGGTTCGAGAACTATGTAGACATGACCGAGACACGTCTCCGGTCAATAACCAATAGCGGAAGCTGGATGCTCATATTGGCTTCCACATATTCTACGAAGATCTTTATCAGTCAAACCGCATGACAACATACGTTGTTCCCTTTGTCATCGGTATGTTACTTGCCCGAGATTCGATCGTCGGTATCTCAATACCTAGTTCAATCTCGTTACCGTCAAGTCTCTTTACTCGTTCTGTAATACATCATCCGCCAACTAACTCATTAGTTACAATGCTTGCAAGGCTTATAGTGATGTGCATTACCGAGTGGGCCCAGGATACCTCTCCGACAATCGGAGTGACAAATCCTAATCTCGAAATACGCCAACTCAACAAGTACCTTCGGAGACACCTATAGAGCACCTTTATAATCACCCAGTTACATTGTGATGTTTGGTAGCACACAAAGTGTTCTTCCGGTAAACGGGAGTTGCATAATCTCATAGTCATAGGAACATGTATAAGTCATGAAGAAAGCAATAGCAACATACTAAGTGATCAACTGCTAAGCTAACGGAATGGGTCAAGTCAATCACATCATTCTATAATGATGTGATCCCGTTAATCAAATGAGAACACATATCTATGGTTAGGAAACACAACCATCTTTGATTCAACGAGCTAGTCAAGTAGAGGCATACTAGTGACATTGTGTTTGTCTATGTATTCACACATGTACTAAGTTTCCGGTTAATACAATTATAACATGAATAATAAACATTTATCATGAAATAAGGAAATAAATAATAACTTTATTATTGCCTCTAGGGCATATTTCCTTCAGTCTCCCACTTGCACTAGAGTCAATAATCTAGATTACACAATAATGATTCTAACACCCATGGAGCCTTTGTGCTGATCATGTTTTGCTCATGGAAGAGGCTTAGTCAACGGGTCTGCAACATTCAGATCTGTATGCATTTTGCAAATCTCTATGTCTCCCACTTGGACTTGATCCCGGATGGAGTTGAAGCGTCTCTTGATGTGCTTGGTTCTCTTGTGAAATCTGGATTCCTTTGCCAAAGCAATTGCCCCAGTATTGTCATAAAAGATTTTCATTGGATTCGATGTACTAGGTATGACACCTAGATCAGATATGAACTCCTTCATCTAGACTCCTTCATTTGCTACTTTCGAAGCAGCTATGTACTCTGCTTCACACCTAGATCCCGACACGACACTTTGTTCAGAACTGCACCAACTGACAGCTCCACCGTTCAATATAAATATATATCCGATTTGCGATTTAGAATCGTCCGGATCAGTGTCAAAGCTTGCATCGACGTAACCATTTACGACTAGCTCTTTGTCACCTCCATAAACGAGAAACATATCCTTAGTCCTTTTCAGGTACTTCAGGATGTTCTTGACCACTGTCCAGTGATCCACTCCTCGATTACTTTGGTACCTCCCTACTAAACTAATAGCAAGGCACACATCAGGTCTGGTACACAACATAGCATACATGATAGAGCCTATGGCTGAAGCATAGGGAACATCTTTCATTTTCTCTCTATCTTCTGCAGTGGTCGGGCATTGAGTCTGACTTAACTTCACACCTTGTATTACAGGCAAGAACCCTTTCTTTGCTTGATCCATTTTGAACTTTTTCAAAACTTTATCAAGGTATGTACTTTGTGAAAGTCCAATTAAGCGTCTTGATCTATCTCTATAGATCTTGATGCCCAATATATAAGCAGCTTCACCGCGGTCTTTCATTGAAAAACTTTTATTCAAGTATCCTTTTATGCTATCCAGAAATTCTATATCATTTACAATCAAGAATATGTCGTCCACATATAATATTAGAAATGCTACAGAGCTCCCACTCACTTTTTTGTAAATGCAGGCTTCTCCAAAAGTCTGTATAAAACCATATGCTTTGATCACACTATCAAAGCGTTTATTCCAACTCCGAGAGGCTTGCACCAGTCCATAAATGGATCGCTGGAGCTTGCAGACTTTGTCAGCACCTTTTGGATCGACAAAACCTTTTGGTTGCATCATATACAACTCTTCTTCCGGAAATCCATTCAGGAATGTAGTTTTGACATCCATTTGCCAAATTTCATAATCATAAAATGCGGCAATTGCTAAGATGATTCGGGCAGACTTAAGTATCGCTACGGGTGAGAAAGTCTCATCGTAGTCAACCCCTTGAACTTGTTGAAAACCTTTCGCAACAAGTTGAGCTTTGTAGACAGTAACATTACCATCAGCGTCAGTCTTCTTCTTGAAGATCCATTTATTCTCGATGGCTTGCCGACCATCGGACAAGTCAACCAAAGTTCAAACTTTGTTCTCATACATGGATCCCATCTCAGATTTCATGGCCTCAGAATCTGGGCTCATCATCACTTCCTCATAGTTCGTAGGTTCGCCATGGTCAAGTAACATGACCTCCAGAATAGGATTACCGTGCCACCCTAGTGCGGATCTTACTCTGGTTGACCTACGAGGTTCTGTAGTAACTTGATCTGAAGTTTCATGATCAATATCATTAGCTTCCTCACTTATTGGTGTAGGTGTCATAGGAACCGGTTTCTGTGATGAACTACTTTCCAATAAGGGAGCAGGTACAGTTACCTCATCAAGTTCTACTTTCCTCCCACTCACTTCTTTCTAGAGAAAATCCTTCTCTAGAAAAGATCCATTCTTGGCAACGAATGTCTTGCCATCGGATCTGTGATAGAAGGTGTACCCAACAGTTTCCTTTGGGTATCCTATGAAGACACATTTCTCCGATTTGGGTTCGAGCTTATCAGGTTGAAGCTTTTTCACATAAGCATCACAACCCAAAACTTTAAGAAACGACAACTTTGGTTTCTTGCCAAACCACAGTTCATAAGGCGTCGTCTCAACGTATTTTGATGGTGCCCTATTTACCGTGAATACAGCCGTCTCTAAAGCATAACCCCAAAATGATAGCGGTAAATCAGTAAGCGACATCATAGATCGCACCATATCTAGTAAAGTTCAATTACGACGTTCGGACACACCATTACGCTGTGGTGTTCCGGGTGGCGTGAGTTGCGAAACTATTTTGCATTGTTTCAAATGTAGACCAAACTCGTAACTCAAATATTCTCCTCCACTATCAGATCGTAAAAACTTTATTTTCTTGTTACGATGATTTTCAACTTCACTCTGAAATTCTTTGAACTTTTCAAATGTTTCTGACTTATGTTTCATTAAGTAGAAATACCCATATATGCTTAAATCATTTGTGAAGGTGAGAAAATAACGATACCCGCCGTGCGCCTCAACATTCATTGGACCACATACATCAGTATGTATGATCTCCAACAAATCAATTGCTCGCTCCATAGTTCCGGAGAACGACGTTTTAGTCATCTTGCCCATGAGGCATGGTTCACAAGTACCAAGTGATTCATAATCAAGTGATTCCAAAAGTCCATCAGTATGGAGTTTCTTCATGCGCTTTACACCAATATGACCCAAAAGGCAGTGACACAAATAAGTTGCAGTATCATTATCAACTCTGCATCTTTTGCCTTCAACATTATGAATATGTGTATCACTACAATTGAGATTCATCAAAAATAGACCACTCTTCAAGGGTGCATGACCATAAAAGATATTACTCATATAAATAGAACAACCATTATTCTATGATTTAAATGAATAACCGTCTCGCATCAAACCAGATCCAGATATAATGTTCATGCTCAACGCTGACACCAAATAACAATTATTTAGGTCTAAAACTAATCCCGAAGGTAGATGCAGAGGTAGTGTGCCGACGGTGATCACATCGACTTTGGAACCATTTCCCACGCGCATCGTCACCTCATCCTTAGCCAGTGTTCGCTTAATTTGTAGTCCTTGTTTTGAGTTGCAAATATTAGCAACAGAACCAGTATCAAATACCCAGGTGCTACTGCGAGCTCTGGTAAGGTACACATCAATAACATGTATATCACATATACCTTTGTTCACCTTGCCATCCTTCTTATCCGCCAAATACTTGGGGCAGTTCCACTTCCAGTGACCAGTCTGCTTGCAGTAGAAGCACTCAGTCTCAGGCTTAGGTCCAGACTTGGGTTTCTTCTCTTGAGCAGCAACTTGTTTGCTGTTCTTTTTGAAGTTCCCCTTCTTCTTCCCTTTGCCCTTTTTCTTGAAACTGGTGGTCTTATTGGTCATCAACACTTGATGCCCCTTTTTGTTTTCTACCTCCGCAGCCTTTAGCATTGCGAAGAGCTCGGGAATTGTCTTATCCATCCCTTGCATGTTATAGTTCATCATGAAGCTCTTGTAGCTTGGTGGCAGTGATTGAAGAATTCTATCAATGACACTATCATCCGGAAGATTAACTCCTAGTTGAATTAAGTGATTGTTATACCCAGACATTCTGAGTATATGCTCACTGACAGAACTATTCTCCTCCATCTTGTAGCTGTAGAACTTATTGGAGACTTCATATCTCTCAATCCGGGCATTTGCTTGAAATATTAACTTCAACTCCTAGAACATCTCATATGCTCCATGACGTTCAAAACGTCGTTGAAGTCCCGGTTCTAAGCCGTAAAGCATGGCGCACTGAACTATCGAGTAGTCATCAGCTTTGCTCTGCCAGACATTCATAACATCCGGTGTTGCTCCTGCAACAGGTTTGGCACCTAGCGGTGCTTCCAGGACGTAATTCTTTTGTGCAGCAATGAGGATAATCCTCAAGTTACGGACCCAGTCCGTGTAATTGCTACCATCATATTTCAACTTTGCTTTCTCAAGGAACGCATTAAAATTCAATGGAACAACAACACGAGCCATCTATCTACAACAACGTAGACATGCAAAATACTATCAGGTACTAAGTTCATGATAAATGTAAGTTCAATTAATCATATTACATAAGAACTCCCACTTAGATAGACAACCCTCTAATCATCTAAGTGATCACGTGATCCAAATCAACTAAACCATAACCAATCATCACGTGAAATGGAGTAGTTTTCAATGGTGAACATCACTATGTTGATCATATCTACTATATGATTCACGCTCGACCTTTCGGTCTTAGTGTTCCGTGGCCATATCTGCATATGCTAGGCTCATCAAGTTTAACCTGAGTATTCTACATGTGCAAAACTGGATTGCACCCATTGTAGATGGACGTAGAGCTTATCACACCCGATCATCACGTGGTGTCTGGGCATGACGAACTTTGGCAACAGTGCATACTCAGGGAGAACACTTTTATCTTGAAATTTAGTGAGAGATCATCTTATAATGCTACCGTCAATCAAAGCAAGATAAGATGCATAAAGGATAAACATCACATGCAATCAATATAAGTGATATGATATGGCCATCATCATCTTGTGCTTGTGATCTCCATCTCCAAAGCACCATCATGATCACCATCGTCACCGACGCGACACCTTGATCTCCATGCATTGTTGTCGTCTCGCCAACTATTGCTTCTACGACTATCGCTACCGCTTAGTGATAAAGTAAAGCAATTATAGGGCGATTGCATTGCATACAATAAAGCGACAACCATATGGCTCCTGCCAGTTGCTGATAACTCAGTTACAAAACATGATCATCTCATACAATAAAATATAGCATCATGCCTTGACCATATCACATCACAACATGCCCTGCAAAAATAAGTTAGACGTCCTCTACTTTGTTGTTGCAAGTTTTACGGGGCTGCTACGGGCTGAGCAAGAACCGTTCTGACCTACGCATCAAAACCACAACGATAGTTCATCAAGTTAGTGCTGTTTTAACCTTCGCAAGGACCAGGCGTAGCCACACTCGGTTCAACTAAAGTTGGAGAAACTGACACCCGCTAGTCACTCGTGCGCAAAGCACAACAGTAAAACCAGTCTCGCGTAAGCGTATGTGTGATGTCAGTCCGGGCCGCTTCATCCAACAATACCGCCGAACCAAAGTGTGACATGCCGGTAAGCAGTATGACTTGTTTCGCCCACAACTCATTTGTGTTCTAGTCGTGCATATAACATCAACGCATAAAACTAGGCTCTGATACCACTGTTGGGGAACGTAGTAATTTCAAAAAAATTCTTACGCACACACAAGATCATGGTGATGCATATCAACGAGAGGGGAGAGTGTGTCCACGTACCCTCGTAGATCAAAATTGGAAGCGTTAGCACAACGCGGTTGCTGTAGTCGTACGTCTTCACGATCTGACCGATCAAGTACCAAACGCACGACACCTCCGAGTTCAGCACACGTTCAACTCGATGACGTCCCTCGAACTCTGATCCAGCCGAGCTTTGATGGATAGTTCCATCAGCACGACGGCATGGTGACGATGATGATGTTCTACCAACGCAGGGCTTTGCCTAAGCACCACTACGATATTATCGAGGTGGATTATGGTGGAGGGGGCACCACACACGGCTAAGAGATCCAAGGGATCAATTGTTGTGTCTATGGGGTGCCCCCCTCCTCCGTATATAAAGGAGGGGAGGAGAGGGCGGGCCAGGAGGAGGAGGCGCGCCCAAGGGGGGGAGTCCTACTCCCACCCGGAGTAGGACTCCTCCTTCCTATTTGGAGAGGGAGAGGGAAGGAAGAGGAAGGAGGGAGGAAGGAAAGGGGGCGGGGGCGGCCCCCCTCCCAATTCGGATTGGGCTTGGGGGGGGGGAGGGCGCCCCCTCCCTTGCTCCTTTCCCCACCTTTCCACTAAAGCCCATTAAGGCCCGTATACCTCCCGGGGGTTCCGATAACCTCCCTGTGCTCCGGTATTATCCCAATCTCACTCAGAACCATTCTGGTGTCCAAATATAGTCGTCCAATATATCGATCTTTATGTCTCGACCATTTCGAGACTCCTCGTTATGTCCATGATCACATCCGGGACTCCGAAACTACCTTCGGTACATCAAAACACATAAACTCATAATATAACCGTCATCGAACTTTAAGCGTGTGGACCCTACGTGTTCGAGAACTATGTAGACATGACCGAGACACGTCTCCGGTCAATAACCAATAGCGGAACCTGGATGCTCATATTGGCTCCCACATATTCTACGAAGATCTTTATCGGTCAAACCGCATAACAACATACGTTGTTCCCTTTGTCATCGGTATGTTACTTGCCCGAGATTCGATCGTCGGTATCTCAATACCTGGTTCAATCTCATTACCGGCAAGTCTCTTTACTCGTTCCGTAATACATCATCCCGCAACTAACTCATTAGTTACAATGCTTGCAAGGCTTATAGTGATGTGCATTATCGAGTGGGCCCAGAGATACCTCTCCGACAATCGGAGTGACAAATCCTAATCTCGAAATACGCCAACTCAACAAGTACCTTTGGAGACACCTGTAGAGCACCTTTATAATCACCCAGTTATGTTGTGACGTTTGGTAGCACACAAAGTGTTCCTCCGGTAAATGGGAGTTGCATAATCTCATAGTCATAGGAACATGTATAGGTCATGAAGAAAGCAATAGCAACATACTAAACGATCAAGTGCTAAGCCAACGGAACGGGTCAAGTCAATCACATCATTCTCTAATGATGTGATCCCGTTAATCAAATGAAAACACATGTCCATGGTTAGGAAACACAACCATCTTTGATTCAATGAGCTAGTCAAGTAGAGGCATGCTAGTGACATTGTGTTTGTCTATGTATTGACACATGTACTAAGTTTCCGATTAATACAATTATAGCTTGAATAATAAACATTTATCATGAAATAAGGAAATAAATAATAACTTTATTATTGCCTCTAGGGCATATTTCCTTCATCAACAACATCAGTCTCTTAAGCAGCAGAGGTCGGAATGATAACCACTGCATGCTCAACTTGCTGCATGAGTTCATCCTCGTGAGGAGGGGATGGTGGTATCTGCTGCAGAGGTGCACTTGAGTGAATAGGAGCATCGACAGTTGTCTGAGGGCGAGGAGGCTTGATTCCTTTCGGTTTGCTAGCCCTAGCCTTAGCCTTTTGATGTTTCTCTTCCTTTATTGTTCATTGAGCAAGTTTAGCCTAGCGATCAATTTCATCGTTCCATCGGTCACATAGCTGAGACACTTTCATTTTCAGCCGTGAATGCCACTCGATTTTATCATTTCTCATACCACTTAGAGATTTTGTGATTTCAACAATTTCTTTGTTTAGCTCCTTCCTTTCAGATTCAGTGCTGGCATCTCGTCTCATTTTCTCGATGGTTTTCTTGTCCTCGACTGCTTGGTTTATTTTCTTGGTAATCTTTCCCAGCTCAGCAAAATGTTAATGTTTTGTTACCAGCTTGGTAACATCGTTAGGAAGACCTAAACTGCTCAAATCAACTGATTTTGCATCATAGGTAGCACTTTCAATGATATCAATCGTGAGATCAAAGTCATATTTTTGTTCCTCTGTGGAAGCAGTAACACTGGTTTTAGATTTCTTAACAGAAGTAGCGGCTTTCTCTTCAGGCAACAGCTTTCTCTTCACAGA
Organism: Triticum timopheevii; assembly: GCA_963921465.1. Taxonomy (NCBI): domain Eukaryota; kingdom Viridiplantae; phylum Streptophyta; class Magnoliopsida; order Poales; family Poaceae; genus Triticum; species Triticum timopheevii. The sequence goes on along the minus strand of OY997274.1, from coordinate 439,543,619 downwards.
CGGGGCAGCAGAACCCGAAGGTTTATCAGGGACCTGTGCAGGTGCAAGCCCTGGTGACATCCTCAGTGGGGGTGACAGTTTCACTAGTGAGGGAGTTTGATATGGCTTGTTGAGAAGTGCTTGTTGATCATACATGGGTATCTCATCAGGAGCATCTTCATCGCAGGACTCATCAGACGAGGCAAAAGCCGCCTTCTTGGGTTTTATGGCAACAGATTTCTTTCAGGGAGCTCGAGGGGAAATTGACTTTCTTGCCTTCCTTTCTTTTCGGGCAGAGGCACACTCCTTTTTCTCTTGTACGTCTTGTTGGGTCGATGATGATCCCCAAGTGCAAGGAATCATCGTAGCAGTTTCCAAAGATGGAGGTGATAACTATTGAGTGTCGAACCCACAAGGAGCTAAAGGTAAGATCAATATTCTCTCAAGTCCTATCTGCCATCGATACAACTCTACGTACACTGAACGTTTGCTTCCATCTAGAAACGAGAAATAAAACTACGTTGTGGGTATGAAGAGGATAGCTTTGCATGATATCAGAGAACTAAAATATAAAAATATTTGCCCTTAACATAGAATTAGAATATATTACTATATATTATAAATAGCGAGTGTGGAATAATGATGGATCGGTGTGCGGAATTATCCTAGGCAATTGTTAACAAGATTGGTAATCATTATTGCAATTTTATATGACGGAGAGCCATAAGCTAACATACTTTCTCTACTTGTATCTTATGCACTTATGATTGGAATTCTAGCAAGCATCCGCAACTACTAAAGACCGTTAAGGTAAAAGCCAACCATAGCATTAAAGTATCAAGTCCCGTTTGTCCCATACACAACAACCCCCTTACTCGGGTTTAAGCTTCTATCACTCTATCAACCCACTATAAGCGAATCATGAACGCATTGCAACACCCTACAGCGGGAATCCTTCACGTGTGTGCGGCACGGAAGGCACCATATGAAAGCACCAAAATAAACCATACAACTCAAACCAATCTAGACCATCAATCAACCCAAAAGACAAAAGAAATCTACTCAAAACATCATAGGATGGCAACACATCATTGGATCATAATATGTGGAATAAGGCACCATGTTCAAGTAGGGGATTATAGCGGGGTGCAGGAGAGTGGACCGCTTAAAAGAGATGAGGATGGTGATGAAGAAGGTGATGCTGATAAAGACGATCACGATCACTGCGGTGATGGTTCCCCCGGCGGCACTCCGGCGCCACCGAGAGAGAGGGGGAGAGAGTCTACCCCATTTGCTTCCTCCTCCATGGCCTCCTCCCTAGATGGTGAGAGGTTCTCCCTCTAGTCCTTGGCCTCCATGGTGATGATGGCCCCCTCCGGCAGGGTGCCAAAAGGGCCTAGATTTATTTTTGTGGCTACCGAGGCTTGTGGCGGCTGAACTTCCGATCTATGGTTCTTTTCGGAGGTTTTGGCATTTATATGAATTTTTGGTGTTGGTCCCACATCAAGGAGGTGCCCGAGGGGCCCACAAGCCCTTCAGGCGCGCCCCAAGGAGGTGCCCGAGGGGCCCACAAGCCTTTCGGGCGCGCCCCCTGGGGTGCGCCAAGGAGGCTTGTGGCTTCCACGTGAAGCTTCTAGTCCTTCCTCGATGCCTCAGGGGTCTCTTTTGGTCCATAAAAAATCACCGTAAATTTTCATCCCATTCCGAGAACTTTTATTTCTGCACAAAAAATGACACCACGGTAGTTTTGCTGAAAACAACGTCAGTCTGGGTTAGTTCTAATCAAATCATACCAAAACCATATAAAATTGTTGTAAACATGGCATGAATACTTCATAAATTATAGATACATTGAAAATGTATTAGCATCCCAAGCTTAATTCCTGCTCGTCCTCGAGTAGGTAAATGATAAAAGAAATAATTTATGAAGTGTGAATGCTAGCATAGTGGATAAATTTGATCAATGATAGTACCAAACACTTTTTCTAGCATCATTATATATCATAAATAGTGGCTCATCTCATAAAACTTCTCATGATCAAGTAAAGCTATTCACATGTTAAAGTATAGACCATAAAGTTTCTTGAAAACTAACAAACTATGCTTTCAGTCACCAAACAATTGCAATTCATCTTATTTTCAGGAAGGGTCTATGTAAGAGCTTTGATTTAGCAAATTCCACATACTCAACTATCATATAGTCTTCCATGATTGCTAACACCCAAAGCATATTTTTAGAATAAATAGCATCCATTAAACACGAAGAAAGATCGGGGCTTAATGTTTCGCCTCTCAACTTATTTATCATATAGATAATTGTCAACAATAATAATTCATGATCAAATATATTTGAATGGCCATATATGCTTGGATCTTTCCCCACCACATGATGCTTGCCAACTAAAGAATAATTGAGATTGAACTAAGAAGGAATACTATTAACTCCTGCATAAAAGTAAATACATGAAAGTAAAAGATAGGGCCTTCGTAGAGGGAAGCAGAGGTTGTCATGCGCTTTTTAATTTTGGATGTGCTAACCCTTAATGCAAAGGAGCGTCACGTTGTATTGCCCTTTGTGATAGCAACCTTTATTATGCAGTCCGTCGCTTTTATTTCTTTACATCACAAGTTCGTACAACACTTATTTTCCCTTACAATAAAAGATCATACATATTAAGGAGCAATTTTATTGCTTTTTGCGCCAATAATAAGTTACTTGAAGGATCTTATTCAATCCATAGGTAGATATGGTGTACACTTATGGCAAGAAACGGGGTTTAAGGGTTTTGGGATGCAGAAGTAGTATCTCTACTTAGTACAAATTTTTGGCTAGCAAAAGATCCTAAGCAAGTACCACATGTTGGAGGATCTATGAAAATATACCTTCTATACAAATATACCCAAACATAACTCATTACATTGTCTTCTTTGTCCAACTCAACTAATTTGCTCAATTTTGAAAATAATTAATGGGGCTCACGGTCATAGAAGATGTCCAAGTTAGTATATTTATATGTGAAATCTCTCTTCCTTCAATATTCTTTCATGAATTGTTCAAGTGACCAATGTTGTGTTTGCTAACTTTCAATAAATTTTACCACCTATACTTATTATATGTGAACTCGTTATACCCCATGGGATAAGCATACGAGACATATATAATTTCAGATTTATGATATTCAATTCATTCAACCATTTACTCATAGGATATAAGTGAAGCACGAGAGTAAGTGACAAACTACTCTAAAAAATATAAGTGAAGAACAATGAGTAGTCAAGTAGTTAAATAGCCATGTGAGGACTCTCTCTCATTCAAGATTTCAGATCCAATGATTTTATTGGGACATCTAGTAAATTGAAAATTCACCCCAAGCAAAACACATATCATGTGATGAATAAAAATATAGCTCCGAGTAGGGTATACCGATAGTTTTGAAGACGAAAGAGGGGATGCCTTCCGGGGCATCCTCAAGCTTAGGAGCTTGAGTATTCCTTGAATATTACCTTGGGGTGCCTTGGGCATCCCCAAGCTTAGGGTTTTGCCACTCCTTATTCTCCTCATATTGTTATCTCACTCAAAACTTGAAAACTTCAACCACACAAAACTTAACGGAACTTTGTGAGATGGGTTAGTATGATAAAGACAAATCATACACTTTGGTACTGTGAAGATAAGATTCATAATTTTTTTCACACAATGCCTATTGTACCATATCATTTCTACAATTTATATTGAGCAATATAAGCAATAGAAACTAGAAAACAAGCAAATTATGCATTGAAAACATAATCTGTTAGAAACAGAACAGTCTGTAATGATCTGAACAACAACCATACTTCTGCTACTCCAACAATTTCTGAAAATTGGGACAATTTAGGAAATTTATATATCAATCTTGTGTAAAAAACTCAGATCAAAAGCACGCTTCTGTGATTTCCTAAAATTCTGGCAATGAGCACAAAAGTTTCTGTTTTTCAGCAAGATCAAATCAACTACCACCATAGATCATCCCAAAGGTCTTACTTGGCACTTTATTGAAACAAAAGCTATAAAGCATTATCACTACAGTAACATAATCATGAGAACACACAAAAATAGTAGGGATAAATATTGGGTTGCCTCCCAGCAAGCGCTTTTCTTTAATGCCTTTTTTAGCTAGGCATGATATTTTAATGATACTCTTGCAAGCCTAATTTCAATGATAATTTTATTTATGCTCTAAAATATACAAGTGAAGTTCATAGAGCATTCTACAATTAATATAGATTTACCAATATCCAAGCTCAAAATATATAAGTGAAGCGCACGAAGCATTCTACAAAGCCATACTCAAAAGATTTAAGTGAAGCACAAAGAGAATTCTATAAAGCCATACTCAAAAGATTTAAGTGAAGTGCATGAAGAATTCTATAGATCAATGAATGACTATCTCATACTAGCATGGTGCATAAAGGAAAAGAGAAAAATAAACACAAAAGACGCATATCATGTGAACAAAACAAAAACCAAGGTATACCAATAATTGTTGAAGAATATAGATGGGATGCCTTCTGGGGCATCCCCAAGCTTAGATGCTTGTGTATCCCTGAAATATTTACTTGGGGTGCCTTGGGCATACCCAAGCTTGAACTCTTGCCTCTTCTTATTCTTCTTATATCGATAACTCCTCGATCTTCGAACACTTCATCCACACAAAACTTAACAAAACACTTGTGAGATCCGTTAGTATAATAAAGCAAATCACTACCTTTAGGTACTGTTGTAAACTCATTACAATTTCATATTAGCATTATATCTACTGTATTACAACTTCACCATGGTTCATACCCCCCGATACTACCCATAGATTCGTCAAAATAAGTGAACAACACATAGAAAACAGAATCTATCAAAAACTGGACAGTCTATAGCAATTTGAATATTTACCATACTTATGTAACTCTAAAAATCCTGAAAAATTAAGAAAAAATAAAAAATTTGCATATTAGTACTTTCTAAAAATTTCAGAAAGTTTTGACGTTCCAGTAAAAAAATGTAAATTCACACACTACAGCCAAAGTTTCTGTTTTTGCACTGCACAAAGCAAACAAACAATCTAATCATCCTAAAGCCAAATCTTGGCACATTATTTTTATAATACAATGGATATATACAAGGTGATAATTATTTTTGAGAAACTTCCATGAAAAATTCTACATTGTTTCCATGAGCATGAACACAAGTGTTCAAGGTTGACCCTCACTTCTCCAATGCATAACCTTCCAATCACTTCTCTTTTTGAAAAAGTTTTTAAGCATAAGAGGCAAGTAATTTTTTTTGTATTTTGCATTCTTTAAAAAAATTGGTTTTTCATATAAAACTAAAGAAAGCAAAAACAAAAGGGAAAACAAAATCTACTTAGTGAAGAAAGCAAACAAGCACACACGAGAATATCAACCCCACGCTATTGCTCGCTGGCAACGGCACCAGAAAAGAGTTTGATGATCCCCATGTGCAAGGAATCATCGTGGCAATTTCCAAAGATGGAGGTGATAACTATGGAGTGTCGAACCCACAGGGAGCTAAAGGTAAGATTAGTATTCTCTCAAGTCCTATCTGCCATCGATACAACTCTATGTACACCGAACGTTTGCTTCCATCTAGAAGCAAGAAATAAAGCTACGTTCTGGGTATGAAGAGGATAGCTTTGCATGATATCAGAGAACTAAAATATAAAAATAGTTGCTGTTAACATAGAGTTAGAATATATTGCTATATATTATAAATAGCGAGTGTGGAATAATGATGTATCGGTGTGCGGAATTATTCTAGGCAATTGTTAACAAGATTGGTAATCATTATTGCAATTTTATATGAGGGAGAGGCATAAGCTAACATACTTTCTCTACTTGGATCATAGGCACTTATGATTGGAACTCTAGCAAGCATCCGCAACTACTAAGGATCATTAAGATAAAATCCAACCATAGCATTAAAGTATCAGGCCCCCTTTGTCCCATACGCAACAACCCCTTACTCGGGTTTAAGTTTCTGTCACTCTAGCAACCCACTATAGCGAATCATGAACGTATTGCAACAACCTACAGTGGGAATCCTTCACATGTACGCGACACGGAAGGCACCATAGGACAGCACCAAAATAAAACATACAACTCAAACCAATCTAGATCATCAATCAACCCAAAAGCCAAAAGAAATCTACTCAAAACATCATAGGATGGCAACACATCATTGGATCATAATATGTGGCATAAAGCACCATGTTCAAGTAGGGGATTACAGTGGGGTGCGGGAGAGTGGAGCGCTTAAAATAGATGAGGACGATGGTAAATAAGGTGATGTTGACGAAGACGATCACCGTGGCGATGGTTCCCCCGGCGGCACATCGATGCCTCCGAGAGAGAGAGAGGGAGAGAATCTCTCCATTGTGCTTCCTCCTCCATGGCCTCCCCCCTAGATGGGTAGAGGTTCTCCCTTTGGTCCTTGGCCTCCATGGTGATGATGGCCCCCTCCGGCTTCGTCCACCATGGCCTCCGGTGATGATGGCCCTCTCCGGCAGGGTGTCAGAGAGGGCCTAGATTGATTTTTAGTGGCTACAGAGGCTTGCAGCGGTGGAACTTCCGATCGAGGGTTCTTTTAGGAGGTTTTGGAATTTATAAGATTTTTTGGCGTTGGTCTCACGTCAAGGAGGTGCCTGAGGGGCCCACAAGCCCCTTAGGGCGCCCCCTTGGGGCGCGCCTAGGAGGCTTGTGACTTCCTTGTAAAGTTTCTGGTCCTCCCTCGATGCCTCGGGCGTCTCTTTTGGTCCACAAAAAATCACCGTAAATTTTCAGCCCATTCTGAGAACTTTTATTTCTGCATAAAAAACGACACCACGGTAGTTGTGCTGAAAATAGCGTCAGTCCAGGTTAGTTCTAATCAAATCATACAAAAACCATATAAAATTGTTGTAAACATGGCATGAATACTTCATAAATTATGCATACATTGGAGACGTATCAGTCAGCTCGACGTTTCTCTGCTCAATTTGATTCTTCTTCGCTGCCCTAGCTTCACGCTTGGATTTAGCGTTGGCTCTCTGTTACACTTCTTCGGGAAAATCAACAGCTGTCTTGAGGGAGTCAGGATGAGCATATTTAGTTGGAGGAGGCCTGACTTTTTCATCGTCCAGGCCGAGGCAATTCTCTGCAATACAATCATTCCAAGGAGGAGTGAATGCAAACGAGATTTGATATTTCCTTCGGACATTCTCGTGATTAAACCATTTCTTCGCCCTGCGATGGTGAATCCTTTGCAGCCTGTTATTTATCTTGGTTGTGGTTTCAACTCTAGATGGAGTTTTATAACCTTCGGGATCTGACATCTCGGCAGTTGTATTTTTCTCTCTACCATGACCACCCTTCTTGGGATTTACATCGGAGAATAGAGTCATTCCATCGGTGACGTATTCATCCTTGGGCTAACTATGCGCAGAGGGAATATCATCTTCCTCTTCTTCGGATTCAGACTCAGACTTTTTCTTCACTAGTTTGGGTGGCTTTGATGCTTTTCCTCCACCTGTAAACCTCTTATGTTCAGACAAGGGAGGCAACTGAGGCATTTCTCCTTCAAAACTAGACTGCTCTTCCAAACTTTGTGCCATGACCAACCTGAGAAAAAGAATAGATGCGAGGGAAAGCAGGAAAGGGTCACAAACATGCACATAAGCATTTTTGACTAAGAAGAAGGTTTTTCAGAAGCAGCAAAGGAATCCATGGCATACATTTAGGAAGTTATCATCGGTAGAATTGCAACATGCCATATAAGATAGAGCAACAACTATCTAATCTTTCGAAAGAGTACACATGAACCCTAGAATCAAGATAACTGGTACGAGGGAAAACTACAAACCGTACAAGTCACAACTTAGAGAACCTAAAGATCTACCGCAAGGAAATAAATCAAGGGAAATTGCATCGGTAAGAACAACCCTAGAACAGAGGAGTGGACAGGGCTAGTTCCAGATCCAAGCCCCCTAACTTGGCAGCAAGGATCAACTACGACAATGCGGAGGAGAGGATTTACCGCACTAGCACGACTAACAATGGCGAGGCTTCACCAGAGTTGCACGGTGAGATGCGTCGACGGTGTTGCTTCGAGCTCAGGCTCGGGAGGAGAATGAAAGAGGGTTTGAAGACGAACTGAGGAAGAAGATGCCTATTGGGGTATATATAGCCCGTAGGCGGAACCACCTCTTCCAAAATCTACGACCAAAAAGCATGGGATGTTCCACATTCAACGGAGGAGATCACAATCGTGAGATCGTGGGCACGTGTCAACCGTTTCCTGCGAAAATCTCAGAAACTGAATGAAAGGCCGAAGGATTTGAAGAATATCAAATGCCGAAAATAGTTTAAGATTCGAAGTTGATTTTGTTCGTGACCAAGGACTGAAATCTTCTTCATATCAAATTGCATGTTTATGATGGACATCATAGAATGGACGAGAAAGAACAGAGGAAAAAAACAGGGTCCGAATCAAAACACTCAGCCAAACGAGAGAAAAACACAAAGCCACGGAGCTCTGAGTGAGTTGATATACGGACAGAACATGAACACAATGAAAAGAAGGGAAAACAAATGAAAATACAAGGAATAGGAAAGAACAATATAGACCTCAGGATAAGGAATAAACGAATGGAATTCCCAAGATAATATCTGCAAGAGAGGATTAGTTCTTTTTCGAACCCACACTTGCGTGCGCAACGAGGATCTCATTTGCTTCGTCTGAGCAGGAGTATTCTTTCGGCAAGATCTCCAAGACACATGTGCACTTTGAGAGTAATCATATGAATATGCATTGAAGTTATTTCCAGAGACATGAGTATAATGATTTGAGGAGATACGCATGTATTCCTTCTGTTGGAGGTTTGACCGATACCCATTCAAGAATTTTCCTGCGCCATTCTGATAATGATAATCATTGTCTCGAAGAGAATTACTCTGCATATTCAAGTTAGTAGTGATAGATAGATTTTCAATAATGCACTTCTTCACCCAAATTTGCTTCTTGGGCGAACTAGACCTACAGTTAGTCCCAACATATCAAGTGAAAACCTTACCATTTTGTTGTTTGAACAATTTGTAGTTCGAGTCATCAGACTCATCAGAAACAATAGTTATGGAAGTATCATATCCTGACAGAATTGCAGGTTTGAGTGTTTTGCTTTTAGCAAGAACCCAACTCATTCTTGGATATTGTTTGGGAGTCCAGTAGGTTCCATCAATGTTGAGTTTCCTTTCGAAACTCAATCCTTCCTTTTGAGGATTTTTTTGCAGTATTGACTTCTTGAGCACATCATAGAGAGTTTGATGCCCTTTGAGGCTCTTTAGCATTCCTATCTCAAGCAAGTTCCTTAATCTACAATTTTCATCAGAAATAGCAACAAATTCCTTAGGAGAGGGATTAGAGATATCATTCATAATGGTTGCAGTGTTCTCGATGTTAGCAGTAGAAGTTTCAGCATGTGAATCTACATTGCTATGTTCTAGTCATTTTAAGCAAGGGGGCAAAAAATCATTAGGAAGACGATTGGATTGCTCGGCGAAGAGAGAAGCTTTTTCTTTTGCCAACTCATTGTGAGACTCTTTCAATGACTCGAGTTCTTGATTCCTATTAAGGAGTTCATCTGATAAACTCTCATAGTCAACTGTAAGGGAATCATATCGATTGGTAAGATCATCAATAGTTGAGGAAAATGCATCTTGCTCTTCAATCAACTTTTGTTTCTTCTCCATCTCTTCGACCACTAATCCTTCGATTTTCCTAAGATTTCTCTCAAGCATTTCAAGCTCATCTTGTTGAGATTTTGCAATGTTAACACGTTTAGCATAGGCAACATATTCAGGAGAATATCCATTCATGGATTTTTGGTGTTTTGTTGATACCTAATTCTTACATGATTTTGCCATGAGACAGAAGGTGACTGATTCATCATCACTTGAAGCATCATCGTTGGAGTCTGATTCGAGAAAATCTTCTAATGATTCATAGGCAATGAAGGCATTGCTCCTTCCTATCCTTTTGTAGAATTCTTCATCATCTGATTCAGTGTCTGTTGCCTCCTCTTCAGAATCCAGGGTCATATCAGCACATGCTCTATTTAGCTGTGATATTCTCTTCATATCTGACTCGATGGTTGCTCTGGCTTTCACGTCAGTGACTGGTCTTGTTGAAGAAGATGAGGAAGATTCATTTATCTTCGAGAGCTTAATATGACGATCCATTTGAGTGAATCCATCGCAATGAAGATATTTCCATATGTTGCTTGGCTTTTCCCAGCAGGGGCAATCAACTATGTGGTGAACGAACAGTTTGCACTTGAAGCACTTCATTTCTTTCGGAGATAACTTTCTTGACGATTCAGGCAAGTCAAATTTGTCATCATTGAGGCATAATTTTTGTCTTCTGAGATCACTTAGCCTTTCTGTCAGCATTTCATGTTCCCTTGTGATAGTGTGTTGATTTTTGACATCTTCTTCTTCTTGTGAGCTACCATAGTGAGAAAGGATTTCCCCTTCACCTTTTGAAGAAGATTCTTGATCTGCATTTCCAAAATGAGTAGAGTCATGGAGTACCATGCTCTCATACCAATTGTAGGAATGAAGTATGTCTACCAAAGGGGGGGGGGTGAATGGGAGTTTTAAAATTTCTTTGGAAATTTCAAAACTCTCGAAACCCAACAGCGGAGCGAATGAAAAAAACTACAACAAGCCAAAACTAAGTAATGAATGGAAACTAAAGCATGCATCAAGACAAATTAAATTAAGGAAAATAGATCGAATGTAAACACGGGTAGCAGAGGTAACCAATGGTGCTTGATGTCGACATGGAATTTGTTCGACGAGTTCGTCCTTCTGCACAAGGACTACGTCTGGTTGGAGGCGTTGTGACTTAACATGGAAGATAAGCTCTCTTCACCCTATTCTCCTCCACGATTGGGTTGTCAACTAATGCCGGTCACTCGTGGTAGATACTTGAGGCAATATCTGAACCTTTACAGAATTCTTCTTCGAGAACCACAATCACTCTTGGTCTCTGAAGAAATTAACACCTAACTGTCTAGAGAGTTTGTAGCTCTCAAGAGTGTAATAGGCGGAGCGTACTGGACATAGATTCAAGTGATGCTGAACCACTATCTAGTTCTTCGTCTCTAGCGGTTTTCTCTCGGTGAATTTTAAACTCAAATCACTCTCATAGGGGGTTGCCCAACAATCTTCTCAGAATCAAACGGAGTAGCCACCAGAGAAAGCCGACGCGGGGTGGCTATTTATAGCCTTAGCCTTCCCGGATGGGAAATGACCAGTTTGGACACGCGGTCCAGCCAATGGCCAACCAACATGTTTGCAAAGGTTGGATTTTGGAGCAACGGTAACATTACTTGAGGAACAAGTAATGCTAACTCCTCGGTTAGAGTCAAATCTCTCACAGCGAGGAAGATCATAGTCTCTTGCTGGCAAGTATTTGCTCAGAGCACAAAGGGATTTCTCTTGCAATTTTCATAGGATTTGGGTTTAGCATCAGAGAATCAAAGTTTTGAACGCTACACCCCTCTTAATAGTACGATGGTCCTATGACTCGATAAAGAAAATAAGAACAACAAAATAAATGCTACATATTCACTTCATCTTCAATCTCCTCGAACATAGTCATTTTCGTCGGACAGACACCGTATCAATAGCTTCACTTCAACAACTTTTGAGGGGTCACTCTTGTTAACATAGTCTTCGGTGATAACCTTCGCTGCACCGTAAGGAGATTATCTTCGTTGTTTGCATCAAACTCCTCGTGATCTCAAGGACCTATTACTCCGTGTGCACTAGCAAACACATAAGTCCCATATTGTTTATGTCAACAAACTCCAAAACATTAGGGGCCTATCATTGCTTCAACAATCTCCCCCTTTTTGGATGGTTGTTGACAAAATAAATAATCATCAAAGTGAAGATTGATAAGTGAAAAGTAATTCGAGAGTGAATTAGCATTACTTGGCTCGATGATGAAATATACTCCCCCTAGACATATGCAGGGTAACTGATATGAGATAAAATTCTCCTGCAATTCATTGAAGTATTAAAAGGAAATTTCAATCATTCGAGGTGATGATTCACACTGATAATATATAATCCATCGAGATTGTAGTGCAATCATTCACAACTTCTGATAATGATTCCACCTACAAAACAAATGCTCCAAGAGAAATAGTGCACCAGGCGGGATTATTAACATTACAGCATAGAAGTTTTACATCCCAGATCAGATAGTCTTTAAGGCATAAGTTTCAAAAGTCACGAGAAACCAAACCAACAGAACGCAAAAGAGCAAATCTATCAAAACTGGATGTAATTCTCCCCCTTTTGTCAACTAGTGTAAAAAAGGTGACAAATAACATGAGTGCAGAAGCGGTGAACTTGATTCACTCGATGGCATTGCCAGAAGAACTGTCCGAAGAGGTTTCCGATTAGAAAGTAACTGGAATATCTTCATCGTCAATAGCAGCACATTTTCCTTCAGGAATGGCAGCTTGAGGCTAAGATGATGAAGGCACATTGGAATCATCCACTTGAGTCACACGTGAAAGTGCATTTCCTTCAGTTGGTTTTTCTGTCGGTGAGGTGGCTTCAGATTCTTCTATTATCTTGTGAAGCTTAATATGCAGAAGATCAGTAGTTGGCGCTCGAGCAGGTAGTGGAGGAGTACTGCGAGTTTGATAATCTTCAACTTTGAGGCCTTTGTCAATGTATTCATAGAGCTCTTTGAGATCAACATCTAGGAGTTGTTTGTTGGTGAAGAACTCATGAAGAAGTTTACAGATCCTTTTCTTGTCCTTATCAGCAATGAGATGCGTGATTGTTGTTTGGTTGTTGATAGCATTCAGCTCAGTAGCAAGGTGTTCTTTCTCTTGTCGATCTTCAGCAATGTGTTTTAGCAACAGTTGTTGCATGCGCAAACTGACTTCAAGCTGTGATGGTGGTTGGTGAGTAACTATTTGGTCGCGCTAAGGCAGGCGTGGCCCATAGAATCCTTTGTGATAATCTTGAGGGCTTGACTCAGACGATTTACCCAAATAAATATCTTGCATGACTTGCAGGGTGTCCCGAACAGGAGGAATAAAGCTTTTATGGCTCGCCTTTGCCAAATACTCGGTGTGCATGGAATAATCAACAACTTTCTGAACCCATGGTGCATATACTTTGAGTGTTTTCGGATGCTGAGAAGAATATTTCAATATTTACATAAACAAATCCTCAACATCAAAGACATAATTCTCGGAGATGGCATTTCAAAGACCATTAGAGATTGTGGCATTGTTATTCATCCCGACCAGAGGGCAGATGGTATAAGTGAGCATATGATAGAGAGTTTGATTCTTGAAGGTTAAGTGCTCTGGCTTGGGAGGACCATTGTAGTCACGAATTTTTTCCTTATCCATGGTGCACCAAAACATATCATCTGAAATGGCATCAATGTTGTGAAGGAAATATGCCCTAGAGGCAATAATAAAGTTGTTATTTTATATTTCCTTATTCATGATAAAAGTTTATCATTCATGCAAGAATTGTATTGATCGGAAACTTAAATACATGTGTGAATACATAAACAAATACTGTGTCCCTAGTAAGCCTCTACTAGACTAGCTCGTTGATCAAACATGGTTAACGTTTCCTAACCATGGACATGTGTTGTCATTTGATAATGGGATCACATCATTAGGAGAATGATGTGATGGACAAGACCCATCCATTAGCTTAGCATAATGATCGTTCAGTTTATTGCTATTGCTTTCTTCATGTCAAATACATATTCCTTCGACTATGAGATTATGCAAGTCCCGAGTACTGGAGGAATACCTTGTGTGCTATCAAACATCACAATGTAACTGGGCGATCATAAAGATGCTCTAAAGGTATCTCCAAATATGTTTGTTCAGTTGGCATAGATCAAGATTAGGATTTGTCACTCCGAGTTTCGGAGAGGTATCTCTGGGCCCTCTCCGTAATACACATCATAAGCTTGCAAGCAAATGACTAAGGATCTTGTCACGAGGTGATGTATTAAGGAACGAGTAAATAGACTTGCCGATAACGAGATTGAACTAGCTATAGAGATAACAACAGTCAAATCTCGGGCAAGTAACATACCAGTGGACAAAGGGAATTATGTATGTTATCATAACGGTTTGACCGATAAAGATATTCGTAGAATATGTAGGAGCCAATATGGGCATCCAGGTTCCGCTATTGGTTATTGACCAGAGAGGTGTCTCGCTCATGCCTACATAGTTCTTGAACCCGTAGGGTCCGCACGCTTAATTAACGTTCGTTGATGATATAGTGTTATATGAGTTATATGTTTTGGTGACCGAATGTTGTTCAGAGTCTCGGATGAGATCACAGACATGACGAGGAGTCTCAAAATGGTTGAGAGGTAAAGATTGATATATAGGACGATGGTATTTGGACACCGGAAGTGTTTCGGGACATACCGGGAAGGAATCGGGTCACCGGAAGGGGTTCTGGCCACCCCTCGGCAAGTTATGGGCCTTATGGGCCAAAGGAGGGGACAGACCAGCTGACAAGGGGCTGGTGCGCCTCCTCCCTTGGTTGGCCAGCCCTAGGGAAGGAAAAGGGGGAGGGCTAGCCCCTGCTGCCTTTCCTTCTCGTGGGAGAAAGGAAGGGGTGGGGGGGCGCCACCCTCCCTTGCCTTTCCCCGCGCTCCAAATAAGGAAAGGGGGCACGACTTGGGAGAGATACCAAGTAGGATTCCCCCTACATGGGCGCCCCCCTTGGCTGCTCGTCCCTCCCTCCCACCTATATATATGTGGGAGGGGGCGCCTAGCATAAAAATAAACATTGTATTAGGCGTGTGCGGCGCCCTCGTCCACCGTTTACACCCTCTGTCATATTTTCGTGGTGCTTAGGCGAAGCCCTGCGGAGATCACTTCACCATCACCATCAGCACACTGTCGTGTTGCCGAAACTCATCTACTACTTCACCCATCTTGCTGGATCAAGAAGGCGAGGACGTCACAGAGCTGAACGTGTGTTGGGCATGGAGGTGTCATACGTTCGGTACTTGATCGGTTGGAATGCAAGGAAATTTAACTACATCAACTGCTTTACTAAACGCTTTTGCTTACGGTCTATGAGGGTATGTAGACACACTCTCCCCCCGTTGCCATGCATCTTCATGGATACATCATTGCGTATGCGTAGAATTTTTTTGTTTTCCATGCAACGTTCCCCAACTGGCATTTGAGCCAGGTCTATGCGTAGATGATATGCACGAGTAGAACACAAAGAGTTCTGGGCAGTGATAGCCATACTGCTTACCACCAACATCTTATTTTGATTTGGCGGTGTTGTGGGATGAAGCGTCCCAGACCAACCTTACATTACCATGCACATGAGACCGGTTCCACCGATAGACATGGAACTAGTTTTGCGTAAAGGTGGCTGGCGGGTGTTTGTTTCTCCTACTTTAGTTGAATCAAATTTGACTATGGCCGGTCCTTGAAGAAGGTTAAATAGCAAACTTGATGAAACACCGTTGTGGTTTTTGACGTAGGTAAGAACGATTCTTGCTAGAAGCCCATAGCAGCCATGTAAAACTTGCAACAATAAAGTAGAGGATGTCTAACTTGTTTTTGCAGGGCATGTTGTGATGTGATATGGTTAAGACATGATGTGATATACATTGTTGTATGAGATGATCATGTTTTGTAAATTATCAGCAACCGGCAGGAGCCTTATGGTGTCTCTTTATTGTATGAAATGCAAACACAATGTAGTTGCTTTACTTTATGGCTATGCGTTAGCAATAGTTGTAGAAGCAATAGTTGGCGAGACGTGCACAAGCCGGTTACGATGGAGATCATGATGATGCTTTGGAGATGGAGATCAAAAGCACAAGATGATGATGGCCATATCGTGTCACATATTTTGATTGCATGTGATGTTTATCCTTTATGGAACTTATTTTGCTTAGAACGACGGTAGCATTATAAGATGATCCCTTCACTAAATTTCAAGATAAAAGTGTTCTCCCCGAGTATGCACCATTGCCAAAGTTCATAGTTCCGAAGCACCATGTGATGGTCAGGTGTGATAGACTCTACATTCACATACAACGGGTGTAAGACAGTTTTGCACATGCAGAATACTTGGGCTAAACTTGACGAGCCTAGCATGTGCATACATGGTCTTAGAACACTAGAGACTGAAAGGTCGAACATGAGTCATATAGTAGATATGATCATCATAGAGATGTTCACCATTGATGAGTACCCCATCTCACGTGATGATCGGACATGGGTTAGTTGATATGGATCATGTATCACTTAGACAACTTGAGGGATGTTGATTTAAGTGGGAGTTCATTAGTAATTTGATTAATTGAACTTAATTTATCATGAACTTAGTCCTGATAGTATTTGCAAATCTATGTTGTAGATCAATAGCGCGATGTAGCTCCCTTATTTTTTTGATATGTTCCTAGAGAAAAATAAGTTGAAAGATGATAGTAGCAATGATGCGGACTGGGTCCGTGATCCGAGGATTATCCTCATTTCTCCATAGAAGAATTACGTCCTTGATGCACCACTAGGTGATAGACCTATTGTAGGAGCAGATGTAGACGTTATGAACGTTTGACAAGCTCGGTATGATGACTACTTAATAGTTTAGTGCGCCATGCTTTACGGCTTAGAACCGGACTTCAAAAACGTTTTGAACACCACCGGAGCATATGAGATGTTCCAAGATCTGAAATTGGTATTTCAGACCCATGCCCATGTCGATAGGTATGAGACCTCTGACAAGTACTTTGCCTACAATATGGAGGAGAATAGCTCAGCCAGTGAGCATGTGCTCAGAATGTCTGGGTACTACAATCACTTGAATCAAGTGGGAGATAATCTCCTAGATAAGATAGTGACTGGCAAGAGTTCTCTAGTCACTATCACCAAGCTAATAGAACTTTGTGATAAACTATACTATGCAAGGGATGATGAAAATGATTCTTGAGCTCTTCGCGATGCTGAAATCAGCGAAGGTAGAAATCTAGAAAGAGCTTCAAGTCTTGATGGTTAACAAGACTACTAGTTTCAATAAAAAGGGCAAAGGGATAGAAAGGGAACTTCAAGAAGAATAGCAAGCAAGTTGCCACTCCCATGAAGAAGCCCAAAGCTAGACCCAAGCTTGAAACTGAGTGCTTCTACTACAAAGCAAATGGTCACTGGAAGTGGAACGGCCCCAAATACTTGGCGGATAAGAAGGATGACAACGTGAACAAAGGTATATTTGATATAGATGTTATTTATGTGTACTTTACTAGTGTTTGTAGTAGCCCCTGGGTATTTGATACCGGTTCATTTGCTAAGATTAGTAACTCGAAACAGGAGTTGCAGAATAAACAGAGACTAGTTAAGGGTGAGGTGACAATGTGTGTTGGAAATAATTCCAAGGTTGATACGATCACCATCGCACACTCCCTCTACCTTCGGGATTAGTATTGAGCCTAAATAAATGTTATTTGGTGTTTGCGTTGAGCATGAACAAGATTAGATTGTGTTTATTGCAATACGGTTATTCATTTAAGTCAGAGAATAATTGTTCTTCTGTTTACATGAATAAAAGCTTCTATGGTCATACACTCAATGCAAATGGTTTACTGAATCTTGATCGTAGTGATACACATACTCATAATATTGATGCCAGAAGATGCAAAGTTGATAATGATAGTGCAACATACTTGTGGCACTTCCGTTTAGGTCATATTGGTGCAAAGCGCATGTAGAAACTCCATGCAAATGGACTTTTGGAATCACACTTGATTATGAATCATTTGATACTTGCGAACCATACCCCATGGGCAAGATGACTAAAACTCTGTTCTTCGGAACGATGGAGCGAGCTAATGACTTCTATAAATAATACATACCGATGTATGCAGTCCGATGAGTGTTGAAGCACGCGACGGGTATCGTTATTTTCTGACCTTCACAGATGATTTGAGTAGGTATAGGTATATCTACATAATGAAACACAAGTCTGAAACATTTGAAAAGTTCAAAGAATTTCAGAGTGAAGTGGAGAATCATCGTGACAAGAAAATAAAGTTTCCACGATCTGATCACGGAGGTGAATATTTGAGTTACAAGTTTGGCCTTCATTGAAAAACAATGTGGAATTGTTTCATGACTCACGCCACCTGGAACACCACATCACAATGGTGTGTCCGAACATCGTAACCATACTTTATTAGATATGGTGAAATCTATGATGTCTCTTACCGATTTACCACTATAATTTTGGGGTTATGCATTAGAGACAATTGCATTCACGTTAAATAGGGCACCATCTAAATCCGTTGAGACGATACCGTATGAACCGTGGGTTGGCAAGAAACCTAAGCTGTGGTTTCTTAAAGTTTGGGCTTGCGACACTTATGTCAAAAGGCTTCAGCCTGATAAGCTCGAACCCAAATTGGAGAAGTGTGTCTTCATAGGATACCCTAAGGAAACAATTGGGTACACCTTCTACCATAGATCCAAAGCCAAGATCTAAGAATGGGTCCTTTCTAGAGAAGGAGTTTCTCTCGAAAGAAGTTAGTGGGAGGAAAGTAGAACTTGACGAAGTAATTATACCTTCTCTCGAATTGGAGAATAGCACATCACAGAAAACTGCTCCCGTGATGCCTACACCAACTAGAGAGGAAGCTAATGATGATGATCATGAAACTTCAGATCATGTTACTATTGAACTTCGTAGGTCAACCAGAGCACGATCCGCACCAGAGTGGTATGGTAATCCTATTCTCGAAGTCATGTTACTAGGCCAAGGCGAACCTACGAACTATGAAGAAGCTATGATGAGCCCAGATTCCGACAGGTGGCTTGACACCATGAAATCTAAGATAGGATCCATGTACGAGAACAAAGTGTGGACTTTGGTGGACTTGCCCGATGATCCCCAAGCCATAGAGAATAAATGGATCTTCAAGAAGAAGACTGATGCTGATGGTAATGTTACTATCTACAAAGCTCAACTTGTCGCAAAAGGTTTTTGACAAGTTCAAGGGGTTGACTATGATGAGACATTTTCACCCATAGCGATGCTTAAGTCTGTCCGAATCATGTTAGCAATTGCTGCATTTTGTGATTATGAAATCTGGAAAATGGACGTCAAAACTGCATCCCTTAATGGATTACTTAAAGAAGAGTTGTATATGATGCAACCAGAAGGTTTTGTCAATCCTAAAGGTGCTAACAAAGTGTGCAAGCTCCAGCGATCCATCTATGGACTGGTGCAAGCATCTCGGAGTCATAATATATGCTTTGATGAGGTGATCAAAGCATATGGTTTTGTACAGACTTACGGTGAAGCCTGTATTTACAAGACAGTAAGTGGGAGCTCTGTAGCATTTCTAATATTATATGTGGATGATATATTGTTGATTGGAAATAATATAGAATTTTTGGATAGCATAAAAGGATACTTGAAGAAGAATTTTTCAATGAAAGACCTCGGTGAAGCTGCTTATATATTGGGCATCAAGATCTGTAGGGATGGATCAAGACGATTAATATGACTTTCACATTGCACATACCTTAGCAAAGTTTTGAAGAAGTTCAAAATAGACCAGACAAAAAAAGGGTTCTTTCCTGTGTTGCAAGGTGTGAAATTGAGTAAGACTCAAAATCCGACCACGACAGAAGATAGAGAGAGAATGAAAGTCATTCCCTATGCCTCAACCATAGGTTCTATAAAGTATGCCATGTTGTGTACCAAATTGTGTACCTTGCCATGAGTTTGTCAAGGGGGTACAATAGTGATCCAGGAGTAGATCACTGGACATCGGTCAAAATTATCCTTAGTTACCTAAGAGGACTAAGGAAATATTTCTTGGTTATGGAGGCGATAAAGAGTTTGTCGTAAAGGGTTACGTCGATGCAAGCTTTAACACTGATCCAGATGACTCTGAGTCTCAATCTAGATACATATTGAAAGTGGGAGCAATTAGCTAGAGTAGCTCCATGCAGAACATTGTCGACATAGAAATTTGCAAAATACAATAGGATCTGAATGTGGCAGACCCGTTGACTAAACTTCTCTCACAAGCAAAACATGATCACACCTTAGTAATCTTTGGATGTTACTCACATGGCGATGTGAACTAGATTATTGACTCTAGTAAACTCTTTGGGTGTTGGTCACATGGCGATGTGAACTGTGGGTGTTAATCACATGCCGATGTGGACTATTGGTGTTAAATCACATGGCAATGTGAACTAGATTATTGACTCTAGTGCAAGTGGGAGACTAAAGGAAATATGCCCTAGAGGCAATAATAAAGTTGTTATTTTATATTTCCTTATTCATGATAAAAGTTTATTATTCATGCTAGAATTGTATTGATTGGAAACTTAAATACATGTGCAAATACATAAACAAATAATGTCTCCCTAGTAAACCTCTACTAGACTAGCTCGTTAAGATGGTTAAGGTTTCCTAAACATGGACATGTGTTGTCATTTGATAACGGGATCACATCATTAGGAGAATGATGTGATGGACAAGACCCATTCGTTAGCTTAGCATAATGATTGTTCAGTTTATTGCTATTGCTTTCTTCATGTTAAATACATATTCCTTCGACTATGAGATTATGCAACTCCCGAATACTGGAGGAATACCTTGTGTGTTATCAAACGTCGCAACATAACCAGATGATCATAAATATTCTCTACAAGTATCTCCAAAGATGTTTTTTGAGTTGGCATAGATCGAGATTAGGATTTGTCACTCCGAGTTTCGGAGAGGTATCTCTGGGCCCTCTCGATAATACAGATCATAAGCTTGCAAGCAAATGACTAAGGAGTTAGTCATGGGGTGATGTATTATGACATGAGTAAAGAGACTTGCTGGTAACGAGCTTGAACTAGGCATAGAGATACCGATGATCGAATCTTGGTCAAGTAACATACCGATGGACAAAGGGAAATACATATGTTGTCATAACAGTTCGACCGATAACGATCTTCATAGAATATTTAGGAGCCAATATGGGCATCCAGGTTTCTCTATTGGTTATTGACTAGAAAGGTGTCTCGGTCATGTCTACATAGTTCTTGAACCTGTAGGGTCCACACGCTTAACGTTTGTTGACGATATAGAGTTATATGAGTTATATGTTTTGGTGACCGAATGTTGTTCGGAGTCCCGGATGAGATCACAGACATGAAGAGGAGTCTCGAAATGGTCAAGAGGTAAATATTGATATATAGGACGATGGTATTTGGACACTAGAAGTGTTTCGGGACGTACCAGGAAGGAATCTGGTCAGCGGAAGGGGTTCTGGGCACCCCGCGGCAAGTTATGGCCCTTGTGGGCCAAAGGAGGGGACAGACCATCCCACAAGGGGAATGGTGCGCCTCCTCCCTTGGTTGGCCTGCCCTAGGGAAGGAAAAGGGGGAGGGCTAGCCCCTCCTGCCTTTTCCTCTCATCGGAGAAAGGAAAGGGGGGGGGGGGGGGGAGGGCAACCCTCCCCTACCTTTCTCTGCGCTCCAAATAAGGAAAGGGGGCGCGGCTTGGGGGAGACCCCAAGTAGGATTCCCCCTAATTGGGCACCCCCCTTGGCTTCTCCTCCTTCCCTCCCACCTATATATGTGTGTGTGGGGGGGGGGGGGGGGCGCCTAGAACAGAAACAAACATTGTCTTAGCCGTGTGCGGCGCCCCCATCCACCGTTTACACACTCGTTCATATTTTTGTAGTGCTTAGGCGAAGCCCTGCGGAGATCACTTCACCATCACCGTCACCATGCCGTCGTGCTACTGGAACTCATCTACTACTTCGCCCGTCTTGCTGGATCAGGAAGGCGAGGACGTCACCGAGCTGAACGTGTACTAAACGTGGAACTGTCGTACGTTCGGTACTTGATCGGTTGGAACGCGAACAAGTTCGACTACGTCAATCATGTTACAAAACGCTTCCGCCTATGGTCTACGAGGGTACGTATACACACTCTCCCCCTCATTGCTATGCATCTCCATGGATAGATCATTGCGAGGGCATATAATTTTTTTTGTTTTCCATGCAACGCTCCCCAACATTTGTGCACTCGGATTTTAGTTTTACCATGCTCAAGACGAGGGAAATGAAAGTGCGAAACAAAATCCCTGGAGGTGCACTTGATACATTTTCCTTCAGTCATCCATTCCATGATCCATTTGGAACTATCAGATTCATCACCAGAGATGTATAATGTTGCATAGAACTGAAGAATTATCTCTCGGTTCCATGGATGTTCGAATGCAAATACACTAGTGAGACAGAAATCTACCATGTCTTGCAGTAGCTGATCAAAACAACCAGTACTCTTCATAGCAGTGATATCAGGAAATTCATGAGGGGATAGCTTCTTGTTGTCATAGAGAAACTGGGAATAGTAGATGGCATGTTCTTGGGCCTAGAAACGAGGCGATTCAGATGTGCGTGGCCCATTGTAAGGATTCTTGAAAGAATTGAGGGTGGATATTCTGATTGAATAGTGGTCCCTTGGCACCAGCACCAGTCTTGAACAGAGGCAGTTCTTCTCGAGGAAATGGATATTTGAGTTCATCCTCGACTGACATCACTTCATCTCCATATATCACGGAGTCGGTGTGACGAGCAGAAACTGATTTATATCCGGACGGTCCATCATATGAGATTCTTGTCGCAGTGTCGATTGAAATTCACAATTGAGAGGGAGCAGATACCTAAACACGCGGCACTGAGGTTGATTTAGGCACTAGAGTATGTTGGGGTTGTTCATCGATAGTCGGTTGGTGTGCAGAGGGAGGAACCAAAACATTTGGTTCTTCATGAGTAGGAGATGCTTGAGGCTCAGACCGAGGAATTTCCCCTTCTTCTGAGACATGTGGCTGCAAAGGAATATTATCATGAACAGGGGAGGCCGCAGGCACTGGTTCAGTTGGCCTTGGCGAGGGAGGTGCATCAGTGACTTGAACAAAGGGTTGCGAAGGAATTGCTGGCTCAGGAGATCTTTCCTTCTGAGGCTGAGCTTCAGGATGATCGGGAGATTTTTCTTTCATAGGAGAATTTTTCTTCGCAATCTTCTTTCGCTTCTTCTGTGTCCGCTGAACAGCTTGATCAGTGTGTCCCTTGACAAGATCATTATAGCTAGTGGCTTATGCTTGATGTTCAAGAAATATCTTTCAAATAATGTTATCCAGATCTGAGTGAAAGCCCAATCTTCTGTTGGGAAGGATAGTCAAGGCCCGATTGACATCCATGTATGATTCTTCAAGTTGTTTGATGACAAACTTGGTTGATGCAGCTTTCGTGTGACTGTCATAGTCATTGAGTTCGACAGTGAGGGAATTGATTTCAATAGATTCTTCTCTCATATCACGAACAAGATCAGAAGCTTGTGAAACGACTTCAGGAGGGATGGCAGAGATGACACTTCACCATCGAATAGGTTTTCCACAAATTTGTCAAGCTGCTCCATAATGAATAATTGATTATAACAATGAGGAGCACCAGATTGGACATCATCCTGTGCAACTGGTGCAGTCTGCACTAGAACTAGCTGAGATGGTGGCATAGAAGCCAGTGGCTGCATTAACTTCAAAGCAAACTTAGCAGCCTTCTCATTGGTACCATCAGCTTGAGGTGCACTTTGCTTGGTAGATGGAGCCTTGATTTGTTTCACTTTAGGCTTTGGAATCTGTTCGCCTAGCTTAGCTGTACTGACAGGTGCTTCATCTACCAAATCCTTCAAGTTGATTGCGTCAGGATGAGGGGTTGTGTTGACATGATCCTTCATGGTGACAGTGCTTGGTGGAGTTTTCCTCTTCAGATGATCTTCTTCGGAGGTGCTATTGGAATAGTATGAGCTCAAAGATCAGGCAACAATGTAGACGTGGTAATGTTTACTTGCTCGCTGAGAGAAGCTTCAACTACTTCTCTTGTAGGCGGTGGATCATCTTTGTCGAAAGAATTACTTTCTTCATTTCTGTCTGTTGGTTCAGCCGGCCTCTTCTTCGGAGCGCTCTTTTTCTTCAATGCAACATTGTTGGGATCATGTTTGCACTTGGAACGACCTTTTGCTTTTCCTTCAGCTTTTTTCTTCTCAACGTCTCCTTGAGTTGACGATGATTTTGTTCTTCACAAGCCCTTTCCTTTTCAGCCTTCTTGGCTCTCTTGAGGGCAGTTTTCTCACGGTTTGCCTTTTCAACAGGATAAGAATCGTGAGTCCAAAGAGATGACACATCAACATCTGGTGGTGGCGGTGGTCTCTCCTGGGGATCACTTGCACAAATGAGTCCAATTTCACGACAATCACCCCAAGGAGGATGGAAGGCAAAATTCTTTGCAAACCGGGGATGAACCATTTCATAGTTGAACCACTTGCACACCCAGTGGCGTCAAATCCTTTACAGTCGCTTGTCTCTTTCTCGTTTTGACTCTCCTGGAATAGTGTTGTAGTTATCATGAGAGATGTACTAAGCTGAATTTGCGTATGGTTGCCTGTCACCTTTATTTTTCTTTGGAGCATTTTCTTCTTCCTCATCAACATTTTGTGTCTCCATTCCCTTCGGGATTGCCATTTTGATCAGCATTTGGAATTTGATTGCCATTTGCATTTGGAGTGGCATTTGCTTCGATAATGGCTTGACGAGTTCTGCTTTGAGTCATAGGGGCATCATCATCAGAGGATTCAGGTGCATTTCCTTCAACAGGCTTGATGCTCCCAATAGCCATCTGCCGAATGGCATCTGAAATCGGTGGTTCATCTATCACATTTGGTAGGTGCTCCCTTTAGGAGCCGTTAGATTCATCAAACTGCACATTTACCGTTTCCATAATTTTCCTATGGTGAGAGTTATAGACACGATAAGTATGCGAGTTCGAGCCATAACCAAGAAGAAAATCTTCCTGTGCCTTAGGTGCAAACTTGGAAGAATGATTCATATCACAAATATAACAAGGTGCACCAAAAACACGTAAATAAGAAACATTTGGTTTCTTGCCAGTGATAAGCTCATATGAAGTTTTCTTATGGAAGTTGTGAAGATAAACACGATTGATAACATGACAAGCAGTGTTAATAGCATCAGCCTAGAAGCGAATAGGAGTTTTGTACTCATTGAGCATTGTTCTCGCCATTTTGAGGAGAGTTCTATTCTTTCGTTCAACAACTCCATTTTGTTGGGGAGTGTATGCATAAGAGAACTCATGGGTAATACCATTCTCGTCGAGAAATTCATCAATAAGAGTATTTTTTAACTCGGTTCCATTGTCATTTTGACATTCTTAATTCGCACTTCATATTCATTCTGGGCCTTCTTTGCGAAACTTTTGAAGATCTCTTGGGTGCAGGTTTTGTTCGAGAAATAATACCCAAGTATAATGAGAGAAATCATTGACAATAACCAGACCATAATGACTGCCACCGAAGCTTGCAAAATTTTGAGGACCGAATAAATCCATATGAAGAATTTCCAGAGGTCTTGTTGTGGTCATAACAGTGTTTGAAGAATGATGTTTCTTGGCCAATTTACTAGCTTCACATGCAGGGCAAAGACGATTCTGGTCGAATTTTACATCGGGAATGCCACAAAGATGATTTTTCTTCACTAGAGTCTGCAAATTTCTTATACACGCATGACCAAGCCGTTGGTGCCACAGCTAAATGATACGTCTCTAGCGTATCTACTTTTCCTAAAGCTTTTCCTCTTGTTTTGGACTCTAATTTACATGATTTGAATGAAACTAACCCGGAATGGTGTTGTTTTCAGCAGAACTACCATATGTTATTTTTTGTGCAGAAATAGAAGTCCTCGGATTGGAACAAAACTTTGCGAGGAATTTTTATATAATAAAAGAGAATTTCTGGAGCCAAGAACCACCGGAGGGGGCACCTGGGTGGGCACAACCCACCAGGGTGCGCCCCCCCTCCAGGCGCAGCCATGTCGGTGTATAGAAGTAGGGGTTCTACTTTGTACCCCTCTACCTGTGCACGGGCAGTCAGAACCACGCCCAAGGCCACACTTGGCAAGACAAGGGAAGGAGGCGGAGGCCACAAGATGAGTAAAACAATGACAAGACAGAGACACAGAGAGCAAGAGGGTGAGGTAGATTCCCCCGGCAAGACCCTTGCCGGGGTGGCCCCCACGGCCCCGGCAAGGACCTTGCCGCGGTAGCTTGCCTGATGCCAGCAGAGCGCGCCACCCTCGAGCCCAAGGTTTTCGACAACCACATTGGAACCAAGGCTCGAGAGGCACCTCCATGATGGCATGCAGATCTTTGTGAAGACAAGAAGCACACAGAGTTGGATGAGGATTAGAAGACGACGAGCCTCGGTAAAACCCTTGTCGAGGGCATGCACAAGACCTCCGGCAAGATCCTTGCTGGGGACGACCACGGTGTTGCGGCAAGGCCCTTGCCGAGGACATCTGCGGAGCCACAGCGAGGACCACACCCGCCAAGGTTCCACCGCCACTCCCATACAGCTGCCAGCCCACCAGCTAGGCAGGAACCTGCGTGTCGACATGAGGATTCTAGGCCAACTTAGCGTGTGCCTACGTGGTGGCATGCAAGTCTTCGTGAAGGCCCGCGCCACCTCAGCAGCTTGCCAGCCTACATGGCACCATATGCACCGCTGGCCTGGACGCGTTTCGGAGCGAGGTGGGGTGGCGGCGGATGGGACGGGGGCTAGTTTCCATCCCCGATAAAGTGAGAGGGACACCTAAGGGGTGCATTAAATGCGTCTTGTCCTGTAATGGCTAAGCGATAAGCTTAGCCACTGTACACCGATGCCACCTCCTATGTGCCACTATGGCGATCCCCCTTGACTATAAAAGGAGGCCCAAGGCATCCAGGAGAAGGATTCGGACCATAGGACAAGTTACACTCATCGTAGCTAGCTCAAGAACTCCAAGAACACTCAAACAAACACAAAAGCAGGACTAGGGTATTACGCATCCTCGCGGCTTGAACCTGGGTAAACGACCCGTGTGCTTGTGCTGATTGCTGATCTCGCTCTTCTCACGACCCTGCGCCCCGCAACCGTAGTAGGGATTCCCATGATCCCATAGGTGTCATTCCCACCGACATCTTTGGCGTGCCAGGTAGGGGGTGCCGCCGTGAGAATCTGGTTTAGCTGCTAGTCGAACAGCTCTTCGTTGCATTGGCTCCCAAGAGGAAGACGACCACGGCGATCGGTTCATCCGTAGCCGGACTGCCTGTACCGGTGCGGGCTAGTAGCGGGCTGGTCGCGGAAAGAACCCGAGGCGCGACCCGCGAACACCGCATCACCCTGACAGTCCGGACCCAGCGAGCAGCGTCGTTCATGTGCTAGACGACGGGCCGCACGCCGCGAATTCCAGAGACGGAGTTGCCCCCCCCCCCCCCCCGCAGGTGGCGCGGCGCCCTCCAGAGTCGTCGCTATGTCGCCTAGCGGCGGCGCGGCAGCCTCGAAGACACCAACACCGGCTCCCATGGCGCGCTCTTCCCAGGTTGTGCGCGATGAACAGCGTCACCATGCTGGTGACCCTAGGCGCCGCCCTGGGAAGAGTCCCGCGCGTCCTTCACGGGACGAGGAAGGCCAGCATGCACACCAAGGTGCTGGTGAAAATGGTGCACAACCACAGGGCCGTGATAGAGCTCCTTCTAACATAGTTAGGAGTCGAAGCGCGTCGTGGTCCATGCAGCTTTCGCCACCGCCCACACCAGCAGAAGCTCTGGCGCGCGCGCAGCTGCTCCTCGACTTTCCTCCCGCTGCGGAGAGGCTCGACGAGTGGAGAGCCACTGTCCGGAGCCTCGTCGGCATTGCTAACAAAGATGAGTCGTGACCGGCAGGGCCCGTAGGCCGTCGCTCCGTCGAGCCACCGCATGCCAGCGGAGGAAGGGCCAGGGGTGATGTAGCCACGATGCACTCTCCTCCCCACGCCAGCCACCGCGGGTGTCGATCCGTCGTGATGACACTTGTGATAATATCTCCATAGCATCATCCGATCCAAGGACCCACCATGATCAACGTCAAGTTCTTCGGGAGCGAGCCATTGAAGATGCTCGAACCACGATTGAGTGCTGGCGTGACGCACGCCACCAGTCAGATAGGCGGGCAGGGCCCGCTATGGACCACCCAGCACCAGGAGGCTACGGTGGCCTACCCTATGAGGTGGGTTGCCCGGCCTTCACCCGTGAGCTGCGGCAGTTCCAGTGGCCCTCCCACCGCAGATTCAAGCCCGACGTAGGCGAGAAGTATAATGACAAGACTCACCCGTCGGAGTTCCTCAGCATCTACACCATTGAGATGCAAGCCGCTGGAGCCCGCGACAACAAGGTGCTTGCCAATTACTTCCTGCTGACGCTCAAGCCCAATGTTATGTCATGGTTGATGCACTTGCCGGTGGATTGCATTTCTTCTTGGTCGGATCTGTGTCATGAGTTTGTTGGCGCCTTCACTGGAGGACATCAAGCTCATGGCCAGGCAAGCGATTTGCACATCATCCCTTAGAAGGAAGGAGAAAACCTGCGCAAGTACATCCAACGGTTCAGCCGAGTGTAGTACAACATCCCAAACATTCATCCCGCCGCCGTTATTGGTGCATTCCATCAGAATGTGCGCAACCGCAAGATGCGTGAGGAGCTGGCGATGAACAAGGTCAGGTATGTGGCCAAACTTTATGTTCTGGCCGATAGGTGCGCTCGGGCGGAAGAGGGTAGGAAGTACCCCGGCAAGGACGCCGGCACGGAAACCGACTCCACAGACAACGACACTGCTGCCCCGATGAAGAAGGGTCGGCACCATAACAGGAAGCGTAAGGGCAAGACTGTACTTGCTGTCGAGGGGTCCGACGACACCGGCACCGCCAAGAAGGCCAAGGCGAGCGACCCCGACAAGGAAGTTGCCGGGTGTGCCGCTTGCCGGGCCTTGGCGGCTGCCGACAAGCCAGGGGGCTCCAACAAGCAGTATTGCAAGATCCACCACAACAAAGGCTATGACCTCCAGAATTGCCGACAAGTTGAGCTGCTCGCTGAGAAGCAGAAAGCTGAATATGAGAGGCGGGACAAGGAGAAGGGTCAAGATGGTGCCGAAGGGTCCGACAAGAAGCGTAGCGGCCAAAGAGGCTGCCATGGCAAGGATAACCAGCAAGAGAGGCCTGCCCGGGGTCGCGACAAGAAACAGGAAGACGATGATCATGACGAGGATGACGAGTCCAGCGACCACGAGTTTCAGAAAGCTACAGAGGCCATGTGCGTCGATGGTGGCGCCTCGCTGCACACCTCTCACCGCCAACTCAAGCAGTGGGCGCGTGAGATCACAATGATGGAGCCATCATTCGATGCACGGAAGCCACTGAAGTGGTCCAGCACGCCTATCATCTTTGACACCGAGGATCACCCTGACCGCACAACTGTGGTCGGGTGTTTGCCGTTGTTGGTTTCACCAACGATCCGCAACCTCAAGGTGACGAAGATGCTAGTTGACGGTGGGACTGGTCTGAACTTGATCTCGCCGATCATGGTCAAAAGGCTGCAAATTCCTGATGGAGACCTCAAAGAGACGGGCATGTTTCAAGGGGTCAATCCGGGGAGAAGCCAGCCAAAGGGTAAGGTCATGCTGCCCATGACGTTTGGAGGAGAGCTGAACTACAGGACAGAGAGGATTGTCTTCGATGTGGCCGGGATCCCCTTGCCCTACAATGGGATCCTCGGCCGCCTGGCACTCACCAAGTTCATGGCGGCGTCACATTATGCCTACAATATGCTGAAGATGCTGGGACCGGTGAACATCATCACCGTCCCCTCCAACAAGAAGGACACGCTGATCTGCACTGACCAACTCTACCGGGAAGCAGTTGCAACAGCTACCGCTAAGGCACTTGCTCCTGCCGCTGGAGTCCCGGGAGGGAAGAAGGCCGGCGAGACCTCTCGCACCCACTCCGGCAAGCGCACCTCTCCGGAGTGCTGTGCTCCCGTCGAGGATGTGCCAGAGAGCTCCATCGGCAAGAGCAAGAAATCCAAAGCTGCACCAACGAAGACCAAGAAGGTGTCCGTCAGAGAGGACGACACGGGAGGGGCTTTCACCATAAGCTCCACCCTCAACAACAAATAGGAAGGCGAGCTCGTCACTTTCCTGTGAGCGAATGTCGATGTGTTTGCGTGGCAAGCATCCGACATCCCCGACGTTCCCGGGGAAGTGATTGAGCACCATCTTGCTGTCCGTCCTCATGCGCGGCCCGTCAAGCAGAAGGTCAGGAAGCAAGCTCTGGAGAGGTAGGAGTTCATCACAGAAGAGATCAGGAAGCTAGAGGTGGCAGGCTTGGTAAGAGGGGTACTCCATCCGACGTGGTTGGCCAATCCGGTGGTGGTACGCAAGGCAAACGGGAAGTGGAGGCTGTGTATTGATTACACACATATCAATAAGGCTTGTCCGAAAGATCCTTTCCTGTTGCCGCGCTTCGACCAGATTGTTGAGTCCACGGTCGGGTGCGACCTGTTATCATTCGTTGATGCCTACTCAGGCTACCACCAAATTTTCATGACAAGAGAAGATGAGGAGAATACAACATTCATCACCCCATGTGGTACGTATTGCTTTTTACGGATGCCTTTCGGGTTGAAGAGTGCTGGCTCGACCTTTGCAAGAGCAGTCCAAATTGGTTTTGAGCCCCAGCTACATAGAAATATGGAAGCTTATATGGATGACATAGTGGTCAAAACCAAGGACAAGGCGACACTTGTGCAAGATTTGGAAGAGACGTTTGCAAATTTGCGCAAGATCAACCTCAAGTTGAACCCTGAGAAGTGTGTCTTCGGTGTCCCGTCCGACAAGCTTCTCGGGTTCTTTGTGTCGCAACGTGGGATTGAGGCAAACCCAGACAAGATCAAGGCCATCGAGCAAATTGAGGCACCTAAGCGGATCAAGGATGTGCGTCGGCTCACTGGCTGCGTCGCCGCCATGAGAAGATTCATCTCCAAGTCTGCTGAGTGTGCCCTTCCCTTTTTCAAAATCTTGAAGAAGGCGGGCCCAATGGAGTGGACCTCGGAGGCCGAGGCAGCGCTGCAGGATTTGAAGAAATACCTATCCTCCACTCCAGTGCTGGTTGCGCCCAAACCACAAGAACCGTTGCTGCTGTATCTAGCAGCAACAAATCAAGTGGTTAGCGCTGCACTGGTGGTGAAGAGGGGGGGTCGACGAAGAGGCAGCATCAATGGTAGAGTTGACGGATGGCGAACCAGAACTCTCCTCGGCAAGTTCTGACACCAGTGCGACAGGGCCCACACAACTAGGTGAAGTGGTGCAGAAGAAGAAGATGATGCAGCACCCGGTTTACTTCGTCAGCTCCCTCTTGCATGGGGCTAGGTCAAGGTACTCCGGTGTGCTGAAATTGCTCTTCGGCCTCCTTATGGCCTCGAGGAAGCTACATCATTACTTCCAAGCGCACGAGATCATCATCGTCACCTGCCTCCCGTTGCAACGGATACTGCATAACCCAGATGCAACGGGGAGGATTGTGGAATGGGCCTTGGAGCTGTCAAGTTTTGGTTTGAAATTCGAAAGCACGTCGACGATTCAGAGCAGAGTCTTGGCGGAGTTCATTGCCAAATGGACCTCGACGCTCGACGAAGAGATCCAGGAGACCACTATCCCCAACAAGGAAACAAGTCGCAACGGAATTATGTACTTTGATGGGGCTTTTTTGCTACAAGGCGACGGTGCTGGTGTGCTGCTCGTCGCACCCACCGGAGAGCACCTCAAGTACGTGATCCAGATGCACTTTCCCAGGGAGATGTCGACGAACAACACTGCTGAATATGAGGGGTCACTTGCCGGTCTCAGGATCGCGGCATACCTCGCGGTCAAGAAGCTCATCGTCAGGGGTGATTCACAGCTTGTCGTCAGACAGATCAACAAGGATTATCAAAGCATGTTGATGGAAGTCTATGTGGATGAAGTGAGGAAACTATAGGAGCGCTTTGATGGTATACAGGCAGAGCATGTCCCCCAAGTGGAGAACGACATCGCCGACTACCTGTCGAAGCACACTGCCCTCAGGCTACCTGTGGAACCAGGTACTTTTGTGCTTCAGTTAACTCAACCATCTGTCGAACCATCAACAGAGTATAACAAGCGGAGGAAGTCAGGCCCCGGCAAGTACTTCCCCACCGAGCTCCCTGGGGCCGTTGGCGAAGATGTTGTCGTGAACACCGAGCCTACAGTGGGACAACCGACTCCGGCGGGGCGCCAAGCCCTTGCCGTGGAGGCAACCGTTCTCATGGCGGAGGAAGTGCCTTTGGTCCTTGCCGTCGAGCCACAGACTCCAGCATGGGCGCAACATACCATCCGATTCCTCCAAACAAGGGAGCTTCCTGAGGAGCAGGAAGAAGCAGAGAAAGTAGCCCGCCGGTCTGCCCTGTACTAGTTCGTTGACAACGTTCTGTACAGAAAAAGACCAAATGGAGGGAAATTGAAGTGCATCCCCCGGGAGGAAGGATTGGAGCTATTGGCAGAGATACATGGAGGCATATGTGGCTCCCACATAGGGTCTAGGGCTCTTGCTGGCAAGGCTTTCCGACAAGGTTTCTTCTGGCCCACTGCCCTACAGGATGCGACGGCACTAGTAACCAAGTGTGAAGCGTGCCAATTCCATTCAAAGAAGCTTCATCAGCCAGCTCAAGCCTTGTAGACAATCCATCTCTACTGGCCATTCTCGCTCTGGGGGCTTGATGTACTAGGCCCTTTAACTTGCGCCGTCGGGGGCTTTGAGTACTTGTACGTTGCAATCGACAAGTTCACAAAGTGGCCGGAGGTGGAAGCAGTGAGGAAGGTGACCGCACAGTCAGCCGCCAAATTCTTTAAGGGGCTAGTTTGCCGCTTTGATGTGCCAAACAGAGTCATCACTGACAATGGCACGCAGTTCACAAGCCACACCTTCATGCAATACATTGGAGACCACGGCAGCAAGGTCTGTTTTGCTTCCGCGACACACCCACAGAGCAACGGCCAAGCGGAGAGGGCAAATGCTGAAGTGCTGCGTGGCCTGAGGGCGAAGACTTTTGACAGGCTGCACAAGAGCGGAAGGCACTGGATTGATGCATTGCTGGCGGTTCTTTGGTCGATCAGAACGACGCCAAATCGAGCCACCGGCTAGACACCCTTTGCCCTGGTATACGGGGCAGAAGTAGTTCTCCCCATGGAGCTCATATATGGGTCACCTCGAGTGCTCGCTTATGATGAGCTTGAGCAGGAGCGATTACGGCAAGATGACGCAACGCTCCTCGAGGAAGATCGTCTTCGGGCGGCTATGAGAATAGCACACTACCAGCAAGCCTTGCGCCGCTACCATAGCCACAAGGTTCATGCCCGAAGCTTTGAGGAAGGCGACCTTGTTCTTCGGCGCGTTCAGTCGGTCAAGAATTCCAACAAGTTGACGCCAAAGTGGGAAGGCCCTTATCGGGTAATACGAGTCACCAGGCCGGGCGTAGTCCGCCTGGAGAATGAGGATGCCATTCCAGTGAGCAACTCCTAGAACATCGAACATCTTCGTAAGTTTTACCCATAAGGCACGGCTGCCGGGCCCCCCGGCAAGCCACCTTTTGTACAAGCCTTGCCGGCAAGGCATGTAAACCTCTGTACAAAGCCAGGTGCAGACCCTGAGCATAAATAAACGAGCCCTAAGTCATAGCATGCATGCTAGGTTGAGTCTCTCCCTCGGTTAGGGTTGATAGTGCTTGAGCGGCGACTAACCCCTAGCATAGAGGTCGAGTCTGCATCTCTCTCTTCCTGTACGTCCTCTTTGGTTTGCAGGGTACATAAATTTTTCTGCCAAGCTAAGTGGAATAAAGAGAACGAGCCGGCACCCCAGCCCCGGCAAGCCAAGCTTGCCGAGGGCTGAAGATACAAGGGTCCGCCCCCAGCAAGCTGAGGTTGCCGTGGGCTGCAGATTCAGATAAGTTTTTCGTTCCCCTGTTTTACATTTCCGTGTGGGTTGGAACGTGTGAAACCTCATTTTGCTCCTAAGTTACCGTGCTCCCCCTTGCCCGTACCCGATAAATTATTTCTTGGGTCGGGGCCTGGTTGTAGCCACGACAACGAGGAAGCAAGCGTAGGGCTTAACCCTACTTCACCCCTGTCTCCGCCAGGAGCGCGAGTACTGTTGAGTAAAGAAAGGGAGCGGCAAGGCTTGTTGCCAGGCGACAATGTTTGTGTTAAAAGTAACAAGGATTCGTTCATTCATATGGGCTTCGCTCATGCACAAAGAACCTGACAAACACCCTTTTTCAGTAATACACCCCACACAGGTATAGTTCGTACAGAATGTAAACGTGAGCAAGGGGATTACAAGTTTTCAATCTAACTAAGGCCCGTAGGCTTACAAGCTAAAAAGAGATAAGGTGCCCATAATCCCTTTCTTGTCCCTCTCCTCAGGAAACGGAACAAGAAGGCAAAGGGCCAAAAGCAGCACCTAGGCGAGGTACGAGCAGCAGATGGCGCCAAGAGAACATGTTGGCGGCCGCCTAAGGGAGGGCTGGTGATGATGGTGCCGGGAGAAGAGCTGGAAGATGAGGCAGCGGTACGTCAATGCGCTATGAAGGCGTCGGTGCCATCATACTCTGACTTGACGGCCCGCCACCCGCCTTCTTCGCCTTCTTCGGACCCCGTGCCAGCCGCCCAAGGAGGCGACCCGAGAAGTTCAAGGAGCTGGCCCCACCGGGAGAAGGAGCCCGGTGCAGATGATGCTGCTCTAGCACCGCCCTGGGGCGGCGGGTCCAACACCTAGTCGAACCCGTCATCCTCTTGCCTGCTATCCTCGTCGTGGTTGCGGCTATCCTCCTCGT
This sequence comes from Triticum timopheevii, assembly GCA_963921465.1. Classification (NCBI taxonomy): domain Eukaryota; kingdom Viridiplantae; phylum Streptophyta; class Magnoliopsida; order Poales; family Poaceae; genus Triticum; species Triticum timopheevii. The sequence continues at coordinate 439,508,740 of OY997274.1, read as the reverse complement.
CATCTTGCTCAAGGGCGAGTCTTCGTCATCCGAGGATCTCTCCACGCAGCACTTTAGGCGAGTTTGAAAGCACAAGTGCTCCCTGGGTGATTTTGGTAATTAATGTCAACATATCTCTTGTTGGACTAACACTTCTACCTAGTATGTTTCAGACAAGTTCAACAATAGAGTGGCATGGACTAAAGGATGTGGAACCCCTTCAAAATACTAAGGACAAAAGGATTGGCTCAAGCTCGAAGCTCAAGACTCTACATTTTATATTTTAGTGATCCAAGATCACATTGAGTCTATAGGAAAAGCCAATACTATCAAGAGGGGATGAGGTGTTGCTTAATGGCTTACTTGCTCAAAATGCTTAGTGATATGCTCCAAAGCCATCAACTACTTCCTCACATCCACATATGTCCTAAACCAAATAGTCTAACTCGGCCATACCGATTCTATCCATCCGGCGCCACCGAGTTCAGATGTCTTAGCCACTGCCACAAACCCTAGGCAAATCGGTTTCACCGATAGGGATCTCGGTCTCACCAAGATGGGATTGTAATCTTGCTGTTTATGTCCATTACCAAAATTGGTCTCACCGAGTTTGGGCAATCCGTACTACCGAGATTACAACGCAAACTCTCTGGTTAGCTTATTACCAAAATCGGTCCCACCGAGTTTGTGTAATCGGTCTCACCGAGTTTGCCTGACCAACTCTCTGGTTAACTTATTACCAAAATTGGTCCCACCAAGTTTGTGTAATCGGTCTCACCAAGATTACGTTATGCCCTAACCCTAACCATATCGGTCCTACCGAGTTGCATGTCGGTCCCACCGAAAATCCTAACGGTCACTAGATTTGCTGAATCGGTCTGACGAGTTCTTCAATTCGGTCCCACCGAGTTTGGCAAGTTGTGTGTAACGGTTAGATTTTGTGTGGAGGCTATATATACCCCTCTACCTCCTCTTCATTCGTGGAGAGAGCCATCAGAACGAACCTACACTTCCGAGAGAGAATCACCTACTCATGTGTTGAAGCCAAGATATTCCATTCCTACCATATGAATCTTGATCTCTAGCCTTACCCAAGTTGCTTTCCACTCAAATCTTCTTTCCACCAAATCCAAATCCTGTGAGAGAGAGTTGAGTGTTGGGGAGACTATCATTTGAAGCACAAGAGCAAGGAGTTCATCATCAACACACCATTTGTTACTTCTTGGAGAGTGGTGTCTCCTAGATTGGCTAGGTGTCACTTGGGAGCCTCCTACAAGATTGTGGATTTGAGCCAAGGAGTTTGTAAGGGCAAGGATATCTCCTACTTCGTGAAGATCTATCGCTAGTGAGGCAAGTCCTTCGTGGATGACGGCCATGGTGGGATAGACAAGGTTGCTTCTTCATGGGTGGAGCCCTCCGTGGTCGCGCAACCGTTACCCTTTGTGGGTTGAAGTCTCCATCAACGTGGATGTACGATAGCACCACCTATCGGAACCACGACAAAAACATCCATGTCTCCAATTGCGTTTGAATTCTCCAATCCCATCCCTTTACATTCTTGCAAGTTGCATGCTTTACTTTCCGCTGCTCATATACTCTTTGCATGCTTGCATGTTATGTATCGTGATTGTTAAACTTGTGCCAAAACTCCACTTGAACCTAAAGAAGTTAAAAACTGCAACTTTTGGTACTTAGTGTCTAATCCCCCCTCTAGACACCTCTTCTCGATCCTTTCAATTGGTATCAGAGCTTTGGTCTCCATTGCTTTGGTTTAAACACCATTGGAGGAAGATGGATGAGTCTACTATTGGGAGTCTTAGACATAGAGTGCCTATACTTGATGGAGAGTATTTTCATGAGTAAAAAAATGAGATGCTTGTGATTTTCAGTCAATATCATTTGAACAAGTACATTGCTAGCCCTTGTGCACCTCATGTTGATCCTATGCATCCTACCCTTGATGAGTCAATCGACATGATTCGCAATCTTAGAACTGTTGAACTTATCACTAGAGGCTTGCCTAGAAACTTGATTGGATGTTTGCCTACTCTTAAGTGTGCCTACACTATATCAAAATTTCTTGAGGAACGTTTTCCAAATTATTCCTTAAAAAATCTAGATGAAATTCTCCATAAGTCTATTGCCTTGAGTAAGAGGAATTCTAGTGATCCTATGTTTGGTGATTGTCTATTTGAGCTTACAAACCTTATGCGTGCCAAAGGAGATGTTGGAATTATTAGTGATATCATTTCCAAAGCTATAAAAATTCATAAACAATATCATTGTCAAACTCACTCTAACGAATCACCCTCTCTAGGGTTTGATCCACCACATGACGATGTTGAACATGGATACTATGATGAGGATGATGATAGTGACTTTGACCTTGATGATGCAATGAGACACTTTGGTCTTATGGCAAATCTTCGGGGATATATGGCAGGAGGAAAGGAATGGTTTCTTGATAGCGGATGTACCGATCACATGACCGGAGATAAAGATATGTTTCGTGAGCTTGCTGAAAATGATGGTCCTCGAAAGTATGTCACTTTTGGTGATAACTCAAAGGGTAAAGTGGTTGGTCTCGGTAAGGTGGCCATATCACATGATAGCTCCATACAAAATGTCATGCTCGTTTAATCTCTTGGGTACAACTTACTTTCAGTATCTAGACTTGCTGATTTCGGTTTCAATGTCCTATTTACTGAAGTAGATTGCCAAGTGTTTCATAGAGATAATCATAAAATGGTCTTTACCGGTGTACGTAGAGGTGATCTATACATTGTTGATTTCACTAAAAAGGCTCAACCTAGAACTTGCTTTATTGCTAAATCCTCTAAAGGTTGGTTATGGCATAGATGATTAGGTCATGTTGGCATGTGAAACCTTGACAAGCTTATTAAAGGAAATCATATCCTTGGAGTTAATGATGTCATATTTGATAAGGATAGACTTTGCAGTGCTTGTTAGGTAGGTAAACAGGTCGGAGGGAGGCAACCCGTGAAGAACATCATGACCACAAGGAGGCCACTCGAGCTACTTCACATGGATCTTTTTGGTCCCAACGCCTACAAAAGTCTCGGTGGAAATTCTTTTGGTCTAGTTATAGTTGATGATTTTTCAAGATTTACGTGGGTGTTCTTTCTCGATGATAAATCGCAGGTTCAAAAGAGGGTTCGCAGCGACAACGGAACAGAGTTCAAGAACACAAATGTGGATACTTTTCTTGACGAAGAAGGTATTTCACACGAGTTCTCGGCTTCGTACACACCTCAACAAAATGGAGTTGTTGAGAGGAAGAATCGGACGCTCATCGAAATGGCGAGAACGATGCTTGATGAGTACAAGACGCCAAAGCACTTTTGGGCAGAAGCGGTTGAGACAGCTTGTCATGTAACAAATCGCTTGTATCTTCACAAGCTACTCGGCAAGACGGCATACGAGCTCCTCACCGGTAACAAACCCCAAGTTGGATACTTTTGAGTATTTGGCTCAAAGTGCTACATTCTTGATAAGCATCGTCGTTCTAAATTTGCTCCTAAGTCTCATGAAGGTTTCCTACTTGGTTATGGCTCAAACTCTCACACATACTGTGTCTACAACAATTTCACCCAAAAGGTTGAAGAAAAGGTAGATGTGAAGTTTGATTAATCTAACGGCTCGCAAGTAGAGCAATTGCCAATTGATGTAGGAGACAAAGACCCCTCGGAAGCAATTCAAGACTTGTCTATTGGCAAGATTCGTCCAACGCAGGTGAAGGAGAGTACCTTGTCCGTCCAAGTGGAAGCTTCTACCTCACGACAAGGTGAACCAAGAGTTGATATGGAAGCATCCACAAGTGGGACACACCAAGAGGAAGAAAACAAGGAAGTGCACCAAGACGAACGTCAACAACCTCCTTCTCCACCACGACAAGAGAACGACAACGTCAACAATGAAGAAGGCTAAGAAGAAGAACAAGATGAAGAAGACGTTCAACCAAGACCTAAGCAAAAGTTTTCACGAGTTCGAGCAAGAATAGCTAAAGATCATCCCATTGAGAAAATCTACAAAGATATCCAAACCAGGAGAATCACTCGCTCTAAAACTCGTTTAGCTAACTTTTGTGAACACTATTCATTCATCTCTAGCATTGAACCTATGAAGGTTGAAGAAGCATTGGAAGATCCGGATTGGATAAACGCCATGCATGAAGAGCTACACAACTTTGAGAGAAATCAAGTTTGGACATTGGTTGAGAAGCCCGACAACAACCACAACATCATCGGTACCAAATGGGTGTTTCGCAACAAGCAAGATGAAGATGGACAAGTAGTTCGCAACAAAGCACGTCTCGTCGCCCAAGGCTACACACAAGTCGAAGGTATGGACTATGGTGAGACTTATGCTCCCATTGCTAGACTTGAGCCCATTCACATCTTACTTGCTTATGCTAATCACCATGATATCACCTTGTACCAAATGGACATTAAAAGTGCCTTTCTAAATGGTGAAATAGAGGAGGAAGTTTATGTTAAGCAACCTCCCGGCTTTGTTAATCCTAAGAAACCTGATCATGTTTACAAACTTCACAAAGCTCTTTATGGTCTTAAACAAGCTCCTAGATAATGGTATAAATGCTTGACCAAGTTCCTTATTGAAAAAGGCTTTGAGATTGGAAAAATAGATTCTACTCTTTTTACTAAGAGGGTCAATGGAGAACTATTTGTATGCCAAATTTATGTCGATGATATTATATTTGGATCAACTAACCCTCATTTTAGTGAGAAGTTTGGAAAGCTAATGTCGAAGAAGTTTGAGATGTCTATGATGAGTGAACTCAAATTCTTTCTTGGTTTGCAAATCAAGCAAACTAAGGAAGGGACTTTTGCTTCTCAAACGAAGTACACCAAGGACTTATTCAAGAAGTTCAATATGCAAGAATGCAAAGGTATGACTACACCCATGCCTACTAGTGGACATCTTGATTTGACCAAAGATGGTGAACCGGTTGATCAAAAGGTTTATCGCTCTATGATTGGTTCATTATTATATCTATGTGCTTCACGTCCCGATATCATGCTAAGTGTGTGCATGTGTGCACGATATCAAGCTGCTCCTAAAGAATGTCATCTTAAGGCCGTGAAAAGGATAGTGAGATACTTAATCCATACACCAAATTTTGGCATTTGGTATCCAAAGAGGGCATCTTTTGATCTTGTTGGCTACTCCGACTTGGACTATGCCGGTGACAAGGTTGATAGAAAGTCCACTTCGGGTACTTGTCAATTTCTTGGTAGATCTCTTGTGTCTTGGTCTTCCAAGAAACAAAACTTGGTATCCTTGTCCACCGCCGAAGCGGAATACATTGCCGCTGGTTCATGTTGTGCTCAATTACTTTGGATGACCCAAACTCTTAAAGATTATGGGATATATGTGAAACATGTTCCATTACTTTGTGACAATGAAAGTGCTATCAAGATTGCTCACAATCCCGTGCAACATTCTCGAACTAAGCATATTTAAGTTCGTCATCATGTCATTCGAGATCATGTTGCAAAAGGGGACATTAATCTTAAGCATGTTCGCACCAAAAAGCAATTAGCGGATATATTCACTAAACCACTTGATGAGAGAGTGTTTTACAGGTTAAGAGGTGAATTGAACATCATTGATGCTTCAAACTTTGAGTGGGAACTCCTTTGGATACATGCAAGACATGAGCTTATGACTAATCCTTGATATTTCTCTTATAATGACTATCTTATGTCTTGGATACATTTGCACCTTGCATGTTATCTAACCCTTGTAGGTACTTGGATGAATCAAAATCTATGAGATTGCAACTCATTCATATCTTGAGCAATCTCTACATCACCAAGTCTCTACACAACGGTGGTTGAAGACAAGGAAGCACGTAACCATTCAAACATATCCTTTGACAAATTTATTATTGAACTTCATGATTGTGATTTTGGATACACAAGTGCTCTTCCTTGCAAAAACTAACCCATGTAGGTAGATGAACTCAAATTCCAAGTGGTGCTCCCAACTCTTGATGAGCTACATCAACCGTGAGCAACCCACACATGTTCAACTACATGATCACGATCAACACCACCACCCAAGGTATGTTATTCCATCTTAGAGAAGCTTTACTCCAAGTCATGAGTCAAAGCAACTCGACAAGATGTGAATACATCAAGATGCTTAAACGACAAATGGTAACCCCATTTTGAGCTTAAACGATGAGTATGACCTATGATCAAGTGATCTCATTTGACTCCTAAGTCAATATACTCTAACATAGGTGACTTAGTTGCCGACCAATTCTAGATGAAGTTCTCTTGTGTTCTTTTCTGTGCTCTTGCATTTGTCTCATGCATATTTGTTTCCACTTTCAAAAAAACTCCATCTAGATTTCTTTTCTTTTCTGTTTGTTCTGCATTCCCTGCATCAAATTCATTGCACATCTTTCAGTTAATTCCTTGCAAATCCTTGTGAGATCTTACTTGTCTAGTGAGCTGAGGTGACAAGTGTTTTCTCTGGGATGAACTTGCTCACATCGGTTTCTTGTTTTCGGTCTAACCGAATTCTTTTGGTGCAACCGAAGCATACCACTCGGTGCCACCGATTTCACTACAGGAAAGACATTTTGCCATTTATTCCTGCATTACTCTTGATCTAGCTCCACTCAATGAATCTTGTCCTCTACAAGCATCACATTTACCTTAGTGCTTTGTGCTGTGACTCAAGGACCAAACCCATTCACAACAAACTCCAGAAGCCCTTTCTTGGAAATTGATGTCAAAGGGGGAGAGAGAGATCACATCAAAGCTTAATCACATCTCTAGGGGGAGAGAATACTCAAGGAAAGAGTAATCTTCAAGGATCCTAGATGCTTGGTGTTCAAGAGGAGAGACGCCACATGTCTTCTTGAGGGGAAAGACATGTTGATATGTGCTTATTTGCATTAGCCCTGTTCATTTGTTTCTTTGAGCTCTGATTTGCTGTTCCCTATCTTCTCCCAGTATCCCATGCTAGATTCGAGGGGAGCAAGACATCTAAGGGAAATAAATTCTTTAAATTCATTGCACATCTTTATATTTGGGGACATGTCTATATCAAATGTGGTACTTAGTACTCACTCTCTACATGTCATCCCAGTCTTGGTACTCTTGTGGTTCTTTCTGTTTGCTCTGGCTAGTAAGTGCATCTATGTTATCTAACCTTATTTTCACAGGTTCATTACATCCTAAGCCAACTCCAGACTACAAGGTAAGTATATGCATCACAGTCATGTGTATGAGAAATTCTTGCTGATGTACATATTTTTTGCAAGAAGGACTCATAAGCATGAAGGTACATTTTCCATATTCACATCTTTTGCTCTGATGCATATAGCCAAGATACATGTAACACATTGCTTACTTTGTCATGTTTATGCATTCACATGTTCTTATATTCCATATTCTCATGATTGCATACATGTAGGGGGAGCCTATGCTTGTTACATGTCTTTCCAAAGCTTTACTTGCTATTCTCTATATCTTTATCTAAAGCTTTGATGTATGTTGTCATCAATTACCAAAAAAGGGGAGATTGAAAGCACAAGTGCTCCCTGGGTGATTATGGTAATTAATGTCAACATATCTCTTGTTGGACTAACACTTCTACCTAGTATGTTTCAGACAAGTTCAACAATGGAGTGGCATGGACTAAAGGATGTGGAACCCCTTCAAAATACTAAGGACAAAAGGATTGGCTCAAGCTCAAAGCTCAAGACTCTACATTTTATATTTTAGTGATCCAAGATCACATTGAGTCTATAGGAAAAGCCAATACTATCAAGAGGGGATGAGGTGTTGCTTAATGGCTTACTTGCTCAAAATGCTTAGTGATATGCTCCAAAGCCCTCAACTACTTCCTCACATCCACATATGTCCTAAACCAAATAGTCTAAATCGGCCATACCGATTCTATCCATCCGGCGCCACCGAGTTCAGATGTCTTAGCCACTGCCACAAACCCTAGGCAAATTGGTTTCACCGATAGGGATCTCGGTCCCACCGAGATGGGATTGTAATCTCTCTGTGTATGTCCATTACCAAAATCGGTCTCACCGAGTTAGGGAAATCGGTACTACCGAGATTACAATGCAAACTCTCTGGTTAGCTTATTACCAAAACCGGTCCCACTGAGTTTGTGTAATCAATCTCACCGAGTTTGCCTGACCAACTCTCTAGTTAACTTATTACCAAAATCGGTCCCACCGAGTTTGTGTAATTGGTCTCACCAAGATTACGTTATGCCCTAACCCTAACCATATCGGTCCTACCGAGTTGCATGTCGGTCCCACCGAAAATCCTAACGGTCACAGATTTGCTGAATCGGTCTGACCGAGTTCTTCAATTCGGTCCCATCGAGTTTGGCAAGTTGTGTGTAACGGTTAGATTTTGTGTGGAGGCTATATATACCCCTCCACCTCCTCTTCATTCGTGGAGAGAGCCATAAGAACGAACCTACACTTCCCGCATACATTTTCTGAGAGAGAACCACCTACTCATGTGTTGAGGCCAAGATATTCCATTCGTACCATATGAATCTTGATCTCTAGCCTTCCCCAAGTTGCTTTCCACTCAAATCTTCTTTCCACCAAATCCAAATCCTGTGTGAGAGAGAGTTGAGTGTTGGGAAGACTATCATTTCATCATCAACACACCATTTGTTACTTCTTGGAGAGTGGTGTCCCCTAGATTGGCTAGGTGTCACTTGGGAGCCTCCTACAAGATTGTGGAGTTGAGCCAAGGAGTTTTTAAGGGCACGGAGATCGCCTACTTCGTGAAGATCTACCGCTAGTGAGGAAAGTCCTTCGTGGGCGACGACCATGGTGGGATAGACAAGGTTGCTTCTTCGTGGACCCTTCGTGGGTGGAGCCCTCTGTGGACTCGCGCAACCGTTACCCTTCGTGGGTTGAAGTCACCATCAACGTGGATGTACGATAGCACCACCTATCGGAACCACGACAAAAACATCCGTGTATCCAATTGCGTTTGAATTCTCCAATCCCATCCCTTTACATTCTTGCAAGTTGCATGCTTTACTTTCCGCTGCTCATATACTCTTTGCATGCTTGCTTATTATGTATTGGGATTGTTAAACTTGTGCCAAAACTCCACTTGAACCTAAAGAAGTTAAAAACCGCAACTTTTGGTACTTAGTGTCTAATCCCCCCCTCTAGACACCTCTTCTCGATCCTTTAAGAGTTCCGAAGTCACCAAAGACCTTGACGGAGAGGAGGCCATTCTCCATTAACTGGAAGTAGAGATTGAGCCCCGCCGTCAGGCTGTGGATGCGAGCGAAGGTTTTCCATCCGCGACGGAGATACATGACATGAGGGGTTGGGAAATTGACATCAGCCCATGTGCCGCTATTCCCAGAGCCCCTCATATGTAGTCTCAGCGCCTGCGGCGGGTTGAGCTCCATCTCCTGAGTGAATGGAGTGGGGAGACGAAGACAACGACGCACCGGCTGGCGCAGCCTGATGAAGAACTCACGGGCCTGGCCCCCGACGCGGCCCTCCATTGGGGGAAGGACCGCTGGCGGAGGCGAGGCCGATGTGCTGCCCCGTCCACTTCTTCCCCGAGCGCCACTGCGGCCTCGGCCTCGCCGCTCCCCCTTCCCCTCACGGTCGGCTCCGCTGCCACGGGCTCTTGGGGAGGGGCGACACGTTGTCGATAGAGACCCTCGCCGCCATCATCGAAGCATCAGCACACCCTCTCGCCATGGCAGAGGGGAGGAAGAAGCAAAGGTGGGAGGAGGCGGATGGCGAAAGACTGAAGGGTGCCATCCCTCCTGCTCCCCTCCTTATAAAGGGGTGGGGTCAGGGCTCGGCCCCCCATCTCAGCCAACCCAGCTCATTAAGATGACAGCGGGTGAGGCCGTCGACCGCCCTTCCCGCCCAATTGAAAGCGCGTGGGTATCGATCCACGCGTGCACGTCTTCCCATATTCTGCGCGCCTGTCACCCGCCCTGCGTCGTGCATGCGGCGTACATGTTGCAAGTGGTGGGCGTAGTGGGACGCGTGGAATGACGGTTCCAGGGCAGTTAATGAGCAGCGGCCCCGCGGTCTTAAAGGGACATGCGAGCCGCCTCTGTACTATTCACCGCAGATGACGCAAGCACGCTTCGGTCACCCCACGTGCGATCCCCACATCACGCATTCAACGTGAATCTTGGGGAAGCGCAGCGGACAAAGGATTACCATGATCAAAACCGGCCCTGCCTGCCCGCGCACCGTTCTGGGCCTAGCCCAACAACGCGTCACACTTATGTGTGGCCCAGCCCTGGGGGCTCCTGTCGATGTACAGAAGTAGGGGTTCTACTTTGTACGCCTCTGCCTGTGCATGGGCAGTCAGAAACACGCCCAAGGCCACACTTGGCAAGACAAGGGAAGGAGGCCGAGGCCACAAGACGAGCAAAACAACGCCAAGACAGAGACACGGAGAGCAAGAGGGCGAGGAAGGTTCCCCAAGCAAGACCCTTGCCAGGGCGGCCCCCACAGCCCCGGCAAGGACCTTGCCGGGGCAGCTTGCTCGATGCCAGCGGAGCGCCGCCACCCTTGAGCCCAAGGTTTCCGACAACCACATTGGAACCAAGGCTCGGGAGGCACCTCCATGATGGCATGCAGATCTTTGTGAAGACAAGAAGCACACAGAGTTGGATGAGGATTAGAAGATGATGAGCCTTGGCAAAACCCTTGTCGAGGGAATCCACAAGAACTCCAGAAAGATCCTTGCCGGGGACGACCACGGTGCTGCGGCAAGGCCCTTGCCGGGGCCCCGGCAAGGCCCTTGCCGAGGACATCTTTGGAGCCACAGCCAGGCCCACACCCGCCAAGGTTCCACCGCCACTCCCATACAACTGCTAGCCCACCAGCTAGGCAGGAACCTGCGTGTCGACATGAGGATTCCAGGCCAACTCAGCGTGTGCCTACGTGGTGGCATGCAAGTCTTCGTGAAGGCCCGCGCCACCTCAGCAGCTTGCCAGCCTACATGGCACCATATGCACCGCTGGCCTGGACGCGTTTCGGAGCGAGGTGGGGTGGCGGCGGATGGGACGGGGGCTAGTTTCCATCCCCGATAAAGTGAGAGGGACACCTAAGGGGTGCATTAAATGCGTCTTGTCCTGTAATGGCTAAGCGATAAGCTTAGCCACTGTACACCGATGCCACCTCCTATGTGCCACTATGGCGATCCCCCTTGACTATAAAAGGAGGCCCAAGGCATCCAGGAGAAGGATTCGGACCATAGGACAAGTTACACTCATCGTAGCTAGCTCAAGAACTCCAAGAACACTCAAACAAACACAAAAGCAGGACTAGGGTATTACGCATCCTCGCGGCCCGAACCTGGGTAAATGACCCGTGTGCTTGTGCTGATTGCTGATCCCGCTCTTCTCACGACCCCGCGCCCCGCAACCATAGTAGGGATTCCCGTGATCCCATAGGTGTCGTTCCCACCGACAGACCAGCTGGTGGCCCCGCAAACTCCAACCTTGATACTATAAAGTCACATATTTGAAGAAAAAAACCAGGAAGAAAAAATTATCGCGTTTCACGAGACAGAGCCGCCGCCACCTCTGGTTCTTCATCGGGAGGCTAGATCTGGAGTCTGTTTGGGGCTCCGGAGAGGGGGATTTTTGATCTTCGTCATCAACAACCCTTCTCCATCGCCAACTCCATGATGCTCCCCACCGAGAGTGAATAATTTCTTCATAGGCTCGCTGGTCGGTGAGGAGTTGGATGAGATTCATCATGTAACCGAGTTAGTTTTGTTAGGCTTGATCCCTAGTATCCATTATGTTCTGAGATTGATGTTGCTACGAATTTGCGATTCTTAATGCTTGTCACTTTGGGCCCGGGTGCCATGATTTCAGATCTGAACCGTTTATGTTATCACCATTATATCTATGTTCTAGATCCGATCTTGCAAGTTATAGTCACCTACTACGTGATCCGGCTTGACCACCACCTAAGGTGGTAGAGGTAAATCCTTTACTAAAGTTTGATGAAAGTGATATTCCTTATAATAAAGATCCTAGTCAATGCCTTTATGAGTTTGATTATTACATTAGAAAGCAAGATCACTTCAATGCAAATGTTATGAAACAATTGAAATACAATTCTGATATGATTGCTCGTTTGAGTGACTTGTTATTTAGAATCTCAATTGATGTTAGAGATGTAGGAAAACATGCCTCTATGGTTCAGACTCAGTTAGAACAAGTTGCCAAATCTCAAAGAGAATTGCTTGATGAAATGAATAATAATATCAATCATCATGCTGTTAGAGTAATGACTAGAGGATGTAGAATGACTCAGGAACCACTTTATCCTGAGGGACACCCAAAAAGAATTGAACAAGACTCTCAAAGAGTTAACACTGATGCACCTAGTCCTTCTAAAAAGAAAAGGAAGAAGAAAAATGATAGGACTTTGCATGCCTCTAGTGAACCTGACGTAGAAAAACCTCCTGATAATGATAATGAAGTCTCTATTTCTGATGCTGAAACTCAATCTGGTAACAAACACTCACCTTCTGATAATGAAAAAGACAATGACGAGGTTCATGAAGATACTCAAACAAATAATAAAGAACCAGATAATGATGTTGAAAGAGAACAGATGTTGATCTTGATCACCCTCAACCCAAGAATAAAAGATATGATAAAAGAGACTTTGTTGCTAGAAAACATGCTAAGGAAAGAGAACCATGGGTTCAAAAACCTATGCGCTTTCCACCTAAATCAACTAAGAGGAAAGATGTTGAAGAATTTGAACGCTTTGCTGAAATGCTAAGGCTAGTCTTTTTGCGTACTCGCTTGACTAATATCTTAAAAAGGCCTCCTTATGCAAAATACCTGAAAGACATCATCACCAATAGGACAAAAATACCGGAAGCTGAAATCTCCACCATGCTTGCTAATTATACTTTTAAGGGTGGGGTACCTAAAAAGCTCGGAGCTCCAGGAATACCAACTATACCTTGCTCCATGAAAAGAAATTATGTGAAAACTGCTTTATGTGATTTAGGAGCTGGTGTTAGTGTTATGCCTTCCTCTTTATATAATAGACTTGATTTGAATAAACTCACACCTACTGAAATATCTTTGCAAATGGCTGACAATTCAACTACCATACCTATCGATATCTATGAGGATGTGCCCGTTGTTGTTGCAAACATTACTATCTTAACTGACTTTGTTATACTTGAGATGCCCAAGGACGACAACATGTCGACTATCCTTGGTAGACCCTTCTTGAATACAGCAGGGGCTGTTATTGATTGCAATAAAATAAAGGTCACTTTTCATATCAATGGTAATGAGCATACAATGCACTTTCCTAAGAAACAATTCCAAGTGAATGGTATTAATGTTCTTGGAAAATCTCTAACAATCACTATTGAAAGTTTTCAACTACCTCTGCCTACTGCCAAAAAGAAATATGAAATGCTTATTGTTGGGGACATTCATATCCCCTTTGAGGTAACTTAGTGTTTCACGAATTTCTTCAGTTTCATGCCAATCGGAAGTGGTTGTTAATAAGACTTGATCAACCTTATTAATGGATCATTTTTTAGAAGTATGAAGTTGATGAATTTAGTAAGCACTACCTTCTGTCCTTACCGTTTGTTTTTCTGTTTTCTGTTTTCTGTTTTTATTAGTTAAATAAAATAAAATGCCATGCCTTGCCTGTTTTCTGAGTTTTCCGTGCAATAAAAAATGACCCAAAAATAAAAGTTCTCAGAATGCTCTGAAAATTTAATATGATTTTTTCCTTCATATTTAAGAATTTTTAGTGCAAATAACATCAAAGGGAGGTGCTCCAGGTGGGCACAACCCACTTGGGCGCTCCAGCACCCCCAGGTGCGCCCTGGTGGGATGTGGTCCCCATGTGGGCCCCCTCACTTATCTCTTCATCCCATATCACCACCTACCTCTAGAAAAAAATCACCATTGCTCTCTCTCTCTCTCTCTCTCTCTCTCTCGTGTTCTTGCTCTCAAACCCGCAGATTTCGATCTCTTTGCTCGAAGCTCTGTTTCCTAAACTGTTTCTGGGGATTGTTGCTTGGTATGTGCTCCATTGGTCCAATTAGTTTTTGCTTTAGTGGTTTACATTTTGAATAATTAGTTGCTCTTGGTGTTGTTGTAGATGAGCTTGCATGATAAATTCTTAGAGTTCTAAGTAGTTTGAATGCTTGATATGGCCCCTAGCATCCCCATGAGTAGTTGCTATCATTCTTGTAAAGTTTTGTTGAGAAAAATTTTGTGGACTAAAAATTTCAGAATTTTGTTCATAAGGAAAAGATGAGTATGTTTAGGAAGTTTGCTTCCAAGAAGAACTCCAAGGGAGTTATTGGGGAGTCATCTGATAGTGATCTCCACACCCAGAGAATGGCGGAGCTATAGCCGTGCGAGTGGCCGCATAACCCATTCAGGGAGGGAGCCAAAATCAGTCAAGAGTTTGCACAATATGCTGCTATCGGTGCAACAAACCCTGTGTATGTTGCCCTGATTGTGCACAGGGACGGGACCAAGATTGAAGCACCAACCCAAGACAGAGTACAAGAAACCAAGATATTCGAAGGACCAACAAGCAGATCAAAGGGACCAAGGCCAAGCCGGAGAAGCAATATATCGTCAAGAGAAAGGCCTCCTTTGCCAGCCAGGCAAGCCCGACAAGGGATGAGGCCACCCCTAGAACAAGATGACCAAGGCGTCTCGGCAGGGCCTGCCGGTACTTGCGGAGGCTAAATCACCTCACCAAACACTCCACTACGACTCACGTCGTCGATCAGTGTGGTGTCAAGCCGAAAAGTGATTAAGTGGCGGCCATTCGCCACATGGCAGCCCCTTTCTACCAGAAAACCCACAGATGACCCCGTCCTACGAAGTGTCAAACAAGCAGACGTGGAGCTGGCAAGATAGCCCGACAAGCCTTGCTAGGCAATAAACGATGTGACGTTGACCGGTGCATTAAATGCGCACTGTCAGCCCACACAGTTAGGTATGATAGCACTGTTTGCTATCATATCAATGCATAATGACGACTTTCCCATTGTGGTGACCCCTTGATCTATAAAAGGAGGCCCTTGGCAACGTTAAACGAGGTTAGTAGGTTGGATAACTCACACCCCCATACGCGCGTAGTCGCTGCCGCCCTGAGGAAACCCTTGCCGGGCAAGTGTACTATGCTCCACCACCACATTTCCACCATCAATCCACCAAAAGCAGGAGTAGGGTTTTACGCCTCGCGGCGGCCCGAAGCTGGGTAAAACTGCCCGTGTGATCTCTGCCATGCTGCCTCACACTCGTCTACACTTTGTGCAACGCGACTCCCCCCTGCCGAACCAGCAAGGGGCCCCCTAGTCCCATAGGTGGTTGTGGTTTCCCGCGACATCTTTGGTGCGCCAGGTAGGGGGATCTTTGGCGCGCTAGTCACCTTCGTCGCCATCTGCATCTTCGACGACGCCATCGACCATGGTGCCCAAGAAAAAACCCGCTTCTTTGGCTCATCCATCCACCTCAAAGGATCCGCCACCTGAGGCCTCCAACGCTATGGGGGACGCGGTGACGCGTGAGGACGCGGACGCTGTTTGGGATGTGATCGGAGCACGCGGCACCGCCACAACTTCCTCCACGGTTGACACAGGAGCAGGAGGAACCAGAGGAGAGCAGCATAAGCAACACCCCGATGTTCGCGCTCCGCAAGGCCTGGGCGAAGGGGTTACTCTGTCTGCGCCCCTTTTGCCCACCAACGAGCACAACCACAGCAACGGCACTCGGACCGGGGCGAACCAGCATCCTCCGATCGCTCCCACCGCAAGTGTGGTCATAGCGCGTGCACCACCCCCGGGACGGGTCGACAAAATCGCTGCGCTCAACAAAGCCACTGGCCCTCAAGCGCCTTCACCACACCGCCCTGCCACCCAGGTGGTCGCACCGCAATAGCGGGGGCGCGATGCTGCCGCTGCGGACACCATCAGGAGCCGAGCGGAGGCGCGATCGACTTCATTGTCATCCATGCCAAGTACAACCTTGGAGGCCATGGCGCGGGCTCAGCTACTGCTGATATTTCCATTGACGGCCAAGCAGATGGACGAATGGCGTGCCACCATCCAAAGTCTGCTCGGTTTCACCGAAGCTGGGGGCTCACGGCGAGCTGACCCGCCACAGCCTCCCCAGGCAACAATGGCGGCTCGTGCTGCTGCCCATACGGAGGGAGCCATCCCTATGGCGCAGTCCCCGCCATGGCAGCCAGCGCTAGCGCAACCAAATGAAGACCCCGATAACGTCTCGATGGCCTCCTCTGACCCTCGAGCACGTCCACGCCAACGAGGAACCGAAGAGGATTGGCGGAGAGGAGACGCGCGTGTTGTTGTGCTATGCCGCAACGGCCTCCATCAAACTGATGGGTGCGATGGCCCCGACGTCGACGAGCCCGCCTCAGTATTGGCGGGCGCCTAACTTTTATGGTTGGCTGCCCTGCCTTTACCCGTGAGCTGTGGCAAGTCCGTTGGCCGTCCGTTCGCATGTTCAAGCCAGAGATACCTGAGGAGTACGATGGGTGGCTGAACCTGGTAGAGTTCCTGAGCATCTACACCATTGCTGTTCAGGTTGCCGGGGGAAGAGATGAGAAGGTGTTCGCCAACTACTTCCATTTGGCCCTCAAGCCCAATGTGAGGTTTTGGCTGATGCACCTGCCAGAGAACTCCATTTCATCACGGGTAGACCTATGCCACAAGTTCATAGGTGCCTTCACCGCTGGCCACCAGGAACCGGGCCGACCCAGTGACCTGCAGCTTCTCCAACAGAAGGAAGGAGAAACCCTCCATAAGTATTTATAGAGATTCAACAAAGTTCATAGAAATATTTCAAATATCCATCCAGCAGCTATGATAGTTGCCTTCCAGTCCAATGTGCGCAACCGCTGGATTCGTTCTAAGATGAACGTGCGGTTGCCCAAGACTGTGAAGGAGGTCTATACATTGGTGGATAAGTGTGCTCAGATGGAGGAGGGAAGGAAGTTGCCCGGAGAGGAAGATTGCATCAATGTTGACTCAGAGGATGATGATGAATCAACCAATCGGAATAAGAGCAAGAAGCGCAGTAAGAAGCGGAGGGATAAGGCAGTAATGACCGTTGAAGGATCAGGAACGCCTAGTACCGGCAAGAAGGCCAAAGCTGAGGCCCCGAAAAGGAATCTGTCATGTGCTGTTGCCGGGAAGCGGCGGCTGCCGAGAAGGCCAGGAAAGGTGATGGGCCGTATTGCAAGATTCATCAGACTAAGGGCCATGACCTTCAAGAGTGTTATCAGGTTGAGCAGCTTGTCAAGAGACAAAGAGCATAGTATGAGAAGCGTGATAAGGGAAAGGGTTAGAATGTTGTTGGCGGTAAGGGCCGGGGTGGTGAAGTAAATTGCCCTGGCAAACCCTTTCGGAACCAAGAAAAACCCGCCAGGGGTCGAGAGAAGGAAGCCTGTGATGATGAGAGTGGTGTAGGGGATGAAGAGGAAAGCAGTGAGCAAGAGTTTCAGAAGGCAACTAATGCCATGTGCGTTGACGGGGGTGCACCTCTGCACACCTCTCACCTCCATCTTAAGCGGTGGGCGTGAGAAGTCAATGCAGTGGAACCAGCGCCAGAGGCCCGGAAGCCGCTCAAATGGTCCTGTATGCCCATCATCTTTGACGAGAAGGATCATCCTAGCCGTACCACTGCGGTAGGGTGCCTGCCATTGTTGGTTTCTCCAACAATTCCCAACCTCAAAGTCATGAAGATGTTGGTGGACTGTGGGGCCGGACTGAATCTGATTTCCCAACAGTTATCAGCAAGCTTCAGATAGTAGAGGAAGAGCTAGAGGTTACCGGCACATTTCGTGTTCATCCTGGCAGGAGTCATCCTAAGGGAAAGATCACGTTGCTAGTAACATTTGGGGGAGAACTGAACTATCAGACTGAGGAGATTGTGTTTGACATGGTCGATCTCCCCTGCCGTAAAATGGGATTCTTGGACGCCCGGCTCTGGATAAATTCATGGCGGCATCCTACTATGCCTACAACACCCTGAAGATTCCTGGGCCACTGGGAGTTATCACCATCCCATCAGATGAGAAGGATGCAATCATTTGTGTGGACACGATGTATTGGGACGTGGTCGCGGTAGAGGTAGCGGCAGCAGCAGTTCCCGCCAAGGAAAGTAAATGAAGGAAGAGGGATTGTAGGACCTCCGCAAAGAGTCCGGGAAGTGTGCCCCCACCAAGTGCACGACACCCGTTGACTACGTGTCGGAGTGTTCCAACAGCAAGAGATCCAAGGTTGCTGCACCTTAAGTGAAGAAGGTCCTGGCTGGGCTGGCTGGCATTGATGGTACTTGATAACCCACAAGTATAGGGGATCGTTTGCAACCTTCTTAGATAAATAAGAGTGTTGAACCCAACGAGGATCTAAAGGCAGAACAAATATTCCCTCAAGTTCTATCGACCACCGATACAACTCTACACACACTTGACGTTTGCTTTACCTAGAACAAGTATGAAACTAGAAGTACTTTGTAGATGTCATGCTAGAACTACTTTGCAAGAATAAAACTAGAAGTAATTTACAAGATAATAAAAGTTAGGTGTTTAGTAAAAGGTTTTGTGTTAACAAGAAAGTTATTTGTCCCTAGGCAATCAATAACAAGTACCGGTAATCATTCTTGTAATTTTATATGAGGGAGAGGCATGAGCTAACATACTTTCTCTACTTGGATCATATGCACTTATGATTGGAACTCTAGAAAGCATGCGCAAGTACTAAAGATCATTAAGGTCGTGAAACCCGGCCATAGCATTAAGTATCAAGTCCTCTATACTCCCATATGCCATGACCCACTTATCCGCATTTAGGCTGTTGTCACCCCCGCAACACTGACAATAATCAAACCATGAACATATTGCAACACCCTATAGCGGGGGCCCCTCATGTTTGTGCGAGAATAGAGGGCACCGTAGGATAGCACCATAAATAAAATATACAATCATACCAACCAAGATCACGATTAACCCATAGGACAAAACGGATCTACTCAAACATCATAGGATAACCAAATATCATTGGGAAATAATATATGGAGTTGAGCACCATGTTTAAGTAGAGATTACAGTGGGGAGAAGAGGTGTTACACCGCTGCATAGAGGGGGAGAGAGTTGGTGTTGATGGTAGCAAGATTGTTGATGAAGATCACCGTCCCGATCGTTGCCCCGACGGCACTCTGGCGCCACCAGAAGCGAGGGGGGGAGAGCCAACTCCTTCTTCTTCTTCCTTGGCCTCCGCCCTTGATGGAAGGAGAGTTCCCCCTCTGGTCCTTGGTCTCCATGGCATGGGAGGGGTGATAGCCCCTCCGAGATTGGACCTCCCTCTCTGTTCTCTTCTGTTTCGCACTCCTAGATCCGGCCGAAAACCATTTCTTATATGCCCGGAGATCCGTAACTCCGATTGCGCTAATCTTTTTACACGATTTTTTTCCTGATATAAGCTTCCTTGTGCCCGAAGTACAGCTCCAACCAACGTACGAGGTGAGCACAACCCACCACCACACGCAAGGGGCCTGGGGCGCGCCCTGGTGTATCGTGGTTCGTGTGGGCCTCTATTTGCGGTGATTCCAACTCCCAAAAATCACAAATACTCCAAAATAATTGTCTGTGGAGTTGCATCACTTTTGGACTTCATTTGATATGGATTTTCTACAAAAACAGGCAACAAACAGGAACTGGGCACTATGCACTGGATAAGTAAGTTAATCCAAATAAATCATATCAAAGAAAGTCCAAACGTGATGCAACTCCACGGAGAATTATTTTGGAATATTTGTGATTTTTTGGAGTTGGAATCACCGCAAACGGAGGCCCACATGGACCGCAATACACCAAGGCGCGCCCAAGGCCCCTGGCACGCGGTGGTGGGTTGTGCTCACCTCGTACGTCAGTTGGAGCTCTACTTCAGACGCAAGGAAGCTTATATCTGGAAAAAAATCATGTAAAAATATCAGCACAATCGGAGTTATAGATCTCTGGGAATATAAGAAACGGTTTTCGGCCAGGTCTGAAAAATGCGAAACAGAAGAGGACAGATAGACAGATCCAATCTCGGAGGGGCTCTCACCCCTCCACACCCATGGAGGCCATGGACCAGGGGGGAACCCTCATCCCATCTAGGAGGAGGCCAAGGAAGAAGAAGGAGGAGGGCTCTCTCCCCCTCTCTCCCGGTGGCAGCGGAATGCCGCCGGGGCTAGGATTATGACGGCGATCTACATCAACAACCTTGCTACCGTCAACACCAACTTTATCCCCTCTATGCAGCAGTGTAAAACCTCTTCCCCCCGTTGTAATCTCTAGTTAAACATGATGCTCAACTCCATATATTATTTCCTAATGATCTATGGTTATCCTATGACGTTTGAGTATATCTGTTTTGTCCTATGGGTTAATCGTGATATTGGTTGGTATGATTGTATATTTTATTTATGGTGCTGTCCTATGGTGCCCTTCGTCTCGCACAAACGTGAGGGCCCCCTCTATAGGGTGTTTCAATATGTTCATGGTTCGCTTACAGTGGGTTGCAAGAGTGACAGAAAACCTAAACCCGAGTAGGTGGGGTATGACGTATGGGAGTATAGAGGACTTGATACTTAATGCTATGGTTGAGTTTGACGACCTTAATGATCTTTGGTAGTTGTGGATGTTTGCTAGAGTTCCAATCATAAGTGCATATGATCCAAGTAGAGAAGTATGTTAGCTCATGCCTCTCCCTCATATAAAATTACAAGAATGATTACCGGTACTTGTTATCGATTGCCTAGGGACAAATGACTTTCTTGTTGACAAAAGCTATCTACTTTTATTACCTTGCAATTTATTCTTAGTTTTATTCTCCCAAAGTACTCGTAGTTTTATTCTTGCAAAATAGTTTCATACTTGTTCTAGGTAAAGCAAACGTCAAGTGTGCGTAGAGTTGTATCGGTGGTCGATAGAACTTGAGGGAATATTTGTTCTGCCTTTAGCTCCTCGTTGGGTTTGACACTCTTATTTTCAAAGAAGGCTACAAATGATCCCCTATACTTGTGGGTTATCAAGACCTTTTTTTGGCGCTGTTGCCGGGGAGCAATAGCGTGGGGTGAATATTCTCGTGTGTGCTTGTTTGCTTTACCACTAAGTAGTTTTTATTTCCTGTTCTAAGTTGTTCTCTATCTTTAGTTATGGATATGGAACACGAAACACCAAAAAAATTATTTGTACTTTCTACTCATGGAGATGGGGAACCTCCTAAAACCATCGATGCTCGTTATGTAAAAGATATTATGCATTACTTTGATAATCCTGAGAAAACCCCATTCAACTATATAATGGGAGTAACGTTGGATCAATGTGAATACTTTAGGGATTATTACTTGACACAAAAAGGGAAACTTTTATGGGATCAAATTTATATGTTGCATTGGTATGCTCGAGATTTATGCTTGAGATATGATTTTACTTGTTGCTCTTGGGATGAATGCTCCACACCTTCCCTTTTCATGTGAATTTAATGATAATGAAACCTTGGGTTCTTATGCTAGAGGTATATATGATTATTATGGTGTGGAACGAATAGAAGAATTTGTTGCTTTTAAGGGTGCTTATGAAATTGAATCTTTGTTTGAAAAGTTTGAAGCTTTTGATGATGATGTTTATAGGCATAAATTTTTTGCCATCCTTAAATGTTGCTATGATAATTATAAATTCAATTCCGATATTGATGCATTTATTGAGAAAGTCTCCACTGTCCAAGAAGGGACTAATATTTTGCAGGAGTCTATGGAAGAAGGAATTGATGAAACTGTGAGCTCATTGAATGAAAAAAGATGATGAGGAGAGCGAAGAACAAGTGGAGGAAGAACGGATTAGCTACCTGTGCCTACCTTCTAATGAGAGTAACCCTCCAACTCATACATTATTTAATGCCCCTTTGTTCTTACCAAAGGATGAATGCTATGATAATTGCTAT
Organism: Triticum timopheevii; assembly: GCA_963921465.1. Taxonomy (NCBI): domain Eukaryota; kingdom Viridiplantae; phylum Streptophyta; class Magnoliopsida; order Poales; family Poaceae; genus Triticum; species Triticum timopheevii. The sequence continues at coordinate 439,486,697 of OY997274.1, read as the reverse complement.
GATCTCGTTGATTCTTTTGAAATATCCTTTTTGATGAACTTGATGATTGTTATGCTTGTGGCTAAGATGCCAGTGTGAATTATGCTATTGAAGATGAACTTGCTATTGTTCCTTATGTTAAACATGAAATTGTTGCTATTATACCCACACATGATAGCGTATTATCTTTTTGAATTCTCCAAACTACACTATATCAGAGAAGTTTGCACTTATTAAGGATTATATTGATGGGTTGCCTTTTACCGTTGCACTTGATAATTTTGATGAATGTAATATGCATGTGCTTGCTGCTCCTACTTGCAATTACTATGAGAGAGGAACTACATCTCCTCCTCTCTATGTTTCCAACACGATAAAATTGCAAGAAACTACTTATGCTATGTATTGGCCTTTACTTGATGTGCATGAATTGTTCTTGTATGACATGCCGATGCATAGGAAGAGAGTTAGACTTCGTCATTGCATGATATATGTTGCTTTGTGCTCACTACTAAATGCCAAATCATTGGTAAGTAAAATTGGCTTTGATATACCTTGGGATCCGTGTGGATTCATTACTTGAGCACTTTATGCCTAGCTTAATGGCTTTAAAGAAAGCGCTGCCAGGGAGACAACCCAGAAGTTTTAGAGAGTCATTTATTTATATTGAGTGCTTTTATAAAGTTTAAAAAAATAGAGGTGACAAAACTTTTCAAAAAGGAAAGTGAAAGTGTGAGAGACATGCATTGTTGAAGTGGGGGAGCTCCTTGAACTTTGTTCATGCTCACGGAAACTTTGTGAATCCTAATTACAGAAACTTTTCAACAAAAGTAATTATGCCCTTGTACAATTCCATTGTATTATAAAAACAATGTGCCAAGATTTGCCTTTAGGATGATTGGATTGCTTGTTGGTCTGTGCGGTGCAAAACAGAAACTTTGGCTGCAGTGCTCAATTTTACAATTTTTACCGGAACGTCAAACGGTTCTGAAATTTTTGCACTGTATTTCTATACAAAATTTTTATTTTTCCTAATTTGTCATAATTTTTTGAGTTACAGAAATATGGTGGATGTTCAAATCTTTACAGACTGTCCTGTTTTCACAGATTGCTGTTGTAGCTTCGTTATTTGCGTATGTTTGAATTCTTGTTGAAGCCTCCTTGACTTGGGGCCATAGAATTGTGATAGCGTACAGTGGGTAATTGTGGTAGCAAGATTGTTGATGAAGATCGTCATCCCGATCGTTGCCCCGGTGGCACTCCGGAGCCACCGAAAGCGAGGGGAGAGAGCCCCCTCCCTCTTCTTCTTCCTTGCCCCCCCTAGATGGGAGGAGAATTCCTCCTCTGGTCCTTGGTCTCCATGGCATGGGAGGGGCGAGAGCCCCTCCGAGATTGGATCTCCTTCTCTGTTCTCTTCTGTTTCACGCTCCCAGATCTGGCTGAAAACCGTTTCTTATATTCCCGGAGATCTGTAACTCCGATTGCGCTGATCTTTTTACACGATTTTTTTCCTGATATAAGATTCCTTGCGCCCGAAGTACAGCTCCAACTAACGTACGAGGTGAGCACAACCCACCTCCACACGCTAGGGGCCTGGGGCGCGCCCGGGTGTATCGTGGTCCGTGTGGGCCTCCGTTTGCGGTGATTCCAACTCCCAAAAATCACAAATATTCGAAAATAATTCTCTGTGGAGTTGTATCATGTTTGGACTTTGTTTGATATGGATTTTCTGCGATACAAAAACAGGCAACAAACAGGAACTGGCACTGGGCACTGGATAAGTAAGTTAGTCCAAATAAATCATATAAAAATTTGCCGAAGGTATGTAGAAGTTGAATAATATTTTCATGAAACAATAAAAAATTATAGATACGACGGGGACGTATCAGTACTTTCACTATCAGCGCCACCCTCGATGATAAATAGGAAAGCACACTCGTTGCCTTCCTGTGGGAGAATATCGATGTGTTTGCCTGGCAACCATTTGATATCCCTGGTGTTCCCAGGGAGGTAATCGAGCACCACCTTGCTGTCTGCCGACATGCCCGACCTGTCAAGCAGAAAGTCCGAAAACAGGCCTTGCAGAGGCAGCAGTTCAGTGCAGAAGAGATCAAGAAACTTGAAGCAGCTGGTTTGGTCAGAGAGGTACTGCATCCTACGTGGTTAGCAAATACAGTGGTAGTCTGGAAGGCAAATGGGAAGTGGAGGCTTTGCATTGATTTCACAGATCTCAACAAGGCTTGCCCGAAGGACCCGTTTCCCTTTCCGCGTGTCGTGGGGAATGGGAGCACGAGCACCTATGGGGCAGGAGGGCCCCTTCTTGTCCGGCAAGGGAGCGGAGGGCGCACACAGAGCGGATCGAGGCGAGAGAGCGCGCGGGGGTTTTTTTTACCCAGCTTCGGAGCTCTCCGGAGAGATAAGACTCCTACTGCTGCTTTGTGTTTATATTCTGTTCTTGCTTGAGAGAGCGGGTGTGGCGTAGCTGCGGAAAAACTCCGAACCCCCTCTACGTGCGCATGGGCCTCCTTTTTATAGGCTAAAGGGGTCACCGACAGGTGGCAGCGTAGAAGGAGGGGTAGAAAGGTAAAAACGCGGGTTGGTACAACCACTATCTAAAGTGTCCCCTACCTAACTCTGACGGCAGGGGACATGGGCATTTAATGCCCGTCCGGTCGCCCCAACAGTGCAAGGAAGCGACCGTTAGGGGCGCCACCGATCGCCACGATGGCCTCCTTGTCAGCTTCGCTTGCCACCTCGCATCGCCATGCTGCACAGCGCCTCGCCACGTGCTCCTGGGATAGTCCTGGGATGACATGTCGTTGGATGCGCTGGAGCTTGGGTGCAGAGTGGCAGCTTTGCCTCGGCAAGCGCCTTGCCGCGGCCCTTGTCTTGTCGCACCAGCAAGCCTGCCGCTCGCCGGGCCTTGCCGGGACGCGCGGGGCGTCGCGGCAAGTTTACTTGGAATGCCTTGAGTGGCCTTCCCGGCAAGCTCCTCTTGCCGGGGCCTTGGTTGGCCTTCCCGGCAAGCTCCTCTTGCCGGGGCCTCGGTTGGCCTTCCCGGCAAGCTCCTCTTGCCGGGGCCTCGGTTGGCCTTCCCGGCAAGCTCCTCTTGCCGGGGCTTTAACTTGAGTACTCTGTTCTTGAATGGCATCGAAGTAGCCGTTGAGGGTCTTGGCGAACGCCCGGCAAGCCCTGCCACGGGTCGATGCGACTGCCCGTGCCCAAGTTCGGGGTACTAAAGGTACCCCTACTTTAGTACACTGACAGGAGCCCCCGGGCCTGGGCCATACACGGTGCCGAGCGCTGTTGGGCCAGGCCCAAAACAGGGCACGGGCACGCGCGGCCTAGGTTACACCAAATCTGACTCCGCATCCAGCGCGCTCTCCCGCAATGGCACGCGTCAATCGCGGCGTCGTGGGAGAGAACGTGGGTAAAAAAAATTTAATCCAGGGAATGTGTAACGTCCGCCTCCCCTGTTTATAAGCGGAGGAAACAGGGCCGTTCCCCCACCTTCGCCACTTGCAGTTCCTTCCTCCGAAAGCTCCGCCGCTCCCCTCCGCTTCCCAAGCCGAAAGAGAGCAGCGCTCCGCCGCCCACCGCCGTTGTCTCCGCCGTCGCCCTCGCCTTCCCCCACCGCTTCCGCCATGGCTCCTAAGACCGGGAAGGCTGCGAAGGCTGCGAAGTCGGCCGAGGCGCTGCAGCTTGAGGCACTACGGAAGAAGCGAGTGCTTTTCCTCCCTGAGCTCACCCGGCAGGCGCTGCGGGAGGAGTTCTACCTCTTCTGGTCGACGGAGACGCGGGCGCATCCGCGCACGCAGGTGCTTTCCGCTTAGGCTTCCAAATCGAGAAAGTGCCCCAGAGGTTACTACTTCTTTCCTGTGTTGTTCTATTGCGGGCTCTGCCCGCCTTTTTCCGATTTTTTCTGCGACATCATGAACACCTACGGGTTTCATCTTCTCGATTTCACCCCCAACGCCGTTCTGACAATGGCGGTTTTCGCACACCTCTGTGAGAACTTTGTTGGCATCCTCCCCAATGTCACTCTTTTTCATCATTATTTCTCCCCCCGTGCCGAGAAAGGGGAGCCACTGGCTGGCGGAATCGCCTGGACCTCCCGGATTGGCATGAAGGAGGTGTACTTGACGGGCGAGCTCTGCAGCAAGTGGGACGAGTGGAGGGCGGAGTGGTGCTGGATCTGTGATGCCAATCCGCAGCCGTTCACCAAGCTGCGCCAGACCCGGGTGGTGCGTGGCGGCGACTGGAGCGCTCTATCATCGAACGACGCCAAGCTGAAGATTGCCACCACCCGAATCCTCCGGCTCAGGCATGCCGGGCTCACAGCAGGGGCGGTTGGCGCGGATTTTCTTCGCCGTCGCATCGCCCCTCTGCAAAGGAGGGGGAGGCCCGCCTGGCTGTTTGGCGGCCCGGGGGATATCATGAGGCTGCGTCCAGGCCTCAACTTCAACTTCACCGTTCTGGAGCTTGTCGGGATGTTGAGGGAGCTGTTTAAGCATGACGCCAACCATCCAGAATGGTTCAGGTTGCCGCAGGGCGTCATCCCCTTGTGCAACAACTCCCGGCGCGATCGCATCTGCGCAATGATGCCAGAGTATGACTCGCACGGGATAAGTGCAACTTGGATAGAGCCCGCCGCCGAGGACGTGCAGCAATTCTTCGATAATTTGATGGAGGTAGCGGTCAACCCCGACGAGCAGAGGCTCCTCACCCGCGCCACCACCGACAATGAGATGGTGTACATCGCCACTAGGGCCGAAGAGGCGGCGGCAGCAGCTGCCGCGGGCGAGTATGGCTTCACGTTGGCGGAGGCGGAGGCGGCCGAGGCGGCAAGTCTTGCCGACCGGGAAGACCTCGCTGGAGAAATCGCTGGCGAGGGTGAGCCCGAGGTCGAAGCGAGCGAGCCCGCCGAGGGCGTGAGCGGCCAGCCGTCTTCGAGCAGCTTGCCGCAGACGGAGCCCCCAGCGCGGCCCCAATTCCAACCGAGAAGACGCCTCCGTCGAGTTGGAGATACGGCAGAGGAGCAGGCCGGCCAGCAACCACGGCGCCGTGGGACACGCTCCACCGCGGCAAGCACCGCTGCCGCGGGAGGATCCCAGGCCGTGCCGGCAACTGAGGCGGGGTCTTCCCGGGCCGCCACGCCTGATCCTGCCGCAGCCCCCAGCAAACGCCGAAGGGAGCCTACTCCTCCGTCACACCGCGCAGAGAGGGTACCGGACTTCGACCTCTCCGCGCCGAGTTCCGATGATGATGAAGAGGAGGAGAAGGAGGAGTGAGGCTTTCTTCTCACTGTTCTGGATCTTCTTGGATCCTTGTTATTATTTGTCTTGTATCTAATTTGCTTCCCTCTGAATCCCTGTTCCATTTCAGGACTCTGGCCGAGAGGGCGGCGAAAAGGGCCATGATTCCTGTGGTTGTCATCAAGGACGATCCTGCTGTGACTGCAGAAGACACGTCCGAGACCACCTTGACGGACCCGACTCCTTCTCCTTGCGGCAGCCCCCAGCACAGCTCCCAGCGTAAGTGTTTGGTTCACTTCCGGTTGTGGGGCGCGCATGGGTGCTTCTTCTTTTGCTGGCATCTTAATTGTTGATTTGCTCGTGTAGGAGCAGAGCAAGCCCGTCAGGAGGAACCAGAAGCCGCTCCGGAGGTGCTGTCTGCTTCAACTACGCCGCCAAGGGGCGACTTTCCGGCAAGGGAGCGCTCTCCGGCAAGGGAGCGGTCCCCGGCAAGGGGCAGTTCCCCGGCGAGGGGCGGGACCAGTGAGCCTTTAGTGGTGGAGCCCACGGTCACAGAGCCCAGCACAGGTAACCTTCCTTGTCGGAAATCTTCCCTTGGGTCCTTCTTCTGGTCTTCTTTTTTGGATATTTGCTTGACTCTTCCTTCCTCTTCCTATCCTCAGATCCCCCTCTCGTAGACCCGATGGAGACCGAGGCCACCGGCGAGGAAGGCGCACGCGGCAACACTGAAGATGCCGCCGCTGGCGAAGAAGAGGCCGGTACTGATGATCCCGCCGACGAGGAGGCCGCCAAGGCTGCTGGCGCAGGAGCCGGCGAGGGATCTGGTGATCGCACTGACGACCCGGAGGATGCAGGAGCGCAAGGCGCTACACCGTCCGCCGACCCCTCCGCCGCTGATGCAGCGCCGGGCTCCGAGGAGCCCCAGCCAGGCGCATACTTGAAGGCCGGCGAGGGCGTGTTCATCAAGCTTCCCTGGGTGTCGAGCTCCAGGGCGCCGATGGAAGGAGAGGAATTTGACGGGGAAGTACTCGCCTCTGCCGGGCTGGCAGTGGTTGACGAGCCAAGCAGCAGCAGCGGCGAGTCCGAGGAGGAGCAGCTGCTCCGAAAGCTGGTGTCACTCTATCGCGCCCGACAAGCAAAGCTTGAGTCCCGGGAAGCGCTTGTCGCGCGGGCGGGAGTTGACATAGAAAAGCACGCGGAGGAGCTCAAGAGCCGCAACCAGGAGGCCCTCCGGTCCATTGCCGAGGAGAGGGCGCAGCTCGAGGAGGCGAAGAAGGCGTTCCTCCTGGAGAAGGCTGAAGCCGAAGAGCAGCAGAGGCTCACCGCCGAGGAGCTGTCCAAGCGGGATGGTGAGCTGATACAGAAGAAGGTGAACTTGGACAACCACGAAGAGGAGCTCGCCGCCCAGGAGCAATCGCTTGGCGGGGCACTCAAGGAGGCAAAGGATGCCGCCACGGCTGCTGAGGCCGCCAAGAAGGAGTTGGAGGTGAAAGCGACGCAGCTGGAGGCGGACGTGAAAAGGAAGAACGAAGAGCTTGCCGCACTCCAGCGCGAACGCGAGAAGGATGCGCGCGCCCATGGCGATCTGCAAGTTCAGCTCGCCGAGAAGATCAAGGAGCTGAACGCAGCCAAGGACTCGAGCGCTAACCTGGAGCTGAAACTAGCTACCTTGTCGGAGACGCTGGACGCCGGCAAGAAGCGAGAAGATGACTTGAGGAAAGATCTCAAGGGCAACGAAGAGCTGCTGACGAGGGCCGCCGAGGCTCAGAACACCTTCAAGGTCACGGTGGAGCTCTGGACGGAGAGCCTCGTCAACATCGCTGCATCCATCGACGAGGAGCTGGCGGAACTGGACTTGGCGGGCTTCGGGTACTCCACTAACAAAAATCTTCCGCCCAGCGCCAGGCTCACTCTTTTCTTCAAGGGCGTGGCGACGGCCCTCCAGCAACTCCGAGAAAGGATCCCGAAGAAGCTGGCAGACGAGTCGCGCGCGATCTGTGCCAAGGTCTTGGAGAAGGTGTTGGTGAAGATGCTCTTCCGCAACTCGGGCCTCGACCTCACCCGCGTCCTTAAGAAGCTGCCGGCGGGTGCCGATCTTGAAGAACTCAAAGCCATTGTCGCACCCATCGTGGACAAGGTGAATGTGGTCAAGAGGGTTGACGGCGAGCGCGTGGATTAGACCATCTCTCTCCTCCTTTCCTCGTCGCCGTTTATCTAAGTCATGGGACAATTTAGTCAGTGCCGCAACAAGTTACTTTTGTAATATAACTTTATTCTGGGTAATGCTTGCTATGCTATCTCCTTTACTTGATCCTTTCTTTGTATGTTTTTACCCTACGCTTTTAGGGAACTTGCCGGCACGGGCACGCTTGCCGCGAGTGCTGAGTGCGGAACATCAGCAGCTTGTTGGCGGTGCCGGAGCACGCTTGCCGCGGGCGCTGAGTGCGGGACATCAGCAGCCTGCTGGTGGTGCCGGTTCCGGCAAGAAACCTTGCCGCAACTAGTTGCAGCGCACTTAAGTTGTCGAGCAGGCTCGAAAACAACGTAAGGGCGCTTAGCGGCTCACTTAAGTTGCTGAGCGGACTCGAAGCAAAGTAAGGGCACTTAGCAGCTCACTTAAGTTGTTGAGCCGACTCGAAACGAAGTAAGGGCGCAACTAGCTACGAGGAGGTTCCTCCGCACACAGGTTTTCCGTACAAAGCAGAATCGTTCAAGGAGGATAGCTTAAAATTTTAAGAAAATGATCGTGCTCAAACTTTGGCAACTTAGCTTTTCTGTCGTTTGTGTCCCGGCAAGGTTGTACTTCTTTGAACGACGCTCGGTCCACACCTTCATCCTCTCCTCCCCCCCCCCCCCCCCGTGAACTTGTGGGCGAAGGGACCTTCTTTTTGAGAAAAAGGAAGAAGAGAAAATAATGGTATGGGGCCTTAAGGCTCGTTATTTCTTACCAGGGATAAGTGCTGCACAAAGTGTCAGGTAAAACATGCAAGAAAGAAAGAATGCATGAAATTCGACAAGATGTGCGGAGCACATGAACTTTATTTATGCACGGGATCTGCGCCCGGCTTTGTACAAAGGGTTACATGCAACAACGGCAAGGCTTGTACAAAAGTTGGTTGCCGGAACGGATTCTGGCAACCACGCCTTATGGGTAAAACTTGTGAAGATGCTCTATGTTCCAGGAATTGCTCACCGGAAAGCCGTCTTCGGTCTCAAGGCGGACAGCGCCGGGCCTAGTGTCTCGTTTCACCCGAGAAGGGCCTTCCCACTTCGGCGTGAACTTGCTGGAATTCTTGGCGGATTGAACACGCCGAAGAACAAGGTCGCCTTCCTCGAAGCTTCTGGCTTTAACTTTGCGGCTATGATAGTGACGCAAAGCTTGCTGGTAGCGAGCAGCTCGCACAGCAGCCTGAAGACGATCTTCCTCGAGGAGCAGCGCGTCATCTTGGCGCAGCTGCTCTTGCTCAAGCTCATCATAAGCGAGCACTCGAGGTGATCCGTATACGAGTTCCGTGGGGAGAACTGCTTCTGCTCCATAGACAAGAGCAAAAGGTGTCTGGCCAGTGGCTCGATTTGGCGTCGTCCTGATCGACCAAAGAACCACCGGCAGCTCTTCGATCCAATTTCTTCCACACTTGTGCAGCCTGTCGAAAGTTCTGGTCTTGAGCCCGCGCAGCACTTCAGCATTTGCCCTCTCCGCTTGACCGTTGCTTCTTGGATGAGCAATAGAAGCGAAGCAGATCTTGGTGCCAAGATCTTGGACGTACCGCATGAAGGTGTGACTCGTGAATTGTGTGCCATTGTCGGTGATAATCCTGTTAGGGATTCCGAAACGGCAAACAATTGACCTGAAGAACTTGACTGCTGACTGTGCTGTCACCTTCCTCACTGCCTCCACTTCCGGCCACTTTGTGAACTTGTCAATTGCAACATACAAGTACTCAAAGCCCCCGACAGCTCGGGGGAAGGGGCCGAGTATATCGAGCCCCCAGACCGAAAATGGCCAGGATAAAGGGATTGTTTGGAGAGCTTGAGCTGGCTGATGAATTTGTTTGGAGTGGAACTGGCACGCTTCACACTTGGTTACTTGTGCAGTTGCATCCTGGAGGGCTGTCGGCCAGAAGAAACCTTGCCGGAAGGCTTTGCCGGCAAGTGCTCTTGCGCCAATGTGGTGACCACATATGCCTCCATGTATCTCCGCCAACAGCTCCTGTCCATCTTCCCGGGAAATGCACTTCAATTTCACTCCGTTGAATCTTTTTCTGTACAGTATGTCATCGACAAACTGGTACATACTTGATTGCCGGGCTACTTTTTCCACTTCTTCCTGTTCCTCGGGAAGTTCTCCTGTCTGAAGGAAATGGACGATCTGCTGTGCCCATGCCGGAGCTTGTGGCTCGACGACAAGGACTAAAGGCGCGAATGCTGCTGCGGGAACATCCGCTTCTACGGCAAGAATCTGAGATCCTGCCGGAGTGTGATGCTCCCCGGCAAGCGTGTTGGGACACAGCTTGTCGGGAGCGTTTGCTTCAACGAAACAAGCCCTGGGGCTAGTCGGAGCAGTCTGCTCCTCAGCACTCTCTACGTTGATCCTGGGGACCTTCTTGGCGGCGGCTCCGGGGAGCTCTACCGGAAAGTAGTCACCGGTAATCAACTTTCTTTTCTTGTTCTGTCCAGTTGATGGTGTCACAGATGGCTGAGTTAGCTTGAGCACAAAAATCCCTGGTTCCACAGGCAACTTGAGTGCGGTGCACTTTGACAGTCCATCTGCAATGTCATTCTTTGCTCTCGGAACATGCTCCATTTGCAGGCCGTCAAAATGCTCTTCTAGCTTCCTCACTTCATCGATGTAGGCTTCCATCAACGGACTCTGATAATCTTTGTTAACTTGGTGGACGACAAGCTGTGAGTCACCCCTGACAATAAGCTTCTTGATCCCAAGTTCTGCCGCGATCCTGAGTCCGGCAAGCAAGCCTTCATACTCTGCAGTATTGTTTGTTGCTTGCTCCTTGGGAAAGTGCATCTGGACCACGTACTTGAGGTGCTCTCCGGTGGGTGCGACAAGTAGTACGCCCGCACCGGCGCCTTGCAGCGAGAAGGCACCATCGAAGTACATGATCCATTCCTTGCTAGCTTCCTTGACGGGGATGCTCCTCTCCGGAGTTCCTTCATCAGGTGTTGGCGTCCATTCTGCTATGAATTCTGCCAAGGCTCGGCTCTGGATAGTTGAGGTACTCTCGAACTTGAGGCCAAAGCTTGACAATTCCAGTGCCCACTCGACAATCCTGCCCGTTGCCTCTGGATTCTGCAATATCCTCTTCAACGGAAAGCGAGTGACCACTGTGATCTCATGTGCTTTTTTCCGCAGCTACGCCACACCCGCTCTCTCGAGCAAGAACAGAATATAAACACAAAGCAGCAGTAGGAGTCTTATCTCTCCGGAGAGCTCCGAAGCTGGGTAACCCCCCCCCCCCCCCCGCGTGCGCTCTCTCGCCTCGATCCGCTCTGCGTGCGCCCTCCGCTCCCTTGCCGGACAAGAAGGGGCCCTCCTGCCCCATAGGTGCTCGTGCTCCCATTCCCCACCCTACCTGGCGCGCCAGAGATGTCGTGGGGAATGGGAGCACGAGCACCTATGGGGCAGGAGGGCCCCTTCTTGTCCGGCAAGGGAGCGGAGGGCGCACCCAGAGCGGATCAAGGCGAGAGAGTGCGCGCGGGGGGGGGGGGGGGGGGGGTTTACCCAGCTTTGGAGCTCTCCGGAGAGATAAGACTCCTACTGCTGCTTTGTGTTTATATTCTGTTCTTGCTCGAGAGAGCGGGTGTGGCGTAGCTGCGGAAAAACTCCGAACCCCCTCTACGTGCGCATGGGCCTCCTTTTTATAGGCTAAAGGGGTCACCGACAGGTGGCAGCGTAGAAAGAGGGGTAGAAAGGTAAAAACGCGGGTTGGTACAACCACTATCTACAGTGTCCCCTACCTAACTCTGACGGCAGGGGACAGGGGCATTTAATGCCCGTCCGGTCGCCCCAATAGTGCAAGGAAGCGACCGTTAGGGGCGCCACCGATCGCCATGATGGCCTCCTTGTCAGCTTCGCTTGCCACCTCGCATCGCCATGCTGCACAGCGCCTCGCCACGTGCTCCTGGGATAGTCCTGGGATGACACGTCGTTGGATGCGCTGGAGCTTGGGTGCAGAGTGGCAGCTTTGCCGCGGCAAGCGCCTTGCCGCGGCCCTTATCTTGTCGCACCAGCAAGCCTGCCGCTCGCCGGGCCTTGCCGGGACGCGCGGGGCGTCGCGGCAAGTTTACTTGGAATGCCTTGAGTGGCCTTCCCGGCAAGCTCCTCTTGCCGGGGCCTTGGTTGGCCTTCCCGGCAAGCTCCTCTTGCCGGGGCCTCGGTTGGCCTTCCCGGCAAGCTCCTCTTGCCGGGGCCTTGGTTGGCCTTCCCGGCAAGCTCCTCTTGCTGGGGCTTTAACTTGAGTACTCTGTTCTTGAATGGCATCGAAGTAGCCGTTGAGGGTCTTGGCGGACGCCCAGCAAGCCCTGCCGCGGGTCGCTGCGACTGCCCGTGCCCAAGTTCGGGGTACTAAAGGTACCCCTACTTTAGTACACCGACACCGCGTATTGATCAGATTGTGGATTCCACTTCAGGCTGTGATTTGCTCTCATTTCTGGATGCATATTCTGGATATCACCAAATCTTCATGTCCAAAGAAGATGAGGAGAAGACGTCGTTCATCACTCCATGTGGTGCGTACTGCTTTATCTGCATTCCATTTGGATTAAAGAGTGCCGGGTCCACTTTTGCAAGGGCAGTCCAGATCGGTTTTGAGCCACAACTGCACAGAAACATAGAAGCTTATATGGATGATATTGTGGTCAAAACCAAGGATAGGGCCACCCTTATTCAAGATTTGGAGGAGACATTTCCTAATTTGAGCAAGATCAACTTGAAGCTCAATCGGGAGAAGTGTGTATTTGGCGTTCAATCCGGCAAGATGCTTGGGTTCTTTGTATCCCCTCGCGGGATTGAAGCCAATCCTGACAAGATCAAAGCTATCAAGCAGATTCAAGCGCCAAGGACTAAAATTAAGATGTGAGGCGCCTAGCAGGATGTGTTGTCGCGCTAAGAAGATTCATCTCCAAGTCTGCCGAGCGTGCCCGGCCGTTCTTCAAAATTTTGAAGAAGGCAGGCCCTATGAAGTGGCCCCGGAAACAGATGCAACTTTGCAAGAGTTGAAGGCCTACCTGTCCTCTGCGCCTACCTTGGTTGCTCCCAAACCCCAGGAGTCGCTGCTGCTATACTTAGCGGAAACCAACCAAGTGGTCAGTGTAGCCTTGGTAGCACAGCGAGAAGCGGATGAGGCCGAGAGTGAGCAGAGACCGACAAAGTCAGACAAGGATCAGGACAGCAGTGAGCACGACAACGAGGGCAACCCCAAGGACATGGTGAGGAAGAACGTGGTGTAGCACCATGTGTACTTCGTCAACTTGTTACAGGGGGCTAGATCGAGGTACTCTAGCATGCAAAAGTTGATTTTTGGTCTCATCATGGCCTCAAGGAAACTGCGCCACTACTTCCAAGCCCATGAGATCACGGTTGCCACTTGTTTCCCATTGCAACGGATACTCCGAAACCTTGAGGCTACCAGCTGAATAGTGGAGTGGGCTTTGGAGCTATCAAGCTTTTGTTTGAAGTTTGAAATCACATCAACTATCCAGAGAAGGGCGTTGGCAGAGTTTATTGCAGAATGGATGCCAACCCCTGATGAGGAAGTGACAGAGACAGTTATCTTCGACAAGGAATCGCCCTAAGAATGTATTATGTATTTTGATGGTGCTTTTTCCCTACAAGGTGTAGGGGCTGGCATGCTTCTTGTCACCCCCACCGGGGAGCACTTGAAGTATGTCGTCCAAATGCATTTTGTTCAAGAAGAAGCAACCAACAATACAGCAGAGTATGAAGGGCTCCTTGCCGGGCTCATGATTGCAACTGAATTGGGAATTAAGAAGCTGATCATTCGAGGAGATTCACAACTGGTGGTGAGACAAGTCAACAAGGATTACCAAAGTCCATTGATGGAGGCATACATTTAGGAAGTGAGGAGATTAGAGGAGCACTTTGGCGGATTGCAAATAGAGCACATACCTCGTGCGGAAAACAACATAGCTGATCATCTGTCAAAGTGCACTCTGCAGAAGTTTCCTGTGGAACCAGGAACTTTTGTTCTCCATCTCACTCAGCCCTCCGTATCCCCAACAACAACGGCCCAGAAAAAGAGAAAGTTGGACACCAGTAAGCCTCTCCTTATAGAGCCGTCTGCTCCTAGCAGAGACCCTGCCGGAAACAACTCCTCACAGCCTGCCAGACCACCCCCTCCAGCCGGGCCCATGGACCCCACATACGAGGCATGTGCTCCCGCAACAGAGGAGGTGCCATTAGTCCTCATTGCCGAGCCCCAGGCTCTGACTTGGGCAAGGAACATTGTCCGCTTCCTCCAAACCGGAGAGCTTCCCGACGACCAAGACGGAGCTGAAAAAGTAGCCTAGAGAGCCAGTATGTATCAGTTTGTTGATGACACTCAGTACAGAAGGAGGCCCAACGGTGTGACATTGAAGTGCGTTTGCTGGGAAGAAGGAAAGGAACTGCTAGTTGAGATACACAAAGGCACGTGCGGCTCCCACATTGGATCAAGGACATTAGTTGGGAAAGTATTTTGGCAAGGATTCTATTGGCCCACAGCCCTCCAAGATGCGGTCGAGCTAGTTACTATGTGTGAAGCCTGCCAGTTCGATTCCAAGAAAACCCACCTGCCTGCCCAAGCTCTTTAGACAATCCCTCTATCATGGCCATTTTTGGTCTAGGGGCTCAATACCCTAGGCCCCATCCCCCGAGCAATCGGGGGCTTTGAATTCTTGTTCGTTGCTATCGACAAGTTTACAAAGTGGCCGGAAGTGACTGCCGTGAGAAAGGTGACTGCTCAGTCGGCTATCAAGTTCTTGAAAGATCTGGTGTGTCGTTTTGGAGTTCCGGCAAGGATCATCACCGACAACACCACCCAGTTCACGAGCCGCGCCTTCATGCGATATGTTCATGCCCTCGGATGCAAGATCTCATTCGCCTCTGTGGCACACCCCTGGAGCAATGGACAACCTGAGAGGGCGAACGCTAAAGTGTTGCATGGACTCAAGACAAGAACCTTTGATATGCTGCAGAAGCACGGCAGGCAGTGGATCGAGGAGCTGCCGGTAGTTCTATGGTCCCTCATAACGACACCTAACTGAGCTACCGGGTAGACTCCCTTCTCCCTGGTCTACGGGGCAGAAGCAGTTATGCCCATGGAACTCATTTATGGGTCGCCTAAAGTTCTTGCCTAGAATGAAATAGTGCAAGATCAGCACCGGAGTGACGATGCTGTGCTACTCGAGGAGAACCGTCTCCGGGCTGCTACGCGTGCTGCATGCTATCAGCAAGCCCTGCGTTGCTATCATAGCCGCAGGGTTCATCCCGGTGTTTTGAGGAAGGTGACCTTGTCCTTAGGCGCGTTCAGTCCGCCAAGGGTACAAACAAGTTGTCACTGAAGTGGGAAGGCCCTTACCGGGTAGTATGAGTCACCTGACCTAGTGCAGTCCGTCTGGAGACCGAAGATGGCACACAGTTGCAAAACTCATGAAATATTGAGCATCTCCGCAAGTTCTACCCGTAAGGCGCGGCTGTCGGGCCCTGCCCGGCAGCCACCCTTTTGTACAGGCCCTGCCTCAGCTGCATGTAACCCCTTGTACAAAGCCGGGGTGATGACCCCGTGCAAGAGAAAATAAAGAAGCACTGTGGGGGGACCCAACAAAGACTGCATGCATGCATGAGCATTCCAAGATCACTGCATAAGCATTTCATGAGCATTTGCATATGCATATAGATAGGATCGCATCCTGCATTCATTCACATCTGCATGAAGCTGTAGGTTCTCGCCGTGAACTTGGCTTCGACAAGGAGTTGAGAAGATTGCCCAACACTGTGATCCCCGGCAAGCCAAACAGATAAGTTCTACCTCTTGTCAATTCGTGTTTTGTAAGCTATAACTTATGCATTAGAAAACCTCGCCACTCTCTTTAAACTTACGTGTTCCCATCCCTGACTCGAGCGTTGCTCCGGTCAGAATGGTTGTAGTGGCCTTGGGTAAAAGGAAGTTGGCGGGGGGCTGGTCCCTTTGTCTGTAACCCGGCAGATGTGGCTCTCCGGCAAACAAAAAGGGTGCCGGCAAGATAGCCTGCCAGGAAAAACTCGTTTATTTACACTAAAGGGGCATATCGCCTCTGCATGGACATATACATGCACGGGTTCCCGGCAAGGTTTTTCTTTTTCACTAACATGCTGTTACAAGTACTAGCATTACAGAACACAAACATGGACTCGAGAGATTACATTATTCGAATTAAAATTTGGCAAGTGCCTACAAGTTGAAGATTGAAAAAAAGATAAGTGCCTCGTGATGTCTTTGCCCTTGTCTATCTCCTTCAGATAAGGGTAAAAAGAGCCGATGGCAAACCCAACTGGGATTCGGCTCCTCCCCAGGATCAGGATGGCGCCGCTTCTCGGCAAGGAGGAAGAAACTGGGGGGCGAACATGGATGGTGATGCTGCCGGAAGACCAGATGGAAGACAAGGAGTCACCGGCAAAAGTGACTCATCAGAACGGTCGCCCCCGTTCTTGACGCGTCGTGGGTTGCCGCCGCCGTCCGCATCACTACCACCCGAAGACCTTGGATCGTCAGCCACACCAAACATCGTGCTCTCTAGCTTGCCCCACAGAGAGCATGGTCGTTGCCAATGTCCCTGATGTCAGAAATCACCGCACATTCCGAAGATATATACGAAGACGAGAAGCCCTCCTTCGCAAATAGAGGGTGACGCTTGGAGGAGCCAAATCCGCCCTCACCAACGGCAGACCTCCCCCAAGGCTCTTCCTCAGCATCGCACAGGAGCAAAGTATGGGGAGCGACCGACTACCACGCCCCGCACCCGCGGCAGGCCTTGGCATGGTGTTGTTTGCATCCCCTCCCACCAGAATCAAGGCTACGGGCGGCTCGACGACAAGCGTGCCAGAGTCGCCACCTCCAGCATTACCGCCGTGCCGCCTGAGTATCCTCACGACCATGAAAAGTTCTAAGCTAAAGCCCAGGGGCCAGTCCCGGGCTCTTCCTTCCAGCATGACCAAGACAAAGCAAGGCAGAGGAGAAGAAGAGTGCGGATGAATGCCTCCACTCCTCCCTCGCTCTTCCTTTTATAGGAAAGCGAGGGGTGGGGGCTGGGTGCTGGTTCCACGATGGGCGACCACCGTCCTCCTCCGCCAATTCAAGATGACCGGTCCCTCGCCTTGATGCTCTCCCGTGCCATGTGCCTCCGTTACATACCTCGCGCGATGCATGCATCATACGTGGCTAAGGATAAGGGCGTGGTGGGAAGAGTGAAATTGGCAGTTTCTACCCTTCGCGTTAAAGTCATTCACGGGCCATTACTAGAGCGGCCCCACCACTATTGGCTTTACATGACACGCAGGGAAATCAGGAACTGGCCTAAAATCAAAATTAGTGAAGAAGCAATGAAGACCCCAAGAAACCAGCCCCTTCAGCACCCTTGCCTGTGCACTTATTAGGCCCTACCCCGATGGTGCTCGACATCACGCTCGGGGCAGGCCCGGGGGCTTCTGTGGGTGCAACAAACCCTGGGTCTATTGCCCTGACTGTGCACAGGCACGGGATCAAGATTGAAGAACCAAACCAAAACAGAGTACAAGAAACCAAGAGATTCAAAGGACCAACAAACTGATCAGAGGGACCAAGACCAAGCAAAAGAAGCAAGATATCGTCAAGAGAAAGGCCTCCTTTACCGGGCAGGCGAGCCCGGCAAGGGACGAGGCCACCCCAGAAGAAGATGACCAAGGCGTCCCGACAGGGCCTGCTGGGACTTGCGGAGGCTAAATCACCTCACCAACAACTCCACCACAACACACGTCATCGATCAGTGCGCTGTCAAGCCGCAGAGTGATTAAGTGGTAGCCATTCACCACATGGCAGCCCCTTTCTACTAGAAAACCCACAGATGATACCCGTCCTGCGATGTGTCAAACAAGCAGGCATGGAGCTGGCAAGATAGCCCGACAAGCCTTGCCGGGCAACCAACGATGTGACATTGAGTGGTGCATTAAATGCGCACTGTCAGCCCACTGAGTTAGGTATGATAGCAGTGTTTGCTATCATATCAATGCATAATGACTACTTTGCAATTGTGGTGACCCCTTGATATATAAAAGGAGGCCCTTGTCAACTGTAAAAGAGGTTAGGAGGTTGGATACCTCACACCCCCATACGCGCGTAGTCGCTGCCACCCTGAGGCAACCCTTGCCGGGCAAGTGCACTATGCTCGACCACCACATTTCCACCATCAATCCAACAAAAGCAGGAGTAGGGTTTTATGCCTCGTGGTGGCCCAAACCTGGGTAAAACTGCCCGTGTGATCTCTACCGTGCTGCCTCACATTCGTCTGCTCTTTGTGCAACGCGACTTCCCCCTGCCGAACCAGCAAGGGGCCTCCTGGTCCAATAGGTGGTCGTGGTTTCCCGCAACAGCTACGAATACCGGCCTCACCAACTTCATTGTAGCTGAATGTGAACAATATCATCTCCTCACAAATTCTTTTATGCAAAGCTTTTATTTCTTGAGTAGGAATAATCCTCCTAAGGTGCAGTTTAATTTATATGCTAAAACCCGCCAGATACCACTTACTGAACTTTGTGACATATGCTTGATCCTTTTTGATGGGGATTTAGTAGAGCCTAGGCCCACGGAGTTTGATGGTTTTTACCTCACCCTGATAGTGGGTGGTGAGAGAGGGGTGTCAGGTGTCGCCACCACTAGCTTACATTTTCCTGCCGTGCATTATTTTGCTCTATTCATTGCAAAGTGTTTGCTTGCTAGAGAGAAGGTAGGTGCACTCAGTGCCGCAGACTTTGCTGTTTTACGTCGTGCACTTTATGGTGACAACACTTATAGCTTGGGGGCTATTGTGGCACGTCGCCTCCACATTAACAGATCCAAGGGTAAAATACATGGTGGTGTTTATGATACTCGTTTAGCGAGTCACTTTAACATTCAGATACGCCAGCATGATTATCCTTTACCCAAGGTTTATTTAGATCGTCAGGCTATGGCACACCACTAGTTTATTGATAGCAAGGGCACTAACATTACAGTTCCTTATAACCTTTAGTGTGGACACTCGTGATATTATTCCATTGCCTACACCTGCTTTGTTTGATCTTATTGCCAGAGCGGATACAAGATCTTGCCTGAGGACATTGTCGCCTACCGGAATAACCTGGCTGCGCCAGAGGGGGAGCCTCACGAGTGGGACCCTCAGGTGCTCGCTCCCCAACATTTCAACATAGGACCCCATGGTTTCTTCGAGTGGTGATTACCAAGTTAGGCCAAAAGCCTAAGCCTGGGGGAGTACGTATTTCCACTGACATTATTTTCATGTTCACACATTTCATTCTAGTTGTCGGCGTCCACACTTTTTCATTGCATTATCCATGTTAGATTTATTTTCTCGCCTTCTTCTTGTGTGTTTGAAAAACTTTGAGAAAATACAAAAAATATTTCCTGCTGCTTTTTGATTTTTCTTTCTAGTGTAGTTAGTTGTAGTATTTAAAAAGAAAACCCAAAAACATTTCCTTGTTCTTCTTTTGGTTGTTGGGAGCTCTGCCGTGTAAATAACTTTTCTCGTTTTTGTCTTTCTTTCTTTAATTTATTTCCTTCCAGATAAAAAACTAACACTCCAAAAAAATTTCAATGTGTTTCTCTGAATTCCTTTTCCTTTGATTGAGTCTAACCGAGGAGAAGACCATGATGAAAATGTTAAGTGGCTCTCATATGCATTATTGTTGATCAAACAGAGAGCCCATATTACCTTGTTTTCTTCTTTTTGAATAAAATGTTTGCAGATTCCAGCTTAGTCCGCGGCACTCTTGCACTATTATTATTTTCGTATCGTTCGGTCGTGCAAGTGAAAGGTAATAATGACGATATTTGATGAACTGGTTGTGGTAGAGAGAAACGGGTATGAACTCAACTTGTTCTATTTTTGTAAATATCTTTAACCTAGTACCCATGATTCAACTTATTATTATCAAACATGTTTGCAATGACAATTAGAAATTATAGTTTCTCATGCCATGCTTAAGTAACTAGGAGTGGATAATGATTTATCCTGGATGTCAACATTCCGTTAAAATGATTGTGATGTAGTATGATGATATGGTATCCTCCTCTAAATGTTCGAGTGGCTTGACTTGGCACATGTTCATGCATGTAGTTGAATCAAAACCAACATAGCCTCTATGATATTTATGTTCATGGTGTTCATATCCTACTCATGCTAGTTTCCAATGTTACAAATGCATAATGCATGTTCATGACCATTTTCGCTCTCTAGCTGGCCACTTCTCAGTCTAATTGCTAGCCTTCGCCTGTACTAAGCGGGATTTCTGCTTGTGCATCAAAACCCTGAAACCCAAGTTATTCCAGATGAGTCAACCATACATACCTATATGCAGTATTACCCTACCGTCCTATGTAAATTTGTATGGGCCACCTCTAAAAACTTCAAATAAATATCGTTTTTGTGTGCCTGGATTATTCATTGAGCGACAGGAGGTAGCCAGTATATTCCATGCTAAGCGGGTTATTCTCATGTGATGAGTTTTTATTCACTCGTCCTTACACGAGCGGGGCAGTAATAGGGATTCCCAGTCCCGAACTCAAATTGCAAATAATTAAGCAAAACTCCCCCAGGACTGTTGTTGGTATGGACGACACCCGTTGTTTCGGACAAGCCATGGAGTGTCATTGTTGGTGGAGGGGGAGTAAACCTTTACTTTCATCGCTTGGGAACCTCCACTAATGTGTTTAGCATGGAAGATACCAATAACTAATGGCCGTGAAGTAAACAATAAGGGTGCATTTCTCAAAATTTCATTTACCTTTGTTTTAAAAAACTTGAGCTTTGGCACCTCCGCAAATCACTGGTTCCTCTACATAGGTACTATCTATTTACTTTTATGTTGTGTCATCACCTTCCCAAATAAGCGCCGGAACCTGAGACCACTATTGCCATCCTCATGCATTGTGTGTAGCTAATGTTGGGTGCATCATGACTGGAACTTTTCTACCATAAATTACAATGTTCAGTCTCCGCTTGAACTTTGGAGGTGCTCTGCATTTAAGTTTTGCGGTCTCAGAAAGGGCTAGCGAGATACCACTATTGTCATATTATATCATGGTTGTTTTGACAAAGTGTTGTAGTTTGAGATATATTATTATTGCTCGCTAGTTGATTATGTCATTGATATGAGTTAATATAATTTTTAAGAGTTATTGTCGACATGGTTAGTTATAATCTTTTCTGAAAACCTCGGTGCTACTTAAGTTATTTATGTAAACAAGAGCAAAAGAGTTCATAAAAGTTTTTCTTTTTCACTTTTAGTTTATCAACCGAATTGCTTGCGGACAAGCAAAGGTTTAAGCTTGGGAGACTTGATACGTCTCCGGCGTATCTACTTTTCCTAACTCTTTTCCTCTTGCTTTGGATGCTAATTTGCATGATTTCAATGAAACTAACCCGGACTGACGCGTTTTCAGCAGAACTACCATGGTGTTGTTTTTTGTGTAGAAATAAAAGTTCTCGGATTGGAACGAAACTTTGTGAGGAATTTTTATATAATAAAAGAGAATTTCTGGAGCCAAGAACCACCGGAGGGGGACAGCTTGGTGGGCACAACCCACCAGGGCGCACCCCCCTCCAGGCGCGCCCAGGTGGATTGTCCCCACCTGGTGGCCCCGCGACTCCAACCTAGATACTATAAAATCACATATTTGGAGAAAAAAATCAGGGAGAAAGAATAATTACGTTTTACAAGACGGAGCCGCCGCCACCTCCTGCTCTTCATCGGGAGGCTAGATCTGGAGTCCGTTTGGGGCTCCGGAGAGGGGGATCTTCAATCTTCTTCATCACTAACCCTTCTCCACCGCCAATTCCATGATGCTCCCCATCAGGAGTGAGTAATTCCTTCGTAGTCTCATTGGTCGGTGAGGAGTTGGATGAGATTCATCATGTAATCGAGTTAGTTTTCTTAGGGCTTGATCCCTAGTATCCATTATGTTCTGAGATTGATGTTGCTATGACTTTGCCATGCTTAATGCTTGTCACTTTGGGCCCGGGTGCCATGATTTCAGATCTGAACCATTTATGTTATCACCATTATATCTATGTTCTAGATCCGATCTTGCAAGTTATAGTCACCTACTACGTGTTATGATCCAGCAAACCCGGAGTGTCAGAAGTTGGGACACTTCCCAGTGATGACCGTAGTTTGAGGAGTTCATATATTCACCGTGTGTTAATGCTTTGTTCCGGTTCTCTATTAAAAGGAGGCCTTAATATCCCTTAGTTTACAATAGGACCCCGCTTCCACGGGAGGGTAGGACAAAAGATTTCATGCAAGTTCTTTCCATAAGCATGTATGACTATTTACAGAATACATGCCTACATTATATTTATGAACTGGAGTTAGTGCTGTATCGCCCTAGGTTACGACTGTTACATGATGAATATCATCCAACAAATTCACCGATCCAATGCCTACCAATCTCTCTTATATTGTTTCTGCTAAGTTACTACTGCTAATGTCACTATTGCACTTGCTACAAAATCATTGCTATCACTGTTACTGTTAGTATTTATGTTGCTACTACTATCAAAACTATCATACTACTTTGCTACTGATCACTTTGCTGCAGATAATTAATTTCCAGGTGTGGTTGAATTAACAACTCAGCTGCTAATACTTGCAAATATTCTTTGGCTCCCCTTGTGACGAATCAATAAATTTGGGTTGAATACTCTACCCTTGAAAACTGTTACTGTTCCCTATACTTGTGTGTTATTAGCTGAGTTGTCAATTCGATCACACCTGAAAGACTTAATATCTGCAGCAAAGTATTTAGTAGCAAAGTAGTATGAAAGTAACGGTAACGGTAGCAAAAGTAACAGTGGCAGTTTTGTAGCAATCGTAACAGTGGCAATGGAAAAGTAACTAAGCAAAGATCAATATGAAACGGGCTCGTAGGCAATGGATCAATGATGGATAATTATGTCAGATGGCATTCATCATGCAACAGTTATAACCTAGGGTGACACAGAACTAGCTCCAATTCATCAATATAATGTAGGCATGTATTCCGAATATAGTCTTACGTGCTTATGGAAAAGAACTTGCATGACATCTTTTGTCCTACCCTCCCGTGGCAGCGGGGTCCTATTGGAAACTAAGGGATATTAAGGCCTCCTTTTAATAGAGTACCAGACCAAAGCATTAGCACTTAGTGAATACATGAACTCCTCAAACTACGGTCATCACCGGGAAGTGTCCCGACTATTATCACTTCGGGGTTGCCTGATCATAACACGTAGTAGGTGACTATAACTTGCAAAATAGGATCAAGAACTCACATATATTCATGAAAACATAATAGGTTCAGATCTGAAATCATGGCACTCGGGCTCTAGTGACAAGCATTAAGCATAGCGAAGTCATAGCAACATCAATCTTAGAACATAATGGATACTAGGGATCAAACCTTTACAAAACTAACTCGATTACATGGTAAATATCATTCAACCCATCACCATGCAGCAAGCCTATGATGGAATTACTCACGCACGGTGGTGAGCATCATGAAATTAGTGATGGCGGATGGTTGATGATGATGATGGCGACGGATTCCCCTCTCTGGAGCCCTGAACGGACTCTAGATCTTCCCTCATGAGGAAAAATAGGCTTGGCCGCGGCTCCGTATCGTAAAACACGATGAATCCTTCTCTCTGATTTTTTTTCTCCCGGCTGTGTATATATGGAGTTGGAGTTGAGGTCGGTGGAGGTCTAGGGGGCGCGCCCAAGGGGTAGGGCGCACCCCCACCCTTGTGGATAGGGTGTGGGTCCCCTTCGGTTGATTCTTTCGCCAATTCCATGAAGTTTCAGGACATTCCGTGAACTTCTATTTCCGCACAAAAATGCCAATTCTGCTGAAAACAGGTCACTCCAGTTTAGTTCCATTCAAATCATGCAAATTAGAGTCCAAAACAAGGGCAAAAGAGTTTGGAAAAGTAGATACGATGGAGACGTATCAACTCCCCCAAGCTTAACCCATTGCTTGTCCTCAAGCAATTCAGTTGATAAACTGAAGGTGATAAAGAAAAACTTTTACAAAATTTGTTTCATTTTGTTGTTGCAAATATGTAAAGCCAACGTTCAAGTTTTCAGCAAAGATTATGAACTAACCATATTCACAATAACATTTAGGTCTCACGTTTACTCATATCAATGGCATAATCAACTAGCAAGTAATAATAATAAATCGCGAATGACAACACTTTCTCAAAACAATCATGATATGATATAACAAGATGGTATCTCGCTAGCCCTTTCTGAGACTGCAAAACATAAATGCAGAGCACCCCTAAATATCAAGGACTGACTAGACATTGTAATTCATGGCAAAAGAGACCAATCATACTCAATATCAATTAATAATGCATACAAATGACGGTGGTACTCTCTAACTAGTGCTTTTTATGAGAGGATGATGACTCAGCAAGAAAAGTAAATAGATAGGCCCTTCACAGAGGGAAGCAGGGATTTGCAGAGGTGCCAGAGCTTGAATTTTTTAAACAGAGATAAAAAATATTTTGAGCGGCATACTTTCATTGTCAACATAACAAACAAGAGATCTCGGTATCTTCCATGCTGCATACATTATAGGCGGTTCCGAAACAGAATCGTAAAGTTTATACTCCCCCACCACCAACAAGCACATTCCACTGCTGGTCCAAAACAACGGGTACCGTCCAACTAACAACAATCCTGGGGAAGTTTTGTTTGCAATTATTTTAGTTTGATTTGAGCATGGGACTTGGCATCCCGATTACCGACCATTTTCTCATGAATGATGAGCGGAGTGCACTCATCGTGAGAATAACCCACCTAGTATGGAAAATATGGACAACCCTAGTTGCTACATGAGCGATTCGAGCATACACAACCGAATTTAATTTGAAGATTTAGAGTTTGCACATGCAAGTTTACTTGGAACGGCAGGTAAATACCGCATATAGGTAGGTATGGTGGACTCATGTGGAACAATTTTGGGGTTTATGGAAGTGGATGCACAAGCAATACTCCCGCTTAGTACAAGTGAAGGCTAGAAAGAGACTAGGAAGCTACCAACTAGAGAGCGACAACAGTCATAAACATGCAATAAGATTAACCAACACTGAGTGCAAGCATGAGTAGGATATAAATCACCATGAACATAAATATCGTGGAGGCTATGTTGATTTTGTTTCAAGTACATGCGTGAACATGTGCCAAGTCAAGTCACTCGAATCATTCAAAGGAGGATACCATCCTATCATACTACATCACAACCATTTTAATAGAATGTTGGAATGCAAGGTATACCATTATAAACTCCTAGTTAATTAAACATGGCATGAGTAACTATAATCTCTAATGGTCATTGCAAACATGTTTCATTCATAATAGGCTGAATTAGGTCGAGTTTGTACCATATTTTCCTCATCTCAATCATTACATCATATATCGTCATTATTGCATTTCACTTGCACGACCGAACGGTGTGGATAATAATAATAGTGCATGTGCATTGGACTAAGCTGGAATCTGCAAACATTTTATTCAAAGGAGAAGACAAGGTAATATGGGCTCTTTGTTAGATCAACAATAATGCATATGAAAGCCACTCATCATTTTCATCATGGTCTTCTCCTCTCGACCCCCAAAGAAAAGAAAAGAATTTCAAAGAAACACACTGAAATGTTTTTGGAGTTTTTGTTTTTCTGAAAGAAGTAAAACAAGAACGAGAAAAACTATTTATCTGGGAAAGCTCCTAACAAGCAAAAGAAGAATGAGAAATCCTTTTGGGTTTTCCTTTTAATACTACTACTACATAGACATGGAAAGTAAACTAAACTACAACTAATTTTTTTTGGTTTTTCTCAAAGTTTTCAACCACACAAGAAGAAAGCGGAAAAAAATTAAAGTAGCATGGATAATACAATGAAAAAGTATGAACGCCGACAACTGGAATGAGTGTGTGAACATGAATCTAATGTCGGTGAGAAATGCGTACTCCCCAAGCTTACGCTTTTGGCCTAAGTGAAGGAAATATGCCCTAGCTTATTATTTATTTCCTTATTTCATGATAAATGTTTATTATTCATGCTGGAATTGTATTAACCAGAAACTTAGTACACGTGTGTATACATAGACAAAACATATTGTTCCTAGTATGCTTCTACTTGACTAGCTCATTAATCAAAGATGGTCCTAACCATAGACATGTGTTGTCATTTGATGAACGGGATCACATCATTAGGAGAATGATGTGATGGACATGACCCATCCGTTAGCTTAGAATTATGATCGTGACAGTTTCATTGCTACTGCTTTCTCCATGACTTATACAAGTTCCTCAGACTATGAGATTATGCAACTCCCGAATACCGGAGGAACACTTTGTGTGCTACCAAACGTCACAACTTAATTGGGTGATTATAAAGGTGCTCTACAGGTGTCTCCGAAGGTGTTTCCTGGGTTGGCATAGATCGAGATTAGGATTTGTCACTCCATGTTTCGAAGAGGTATCTCTGGGCCCTCTTGGTAATACTCATCACTATAAGCCTTGCAAGCATTGTGACTAATGAGTTAGTTGCGGGATGAAGTATTAGGAACGAGTAAAGAGACTTGCCGGTAATGAGATTGAACTAGGTATGATGATGCCGATGATCGAATCTCGGGCAAGTAACATACCGATGACAAAGGAAACAACAGATGTTGTTATGCGGTTTGACCGATAAGATCTTCGTAGAATATGTAGGAACCAATATGAGCATCCAGGTTCTGCTATTGGTTATTGACTAGAGACGTGTCGCGGTCATGTCTAAATAGTTCTCGAACCCATAGGGTCCGCACGCTTAACGTTTGATGACGATTGGTATTATCAGTTTATGTGATTTGATGTACCAAAGGTTTTTCAGAGTCCCAGATGTGATAACGGACATGACGAGGAGTCTCGAAATGGTCGAGACATAAAGATTGATATATTGGACGGCTATGTTCAGACACCGGAAGTGTTCCGGAGAAGTTTCGGATAAAACCGGAGTGCCGGAGAGTTATCGGAACACCCCGGGGAACTAATGGGCCTCGATGGGCCTTAGTGGAAAGAGAGAGGGGCGGCCAGGGCAGGCTGCACGCCCCCTCCCCCTTGAGTCCAAATAGGACAAGGAAGGGGGGGCGCCCCCCTTTCCTTCCCCCTCTCCCTCTCTTTACTTCCCCCTCTCTCCCTTTAGGTGGAAACCTACTAGGACTTGGAGTCCTAGTAGGATTCCCCTCTTGGTGGCGCGCCAAGTAGGGCCGGCCGGCCTCCCCTCTCCTCATTTATATACGGGGAGGGGGGCACCCCATAGACACACAAGTTGATCAAGTTGATCTTTTAGCCGTGTGTGGTGCCCCCCTCCATAGATTTCCTCCTCTGTCATATCGTTGTAGTGCTTAGGCGAAGCCCTGCGCCGGTAACTTCATCATCAATGTCATCACGCCGTCGTGCTGATAGAACTCTTCCTCGGCCTCAGCTGGATCTAGAGTTCGAGGGACATCACCGAGCTGAACGTGTGTAGATCGCGGAGGTGTCGTGTGTTTGGTACTTGATCGGTTGGATCGCGAAGATGTTCGCTACATCAACCGCGTTACTTAACGCTTCCGCTTTCGGTCTATAAGGGTATGTGGGTACACTCTCCCCCCGTTTCTATGCATCACCTAGATAGATCCTGCGTGATCGTAGGAAAATTTTGAAATTACTGCGTTCCCCACCAGTGGCATCCGAGCCAGGTCTATGCGTAGATGTTATATGCACGAGTAGAACACAACGAGTTGTGGACGATAATAATCATACTGCTTACCAGCATGTCATACTTTGATTCGGCGGTATTGTTGGATGAAGCGGCCCGGACCGACATTACATGACCGCGTTCATGAGACTGGTTCTACCGACGTGTTTATGCACATAGGTGGCTGGCAGGTGTCTGTTTCTCCAACTTTAGTTGAATCGAGTGTGGCTACGCCCGGTCCTTGTTGAAGGTTAAAACAACACACTTGACGAAAAATCGTTGTGATTTTGATGCGTAGGTAAGAACTGTTCTTGCTAGAATCCCATAGCAGCCACGTAAACTTGCAACAACAAAGTAGAGGATGTCTAACTTGTTTTTGCAGGGCTTGCTGTGATGTGATATGGTCAAGGCATGATGTGATATAAATTGTTGTATGAGATGATCATGTTTTGTAACAACGTTATCGACAACTGGCGGGAGCCATATGGTTGTCTCTTTATTGTATGCAATGCAATCGCCATGTAATTGTTTTACTTTATCACTAAGCGATGGCGATAGTCGTAGTAACAATAGTTGGCGAGATGACAACGATGCTACGATGGAGATCAAGGTGTCACGCCGGTGACGATGGAGATCATGACGATGCTTTGGTAATGGAGATCATGAGCACAAGATGATGATGGCCATATCATGTCACATATTTTGATTGCATGTGATGTTTATCCTTTATGCATCTTATTTTACTTAGTATGGCGGTAGCATTATAAGATGATCCCTTACTAAATTTCAAGGTATAAGTGTTCTCCCTGAGTATGCACTGTTGCTATAGTTCGTCGTGCCGAGACACCACGTGATAATCGGGTTTGATAAGCTCTACGTTCACATGCAACGGGTGCAAGCCAGTTTTGCACACGCAGAATACTCGGGTCAAACTTGACGAGCCTAGCATATGCAGATATGGCCTCGAAACACTGAGACCGAAAGGTCGAGCGTAAATCATATAGTATATATGATCAACATAGTGATGTTCACCATTGAAAACCACTCCATCTTACGTGATGATCGGACATGGTTTAGTTGATTTGGATCACGTGATCACTTAGATTATTAGAGGGATGTCTAAGTGGGAGTTTTGAAGTAATATGATTAATTGAACTTTAATTTATCATAAACTTAGTACCTGATAGTATTTTGCATGTCTATGTTGTTGTAGATCAATGGCCCGTGCTACCGTTCCTTTGAATTTTAATGCGTTTCTGGAGAAAGCTAAGTTGAAAGATGATGGCAACAACTACACGGACTGGGTCCGTAACTTGAGGATTATCCTCATCGAAGAATTATGTCCTGGAAGCACCGTTGGGTGCCAGGCCTGCTGTAGATGCTACTGATGATGTTAAGAACGTTTGGCAGAACAAAGCTGATGACTACTCGATAGTTCAGTGTGCCATGCTTTACCGCTTAGAACCGGGACTTCAACGATGTTTTGAACGTCATGGAGCATATGAGATGTTCCAGGAGTTGAAGTTAATATTTCAAACAAATGATCGGATTGAGAGATATGAAGTCTCCAATAAGTTCTACAGCTATAAAATGGAGGAGAATAGTTATGTCAGTGAACACATACTCAGAATGTCTGGGTACCACAACCACTTGACTCAACTGGGAGTTAATCTTCCTGATGATAGTGTCATTGACAGAGTTCTTCAATCACTGCCACCAAGCTACAAAAGCTTCGTGATGAACTATAATATGCAAGGGATGAACAAGACTATTCCTGAGCACTTTGCAATGCTAAAGGCTGCGGAGGTAGAAATCAAAAAGGAGCATCAAGTGTTGATGGTCAACAAGACCACTATTTTCAAGAAAAAGCGCAAAGGGAAGAAGGGGAACTTCAAGAAGAATGGCAAAAAGGTTGCTGCTCAAGAGAAGAAACCCAAGTCTGGACCTAAGCCTGAAACTGAGTGCTTCTAATGCAAAGGTAATGGTCACTGGAAGCGGAACTGCCCCAAGTATTTGGCGGATAAGAAGGATGGCAAAGTGAAAGGTAGATTTGATATACATGTTATTGATGTGTACTTAACCAATGCTCACAGTAGCACCTGGGTATTTGATACTGGTTCTGTTGCTCATATTTGCTACTCGGAATAGGGGCTACAAATTAAGCGAAGATTGGCTAAGGACGAGGTGACGATGCGCGTGGGAAATGGTTCCAAGGTCGATGTGATCGCCGTCGGCACGCTACCTCTACATCTACCATCGGGATTAGTTTTAGACCTGAATAATTGTTATTTGGTGCCAGCGTTGAGCATGAACATTATATTTGGATCTTGTTTAATGCGAGACGGTTATTCATTTAAATCAGAGAATAATGGTTGTTCTATTTATATGAGTAATATCTTTTATGGTCATGCACCCTTGTTGAGTGGTCTATTTTTGTTGAATCTCGATAGTGATGATACACATATTCATAGTATTGAAGCCAAAAAAATGCAAAGTTAATAATGATAGTGCAACTTATTTGTGGCACTGCCGTTTGGGTCATATCGGTGTAAAGCGCATGAAGAAACTCCATGCTGATGGACTTTTGGAATCACTTAATTATGAATCACTTGGTGCTTCCGAACCGTGCCTTATGGGCAATATGACTAAAACTCCGTTCTCCGGAACAATGGAACGAGCTACTGACTTGTTGGAAATAATACATACTGATGTGTGCGGTCCAATGAGTATTGAGGATCGTGGTGGGTATCATTAATTTCTTACCTTCACAGATGATTTGAGCAGATATGGTTATATCTACTTAATGAAGCATAAGTCTGAAACATTTGAAAAGTACAAAGAATTTCAGAGTGAAGTGGAAAATCATCGTAATAAGAAAATAAAGTTTCTACGATCTGATCATGGAGGAGAATATTTGAGTTACGAGTTTGGTCTTCATTTGAAACAACATGGGATAGTTTCACAACTAACACCGCCTGGAACACCACAGCGAAATGGTGTGTCCGAACATTGTAATCATACTTTATTGGATATGGTGCAATCTATGATGTCTCTTACTGATTTACAGCTATCATTTTGGGGTTATGCTTTAGAGACGGCTGCATTCACTTTAAATAGGGCACCATCAAAATCCATTGAGACGGCACCTTATGAACTGTGGTTTGGCAAGAAACCAAAGTTGTCCTTTCTTAAAGTTTGGGGCTGCGATGCATATGTGAAAAAGCTTCAACCTGATAAGCTCAAACCCAAATCGGAGAAGTGCGTCTTCATAGGATACCCAAAGGAAACTGTTGGGTACACCTTCTGTCATAGATCTGAAGGCAAAATCTTTGTTGCTAAGAATGGATCCTTTCTAGAGAAGGAGTTTCTCTCAAAAGAAGTGAGTGGGAGGAAACTAGAACTTGATGACGTAATTGTAGCTTCTCCCTTATTGGAAAGTAGTTCATCATAGAAATCAGTTCCAGTGATTCCAACACCAATTAGTGAGGAAGTTAATGATGATGATCATGAAACTTTATATCAAGTTACTACCGAACCTCGTAGGTCTTCCAAAGTAAGATCTGCACCAGGGTGGTACGGTAATCCTGTTCTGGAAGTCATGTTACTAGACCATGATGAACCTACGAACTATGAGGAAGTGACGATGAACCCAGATTCCGCGAAATGGCTTGACGCCATGAAATCTGAGATGGGACCCATGTATGAGAACAAAGTGTGGACTTTGGTGGAATTGCCCGATGTTCGGCAAGCCATAGAAAATAAATGGATCTTTAAGAAGAAGACCGACGCAAATGGTAATGTTACTGTTTACAAAGCTCGACTTGTTGCAAAAGGTTTTCGACAAGTTCAAGGAGTTGACTACAATGAAACTTTCTGACCCATAGCGATGCTTAAGTCTGTCCGAATCATGTTAGCAATTGTTGCATTTTACGATTATGAAATTTGGCAAATGGACGTCAAAACTACATTCCTGAATGGATATCTGGAAGAAGAGTTGTATATGATGCAACCAGAAGGTTTTGTCGATCCAAAGCTTGGTAACAAAGTGTGTAAGCTCGAGCGATCCATTTATGGACTGGTGCAAGCCTCTCGGAGTTGGAATAAACGCTTCAATAGTGTGATCAAAGCATATGGTTTTAGACAGACTTTTGGAGAATCATGTATTTACAATAAAGTGTGTGGAGCTCTGTAGCATTTCTGGTATTATATGTGGATGACATATTGTTTATTGGAAATGATATAAAATTTCTAGATAGCATAAAGGGATACCTGAATAAGAGTTTTTCTATGAAAGACCTTGGAGAAGCTGCTTACATATTGCGCATCAAGATCTATAGAGATAGATCAAGAGGCTTAATTGGACATTCACAAAGCGCATACCTTCATAAAGTTTTGAAGAAGTTCAAAATGGATCAGTCAAAGAAAGGGTTCTTGCCTGTGTTACAAGGTGTGAAGTTGATTCAGACTCAATGCCCGACCACTGCAGCAGATAGAGATAAAATGAAAGTCATTCCCTATGTTTCAGCCATAGGTTCTGTCATGTATGCAGTGTTGTGTACCAGACCTGATGTGTGCCTTGCTGTAAGAATAGCAGGGAGGTACCAAAGTAATCCAGGAGTGGAGCACTGGACAACGGTCAAGAACATCCTGAAGTAACTGAAAAGGACTAAGGATATGTTCCTCATTTATGGAGGTGAAAAAGAGCTCATCGTAAATGGTTACGTCGATGCAAGGTTTGACACTAATCCGGATGACACTAAGTCACAAACTAGATACATATTTTTATTGAATGGAGGAGCTGTCAGTTGGTGCAGTTCCAAGCAGAGCATCGTGGCGGGATCTACGTGTGAAGCGGAGTACATTGCTGCTTCAGAAGTAGCAAATGAAGGAGTTTGGATGAAGGAGTTCATATCCGATCTAGGTGTCATACCTAGTGCATTGGGTCCAATGAAAATATTTTGTGACAATACTAGTTCAATTGCCTTGGCAAAGGAATCCAGATGTCACAAGAGAACCAAGCACATCAAGAGACGCTTCAATTCCATCCATCATCTAGTGTCGGAAGGGGACATAGAGATTTGCAAGATACACATGAATCTGAATGTTCCAGACCTGTTAACTAAGCCTCTTCCACGAGCAAAACATGATCAGCACCAAAGCTCCATGGGTGTTAGAATCATTACCATGTAATCTAGATTATTTACTCTAGTGCAAGTGGGAGACTGAAGAAAATATGCCCTAGAGGCAATAATAAAGTTATTATTTATTTCCTTATTTCATGATAAATGTTTATTATTCATGCTAGAATTGTATTAACTGGAAACTTAGTACATGTGTGAACACATAGACAAAACATATTGTCCCTAGTATGCCTCTACTTGACTAGCTCATTAATCAAAGATGGTTATGTTTCCTAACCATAGACATGTGTTGTCATTTGATGAACGGAATCACATCATTAGGAGAATGATGTGATGGACATGACCCATCTGTTAGCTTAGCATTATGCTTGTGACAGTTTCATTGCTACTACTTTCTTCATGACTTATACAAGTTCCTCAGACTATGAGATTATGCAACTCCCGAATACCGGAGGAACACTTTGTGTGCTACCAAACGTCACAACATAATTGGGTGATTATAAAGGTGCTCTATAGGTGTCTCCGAAGGTGTTTGTTGGGTTGGCATAGATCGAGATTAGGATTTGTCACTCCGTGTTTTGGAGAGGTATCTCCGGGCCCTCTCGGTAATACTCATCACTATAAGCCTTGCAAGCATTGTGACTAATGAGTTAGTTGCGGGATGAAGTATTATGGAACGAGTAAAGAGACTTGCCGGTAAAGAGATTGAACTAGGTATGATGATACCGATGATCGAATCTCGGGAAAGTAACATACCGATGACAAAGGGAACAACGTATGTTGTTATGCAGTTTGACCGATAAAGATCTTCATAGAACATGTAGGAACTAATATGAGCATCCAGGTTCTGCTATTGGTTATTAACCGGAGACGTGTCTCGGTCATGTCAACATAGTTCTCGAACCCGTAGGGTTCGCATGATTAACGCTCGATGACGATTGGTATTATGCGTTTATGTAATTTGATGTACCTAAGGTTGTTCGTAGTCTCGGATGTGATCACGGACATGACGAGGAGTCTCGAAATGGTCGAGACATAAAGATTGATATATTGGACAGCTATGTTCAGACACCGGAAGTGCTCCAGAGAAGTTTCGGATAAAACCGGAGTGCCGGAGGGTTATCGGAACCCCCGGGGGAACTAATGGGCCTCGATGGGCCTTAGTGGAAAGAGAGAGGGGCGGCCAGGGCAGGCCGCATGCCCCCTCCCCCTTGAGTCCGAATAGGACAAGGAAGGGGGGCCCCCCTTTCCTTCCCCCTCTCCCTCTCCTTACTTCCCCCTCTCTCCCTTTAGGTGGAAACCTACTAGGACTTGGAGTCCTAGTAGGATTCCCCTCTTGGGGGCGCGCCAAGGAGGGCTGGCCGGCATCCCCTCTCCTCCTTTATATATGGGAGAGGGGGGCACCCCATAGACACACAAGTTGATCAGGTTGATCTTTTAGCCGTGTGCGGTGCTCCCCTCCACAGATTTCCATCTCTGTCATATTGTCGTAGTGCTTAGGCGAAGCCTTGCGCCGGTAGCTTCATCATCAATGTCACCTTGTCATCGTGCTGATAGAACCCTCCCTCGGCCTCAGCTGGATCTAGAGTTCAAGGGATGTCACCGAGCTGAACGTGTGAAGATCGCGGAGGTGCCGTGTGTTTGGTACTTGATCGGTTGGATCGTGAAGACGTTCAACTACATCAACCGCGTTACTTAATGCTTCCGCTTTCGGTCTATGAGGGTACGTGGACACACTCTTGCCTCATTGCTATGCATCACCTAGATAGATCTTGCGTGATCGTAGGAAAATTTTGAAATTACTGCGTTCCCCAACACTAAGTTGGTCTAAGGCCACCACTGGCCCGGATGATATTCGAAATCATAGTTGGGGTCGTACCGTGTTGCGGCAGCTACCGCCTGACGAGCTGCTTCCTAGAGGCGAGCGACGTCCTCTGTTCTCTCATACTCGTTTGCCTCCTCTCTGGTTATAAAATATCTCCCATTTCCTTGAAAGTTAAAGAAGGAAGGAGCAGGAAGCGTAATATGGATAGCATGTTGTCTTTCAAAGATTAGTCGATACTAGAGGGACTGAACATTCCTCTCAAGAAACTAGTAGTGTACCATAGCATTATAATCTAGAAAAGTAGGTGGAAACTCAATGTCATTCTCTCTTATGGATACACCAAGATAATTAGCTAAACGAGTTGCATAAATCCCACCAAATAAATCTCCATCTTTAGCATTAAGATGTAACCTCCTCACAACAATGGCCCCCAAGTTATATCACTTATCACCTAACACTGCATATTTGAGGACACTAAGATCTAGAACGCAAAGGTGGCTATGATCATGCTTACCATTAATGGATCTACCTATGAAGAGAGCAAAGTAATGTATGGCAGGAAAGTGAATGCTCCCTATGGTAGCTTCTGTTATATTTCTAGTTTCTCCCACAGTGATGCTAGCAAGGAAATCATTATATTCAGATTTGTGAGGCTCACTAAGCTTGCCCCACTGTGGGATCTTGCAAGTAGTATTGAAATCTTCAAGGTCCATGGTATATGATTTATCATAAAGGTCAAATATAACAGTATGAGTATTGCGCTTAGATGAAAATTCAAACCTCCGCACAAAGGAATCAGTGAGGTAATAGTATTGTTGGCACTTATCTGATACGAAGTCCTCAAGATCAGCATTATGTACATACGCATCAAATTCATACTTAAAACCTGCAGAACCATAAATTCATCTGACGGCCATTTACAAGGCTGCACTTGAGCTTCCCTTGGTGGTTCAAGTTCTGGCCCACGTATCGCGAGCCTCGGGGCTTGCTTCCTCGAAGAACCACCTTGGTACATTTTCCTAAACATTTTCTTCCTCTGAAAGTTTCTGAAATTTTTAATAACTCAAAATAAAAGTGAACCAAACTCAATGAAATTGATAGCAACTACTCCTACAAGTGCCTAGAGGCTATATCATGCATCAAAACTACTTTGGACCATATAAATTTGACATGCAAGCTCAAGAACAGGGTCACCACAGCAGCAAAACTTTGCAATAAATAAAGCACTAGAACAAAAACTAATTGGATCATTGAAGGAGTCACATATCGAAGACCAAACCCCCAAAGCAGTTTTGTGAATGGAGCTTTGATCAAGGAGATCGAAAATGGCAGCAAAATGAGCAAGAACACGGGTTTGAGCTACGGGATAATTTTTTCTGGAGGAAGACGAAGTGAATGGGTGCTGGAATAAGTGGAGGGGAGCCATGTGGGGTCCACAACACAGGGGGCGCGCCCAGGGGGTAGGGCGCGCCCTCGCCCTTGTGGCCAGCTGGTGCATCCCCCTGGTCTGTTCTCAGTGCCAAAAATTCTCAAATATTCTTTAAAAATTCATACTAAATTTTCAGGGCATTTGGAGAACTTTTATTTTCGGGTATTTTTTATTGCATGGATAATTCAGAGAATAGACAGAAAATACTAGTTTTCCTTTATTTATTCTAAATAGCAGAAAGTAAAAGGAGGGTATAGAAAGTTGTGCCTTCTAAATTCATCCATCTCATGCTCATCAAAAGGAATCCATTAACAAGGTTGATCAAGTCTTGTTAACAAACTTCTTCCGAATGACATGAAACCAAAGAATTTTCGAATAACACTAGGTTACCTCAATGGGGATATGCATGTCCCCAACAATAAGAATATCATATTTCTTTTTGACATTAGGAAGAGGGAATTCAAAACCTCCAATAGTAATAGTTGAAATTTTTCCAATAGAATTGATACTATGAACTTGAGGTTGTTTCTTCAGAAAGTGTATCGTATGCTCATTACCATTAACATGAAAAGTGACATTGCATTTGTTGCAATCAATAACAACCCCTGTAGTATTCAAAAACGGTCTAACAAGGATGATCGACATACTGTCGTCCTCGAGAATATCAAGAATAACAAAGTCCGTTAACATGCACATCCTCACAAATACCAATGGGTATAGCAGTTGATTTATCAACCATTTGCAAAGAAATTTCAGTAGGTGTCAACTTATTCAAATCAAGTCTATGATATAAAGAGAAAGGCACAACACTAACACCGGTTCCAAGATCACATAAATCAGTTTTAACATAGTTTCTTTTAATAGAGCATGGTATAGTTGGTACTCCTGGGTCTCCTAGTTTCTTTGGTATTCCACCCTTAAAAGTATAATTAGCAAGCATGGTGGAAATTTCAGCTTTCGGTATCTTTCTTTTATTAGTGACAATATCTTTCATCTACTTAGCATAAGGAGGCATTTCAAGCATATCAGTCAAACGCATACACAAAAAGATAGTTCTAATCATTTCAACAAAGCGCTCACAATCCTCATCATCATTTTTCTTGGATGGCTTAGGAGGAAAAGGCATGGGTTTCTGAACCCATGGTTCTCTTTCTTTACCGTGCTTCCTAGCAACGAAGTCTCTCTTATCATAATGTTGATTCTTAAATTGTGGGTTATCAAGATCAACAACGGGTTCAATCTCTACATCATTATCATTACTAGGTTGAGCATCAACATGAACATCATCATTAACATTATCACTAGATTCATGTTCATCACCAGATTGTATCTCAGCATCAGAAATAGAAATATCATTGGGATTCTCAGGTGTGTCAATAACAGGTTCACTAGAAGCATGCAAAGTCCTATCAGTATTCTTTTTCTTTTTATTAGAACGACTAGGTGAATCAGAATTAATTCTCTAAGAATCTTGCTCACTTCTCTTAGGATGCCCCTCAGGATACAAAGGTTCATGGGTCATTTTACCACCTCTAGTCATAACTCTAACAACATTATCATTATTCTTATTATTTAACTTGTTGAGCAAATCATCTTGTACCTTAAGTACTTGTTCCACTTGAGTCGTAACCATGGAAGCATGTTTACTAATAAGCTTAAGATCATTCTTAACTCTAGACATATAATCACTCAAGTGTTCAACCATATAAGCATTACGTTTCAATCGTCTACCAACATAAGCATTGAAGTTTTCTTGTTTAAAATAAAGTTATCAAACTCATCCAAGCATTGACTAGCAGACTTATTATGAGGAATATCACCTTCATGAAATCTATAGAGAGAGTTTACCTTTACTACCTGTGTCGGGTTATCAAGACCATGTACTTCTTCAATAGGCGGTAAATTCTTAACATCTTTAGCTTTAATACCTTTTTCTTTCATAGATTTCTTTGCGTCTTGCATATCTTTAGGACTGAGAAATAGAATACCCCTTTTCTTTGGAGTTGGCTTGGGAGTTGGTTCGGGAAGTGTCCAATCATTATCATTACTCAATATATTATTCAATAGCAATTCAGCTTGCTCAACAGTTCTTTCCCCCAAAACATAACCAACACAACTATCCAGGTGGTATCTGGAAGCATTGGTTAGTCCATTATAAAAGATATCAAGTATTTCATTTTTCTTGAGAGGATGATTAGGCAAAGCATTAAGTAATTGGAGAAGCCTCTCCCAAGCTTGCAGGAGACTCCCTTCATCAATTTGCACAAAGTTGAATATTTCTTGCAAGGCAGCTTGTTTCTTATGAGCAGGAAAATATTTTGCAGAGAAGTAGCAAATCATATCCTGGGGACTACACACACAACTAGGAGCAAGAGAACTAAACCATATCTTAGCATCACCCTTTAATGAGAAAGGAAACAATTTAAGAATGTAGTAATAGCAAATTTTTCCTCGTGAGTAAATAGGGTGGCTATATCATTCAGTTTAGTAAGATGTGCCACAACAGTTTCAGATTCATAACCATGGAAAGGATCAGATTCAACCAAAGTAATTAACTAAGGATCGACAGAGAATTCATAATCCTTGTCAGTAACACAGATAGGTGAAGTAGCAAAGAACTTGCATGACATCTTTTGTCCTACCCTCCCGTGGCAGCGGGGTCCTATTGGAAACTAAGGGATATTAAGGCGTCCTTTTAATAGAGTACCGGACCAAAGTATTAGCACTTAGTGAATACATGAACTCCTCAAACTACGGTCATCACCTGGAAGTGTCCCGACTATTGTCAGTCCGGGGTTGCCGGATCATAACACGTAGTAGGTGAGTATAACTTGCAAAATAGGATCAAGAACTCACATATATTCATGAAAACATAATAGGCTCAGATCTAAAATCATGGCACTCGGGCCCTAGTAACAAGCATTAAGCATACCAAAGTCATAGCAACATCAATCTTAGAACATAATGGATACTAGGGATTAGACCCTAACAAAACAAACTCGATTACATGGTAAATCTCATCCAACCCATCATCGTCCAGCAAGCCTACAATAGAATTACTCACGCACGGCGGTGAGCATCATGAAATTGGTTATGGAGGATGGTTGATGATGACAATGGCGACGGATTCCCCTCTCGGGAGCCCCAAACGGACTCCAGATCTGCCCTCCCGAGGAAGAACAGGGCTTGGCAGTGGCTTTGTATTGTAAAATGTGATGAATCCTTCTCTCTGTTTTTTCTCCCCGAACGTGAATATATGGAGTTGTAGTTGAGGTCAGTGGAGGTCCAGGGGCCCCACAAGATACAGGGCGCACCTAGAGGGGTAGGGTACACCCCCACCCTTGTGGATAGGGTGTGGGTCCCCTCCAGTTGATTCTTTCGCCAATATTTTTTATTTATTTCAAAACTGATCTCCATGAAGTTTCATGTCATTCCGAGAACTTTTATTTCTGCACAAAAATAACACCATGGCAATTCTGCAGAAAACAGTACCAGTCCGGGTTAGTTCCATTCAAATCATGCAAATTAGAGTCCAAAACAAGGGCAAAAGAGTTTGGAAAAGTAGATACGATGGAGATGTATTAGTTATCACTAAACCCGGGCAAATTTCGGGCCAGGCCGAGTTTCGGCCGAGCATGTAAAAGCCCGACCTTCATTTCTCAAGCCCGAGCCTGGCCCAAAGCCCGAAATACTCCTTGTTTTCAATCCCGAGCCCGACTCGAAATCAATTATGAAGCCTGAAAGCCCGACCCGAATGTTGTTTTTAAGTATGGCACGCGTAAGCCCGGCCCGAAGCCCGAAAGCGTGGCCGGAAATATAGAAAAATTGAAGGCCGATCCAGGCCCGAACTATCTTTTGGGCTACGAAACAAAGCGAGCTCGACCCATCCAGCCCTGATTTTTGGGCCGGGTCGTCGGGCCGGGTGTCCATGCCCAGGTTTAGCCACAGCCAACCTTCGGTTGCTTTTGCAAGTAAACAAGTTTGGACCGACGGGCCCTTCGAGAAATCCACAATATATAGATCACCTTTTCTAATTCCCTCGAAGAAGAAGGAATTCTGAGATGCCATGAGGACAATGCATTTGGATATGACAAATAGGACTAGCATGCCTAGGTCACATAGCTTGGCAACTGACATAAGATTGAATCCAAGAGACTGAACAAGTAGGACATCATCAATGGATATGTCTCTAGATATAGCAATTTTACGTAGCCCAATTACCTTTGTTGTTGTCGCCAAAAGTGATATACTTCAGAGGAGAAGCAGTTAAGTTGGGGTTGACAAACAACGACTCTCTGATCATACGACTAGTGCATCCACTATCCATTATCCATTCGGTACACCCAAGACATAATCCTACAGAAGAATTAGGCTTTCCTAACCACCCACATCTTTACAGGTGGCTTTGAAACAGTAGAGCGAGCAGGATATGATTTCTTTCGATAGACATAATTGTTGCTCAAGGAAGTGTGAGCATAATCGAAAGAATAAGCATTGAAACTCCTTCTAGATGAATAATCATACTGATTGAATGAGGCATGCATATACTCATTCTGTCAAACTTTTTCAAGGATGTAATGAGCATTTTGAGAATGCATGGTTAGTAACGTGGTAACAGGTAATGCATCGATAGTTTTCTTAGGCACCCATATAGCTTTCTTTGGGGGCCATTCCTGCTGTTTGGTCCAACATAGCAAGCAACAGCCTCACCATGTTGATTTTTGAACATCTTATAGTTATCCAGAGAATCATCATCGGGATATTCAGTGATGGGAGAGTTATATCCCGAAAGTAATGCTGGATCGAGCGTTTTGCTCTTTTCAGGCACCCACACAGTGCGAGGATATTGATGAGGTTCCCAGTATGAACCATTTTCATTCAGTTTCCTTTTGACATCGATATCTTCTTTTCTAGGATTTTTGTGAAGAATAGATTTCTTCACAGCGTCACAAAGGATTTGATGCCCTTTGAGAGATTTGAATATTCCTGTTCGAAGTAGATCCTTCAACCTAGCATTTCCATCAGAAACAGAAACATTTTCCTTGACTGAGGGGTTAGCATCCACAGATGATTCAATATTTGATTCAGCATTGGTTCGTTCAAGGCATTTTAAACAGGGTGGCTCAAACACTTCAGGTTTCTCTTTAAGTTGTTGGGTGAGAAGAGAACTTTCCCTGATCAAATCCTCATGAGCCTCTCTCAGCGCCTCGAGTTTCTGTTTCCTTTTCAGGTAATCATAGGTTAATATTTCGTTGTCGATCAAGAGAAAATCATGACGATTTGAAGTTCTTCCAATCGTGACTTGAGAGTAGAATACTCTTATGTCAACAACTGATTTTTGTCCATCTCCTCAACCAAAAACACTTTAGACTTCCTGAGGGTTTTCTCAATTTTATCAAGAGAGTTTTCTTGAATATTGGCAATTTTAATAAATTTAGCATGGTCATCCTCATCAGAAGAATATTGATCACTAGAGTGAACTTTGCGATGTTTGGAGGATACCTTTTCCTTGAAGGCTTTGGCCATGAAGCAATAGGTAGGAGATTCATCGTAGCTTGATGGATTCCCGAAGAAGTTTGTTGCAGAGGAAGAGGCACATGCTATGCCAGCCATGCCAGAGTTGGAATACTCATCGGATTCATCAGCTTCTTCGGAGTCTGATGATTCTTCTTCATCAAAAACTATTTCCTTGCTGATGTACGCCTTGGCCTTGCGAGAGTTATTCTTGAAGTTGGAGGAGGACATGGAAGGGTTCCTTGATGAAGATCTTGACAAAGATTTTCAAGTGGAGTTGTCCTTTTTCTTGAAGAACTTCTTCGTTTTCTTCTCATCATCGAAGTCATAGTTCTTTCTCTTGCTTTTGCCTTGATAGCTGCCAAAATCATATCTTCCACTAGCACGGATTTCAGCTTCCCAGAGAGGGCAATCCGAAATGAAGTGTCCAGCCTTTTTGCACTTGAAGCAGGTGTATTCTCCCGTAGGCTTCGATGGTTGCGCTCGAACCTTTCTTCTGGAACTTGCTCTTCCTGTGAAGGCACTGGAATCTCTTTGTGATTAATGTGAGATCTTTGCTAAGCCTTTCTGGGTCATCAGAATGTTCTTCGATATTTCCATCAGGGGAAGAATCAGCCACAGCCTTGAGATCCTGATTTTTGGGTTGACTTGAGCCATATAGATATCTTTTCTCTTCTTCTTATTCCTCGTGGGTGTTAAGTCTTTCCATGGTATCAGCATTGAAATCATCTCGTTCATGAATCATCAGAACAAGTGTGTTGAATGAGCTATCAAGTGATTGGAGCAGTTTCTTC
Source organism: Triticum timopheevii (assembly GCA_963921465.1). Lineage (NCBI taxonomy): Eukaryota > Viridiplantae > Streptophyta > Magnoliopsida > Poales > Poaceae > Triticum > Triticum timopheevii. The sequence continues at coordinate 439,444,746 of OY997274.1, read as the reverse complement.
ACAAGTTCATGGTCAGTGATGTCTTTGGTGCCGAGGCCTTACAGCTCATTTGTGACGATCAAATGTTTGTTGACAACTTTCATTTCTAGTGCGCTTAAACCGATTGAACTTTGCTCGAGGAGTGTTAATGCGAGCTTCTTTCTGAGTTGAAACACCTTCATTTATCTTCTCGAGGACATCCCATAAATCCTTCGTAGTTTCACATTGGCGATAGTGGCCACCAGTTTCATCTTTGGCTTGAGCATCCATCTGAATGAGTTTCTTCTCCTCGCCAGTGGGGGCTTGAGGTACTGCAATTTGTCGGATATCAGGTTCCGGCAAAACCCTTAAGGTTCGAACTCTGGGGTGTGCATGAAGATCTTCTCCCTACCGATCCATGCCCCAAAGCCTCGTCGCGAATCTAAGCTACACGATGAACAACACGAGCGACACAAGGTTTATACTAGTTCGGGCCACCGTTGTGGTGTAATACCCTACTCTAGTGTGTGTGGTGGTGGATTGCCTCTGGGGCTGATGATGAATAGTACACAGGAAGAACAGCCTCGCGAGGGGTGTTCTTGAGCTAGTGCGGTGTTCTACTTGGGACGGATCTGATCGTTCCTCTCGGCTCTCGATGAGATGATCTCTACTGTGGTGGCTAGCTCTATTTATAGGGGCCCTGGTCCTCTTCCCAAATACTGAGCAGGAAGGGAGCCAACAATGGCCATTTTGGAGGGGAACGACTAGTACAAGTTATCCTGACTAAAGTTGGTCTTTGACTACCAAAGGCACTGGCGATGACGCGGTCTTGGGCTCCATGGTAACCTCCATCCTGCCGCTCTGCTGGTCTTGCTCTCGTTGCACCGATATGGTAACCTTTGCTTGATACTCGGTACTCCGCGCCTGCGCTTGCCCCCTTTGCACCAAAGAGGAAACAAGGACACTGCGTAGGCTGGCGCCCGCCTGGTCTCGATCGTCATGGCTTGCGTCATGAGCACCTCGCGAGATACCCCTGCCTTGATCTCTCCGCCTCCCCGCGAGCCGGCCTGGTGAGGCCGCCCCTGAGGAAGCCTTGCGTCGTCCTCCCCGCGAGGCTTGGCCCCTCGCGAGGGTCTTGAGCTTGGGCTGATGAAGATGGGCCGTACTGGGCCGCGACTTGAGCCATGCCGTAGGCTGCAGGCAGGCAAGTCTGGGGACCCCCGTTCCCAGAACACTGACAGTAGCCCCCGGGCCCAAGGCGCGCTCGGACTTGGCTTAGCAGTGAAGCCAAAGGGCAAGCGTGGAGCGCCACAGGCCCCAATAGCCTGCGGCCTTGGTCGCCGCATGGCCGTTGATTGGACGTGGGCGTCTCCGCTTCCCCACGCCCCCCCCCCCAATACTCGTCTGGCTAGGCGGCCATGAAGCTTTACACAGTTATTTCCCCTTGGCTGCCCGCGTGCTTCCTGCTCCCCTTTCTTCCTTGAGCCTCTATTTCTCCCTCCAATCTGACTTGTGCTTTGTCCCCTTCTTTCGCCATGGCGCCAACAAAAAAGGAGAAAGGGAAGAAGCCCGCGCCCTCGTCCAGCTTGCCCCCGGAAATCGCGCCCGCCGTCGGCCGGTCGCTGATACTCAACCCGGAAGCCTTGGAAAAGGTCCGCTCCGCCCTCGCCTCTATCTTTAACGAGTGCGGAAGGACGACGGCTTGGCCTGTGTCCCATGCCTCCTTCGACAGGATTGTCACGGAGGTTTGCTTCTTCGCCGATGCCCTGTGGGCTGGCCTGGTTCCTCCTTTCTCCGCTTTCTTCAATGCTGTGCTTTCCCACTATCAGATCCACATGATGCATCTTGACCCTCAATCCGTTACCCTCCTTGCTGTCTTCGCCTTTTTCTGCGAAGCCATGGTGGGCATTGCCCCTTCCATTGCCCTCCTGTGCCACTTCTTCTCCTTGCGCCTGACCGACCCATTCTAGTGCTCAGTGTGCGTGAGCTTCCAGGCCGTGCCAGAGGCGGCTGCCTTGGGGATTGATTTCTGCCTTCCACCTTCCATGAGCGGGTTCCAGACGCAGTGGCTGTATGTGGATGTTGGGGTGCCCAGCCCCCTGCTCGCGCATCCGACTTTGCCTGCTATCCCCAATTCAGGCTGGGCCCAAGAGAAGCTCGCGAGCCCCCAGCTCTCCTTCGTCTGGCGCCGATTCGAGAGGTTGAGGATGCTTGGCATGACGGCACCCCAGGTGGTGAAGGAGTAACTCCAGTGTTGCATCGCTCCTCTCCAGCGCCACTCCCGACCGACATGGACCCTGACTGGGTATCAGGACCGCATGAGGCTTCAGGAGGAGGATCTTGCGCTCGAGACGCTGAAGAAGGTGCTGGAGGTCTTGACTAGCGACCCCTCTTCGGGCGACATTAGGCACGGGGGCGGCCTCCTGTATCTTTGCTCGGGCAGGGCCGAGTTCGCGAGGCAGCTGCCCCGCTATGACGAATGGGGGTTGCGCCCGGCCGACCTCGTGGGGCCCCGTGAAAATCCCGTCGTCATGGCTCCTCTCCCCGTCGCCCACGTCGATCTTGCCTCAGGAGGTGGTGCAGGGATCCGGCGTCGACATGCCAGTGTCGCACGGGGCTCCTGAGGCATCATCCTCCGGACCTTGCGAAGCCCGTCCTGAGGCGGTTGTTGACGAGGGGACGCAACCTGCATCTCCCGAGGCCGAAGCCTCCGAGGCCTCAGCAGGCCACCAGGAATTGACGCCTGTTCACTCCTCCTAGCCTGGCGCCCCTGAGGCAGGCCGCCTTGGTGCTTCGTCGTCCATGCCATGCGCCGGCCCTCACGTCGAGAGCTTGGGCCAGTTCCGCATAGACTTCGACGCCCTCCACAAGAGGAAGGAGTCCTCGAGCGGCAACGAGCGCCCCTGACGGCCGCTGAAGCATAGGAAGTACTTCGTCATGGATGAGTAAGTCCCTCCTTCTTGTAATCCCTCATTCGCTGCTCCCTTTGCTGACTGTGGCCCTTCGGGATCCCTCCTACCAAGGCTGTAGAGCCAGCTGAGAAGTCACCTCCTCAGGCCTCTCCTCCATCGCTGGCCTTGAGCGCCCCAAGCTTGCGTGTTGCCCCTGACATGAGTCCGGCCAGAGAAATGGGCAGACCCGCAGGGTGCCCCGAGCCCGTGCGCTTGCCGTCTCTCCTTCACGACCTCGCCAGGGGTGCAACCAGCCTGCCCCGGGCCCCTTCTCTGATCGCAGACGGTGAATGGTTGAAGTCGATCTTTGGCTCTTCTTCTGGGGATGGATATGCACCGGGCTGGGTTCCTCGCGGGGCCCGTCCGGCGATTGTGGGGGCGCCAGCGCCCAGCCCCTGCCGAGAGGGGTCGAATCTCCTCACGGCCCTCCGCCAACGCTGACGGTGGAGAACGGTATCGACGACATGCTGAAGCGTGCGCGGGAGCGCAGCGCCATCCGCCCAGAGTTTCTCCGGAAGGTGACGGACGTGGTGGGCCAGCTCGGTGGAGAGCTCGCGGACGTGGACGTGCATCTTGAAGTCAAAGGCCTGCAGCTGGTTGAGGAGCAGCGCAAGCTGAAGGTGGCCATCAGCCTTGCACGTCATCAGCGTGATCTTGACAATGCAAAGGCCGAAGCATCTCTCGCGGCCTCGCAAAAGGCCTGCTCACGAGCCATTGAGGAGGCTCAGGAGGTAGACCGTCGACGCGAGATCGCGGAGAAGCGCGCGTGGGAGCTCCAAGCCTGGAGTACTTCCCTGGAGCGGCAAGTGGAGCTGCGCCAAGCTGCCCTTGCGTCGTTGAAGGGGACGCCTGTCGAAGAGGAGGAGCTCCGGAAGCGTGAGGAAGCACGTGGTGGTTGATTGGACATGGGCGTCTCCGCTTCCCCACGCTCCCCCAATACTCGCCTGGCTAGGCGTCCATGAAGCTTTACACAGTTATTTTCCCTTGGCTGCCCGCGTGCTTCCTGTTCCCCTTTCTTCCTTGAGCCTCTGTTTCTCCCTCCAATCTGACTTGTGCTCTGTCCCCTTCCTTCGCCATGGTGCCAACAAAAAAGGAGAAAGGGAAGAAGCCCATGCCCTCGTCCAGCTTGCCCCCGGAAATCGCGCCCGCCGTCGGCCGGTCGCTGATACTCAACCCGGAAGCCTTGGAAAAGGTCCGCTCCGCCCTTGCCTCCAGCTTTAACGAGTGTGGAAGGACGACGGCTTGGCCTGCGTCCCATGCCTCCTTCGACAGGATCGTCATGGAGGTTCGCTTCTTCGCCGACGCCCTGTGGGCTGACCTTGTTCCTCCTTTCTCCGCTTTCTTCAATGCTATGCTTTCCCACTATCAGATCCACATGATGCATCTTGACCCTCAATCCGTTACCCTCCTTGCTATCTTCGCCTTTGTCTGCGAAGCCATGGTGGGCATTGCCCCTTCCGTTGCCCTCCTGCGCCATTTCTTCTCCTTGCGCCTGACCGACCCATTGCAGTGCTCAGGGTGCGTGAGCTTCCAGGACGTGCCAGAGGCGGCCGCCTCGGGGATTGATTTCGGCCTTCCACCTTCCATGAGCGGGTTCCAGACGCAGTGGCTGTGTGTGGATGTTGAGGTGCCCAGCCCCCTGCTCGCGCATCCGACTTTGCCTGCTATCCCCAATTCAGGCTAGGCCCATGAGAAGCTCGCGAGCCCCCAGCTCTCCTTTGTCTGGCGCCGATTCGAGAGGTTGAGGACGCTTGGCGTGACGGCACCCCAAGTGGTGAAGGAGTAACTCTAGTGTTGCATCGCTCCTCTCCAGCGCAACTCCCGACCGACGTGGACCCTGACTGGGTATCAGGACCGCATGAGGCTTCAGGAGGAGGATCTTGCGCCCGAGACGCTGAAGAAGGTGCTGGAGGTCTTGACTGGCGACCCCTCTTCGGGCGACATCAGGCACAGGGGCGGTGAGGGAGTCCTGGACTAGGGGGTGTCCGGATAGCCGAACTATCATCATCGGCCGGACTCCAAGACTATGAAGATACAAGATTGAAGACTTCATCCTGTGTCTGGATGGGACTTTCCTTGGCGTGGAAGGCAAGCTTGGCGATACAGATATGTAGATCTCCTACCATTGTAACCGACTCTGTGTAACCTTAGCCCTCTCCAGTGTCTATATAAACCGGAGGGTTTTAGTCCATAGGACAGAACAACAATCATATCATAGGCTAGCTTCTAGGGTTTAGCCTCCTTGATCTCGTGGTAGATCCACTCTTGTACTACCCATATCATCAATATCAATCAAGCAGGAGTAGGGTTTTACCTCCATCGAGAGGGCCCGAACCTGGGTAAAAACATTGTGTCCCTTGTCTCCTGTTACCATCCGCCTAGACGCACAGTTCGGGACCCCCTACCCAAGATCCGCCGGTTTTGACACCGACATTGGTGCTTTCATTGAGAGTTCCTCTGTGTCGTCACCGATAGGCTCGATGGCTCCTTTGGTCATCAACAACAACGACGCAGTCCAGGGTGAGACTTTTCTCCCCGGACAGATCTTCGTATTCGGCGGCTTTGCACTGTGGGCCAATTCGCTTGGCCATCTGGAGCAGATCGAAAGCTACGCCCCTGGCCGTCAGGTCAGATTTGGAAGTCTGAACTTCACGGCTAACATCCGCGGAGACTTGATCTTCGATGGATTCGAGCCATAGCCGAGCGCGCCGCACTGTCACGATGGGCATGATTTAGCTCTGCTGCCGGACAGTGCCCTGGAGGCCGCACACGAGTCCGCTCCGACCCTTAATTCGGAGCCGGCTGCGCAGATCGAGGACGGGTGGCTAGACACCACCTCGGGGGCTAAAACCTCTACGGCGATGGAGCCGAATACTGACCTTGTCCCTTGTGAAGCTCGTGACTCCGAGGTGCCGGACTCCTCACCGGACTCCGAACCTCCCGCGCCCCCTCCAATCGAAATCCGATTGGGCGCCGATCATGGAGTTCACCGCTGTGGACATCTTTCAACACTCACCTTTCGGCGACATCCTGAATTCGCTAAAGTATCTCTCGTTATCAGGAGAGCCCTGGCCGAACTGCGGTCAGGACGGTTGGGATGCGGACGACGAAGAAATTCAAAGCCCACCCACCACCCACTTAGTAGCCACTGTCGATGATTTAACCGACATGCTAGACTTCGACTCCGAAGACATCGACGGTATGACGTCGATGCTGGAGACGACCAAGAACCAGCGGCTACTGGGCACTGGAAAACTACCTCAACTCACGATGTATACATGGTGGATACAGCAAAAGGAAGCGATAACGAGGAGCAACGGGACGCGACAAAGGATAATTCCCCCGAAAAACAGCCTAACCGACGACGCAAGCGCCGCCCGAAGTCCCGCCTCGATAACAACACCACCCACACAGACCCAGCCATAGAGCAGGGCGAACCAGTGGACGACGAACATGCCACCAAGCAACCGTCTGAACAGGGTGAATTGGACGAGCAACCCATCCCCGGCGAAAACAACGGTCTAGACGATCTCACGCCGGACACATCACCGGAGCATATGAACCTCCATAAAAGGCTCGTCGCCACTGCAAGAAGTTTGAAGAAGCAGAAGCAGAAGCTCAAAACAGCGGAAGACATACTCAGATTGAGATGGAGCAAAGCACTCAAGACCGCAGACAAATACGGCGATAGTCACCAAGCAAAGAGCTACCCGAAGCGCAAGCTGTTGCCTGAATTTGACGAGGAGGCCGTAGAGCCCCCACAATCAAAAAACAAGGAGGCCGTCTGGTCGGATAGACGACCACATGACGAGCAAAGAGCGGCAGGCGGCGCCGCACACAAGCCGGCACACGATCCTCGCAACAAGGATGGCCCAGCCAGATCCATCTACGGGCCAAGAAAGAAGGCTCCAGGGAGCAACACAACATGTCGAGTGTTCGAAAATAATGGTACACCTAAATACAGGGGTGCCGCACACCCCCTATGTTTCACCGATGAGGTACTGGATCATGAATTTCCAGCGGGATTCAAACCCGTAAACATAGAGGCATATGACGGAACAACAGACCCCGGAGTCTGGATTGAGGATTATATCCTACACATACATATGGCTAGAGGAGATGATCTCCACACCATAAAATACCTACCCCTCAAGCTCAAAGGGCCAGCTCGGCATTGGCTCAAAAGCCTCCCAGTAAATAACATCGGAAGTTGGGAATTGCTCGAGGATGCGTTTCGAGCAAATTTTCAGGGGACTTATGTCCGCCCCCCGGATGCAGGCGATTTAAGTCACATAATTCAACAGCCCGGAGAGTCAGCATGCAAATTCTGGAACAGGTTCCTCACCAAAAAGAACCAAATAGTCGACTGTCCGGACGCCGAAGCCTTAGCAGCCTTTAAACATAATGTCCGAGACGAATGGCTCGCCAGACACCTCAGCCAGGAAAAACCAAGAACAATGGCCGCGCTAACAAGCCTCATGACCCGCTTCTGCACGGGGGAAGATAGCTGGCTAGCAAGACGCAGCACCAGCGACCCGAGTACATCCGAGGTCAGGGATGGAAATGGGAAATCACGATGCAGGAAAGATCAGCGCCGGAATAAGAAAAATGGCCCAAAGAGCACGGCGGTCAACGCCAGGTTCAAAACCTCTCGGCCGAACAACAAAACACTGCCTCTTAAGAACGACAGTGACGAGCTATCCAACCTAAACAAAATCTTGGACAGGATATGTCAAATCCACAGTACCCCCGGGAAGCCTGCAAACCGTACCCACAGAGATTGTTGGGTCTTCAAGCAGTCCGGCCGACTTAACGCCGAACACAAGGGGCTCGACACACCAAGCGAAGACGATGACGAACCCCACAAGCAAAGCACCGGAAAACAGAAGACTTTCCCACTAGAAGTCAAAACAGTGAACTCACTTCATGTGATAACAAGGAAAAATAGTGCGGCACCTACTAAAGCACGCGCCGCACGGTCCACCCCAGCGACGTCCCGAAATTGGATGTCAAAACCAATTACTTTCGACCATCAGGATTACTCCAGAAGTATTCGAAATGCAGGAGGGACTAATTTGATATTGGATCCCATAATCGACGGACTACAATTCACACAAGTCCTAATGGATGGCGGCAGTGATATAAACCTGCTATACCAGGACACCATCCGCAGAATGGGGATAGACCCTACCAAAATTTGCCATAGCAGCACTTCCTTCAAAGGAGTGACGCCAGGCCTTTATGCCAATTGTACAGGCTCTGTACTACTAGAGGTTGTGTTCAGTTCATCCGACAACTTCCGTCGCGAAAAGCTAATCTTCCATATCGCCCCATTCAAAAGTAGCCATCAAGCACTACTGGGACGCGAAGCTTTCGCCCGCTTTAACGCAATACCGCATTACGCATCTCTTACACTTAAAATGCCCGGTACACGCGTTATAATCTCATTAAAGGGTAACTTTGAGTGTTCCTCGACCACGGAAAACGTGAGACTGCCTTGACAGCCACACACTAATCCGGCCTTGCTGATCAAAGCCCCTAAAGACAGGTCATTCAGACCTCGGACACGGTTAGGCGAGTCCGGTATAAATAAACAAGGGGCTTCCTAGCCGCATACCTCTTTACAAGGGGCTGCACGCATGAACAATGAGAGCCAATAAAGCTCAACTTTATTCATCTTCCAAATCATACTCTGTTTTAAATACATTTTTTGCACGATATTTTTTCCAAACTAAGTTCTTCTCTTTTACAGATGAACCACGTGCTACACCCGTCCAGGATACAGCACAACGGAGACACAGGCGCAGACGTGCAGCAGGGACCCGTTGCAAGGATTCTTTTCAGATTAAGACCCTGCATAAACCTTTTTTACTGTCTCTTGTTGATACACATCCCCCGGTTTCCTACCATAACCGAGGAGGAGGCTGGCTTTTGGCATTGGCCGCGTCAGAAGTTCTCGCCCGTACCTGGACACTAGGGGCTTAGGGCATTGTTCTGCCCGTTATCATAAAGACCGAATATCTCAGGGAGTGTTCGGCGTCTCGAGTTAGGCCTTATATGCATCAGCTCCGAATCATGTCTTTGGTCAAATGTTGGGTTTGCCAGGCTCCTGTGCTTTGCTGCCTTACGTTCCGCTCCATCGGCTAACGCGGCACCAGGAGAACTACTACGATTGTGCCCCGGTTCGGCCGGGCGAGCACCTCAGTAGAGAAAGCCGAAAACTGACTGTCATGATATAGTGAGAGACTGGTCAACCACTCGATCGACTACTGGAATGTTTAGATTTCCTCCGCTTTGACGAAGGACCGCTTCCCTGTCAGGCACACACGCGCCCCGAGTTTGGAGAGCGTGGTGCCTCTAGGGGCTATATAGTAGCCCCACCATCGAGCTCCTATGGCTAAGTGAAAGTGATAAAGCATTATAGTCCGGTTGCCTAGTTTGCTATGCTATCACCTCCTTCAAAGGACCAAGACGTTGGATTAAGTGTGAAAATGCGCTTTTTTTGCAAACACCCCCGCACCATGTGCATGGGGGCTGAAGCCAAAGACTACGATCTTTCAGGTTATACATACATATACATTAATGGCCGCACAGGAGATATTTCAATACTTGAACGCACAAGTATAAAAAGCCGTTACATTATAAATATGGTTTCACAAATCATACATGTCATTTGAACATAACATTTTTTGAGAACTGCGACTCTATTAAATGAGCGCCCTACAGGACTTCCTCAAAATAGTGCTCGGCGGGTAATCGGCTTTTGTCCGAACCCCGGGATGCAACATCGGTGGCATCCATCTCCGCCCAGTATGTCTTAACACGGGCGAGAGCCATCCGTGCACCCTCTATGCATGCCGACCGCTTCATCGCCTTGATATGCGGCACCGCCCCAAGGAATTGCTGCAATAAGCCAAAATAACTCTTCGTCTTGGGCCTTTTCGGCCAAAGATGAGCCACCACATCCGTCACGGCAAATCCGGACAATCCATTCAGCTCAGCCCACTCAGCCAACCGATCGGTCAACGGAAGTGGACGCTCCGGACTATGGAATTGAGACCAAAAAAGCTCTTCCATTTCGTGATCCTTCTGGCTTCGGAGGTGCACGACTGCGTCCGCCGCACTCGCCGCCAAATTCAGATAAGGATCCTCCGCACCCCATAACTGGCCCAGCTGAGCATACTTCGGATCCGTGAACATCCTACGCAGCAGAAAGGGCTTTCCAGCCGCAATGTCTTCGGCCTGACGCAGTTCCTCCTTTATAGCCCGCATTGCAGAACGGGCATCCTTGACTTCGGCGGTGGCCTTCTTTAGGTCCTCTTGCTCCGCTTGGCGTTCTCTTTCAAGAACCTCATAGCGGTCGGTAGCATCTTTTAGTTTCACGGCCATTCCGGCCATCTCCTCCCTGCTTCGGCAGTGAGCAGCCTTTTCGGCTTTTAACTCCTCCGCTGCCTTCGAGGCAGCCGCATCACTTTTCCTGGCTTGCTCCTTGGCTCGAGCAAGCTCTACCCGAAGGTCCTCCACAGCAGCGGCACCATCTGCATCAAGCATACATGTTTTAATGTGTGGGCATCAGCTCCCTTACCAGGTGACCACGGAGAAACCACCTACCTTGTGACTCGTCAAGTCGTTTATTGACCAGCGCGATGTCCGCATCCGCAACTCGAGTTGCCGCTTCAGCTCGGCAACTCTATCAGTCCGGCTGGCCACCGAACGTTCCGCCACCTGCATAGGAAAGGCGACATTTTATAACTGAGATTATGATCCTCAGCACGCTGTCGCTTTCGACAACATACCGAGTCTCAGGGGCTACTATCTATACAGGGCGCACTCTATGTGCAAAACTGTCAAAAGGTATGTCATTTTTTGCGTACCTCAAACCCCGTCAGTAAACTTCCGACGGCCTCATACAACCCGCTCTCGGTGGATGAGATCCTTTCAATCACCGTACTCATTAATGTGCGTTGATCTTCTTAGATAGACGCCCTCTCGAGCAGATCCTGTAGATCCACCGGTCGTACTTCAGTTGGTGCCGAACTCCCCGGCCCCGCCGGACTCGGGGAGACCCTCCGAGACGACACCTCAGGGTCGTCCGCCCCGCTTGACGGGGCGGCAGATGGAGGCGTTTCACTCTCCATCATCTCCGGACGAAGGTCCCCTGAGGATGAGCTCTGCTGAGAAGGGCTGAGATCCGAACTACAAGGTAAAAACTTCGGTTATCCTTAGAAATAAAATAGGGATGTCCCTTATTACAAAACTCCCCTTTTTTTACTTACGGCTCGCTGGAGGGCTGATTCCTTTGGGAAGACTGTGCGGCCGGGACTCCTCCCAGCACAGGACCTTCCGGCGCAGATTTCTTTCCCCGCTTTGAGGCCTTGGCCTCCGGGTCTTCAGAAGCGGTCCTCTTCTCCCCCTAGAGGGAGGGATTCTTCATTCCCCCCTTGCTGAGAGCCTCCTTAGCAGAGGCGGCAGTTTCCCTGTTCTCCCCTTCGCCCTCCTCCGAAGGCACAACCTCCAACATTTTGATTAACACGGGATCCGGCGTGGTCTCAGGGAGGGGGGCCGGACACCGTATCAGCTTTTCTTGCGCTATCCACTCCTGTCCATGGGATAGCTGGTTAAAAGGCAAATCCATGATAAATAAATGGATGATATGTCCAGACACAGGGCTACTTACTTGAGTATCCGGGCGATTGCAGCTTAAGCCGGCGTCCTCGGTCAAGTCCAGGCACATCTCTTGTGATCCGAAGAACAGTTTGTACATCTCCACGGGTGTCGTACCCATGAAGTGTTGGAGAGCTCGTGGTCCCTCCGGATTGAATTCCCACAGGCGGAGGGGGCGACGTTTGCAGGGCAGAAGACGCCGAATGAGCATAACCTGCGTCACTACGACCAAATTGATCTCCCTCTCTTGGAGGTCTCGAATCCGGCCCTGCAATATGGGTACGTCCTTGGACGGCCCCCAGTCAAGCCCTTTGTTGACCCATGACGTCAGCCGTTGTGGAGGGCCCGAGTGAAAGGCGGGCGGCGGCCTCTGCCTGCTGCCCCTGGGAGCGGTGATATAGAACCACTCCTGTTTCCACAAGCCGAGCTCCTCCTGAAAAGAGCCCTCGGGCCATGGAGCATCGGCCCTCTTGCATATAACCACCCCTCCGCACTCTGCCTGACGCCCCTCAATCATCTTCGGCTCCATGTTGAATGTTTTGAGCCACAAACCGAAGTGAGGGGTAGTGCGGAGGAAGGCTTCGCAGACGACAATAAATGATGAGATGTGGAGGATGGACTCCGAAGCCAAGTCGTGGAATTCCAGCCCATAGTAAAACATGAGCCCCCTCACGAAGGGATCCATCGGGAAGCCTAAACCCCGACGGAGGTGAGACACGAACACGACACTCTCGCCAGGCTCGGGAGTAGGAATGACTTGCCCTTGGGCAGGCAACCTATGCGAAATCTCGTAGGTTAAGTACCTGGCATCTCTTAGCTTTAGCACGTCCTCTTCCGTGATGGAGGAGGGCATCCACCGGCCCTGTAGGTCGGAGCCGGACATTGTCGAAGATCCGAAGTGCCCGAATCTGGAGCCCTGGGTGTTGGAACTCGGGGCGAGGGGCGGATTCGTGTCACATCCCTAGTCTGGTATGACCTAGACTAGCTAGTCATTTGTGCATCATGTTTAAATACCATTTAAATTTGAAATGAGGACTTGGGAAACCCTCAGAATCATTTTGGAAATGACCCAAATAAAAATTGTTCCAAAAAGGTCCAAGAAAATGCTCATGTTGCTCTCTGAAAATATTGGACAGAGATAAAAATCAAACCAATATTTTTAGGACCTCATAAGTATTTATTTTGGGCATTTGGAATTAATGCAGTAATTATTTGCTTTGGATATATATTTGTTATATGTATAAAATATTGTCCAAAATTTATGCCATTTATAAAGGAGCTCTGGAATAATATAACTAGCTTCCATAAAAATTGGCATAAGAAAATAAATTGATTTAGTATTATTATTAAATCAAAACATATGTCAGTAAAATAGAAAAGGAAACAGAAATAAAAGAGGAACTTACCTGGCGCTTAGCTCCTGTGCTGGCCCAGCACTGTGCGGCCTGGCCGGCCCAGCTGGCCAGCCCAGCCCACCTGGCCCCCTTCCCTATCGTCTTCCTCCCCGACAGGAGGACGAGCGCGTGCCCGACGCGCGCGCGCTCCACCGCGCCACGCCACCAGCCTCCCTGCCTGCCTGCCCTCTCCCCTCCTCGTCTGGATGCCCCGGAGACGCCACGCAGCCACCCCGACCTCTCTCGCACTCTCCCTCGCCCTCGTTCCCTCCTCTGTCACCCTTTCTCCCCGCGCCCGATGCGCTGCCGCCGCCGCAGCTCACCGCCGACGCGCTCCCCGCCGTCCCCTCGCCCCTCCGTGGAGTCCACGAACTCCGCCACGACTCCCTCGTCCTCTCCGTCAAGCCACAAGACGCCGGACGCCCCGTGGAGCCGTCGCCGTCGCCTTCATCACCTCCGGCCGCCGTGGATCTCCGTCGTCGCTCGTCGCCGTCAGCGCCTCCCCCGAGCTCGTCGTCGTCTCCTCTGGTCCCCTGTGAGCCCCCGCTTCGGTTCCCCCTTCTCCCTTGCCTCCCCGCGCTCTGTAGCTAGCCCCGCCATCGAAGCCGAGCTCCGGCCGCCGCCGCGAGCTTTGCTCCGGCGAGCTCCGGCCTCCCCAGCTCCTCCCCCTGCCACCGTTGGATGCGCATGAGCCCCAGCTCCTCGTAGATGGGCTCGGCCATCGATTTGATCGCCGGAGCCGTCGTTCCGATCAGCGCCACCGCGTCTGTGTGCTCGCCGGCGTTGAACTCCGGTGAGATGACGTGGCCGCCATTAGCAGCTAACAGTCCGCTTAATTAACCCCCCTGAGGCTGACACATGGGCCCCGGTGCCCCCTAATCTTTTAATTAAGTTAATCTAACCCTCTGATTACCCTGTGACACTGACGTGTGGACCCCACACGTCAGATTTGACCTGGTCAGCACCGTTGACCTGCTGACGCAGGCATGACGTCATGCTGACGCAATTATTTATTTTCTGGTTTAAATTTAAATTAGGAAATTCCAGAAAATGATTTAAACTTCAAAAATTCATAGAAATTCAACCGTAGCTCATATTGAAATATTTTATATATAAAAAATTATCAGAAAAATGCAATCTTTCCATCTGTACTAGTTTCATGCATGACAAACCAACTTATACATGCTGTATATTAGAAAACACATTATGGCATATATAAGAGCTTATTTTGGAGGTGCATTTGAGCTTTTGGTTCAAATGGACTTCAAACCAAATGAATACTAGTTGCATTAGCTCAAACAGCATCACATCTTCATGCCATGTTCATGCATCATATTGTTGCATATGCTTGTGTGATTGTTGGCACCGTTCCTTCTCGATAGGTCTTGCTCCGGAGACCGTTCCAGAGTACCTGTCTCTGAAGCAGTGCCTCCCTTGTTGATCTACCAGGCAAGCAAACCCCCTTGTTCATTCCGATAAAATCCTACTCTCTCGCTCCTGCTCTCAGTTATTGCATTAGGACAACAACGATTCATCTGCTACTTTGTGCTGCGGTAGTTGAACCCATTCCTCTGCATGACCTGTCATTGCCACAGTAAATAGTTGAAACCCACTAGCATGTGTAGGAGTTGATTGAGCCATGTTGTGTTCCTACCATGCTATGCCTGCTATTGCTTAGAGTTGTGTCAGGTCTGGTTCATTGGGAATGAATTGGAGTGTTACGATATGTTCTGATGCTGAGAGTGAAGTGTGTGAACACGATTTGGTAAAGGTAGCGGTGAGAGGCCATGTAGGAGTACATGGTGGGTTGTCTCATTGGAACCGTCCTTAAGCACTGAGTTCTATGTATGTTGTCCAATGACTCGATACTACCACACATTGGGTTCCGGTAACTCGACCCCTCTCGACTTATTAACCAACTTGATCTCTGTCCAGGAGTCGCAACTAGTTTCTGGTGTTTGTAGGTAGTGCTATTTTTCTACCAGGTGGCACCCGGCAGGGTGGGCTTGGGACAGACTAGGCACACGTGGCCTGGTGTACCGAGTGGCACCCGGATGGTGGGCTCGGGAACCCTGCACACATCGTTTGGGGCCGTGAGCGACACCCCGGCCGGATCTCCTTACGGATGGAACCCGAATAGGCGATAAACCTGGGCTAGAGTCTTGTGTGGTTAGTCAGGTCGTGGCCGACACCCTCGCCAGGCTTCCGCTTGAAGGTTGCCGAGATACATGAGTGTGCATGGCGGTAAGTGGCGAGAGCGTGTGTGAAGAAGTACACCCCTGCATGGTTAACATGATCTATTCGAATAGCCGGGTCCGCGGATATGGACTTCTTGGATGCTTACATGGTACATAGACAACTTGAAGTGGATACTATAAAATGCTCAAGACAAGTGTGAGTACTATGGATGGCCTTCTCGTAGGGAGACGGGGATGAATCCATAGTGGTGTATTGTGTGGTGATTAGTGGACTCGTGTGCGCCATATCACCTCAAAGAAGTTCTGGTAGTCGTAGAATAGGTTAGCCACAGAGTCAAAGCTGGCTTGCTGCAACTAAACTCCACGTTACCCTCTTGATACAAATGCATGTATGATAGGATCTGATGTAAGTCTTGCTGAGTACCTTTGTACTCATGTTGCTTTATTTATGTTTTTGCAGCGGAGACTTCGGTCTTACTAGTGTTCTCGTGGACTTCGACAAGTAGCTTGTACCTCAGCTACGATCTTGATCGGACGTTGTAGATAGTCAGGCTCTTTAGCCTTTTTCATTTGTAGATGTCTGTACTCAGACATGTAATGCTTCCACTTGTTGCTTGATTGCTCTGAATGTTGGGTCATGTGACCCCTGTTTGTAATAAATGCTATGATGGCTCTTCCGAGCCTTTATCTATATGAGTTGTTGAGTTATGCTGTGATGCCATGTTGTACAACACATACTTGCATGTTATGCGTACGTGTAATGTGTATTGCTATGTGTGGGATCTGACTATCTAGTTGTTTATCCTTAGTAGTCTCTCTTACCGGGAAATGTCTCCTAGTGCTTCCACTGAGCCCTGGTAGCTTGCTACTGCTCCGGAACACTTAGGCTGGCCGGCATGTGTCCTTCTTCGATCCTGTGTCTGTCCCTTCGGGGAAATGTCACGCGATGAATACCGGAGTCCTGTTAGCCCGCTACAGCCCGGTTCACCGGAGTCCTGTTAGCCCAGTGCTACAGCCTGGATTCACTCGCTGATGACCGACACGTTCGATGTTGGGTCATGGATGCCTGTCCCTGTAAGTTAGTGCCACTTTGGGTTTACGACTAGCCATGTCAGCCCGGGCTCCTTATCATATGGATGCTAGCGACACCATCATATACGTGTGCCAAAAGGCGCAAACGGTCCCGGGAAAAGGTAAGGCGACACCCGTGGGGATACCATGTGTGAGGCCGCAAAGTGATATGAGGTGTTACATGCTAGATCGATGTGGCATTGAGTCGGGGTCCTGACAGTTTTGGTATCAGAGCCTGACTGCCTGTAGGATTACCAAGCCAAACTGGTCGAAGTTGAGTCTAGAAATTCTTTAGCTATATAAGGGAATTGATTGTGGGAAGGAACGTAAGGCTCTTTTTTACTCCTTATACCTCATGGCCTTCTGATCTGAGTCATCCTATCTTTCCTACGGGGTTAAGGAACTAGGCTATCTCTTCCGTATATTAGGATCACGTGTTACTACTCCGTAGTTCCATAGGATTTGTTGGTCAGATTCATATCCCAGTTTCGAGTACTTCCGGAGTAACCTGTTTAGTACTATCTCAGAACCTCAAGTGATGATGTTGAGTATGTTACTACCCCATTTTAGCAGGATGTCTCATTCTGAGCATTTTACTGCTGTTGTGCTGCCGGAATTGCCCTAGGAGTTCGAGAGATACTAATTTCCTTGTCCTACATTCTATAGCCTATAGTTGATGCTGATTCCGTCCTTCGTTTCGTTTCTCAGGATGTCATCAGCTAAGCGAAGTTTTGTTGCTCGTAGCCAGAACCACGGAGATGGTAGGGATGAGGATCCTCCCGACCAACCTTCGTTGGCAGAGTTCATGTTAGAGATGGAGGAAAACAAGCGTGAGTCTAACCGCTTGTTGGCACGTATTGAGGAGAACACCGCACATCAGTTCAAAGGATCTGTGACCATTCATGACTTTATTCGCTTGCACCCACCTACCTTTCATCATTCTATTGAGCCACTCGATGCAGATGACTGGCTCCGTAGTATCACACACAAGCTCCATTCTGTGAATGTAGCTGAAGATGACAAGGTCACCTATGCCACATACCACCTGGAAGGTCCTGCTGGTCTTTGGTGGCAGAACTATGAGGCTATGCTTCCAGCTGGCCAGATTCCTACTTGGAGGGTTTTCACTGAGGCTTTTCGCGAGCATCACATTCCCTAGGCCCTCCTTGATCGCAAGAGAGAAGAGTTCTGTAGTTTCACCCAGAGTAAGATGGCTGTTGATGCTTATAGCAGAGAGTTTGAAAACCTTGCCCGCTATGCCACAGAAGAGGTGTCCACGGATGCCAAGAAGCAAGCTAGATTCCGGAAGGGTCTCAACCCCAAGTTGCGTCGTGATCTCCACCTACATCATTGTGATACATTCCAAGCTCTTGTGAAAAAGGCCATCAATGCAGAGACAGCTCAACTCACTTACGAGGAGTCTCGTAAGCACATCCGTGTTTTGGGATCTTCCTCTGGTTCTAGTTCCCAGAAGCGCCGGATTTGGGTTCCAAACTCCGCTCTTCCTCCCGGATATCCACCAAGGCCATCTCATGTGGTGCCTTCCCCAGCCCAGTCGTGTGTTCCACCCAGGCCTACTGGTAGACCGCTTGTCAGTGCGGGTCCACATCCAACTTCAGGGACTTGCTTCACATGCGGGAAGCCAGGACACTATGCACATGACTGCTCTTAGACTAGTTATGCTCCACCCCAGTCCGAGAAGCCTGTTGGCTGTGTTAAGCCATCACGCAAGATGATCAATGTCAAGTCAGCTCACACTAAACATGGACGTGTGCATCACGTCTCAGCTAAAGACGCTCATGATGATCCGAATGTCGTTCTTGGTACACTCCTTGTCAATTGCCATCCAGCATCGGTTTTGTTCGATACTGGAGCATCTCATTCTTTCATTTCTGAAGGCTATGCTCGTTTGCACGACATGTCATTTTGTGACATGCCAACACCACTTGAAATCCAAACCCCAGGGTCTAGATGGCAAACCACCAGAATCAGCTATGGTAATGAAATCCTTGTTGATAGACTTGTATTTCTGGCATCACTTGTAGCCCTCAAGTCCTCAGATATTAACATCATCTTGGGTATGGACTGGATGACAGCTCATCATGCCAAGATTGATTGTTACACCAGATCTGTTCAGCTTACACACCCATCTGGCAAGATAGTCACTGTCTCCACCAGAGTTGCAAAGCGTCAGCTCTATTCTCTTAATGCCAGCCCTCTTCCAGACCTTCAAGATATCCCGGTAGTCCATGACTTTCCGGATGTCTTTCCAGAGGAACTGCCAGGTGTTCCACCTGACAGAGATGTAGAGTTCGTCATAGATCTTATCCCAGGAACAACTCCAATCTCTAGGAGACCTTATAAGATGGCACCCTTAGAACTAGCCGAGCTTAAGAAACAACTTGATGAGTCCTTGCAAAAGGGTTTCATCCGTCCTAGTTCTTCTCCTTGGGCTTGCCCCGTCCTCTTTGTTAAGAAGAAGGATGGTACGGATCGGATGGTTGTAGATTATCGTCCCGTTAATTTGGTCACGATAAAGAACAAATATCCGCTCCCCAGGATCAACGACCTGTATGATCAGCTCGCTGGACCCTCAGTCTTCTCCAAGATGGATTTAAGGTTAGGCTACCACCAAATCAAAATCAGAAATGGGGACATCCCCAAGACGGCATTTGTCACTCGTTATGGTCAGTACGAGTACACCGTCATGTCCTTTGGTCTAACCAACGCTCCAGCTAGTTTCTCCCGCTTGATGAACTCGATCTTCATGGAGTACTTAGATAAATTTGTCGTGGTTTACCTCGATGATATTCTTATTTACTCGAAGAACGAAGAAGAGCATGTCGAACATCTTAGACTTTTGTTAGAGAAACTCAGAGAGCACCGCCTTTATGCCAAGTTCTCTAAGTGTGAATTTTGGTTGCCAGAAGTGACCTACCTAGGCCACGTAATCTCTGGTAAGGGCATTGCTGTCAATCCCGAGAGAGTTAAGGCTGTTCTCGATTGGACTCCACCTAAAACCGTAAAACAAGTTAGGAGTTTCCTTGGTCTAGCCAGCTATTGTCGCCGCTTTGTTGAAAACTTTTCCAAAGTAGCCAAACCCCTCACGGAACTTCTCAAGAGAGATAAAAAGTTTGAGTGGTCCCCACAATGTGAGTACAGTTTTCAGGAACTGAAAAGACGCCTGACTTCTGCTCCCATACTTGTGCCACCGGATTTCACGAAGGACTTTGTTATCTACTGCGACGCCTCACGATAGGGACTAGGTTGCATTCTTATGCAGGATCGTCATGTGATTGCCTATGCATCTCGACAGTTGCATCCACATGAGGATAATTATCCTACACATGATCTAGAGCTTGCAGCCGTAGTCTATGCACTCAAGACCTGGCGACATTACCTTCTTGGTAAACGTTGCGAGATCTACACCGATCACCACAGTCTCAAGTATATCTTCACCCAACCGGATCTGAACCTTAGGCAAAGACGTTGGTTGGAGTTGATCACAGATTATGATCTAGGGATTACCTACACCCCAGGCAAAGCCAATGTCATGGCTGATGCTCTAAGCCGTAAATCCTATTGCAACAATCTCATGTTGCAGCAAGGCCAACCCCTTCTCCATGAGGAATTTTGTAAGCTTAACCTTCACATTGCTCCTCACGGATTCCTTTCTACCTTGGTGGCGAAACCTACTCTTGTAGATCATATTATAGAAGCCCAGAAGCATGATACGGGGATTACCCGGATCAAGACAAACATTGCCAAAGGTGTTGCTGGTAGCTTCTCTATAGATAATCGAGGTGTTGTTTTCTTTGGGAACCGCCTGGTGGTCCCCAAGAAGCAACATCTTCGACAATTAATTCTTAAGGAGGCGCATGAATCTCCTCTCACGATTCATCCCGGTAGTACTAAGATGTATCAGGACCTACGCCAGAGGTTCTGGTGGACTAGGATGAAGAGAGAAATCGCTCAGTTTATTGCTAACTGTGACGTTTGCCGTCGCGTTAAGGCAGAGCATCAAAGACCTACTGGCACCCTTTAGCCTTTAGCTATTCCCGAATGGAAATGGGATAAAGTTGGTATGGACTTCATCACCGGCTTTCCCAGGACCAAGAGAGGGAATAATGCTATCTTCGTAGTCATTGATCGTCTTTCCAAAGTGGCTCACTTCCTTCCTGTTCGAGAGAATATCACCGCTAGTCAACTCGCTGACTTATATATTTCTCGAATAGTATCACTTCATGGTGTTCCACTAGAGATCAATTCAGACCGTGGCAGTCTTTTCACTTCTCATTTCTGGGAAAGTTTCCAAACTGCCATGGGAACCCATCTTTCCTTCAGTACCGCTTTCCACCTTCAGTCGAGTGGTCAGGTGGAACGGGTCAATCAAATTCTCGAAGACATGCTCAGAGCTTGCGTTATCTCATTCGATATGGATTGGGAGAAATGTCTTCCCTTTGCCGAGTTTGCTTATAACAATAGCTATCAATCCAGTCTCAAGAAAGCTCCTTTTGAAGTTCTCTATGGACGAAGATGTCGAACACCTTTGAACTGGTCAGAAACCGGTGAAAGACAATTCTTTGGACTGGACATGATCCAGGAGGCAGAAGAGCAAGTTCGCATCATTCATGAGAATCTGAAAACAGCCCAGTCTCGTCAGAAGAGTCAGTATGATCGTCGTCATAAGGATATGACTTATGAAATTGGCGACAAAGCTTACCTTCGGGTTACTCCTTTGAAGGGTACCCATCGTTTCGGTATCAAGGGCAAGTTGGTTCCTCGTTACATTGGTCCCTTTCGCATTCTCGCTAAACGAGGAGAGGTTGCCTACCAGTTGGAACTACCCCCACATCTTTCTCGAGTTCATGATGTCTTCCACGTATCTCAACTCAGGCGTTGCTTCTCGGATCCTATCCGCGGAGTGGACCACGAAACGCTTGATCTCCAAGATAACCTCACATACCGAGAGTACCCGGTTCGCATTCTTGATCAAGCAGAGCGTGTTACCCAACGTCAAAACATCAAGTTTCTCAAAGTTCAGTGGTCTCATCATTCCGAGAGAGAAGCTACTTGGGAGCGAGAAGATCGTCTTCGATTGGAGTACCCCACTTTCTTTCCGTCGACCCCTGAATCTCGGGACGAGATTCTTTCAAGTGGGGGCGAGTTGTCACATCCCTAGTCTGGTATGACCTAGACTAGCTAGTCATTTGTGCATCATGTTTAAATACCATTTAAATTTGAAATGAGGACTTGGGAAACCCTCAGAATCATTTTGGAAATGACCCAAATAAAAATTGTTCCAAAAAGGTCCAAGAAAATGCTCATGTTGCTCTCTGAAAATATTGGACAGAGATAAAAATCAAACCAATATTTTTAGGACCTCATAAGTATTTATTTTGGGCATTTGGAATTAATGCAGTAATTATTTGCTTTGGATATATATTTGTTATATATATATAATATTGTCCAAAATTTATGCCATTTATAAAGGAGCTCTGGAATAATATAACTAGCTTCCATAAAAATTGGCATAAGAAAATAAATTGATTTAGTATTATTATTAAATCAAAACATATGTCAGTAAAATAGAAAAGGAAACAGAAAT
This sequence comes from Triticum timopheevii, assembly GCA_963921465.1. NCBI lineage: Eukaryota > Viridiplantae > Streptophyta > Magnoliopsida > Poales > Poaceae > Triticum > Triticum timopheevii. The sequence goes on along the minus strand of OY997274.1, from coordinate 439,422,902 downwards.
AAAAGAGGAACTTACCTGGCGCTTAGCTCCTGTGCTGGCCCAGCACTGTGCGGCCTGGCCGGCCCAGCTGGCCAGCCCAGCCCACCTGGCCCCCTTCCCTGTCGTCTTCCTCCCCGACAGGAGGACGAGCGCGTGCCCGACGCGCGCGCGCTCCACCGCGCCACGCCACCAGCCTCCCTGCCTGCCTGCCCTCTCCCCTCCTCGTCTGGATGCCCCGGAGACGCCACGCAGCCACCCCGACCTCTCTCGCACTCTCCCTCGCCCTTGTTCCCTCCTCTGTCACCCTTTCTCCCCGCGCCCGACGCGCTGCCGCCGCCGCAGCTCACCGCCGACGCGCTCCCCGCCGTCCCCTCGCCCCTCCGTGGAGTCCACGAACTCCGCCACGACTCCCTCGTCCTCTCCGTCAAGCCACAAGACGCCGGACGCCCCGTGGAGCCGTCGCCGTCGCCTTCATCACCTCCGGCCGCCGTGGATCTCCGTCGCCGCTCACCGCCGTCAGCGCCTCCCCCGAGCTCGTCGTCGTCTCCTCTGGTCCCCTGTGAGCCCCCGCTTCGGTTCCCCCTTCTCCCTTGCCTCCCCGCGCTCTGTAGCTAGCCCCGCCATCGAAGCCGAGCTCCGGCCACCGCCGCGAGCTTTGCTCCGGCGAGCTCCGGCCTCCCCAGCTCCTCCCCCTGCCACCGTTGGATGCGCATGAGCCCCAGCTCCTCGTAGATGGGCTCGGCCATCGATTTGATCGCCGGAGCCGCCGTTCCGATCAGCGCCACCGCGTCTGTGTGCTCGCCGGCGTTGAACTCCGGTGAGATGACGTGGCCGCCATTAGCAGCTAACAGTCCGCTTAATTAACCCCCCTGAGGCTGACACATGGGCCCCGGTGCCCCCTAATCTTTTAATTAAGTTAATCTAACCCTCTGATTACCCTGTGACACTGACGTGTGGACCCCACACGTCAGATTTGACCTGGTCAGCACCGTTGTCCTGCTGACGCAGGCATGACGTCATGCTGACGCAATTATTTATTTTCTGGTTTAAATTTAAATTAGGAAATTCCAGAAAATGATTTAAACTTCAAAAATTCATAGAAATTCAACCGTAGCTCATATTGAAATATTTTATATATAAAAAATTATCAGAAAAATGCAATCTTTCCATCTGTACTAGTTTCATGCATGACAAACCAACTTATACATGCTGTATATTAGAAAACACATTATGGCATATATAAGAGCTTATTTTGGAGGTGCATTTGAGCTTTTGGTTCAAATGGACTTCAAACCAAATGAATACTAGTTGCATTAGCTCAAACAGCATCACATCTTCATGCCATGTTCATGCATCATATTGTTGCATATGCTTGTGTGATTGTTGGCACCGTTCCTTCTCGATAGGTCTTGCTCCGGAGACCGTTCCAGAGTACCTGTCTCTGAAGCAGTGCCTCCCTTGTTGATCTACCAGGCAAGCAAACCCCCTTGTTCATTCCGATAAAATCCTACTCTCTCGCTCCTGCTCTCAGTTATTGCATTAGGACAACAACGATTCATCTGCTACTTTGTGCTGCGGTAGTTGAACCCATTCCTCTGCATGACCTGTCATTGCCACAGTAAATAGTTGAAACCCACTAGCATGTGTAGGAGTTGATTGAGCCATGTTGTGTTCCTACCATGCTATGCCTGCTATTGCTTAGAGTTGTGTCAGGTCTGGTTCATTGGGAATGAATTGGAGTGTTACGATATGTTCTGATGCTGAGAGTGAAGTGTGTGAACACGATTTGGTAAAGGTAGCGGTGAGAGGCCATGTAGGAGTACATGGTGGGTTGTCTCATTGGAACCGTCCTTAAGCACTGAGTTCTATGTATGTTGTCCAATGACTCGATACTACCACACATTGGGTTCCGGTAACTCGACCCCTCTCGACTTATTAACCAACTTGATCTCTGTCCAGGAGTCGCAACTAGTTTCTGGTGTTTGTAGGTAGTGCTATTTTTCTACCAGGTGGCACCCGGCAGGGTGGGCTTGGGACAGACTAGGCACACGTGGCCTGGTGTACCGAGTGGCACCCAGATGGTGGGCTCGGGAACCCTGCACACATCGTTTGGGGCCGTGAGCGACACCCCGGCCGGATCTCCTTACGGATGGAACCCGAATAGGCGATAAACCTGGGCTAGAGTCTTGTGTGGTTAGTCAGGTCGTGGCCGACACCCTCGCCAGGCTTCCGCTTGAAGGTTGCCGAGATACATGAGTGTGCATGGCGGTAAGTGGCGAGAGCGTGTGTGAAGAAGTACACCCCTGCATGGTTAACATGATCTATTCGAATAGCCGGGTCCGCGGATATGGACTTCTTGGATGCTTACATGGTACATAGACAACTTGAAGTGGATACTATAAAATGCTCAAGACAAGTGTGAGTACTATGGATGGCCTTCTCGTAGGGAGACGGGGATGAATCCATAGTGGTGTATTGTGTGGTGATTAGTGGACTCGTGTGCGCCATATCACCTCAAAGAAGTTCTGGTAGTCGTAGAATAGGTTAGCCACAGAGTCAAAGCTGGCTTGCTGCAACTAAACTCCACGTTACCCTCTTGATACAAATGCATGTATGATAGGATCTGATGTAAGTCTTGCTGAGTACCTTTGTACTCATGTTGCTTTATTTATGTTTTTGCAGCGGAGACTTCGGTCTTACTAGTGTTCTCGTGGACTTCGACAAGTAGCTTGTACCTCAGCTACGATCTTGATCGGACGTTGTAGATAGTCAGGCTCTTTAGCCTTTTTCATTTGTAGATGTCTGTACTCAGACATGTAATGCTTCCACTTGTTGCTTGATTGCTCTGAATGTTGGGTCATGTGACCCCTGTTTGTAATAAATGCTATGATGGCTCTTCCGAGCCTTTATCTATATGAGTTGTTGAGTTATGCTGTGATGCCATGTTGTACAACACATACTTGCATGTTATGCGTACGTGTAATGTGTATTGCTATGTGTGGGATCTGACTATCTAGTTGTTTATCCTTAGTAGTCTCTCTTACCGGGAAATGTCTCCTAGTGCTTCCACTGAGCCCTGGTAGCTTGCTACTGCTCCGGAACACTTAGGCTGGCCGGCATGTGTCCTTCTTCGATCCTGTGTCTGTCCCTTCGGGGAAATGTCACGCGATGAATACCGGAGTCCTGTTAGCCCGCTACAGCCCGGTTCACCGGAGTCCTGTTAGCCCAGTACTACAGCCTGGATTCACTCGCTGATGACCGACACGTTCGATGTTGGGTCATGGATGCCTGTCCCTGTAAGTTAGTGCCACTTTGGGTTTACGACTAGCCATGTCAGCCCGGGCTCCTTATCATATGGATGCTAGCGACACCATCATATACGTGTGCCAAAAGGCGCAAACGGTCCCGGGAAAAGGTAAGGCGACACCCGTGGGGATACCGTGTGTGAGGCCGCAAAGTGATATGAGGTGTTACATGCTAGATCGATGTGGCATTGAGTCGGGGTCCTGACAATTCGATTGAGGATTGAAGAAAAGGAACGGGCCTTGGTCTCATTATAAAGAGGGAGAATACCAAGAGCCGTCCCCGTGACCGTTTGGAACTCGCCGTCGATGGAGGGGGCGTGGCAACGGGCGGGGTTGGGTTACCCACGTCCGTATTGATGAGAATCCCGGAATAAGGGGGCACGATCTCTGCTTCGACAAGACGTGCCAAGGAAACCGCTTCGCTAAACGCGCTCAGGTGGTATAATAAAAACGATTCGAGTAAAAGCTTGGTTGTGGTGTGACGTCATGCCGCAAAATACGTCAGCAGATCGAACTTGTGTAAATATTATTCTCTCTACGGTGGTATGTGGAATTTATTTTGCAGAGCCGGACACTATCCTAGTGTTCACAATCTTCTATGAATTATTCGGAGGAGGAACCCGCCTTGCAATGCCGAAGACAATATGCGCGCCGGACTCGTCGTCATTGAAGCCTGGTTCAGGGGCTACTGAGGGAGTCCTGGACTAGGGGGTGTCCGGATAGCCGAACTATCATCATCGGCCGGACTCCAAGACTATGAAGATACAAGATTGAAGACTTCGTCCTGTGTCCGGATGGGACTTTCCTTGGCGTGGAAGGCAAGCTTGGCGATACGGATATGTAGATCTCCTACCATTGTAACCGACTCTGTGTAACCCTAGCCCTCTCCGGTGTCTATATAAATCGGAGGGTTTTAGTCCATAGGACAGAACAACAATCATACCATAGGCTAGCTTCTAGGGTTTAGCCTCCTTGATCTCGTGGTAGATCCACTCTTGTAATACCCATATCATCAATATCAATCAAGCAGGAGTAGGGTTTTACCTCCATCGAGAGGGCCCAAACCTGGGTAAAAACATCGTGTCCCTTGTATCCTGTTACCATCCGCCTAGACGCATAGTTCGGGACCCCCTACCCGAGATCCGCCGGTTTTGACACCGACAGGCGGCCTCCTGTATCTTTGCTCGGGCAGGGCCGAGTTCGCGAGGCAGATGCCCCGCTATGACGAATGGGGGTTGCGCCCGGCCGACCTCGTGGGGCCCCGCGAAAATCCCGTCGTCGTGGCTCCTCTCCCCGTCACCCACGTCGATCTTGCCTCAGGAGGTGGTGCAGGGAGGCAAGCATTGCTGGAGGCTGGGGGATCTGGTGTCGACATGCCGGTGTCGCGCGGGGCTCCTGAGGCATCATCCTCCGGACCTTGCGAAGCCCGTCCTGAGGCGGTTGTTGACGAGGGGACACAACCTGCATCTCCCGAGGCTGAAGCCTCCGAGGCCTCAGCAGGCCACCAGGAAGTGACGCTTGTTCACTCCTCCCAGCCTGGCGCCCCTGAGGCAGGCCGCCTTGGTGCTTCGTCATCCATGCCATGCGCCGGCCCTCATGTTGAGAGCTTGGGCCGGTTCCGCATAGACTTCGACGCCCTCCACAAGAGGAAGGAGACCTCGAGCGGCAGCGAGCGCCCCTGACGGCCGCTGAAGCATAGGAAGTACTTTGCCATGGATGAGTAAGTCCCTCCTTGTAATCCCTCATTCGCTGCTCCCTTTGGTGACTGTGGCCCTTCAGGATCCCTCCTACTAAGCCTGCAGAGCCAGCTGAGAAGTCGCCTCCTCGGGCCTCTCCTCCATCGCTGGCCTTGAGCGCCCCGAGCTTGCGTGTTGCCCCTGACGCGAGTCCGGACAGAGAAATGGGCAGACCCGTAGGGTGCCCCGAGCCCGTGCGTTTGCCGTCTCTCCTTTAGTTCGGGCCGCCGTTGTGGTGTAATACCCTACTCTAGTGTGTGTGGTGGTGGATTTCCTCTAGGATGATGATGAACAGTACAGAGGAGGAACAGCCTCGCGAGGGGTGTTCTTGAGCTAGTGAGGTGTTCTACTTGGGATGGATCTGATTGCCCTCTCAGCTCTCGATGAGATGATCTCTACTGTGGTGGCTAGCTCTATTTATAGGGGCCCTGGTCCTCTTCCCAAATATTGAGCGGGAAGGGAGCCAACAACGGCCATTTGGAGGGGAACAACTAGTACAAGTTATCATGACTAAAGTTGGTCTTCGACTGCCAAAGGCATTGGCGATGACGCCGTCTTGGGCTCCACGGTGACCTCCATCCTGCCGCTCTGCTGGTCTTGGTCTCGTTGCACCGATATGGTAACCTTTGCTTGATGCCTCGGTACTCTGCGCCTGTGCTTGCCCCCTTTGCACCAAAGAGGAAACAAGGACACTGCGTAGGCTGGCGCTCGCCTAGCGCCCGCCTGGCCTCGATCGTCATGGCTTGCGTTATGAGCACATCGCGAGGTACCCCTGCCTTGATCTCTCCGCCTCCCCGTGAGCCTGCTTGGTGAGGCCGCCCCTGAGGAAGCCTTGCGTCGTCCGCCCTGTGAGGCTTGGCCCCTCGCGAGGGTCTTGAGCTTGGGCTGATGAAGATGGGCCGTACTGGGCCGCGGCTTGAGCCACGCCATAGGCCGCAGGCAGGCAAGTCTAGGGACCCCTGTTCCCAGAACACCGACACAATTGTTAACCTGAACTACACCACATTCCACATATCATCATCTATTGCTCGGAGGCAGAGCTTCATCTTCTCCTTCCAGAAGGTATAGTCCGTCCAATCGAATATGGGAATCTTGAAATGCGACTTGTAGCTCACAGAAGACATACTTAAACTCCAAGGTTGTTAGACCAAAATGAGCATAGTCAAGGAGAACCATGCTCTGATACCAATTGTAGGAACGAAGTTTGTCTACCAAAGAGGGTGAATGGGAGTTTTAAAATTTCTTCGGCAATCTCAAAACTCTTGTAACCCAGCAGCGGAGCAAATGAAAAACAAACTACGGCAAGCTAAAACTAAGTACCGAATGGAAACTAAAGCATGCATCAAGACAAATTACATGAAGGAAAATATATTGAATGTAAACATGGGTAGCTGATGTTGGGCCTCGAAGCGTAGAGTTTTGTAGGACAGTAGCGAATTTCCCTCAAGTGGATGAACTAAAGTTTATCAATCCGTGGGAGGCGTAGGATGAAGATGGTCTCCCTCAAACAACCCTGCAACCAAATAACAAAGAGTCTCTTGTGTCCCCAAAACACCAAATACAATGGTAATTTGCATAGGTGCACTAGTTTAGCGAAGAGATGGTCATACAAGCGTAGTAATGATAGTACATATTGATTTTTGTAAAAGGAACAAGAAAAATAGCAAGGTAGCAAGTAACAAAAGTGAGCACAAATGGTATTGCAATGCTTGAAAATGAGGCCTAGGGTCTGCACTTTTGCTAGTGCAATCTCGCAACAATGCTAATATAATTGGATCATATAACCATCCCTCATGTGTGATAAACAATCACTCCAAAGTTCTTATCTAGCAGAGAACATAAGAAGAAATTTTTTGTAGGGTAAGAAACCACCTCAAAGCTATTCTTTCTGATCAATCTATCCAAGAGTTCATACTAAAATAAGACCAAGCTATTGTTTCCGATCGATCAAACCAAGAGTTCATACTAAAATAACACCATATGATACACATCAACCAACTATGATGTCACCTTGATACTCCAATGTCACCGCGAGTATCCATGAGTTGATTTTACGATATGCATCAAACAATTTCAGATTCATAATACTCAATCCAACACAAAGAACCTCAAAGAGTGCCCCAAGATTTCTACTGGAGAAACAAAGACTAGAATGTGCATCAACCCCTATGCATAGATTACCCCAATGTCACCTCAGGAATCTACGAGTTGAGTGCCAAAACACATAACAAGTGAATCAATATGATACCCCATTGTCACCATGGGTATTCATAGCAACACATACATCAAGTGTTCTGAAATCCATAAAAGTATTCAATCCGATAAGAACAAAATCTCAAAGGGAAAACTCAATTCACAACAAGATAGAGAGGGGAAAACACCATACGATCCAACTATATTAACAATGCCCGCGATACATCAAGATCGTGACATCTCAAGAACATGAGAGAGAGAGAGAGAGAGAGATTAAACACATAGCTACTGGTACAAACCCTCAACCCGAGGGTGGACTACTCCCTCCTCATCATGGTGGTCGCCGGAATGATGAAGATGGCCACCGATGATGATTTCCCCCTCCGGCAGGGCGCCGGAATAGGATCTAGATTAGTTTTTCGTGGCTGCAGAGGCTTGCGGCGGCGGAACTTCTGATCTAGGATAATTTCTGACGGTTTCTCTATTTATAGGATTTTTCAGTGTTGGAATCACGTGAAGATGGGCCTCAATGTGGGCACAACCCACCTAGGCGCGCCCAGGTGTCTTGTGTTCACCTCCTTCACCTTCTGGTCCTCCCACAAAGCTTCTAGTGCCTCTTTTGGTCAAAAATAAAACCGTCAAAAAGTTTTATTGCATTTGGAGAACTTTTATTTCTGCACAAAAAACAACACCGCAGTAGTTCAACTGAAAACAGCGTCAGTCCGGTTAGTTCCATGCAAATCATACCAAAACCATATAAAATTGTTGTAAACATGGCATGAATACTTCATAAATTATAGATATGTTGTAGACATATGAAAGGATCGATATGGTTGACTAGAGGGGGGTGAATAGGCAACTATAAATTTTTAGCTTTTCTTAGCAAATTAGGTATAGCAACAAATAGGTTGTCCAAATATGCAACTAGGTGAACAACCTATATGATGCTATCAACAACAACAACACGAGAAACCAAGATATACAACACTACTAAATCTTGCACAAAGTAGAAGTAAGAAATAACCACAAGTCGAGCTGGTGGAGACGAGGATTTGTTACCAAAGTTCCTTCCCGTCGAGGGGAAGTACGTCCCCGATGGAGCGGTGTGGAGGCATAATGCTCCCCAAGAATCCACTAGGGCCACCGTATACTCCTCACGCCCTCACACAATGCGAGAAGCCGTGATTCCACTAGTGGTGCCCTTCAAGGAGATGACCAAACCTTTACAAACAAGGTTGGGGCAATCTCCACAACTTGATTGGAAGCTCCCAACAACACCACGGAGCTTCACCACAATGGAATGTGGATCCGAGGTGACCTCAACCGTCTAGGGTGCTCAAACACCCAAGAGTAACAAGATCCGCAAGGGATTAGTGGGGGGAATCAAATTTCTCTTGGTGGAAGTGTAGATCCGGGGCGACTCAACCAATCCCTAGAAAATCAACAAGTTTTATTGGCTAGGGAGAGAGATCGGGCAAAAATGAGCTTTGGAGAAAAATGGAGTTTGGGGGAGGAAGAAGTGAGTCTTCTTGGGGAAGAAGACCCCCTTTTATAGTGGGGAACAAATCCAATAGTTATGCACCTCTCAGCTTGCAATCCAGTGGTACTACCGCTCCAGGCGCGGTACTACCGCTCTAGGAGCAGTACTACCGCCACCCGAACGATGAGCATGAGATATAGAAGAGCAGGGGAGAAAGCAGAGGAACAAGCGGTGGTAGTCGTGGTAGTAGGGGCGGTACTACCGACTATAGGCGGTACTACCGCTTCTACTACCGCTGCTACAACTGCCAGTTTTCTAGGGGCGAACAGGTGGCACGGTAGACCCGGAGGTACTACAGTATAACCCGGCACGAAAAAAATTGAGGCCCCAACTACGAGCTGTAGTACGAGCGGGAGTAACAGCGATACTACCGCCCATAGGCGGTACTAACGCTGCTGCCCGCGGTACTATCGCTTGCATCATTTCTTCCCTTCTTCAGCTTAAATGAAGGACAACTCCAATGAAGCAGAAAGGGGCGATGGGTGCAATATGAGTGTGTACGTGTTGATTCCATCCGAACTTTTCTGAAGTGGACCCCTCTTGATAGTACTGTTTTCTCTACAACTCAAAACCACCAAAAAGAACCGAAGGAAAGAAAACCGTCTTCATTTGAAACTCCGAGGGGCACGAATTGTCTTGTGCCATATCCTTGATAGTCTGAAATGCTCAATGCACTCGACTAGTTCGCAAACACATTGTCATTAATCACCAAGACCACTTAGGGAGATATATGCCCTAAGAATCTCCCCCTTTTTGGTGGATTGATGACAACGTGGGTTTTGCACAACTAATATAGCAAAAAGAGGTGGGCAACCCTGCAATCTACAAAATATAGACATGCTCCCCCTAGATGTGTGCACTATTTTAGATATGCTTTTGGAATGCAAAATACACACATATAGGATCCACACTCCCCCTATATTTTATAGACCAAACCATACTGGCACAGAAAATAGTAAGATGTGAGCATATGAATAAGAAAATTAGCATAAGATATATCTCACAAGCAATTAATAACATAAAGTACTTGACATAGATAGATAGAGATAGGATAGCTCATATGTCTCACACCATATGGTCTCAAACACACTGGATAGATACAAACCAAAGCAAACGAAATATATCGAGTGAAGAAATCAACGACAAGATAGAAACACACTCGACTCATGACACACACTGCAAATCCCCACACTCTCTCCCCCTTTGGCATTGAGACACCAAAAGGGTAGATAGGACGTACATCTAAGAACGATAGTGATAGCAATACTCCAGGACATTACTGATCATGCTCCTCCTCCTCGTCAGACTCCTCTGCGGCAGGTGAAGGGCCCCAGTGCCATCATCAGAGTCGGTCCATGGGCAGTGCGCTCTGACCTAAGACTCCTCATCAGTGATCCTCTACTCGGAACCATCTGAAACGGTGAGACCAACCTGCCTCATGATAGCCTTGTCATGACAACGGGCCATCTTTGCATTCACATGGGCCTTGTACTGCCCCTTGGCCTGTAGGCAAAACAACTTCTTCATCTTCTGTTTGAGCTTCTTAGCCCAAGATGGCTCCTCTGATGGTTCATAGTCTGGTTCATCATCATCATCCTCAGACCTAATTATGTCCTGCTTTTGTGGGGCTAGGGCTGAGGTTCCCCACTTCTCCTTCTACTTCAGTTGAACAACATCATGAGACACTAGGTCTCTAGTGATAAGCTCCTCATCAGGAAATGTCGACACCCATGTCTCCTCAATGAGCTGCATCAGGTAGGGGCCACAAATGATGCACTTGCGCTCCAAGATCGCATAACGAAGTTCAGACCACATGACATGAGAAACATCCAACACCTCCTGAGAGCCCTACTCCTTCTGGCAGAAGAGAAGGAGATCCAGCAGATAGGAGTGCACCATATCTTGGTCGCCAATGCAAGGGAACAAAGTGTTCCTGAAGATCTGATGCATGATATACAGAAAGGGCCAGATCTCATAGGAGACATGGCCAGTCTCAGACACCTTCTGGTAGAGAAAGGCCACAAAGCCTCCTTGTGAGTAGCATTAGCCCCCTTGTGACAGCAAAACCCAATTGGGGTTTGGGCGCCCTGATCATCATAAGACAAACTCTCCATGAAGCTCTTCCAAGGAGCAGACAGGTGCCGACCATTGGTCATCCAAGAGAGAGTCCTCTCCTCATCTTGCCCAAACTGCACTGTGGCATAGAACTGGGCCACGAGCTCCGCATCAAAGTCTTTGTTGAAGGAAATGATCCTCTTGATATCAAGTTCTTGGCACCTCTGCAAAGCGGCTCCAAAGTATGGCAAGTCCCTCTCCATGTGAGAGAGATCAACAGTCTTGACTTTCACAAACAGATTCTTCTTTGCTTTCAACACATCATGGAAGATAGACTGTTGAAACTTGTTCCAAAACATGCAATGAACAAGCACAGGATTCCAAGGCTCTCGGTATGGGTTGCGCTTATGAGCCGTAACAAACTCTAGAGCAGACATCTCATGAGCACCCTTGGGCCCTTTATTCTTGGTAGAAATCACCTTGACACTCTGTCTTGGCGGATCATTCGAGCCATGCATGGGCGGGGTGCCACCCACTGGAATGGTGCCACCTATTGGAACATCAGTAGAACGGTAGCACTTGGAGCCACCAGTATGGGCGGGATTCTTGCGACGAGCCTGATTCCTAGAGCTACTACCACCTGGAACAAGCACACAAGAACATGAAAGCGACAAAGTGCATAAGCCAAAGAAATAGAGAGACTCAAGAGTGAAGATGGAACGGGGAAAAACTGAAGTTGGCCACTCGGAGCGGTAGTACCGCACCTCCCAGCGGTAGTACCGCTCGAGGCGGATGTCAGCGGATCTGACAGCTTCCATGGAGAGATCCGGTAGTACCGGAGGTGCCAAATTCAAATTTTCACGGTTAAACCTTCAATCTACCTACTATAGCAGTCTTCTGCGTCCTACTCATGCCCCAATTTGGCCAAAAATCGAAGAATGCAACGGATATTGCCCTAAAGCCTAGATCCAAAAACTAGAACCAACAAGGACAAGAACAGGGACAATGTTGGCATCCATGGCAAGAGGAGAGGGTGGGGATCGATCCCACCAGATGGAAACGCGGAAGACGGGCCGGAGGCGGCGGCCCTCCGCTGCCTATTCGTCGCCTATGAGAGAGAGGGAGAGAGAGAGAGGAGGCGAGTGAATGGGTATGGTAAGAGAAACCTCCCCCTGCCCCGACTCATACCCCCTACTCAACTCACCGCGCAGTAGTACCGTTGAGCCGGGCGGTAGTACTGTGCAGGCTCAGTGGTAGTACCGCGCGGGTGAAAATAGGCAGGAGTAGACAAGAAAAGGGGCTTATGCAAAGGAGTCGACCAAGAAGAACTCGAGATAGATAAGACAAGGAACCACAACAACCAAAAGAAACACCCCAAGCACAAAAGTAAAGGGAAAAAGAAGCACTCAAGAAGGGATTCAAACACACACAAAGACCTCAAGACTAAAACAACAACAGATGATCCTATGAAGAAGCCTCTCAAGGAGAGGGCGGTGGCCAAAGCCACCTATGTTTGAGTCAATTGGTATGGCACCGTGAATATTTTAACCATGGGCCCATGAACAAAACTCATCTTTGAAGCACAAGTACCATAAAAATGGCCAATGTGAAAGACTTGATCGATTTATGCATAATGTGGGGAGGGAGAGTTCATTGAGAGAACAACACTCCCCCTATGTCCATGCCTACATCTAGACCAAAATATAATGATGAGTGTGGTGGGGTGTGCCTAGATTCAAGCCAGATTGCTCGAATCAATGATATTTAGCTCATGCCATAACTCGTGAAATCTTGCTTCATCTAGATGCTTGGTGAAAATATCTGCTAGTTGCTCTCGAGTGTTGATGTGGATGATCTCAATATCTCCACGCTTGATGTGATCCTGAATGAAATGATGACGAATCTCAATATGCTTCGTCTTGCCGGATTGTTAGAGATCTTGATAGCACTTTCATTGTCACATAGAAGAGGCACTTCGTCACACGTGACATCGTAATCCTTTGAAGTTTGCCTCATCCATAGAAATTGAGCACAACAACTTGTGGCGTCTACATATTCGGCCTCAATGAATGAGAGAGATACGCAATTCTGCTTCTTCGAAGACCAACTCACCAGCGACCAAGGAATTGGCACCCTCCGGAAGTTGACTTCCTCTCCACACAATCTCCCGCCCAATCCGAGCCCGAGTAACCCATGAGATCAAAAGTTTCTCCTTTGGGGTACCATAAGCCAAAGTTTGGGTATGAGCCAAATATTGAAAGATTCGCTTGACTGCCATATAATGGCTTTCCTTAGGTGCGACTTGAAACTGTGCACAAATTCCCACACTCAACATGATATCAGGTCTAGATGCACAAAGGTAAAGCAAGGATCCAATCATGGAGTGATATACCTTTTGATCCATCGCTTTACCATTGGGATCACTGTCAAGCTTGCATTTGGTGGGCATGAGGAAATTGACGGGTTTAACATCATCTAGCTTGAATCTCTTGAGCATGTATCGGGTATACTTGGCTTGGTTGATGAAAGTTCCTTCTCTTCTTTGCTTGACTTCGAACCCAAGAAAGAACCTCAACTCTCCCATCATGGACATCTCAAACTTCTCAGTCATTAGCGCGGCAAACTCATCATTGAAAGATTTGTTAGGAGAACCAAATATAATATCATCAACATATAGTTGGCATATGAACTAATCCCCTTTGACCCTCTTAGTAAAAAGAGTGGGATCAATTTTCCCAATTTCAAACCCATGATCTTGCAACAACTCGATACGATGCTCATACCATGCACGTGGGGCTTCTTAAGGCCATAGAGTGCCTTTTTGAGTTTGCATACATGATTGGGGAGCTTGGGATCCTCGAATCCCGAAGGTTGTTTGACATATACCAACTCATTCAAAGGACCATTAAGAAATGCACTTTTCACATCCATTTGTTGCAAATTAAAATCATGATGAGATACATATGCAAGAAACATGCGAATAGATTCAAGACGAGCAACGGGGGTAAAGGTTTCACCACAGTTGATACCCTCGACTTGGGAGTAGCCTTGTGCCACCAACCTTGCCTTGTTTCAAACAACCACGTTGTTCACATCTTACTTGTTATTGAAGATCCATTTTGTCCAATGACATTGTATTCCTCCGTTGGCCTTAGCGCTAATTCCCAAACTTGGTTGCGCTTGAAGTTGTTGAGTTCATCATGCAAGGCTTCAAGTCAATCCTCATCATTGAGCGCCTCATGTACCTTTGGGGTTCAACACAGGAAACAAACGCGTGATGCTCACAGAAGTTTGACAATTGTCTACGAGTAGTTACCCCTTTTCTCAAGCTTCCAAGCACATTATCCATGACATGTTATTAATGCTCGAGCTTGGAAGCCACCTTGGCAGCGCGGCGCTCCAAGAGTTCCTCGATGGGCATTTGAGGATCATCTTGCTCATCTTGAGCACCATCTTGAGTATTCTCTTGATCTTGAGCTTGCTCTTGATCTTGAGCACCCTCTTGAGCTTGCTCTTGATCTTGAGCGAGCTCGAAGGCATGACCTTGATCTTGGGCATCATTTGGTGCATTACCATCTCCACGGGGTTGATCTTTACCTTGATCATGCTCATAGGGTTGAGGGCCTTCACTTTGTTCTTAGGAAGCGTGTGGGTCTAGTGTAGGTGATGGCTCCACTTGAGTAGAGCACTGTCCTTCTCCTTCGGCCACAAGGGGTTCCTCAATGGGGAGTATTTGACCAATCCCCATTCTTCTTATGGCTCGGGGAGGAATTTCATCACCCACATCACAAAGACCACTTTGCTCCACTTGGGAGCCATTATTTTCATCAAACTCCATGTTACACGTCTCCTCAATGAGTCTGGTGGACTTGTTGAGGACACGGTAAGCATGAGAGTTCGAAGCATAACCATCAAATATGCCCTCTTGAGCTCTAGGTTCGAATTTATACAAATGAACACCTTTCTTGAGGATGAAACACTTACAACCGAACATCCAGAACTACTTGAGGTTGGGCTTCTTGCTAGTAAGTATCTCATATGGGTCTTGTTCAAGCTTTTGTGTAGGTAGAGCCTATTGGATGCATGGCATGTGGTGTTGATGGCTTCGGCCCAATAATTGTATGGAGATTTGAACTCCGCCATCATGGTTCTTGCCGCGTCCACCAACGTCCGGTTCTTCCTCTCCACCACACCATTTTGTTGAGGGGTATAGGGTGCGGCATATTGGTGCTTGATCCCCTCATCACCAAGAAACTCATCCAAGGTGTAGTTCTTGAACTTGGTGCCGTTTTCACTTCTTATCATCCAAATCTTTGCTTCATGTTGATGTTGAGCTTCATTTGCAAGGTTGATGATGGTTTGTTGAGTCTCAATCTTCCTCTTGAATAAGTATACCCATGTATATCTTGAGTGGTCATCCATAATTACCAAGCAATATGTTCTTCCACCAAGACTATCAAAGGATGGAGGACCAAAGAGATCCATGTGAAGAAGCTCCAAGGGCCTCTTCGAGTAGATGATAGTTGAGGATTGGTGAGCCGTTTCATGAAGCTTTCCTTCGATACAACCACTGCAAGCACGGTCTTTGGCAAAACTCACATTTGTTAGTCCACGAACGTGATCCTCTTTGAGGAGACTTTGCAAAGATCTCATATTGAAATGGGCTAGTCAGCGATGCCAAAGCCAACCCACATCAACTTTAGCCATTAGGAAAGTCGCGTTCTTAGTGGGTCGCTCCAAAAAGTTCACCACATAGAGACCATTTTCGACATGCCCAACAAAGGCTACTTTAAGAGTCTTGCTCCACAAAAGGGCCACGGTATCAAGATTAAAGAATGTTGCAAAGTGCATAAGTGCAAGTTGTCGAATGGAAAGCAAATTGTATGCAAGGGAATCAACAAGCATGACCTTCTCAATAGATAAATCTTGAGAGATGACCACCTTGCCAAGTCCCAATATCTTAGATGTTGATGCATCACCGAATTGGAAATGGGTGGGCATAGATGGAATTGGATGCACATCCACCACCAAGTCCTTGCTCTCGGTCATATGATTTGTTGCTCCACTATCAAGCAACCATGACACTCCACCGGAAGCAAACTCCTACAAGAGATCAATGCTTGGATTTAGGTACCCATTGTTGAATGGGTCCTTTGAGGTTAGTAACAAGGGTCTTAGGAACCCAAATAGACCATTCAATTTACTCATAATAAGAACCAATGAATTTAGCATAAACATGCCCGTCACTTGCATGGCACAAAACATAAGAGGGGTTAAACTCGCCAACTTTGTTGGTAAGGGTTGTTTTGCCCTTCTTGGCATTACCACCCACTTCCGTGTTCTTCTTCTTCTTCTCATGAGTACCCTCACCCGCCTTGACAAAAGTGTCCTTGAGCGGGCGAGGTTGCTTGGTCTTGTTCTTGTTCTTCTTCTTTGACTTGGGTACAAACCCAAGTCCTTCCTTTCCTACAACTTCCTTTTGATTTCTCAAAAGGTCATTGAGGTTCTTCTTGCCTTGTATGCATATCATAAGGCCCTTCTCAAGTTTCTCTTTTAACTTGGCATTTTCCTGCACAAGATGCACATGCTCACAACAAGGGTTAGTAGCATGGGCATTATCAATTAGAATGAAAGGAGGACACGTGGAAATCTCCTTGGTTAGCTTCACTTGGAGTTGATCATGAGAATCTTTGAGAGAAGCATGAACACCATTCAAGACCTTGTGAGCCTTGTCCAGTGTATCAAACTCTTCCTTGAGCCTATCATGGCCAACCCCAAGTGCAACTTTCTAGGATTTGAGCACATGAGTAAGCACAACAGCATGATCAACATATTTTTGCAATTTAGCATGACCAACGTTGTGTGACTCCTCGAGAGTCAAACAAAGACCTTGCTCATCCTCTAGAACAATGGAAAGATCTGCAATCTCATCAACATAGTCACGACTATGACCCTCTAACTTGGAGATAGTATCCTCATGGGACTCAATGATATCATTGGCCTTGCCAAGTTGTTTAAAGAGAGCAACAAAGTGCTTCTTGGATTCACCCTCGAGCTTACTCACAAACTCGGTAAACTCATTCTCATAACATTTACCACCTCACAATCATCAAAACAATCTAACAATGAAGGAGTAGTAACGATGGTGGTTTTGATGTTTGAGGTTACCTGGTTGATACCTTTAGCCATGAGACACTTGGCAATGGTGTTCTTGTTGGGGGCGCCGAAGAGGGACACCTTGGAGGGGGAAGATGCGACGGTGGCAATGGTTATCGTTGCCATTCCTTCACCACTTGTATCTTCATCATCATCATCGGAGGCGTATTCTTCATGTGCCACCAAGCCCTTTGGAGGTATCTTCTTGGTGAAGTTGCTCTTGCTTGGGAAAGACTTGGCTTTGTCTTTGCGAATGAGTTTGCCACCGCTGTCTTCCCTCTTCTCATAAGGACACTCCACTACAAAATGACTCACATTGCCGCAATTGTAGCAAGTCCTCACTCATTGCTTGTTCTTTGGGCCACTTGAGTTGTTGTTTGAAAAGTTGGGCCTTGAGTTCCTCTTGTTGCTTCAAAATTGCCTTGATATTAAGATCCATGTGCTTAAGGTAAGCATATTTGGGTCCTTGGGGCAACACTCCTCTTCTTCCTCCTGTTCTTCTTACGGAATGGCCTTGGCCTTCAAAGCAAGAGTGTATGAGCTTTTCTTTGACCGGACACGAGCAAGAGCATTGTCGGCGGTCTTGTTCATGATGTTCATGGCAGTAAAGTCATCCAACACTTCACTCTAGGTTAAGGTGTGAAAGTCTGGCCTTTGACGAATCACGGAAGACATGGCCTTGTTGAAAGTCATGATGGCCTTGAGAAACTTTCACTTGATCCAATTGTCATCCGTATCCTTGCTCCCATGGTCTTGGAGAGCAATCGCAAGAGTTGTCACCCTCCGATAGAGATCACACAGATCCTCATCTTCTAACATCACAAATTCAACGGTCTCATCAAGGACCACTTCAAAGTTGGATCGTTGGATGCTTGAGCTACCATTGTACAAAGATACGATGTGTTCCAAACAATCCTTTGCATGAGTGAATGGGCTTAATTGAGTGAGAGATCTTGGGGAGGAACCACATCTTGAAGGATGAACAAAGCGGAGTGATTGTATTGATTGTCCACTTCTCTTGGGGTAAAGTTGTTTGGATCATGCGGGTAGAAGCCTTGCTCAATGATTCTCCAAAGGGTAGTTGAGTTGTGATTCAAATGAGACTTGATGCAAAAAACCCAATTAGCAAAATCACCCTTAACAAGATTAGGAGGAGGACCAAGATTATTAATGCACGGTGCAGGGACCGGTCCTCCATAGACCTGGGGATGGGGAACCGAGGCAAAGGTTTCCATCCCATTCTTGTTGTGAGGGGAAGAAGTTTGAGTACCTTTAGCCGCTTCCTTGCTGGAATTGGCCTCCGACTTTGATGCGAAGGGATTAACCAGACGCAAAGGATCCGGAGAGACTTTCAACCCCTCAAGCAATTCTTTAAGCATGGATTTGACTTCGGTCGTCATGGGCATCTTAAGTGAATCCATGGCTTCATTTAAGTCATCACATTTGATCGAAGTCAATTCCACGACCTCGGGCACTTCCTCCTCGGTGTCAACCATACTCTTTGGGTGGTGAAACCCTTAATAAAGAGACGAGGCTCTGATACCAATTGAAAGGATCGATATGGTTGACTAGAGGGGGGGGGTGAATAGGCAACTACCAATTTTTAGCTTTTCATAGCAAATTAGGTATAAAAACAAATAGGTTGTCTAAATATGCAACTAGGTGACAAACCTATATGATGCTATCAACAACAACAACACGAGTAAGAAACATATACAACACCACTAAAGCTTGCGCAAAGTAGAGGTAAGAAATAACCACAAGGGGAGCCGGTGGAGACGAGGATGTGTTACCGAAGTTACTTCCCTTTGAGGGGAAGTACATCTCCGTTGGAGCAGTGTGGAGGCACAATGCTCCCCCAAAAAGCCACTAGGGCCACCGTATTCTCCTCACGCCCTCACACAATGCAATAAGCCGTGATTCCACTAGTGGTGCCCTTGAAGGCAGCGACCGAACCTTTATAAAAAAGTTGGGGCAACCTCCACAACCTGATTAGCGGCTCCCAACAAGACCATGGAGCTTCACCACAATGGAATGTGGCTCCGAGGTGACCTCAACCATCTAGGGTGCTCAAACACCCAAGAGTAACAAGATCCACAAGGGATTATTGGGGGGAATCAAATTTCTCTTGGTGGAAGTGTAGATCCGGGCCTTGTCAACCAATCCCTAGAAAATCAACAAGTTTGATTGGCTAGGGAGAGAGATCGGGCAAAAATGAGCTTTGGAGCAACAATGGAGTTCGGGGGAGGAAGAGGTGAGTCTTCTTGGGGAAGAAGACCCCCTTTTATAGTGGGGGAACAAATCCAACCATTATGCACCTCTCAGCCTGCAGCCAAGTGGTACTACCGCTCCAGGTGCGGTACTACCGCTCTAGGAGCGGTACTACCGCCACCCGAACAATGAGCATGAGATATAGAAGAGTAGGGGAGAAAGCAGAGGAACGGGCGGTGGTAGCCGCGGTAGTAGGGGCGGTACTACCGCTTCTACTACCCGTGCTACAACTGCCAGTTTTCTAGGGGCGAACAGGTGGCACGGTAGACCCGGAGGTACTATCGTAGAACCCGACATGAAAAGGTCGAGGCCCCAACTATGAGAGGTAGTATGAGCGGGAATAACAGCGGTACTACCGCCAATAGGTGGTACTACTGCTACTGCCTACGGTACTACCGCTTGTAGCATTTAATCCCTTCTTCGGCACAAACGAAGGACAACTACAATGAAGCAGAAAGGGGCGATGGGTGAAATATGAGTGTGTACTGAAGGAAATATGCCCTAGAGGCAATAATAAAGTTTTTATTTTATATTTCCTTATTCATGATAAATGCTTATTATTCATGCTAGAATTGTATTAACCAGAAACTTGATACATGTGTGAATACATAGACAAAACATTGTGTCCCTAGTATGCCCCTACTTGACTAGCTCGTTGATCAAAGATGATTAAGTTTCCTAGCCATGGACATGTGTTGTCATTTGATGAACAGGATCACATCATTAGGAGAATGATGTGATGGACAAGACCCATCTATTAGCTTAGCATAATGATCGTTCAGTTTTATTGCTACTGCTTTCTTCATGTGAAATACATATTCCTCCGACTATCACTACTGGAATCAGGATCTTTGCCGTCAGCCGGCTCTTTGCCGTCAGCTGGCTGATAGCAAAGAATGTCTTTTCCATGAGCTTGAGGAAAGCTGACGGCAAAGTTCATGTTTGTCGTCAGCCATTTCTTTGCCGTCAGCTAGATGACGGCAAAGAAGCTTTGTCGTCTGCTGGCAAATGGAGTGTGGGTGGCCCACTAGCGACGACCACCTAATCGACACTTTCTTTGACGTCTCCCAGCTGACGGCAAAGCTTCTTTGCCGTCTGCTAGCAGACGGCAAAGAAATGGCCAAACTAATGTCCGTTAGCTAGGCTCTTTCCCATTTGCTAGCAGACGGCAAAGAACCGTGCCCTAACGAAAGGCCAACGAGCCCGCTGACCCATCTCTCTGTCCCCCCTCTCTCTCTCTCTCTGTCCCGCCCCCGAGCCGCCGCCGCCGCCGCCCCGTGCCGCCCCCGTGCCGTCGCCGCCCCGTGCCACCCCCCTCTTTGTGCCGTCCCTCCCCCCCCCCCCCCCCCCCGTGCCCGAGCCGCCGCCACCCCACGCGACCCCGTTGCCGCGGCGCCCCCTCCTCCACCCCGGCGACCCCCTCCTCTCCCCCGCGCTACCCCCTCGCCGTGCCGCCCCGCCCCCCGTGCCCGAGCCACCGCCGGCCCACGCGACCCCCGTTGCCGCGGCGCCCCCTCCTCCATCCCGGCCCGCCACCGCCGCCGGGTACCGCCCCCTATTCCAAGATGTCGAAGCGAGGTACGGAGAAAAATTCCCCCCTTCCTCCATTTCTTTCCAGCATGGTTTACCCTGCCTGCCTCATGCCAGTAGTCGCGATTTGTTCCTGTTCTTGGTGCGAAGATGCTTAGGAATGGAGCTATTGTGCATGATTCATTTCCTAGGTTAAGTGACTGTAAATTTTCTCAACTGCTTGGGTTTGGAAGTGAACATGTCTGTGATGTCTCTGCCCAAGTGGACAGATGATTGTAAAATTTATCAGATGCTTGTGTTTATCTTGACTCACTAAATATATATAATCCTTGTTTAACTTTGAAGAAACGTTCATGATATCATGTAATCGTAACATGTGTGTGGCTTATATGTCAATATGTGGTTTATATGGCATGAAATTGGTATCATTAGATTTTCTTTTGTCGATACTTAGTACTTACAAATAAATGTGAGTTTTTATCCTATAAACCCCACAGTGATAAAATAATTCTTGGTCAAAGTCTTCTCTCACTGGAACTTAATATACATGTCCTACATTTGAAGCACTCCAAAACATAACAAAAAATCTTGATAAAACTAAGAAAACATAGCTCATATCTATTTGTGGTAAATGACGGTGGATATTGAGCTCGGTTGACTCATAAATAGTCGCGAGCTAGTTGATGAAACACATTTATCCTCTAATGATATTTTAGTGATGAACACAATATTACTACTAATGTACCTATGATAAACTTGTCTATGATCGATTTTAAACATGAGCATTACTAATTGGTCTCTTCTGCTGCTTATCAGAGATGGGGGGAGGCCGGCATAGCAGGCTGCGCTCTGCCACACCAGAGTACGAGTTGGATGCTTTCGAGTTCTTCAGTATCATACTTGAGAATTCATCCAGGAGGCAGGTATGTAAAAGGAGAGATCTCCCCTTCACCCATCTCTTTATGATAACTCTGTTGTTTGCTACATCACTCCTTGTCCCACGCTGCAGATGCTGCCTGACACTTTCATGAAGATGTTGGACGGCCATCGGCCAAAGAATGTGAAGCTGCGACAGGCCGATAGCGGGTTTCGCGGGCATTGGGACGTGCAACTGGTGATCAGGTACGGACACATGTACCTGTGTTGTGGCTGGTAGCAGTTCTACCATGCCTACGACCTGTGGCACGGGTACTTCCTTCTCTTCAAGTATGACGGCGATGCCATGCTCACCGTGAAGGTGTTCAACATGACTATGTGCCGCATGCACTACCAGGACGACGACGATGCCAGTATGTTCTGCCTCTTGTTCCTCTACATTTTGCTTTGTCTCACATCGATTGTTAACGGTCATTGTTGCATTTGGTCAGGCAGCGGGAGCAGCAGCAGCGACTCTGGCTATAGCCAAAGAAGCACCGACTCTGGCTATAGCAAAAGTAGCAGCGAGGATGATCCTGAATGGAGTGTAGAAGAAGAGGAGCAGAGTGGGGATGAGGAGGTGCAGCCTAATCTGTCTGACGATGACCTCGTGATGGTGGTGGCTGACGGTGGCCAAGGTATGGTGGTGGCTAACAATGGGCAAGAGATGGTGGTGGCTCATGATGGGCAAGAGATGGTGGTGGCTGAGGATGACCAAGCGATAGTGCTGCCTGAAGATGGACTCGCGATGGTGGTGGTGCTTGACAATGACCTCACGATGGTGGTGGCGCCGATGAATCCACAGCTGGGCGACATGACCATGCCAATTGAGGTAGAAGACTACATCCCACTTCCTTCACTACCTCGCCGCTCTTGGCGCATCAGGATGAAGAAGTTGAAGGAGAAGAAGAAGGAGTGAAATATGTCAGGTATGTCAGATCTCCAAAATGATCTCACTTAGCTTTGTTTCCTCCGAAATGACCTAAGTTAGCTCTAATATGCTAAGTTATCTCTAATATGCTTAGTTACCTAGGTTTGCTCAATAATGACATACACTCGGCTTGTGTAAAAATGGCATATTTATGCTTAGTTAACTAAAAAATGGCATAATTAGTTAAGTTAGCTCCAAAATGACACATTTAACATAGGTTAGCTCCAATATGATCCATTTTAGCTAGATTAGCTCCAAAATGACCCATTTTACATACGTTAGCTAAAAAATGGTATAATTACTTATGTTAGCACAAAAATGACCTATACTTACCTTATTTTCGTGCTAGCTGACATAATAAGCTTAGTTAGCTAAAAAATGGCATAATTACCTATGTAAGCTCTAAAATGACACAAATAAGGAATAAGAAGACGAAAAACATGGAAGAGGAGAAAAAGAAAGAATAGAAGAAGAAAAATAAGAAAAAGAAAGAATAAAAGAATAAGAATGAGAAGGAAAAGGGTAAAAACCTTCTTCTACTTCTTCTTCTAGTCTTCTTCTTCTTCTTCTTCTTCTTCTTCTCCAAAATGACCTAAGTTAGCTCTAAGTTAGCTCTAATATGCTTAGTTACCTAGGTTAGCTCAATAAAGACCTATACTTAGCTGCTTTATATCAAAAATGGCATAATATTCTTAGTTCACTCAAAAATGGCATAATTAGCTAGGTTAGCTCCATTTTACCTAAGTATGCTTACTTCTTCTTCTAGTCTTCTTCTTCTTCTTCTAGTATTCTTCTTCTAACTTTCTTGTTTCCCATTTTGCAGATTTCATTTACTTCACGGAAGCTTGCATGGATGGAGTGCTTCTTTTCGCTTTCTACTTTTATTTTGTATCGATGAACAATGTGGAACTTGTTATGTGGATGGATAGGTGTTAGATGAACAATGTGAAACTATTGTAATATGTGTGGATGGAACTATGTGTTGGTTATGTATGTATATATGATGAAACTTTTGTGTTGAATATGTCTGCTGTGAAATTTGTGTGTTCAAGCTTGTTTGTTGAAATTGAATGAATCTAAGAAAAAATAGGGGCTATACAGGCTCTTTCTCGTCTGCCTGTGGACGGCAAAGAGGTTTGCCTTCAGCCAACAGCCGGCAAAGCAGCCACGTCGCAGCTACCTGTGCAACCTGGGGGCTGGCCTATTTGGTTACTTTGCCATTCGCTAGCTGACAGCAAACCGCACCATTAACCCCCTAACGGCCAGAAGCTGGCACGTGTGCCATCCAAGTCCTTTGTCGTGGGCTGGCGGACGGCAAAGACCATATCATCTTTGTCGTGCCAGCAGACGGCAACGAGCCCTTTGCCGTAGCCTGTTCAGCCGGACCTGTTGCCATCTGCTGACGGACGGCAAAGGCCTTTGCCGTCCGCTGGGCATGCCTTTGCTGTCAGCCATGGCGGACGGGAAAGTGCCTCATTCATGTAGTGTATGAGATTATGCAACTCCCGGACACCAGAGGAATACCTTGTGTTCTATCAAACGTCACAACGTAACTGCGTGATTATAAAGATGCTCTACAGGTATCTTTGAAGGTGTTTGTTGGGTTGGCATAGATCAAGATTAGGATTTGTCACTCCGAGTATCGGACAGGTATCTCTGGGCCCTCTCGGTAGTGCACATCATATGAAACCTTGCAAGAAATGTGATTAATGAGTTAGTTGCGGGATGATGCATTACGGAACAAGTAAAGAGACTTGCCGGTAACGAGATTGAACTAGGTATGAAGATACCGACGATCGAATCCCGGGCAAGTAACATACCAATGACAAAGGGAATAACGTTGGTTGACATAGCGGTTCGATCGATAAAGATCTTCGTAGAATATGTGGGAACCAATATGAGCATCCAGGTTCCACTATTGGTTATTGACCGGAGAGGTGTCTCGGTCATGTCTAATAGTTCTCGAACCCGTAGGGTCCGCACGCTTAACGCTCGATGACAGTATGTATTATATGAGTTATGTGTTTTGGTGACCGAAGGTTGTTCAGAGTCCCATATGAGATCACGGACATGATGAGGAGTCTCGAAATGGTCGAGAGGTAAAGATTCATATATTGGAAGGTGGTATTCGGACACCGGAAGGGTTCTGGAGTGTATCGAGTACATACCGGAGTATCGGAGGGGTTACCGGAACCCCCCGGGGAAAGATATGGGCCATATGGGCCATAGGAGGGAGGCTAACCAGCACACAAGGGGATGGCGTGCCCCCCATAAGGGAGGAGGCCGAATTGGACTAGTGAAGGGGCCGTCACCCCCTTTCCTTCTCCTACTTCCTCTCCTTCCCCCTTTCCCGCTCCGGTAAAAGGAAGGGGGGTGAATCCAACTAGGAGTCCAAGTGGGACTCCCCCCACTTGGGGCGCGCCTAGGGCCGGCCTCCTCACCCTCCCTCCTTTATATACGGGGGGCACCCCTATGAGACACACCAATTGTTCCAAGCCGTGTGCACACACACCCCCTCCACAGTTTACGCCTCCGGTCATATTCACGCGGTGCTTAGGCAAAGCCCTACGCGGATCACATCACTAGCACCATCACCACACACTCATCTACTTCCTCGACCCTCTGCTGGATCAAGAGCTCGAGGGACATCATCGTGCTGAACATGTGCAGAACTCGGAGGTGTCGTATGTTCGGTACTCGATCGGTTGGAACGAGAAGATGTTCGATTACACCAACCGCATTAAGCAAATGCTTCCGAGGTACGTGGACACACTCTCGCCCTCTCATTGCTATGCATCTCCTAGATAGATCTTGCATGAGCGTAGAAATTTTTGAAATTGCATGCTACGTTTCCCAACATGTACGTGTTGATTACACCCAAACCTTTCCGAAGCGGACCCCTCTTGATAGTACGGTTTTCCCTACGACTCAAAACCACCAAAAAGAACCAAAGGAAAGAAAATCGTCTTCACTTGAAACTCTGAGGGGCATGAATCGTCTTGTGCCATATGATTGATAGTTTGAAATGCTCAATGCACACGATTAGTCCGCAAACACATTGTCATCAATCATCAAAACCACTTAGGGAGAAATATGCCCTAACAACGTATCAGCATCCCCAAGCTTAAAACTTCTCATGTTAAAGTAGCAACCAATTCACATGTTAAGGTTTAAACAATGAATTCTCTTGAAACTTAACAACATATGTTCTCAGTCACCAAATTGAAATTCAACTTATTCAACAAAGTCTAAGTAAGAGCTCCACATACTTAATCATCATATAGTCTTCCATGATGTCTAGTACTCAAAGCATATTCTTAGAACAAATGGCATCCATTGAACACAGAGAAAGATAGCGGCTTAATATTTTGCCTCCCAACACATTTATCATAAGAGATAATTGTCAACAATAATAATTCATGATAAAATATATTTGACTGGTCATATGTGCCTCGATCTTTCCCCACCACATGCTTGCCAACTAGAGAATAGTTGACGTTGAAATGAGAATTCACACTATTGACTCTCTGCATAAAAGTAAATACTGAAAAGTAAAAGACAGACCCTTCATAGAGGGAAGGAGAGGTTGTCATGCGCTTTTTGGTTTTGTATGCACAATCCCTTAGTGCAAAAGAACATCACGTTATATTGCCCCTTATGATAGCAACATTTATTATGTAGTTCGTCGCTTTTATTACTTTGCCATCATCAGTTCGTACAACGCTCAATTTTCTCTTACACTAAATGATCAAACACATTTAGAAGCAATTTTTATTGCCTTTTTGCACCAACGACAACTTGCTTGAAGGATCTTATTCAATCCATAGGTAGGTATAGTGGACACTCATGGCAAGAAACTGGGTTTAAGGGTTTTTGGATGCACAAGTATTATCTCCACTTAGTATGAATTTTTGGCTAGAAAAAGATCCTAGGCAAACATGACATGTTAGAGGATCCATAACAATATACTTCAATGCAAATATACCGAAAATAACTCATTATGTTGTCTTCCTTGTCCAACTTGAACTAATTTGCTCAAGTTTAAAAATAATTAATGGGTATTGACAATCATAGAAGATATCCAAGATAATATATTTGTATGTGAAAGTTCTCTTCCTTATACTAATCAACCATGAATTGCATGTATGACCAATATTGTGATTGTTAACCTTCAAAACATTTCACTTTCTAAACCCAATTTGAAGCTACTACTAGGCATGATATGAACATATAATTTACTTCATGATATTCAATTTATTCAAAAATTTACTCATAGGATATAAGTGAAGCACAAGAGTAAAAAACAAACTACTCCAAAAAGATATAAGTGAAGATCAAGCGAGTAGTTAAGTAAATGGGTAGCTAATTGAGGACTTTCTCTTATTTAAAACTTTCAGATCTAAGTATTTTATTAAAATAGCAAGCAAAACAAAACAAAATGACATTCCAAGAATAGCACAACTCATGTAAAGAAGCATAAACTTAGGCTCAACCAATACTAACCGATAATTGTTGAAGAAGAAAGGTGGGATGCCTATCAGGGCATCCCCAAGCTTAGATGCTTTAGACTTGTTGAAATATTAATTTGGGATGCCAAAGCTTGAGCTTTTGTGTCTCCTTAATTCCTTTTATATCACGGTTTCCCTATATCTTAAAAACTTCATCCACACAAAACTCAACAAGAACTCGTGAGATACGTTAGTATAAATCAACTCAAAACCTCATCATTCTATATTGTAACAAATCACTAAAATTATAATTTAACATTGCATACTAAATGCCTCTGCATATTTAATACTCCTATCCTCAAATAGAATCATTAAACATATGCAAACAATGCAAACATAACAGCAATCTCTCTAAACAGGACAGTCTGTAAAGAATGTAAGAAGATTCATACTTATCTAACTTTAAAAATTCTGAAAAACTACAACATTGTAGAAACTTTATCATATCTTATTCTGCAAAAAGTTTCAACATTTTATCATATTCTGACTTTTCTCGAGAATTCACGCACTAGCGTGCAACTTTCTGTTTTCAAACAGCCACATATAGACTTGCAATATAAGCATGGTAAAGGCTATACTTGACATTTAGCAACAATATTGGATTTAGCATTGTTATTGTTACTACTAGAGGTAGAACCTTTCTTACTGTTGTTACTAGCTTGAGTAGATTTAACTTGTGGCATGAAAGGGGACAAGAGAAGTCATTTAGCAATGTAAGAAGAACTCTTTTTTCTAAGATCATCATTGATTTCTTTAAGAAGCTCATGTTCTTGCCCTAAATTTAGCTTCTCGAAGTGTAGCTTCTCATGAGTTCTTTGAAGCTCTCTATGATCTTCTTGAATCATTTCATGATCTAACTTAAGAGTGTTTAGTTCTTTAGTTAGACGCTCAATCTCCTTCTTAGCATTGTCACTCGTTTCACCTTGACTATCATGATCACTAGCATGTTCATTATAGCTCACATCACTAGTTTTATCAGCAAGAAAATCATCATCGCCTAGCAAATCATCCTTATCACTATTCAAATCAATATACTCGGCGTGTGATAACTTGGGGCCTTTAGCCATGAAGAATCTTCCAATTCCTTCATTTGGTGAGTCAAATATATCATGGGAGTTGGAGGATACGAGAGCAAGTCTGCCAACACCTTCATTTTGACTATAGTCGGAGTCGGAGTGATAACTTCCCTCAGAGTTGTTGTCGGAGTCAGAGCTGGAAACCCATTCACCAACATGAGCTTGATGTATTCTTCTATAGTAGCTCTTGGTTGACTTATATTTCCCTTCTGATTCCTTGTTTCTTCGAGAAGGTCTTCATTCATAATGATCATCTCTACTCCTCCTCTCTCTATTAGCTGATTCATCTATTCTACTCTTCCTTCTAGGTGAGTCTTCTCTTTTCTTATGAGGTGTCGTACACTCATTGGAGTAGTGTCTAGGTCTTCCACAATTGTAGCAATTACGTACAGTCACGACTTGATGATGTTTGCTCATATTTCCTTGAGTTGGAGCTTCTCTCTTTGTTTCTATTCTTGTAGAATTATTTGAAGTTCTTCACCATTAGGCTTAATTACTCATTGGATACTAGCTTGTCACTTGATGTTGTAGGAGCATCACTTGAAGCTTTGTATGCACCACTTGACTTGTTGTGGAGCTCCTCCTTGTCCTTGAGTGACATCTCAAGAGCAACAATTCTTCCAATGACTTATGTGGGCTTGAGATCTTTGTAAGTGGGCATCATTTGGATCAAAGTGCATATGGTATCATATTTTCCATCCAACGCTCTAAGGATCAAAGTGCATACGGCATCCCCTCCATGCACTCCGCCACAGCGCAGCCGCGGCGTCCAAATCGTACGCCGCGTGAAGGAAGAGCGGATCTCGCCGCCACCCTGGTGCATCAAGGAGGAGCGGCTCTCGCCGCTGCCCCGATGCTTCGTCAAGGAGGAGCACCGATCACCGCCGCCCTGGTGCATCGTCAAGGAGGAGCGCCATGCACTGTCGTCACTGTCCAAGGTGCGCGGTCGCATTCTGCACTACCTTGGCATCGGCGGGGCCGACAACAGCTGTTCGTCGTCCTAGAGCGCCATGATGGCGCAGGAGTACGCCGACCGGGAGCAGTACCGGCGGGACAACCGCAATGCCGCACACCGGTCCAAGTTCGCGGACTCGGACGTCCCGCTGCCACACATCATCATGGACCCGGACCTGGCATACGCCTGGGCCCTGGACCGCTCTATGACGAGACGGCCAAGCGCCGTCTCCGCTGCCTAGATGGGGAGATGGCCAGGTGCGGCGAGGAATGGTCCCTCGTCGAGATCAACGCCGCCAACGATGTCTCCTCCAATGTCCACCACCCTCTCCCACAAATTGTGTCCTCGGTGGCCACAACCGCACTACGCACGGAGCGGTAGAAAGTAGAGAGGTTTATCCGGGAGTGTCAGGCGACCGCCGAGAACCCCTGTCGCGACGCCGCCACCTTCCGTCGCCTGAAGCCCGACGATGACGACTCCGATACCGGATCAGGTGCCAATGACGGACGAGGAGCCGCCGGCTCGCCCGACATGGTCTATGAGGTCACCGCCAAGTATAGGATAGCTTAGGATTTTACTCTAAGGTTTTTTTTTCACCGGACGAAATATCATCCGGTTTTATGTACAAATTATCCTAGTTTCAATGAAATCTATCATGTTTATATCAGAATTCACTCGGTTTGATTGAATTTCATCTGGTTAGTTTGATTTGTTGTTAAAATGTATGTGACTACAGTTGGATGGCGGCCTCCCGCATCCATGTCCACGGACTGGTCCCCCTTGTCCGCGGACGGATGTGGGAGGAATTTTGCGGGTTGCCGTCGGAGATGCCCCAATTACTTCTCTTGTATTTGCGGATGGTTGCATGGAGTGTATAATCGTAAGTATGTGTTTGTTCAAGTAAGAATAGTACCTTAGCTCCAGTCCACCCACATAATACTTATCGAGGCAATGAACGCGAAATCGATGAATCGTGGTGAAAGTAACTTGACGATATTCTCATGTGTCCTCAAGAGCGTTTTAATCATTGTAAGAAGTATCACCAGCTTGTCCTTAGCCTAATTGAGGATTGGGCCACTTGTTGCACCTTGCTATTTTCCTTAGTTTTTACTTGTTATGAATTATCTTGGTATCAAACTATCTATCAAAACTATATTACAACATTTGCAGAGAATACCTTGCTGAAACCGCCTACCAATTCCTTCTGCTCCTCGTTGGGTTTGACACTCTTATTTATCAAAAGGACTATGATTGATCCCCTATATTTGTGGGTCATCAAGACTCTTTTCTGGCGCCATTGCCGGGGAGTGTAATGCTCTTGGTAAGTCGAATTTAGTAAGGAAACATTTATTATATGTGTTGAGTTTTATCTACACTTGCTAATATGGAAAACAATCCTTTGAGAGTCTTGGTCGGGGTATCTTTGCCTCGAGCACAGTTGTTAATGGATGATCCTCCTCCTACTAAAACTATATGTTATGAAATTCCTCTTGGTATTATAGAAAAATTGCAACCTAATTTCCTATGCGGGAGATGGGACCATTCATCCCAATATGCACGTAATTTTTATGGACGAACTATGTGGATTATTGAAGCTTGCGGGACTATCGAGGGTTGGACTTAAAAGATGTTATTCCCTTTACCTTTGTAGGGAAAAACCATTGGTGTGGTATAGGCTATTGGATGATTCTCATTCATGGGACTGGAACTGAACAAAGCTGGAATTCTACCAGAAAGTTTACTATGCACTTGGTTCAACATGATCAGAATTACATCTATAATTTTGGCTGCGTGAAGGATAAAGTATCGCTCAAGCTTGGGGGTGGGGGGGGGGCTTAATGAATTAATGCTCAATTACACCAATCATAGCTCTCGAGAGATATTATTGTTCAAAAATTTTATGCTAGGCTTTACCTTATCAATAAGGAAATGCTAGGCTTTTTAGGGTCACAATGCAGGATAGATGTAGCAACCCGCTCTGAGTCAAGTGATGCAGCTGCATGCCATAGTGGGTCAAACTTCCCTTGTGAAGGCGTTTAGCGAAAGGTGCGGCCCAGGGTAGATGAAGGCCGCGTGCTCGACGAGGTTCCAAAGCAGTGGCTGAGGAACCACGTCCTTGCGAGGAGGCGCTAGACAACACACTAACCTACGATTTGGTAGCTAGCCCACCTCCACAAGCTGGTCCAAGTCATTCTTGGTAATGGGGGATAGCTTCCAATTGCTGGTCCACTCTGGCAGGTTGGCCAGGTCCTCAGGAGGTGGCAATAGCAGACTCTCTGATAGTTCATGGTGCTGGCTCCGTCTGAAAAGCGTGGAAGATGAAGCCATTGGGCGCTCCCGTTGTGCAAATCTAGAGTTTGGTGGCGGCGGGCGAAAGCGTTCTGAGGAAGAAGGGAAAGTGGCCGAAGTAGTATCCTTCCTCCCAGATTTATGACAAAGGTTTCCCGCAGTCCCGCCAAAGTCGATATGACGCGTGGAGCACCGACAGTGGACTTGGTCACGACGGTGTTTGGTCTTTTGACGAAAATCCCAGGACAGGTTGTTCGGCCCATAAGGGCCCAACACCTTAATTATCGGGCTCAATGACCCTGAAGGAGAAGCGAAGTTTATGCAGCCCAAGATCAAGAAGGTCGGATGGCTTGAAGCGAAGGCCATGGGAAATGCAAAGAGCCATGACTTGAAGACAAGAGACTATGGGAGGTCACCGCCTGAGAACTCCGCTGCGCTCGGGGGCTACTGACGGGACTATGCACCAGTGATGGCTCACCAAGGTGGACCAGACAGGAGGCCGGGTCGAGGCCTATAGGCCCCAGATGTGGTATGACCGACCTACAAGCATCTTGCTCTCCAAGGCATGAAGAGCGGCGTCCTAGATTGCATATCCCTCCCTATAAACCCTAACCTTCCCCGCCTATATAAGGGAAGGTTGGGGAGCACCCATGACATCTGATCATAGAGAAAGCAACTCTTAGTTGTAGACTAGTCCATACCATTGTATACCCTCGCACGAGGTATCCCCTCACCATGAATAAAAAGAAGAAGCAGGATCTAGGGTATTACTCTTCGAAGGCCCGAACCTGGGTAACTTGTGCGTGCAGGCTCCGCTCCGGTACTTCCGACCTTGTCAGGAACCCTACCAGGAGATCTAACAGTATTTTCCATCATCAGTTATCGAGACTATGACTTGATGAAAGATGCCTTGAACTACCCTGGGCCTCGCATTGTAAAGGGGGATGAGGCCTAGGGTTACACGTTTTACTAACTGACCTAGAGTCTTAATCGCTCGAGGGTCCTTGACCTGTGCACCGAGGTGTAAGCCTGCGGGAAGGAAGGTGTAGTACCCAACATGCGGTCCTAGCCCAACAAAGACTACAATCCTCGCTAAGGATAGAAGCACATATTGGTCGCCCCAACATATGACTTCATAACATACACGCAGGGTCATATGTTGGTAACAAGGTGGACATCACAACAAATACAACTACCCGTGAATAGAAGAGTTTAATACGAGTTACAATATTGCAAACATATGCCGATACATTTATATTTCACCAATCAAAGGTCAACATGACCCAACGTTACATCAATCGTTGTAGCTGAGAAGGAACGGGTCCGAATACGGACAATAAGAAAATATGCCTAAGAGGCAAGATAAATAAGCAACGTCCACCCTACTAACCCCAGGCTACCAACCGAGATCCCATCCGGGTGATCATCGTCGAAGAACTCCATATAGAACATACCAGACTCTCACATTAGAGCAATGTTTTATATGTACCTGCATCTAGGGTTGTTGTGGTATCTGTGAGCCTTTTAAGATTCAGCAAGTATATTACCAAGAGTATCAAGGATAGCAATACTTATGGGTTGGATGTGGTTAAGTGGCAAGGTTGCAGCAAGCACCTAAGCAATGAAAACCATCTAGTCTTACAAATACTAGAACATGATAATATAAATGCTACGCATAAGGGGGGGGTCGCAACTAGTTGATTAAGGATTGATCCTAAATACCTACCTACGGTTCATTCATAACCCCATTGTGT
Source organism: Triticum timopheevii (assembly GCA_963921465.1). Taxonomy (NCBI): domain Eukaryota; kingdom Viridiplantae; phylum Streptophyta; class Magnoliopsida; order Poales; family Poaceae; genus Triticum; species Triticum timopheevii. The sequence goes on along the minus strand of OY997274.1, from coordinate 439,389,709 downwards.
CCTCTTCTTTCTTGCATACACACAAGAAGAGACAATCAAGCTATGGTTCATGTAACTAAACAGATAGATGGGGGAGAGGAAGATCTTCAGGAGAGGAGGAGAGAATCTGTAGGAGAGGGAAAAGAGGAAGGTGGCACTCCTAAGGAAGCAACCGGACCTGGGGCTGCCGGTCAACTGAAGGGCGCATTTGATGACGCCCATCAGGAGCCATGAAAATTCTCAGTTGGAACTGTCGAGGGCTGGGACAACCTCGTACGGTTCAGGAGCTTGTGTGTCTGACTAAGACGCACCGTCCCAATGTTATCTTTCTTTCGGAAACTAGGACAAATAAAGAGTATGTTGAGCTTTTGCAGTACCGGTTGGGTACGAATAATGTGTTTACTGTTTCCGGCCATGGTAAAGGTGGAGGTCTAGTCGTGTTTTAGGATGGAGCATATTCTTGTGAGCTGAACAAATATGGTGAACATTTTGTGGACATGTACGTTGGTGATGGTACAAAGTGGAGGTGCACATTTATTTATGGAGAGCCTAAGGCGAGCCAGAGGTATTTTATGTGGGATCTTTTGAGGCAGATTAGACCTCTTGGTGTTGGACCTTGGTTTTATGGTGGGGGATTTTAACGAAGCTCTGTGGCAAAATGAACATTTCTATCGACATAAGAGATCCCCTAGACTCATGGCTGACTTTCGTGAAGTTCTGTTGGGGTGCAACTTATTTAATTTGGGCTTTCAAGGTGCTCCGTGGACATATAATAATATGCAAGAGGGCAACAAGAATGTTAAGGTGCGTCTTGGCCGTGCAGTGGCATCCCTCTCTGGTCTTCTATTTTCCCTCAATGTAAGGTCTACCATATTATTAGCTCCAGATCTGATCATTGCCCCATTTTAATTGAGTTGATGGGTAATGCTCGGGAGGGGAGGTTTGCTAGAGAGTTGAAATATGAATCTTACTGGGAGAGGGAAGGTCGTGTTTTGGATGAACAGATTAATGATTGTTGGAATAGAGGATCAAATATAAAGGATTCGAAAGATGTTGCCAATAATTTAGAAAAATTAACGAAATCTATTCATGGATGGAGTCGGGTGCATATTGGGTATCTGCCTAAGAAACTTCAATGGGCTCGTAAGAGACTAGACATTTTGTTACATAGAACTGATCATTCTGTTGTGTTGGAAAGAAAGAAAATTCTAGGGGAGATGGATGAACTTCTTATGAGGGAAGAAATATTGTGGAAGCAGAGATCTCATCTGGACAAGATTAAAGGGGAAGATCGTAATACAAAATATTTTCAGCGAAAAGCTTCTTGGAGGGCAAAAAAATCTATTTCGGCTCTTAGGAAGGATGATGGTTGTCTCATGGAAAATTTGGAGGAAATGGAAGGTATCAGAAACTCATTTTTTAAACAACTATGTTCTTGTGATGCTTCGGTCGATCCATCCCACATTATTTCATTAGTCAAGCCCCCTGTGACGGATGACATGAATGATGATTTATGCAAACCTTTTATGGAAAAAGAAATAAGTGATGCCCTTTTTCAAATGGGACCGTTAAAAGCGCCAGGGTCAGATGGCTTTCCTGCGCGGTTTCTCAACAGAACTGAGGTCTAATCAAAGATAATATTGTCAAGGTTGTGCAGCAATTTTCTATTTCTGGAATTATGCCTGATGGTATTAATAATACAACTATTGTTCTCATCCCAAAGATAAAGAATCCCCAAACAATCAAAGATTTCAGGCTGATCAGTTTGTGCAATGTTATCTACAAGATTATTTCTAAGTGTCTTGAAAAACATGTTGCGGCCGCTCCTCGATGGTATGATTTCCCCTACCCAAAGTGCGTTTATTCTGGGAAGGTTAATTTCTGATAATGCTCTTATAGCCTTTGAATGTATGCACTCGTTAAGTATGCTTAAGGATTTAAGAGGGGAATATTGTGCTTATAAGTTGGACCTAGCCAAAGCCTATGACCGTGTGGATTGGCAATTTTTGCAAAGTATGATGGGTGCGTTGGGTTTTGCGCCACAATGGATTAATTGGGTTATGACATGTGTTACTTCGGTAAAATTTGCGGTGCGCTTTAATGGTCAATTGCTGCAGTCGTTCTCACCTTCTCAGGGGCTCAGGCAAGGAGATCCTTTATCTCCCTATTTGTTCTTATTTGTGACCGAGGCGCTTCCTTTGTTGCTTAATGATGCATGTGCCAGGGGAGTTCTCCAGGAATTCAGACTGACTAGACGAGCGCCTGGTATTTCTCACTTGTTATTTGCAGATGATAGTCTGCTATTTTTCAAGGGTTCTTTTGATCAAGCTTTAGCAATAAAAATATTCTGACGGTGTATGAGAAGGGAACTTGACGGATGTTAAGCCCTGATAAGTGTTCCATAATGTTTGGGAAAAAATGCAGCTTGGAGAAACAAGTGACTATTATGGTTATCTTAAAAATTACCGTGGAGGGGTTCGAGGATAAATATCTTGGATTACCAGTCCGTGAGGGTAGAATGAAGGCCGGTATGTTTCAGCATACTAAAGATAAGTTTTTGAAAAGGCTTTCTGACTAGAATGAAAAATATGCTTCTTGTGGAGTCACGGAAGATTTAATCAAAACAGTAATTCAGGCTCTACCTGTGTAGGCTATGGGGATTTTCAAATTTTGAGTTATCCCAGATTATAAGGAACTTTTGATGGGGAGATGAAGAATAAAGAAGAAAAACTCATTGGTTGGTGTGGGACAAAGTAACAAGACCAAAAGGTAAGGGTGGGATGGGTTTCCGTGATCTCAGGCCTTTTAATCAACCTCTTTTGGCCAAACAGGCATGGCGGTTGTTCGTTTACCCGGATTCGCTATGTGCGAAGTTGATGAAGGCAAAGTATTACCCTCAGGGACATATTCTTGATACAATGTTTCCGCATGCTAGTTATGTGACTTGGCAAGGTATTTCACATGGCTTGGAACTTCTTAAGAAGGGGATCATTTGGCGGGTATGTGATGGATCTAGTATTAATATATGGAGGGACAATTGGATACTTAGGAGGCATGGCCTAAAAATCTCAGCTAGAAGGCATAATACCAGGTTGACATTGGTATCTGATTTATTCATGAGCGGCCGTAAGTGTTGGGATGAAAATTTGATCAAGTATGTATTCTATCCACATGATGCAGAGGAAATTCTTAAGATTCGTATTCAGGCCTCTTGGGATGGGGATTTTGTTGCATGGCACCATGAGAAGAATGGTATATTTTTTGTTAAAAGTGCGTACAATTTTGCGCTTAATTTGAAGGATAGTCAAGATCATGTTGGCCAATCTAGTGGCAAACCAGAGAGGGAAAGAGGGATTTGGGATATAATATGGTAGGCTAATATACCTCAGAAAATCAAGATTTTTGTGTGGCGAGCTGCTACCAATAGCTTGGCGGTCCAGATGAATAGAGTTAAGCACCATCAGACTGATTCATGTATGTGTTCTATTTGTGGAGTTGAAGATGAAGACATCTTTCATGCTCGGGTGAGTTGTTCTAAAGCTCGTGCTCTTCGAATGGCCGTGAGAGAGTGGTGGAATATTTCGGATGAAGAGTTCATCAAGTGCATGGGACCAGATTGGTTATTGATTTTGCTGGCGGAATTGGATTTGCGCCAGAGGGAGCAAATCCTGTTTCTTTTCTGGCGAGCATTGCATTTGAGAAATGATTTAATTTTTGGGAAGCGGAAAGAATCAGTTAATGCCTCAGCACATTTTGTGGACAATTTTTGGACCACTTTCACGTCTAGGCATGGCACCGCTCAATTGGACACTAGCAACAAAGGTAAGGAGAAGGTGAGCGGAGTTGTAGCGGATTACACACCGCTAAAAGATCATGTGGTGTAGACTCCTCCCCCTAATGATCAAGATCAATGTTGACACCAATTTTGTGGAGAGTACTAATGCAGCCAGTGTAGGGGTCGTAGCTCATAATTCATCTGGAGATATTATTGTTTCTTCGCGGGACTTTATTGATCGGTGTACCAGTGTGAATGAAGCTGAGCTCCGCGCCTGCCTCACAGGACTTTATATAGGTACCATCCGTCACCAATCTATTATTTTAGAGACTGACTGTGATTTCGTACATTCATTTCTTGCAACTGAGAAGCTTGACAGGTCCCCTCTGGCTGATCTGATGGATGAGGCTCTGAGTATATCTAGGATGGTCCATAATTTTAATATTGCAAAGATAAGTCGGACTGCCAATGGGGTGGCACATGACATTGCTAAGTTTAGCTTTAGTACTAGGTCCGATGGGATTCTTTTTAATTTTGTCCCGCCCTGCGTGGTGTATGCTGTAACGAATGATTGTAAGAACTTTTCTTCGGCTCAATTAACATATGGGGTGTTTAAAAAAACAATTACGCAGACGTTGGTCAAGTTTGAATTATTAGTTGAAGTTGTCTACCACTGACATTATAAATTTCCAATTCACCGTTAACCGCGGACACGTCTTTCTGAAAGATTGAACCTTACATGGGTGCTCCAACTTTCCATACATATTCCGCATGCATACTCATTCCTCCAAGTTCAGGGTCGTTAAAGCCTGGAATCCGTTCGAGAAGTTCAGAGCAACAAGTTCTTCTAGCTAATGTTAAACTAATCTAGAAGATCTCCCGGTCGTTCAAAATCCAGACTAGATCCGCACGCATCTCGTGACTCGGTGCCAGCCGAATGGGCAAGGAATACGATAGCCAAACCCCGAGTTTCCCCAATGGTGGCACCGCAGACCGCCATTGTGGACCAACACCCCTCAAACGCTGGCCCAAGTTGTTTATTTAGATACCTCGGATTCATGACTCCTTATGCAATTTTTATGTTCGCAAATTTTAATACCACTATTGGGCCTTCTTGAAGATTTTAACGCTAGATAAAGGGATTCGAGGGAGGCCCCATAACCCCTCGCATGGTAGAATGCACTCATCATGGAACATAATAACTAGATTGTTGGCGCTTAAGGTTGGCCAGATTGGAACAAAACACTAGGGCAAAAGCCTAAGCCTTCCACCCTTAGCCACATTCTAACAGGTTTAACAATTAAGCATGATAATAATGATATCCCAAAGATATCCATGTTAACACATGAAAGAATCATGTACCTACAACTAGCAACACTAAAAGAGGGGTTGAGCAAGCGATAACATAGCCAATCAATGGGTTGCTAGGAAGTGGAGGTTAAAGGCTTTATCATGTCAACATGGAGGTTACAAACATATGGTAGGTGGCGAGACCAAACAATAGCATCGAAACATCTATCAAGTAAGGTAGCAATGGTATCCTCATCCTTGCATGGTATCCCACTTTGAAGAAGATCGAGTTCATGAAGTGTAGTCCAACGAATCCTCGCACTCCGCATCGTTGCTGGGAACTATTGGGAAGAACCAAACCGGAAAGAAGCAAATGATACAGTAAACAAACAATGCATGACATATTGCACAAACGTAAAAAAACATGGCATGGCATGAGCACGCCAAACAATTACGACATATTGGTTTTGCTGGGTTACTCGTAGATCCCCCGGATAGGAGAAGTCTCTAGCCGTACCATCAGTGCTAATATTGTAGATTGCTCAAGTCCGGAACCGCCTGCAATTGTCTGTATTAAAGAGGGTTGGGTTTGATAAATCATTCTAAATGACATGTCTCCAATCACAGGGTTCAAAACATCACAACCAAGTCCCGTAAAAAGCTCCCCCTATAAACCGATTTTATAGGGTGTGCATATAAGTTAGGGAAGGTTCACACGTGATCTGCTTTTGCGGGTCCCGCAATAATCTGCCCTAAATTCATTTTTTTTCTAGTTTGCTCTATGTCTCTCACTTAGGTGGCGGCGTGGGTACTGTGGTGGTAGCGACTGACCGGCATCGGGAGCAAACGACGGACGCCAGTTGTCGGCTGCGGCGGACGGCGATGAGGATGATGGCGGTGCTGTTGCAGCACAGTGTCATTGGTTACGGCGCGGTGAACTCCTCAGATGGTGCTCTGACATGACAATTATACGTCTAAGGGGGTCACCTCCCCCTAGATAGAGGAGTTGGGCTAATTATACGGGGTCCTCTAAAAAAATGTTTTTATAGGAACTGCCGGAGCACTTTTGGCCCAACTCCTCTTAACCTAAAATATGTACGAGAAAGGAGAGCTGTTTTTTTTAGTAGTGTCGCGATTTTTTCTTGTGAACCCTCTTCCGGTCCTCTAATTAACAGCAAGGAATTTTGTGATAGAGTATAAGCCGCTGATGTGTAGGCTAATTAAGCTGCTAGGTACCGTGAGGCTGGTTGGTGTGAGCCTCAACCAACGCCAGGTTGGATATATAACACGTGTCAATCAAGTCCGGCTAGCAGCTAAAAAAGCCTCTGGGACGTCACTGATTAGCGGCCGATCGTCGGGTCACCAACTGTGTCATCGTCAGTTTCTCCGCCATTAATTTGATAGCCATCGCCTAATTAACCTTTTAATTAGGTTCATCATGCGTGCTTCTCTGGCGGTCTCCCGCACGTTGCATGTCCGTCCGCAACTCGAAAGTGAGTGCATGCATGCATCTGATCGAGCAGCTGGTTTCGAATTATATTTTGTAGCCATCCGACGTTAACTCCCTACTTAGCAGGTGGTCCATGGTTAGCATTGATATTTGGGATTAGCAGCTGCAGAAAAAGGTCTGGACATGGATGTTAACTAGACTGGAGTAGCTACTGATCGTTACATTATGGTTCACGGAGCACTATCAAGTTAAGTTTCTACCGTGCTAAACCTAGCCATTAATTCAACATGATTCATTAGCCAACCTTAATTAGCTAGCTTGCTAGTTAGGGCATCTCCAATGCGTATCCTCAAACCGCCCGTAAACGTCCGCCCGCGCCGTCCGGACGTGTTCTGCCATTCGATGTTGTCTTGTATTTGTCCGCTCGGCGGTCCGGAAGCATTTTTTCCTGTAAACCAAAGACAAACTAAATGGGGGAGGGGGCTTTGCGGACGTTCGAATCGCTGCCACGACCGCTCCTGACTGCTATTACCCACCCAAAACTCCTCACTCGCCCTCGTGCATTCCCGCCCGACGCCAGCCGCCCGTATTCATGTCGTTGTAGAGCGGCCACTCCGCAATGATGTCGGCCCAGAGCGGATGCGACATCTCACTGGCGCCGGAGCCACCTGCGCCGCGTCCCCGGTGCCCGCGCCTGTTTAGTGTTGGAACGACGTTTGTTGCACGGTACGAGACGTATATGTACCACACTCGTTGTAGCGACCAGACCTCAAACAGTCTAGTCTCTGTGCATCAGTGTCATCCCTGGATCGGTAATGCTGATACGCATAGTACTTGAGGATTTATAATAGAGTTTCAATCACACACTTATTACATCGAACGTCTCAAAAAAAAAACTTATTACAAAAATATGGCTTAAGGCCATCTAAATAAGATAACAGCGGAAGGCTTGAAAGATAAAATGAGTCCATCAACTCCAACGGCATAGCTGAGTGAACGACAACGACCTATGGCACCTTACTCGTCGTCTGAAAAATCTACAACATGATATGTTGCAGCCCGAAACGGGTCAACACATGGAATATGCTGGCAAAGTAACACATAGAGTAATGAACAGAATAAATGCTATCACTACATGCATATATGGCTGGTGGAAAGCTCTATGGTTATTATTTTTGCATACAGCCAATTTTTCCCTACAACGAAGGAATAAATTTTATTTAACTATCATGGTGGTTGTTAAACATTGAGAAGGTTCCTACAACTCAATCCCAATTAAACAATATCATTAAACCCAACAAATTAATTTAGAGTGATGAGATCAACATGATAATCCAAGAACCAGATACTTAAAATATCCATAACCGGGGACACGACTAACCATGATTAGTTTGTACACTCTGCAGAGGTTTGCGCACTTTTCCCCACAAGACTCGATCTCCTCCGTTGAATTCCTTGCACTTCACGGTGTTTGAGAAACGGATGACCGAGACACAGTCTTTCAGAAGCATTAACTCTTTACTCTGGGTGGACAGTTACACCTACTTTCCCCTACATCTGCTAGCCCACCACTGAAAGTGGTCATGCAATCTACTCAACTATGCTAGAGCCCATAATAGCTTGTGACTGCACACGGAAGTTTCTAGCATGAATAATCTAATGATCCCTTTGAGCCTGGGTGGCGAACCGTAGGATGATCATACGGGTACTCTGGGATATCCTAGGACAACACTAGATTCTTCAGGTGCCCTAACAACCACTGGGTACTCCAGGGTGCCTCAACCAATCCACACAGATGTGTATTTAAGTAGCCACCTTAAGTTAACCATTAATTAATAATACTCACATTTGTCATGGATGCACTCACCCAATCCACGTCTACGAGCATAGCATAGCAATTCTGAGCATAACGTAGAAGTAACTCCCAAAGATTTGATAGTAAAAGGATAATAGGTTCTACCTCATCATCTACTTTCCAAACCCACATGTTATTCAGATCCTAACCATGCAATGTTTGAGGACAGAGACTAATACATAAAAACATGGGTAGTAAAGAGATATGATCAAAGTGTTACTTGTCTTGCTGATGATCCGCAAAACCTAGAGACTCGTAGTAGCACGCTTCGCACTTCGGGAATTCTATCACAAATAAACAAAGGCACACACAAGCACTCAAACTAACAGCACGGGTAAAACTCAAATAAGAAGATTTAACCAGAAAGTTCAACTGAAGAACTCCGGTTTGCAAAAAGAATCAAATCAAACGGAGCAACAAAACTCAAACTACGAAAGAAACAAGATTCGTTAACTAATCTGGACTGAAGTCAAATATTACAGTACCAAAATCATGTGCAAGTTGGTTAAACATAAAAAGGGCTTCGAGACGAAGATCTAGGTGCTTGTTTCATCTAATTTGGACAAATGAGCGAAAAGATAAACTAGATCGAAGATCAGGGCAGAAATCGTGATCGAAAATAATCGCGAAAAAACCCTGGAAAATAAAACGAGACGAGCAGGCTAACGAACGAAAGTTCGCTGTCTGCGACTAACTGACGAACAACGTTTGTTAAAACGAACGTACTGACGAACGTCCGCTAATTAACTCAACCGAAAAAACGAACAGATCTAACTTAAAAAAACTAGATCTAGAGTTTTAAAAAAACTGAACGGTTTTTCTGAAAAAAAAAACGGCGGCGGTGGCGTCGGTTACCTCCGGCGAGGCTCTGGCGGGGCGGGGCGGCGGCGGTTGGAGGCGCGGGCAACGGCGGGAGGCGCGGGCGATGGCGGCGGCTTGCGGCGGCGGGTGCGGTGGCGGGACGGCGGGCTCGGGGTGGGATGGAGGCGAGCGGTGGCGGGGCTATTTAAAGGGGGGCGGCTCGGGGTGCTTGGGGAGGGGGCGACGGCGGCGTGTCCGGGACGGACACGTCGTCCATGGCGGCAGCGGCGCTCGGGAGTCCTCTCCCGAGCCGGAGCGGGAGGGGCGCGGCTGGGCTTTCGGCCAAGTCGGTCTGAAGTGATTTTTTTTAATAATTCCGCCGAACTGAAAATAAATCCTAAAAATAGAAAAAAAATCTGAAAATGCCAAAACAAATTTTCACCGTCTAAATGAAATATTTAGAACAAAGTGAATATTTTTCTGGCCTAAAAATGTAATTTTTTAAAACGTGCAATTTTCTAATTCAAATAAAATAGCAATAAAATCCAAATAAAAAATTTATTTGATTTTAACATTTTTCCTCCAATATTTCTTTTATTTTGGAGAAGTCATTTTATCCCCTCTCTTTTATTTTATCATTGAAATATTTGGAGAGAAAGTAATTAAAACCAAAGTGATCCTCTTTTCAATATTTGAAAAAACTCAAATATAAAAATAATTGAAATCCCCAACTCTCTCGGTGGGGTCCTTGAGTTGCTTGAAATTTCTTGGATCAACCAAAATGCAATAAAATATGATATGCATATGATGACCTATGTATAACATTCCAAATTGAAAATTTGGGATGTTACAAACCTACCCCCCCCCCTTAAGATGAATCTCGCCCTCGAGATTCGGGTTGGCTAGAAAATAGGTGTGGGTGGTCCTTCCATAGGTCTTCCTCTCGTTCCCAGGTGGCTTCATCCTCGGTATGATGGCTTCACTGAACTTTGCAAAACTTGATAACCTTGCTACGTGTGACTCGGCTGGCAAACTCGAGAATCTTCACTGGTTTCTCCTCGTAAGTCAAATCACTATCCAGCTGAATCGCTTCTAGTGGCACTGTATCTCTCAGAGGAATATCGGCCACCTTTGCGTGGCACTTCTTCAACTGGGAAACGTGAAACACATCGTGAACTCCTGACAATCCTTCTGGCAATTCCAGCTTGTAAGCAACTTCTCCCATACGTTCCAAAACTTTGTATGGTCCCACAAAGTGTGGTGCTAGCTTTCCCTTGACTCCAAAATGCTTAACTCCTCAAAGTGGGGACACACGAAGATATACTCTGTCTCCGACTTCGTAAAATGTCTCCTTGCGTTTAGAATCCACATAACTATTCTGCCTGGACTGGGCTACCTTGAGTCGGTCGCGAATCAACTTAATCTTCTCTTCAGACTCCTTAATCAAATCCGGTCCAAACAACTGACAGTCTCCTACTTCATCCCATAACAACGGGTCCTGCACCTCCTTCCGTACAATGCTTCGAAAGGGGCCATCTTCAAACTGGCTTGATAACTGTTGTTGTAAGAGAACTCTGCATATGGCAAATTGTCATCCCAACTGGATCCATAATCTAGCGCACAAGCTCTCAACATGTCCTCCAAAATCTGATTGACTCTCTCGGTCTATCCATCTGTTTGTGGATGAAAGGTTGTACTGAACTCTAGCCTGGTACCCAAAGTCTCATGCAACTAATTCCCGAACTTTGAGGTAAACTGGGTTCCTCTATCTGATACAATGGTCCTCAGAACTCCATGCAGACATACGATCCTAGTCATATATATATCTTTGCCAACTTCACACTTGTGTAAGTGGTCTTCACTGGGATGAAATGAGCTACTTTCGTCAACCGATCGACTACAACCCATATCGAGTAATAGCCTGAACGAGTCCTAGGCAATCCCGTGATAAAATCCATGCCTAGCTTGTCCCACTTCCATTCGGGTATCGGCAATGGCTGTAGCAATCCTGCTGGTTTCTGATGCTCCGCCTTAACTCTCTGACATACATCACATACTACTACATACTCCGCAATATCCTTCTTCATTCCGGTCCACTAGAAACTTTCCTTCAAATCCACATACATCTTGGTGTTTCCTGGGTGAATCGAATACGGCGAGTCATGGGCCTCTTGCAGAATCAACTTCCTGATCTCGGGGTCATTAGGCACATATACGCGATCCTCAAACCATAAAGTATCGTGCTCATCCTCACGAAATCCTTTAGCCTTTCCTTTGCTCATCATTTCCTTTATCTCAGCAATCTCCTTCTCGGTCTTTTGAGATTCTCTGATCTTATCCATCAAAGTGGAATGAATTTCCAATGCTGCTACATAACCTCTTGGAACTATTTCCAAACAAAGCTCGTGAAAATCCTCTGCTAACTCCTTGGGTAATCCTCCGGTCATGAGTGTATTGACATAACTCTTGCGACTCAACGCATCGGCTACTACATTAGCCTTGCCAGGATCATAGTGCAACTTCATATCATAATCCTTGATGAGCTCCAACCATCTCCTTTGCTTGAGATGCAACTCCTTCCGCGTGAAGATATAATTCAAACTCTTGTGGTCCGTGTACACCTCACAGTGGTTTCCGATGAGAAAATGTCTCCATGTCTTCAACGCATGCACTACGGCTGCTAACTCCAAATCATGTGTAGCATAATTCAACTCATGAGGTTTAAGTTGTCGTGAGGCATATGAAACAACTCTTCCCTCCTGCATAAGCACTGCTCCAAGTCCTTGACGAGAAGCGTCGCAATACACTTGATAATCCTTTCGTTGATCTGGAAGAATCAACACTGGGGCTGTAACCAAACTTTTCTTCAACTCCTGAAAACTGGCTTCATACTCCTCGGTCCATTTGAACTTGGTGTCCTTCTTCAATAATTCTGTCATGGGCTTTGCAATCTTGGAGAAATTCTCTATGAACCTCCGGTAATATCCTGCGAGTCCAAGAAAACTCCTGATCTCTCCAACTGACATGGGTGCCACCCATTTAGTCATAGAAAGAACCTTGGTGAGGTCTACTGCTATTCCTTCTCCGGATATAACATGTCCGAGGAATCCAACTTCCTTCAACCAAACCTCACACTTGCTAAACTTGGCATATAACTGATGTTCTCTGAGCTTCTCGAGAACCAAACACAAATGCTCCTTATGCTCCTCTTCATTCTTCGAGTAGACCAATATGTCATCAATGAACACCACGATGAACTTATCCAAAAACTCCATAAACACCTTGTTCATCATGTTCATGAAATAGGCAGGCGCGTTAGTCAAACCAAATGACATAACAGTATACTCATATAGCTTGTACCTTGTGGTAAAAGTTGTCTTAGATATATTTTGTTCTCTAATCTTCAGCTGATGGTATCCTGGTCGCATATCGATCTTTGAAAATACTTTAGCTCCTTGCAACTGTTCAAACAAACCGTTGATCATCGGCAGTGGGTACTTGTTCTTAATCGTTACTTCATTCAACGCACGATAATCAACAACCATCCTCAGTGATCCATCCTTCTTCTCCACTAGAAGTACTGGGGATCCCCAAGGTGACGAACTTGGTTGTATGTAACCTTTATCCAGTAACTCCTTAATCTGCTTCTTAATTTCCTCCAAATCCTTTGCGGGTCGATACGGTCTCCTAGATATTGGCCCGGTGCCTGGCAAAAGCTCAATCAAAAAATCAATGTCTCTATCCGGTGGCATGCCTGACAACTCTTCTAGAAATACGTCGGGGTAATCCTTCACCACTGGTACTTCCTCCTGTATAACTCCTGATAAGGAATTTACTTGAGTCCTCTTCGGCATATGCCGGGATACATACTTGATCCTTCTTCCCTCTGGGGTGGTGAGAATAATTGAATTACTGGCTCAATCGATGTTTCCTCCATACATCGATAGCCGATCCATACCTAAAATCACATCCAATCCTTGCGACTCCAGAATTATCAGATCCGAGGGCAAAACATGCCTACCTATGGTCAATGGCATCTGAAAACATCCTTGGCTTGCCATATGCTCCGCTCCTGGCGAGCTTACTAACATAGGTGTTCTAAGAACTTTGGTGGGCAACTTATACTTATTCACAAATCCCCTTGATATGTATAAATGCGATGCACCAATATCAAAAGAACGATTGCAGTAAATGACTTAACCAAAAACTTACCTATAACTGCATCTGGCTGCTCCTCAACCTCCTCCACGCTAATGTGGTTCACTTGTCCCCTGTTGAAAGGGTTGGGCTTATTTCCGGAGCTTCCATTGCCATTTCCATTCTTTGCTTCAGAACACTCCGTGGCTTAACGTCCATTCTTCCCGCACTTGAAACAAGTAATGTGACTTAGATCCTTCTTGGCGGGCGTTGCTGGGTTGGAACGGTTCTGGCCGTTGCTTCCTCCATTCCTATTCCCATTCTTGGGGCCACTATGCTTATGCAAACTCCCTCCATTGTAATTATGGCCTCCATGGTTATGGTGAATGTCTCCTCCCGAGTTCGGGGTAAAACAAGGTCTCTGTTGAGCTCCTGAATTGTACTTCCCTTGTCCATACTTCCTCTTGCGGCTGTCTATCTGCTGCTGCTTCCCTTCAATCATAAGAGCTCTACCTACCAACTCCCGGTAGTTGTTGAACGTTACCACCATCAACTGCATGCTCAGCTCATCATTCAGTGCTTCCAAAAACTTCTCCTACTTAGCAGCATCTGTAGCTACGTCATCAGGGGCATAACGTGCTAACTTACTAAACTCATCCACATACTGGCACACTGTGCGTCCTCCTTGGCGCAAGTTGCGAAACTCGTGCTTCTTCATGTTCATGGCTCCTGCGGAAACATGGGCAGTGCGGAAAGCCTAGTGAAATTGGTCCCATGTAACATTGTCAATGGGGTAAGTGGCTGTGAAATTCCCCCACCATGATGTTGCGGGTCCATCAAGCTGATGTGCGGCAAAATGCACTCTCTCCGCATCTATGCGTCCTGCAGAGGTCAGCTCCCTTCCAATCTTGCGAAACCAATCATCTGCAACAATTGGCTCGGTGCCACTTGTTGGGGAACGTAGTAATTTCAAAAAATTTCCTACGCACACGCAAGATCATGGTGATGATATAGCAACGAGAGGGGAGAGTGTTCGTCCACGTACCCTCGTAGACCGTAAGCGGAAGCGTTAGCACAACGCGGTTGATGTAGTCGTACGTCTTCACAATCCGACCGATCCAAGCACCGAACGTACGGGGCCTCCGAGTTCAGCACACGTTCAGCTCGATGACGATCTCCGGCCCTCCGATCCAGCAAAGGCTCCGGAGATGAGTTCCGTCAGCACGACGGCGTGGTGACGATGATGATGTTCTACCGGCGCAGGGCTTCGCCTAAACTCCGCGACGATATGACCGAGGTGGAATATGGTGGAAGGGGGCACCGCACACGGCTAAGGAACGATCCGTAGATCAACTTGTGTGTCTATGGGGTGTCCCCCGCCCCCGTATATAAAGGAGGGAGGGGGGAGGTGCGGCCGGCCCCTAGGGGTGCGCCTGGAGGAGTCCTACTCCCACCGGGAGTAGGACTCCCCCCTCTTGCCTTGGTGGAGAAGGAAAGGGGGGAGGGGGAAGAGGAAAGGGGGGCGCCGCCCCCCCTCCCTTCCTTGTCCTATTCGGACTAGGGGGAGGGGGCGCGCGGCCTGCCCTGGCCGGCCCTCCTCTTCTCCCTCTTGGCCCACTAAGGCCCAATATCCCCCGGGAGGGTTCCGGTAACCCCCCGGTGTTCCGGTAAAATCCCGATTTCACCCGGAACCATTCCGATGTCCAAATATAGGCTTCCAATATATCAATCTTTATGTCTCGACCATTCCGAGACTCCTCGTCATGTCCATAATCACATCCGGGACTCCGAACAAACTTCGGTACATCAAAACTTATAAACTCATAATAAAACTGTCATCGAAACGTTAAGCGTGCGGACCCTACGGGTTCGAGAACTATGTAGACATGACCTAAAACCATTCTCAGTCAATAACCAATAGCGGGACCTGGATGCCCATATTGGTTCCTACATATTCTACGAAGATCTTTATCGGTCAAACCGCATAACAACATACGTTGTTCCCTTTGTCATCGGTATGTTACTTGCCCGAGATTTGATCGTCGGTATCCAATACCTAGTTCAATCTCGTTACCGGCAAGTCTCTTTACTCGTTCTGTAATACGTCATCTCATAACTAACTTATTAGTTATAATCCTTGCAAGGCTTAAGTGATGAGTATTACCGAGAGGGCCCAGAGATACCTCTCCGACAATCGGAGTGACAAAACCTAATCTCGAAATATGCCAACTCAACATGTACCTTTGGAGACACCTGTAGTACTCCTTTATAATCACCCAGTTACGTTGTGACGTTTGGTAGTACCCAAAGTGTTCCTCCGGTAAACGGGAGTTGCATAATTCTCATAGTTACAGGAACATGTATAAGTCATGAAGAAAGCAATAGCAGAATACTAAACGATCAAGTGCTAAGCTAACGGGATGGGTCATGTCAATCACATCATTCTCCTAATGATGTGATCCCATTAATCAAATGACAACACATGTCTATGGTCAGGAAACATAACCATCTTTGATTAATGAGCTAGTCAAGTAGAGGCATACTAGTGACTATATGTTTGTCTATGTATTCACACATGTATCATGTTTCCGGTTAATAAAATTCTAGCATGAATAATAAACATTTATCATGATATGAGGAAATAAATAATAACTTTATTATTGCCTCTAGGGCATATTTCCTTCACCACTAGAGAACACCGGCAGATTCAGCCTTAGAAAACGGGCTAAACGATCAACAGGTGGTGGTGGTGATGGATTGTTGTTATTGTTGCCTTGGTTCTGATTCTGAACTAGTAGCTGCATCAAGGTATTCTGCTGCTGGATCAACTGAGTGAGCTCCGATGGGAAAGCAAATCCATTGCCATGTCTCGAAGGCATCTGATGGGTTTAGAAAAGGTGAGAAAACAGAATAGAATGAGGTCTAGAGGGAAAACACTACCCATATGCACATGAGACAGACACAATCATATCACTGCAATCAATTCACACAAGGGCTTACAATTGGTCTAACTATCGTTACAAAAGTGCTCGGGCTATACTATATACATGGGGGAATACTACTAGTGGTATGGTGGTCGACTAGAAGTTTTAATCGGTAGAAGACTCCATGATATCTGCTCCAGCTTCATCAACATAGTCATCATCGCTATCGTCGGGGTCCGAGTCGGTGTCGTCGATGATGATGTAGTCCTCCGAATGGATGTCCTTGGAATCATCGTCATCTCCTCCTGGCGCGGGGTCTCCCATGAATACTCCTAGCTTCCTTGTTAGGTCGTCATTCTTCTCCACTAGTATCATCATTTCCTCCTCTTATCCATCGCGGGTAGACTTGAGTTCCTCCTCTAGCTTTGTGATCCTGGTCATTGCCTTCTTCAGATCTATCATGCCTGCGCACATCTGGTTCTCCTAGTGACGTATGTGCTGGTTTAACTCCTAGATGAAAGCTACAATGGACCTATCTCTCCTGGTGCTGATCATCTCCCATTGCTCATCTCGGTGCCCACATATCTGGTAGATAGTATTCTTAAGATCCTTGTGGTAAACTTCTCCAATGTGTCCCATGGCGATGTGGGCTGCCATGCTCTTTCCTAGACTCTAGGTTGGTGCATCGAAGGAAAACTCTATGGGCTCAATGACTGGCATGAACGTCCTTCCTGGAACTTGAACTAGAATCATCCAACGCTCCTCTTCTGGTAAAGTGGCGATGTAGGTCCCGGTGAAGCTTGGTATTCCGATGTTCAGGTACCTAGTAACTTCCTTCAAGTGTCGTCCAAAAGGAGTGTCTTCATCCGGCTGTGTAAACTTGTTCCTTGAGTCCGCCATCCTATAGATTAGAAAAGGGAGAGGAGTAAGAAATGAGTAGGGAAGAGTGACATATGGTTTAAGTTAGTGGTGGTGTCCTACAGTCAACGTGTGCTCTGATACCATCTTGTAGCGACCAGACCTCAAACAGTCCAGTCTCTGTGCATCAGTGTCATCCCTGGATCGGTAATGCTGACACGCACAGTACTTGAGGATTTATAACAGAGTTTCAATCACACACTTATTACATCGAACGTCTCAAAAGAGAACTTATTACAAAAATATGGCTTAAGGCCATCTAAATAAGGTAACAGTGGAAGGCTTGGAAGATAAAGTGAGTCCATCAACTCCAACGGCATAGCTGAGTGAACGACAACGACCTATGACACATTACTCGTCGTCTGAAAAGTCTGCAACATGATATGTTGCAACCCAAAACGGGTCAGCACATGGAATATGCTGGCAAAGTAACACATAGAGTAATGAACAGAACAAATGTTATCACTACATGCATATATGGCTGGTGGAAAGCTCTATGGTTACTGTTTTTGCATAAAGCCAACTTTTCCCTACAACAAAGGAATAAATTTTATTTACCTATCATGGTGGTTGTTAAACATTGAGAAGGTTCCTCCAACTCAATCCCAATTAAACAATATCAGTAAACCCAAAAAATTAATTTAGAGTGATGAGATCAACATGATAATCCAAGAACTAGATACTCAAAATATCCATAACCGGGGACACGGCTAACCATGATTAGTTTGTACACTTTACAGAGGTTTGCGCACTTTTCCCCACAAGACTCGATCTCCTCCGTTGAATTTCTTGCACTTCATAGTGTTTGAGAAATAGATGACCGAGACACAGTCTTTCAGAAGCATTAACCCTTTACTCTGGATGGACAGTTACACCTACTTTCCCCTACATCTACCACTGAAAGAGGTCATGCAACCTACTCAACTATGCTAGAGCCCATAATAGTTTGTGGCTGCACACAGAAGTTTCCAGCATGAATAATCTTATGATCCCTTTGAGCCTGGGTGGTGAACCGTAGGATGATCACACGGGTACTCCGGGATATCCTAGGACAACACTGGATTCTCCAGGTGCCCTGACAACCACTGGGTACTCCAGGGTGCCTCAACCAATCCACCCAGATGTGTATTTAAGTAGCCACCTTAAGTTAACCATTAATTAACAATACTCACATTTGTCATGGATGTCCTCACCCAATCCACGTCTATGACCATAGCATAGCAATCCTGAGCATAACATAGAAGTAACTCCCAAAGGTTTGATAGTAAAAGAACAATAGGTTCTACCTCATCATCTACTTTCCAAACCCACATGTTATTCAGATACTAACCATGCAATGTTTGAGGTCTGGTCGCTACACTCGTTCAATGTTCGTCCATACGTATGCCGCCATTAAGCATGCTCACCGGCCGAAACCAACTCCGGCGCGCTCATTGACTCACCCAGACGCTTGGCCTCACCAGAATCCGCTATTTAAAGGCGGCCACACCCGGCTAACCCCACACCATAACACATCCACTCCACATACTCCTCTTTTGCTCCACATCCACCATGACCGCGAGCGGGAACGCTCTGTGCGATATTCTGTCATCGGAGATGAAATACGAGGTGGCCACCCTTGCAGCTGCCTGGCAGTCCCGCCATGCCAGGCGGTCGAGCATGCCATGCCAGCCAGCTCGCCCGAGGTCTCTGACGATGACTCTACTGGGTTCGACGACGACACAGCGCCAGACCCCGCGTTGGTGCATGTTGGCCTGACCATGGAGCAGGCGCGGGTGCACTACAACGCCGCCATGGCGGAGGAGGAGCAGCCTGCGCCGGCTCCTATGTCGGCTTTTCGGTAGGCGCAGGAGGAGGAGAGGTACAACATGTTCCTCCTCGAGCAACACCGGCTGGTGGAGGGCCAAATCTACGGCGAGAGCGCAAGTGAGGCTGCCATGGCCGCGGTGAACCCGAACATCATTGCGGAGTAGCGTGCGATCTACGAGGCCGCGAGCGCTTAAGGCGCCGCTCGCAACGCAGAGCCGGGGGCAGCCGGACCCGGACGCGTCCGCACACGCGCTGGCGGTGCAGGTGGTCCAGTACTCCGACGCCGCTAGCAGCGCGTCCTATGCACCGTTGTCCAACTTTCGGGGGCGCACATGGCAGGTGGACAATGACAGACCGTCCACATCCATCATCGACCTCATGTTCACTTGAGCTGGCGACGGACACGACGCTCCGAGGACGAGTAGGGTATGTGAGGCGGTAGGGCATTGTGTCCCAAGTGGGCCAGTCTGTCTCTCATGTTCTACTCTTCCTGGCCAGAGACCACACCTCCACTTCACGGGTGTTGAACCCCGCCGCCGCTCATAGAGATGGCAGGTGGAGGACGTGGTCATCGATGCAAAATACAAAGAAATTGGACGACGGTTGCCGCCGTAGGATAGGTTTAGGGCCGGGCCGCTTTTTTATCCTAAATGTTCGAAATGTAATGAATTTTTTCTGATTCTTATAAAAATCCGCCGTGATTGCATAAATTTATCTCATTAGTTAAAATCCGGCTTAAAATGTATGCAGACAATATTAGATGGCCAGCTCCCGCATCTATGTCCATGGACTGACCCTTGTTCATGGACAGATGCCGAAGCAAATTTACGGGTCAACATTAAAGATGCCCTCGTACGGCTATGTGCATCAACCAACTAGTCGTGCACTCGTACATTGTACGTGAGTTGCTTACGTACCTGCACGACGTACGCGTTGTTTGGTCGACTGTGCGTGCATGTAAGCGTGGAAATTATGGAAGGCTCTGCAAGAAAGAAATAATGGCACTACCTGACTAGTGTACACTGTATATATGTGACATATGGTAGGTGAATAGTCTAGCACGCGAAGCAATTGACTCGTGCAAGAAACTAGAGGAGGACACATAGGTCGAGTTGCGAGAAGCCCTGCAGAATGGAGAAGATTTACCTTTGTTTTCTTCGGTCGGTCATCAGTTAGATACTCCGAACGTTTGACATCGACCCGCGAGGCAAGTCAAGGCTACTCATCCAGAACATGCATGCATCTGCATCTGCATCTGCATGCAACATGCACGAGTGGACGTTGCTGACCGTATGTTAATTAGTTATACGTACGTACTCTCTCCATTCCCTTATACAAGGTCACAAACTCAAATTACAGGTACCTAGGTAAAATTTAATGACTACTTTACAAGCCAACTTTTCTTAGGCCCTGTTTGGTTCATAAGTCTTAGGACTTTTTCTAGTCCCAACTAAAAAGTCTCTAGTCCCTAAAAAGTCCCTTCCTGTTTGTTTCCAGAGACTAAAAAGTCCCTAATCCCTTCAGAGGTTATTAAATGATCATGTTGCCCCTATTATATAGAAAAATAACAATCAAACAACATCATGGGGTGGCGGGCCAATGAATGCGTGGAGGGGCATTGTTGGAAAAGTCCCAAAAAAGACTCTTCTTGAGAGTCTTCTTCATTTAGTCCTAAATGCCTAGTTTAGTCCCTAAAAAATTCCTCCCGTTTGGTAAAAAAGTCTCTAAGAGGGACTTTTTCTAGTCCCTACACAAAAAAGTCCCTGGAAACAAACACCCCTTACTAACTGTGATCATTAATACGCCCGCATGCATGCAAGGAAAGAATGAGAAAGAAGTAGCACAGTGTCATTATGACTACATGCATGCGAGTAGTATTAAACAAGTTGCTACTACGAGAAAACATCATTAAATTTTGCCTTGGTTACTGTTAGTGGCCTTGTATAGATGGAAAATGTATTTTTCATAGTGGCCTTGTATAAGGGAATGGAGGGGGTATATAGTTTTAGTATGGACGTCCTAGTTTTTTTTTCAGGCCGGGCGGACGCGAATTTGGTTCATGTGTATTCTTTACGAATAGTAAATTTAAAAAATATGAAAATATATAATAGAATTTGCAACATACACAGTCGACCAGTATACTCACATATGATATTTCATGAAGAAATGACATCATGGTATTCTGCGCAAAAATGATAAAATCGGAGCTATATGAAAAGGCACATTTTGATAATAGTCAGGTAGCAAGTATAATTTTTTGTACTAAGAATACCACGTGTGTCAGTACATGAAACCTCACATGTGGGTAGGATGGCCAAATCTGATATCCCAAAGTTTTAGAATTTTTTGAACTTTTGTACTCCCTCCATTCCACAATGTAGTGCTTCCTCTATCTACGTGCTTCAACTTTGACCGTAAATTTAACTACCAAGACCGATTGCGGCGAGAGCAAAAATTATATCAGTGAATTCGTATTCGAAAGAAGTTTTCAATTATATAATTTTTTCTTTCGCCGCAGTTGGTCTTGTTGGTTAAATTTACGGTCAAAGTTGGACCTCGAAAAGCGCGGGCGCACTATATTTTGGAATGGAGGGAGTAGTATTTTTTTCGAATTTACTACTCACATGGGTGTGCATGAAACCACGATAACCTTTTGTATTTTCGAAGGCCAGACTAGCTAATTTAAACTATGAGATTTACAACGAACTAGATTCGCATATGATCTAAATTGGGCTAATATAGTCGTGAATTGCATTTTTACCCCCTAGTTTCATGTTTTTGACAGCATTTACCCCATTTAGCAGATTTTTCATGTTCTTACTCAATGTAAGCGGAATTATGCCATAAATTACCCCATTTGAATATATATGTTTCCATGTTTCAGTGCTGAATGTGCATGTTACGACGGCTGGTTTATTTCCCCTAGTATAAGGGTAAAAAATGAAATTCACACTTTAATATAGAGTTCTACTATTTACATAGCTAGATACCTACTGGTATAGGTCACTCTGTGCATTTTGAAACCAAACCGAAAAACCATACCAAAAATAAACCAAACCGAACCAATTTTACGGTTTCTAGTTTTGGTATGGTATGAACTTTTCATACCGTTTTGAACTTTGGTTTTTATGGTATATACCGGAAAACCGAATGGTTAACTGAATAAACAAGTAAAAATAAATTTATATTTCTTGAGGCAAACGACCATACAAGTTATCATTTTTCTTGTACACGAGTCAAGTTCACTACCAAGCACGTACATTTTCTTGTAACATAGTCATTTTTCTCTTCAAAAAATGCTAAGCACGTCCATAACAATCAAGGGATGAATCAATTCAGGCATATATACTTATATATATAGTTATATAGTATTTGTGTAAAATAGTATGTGTTTTGAGTCATAAATTTGTAATTGTTACGACGTCATTTTCAAATTCGCGTCAACTTTGGTTATTATGGTATATACTGAAACCATACCGAAATAATTTGGTATATACGGAAACTGAACTGTATTTTAATTTCATGTCATATTTACCTAAATATTAATACTGTACAAACCAAAAAACCGTATAAACCGAACTATGTAAACCGAATAAAGCGAACGCACAGAGTGAGATATAGGTGATGGAACATGGATGGCTCGCACGCGAAGCAACCGAAGAATCGAGATGCATGCACGCATGGAGGCTTTGCTTCAAATTCGTGAGATATGATGTCGTTGGGTAGGCGAAACTCGGGGAGTAAGTATAAGTAGATAGACCCCAACGTTGACATGGATCGGTCGGTGGCAAAGTCAAAGAGCGACTAAGGTTCACGACACAAACATGCAATACGCTGTCGTTGGATCACATAATAACGGATCCAAAGGAAACTTCTGAACGCGCGCGTGTCAATATTTGCTGATGCTGGGATCATGTAACATTTTCGTTTTTCTACTCATCTCATGATGCAAAATTGAAACGGTCCGTCCGATCGACATCTATGTGCTTTGTCAACTGTTTGACATGGCAGCCTTGATTGCAATGTTTACCTGCTACAAACTCGCATCTCCAGGTTCACATACATACACATATACATACGTGCTACGTCCACACAAATCACACACAATTATTTATCTCATGAATTTAAGAAATAACCCTCTTTCATTTGGGTTCGCCTACACAACATGCAACCTTGGAAACCAAATTTCTCAGTTCACCTTCGAGGAGTGTGCCTCGACTCCAGCTCTTGAAAAAGAAGAAAGAAGCATTGCCTCACACTTGTCTTTGTAGGCCACTTTATGCGGTGCACGATACTCTTACTGTTCTTGTCGAAGCTGTTTACATGGGGGTTTTGGTGGCAATTCGAGTGAAGTTTCAGAAGAAAAGAAGAGTCTGTTTTTGAATAATCTTGAGAAAAGTCTAGAGGTGGTGTAAGTTTTAAAATGAAGTTGATTTTTCATATGGCAACTTTTCTTCCTTCTCCAGATGTAGCCGCTTTGAAAAGGTATCCCAATTGTGTTTTACCTACATCACCGCTTCTCGGCAACGGTTGCTTCCTCCATAGGTGTCATCTCTGCCTTCCCCCTTGCCTTCGATTATCGGTATCTGGAGGCCAGTCATCAATCTAACCATGTGGAGGGAAGGACTCACAACACTAACCACTTCGGTGATGTCTCATCCTTTGCTTCACCCACTATTTTTATTCCTCCATTTCGTGTTTCTAACCACGACACGGTCTCCTTCCTTAGCTCCACCGGTGTAGTACTTCTTTACATACGTGCTACGTCCATACACACACACACACATACACACACAATTATTTATCTCATGAATTTAAGAAATAACCCTCTTTCATTTGGGTTTGCCTACATAACATGCAACCTTGGAATCCAAATTTCTCAGATCACCTTCAAGGAGTGTGCCTCAACCCCAGCTCTTGAAAAAGAAGAAAGAAGCATTGCCTCACACTTGTCTTTGTACGCCACTTTATGCGGTGCACGATACTCTTACTGTTCTTGTCGAAGTTGTTTACATGAGGGGTTTGGTGGCAATTCGAGTGAAGTTTCACAAGAACCGAAGGGTCTGCTCTTGAATAATCTTGAGAAAAGTCTAGAGGTGGTGTATGTTTTAAAATGAAGTTGATTTTTCATATGGCAACTTTTATTCCTTCTCCCGACATAGCCGCTTTGAAAAGGTATCCCAATTGTGCTTTGCCTACTTCACCGCTTCTCGTCAACGGTTGCTTCCTCCATAGGTGTCATCTCCGCCTTCCCCCTTTGCCTCCGATTATCGTTATCTGGAGGCCAGTCATCAATCTAACCATGTGGAGGGAAGGACTCACAACACTAACCACTTCGGTGATGTCTCATCCTTTGCTTCACCAACTATTTTTATTCCTCCATTTCGTGTTTCTAACCACGACACAGTTTCCTTCCTTAGCTCCACCGGTGTAGTACTTCTTTACATACGTGCTACGTCCACACACACACACACATACACACACACATACACACACAATTATTTATCTCATGAATTTAAGAAATAACCCTCTTTCATTTGGGTTTTCCTACACAACATGCAACCTTGGAATCCAAATTTCTCAGTTCACCTTCAAGGAGTGTGCCTCAACCCCGGCTCTTGAAAAAGAAGAAAGAAGCATTTGAAGGAAATATGCCCTAGAGGCAATAATAAAGTTATTATTTATTTCCTTATTTCATGATAAATGTTTATTATTCATGCTAGAATTGTATTAACCGGAAACTTAGTACATGTGTGAATACATAGACAAACATAATGTCACTAGTATGCCTGTACTTGACTAGCTCGTTGAATCAAGATGGTTAAGTTTTCTAGCCATAGACATGAGTTGTCATTTGATTAACGGGATCACATCATTAGAGAATGACGTGATTGACTTGACCCATTCCGTTAGCTTAGCACTTGATCGTTTAGTATGTTGTTATTGCTTTCTTCATGACTTATACATGTTCCTATGACTATGAGATTATGCAACTCCCGTTTACCGGAGGAACACTTTGTGTGCTACCAAACGTTACAACGTAACTGGGTGATTATAAAGGTGCTCTACAGGTGTCTCCGAAGGTACTTGTTGAGTTGGCGTATTTCGAGATTAGGATTTGTCACTCCGATTGTCGGAGAGGTATCTCTGGGCCCTCTCGGTAATGCACATCACTATAAGCCTTGCGAGCAATGAGACTAATGAGTTAGTTGCGGGATGATGCATTACATAACGAGTAAAGAGACATTCTGGTAACGAGATTGAACTAGCTATTGAGATACCGACGATCGAATCTCGGGCAAGTAACATACCGATGACAAAGGGAACAACGTATGTTGTTATGCGGTTTGGGCGATAAAGATCTTCATAGAATATGTGGGAACCAATATGAGCATCCAGGTTCCGCTATTGGTTATTGACTGGAGATGTGTCTCGGCCATGTCTACATAGTTCTTGAACCCATAGGGTCCGCACGCTTAAAGTTCGGTGACGATCGGTATTATGAGTTTATGTGATTTGATGTACCGAAGGTAGTTCGGTGTCCCGGGTGAGATCGGGGACATGATGAGGAGTCTCGAAATGGTCAAGACGTAAAGATTGATATATTGGACGACTATATTCGGACATCGGAAAGGTTCCGAATGATTCGGATATTTTTTGGGGTACCGGGGAGTTATGGGAATACGAGGAAGAAGTAATGGGCCTCATGGGCCAAGTGGTGGAAGAGAGGATGCAGGACGCGCGACCCCCCTAGCCCAAACCGAACTGGACTAGGGGGCGGCCCCTCTTTCCTCCTTTTCCTCCCTCTCCTTCCTTCTCCCTCTCTTCCTTCCTTTCCTCCTCCTAGTAGGAGTAGGAAAGGGGAGTCCTACTCCTACTTGGAGGAGGACTCCTCCTCCTGGTGCGCCCTACAGGGGCCGGCCGGCCTCCCCCCTTGCTCCTTTATATACGGGGGCAAGGGGGCACCTCTAGACACACAAGTTGATATGCTGATCTCTCCCAGCCGTGTGCGGTGCCCCCCTCCACCATATACCACCTCGGTCATATCGTAGCGGTGTGCTTAGGCGAAGCCCTGCATCAGTAGCAACATCATCACCGTCATCACGCCATCGTGCTGACGGAACTCTCCCGTGAAGCTCTGCTGGATCGGAGTTCGCGAGACGTCATCGAGCTGAACGTGTGCTGAACTCGGAGGTGCCATACGTTCGGTACTTGGATCGGTCGGATTGTGAAGACGTATGACTACATCAACCGCGTTGTGCTAACGCTTTCGCTTTCGGTCTACGAGGGTACGTGGACACACTCTTCCCGCTCGTTGCTATGCATCACCATGATCTTGCGTGTGCGTAGGAATTTTTTTGAAATTACTACGTTCCCCAACAGTGGCATCCGAGCCTGGTTTTATGCATAGATGTTATATGCACAAGTAGAACACAAGTGAGTTGTGGGTGATACAAGTCATACTGCTTACCAGCACGTCATACTTTGGTTCGGCAGTATTGTTGGATGAGGCGGCCCGGACCGACATTGCGTACGCTTACGCGAGACTGGTTCTACCGACGTGCTTTGCACATAGGTGACTGGTGGGTGTCAATTTCTCCAACTTTAGTTGAACCGAGTGTGGCTACGCCCGGTCCTTGAGAAGGTTAAAGCAGCACTAACTTGATGAATTATCATTATGGTTTTGATGCGTAGGTAAGAACGATTCTTGCTCATCCCGTAGAAGCCACGTAAAACTTGCAACAACAAAGTATAGGATCTCTAACTTGTTTTTGCAGGGCATGTTGTGATGTGATATGGTCAAGACATGATGCTAAATTTTATTGTATGAGATGATCATGTTTTGTAACAGAGTTATCGGCAACTGGCAAGAGCCATATGGTTGTCGCTTTATTGTATGCAATGCAATCGCCCTGTAATTGCTTTACTTTGTCACTAAGCAGTAGCGATAGTCATAGAAGCAATAGTTGGCGAGACGACAATGATGCTACGATGGAGATCAAGGTGTCGCGCCGATGACAATGGTGATCATGACGGTGCTTCGGAGATGGAGGTCACAAGCACGAGATGATGATGGCCATATCATATCACTTATATTGATTGCATGTTATGTTTATCCTTTATGCATCTTATTTTGCTTTGATTGATGGTAGCATTATAAGATGATCTCTCACTAAATTTCAAGGTATAAGTGTTCTCCCTGAGTATGCACCATTGCGAAAGTTCTTCGTGCTGAGACACCACGTGATCATCGGGTGTGATAAGCTCTACGTTCAAATACAATGGGTGCAAAACAGTTGCACACGCGGAATACTCAGGTTAAACTTGACGAGCCTAGCAGATACAGATATGGCCTTGAAACACTGAGACCGAAAGGTCGAGCGTGAATCATATAGTAGATATGATCAATATAGTGATGTTCACCATTGAAAACTACTCCATCAGACGTGATGATCGGACATGGTTTAGTTGATTTGGATCACGTAATCACTTAGATGATTAGAGGGATGTTTATCTAAGTGGGAGTTCTTAAGTAATATGATTAATTGAACTTTAATTTATCATGAACTTAGTCCTGATAGTATTTTGCAGATTATGTTGTAGATCAGTAGCTCGCGTTGTTGCTTCCCTATGTTTATTTTTGATATGTTCCTAGAGAAAAACTATGTTGAAAAATATTAGTAGCAATGATGCGGATTAGATCTGTGATCTGAGGATTATCCTCATTGCTGCACAGAAGAATTATGTCCTTGATGGACCACTAGGTGACAGACCTATTGCAGGAGCAGATGCAGACGTTATGAACGATCGGCTAGCTCAATATGATGACTACTTGATAGTTTAGTGCACCATGCTTAAACGGCTCAGAATCGGGACTTCAAAGATGTTTTGAACGTCATGGACCATATGAGATGTTCCAAGAGTTGAATTTAATATTTCAAGCAAATACCCGAGTTGAGAGATATGAAGTCTCCAACAAGTTCTATAGCTAAAAGATGGAGGAGAATAGCTCAAGCAGTGAGCATGTGCTCAGATTGTCTGGGTACTACAATCGCTTGAATCAAGTGGGAGTTAATCTTCCAGATAAGATAGTGATTGACAGAGTTCTCTAGTCACCATCACAAAGTTAGTAGAACTTCGTGATGAACTATAATATGCAAGGGATAACGGAAACGATTCCCAAGCTCTTCGTGATGATGAAATCGGCGAAGGTAGAAATCAAGAAAGAGCATAAAGTGTTGATTGTTGACAAAGACCACTAGTTTCAAGAAAAGGGCGAAGGGAAGAAAGGAAACTTCAAGAAGAACGGTAAGCAAGTTGCTGCTAAAGTGAAGAAGCCCAAGTCTGGACCTAAGCCTGAAACTGAGTGCTTCTACTGCAAAGGGACTGGTCACTGGAAGCAGAACTGCCCCAAACATTTGGCGGGTAAGAAGGATGGCAAAGTAAACAAAGGTATATTTGATATACAGATTATTGATGTGTACTTTACTAGTGTTCATAGTAACCCCTCGGTATTTGATACTAGTTCAGTTGCTAAGAGTAGTAACTCGAAACGGGAGTTGCAGAATGAACATAGACTAGTTAAGGGTGAAGTGATGATGTGTATTGGAAGTGGTTCCAAGATTGATATGATCATCATCGCACACTCCTTATACTTTCGGGATTAGTGTTAAACCTAAATAAATGTTATTTGGCGTTTGCGTTGAGCATGAATATGATTTGATCATGTGTATTGCAATATACTTATTCATTTAAAGTCAGAGAATAATTGTTGCTCTGTTTACATGAATAAAACCTTCGATGGTCATACACCCATTGAAAATAGTTTGTTAGATCTCGACCGTAGTGATACACATATTCATAATATTGATGCCAAAAGATGCAAAGTTGATAGTGATAGTGGAACTTATTTGTTGCACTGCCGTTCGGGTCATATCGGTGTAAAGCGCATGAAGAAACTCCATTAAGATGGACATGGAATCACTTGGTTATGAATCATCTGATGCTTGCGAACTGTGCCTTTTGGGCAAGATGACTAAAACTCCGTTCTCCGGAACAGTGGAACGAGCTACTAACTTGTTGGAAACAATACATACTGATGTATTCAGACCAATGAGTATTAAGGCTCGTGGCGGGTATCATTATTTTCTGACCTTCACAGATGATTTGAGCAGATATGGGTATATCTACTTGATGAAACATAAGTCTGAAACAGTTGAAAGGTTCAAAGAATTTCAGAGTGAAGTGGAAAATCATCATAACAAGAAAATAAAGTTTCTACGATCTGATCGTGGAGATGAATATTTGAGTTACGAGTTTGGCCTTCAGTTAAAATAATATGGAATAGTTTCACAAACTCATGCCACCTGGAACACCATAGCGTAACGGTGTGTCCGAACGTCATAACCGCACTTTATTTGATATGGTGCGATCAATGATGTCTCTTACCGATTTACCAATATCGTTTTGGGGTTATGCATTAGAGATATCTGCATACACGTAAAAATAGGGCACCATCTAAATCCGTTGAGACGACACCGTATGAACTATGGTTTAGCAATAAACCTAAGCTGTCATTTCTTAAAGTTTGGAGTTGCGATGCTTATGTGAAAAAGTTTCAACCTGATAAGCTCGAACCCAAATTGGAGAAATGTGTCTTCATAGGATACCCAAAGGAGACTATTGGGTACACCTTCTAATCACAGATCCGAAGGCAAAATATTCGTTGCTAAGAATGGATCCTTTCTAGAGAAGGAGTTTCTCTCAAAAGAATTTAGTGGGAGAAAAGTAGAACTTGATAAGGTAATAGTACCTTCTCCCGAATTGGAAAATAGTTCATCACTGAAATCAGTTCCAGTGATGCCTACACCAATTAGTGAGGAAGCTAATGGTGATGATCATGAAACTTCAAATCAAGTTACTACAGAACCTCGTAGGTCTTCCAGAGTACGGTCCGCACCAGAGTGGTACGGTAATCCTATTCTGGAAGTCATGTTACTAGACCATGATAAACCTACGAACTATGAGGAAGCGATGATGAGCCCAGATTCCGCGAAATGGTTTGAGGTCATGAAATTTTAGATGGGATCCATGTATGAGAACAAAGTGTGGACTTTGGTGGACTTGCCCGATGATCGGCAAGCCATAGAGAATAAGTGGATCTTCAAGAGGAAGATGGACACTGATAGTAGTGTTACTATATACAAAGCTCGACTTGTTGCGAAAGGTTTTCAACAAGTTCAAGGGGTTGACTACGATGAGATCTTCTCACCCATAGCGATGCTTAAGTCTGTCCGAATCATGTTAGCAATTGCCGCATTTTATTATTATGAAATTTGGCAAATGGATGTCAAAACTGCATTCCTGAATGGATTTCTGGAAGAAGAGTTGTATATGATGCAACCAGAAGGTTTTGTCGATCCGAAAGGTGCTAACAAAGTGTGCAAGCTCCAGCGATCCATTTATGGACTTGTGCAAGCCTCTCGGAGTTGGAATAAACGCTTTGATAGTGTGATCAAAGCATATGGTTTTATACAGACTTCTGGAGAAGCCTGTATTTACAAGAAAGTGAGTGGGAGCTCTGTAGCATTTCTGATATTATATGTGGACGACATATTGTTGCTTGGAAATGATATAGATTTTCTGGATAGCATAAAAGGATACTTGAATAAAAGTTTTTCAATGAAAGACCTCGGTGAAGCTGCTTACACATTGAGCATCAAGATCTATAGAGATAGATCAAGACGCTTGATTAGATTTTTCAATGAGTACATACCTTGATAAGTTTTTGAAGTAGTTCAAAATAGAACAGTCAAAGAAGGAGTTCTTACTTGTGTTGCAAGGTGTGAAGTTGAGTAAGACTCAAAACCCGACCATGGCAGAAAATAGAAAAAGAATGAAAAGTCATTCCCTATGCCTCAGTCATAGGTTCTATAAAGTATGCTATGCTGTGTACCAAACCTATTGTATACTTTGTTCTGAGTATTGGCAAGGGAGTACAATTTTGATCTAAGAGTAGATCACTGGACAACGATCAAGAATATCCTTAGTGAGGACTAAGGAAATATTTATCGATTATGGAGGTGATAAAAGGGCCCGTCGTAAAGAGTTACATCGGTGCAAGCTTTTACACCGATCCAGATGACTCTAAGTCTCAATATGGATACATATTGAAAGTGAGAGCAATTAGCTAGAGTAGCTCCGTGCAGAGCATTGTAGACATAGAATATTTGCAAAATACATACGGCTCTGAATGTGATAGACCCGTTGACTAAACTTCTCTCACGAGCAAAACATGATCATACCTTAGTACTCCTTGGGTGTTAATCATATAGCGATGTGAACTAGATTATTGACTCTAGTAAACCCTTTGGGTGTTGATCACATAACGATGTGAACCATGGGTATTAATCACATACAGATGTGAATATTGGTGTTAAATCACATGGTGATGTGAACTAGATTATTGACTCTAGTGCAAGTGGGAGACTGAAGGAAATATGCCCTAGAGGCAATAATAAAGTTATTATTTATTTCCTTTAAATGTTTATTATTCATGCTAGAATTGTATTAATCGGAAACTTAGTACATGTGTGAATACATAGACAAACATAATGTCACTAGTATGCCTCTACTTGACTAGCTCGTTGAATCAAAGATGGTTAAGTTTCCTAGCTATAGACATGAGTTGTCATTTGATTAACGGGATCACATCATTAGAGAATGATGTGATTGACTTGAACCATTCCGTTAGCTTAGCACTTGATCGTCTAGTATGTTGCTATTGCTTTCTTCATGACTTATACATGTTCCTATGACTATGAGATTATGCAACTCCCGTTTACCGGAGGAACACTTTGTGTGCTACCAAACATCACAACATAACTGGGTGATTATAAAGGTGCTCTACAGGTGTCTCCGAAGGTACTTGTTGAGTTGGCGTATTTCGAGATTAGGATTTGTCACTCCGATTGTCGGAGAGGTATCTCTGGGCCCTCTCGGTAATGCACATCACTATAAGCCTTGCAAGCAATGGGACTAATGAGTTAGTTGCGGGATGATGCATTACGTAACGAGTAAAGAGACTTGCCGGTAATGAGATTGAACTAGCTATTGAGATACCGACGATCGAATCTTGGGCAAGTAACATACCGATGACAAAGAGAACAACGTATGTTGTTATACGGTTTGGCCGATAAAGATTTTCGTAGAATATGTGGGAGCCAATATGAGCATCCAGGTTCCGCTATTGGTTATTGACCGGAGATGTGTCTCAGTCATGTCTACATAATTCTTGAACCCGTAGGGTCCGCACGCTTAAAGTTCGGTGACGATCGGTATTACGAGTTTATGTGATTTGATGTACCGAAGGTAGTTCGGTGTCCTATATGAGATCGGGTACATGACAAGGAGTCTCGAAATGGTCGAGACATAAAGATCGATATATTGGACGACTATATTCGGACATCGGAAAGGTTCCAAATGATTCGGATATTTTTCGGGGTACCGGGGAGTTACGGGAATACGAGGAAGAACTAATGGGCCTCATGGGCCAAGTGGTGGAAGAGAGGAGGCAGGGCGCGCGGCCCCCCTAGCCCAAACCGAATTGGACTAGGGGGGCGGCCCCTCTTTCCTCCTTTTCCTCACTCTCCTTCCTTCTCCCTCTCTTCCTTCCTTTCCTCCTCCTAGTAGGAGTAGGAAAGGGGAGTCCTACTCCTACTAGGAGGAGGACTCCTCCTCCTGGCGGGCCCTACAGGGGCCGGCTGGCCTCCCCCCTTGGTCCTTTATATATGGGGCAAGGGGGCACCTCTAGACACACAAGTTGATATGCTGATCTCTCCCAGCCGTGTGCGGTGCCCCCCTCCACCATATTCCACCTCGGTCATATCGTAGCGGTGCTTAGGCGAAGCCCCGCGTCGGTAGCAATGATAACCCACAAGTGTAGGGGATCGCAACAACTTTCAAGGGTAAAGTATTCAACCCAAATTTATTGATTCGACACAAGGGGAGCCAAAGAATATTGTTGAGTATTAGCAGTTGAGTTGTCAATTCAACCACACCTGGATAACTTAGTATCTGCAGCAAAGTATTTAGTAGCAAAAGTGGTATGATAATAAAGGTAACAGTAGCAAAAGTAAAGATAAATGTTTTGGGGTTTTTGTAGTAGTTGTAACAGTAGCAACGGAAAAGTAAATAAGCGAAGAAAAATATATGAAAAGCTCGTAGGCAATGGATCAGTGATGGATAATTATGCCGGATGCGATTCCTCATGTAATAGCTATAACATAGGGTGACATAGAACTAGCTCCAATTCATCAATGTAATGTAGGCATGTATTCCGTAAATAGTCATACGTGCTTGTGGAAAAGAACTTGCATGATATCTTTTGTCCTACCCTCCCGTGGAAGCGGGGTCCTAGTGGAAACTAAGGGATATTAAGGCCTCCTTTTCATAGAGAACCGGAACAAAGCATTAGCACATAGTGAATACATGAACTCCTCAAACTACGGTCATCACCGAGAAGTATCCCGATTATTGTCACTTCGGGGTTGTCGGATCATAACACATAATAGGTGACTATAGACATGCAAGATAGGATCAAGAACACACACATATTCATGAAAACATAATAGGTTCAGATCTGAAGTCATGGCACTCGGGCCCTAGTGACAAGCATTAAGCATAGCAAAGTCATAGCAACATCAATCTCAGAACATAGTGGATACTAGGGATCAAACCCTAACAAAACTAACTTGATTACATGGTAAATCTCATCCAACCCATCATCGTCCAACAAGCCTACGATGGAATTACTCACCCACGGCGGTGAGCATCATGAAATTGGTGATGGAGGATGGTTGATGATGACGACGGCGACGAATCCCCCTCTCCGGAGCCCCGAACGGACTCCAGCTCAGCCCTCCCGAGAGAGATTAGGGCTTGGCGGCGGCTCCGTGTCGTAAAACGCGATGAAACTTTCTCTCTAATTTTTTTCTCCCCGAACGTGAATATATGGAGTTGGAGTTGAGGTCGGTGGAGGTCCAGGGGGCCCACGAGATAGGAGGGTGCGCCCTAGGGGGGCGCGCCCCCTGTCTCGTGGACAGCCTGTGGGCCCCCTGGGGTTGATTCTTTCACCAAAAAATTCTTATTAATTCCAAAAAGTGCCTCTGTGGATTTCCAAGACATTCCGAGAACTTTTCTTTTCTACACATAAAACAACATCATGGCAGTTCTGCTGAAAACAGCGTCAGTCCGGGTTAGTTTCATTCAAATCATGCAAGTTAGAGTCCAAAACAAGGGCAAAAGTGTTTGGAAAAGTAGATATGTTGGAGACGTATCAACTCCACCAAGATTAAACCTTTGCTTGTCCTCAAGGAATTCAGTTGATAAACTAAAAGTGATAAAGAAAAACTTTTACAAACTCTGTTTGCTCTTGTTGTTGTAAAAGTGAAAAGCCATCATTCAAGTTTCAGCAAGTATTATGAACTAACCATACTAACAATAACACCTAGGTCTCACAATTACTCATATCAATAGCATAATCAGCTAGCGAGCCATAATAATAAAACTCGAATGACAACACTTTCTCAAAATAATTATAACATGATATAACAAAATGGTATCTCGCTAGACCTTTCTGAGACCGCAAAACATAAATGCAGAGCACCTTTAAAGATCAAGGACTGACTAAATATTGTAATTCATGGTAAAAGAGATCCAGTCAAGTCATACCCAATATAAACCAATAGTAATGAATGCAACTGACAGTGTGCTCTCCAGCGGGTGCTTTTTAATAAGAAGGGTGATGACTCAACATAAAAGTAAATAGATAGGCCCTTTGCAGAGGGAAGCAGGGATTTGCAGAGGTGCCAGAGCTCGATTTTAAAATAGAGATTGAATAACATTTTGAGCTGCATACTTTCGCTATCAACGCAACAACTATGAGATGGATGTATCTTCCATACTACATGCATTATAGGCAGTTCCCAAACAGAATGGTAAAGGTTTATACTCCCCCAACCACCAACAAGCATCAATCCATGGCTTGCTCGAAACAACGAGTGCCTCCAACTAACAACAACCCTGGGGGAGTTTTGTTTAATTATTTTGATTTGCTTTGATCTTTTTGGATCATGGGACTGGGCATCCCAGTTAGCGGCCCTTTCTCGTGAATGAGGAGCGGAGTCCACTCCTCTTGAGAATAACTCACCTAGCATGGAAGATATAGGCAGCCCTAGTTGTAACATGAGCTGCTCGAGCATACAAAACAGAATTTCATTTGAAGGTTTGGAGTTTGGCACATATAAATTTACTTGGAACGGCAGGTAAATACCGCATATAGGAAGGTATGGTGGACTCATATGGAACAACTTTGGGGTTTAAGGAATTTGGATGCACAAGCAGTATTCCCTCTTAGTACAGGTGAAGGCTAGCAAAAGACTGGGAAGCGGCCAACTGAGATAGCGACAACAGTCGTAAACATGCATTAAAATTAATTTACACCGAATACAAGCATGAGTAGGATATAATCCACCATGAACATAAATATCGTGAAGGCTATGTTGATTTGATTCAACTACATGCGTGAACATGTGCCAAGTCGAGTCACTCAATTCATTCAAAGGAGGATACCATCCCACCATATCACATCATAATCATTCTAATAGCATGTTGGCACGCAAGGTAAACCATTATAACTCATAGCTAATCAAGCATGGCACAAGCAACTATAATCTCTAAATGTCATTGCAAATATGTTTACTTCATAATAGCTAACTCAGGAATGATGAATCATCATATTTACAAAAACAAGAGAGGTCGAGTTCATACCAGCTTTTCTCATCCCAATAAGTCCATCATATATCGTCATTATTGCCTTTCACTTACACGACCAAACGATGTGTGTAATAATAAGAGTGCACGTGCATTGGACTAAGCTAGAATCTACAAGCATTCAACTCAAGAGAGAAGACAAGTAATATGGGCTCTAAGTTAAATAAACAATCATGCATATAGAGCCACAAAGCATTTTCAATATGGTCTTCTCGACCCCCAAAGAAAAGAAAAGAAAAGAAAACTATTTACACGGGAAAGCTCCCAACAAGTAAGAAGAAGAACAAGAAATCTTTTTGGGTTTTCATTTTAATTTCTACTACAAGCATGGGAATTAAACTAACTAATTTTTTTGGTTTTTCTTAAAGTTTATCAAACACACAAGAAGAAAGCTAGAAAAGGGAATTTAAACTAGCATGGATAATACAATGAAAGAGTATGAGCACCGACGACTAGTGTGTGAACATGAATGTAAAGTCGGTGAGAAATACGTACTCCCCCAAGCTTAGGATTTTAGCCTAAGTTGGTCTAGTACCAAGGACCGCCGCTACTCTCCCCGGTGTAATGGGAGGTGTGATCAGGATACCACTGGCTGGTCATCTCCGGATCCCACTGGACAGATGATGCACGATAAGGGTCCAGTTCAGGTTTCGGCCCAGGTTCAGGTTCTGGAGTAAAAGCTTGGGCTCGACGGTTGTTCACCGCTTCCGGCGTAACAAGAAAACTTTGATTCGGTCGTTGATGAAACCGGTGAGGCCCGCAGTCTCGATTAAAGCATAAAAGTCTTCATGAATTCCAGCTTCTTTCAAGAAATCCTTGCATGGCCATTCACACGACCGTACTTCCGCTAAGCGAGGAAGATTATACTTGGCTTTTTCCTTCTCTTTGGCTTGTTTTTCCTCAGAGCTTTGGCTAGAAGAGCCCCTAAAAAGTTTCCTCAACATTTTTTGAAAATTTCTGAAATTTTAGTAACATCAAAATAAAAGTGAATAAAACTAAACAAGATTGGTAGCAACTACTCCTACAAGTACCTAGAGCCTATATCATGCATTGGAATTGCTTGGGACCTCAAAAATTTAACATGCAAGCTCAAGAACATGGTCACCTATGCAGCAAAAATTTGCAATGAATAAAGCACTAGAACAAAAACTAATTGGACCAATGCAGGAGTCACATACTAAGCAACAATCTCCTAAAGCAGTTTTGTGAATGGAGCTTTGAGCAAGGAGATCGAAAATCGCAGCAAAATGAGCTAGAACTCGTGCTTGAGCTGGATGGGGATTTTTTTTGGGTAGAAGATGAAGTGTGTGGGTGCTGGCATAAGTGGAGGGGGGCCACCAGGGGCCCACGAGACAGGGGGGCGTGCCCTATAGGGGGGGGGCGCACTCCTCTCTCGTGGCCTGGTGCTTGCCCCTCCTGCAGTGTTTTCAGTGCCTAAAATCCTCAAATATTCTAGAAAAAATCATACTAAATTTGCAGGGCATTTGGAGCACTTTTATTTTGGACTATTTTTTTATTGCACGGATAATTCAGAAAACAGACGGATAATACTATTTTTGCTTTATTTATTCTAAATAACAGAAAGTAAAAAGAGGGTACAAAAGGTTGTGCCTTCTAGTTTCATCCATCTCCTGATCATCAAAATGAATCCACTAACAAGGTTGATCAAGTCTTATTAACAAACTCATTCCGAATAACACGGAATCGGAGAAATTTCGAATAACACTAAGTTACCTCAACGGGGATATGAAAATCCCCAACAATAAGAATATCATACTTTTTCTTGACAGTAGGGAGAGGAAATTCAAAACCTCCAAAAATGATAGTTGGAACTTTTTCAATAGAATTGATGCTATGAACTTGAGATTGTTTCCTCGAAAAGTGTACCGTATGCTCAGTACCATTAACATGAAAAGTGCCATTGCCTTTGTTACAATCAATAACAGCCCCTGCAGTATTAAGAAAAGGTCTACCAAGGATAATAGACATACTATCGTCCTCAGGAATATCAAGAATAACAAAGTCCGTTAAGATAATGACATTTGCAACTACAACAGGCACATCCTCACAAATACCGACATGTATAGCAGTCGATTTATCGGACATTTGCAAAGATATTTCAGTAGGTGTCAACTTATTCAATTCAAGTCTACGATATAAAGAGAGAGGCATAACACTAACACCGGCTCCAAGATCACATAAAGCAGTTCAAACATAATTTCTTTTAATGGAACAAGGTATAGTTGGTACACCCGGATCTCCAAGTTTCTTTGGTATTCCACCCTTAAAAGTGTAATTAGCAAGCATGGTGGAAATTTCACCTTCCGGTATCTTTCTTTTATTTGTGATGATATCCTTCAATACTTAGCATAAGGATTTACTTTCAGCATATTAGTTAAGTGCATACATAAGAAAATAGGTCTAATCATTTCAGCAAAGCGCTCAAAATCCTCATCATCCTTTGACTTGGATGGTTTAGGAGGAAAGGGCATGGGTTTCTGAACCCATGGTTCTCTTTCTTTACCATGCTTCCTAGCAACAAAATCTCTCTTATCATAACGTTGATTCTTTGATTGTGGGTTGTCAAGATCAACAGCACATTCAATCTCTACATCATTGTCTTTGCTAGGTTGAGCATCAACATGAACATATCATTAACATTATCACTAGGTTCATGTTCATCACCTGATTGAGTTTCAGCATCAGAGATAGAAATATCATTGGGATTCTCAGGTGTGTCTACAGTAGGTTCACTAGAAGCATGCAAAGTCCTATCATTTTTCTTTTTCTTCTTTTTAGAAGAACTAGGTGCCTCTAAATTATTTCTTTGAGAATCTTGCTCGATTCTCTTAGGGTGGCCTTCAGGATACAAAGGTTCCTGAGTCATTCTGCCAGTTCTAGTAGCCAATCTAATAGCAAAGTCATTTTTATTATTCAATTCATCAAGCAAATCATTTTAAGCTTTAAGTACTTGCTCAGCTTGAGTAGCAACCATAGAAGCATATTTGCTAACGAGGTGAAGTTCATCTTTAACTCTAGCCAGATTATCACTCACGCGTCCTATCTCGAAAGCATTATTCTTTAACTCTCTATCAACATAAGCATTAAAACTTTCTTGTCTAGCCATAAAGTCATCAAATTCATCTAAGCATGGGCTATGAAATTTAGTAGAGGGGATTTCAACTTTATCATATCTATAGAGAGAATTTACCTTTACTACCTATGTCAGGTTATCAAGACAATGTGGTTCTTCAGGTGGTATATTAAGACCATGTATTTCTTCAATAGGAGGTAAATTCTTAACATCTTCAGCTTTAATACCTTTTTCTTTCATCGATTTCTTTGCCTCTTGCATATCTTCAGGACTGAGAAATAAAACACCTCTCTTCTTCGGGATGGGTTTAGGAATAGGCTCAGGAGCTGGCTCAATTGGTTCAGGAATTACTTCAGGAATTGGCTCAGGAAGAGTCCAATTATTTTCATTAGTCAACATATTATTCAATAATATTTCAGCTTCGTCGACTGTTCTTTCCCTAAAAACACAACCAGCACAACTATCCAACTAGTCCTTGGAAGCATTGGTTAGTCCATTATAAAAGATATCAAGTATTTCATTTTTCTTAAGAGGATGATCAGGCAAAGCATTAAGTAACCGGAGAAGCCTCCCCCAAGCTTGTGGGAGACTCTCTTCTTTGATTTGCACAATATATTTCCCGCAAGGCAGCTTGTTTTTTATGAGCAGGGAAATATTTAGCAAAGAAGTAATAAATCATATCCTGGGGACTACGCACACAACCAGGAGCAAGAGAATTATACCAAGTCTTAGCATCACCCTTTAATGAGAACGGAAATATCTTAAGGATATAAAAATAGCGAGACTTCTCATCTTTAGTAAACAGGGTGGCTATATCATTCAACTTGGTAAGATGTGCCACAACAGTTTCAGATTCAAGGCCATAAAAAGGATCAGATTCAACTAAAGTAATAATTTCAGGATCAACAGAGAATTCATAATCCTTATCAGTAACACAAATAGGTGAAGTAGCAAAAGCAGGGTCAGGTTTCATTCTAGCACTAAGAGACTGCTGCTTCCATTTAGCTAATAATTTCTTAAGATCATATCTATCATTGCAAGCACAGATTTCCCTAGCAGCTTCTTCATTCATAACATAACCCTTAGGAACAACAGGTAATACATAATCATTGGGAGAACCTTCATCATCACTATCATCAATAATAGGTTCTTTAGTATTTTCATCCCCCCTAACTCTAGCAAGTTGTTCATCAAGAAATTCACCTAATGGCAAAGTAGTATCAAGCACAGAAGTAGTTTCATCATGCATAGCAGAAGTGGCATCATCAATAACATGCGACATATCAGAATTCATAGCAGTAGCAGGTTTAGGTGTCGCAAGCTTACTAATAACAGAAGGAGAATCTAGTGCAGAGCTAGATGGCAGTTCCTTACCTCCCCTCGTAGTTGAGGGCAAAATAGTAGTTCGATCGTCTTTCAAGTTATTCATAGTGATCAACAGATATAAATACCAAGTGACTCAGAGAATAGAGCTATGCTCCCCGGCAACGGCGCCAGAAATTAGTCTTGATAACCCACAAGTGTAGGGGATCGCAACAGCTTTCGAGGGTAAAGTATTCAACCCAAATTTATTGATTCGACACAAGGGAAGCCAAAGAATATTCTTGAGTATTAGCAGTTGAGTTGTCAATTCAACCACACCTGGATAACTTAGTATCTGCAGCAAAGTATTTAGTAGCAAAAGTGGTATGATAATAAAGGTAACAGTAGCAAAAGTAAAGATAAATGTTTGGGGTTTTTTGTAGTAATTGTAATAGTAGCAACGAAAAAGTAAATAAGCGAAGAACAATATATGAAAAGCTCGTAGGCAATGGATCAGTGATGGATAATTATGCCGAATGCGATTCCTCATGTAATAGCTATAACATAGGGTGACATAGAACTAGCTCCAATTCATCAATGTAATGTAGGCATGCATTCCGTAAATAGTCATACGTGCTTATGGAAAAGAACTTGCATGACATCTTTTGTCCTACCCTCCCGTGGAAGCGGGGTCCTAGTGGAAACTAAGGGATATTAAGGCCTCCTTTTAATAGAGAACCGGAACAAAGCATTAGCACATAGTGAATACATGAACTCCTCAAACTACGGTCATCACCGAGAAGTATCCCGATTATTGTCACTTCGGGGTTGTCGGATCATAACACATAATAGGTGACTATAGACTTGCAAGATAGGATCAAGAACACACATATATTCATGAAAACATAATAGGTTCAGATCTGAAATCATGGCACTCGGGCCCTAGTGACAAGCATTAAGCATAGCAAAGTCATAGCGACATCAATCTCAGAACATAGTGGATACTAGGGATCAAACCCTAACAAAACTAACTTGATTACATGATAAATCTCATCCAACCCATCACGTCCAGCAAGCCTACGATGGAATTACTCACGCACGTCGGTGAGCATCATGAAATTGGTGATGGAGGATGGTTGATGATGATGACGGCAACGAATCCCCCTCTCCGGAGCCCTGAACGGACTCCAGATCAGCCCTCCCAAGAGAGATTAGGGCTTGGCGGCGGCTCCGTGTCGTAAAACGCGATGAAACTTTCTCTTTGGTTTTTTTCTCCCCAAACGTGAATATATGGAGTTGGAGTTGAGGTCGGTGGAGGTCCAGGGGGCCCACAAGATAGGAGGGCGTGCCCTAGGGGGGCGCCCCCCTGTCTCGTGGATAGCCTGTG
Source organism: Triticum timopheevii (assembly GCA_963921465.1). NCBI lineage: Eukaryota > Viridiplantae > Streptophyta > Magnoliopsida > Poales > Poaceae > Triticum > Triticum timopheevii. The sequence continues at coordinate 439,348,155 of OY997274.1, read as the reverse complement.
GGCCTCCTGGGGTTGATTCTTTCGCCAAAAATTCTTATTAATTCCAAAAGGTGCCTTCATGGATTTCCAAGACATTCCGCGAACTTTTCTTTTCTACACATAAAACAACATCATGGAAGTTCTGCTGAAAACAGCGTCAGTCCGGGTTAGTTTCATTCAAATCATGCAAGTTAGAGTCCAAAACAAGGGTAAAAGTGTTTGGAAAAGTAGATACGTTGGAGACGTATCAAGCAATATCATCACCGTCATCACGCCGTCGTGCTGACGGAACTCTCTCGTGAAGCTCTGTTGGATCGTAGTTCGCGGGACGTCATCGAGCTGAACATGTACTGAACTCGGAGGTGCCGTACGTTCGGTACTTGGATCGGTCGGATTGTGAAGACGTATGACTACATCAACCGCGTTGTGCTAACGCTTCCGCTTTCGGTCTACGAGGGTACGTGGACACACTCTCCCCGCTCGTTGCTATGCATCACCATGATCTTGCGTGTGCGTAGGAATTTTTTTGAAATTAATACGTTCCCCAACAGCATTGCCTCACACTTGTCTTTGTACGCTACTTTATGCGGTGCACGATACTCTTATTGTTCTTGTCGAAGCTGTTTACATGAGGGGTTTGGTGGCAATTCGGGTGAAGTTTCACAAGAACCGAAGGGTCTGTTCTTGAAGGGTCTGTTCTTGAATAATCTTGAGAAAAGTCTAGAGGTGGTGTATGTTTTAAAATGAAGTTGATTTTTCATATGGCAACTTTTATTCCTTCTCCCGACATAGCCGCTTTGAAAAGGTATCCCAATTGTGCTTTGCCTACATCACTGCTTCTCGTCAACGGTTGCTTCCTCCATAGGTGTCATCTCCGCCTTCCCCCTTTGCCTCCGATTATCGGTATCTGGTGGCCAGTCATCAATCTAACCATGTGGAGGGAAGGAATGTAATGAACCCCCCCCAACCCTTACTTTCCTGTGAGGTCTCATTCCTTGGCTCCATTGTGGTCGCTAGAATCTTAGCCTCCTTCACCAAAAACAAACTTCAAACTATAGTTTGTAAACAATCAAGTTGTTGATGTCTTCTTTCTTGGCTCCTTCGCCCATGCCAAAAACTCTGCCTCACAACACTAACCACTTTGGTGATGTCTCATCCTTTGCTTCACCCACTATTTTTATTCCTCCATTTCATGTTTCTAACCACGACACAGTCTTCTTCCTTAGCTCCACCAGTGTAGTACTTCTTGCAATGATGATGGCTCCACCTCGCGCCCCTAACCACGTTATTCAGAGATTTTTTTTCTTCCAGATGAATTGGTTGCGATCCAGCAATAGCATGACAAAATAACAATCGTGGTTATTTCTACTTTTTGCAGGATTTTTATAGTTCGCGTGAAAAGGAATAAAGATGCATGGGTATTGTGATTCTGTACTTCATGATACCACTATTTGTGTCCCGTTCTTTTGATATGGAACACTATAGTGTTTCAAGTGGAGACGTATTTGATGATCAAAATGCAACCACACTACACCTGAACAATCGTTAAACCAACTCCTAGATGTTATTGATCACACAGGGACACGATCAACTTATCAGGAAGATCAGTTCCTACAAGTAATCGAAGGACAAATAAGAATTGTGTTAGCAATCTAGAATTACAAATATAAATTGTTTGTTGAAGTTGGGGTCCGAAAGTGGTCTTGGCACGGTCATTGCACATAAACCAAGTACAACATTTGCGGCTATGATAAACTTTATCTAAACAAAATCATAACACCCTAGAGGGTGTATTTTAGGAGGAGGAATGGATTTTGGCTAGCAAAGTAAGGGGGTATCCTAATCCGATTCTAGACTATAAAACTGTTTAAAGTGACTTAATTGGAAAATACATAGGCATGACCTCATAATAAAGTCATGTGACACCTATAGATAGTTATGGACGAAATTATGAAATACAAGTTTTTCTATTTCGCCCAAGTCTTCATGGTGGCTTTATTTTAGACTGCAATGTCTTCATCATCTTCATGGATCCTCCTTAGCTTGACGCCCCTCCAAAGCTAGGGTTTTTTATAATGAGAATAGATTAATATCAAGTTGATAGTAGTTATACTCAGCCTCTGTGACGACACAATATCCAGAACTACTCAAGACACTGAGGATGCACAAAGCAAAAAAGTTAAAAAGAAGATGATGAAAAAATTATGCGGCTAACCGCATGTGGCACGAGAAGCAACACCAATCTACCATCCCTGAAAATACATGAACTATGAAAAATGTTATCGAAAGCAACGTCGCCAAGAAGGAAACGAAACGCAACACCACCATGCCGGATCTAACCACAAAAGGTCAAATGTTGGGTTTTCATGCCGGAGAGCAAGTATGAGCGATCTCCAAAGCAATGCCCTCATCAAGTACATGACGTGTGCATGCTATCATTGCCGGTGCAACCATTGAAGGTCGGTCCTAGGGTTTTCACCCGAAACTCGGTACCTGGTACTCTAAGAGCACCACCTAGCCGAAGTCCAATTGTGTTGCCGCCACCACTTGTCAAAAAAGATAATGTTGCATGAAGGAGCACACATACACCATGGTCATGAAAATTGAATTCAAATCCAAACCATTCCATGGCATACATGTCCAGGTATACAGGCGTTGATGTGCATACCCTTGTCATCGGTGTCGTCTGATGGCGGCGAAGGGAAAAGGGGAGGGGAGGTGGCGGCGGTTCTGGTTAGCACGGGATTGCCACCCGAGTCGCCAAGGACAATGTGGGGGCATCTCCACAAATTACGGATAGGCAAACGCGTATCAGTGAATAAGTCTTCACCACGATCGATTGTCGAAGATATCGACTTTGGGAAAAAAGAGGAGGCTTTTCCCCCCTTCGCTCGCCCGTGCCGCTCTCGCGGGCGGCAGGGCGAACCCTAGCCGTCGCCGGCCAGCGGCCCTCCCCCACCCCTTCCTCCCCCTGCCGCCGCCCGAGGGCGCCACCGGGCAAAGCCCGGCTGGCGTCGGCGGCGGTGGGGCCTTCTTCCCTTCTTCCTTGGCTTCCGGTGGCGCGGGACGCAGGACCACGGAGAGGAGCGCGCCGTTCACGCGGGACGGCGCGGCGGCGACCCGGGCGGCGCGCCGGTGGTGCGGCCGTGCGGCGGAGCGGCGGCGGCTACGTGGTTCTGGTGGCGCGGGCTTGTGCGTGGGGAGGGCGAGATGCTGGCTTCTTCAGGGCTTCCTCGTCAGATCCCGGCGCAAGGGCCGCGGGCCGCGGCGGCGCGGGCTGGGGTCGGTGTCCTGCTGGGCTGGGTCGGCCTCCAGCATGGTGCGGCGTGCCGGCTGGTGTGCTCGTGGCGGGGCGTGGCCGTTCGGGCGTGGGGGCTGCAGATCTGGTGGTGGCTGCGGTGGCGCCCGTGCGGTCGACGGGGGTGGTGGTGGCGATGGTCTCCGGGAGGGGGCGGCTAGGCGCGTGGCTCCGGTGGTGCGTGCCCGGCGGCTCCGGCGCTTGGAGCTCGCCGGGCGACGCGGATGAGCAGCGGCCGGGCGTGGATGTTGCTCCGGCCATGGGCGGCTGCATGGGTAGGTCTCGGTGGCCTACAGGTGTCGTGGCGGCTTCACGGTGGCTCGATGGATCTGGCTGCAGCAACGGTCAGCTTCTCCGGCGTCGGTTTGTCTGCGTTCGGGCCGTCTCGACCGTCACCCCATCTCCTCGTCGCCCGGGCGCTACTCCCATCAAAGGGCTGGGCCTCTCCCAGCTGCAGTCCACCGCTCGTCTCGCGCCTGACGCCGCAGGACAGAGCTCGTCTCGCGCACGATGCAGCAGGACCGAGGTCGTCTCGCGCACGATGCAGCAGGACTGACCTCGGCCCCCTCTCGTTGCTGCAGGACCGAGCTCAGCTTGCGCTTGGGGCAGCAGGATGGGTCGGTGGATGCCAGTTCTGGCTGATCTATTGGGTGTCGACGCTGGGGGTCGCCCAGGGGCGCGAAAGGTGGGACCTTTCCGCTCGTCTCTTTCGTTGGGGTGCGGCGGGTCACGGGCGAGGTAGTGTCGAGGTCTTGGATGCTGGGGCGGCGGCCCTGGTGGTGGTGGTTTCGCGGTGCTCTTGGACAAAGCCCATGCCTTGGTGCTGCCCGGTCACCATGGTCGTGTGGGCGGCGTGGTTGCCGGGGTGTGGCGTTCGGTGGCGGTGATTGTTGGCCGAGGTGAAAACCTACTCTATCTTCGGACGGACCGACAGCGGCGAAGATCGTTCCCTTCTTGAAGGCGTCGTCGCAGCTTTCATTGCCCGTCATGCGGCTCCGGGGGAAACTCTGATCCTTGGATCGGGCGGTGGCGGCGCTCCGGCGTCGTATCCTTCCTGAAGGCGCCGCCTTGGAGCGCATGGTCCCACATATGTAGCTTCATTCTTCGGGGCGGTAGTGCTAGGAGTGGTGTTGCTACGCTCAGCGCCTATGTATCCTGTCTTGGGTATGTGCGTGTGTTGCGGTGGCGTGGCGTGTGGTTGTACTGGATGCTTGTGGTTGGATGCTTTATATATAAAATGGGGCGAAAGCCTTTTTTGGTGATATCGACTTTGAACAGTAATGTAAACTGTTTTCCTTGTTATGCTTGCTGATCTTGATCATCAGGATGTTCCTCTTGAACATGTCTTGCTCCTGATCGGCATGTGGTGTAGTCGAAGTAGTGGCAGTCGTTGTTGTATCCATGGTAGTGATGTTCTCGTCACTCGCGAATCTTGATCCACATTTGAGGAAATACAAGCAGCTACCGGCTACAATTCCTTGTATTTTTTCGCTAAAAGCTAGTAAGCCTCATACGTAGACGGTGACAGTGACAGATGCAGCTAGCTCCTAAATCCTGATCCACTCACATATGTCCCGAGCTACGTACTGCCAAATTTTCATACTATAGAGATTAAGCTTTCATCTGTCGAGCCAGTTAGTTCCTGATCCCCCGTCCCCCGCGTCCCTCTGTGACCACAGTGCTCGACGCCCTCCCGTCCCCCGCGTCCCTCTCTAAGGCGACTCGGGGAACCCTAACTCCCTCCGCCGTCGGCCCTCAATCACCCTCCCTCCCCCCTCGCCGCCACCGAGGGACACAGCCGGGCAAAGCCCAGGCAGTGCCGGCGGCGGCGGGGCCTCTCCCTGGCGTGTCTCTCTCTCCCCTGGCGGCGGAGCGAGTTCTTCCGGCGGCGGCTTGGGGGCGTGGCACGGAGGAGCTCCGGCAATGACTCGGTCCTACGGCGGGGTGGAGGGCAGGGCACCGTCCAGTGGTGCTGCCTCCGCGGCGGCTGTGGCTTGGGGCCCTTGACCCCGATCTGATCTGGATCTGGTGGTGCTTGGGTCTGGGCCATGGCAGCTGGCGAGGCGTGGTGTTCGTCGGGGCTTGTTGGCCTCTAGGCACCACGGGGATGCTGGCGGCGACGTGTGCCCGGCGTGGTGGCGCTGGTGGACGTGGTGGTCATCTTCTTCCAGAAATGGCCGGCCAGAGGCTTGGTGATCGGATCTCGAGATCCATCATCTTGTCCCGGCTGCGAGTAGGGGAGACATGGTTGTGAGTGAAAACCGAGCCGACGGCAGGCGATGCCGGCGTTCTCGTCGTTACCTTGATGGAGGCATCGTCGTGTAACTACTGTCGACCCACTCGTGCTGCTCCGGGGGAAACCCTAGGATCTGGTGTTCCAGATCGGACGATGGCGGCACTGCGGTGTCGTTTCTCTCTTGGGAGCATCACTTGCGAAGCAGCGCTGGAAGTCAGAGGCAGGAGGTGGAGCGGCTTCGTCTTACACGGAGTTTCGGTGGAGATGTCAAGTCATGCCGACCGACAGATGCTACGTTTTATCATGCCTGGTCGGCAGGTGCTACGCACGACAGATCTTCCAAGGACTTCAAGCTGTGTCGGCTAGTGGTACTTGGCAGCATGGTGCTGAGGTGTATCAGTGGCGACCGCGACGTGCTCAGCTGTTTGCGCGCAGGGAGGAGGTGTCGTTGGGCGCCGTGATGGCGTCGACGTTAGCTAGACCGAGCAAGGTTGATGCATCAGTACAGTTCTGAAGATGGAGCGGTGGCAGTTGGCGGCGGCGGCCTGTGAGAACACGCCGGACCAGTGTGTGCCCCAGACCCGGCAAGTGGCTAGGTTGGGGTCTCAGGTCTTAGATGTTAGGCTTGGCTGCGATGTCTGTTTGGTATTAGGCTCAGACTATCTGCGCCCCTTCATCAACTGGATAGGTGTCGACAGTTTGTTGTTTAGACGGCGGCTTTAGTCTTACTATTGTATGACTTTATAAGGTCTCGTGAGAATAATTAATAAAGTGGCCGTATGCATCGCCCAGATGCAGAGGCCGGGGTCATTCTCTTTTTTTTTTTTAAAGTTAGTTCCTGATGAGAGCGACACGTATGTACTAATCAACAGTACATTAGAGATTATTGAAGAAAAATAAATTCTAAGGGTTCACTAGTTTCATAGCATCGGTATTATTTATATATATTTTTACAGAATATCACATTCCTTTGTGTGTGTGTGTGTGTGTGTTTTGAATCAAGGGGGTTTCCCCCGCCCCAACTTCGCCATGTTCGCCCCGAAAAACAAATTCATTTCGGAACAACCATAAGTTCCTTTGTGTTTCTTTTGTGTGTGTTATCATTATAAAAACACCATCCAGTATGGCCGAAAGATGGCTTTTGGATGTGGATCTGACGCCCCACGAGAATGACTGCCTTTAAATAAACACAGGTGACGCTTAAATTTATAGGAGTACTATGGACGACGCTGCATGCATACCACATCATAGTGTTTAACTTTTGCTACACACACACACACACGTTGTAATGATGCTGCAGCCAGTCGTCTCTTTCAGGTTAGGAACTGACGGGAGGCTGGCTGCTATGCCTCTGATGGCGATGCTGGGAAAATTGTCAAAGCTAATAAACAAGAGATCATCATCATATTAGGGCCACGCTACCTCTTCTTCTTTTTTGATCATCAATCAATAGTAGTGATACTACATACCGCTGCGCTGATGCATGCGTTCGAATTCTAGTTTCTTTCTGCGTGTTTGGATCACGGACTTAAATTTGCTGTGTTGGCAGGACATGGATGTGTGCGTGTGTGTGTGTCACTCACGAGCATGTATTCTGAAAGCAACCGTGCAAGCACAGCGGTGCAGTTTTCATCGATCCTAGCTAGCCTGGGGACAAACTTTTTCTCATTTTGCGAATAATAGCTTGGGGGCAAACTTGAGGAATACACATGTTAGACTTTAGCTGGGGGACGTCATTTTCAGCTTTCATTCCTCCATCACTATATATGTTCAACTACATATGCAAAGATACATACGGTGTCATCTCTATCTAGCTTGTCTAGGACACATGTAATAAATTAACCAGTTGTATTATACATTGCCGTCGGGGGATTAGATCAGATATAGTATGCTGTTGCAGCTGAATCACGATGAGTCGAAGAAGAACGCAATCTGAATCCTCCGTTTATAATATTTGAGGAACTCAGTTGTTCCAAGTTAGACGGTTGCAGTGTTGCCATCCATCCATCCAGCTCCAGGGGTTGAGTTCAGACATATCCCGTTGACATTGTCTCTCAACAAAACAAGGACGTCGAGTTGATGTCACTGCTGCATATACTGCACTGCGCCAGGATGTGCATGGACGGATCACGATCCAGCTCCTCTTGCCGCGTGCAAATGAACTCGAACATTTCATTTTATTTTGCACGGGTACTTTGAGTCTTGACCATCCCAGGTCTGAACCCTGCGACACAACACAGCACTAGTATAGTGCATGCATCCTGTTAATGCGGAAGGTTTCATATGTAGACTGATAATCCACGTGACTTTGACTGAAATTGTTGAGTTAGTATACTTGACCGTCTCCGTCGTCTGGCTCGGCGCGCACACTACGCGTCTTCATCCACTGGATGGGCACGCGCTACGCATTTTACGTGTACATCTATAGTGAGCCAGTCAGTAATCGTGGCTGAGTCATCGATACTCACCTAGCACTAACAGCCACTTGTTGGCCACTTGATTCAGACCACGCATATAAGATATAACCCCAAGTCTCCTTTCATAGAAATGAAAAATGATGGGTGAGAATGAGATCCATGGAGTAGCAGCAGGTAATTTGTGATTATGTTTGTGAGTGTTTTGCCGACAAGCAGGAGGTTGCGTAGAGTATAGACGAAATTCAATGGGTTCATTTTGCCGTTGCATGCCATGCAAAGCATGCATGGTTAATTGCTCAAATAATGCTGCTGCTGTTAGCAGCACCAAGCAAGGGGCCTCTGTCTGCATTTGGTTATGCCATTCAATTTCTGTTGAAAAAGTGCATTCACCCGTCTGTCTATCCGATGCGTGAGCCCGCCTAATTAGCACATGCACATATACTCTTAAACACACGACATGCAACCATATTGATCTTATCTGCTTCATCCATGGTGCTTTTAATTTGTTTGCGGGACAAAGCAAAGCTACCATGAAAATGTCAGTGCGGTACTGTGAGATCGATTTTCAACGTTTTTCTGGTGAAAAACAAACAGTCCGTTCTGTTCCCACGTCAAGGGAGACACGCCGTGACGCTCGGCTTGCGCCACGCCCTAGCCAAAGACACCGACCCACGCCGATCTCCCCGCGTGAGAGGACAATAGATTCCCGCCGCCGACCAGACTTCGCCCGGCCGCGCCTTCTGGTGGCGGCGAGGGAGGAGGGAGGATGGAGGAGGGAAGGGAACCGGCGGAGGCAGCAATCTAGGGTTTTCCTCCCCGTCGCCACATAGGGCCGAGGGAGAGGGAGCGGGCCGATAGACCTGACTCGCTTAGAGCATATCCAATAGATGATGCAATTTTGGAGATGTAAAATTTACATCACCAAAAAGTGTATTTTACATCTCCAAAAAAGACACAACTCCGACAGATGATGTATATTGGAGATGTAAAAGTGCAACTCCAATTGATGATGCAAAGTGAAGATGTAAAAACCTAGAAACTTCAACCAATACTTCATTTGAAACATAATTCAGACATGGTTGAAACATGATTCAAACATAGTTCAAACATAATTCAAACATAGTTATAATTAAAAACATAAATTAAATGACTACTACAACTAATTCAAACTACTTGTCGTCCGAGGGCATCCAGTACTCCTCATCATCCTCATCCGAGGGCCCCCAGAACTCCTCGTCGTCCTCCTCTGAGGACACAACAGGGATCACCCTCGAGGGGCCGGCCTCGTCCTCCTTATGCTCGGCGTCACGTTTCCAGAAGTACTCCTGCTCGGCCTGAACATACTCCGGATGCTCCCGCGCGAACCTCGCTATCACCGGGACCAACGACAATGGTCGGCCTCTTCTTCGTCTTCTTCTTCGTTATCTCCTCCATCTAAATGCCCTCCGGCACGAGGAACTCCGCATCTGCCTGGGTCTCGATCTCCGGGAAGTTGAGGTCCGTCTTCGGCCTCCCAGCACGTCACACTGCCACGTTGTAGGCACGTGCGGCCTTGTCGGCGATGGTGTAGGTGCCGAGCCAGAAGCGGCGATCAACGTCGGAGAACTCGACGCCGAAGTTGCCGGGCGGCTTCGCCCACACGCCGAAGAACCCCGTCTTGCTCTTCGGGAGCTTCTTCGCCGGCATGGCGACGACAGAATGGTGGCGGCTGGGCAGCGGGCGAATCGGGGCGGCGGCCGGGGGGGGGGGGGGGGGGGGGGGGGGGGGAGCGGCGGGGCAGCGACAGCTGTGCTTGGGGGCGGCGGCCTCGGAGTGTCGAACCGCCGAGGGTGGCGAATCGGGGTGGCGGCGGACACGAGTACGTACTACTAAACACATGACTGACATTTGAAGGATCAATGTACAACCGTATTGATCTTATCTGATTCATTCATCAACCCCATCACGTTTAATTAGTTTGCAGGAGAAAGCAAAGCTACCCTAGAGATGTCAGCGCACTGAGATCAATTTTCAACGTTTTTCTGGTGAAAACAGGACGTCTCTTGTGTTCCCACGCAAAAGAAAAAGAAAAAGAAAAATATGTTGTTTCAGATATGAACAGCGTCACGGTGATGCTACCATATTTTACCATACATATGAGCATCAAAGCTAGAGTTAGGTAGGTGGCAGCCAATGCAAGTTCCTGGCTGCACACATGATAGCTGCACCTGTCATGAGAAAAAAAATATCCTCACACCAAACTGAATCCCATCAACCCCATCTAAATCACAGCTTCTTTTTTCCCCTGTGCCGTGCACACATGCAACAGTTCATGGCGACCGTCTAACCAACCAGCCAGCTCCAGGTTCATCAAACCACAAACAAACTGAAAATAACCTGCCTACACTACACTACAGTCAAGTTGGTGAATCATGACACCTTTTTACACGCAGGCGAAAATGTGAAATAAAAGACGGCGAGATGCGCACATATCGTCGTGTGCATTTCCCAACAAGCGACCGCTTCGACCCGGTGGACTCCCTTTTTCTCATGTCAAGATCACGGAAAGATTTGACGATTGGCAGGCCGCACGATGGGGAAAGTGGGAAAAAGTTTCTTTGATGGTGTGTCCGCCAAGCTTGCTGCATCCGTGTCAACTCTCCAAGCACACACATGAGATCGCACCAAACCAGACCAACAGCGTTTCTTTCTCGAGATCCATCAAACCGCATGCATATGAATGTGATGCATACATGGTGCAAGTGCAGCTTGTGATCCAAGAGAAACAAGAGGAAATCAATCAATCCATCCATCCGTCCATCTCTTCTAGAAGCATGACCAGTACTTACTAGAAGCAATGCAGGGAATTAAGAAGCATTTTTCTTGATTGTTGTTGTTATTGTTGAAGAAACTGAAAGGAACCAATCAATCATGCTGTGAAAAATACGTGAAAGCTATAGTATATCACTGGTCCTTCTCAGTTCTCTCCAGTCCAGACCCGCAATGAAACCGGCAGGAAGAAGAAGAAGAAGATGCACGGCCACCAGCAATTAATCCGGGAAAGGGAAACCGGCCGCTGCCAAATGGCCTGGAAAAAGGGGCACTGGTGGCGTAAGATTGAGAAGAAAAAGATGAAAGCTTCAGGCAACGTAACTTTCCAGGTTATTAGGAGGGTCACATCTCGACGGTAGGTAACTACTGGACTGGACTCGATAGCCTTACCTCATAAGCTGGGTAGGTAAATACCCCTACTATGCCTAATCGTCCAAGCAATGCACAATCAACTGGTAATCTTATATTGGTATAGAAGACAATCAGCTGATAATAATAACAATTGTTACCTGCAAGAAATGGACCATGCCAAATGCGCTCACAAGGATTTATTTATCTCTCTCGGAAAAAATGCGCCTTGACCCCTTCAGGTCCCATCCTCCACTCATCCTTGTACAATTCCTTGCTCACAACGCGCGCGGCGAGAAAAACAAGGTGCTTTTATCGACATATATTCTGCCACGCTATTGACATTGCGATTCCGCGGCGGTCGACCGACCATTCACTCCCTGCAACAAGAAACATATACAAAAGCAAAAGAAAGAAAGAAAGAACGAAAGAAGAAAAACAGTATCATGTTCATAATGTGGTCTGAGATACGAATTCTGCCTCACAAGCCAAGTCAGGAACCCAAGACGTTTTCTTCCTTTACTCCTTTTCCCTATGCAGCAGCGCGTCTTGATCCACACCGCACGGCCTCCTGAAATTGACATGCCAACTTCTCAACCCTTTCACGGGGATCATGTGTGTGTGCCACCAATTTAACCAGGAAAAAGGGAACTGTTTTTCCTTTCCTTTCGCGACGTCATCGGGTTTTTCCTTTCCGCAGATTTTATGGGGAGAGCTGACCTCGACAGAGCTTCAGCGGCAACATGTGCCACATGTGGCAAATTTTGTAATGTCCTCATGGGTGATATCTCTATTACTAGTACCAGCAAGCTGTGAGTTGGCTTGAAAATAAAGAGAAACTGGGACATCAGTTACTTATTTTCTTATTTTCTTACATATATGCCAGAAATCACAGTCAAGACTAGACAGGGTCCTGCAGAAGACAACAAAAGGAAGATAAAACTCTCGTTTTCATATCTGAGCAGTGGACAAAACTCGCCGCAACGCAAGCGTCAGCAGCAACTAGGGTTCCAGAGACGACGAAATTTCTCCTCACAACTGTTTTGTTTCAAAACAGAAGAGGTGACAAGAGAAATTTGTCCTGGCAATTGTTTTGTTCAAAAAAGTGGACAAAACTCGCAGCAACGCGAGCATCAGCAGCAACAAGGTTCCAGAGAAAACGAAATTTCTCCTGACAATTGTTTTGTTTGAAAAAAGAGGTGACGAAATCTCTCCGAAAAAATTGCCAAAGTTTTGTCCAGGACTTCTACAAGGACAAATGCTGGAAGGTAAATGCTTCCTTTTTTGCGTGTGTGGGCCATGGGGGGTGAAGAAATTAAGACACCTTCCAAGTCTGGTATGATGAATGTTCAGAAGCAGCATTTCAACTGCAAGAAGAGTCTGGTTCAGTGCACACGGCCTCAACACATTTTTCTGCCAAGTACTTAGTATTGAACTCTGACAAATGATGCAGAGAAAAAAATTGATGAAACTGTGGTGCAAAACTCAGGCAGTGAAAACATGACTTTCACAAAATTGAGACTAAACATTTAGGAAGACAATGTTAATATCTATATGTGATTTCTAGCTTTCAACAAGTTCAGCATACAAATTACGGAGTACAAGCTCTGACAGAGGCCAGTCCGGCAATAAAGTGCCGGACATGGCAACTTTGTGAAACCAGATTCATTCCTCATAGTCTAGTGTATCCCCAGAAGAACCATCCTTGAGATGAAGGTGCTTCTCCCTCCTCTGGAAGTCGGTCAGGCCTTTCCCGCTACCAGTGACCCCCACCTTACCTCTGTGATCTTCCGGTGACTTGAAGATGCTCTCCTTGCGACCGGAAAAGAATCCAACCTGAAAGCAAACAAAACAAAACAAAAAATCGAAGTCTAAGTGAACAGTCCAATCGACAAAAGGAAGCAATTGTAGATAGGCTAGTTAGGGTGTCGTTAGACTGCTCTAGCCAAATATAAGGGCTTGCAAGCTCTTCTGGGGATAGTTTTAGCCAAATAGTGAGAAAGTCCCACTGCCTTCTAGCGGCTAGGAATAGAGATGTTACCTTCTTAGCCTTTCCTTTGGTAGTCTGGAACTGTTGCCATGCATTTTGCCGCTTATTCTGTGCGAAATCTAGTTGCTCAAAGCGGGCTTTTGACTTGAAAGCATGGATCTTCTTACGCTTTGCAGCTTTCTGCAGACACAAAAGCCAGTCAGAACACATGACCCATTGATGCAGCTATAAAAAATTACAAGGCATGCTTGTTTGCTAGATCAGAAGGATTCTGTATATGAAAGTACAAATGAGCCGCTAATTAAAATGGGGCAAAAAGAACACCAGTAGACATAATGTGGAAGCCCTGAGGTTTGTCATAAAGCTATACCTAGGATTTTCACCTGAGGTTTGTCATAAAGCTATACCTAGGATTTTCACCTGAGGTTTGTCATAAAGCTATACCTAGGATTTTCACCTGAGGTTTGTCATAAGCTATACCTGGGGTGTTCATGGACATGAATGTACATACTTGTTTGTAACAAATGCATTCGATCCTCAAAAGTGAGGATCAGTCAACTTTGTTCCTTTAAAGGCAGAAGTAATATGATGAATGGTGGCACATGGGAGGTATTCAAGGCTAACTTGCAATTGTAAATATATTGAACAAAAGACCAATTCACTTACCACATCTTCAGGATCATTTGGATCGATCTTAAGTTTTGTGGGTAAGCTACGAATCTGATAGTCAGATGTTGCTGCTTGTTCAACTTTTCTCTTTAATGCCATTTTTGTCGCTTCAGCTTCTTTTTCAGCTTGTCCTAAAGCATCAGCAGCTTCCACGTCAAGTGCCCTGACATTAGCAGGGTCCACCTGTATAAGGCAAAAAAAAAGTTTCACACACTATTATTGAAGTAAAAACTGATATGTAAACTGAAGCGACAACTAAAAGGACTGGTATGTAAACTGAAGCCAGCATTCTATTTATTTATTATACAACATATTCACATACCAAGTGGAATTTCAGAAATTATGGGTGGCAGTTTGGTCCAACAAAAGACAAAACACTACAGGCAAAGGTTATTTAAGTCGGTGAATTCTTTTGTATGTTAAGGATGCTAAACAGGAATAAACATTACAATGGGAAAATAAACAGGATGGCAGATACAGCCAAATGCCATTAGAAATTCTTTTCGCTGCAGATGAAAAGCATATATGACGATGCATTACTTGACAACTCAACTACTTCAGAACCAGGGCAAAACATCATGGTTATAACATATATGTACTCCATCAAATTTATGAATATGCAAATTGCATTTCGATGACAAAAGTATTTACATGAATGACCTCAAACCAATGAAGCTGTCAAAGACAGAGACTTAAGCCATATGACCCACAATTAGCATACCTCTTCCTTGTTTCCCCAGCCTTCATAACTTACAAAATAGCCGATTGGTGTCAGACCTTCAATTGTCGCGTTGTACCTAACAATTCAGCTGATCAAACAAATTGCAAACAGACTGTATATACAAAAATGAACAGAAGTATGTACAATTGCAACATACACATATATCTCAAAAGGTCTTACCACTCCCCATCTTCACTATACACAGCTTGCACTTTGGTACCAACTGCAAATTTTTCATGGGATTGTGAGAGGTCATCCAGTGCCTAAAAACAGATAAAGTATGTTAGTGGTATGAAACAGTTATGATGAACAGAAGTGCACTTGTAACTTCCAGGTGAGTAATCCATATGTAAAACAAAACTACGAGTACCTCTGAGTGCACTCCAGCAGAATAATTTGGCGGTGATAGACCTACATCATTCTGCGCACTCTCACTCGGATTTGCAGTTGCCAAAAGCTCTTCGGTTAATGTAATAACCTGCAGTTGTTGCAGAGAAATACATTAGCGCAATTAACAAAACTAGACTCCTGCTATCATTTAAACTGTCCAAATTTTGTGATTCACTCAGAACAGCAGCATCGACACCCAAAATCTGAAGGAGGTACTCTACCATGAGACACAAACCTGCAACCAATCAAGATAAAGGGTAATGGACAACTTTGAAGCTATGAAATTTTATATTTAGTGTTCATAAGTTATATATGGTTGCTCAGATGGTCCCTACCATTGACATAATCTACCTTCTCACCTTTCAAGATTACAATAAAATCTAAATGGCCCAAAAACAAATCCACTGTTCCAAGCTGCCTTTTCATGATAGCTTGCCGGGCATGGCTCCTTGTAACAAAGAAGAGAAAGGGATTGATAGCATAGGCCCCAAATTACAAAATAGAAAGCAAACATCCTTTTGTTACAAACAGTTTACTCATACTAGCAACAAAGTAAAAGATAAAGCATCTGATAATTAGCTGATACCAACACACAGCAGCATAATAAAAAATGCAGGATAACTCACCTCTTGAAGCTCCTTTTCCATATCAACATATTCAGAAATTCCAGCGTCATCTTTTTTCTCCTTGATGTACTTCCTAACCTACAATTGGACGACAAAAGATAACCACAATGTAAATGAATGGGTTGCTCAAAAGCTTCACAACGAATTAGATTTGTAATAGGTAAAAGTAAAAAGGAAATAGCACGAAACTGCAGTAAGAAAAAAAGGAATTTCAATAGCAGTTGACCTGCCATGTGCGATAGTGCAAGATCTACCCTGATAAACGATTAACTGGTCACCAGTTGAACAACTTGGCTAGTGTTCGGATAGATCAGAACAGATGTCGTATTTGTTTATAGAAGATCATTAAATCAATTTTCAATGTAAATCACTCGTCTAAAACAGAAAGGCATGGACAAAATATTAAAAAGAGTGAGTAGAATCTAGCGCGAAACATTGACTGCAACAAGGGACTAAACTTGGAACAAATACATCAACAAGTCTCAAGACAAAATTCAACCACCATGTGCGCTTTACAAAGCGTTAACCACATGAACATAAAAAGTTGCATGCTCTTGAACCAGTGGGACTGTTCGGTCTTCTGCACATACGTAAATTCAACAAAAAGCAGGTTCAAATGGGCGATGGACATCGAAAGATTTTCCTCCACCAAGCAGCACCAATACAATACATCCCTAGTATATAATTCATGGGAATCAATCAAGCTACATAATGTGTCAATCCAGTGCTGTCCAATATGTATTTCTATAAGAAGTCTCAGAATCTAACCTTAGGATTTTTTAACTCTGCAGTTCAAACTAATTTAGCTATCTACCACTGACATGAGCAGGCAGATTTCCACAGATTGTTCCAACACCCAGTGTCCCTTTAACATAATGAAAATGATAACTCTTTTAGTGGGGGAAATAGTGATAAGAGCAGGTTATTTCGGCTGCTCTACTAAGGTTTAATCAATTGCAAGGTTCTGGACTTTTCACGTAGGCCTCTCGAAACCCTAGACTCGGACGCATAACCGAAACCTAATCTCTGAACACACAGCATCCAAAGCACAGAAACAAGCACGTAGCTGCGCACAAATTATTATGGCCCTAATAACGCGCAGCACCTAAGTGGGGAAACCAGAACTGATGGAGGAATCGCCGCAACACAACGAATTTCGAGGATTGGACGCGAGGGGGGGGGGGGGGGGGGGGGGGATGAGGGGGGGGGAGACCTCGCGGAGCTGGTCCTTGTAGGTGGAGAGATTGGATGCGAGCTCCTCGACGCTGAGATCCTCCATGCCCGCCGCCTCCGACGCTCTCCTCCGGCTCGAGCTCGATTCGATTCGTGACGCCTCGCGCTGCCCGAGAGTTTTCTTTTGGTTCGTTTTGGGAAATCTTATTATTATTGTCTGTTCGTGGTGGGGATTTTTATCGGGGGAAGAAGAGGCCGAGTCGATTTGCCTCTTCCAATTGGGCTGGGACGCAGGGACTGCAACTCTCGGCCCATCGTGGGGTTTGCTGGGTGGATGCGCGCAAATGCGATAGGTCGCCCACGCGCGCGTGTCAGCGGGCTGGCCCGGCGCTGGGCGATTTTCGTTTTTTACACTCACTTATTCCCAAACCAATTCTCAAAAAATAAAAACTTATTCCCAAACCACCGCTCAAAAAGGAAAAACTTATTCCCAAACCCTTTTTTAAAGGAAGATTTTAGGTAATTAAAAAAATGCTTATCCCCAACCCTCGTATTTGTGTAGGACTAATCTCTTTTGCTTACCATCTCATGGAAACCCTTTTCACCAGTATCTTAGCCTTCTTTCCAACTTATCACAACATTTCTTGTAAGCGTTGCTATCACTATTTCTACTTCTCGTGGTCTTGAGGTGTCTTGATCGGCACAGGCTCACAGGAGACACCTCCTCCTCTCAACCATCCGAACAAGGAAGAACATAGCACTAACCGAAGTCATTTTTTGTTTTTTTTTGTTTTTCTGTCTTTTTTATTTTCATGTTTAATTGTTTTTTATTTTTATTTTTATTTTACTTTATTTTGAAGAAATAATTTTCAGATATTAAAGTTTCACAAAATAAATTAATACCTTTTTAAAATGCACAGACACTTTTAAATTATATGAACATTTTCCTACAATACGAAACTTTTTAGATAGATAAAAAATCTTACAACATGTGAATGCCAATCTATTGACAATTTTATAAATTATATGAATATTTTTTAAAATAATTTTTAGAATTATAAGAACATTTTTAAAGGTGGGAATACTTTCTAAATTACTTGATATTTTAAAAATGTAAATAATTATTATTTTCTCATCACATTTAAAAAAATTGGAATATATATATAGAAGTTTAAACAAAGAAAAATGATGTACCTGTAAATGGGTTGCGTGGTTGCCAGCTCATTTGGAGGTCCTTCAGGCGGAGCTAGCGCTCCGTGAAAATGAGCGACACATATTTGCGCCTCAGTTGATGGGCAAGTTTTCGCTAGAAGATCGAGCCAAAACAATGCAGAGTGCATTTAAATTTGATAAGGCTCTAGTGGACATCACACGGGGAGTTTATGTGGACGCACACTTGCTATGACGCGTAGCTCAAATCAGGACGCGTGAGAGTAAGATATTGCTGAGCAGGGTGCCCAACAATGCTTTAGTTGTGCGAGGAGTAAGATGCGAAAGCAGCCGACACGACAGATTCCTTGGGCGTCGTATCCACTTGCAGCATGCCTTGAAGTTGCTCATGTTAGTACAATCCAGCTCGGACCGCGAACATCACCATGGACCTAGACACCCAAAAAATGGAGTGAAGTGAGATCTTTCAGGACGAGGGTGGTGTGCAATAGACGGCAAAGTGGCCTTGTTACCTATTCCATTAGGAACCACAGATTTCTAGGTCCAACACATGGCTCAAACTTCAAAGTGCTTCAACATGTAAAAAAAGGTAGTTCAAACTAAAATAAAGTCATGTTTTTCCTTACTTATGGTGTAGCTTCTTGTTTTATCACTTACAACATGTATACACTCCGGGGGGCAACAAAAAATAAAAAATAAAATGTACACTCATGACCAAATAACGTCGTTGCGTCAGCTAGCAAGCAAAGGGTAGAAACAAAAACCCTATTGTCTTTTTTTAAGAAAAAACAAAACCCTTATTTTTTTGAAGCATAAAAACTTTATTCTTATAGAATTGTCATATCATTTACTATAAGAGGAAGAATAAAGTCAGGAGCATCGGAATCCCAAGTTTCAGACAAACTCGGCTAAAAGAATGTTTAGCTAGACTATCAACAACTAGATTGGCTTCTCTACTATAGTAAATAAAACTGACACTAGCAAAGTGTAAAGCCATTTGATTGCACTTTGTTAAGATCGATACATCAGGGCCCATATACGAATCGGAATTGGTTAACACCTCCAAAGTAAACATGCTATCAGACTCAATGATAGTTTTAGTGCACCCAATATTTGCTCCTAGAATCAATCCACTTCCGATAACTTTCAACTCAGCTGATTCAATATTGCAATCTTAAAAAAAACTGATTCAACATAGAGAGGTAATTCCCAGGTTGCTGCTGCTATAAAATTTACATGGTTGTCCCTCGCCACAGCACCATTAGCTCCTGATAAAGTTTTAGCATGAAATGATGCATCAATATTAATTTTTACAGTCCCCTCACTTGGCTTTTTTTCACATGTGATCAATCTTACGAAATAGATGGTTCAGTGTGTGAGCTTGATATAAATTTGTAGCTAACACCCGTATAGGCATGGCCGTATGATTTGGAGTCTAGATAGTATTTCCTTTTGTACTCTGTCGTCTCTGTCATTAGATGTACCACATAGCCACCATGATCAATTCAGCAACAGGTATGTCACGCACAACTGAGCATAGATGGATAAGAGTTTCCGAGTTGACTGAGCCGAAGCGATCCTACATAACAGTTGTTCGATCGATTAGGCCTAGTTCTGCCCATACATCCTTTGCCGTGAACAGGTAAAGAGGCAGTGTTGGATATCCTCAAATCCAGTCTTACATAAGGGATATTCGGGTATAAGAGGGATGTGTCTACCCGCTAGCACGCCCAAGCATGGTAGTATCCTCTAGAAATTTCCATTCAAATGCTTAATTTTTTTAGGGATCCAGAGCTGCCAAAGATCTTTCCAAATTGTGTTAATATGTGCACTCACGGGGCTATCTCCTCTCAAAAAATGATGCCCAAACAAGTGGTCAAATTCCACATGGTAGGACAAATGGACAGAGAAGGTCCCAGATCTTGTGAAGTTTCAGGCCACGAAGTCTTCCATTGCCTCAACATGGAAAAGAATTTGCATAGTTCTGTCGACATAAATTACGGAAAATACAGACTCGATGTGAGCCTCGCCCCACTGTCCCATGTGGGGGTCAATTATCTCTTCGACCTTACTCAACATTATCCCTCCTCTTCGTGTTATGATTTTTCTAGACTACACTACAGGGGATCCAAGGGTCTTCCCAAATGTTTATGTGTGAACCTTATCCCACTCGCCAAATGCATCATCTTCTAAAAGTCTGAATTCCTGCAACAATGCTTTGCCATGTGAACGAGGAACCTTTCTTTGGGCCTGCTTTTAGTGTGTCACCATCTGGATAGTACTTAGCACTCAGCACTCCGCACACAGAGAGTCGGGATTTTGGATAAGTCGCCAACGCTGCTTTGCTAACATAGCAAGATTAAAGTTGTGAAGGTCTCTAAACCCCATATCACCCTTCTGACACACATTTTCCACCACGCATATGAGTGCATCTTCTTCTTCTTTTCTTCTCCATCTCCCCACTAGAACCCCGCTATCTCATCGATAATTGACTTGCAAATCCCTTTAGGCAATTTAAAAACAGACATAACATATGATGAATTGCTTGAGCCACAGATTTCGATAATATTTCTTTACCTTGCACTGATATAATTTTTTCTTTCCAAACTTTTAGCCGCTGGCAAGCTCTGCCAATTAGATGTTGATAACAATCACTTCTATCCACCACAACCATGGTGGGTAGTTCTAGATACTTATCTGACAGACTTTCATTTAATATCTCCAGTCTACCACAAATATCTTCCCTGACTACAACACTAGTGTTAGGACTGAAGAAAATGCTGGACTTAGCTGCACTTACATGCTGGCTTGAACTAGCAGAGTTTGTGTCTAAGGCCCTTTTAAGGGTATCTGCATTATTATTTGTTGCTCTCATCAAAATAAGGGAGTTGGCAGTAAAAAGAAGGTGAGAAATTGAAGGAGCATTCCTACATACTCGAATACCTTCAGTTCCTCCAATGTCTTCCTCATGAGCCACCAAACTGGAGAGGCCCAGACAGATCAAGAAAAGATATGGGGGTAAAGGGTCCCCTTGTCGCAAACCCCTCGTGGGTATAAACTCATCGGTCTTCGTATCATTGAATCTGATTTTATAACTCAAAGAGGAGAAATTATCATATC
The DNA here is from genome assembly GCA_963921465.1 of Triticum timopheevii. Taxonomy (NCBI): domain Eukaryota; kingdom Viridiplantae; phylum Streptophyta; class Magnoliopsida; order Poales; family Poaceae; genus Triticum; species Triticum timopheevii. Next base: position 439,327,207 of record OY997274.1, on the reverse strand, counting down.
CACCCATTGTGACTGAAAACCCAGCTTGATCATCACTAGTTCTTGTTTCTTTGGAGAGCTTGACAACTATTTGTTTGGTGAACTAGTTGTTTCCCTTGCAGCGCAGGAGTAGACCTGATCGCACTCCGAGGAAAAATGGTTCAGAACCGTAGTTTCCTCCTTAGATGGCGTGGGTATTCATGAGGAAGGTGCTCGCTACCATGCTATTTTCATCTGACAGATCGAAACGATCTCTAAAAGAGGATCATTCATCAATTAGGTAATCTAAGACACTGCAGCTATTGCTCCACGGTAATTAGTAAAAAAACAGGGCTTTGTATGATAATAGGTGGCTCGGCTTTACTTTTTAAATCAGATTATTTCTGAATTGTTGCATGTAAAATGAAATTTCGTCAAACAATTAGATGCAAAGCATTGTTTGTATGCACGTGACATGATTGAATGTTTCCATCACATAGTATATCTGAGACCATCTGAAGCTGGAGGTTTGATCGGACGTGTTTTACATGGGTAATTAGAAAACCAAAATTCCCTGACTTTTATTTTGTCACCCTAATCAAGATAAATTCTCTGCATCACAAGATAAACTTACTCGCATGCGTAACATATTATTTCGTTGAATAAAAGTTTAATTCTATGGGAGTGGAGGGAGGATAGCTGAAGGAGGTGTTGTCATCGCCGCAACGTCTGCATATCTTTTGCAATCTAAGTTGCAATAATAGAGCTCGATGTGGCACGAATCAGGCTTTGCAAGGCAGCAGAAGGCCTTAGTCTTTTTTCTGTAGACGCACAGCCCGCCTGGTAAACTGATCTTACGATTATTCATGCTGTCAATGATTTGGCCTATGGAAAAACAGACAAACAATTACATCAGTATTATTTCAAATTGATTAACAAGAAGCACCAGATGGCACATGAACGGAAAAAAAGGCAGTTGTCAACCTACTTCCAGCAGAAATGCAAAATTAAATTATTACGTGTGTATACATAACCTGTGCGTGCAGATATATGTTGTAAAGATAGATTATCGGAGGTGAAGACGCCCTTTCGTATTGATGGCTTACCTTGTGTGGTAGTAGCAATGCATACGAGAAGAAGTAGAGACAGCAGGAGTGGTGCACGGATGGAAGTCGTGTACTTGGCCATCTAGATATTGTGATGCGACAGATTGACAAAAGAATATGTGTTCTAAGCAAAACTACAAGATGATTTGTCCATACACACATGTATATAATCATGTATATGTGGAAGAACCATAGACAGGTCTGGGGACGAGACTTGCCTGCTCCCCCAGCGTGCTCCCATCCGTGCTCCCGCATACGTGGCATGATTTAATTGGAACAAAAAAAAAGATTAGCAATAATAGGTGTAATAATTACGTCCGGGCTGGATTTGAAGTTAATATTAGCTTGATTATCACCTTCTAATTATATGCGTGTTTCCTTCTAATTATAGTCGTGTTTTCGTAACTGTGCTCTTGTCTTTCCAAACGACCAAATTGCCATCTAAGAGGGTGCTTGATACGTTTTAGTCTCATGACTAAAAGTAGTGAGACTAAAACTTGCTAGCCTCACCCATGCTTGGATCCAAATACTAAAGAGACTAAAATCAAGTTAATGAGTATTTATTATCCTCCAAACCCTCCAATCCAGAACTCGCCTGTGTTAAAAGGAGAGGATTTAAATGAGGAGAGAGAGGACTAATCCACATTTTAGTAGGGGTACCCCTGACTAAATTTTTTTAGTCTCAAGACTAGTTTTAGCCCCTCTTTAGTCAGGGGTGCTTGAAACTTTAGCCTTTTAAAGAGACTATTTTTAGTCAGACTAAAATAAGTCCCTTGGATCCAAACACCCTCTGAATATTATTTGTGCCGGCCGGGAATTCAAGATTCCAGCCACATGCATCATTGGACTGACATGCACCATGGATTCAAAGCGAGACTTTTATTTTAACTAGGTATGTGCCCGCGGGTTGCCACGAGGAAAATATTTATATTAACATAATAAGACAATTATACAGGACAAATTTGATGCAAAATAAACAAAGTATATTTTGATTATACAAAAGCGCAATTGTTTTATCATTTATTAAAGGGACATTTACATCTGTGCCCCTAACTCGAACCCACTACTCATATTTGCCTCTAATTTTGAAGCATGCTCAAATTTACCCCTCCGCCGTTAAGTCACTACTCAGAAATGCCCTTCCGTACAGTACTGTAGCACTTTTCGTCCAATACTGTAGCACTTTCCGTCTGCTACAGTACACATGGGCCTTTGACGGTCAAAGGCCTTTGACTGGACGGAAGGGCATTTCTAAGTAGTGACTTAACGACAGAGGGGCAAATTTGAGCATGCTTTGAAATTAGGGGCAAATCTGAGTGGGTGGTTCGAGTTAGGGGCAGAAATGCAAATGGCCCTTTATTAAATTGGTGAAATAGGTAAGAGATTTACTGATATTTATTTGTCTATAGACAGGGAATTTTTTCTTATTTATTTATTTACAAAAGATGTCTAACCTTTATCAGGTTTATTATAAAAAATAATTCATTTATGAACCGTAAATTAATTGCTACATATCGTAGATTGATCTGGTTTATTGAGTTACCAAAGAATGGTTTGCTCAAAGCCAGGAGGGGATGGAAAACGGAGAAAAAAATTATATATACTAGTATAATGCCCATGCGTTGCCACGGGCCATAAATATTTTTTTCCGGTTGCATATATAATTATTTTAGAATGCATATATAAATATTTCAGTGGTTCAAAACCTGTCCTGTCCTTATGATTCTTATACACATCAACTAATACTATTGAACTTTTTCGCAACACCATATCCGCATCAAGACGCTAATATCACAGTAGTTAAGTTGCTACTTAGTAAACAAATAAATAATTATTTTTTATTTTAGAACATACAATTTTTTTTGTTAATGATAGGAAATCCACTCGCTTTTGGCTTGATTGGTGGCATGGGGAAACCATTTATGTTCTTCCTTCCCTCTTCTTTTTTCTTTCTGTGGCAATTCCAGATAACTATTTCTGAGAGTGCCAACTATGGTCGGGATTTGGCCTTCCGTCGCTCCCTTTCTCCTGCAGAGTTGGAACAGTGGCATCAACTTGCTGCCACCTTCGCTCTCGAAGACTTCAAATTCCATGGTTTGGCCTTGTTCCTCCTCAGGTGTTTTTTTGGTGAAGTCGCTTTACTGCAATCTCATTATGGGTTCTATTACTCCGAAGTCCAAGGGTGTTTGGATGGCTTGTGTTCCGCTTAAAATCAATATCTTCCTTAGGCAAAGCTATTAGTGGAAAGCTCCCTGCTGCTACGTGTTCGGATCAAAACAGGAAGCGTAATGCTTGGGCTACGGCTACATGTTCTCTTTGTTTTTGGCAAGAAGATTTTGACCATATTTTATTTTCTTGTGATTTTTCGGTCTTGTTGTGGAGCCGTACTCAGTTGGGGGTTAACTGGTTTCCATCTAGCTTCGCTCAGTTATTACCTCTCGTCAGTTCTTTGTCTGGCAGCTGCGGCGTGTTATTGTTTTGCTTTGGTGCCGTCAACTGGGCTCTCCGGATGACCCTTCGAAACCAACTGACGTTATTTTTAAATCTCCTACTCTTTTGCAACTATTTTAGCCTATGGTTAAAAACTGTGATGTGGACGCCATGGATATGCTTATCTCACGCGTCAGTCTCTCTATCCCCATGGGTGCAACCTACCTCTTAGTGATCGTCGGGGCGTCTTTAGCTAGCTTCTGATTTTGGTACCCGGTTCTAGCTATTAGGAAACGTAGCATGCAATTTTAAAAAAATTCCTATGATCACGCAAGATCTATCTAGGATATGCGTAGCAACGAGACGGGAGGAGTGTGTCCACGTACCCTCGTAGACCGAAAGCGGAAGCGTTAAATTAACGCGGTTGATGTAGTCGAACGTCTTCATGATCCAACCGATCCAAGTGCCGAACGTATGACACCTCCGTGTTCAGCACACGTTCAGCTCGATGACGTCCCTCAAACTCTTGATCCAGTAGAGGGTCGAGGGAGAGTTCTATCAGCACGACGGCGTGATGACGGTGATGGTGATGTGATCCGCGCAGGGCTTCGCCTAAGCACTACGATGCTATGAGCGGAGGAGTAAACAGTGGAGGGGGCACCACACACGGCTAAGAGAAATCTTGGTGTGTCTTTGGGGTGCCCCTGCCCCCGTATATAAAGGAGGGGGGAGGAGCCGGCGGCCAGGAGGGGCGCGCCAAGGGGGCAGTCCTACTTGGACTCCTAGTCCAAGTAGGATTCGCCCACCCCCTTCCTTTCTCCGCCGGAGGGAATAGGAAGGAGAGGGAGAGGGAAAGGGAAGGGGGGCCGCGCCCCCTCCTCCATGTCCTATTCGGACTCCTAGGAGGGGGCCGCGCGCCACCCTACCCCCCGCGGGCTTCCCTCTCTCTCTCTCTCCCTTAGGCCCAACACTTCCCCCGGGGGGTTCCGGTAACCCCTCGGTACTCGAACCACTCAAAACCATTCCGCTGTTCGAATACTACCTTCCAATATATGAATCTTTACCTTTCGACCATTTCGAGACTCTTCTTCATGTCCGTGATCTCATCCGGGACTCTGAACAAACTTCTGTCACCAAAACACATAACTCATAATACAAATCCTCATCGAACGTTAAGCGTGCGGACCCTACGGGTTCGAGAACTATGTAGACATGACCAAGACACATCTCCGGTCAATAACCAATAGCGGAACCTGGATGCTCATATTGGTTCCTACATATTCTACGAAGATCGTTATCGGTCAAACCGCATAACAACATACGTCATTCCCTTTGTCATCGGTATGTTATTTTCCCGAGATTCGATCGTCGGTATCCTCATACCTAGTTCAATCTCGTTACCGGCAAGTCTCTTTACTCGTTCCGTAATGCATCATCCCGCAACTAACTCATTAGTCACCTTGCTTGCAAGGCTTATAGTGATGTGCATTACCGAGAGGGCCCAGAGATATATGCCAACCCAACAAACATCTTCGGAGACACATGTAGAGCATCTTTATAATCACCCAGTTACGTTGTGATGTTTGATAGCACACAAGGTGTTCCTCCGGTATTCGGGAGTTGCATAATCTCATAGTCAAAGGAATATGTATAAGTCATGAAGAAAGCAATAGCAATAAAACTTAACAATCATTATGCTAAGCTAACGGATGGGTCTTGTCCATCACATCATTCTTCTAATGATGTGATCCCGTTCATCAAATGACAACACATGTCTATGGTTAGGAAACTTAACCATCTTTGATTAATGAGCTAGTCAAGTAGAGGTATACTAGGGACACTTTGTTTTGTCTATGTATTCACACATGTATCAAGTTTCCGGTTAATACAATTCTAGCATGAATAATGAACATTTATCATGATATATGGAAGTATAAAATAACAACTTTATTATTGCCTCTAGGGCATATATCCTTAAGTCTCCCACTTGCACTAGAGTCGATAATCTAGTTCACATCGCCATGTGATTTAACACCAATAGTTCACATCACCATGTGATTAACACCCAAAGGGTTTACTAGAGTCAGCAATCTAGTTCACATCGCCATGTGATTAACACCCAAAGAGTACTAAGGTGTGATCATGTTTTGCTTGTGAGAGAAGTTTAGTCAACGGGTCTGCCATATTGAGAGCTGTATGTATTTTGCAAAATTTTCTATGTCTACAATGCTCTGCATGTAGCTACTCTAACTAATTGCTCCCACTTTCAATATGCATCCAGATTGAGACTTAGAGTTATCTGGATTGATGTAAAAGCTTGCATCGACGTAACTCCTTATGATGAACTCTTTATCACCTCCATAACCAAGAAATATTTCCTTAGTCCTCTTAGGTAACTAAAGATAACTTTGACTGATGTCTAGTGATCCACTCCTGGCAAACTAATGGCAAGGTACACAATAGGTGTGGTACACAACATAGCATACTTCATAGAATCTATAACTGGGGAATAGGGAATGACTTTCATTCTCTTTCTATTTTCTATCGTGGTCGGGTTTTGAGTCTTACTCAACTTCACACCTCGCAACACAGGCAAGAACTCCTTCTTTGACTATTCCATTTTGAACTACTTCAAAATCTTGTCAAGGTAGATACTCATTGAAAAAAAATCTTATCAAGCGTCTTGATCTATCTCTATAGATCTTGATGCTCAATATGTAAGCCGCTTCACCGAGGTCCTTCTTTGAATAACTCCTTTCAAACACTCCTTTATGCTTTCTAGAAAATTTTACATCATTTCAGATCAACAATATGTCATTCACATATACTTTTCAGAAAGGCCGTAGTGCTCCCACTCACTTTCTTGTAAATACATGCTTCACCGCAAGTCTGTATAAAACTATATGCTTTGATCAACTCATCAAAGCATATATTCCAACTCCGAGATGCTTGCACCAGTCCATAGATGGATCCCTGGAGCTTGCACATTTTGTTAGCACCTTTAGGATCGACAAAAAACCTTCTGGTTGCATCATATACAATTCTTCTTCAATAAATCCATTAAGGAATTCTGTTTTTTGACATCCATTTGCCAGATTTCATAAAATGCGGCAATTGCTAACATGATTCGGACAAACTTAAGCATCGCTATGAGTGAGATAATCTCATCATAGTCAACACCTTGAACTTGTTGAAAACATTTTGTGACAAGTTGAGCTTTGTAGATAGTAACACTACCACCAGTGTATGTCTTCCTCTTGAAGATCCATTTATTTTCAATGGCTTGCCGATCATCGGGCAAATCCACTAAAGTCCATACTTTGTTCTCATAAATGGATCATATCTCAGATTTCATGGCCTCAAGCCATTTATCGGAATCTGGGCTCATCGCCGCTTCCTCATAGTTCGTAGGTTCGTCACGGTCCAGTAACATGACTTCCAGAACAGTATTACCGTACCATTCAGGTGCGGAACGTGCTCTGGTTGACCTACGAGGTTTAGTAGTAACTTGATCTGATGTTTCATGATCATCATCATTAGCTTCCTCTCTAGTTGGTGTAGGCATCACTGGAACTGATTTCTGTGATGAGCTACTTTCCAATTTGAGAGAAGGTACAATTACCTCATCAAGTTCTACCTTCCTCCCACCCATTTCTTTCGAGAGATACTCCTTCTCTAGAAAGGATCCATTCCGAGCAACAAAGATCTTGCCTTCGGATCTGTGATAGAAGGTGTACCAACAATTTCTTTTGGGTATCGTATGAAGACGCACTTCTCCGATTTGGGTTTGAGCTTATCAGGCTGAAGCTTTTTCACATAAGCATCGCAACCCCAAACTTTAAGAAATGACAGCTTAGGTTTCTTGCCAAACCACTATTCATACGGTGTCGTCTCAACGGATTTAGATGGTGCCCTATTTAAGGTGAATGTAGCTGTCTCTAATGCATAACCCCAAAACAATAGCGGTAAATCGATAAGAGACATCATAGATCGCACCATATCTAATAAAGTACGGTTACGACGTTCGGACACACCATTAATCTGTGGCGTTCCAGGTGGCGTGAGCTGTGAAACTATTCCACATTGTTTTAAATAGAGTCCAAACTCATTACTCAACAATTCGCCTCCGCGATCAGATTGTAGAAACTTTATTTTCTTGTTACGATGATTCTCCACTTCACTCTGAAATTCTTTGAACTTTTCAAATGTTTCAGACTTGTGTTTCATTAAGTAGATATACCCATATCTCCTCAAATCATCTGTGAAGGTCAGAAAACAACGATACCCGCCGCGAGTCTCAATACTCATCGGACCGTGATGTCGCTTGAAGGGATGATGTAGCACATCGGTGGTAGGTATTTACCTTAGATATGAAACCAAGGTTATCGAACCAGTAGGAGAACCAAGCAACACATAGCTCCTGCACACAGATAACAAATCCTCGCAATCCAACGTGTTAATGGGGTTGGCAATCCCTTCTCGGGTACGGCGCCTGAAGATAGGCAAACGGACGTGAGATAAATTTGTAGTAAATTGATAGATCGAACGCCAAATAAAATAAATAAGGAAAATTTGCAGCAAGGTATTTTTTTTATTTTTAGTTTAATAGATCTGAAAATAAATGCAAGGAAAAAGTAGATCGCAAAGGCAAATATATGAGAAAGAGACCCAAGGGCCGTAGGTTTCGTTAGTGGCTTCTCTCGAGAAGAATAGCAAACGGTGGGTGAACAAATTACTGTTGGGCAATTGATAGAACTTCAAATACTCATGACGATATCCAGGCAATTATCATTATATAGGCATCACGTCCAAGATTAGTAGACCGACTCCTGCCTGCATCTACTACTATTACTCCACACATCGACCGCTATCCAGCATGCATCTAGTGTATTAAGTTCATGGAAAAACGGAGTAATGCAATAAGAACGATGACATGATGTAGATAAGATCTATCTATGTAGAGATAGAACCCATCGTTTTATCCTTAGTAGCAACGATACATACGTGTCGGTTCCCTTTGTAACTGGGATCAAGCACCGTAAGATCGAACCCACTACAAAGCACCTCTTTCCATTGCAAGTTAAATAGATCAAGTTGGCCAAACAAAACCCAAATATCGGAGAAGAAATACGAGGCTATAATAGATCATGCATAAAAGAGATCAAAGAAACTCAAATACTTTCATGGATATAAAAAGGTAGATCTGATCATAAACTCAAAGTTCATTGATCCCAACAAACACACCGCAAAAGAGTTACATCATATGGATATCCAAGAGACCATTGTATTGATAATTCAGAGAGAGAGATAGCCAACTAGCCACTAACTACGGACCCGAAGGTCTACAAAGAACTACTCACGCGTCATCGGAGAGGCACCAATGGAGGTGGTGAACCCCATCCGAGATGGTGTCTAGATTGGATCTGGTGGTTCTGGACTCTGCGGCGGCTGGATGAATATTTCGTCGATGCCTCTAGGGTTCAGGAAATATTGGGGTATTTATAGAGCAAAGAGGTGATCCGGGGGGCACCCGAGGTGGGCACACCCCACCAGGGCGCGTTTGGGCCTCCTGGCGCGCCCTGCTGGGTTGTGCCTCCCACGGGGCACCCTCAGGCGCAGCCAGGGCCCTTGTATTCCTTATGGCCCATAAAAATTCTCCGTAAAGTTTCGGGGCATTTGGACTCCGTCTGATATTGATTTTTTGCGATGTAAAAAACATGGAAAAGACAGCAACTGGCACTTGGCACTATGTCAATAGGTTAGTACCAAAAAATGATATAAAATGACTATAAAATGATTATAAAACATCCAAGATTATAACAGCATGGAACAAGCAAAAATTATAGATATGTTGAGACGTATCTGCATCCCCAAGCTTAACTCCTACTCGTCCTCGAGTAGGGAAGTGATAAAAATAGAATTTTTGATGTGGAATGCTGCCTATCATGTCATATCATATTTTCTTTTCTTTAAATACTACTGCAGGATGCTGCTAACGTGACACTACGATCAGAGACCCTTCGAGAAACTGTGTGCGATGCAATGACCGCAAACGATGGTGTAGGAAAATCGTCAGAAATGTATAAAATGTTTGCGATGACGGATGCATCAAACATGGTTCGGGTTTTAGTTGCGTGTGCGATGAAGGGCATATGGTTCAGTTCAATTAACTATTTCCGATGAGGAGGAACAAAAGTAACGGGCAGCCAGATGAAGGTGTGTGCGATGTACAGCATACGGTTCACACGGATGAACTTTTGTGATTAGGCAACACAAAAGAAATGGACAGCCCGATCATGGTGTGTGCGATGTACAACATACGGTTCAGTCGGATGAACTGTTTGTGATTAGGCAAGAGAACAGAAACGGTTCAATATAACAAGATGTGTGTGATACATGGCAAATAGGTCTGTAATCAGAAATGTGTGCGAAGACCGATAATAACGCAGAGGATTGCTTCTAATAAGACGTATGTGATATGCTCTGTCTAAACAACATCTATTGGCCATTATGGGACGGGCGGTCATCCGGATACGCCATAAGGATGCGAAGAGGCATTCCTATCAGCAAGGACTAGCTGTTCCACTAGTAGCTCATGTAAGAAAATTATCAAGTTCAGTGTGCTTAGGCTGGAGCAGCCATCAGATGGGTGACTGGATGGGAAGTTGTGTCGATGTTAAATTAGGTGATGGGATGGGTCATTTCGTTCAAATGGCCAAAATGCCCCATTCCCTCAGCTAATTTAACCTCGAGGTCCTTGTTTTTTATTTTTTAACACATGTTAAAAAAGGTCTACCGCATTACTTTTTGACAATGTGCGATACCTGGCATACAGTTGATCCATCCGACGTATTTGTGATGGAATAGGCCATGTGTGTTGTGGGCAAACGCTTGCTAGTATTCAAACGTTTGGGATTGATGAATTCATCATCGACGGGATCCCTAGTGTGGTCCGTGTTCATCTGATCATCATCTACTTCTTGTGCTAGCTCGATGCTAAGTTTCCACTAATTGATGGCGTTTTATGAACACGCCACCGTTTCCCGCCATTTCCTCACCTGTTTCCCGCCACCCTACTATATTGCGCATAGGGGGCACGCGACGCACGGAGGCGACAAGCGCAGCCTGTAGCACATCCACCTTTTCCAAGCATGCCAACCCACCAAAGCGCCGCCTCTGCCATCAACCTCGTCGACAAGGAAAACGAGCAAGTGCCAAGGCCCGTCGAGGCCGAGGCGCTCCCCGGCAACGCGATGGACGACGCTGTGATGCGCGTCATCACCAGGGTTGAGCAGACCTTTGGCGCATGGTGCTTGAGCACCACGGATCAAGATAGGCATGTCAGCGCCGACAGGCTGCAGCTCGCCGCACAACATGATCGATGGCGCGCCGTAGAGCAAGCTAGGCGCGTCCGTGCCAATAGGCTGTGGCTCGCCACACATCGAGACCGTTGGAGCACCGCAGAGCGAGAGGCGCGGCGCGCTGCATAGCATGAGCGGATCCATCGGTGCTTGCCTGTTATCGACACGGCGTCGTAGCTGGGTACACATCCCGTCAGTACCCCCATTCCTTTCTAGGACTGGGCAGAGGCCCTCAGCGCCATACTTGCACCAGATGCCAGCCACGCTGTTGTTGGGGAACGTAGTAATTTCAAACAAAATTCCTACGTACGCGCAAGATCATGGTGATGCATAGCAATGAGACGGAAGAGTGTTATCTACGTACCCTCGTAGACCGTAAGCGGAAGTGTTATGACAACGGGGTTGATGTAGTTGTACGTCTTCACGATCGACCGATCCTAGTACCGAACGTACGGCACCTCTGCGATCTGCACACGTTCAGCTCGGTGATGTCGCACAAACTCACGATCCAGTAGAGCTTCGAGGGAGAGCTTCGTCAGCACGACGGCTTGATGACGATGATGATGAAGCTACCGGCACAAGGCTTCGCCTAAGCACTACGATGATATAAATGAGGTGGATTATGGTGGAAGGGGGCACCGCACATGGCTAAGAGATCAATGATCAACTTGTGTGTTTTAGGGTGCCCCCTGCCCTCGTATATAAAGGAGCAAGGGGGAGGCCGGCCGGCCCTTGTGGGCGCGCCAGGAGGAGGAGTCCTCCTAGTGGGAGTATGACTCCCCTTTCCTAGTCCCACTAGGAGGGGGAAGGAAGGAGTGGGAGATGGAGAAGGCAAGGGGGGCGCCGTCCCCCTTTCCTTGTCCTATTCGGACTCAAGGGGAGGGGCCACGCGGCCTGCCCTGGCCGGCCCTTCTCTCTCTCCACTAGGGTCCATCAAGGCCCATTAGTCCCCGGGGGGTTTCGGTAACCCTCCGGCACTCCGGTTTTCTCCAAAATCACCCGGAACACTTCAGGTGTCCGAATATAGCCGTCCAATATATCAATGTTTATGTCTCAACCATTTTGAGACTCCTCGTCATGTCCATGATCACATCCGGGACTACGAACTATCTTCGGTACATCAAAACACATAAACTCATAATACCAATCGTCGCCGAACGTTAAGCGTATGGACCCTACGGGTTCGAGAACTATGTAGACATGATCGAGACTCATCTCCGGTAAGTAACCAATAGCGGAACCTGGATGCTCATATTGGTTCCTACATATTCTACGAAGATCTTTTTCGGTCAAACCGCATAACAACATACGTTGTTCCCTTTGTCATTGGTATGTTACTTGCCCGAGATTTGATCGTCGGTATCTCAATACCTAGTTCAATCTCGTTACCGGCAAGTCTCTTTACTCGTTCCGTAATGCATCATCCCGCAACTAACTCATTAGTCACATTTCTTGCAAGGCTTATAGTGATGTGCATTACCGAGAGGGCCCAGAGATACCTCTCCGACAATCGAAGTGACAAATCCCAAATCTCGATCTATGCCAACTCAACAAGTACCATCGGGGACACCTGTAGAGCACCTTTATAATCACCCACTTACGTTGTGACGTTTGGTAGCAGACAAAGTGTTCCTCCGATATTCGGTAGTTGCATAATCTCATAGTCATAGGAACATGTATAAGTCATGAAGAAAGCAATAGCAATATACTAAACGATCAAATGCTAAGCTAAAGGAATGGGTCAAGTCAATCACATCATTCTCTAATGATGTGATCCCGTTAATCATATGACAACTCATGTCTATGGCTAGGAAACATAACCATCTTTGATTCAACGAGCTAGTCAAGTAGAGGCATACTAGTGACACTTTGTTTGTCTATGTATTCACACATGTACTAAGTTTCCGATTAATACAATTCTAGCATGAATAATAAACATTTATCATGATATAAGGAAATATAAAGAACAACTTTATTATTGCCTCTAGGGCATATTTCCTTCAGTCTCCCACTCGCACTAGAGTCAATAATCGAGATTACACAATAATGATTCTAACAACCATGGAGTCTTGGTGCTGATCATGTTTTGCTCATGAGAGAGGCTTAGTCAACGGTCTGCAACGTTCAGATCCATCTGTATCTTGCAAATCTCTATGTCTCCCTCCTTGACTTAATCGCGGATGGAATTGAAGCATCTCTTGATGTGCTTGGTTCTCTTGTGAAATCTGGATTCCTTTGCCAAGGCTATTGCACCAGTATTGTCACAAAAGATTTTCATTGGATCCGATGCACTAGGTATGACACCTAGATCGGATATGAACTCCTTCATCCAGACTCCTTCATTTGCTGGTTCCGTAGCAGCTATGTACTCCGCTTCACATGTAGATCCTGCCACGACGCTTTGCTTAGAACTGCTCCAACTGATAGCTCCACCGTTCAATATAAATACATATCCGGTTTGTGACTTAGAGTCATCCGGATCAGTGTCAAAGCTTGCATCAATGTAACCATTTACAACGAGCTCTTTGTCACCTCCATAAACAAGAAACGTATCCTTAGTCCTTTTCACGTATTTTAGGATGTTCTTGACCGCTGTCCAGTGATCCACTCCTGGATTACTTTGGCACCTCCCTGCTAAACTAATAGCAAGGCACACATCAGGTCTGGTACACAACATTGCATACATGACAGAGCCTATGGCCGAAGCATAGGGAACACTTTTCATTTTCTCTCTATCTTCTGCCATGGTCGGGCATTGAGTCCTACTCAACTTCACACCTTGTAACAAAGGTAAGAACCCTTTCTTTGCTTGATCCATTTTGAACTTCTTGAAAACTTTATCAAGGTATGTGCTTTGTGAATGTCCAATTAAGCGTCTTGATCTATCTCTATAGATCTCGATGCCCAATATATAAGCAGCTTCACCGAGGTCTTTCATTGAAAAACTCTTATTCAAGTATCCTTTTATGCTATCCAGAAATTCTATATCATTTCCAATCAACAATATGTCATCCACATATAATATTAGAAATGCTACAGAGCCCCCACTCACTTTCTTGTAAGTACATGCTTCTCCAAAAGTATGCATAAAACCATATGCTTTGATCACACTATCCAAATGTTTATTCCAACTCTGAGATGCTTGCAACAGTCCATAAATGGATTGTTGGAGCTTGCACACTTTGTTAGCATCCTTTGGATCGATAAAACCTTCAGGTTGCATCATATAAAACTCTTCTTCCAGGAATCCATTCAGGAATGCAGTCTTTACATCCATTTGCCAAATTTCATAATCATAAAATACGGCAATTGCTAACATGATTCGGACAGACTTAAGCATCGCTAGGGGTGAGAAGGTCCCATCGTAGTCAACTCCTTGAACTTGTCGAAAACCTTTCGCAACAAGTCGAGCTTTGTAGACAGTAACATTACCATCAGCGCCAGTCTTCTTCTTGAAGATCCATTTATTATCGACGGCTTGCCGATCATCGGGCAAGTCAACCAAAGTCCACACTTTGTTCTCATACATGGATCCCATCTCAGATTTCATGGCCTCAAGCCATTTCGCGGAATCTGGGCTCATCATCACTTTCTCATAGTTCGTAGGTTCGTCATGGTCAAGTAACATGACCTCCAGAACAGGATTACCATACTACTCTGGTGTGGATCTTACTCTAGTTAACCTACGAGGTTCGGTAGTAACTTGATCTGAAGTTACATGATCATCATCATTAGCTTCCTCACTAATGGGTGTAGGAGTCACAGGAACTCATTTCTGTGATGAACTACTTTCCAATAAGGGAGCAGGTACAATTACCTCATCAAGTTCTACTTTCCTCCCACTCACTTCTTTCGAGAGAAACTCCTTATCTAGAAAGGATCCATGCTTAGCAACAAATGTCTTGCCTTCGGATCTGTGATAGAAGGTGTACCCAACAGTCTCCTTTGGGTATCCTATGAAGACACATTTCTCCAATTTGGGTTCGAGCTTATCATGTTGAAGCTTTTTCACATAAGCATCTCGGCCCCAAACTTTAAGAAACGACAACTTTGGTTTCTTGCCAAACCATAGTTCATAAGGGGTCGTCTCAACGGAATTAGATGGTGCCCTATTTAACGTGAATGCAGCTGTCTCTAAAGCATAACCCCAAAACGATAGCGGTAAATCAGTAAGAGACATCATAGATCGCACCATATCCAGTAAAGTACAATTACGACGTTCGGACACACCATTACGTTGTCGTGTTCCGGGTGGCGTGAGTTGCGAAACTATTCCGCATTGTTTTAAATGAACATCAAACTCGTAACTCAAATATTCTCCTCCATGATCAGGTCGTAGAAACTTTATTTTCTTGTTACGATGATTTTCCACTTCACTCTGAAATTCTTTGAACTTTTTCAAATGTTTCAGACTTATGTTTCATCAAGTAGATATACCCATATTTGCTCAAATCATCTGCGAAGGTGAGAAAATAACGATAACCGCCGCGAGCCTAAATATTCATTGGACCACATACATCAGTATGTATGATTTCCAACAAATCTGTTGCTCGCTCCATTGTTCCGGAGAATGGAGTTTTAGTCATCTTGCCCATGAGGCATGGTTCGCAAGTACCAAGTGATTCCAAAAGTCCATCAGAATGGAGTTTCTTCATGCGCTTTACACCAATATGACCTAAACGGCTGTGCCACAAATAAGTTGCACTATCATTATCAACTCTGCATCTTTTGGCTTCAATATTATGAATATGTGTGTCACTACTATCGAGATTCAACAAAAATAGACCACTCTTCAAGGGTGCATGACCATAAAAGATATTACTCATATAAATAGAACAACCATTATTCTCTGATATAAATGAATAACCGTCTCACATCAAACAAGATCCAGATATAATGTTCATGCTCAACGCTGGCACCAAATAACAATTATTCAGGTCTAAAACTAATCCCGAAGGTAGATGTAGAGGTAGCATGCCGACCGCGATCACATCGACTTTGGAACCATTTCCCACGCGCATCGTCACCTCGTCCTTAGCCAATCGTTACTTAATCCGTAGTCCCTGTTTCGAGTTGCAAATATTAGCAACAGAACCAGTATCAAATACCCAGGCGCTACTGCGAGCATTAGTAAGGTACACATCAATAACATGTATATCACATATACCTTTGTTCACCTTGCCATCCTTCTTATCCGCCAAATACTTGGGGCAGTTCCGCTTCCAGTGACCAGTCCCTTTGCAGTAGAAGCACTCAGTCTCAGGCTTAGGTCCAGACTTGGGCTTCTACACTTGAGCAACAACTTGCTTGCTGTTCTTCTTGAAGTTCCCCTTCTTCCCTTTACACTTATTCTTGAAACTGGTGGTCTTGTTGACCATCAACACTTGATGCTCCTTCTTGATTTCTACCTCCACAGCCTTTAGCACTGCGAAGAGCTCGGGAATTGTCTTATCCATCCCTTGCATGTTATAGTTCATCACAAAGCTCTTGTAGCTTGGTGGCAATGATTGAAGAATTCTGTCAATAACACTATCATCAGGAAGATTAACTCCCAGTTGAATTAAGTGATTGTTATACCCAGACATTTTGAGTATATGCTCACTGACAGAACTATTCTCCTCCATCTTGCAGCTGTAGAACTTATTGGAGACTTCGTATCTCTCAATCCGGGCATTTGCTTGAAATATTAACTTCAACTCCTCAAACATCTCATATGCTCCATGGCGTTCAAAACGTCGTTGAAGACCCGGTTCTAAGCGGTAAAGCATGGCACACTGAACTATTGAGTAGTCATCAGCTTTGCTCTGCCAGACGTTCATAACATCTGGCGTTGCTCCTGCAGCGGGTTTGGCACCTAGCGGTGCTTCCAGTACGTAATTCTTCTGTGCAACAATGAGGATAATGCTCAAGTTACGGACCCAGTCCGTGTAGTTGCTACCATCATCTTTCAACTTAGCTTTCTCTAGGAACGCATTAAAATTCAACGGAACAACAACACGGGCCATCTATCTACAACAACATAGACATGCAAAATACTATCAGGTACTAAGTTCATGATAATTAAAGTTCAATTAATCAAATTACTTAAGAACTCCCACTTAGATAGACACCCCTCTAATCATCTAAGTGATCACGTGATCCATATCAACTAAACCATGTCCGATCATCACGTGAGATGGAGTAGTTTTAAATGGTGAACATCACTTTGTTGATCATATCTACTATATGATTCACGCTCGACCTTTCGGTCTCAGTGTTCCGAGGCCATATCTGCATATGCTAGGCTCGTCAAGTTTAACCCAAGTATTCTGCGTGTGCAAAACTGGCTTGCACCCGTTGTATGTGAACGTAGAGATTATCACACCCGATCATCACGTGGTGTCTCGGCACGACAAACTTTCGCAACGGTGCATACTCAGGGAGAACACTTGTACTTTGAAATTTAGTGAGAGATCATCTTATAATGCTACCGTCGAACTAAGCAAAATAAGATGCATAAAGGATAAACATCACATGTAATTAATATAAGTGATATGATATGGCCATCATCATCTTGTGCCTTTGATCTCCATCTCCAAAGCACCATCATGATCACCATCGTCACCGGCGCGACACCTTGATCTCCATCGTAGCATCATTGTCGTCTCGCCAACTATTGCTTCTACGACTATCACTACCGCTCAGTGATAAAGTAAAGCAATTACATGGCGATTGCATTTCGTACAATAAAGAGACAACAATATGGCTCCTGCCAGTTGCCGATAACTCTGTTACAAAACATGATCATCTCATACAATAAAATTTAGCATCATGTCTTGACCATATCACATCACAACATGCCCTGGAAAAATAAGTTAGACGTCCTCTACTTTGTTGTTGCAAGTTTTATGTGGCTGCTACGGGCTGAGCAAGAACCGTTCTTACCTACGCATCAAAACCACAATGATTTTTCGTCAAGTATGTGCTGTTTTAACCTTCAACAAGGATCGAGCGTAACCACACTCGATTCAACTAAAGTTGGAGAAACTGACACCCGCCAGCCACCTGTGTGCGAAGCACGTCGGTAGAACCAGTCTCGTGTAAGCGTACGCGTAATGTCGGTTAGGGCCGCTTCATCCAATAATACCGCCGAATCAAAGTATGACATGCTGGTAAGCAGTATGACTATTATCGCCCACAACTCACTTGTGTTCTACTCATGCATATAACATCTATGCATAAACCTGGCTCGGATTCCACTGTTGGGGAACATAGTAATTTCCAAAAAAATCCTACATACACGCAAGATCATGGTGATACATAGCAACGAGAGGGAAGAGTGTTTCTACGTACCCTCGTAGACCGTAAGTGGAAGCGTTATGACAATACGGTTGATGTAGTCGTACGTCTTCACGATCGACTGATCCTAGTACCGAACGTACAACACCTCCGTGATTTGCACAGGTGACGTCCCACAAACTCATGATCCAGTAGAGCTTCGAGGGAGAGCTTCGTCAGCATGACGGCATGATGATGGTGATGATGAAGCTACCGGCGCAGGGCTACGCCTAAGCACCATGACGATATGACCGAGGTGGATTATGGTGGAAGGGGGCACCGCACACGGCTAAGAGATCAATGATCAACTTGTGTGTTCTAGGGTGCCCTCCTGCCCCCGTATATAAAGGAGCATGGGGGAAGGCCGGCCGGCCCTTGTGGGCACACCAGGAGGAGGAGTCCTCCTCCTAGTGGGAGTAGGAATCCCCTTTCCTAGTCCCACTAGGAGGGGGGAGGAAAGAGTGGGAGAGGGGGAAGGCAAGGGGGGCGCCCCCCCTTTCCTTGTCCTATTCGGACTCAAGGGGAGGGGCTGCGCGGCCAGCCCTGGCCGGCCCTTCTCTCTCTCCACTAGGGCCCATCAAGGCCCATTAGTCCCCGGGGGGTTCCGGTAACCCTCCGGCACTCCGGTTTTCTCCGAAATCACCCGGAACACTTCCGGTGTCCGAATATAGCCGTCCAATATATCAATCTTTATGTATCGACCATTTTGAGACTCCTCGTCATGTCCATGATCACATCCGGGACTCCGAACTATCTTCGGTACATCAAAACACATAAACTCATAATATCGATCATCACCGAACGTTAAGCGTGTGGACCCTACGGGTTCGAGAACTATGTAGACATGACCGAGACTCATCTCCAGTCAATAACCAATAGCGGAACCTGGATGCTCATATTGGTTCCTACATATTCTACGAAGATCTTTATCGGTCAAACCGCATAACAACATACGTTGTTCCCTTTGTCATCGGTATGTTACTTGCCTGAGATTTGATCATCGGTATCTCAATACCTAGTTCAATCTCATTACCGGCAAGTCTCTTTACTCGTTCTGTAATGCATCATCCCGCAACTAACTCATTAGTCACATTGCTTGCAAGGCTTACAGTGATGTGCATTACCGAGAGGGCCCAGAGATACCTCTCCGACAATCGGAGTGACAAATCCTAATCTCGATCTATGCCAACTCAACAAGTACCATCGGAGACACCTGTAGAGCACCTTGATAATCACCCATTTATGTTGTGACATTTGGTAGCACACAAAGTGTTCCTCCGGTATTCGGGAGTTGCATAATCTCATAGTCATAGGAACATGTATAAGTCATGAAGAAAGCAATAGCAATATACTAAACAATCAAATGCTAAGCTAACGGAATGGGTCAAGTCAATCACATCATTCTCTAATGATGTGATCCCGTTAATCAAATGGCAACTCATGTCTATGGCTAGGAAACATAACCATCTTTGATTCAACGAGCTAGTCAAGTAGAGGCATACTAGTGACACTTTGTTTGTCTATGTATTCACACATGATAATTTAAATAATCAAGTATATCATTAAGCAACCATGTCTTTCAAAATATCAACGCTAAAATAAGTAATCCCTAGCCCATCATGCTCAACTATTGATCCATTCATGAAACACACTCGAATATTAGTTACACCTAATACTTAAGTATGATCATCTTGCCTCCTAGTTGGTGCTTTTGTAAGAGAAGATGGAGACTCAAATTCGAAAATAAAAATTGCATAAAGTAAAAGAAAGGCCCTCCATAGAGGGAAGTAGGGATTTGTAGAGGTGCCAGAGCTCAAAGCGAAAAACTTAGAGATAAAAACATTTTGGGAGGTGTATCCATCCCACCAACGAAAACGACTTAGAGTTCCCAACACTTTCCATGCTAGATATATCATAGGCGGTTCCCAAACAGAAAATAAAGGTTATTCCTTTTTCAACCATACTTTCACTTTCCATGGCTAGCCATATCCACGGTTGCCCTCCATACAAACACTTTCCAAGGAATTTTTATTTGATAACATAAAGTAAATTCATTTTTTTTCATTTCAGGACTGGGCATCCCTAATACCTTTGCCTTACTCACGTGCAATGACAAGTGATTAAACACTCATCTTTAGAATAACACATCTACCATGGAAAATATTAGTCACCCCTCACTGCTCCGCGAGCGAAACAAACACACAAAAGAGAAGTTTATTTCGAAAATTAGAGGTGGCACATGCAAATTTGCTTAGAACGGCAAAAGACTACCGCATATAGGTAGTTATAGTGGACTCATGTGACAAAATGGTTGGGGAACGCATTATTTCAAAAAAATTACCTACGATCATGCAAGATCCATCTAGGAGATGCATAGCAACGAGCGGGGAGAGTGTGTCCACGTACCCTCCTAGACCGAAAGCGGAAGCATTTAGTAACGCGGTTGATGTAGTCGAACGTCTTCGCGATCCAATCGATCCATGTACCGAACATACGGCACCTCCGCGATCAGCACACGTTCAGCTCGATGACGTCCCTCGAACTCTTGATCCAGTTGAGGCCGAAGGAGAGTTTCATCAGCACGACGACGTGGCGACGTGATGATGAAGTTACCGGTGCAGGGCTTCGCCTAAGCACTATGACGATATGAGCGAGGAGTGTAATTGTGGAGGGGGCACCGCACACGGCTAAGAGAAGACTTGGTGTGCCTTTGGGGTGCCCCCCTTCCATGTATATAAAGGGTGGAGAGGTGGCCGGCCCAAGGGGGCGCGCCAGGTGTGGGGAGTCCTACTAGGACTCCCTAGTCCAAGTAGGATTCCCCTCTCCTTTTTTCCTTTTTTGTAATAGCAAAGAGGGAAAGAGAGGAGGAGTAGGAGGGGCGCGCGCCACCTCCCTGGCCGACCCGCTCTCCTATACTAAGGCCCATGTATGGCCCATTAACTTCCGGGGGGGAGGAGGAGGTTCCGGTAACCCCCGGTACTCCGAAACTCATCTGATATGACCCGAACCATTCCGGTGTCCGAATGTAACCTTCCAATATATGAATCTTTACCTCTCGACCATTTCGAGACTCCTCGTCATGTCTATGATCTCATCCGGGACTCCGAACAAACTTCGATTCATCAAAACACATAACTCATAATACAAATCGTCCTCGAATGTTAAGCGTGCGGACCCTACAGGTTCGAGAACTATGTAGGCATGACCGAGACACATCTCCGATCAATAACCAATAGCGGAACCTAGATGCTCATATTGGTTCCTACATATTCTACGAAGATCTTTATCAGTCAAACCGCATAACAACATACGTTGTTCCCTTTGTCATCGGTATGTTACTTGCTTGAGATTCGATCGTCGGTATCATCATACCTAGTTCAATATCATCACCGGCAAGTCTCTTTTACTCGTTCCGTAATGCATCATCCCTCAACTAACTCAGTAGTCACCTTGCTTGCAAGGCTTATAGTGATGTGCATTACCGAGAGGGCCCAGAGATACCTCTCCGATACTCGGAGTGACAAATCCTAATCTTGATATATGCCAACCCAACAAACACCATCTTAGACACCTGTAGAGCATATTATAATCACCCAGTTATGTTGTGACATTTGATAGCACACAAGGTGTTCCTCCGGTATTCGGGAGTTGCATAATCTCCTAGTCCGAGGAACATGTATAAGTCATGAAGAAAGCAATAGCAGAAAAACTAAACGATCATTATGCTAAGCTAACGGATGGGTCTTGTCCATCACATCATTCTCTAATGATGTGATCCCGTTCATCAAATGACAACACATGTCTATGGCTAGGAAACTTAACCATCTTTGGTTAACGAGCTAGTCAAGTAGAGGCATACTAGGGACACTCTGTTTGTCTATGTATCCGCACACGTACTAAGTTTCCGGTTAATACAATTCTAGCATGAATACTAAACATTTATCATGATATAAGAAAATATAAATAACAACTTTATTATTGCCTCTAGGGCATATTTTCTTCGTCCGTACTTGCACCGGACGCCCGCCGCGCCGTTCGCATGGGTGCCGCTGTCCGCCTTGTCCGCTTTCCGCTGGATGCCGACGCGCTGGTCCGTAGGCTCGACCACCTCCTTGGCTTAGGTGTCCACTTGGGCGCAGTAGAGGAACATGGTCGTCGCATCCTCGAGCTAGTGATCTCCGATGAAATACCCAACTTGGAGCTCGAGATCGCGCTCAAGATGTACCGCGAGCGTGTCGACCGCTTGGACGAACGCCTACACGAGTTCAGGCAGAGCCAAGAGCTACCCTAGGCAAGGGCTGCTGGTCATGGTCTCATGGACGCGTTTTATTTTGAAAAGTTATTTCGACATGGATAGCTTTGTATTCACAGCAATCATAGTATTGCTCTGTTTCAATGTGTGTACTCTATTTTCCATTCTTATATGTTCTGTTTTAATGTGTGTATATACGCTTTCCATTCTGTATATGTGGATGATAATAGCTAGATTCAAATTAGTATACAAAAACAGATAGAAAATGGAATTCATAATATATATATATATATATATATATATATATATAAATTGTTCATTAGATCATCACATAATATATATATATATATAATATATCATCACATATACGTGATGATACTTAACTACTAGGTAAAATGTATAAAATTGAAAACAAACAATACTAAAACTAATAATCCCTCCTGGGGCCAGTATTCCAGCAGCCCCTCGCCAGCAGCTCCCTGGTGCGTGGCGTCTTTCCAGTGCGGAGGCAGTACTCCGACTCCTTCGCCTCGCAGCGCTTGACGTACCGATCTGCCTCTTGCTGGCGGACGCGCTCGGCCGATCTTGCCTTTTCGTTGGGCGCCCACCGGAGCTCCTCATCGGTGGCACGCTGGAGCTTATTGGCCCACCTCCATGCAGCGACGAGGCGCCCAGCGCCTATGACCTTCCTCGTGAAGTACCCGTTTTCGTACACCTCCTCGGCATGATGACGCGCCCGCCCCCAAAGCTCCGCCGCCTCCTTTTTCCAGGCGGCATCACGGGCTTCACAGGCCGCCTGGTACCTGGCTTCCTTCTCCGCCATCTCCTTCTTGAACGCCACTTGCCGAGCTTTCTCAGCCGGCGGCAGCGACTTCCACAGACAAAGATTATACTGGCCCCAAAACCAATCCAAAGTTGGGCGGTCTGGCGCAACCTCGTCAGGCGGTGCGTAGGGGTCCTCACCGCTGCTAATCGAGTGAGCGTCCTCGGGGGCGGCGACTCCTCGTCGGCGCGTGGGAAGACCGGCGGCGCCATGGCAGAGATTTGAGAGAGAGAGAGAAAAAAAAGGGCGAGCGAGGGGAGGATGTAGATGAGAATGCAGGCGGGACGACGTGAGCAAGGTAGCATTTATTGGCAGCCAGAATCTAGATCGACGGGGACAATACACACACCGGTCGTCGGAATTTATGAGTACTACAGTTTGAATTACACACAATTCCTGCAGTAAATCCGTGTGTGAACATAATAGCTGACGGTTTCCAATACAGAACCGTGTCTGATTAATGATCCCCGCCAATCACCTAAAATACCTTGAGCCGCGAGATAGAGTGTCAATCGTGTGGGGGTCGGTTATCTTGCCAGATCTTTATATTTTCTTTTTTGAACACCATATATTTACAATGTCTGATGATTTTTTAACTCGCACACAAGTACACAAAAATATGATTTTTCAAGCCATTTTGGTTAGGCATTGCATGTAGATGTAGTTCAAATTTGAATTACGGTCATTAAATGGTTAGAAAATCACTCAAATGTCTTTAAAAGGTCAAATGACCCCTGAAAATTTCCAATTTTTCACATGACAGTTGTATTAGTGCACGTTAAACGTAGGAAAAAATTTGAAGGTCGTAAGAGGAAGCTACCTCCCGTCCATCAGCAAACATGCATTGTTCCCTCTCGGAACCACGAACCTTCTAGTGAGTTGCTCCGGTTTGTGAGGGGTGTGTGTCCAAACTTTCGTCAAACAGGCCAATTTTTTACCACATCATCTTGGTGGCATGACATTAAATCAAGCAAGGTTTCATGTTTTTCTGATCATTTTTAATTTTTTGGAGTTAAAATGCTATGGCATGCACTCCATGCACTGTGCCCATGCCTTGACACCAATATGTTTGAAAATTCATTCGAATTTACTGCACATGGAATTAACTCGCACACAAGTACACAAAATTATGATTTTTCAAACCGTTTTGGTTAGGCGTTGCATATAGATGTAGTTCAAATTTGAATTACGGTCATTAAATGGTTAGAAAATCACTTAAATGTCTTTAGAAGGTCAAATGACCCCTGAAATTTACCAAATTTTCACATGACAGTTGTATTAGTGCATGTTAAACGTAGAAAAAATTTGAAGGCCGTAAGAGGAAGCTATCTCCCGTTCGTCATCAAACATGCATTGTTCCCTCTCGGAACCACGAACCTTCTAGCGAGTTGCTCCGGTTTGTGAGGGATGCGTGTCCAAACGTTCGTCAAACATGCCAATTTCTTTACCACGTCATCTTGCTGGCATGACATTACATCAACCAAGGTTTCATGTGTTTCTGATTATTTTTCTATTTTTTTGAATTAAAATGCCATGTCACTCCATGCATATGTATGCATGTGACCATGTCGTGAGACCAATATGTTTGGAAATTCCTTCTAATTTACTGCAAATGGAATTAACTCACACACAAGTACACAGATATGATTTCTCAAACCGTTTTTGTTAGGCGTTGCATGTAGATGTAGTTCAAATTTGAATTACAGTCATTAAATGGTTAGAAAATCACTTAAATGTCTTCAAAAGGTCAAATGACCCCTATAATTTTCCAAAATTTCACATTACAGTTGTAGTAGTGCACGTTAGACGTTGAAGAAATTTCAAGGCCGTAAGAGGAAGGTATCTCCCGTTCGTCATCAAACATGCATTGTTCCCTTTTGGAACCACAAACCTTCTAGCGAGTTGCTTCGGTTTGTGAGGGGTCTGTGTCCAAACTTTCATCAAACATGCCAATTTCTTTACCACATCATCTTGGTGGCATGACATTAAATCAAGCAAGGTTTCATGTTTTTCTGATCATTTTTTTATTTTTTAGAATTAAAATGCCCTGGCATGCACTCCATGCATGTGCCCATGCCTTGACACCAATATGTTTGAAAACTCCTTTGAATTTACTGCACAAGGAATTAACTCGCACACAAGTACACAAAAATATGATTTTTCAAACCATTATGGCTAGGCGTTGCATGTAGATGTAGTTCAAATTTGAATTACGGTCATTAAATGGTTAGAAAATCACTTAAATGTCTTTAAAAGGTCAAATGAACCCTGAAATTTACCAAATTTCCACATGACAGTTGTATTAGTGCACGTTAAACGTAGGAAAAAAATTGAAGGCGGAAGCTATCTCCCATTCATCATCAAACATGCATTGTTCCCTCTCGGAACCACGACCTTTCTAGCGAGTTGCTCCAGTTTGTGAGGGGTGTGTGTCCAAATGTTCGTCAAACATGCCAATTTCTTTACCACATCATCTTGGTGGCATGACATTACATCAACCAAGGTTTCATGTGTTTCTCATCATTTTTCTATTTTTTGAATTAAAATGACATGTCACTCCATGCATACGTAAGCTTGTGCCCATATCGTGAGACCAATATGTTTGAAAATTCCTTCTAATTTACTGCACATGGAATTAACTCGCACACAAGTACACATATATGATTTTTCAAAATGTTTTGGTTAGGCGTTGCATGTAGATGTAGTTCAAATTTGAATTACGGTCATTAAATAGTTAAAAAATCACTTAAATGTCTTTAAAAGGTCAAATGACTCCTAGAATTTTCTAAAATTTCACATTACAGTTGTAGTGGTGCACGTTAGACGTAGAAAAAATTTGAAGGCCGTAAGAGTAAGCTATCTCCCGTTCGTCATCAAACATGCATTGTTCCCTCTCGGAACCACGAACCTTCTAGCGAGTTGCTCCGGTTTGCGAGGGGTGTGTGTCCAAACTTTCGTCAAACATGCCAATTTCTTTACCACATCATCTTGGTGGCATGACATTACATCAACCAATGTTTCATGTGTTTATGTTTTTTTTGGAATTAAAATGCCATGCCACTCCATGCATACGTATTCATGCATATGTGTCCATGTCGTGATACAAATATGTTTGAAAATTCCTTCTAGTTTACTGCACATGGAATTAACTCGCACACTAGTACACATATATGATTTTTCAAACCATTTCGGTTATGTGTTGCATGTAGATGTAGTTCAAATTTGAATTACGGTCATTAAATGGCTACAAAATCACTTAAATTTCTTTAAAAGGTCAAATGACCCCTAGAATTTTCAAAAAATTCACATTACAGTTGTAATAGTGCATGTTAGACGTAGAAAAAAATTTGAAGGCCGTAAGTGTCACGCCCAAGATGCGGCCCTATCCTAAAGGAACTCGAAGGTCCCACCAAGGATAGAAGCGCATCTTGAAGACGCTTTTGCAAGGTGGATATCATTACATCAACATTACATAATAGATGGGGATACATACAAAAGGCAGACAATGCCACACGAATACAATATCATCTTACAAAAGAGCACCATCCGACTACGGATGAAACGCAAACAGAAACTGAAACGACATCCACCCTGCTAGCCCAGACTGCCGACCTGGAACCTTTCCCCTGATCGAAGAAGAAGCAGAAGAAGAACTCCAAACAAGCAAACATCGCTCTCGCGTCATGATCATCGCATAACCTGTACCTGCAACTGTTGTTGTAGTAATCTGTGAGCCACGAGGACTCAGCAATCCCATTACCATGGGTATCAAGACTAGCAAAGCTTAATGGGAAAAGGAAGGGGTAAAGTGGTGAGGTTGCAGCAGCGACTAAGCAAGTATGGTGGCTAACATACGCAAATGAGAGCGAGAAGAGAAACAAAGGAACGGTCGTCATCTAGTAATGATCAAGAAGTGATCCTGAACTCCTACTTACGTCAATCATAACACAGAAACCGTGTTCACTTCCCGGACTCTACCGAGAAGAGACCATCACGGCTACACACGCGGTTGATGCATTTTAATTCGGATCTGGTGTTAAGTTATCTACAACCGGACATTAACAAATTCCCATCTGCCACATAACCGCGGGCATGGCTCTCGAAAGTTTAAACCCTACAGGGGTGTCCCAACTTAGCCCATGATAAGCTCTCGCGATCAACGAAGGATATACCTTCTCCCAGGAAGACCCGATCAGTCTCGGAATCCCGGTTTACAAGACATTTCGACAATGGTAAAACAAGACCAGCAAAGCCGCCCGATGCGCCGACAATCCCGATAGGAGCTGCACATATCTCGTTCTCAGGGCAACACCGGATGAGACTAGCTACGAGTAAAACCAGACTTCGAGTTTCCCCGAGGTGGCCCCGCAGGCAGCTCAGTTCGGACCAACACTTAGACAAGCACTGGCCCGGGGGGGCTAAAATAAAGATGACCCTTGGGTTGGCCGACCCAAGGGAAGGGTATAGGTGGTGGTGAGGCAAATGGTAAAACCAATGTTGGGCCTTGCTGGACAAGTTTTATTCAAAGCGAACTGTCAGGGGGTCCCATAAATCACCCGACCGCGTAAAGAACGCAAAATCCGGGAACATAACACCGGTATGACGGAAACTAGGGCGGCAAGAGTGGAACAAAACACCAGGCATAAGGCCGAGCCTTCCACCCTTTACCAAGTATATAGATGCATTAATAATATAAGAGATATTGTGATATCCCAACATAACCCTGTCCACCATGGAGCAATCTTCAACTTCACCTGCAACTAGCAACGCTATAAAGAGGGGCTGAGCAAAGCGGTAACGTAGCCAAGCAACGGTTTGCTAGGAAGGGTGTCAAAGGTTAGAGGTTCATGGCAATTTGGGAGGCTTGAAGAGCAAAAGATAGGTAACGCAGCATAGCGATAGAACGAAGCAACTAGCATAGCAATGATAGTAGTGAGATCCAGGGTAGTGGTCATCTTGCCTGAAATCCCGCAAGGAAGAAGAACGAGTCCATGAAGAAGATGAAGCCACGAAGACGAACCAAGCGTAGACGAACGGATCCTCACGATCGCAACGAAACGGGAACTATCGAGAAGAAGCACACAACATAGTAAACACACCACACATAGACAAGACATGATGCACAACAAGCATGATGCATGACAAAGCTACATGAAGCTACTCATGGCAAGATATGATGCAAACAAGAACAACACATCAAGGCAAGTTTAAATGAGGCCGAAAACAACATATAACAATTCCGGTAAGTCCTCATATGCAAATTTTGAAATTGGTACAGATCTGAATAAACATTATGTCGAAGTTGTTAAACAGCAAGTTAAGATGCACCAAGATGATCTACACGAAATTTTAGTCAAGTTACATATGAAGTTCATTAGATTCGGAGCTACGGCCTAGAAGATATGAGCAAAACAAGTTAAACATGGCATTGATGTAAAATGCATACAAACATCAAGCAAACAACTCAAAACAAGGATGCGACATGATAATATGAATCAACATGCAAAATCAAGCAAGTTTCATATAGAGCACACTCAAAACGGAGCAACGGTTCAACACATACACTCTATACAAGTTATAGCAACAATCTGTCCAAAACAGCAACTAGGCATATTGTAAGCATCAAAACAATAAGCTACAACACCCCAACATAAGAACAAAAGGCATGGGCATGAAGTACTGGTAAAGCATAACAAAACATGAACACTGAGCTATCTCCAGAAACAACTAGAACATGCTCAAAAAGACATGGTAAGATTGCAAATAATAACAGTTTCAGACTTTGCAGAAATAACATCAGGTTGCAATGTTTAGAGCTATCAAACAACATGTTACAGGAACTTATCATGGCAAACAAAGGCATGGCATGAATCTACTAAATGCATAGAACAAGAGTCCCTTACTGACCAAAAAGGCATAGAAAATATGATGGCACCCATGTAAACATGGCAAGTTATATTACAGATTCAAACATGGCAGAAACAACAATAAGTAGGCATGTTGGTGAGCTTGAACCACTCACTACAGAGCAATACATGGCATGTCAAGGCAACCAACAGTAATAAGACATGTTTTTGAAGCTAAGCATGGCAATATCAAGATCATAGGTACATGGATCACTAGAAAAGCACATGGCCAAAACTGAACTTCATGTTAACAGGTTGACAGCAACATTATCAAGCAACATTGGAGCAAGATAACAACATGTTCCAACAGGCTATAATTGCAACCAAGGGCATTAATGGATAGAGCAAGACATGTATATCAAATCATCCTTAGTGAACATCTCCCGAATAATGCACGAAATGACTTGTAGAAGCATGTTTACATAGCAACAAAATATAACAGAATCTGTCAGGAAAACAGCAACAGCAAGTACTCTACTTAACAAGCTTGATACACTCAGCACACAACTTACAAAAATACATGGATGGCACCTCTGGAAAGATGGCATAGCATAGATCAAAACACATGTAAAACTCAACCTCATAGGATGCACACATCAATCATGGCAAAAATGACAAATGAGCATGTTATAACAGTTCCAGCAGATTAACATCAACATGCACTCTTCCAACAGCATTTCGGGCATCAAGATGAGCTCAAATGAAAATGATGCAATGAGATGAAATGAAGTACTCGTCGAGGCGAACAATTTGACATATTACACGCACAAAACGGAGCTACGGATGCAGAGATACAGCATGATGAATATGGCATGATTATTGCAAAATACAGGGACTTAGGCATTTCTGGGCAACCTCCAGATCTGCACGGTTTTCAAAGCGGCGGCGGATCTCGCCGGAGCCAGGGAAGAAGATGGCCGGAGAGGAGGGGCGCCGGATCCGGCGAGGTTGCTCCGGCGACGGGGTTCGGCGGTGGGCCTCTCCCCGACCAGATCCGGCTGGATCCGGCCGTGAGGAGGCGAAGTGGGGCGGCACTGGGAGACGGGGCGCCGGCCTCCGACGGTGGAGCTCGGGCGGCAGGGCCCCGGCGGCGCGGCCGGGAGGCAAGGTGGCGGCGGGGCAGAGCATGGCGGGGGCCGGCTGGGAGGAACGGAGAGGCGGCGAGGCGCGGAGGGCGCGGGCTGCGGCGACTCGGGGCGGCGCTCGCCGGCGGCGGACAGCGGCGGAGGGCGCGGGCCGGGAGGCGGACGGCAAGGGCCGAACGGGCGGACGGCGGCGGCGGCGCGGGCTCGCGCGGGCCTGATCTGGGTCCCGCGGGCCGCGCGGTGGAGGGAGGAGAGAGAGGGTGAGGTGGCGGCCGGCGGTTGGAGGAGAGTGGCGGCGGGGTGACGTGGCGCACTGGGATTGGCTGGGGTGAGGTGGAGGCTGGACATGTCCGGCGGGGTCCGGACGTGTCCGGCTGCGGGATGAGGACGAAGCTAGGGTTTGATCTGCGCGAAAATTCGGGGGGAAGTCTAGTTTTACAGGTAGAGGGAGCTAGGAGAGTCCAAATGAGGAGCGGTTTTCGGCCACGCGATCGTGATCGAACGACCGAGAGCATGGAGGGGAGTTTGGTGGGTTTTGGGCCACTTTGAAAGGTGTTGGGCTGCAAACAAAAGAGGCTTTGCGGTTACCCGGTTAACCGTTGGAGTATCAAACAACCTCCAAATGGCACGAAACTTGACAGGCGGTCTACCGGTGGTATACCAAGGCCGCTTGGCAAACCTCGGTCCATTCCGAGAAAGTTTAACACCCACTCACAACAAGAGACAAAAGGGGGACGCCGGGGAACATAGGAGTGCCGGATGGCAAAACGGACAACGGGGAAAATGCTCGGATGCAAGAGACGAACACGTATGCAAAATGAAATGCACATGATGACATGATAAAATGCAACACGCAAGCAAATGACATGGCAATGACGGCGAATAACTGGCGGACACCTGGCGCATCGAATCCGGGGTGTTATAGTAAGAGGAAGTTATCTCCCGTTCGTCAACAAACATGCATTGTTCCCTCTCAGAACCACGAGCCTTCTAGTGAGTTGCTCCGGTTTGTGAGGGGTGTGTTTCCAAACTTTGGTTAAACATGCCAATTTTTTTACCACATCATCTTTGTGGCATGACATTACATCAACCAAGGTTTCATGTGTTTCTGATTTTTTTAAATTTGGAATTAAAATGCCATGTCACTCCATGCTTAATTGTGTCATAGCCGTTAGACCAATATGTTTGAAAATTCCTTCCAATTTACTGCAAATGGAATTAAATCATACACAAGTACACGAAATATGAGTTTTCAAACTGTTATGGTTAGCTGTTGCATGTACATGTAGTTCAAATTTCAATTACGATCATTAAATGGCTAGAAAATCACTTAAGTGTCTTAGAAGGTCAAATGACCCCTGAAATTTTCCAAAACTTGACATGACAGTTGTATTAGTACTACAAAATTTCTCGTTCATTTAAAACACCATTCGTTGGCACTTTATTCCAAATTCGCCTTTCACAGCTAATAAAAAATATCTACAACATCACACACAGTTGTTTTCTAGGAACCGTTTGCGATGAAAATATCTGGGTCTATTTAAGTCTCCCTCCTTGAGCTTCGCTAGCTCGTCTGCTCTAGTGCCGGCAACCCCGGATCCACGAATCCCAATACCCATTCCCGCACCCCCTTCTTGCAAAGATGACGCCGTGGAAACGCTTCGTGAAGGCCCATACGATGGCCGCGTCCCCCACGAGCGCCTCCACCTACGCCATGAGCGCGGCCGCCTACGCTGAGAGTGCCGCCGCATCCGTATTGAGCGGCTGCTTCCGCCGAGAGGGCGTCTGCAGCAGCCGACAGGGCAGCCGCAGCAGCCGAGAGTACTCGAGCTGCCATCCGTGCCGCTGATGTCGCCTTGGCCTGGGTCGAGGCCATCCACGCCAAGATATTCTAGGCCACCTCGGACTCCAGCATGCAACCCACGTCTGAAAAGGCGGCGGTGGCCATGGAGCACCTGCTTCCTGATGAGGTCGCCGAGCGGGAGCTATAGATGCAGGAGGCGGCGGAGATCAAGGAACGCCGGAAGGAGGAGTTGCGCGTGGCCGAGGTCGAGGTAGAGAAGAGTCTATCCGTCGAGGAATCGGTGGTGGAGTACCAACGCGAGCTCTGGCGCAGCCACTACTACGAGTACTACAACCTTGAGGGCAGCGCCGATGACGAGGATGAGGACGAGGATGCAGTTGACTTCAGTAGAGGGGATGCAGAGTCCACCAATAGCGGCATGTTGCCAGGACAAGTCATAGACGTCTCATCTCACATCAGCGATGCATAGGCCGGCGCGGCGGCGGATTTTTAATTATGCGTACTTAGGCTTTGTTTTTAATGCTGGTCTTTTGTTAGAGCAATGTTTAGGTCAACTAGCTTTGTGTAATTACTAAAATTGCTCGATTCAGTAAGTGTGGTATGTCTGCTGTACGCTCTTTTGTGTGCCCAAATTAGCAAGTGATGCTAAATTATGCAATGATATACCTAGGGAAATTTCCACCAAAATTTGAATTATCAAACTCACACCATGCGCGTAAAGTAGAAGAATCATTTGCGATGCACACAATCGTTCAAAGTGAATGGTCCGGCGGCACCGAGCGTGCTCAAAGTGAATGTGCCCATGCCTTGAGACCAAAATTTGAATTATCAAACTCATCCCATGCGCGTAAAGTAGAAGAATAGTTTGCAATGCACACAATCGTTCAAAGTGAATGGTCCGGCGGCACCGCGCGCAAAGTTTCCCTCCACATTTCCAAAATTTTGGCGTACCACCAAAATATCTACCCCCGCCCCCTTCCCCACCCCCTTTTCTCCCCGACCACAAGTCACATTTCCCCTGTTTCCTCCTTCCGTCCTTCCTTGCTAAGCTATAGCCGCTTCCTCGCTCTCGCCGGCTCGCATCCTATCGCCAGGGTCGCCATGGTCTTCTTCAAAGACATCTCCAGCGGTTCCTCCTCCGGCGACTACTCCTTCACCACCCGGGTATGCCTCTCTTCTCTCTCGGGCTATGACTTGGAATGAAGGATTTTTACCCGGAGGTCGATTTGAGTCGTTTCTTCCTCTTGTAGCTCCCTAAGACCATCAGTGGCAATGAATGGAGCAGGGTGGCTGAAGATCTATCTGCTTGTTGTCACCATCAATCTCCATGCGTGAAGGTACTTGCGTTTGATTTTGTGGACACTGGGAGGAAGTTTCTGGCATGTGCAGAGAAGGTTAGACCCTCTTCTGTTGTTATAAATTATTTGTTAAATGTGATTCAGACACTGTCACGGTCCCAACCCATTCATACCACACCTTCAACCAGACGCATCCTAAGACAGTGTCACAGTTTGTACATAGTATCTTAAATTGTTGCCATCTCATCAGCGGTGCCATTAGAAAATTATTTGCCACCGCTTCAACAGTTTGTGCAACCAACTTTGGTCCACACATCCGAGCAGCCAAGTAGTAATATACTGAATCTTTATGGCACGAAGGAACTGGGCATCGGAGCAACTACGTGCTCCCGAGTCCGGGTCCCTGATTTTTTTTTTCCGTTGCACCAGCTCGCCAGTTCAGGGCACCGGTGCGAGATGTAGCAACAGTTGTCTTTACACTAGTTTTGGCATACATAGTGGACGGCCTTAGTACTATTAGTTCTATGTTACTAAATTTGTGCATGTACACACCTGTTAGTATCAATTTGCTGCCATCCAAACACTGTCGCTATGCTATTGCAGTTATATTTCACTTCCTCATAAAATATTCAATTTGTTATTTATTATACATGAGTAAGAACTTGTAGCGTCGTTGTAGTTAATTATACCTTCGGATGTTCCAGAATTTGGTTGTTGTCTCAGTACCAATTATTTCATTTGCACATTGATCTTTTTGAGAAGATATGTCATAATTAACATGTTTCTTTAGTTTTTCAAGCATTGGTGATTTTCTATGTTGCTATAAACCCATTTCCCCTACAATTGTTACTGATCTAGTTTTAAATATTATAGGATGAATGGAAGTGTTCTTACTTGGAGTGGGTTGATCAAGAGTTGCCACAGTCTTTGAAGATGTGCCTAACGAAGCTCTGGAGCATGTATGAGGTAGTGAACACGGCTAGGCTTAGAGAAAGTCTTGTCAATGCTGAAGCATATTTCAAGATGCGGGATAAAAAGTTGAAGGTGGAGAATGAGCTCAGATTTTTTGAAAAAGACTTTGCTAAGATGGTGTTGGCGAAGGAGGAGGCACTTTCCTAGTTGGCCCGTGCAAAACGGGTTCTTACTGAACTGAAAGCAGAGGTGGATAAGACGAGCCTGGATGATCTCGATTAGGGAAATGAATATATTGTTCCTATGAAGTTGAACTAGCTATATGTTGTACTGTTTTGTTTTCATGTAGCTACCGTACTGTGATGTTATAATATATATATGTGCCTGATATGAAATTGGCAAACAGCTGTTCAATATGAAATGTGAATTTGCGTAATACTGGAATTATTAATTGTAAACTAATAAACCAAATGTGTCATGGACCTTTGCAAACGGTTCTAGCAGTAAAAGCGGTTGCGGTGGATAGCCCAATGCCACACAGTTTTCTTCATCAAATCGTGTGTGATATAGTTTATAAAAGCAAACAGTTAGCCAAGGAAGGCAGTGTGTGATAGTTACACCTTTCACACACGAGCCTATACATAAAACTGTGTGGGATTTACGTCCGAACGGAAATGTTTTCCCTGGATTGATTGTGTGGGATGTACATAAGAATGGAAACATATTCCTTGGATTGACTGTGAGTGATATACATACGAACGGAAATCTTTTTCTGGGGTTCAGCGTGTGGGATGTACATACCTACGGAAATGATTTTCTCGGATTACCGTGTGGGATGTACATACCTACGGAAATGATTTTTGGGATTCACCATGTGAGATGTACATACCTACGGAAATGATTTCTGGGATTCACCGTGTGGGATGTACATACCTACGGAAATGATTTCTGGGATTCACCTGTGGGATGTACATACCTACGGAAATGATTGGGTTTCGATGCCTCGCCCGATCGCACACGGCCCCAGCCTGGGTCCCATGAGGGCCTATACCCGACGATTTCTGGGTCGTGTGGGAAGGACACCCTATCGCACACACTCACTTGGTGACGGTTCCAAATGCCGTCGTGGAAAGGGGTAAAGAAACCATTTGTTTAGGACCGACGCACACCAGTGAAAGCATGGACATTTGGACTTTTATATTGTTCAAAGCAATAGTCTAGTTTTGACATGATAATTTAAATACTCAAGTATATCAACAAGCAACCATGTCTTTCAAAATATCAACGCTAAAATAAGTAATCCCTAGCCCATCATGCTCAACCATTGATCCATTCATGAAACACACTCGAATATTAGTTACACCCAATACTTAAGTATGATCATCTTGCCTCCTAGTTGGTGCTTCTGTAAGAGAAGATGGAGACTCAAATTCAAAAATAAAAATTTCATAAAGTAAAAGAAAGGCCCTTCGCAGAGGGAAGTAGGGATTTGTAGAGGTGCCAGAGCTCAAAGCAAAAAACTTAGAGATAAAAACATTTTGGGAGGTGTATCCATCCCACCAACGAAAACGACTTAGAGTTCCCAACACTTTCCATGCTAGATATATCATAGGCGGTTCCCAAATAGAAAATAAAGGTTATTCCTTTTTCAACCATACTTTCACTTTCCATGGCTAGCCATATCCACGGTTGCCCTCTGATACGTCTCCGTTGTATCTACTTTTCCAAACACTTTTGCCCTTGTTTTGGACTCTAACTTGTATGATTTGAATGGAACTAACCCGGACTGACGCTGTTTTCAGCAGAATTGCCATGGTGTTGTTTTTTGTGCAGAAAATAAAAATTCTCGGAATGACCTGAAACTCCACGGAACACCTTAGAAAAAATAAAGAAAAATCCTCGCAAAAGATGAAGACCAGGGGGCCCACACCCTGTCCACGAGGGTGGGGGGCGCCCCACCTGGCCGTGCCCCCTACCTCGTGGGCCCCCTGGTGGCCCTCCGACGCCAACTCCAACTCCATATATTGCCTTTCGGGGAGAAATAAATCAGAGAGAAGAAATAATCGTGTTTTACGATACGGAGCCGCCGCCAAGCCCTAATCTCTCTTGGGAGGGCTGGTCTGGAGTCCGTTCGGGGCTCCGGAGAGGGGGATTCATCGCCGTCGTCGTCATCAACCATCCTCCATCACCAATTTCATGATGCTCACCACCGTGAGTGAGTAATTGCATCGTAGGCTTGCTGGACGGTGATGGATTGGATGAGATTTATCATGTAATCGAGTTAGTTTTGTTAGGGTTTGATCCCTAGTATCCATTATGTTCTGAGATTGATGTTGCTATGACTTTGCTATGCTTAATGCTTGTCACTAGGGCCCGAGTGCCATGATTTCAGATCTGAACCTATTATGTTTTCATGAATATATGTGTGTTCTTGATCCTGTCTTGCAAGTCTATAGTCACCTACTATGTGTTATGATCCGGCAACCCCGAAGTGACAATAATCGAGACCACTCCCGGTGATGACCATAGTTTGAGGAGTTCATGTATTCACTATGTGCTAATGCTTTGTTCCGGTTCTCTATTTAAAGGAGGCCTTAATATCCCTTAGTTTCCAATAGGACCCCGTTGCCACGGGAGGGTAGGACAAAAGATGTCATGCAAGTTTTTTTCCATAAGCACGTATGACTATATACGGAATACTTGCCTACATTACATTGATGAACTGGAGCTAGTTCTGTGTCACCCTATGTTATGACTGTTACATGACGAACCACATCCGGCATAATTATCCATCACTAATCCGGTGCCTACGAGTTTTCCATATATTGGTTCTCACTTATTTACTTTTCCGTTGCTACTGTTACAATCACTACAAAATACCAAAAACATTACTTTTGCTGTCTTTACTTTTGTTACCGTTACCACCACTATCATATTACTTTGCTACTAAACACTTTGCTGTAGATACTAAGTTTCCAGGTGTGGTTGAATTGACAACTCAGCTGCTAATACTTGAGAATATTCTTTGGCTCCCCTTGTGTCGAATCAATAAATTTGGGTTGAATACTCTACCCTCGAAAACTGTTGCGATCCCCTATACTTGTGGGTTATCAAGACCTTTTTCTGGCGCCGTTGCCGGGGGGCATAGCTCTATTCTTTGAGTCACTTGGGATTTATATCTGTTGGACACTATGAAGAACTTGAAAGATGATCGAACTACTATTTTGCCCTCAACTACGAGGGGAGGTAAGGGACTGCCATCTAGCCTTGCACTAGATTCTCCTTCTGTTATGAGTAAGTTTGCGACACCTAAACCTACTAATGCTATGAATTCTGATATGTCGCATGTTATTGATGATGCCACTTCTGCTATGCATGATACTTATGATGAAACTACTTCTATGCTTGATACTACTGTGCCACTTGGTGAATTTCTTGATGAGCAAATTGCTAGGTCTAGAGAAAGAGAAATTATTGAACCTGAACACGATGATGTTAGTGATGATGAACCTATGCCTGCTATTCCTGAGGGTTATCTTTTTGATGTTGAATCTTCAGCAGCTATTCTTGCTTGCCAGGATAGACGTGAACTTAAGAGGTTGCTAGTTAAATGGAGTAAAGAATCTTTTAGAGATAGGATGAGACCCGACCCTGCTTTTGCTACTTCACCTATCTGTGTTCCTGATAAGGATTATTATGATTTTTCTGTTGATCCAGATATAATTACTTTGGTTGAATCTGATCCTTTTTATGGCTATGAATCTGAAACTGTTGTGGCACACCTTACTAAGTTAAATGATATAGCTGCCCTGTTTACTAATAATGAGAGATCGCGCTACCTTTATTTACTCAAGATATTTCCGTTCTCATTAAAGGATGATGCTAAGATATGGTATAACTCTCTTGATCCTGGTTGTGTGCAAAGTCCCCAGGATATGATTTATTACTTCTCTGCTAAATACTTCCCTGCTCATAAGAAACAAGCTGCTTTGAGGGAAATTTACAACTTTGTGCAAATTGAAGAGAGTCTCCCACAAGCTTGGGGGAGGCTTCTCAAGTTACTTAATGCTTTGCCTGATCATCCTCTTAAGAAGCCTGAAATATTTGATATCTTTTATAATGGACTAACTGATGCTTTCAGACATTACTTGGATAGTTGTGTTGGTTCTCTTTTCAGGGAAAGAACACCGGATGACGCTGAAATTCTATTGAATGATATGTTGGCTAATGAAAATAATTGGGCACCTCCCGAGCTACCTCCTGAGCCAGTTCCTGAGCCAATTACTAAGCCTATTCCTAAACCAACTCCGAAGAAGAGAGGTGTTTTATTTCTCAGTCCCGAAGATATGCAAGAGGCAAAGAAATCTATGAAAGAAAAAGGTATTAAAGCTGAAGATGTTAAGAATTTACCTCCTATTGAAGAAATACATGGTCTTAATTTACCGCCTGTTGAAGAAGTATATGATCTCAATTACTAATTTAATGAAGAACCTCCCGATATCCCAACACAGGTAGTAAAGGTAAATTCTCTCTGTAGATATGATAAAGCTGAAGTCCCTCCTACTAAAATTGCTAGTCAGTGCTTGGATGAGTTTGATGACTTTATGTTTAAGCAAGATGACTTTAATGCTTATTTTGGTAGATAATTAAAACACAATACCTTTATGATTAAATGCTTGGGTGATTATATGGGTGATATTAGAGGTGAACTTAAACTTGTTAGCAAACATGCTTCTATGGTCACCACTCAAGTAGAACAAGTACTTAAAAGAAGCGCTTGATGAAATGAATAGTAAGAAAATTGATTATGATGTTAGAGTGGCTACTAGAACCGGTAGAATGACTCAGGAACCTTTGTATCCTGAAGGCCACCCTAAGAGAATCGAGCAAGATTCTCAGAGAAACAATATTGACGTACCTAGTTCTTCTAAGAGGAAGAAAAAGAAAAATGATAGGACTTTGCAAACTTCTAGTGAACCTATTGCAGAACCACCTGAGAATCCGAATGATATCTCTATTTCTGATGCTGAAACACAATCAGGTGATGAACATGAACCTAGTGATAACGTTAATGATAATGTTCATGTTGATGCTCAACCTAGTAATGATAATGATGTATAAGTTGAACCTGCTCTTGATCTTGATAACCCACAATCAAAGAATCAACATTATGATAAAAGAGATTTTGTTGCTAGGAAACATGGTAAAGAAAGGGAACCATGGGTTCAGAAACCCATGCCTTTTCCTCCGAAACCATCCAAGAAAAAGGATGATGAGGATTTTGAGCACTTTGCTGAAATGATTAGACCCATCTTTTTGCGTATGCGGTTGACTGATGTGCTCAAAACAAATCCTTATGCTAAGTATATGAAGGATATCATTACTAATAAAAGAAAAATACCTGAAGCTGAAATTTCCACCATGCTTGCTAATTATACTTTTAAGGGTGGAATACCAAAGAAACTTGGAGATCCAGGAGTACCTACTATACCATGCTCCATTAAGAGAAATTATGTTAAAACTGCTTTATGTGATCTTGGAGCCGGTGTTAGTGTTATGCCTCTCTCTTTATATCGTAGACTTGATTTGAATAAGTTGACACCTACTGAAATATCTTTGCAAATGGCTGATAAATCAACTGCTATACCTGTCGGTATTTGTGAGAATGTGCCTGTTGTGGTTGCAAACGTTACTATTTTAACGGACTTTGTTATTCTTGATATTCCCGAGGATGATAGTATGTCTATTATTCTTGGAAGACCTTTCCTTAATACTGCAGGGGCTGTTATTGATTGCAACAAAGGCAATGTCACTTTTCATGTGAATGGCAATGAGGACATGGTACATTTTCCGAGGAAACAACCTCAAGTTTATAGTATCAACTCTATTGGAAAAATTCCATCGATTATATTTGGAGGTTTTGAATTTCCTCTCCCTACTGCCAAGAAAAAGTATGATATTCTTATTGTTGGGGATTTTCATATCCCCGTTGAGGTAACTTAGTGTCATTTGAAATTTCTCCGGTTCCGTGATTATTCGGAATGAGTTTGTTAACAAGACTTGATCAACCTTGTTAGTGGGTTCACTTTGATGATCACGAGATGGATGAAACTAGAAGCACAACCTTCTGTACCCTCTTTATATTTTCTGTTATTTAGTAGAAATAAAGTAAACTAATATTTTTTGTCTGTCTCCTGACTTATCCGTGCAATATAAAAATACCCCAAAAGTAAAAGTCCTCAAAATGCCATGCCAATTTAATATGATTTTTTCGGGAATATTTAAGAATTTACTGTGCAAAAATTACCACGGGGGGAGCTGCCACCTGGCCATGAGGGTAGAGGGCGCGCCCCCCTTGCCTCGTGGGCCCACGATGGCCCTCCTCCACTTATTCCTGCACCCATCTTCTTCCTCTGCCTCACACAAACACGAAAAAACAACTCAAGCACGAGTTCCAGCCCCCGTTGCTGTGATTTTCGATCTCCTTACTCAAAGCACCTCTCGCAAAACTGCTTGGGGAGATTGTTCCTTGGTATGTGACTCCTCCATTGGTCCAATTAGTTTTTGTTCTAGTGCTTTATTCATTGCAAATTTGTGCTGCATAGGTGACCATGTTCTTGAGCTTGCATGTCAAATTCATATGGTTCCAAGTAGTTCCAATGCTTTATTTAGGCTCTAGTCACTTGTGGGAGTTGTTACTATCAATTTTATTGAAGTTGGTTCACTTTTATTTGAAGTTACTAAAAATTTCAGATTGTTTCAGAAAATAATGAAGAGACTTTTGAGGGGCTCGTCGAGCCGAAGCTCTAAGGAAAAACAAAAGGAAGAAGAGGAGAAGCCCAAATTTAATTTGCCTCGCACCGCGGAGGTCCGGCCGTGTGAATGGCCCTCCGATGACTTCTTGAGGAGAGCCGGGATTTATGAGGATTTCTATTTATTGATTGAGAACGCCGGCCTCACCGACTTCCTCCACGACCAACGTCATCAGTATCTCTTACTCACAAATACTTTTGTGCAAAACTTCTACTTTTTCCCTAAGAAATCACCTCCAACAGTAGAGTTTCATTTATATGACGTTGTTAAAGAGATGACATTAGCTGAATTCTGCGAGGTTTGTAGAATACCCTTTGAGGGCACCTTAGATGAACCCCACCGTAATGAAGTAGAAGCTTTTATTAACACTATCACTGTGGGAGAAACCAGGAAGGTTTCTGATGCAAGGATCACTAGCATACATTATCCGGTTTTATGCTACTTTGCCTTATTTGCTAGTCGTTGCTTGATTGGACGCGGGAACTGTGGAAACCTTAGTATTCCTGATATTATTATTTTGCTCCATGGTTTATACCGCAATAACTCTGTAGTATGGGTGGAATTGTTGCTAGACGGTTAAGTCTGAACCGTACTAAGGGCCCTTCTTTGGAGGCATTTATGCTTCACTCCTAGCTGAACATTTTGAAATACCTATTAGGCATGCGGAGAAAGAAGAAACAGCGCTGCTCCGTGCTTATTTAGATTCCAAGAGTATGATAGCGCATGATTTTCTTGTTAAGAGTCATGATGGGGAGCTCAAATATAAATTATACTTTGATAAACCTCACACTGAAACTATTACTTTGCCTGCTCCTTCTTTGTTTAACTTGTTTGCAGAACCTCACATCGTTCCGTGGTCGGCTGTTCAAGCCTATCGGAACCCTGCACTAGCCCGAGAGCCAGAGCCACAAGATGAGCTTCCACGACTATCTGTTTATTCTTGGGATCCAGTGGAGGTTGCCAGCCAGTGGCAGCCGGAGTCTTCTTCATCGCAGTATGACCCCAGCTTCACCTACGGATATCCGCCAGGCTATCCCTGGCAATAGACCAACTTAGGCCAAAAGCCTAAGCTTGGGGGAGTATGTATTTCCCACCGACATTACATTCATGTTCACACACACACTCATTGCTAGATGTCGGTGCTCATACTTTTTCACTGTAATATCCATACTAGTTTAAATTTCTTTTTCCTGCTTTCTTCTTGTGTGTTTGTTAAACCTTAAGAAAAACCAAAACAATTAGTGAGTTTACTTTCCATGCTTGTAGTAGAATTAAAAAGAAAACCCAAAAATATTTCCCGTTCTTCTTTTACTTGTTGGGAGCTTTCCCGTGTAAATAGTTTCTATTTCCTTTTCCTTTCTTTGGGGGTCGAGAAGACCATATTGAAAATGCTTAGTGGCTCTTATATGCATGATTGTTTATTTAACTTAGAGCCCATATTACTTGTCTTCTCTTGAGTTGAATGCTTGCAGATTCCAGCTTAGTCCATTGCACGTGCACTCTTATTATTACACACACCGTTCGGTCGTGCAAGTGAAAGGCAAGGATAATGATATATGATGGACTTATTGAGAAGAGAAAAGCTGGTATGAACTCGACCTCTCTTGTTTTTGTAAATATGATGATTCATCGTTCCTGATTCAGCTATTATGAAGTAAACATATTTGCAATGACATTTAGAGATTATAGTTGTTTGTGTCATGCTTGATTAGCTATGAGTTATAATGGTTTACCTTGCGTGCCAACATGCTATTAGAATGATTATGATGTGGTATGATGGGATGGTATCCTCCTTTAAATGAATTGAGTGACTCGACTTGGCACATGTTCATGCATGTAGTTGAATCAAATCAACATAGCCTTCATGATATTTATGTTCATGGTGGATTATATCCTACTCATGCTTGTACTTGGTGTGAATTAATTTTAATGCATGTTTACGACTGTTGTCGCTCTCTCAGTTGGTCGCTTCCCAGTCTTTTGCTAGCCTTCACCTGTACTAAGCGGGAATACTGCTTGTGCATCCAAACTCCTTAAACCCCAAAGTTATTCCATATGAGTCCACTATACCTTCCTATATGCGGTATTTACCTGCCGTTCCAAGTAAATTTGTATGTGTCAAACTCTAAACCTTCAAATAAACATTCTGTTTTGCATGCTCGAATAGCTCATATGTCAACTAGAGTTGCCCTTATCTTCCGTGTTAGGCGGGTTATTCTCAAGAGGAGTGGACTCCGCTCCTGATTCACGAGAAAATGGCTGGTATCCGGGATGCCCAGTC
The DNA here is from genome assembly GCA_963921465.1 of Triticum timopheevii. Taxonomy (NCBI): domain Eukaryota; kingdom Viridiplantae; phylum Streptophyta; class Magnoliopsida; order Poales; family Poaceae; genus Triticum; species Triticum timopheevii. The sequence continues at coordinate 439,283,861 of OY997274.1, read as the reverse complement.
CCATGCTCTGTGCAAACTAAATCAAAATAACTGCAAACAAAACTCCCCTTGGGACCCGTTGAATGTTGGAGGCACTCGTTGTTTTGAGCAAGCCATGGATTGATGCTTGTGGAGGAAGGGGAGTATAAACTTTACCATTCTGTTTGGGAACCGCCTATAATCTGTTTTGCATGGAAGATATCATCGTCTTTTAGTTGTTATGTTGACAATGAAAGTATGCCGCTCAAAATATAATTTATCTCTATTTCAAAACCGAGCTCTGTCACCTCTACAAATCCCCGCTTCCCTCTGCGAAGGGCCTATCCATTTACTTTTATGTTGAGTCATCACTCTTCTTATTAAAAAGCACCCACTGGAGAGCACACTGTCGTGTGCATTCATTATTATTGGTTTATATGGGGTATGACTTGACTGGATCTCTTTCACCATGAATTACAATGTTTAGTCAGTCCTTGATCTTTAAAGGTGCTCTACATTTATGTTTTGCGGTCTGAAAGGGCTAGCGAGATACCATTTTATTATATCATGTTATGATTATTTTGATAAAGTGTTGTCATCCGAGTTTTGCTATTATGGCTCGCTAGCTGATTATGCTATTGATATGAGTAATTGTGAGACCTACGTGTCATTGTGAGTATGGTTAGTTCCTAATAATTGCTGAAACTTGAATGCTGGCTTTTCATGTTTACAACAACAAGAGCAAACAGAGTTTGTAAATGTTTTACTTTTTCTCTTTTAGTTTGTCAACTGAATTGCTTCAGGACAAGCAAGGGTTTAAGCTTGGGGGAGTTGATACGTCTCCGTCGTATCTACTTTTCCAAACAATTTTGCCCTTATTTTGGACTATAACTTGTATGATTTTAATGGAACTAACCCGGACTGACCCTGTTTTCAGCAGAACTGCCATGGTGTTGTTTTTTGTGCAGAAAATAAAAATTCTCGGAATGACCTGAAACTCCACGGAACACCTTAGAAAAAATGATGAAAAATCCTCGCAAAAGATGAAGACCAGGGGGACCACACCCTGTCCACGAGGGTGGGGGGCGCCCCCCTGGGCGCGCCCCCCTACCTCGTGGGCCCCCTGGTGGCCCTCCGACGCCAACTCTAACTCCATATATTGGCTTTTGGGGAGAAAAAATCAGAGAGAAGAAATAATCGCGTTTTACGATATGGAGCTGCCGCTAAGCCCTAATCTCTCTCGGGAGGGCTGATCTGGAGTCCGTTCGGGGCTCCGGAGAGGGGGATTCGTCGCCGTCGTCATCATCAACCATCCTCCATCACCAATTTCATGATGCTCACCGCCGTGAGTAAGTAATTGCATCGTACGCTTGCTGGACGGTGATGGGTTGGATGAGATTTGTCATGTAATCGAGTTAGTTTTGTTAGGGTTTGATCCCTAGTATCCATTATGTTCTGAGATTGATGTTGCTATGACTTTGCTATGCTTAATGCTTGTCACTAGGGCCCGAGTGCCATGATTTTAGATCTGAACCTATTATGTTTTCATGAATATATGTGTGTTCTTGATCCTATCTTGCAAGTCTATAGTCACCTACTATGTGTTATGATCCGGCAACCCCGAAGTGACAATAATCAGGACCACTCCCGGTGATGACCATAGTTTGAGCAGTTCATGTATTCACTATGTGCTAATGCTTTGTTCTGGTTCTCTATTAAAAGGAGGCCTTAATATCCCTTAGTTTCCAATAGGACCCTGCTGCCACTGGAGGGTAGGACAAAAGATGTCATGCAAGTTCTTTTCGATAAGCACGTATGACTATATACGGAATACATGCCTACATTACATTGATGAACTGGAGCTAGTTCTGTGTCACCCTATGTTATGACTGTTACATGACGAACCACATCCGACATAATTATCCATCACTAATCCGGTGCCTACGAGTTTTCCATATACTGGTTCTCGCTTATTTACTTTTCCGTTGCTACTGTTACAATCACTACAAAATACCAAAAACATTACTTTTGTTGTCTTTACTTTTGTTACCATTACCACCACTATCATATTACTTTGGTACTAAACACTTTGCTGCAGATACTAAGTTTCCAGGTGTGGTTGAATTGACAACTCAACTGCTAATACTTGAGAATATTCTTTGGCTCCCCTTGTGTCAAATCAATAAATTTGGGTTGAATACTCTACCCTCGAAAACTGTCGCGATCCCCAATACTTGTGGGTTATCACCCTCCATACCAACACTTTCCAAGGAATTTATTATTTGATAACATAAAGTAAATTCATTTTTTTTTCATTTCGGGACTGGGCATCCCTAATACCTTTGCCTTACTCGCGTGCAATGACAAGTGAATAAACACTCATCTTGAGAATAACACATTTGGCATGGAAAATATTAGTCACCCCTCACCGCTCCGTGAGCGAAACAAACACACAAAAGAGAAGTTTATTTTGAAAATTAGAGGTGGCACATACAAATTTGCTTAGAACGGCAAAAGACTACCGCATATAGGTAGTTATAGTGGACTCATGTGACAAAACGGTTGGGGAACGCATTATTTAAAAAAACATTACCTACGATCACACGAGATCCATCTAGGAGATGCATAGAAACGAGCGGGGAGAGTGTGTCCACGTACCCTCCTAGACCAAAAGCGGAAGCATTTAGTAACACGGTTGATGTAGTCGAACATCTTCACGATCCAACTGATCCAAGTACCGAACATACGGCACCTCCGCGATCAGCACACGTTCAGCTCGATGACGTCCCTCGAACTCTTGATCCAGTTGAGGCCGAAGGAGAGTTTCGTCAGCATGATGGCGTGGCGACGATGATGATGAAGTTACCGGTGCAGGGCTTCGCCTAAGCACTATGACGATATGAGCGAGGTGTGTAATTGTGGAGGGGGCACCGCACACGGATAAGAGAAGACTTGGTGTGCCTTTGGGGTGCCCCCCTCCCACGTATATAAAGGGGGGAGAGGTGGCCGGCCCAAAGGGGCGCGCCAGGTGTGGGGAATCCTACTAGGACTCCCTAGTCCAAGTAGGATTGCCCTCTCCTTTTTCCTTTTTCGGAATAGCAAAGAGGGAAAGAGAGGAGGAGTAGGAGGGGGGCGCGCCACCTCCCTGGCTGACCCGCTCTCCTCTACTAAGGCCCATGTATGGCCCATTAACTTCCGGAGGAGGAGGAGGTTCCGGTAACCCCCGGTACTCCAAAACTCATCTGATACGACCCGAACCATTCCGGTGTCCGAATGTAACCTTCCAATATATGAATCTTTACCTCTCAACCATTTCGAGACTCCTCGTCATGTCCATGATCTCATCCAGGACCCCGAACGAACTTCGATTCATCAAAACACATAACTCATAATACAAATCATCCTCGAATGTTAAGCGTGCGGACCCTACAGGTTCGAGAACTATGTAGACATGACCGAGACACATCTCCGGTCAATAACCAATAGCGGAACCTAGATGCTCATATTGGTTCCTACATATTCTACGAAGATCTTTATCGGTCAAACCGCATAACAACATACGTTGTTCCCTTTGTCATCGGTATGTTACTTGCCTGAGATTCGATCGTCGGTATCATCATACCTAGTTCAATATCATCACCGACAAGTCTCTTTTACTCGTTCCGTAATGCATAATCCCGTAACTAACTCATTAGTCACATTGCTTGCAAGGCTCATAGTGATGTGCATTACCGAGAGGGCCCAGAGATACCTCTCCGATACACGGAGTAACAAATCCTAATCTTGATCTATGCCAGCTCAACAAACACCATCGGAGACACCTGTAGAGCATATTATAATCAACCATTTATGTTATGACATTTGATAGCACACAAGGTGTTCCTCCGGTATTCGGGAGTTGCATAATCTCCTAGTCCGAGGAACATGTATAAGTCACGAAGAAAGCAATAGCAGAAAACAAAACGATCATTATGCTAAGCTAACGGATGGGTCTTGTCCATCACATCATTCTCTAATGATGTGATCCCGTTCATCAAATGATAACACATGTCTATGGCTCGGAAACTTAACCATCTTTGGTTAACGAGCTAGTCAAGTAGAGGCATACTAGGGACACTCTGTTTGTCTATGTATCCACACACATACTAAGTTTTTGGTTAATACAATTCTAGCATGAATAATAAACATTTATCATGATATAAGGAAATATAAATAACAACTTTATTATTGCCTCTAGGGCATATTTCCTTCAGTCTCCCACTTGCACTAGAGTCAATAATCTAGATTACATAGTAATGATTTTAGGGACAATTCCATTTCTCCCCCTAACTTGAACCCACACCTGGCATTTACCCCTAAATTTCGAGTATGCTCAAAAATGCCCCTCTTCCGTCAAAGCTTCTTATAGAAATACCCTTCCGTACCATTTCCGTGTGGTCAAAGGCATTTGACTGGCTATGGGACATTTTCTGGCCAGTTTTGCCCCTATATGCATATGACACTTACAGGTGGGACCTACTCGAGAAAAAAACAAAAAACTCTCTCCCTCACCCCCTCTGTCACTTACAAGTGGACCCACCAAAAAAGAAAAAAAATTGTATTCTCTTTTACCTCTCTGTGTCTCTCTCTCTCGCTCAACTCCGGCGGCGGCCAACATCCGACGGCGGTGGCCAGCTCTAGGCTTGCAGGCGTGGTTTGCGGTCGATTAGATCGAGCACTTGCCGATCTATTTTCTAGCAGGATGAATTAGACCGAGGCACCCGAAATCGACGGCTCACTCATCGTCTTCCCCAACTCCGGTGTATTGCGGCCGCCCGATCTCCTCTAGCCATGAATCTAGGAGGACCCCCCCTTGTTACTCAGCTCCAAGGCAACCTCTCGAATGTCCTGGTGCGCCCTCGAGCTTCCCTGCACCGCCGAGAACCTCTCCCCATGAGCGCCGCCCGTCGCCGCCGCTCGAGCTCACCATTGCCCATCCTCACGGCCACCGCACGGTCTCCGACCAACTCAGTCCAGTTCTTCTTCATGCCCGCAGCCTCGCAGGACCGCTCTGAAGCCCATAGACCTCCCGGGCATCCTCCCGTACGTCGTCATTGTGCCTTCACGCGGGTGCCGGCGTTTAGCTGCTGTCGTTAAAAAGCGATTTAGGCTAACCCTCCAGTTAAGTGTTCCACTGGCTCATGGGCCCTTTACTAAAGAGAGAATGACATGTGGGCCTCCAAAACCAAATTTGACCAGTCTCCATTGATTAGTCTAACTTTGACTTAGTTTTTTTTCTTTACCAAAATGTGGACTAGTACCGTCCAGGGGCATTTTGGACAAATCACATGGTCAAACCCCTTTGACCTAACAGAAATGGCGCTCAAGGGTATTTCTATAACACCACCTAACGGCGCAGGGGTATTTTTGAGCATACTCGAAATTTAGGGGTAAATGCCAGGTGTGGGTTCAAGTTAGGGGGAGAAATGGAATTGTCCCATGATTTTAACACCCATGGAGTCTTGGTGCTGATCATATTTTTCTCATGAGAGAGGCTTAGTCAACGGGTCTGCAGCATTCAGATCCGTATGTATCTTGCAAATCTCTATGTCTCCCTCCTTAACTTGATCATGGATGGAATTGAAGCGTCTCTTGATGTGCTTGGTTCTCTTGTGAAATCTGGATTCCTTTGTCAAGGCAATTGCGCCAGTATTATCATAAAAGATTTTCATTGGACCCGATGCACTAGGTATGACACCTAGATTGGATATGAACTCCTTCATCCAGACTCCTTCATTTTCTACTTCCAAAGCAGCTATGTATTCAGCTTCACACGTAGATCTTGCCACGACGCTCTGCTTGGAACTGCACCAACTAACAGCTCCCCAATTCAATATAAATACGTATCCAATTTGTGACTTAGAGTCATCCGGATCAGTGTCAAAGCTTGCATGGACGTAACCGTTTATGACGAGCTCTTTGTCACCTCCATAAACGAGAAACATATCCTTAGTCCTTTTTAGGTATTTCAGGATGTTCTTGACCGCTGTCTAGTGATCCACTCCTCGATTACTTTGGTATCTCCCTGCTAAACTAATAGCAAGGCACACATCAGGTCTGGTACACAGCATTGCATACATGATAGAACCTATGGCTGAGGCATAGGGAATGACTTTCATTTTCTCTCTATCTTCTGAAGTGGCCGGCATTGAGTGTGACTCAACTTCACACCTTGTAACACAGGCAAGAACCCTTTCTTTGACTGATCCATTTTGGACTTCTTCAAAACTTTATCAAGGTATGTGCTTTGTGGAAGTCCAATTAAGCGTCTTGATCTGTCTCTATAGATCTTGATGCCCAATATATAAGCAGCTTCACCAAGGTCTTTCATTGAAAAATTCTTATTCGAGTATCCTTTTATGCTATTCAGAAATTCAGTGTCATTTCCGATCAACAATATGTCATCCACATATAATATCAGAAATGCTACAGAGCTCCCACTCACTTTCTTATAAATACAGGCTTCTCCAAAAGTCTGTATGAAACCATATGCTTTGATCACACTACCAAAGCGTATATTCCAACTCCGAGAGGCTTGCACCAGTCCATAAATGGATCGCTGGAGCTTGCACACATTGTTAGCATGTTTTGGATTGACAAAACCTTCTGGTTGCATCATATACAACTCTTCTTTAAGATATCCATTAAGGAATGCAGTTTTGACATCCATTCGCCAAATTTCATAATCATAAAATGCGGTAATTGCTAACATAATTCGGACCGACTTAAGCATCGCTACAGGTGAGAATGTCTCATTGTAGTCAACTCCTTGAACTTGTCAAAAACCTTTCGCAACAAGTCGAGCTTTGTAGATAGTAACATTACTATCAGCGTCAGTATTCTTTTTGAAGACCCATTTCTTCTCTATGGCTTGCCGATCATCGGGCAAGTCAACCAAAGTCCACACTTTGTTCTCATACATGGATCCCATCTCAGATTTCATGGCCTCAAGACATTTCGCGGAATCTGGGCTCATCATCGCTTCCTCATAGTTCATAGGTTCGTCATGGTCAAGTAACATGACTTCCAGAACAGGATTACCATACCGCTCTGGTGCGGATCTTACTCTGGTTAACCTACGAGGTTTAGTAGTAACTTGATCCGAAGATTCATGATCATCATCATTAGCTTCCTCACTAATTGGTGTAGGAATCACTGGAAGTAACTCCTGTGATGGACTACGTTCCAATTCGGGAGAAGGTACAATTACCTCATCAAGTTCTACTTTCCTCCCACTCACTTCTTTCGAGAGAAACTCCTTCTCTAGAAAGGATCCATTCTTAGCAACGAATATCTTGCCTTCGGATCTGTGATAGAAGGTGTACCCAACAGTTTCCTTTGGGTATCCTATGAAGACACATTTCTTAGATTTGGGTTCGAGCTTATCAGGTTGAAGCCTTTTCACATAAGCATCGCAACCCCAAACTTTAAGAAATGGCAACTTGGGTTTCTTGCCAAACCACAAGTTGTGAGCTTCGGTGCTCGTGCGCCTTCTTTCCTCTCTCTCTCTCTCTCTCTCTCTCTCTCTCTCTCTCTCTCTCTCTCTCTCTCTCTCTCTCTCTCTCTCTCTCTCTCTCTCTCTCTCTCTCTCTCTCTCTCTTACACGCGTCCCGCCGAGGCCGAAGCCCCCCGTCATCGTGCTTGTCATGGTCGTGATCGGGGTTAGCATCCACCGGGCCAAAGCGTTGCCGCGTGCTCCTGGTAGCCCGTGGTTGCCGCCTAGCCCCTCCGCGTGCTCTCCCGTGCCCTGTAGCGCCGCCGCCGCACCCGTGAGCTTCCCGCCGCTCAGCTCGACGCCACCGCCGCTACGCTCCACCTCCAGTCACCCCTCTGCCACCCCTGGACGCGCCGCGACGCAAGCTCCCCAACGCGCCTGCCCGTGCACCCAACGGCCACTGGAGTCGACCGGCCGGTGATCCCCGTCGTGCCCTGCTTAACATCGGCAGCTAACCGATGACGTGGCACTTAGTTAGATGCTAATTAATTAATTAGTTAACCCCTATGTCTATGACATGTGGGCCTGCGTTGTTAATTAAACCCCCAACAAATGTTCCACTGACACTGGGCCCCATAGGATGATTAGTTTAACTAAAATGTTAATAAAGCTTCGTTAAATAAAACAGTCACTTATAGTGGGGGCCCACTGGTCAGTTGACCAGTCAACTGGTCCATAGTTGACTATTGACTCAGCTGTCAACTGGGCCCCACCTGCCAGCCTCTGTGCTACTTTGTTGTGTACACTTTGTGTGTGCACGTAGCAATTTAATCTTTATTTTCACATTTATTGTAGAAAATATTTAAAACTTTGAAAAATCATATAAAATAATCCATAACTCAGATGAAAATAATTTATATATGAAAGTTCCCCAGAAAAATGTCACGAATCCGCATATGCCATCCGTTCATCTGTCACATGCCTCTAGCATGATGGACATGGATCCTTCCCCTTCGATTCATCTGTCTGAAAAATGCCAAATGCCGGGAAAACATTCCCAGATGTTTTCCCATTTCGTTTGATTGTGTAGCACTGTCAGTTCACCCCTAACACTGCACATTGCCATGTCGTGCATTGATACATCTCCAATGTATCTATATTTTTTGATTGTTCAATGCTGTTATATTATCATTCTTGGATGTTTTACAATCATTTCTTAGCAACTTTACATTATTTTTTGGGACTAACCTATTGACATGGTGCCTAGTGCTAGTTGCTGTTTTTTGCTTGTTTTTTACATCACAAAATATCAGTACCAAACGGTGTCCAAACACAGCAAAAACTTTTTGGAGAATTTTTATGGACCAGAAGGAATAACATGGGCCAAAGAAGTACCAAAGGGGTGCCCCGAGGGCCCCCAGGCGCGCCCTGGTGGGTTATGCCCACCTCGATGGCCTCCCGCGCCGCCTCTTCGCCCTATAAATACCCAAATATTTCAGAAACCCTAGGAGAGTCGACGAAACACAATTCCAGCCGCCGTAAGTTCCAGAACCACGAGATCCGATCTAGACACCATCACAGAGGGGTTCATCATCCTCATTGGTGCCTCTTCGATGATGTGTGAGTAGTTCATTGTATACCTACGGGTCTGTAGGCAGTAGCTAGATGGCTTCCTCTCTCTCTCTTTTGATTCTCAATACAATGGTCTCTTGGAGATCTATTTGATGTAACTCTTTTTGCGCTCCGTCTTGTCCAATTATACTTGGTAGACCGTTTTTACGCACTATAGGTCTTGTGATTGATATGAAAGAAGGGAATATTAAATTTCAATTCCACTAAGAAATGGTATGAAACAATTCCCTAGAGCAAGAATTAAGCCACCATATGAATCAATCATGTGGGCATCCTATGGATCTAGAACTAAAGATGACAATACTTGAATCTATGCGTTATGTCTAGCTAGGGGCATAAAACCATAGCGCTTGTTGGAAGGCAACCCAATGAATAAATTTGATTTTTGCCTTTTTCTTTCTGTTCTTGAGTGTTTGCACAATTATGTTACTGTCATGATTGTGTTTTTTATGTTTTAATTAGTGTTGGTGCCAAGTGAAGCCCTTAGGATCATGTTGGGTGATAGTTGATTTGATCTTGTTGAAAAATAGAAACTGTGTGCGCCAGTAACAGAGTTATTAAAAGTCACAGAAGTGAGATAAAATTCTGAAGTTTTTACACAAGATTGATATACAAATTTCCTACGTTGTCCTAATTTTCAAAAGTTTTGGAGTTACAGAAGTATGCAAAGTTTTCAGATTGCTACAGGCTGTTCTGTTTTTGACAGATTTTGTCTTCTTTGCGTTGTGTGCTTATTTTGATGAATCTATGGTTTGTATCGGAGGGTATAAGCCATAGTAAAGTTGGAATACAATAGGTATAATGAAAAAATAAAATATGAATGGGCTTGCAACAGTACTTAGAGTGGTGATTTGCTTTGTTATACTAACGGATCTCACGAAGGTTTTGTTGAGTTTTGTGTGATTGAAGTTTTTAGGTTTTGGGTGAGATCACGATGGATGAAGGAATAAGGAGTAAGAAGAGCCTAAGCTTGGGGATGCCCCATGGCACCCCAAGTTATTATTCAAGGAGAACTAGGCAACTAAGCTTGGGGGTGCCCCAGAAGGCATCCCCTCTTTCTTCTAACGATCGTCGGTATTTTACTTGGAGCTATATTTTTATTCGTCGCATATCATGAGTTTTGCTTGGAGCGTCTTGTAGTATATGAGTCTTTGCTTGTTTTGTTTTTTAGTTCGTGTCATCTATCCTTGCTAGACACATCTATTTGAGAGAGCCAAAATTATGCTATGATCTGTTAGAATTGCTCTATATGCTTCACTTAGATTTATTTGAGAGTTAGTAAATTTTTGAAGAAATTCTCTCATGCTTCACTTACATTATTTTGAGAGAAGAAAATTTTATGCTCATGTTCTTCACTTAAATTTGTTTGAGCTTATCAAAAGCAACATATGAAACTAGTCCCAAGGTGATAGATATTCAAAAGGGATATAATAAAAACTTTCATGAAGATCATTAGACAAAATAAACTTGATTATTTGCAATAGCATTGAGATATGATGATAGTGATATGTGAGTCATGTTGGTGAGTAATTATGCTTTAGTAAGAATATTGGTGTTAAGGTTTATGATTCCCAATGCAAGCGCGAAAGTCAATAGCTATGCAATGAAATTACATCCTACTTATGGTGCATTATTCAGTGTTAGTGATGCTTAATGCTCGCTTACGTGATTTTTTGTTTCTTGGTTGGTTGCTTCTTAATCCATTTGCTAGCCTCCACTTGTACTAAGTAGAAATACTACTTCTGCATCCAAAATCCTTAAGCTCAATTTTTCCCTATGAGTCCACCATACCTACCTATATGCAGTATTTCCGTGCCATTCTAAGCAAATTTGTATGTGCCACCTTGAATTTTCAAAATAATTTTCCATTTTGTGTGCTCGTACCACTCATGAAGCGGCAGGGGTGGCTAACTTTTTCCATGCTAGATGTGTTATTCTGAAGATGAGTGTTTATTCACTTGTCATTGCACGAGAGTGCAGCGGTAATAGGGATGCCCAGTCCCGAAATGAAAAAGAAATTTACTTTATGTTGTCAAATAATAAATTCCTTGGAAAGTGTTGGTATGGAAGGCACCCATGGATATGGCTAGACATGGATTGTGAAAAAATGGTGGAAAAAGGAATAAACTTTATTTTCTGTTTGGAACCGCCTATGATATATCTAGCATGAGTGTCGAGAATTACTCGGTCATTTTCGTTCACGGGAAAAGTATGCCTCTCAAAAAAAATTATCTCTCAATTTTTGCTTTGAGCCATGTGCTACTTCTTGACCTTGTGTTGGTATTTCCCTTGAAGAGGAAAGGGTGATGCAGCATAGTAGAGATAAGTATTTCCCTCAGTTTGAAAACCAAGGTATCAATCTAGTAGGAGACAACGCACAAATCACTAATACCTGCACAAACAATCAAACAACTTGCACCCTACGCGATAAAGGGGTTGGCATTCCCTTCACGGTTACTTGCGAAAGTGAGATTTGATAGAGATAGATGAAACTAAACAAATGGTAAAGTAAATGTTTTTGGTATCTTGGGTTTATAGATCGGAAAGTAAAAGATTGCAAAATAGTAGATTGGAAACTTATATGATGGAAAATAGACCCGGGGGCCATAGGTTTCACTAGAGGCTTCTCTCATGATAGCAAATAATACGGTGGGTGAACAAATTACTGTCGAGCAACTGATAGAAAAGCGCAAAGTTATAACAATATCTAAGGTAATGATTATGAAATATAGGCATCACGTCCGTGTCAAGTAGGCTGAAACGATTTTACATCTACTACTATTACTCCACACATCGACCGACTCCTGCATGCATCTAGAGTATTAAGTTCATGAAGAACAGAGTAACACATTAAGTAAGATGACATGATGTAGAGGAATTAACTCAAGCAATATGATGAAAACCCCATCTTTTTATCCTCGATGGCAACAATACAATACATGCCTTGCTGCCCCTACTGTCATTGGGAAAGGACACCACAAGATTGAACCCAAAGCTAAGCACTTCTCTCATTGCAAGAAAAACCAATCTAGTTGGTCAAACCAAACCGATAGTTTGAAGAGAACTACAAAGATACCAAATCATGCATAAAAGAATTCAGAGAAGATTCAAATAATATTCATAGATAAGCTGGTCATAAATCCACAATTCATCAGATCTCGACAACATTTAAATAATATTCATAGATAAGTTGATCATAAATCCATAACTCATTGGATCTCGGCAAACACACCGCAAAAAAGTATTACATCGGATAGATATCCAAAAACATCAAGGAGAACATGGTATTGAGAATGAAAGAGAGGGAACAAGCCATCTAGCTACTAGTTATAGACCCGTAGGTCTGTGGTAAACTACTCATGCTTCATCGGAAGGGCAATAGATTTGATGTAGAAGCCCTCCGTGATCGAATCCCCCTCCAGCAGGGTGCCGAAAAAGGTCCCTAGATGGGATCTCACGGGTACAGAAGGTTGTGGCGGTGGAAAAGTGTTTTCGTGGCTGCCTTTGGTGGTTCGAGAATATATGTGAATATATGTGAAAGAATTAGGTCAGGAGTGTCACGGGGGGGGGGGGGGGGGGCACAAGACAGGGGCGCGCCCTCCACCCTTGTGGCCGCCTCATGGCTCTTCCGACTTCATCTCCAAGTCTCCTAGGTGTCTTCTGGTCCAAGAAAAATCATCGTGAAGGTTTTATTCTGTTTGGACTCTGTTTGGTATTCCTTTTCTGCGAAACTCAAAAACAAAGAAAAAACAGAAACTAGCACTAGGCTCTAGGTTAATAGGTTAGTCCCAAAAATAATATTAAATATCATATTAATGCATATAAAACATCCAAAACAGATGATATAATAGCATGGAACAATCAAAAATTATAGATACGTTCGAGACGTATGACTCTGGCACCTCTACAAATACCTACTTCCCTCTGTGAATGGCCTTTCTATTTACTTTATGCAATTTTTATTTTTACTTGAGTCTCCATCTTCTCTTATAAAGCACCAAGTAAGGGGTACTATGATTGTACTTGAGCATTGGATGTAGCTAATATGCGAGTCTGTTTCATGAATGGATCAATGATTAAGCATGATGGGCTAGGGATAACTTTCTTTAGTGTTGATATTTTGAAATACATGGTTGCTTGTTGGTATGCTTGAGTATTTAAATCTTCATTTCAAAACTAGACTATTGCTTTGAATCATGTAAAAATCCAAATTCCCATGCTACAAAAGAAAAGAATATGTGATGAACATGTTAGGCAGCATTCCACATCAAAAATTCTGTTTTTTATCATTTACCTACTCGAGGACGAGCAGGAGTTAAGCTTGGGGATGCTGGTACGTCTGCAACGTATTTATAATTTTTTATTGTTCTATGCTATTATATTATCATTCTTGGATGTTTTACAATCATTTTATAGAAACTTTATATCATTTTTGGGACTAACCTATTGACATAGTGCCCAGTGTGAGTTCCTGTTTTTTGCTTATTTTTTATGTCGCAGAATATCAGTACCAAACGGAGTCCATACGCAGTGAAACTTTTTGGAGAATTTTTATGGACCAGAAGGAACAACATGGGCCAAAGAAGTACCGGAGGGGTGGGCACAACCCACCTAGGCGCGCCTGGGGGCCCAGGCGCGCCCTGGTGGGTTGTGCCCACCTCAGTTGCCTCACGGACCGCCTCTTTGCCCTATAAATACCCAAATATTCCAGAAACCCTAGGAGAGTCGACGAAACACAATTCCAACCGCCGCAAGTTCCACAACCACGAGATCCAATCTAGACGCCATCACGGAGGGGTTCATCATCCTCATTGGTGCCTCTCCGATGATGCGTGAGTAGGTCATTGTAGACCTACGGGTTCGTAGGCAGTAGCTAGATGGCTTCCTCTCTCTCTTTTGATTCTCAATACAATGGTATCTTGGAGATCTATTTGATGTAACTCTTTTTCGGTGTGTTTGTTGGGATCCGATGAACTTTGAGTTCATGAACAAATCTATTTATCCATGAAAGTTATTTGAGTTTTGATCTCTTATATGCATAATTATTTATAGCCTCGTATTTCTTCTTCGAATCTTTGGTTTAGTTAGGCCAACTAGATCAATTTTTCTTGCCATGGGAAGAGGTGCTTTGTGATGGGTTCGATCGTGCGGTGTTCTTTCCAGTGACAGAAGGGGCAGCAAGACACGTATTGATCATTGCTATTAAGGATAACAAGATGGGGTCTATGCCTACATGAATAGATCTTGTCTACATGATGTCATCGTTCTTATTTGATAACCCACAAGTATAGGGGATCGCAACAGTTTTCGAGGGTAGAGTATTCAACCCAAATTTATAGATTCAACACAAGGGGAGCCAAAGAATATTTGAAGGTATTAGCAGCTGAGTTGTCAATTCAACCACACCCGGAGATTAGTTATCTGCAGCAACATGATCAGTAGCAAAGTAATATGATAGTTTTGATAGTAGTGATAGCAGCAATAGTAACGGTAACAGTGATAGCAGTAGTTTTGTAGCAAGTTTAACAGTGATGATAGCAGTAGTAACTTAGCAAGAACAATATAAGATAAAATCGTAGGCATTGGATCGGTGACTTGTTGGATGATATTCATCATGAGACAGTTATAACCTAGGGCGATACGGCACTAGCTCCAGTTCATCAATATAATGTAGGCATGTATTCCGTAAATAGTCATATGTGCTTATGGAAAGAACTTGCATGACATCTTTTGTCCTACCTTCCCGTGGTAGCGGGGTCCATATTGGAAACTAAGGGATATTAAGGCCTCCTTTTAGAGAACCGGATCAAAGCATTAACACATAGTGAATACATGAACTCCTCAAACTACGGTCATCACCGGGAGTGGTCCCGACTATTGTCACTCCGGGGTTGCCCGATCATAACACGTATAGGTGACTATAACTTGCAAGATCGGATCTAGAACATGGATATAATGATGATAACATAAACCGTTCAGATCTGAGTTCATGGCACCCGGGCCCAAAGTGACAACTATTAAGCATGGCAAAGTCATAGCAACATCAATCTTAGAACATAGTGGATACTAGGGATCAAGCCCTAACAAAGCTAACTCGATTACATGATGAATCTCATCCAACTCCTCACCGACTAGCAAGCCTACGAAGGAATTACTCACTCCCGGTGGGGAGCATCATGGAATTGGCGATGTAGAAGGGTTGGTGATGACGAAGAACGAAGACCCCCCTATTCGGAGCCCCAAACAGACTCCAGATCAGGCCTCCCGATGAAGAACAGGAGGTGACGGCGGCTCCATCTTGTGGATCGTGAAAATTCTTTCCCCCTCATTATTTCTGGAAAAATAGGATTTTATGCGTCGGTTTCAAGGTCTACGGGGCCATCAGGTGGGGACAACCCACCTGGGCGCACCAGGAGGGGGGGGGGGCGCCCTGGTGGGTTGTGCCCACCCAGGTGCCCCCCTCTGATGGATCTTAGCTCCAGAAATTCTTATTTATTGTATAAAAAATCCTCGTAAAGTTTCTTTCCATTCCGAGAAATTTTATTTCTGCACAAAAACAACACCATGGTAGTTCTGCTGAAAACAGCGTCAGTCCGGGGTTAGTTTCATTCAAATCATGCAAATTAGAGTCTAAAACAAGAGGAAAAGTGTTAGGAAAAGTATATACGTTGGAGACGTATCATTATTGCATTATTTCGTTTCTCCATGAATTTAATACACTAGATGCATGCTGGATAACGATCGATGTGTGGAGTCATAGTAGTAGATGCAGGCAGGAGTCCGTCCACTAATCTTGGACGTGATGCCTATATATTGATCATTGCTTGGATATCATCATAATTATTTGATGTTCTATTAATTGCCCAACAGTATTTGTTTACCCACCATGTGCTATTTCTTGAGAGAAGCCACTAGTGAAATCTACGGCCCCCGGGTCTATTCTTTATCATATTTGCGTTCCGATCTATTATTTGCCTTTGAGATCTATTTTTATTTCCTTTTGTTTTCAGATCTATTATTCCGAAAACCCAAAAATACCTTGCTGCACTTTTTTCTTACTTATTTTATTTTGCGTTTATTCGAGATAAAATCCAATCTATCACAATTTTATCCCGTCAATTTGACAATCTCCTACGACGTTACCCGTAAGAGGGATTGACAACCCCTCATAAGAACCGGGTTGCAAGTATTTGTTCTTTGTGTGCAGGTACTGTTTACATAGTGTTGCTTGGTTCTCCTACTGGATTGATACCTTGGTTTCATAACTAAGAGAAATACCAACCGTAGGTGTGATGCATCATCCCTTCCTCTTTGGTGAAATACCGACGTAGTTCAAGCAGCATCATGCATCGTGATGCATTTGTTTGCATTATATTTCTTCCCCCTCTTTTCTCCGGTAGACACCGAGACTGACGCTGTCACAGCCCTAGCTCATCCCCTGCTGCCTTTGCTTGTTTCTCTTGTCATCATGTTTACAATTTAAATAAACTTGAAATGGGGATTGATAAACCCTAGCACAAATGCAATTCAAATAGGTTCAACCAAAATATTTTCAATGACCTCAAAATATCCTTTTAAAATGTTCATAATTTATGGAAAAAGGTGAAAGCCTCTACCAGAGATGATGCATATTTTTTCTAGGACATTTTGGTCATTGAATTAAATCATTATGATATTGAGTTGGAGTTTAAAATTACCATTAAATATTGGTTGCTCCAAATAATCTGAAATTTGTTGTGTGGTTTGAAAATAATTCAAATATTCCTCACAAAAATTTACAGAATTAACCAAAGTGTTTTGGTTAGTATTTTATTTGCAAAACAGTAGCAGAAATTAGAAAAACTAGAACAAATAATAAAGAGAGGGAGAGAAGGCCACCAGGCCACCTACCTAACCTACCTGGCCCAAACTTACCTGACGCCCCACCTGGCCCAGCTCCTCCAGCAGGGCCGGCCCATCTGGTCGTGCCAGTCATCACCTACCTCTGCCAGTAGGCAGAGGAGGGAGACAGCGCACGCACGCGCGAGGCACCACGCCTCCTCCCTGCTTGCCTGCCTCACCGGGCACCTCGAAGCCCCTCCTCGACGCCACGCGACCCCTGGATCCCCCCCCCCGATCTCTCCCCATGCTTCTCCCCCTCCTCTGTCTCTCTTCCCCACTTTCCTTGCTCGCGTCCGAGGCCGCCGACGAGCACCACCGCAGCCGCCGCGCAAGCCTCGCCTCTCCACTGCGTCCAGTCGCTCAGCCGATGTCCGTGTCCTCTCCTCGCCGACTAAATCAAGCCGAGGAGCACCAGGTCGTCGCCTTCGAGCTCGTCACCGCCGCATCTGCTTGCCGGACTCAACCGAGCGATTCGCCGTCTCCGAAGCATCCCCGAGCCCCTGAGCTACCCTGCCGCCTCCCTGTGAGCGCCCGCTTCTACTCCCCCTCTTCCCTGGCGAATCCGCGTCCTCTAGGCCGTAGTTGCACGGACGCCGAAGCTCCGCCGCCGCATATGCCCGCCGCCGCCGCCGCTACACGCCGTCGGCATCCCCACGGCCACCGTTGGATGCACGCGAGTGAGGGCCTCCTCCCGGTGCCCTTCGCTCACCCAGCCGCCCCCTGTAGCGTCGTCCCAAGTGGACTCCGCCGCACCGGAAGGTTGCCGGCGGCCTAACCCCGGCCATGCCGACGTGGCGTCGTCATTAGCGGCTAATGACGCCACTAACTAACCCCACACTCACTGACACAGGGGCCCCATGCCCTTAATTAACCTGGAATAGTTTCTGTTTAGGATTAGATTAAGTCAAGTGGGCCCCGGCTGTCAGTTTTGACCTGCCCAGTCAGCATTGACTTGGCCCCACTGGTCAGCTTCTGTTCTTGCCTTGTCACACTGACCAGTGGACCCCACGGTCAGGTTTGACCTGGACGACCCCGTTGACTGCTGACGTCACCCTGACGCAACGCTGACGTAATAACTTATTTACTGGATTATTCTTGTACAGGAAATTCCAGAAAATGCCTAAAACTTCTAAAAAATCATAGTAATTCAACCGTAGCTCAGAATGAAATAAATTATATATGAAAAATTATCAGAAAAATCCAATCTATCCATCTGTACTGGTTTCATGCATGTTAGAACACATTAACCTTGCTGTTTAGGTGAAACAAGTTAATGCACCTTTATGACTTCATATAATGGGTTTGCATTTGAATCTTTGGTTCAAATGGACTCATTTCAATCTGTTCTAGCTTGCATTAGCCCAAAACACATTCATATTGCCATGTCATAGCATGCATCATATTGTGCATTGCATTGATCGTGTTTCTTCCCTGTTTGTCGGTGTTGTTCCCCCCTCGATAGACGCTGTACCGACGTTGTGATCGTTGACACTGATGAAGACTCAATGCTATCTTCAGAAGTGCCAGGCAAGCAAAAAAACCCTTGTTCATTCTGATACAATCCTACTCTCTCGCTCCTGCTCTATTTTACTGCATTAGGACAACAACGATTCATTTGTTACTTGCTGCGGTAGATGAACCCCTTTATCCTCTGCATGACCTGTCATTGCCACAGTAAATAGATGAAACCCACTAGCATGAGTAGGAGTTGTTTGATCCCTGTTGTGCCTACTCATTCATGCTTGTTTGTCATGCCTGCTATTGCTTAGAGTTGAGTCCGTCCTGATTCATCGGGGATGAATCAGAGGTGTGTGAACATGTCCTACTGTGTGTGAGCTAAGTGTGTGAACACGATTTGGTAAAGGTATCGGTGAGAGGCCATGTAGGAGTACATGGTGGGTTGTCTCATTGAAGCCGTCCTCAGGAACTGAGTTCTATGTTTGTGATCCATGATTCAGCTACTACCATTCCTTGGGCCCTGAAATATGACCCCGCTCGACTTCTTAATCACCCTTGTCCTCTGTCCAGGATTTGCAAGTAGTTTCTGGTGTTTGTAGTATGCTGGAGGCCGTGCGCAGCGCTGACCGAAGGGGTGGGCTGTGATGCGGTAGGCACGTGGCACGGTGTACCGAGCGCCCGTTTGGTGTCTCGGGAACCCTGCACACATCGTTTGGGGCTGTGAGCGAAACTCCGGCCGGATCTCCTCGCGGATGGAACCCGAATAGGTGATAAACCTGGACTAGAGACTTGAGTGTTTAGGTAGGTCATGGTCTACACCCACGTCGGCTTTCGCTTGAAGTCTGCCGAGCACATGTCGTGTGCAGATGCTAAGTGGTGGAAACATGTATGAAGAAGCACACCCCTGCAGGGTTAACATCATCTATTCGAATAGCCGTGTCCGCGGTAAAGGACTTCTGGGTTGCCTATAACAGTTCATAGACAAGTGAAAGTGGATACTCTAAAATACGCAAGATAAGCGTGAGTGCTATGGATGGCGTTCTCGTAGGGAGACGGGAGCGGATCCATAGTGGTGTATTGATATGGTGAATATGTGGACTCGTGTGCGCCACCTCAAAAGAGTTACTTGTAGTCGTAGTTTAGGATAGCCACTGAGTCAAAGAT
Organism: Triticum timopheevii; assembly: GCA_963921465.1. Classification (NCBI taxonomy): domain Eukaryota; kingdom Viridiplantae; phylum Streptophyta; class Magnoliopsida; order Poales; family Poaceae; genus Triticum; species Triticum timopheevii. The sequence goes on along the minus strand of OY997274.1, from coordinate 439,264,294 downwards.
GGCTTGCTGTAGTTAAACCCCACCATCCCCTTTGTTGATAATGATGCATATGTAGATAGTTCTGATGTAAGTCTTGCTGGGTACATTTGTACTCACGTTTGCCTATTTTATGTTTTTGCAGAGAGACTTCAGTCTCACTAGTAGTTCCACGTGGACTTCGACGTTTAGTTTGTTACCTCAGCTACGATCTTGTGCCCTCGGCAGGATCTGGTAGATAGTCAGGCTTCTAAGCCTTTTTCATTTGTAGATGTCTGTACTCAGACCTGATAAGCTTCCGCTTGTGCTTGACTTGTATGCTCTGAATGTTGGGTCGTGAGACCCATGTTTGTAATATCTCGCTCCTCGGAGCCTATTGAATAAATACTTGAGTCGTAGAGTCATGTTGTGATGTCATGTTGTATTTGCACATATCGAGCATATTGTGTGTATGTTATTGAAATGCTTGGTATGTGTGGGATCTGACTATCTAGTTGTTTATCTTTAGTAGCCTCTCTTATCGGGAAATGTCTCCTAGTGTTTCCACCGAGCCATGGTAGCTTGCTACTGCTCCGGAACACTTAGGCTGGCCGGCATGTGTCCTTCTTCGTTCCCGTGTCTGTCCCTTCGGGGAAATGTCACGCGATGAATACCGGAGTCCTGTTAGCCCGCTACAGCCCGGTTCACCAGAGTCCTGTTAGCCCAGTGCTACAGCCTGGATTCACTCGCTGATGACCGACACGTTCGATGCTGGGTCATGGATGCATGTCCCTGTAAGTTTGTGCCACTTTGGGTTTACGACTAGCCATGTTAGCCCGGACTCCTTATCATATGGATGCTAGCGACACTATCATATACGTGTGCCAAAAGGCGCAAACAGTCCCGGGCAAAGGTAAGGCGACACCCGTGGGAACCGTGCGTGAGGCCACAAAGTGATATGAGGTGTTACATGCTAGATCGATGTGGCATTGAGTCGGGGTCTTGACAGCTTTTGGTATCAGAGCTTGACTGCCTGTAGGATTACCAAGCCAAACTGGTCGATGTTGTGTCTAGAAATGCTTTAGTTATGTAAGGGAATTGATTGTGGGATGGAACGTAAGGCTCTTTTTACTCCTTATACCTCATGGCCTTCTGATCTGAGTCAACCTCTTCTCTTCTACGGGGATTAAGAACTAGGCCTTCTCATCTATCTATCAGGATGACGTGTTACTAATCCATAGACTTATAGAATTGTTAGTTTCTAATCCCAGTTCAGTTTTTGCTACTTCCGTATGTTCATAACTGTTGATCTCGAAACCTTGATTTTGTGCTTCCGAGTGGTTATGCCACCATTTTTGCAGGATGTCTCAAATCATTTTGAGCATTTACAGCCGTTATGATGTCCGAGTCATCCCAGGTTTCTAAATAGTCTGATGCATTTGCAAATCCTTTCTTTCCGTTCCCGATGTCCTTTATGGTCGGAATAAGCACACTAATCGGTGAGTTGAGGTACTTGTTGCCTTGGTATATATGTTGGAGCTATTATTATGACCCTAGGTGTTTAGAGTATCACCTAGTAACCTAGCCATGTTTTGTGTTCCCAGTGTGATGATTCTGGCCACCATTCTCGAAAGCATCCCGTGATGCCACTTAGTAGTAGGTATTCTACTCCTGGGTTTCTGAACCCAATATCTCCCTATTTACTTCATGTTGTTAGTGTTGCTCGTACCTTTAGGATATTAGTAACCTTTGTGATAGTCCTCGAGGTCCGTGGTATTTCCTTCTTCCAAATACTATGAACCGGTTATGGCAGAAGTTCCTCACTGAAACGAAGGATCACAAATAGGGTACTCTTGAGGAGTTCTCCATTCATAATTGTGAATCTGTCAGTTCTACCCTTTCGCATGGGTTATCCGGAAGAAATGTTGAGCTTCGCTCGACATACTAATCTATGCATCCACAACCCCGAAAGATATATGTTCCTTCGAGTTGTCCCTCTTTAGTTGTTTTCTGACCCCCGTCTGTCAATTGATAGTCAGGAGTAGCTGTGCATCCGTGTTATCGATGCCTAGTATTCTTGTGGTCCGTCAAGCCATCCTATTCCGAAATGACTAGGAGAAACAAACTCCAAGTACCTCATCCATATCTAGGATTGGGTCAAAGTAGGTCTATTTCACAGATCAAATGCCAATCCAGCTTTTGAGTCTGTTCTACCCTGAAGTATTACCGTCTTATGTCAAGAATGTCATGGGAATTGCACACCATCCTATGAACTCTTGATACAGTGATACTTCTTGCCATCATTGTTCATTCCTCGGTTTCCATGTTATTGTAACCGGAATGCCGACAAGTGAATCGTGGTGTGTGAACTCAATACTCCTAGCAATTGTGTTGCTTGGTAGTTAATGGACAATAATTTAATTCTTAGTGTGTTGGTTCTTGAATCATCATTCTAAGACTGATTGTGCTACCTAGTCCTTATTTCTTGGTGCACTCTTCGATCAATGAGTTAGGATTTTGGCAATCCCTCGCTCTTCTGGTCATATCGTCTTGCCCTGAAAAGCAAGATTGTTCTCGAGCTTAGTAACATATTGGTGGTTCGTGATGTTCCGAATATCTTCTCGGAAGTATTACCAGGTTGTCACCTGGCCGCTATGTTGAGTTCGTGATCAAGTTGGTTTTCTTATAAATCACTCCTTCTCCAAGAATCTGTGTTGGATATCCCTGAGCTAGTTGGTTGAGCTAGACAACAAACTGGAGAGTTGGAAGATGAAAGCTTGTCCGACTCAGTTCATTCCAAAGGGATATCTTTGTGTGTGTGTGTGTGTGTGTTGAAGAAAGATGATATCTTCATTGATTGATCCTCGTGGTCAATTGTTGGATTTATTGTCTTACCCCAAACCTTTTATTTGAGTTTGAGCTATCATCAAATCAAATCAGAACCAACGATGTTCGTAATGTTGTCTTACTCGTGGATTTTCCTCGGGCATACACCATTATATCTTTTGGGTCTCACCAATACTATCACCTTGTTCACATAGTTATGGAATTCCATCTCCATGGGAATCTGGATGAATTGTTGTTGATCCCATCGACAACATCCTTATCTCCTCCATGATTTTGTTGAACATTAAGCTAGTGTTGGAAACTTCTATAAGCATTATCTTCATGTTCCGTTCATGAAGTCTATGTTGGATGAAAGAAGTGACTTCCTCTAATTCACGGTACTTGGTGCAAGTTGCCGCCGTGAGTTCGAGAAAGATTGTTTTTGTTCCTCGGGAATCATCCCAAATCAGTCATGCATACGTGCAAAGTATTCCATGGTTTGGTAGATTAATTACCTCCACCCCATTCGTATTCCTAGCACACCAAGCCACTGGTTGATTTGTTCAAGGATAATAAGTTCTAAGTACTAGTCCTGAAGGTACCAGACGGATTTGTACAAGATTTTGTTATCCTCGATGATGGTCCCCCACCTGAAGTCGGTAGCGTTTTAATATAAGACTACTATGTGGTCATGCTTGTCTTGGAGAGCGTGTTCACAGGTTTGTAGCAGAATCAGCTCATGATTTGGAGCTTGCTATCGTGGTTCATTTCCCGAGAATCTCGCGATGTCATCTCGTCGATTTGTGTTGCAAACTTTCATATTTCTTTCTGGTCTTGATGACTCTGGAATATTCTAGCACCAACCGGATCTGAATCTCAGGCAGATATGATGGTTGGTACATCTCCCAAGAACTATAATATTGGTCTCTCTGTAACCCGGTAAAGAGAATGTTGTGGCCAACACACCCAACCGGAAGACCTGTTATTGTAGTATCTTGATTGAGAAAGTTGGCCACCTCCCCATGAGGATTTCGTAGGATTTACTCCATAGTTATTCCTTATGGATTCTTGTGCTCCCGGAGTCCGACCTTTTACCTGATGTTCTGGGTACCAAACCATTTTAATTAATGGGTTACACTAGGACGTCAAGGAGAACATTAGAAGCGGAGTGCTAAATGTCTCTCGGTCGATCATCCAGATTTTGTCCCCTTGTTCTCGCTAAGGTGGAATCTGAGAAAGTGTTATCTTCCTTTGCATCTGCATCCTCAACCATTTTTCATCATGGTAGTATGTTGTGTTGCCAGGATCCTTGACACGGATATTGGTAAAACCCTGATGAATATGGAAATGCTCAAGTTCTTGAGAGCACGCGCAAGCACTAGGTGCTATCATAGTTACTAACCGGGATTGCTCCCCGCTTCCCCGGTTATGCTATAACTTTTCAACAGTGGACTCACTCTCTACTGTTGAGCTTCTCCCTAGTTACTAAAATCATCCCTTGTGTTGTTTTCAACAAGGTAATCCACATCATCCATTCTAATCCGGTTATGCCATTCTACCGAACCCCTCTAAACAATCGCTCGAGAATTGCCTTAGGCTGGTATAAAGAGTTTCAATGATTTCTAAATCAAAGGTAATTCTTTTTTCCACTTAAGGGGATATTTCTACGAGTCACCTTCCCTAAGGTGCCCCGTTATGGAATCATGGCAGTTTATCCTCGCTACTTGGAACCCTCGTCAAATTGCTTCCTCCGTCCCTCCTGATGCATGTTTTGCCTCTCAGCTCCAGAGATGTTTCTATGTCTCATTACCTGAATTGATCTTGTGATCATTAATATGATCCTAAGTTGCTCGAATCTCAGGAAGAATGATTCTTTAGAGTTTTTCCTTTCCTCTTGTTGTCATGTTAGTTCGAGTTCTTAGAGCAAGACTTCGAGTCAATGATGGTGATCGAATCAATGTTCTTATGAAGGACAACCTGGATCGTGAGGATTGTGTTAGGTTGCGTTTCCCCTTCGTCTTACCCTACGCTTGAATCTCGGGACGAGATTCTTGTTTAGTGGGGGTGAGTTGTCACAGCCCTAGCTCATCTCCTGCTGCCTTTGCTTGTTTCTCTTGTCATCATGTTTACAATTTAAATAAACTTGAAATGGGGATTGATAAACCGTAGCACAAATGCAATTCAAATAGGTTCAACCAAAATATTTTCAATGACCTCAAAATATCCTTTTAAAATGTTCATAATTTATGGAAAAAGGTGAAAGCCTCTACCAGAGATGATGCATATTTTTTCCAGGACATTTTGGTCATTGAATTAAATCATTAGGATATTGAGTTGGAGTTTAAAATTACCATTAAATATTGGTTGCTCCAAATATTCTGAAATTTGTTGTGTGGTTTGAAAATAATTCAAATATTCCTCACAAAAATTTACAGAATTAACCAAAGTGTTTTGGTTAGTATTTTATTTGCAAAACAGTAGCAGAAATTAGAAAAACTGGAACAAATAATAAAGAGAGGGAGAGAAGGCCACCAGGCCACCTACCTAACCTACCTGGCCCAAACTTACCTGACGCCCCACCTGGCCCAGCTCCTCCAGCCGGACCGGCCCATCTGGCCGTGCCAGTCATCACCTACCTCTGCCAATAGGCAGAGGAGGGAGACAGCGCACGCACGCGACCCCTGGATCCCCCCGCCGATCTCTCCCCATGCTTCTCCCCCTCCTCTGTCTCTCTTCCCCGCTTTCCTCGCCCGCATCCGAGGCCGCCGACGAGCACCACCGCAGCCGCCGCGCAAGCCTCGCCTCTCCACTGCGTCCAGTCGCTCAGCCGATGTCCGTGTCCTCTCCTCGCCAACTAAATCAAGCTGAGGAGCACCAGGTCGTCGCCTTCGAGCTTGTCACCACTGCATCTGCTCGCCGGACTCCACCGAGCGATTCGCCGTCTCTGATGCATCCCCGAGCCCCTGAGCTACCCTGCCGCCTCCCTGTGAGCGCCCGCTTCTACCCCCCCTACTCCGCCGCTGCATATGCCCGCCGCCGCCGCTGTTACACGCCGTCCCCGGCATCCCCACGGCCACCGTTGGATGCGCGCGAGTGAGGGCCTCCTCCCGGTGCCCTTCGCTCACCTAGCCGCCCCCTGTAGCGTCGTCCCAAGTGGACTCCGCCGCGCCGGAAGGTTGCCGGCGGCCTAACCCCGGCCATGCCGACATGGCATCGTCATTAGCAGCTAATGACGCCACTAACTAACCCCACGCTCACTGACACGGGGGCCCCACGCCCTTAATTAACCTGGAATAGTTTCTGTTTAGGATTAGATTAAGTCAAGAGGGCCCCAGCTGTCAGGTTTGACCTGCCCAGTCAGCATTGACCTGGCCCCACTGGTCAGCCTCTGTTCTTGCCTTGTCACACTGACCAGTGGACCCCACGGTCAGGTTTGACCTGGATGACCCCGTTGACCGCTGACGTCACCCTGACGCAACGCCGACGTAATAACTTATTTACTGGATTATTCTTGTACAGGAAATTCCAGAAAATGCCTAAAACTTCTAAAAATCATAGTAATTCAACCGTAGCTCAGAATGAAATAAATTATATATGAAAAATTATCAGAAAAATCCAATCTATCCATCTGTACTGGTTTCATGCATGTTAGAACACATTAACCTTGCTGTTTAGGTGAAACAAGTTAATGCACCTTTATGACTTCATATAATGGGTTTGCATTTGAATCTTTGGTTCAAATGGACTCATTTCAATCTGTTCTAGCTTGCATTAGCCCAAAACACATTCATATTGCCATGTCATAGCATGCATCATATTGTGCATTGCATTGATCGTGTTTCTTCCCTGTTTGTCGGTGTTGTTCCCCCCTCGATAGACGCTGTACCGACGTTGTGATCGTTGACACTGATGAAGACTCAATGCTATCTTCAGAAGTGCCAGGCAAGCAAAAAACCCCTTGTTCATTCTGATACAATCCTACTCTCTCGCTCCTGCTCTATTTTACTGCATTAGGACAACAACGATTCATTTGTTACTTGCTGCGGTAGCTGAACCCCTTTATCCTCTGCATGACCTGTCATTGCCACAGTAAATAGATGAAACCCACTAGCATGAGTAGGAGTTGTTTGATCCCTGTTGTGCCTACTCATTCATGCTTGTTTGTCATGCCTGCTATTGCTTAGAGTTGAGTCCGTCCTAATTCATCGGGGATGAATCAGAGGTGTGTGAACATGTCCTACTGTGTGTGAGCTAAGTGTGTGAACACGATTTGGTAAAGGTATCGGTGAGAGGCCATGTAGGAGTACATGGTGGGTTGTCTCATTGAAGCCGTCCTCAGGAACTGAGTTCTATGTTTGTGATCCATGATTCAGCTACTACCATTCCTTGGGCCCTGAAATATGACCCCGCTCGACTTCTTAATCACCCTTGTCCTCTGTCCAGGATTTGCAAGTAGTTTCTGGTGTTTGTAGTATGCTGGAGGCCGTGCGCAGCGCTGACCGAAGGGGTGGGCTGTGATGCGGTAGGCACGTGGCACGGTGTACCGGGCGCCCGTTTGGTGTCTCGGGAACCCTGCACACATCGTTTGGGGCTGTGAGCGAAACTCCGGCCGGATCTCCTCGCGGAACCCGAATAGGCGATAAACCTGGACTAGAGACTTGAGTGTTTAGGTAGGTCATGGTCTACACCCACGTCGGCTTTCGCTTGAAGTCTGCCGAGCACATGTCGTGTGCAGATGCTAAGTGGTGGAAACATGTATGAAGAAGTACACCCCTGCAGGGTTAACATCATCTATTCGAATAGCCGTGTCCGCGGTAAAGGACTTCTGGGTTTCCTATAACAGTTCATAGACAAGTGAAAGTGGATACTCTAAAATACGCAAGATAAGCGTGAGTGCTATGGATGGCGTTCTCGTAGGGAGACGGGAGCGGATCCATAGTGGTGTATTGATATGGTGAATATGTGGACTCGTGTGCGCCACCTCAAAAGAGTTACTTGTAGTCGTAGTTTAGGATAGCCACTGAGTCAAAGCTGGCTTGCTGTAGTTAAACCCCACCATCCCCTTTGTTGATAATGATGCATATGTAGATAGTTCTGATGTAAGTCTTGCTGGGTACATTTGTACTCACGTTTGCCTATTTTATGTTTTTGCAGAGAGACTTCAGTCTCACTAGTAGTTCCACGTGGACTTCGACGTTTAGCTTGTTACCTCAGCTACGATCTTGTGCCCTCGGCAGGATCTGGTAGATAGTCAGGCTTCTAAGCCTTTTTCATTTGTAGATGTCTGTACTCAGACCTGATAAGCTTCCGCTTGTGCTTGACTTGTATGCTCTGAATGTTGGGTCGTGAGACCCATGTTTGTAATATCTCGCTCCTCGGAGCCTATTGAATAAATACTTGAGTCGTAGAGTCATGTTGTGACGCCATGTTGTATTTGCACATATCGAGCATATTGTGTGTAATGTTATTGAAATGCTTGGTATGTGTGGGATCTGACTATCTAGTTGTTTATCTTTAGTAGCCTCTCTTATCGGGAAATGTCTCCTAGTGTTTCCACCGAGCCATGGTAGCTTGCTACTGCTCCGGAACACTTAGGCTGGCCGGCATGTGTCCTTCTTCGTTCCCGTGTCTGTCCCTTCGGAGAAATGTCACGCGATGAATACCGGAGTCCTGTTAGCCCGCTACAGCCTGGTTCACCGGAGTCCTGTTAGCCCAGTGCTACAGCCTGGATTCACTCGCTGATGACCGACACGTTCGATGCTAGGTCATGGATGCCTGTCCCTGTAAGTTTGTGCCACTTTGGGTTTACGACTAGCCATGTCAGCCCGGGCTCCTTATCATATGGATGCTAGCGACACTATCATATACGTGTGCCAAAAGGCGCAAACGGTCCCGGGCAAAGGTAAGGCGACACCCGTGGGAATACCGTGCGTGAGGCCACAAAGTGATATGAGGTGTTACATGCTAGATCGGTGTGGCATTGAGTCGGGGTCCTGACAGACGCTGCTCCAGAGTACGACTATGCCCCCGACATTCAGCCCCTTGCAGCAGAGCTTCCAAGCAAGCAAAACCCCCTTGATTATTCCTATATCGCCCATTTCCTTCCCTTTCATGCTTGCATTAGAATTTGCTACTGTATTTGTTTGATCCTATTCTAATGCATAGATTGATTTTTTAGTCTGCTATTGTTACCTACATGCTTATCCTATATGCTTAGTATAGGTTGGTTAGTGATCCCTCACCTTCTCCGTGTTGCCCCCGCTTTATTACTGATGACTCGATCAACGTGATCGACGTCCATAGCCCAACACATCACCGCACACCCCCTTAGTTGTACGACTCTGCAGAGGTACTATTGAGTGCCAAGGGTGATACCTCGTAACGCACTCCTGATAATATCTCTGTAGTGTAGCTAATCGGTTGTGAATTACGAAGGGTGATTCCTTCTTCACCACTCACGGTGACGACTCTGTCGTGCAACACCTCAAGTGTGAACCCTTTGAGGGTGATTCCTCCAAATTCACCTTGACGGTAACATCAAGTGGGAATCCATTGAGGGTGATTCCTCGTATTTCCCCCTTGATGTTATATACACGAGGTTACTTTGACTTTACCCCATATCCATGTTGAAATCGGGTCGGCCCCGAGGGGTACCCGTGAGAGATGTCAAATCGGGTTGACCGTGAGGGTACCCCGTGAGAGTTACCGAGTCGGGTTGACCTGGAGGGTACCCGCGAGATAATTACACGACACGTTGCCGTAAGTCCGTGACACGGGGGCGACGGGACCACAAATCATGGATCATTGATCGTCTCCACACGCTCCCAAGAAACTAACGGTTTGGATATCTGATCCGAGTAGGCCTCTGCCCTTTTCGCACTGACCACCACACGGGAATAAGTATGGGCACTCTGCATCGTACGATTCTTCCGAAAGCTCACTGACGTCAGCGGTTTAGTGGCACATGCGCGGGTGGTCCGCGTAAGCACCTGCTTTGTATAAAGAGGTAGCCAGGACTGATCCCGGCCGTCCTCGCAATGCATAGGATTGCAAAGGATGATTTGCCCATGACCCCTCCGCATTTAGGATGTAAACTGGCGTGCTATCCTCTCTACTGAGCCTAGGTAGGACTACAGCGTGTCGACCAGCCGAGGCCGGGCATGACCAAGGAAAGCGTGTTCGGCTAGAGTTAATCGAGCGTGTTGGGTAAGTTTGTGCACCCCTGCAGGGAAGTTAATCTATTCGAATAGCCGTGTTCACAGTAACAGACGCTCAGAGTTGTATCCCGATCTATACAACTAGAACTGGATACTAGAGATGTGAAATGGTTATGATGGCTCCGGGATTGCTTTTTCTTGCAGGGAGTCGAGGAAGGATCTCTGGGCGTTACTACAACATACTTATTACTTATGTTATGTTACTCTACTCTCTTCTTTGCTGCAAGATGCTAGTCTTCGATAGGCTAGGTTTTCCCTTCTCTTCTGGCATTTCTGCAGTTCAGTCCAAAGATATAGCCCCATTCCTTTGATACCAATGCATACTTAGTATAGATCTAATGTAAGTCTTGCGAGTACTTTGGATGAGTACTCATGGTAGTTTTGCTACCTCTTTTCCCCCATACTCGATTGCTGCGATTAGATGATGGATCCCAGGAGCCAGATGCCACCACCGACGAGTACTACTATTCCAAGGGTGCCTACTACTACGTGGAGGCCGCCGACAACCAGGAGTAGTTAGGAGGCTCCCAGGCAGGAGGCCTTGCCTTTTCGATCGTTGTTGATGTTTGTGCTAGTCTTCTTAAGGCAGACTTGTTTAACTTATGTCTGTACTAAGATATTGTTGCTTCCGCTAATTCGTTTATATTCGAGCCCTCGAGGCCCCTGGCTTGTAATATAAAGTTTGTATGACTTTAATTTGTGTTTGGAGTTGTATTGTGATATCTTTCTGTGAGTCCCTGATCTTGATCATGTATATTTGCGTGTATGATTAGTGCACGATTAAGTCGGGGCGTCACAGAGAAGAGGAACGAACTCCGCCATGGTGTCCTCCATGGCGAAGCCCGCAACCGGCTTCGACCGGGTGTCCTCCATGGCGAAGCCCGCAACCGGCTTCGACTCGTCCTCGTTCTCTAGATCCGCCCCCTCCATGGACTCCAGCTGTTGTCCCCCTCCCTCCTCTTCGTCCTCCTTCTCCTTCGACTCCGACGAGTCCAAAGGCCGGCCGGCCTCAAGCAGCTGAAAACGTCGCTCCGGCATTAGCATAGCTTACGTGGTCTTTTTTTGCCGGGCCATGGTGAAGGCGGGTGGCATGAGAAGTCGGTCCCTCAAGCAACGGCGGTCACCCCCATTGGAGGAGACAGCCATAGGGTTCCAGGCAATTACATGTTCAAACCCGAGGGGTGTCAGTCAACCCCAGCGTCTCAACGCCCGGGTGGGTTGGGTTTTGACCGGGCCACCCGCCCATACGTTTGAGACCGTTTTGACAAGCCCGGCCGTAGATGTTCTTAGACTTGCAGGGATGTAGATCGGGAGGCAACGCAAATCACGAACCTGCAAGAATTTTTTTTTAAAAAAACGAACCTGCAAGAAAAATGTTTCGAACGTCTGATGACGGCTCAAGATTTAATTCACATTTGTAAAACATCTCTCACAGGCCCATACGCTCGCTATACTCATCATCACAAAAGAAAAAGATGTCCCACTTCTTCAGCTAACTACAGTACATTATTTTGATCTCTGTCTGACCGAGTGAACATTCCAAATTAATCTCTCCCTCCCTGTATTCTCCTTTTGCAAGCCGCAACCTACTTATGTGCTACCCGTTTCATGTACACGCATGGCATTCGGACAGTCATGATTTCTCGGCGCTCTCCTCCTCTTCTTCTTCTAGGGCCTCTGCTTTGCCCGGGAGCAGCGCCCCCGGAGCCTGGATCTGCACGATCTCAAGCAGGATCTTGTGGAGGGACTGCGGCTTCGAGAAGAAGGGGCAGTGGTCGCCGCCCTTTATCTTGAAGATGCCGTCGGGCGGGCTCTCCCGGACCAGCTTCTCCTGGACGTCGGGCGACAGCATCCGGTCGTCCAGCGTCTGGATGAAGTAGCGGCGGACGCTGCCATAGTTCTCCTCCGTGAGGGACAGCTTCTCCATGATCGGGGCTAAAGGGATCGGCCTCATGGACACGGTGGCCAGTGCGATATCCTGCAACATCGCGCGCAAACTTGTCAGCTGGACTTAGTCCACAGAAAAATAGAAGATTGGCATGCCAATGTATGTGACATTAGTTCTCAGTTGGCAACACGAAAGTAGAGTACAATGTATGTACCTTGGAAGGACTTTGATTGAAATATAACCCCTTGATCTGCTGTTTGTCAAACCTGAGCCCAGTTGGAGGCTTGTCCTTCCCATTTCCGTAAAGTAAGTACTGTGATTCTTGCAAGAAAACATCTGCCGACGCAAGCTGCAAAATACCACGTCACATGAGTTTGCGAGTACTCAATAAGAACATAGAAGTGCACGTGAACACATCAAAGGGGTGCATACCTCTTCAGAGAACACGTCGAAGGGCCTCTGGCTATCCTTTACCATTGTGGCGGTAAGGAATACGGCCTTGGAGATCTTCTTTGGGCAGCGTTCTAGGGCATATGACACACTTGCACCTCCACAACTATGACCGACCAGAACTACCTGCATTAGTGTCGACATGAACACAACACTCAGATACCCAGTTCTGTATTCTAATGAATGTGTGAAGAGAAACAGATGCAGTACTCGCCTTCTCATTCTCAGGGAGTTTACTGAGGTAATCAATTAGTGGCTTGGAGTACTCTTCCAATGTAGCTATGCTGTTTGTATCAGTGTGGTCTATGCCAGAGCCTGTGAGGTCTACGGCAACAGGATCGAGACCAGCTTCCTCCAACAGGGAGATGGTCTTGTACCAACACCAAGCGCCAAATCCTTCCCCATGGACAAGAACGACTTTCTTGGTTTCTAAGTTCTCTAAAACAATTTGGACCTGAAAATATGCCAGAACAAGCATGAAAAACTGAAACCAGTTCGAAAGAACACATAGAACCACAAACTAGTCTGAAGTTGCAAGAGCAAAGTGTTAAACAAGGAAGAATAAATAGTGTAAGAGCAAATGAGGATCACTTCTACTGTATGGTTAGGTCCTAACTCCTAAGATAAAGCACCACCAGATGACCATGTGCATGTACAAGCATATGCCAGCATGACTGTTGAAACTCTTTTTATAAGAAGTGTAAAAATAGCATATACCCGAGTGTGAAATGCATAAAACTGCAAACAGAATGATCATTTGAGAGAGACCACTGTAAGAAATGGGAGCATGCCATCAACTAGTGAGGCAGCTGTTGAGTTCATAGACTCATAGTATTGTCTTGTAGTCCTGAGAGAACACTGTATGAAATGGGAACATGCTATCAACTAGTGAGGCGGCTGTTGAGTTCATAAGACTCGTAGTATTGTGTTGTAGTCCCAACTCCTAACGGAATGTAACTTGTAAGGTTTCTCCATGAATATATAAACCTATCTTATGTATGAATCAACAGTTGTACGTAAAGATGCATTTTCGACATATAGTAGTATGTATAATAATCCATATACTTCAAATTTCCAAAACAAGGTTCGAGATTCTTGAAGCTTAGAGTAAGCTCAAACTATTAACAGGTAACAAAATTAATCATAAAGAAAAAACTACAAAGTACATGTCGCTATTGGTAGATGTACATCAACAAATCTTAGTACCAACAATATGAGCAGCGCAGAGGAAGCGTAGAAACCCATCTTCCTATCACAGTGACACTTCAGAACCTCTGATTTTCAACTACAGATTAATATGAAGTTACTGCTCATTATAATTCAAAATCTACCCAAACAAGGAAGCCATGAAGAAAGTGACTAAATTCATGCTGGTGCTTCCTTGCAGAAAAAAGAATGTGTCCTTCAACAAACATAAAAGTACTGAAGTACTCACATCATCTCACCGCATTATCTCCAGTTCACAAGCAATCCAAAAAAGGAACCAATTTACTAGTGAAATAGTAAAACCAAGAGCAACCAGACATTAAACAATGTAGCAAAGCAGGTAACCGGCAATCCCGTGGTACCACTCTGATAATGACAGAATTTTGCCGACCAAACAACCTAAACAACAAAGCATACAACAGTATGCTAATGCCAAATCATTTAGGGCCAAATGGCCAACTGGTCCTGCAAAAACTCTCGCAGTTGAAAAGTTTGGTACTAGACCTAACGAAGTACAGTTTGTAACTGGACCAGCCTATATAATTTACAAAAAAAATCAGAACTTTCTTTGACAATGAGTTTGTTAATTATAACATTGTAGCGTAGATATATTTTTCTAGGCAAGAACACAAAGCAAGGCTGAGCGTGGAAGTACACAAAGAGCGGAGCAGAAACAGAGAAGGGTCGGGGCCTTACAGCCTTGGCATTGGTGACGGAGTCCGGGAGGTTGCCGTGTCGCCGGGAGCTGGTGGAGCCGGGGCCGATTCGGCGGGACATGGAGCCGCCGCCGGCGTCGATGCGGCGCGACATGGAGCCGCCGGCGTCGAGGTGCTGGTGGATGGCCATGGCGAGCGCCTGGCGGTGCAGGAGCTCCTCCTCCGCCGGCGTGAGCTTGGCCGCCCCGCCGCGCGGCGGGCGCGCGCTCCCCATGCGCTTGCTGCGCGACACCGCGGCCGCGCCCCGGTGCTCCTTGCGTGGCATGCACGCGAAGGCGTTGCCCATCGGAGAGGATAACTTGTGGCGAAAAAAGGAGGGTGTCTCTCTCTCTCTCTCTCAAGTCTCAAGAACAAATCGGCAAAGATGATGAGCAAGAAAACAAAAGGTCGATTTCTGCTTCGAAGAGGGTGGGATTCAGGAACAGTCTCTCTCACACAGGAAACTCAACAGGAACAAACTCGCAGAAGAAATTCAACTTCCGAAAAGGAAATGAGAAGAAAGATTTTCTCCAAGTGGAAGGAAGAGCAGGGCACTCGCCGGAGAGAAGCACGGTTGGTTCGGTTGGCAAAGCGATGCGGAGAGGAAGAGGAAGCACGGAGCAGATCTGAAAGAAGAGGCGGAATTTATGAGTGGTCCTGACACCTAACTCGTCTCTCCCACACGAATCTCGCCAAAAAGGATTTATTCCCCTCTCTCTCTCTCTCTCTCTCTCTCTCTCTCTCTCTCCTGTATCTTTTGGATCTTCTCCCGCACAACTAATTTGGGTTTGCTAAACAGAAGAAAGAAAGAAAGATTAGAAATTTGGAAGCAACAGCGAAGACAGACAAAGGGAGGAGAAGCTTTAGGCGGCGGTTTCCTGGGAATTGTGTCTCTTGCGCTCCCTTTGCCTTTGCTTTGCTGGTGGAGTCTCCTACTCTCTCTCCCTCTTTTTTGTTATTTTCTTGGCCAGAGGGAGTACCAATTTTCCATCCCCGGTCCACTGGGTGTCTTAATTGTCTGGTTTGGCCTGACTTTTGACCTCCACCCTGTCCTTCTCCTCTTCATTATTCCTCAGAATCAGACCAGATAAAGATCAAATTCCAGCCAGCTTATTTCCCTTAATTAACATAGTATTACTCTGGTTTTTCTTCCATTCCTGGGGATATCCTGGTCTGCCTTTCTCAGGTCCAAAGTGAGGCCCTGCCTCACACTTTCAGGAAATAGGCTCATGTCTGACTTTTGAGCCCTCTTTTTGACCGTGATGATTCATTGTACTTTTGAGCTACTAGTACGTGTGGATTGCGAAAAATAGTGGGCGCCTGACGAACGGATGTGGAAGCACTGTTGGAGTGAATTCGTCGAGCCATGCATGTCCTTTGCTGTGCCTGCTTCCCCAATTCTTCAATGAATGAATGCGCCATTTGGACTAATTTCCAGCAGTGGAACGGTTTGTGCTAGTACTGTTGAGTACTGTGAGAGGCAATGTAGTGTAGGGCATGCAAGCGTGTGAGTGAGCAGCATTTTCCTGCTGGAAAGCTGGTGTGATTTTTGATGTGGATATATTCGGGTTGTCATTACATTTCCTTTGCTTCCGTCACTGGTATAGTCATAGCTAATGAGAAAGCAACACGAGTGTACTAGCTGCTGCTGATGGTGATACCTTAGCTTAAACAGGCCGGCGCATTAACGCAACACTTGAATTACAGGACAAGGGCATGGCGCTTGGTTGCAACGGCACGTCAAGTTACTCACTCTCCTTGTACTGTAGTATCCGTCCATGGATCCCAGAGTACGTGTGATAAAGGAAAGCTCAACTCGCCTAAAGTACAGTAGTACTAGTAGTCATTAAGTTATTTAGGATCATCATCTTCTTACCAGCTCATCTCCTAACAGCATCTACAGCCGGGCTTCCTAAACTCTACCTATAGGCCCAGGAGTACGGTTCGATCACTTTCTTTTTTGAAAGATAGGGGTTTTCCCCCTGCCCCAACTTTTATTAAAAAGCAAAGGCGAAACCAACACGACCAGGACAATGTACAGCGCTCGGCAACAACCAAAGTAGTTGTCACAAAAGGACAAAGCGAAACTACCCCTATTACAAGGCAAAATGGATGAGTCCGGCCAACGCCCGAAGCACCAAAAACAGCGGATTAAGTTCAGGTAGTTCGGATAATTTCATATCTCCCAAGCTATTCTAAGCAGTTTCCCTCTTCGCCAATCCAGAAGCCTTAAGCACCGGAGAAGAAGCGCACCCTGGGCGTCGGAGCACAAAATCTTCCATTGTCTCATCAGCCCTCCCAGCAGGTCCATGATGCAGCGAATGCTTCGTCATTTTCGCCCCTGAAACACAAATTCATTGCGCAGAAGCCATAAGCCCCACAAGGTAGCAGAGGTGACAGTATTGATAGCTTCACTTTTCTTTTTCACTTTCCACAAAGTAGACAAAGACAAAAAGGAAGATGGAACAGGGATGCCCATCCCCTCAACAATTGTATTCCAAATATGACTGGCTACCACACATTCAAAAAATAGATGATTAATCGATTCATTTTCCCCACAGAAAACACAGGTAGGATCTTCCACATGTCTCCTCTTGGCTAGGTTATCTCTAGTCAAGCACTTGTTGTTATAAGCTAGCCAGAGAAATACATGGATATTAGGTGGAACTTCCAAATGGCATCTTTAATATCAGAAGATATTCCACCAAAGTTAATCATTTTGCAAAAGGATTTAACTGTATAGATCCCAGAAGGTTCAAGATTCCATCTAGGAGAATCTGGAACAGACCCAAGGGTAAAAGTACTAACTATCTCACACAGCTCATATCATTTTTCCATAATGCTATCATCTACACACCTCCTGAAAGTCAGCTGTAGAGTATTGCCATCCCAAACATGGGCAATAGTGGCATCTTGTTGTTCACATATGTCAAAAAGCTCCCAGAATCTGGTTTTAAGGGAGTATCCCCCAATCCAGGTATCATGCCAGAAGGCAATGTTTACCCCATTTCCAGGAATCCAATTAGTAAAAGTTTTTGCACCTTCCAGAGCCCAGGTTAGGCTCTTCCAAAAAGGAGAGCCTAACCCAGGTTTCCCCCCAGTAGAGATTGGGTTTATCAGTAGCATATTTGAAGTTAATGATTTTCTTCCAATCACTATCCCTACAATCATAGAATCTCCTCCCCCGTGAGGCAAGGAGGGCCATGTTATACTCTCTAAGGTTAGGAACCCCTAGACCCCCAAATTCTTTTTTCTAGGCAATCAAACCCCAACTAGCCAGATGGTATTTATGATTATCACCCATATTGCCCCAAAAAAAGTGAGACATCTGTGAGGTAATGGCATCAATGGCCCACTTAGGGAATTTCATAACAGACATCAGATAAGCAGGAATACTGGCTATGCAAGTAGTTAGCAGAATTAGTTTGCCTCTGTAGGAAAGATGTTTACCCAGCCAGCCAGCAATATTTTTTGATAATCCTATCAATAATATGCTGGATACCCTCCCTCCTGAGTTTTTTATAATGAAGAGGTACTCCAAGATATTTAAATGGAAAATCTCCAAACTGACAACAGAAAATTTGGGCAAAATTGTTGGACAATTCCAAAGGAACATTTATGGTATGAAGGTCACTTTTATTAAAGTTAATTTTCATACCAGGAAGGCTTTCAAAACAAGTCAAGATCCATTTCAGGTTCTTGGCATAAGCCATTGAATCTTGCAAAAATAGGATAGTGTCATCAGCATACTGCAAGTTGATGACACCCCCCAGGAATCACCTGGGGCAGTAGGCCAACAATAAGGTCAGCTCTGGCAGCTTTGGATAGCATTTTAGTAAACACATCTGCAACCAAGTTGAAAAGTAAAGGAGAGTGAGGATCACCCTGCTTTAGCCCCTTCCCAGCCACTTAATCTGGCCCATTAGTCTCATTGATCCTAACCTAAAAGGTCCCTTGATGCAGGGTACTAAAGACCCAATTAAGTCATTTAGTCCCAAAACCCCTAGAAAGGAGCATCTCTTTAATAAAGTCCCAATTAACCCTATCATAAGCTTTCTCATAATCCAACTTAAGAATAAGCCCACTACTCCCAGACCTGTGAACCTCATGAATCACTTCATGAGCCATCACAACACTTTCTAAAATGAACCTCCCCTTAATGAAGGCAGTCTGGTTAGATGAAATAAGTTTATCACACAAGGGAGAAACTCTAGTAGTCATGGCTTTAGAGAATATCTTAACAACACAATTACTTAGGCTAATAGGCCTAAAAAATTTCATCTCTCTTGCAAAAGGAGTTTTTGGAATAAGAGTAATCAAAGCAAAATTAAGTCTAGAAATATCAACCAGCTTCAAAGTCCCTGACCATCCACATGAAGTCCTCCTTGATGATATCCCAAAAAGTTTGGTAAAATAAAAAAAGAGAGACCATCAGGGCCAGGAGCCCCACAGGCATAAGAACTCTTGATAGCTTGCTTAATTTCCTCTTCAGAAAAAGGTTTTTCTAAGTTAACTCTGTCAAGCTCAGAAACCTTCTCATCCTCTTCCCAAAAGTCAGCCTCAAGATGAATATCAGGTTTAGTCTCAAAAGCAAAAAGCTTCTTATACAAGTCAGTAGCCACTTTTAGCATGTCAGCAGTAGAGGTCACTACCCCATTGGGGCCATCCAATTCTGCAAGATGGTTTTTCCTGTGTCTATGATTTGCCAATGCTTGGAAATATGCATTGTTTCTATCTCCTTCCAAGATCTTTCTATCTCTAGATCTCTTCCACAAAGCAGTTTCTTCTTCTTTCCAAATATCTTCCAATTCCTTTTTGAGATTTCCTAATCTAGCAAAATCACTTGGGGAGAGGTTTTGTGTCTCAGAAGAGACATCTAGCTTGTCAAGCTCCACCAGGATGGCTTTTTTCCTATTCTTAAGAGCAGCTTCAATGTTGGCACTCCACCCTTTGATTTTTTTCCTGAGAACCCTAGACTTAACCATCCAATTATCCACCGAGGAAATATTAGAGGAAACAGATCTCCAAGCATTTTCCACAACCTGATTGAAGTCGGGTTGGGAGAGCCACCATTTTTCAAATCTGAACATCTTAGACCCACAGTGTCTCCTCCCCCCAGTATATAACACTAGGGGGGCATGATCACTGCCAACCCTGGGTAGGGAAACCAGGGAAGACATGGGGAAATGAACATCCCAATCTAAGGAAGAAAAAAACCCTATCAAGGACAGCAAAAATTGGGTTCTCCTAATTATTAGGCCAAGTAAACCTCCTGTTGGAAATAGAAATTTTCATAAGACCCCATCTATTAATCCAATCATTGAACAACAAAGAACTTTGTTGATCAACAAAGCCATTGCTCTTCTCTTTACTCTCTCTCACTAGGTTGAAATCACCACAAATCAAAAAAGGATAAGAACTGGATTCAAAGATGTCATGTAACTCAGAGACAAAATCCACTTTGAATTCAGGGTAGGCAGAGCCATAAACTATGACAAAATGCCATAAGAAACCATCCCATTTGTTCCTAACAGTAGCCCTAACAGAAAATCTATTATTGGCATACCCAATCACCTCAAATAAGTCATTTTTCAGGCCAACTAAAATACCCCCAGCAGTCCATATAGCTGGAAGAAAATGCCAGCTAAATAGCTTTTTTCCATCCAAGGCTCTAAGGAAACCCTTAGAAATAATTTCTTTCTTTGTCTCTTGAAAACCAATAAAATCAGGATTAGCTTTAGCAATCACATCACAAAGGCACTGAACTTTACCAGGCTTACTTAGTCCTCTGATATTCCAGATAAGACCTATCATCAGGGTATTCTAAAAGCGTGAGACAAGCCACAAGTCTTAACCTTAGTAAGGACAACAGGGGATTGATCTGTATCATCAGCAGTGCCAACTGATGCCACAAAAAAATCACTAGCAAGAGTCCCAACTAAATCTTCTTGAGTCAGATCAATATTATCAGGTAAAGCTACTTCAGGTTCATCATTAGCAAAGGCAATGCATTTCTTTTGTTCTTGAACTTTTAGATCTTCTATAATGTCAAACATATTATCATTACTTTTACCAATGGCAAGACCTACTTGAATAGCTTGACTAGCAAGGAGGAAAGAATCATTGGTAGGGAAAGATTTACCTTTGAAAGTTGGAAGAATCTCCAGGTTCTTCTTCATCTTATACTGGGCAGCTTTTTTAGTTATGTCCACACTCCCATGCAGCCTAGTGTCATACTTTTGGGCTCTAACAGGGCCCCACTTTAAGTTCTTGTCTTCCTTGTTTCCACCAGATCTGGCTTGGTCCAAAATCTCCAACAATGAACGTTTTATACCATATTCTTGCATTTTCTGAACTGTCCCAGGGGAGAGAACTCCCACATCCACCTCTTCAGCATATTCATCATCATCAGACACAGACATGTCCACTGAGTTTAGGAGGTTCAAAAAGTAGCTCACACTGTCACTTTGATTACCATCATCATCTTTTTTAGGCCAAGTTTTTTCAGGAGTACATATTCCATCACTTTTGTTAATCAGGGCACCCTCATTCATGGAGCACATCACCTCATTCTCAACCACATTCTTCTTGTTCGAAAGGCACTCCATAATGAAGTTTTCCTGATCATCCCCCTGGTAGTCAGATAGAGTGTTGCACACTCTTTTCCCAGCAGAAGAACTAGTACCACCCTGGGCTTTAAAATTTGCCTTATCAAGATCATCAATGGCAGTGTCATCATCAATGAGTTCATCATCATCATTGTTCTTGGATATGTCATTTGGTTCTTGATTACCATTATCTTCCTCAAGGTCATCATCTTCATTCTCATCTTCAATTTCTATCACAGAATTTTTGCCTCCCACCTGTTCAAAGCCTTCCACAGTGAAGCCAAGTAAGAATAACTTCTTATTCATCTCAATTAGCCTCTCAAAAGGAATTTTCCTAGGGTCTCTGCAAGTAATCTTAATCCTCACATTCTCATAGAATGTTCTAAACATACCATTTCGGTCAACATCAGTGAGCACTCCAAACATGGATGCAATTTGTGCAAACACTTTCCAGGAGCACCACTTTGGGGGAATCCCCTCAATCAGCACATTCAGTCATCTTGACAGACACATCTTGGGTTAAATTGAAACCATGCAGTTCAATTAAATCCTCTACTTTCTTCCATGGAGGGAATCTAACTAGGAACTCCTTTTCTGATAACTCCCTAATCTGCCAAGGCCAAGCTCTGGTTTTGCAAAAAGTAGCAGTCAGAAGACTCATTAGTTTATCTTTGTCCACCTCACCCTTGGTAATGTTAACCACACCGCAGTTCTGGAAATTGATCCACTTGGACTCATTTGCCACAGGAACTTCAACATGGTAAAAACCTAAACCACTAGAACCACTCCCAAAGAAAAGTTGCAGTGGGTCGAACCCTAGTCCAAGAAGAGCAGTTGTTCACATTGTGGGATTGTTGACAGATAAAACAAGCTTTAGGCCTAACACAATTGCCCACACAGTGCCCAGGGCCACCACAGTTAAAACATATCATATCCTTGTACTTGGGGTCTAGCAGCTGCTCTTTTTCCACCTCATTCACCTGAGACGACTGCACCTAAGAGGAGGTGGTCATGAATCCAGTGGATCTAGTTGGTATTTGAGGAGGGACATGATCCTTACTAGTCGCATTCGTCTGCTTAGATCCACCAGCATCCAGGGTGGGTTTCTGTACCGCACCCTTGGCTAGACCAACAACACCAAAAGGGTTGACACCACGGCGATCAGCCATCTTCGCACCTTGCTTGACCACTTCGGCAAAGGACAGAGATCCTGGGCCAATTCTTTCTCGGATGAGCTTGATGGTTTTTGGAGTGGGATCAAAGGCGCGAAGGGTGGCCGGGAAGCAATCAGATACAAGAAATGATCTATTCTCCACGAGATCTTTCCGCATCCAACAGAGGAATCTGGTGGATGCAGTTTTGCAGGGTGGATGGGGTAGGCTATGGGGCGGCGGTGAGGAGGAGACGGGATGAGCCAAAGCTGGCCGAAGTGTTCCTCTATTTCTAGGGCTTCGTTAGAAAATGAACACGCTTTTTAAAAACCCGACTTCTCCTTAACAAGACGCCCACAGAAGTATGGACCAGGAGTACGCTTACGGGCAGGGGTGGCAAATCAAAAATCCCCACCGCCAACGGTAGCTCGCAGACTGTTGGCCGCCGGCAAGCCCGACGCGGCACTCAACCTCTCCGAATCAGACCCTACTGCAGAAGCAGCAACCACTCGATCTTTAACCGAATCCAGAATCCCATCAATGGGGGCAATGTTCAAACGATTTCTATGCAGCTTATCGCAAAATGCAAGCAATCGGGAACAAAATTTCGGAGGGATATGGACAGGGGTACCTCAATGTTACCTGACCAGGGAGGAGCTTCAATGGCGTGCCGCCGCAATCGAACATGATGGGAAGGGATTACTAATGAGGTGGAGGTAGATGTTGGGGAACGTTGCAGAAAATTAAAAATTTTCCTACGGTTTCACCAAGATCCATCTATGAGTTCATCTAAGCAACGAGTCAAGGGAGTGAGTTTGCATCTACATACCACTTGTAGATCGCGTGTGGAAGCTTGCAATGGGATGCTGATGATGGAGTCGTACTCGACGTGATTCAGATCACCGATGTCCAAGTGCTGAACGGACAGCACCTCCGCGTTCAACACACGTACGGTACGGGAGACGTCTCCTCCTTCTTGATCCAGCAAGGGGGAAGGAGAGGTTGAGGAAGATCGCTCCAACGGCAGCACGACGGCGTGGTGGTGTTGGTGCGGCAGTACTCCGACAGGGCTTCGCAAGCGCGTAACGGAGGAGGAGAGGTGTTGGGGAGGGGAGGGGCTGCGCCTTGGAGGATGTATCCAGCAGCCCTCCCCTCACCCCTCTATTTATAGGGGAAGGGGCAAGGGGGGCCGACCCCTCTAGATGGGATCTAGAGGGGGGCGGCGGCCAGGGAGGGGAGGCTTGCCCCCAAGCAAGGGGGGCGCCCCCCTTAGGGTTTCTCCCCCAACCCTAGGCGCATGGGCCCAAGGTGGGGGCGCGCCCAGCCCTCTAGGGGCTGGCTCCCTCCCCTTTGCGGCCCATGTGGCCCTCCGGGAGGGGTGGCCCCTCCCGGTGGACCCCCGGAACCCCTCCGGTGGTCCCGGTACATTACCGATAGACCCCCGAAACTTTTCGGTGTCCGTATGACAACTTCCCATATATAAAACTTCACCTCCGGACCATTCCAGAACTCCTCGTGACGTCCGGAATCTCATCCGGGACTCCGAACAACATTCGGTAGTCACATACTAGTCTTCCTAATAACCCTAGCGTCACCGAACCTTAAGTGTGTAGACCCTACGGGTTCGGGAGACATGCAGACATGACCGAGACCACTCTCCGGTCAATAACCAACAGCGGGATCTGGATACCCATGTTGGCTCCCACATGCTCCTCGATGATTTCATCGGTTGAACCACGATGTCGAGGATTCGATCAAACCCTGTATACAATTCCCTTTGTCAATCGGTACGTTACTTGCCCGAGACTCGATCGTCGGTATCCCAATACCTTGTTCAGTCTCGTTACCGGCAAGTCACTTTTACTCGTACTGTAATGCATGATCCTGTGGCCAACTCCTTGGTCACCTTGAGCTCAATATGATGATGCATTACCGAGTGGGCCCAGAGATACCTCTCCGTCATACGGAGTGACAAATCCCAGTCTCGATCCGTGTCAACCCAACAGACACTTTCAGAGATACCTGTAGTGCACCTTTATAGTCACCCAGTTACGTTGTGACGTTTGATACACCCAAAGCACTCCTACGGTATCCGGGAGTTACACGATCTCATGGTCGAAGGAAGAGATACTTGACATTGGCAAAGCTCTAGCAAACGAACTACACGATCTTTGTGCTATGCTTAGGATTGGGTCTTGTCCATCACATCATTCTCCTAATGATGTGATCCCATTATCAATGACATCCAATGTCCATAGCCAGGAAACCATGACTATCTATTGATCACAACGGGCTAGTCAACTAGAGGCTTACTAGGGACATATTGTGGTCTATGTATTCACACGTGTATTACGATTTCCGGATAATACAGTTATAGCATGAATAAAAGACAATTATCATGAACAATGAAATATAATAATACTTTTATTATTGCCTCTAGGGCATATTTCCAATAGTCTCCCACTTGCACTAGAGTCATCAATCTAGTTACATTGTGATGAATCGAACACCCATAGAGTTCTGGTGTTGATCATGTTTTGCTCGCGAGAGAGGTTTAGTCAACGGATCTGCGACATTCAGATCCGTATGTACTTTGCAAATTTCTATGTCTCCATCTTGAACATTTTCACGGATGGAGTTGAAACGACGCTTGATGTGCCTGGTCTTCTTGTGAAACCTGGGCTCCTTGGCAAGGGCAATAGCTCCAGTGTTGTCACAGAAGAGTTTGATTGGCCCCGACGCATTGGGTATGACTCCTAGGTCGGTGATGAACTCCTTCACCCAAATCGCTTCATGCGCTGCCTCCGAGGCTGCCATGTACTCCGCTTCACACGTAGATCCCGCCACGACGCTCTGCTTGCAGCTGCACCAGCTTACTGCTCCACCATTCAACATATACACGTATCCGGTTTGTGACTTAGAGTCATCCAGATCTGAGTTGAAGCTAGCGTCGACGTAACCCTTTACGACGAGCTCTTCGTCTCCTCCATAAACGAGAAACATGTCCATTGTCCTTTTCAGGTACTTCAGGATATTCTTGACCGCTGTCCAGTGTTCCTTGCCGGGATTACTTTGGTATCTTGCTACCAAACTTACGGCAAGGTTTACATCAGGTCTGGTACACAGCATGGCATACATAATAGATCCTATGGCTGAAGCATAGGGGATGACACTCATCTCTTCTTTATCTTTTGCCGTGGTCGGTGACTGAGCCGAGCTCAATCTCACACCTTGTAACATAGGCAAGAACCCTTTCTTGGACTGATCCATTTTGAACCTTTTCAAAATCTTATCGAGGTATGTGCTTTGTGAAAGACCTATGAGGCGTCTCGATCTATCTCTATAGATCTTGATGCCTAATATATAAGCAGCTTCTCCAAGGTCCTTCATTGAAAAACACTTATTCAAGTAGGCCTTAATGCTGTCCAGAAGTTCTATATTATTTCCCATCAAGAGTATGCCATCTACATATAATATGAGAAATGCTACAAAGCTCCCACTCACTTTCTTGTAAACGCAGGCTTCTCCATAAGTCTGCATAAACCCAAACGCTTTGATTATCTCATCAAAGCGAATGTTCCAACTCCGAGATGCTTGCACCAGTCCATAAATGGATCGCTGGAGCTTGCATACTTTGTTAGCGTTCTTGGGATCGACAAAACCTTCTGGCTGCATCATATACAACTCTTCCTTAAGATGTTCGTTAAGGAATGCCGTTTTGACGTCCATCTGCCATATCTCATAATCATAGTATGCGGCAATTGCTAACATGATTCGGACGGACTTTAGCTTCGCTACGGGAGAGAATGTCTCGTCGTAGTCAATCCCTTGAACTTGTCGATAACCCTTAGCGACAAGTCGAGCCTTATAAATGGTAACATTACCATCCGCGTCTGTCTTCTTCTTAAAAATCCATTTGTTTTCTATCGCTCGCCGATCATCGGGCAAGTCTGTCAAAGTCCATACTTTGTTTTCATACATGGATTCTATCTCGGATTTCATGGCTTCAAGCCATTTGTTGGAATCTGGGCCTGCCATCGCTTCTTCATAGTTCGAAGGTTCACCGTTGTCTAACAACATGATTTCCAGGACAGGGTTGCCGTACCACTCTGGTGCGGAACATGTCCTTGTGGACCTACGAAGTTCAGTAGCAACTTGATCCGAAGTACCTTGATCATCATCATTGTTTTCCTCTTTGGTTGGTGTGGGCATCACAGGAACATTTTCCTGAGCTGTACCACTTTCCCGTTCGAGAGGTAGTACTTCATCGAGTTCTACTTTCCTCCCACTTACTTCTTTCGAGAGAAACTCTTTTTCCAGAAAGCATCCGTTCTTGGCAACAAAGATCTTGCCCTCGGATCTTAAGTAGAAGGTATACCCGACAGTTTCCTTAGGGTATCCTATGAAGACGCATTTTTCCGACTTGGGTTCGAGCTTTTCAGGTTGAAGTTTCTTGACATAAGCATCGCATCCCCAAACTTTTAGAAACGACAGCTTAGGTTTCTTCCCAAACCATAATTCATATGGTGTCGTCTCAACGGATTTAGACGGTGCCCTATTTAAAGTGAATGTAGCTGTCTCTAGAGCGTATCCCCAAAATGATAGTGGTAAATCGGTAAGAGACATCATAGACCGCACCATATCCAATAGAGTGCGATTACGACGTTCGGACACACCGTTTCGCTGAGGTGTTCCAGGCGGCGTGAGTTGTGAAACGATTCCACATTTCCTTAAGTGTGTGCCAAATTCGTGACTTAAATATTCTCCTCCACGATCTGATCGTAGGAACTTTATTTTTCGGTCACGTTGATTCTCTACTTCATTCTGAAATTCCTTGAACTTTTCAAAGGTCTCAGACTTGTGTTTCATTAAGTAGACATACCCATATCTACTCAAGTCATCAGTGAGAGTGAGAACATAACGATATCCTCCGCGAGCTTCAACGCTCATTGGACCGCACACATCGGTATGTATGATTTCCAACAAGTTGGTTGCTCGCTCCATTGTTCCGGAGAACGGAGTCTTGGTCATTTTGCCCATGAGGCATGGTTCGCATGTGTCAAACGATTCATAATCAAGAGACTCTAAAAGTCCATCAGCATGGAGCTTCTTCATGCGCTTGACACCAATGTGACCAAGGCGGCAGTGCCACAAGTATGTGGGACTATCGTTATCAACTTTACATCTTTTGGCATCCACACTATTGACATGTGTAATATTACGCTCGAGATTCATTAAGAATAAACCATTGACCATCGGAGCATGACCATAAAACATATCTCTCATATAAATCGAACAACCATTATTCTTAGACTTAAATGAGTAGCCATCTCGTATTAAACGAGATCTAGATACAATGTTCATGCTCAAACTTGGCACTAAATAACAATTATTAAGGTTCAAAACTAATCCCGTGGGTAAATGTAGAGGCAGCGTGCCGACGGCGATCACATCGACTCTGGAACCATTCCCGACGCGCATCATCACCTCGTCCTTCGCCAGTCTCCGTTTATTCCGCAGCTCCTGCTGTGAGTTACATATATGAGCAACGGCACCGGTATCAAATACCCAGGAGTTACTACGAGTACTGGTAAGGTACACATCAATTACATGTGTATCAAATATACCTTTGGTGTTGCCGGCCTTCTTATCCGCTAAGTATTTGGGGCAGTTCCGCTTCCAGTGACCCTTCCCCTTGCAATAAAAGCACTCAGTCTCAGCCTTGGGTCCATTCTTTGACTTCTTCCCGGTAACTAGCTTACCGGGCGCGGCAACATCCTTGCCATCCTTCTTGAAGTTCTTCTTGCCCTTGCCCTTCTTGAACTTAGTGGTCTTATTGACCATCAACACTTGATGTTCTTTCTTGATTTCAGCCTCTGCTGACTTCAGCATCGAGAACACTTCAGGAATGGTCTTCACCATCCCCTGCATGTTGTAGTTCATCACAAAGCTCTTGTAGCTTGGTGGGAGTGACTGGAGGATTCTGTCAATGACCGCCTCATCTGGGAGGTTAATGTTCAGCTGGGTCATACGGTTGTGCAACCTAGACATCTTTAGGATGTGCTCACTGACAGAACTGTTTTCCTCCATCTTACAACTATAGAACTTGTCGGAGACATCATATCTCTCGACCTGGGCATGAGCTTGAAAAACTAGTTTCAGCTCTTCGAACATCTCATATGCTCCGTGATGCTCAAAACGCTTTTGGAGCCCCGGTTCTAAGCTGTAAAGCATGCCGCACTGAATGAGGGAGTAATCATCAGCACGAGTTTGCCAAGCATTCATAATGTCTTGGTTCTCTGGGACGGGAGCGTCACCTAGCGGTCTATCTAGGACATATTGCTTCCTGGCAGCTATGAGGAAGATCCTCAGGTTCCGGACCCAGTCCGTATAGTTGCTGCCATCATCTTTCAGCTTGGTTTTCTCTAGGAACGCGTTGAAGTTCATGTTGACATGAGCGTTGGCCATTTGATCTACAAGACATATTTGCAAAGGTTTTTAGACTAAGTTCATGATAATTAAGTTCTAATCAAATTATGAACTCCCACTCAGATTAGACATCCCTCTAGTCATCTAAGTGTTACACGATCCGAGTCGACTAGCCCGTGTCCGATCATCACGTGAGATGGACTAGTCATCGTCGGTGAACATCTTCATGTTGGTCGTATCTTCCATACGACTCGTGTTCGACCTTTCGGTCTCCGTGTTCCGAGGCCATGTCTGTACATGCTAGGCTCGTCAAGTTAACCCTAAGTGTTTTTGCTGTGTAAAACTGTCTTACACCCGTTGTATGTGAACGTAAGAATCCATCACACCCGATCATCACGTGGTGCTTAGAAGCGACGAACTGTAGCAACGGTGCACAGTTAGGGGAGAACACTTCTTGAAATTTTATAAGGGATCATCTTATTTACTACCGTCGTCCTAAGTAAACAAGATGTATAAACATAATAAACATCACATGCAATTATATAGTTGTGACATGATATGGCCAATATCATATAGCTCCATTGATCTCCATCTTTGGGGCTCCATGATCATCTTGTCACCGGCTTGACACCATGATCTCCATCATCGTGTCTTCATGAAGTTGTCACGCCAACGACTACTTCTACTTCTATGGCTAACGCGTTTAGCAATAAAGTAAAGTAGTTTACATGGCGTTCTTCAATGACACGCAGGTCATACAAAAAATAAAGACAACTCCTATGGCTCCTACCGATTGTCATACTCATCGACATGCAAGTCGTGAATCCTATTACAAGAACATGATCTCATACATCACAATTCATCATTCATCACAACTTCTGGCCATATCACATCACATGATCAATCGCTGCAAAAACAAGTTAGACGTCCTCTAATTGTTGTTGCATCTTTTACGTGGCTGCAATTGGGTTCTGACAAGAACGTTTTCTTACCTATGAATAACCACAACGTGATTTTGTCAACTTCTATTTACCCTTCATAAGGACCCTTTTCATCGATTCCGCTCCAACTAAAGTGGGAGAGACAGACACCCGCCAGCCACCTTATGCAACTAGTGCATGTCTATCGGTGGAACCGGTCTCACGTAAGCGTACGTGTAAGGTTGGTCCGGGCCGCTTCATCCCACAATACCGCTGAAGCAAGAAAAGACTAGTAGTGGCAAGCAAGTTGACAAGATCCACGCCCACAACAAAATTGTGTTCTACTCGTGCATTAGAGAACTACGCATAGACCTAGCTCATGATGCCACTGTTGGGGAACGTTGCAGAAAATTAAAAATTTTCCTACGGTTTCACCAAGATCCATCTATGAGTTCATCTAAGCAACGAGTCAAGGGAGTGAGTTTGCATCTACATACCACTTGTAGATCGCGTGCGGAAGCTTGCAATGGGATGGTGATGATGGAGTCGTACTCGACGTGATTCAGATCACCGATGTCCAAGTGCTGAACGGACAGCACCTCCGCGTTCAACACACGTACGGTACGGGAGACGTCTCCTCCTTCTTAATCCAGCAAGGGGGAAGGAGAGGTTGAGGAAGATCGCTCCAACGGCAGCACGACGGTGTGGTGGTGTTGGTGCAGCAGTACTCCGACAGGGCTTCGCAAGCGCGTAACGGAGGAGGAGAGGTGTTGGGGAGGGGAGGGGCTGCGCCTTGGAGGATGTATCCAGCAGCCCTCCCCTCACCCCTCTATTTATAGGGGAAGGGGCAAGGGGGGCAGACCCCTCTAGATGGGATCTAGAGGGGGCGGCGGCCAGGGAGGGGAGGCTTGCCCCCAAGCAAGGCGGGTGCCCCCCTTAGGGTTTCTCCCCCAATCCTAGGCGCATGGGCCCAAGGTGGGGGGCGCGCCCAGCCCTCCAGGGGCTGGCTCCCTCCCCTTTGCGGCCCATGTGGCCCTCCGGGAGGGGTGGCCCCTCCCGGTGGACCCCCGGAACCCCTCCGGTGGTCCCGGTACATTACCGATAGACCCCCGAAACTTTCCGGTGTCCGTATGACAACTTCCCATATATAAAACTTCACCTCCGGACCATTCCGGAACTCCTCGTGACGTCCAGAATCTCATCCGGGACTCCGAACAACATTCGGTAGTCACATACTAGTCTTCCTAATAACCCTAGCGTCACCGAACCTTAAGTGTGTAGACCCTACGGGTTCGGGAGACATGCAGACATGACCGAGACCACTCTCCGGTCAATAACCAACAGCGGGATCTAGATACCCATGTTGGCTCCCACATGCTCCTCGATGATTTCATCGGTTGAACCACGATGTCGAGGATTCGATCAAACCCTGTATACAATTCCCTTTGTCAATCGGTACGTTACTTGCCCGAGACTCAATCGTCGGTATCCTAATACCTTGTTCAGTCTCGTTACCGGCAAGTCACTTTTACTCGTACTGTAATGCATGATCCCGTGGCCAACTCCTTGGTCACCTTGAGCTCAATATGATGATGCATTACCGAGTGGGCCCAGAGATACCTCTCCGTCATACGGAGTGACAAATCCCAGTCTCGATCCGTGTCAACCCAACAGACACTTTCGGAGATACCTGTAGTGCACCTTTATAGTCACCCAGTTACGTTGTGATGTTTGATACACCCAAAGCACTTGTACGGTATCCGGGAGTTACACGATCTCATGGTCGAAGGAAGAGATACTTGACATTGGCAAAGCTCTAGCAAACGAACTACACGATCTTTGTGCTATGCTTAGGATTGGGTCTTGTCCATCACATCATTCTCCTAATGATGTGATCCCGTTATCAATGACATCCAATGTCCATAGCCAGGAAACCATGACTATCTATTGATCACAACGGGCTAGTCAACTAGAGGCTTACTAGGGACATATTGTGGTCTATGTATTCACACGTGTATTACGATTTCCGGATAATATAGTTATTGCATGAATAAAAGACAATTATCATGAACAATGAAATATAATAATACTTTTATTATTGCCTCTAGGGAATATTTCCAACAGTAGAACCCCCGGCGGCAGCTCCTCTGGTGGGATGCTGGCCAGCGCGTCCACCCGCGGCGGCCTGATGTTGAGCCGCGATGGATTTGCTGTCCGGAAGGATGCCAAGCGAGCTGCTTGCTCTGGAATCTCCAATTCGGCCTCCTGGATTTCCCAAAACAGGAGCTCCACCTCGTCCGCTCCCTCGTCGCCGACGAAGCGCGCCCTCTCCGTGAAGGTCACATGTTCGATCACCTGAAGGTGGATGTTGCCCCACTCGCCGCGATCGGGAAATCGCTCCCGCACCACATGACGCATCTTCCTGCGCGCCGACGGCGAATCCAGGTCGATCAGGGCCAACGGCGCCACCACTGGAGGCGGCAGCGCCCTTGGCTCTGCCACCCTTGTTACCGGACCCAGCCTCCGCACGCGGACCCGCTTCCGCAGCCTCCTCGCCATGAGCACCTGATGAGATCAGGTCTAGAGACGGAGAAAAACAAGGGGAGGGGCTAGTGGGAGGCGTATCAAGAGGTGGGTGGGTGGGGAGACGAGTAATTTCATCGGGGCTCGTCGTCGGCACGATTCCCGATGAGGCATGGGGGACGGGGACGGGGGTGGGATGAGTCATTCCCCTGATGACTTTGCTGTCTTTTCCTTTGCTCGTCGCTGGCCTCTACGGTTCGATCACTGACCGGTAAAAATAAGAAGACCCAGATAGGCTTCTCAAGCCAGCCTCATATGTCCGGGCTGACCGGCACCCCTAAAATCCAACCTAAATATAGGACGGATACGAGGAGGCACGGGTGAGTCCGCCACGTCGGACTGACCACGGGGACCCATGCGAAAATAGTCGGAAACCCATCGATCTGACATGCGTCTTCTCCAATTTTCGATGGCACCGCGCCGCGCTGCCCGAGGGCCCTAGACTGACTATTTAAGCCGAATGTCGACACCCAAACCTTATCGCATCCCCATTTCCCTTCCATCTCATCTGCCGCCGCCACATTCCAATCCATCCACCGCTAGCCATGCCGAGTCGCCGGATCACTATGTACGCCATGCTCACACCGAGCGGCGTCTCGAGCTCTTGAGCGGGTCTGGGCTAGGCCCGAAGCCCGGATCTCAACCGGCCTACCTCCAAACTTACTGGAGCCGGAGGAGGAGGAGGAGGCGGCCATGGCAGACGCAGAGCTGGAGGAGGAGGAGGACGCAGGCGAGGTGCTCCGAACTATATCGTCCGGTACTCTGAACAACATTCGGTCACCAAATCACATAACTCATATAACACTATATCGTAAAAGAACGTTAAGCGTGCGGACACTACGAGTTCAAGAACTATGTAGACATGACCGAGACACCTCTCCGGTCAATAACCAATAGTGGAACCTAGATGCCCATATTGGCTCCTACATATTCTACGAAGATCTTTATCGGTCGAACCGTTATGACAACATACGTAATTAGCTTTGTCCATCGTATGTTACTTGCTTGAGATTCAATTGTGGGTATCTCTATACCTAGTTCAATCTCGTTACCGGCAAGTCTCTTTACTCGTTCCGTAATACAACACCTCGTGTCTAACTCCATAGTCATTTGCTTGCAAGTTTATGATGTGTATTACCGAGAGGGCCCAGAGATACCTCTCCAGTACTGACAAATCCTGATCTCGATCTAGGCCAACTCAACAAACACCTTCGGAGATACCTTTAGAGCATCTTTATGATCACCTAGTTACGTTGTGACATTTGATAGCATACAATGTATTCCTGTGGTATCCGGGAGTTGCATAATCTCATAGTCGAAGGAATATGTATTTGACATGAAGAAAGCAATAGCAATAAACTGAACGATCAATATGCTAAGCTAACAGATGGGTCTTGTCCATCACATCATTCTCCTAATGATGTAATCCCATTATCAAATGACAACACATGTCCATGGTTAGGAAACCTTAACCATCTTTGATCAACGAGCTGGTCTAGTAAAGGCTTACTAGGGACACGTTATTTGTTTATGTATTCACACATGTATTTAAGTTTCCGATCAATACAATTCTAGCATGAATAATAAACCTTTATCATGAATAAGAAAATATAAAATAACAACTTTATTATTGCCTCTAGGGCATATTTCCTTCATGTTTGGGGATGCCTATGGGGTCGCGTCCATCCGTATTTGTGGATGCGCCCGCCATGCGCCCAGCACGCGGCCGCGTTTCAGCTGCTACATTTTTTCAACGCATTTCTTATTATTTTCATCATCGATTTTTTGATACATTGGAGTACATCACCAAATCTTGATTAGAATAGTAAGACCAAAGAGAACAAAAACCACAAGAAGACATTTTAAAAGATATCAAACTTTCATAACTGCTCCCGCAAGTTGGATTAGTGGCTTCTCGATGCCTTCATTATTGATCTGCGCAGTCTCGCTCTTGCATGCTTTTTTCTTCTTCGAGTCTAAAGAAGTAGACGTTGCTTCTTCGCATCTAGTCTCATCTCTAGCCTCTATTCTAGCAACAAGTGCACGATCATCTATCGAATTTCGCTCTATCAGTAGATCGATGTATTCTTCTTCCCAATACCAAAAGTTGCATCCATCCTACACAATAAATATTTGAGTGTAAGCAAAACACACTGAATCCGGGAACACAACCGAAGCTAAACTAGCACATACCCCGTCGTTTTTGCACTTGACAAACACACATCTGGGATGTTCCGGCATTGTAGACATGCGGCGCAAGACCTTCCGTGGACAGTCGTTGCACTTTATGAGCGGCAACGGTGCACCGACGAGCCTTTGGGCCAGCACCGAGTCTGGACGACGGTCGTTGTTGTATTTGTCGGCGAACCGATGACGGGGTAGATCCGAGCGACTAGGGGCGGAGTCAATATATGCATGCAGCCTGGGGGTGTTGTCGAGGATGTGCGGTCTGGTACCCGGCCAGTCCATGGTACGGCGCGGCCTCCGACAACCGGGGTAAGCTCAAATCCGGCCGGATCCGCTTCAAATCCAACCGCCGGATGCGCTGAAATCAGGCAGCCGGGGTTGCACAGCTCGAGGCGTCGGGGGAACGGGGGCTGCGACAAGGGAAGGGGCGGGCTCGCGGTCGTGCTGAACAGCACACGACCGAGAAAAATGGCGGCGGTGACGGCTGGGACGAGAGGGGGTGGGGCGGGGTGCAACTGGAGAGGAGGAGTGGAATAGAAAAAGGGGTGTATGTGTCTCCGTCTCCGCGATGAGCAGGCCAAGGGAGGACATGAACATGCTCCACGCACCGTATGTGCATGTCCGTTCGGCCGCAAACACGGTCCAAAGTTAGGCCGAAAATGGGTCGAAAGCGGTCCGAAAATAAACATTGGTCGGTTTGCTCCCACGCGTTGGGCCACCTGTTCTGTCCGTTTACGCCCAAATGGACGCAGCCAGATTATTCGGGATCTGCGTTAGAATTGGCCTCAGAGAAAGGTAGCTAGGGTGCTTGCCACCCAGCTCGAGGAACATAACGATGTGATCGTTGCGGACTAGCGTGGGAAAACTTCTCCCTATATTCAGGCTCTAGAAAACGTATGTATGTTTGAAAACTATATCTGAATACCTACAATATACTTTCTCCGTTTCTAAATATAAGTTATTTTAGAGATTTCAATGTGAACTATATATGGATGTATATAGACATATTTTAGATTATAGATTCACTCATTTTGCTTTGCATGTAGTTTATATTGGAATCTTTAACAAGATTTATATTTAAGAACGGAAGGAATATAATATATGTGGTACGGAAAATATTTCATGATGAATGTAAAAAAAATTGCGGGAAAACTTTTGATTTATTTAGCTCCAATCATGGCACTACTACGAACGTCAGAAATAATAAAAATTACATCCAGTTCATAGACCTCCTAGCGATGACTACAAACGCTGAAGCGAGCCAAAGATACGCCGCCGTCATCGCCCCTCCCACGCTGGAGCCGGACAAAATTTATTGTAGTAGACAGTCGGAAAGTCGTCGTCCTAAGGCCTCATAGCACCAGAACAACAACCGCCGTCGTTAAATAGTAACGTTGATTAGAAGGATCTAACCTGAATATCCAAACAAATCCACCATGAACAGATCCGCTGGAGACACGTCTCCACACGCCTGCCTACCGACAATACCAAGCGCACCATTGGGACGAGTGCTAGGCGGAGAGAACCTTATTCCATCTTCAGAGAGCCGCCGTCATCTCGTCTTCCCGAGTAGGACACGAACCCTAACAAAACTCGAAGAAACGTCTAAAGAAGTCCTCCCACCAGCGAGGACCGGGATCCAACGCGCCCCATGGTCCTAGAACCACCAGAGACAACATGGGCCGGCGGTGTTGTGGATGTTGTTAGAATTTTTAGGACCTCTTTATTTCGTAGGATTCTTTAAAACACATGAATAGAAAAATCATAGAAATAGATTGTCGCGTCCTCTTATATTCTATATTTCCTCCGCATCAAAATATAAAATTATTAGCGTAAAAAACAATCTTACATTTTGGGATGGAGGCAGTACTAGAT
This sequence comes from Triticum timopheevii, assembly GCA_963921465.1. NCBI lineage: Eukaryota > Viridiplantae > Streptophyta > Magnoliopsida > Poales > Poaceae > Triticum > Triticum timopheevii. The sequence goes on along the minus strand of OY997274.1, from coordinate 439,228,304 downwards.
TACATGGCTAGAGCATTTTTGGATGGGGGAGTGTTTCTAGATTTGAGTAGGTGAAAATCGCCGGAGTAGCACAGCACCGCAGCAGCTCATCAGACTCTTCAAACTGCTAATTACCAGGTTTTTCTAGATTGACTACTAGCAACAGTCTGCACTGAATTTTCGAAGTGTGTTAAGCCTTGTTTACCTGTACGCGTCCGCGTCTCCCGTTGCAATTGTGCCGACGGTGATAGCAAACAGTAGGTTAACACGCACATGCGCGTTAGAAAACCCTTGAACATGAGACGAGGAGGATATACATATCAGATTTGCTATGTTGACGCGGTTGCAACGGCACGTCTTGCTAGCTCTCGTTATGTCCATCCATGAATCCAGCGATGCGCGTGTTAAAATACGGTGTATATATGCCCAGACAACGATCAACCGTATAATAAAATGGGATGCACTAGCAGCTGATGATGCCAATCATGTCGTCATCTCTCTTGTTCTCTTCTCAATGTATCTCATAGGGGCACGTAATCAACCGGATATATATGCAAGTTGTTCGACTCTCCTGATTATTATTTTTCATTCTTTTAACAGGGCGGTCCATTTTGAACTTTTTTAAAGAAAAAAACAAAGGCAAAAAATTTGCCTCCCCATTAATTAAGCAAAAAAGAATTGCCTGATTAATTAGCGAAGGACCAGCGAAAATCATCATAAACTGCTGTTCGACACACACAGACATCCCCGCACCCCTTTACAGAGAGTGTCTCGCCGAGTTAGCACACATGCGTCATCATCATCACTTATCCCCTAGCAGGCGTCATTGCCATCCCTAATCGCTGAGCAAACGACTTTGACTTTGCTGTGGACGAACACAGACCCAACCCTCACCGCAGAGGCCATGTAGAAACACATGAAGATCCGTGCCAGAACTCAGCCACCCGCATCGAGGGTAGCGCAGCTCCGACTCTGAAGGAGAGAGCCAAAGAAGAACTATGCCAGGTTGGCACCATGGAAGACCACCGAACAGACCACCTGATGCCTGTCCTCGTTGCCACAGGGGGCTTGCCGCCGCAGCTCCGACTTCACCGCAATAAACAAATCAAGTTAATCACACAGATACGTCGGAGAAGAGCCGACTACCGAAACCACCGCAATGCCTCTGATTTCACTTGCCCCATCATCTGGCCACAGAAGTCTCGACGCCACAACAACGCCTTCCATCGCCCAACCTCCCAACACACCCACTGGCCCCTCTAACCGGATTAACCTTCAAAATTGATGCCCTCGAGAGGGGAACGCCATTAACACGCCGCCAACAACCAACCGTCAGGTTTGGAGTCTCCCCCGGAGTTGTCCCTCGCATAGGAAGAGAGAGCATCCAGTCGACGCCTTCAAGAAGGTTACGACGTCCACCGAAGTTGCCGTCACAGGCTCCAGCCATGGCCATAAACGGGTTTTCACCCAACCCTCGAAATCCTCTGGTCAACACATCCATGCATTTGCAACCCCGCGGTCAAATCTTGCATCCTCATAGCCGCAGTAGGATGAGATGCCTCGCGGGTCGCTGGCTAGAGCTGCCACACCACGCCAGACCTTGATGCAGAGTGCCGACACACCTCCACTAGGCGCCACCACCACGACCTCGGAGCTCCACCATTAATACATCTCCAACATATCTACAATTTTTGATTGTTTCACGCTATTATATTATTAATCTTATATACTTTATATGAAATTTTATATCATTTTTGGGAACTAACCTATTAACTCAACGCCTAGTGTCAGTTGCTGTTTTTTGCATGTTTTTTGATTTTCAAAAAATCAATACCAAACGAAGTTCAAACACAATGAAACTTTACGGTGATTTTTTTCTGGACCAGAAGAGACCCTAAAAGTTTTGGGGGAGGCCAAAAGATTTACGGGAGAGTCACAAGCTCACATGGCGCACCCCTAGGGGGGTGACACATGACTACGTGAGCTTGTGGGTCTCACGCAGATCCGTTTGATCTAATTCCACTTCCATAAATTCCGATGAGTCCCAAAACCAACAAAGAGCCACCCTCAATAATTTTTCCACCGCCGCAAGTCTCTGTTCTTCCACGATCCCATTTGTAGGCCTTTTCCGGTACTCTGTCGGAGGGAAAATCGATCACAGAGGGCTTCTATATCAACCTTTCCGCACCTTCGAAGATGTGTGAGTCGTTTACTAATACGTCTTCAACGTATCTATAATATTTTATTGTTCCATGCTATTATATTATCAATCTTGGATGCTTTATATGCATTTTTATACTATTTTATATCATTTTTGAGAACTAACCTATTAACCCAATGCCAAGTGCTAGCTTTTGTTCTCTGCTTGTTTTTGGTTTTTCAGAAAATCAGTACCAAACGGAGTCCAAACGCTACGAAACTTTTTGACATTTATTTCTAGAAAAGAGAGATCCTAGAAGTTTCGGGAGGAAACCAGATGATGAACGAGGAGATGGCAAGGCAAAAGTGTGCGCCTAGGGGGCCGCACCCTGTTGTCTTGTGGGCCCCTCGAGGCTCCGTCTGACATAATTCCACTTCTATAAATTCTCAAATATTGGGGAAAATAGAGGGCCACCCCAAACACTTTTTACGCCGCCGCAAGCTTATGTTCTTCCGCGGTCCCATCTGGAGACCTTTTCCGGTACTATGTCAGAGGGAGAATCGATCATGGAGGGCTTCCATATCATCCTTATTGACTTCCGATGATGCGTGAGTAGTTCACCACATACCTACGGGTGCATAGCTAGTTATTAGATGGCTTCTTCTCTCTCTTTGATCTTCAATACCATGTTCTCATCGGTGTTCTTGGAGGTCTATCCAATGTGATCTTCTTTTGCGGTGTGTTTTTTGGGATCTGATGAATTATGTTTTATGATCTGAATATTCATCAGAAGTAACTGAGTCTTTTCTAAAATTTATTATGCATGATTTTTATACCTTTGTATTTCTCTCCGATCTATCCGTTTAGTTTGGCCAACTAGATTTCTTTATCTTCAGTGGGAGAGGTGCTTTGTGAGTGCTTCAATCTTGTGGTGCTCTATATCCCAGTGACAGAAAGGGACAAGACATGTATTTGTATTGTTGCCATTAAGGGCAAAACAATGGGGTTTATTCACATTGTTGAGTTTACTTTGTCTACATCATGTCAACTTGCTTAAGACATTGCTATGTTTTTCTGAACATAATACCATAGATGCATGCTGGATAGCGGTCGATTGGTGGAGTAATAGTAGTAGATGCAGGCTGGAGTCAGTCTACTTGTCTCGGCTGTGATGCCTATATACATGATCATTGTCTTGAATATCTTTATAACTACGTACTCTTCTATCAATTGCCGGTAATTTGTTCACCCACCATATGCCACGTGTTCGATAGAGAAGCCTCTAGTAAAAACTATGGCCCCTGGGTCTACTTTAATCATATAAAAAATACCTTTGTTGCAATTTTATTACTTTTATTTTGTTTTGTAATTTATCTATCTACGACTACGAGATTTGATCTTTGCAATAACGAGTTCAAGGGGATTGACAACCCTCTTGCCCGTGTTGGGTGCAAGTATTTGCTTTTGTGTGTGCAGGTGCTGTTCACAAGGCTTTGCATGATTCTCCTATTGATTCGATAAACCTTGGTTCTCACTGAGGGAAATACTTATCTCTATTGTACAACATCTCATCTCCTCTTCGAGGAAAATCCCAATGTAGTTCACAAGTAGCAGGGAGAATTCTAGCATCATTGCCGGGGAACATCATAAAAACCTATCAAGTACCTTCGCATAAACTATCATCTACTTGCGCTAATTTATATTTGCCTTTGCCTCTCATTTTCATCTCCCCACTTCTCATAAAATAAATATAAAATCACAAAAATATTTGTTTGCTCGTTTGCTTGCTTTGCCACTATGGCTAGTTCTTCTCAAGCTCTTGTACCCCTAAAAATGAAGTGCTTAATTTTAAACAAAGGGGAGGAGAAATTTTAAAATATGATTGGTATAGGATTTGCGGTGCTCAAAATAGATCAACTCGTAAGCAATCCACCACCGTTCTTCTTCGCAATTTTATGTGGGTGCTACTACTTGATATAGATTTTTGCTAGACACTATTACCACAGGGAATTTCTTGATTAGTCACCCTATGGATACTTTCAATGCTATGAGAAATTTAGTGGGATCACCACCTATCATTATTAATGAAACAACTTTAACTTTGGAACATTTAATGAAAAGGCTAGAAGCTATTGAGAATCAAATGCCTACCAATGAACATATTGAGAATTTAGACAAAAAGTTTCATAACCATGTTGCTCAATTGGGCTCAAAAGTAGGAACCACTTAAAAAATGTTAAAGGATAAGGAACCAATAATTAATGAGAATAGAACGAAGTCCTTGTAGAATTGATAAGTTGGAAGAAGTAATTAATAACTTGGGTTCTGATTTTTCTCCCGTTCAAATTATTGAAAGGACTCCTCCTAATAAGAATTGCAAGTTTATGTACGTGCCTAAGAATATGGGGGGAACATCTAGTAATGGGAACGAGGATATTAAAATGATTACTTTGCACCCAATTTCATTGATTTGATAAAGGAACCTGTCTATGAAAATGAATTCCTAACTTTGTCCCTAGGAGTGCGATTACTAACATGAATGCTGAGCCTCCTAGGAAGCGTGGTTCTATAATTGAGGAATTGGACTTGAAAGATGACAACATTTGAAACAATGTCTTACGCCTAACTAGGGGTGTAAAACAATAGCGTTTGTTAGGAGGCCCAATAGTTATCTTTAATTTTCCTTTTTACTTTCTATTTTTGGTGTGCTTAAATAATTATGCTACTGTTATGATTGTGTTTTCATATTTTAATTAGCGTGTGTGCCAAGTAAAGCCTTTGGGATGATTTGTTTGATAGTTGATTGTGTGAAAAACAGAAACTTTTGTGCTCAGTCCAGAATTCTTTAAAATCACTGCAACGTGCTTTCAATCTAAACTTTTTACACATGATTTATATAAAAAAATTCCATGTTGTACTAAATTTTTAGAATCATTAGAGTTATAGAAATATGACATTTGTTCAGATCATTGCAGATTGTTCTATTTTAGACATATTCTGTTTTTGTTGCATAGTTTGCTTGTTTTAGTGATGCTATGTATTACATCGGGGGTTTAAGTCATGGAGAAGTTAGAATAAATTAAGTATTATGAAATAACAAAATATGAATGGGTTCATAACAGTACATAAAGTTTATGATTTGCTTGTTATACTAACAGATCTCATGAAGTTTCTGTTGAGTTTTGGATGCTGAAGTTTTCAAGTTTTAGGTGAGATTACAATGGATGAAGGAATAAGGAGGGGCAAGACCCTAAGCTTGAGTAATCCCAAGGTAATATTCATGGAAGATCCAAGTTTCTAAGATTGGGGATGCCCTAGATGGCATCCCCTCTTTCGTCTACAAACTGTCAGTATATTACTTGGAGCTATATTTTATTTATCACATGATATGAGTTTTACTTGGAGCGTCTTGTGCCATAGTAGTTTTCGCTTTATTTGCTTTTTAGTTTACCACAATCATTGTTTATTGGACACACCTTTTGAGAGGGACACCCATTTATTCATGATTTGTTAGAATACTTTATGTTCTTCACTTATATATTTGGAGCTAGGCAGTTGCTCTAGTGCTTCACCTATATCTTTTAGAGCAAGGCAGTGGTTATATTTTAAAGAAATAGTTGCACTCTCACGCTTCACTTAAATATTTTTTGAGAGACTAATAAATATTACTGCAATTTGCATCGGTTATAAGACTAGTCCATAATGGATAGGTACTCAAGAAGTATATAATAAAAACTTTCATGTAGATCACTGAATATAATATGTTTGATTCCTTGCAATAGATTTGCGTTACTAAGATGGTGATATGTGGATGTACTAGTGAATAATTGTGGTTTAGTAAGAATATTAATGTTAAGGTTTGTGATTCCCGAAGCATGCACATATAGTCTCTAGTTATGCGATGAAGTTGGAGCATGATTTATTATTCAGTGTCTCCTTATGAGTGGCGGTCGGGGACGAGCGATGATATTTTCCTACTAATCTATCCCCCAAGGGGCATGTGAGTAGTACTTTTGTTTGAGGACTAATAAACTTTCACAATAAGTATGTAAGTTCTTTATGACTAATGTGATTCCATGGATTATACGCGCTCTTACCTTTCTGCAATCTGCTAGCCTCTTCGGTACCGTGCATTTCCCTTTATCATCTCAAGAGTTGGTATAAACTTCACTGGTGCATCCTGTTGGGAAACGTTGCATGGAAAATAAAAAAAATCTATGCACACGCAAGATCTATCAAGGAGATGCATAGAAACGAGAGGGGGAGGGTGTGTCTATGTACCCTCGTAGACCGTAAGCGGAAGCATTTTACAACGCGGTTGATGTAGTCAAACTTTCTTCGCACGCCAACCGATCTAGTACCGAATGCACGACACCTCCATGTTCTGCACACGTTTAGCTCGGTGACGTCCTCAACCTTCTTGATCCAGCAAGATGGCGAGGTAGTAGATGAATTTTGGCAGCACGACGACGTGATGACGGTGATGATGATGTGATCTCCACAAGGCTTCGCCTAAGCACTACGAAAATATGACCGGGGATGTAAACGGTGGAGGGGGAGCCACACACAGCTAACAATTGATCTGGGTTGTGCTAGGCGCCCCTCCCACATACATATAGGTGGGAGGGGGAGGGGAGGCAGCCTGATGCACCACATAGGTAGCCGGCCGGCCCTAGGGCTCCTGCCTTGGCCGCCCCCCCCCCCCCCCCCGCCGCCATGTATTCCCAAGGGGGAAGGAAAGAGGGGGGAGGGGGAAGGAAGTGGGAATCCTAATCCACACTTACCTTTCCCTCCCCCTTTTCTTCTCCTCCTTAGGTTGGCCTACTATGAGGGGTGCACCAGCCCCTTGTGGCTGGTGCGTTTCCTCTCTTGGCCCATAAGGCTCATATCTTTGCTAGGGGTGTCCGAAACTCCTTTCTGGGACCGGATAAGTACCCGGTACCATCCGAAACACTTCAGGTGTCCGAATACTATCGTCCTATATATCATTCTTTACCTCTCGACCATTTCAAGACTCCTCATCATGTCTGCGATCTCATCCGGGACTCCGAACAACATTCGGTCACCAAATCACATAACTCATATAATACTATATCATCAACGAACGTTAAGCGTGCGGACCCTACGGGTTCGAGAATTATGTAGACATGACCGAGACACCTCTCCGGTCAATAACCTATAGCGGAACCTGGATGCCCATATTGGCTCCTACATATTCTAAGAAGATCTTTATCGGTCAAACCGTTATTGACAACATACGTAATTCCCTTTATCCATCGGTATGTTACTTGCCCGAGATTCGATCGTCGGTATCTTCATACCTAATTCAATCTCATTACCGGAAAGTCTCTTTACTCGTTCCATAATACATCACCTCGTGACTAACTCCTTAGTTATTTGCTTGCAAGCTTATGATGTGTATTATCGAGAGGGCCCAGAGATACATCTCTGATACTCGGAGTGACAAATCCTAATCTTGATCTATGCCAACTCAACAAACACCCTCGAAGATACCTGTAGATCATATTTATGATCACCCAGTTATGTTGTGACGTTTGGTAGCACACAAGGTATTCCTTTGGTATCCGGGAGTTGCATAATCTCATAGTCGAAGGAATCAGTATTTGACATGAAGAAAGCAATAGCAATAAACTGAACGATCATTATGCTAAGCTAACTGGTGGGTCTTGTCCATCACATCATAGATAGTAACATTACCATCAACGTCAGTCTTCTTCTTGAAGATCCATTTATTCTATATGGTCTACCGATCATCGGGAAGTCCACCAAAGTCCGCACTTTGTTCTTATACATGGATCCTATCTCAGATTTCATGGCCTCAAGCCATCTGTCAGAATTTGGTCTCATCATAGCTTCTTCATAGTTTGTAGGTTCGCCATGGTCTAATAACATGACTTCCAGGACATGATTACTGTACCACTCTGGTGCAGATCGTGCTCTGGTCGACCTACGAAGTTTAGTAGTAACTTGATCTGAAGTTTCATGATCATTATCATTAGCTTCCTCTCTAGTTGGTGTAGGCATCATGGGAATGGTTTTCTGTGATGTACTACTTTCCAATTCGAGAGAAGATACAATTACCTCATCAAGTTCCACTTTCCTCCTACTCACTTCTTTCGAGAGAAACTCCTTCTCTAGAAAGGATCCATTCTTAACAACAAAGATCTTGCCTTTGGATCTGTGGTAGAAGGTGTACCCAATTGTTTCCTTAGGGTATCTTATGAAGACACACTTCTCCGATTTGGGTTCGAGCTTATCAGGCTGAAGCCCTTTGACATAAGTGTCGCAACCCCAAGAAACGACAGCTTAGGTTTCTTGCCAAACCATAGTTCATACGGTTTCAAGTCAACGGATTTAGACGGTGCCCTATTTAACGTGAATGCAACTCTCTCTAATGCATAACCCCAAAACGATATTGGTAAATCGATAAGAGACATCATAGAATGCACCATATCTAATAAAGTACGGTTACGATGTTTGGACACACCATTATGCCGTGGTGTTCCAGGTGGCGTGAGTTGTGAAACAATTTCACATTGTTTTAAATGAAGGCCAAACTCGTAACTCAAATATTCGCCTCCACGATCACATATTAGAAATTTTATTTCTTGTTACAATGATTCTCCACTTCACTCTGAAATTCTTTGAACTTTTCAAATGTTTCAGACTTGTGTTTCATTAAGTAGATATATCCATACCTACTCAAATCATCTGTGAAGGTCAGAAAATAACGATACCCGCCACGTGCCTCAACACTCATTGGATCGCATACATCGGTATGTATTGTTTCAAATAAGTCATTAGCTTGCTCCATTGTTCCAGAGAACGGAGTTTTAGTCATCTTGCCCATGAGGCATGGTTCGCAAGTATCAAATGATACATAATCAAGTGATTCCAAAAGTCCATCTGCATGGAGTTTCTTCATGCGCTTTACACCAATATGACCTAAATGGCAATGCCACAAGTATGTTGCACTATCATTATCAACTTTGCATCTTTTGGCATCAATATTATGAATATGTGTATCACTACGATCGAGATTCAATAAACCATTTACATTGGGTGTATGACCATAGAAGGTTTTATTCATGTAAACAAAACAATAATTATTCTCTGACTTAAATGAATAACTGTATTGCAATAAACATGATCAAATCATATTCATGCTCAACGCAAACACCAAATAACATTTATTTAGGTTCAACACTAATCTCGAAGGTAGAGTGAGTGTGTAATGGTGATCGTATCAACCTTGGAATCATTTCCAACACACATCGTCACCTCACCCTTAACTAGTCTCCGTTTATTCTGCAACTCCTGTTTTGAGTTACTAATCTTAACAACTAAACCATTATCAAATACCTAGGGGATACTACGAATACTAGTAAGGTACACATCAATAACATGTATATCAAATATAATTTTGTTCACTTTGCCATCCCTCTTATCCGCCAAGTATTTGGGGCAGTTCCGCTTCTAGTGACCATTCCCTTTGCAGTAGAAGCATTCGGTTTTAGGCTTAGGTCCAGCTTTGGGCTTCTTCACGGGAGTGGCAACTGGCTTGCCATTCTTCTTGAAGTTCCCTTTCTTTCCCTTTGCCTTTTTTCTTGAAACTAGTGGTCTTGTTAACCATCAACACTTGATGCTCTTTCTTGATTTCTACCTTCGCTGATTTCAGCATCGCGAAGAGCTCGGGAATCATTTTTGTCATCCCTTGCATATTATAGTTTATCATGAAGTTCTAGTAGCTTGGTGATAGTGACTAGAGAACTCTGTCAATCACTATCTTATCTGGAAGATTAACTCCCACTTGATTCAAGCGATTGTTGTACCCAGACATTCTGAGCACATGCTCACCGGCTGAGCTACTCTCCTCCATCTTGTAGGCAAAAGTACTTGCCAAAGGTCTCATACCTCTCGACACGGGCATGAGTCTAAAATACCAATTTCATCTCTTGGAACATCTCATATGCTCCGTTGCATTCAAAAAGTTTTTGAAGTCCCGGTTCTAAGCCGTAAAGCATGGCGCACTAAACTATCAAGTAGTCATCATAGCGAGCTTTGTCAAACGTCCATAATGTCTGCATCTGCTCCTGCAATAGGTCTGTCTCCTAGCGATGCATCAAGGACATAATTCTTCTGTGCAGTAATGAGGATAATCCTCAGATCACGGATCCAGTCCGCATCATTGCTACTATCATCTTTCAACTTATTTTTTCTCTAGGAACATATCAAAAATAGGGGAGCTACAACGTGAGCTATTGATCTAAAACATAATTTGCAAATACTATCAGGACTAAGTTCATGATAAATTTAAGTTCAACTAATCAAATTACTAATGAACTCCCACTTAAATAAACATCCCTCAAGTTATTTTAGTGATACATGATCCAAATCAACTAACCCATGTCTGATCATCACGTGATATGGAGTAGTCATCAATGATGAACATCTCTATGTTGATCATATCTACTATATGACTCACGTTCGACCTTTAAGTCTCCAGTGTTCCGAGGCCATGTATGTACATGCTAGGCTTGTCAAGTTAACCTAAGTATTTTGCATGTGTAAAAATGTCTTACACCCGTTGTATGTGAACGTAGAGCCTATCACACCCAATCATCACGTGGTGTCTCGAAACGACGAACTGTAGGAACGGTGCATACTCAGGGAGAACACTTTTACCTTGAAATTTAGTGAAGGGATCATCTTATAATGCTACCGTCATTCTAAGAAAAATAAGATGCATATAAGATAAACATCACATGCAATCAAAATATGTGATATGATATGGCCATCATCATCTTGTGCTTTTGATCTCCACCTTCAAAGCAGACCTCCATCGTCACCGACCCGACACCTCGATCTCCATCATTGCGTCGTGGTCGTCTGGCCAACTATTGCTTCTACAAATATTGCTAACTCATAGCGATAAAGTAAAGCAATTACATGGCCTTTGTATTTCATACAATAAAGAGACAACCATAAGGCTCCTACCGGTTACCGATAAATTCACAAAACATGATCATCTCATACAACAACGTATATCACATCATGTTTTGACCATATCACATCACAACATGCCCAGCAAAAACAAGTTAGACGTCCTCTACTTTGTTGTTGCAAGTTTTACGTGGCTGCTACGGGCTTCTAGCAATAACCGTTCTTACCTACGGCAAAAACCACAACGGTGATTCATCAAGTTTGCTATTTTAACCTTCTTCAAGGACCGGCCACAGGCAAATTCGATTCAACTAAAGTAGGAGAAATAGACACCCGCTAGTCACCTTTAGGCAAAACAAGTTGCATGTCTGTTAGTGGAACCGGTCTCATGTACGTGGACATGTAAGGTTGGCCCGGGCCGCTTCATCCCAAAATACCGCCGAATCAAAATAAGATGTTGGTGGTAAGCAGTATGACTATCACCGCCCACAACTCTCTGTGTTCTACTCGTGCATATCATCTACGCATAGACCTGGCTCATGATGCCACTGTTGGGAAACGTTGCATGGAAAACAAAAAAAAATCTACGCACATGCAAGATCTATCGAGGATATGCATAGCAACAAGAGGGGGAGAGTGTGTCTGCGTGCCCTCGTAGACCGTAAGCGGAAGCATTTTACAAAGCAGTTGATGTAGTCGAACTTTCTTCGCGCTACAACCAATCTAGTACAAAACACACGGCACCTTCGCGTTCTACACACGTTCAGCTCGGTGACGTCCTAGGCCTTCTTGATCCAGCAAGACGGCGAGGTAGTAGATGAGTTCCGGAAGCACGACGGCGTGATGACGGTGATGGTGATGTGATCTCCATGGAGCTTTGCCTGAGCACTATGAAAATATGACCGGGGTGTAAACGGTGGAGGGGGGTGCTACACATGGCTAACAATTGATCTGGGTTGTGCTAGGCGCCCCCTCCCACATATATATAGGTGGGAGGGGCGGGGAGGAAGCCTGGCGCATCACATAGGTGGCCGGCCGGCCCTAGGGCTCCTGCCCTGGCAGCGCCCCCTACCATGTATTCCCAAGGGGGAAGGAAAGAGGGGGTGAGAGGGAAGGAAGTGGGATCCTAATCCACACTTTCCTTTCCCTCCCCTTTCCTTCTCCTCCTTAGGATGGCCTGCCATGGGTGGCGCACCAGCCCCTTGTGGCTGGTGTATTTCCTCTCTTGGCCCATAAGGCCCATATCTTTGTCGGGGGTGTCCGAAACTCTTTTCCGGTGACCCGGTAAGTACCCGGTACTCTCCGAAACACTTTCGATGTCCGAATACTATCGTCTTGTATATCAATCTTAACCTCTCGACCATTTCGAGACTCCTTGTCACGTCCATGATCTCATCTGGGACTCCAAACAACATTCGGTCACAAAGTCACATAACCCATATAATACTATATCGTCAACGAACGTTAAGCGTGCGGACCCTACGGGTTTGAGAATTATGTAGACATGACCGAGACACCTCGTGGGTCAATAACCAATAGCGAAACCTGGATTCCCATATTGGCTCCTACATATTCTACGAAGATCTTTATCGGTTGAACCGTTATGACAACATACGTAATTCCTTTGTCCATCGGTATGTTACTTGCCCGAGATTCAATCGTCGGTATCTTCATACCTGGTTCAATCTTGTTACCGGAAAGTCTCTTTACTCATTCCGTAATACATCACCTCGCGACTAACTCCTTAGTCATTTGCTGCAAGCTTATGATGTGTATTACCGAGAGGACCCAGAGATACCTCTCCGATACTCGGAGTGACAAATCCTAATCTCGATCTATGCCAACTCAACAAACACCTTCGGAGATACCTGTAGAGCATCTTTATGATCACCCAGTTATGTTGTGATGTTTGATAGCACACAAGGTATTCCTTTGGTATCCGGGAGTTGCATAATCTCATAGGCGAAGAAATAAGTATTTGACATGAAGAAAGCAATAGCAATAAACTGAACGATCATTATGCTAAGCTAACGGGTGGGTATTGTCCATCACATCATTCTCCTAATGATATTATCCCGTTATCAAATGACAACACATGTCCATGGTTAGGAATCCTTAACCATCTTTTATCAACGAGCTAGTCTAGTAGAGGCTTACTAGGGACACGGTATTTTATTTATGTATTCACACATGTATTTAAGTTTCTGATCAATACAATTCTAGCATGAATAATAAACCTTTATCATGAATAAGGAAATATAAAATAAAAACTTTATTATTGCCTCTAGGGCATATTTCCTTCACATCCAAACCTCGTCATATGATACACTCTATCACACAAAAGCCTCCTTATATCTTCCTCAAAACAGCCACCATACCTACCTATTATGCCATTTCCATAACCATTCTGAGATATATTGCCATGCAACTCCCATCGTTCCATTTTATGACATACACATTTATTACCATATTGCTTTGCATGATCACATAGCTAACATAGTATTTGTGGCTTAGCCACTGTTCATCATTTTTGTACATGTTACACTAGATCATTGCACATCCTGGTACACTGCCAGAGGCATTCATATAGAGTCATATTTTTCTAGTTATCGAGTTGTAAGTAAATAGAAGTTTGATGATCATCATTGTTAGAGCATTGTACCAGTGAGGAAAGGATGATGGAGACTATGATTCCCCCACAAGTCGGGATGACGAACCAGATGAGAAAAAAGCGGCCTAAAAAGAGTCCAACAAAAAAGAGAGAAAAAGAGAGAAGGGGCAATGCTGCTATTAATTTCCACACTTGTGCTTCAAAGTAGAACCATGTCTTTCATATAGAGAGTCTCCTGAGTTGTCACTTCATATACTAGTGGGAATTTAACATTATAGAACTTGTTTTGTATATTCCAATGATGGGCTTCCTCAAAATGCCAGAGGTCTTCATTAGCAAGCAAGTTGGTTGCACACCCACTTAGTTTTAGTTTGAGATTTCATACACTTATAGCTCTTAGTGCATCTGTTACATGGCAACCCCTACTCCTAGCATTAATATCAATTGATGGGCATCTCCATAGCCCGTTGATTAACCGTGTTGATGCGAGACTTTCTTTATTTTTGACTTCCCCTTATTGATCTCTATCATCGCATTCTATTCCACCCATAGTGTTATATCCATGGCTCATGCTCATGTATTGGGTGGGGTTGAAAAGGCTAAAGTGCGTTAAAAAGTATGATCCAATTGCTTGGCTTGTCATTGGGGTATTTCATGATTAATATTTTGTGTTAGGAAGACTAAGCATGATGGGCTATATGATTTTTGGAGGGATAGCATTCTTTAGCATTTTTATTGTAAAAGGCGGCATGATTGTTTGTTGGTATGCCTGAGTATTGATGTCTTTATATCAAATTTTAGACTAATGCCTTGTTGTAAATATTAATACTGTAAAAGAGATAACATGATAAACATGTTAGGTAGCATTCCACGTCAAAATTTCTGTTTTTATCATTTACCTACTCGAGGACGAGCATGAATTACGCTTGGGGATGTTGATACGTCTCCAACGTATCTATATTTTTTTATTGTTCCATGCTATTATATTATCAATATTGGATGCTTTATATGCACTTTTATAGTATTTATATCATTTTTGGGAACTAACCTATTAACCCAGTGCCAGTTGTTGTTTTCAACTTGTTTTTGGTTTTCCATAAAATCAGCACCAAAAGGATTCCAAACGCTACGTAACTTCTTAATGATTTTTTTGGACAAGAGAGACCCTAGAAGCTCCGGGAGGAGACTAGATGACGAATGAGGATACGGTAAGCCAATAGGGCATGCCCAGGGGGCCGTGCCTTGTCTTGTGGGCTCATCGAGGCTCCGTCCAGCCTAATTCCACTTCTATAAATTCTCAAATATTAGGAAACCAACAGAGATCCACCCGAAACACTTTTTTTCCGTCGCCTTCAAGCTTCTGTTCTTCCATGATCCCCTTTGGAGGCCTTTTCCGGTACTCTTCCACAGGGGGAGTCAATACCGGAGGGCTTCTACATCATCCTTGCTGCCTTCCGATGATGCGTGAGTAGTTCACCACAAACCTATGGGTCCATAGCTAGTAACTAGATGGATTCTTGTGTCTCTTTGATCTTCAATACCATGTTCTCATCGGTATTCTTGGAGTTCCATCCGATGTAATCTTCTTGTGTTGTATGTTTGTTGGGATCCGATGAATAGTGGGTTTATGATCTGGATATTCATGAGAAGTAATTGAGTCTTTTTAGGACATTATTATGCATGATTTTTAAAGCTTTGTATTTCTCTCCAATCTATTTGTTTGGTTTTGCCAACTAGATTTATCCTCAGTTGCAGAGGTGCTTTATGATGGGTTCAATCTTCTGGTGCTCTATATCCCAGTGACAGAAAGGGACAAGATCCATATTTGCTTTGTTGCCATTAAGAGTAAAACGATGGGGTTTATTCATATTGATTGAGATTACTTTGTCTACATTATGTCATCTTGCTTAAGGAGTTACTCTATTTTTATGAACTTAATACCATAGATTCATGCTGGATAGTGGTCGATTGGTAGAGTAATAGTAGTAGATGCAAGCAGGAGTCGGTCTACTTGTCTCGGATGTGATGCCTATATACATGATCGTTGCCTTGAATATTGTCATAACAATGTGCTTTTCTATCAATTGCCCAACAGTAATTTGTTCACCCGTTGTATGCTATGTATTCGAGAGAGAAGCCTCTTGTGAAAACTATGGCCCCCGAGTCTACTTTGATCATATGAAAAACCAAAATACCTTTGCTCCAATTTTATTTCTTTTATTTTGTTTTGCAATTTGTCTATCTACCACTATGAGATTTGATCCTTGCAATTAACGAGTTCAAGAGGTTGATAACCCTCTTGCCCATGCTGGGTGCAAGTATCTACTTTTGTGTGTGCAGGTGCTATTCACAAGGCTTTGCATGATTCTCCTATTGGCTCGATAAACCTTGGTCCTCACTAAGGGAACTACTTATCTCTATTGTACTGCATCTCCTCTCTTCTTCGGGGAAAATTCCAACGCAGTTTAGAAGTAGCATTTAACACAGACCTAAGGGTCCATAGTGATTAGCTGGATGACTTGTTTTTCTCTCCCATCTTCAATACAATGTTCTCCTTGATCTCCATGGAGTTCTATTCAATGTAATCTTATTTTCCGGTGAGTTTTTTGGGATCTGATGAATTGTGGGTTTTATGATCATATTATTAATTGAAAGTAATTGAGTCTTCTCTAAACTTAATTATGCATGAGTATATAGCATTGTATTTCTCTCCGATCTATCTGTTTAGTTTGGCCAACTAGATTGATTTATATTCAGCGGGAGAGGTTCTTTGTAGTGGGTTCAATCTTGCATTGTCCTCACCTCGTGATAGAAGGGGTAGCGAGGCACATATTTGTGTTGTTGCTACTAAGGGTAAAACGATGGGGTTCAATCATATTGGTTGGTCTCGTTATGTATACATTATTTCATCATACTTTAGGCATTACTCTGTTTGTTATGAACTTAATACGTAGAGAGGCAAGCATAGAAGCACTCTTGAAGTGGAGTAATATCAGTAGATGCAGAATAGTTTCGGTCTAGTTGTCACGAATATAATGCCTATATACATGATCATTGCCATGAATAACATCATAACTATGCGCTTTTTTATCAATTGCCCAAATACATTTTTTCTACCCATGGCATGCTATCTTTATAGAGAGAAGCCTATAGTGAAAACTATGGTCCCGGGTCTACTTTTACCATACTAATAAACCTAGCTGCAATTTTTATATTTTAGTTTGCAATTTATCTATCTATCACTATCAGATTTAATCCTTGCAAGTAACAAGATCAAGGGGATTGACAACCACTACTGCAAGATGCTGCTACGTGACACTACAATCAGAGACCCTTCGAGAAACTGTGTGCGATGCAATAATCGCAAATAGTGGTGTAAGAAAACCGTCAAAAATGTGCAAAACGTTTGCGATGATGGATGCATCAAACATGGTTAAGATTTTAGTGCCGTGTGCGATGCAGGGCATATGTTTCAGTTCAATTAAGTGTTTGCGATGAGGAGGAACAAACGAAACGGGCAGCCAGATGAAGGCGTGTGCGATACACAGCATACGGTTCACTTGGATGAACTGTTTGTGATTAGGCAACACAAAAGAAACGGTTAGCGAGATCAAGGTGTGTGCGATATACAGCATGCGGTTCGCTCAGATGAACTGTTTGTGTTGACAAGAGAACAGAAACGGTTCAATATAACAAGATGTATGTGATACGCGGCAAACAGGTCTGTAATCAGAAATGTGTGCGAAGACCGATAATAACATAAACGATTGCTTCTAATAAGACATATGTGATATGCTCTGTCTACACAACATGTATTGGCCATTGGGGGATGGGCGGTCATCCGGATACGCCATAAGGATGTGAAGAGGCATCCTATATCAGCAAGGACTAGTTGCTCCACCAGTAGCTCATCTAAGAGAACTCTCAAGTTAAGTGTGCTCAGGCTGGAGCAGCCAGCAGATGGGTGACTCAATGGGAAGTTGTGTTGATGTTAAATTAACTGATAGGATGGGTCATTTCGGTTCAAATGGCTGAAATGACCCATTCCCTCGGCTAATTTAACCTCGAGGTCCTTGTTTTTTATTTTTATTTTTTTTCTAACATATGTTAAAGAAGGTCTACCGCATTATTTTTTGACAATGTGTATACGTGGCATACAGTTGATCCATCCGACCTGTTTATGATGGAATAAGCCGTGTGTGTTGCGGGCAAACGCTTGCTAGTGTACAACCGTTTGCGATTGATGAATTCATCACCGATGGGTTCCCTAGTGTGGTCCGTGTTCATCTCATCATCATCTACTTCTTGTGCTAGCTCGATGTTCCTTATATGCTAAGTTTCCATTAATTGATGGCATTCTATGAACACGCCAGCGTTTCTCGCCATTTCCTCACCTGTTTCCCGCCACTCGACGATATTGCACATAAACCTAGGCGCGACACGATGCACGGAGGCAACAAGCGCATCCTGTAGCACATCCACCTTTTCCAAGCATGCCAACACACCAAAGCGCCGACTCTGCCATCAACCCGTCAACGAGGAAAACCAGAAGGTGCCATGGCCCGACGAGGCCGTGGCGCTCCCCGGCAACACGATGGACGATGTCATGATGTGCGTCATCGCCAGGGTTGAGTAGACCTTTGGCGCACGGTGCTTCAGTGCCGCGGATCAAGATAGGCATGTCAGCACTGAGAGGCTGCAGCTCGCCGCACAACATGATCGATGGCGTGCTACAGAGCAAGCTAGGCGTGTCTGTGCCGATAGGCTGCGGCTTGCCGCATGGCGAGAGCGTTGGAGCGCTGCAGAGCGAGAGGCGCGGCGTGCCGCACAGCAAGAGCGGATCCAACGATGCTTGCCTGCTGTTGATAGGGCGTCGCAGCTGGATACACGTCCCGTCAGTACCCCCATTCCTCGCCAAGAGTGGGCACATGCCCTCTGCGCCGTACTAACACCAGACACCCGCCGTGCCATTCGCATGGGTCGCGCCGTTCACCTTGTCCGCGACCCGCTCGATGCCAACGCGCTGGTCGGTAGGCTCGACCACCTCCTTGGCCCAGGTGGAACATGGCCGTAGCATCCTCGAGGTGGTGATCTACGATGAAATAGCCAACCTGGAGCTTGAGATCGCGCTCCAAATGTACCGCGAGCATGTCGACTGCTTGGACGAACTCCTGCACGAGTTCAGGCAAAGCCAAGACCTATCGTAGGCAAGGGCTGCTGATCATGGTCTCATGGACGCGTTTTATTGTGTTGAGTCGTTTCGACGTGGATAGCTATGTATTTACAGCAATCATACTATTGCTATGTTTATTGCTCTGTTTCAATGTGTGTATTCTGTTTTCCGTTTTTATATGTTATGTTCCAATGTGTGTTTATACGTTTTCCATTCTATACATGTGGATGATAACAAATAGATTCAAATTAGTATACAAAAACACATAGAAAATGGAATTCGTAATATGTATAATATTAATTGTTCATTAGTTCATCACAGAATATATATAATATCATCACATATACGTGATGATGCTTAACTACTAGGTATAATGCATAAAATTGAAAACGAATAATACTAAAACTAATAATCCCCCTGGGGCCAGTATTCCAGCAGCCCCTTGCCAGCAGCTCCCTGGTACGCGGCGTCTTCCCAGAGCGGAGGCAATATTCCGCCTCCTCCACCTCGCAGCGCTCGATGTGCTGATCTGCCTCTTGTAGGCGAACGCGCGTGAACGATCTCACCATTTTTGTGGGCGCCCACCAGAGCTCCTTGTCGGTGGCACGCTGGAGCTTATTGGCCCAGCTCCACGCAGCGACGAGGCGCCTAGCGCCTCTGGCCTTCCTCGTGAAGTACATGTCTTCGCACACCTCCTCCGCACAACGACGCACCCACCCCCAAAGCTGTGCTGCCTCCTTTTTCTAGGCGGCAACACGGGCTTCACAGGCCGCCTGGTACTTGGCATTTTCCTCCGCCATCTTCTTCTTGAAATCCACTTGCCTGGCTTTATCAGCCGGCGGCAGCGACTTCCAAAGACAAAGATCGTACTAGCCCCAAAACCAATCCAAAGTTGGGGGGTCCGGTGCAATCTCGTCCGGTGACGCGTAGGTGTCCTCGTCGCTGCTCTTCGAGTGAGCGTCCTCGGGGGATGGTGACTCCTCGTCGGCGCATGGGCAGACCGGCGGCGCCATGGCAGAGATTTGAGAGAGAGAGAGAGAGAGCAAGGGGAGGATCCAGATGAGAATGCAGACGGGGCGACGTGAGCAAGGTAGTATTTATCGGCGGCCGGAATCTAGATCGACGGGAACAGTACACGCGCCGGTCGTCGAAATTTACGAGTACTGTAGTGTGAATTACACACGATTCCTGCAGCAAAATCCGTATGTGAACATAATAGCTGACGGTTCCCAATGTAGAACTGTGTCTGATTAATAAAGCCCGCCACTCACCTTCCAAACCTCAATGCATGAAATAGAGTGCCAATCGTGTAGGGCCGATTGTCTTGCTAGATTTTATATTTTCTTTTTTGAACACCAGATATTTACATCGTCTGATGATTTTTTAACTCGCACACAAGTACACAAATATGATTTTTCAAACTGTTATGGTTAGCCATTGCATGTAGATGTAGTTCAAATTTGAATTACGGTCATTAAATGGCTAGAAAATCACTTAAATGTCTTCAAAAGGTCAAATGACCCCTGAAATTTTCCAAATTTTCATATGACAGTTTGTATCAGTGCACATTACACGTAGAAATTTTTTGAATGCTGTAAGAGGAAGCTATGTGCCGTTCGTCATCAAACATGCATTGTTTCCTCTCGGAACCATGAGCCTTCTAGTGAGTTTCTCCATTTGTGAGGGGTGTGTGTCCAAACTTTCATCAAACATGCCAATTTTTGTACCACATCATCTTGGTGGCATGACATTGCATCAAGCAAAGTTTCATGTTTTCCTGATCATTTTTTATTTTATTTTGAAATTAAAATGTCATGGCACTCCATGCATGTGTCCATGCCGTGAGACCAATATGTTTGAAAATTCATTCTAATTTACTGCACATGGAATTAACTTGCACACAAGTATACAAACATGATTTTTCAAGCCGTTATGGTTAGCCGTTGCATGTACATCTAGTTCAAATTTGAATTATGGTCATTAAATGGCTAGAAAATCACTTAAATGTCTTCAAAAGGTCAATGACCCCTGAAATTTTCCAAATTTTCACATGATAGTTAGTATCAGTGCACATTACATGTCGAAAATTTTTGAAGGCCGTAAGAGGAAGCTATCTGCCATTCATGATCAAACATGCATTATTCCCTCTCGAAACCATGAGCCTTCTAGTGAGTTGCTCCGGCTTGTGAGGGGTGTGTCCAAACTTTCATCAAACATGCCAATTTTTGTACCACATCATCTTGATGGTATGACATTACATCAAGCAAGGTTTCATGTTTTTAATTTTTTGGAATTTAAATGCCATGGCACTCCATGCTTAATTGTGTCATAGCCGTTAGACCAATATGTTTGAAAATTCCTTCCAATTTACTGCACGTGGAATTAAATCGCACACAAGTACACACAATATGTCTTTTCAAACTGTTTTGGTTAGCTGCTGCATGTACATGTAGTTCAATTTCAATTACGGTCATTAAATGGCTAGAAAATCACTTAAATGTCTTAAAAGGTCAAATGACCCCTGAAATTTTCCAAATTTTGACATGGACAGTTGTATTAGTACTACAAATTTTCTCGTACATTTAAAACACCATCCGTTGCCACTTTACTCCAAATTCGTCTTTCACAGCTAATAAAAAATATCTACAACATCACACACAGTTGTTTTGTAGGAATCGCTTGCGACGAAAATTTCGGGTCCATTTAAGTCTTCCTCCTTAAGCTCCGCCGGCTCATGTGCTCTAGTGCCGGCAACCCCCGAATTCACAAATCTCGATCCCCATTCCCGCAGCCCCTTCTTGCAAAGATGACGCCGTGGAAACGCTTCGTGAAGGCCCGTACAATGGTCGTGTCCCCCATCCCCCCACCCCCTCGAGCGCCGCCGCCTGCGCCAAGAGCGCCGCCGCCTACGCCGAGTGTGCTGCCGCATCAGCATTGAGCGCAACCGCTTCTGCCGAGAGGGCGTCTGCGGTAGCCGACAGGGCAGCCACAGCAGCCGAGACAGCTGCAGTTGCTGCTGCGACCGCGACTGCAAACGATGAGAGCGCTTGAGTTGCCGTCCTTTCCGACGATGTCACCCTCGCCGGGGTCGAGGCCATCCACGCCAAGATATTCTAGGCCACCTCGGAATCCAGCATGCAACCCACGTCCAAAAAGGCGGTGGTGGCCATGGAGCACCTGCTTCCTCATGAGGTCATCGACCGGGAGCTGGGGATGCAGGAGGCGGCGGAGATCAAGGAGCGCCAGGAGGAGGAGTTGTGTGTGGCCCAGGTCGAGGTAGAGAAGAGTCTGTCTATCGAGGAATCGGCGGTGGAGTACCAATGCGAGCTCTGGCGCAGCCACTATTATGAGTACTACAACCTTGAGGGCGGTGCCACGGACGAGGGCAAGGACGCGGTCGACTTCAGCAGGGGGACGCGGAGTCCACCAACGGCGGCATGTCGCCAGGAGAAGTCATCGATGTCTCATCTCACACCGGTGATGCATAGGCCAGCGCGGCGGCAGATTTGTTAAAATTATTCGTACTTAGGCTTTGTTTTTAATGCTGGTCTTTTGTTAGAGCAATGTTTAGGTGAACTATCTATGTTTAATTACTAAAATTGCTCGATTCAGTAAGTCTGATCTCTGTGTTGTACGCTCTTTTTTCTTTGCCCAAATTAGCAAGCGATGTTAAATTATGCAATGACATACACGGGGAAATTTCCACCAAAATTTCAATTATCAAACTCATCCCATGCGCATTAAGCAGAAGAATCATTTGCGGTGCACACTATCGTTCAAAGTTCATGGTGTCCGGCGGCACCGCGCGCAAATTTTCCCTCCACATTTCAAATTTTTTGGCCTACCACCGAAATATCTACCCCCCCTCCCCACCCCCTTTTCTCCCCGACCACAAGTCACATTTCTCATGTTTCCCCCTTCCTTCCTTCCTAAGCTATAGCCGCTTCCTTGCTTGCTTCCTCGCTCTCGCCGTCTCACATCCTACCGCCGGGGTCGCCATGGTCTTCTTCAAAGACCTCTCTAGCGGTTCCTCCGACGACGACGACTCCTTCACCACCGGGAATGCCTCTCTTCTCTGTCTCGGGCTATGACTTGAAATGGAGAATTTTTACCTGGCGGTCGATTTGAGTCATTTCTTCCTCTTGTAGTTCCCTAGGACCATCAGTTGCAACGAATGGAGCAGGGTAGCTGAAGATTTGTCTCGTTGTCACCATCAATCTTCATGCGTGAAGCTAGTTGCATTTGAATCTGTGGATAGTGGGAGGAAGTTTCTGGCATGTGCAGAGAAGGTTAGACCCTCTTTCGTTGTTACAAATCATTTGTTAGATGTGATTCAGACACTGTCACGGTCCCAACCCATTCATACCACACCTTCAACCAAACGCATCCTAAGACAGTGTCACAGTTTGTACCTAGTATCTAAAAATGTTGTCATCTCATCAGCGGTGCCATTAGAAAATTATTTGGCACCGCTTCAGCAGTTTGTGGAGCCATTTGTCCACACATCCGAGCAGCCAAGCAGTAAAATACTAAATCTTTATGGCACGAAGGAACTGGGCGTCGGAGCAACTAGGTGCTCCGGAGTTCGAGTCCCTGATTTTTTTTCTGCTGCATCGGCTCGCTAGTGCAGGGCATCGGTGCGAGATGTAGCAACAACTGTCTTTACACCGGTTTTGGCATACATAGTGGACGCCTTAGTGCTATTGGTTCTATGTTACTGAATTTGTGCATGTACACACCTGTTAGTATCAATTTGTTGTCATCCAAACACTGTCGCTATGCTGTTGCAGTTATATTTACCTTTCTCTTAAAATGTTCGATTTGTTATTTATAGTGCATGAGTAAGAACTTGTAGCATTGTTGTAGTTAATTATAGCTTCTGATGTTTCAGAATTTGGTTGTTGTGTTAGTAGCAATTAATTCATTTGCACATTGATTTTTTTAAGAAGATATGTCATAATTAACTTATTTCTTTAGTTTTTCAAAATAAGTATTGGTGATTTTCTATGTTGCTATAAACCCATTTTCCCTACAATTGTTACTGATCTAGTTTTAAATATTATAGGATGAACGGAAGTGTTCTTACTTGGAGTGGGTTGATCAAGAATGGCCAAAGTCTTTGAAGATGTGCCTAGCAAAGCTCTGGAGCATGTACAGAGGTAGGCTTAGAGAAAGGTGTAGAATAAGCTCAGATTTTTTAAATCGGACTTTGCTAAGATGGTGTTGGCAAAGGAGGAGGCACTTTCCCAGTTGGCTAGTGCAAAACAGGTTCTTACTGAACTGAAAGTAGAGGTGGATAAGGTGAGTCTGGATGATCTCGATTAGGGAAATGAATATATTGTTCTAATATTGTTCTTATGAAGTTGAACTATCTATATGTTGTACTGTGCTATTTTCCGGTAGCTATCGTACTGTGATGTTAAAATATATCTATGTGCGTGATATAAAATTGGCAAACAACTGTTCGATATGAAATGTGAATTTGCGTAATACTAGAATTATTAATTGTAAACTAATAAACCTGCGAAATGGGTCATGGAACTTTGCAAACGGTTCTAGAAGTAAAAGCGCTTGTGATGGATAGCCCAATACCACACAATTTTCTTTATCAAATCGTGTGTGATGTAGTTGATAAAAGCAAACGGTTAACCAAAGCAGAGCGTGTGTGATAGTTACACGTATCACACACGAGTCTATACATAAACCTGTGTGGGATGTACATACAAACAAAAACGTTTTTCCTGGATTGACTGTGTGGGATGTACATACAAACGGAAACGTTTTCCCTGAATTAACTGTGTGGGAAGTACATACGAACGAAAATGTTTTCCCTGGATTCACCGTGTGGGATGTACATGAGAATGAAAATGTTCTCCTTGGATTGACTGTGTGTGATATACATACGAACGGAAATGTTTTTCGGGGATTCACCGTGTGGGATGTACATACAAACGGAAACAATTGGGTTTCGATGCCCCGCCAGATCGCACACGAACTCATTTTGCCCCAGTCAGTGTGCTAGGAGGGCCTATCCCCGACGGTTTCTGGGTCGTGTGGGAAGGACCCCCCTATCGCCCACACTCACTTGGTGACGGTTTCAAATGTCGTCGCGGAAAGGGGTTAAAAATCGTTTGTATAGCATCGATGCATACTAGTGAACCCTCTTGCTTGCGTTGGGTGCAAGTATTTGCTCTTGTGTGTGTAGGTACTGTTCACTAGGTGTTTGTGTGGTTTTCCTATTGGTTTGATAACCTTGATTCTCACTAAGGGAAATACTATCCACTACTATATTGCTTCATCCTTCCTCTTCGGGGAAAATCTCAACGCAGCTCACAAGTAGCAACCATCTCTTGGACGAGGCCAATGAAGCACGACCGTCGTACTAGATGACCGGCGCGGCATAGGAGCCGTTGGCCACCCAACGAAGCAGACACAACACCTCCATGCCACAACACCTCTATCGCATCTCCCCGAGAAGACGCGCGCATCCTCGGGCGGCCGACGACCCGCGCATCCTCGGGCGGCCGACGACCCACATCCATGCCAAAGCTCGCAGAGCCAAGACTGCCACCCTACCAAGACTTGGAATCTCCAGATCCGCCACCATCATGCCGCAATACGTCCCCACCTCCACCCACCACCACCCGAGTTTTGCCCCGCGACGCACTCCGGCGCGGTGAGGGAAGAGGAGTAGGAGGGGGGCTTAAGCCGCCGGTTTTTTGGGCGTCCCAATACAGCCCTTGGAGCCGCACGAGGGTGAGGTACATCCTCAACTTGAACTCGACAACGTTAGACTTTGTTTGAGTAGTGGTGGAGAACCATCGTTGTCTGAGACATTTCAAGAGAAAATTCAGTAGTACTCTCTTCGTCCAGTTTATTAGCTCACCTCTCATTTCATGCTAAAGTTTGATCATTGATTTAACTAATAAAATATAAACTCTATATCACAAAACTTAATATTGTTGAAAACCATTTTTTAATACAAATCCAACAGTATTTTTTGTAGTATAATTTATATTTTTGTTAGTCAAATAGGTGGTTAAAATTTTATCTAAAATACAAGGGACAGTAAAACCGGACAGAGATAGTACTACTCTAGTACCCTACGCTGACTTGCCATGGATCGGTCTGCGGAGGATCAATTTTTTCTAAGGTGGGGCGAACTGTCAAGTAAATAAAAATGATGCAAAAACATAATAGCCAATACAAACTGCAGTGAAGCTTTCAATGACGCTTGCAGTGGCAGTTGATATGTCTCCAACGTATCTATATTTTTAATTGTTTCATGCTATTATAGTATCAATTTTCGATGTTCTATATACATCAATAAACAACTATATATCTTTTTTGTGACTAACCTAATAACTTAGTTCCCTGTGCCAGTTTTTTTGCTTGTTTTTGGTTTTGCGGAATATTAGTACCAAATGAAGTCCAAATGTCACGAAATTTTCTAGTGATTTTTTCCTGGACATAAGAGACCCTGGAAGCTTCGGGAGGGGACGAGAAGATGGAGCAGTGGTCCACGAGGCACCAGGGCGCGCCTTGGTAGCTCTTGGGGCCCACGTGGCTCCGTTTGACCTAACTCCGCCTCTATAAATTCTCTAAAATCGAGAAACCAACAGAGAAGTGCACGAAATACTTTTTCCGTCGCTGCAAGCCTCTGTTCTTGAGAGAACCCATCTAGAGGCCTTTTCTGGTACTCCGCCGGAGGGGGAATCAATCACGGAGGGGCTCTACATCAACCTTACTGCCCTTCCGATGATGTGTGAGTAGTTTACCATAGACCTACGAGTCCATAGTTAGTAGCTAGATGTCTTCTTCTCTCTCGGTGTTCTTCAATACAATATCTCCTTGATGTTCGTGGAGTCCTATTCTATGTAATCTTTTTTTACGGTGTGTTTGTCGGGATACGATGAATTGTGAGTTTATGATCTGATCTATCCATGAATATTATTTGAGGTTTTTTTGAACTCTTTTATGCATGATTAATATAGCTTCACATTTCTTCTGTGATCTATTTATTTGGTTTGGCCAACTAGATTGATTTATCTTGCAATGGGAATAGGTGCTTTATAATGGGTTCGATCTTGCGGTGCTTAATCCCAGTGAAAGAAAGGGAAATGCCATGTATGTATCATTGCCATTAAGGATAAAAAGACGGGGTTTATTCATACGTGAGTTTATCTTGTCTGCATCATGTCATCTTGCTTAAGGCGTTACTTCATTCTTTATGAACTTAATACTCTAGATGCATGCTGGATAGCGGTCGATGTGTGGAGTAATAGAAGTAGATGCAGAATCGTCTCGGTCTACTTGTCTCGGACGTGATGCCTATGTCTGATCATTCCCTTGGATATCGTTATCATTATTTACTTTTTTATCAACTGCCCGACAGTAATTTGTCTACCCACCGTATGCTATTTTCAATGAGAGAGGCCTCTTGTGAAAACTATGGCCCCGGGTCTATCTTTTATCATTTACTAAAACCAAAAGTATGTTATTTTATCTACCCACCGTATGCTAATTTGTCTACCCACCGTATGCTATTTTGCATTTTTGTCCGATTTGTCTAACAAATACCATACAATTTAATCTTGCTCGTAACCGTCAAGGGATTGCAACCCCTTGTTCGCATTGGGTTGCAAGGATTGGTTGTTTGTGTGCAATTGCTGCTAATGAGGTGTTGCTTAGTTTTCCTACTGGATTGATAACCTTGGTTCTTAACTAGGGAAATACTTATCTCTACTATACTGCATCATCCTCTCCTCTTCGGGGAAATGCCAACGCAGTTCACAAGTAGCAGCAGTGCCCTACCCTCCTTTCAGTAGGCCAGCCACTAGACATCTATAAGTATTAGGTATGGTCACGTGATATCCCAGGAGTAAAGAGCAAGAGGGAATGAATATCTAGGAGCGATTAGGCACTTTGGACCGTTCGATCGTTCTACATTCGCAATCCTGTCTGTTGGATCTCGGGTTGTTTTGATGTGAGCCGCCCGATTATGTGTACGATCACTTGGGCCGTTGGATAAAATTTCAATTGCAACTAAATGTAAATATCATGACCCCGCTAGGGTATTTTGGTCATTTCAGACATGGGCTATAAAAGGTGGTAGCTCCCATGAAGAAAACCTAGCAGGCTCCTCGTCTCACATTTGTGTCGGCTCCTCGACCCTTCCTCTCTTCATCCCGCCCCCCTCGCGTCAGCACCCTCCCGGTCTCGCCTCTTCCTCTCTTCATAAGTTGCATTAAGTTAATATAAAGAGAGATGTAGGTTGTGTCTGAAGTGGCTCTTGACTATATTATATAGTGTCAGAAGTGGTGTGAACATCCAAATTATAGCCAAAATATACAAGTTTGTGCTCTGTAAGAGAAAAATGTATACAGTAAACTGCATAAATATGTTTTTTTGTGCAGCATGCAAATGAATACAATATTGGCCAAAAAAAATGGTTACGACTAGTCATCAGATAGTTGTCTCCGAAAAAGAAAGTCATCAAACATCCAGAACATTATTTAAGAAAATTTTGAAACGTGAAGATGAGAAAACTCAACTGATGAACATTTGTACCGGAGTCCATTTTACTACTTTCCCGTTTATAGCAACGCACTATCAAGCTCCCATACAAAATATATATTATTTTGTAGGCAAAGTATCATAGGAAAAACCAAAAAGTAAAATAACAAGAAACGTATGAAACATAATGACCATATTAAAATCATTACATCATATATGAGCATTTTTTTTCTTGAAAGTGCCACCGTTCTACAATCAACGATTTGAATTGATGGAAAATGAATAGTAATAACGAGTCGACCTTGACGATATGCTTGTATCATTCTCATTTACTAGTGAAGAGTTCTTGGGAGGGCCGTTTTGGCTCGGAGGTGCATATGCTCCTAATGATCACTACTTTCAAAATAAATAGTAAATAAAATTTTAAATTTTGATTTTTTTTGTAGATGTTCTTGTGTAACAAGTGTGTTTGATAATTTTCATACGAAACGGGATGACGGTGCTTCGTCAGTGAAAAAAAGTGTAATATTTGAAGGCAACATTTGTCGTTCGAATTGTTTTTTTTTTCACAGATCAAAATATTTAAGCTTCCTCCTAAAATTTTTGCAAGTAACGTTTTGGTGTGACAATGAACACATCTATATTTTTTTTCTTTTTTTTGACATTTGCAAAAAAAACATTTTTGGTGGACAGGAGTATATGTTCCCAAGAGCCGAATTGGATTTCCGAGAGTTCTTTTCTTTTTGCAATGAAAGAATCAGCTGCCAAAAGGACTTACATTAGAAAAACGAATTTTGGGGAGAACACTTACAAGAAGTATATTCAAAGTTGTTGATCGACATGATTGAGTAGGGAGTTAGTATGTAACTAATGTTGAATTTGTAATTAGTAGGCGAGATCTTGTGCTTGCATGGAGGCAGAGCAATGTACAGTTCAGTAATTTGCCCCCTCAGATACTTATGATTTGTCTTTTTAGAATACACATAGGCACGTGCATCATATATTCATAGGACACGTGGGCAAAGAAACCCATCCACTGCCCACGTTTTACAAGGGTGTGGCATTATAGCCAGATTAACACGACCAATCCCGGTATGCCCACCTAAACAACCTCTGCAAGAAGGGTGACACATCACCCTTAAACAACCCAGCTGATTGCCACACGCATCCCTCCTCATAAACTCTTCTCAACAACACTCTAACTGCATTGTCAATGACAATGGCATTTCTATGCTTCCAAACCTCCTAAACATACTGGCAAGCAGATTGTGTGATAATCCTTCCGCTCCTGTGGCACCGTCGTAAGCGAGGCTGCCCATGCTCAATAGTATTTCCTAAAGAGAACAACACAATTGTATGAATAGTTTGGACTGTTTAAATCCAAAAAATGTAATCTTTTTTTTGCAGATAGAAACAAAATGTAATCTTCTACATCTAAATAGCTAGCCCCCCTTAACATATTTCTCTCAATATTCACAAATGCCACCTCATCATGTAAACATGCATGAAAAACACCCACCTCATAATGCAAATGTGCATGGGAAAAGGCCCACCTCAATAAATAAATGCAATACAGTAGATATGTTTGTAGTTTTAGTACTCATATTAACCATCTAAATATTAATGTGCAAAATAGTCAAATATCATGAAAGTATCGTCAATCAATTTCTACCACAACGTGTAGGATATCACCTAGTTTCGGTTGCAAGTATAGATTTATTGGTGCCCATGAGAAATTAGCTAAAAATAAAGGTACATGGGGAAAAATGCAGGTCCGCCCAAACAAGAAGAAGAAGAAAAAACAGCGAGTGTATCATGTAGAGCCTCCTACCGAGGAGACATAATCCTCTGTCAAGGGATTCGCCAGCCACTAAGCCTACCCATGAATCAAGAGAATTATTCCATGTGCGCAACGCGCTTCCTCGCCGTGGCCGTGCATGATTTGTTCTCCTTCCACAAAGAAATGCATCCGGTTGCTTTACGTTCTTTTCATGAGGAATTGCATGATGTGTTTCTTTCTGTTGCTTTCATCAATAAATATGGATAACCTTTCTTAATGACGGGAATGTGCTGGGATCATCTGACTGTTAGTCCAATCAACGCCTTGCTCCGGTGACCCATCAATCAGTGGATGCCAACTCTCGCCATATGCTCCATGTTACTGTACTACAGTACTAGATGAAATTCAAATTCTACGTGATTGTTTTGCATCAACCTTACAATTCTACTTTCCCGTGGGTGGATCATGACTGAGGCACATGCAGTGGGTGGTTGATTTCTACTTTCCCGTGCGACAACAAGTCTCACTAAGGCCGGACAAGGGGATTATGCTAATGCACATGACAAGGGTTGATACTCATGTGTGTGTATTTATGCGGAAGAACACATGTACATGTCCCGGTCCTTTAAACACTTGTAAATCATAGAGGAACAAAATATTACTTTTGCGAATTTGATAGATGTTTATTTATGCATAAGAAATTGCGTTTTAAGAGCTTGTTCATGAAAATTTTAAAAGTATATGAAACGCTCACTCAATTAGCATGGCTACTTTTGTTTTGATCTCTTGGACCATTTAAAATACGTTCAATTTTTCTGTTCACTGCGGGCGGCAACACGTGATCGGTAAATCTGTTGACCCAAAAGGATGCTTTGAGAACATTATTCTAAGGGATCGCACATGACAAGAGCCAAAAGGTGAATCAATTTTTATAACCACTTTAAATTCGGTGGTGAAACGACGTCAGCCAGGCATGTTCCGCATGTGGATTAAGTGAACTTTAAGATAACAAGAGATCTCACCGCGAGGAAAGAAAAACTTTAAGAGCAACTCCAACGGGGCAGCCCATTTCGTCCACCGCCGTCCGTTTGGATCGCCACGGACACAAAAGGCGGTCCAACGCGCCGACCCAAACGGACGCGCGTCCGCTTTTCGTCCGCGGGCGATCCATTTCTCGCCCATTTTTGAGCCGGATTTGCATCCGCGCGGACAGGAGACGGACGCGCGCGCCTACTCCTCTCCCCGGGCCCGCCGGTCGGTGGCAGCCACCATCATTTTCCCCATTTCCCCCAAAACCCTTCCGCCCGCGCGCGCTCCCGCCCCACACCCGCATGGACGACGACCTCGACCTCGACGCCGCCGCTCGCCTCGTCTTCCTCGCCTCGTCCGACATGAAGACCGTCCCCTCCGGCAAAGGCAAGCCTCGTGCCCCGCGCAAGACCGCCGCCGCGACCAAGCCAAAGAAGGCGCTGATGTCCGAACAGCGGTCGGCGGAGTCGGCCAAGAGGAAGGGCGGAGGCACGCCGCGGACGCGAGGGATGGAGCCGTCACAGTTGCCGCCGTCGCCGCCGCCGCGCAGCAGGAGGTCACCAATGCCCGCGTCGCGGCAGCAACGAGGGAGGCGCTCTATATGCTAGGGTTAAACCCTAGCCAGTACCGCCTCGTCAACACCGTCGTGGCCGCCGCAGCCAGCACCGGCTCGTCCGTGTTCCCTCAGATGGTTCTGCCCGGCTCGCCCCGCGCGTCGGCTTGCACCCCGATGCCCGGCTTCCACGTGTACCCGCAGGCCTCCCGCCTCTCCGGGGAGTGCTCGCCCGACGTGAGCGTGGTGGCGCCTTCCACGCCCGCGCCCGCGCCCATCGACCTCAACGCCACACTGATAGCAAGTGGCTCGTCATCTGGAGGAGCGAGGAAACGCGCGCGGCAGATGCCGGCCAACGTGCTATCGGACGCCCGCAACCTGTTCGACGGAATGTCGGCAGCCGGCGACGAGGACTACATGCAGAACCTCATCTTTGAGGGCAGTGCGCCCGCCGCTGGCTATGATCCCGACGAGACACAAAGCCAAGACGGCCGCGGGGTGTTCATGCCGGGCGCTGGCTATGATCCCGGATCAGTCGGCCTTCATGCGTGATCAGGTCGGCATGGACCTGGACAGCTTCCCACTTCACCACGAGTTTCCGGACGACTACGGGCAAGAGGAAGAGGACAAGTGCGACATCGAAGTGGAGCCTTTGTTTGAGGATGAGCTCGCCAACCAAGCCGCCGAACCGAAGCCAAAGCGCAAGAGCAAGCGCATGAAGGCATACACGGCAGCCGAGGAAAAGCTTATTTGCGAGTGTTGGAGAGACATTGGACAAGACCCCAAGATAGGCGTCGAACAAAAGCATTCAACTTTTTGGATTCGTGTGCACCGGGAGTTTCATGAGCGCAAGAAGTTTCCTCCCTACCAAATTGTGAGCACGCGCGGGTGGGTGTCCATTTCAAAGCGATGGAGAGTGATCCAGTAAGAGTGCAACAAGTTTTGGGCCACTCTTGAGAGCGTCAAGGCCCGCCCCGTGAGCGGCATCGGAATGCAAGACATGGTATGGTAGCAAGCCGCCCTCATTTGTGTCATAAAGTTCATGCTTGCGTGTTCATTTGCATACCATTTTTGCCAATATGCTTGCATGAAAACATTTGTAGGCATTTCAAGCTTTGGAGGCATTCAAGGTCCAACACAACAGCAAGTGCTTCAACCTCTCCCATTGTTTTAGGTGTTGGAGAACGTACTAATTTCAAAAAATTTCCTACGCACACGCAAGATCATGGTGATATATAGCAACGAGAAGGGGAGTGTATCTTCATACCCTTGAAGATCGCTAAGCGGAAGCGTTTATCAACGTGGTTGATGTAGTCGTACGTCTTCACGATCCGACCGATCCAAGTACCTAACGCACGGCACCTCCGAGTTCTGCACACGTTCATCTCGATGACGTCCTCGCCTTCTCGATCCAGCAAGACGGGCGAAGTAGTAGATGAGTTCCGGCAGCACAACGGCGTGGTGACGGTGTTGGTGAAGAACAATCTCCGCAGGACTTCACCTAAGCACTAAAGAAACTATGACGGAGGATAAACTAGAGGGGACGGGGTTGTCGGCACACGACTTGGTGTTTCTTGATGTGTCTTTGGTGCTAGCCCTGCCCCTCTATTTATATGTTGAGCCTTGGGGTCGAAACTTGGAGTAAAAGCCTCCACAAAGTCGGTTTCACCCGAAAGGCAAGAGTCCTTCTTGGACTCCAGGGCCAGACACCAGGGTTCCCGGCGTCTGGACCCAGACGCCAGGGACCCTGGCGTCTGGCCCCTGGACTCCGCAAAACTTCCTTTTGCGCTTTCCGAAAACCTTGTGGGCTTTCCCCTTTGGCCCAAATAACGTGTTCTCGTACCCAAACATTTCGGGAAACATCCGGAACTCCTTCCGGTGAATTCCGGAACCCTTCCGGAGATCAAACACTATTATCCCATATATCAAACTTTATCTCCGGACCATTCCGGAGTTCCTCGTCATGTCCATGATCTCATCCGGGACTCCGAACAACATTCGGTAACCAACATACATAACTCATATAATACTATATCGTCAACGAAACATTAAGCGTGCAGACCCTACGGGTTCGAGAACTATGTAGACATGACCGAGACACGTTTCCGGTCAATAACCAATAGCGGGACCTGGATGCCCATATTGGCTCCCACATATTCTATGAAGATCTTTATCGGTCAAACCGCATAACAACATATGTTGTTCCCTTTGTCATCGGTATGTTACTTGCCCGAGATTCGATCGTCAGTATCTCAATACCTAATTCAATCTCGTTGCAGGAAAGTCTCTTTACTCGTTCCATAATACATCATCCCGCAACTAACTCATTAGTTACAATGCTTGCAAGGCTTATAGTGATGTGCATTACTTGAGTGGGCCCAGAGATACCTCTCCGACAATCGGAGTAACAAATCCTAATCTCGAAATACGCCAACCCAACATGTACCTTCGGAGACACCTGTAGAGCTCCTTTATAATCACCCAGTTACGTTGTGACGTTTGGTAGCACATAAAGTGTTCCTCCGGTAAACGGGAGTTGCATAATCTCATAGTCATAGGAACATGTATAAGTCATGAAGAAAAGCAGTAGCAACATACTAAACGATCAAGTGCTAAGCTAACAGAATGGGTCAAGTCAATCACATCATTCTCCTAATGATGTGATCCCGTTAATCAAATAACAACTCATGTCTAAACTTAACCATCTTTGGATTAATGAGCTAGTCAAGTAGAGGCATACTAGTGACATTATGTTTGTCTATGTATTCACACATGTATTATGTTTCCGGTTAATACAATTCTAGCATGAATAATAAACATTTATCATGAAATAAGGAAATAAATAATAACTTTATTATTGCCTCTAGGGCATATTTCCTTCAGTCTCCCACATGCACTAGAGTCAATAATCTAGTTCACATCATTATGTGATTTAACACCAATATTCACATCTGTATGTGATTAATACCCATAGTTCACATTGTCATGTGATCAACACCCAAAGGGTTTACTAGAGTCAATAATCTAGTTCACATTGCTATGTAATTAACACCCAAAGAGTACTAAGGTATGATCATGTTTTGCTCGTGAGAGAAGTTTAGTCAACGGATCTGTCACATTCAGAGCCGTATGTATTTTGCAAATATTCTATGTCTTCAATGCTCCGCACGGAGCTACTCTAGCTAATTGCTCCCACTTTTAATATGTATCCAGATTGAGACTTGAGTCATCTGGATCAGTGTAAAAGTTTGTATCGATGTAACTTTTACGACGAACTCTTTTATCACCTCCATAATCGAGAAACATCTCCTTAGTTCTTACTAGGGATATTCTTGACCGCTGTCCAGTGATCTACTATTAGATCAAAATTATATTCCTTTGCCAAACTCAGAGCAAGGTATACAATAGGTCTGGTATACAGCATAGCATACTTTATAGAACCTATGACTGAGGCATAGGGAATGACTTATCATTCTCTTTTTCTATTTTCTGCTATGGTCGGGTTTTGAGTCTTACTCAACTTCACACCTTGCAACATAGACAAGAACTCCTTCTTTGACTGTTCTATTTTGAACTACTTTAAAATCTTATCAAGGTATGTACTTATTGAAAAATCTTATCAAGCGTCTTGATCTATCTTATAGATCTTGATGCTCAATGTGTAAGTAGCTTCACCGGGGTCTTTCATTGAAAAACTTTTATTCAAGTATCCTTTTATGCTATCCAGAAATTCTATA
Source organism: Triticum timopheevii (assembly GCA_963921465.1). Lineage (NCBI taxonomy): Eukaryota > Viridiplantae > Streptophyta > Magnoliopsida > Poales > Poaceae > Triticum > Triticum timopheevii. Next base: position 439,192,822 of record OY997274.1, on the reverse strand, counting down.
TCATTTCCAATCAACAATATGTCTTGCACATATAATATCAGAAATGCTACAGAGCTCCCACTCACTTTCTTGTAAATACAGGCCTTTCCAAAAGTCTGTATAAAACCATATACTTTGATCAACTCATCAAAGCGTATATTCCAACTCCGAGATGCTTGCACCAGTCCATTGATAGATCGCTGGAGCTTGCACATTTTGTTAGCACCTTTAGGATTGACAAAACCTTCTGGTTGCATCATATACAACTCTTCTTTAAAGAATCCATTGAGGAATGCAGTTTTGACATCCATTTGCCAGATTTCATAAAATGTGGCAAGTGCTAACATGATTCGGACAGACTTATGCATCGATACGAGTGAGAAAATCTCATTGTATTCAACACCTTGAACTTGTCGAAAAACTTTCGCAACAAGTCGAGCTTAGTAGATAGTAACACTACTATCAGTGTCCGTCGTCCTCTTGAAGATCCATTTATTTAACATGGCTTGCTGATCATCGAGCAAGTCAATCAAAGTCCATACTTTGTTCTCATATATGGATCATATCTCAGATTTTATGGCCTCAAGCCATTTCGCGGAATCTAGGCTCATCATCGCTTCCACATAGTTCGTAGGTTCATCATGATCTAGTAGCATGACTTCCAGAACAGGATTACCATACCACTCTGGTGCGGATCTTACTCTGGGATCTATGAGTCAGTAACAACTTGATCTGAAGTTCCATGATTATCATCATTATCTTCCTCACTAATTGGTGTAGTAGTCACAGGAACAGATTTCTGTGATGAACTACTTTCCAATAAGGGAGCAGGTACAGTTACCTTATCAAATTCTACTTTCCTCCCACTTACTTCTTTCGAGAGAAACTCCTTCTCTAGAAAGGATCCATTCTTGGTAACGAATGTCTTGCCTTTGGATCTGTGATAGAAGGTGTACCCAACATTTTGGGTATCCTATGAAGACGCACTTCTACGATTTGGGTTCAATCTTATCATGTTAAATTTTTTTCACATAAGCATCGCAGCCCAAACTTTAAGAAATGACAACTTTGGTTTCTTGCTAAACCATAATTCGAACGCTGTCGTCTCAACGGATTTAGATGGTGCCCTTTTTAACGTGAAAGTAGCTGTCTCTAATGCATAACCCCAAAACGATAGTGGTAGATCGGTAAGAAACATCATAGATCGCACCATATCTAATAAAGTACGGTTACGACGTTCGTACACACCATTACATTGTGGTGTTCCAGGTGGCGTGAGTAGTGAAACTATTTCACATTGTTTTACCTGAAGGCCAAACTCGTAACTCAAATATTTTACCTCTGCGATCATATCGTAGAAACTTTTTATTTTCTTGTTACGATGATTCTCCACTTCACTCTGAAATTCTTTGAACTTTTCAAACATTTCAGACTTATGTTTCATCAAGTAGATATACCCATATCTGCTTAAATCATCTGTGAAGGTCAGAAAATAATGATACTTGTCGCGAGCTTCAACGCTCATCAGATCGCATACATCAGTATGTATTATTTCCAATAAGTCAGTTGCTCGCTCCATTATTCCGGAGAACGTAGTCTTTAGTCATCTTGCCCATAAGGCATGGTTCGCAAGTATCAAGTGATTCATAATCAAGTGATTCCAAAATCCCATCAGCATGGAGTTTCTTCATGCGCTTTACACCAATATGACCTAAACGGCAGTGCCACAAATGTGTTGCACTATCATTATTAACTTTGCATCTTTTGGCTTCAATATTATGAATATGTGTATTACTACGATCGAGATCCAACAAACCATTTTCATTGGGTGTATGACCATAGAAGGTTTTATTCATGTAAACAGAACAACAATTATTCTCTAACTTAAATGAATAACCGTATTGCAATAAACATGATCAAATCATATTCATGCTCAACGCAAACACCAAATAACACTTATTTAGGTTCAACATTAATCCCGAAAGTATATGGAGTGTGCGATGATGATCATATCAATCTTGGAACCACTTCCAACACACATCATCACTTCACCCTTAACTAGTCTCTGTTCATTCAGCAACTCCCAATTCAAGTTACTAATCTTAGCAACTGAACTAGTACCAAATACTGAGGGGTTGCTATGAACACTAGTAAAGCACACATCAATAACATGTATATCAAATATACCTTTGTTTACTTTGCCATCCTTTCTTATCCGCCAAATACTTGGGTAGTTCCGCTTCCAGTGACTAGTCCCTTTGCAGTAGAGGCACTTAGTCTCAGGCTTAGGACCAGACTTGAGTTTCTTCACTTGAGCAGCAACTTGCTTGTCGTTCTTCTTGAAGTTCCTCTTCTTCCCTTTGCCCTTTTCTTGAAACTAGTGGTCTTGTTAATCATCAACACTTGATGTTTTTCTAGATTTTTACCTTTGCCGATTTTAGCATCGTGAAGAGCTTGGGAATCGTTTCCGTTATCCCTTGCATATTATAGTTCATCACGAAGTTCTACTAACTTGGTGATGGTGACTAGAGAATTTTGTCAATCACTATCTTATCTGAAAGATTAACTCCCACTTGATTCAAGCGATTGTAGTACCCAGACAATCTGAGCACATGCTCACTGCTTGAGCTATTCTCCTCCATCTTTTAGCTATAGAACTTGTTGGAGACTTCATATCTCTCAACTCGGGTATTTTCTTGAAATATTAACTTCAACTCCTGGAACATCTCATATGGTCCGTGACGTTCAAAACGTCTTTGAAGTCCCGATTCTAAGCCGTTAAGCATGGTGCACTAAACTATCAAGTAGTCATCATATTGAGCTAGCCAAACGTTCATAACGTCTGCATCTGCTCCTGCAATAGGTCTGTCACCTAGCGGTTCATTAAGGACATAATTCTTCTGTGCAGCAATGAGGATAAACCTCAGATCACGGATCCAATCCGCATCATTGCTACTAACATCTTTCAACACAATTTTCTCTAGGAACATATCAAAATAAACATATGAAAGCAACAACGCGAGCTATTGATCTACAACATAATTTGCAAAATACTATCAGGGCTAAGTTCATGACAAATTTAAGTTCAATTAATCATATTACTTAAGAACTCCCACTTAGATAGACATCCCTCTAATCCTCTAAGTGATCACATGATCCATATCAACTAAACCATGTCCGATCATCACGTGAGATGGAGTAGTTTCAACGGTGAACATCAATATGTTGATCATATCTACTATATGATTCACGCTCGACCTTTCGGTCTCCGTGTTCCGAGGCCATATCTGTTATATGCTAGGCTCGTCAAGTTTAACCTGAGTATTCCGCGTGTGCAACTGTTTTGCACCCGTTGTATTTGAACGTAGAGCCTATCACACCCGATCATCACGTGGTGTCTCACCACGAAGAACTTTCACAACGGTGCATACTCGGGGAGAACACTTCTTGATAATTTTAGTGAGAGATCATCTTAATATAAGTGATATGATATGGCCATCATCATAAAGGATAAACATCACCCGTCAATCAAAGCAAGATAATATGCATAAAGGATAAACATCACATGCAATCAATATAAGTGATATGATATGGCCATCATCATCTTGTGCTTGTGATCTCCATCTTTGAAGCACCGTCGTGATCACCATCATCACCGGCGCGACACCTTGATCTCCATCGTAGCATCGTTGTCGTTACTCCATCTATTGCTTCTACGACTATCGCTACCGCTTAGTGATAAAGTAAAGCAATTACAGGGCGTTTGCATTTCATACAATAAAGCGACAACCATATGGCTCCTGCCAGTTGCCGATAACTTCGGTTACAAAACATGATCATCTCATACAATAAAATATAGCATCACGTCTTGACCATATCACATCACAACATGCCCTGCAAAAACAAGTTAGACGTCCTCTACTTTGTTGTTGCAAATTTTACGTGGCTGCTACGGGCTTAGCAAGAACCGTTCTTACCTACGCATCAAAACCACAACGATAGTTCGTCAAGTTAGTGCTGTTTTAACCTTCGCAAGGACCGGGCGTAGCCACACCCGGTTCAACTAAAGTGAGAGAGACAGACACCCGCCAGTCACCTTTAAGCACCAGTGCTCGTAACGGTGAAACTAGTCTCGTGTAAGCGTACGCGTAATGTCAGTCCGGGCCGCTTCATCTCACAATACCGCTGAACCAAAGTATGACATGGTGGTAAGCAGTATGACTTGTATCGCCCATAACTCACTTGTGTTCTACTCGTGCATATGACATCTACGCATAAAACCAGGCTCGGGTGCCACTGTTGGAGAACGTAGTAATTTCAAAAAAATTCCTACGCACACGCAAGATCATGGTGATGTATAGCAACGAGAAGGAGAGTGTATCTTCATACCCTTGAAGATCGCTAAGCGGAAGCGTTTATCAACGCGGTTGATGTAGTCGTACGTCCTCACGATCCGACCGATCCAAGTACCAAACGCACGGCACCTCCGAGTTCTGCACACGTTCAGCTCAATGACGTCCTCGCCTTCTCAATCCAGCAAGACGGGCGAAGTAGTAGATGAGTTCCGGCAGCATGACGGCGTGGTGACGGTGTTGGTGAAGAACAATCTCCGCAGGGCTTCGCCTAAGCACTACGGAAACTATGACAGAGGATAAACTAGAGGGGACGGGGTTGCCGGCACACGACTTGGTGTTTCTTGATGTGTCTTTGGTGCTAGCCCTGCCCCTCTATTTATATGTTGAGCCTTGGGGTCGAAACTTGGAGTAAAAGCCTCCACAAAGTCGGTTTCACCCGAAAGGCAAGAGTCCTTCTTGGACTCCAGGGCCAGACACCAGGGTTCCCGGCGTCTGGACCCAGACGCCAGGGACCATGGCGTCTGGCCCCTGGACTCCGCAAAACTTCCTTTTGCGCTTTCCAAAGACCTTGTGGGCTTTTCACTTTGGCCCAAATAATGTGTTCTCGTACCCAAACATTTCGGGAAACATCCGGAACTCCTTCCGGTGAATTCCGGAATCCTTCCGGAGATCAAACACTATTATCCCATATATCAAACTTTATCTCCGGACCATTCCGGAGTTCCTCGTCATGTCCATGATCTCATCCGGGACTCCGAACAACATTCGGTAACCAACATACATAACTCATATAATACTATATCGTCAACGAAACTTTAAGCGTGCGGACCCTACGGGTTCGAGAACTATGTAGACATGACTGAGACACGTTTCCGGTCAATAACCAATAGCGGGACCTGGATGCCCATATTTGCTCCCACATATTCTACGAAGATCTTTATCGGTCAAACCGCATAACAACATGCATTGTTCCCTTTGTCATCGGTATGTTACTTACCCGAGATTCGATCATCGGTATCTCAATACCTAGTTCAATCTCATTACCGGCAAGTCTCTTTACTCGTTCCATAATACATCATCCCGCAACTAACTCATTAGTTACAATGCTTGCAAGGCTTATAGTGATGTGCATTACTTGAGTGGGCCCAGAGATACCTCTCCGACAATCGGAGTGACAAATCCTAATCTCGAAATACGCCAACCCAACATGTACCTTCGGAGACACCTATAGAGCTCCTTTATAATCATCCAGTTACGTTGTGACGTTTGGTAGCACACAAAGTGTTCCTCCGGTAAACGGGAGTTGCATAATCTCATAGTCATAGGAACATGTATAAGTCATGAAGAAAGCAGTAGCAACATACTAAATGATCAAGTGCTAAGCTAACAGAATGGGTCAAGTCAATCACATCATTATCCTAATGATGTGATCCCGTTAATCAAATAACAACTCATGTCTAAACTTAACCATCTTTGATTAATGAGCTAGTCAAGTAGAGGCATACTAGTGACATTATGTTTGTCTATGTATTCACACATGTATTATGTTTCCGGTTAATACAATTCTAGCATGAATAATAATCATTTATCATGAAATAAGGAAATAAATAATAACTTTATTATTGCCTCTAGGGCATATTTCCTTCATTAGGGTCATCAAAGACGAGGAGAAGTTCAAGGTGCAATATATCGCCCTCAAGTCGCGCGGGGGGAAGAAAGCCTTGGAGGAGGTTGGGGACGGTGAGCCGGCTCGGCCGCGGGGGAAGACCAACTCCAAGAAGGAGGACAAGCGGGGTGCAGCATAGAACGCCTTGATCGCAAGCGTGGAGGGCATGATGAACAAGAAAGACTCAAGAGAGGAGGAGCGCCGGCGTTTCAAAGAAGAGCAAATGAACGCCTTCGTGAAGATCCAAAGGAAGAGGCTAGAGATGGACGCAGAGAAGCAAGCCAAGATGCTTGAGCTGGAGGCGGAGAAGCAAGCCAAGATTCTCGAGATCGAGGCCGCCAACACCAAGACCAAGGCGAAAGAAGTGGTTCTCGCGAGCATGATCACCGGGGTGGAGATCATGAAGGTGGATCTCAACATCGTGTCGCCAAGGAAGAGGCCGTGGTTCGAGAAGATGCAGGCCGACATGCTCAAATTCACCGACGAGTGATCTCGTGGCCGCGAGCGCCTTCCTTTTTTGTATGCCGGCTTGTGTGCTGGCATGGCCACAGGGCAGTGATGGCGTGGTCGAACTCAAGTCCCACCCCTTTTTGTGTGATGGCATGTGGCCCGTCCGCTGGCGAGTGCGCCAGCATGAACTGTGTGGTGATATTTTTTGAAGCCGGCAATGTATGCTGGCGCTGATATGGTTCCAGCATGAGACATGGCCGCCGGCATGATCTATGGCCGCGGGTCTTTTTTAAAAGTTTTAAAAACTGAGTGCGGACATGAAAATGGGTCGGCGCGTTGGGCGCACTGCCGACCCAAATGCAAAACAGGGCGGAAGCTGGGCGGGCGGCCGACCCAAACAGACATAAAGCGGACAAATGCGCCGTCCGTTTGGGTCGGCCCATTGGAGTTGCTTTAAGATACTAAAAGATCTAATCATTGAGCTGATAAATCCAAGTAAATTGCAAAAGACTATTAACACCGTCTCAAAATATAAGACATTTTGTAGGCTTCTAAGTTCAATCCCGAACACAAGCCTCAGTTTCAAGTGAAAACTTAAAAGGTCATTCCTATGGTTATCTTCTAGAATAGGTCATTCCCGGTTTCTAGTTTATACGATTGCAGATTTGCTAGCTAGCACATTTCTTGGGTGCTACATAAATCCGCTGGTTTTCTTACTAATTTTCTTAATAAACTCTTATGACCGATTTAATCAAATTTCTGACTGGAACTTGCCGCATTGGATGGGGGAGACTGAGAAAGGATGACGGCCTTTCACTGACGTTGTCGGTGGGTCGTCTTCACTAGGTTAGTTCTCTCTCTTTCTATCTCTCTCTCTCTCTCTGTCATGCGATGGCAGCGGCCAAAGCTAGTGGTGATGGCGAGTCAATGGCGGTGGAGGGACCGACGGCGAGGGGAATGAGTTCGTGGAGGTGGACAACTGGATGGGTAACCAGAGCTTAGCGACAGGGCCCCAACAACCATCACATGGGTCACTGGCGCATAGGACGGCGGCAGCCCTGGCCGTGCAATAGTGGCAGCTCTGACTAGCGGCCATCGCTGGGATTCTCCCCTTCGTGGTGTCGAGTAAGTCATCCCCCCCCCACACCCCCCCCCCCCCTATCATTTGTTGTTGTAGGGTAGGATTTCTTCAGAATTCAGGGTTTGTTGTTGTATGTTATGGTTTATGCAAAATTGGGGATTTAGGTTTAGGGTTCTCGTGGCCTCCAATTTAGAAATTTCTGGAATCGCTATGAATTAGAGTAGATTAGTTAAATTAGGTTTGTCTGGTTCATGTGCCAACTGTAGCTTACTATATTACTGGAAATTAGAAAAATGTGAAATAAGTTCCATCGTTTCATGTAGTATATGTTCTTGCAATGTGAATTACCGAAATAAACAGAGAAATGGTGTACGTGCCTGGTGTGGTTTGTGTAGTGTAGCTTAATGTAATGGCTTAGTGCTAGGAAAATTGGCATTACTAAAATAAGTTAAAGCCGTTGCGCGTGACAGGGCCCACCGGGGATACGCGTCAACAATCACCTCCACTTGGGCCCATGAGCATTGTATGATCTAGGGTTAGGTTTTGGCTGCCTTAGGGACGTGCTTCCACCCCTTATGCCGCCACCCCTGATACGTCTTCAATGTATCTATAATTTTATTGTTTTATGCAATTATATTATCAATCTTATACGCTCTATATGAAATTTTATATCATTCTTGGAAAGTAACCTATTAATCTACTATCTAGGGTGAGTTGTTGTTTTCTGCTTGTTTTTTGTTTTACAGAAAATCCATACCAAACGAAGTCCAAATGCGACAAAACTTTTTGACGATTTTTTCTCGACCAAAAGATACCCTGAAAGCTTCAGAGGGAGTCTAGAAGAGAAATGAGGAGACGACAAGACAACTGGGCGTGCCCTGGGGGGTAGGCCGCCCTGATGTCTTGTGGGCCCCCTTGGCTCCGTCGGACATAATTCCAGCACTATAAATTCCTAAATATTGGAAAAACCCCAAAAGTACCAAACAAAACAACTTTTTTGATGCCGCAAGTCTCTGTTCTTTCGCGATCCTAACTGAAGGCCTTCACTGGTACTCTGCCCGAGGGGGGATCAATTACAAAGGGCTTCTACACCAACCTTGCTGCACCTTAGATGATGTGTGAGTAGTTCTCATAGGACCTATGTGTCCATAGTGATTAGCTAGATGGCTCTCTCTCTCTCTCTCCATCCATAATCTTCAATACAATATTCTCTTTGAAGATCGATTTGATGTAATCTTTTGCGATGCATTTATTGGGATCCAATGAATGGTGGGTTTATTATCACATTATTCATTGAAAGTAACTGAGTATTTTCTGAACTTTATTATGTGTGATTGCTATAGCTTTGTATTTCTCTCCGATCTATTTGTTTTTGTTTGGCCAACTAGATTGATTTATCTCCAATGGGAGGGGTGCTTTGTAGTATGTTAAATCTTGCGGTGTCCTCACTCCGTGATAGGAGGGGTAGTGAGACACATATTTGTATTATTACTACTAAGGATAAAACGACAAGGTTTAATCATATTGCTTCATTTTATTTTGTCTACATTATGTCATAATACTTCATGTGTTACTCTGTTTGTCATGAACTTAATACCTAGAGTAATTGTAGTATGCGTCAGTAAGTTTAACGGTCTACTTGTCACAGACGTAATGCCTATGTACTGATCATGCCATGAATAACATCATAACTATGCGCTTTTCTAATACTTTGTTTGTCATGAACTTAATACCTAGAGAGGCAAGCATATAAGCGCTCTCGAAATGGAGTAATTGTAGTAGGCGTCAGTAAGTTTAACGGTCTACTTGTCACAGACGTAATGCCTATGTACTAATCATGCCATGAATAAGATCATAACTATGAGCTTTTCTAACAATTTTCCAACAGTAGTGTACCTATCTTTTGCTATGTTCTTGAGAGAGATGCCTCTAACGGAAACTATGGCCCCCGGGTCTATTTTAATCATATTACTAAAACCCTAAATATGTTGCTGGAATTTATTTACTTTTATTTTACTTTGCAATTTATATATCTCCTACTATCAGATTTGATCCTTGCAATTAACGAGTACAAGGGTTGACAACCCTCTTGCATGCGCTGCGTGCAAGTATTTGGTCTCGTGTGTAGGCAATGTTAAAGGTCGTTTGCATGGATCTACTATTGGTTTGATAAACCGAGGAAAATACTTTCGACTACTATACTACTTCACTCTTTCTCTTCGGAGAAATTCCAATGCCTATCACAAGTACCAATCCCTTAGCTTAAGTGAAACTGTGCCAAGAGGGGGATTTCAATTAAAGAAGGTATGTGTAAAAGGATAATTTGACAGTGAACACCGAGCACATTAGCAAGGAATTTCTGTGTTTGCAAACACAGAAGTGTCAATTATCCTCAAAATCTGGCAGAAAATGTGGCATATCCCTAAAGAGTATAAGCTCCCTCAAAATGGGATGCTCTCACTGCTCATAGTATTTTAATGATCCTGCAGCCGGATGTCAGTCGTTGAGCGTGTCATTCCTTTGTTATTTTGTAGTATGTGGTTGTGGCCTGCTCACAGCTACAAGTCTACGGCCAAGGCACTCATGCATCCAAATGACCACACATGTTTCTAAAAAAACACAGGTGCAAGTTCGCTGTGTCTTTTTTCCGAACACAGTACAGACATAGATGCTTATACATGCCACCGTGTCTTTAACTGAAATCCCCCTCTTGGCCATGCCCCAGGCGGCAACCCAGCCTGCCTGGGGCCTGTCTCCGCCACTGACTGCGGTCCTAACCATCCAACCACAGGTTGGTTTACACTATGTCGTCAAACAATTGAGCACTTTGCCTTTCACGTAAATGGATCATTGTCCAAACTTAGCTTATAGACTTCTTTTGTGAATACTAGCTCAACTTATGTACATATGGGCACAAACGAGTGCCCAAATTTTGGCTCTGGGCTCCATGTAGCCTGAAATTTTAAATAATTTTGAAAATGTTATTTTGAAGTTTACAAAAAAATTACAATTTCTTCTGTAAGTAAAGATGGATATTTTTGTGTAACTTCAGATTTTCATTAAATAATACTCCCTCGGTCCTTTTTACTCTGCATATAAGAATTGTGTGAAGTCAAACTTCGTAAAGTTTGACCATATTTATATGAAAAAAATATCAACATCTACAATGCTAAAGTTATACAATATAAAAATTTAAGTCGCGACGTATCTAATGATAATGATTTCAAATTGTGAATGTTCGTATTTTTTCCTATAAAGTTGATCAAACATTACGAGATTTGACTTTGGACAAATATTATATGTGAACTAAAAAGGACTGGAAGGAGTACGACATATTATATGTTAGCAAAAGGACAGAAATATGGCCCCAAAACAACAAGATAGAAACCCATTTTTCATCATGTGTTTGCTTTTCTTTCTTCTATATATCATATACAAATATGTTTATTGGTGAAACTTTGTAAGGTACTCCCCGGAGTCCGGCAACTAAAGCAACTTTATGCAACATACAAGCACGCGCGCGCGCGCACACACACACTATCAACCAACTGAGAAGCGAAGGGAGTAGCTAGGGTTTCCCCATGTTCAGTCTTTGTTGTTAATGCCCCCACACATCGGATCACCTTTCTCCAACACTCTCCGCTTCCACCGCGTGAATGTGTTGACCTTGGTCCATGGAGGTAGCAACTGATGCTAACTTCCCCAGGCATTGGGGAATCATCTCCGTCCAACGATGCACGCTCCCACCGCGTGGAGATATTGACTTGGGTACTATGGTTGAAACGTCCTGGAGCAGCCGACGCTGCCGTCCCATAACTCAGTGCTCTACTGCTTCCATTTCCACATCATTGTGTGATATGTGTCCAAGGGCCTCTTGGTTTGCTCATTTCCCTCTCTTCTTTCTTCCTCCTCTCAATAGCCCAACTCCATTCCCTTCAACAATTTTGTATGTCGACCTAATTTTGCCAGGAGAAGTTTTGATCAATATTGTACCCCCCCCCCCCCCTTCTTTTTATTTATGTGGCGACTACCACAACATCTCGGGCTGCATTGGTTTGCTAAACTGAACCATCTATCCTAATAATGTTTGGTTGTGCAAAATTCTTTGTATCGATGTTGGCAAGGTATTTGATGGAAATCCATGCAGATCTGCAGGTGTGCTTGTGTAGATTTTTTTTTTGTCCACAAGGTTTTTGATGACAGTTTATACATGTTGCAGGAAGAAATGAGTTCTGTGGGTATACATGTTGTAGATTTTGTCCCCAACTTAATATCGTGATGTACATACTTTTACCGATGAAAGAAAAATATATTTCAATCCTCCAGTTGCTTTCACCCAGTTGAACCAACTTACTGACGTGTTCGCAGCAACAAACTTCTATTGATACATTTGTTGTCCAATGATTTTTGGATTAGTATGTAGTTTGGCTAAAATTATGTAGTTCTCTCTTCACTTTCAACAACATTTAATTTGAAATTTCAAAGTATTTGGGTTAGGGAAATGGAAAACTAGAGTTCACGGTTTAGCAAGACTCATATCCATCACCTCAGTAATGAAATTCAATTGACTTTGTTCTAGATTTGCTTAATTTTTGTTTTTGAATATTTCAAGAAGACACAAATTTGCAAATGGAAAATGCAGAAGAACTCCACGCCAATCCAATCATATGAATAAGATATAATGGAGCAGGATGGTGTTGCAAGGATTGAAATCCTATAGATTAGGTGAGATAAACATATCAAAAGTTAATTTTGCTTTTTGGAATGTGAAATCATATCTTTGACAGAAGTGTTTATGTTTGTTTTAGTTTATGGATTTTTGGTCCGTGTGGTATCGTCATCATTGGTAGATGGTTAGAGAAACTGTAACATCCCAAAATTCTAAATTTTGGAATGTTATAATAAATAGATAGTTTTGATTGATTGTTTGATTGTTGAGTGTTGATTGAGTGAAATTCGAAACTTTTTAAAAGTTAAATGAGAGGGAATAAAAGGACTTTCCCAAAATTTCATTTTGCATTCGTGATCTCCGTGAATTCAAATTCTTTTCACCACAAAACCCTGGAGAGAAGATGACATGACTTCTTCCATTTATTTAAATGACAAGGGGTGTTGAAAATATTTGAATTTCATTTGGAAAATATTTCCAACCCAGAAACTTTATGAAACACAATGATTTTCACGAGCGAAGATAAAATGACTTCTTCAAAACATATGAAATATGAGTTGGGAGTTTCAAAGAATTAAATTCAAAGCTCTTTTGAATTTATTTTTCAATTTGGAGTTATTTGAGTTTTATTCAAATTATTTTTCTCCAAAAATGAAATATACAGAAATTAGGGTAACATGATTCCCTACAATAAAAAATTGGAGTGAAATAAATTTGAATTCATTTTGGTATTTTTAAAATGATTTTCTTTGGATTTTATTAGAGCAGCAGCAGTGTTTGATTTATATGAATTCTTATGGATTTTATTTGATTCTAGAAAAATGTTCATATTGTAGAAAATCTTTTTCTGAAAATTTTGATATATTACATGCCTATATAATATATTTTTTATTTTCTGTTTTTATTTGTCTGATAAAACGTTTTATTAAAAAAAAACTTCTCCCCGAACTGGGCCGGCCCAGCCGAAGCCAGGCCAAGGCTCAGCTCCGCGCCGCCTCGCCGTCGTCCCCGACGGGGACTCTTCCCGAGTCCGCCGCCGCACCGCCATGCACGCCGTGCCCGCCCCGGCCTCCTTTGCCCCCTCCCGCATGCCTTGCGCCTCCCCTCCCCTCCTTAAATAGCGGCCCCGGGCCCCGCCTCTCTCTCTGCCGCGCCGCGTCGCTCCTCCCGCATCTCGCCGGAGCCCACAGCAGCCGCCGCCATTGTCAACCGCCGCCGCCGCCGCTGCTCTGCATCACCACCGTCGTCGCACTCCGCCCGCGCCACCTCTGCCACCTCGCCGCCCTTGCCCCTCGTCGCGAAGCCGCGCCACGCCGGAGCCCGCCATCGCCACTGCCCCGCGCCACGCCGGTTCATCTCAACCGACCCGGTATAAACCGAGAAAACCCGCCGGTTTTTCTTTTAGTTCGGTTTTCTGAAAAACCCTAGATTTGTTTTTTTTGGTTTAATATTTAACGAACGTTTTCTGTTTAGTTAGTTTTAGTGAACGTTTTTGTTCCGTAGATCTGTGTAGCGAACGTTCGCTTTTTAACCTTTTCTTTTTCTGTTATTTTCGGCCAGGGACCCATCCGTGAATATTTTATTCACAGATTAGTCCCTAATTTTCAAACACTCACAACTTTTTGTCCGTTTGTCCAAATCCAACGAAACCAACGCCCACCTCTTCGTTATGATCTCCTCTTTCCAGTAAAATAACTCAAACATGTTTTTGAAAGTTTAAATTTTTATTTAGATCAGATTTGTATTTGAACTTCGTTTGATCGTAACTTGAGTTTCGTAGCTCCGTTTGAGTTGATTCTTTTTGCAAAGTGAAGCTTTTGATCTAGACTTTCTGATAAGGCCAAATTAACATAATTTTGTTACTGTTAGAAATTGTTTTATGTTGCAAGAGTTATTTTCTTGGTTTTGATGTTTTCCGGATCGTCTTCTTCGTTCTTTCCGATCTTTTGAGTGATTGCTTATGTGTGGTTACCATTGCTTGCTCACGATAGATTGACCGGAGTGTGACGAGTAGAACTATCAAGAGTTTTGAGTGTGAATCATCTTCATCAACATTGCAGGCAAGTTCACACTGATCATACCTCCTCATTACCCAGTTTTATTGCATTAGTTCAATCCTCAAAACATTGCATGATTAGGATCTGAATTAAATTGTGGGTTTTGGGAAGTAGATTGAGGTAGCACCTATTACCTGTTTTATTTTCAAACCCTTGGGAGTTACTTCTACGTTTGCTTATTATGCCATGCTATGCTAGTAGACGTGGATTGGGTGAGTGAATTTCCATGACGGATGTGAGATTGTTAATTAATGGTTTATTTAAGGTGGCAACTTAAACACACATCTGGGTGGATTGAGGCACCTGGTTACTCCAGGACTTGCCTGTCTAGGCACCTGGGTTTCCAGGACTTGCCTGTTTTTCTTCGGACCGCCACCCAGGCTCAAAGGGATCATGAGATTATTCAAACTAGAAACTTACGTGTGCAGCCACAAGCCATTATGGGCTCTGGCATAGTTGATTAAGTCGTGCGAACTCTTACGGGTAGACTAGCAGCTGTAGGGGAAAGTAGGTGTACCGGTCTACCCTATGTAAGGTGCTAGCGCTTCCGAAAGACTATGTCTCGGTCATCCGTTTCTCAAACATCATGTAGTGCAAGAAATCAAACGGAGGCGATCGAGTCTTGTGGGAAAAGTGCGCAAACCTCTGCAGAGTGTACAAACTAATCATGATTAGCCGTGTCCCTGGTTATGGACATCTTGAGTATCTAGTACTTGATTTTCCTGTGAATCTCATCATGTTACTATAATCAATATTGTTGGGTTGTTAATGAGTACTTTTAATTGGGATTGAGAATGCTGTCAACCATTCTCAATGTTTAACAACCACCATGATAGTTAAATAAATTTATTCCTTTGCAGTAGGGAAAAATTGGCTTTACGCAAAAACTGTAACCATAGAGCCTTTCCACCAGCCAAATATGCATGTAGTGATAGCCTTTATTCATCATTGCTCTATGGTGTGAATTTGCTAGTACATTCAATGTACTGACCCTCTGTGGCTGCAACATCTCATGTTGCAGGATCTTACGACGAGTAAGTGATACGTTAGGGTTACGATTTCCTATACTCAACTTTGCCGTTGGTGTTGATGGGAATCCACAACCTTGTTACTTCCGCTATTTTGGATTGAGATAATAGTATTTACGTTATTTTATACATGTGATTTACCTCTGTTATAAATCCTCGAGTACTGTGTGTGTCAGCATATCGATCCAGGGATGACACTTAAGCACAGAGACTTGACCGTCTGAGGTCGGGTCGCTACAAGATGGTATTAGAGCACATGTTGACTGTAGGACGTGACCCTAGAAACTGGCAAGCCCATAGGAAAGATTATTTCTCTACAACTTTCTTTTCAAAAGAATCTTTTACCTCTCTTCTCTTCTGAGCTTATTCAAATTCCCTTTTAGTGAGACCATACCCCTTTCCCCTTTTGACCCCTCAAAGATTCGACTGATGAGACCACTCCAAGGAGGACTAGATATCGGACAACTAAGACCACTTCGGAATGAAGAGGATTTTACCGAGCATTATAATGATGGAAACTACGACGGATAAAGACTTTGAAGACTAGGAGAATATGAAGAATTTCCAGATTTGGTATGACCAAGGAAGGCTACACTTATGGAACTTGACAGACTATGGAAGCTGTCAATACCCAAGATCAAGGTGTATCGGAGAAAGACCGGTAACATGGGCATAGACATGGCTAACCATGGTGTTATTACCCGTTATGCTATTGTCATCGTGCGGAGTTAAGCATGCAGATGCATGGAAGGATTGGATGGTAGAAGGCTGATGGAGCACCTGCCAGCAAGAGAACAAGTTTTAACCTTAACTGGTGTATCACTAGGATCTGGAGTATTACATCAAGGATTTTAAGATGGACTTTAGGAAGTCATATTTGACAAGGAGGCAATTCATGAAGAATGCAGGAACCCAAAGCTGAAAGTAGCCAAGCTGGAGGAGCAAAACCTCGAGATACCGGAGATTCGTCAGGAACTGAAAGACAGTAGGACATGGTTCATGTCAAGGAGGTTAAAACCCAGGAGTTTGGAATGCAACCCCAGAAATATTAAAGGATGTCATGAGAGACTTCACGTCAACAGAGATGATCTGACAAAAGAACTTGAGAAGTACAAGCATGATCAGATGAAGCTATCAAAGACATGACCAAGACTTGAAGAGTTTGATGACGTTGAGATCTATAGACCATTAGAAGACCCCAAGCCCTGTTATATACTTACGTTAGATGCGACGATTGTGATCTGTCTTTTCAAAACTATTGTTTGTACTGTGTGCATCCCTCTCGATCTCTCTTATCCCACCCCAAACCCATGGACCCAATAGAGGATGAATGAAGATGAGCTCATATTTTTTTTTGGACCGATGAGTAAATTGGAGATGGACCAATGGATTCTGAACATGGAGGATCATATGGAGAGTGACACTATAGCCAGAAAGGATATGACCCAGCATGCTCTTCAATGCTTTGAAAGAGGTGCTACTACTTGGTGGAGGATGTACCAAACCATCAATGGATGGCAAAGAGTAACCACTTGGGAAGAATTTAAGTTGACTTTGCAAAGATCTTGTCTTGTGTCCCAGAAGTTGAGGCCTTATGGAAAGGATATGAAGAAACCTTGTGCATGTAAGCTTTGTGGAGAAATAGGACACAACCATAAAGAACACCAGGATGAATACCCTCATAAGCAGAGGATTACCAAAGGAGTTAGCCGAAGATCTCAGGGAACTTCGGTTGGAGATTGTTCCCAAAGGTTTTGTTGCAACAATGGAAGTTCAGTCTACATTGTTGGGAAAGATCCGTGAAGCTCAGAAGGATGACAAAGAGATTGCTGAGATAAAAGAGAGGATGAGCAAAGGAAAGGCCAAAGGTTTTCGTAAGGATGAGCACGACACCTTATGGTTCGAGGAACGTGTATATGTTCCCAGTAATGCAAAGATCAGGAAGTAAATACTTTAGGAGGCTCATGACTCACCATACTCGATTCGCCCTGGAAACACCAAGATGTATTTGGATTTGAAGGAGTGTTTCTAGTGGACTGGTATGAAGAAGGATATTACGGAGTATGTGGTCGTAGGTGATATATGCCAGAGAGAGTAAAAGCAAAGCATCAGAAGCCAGCAGGATTAATACAGCCTATGTCGATACCCGAATGGAAGTGGGATAAGCTTGGCATGGATTTTACCGGATTTCCCAGAACCCGATCGGGATATGATTCTATCTGGGTAGTAGTTGATTCGCTTGAACAAAGTGGCTCAGTTTATCCCAGTGAAAACCACCTATACAAGTGCGAAGTTGGCCAATATATATTTGACCAGGATCGTATGTCTACATGGAGTTCCGAGGACCATCGCATCAGATAGAGGAACATAGTTTACCTCAAAGTTTTGGAATCAGCTGCACCAGACTTTGGGTACTAGGCTAGAGTTCAGTACAGCCTTTCATCCGCAGACAAATGGATAGACCGAGAGAGTCAATCGGATTCTGGAGGACATGTTGAGAGCGTGTGCGCTAAATTATGGATCTAGTAGTGATGATAATCTACCTTATGTGGAGTTCTCATACAACAACAGTTACCAAGCCAGTTTGAAGATGGCCCATTTAAGGTTTTGTATGGAGAAGGAGCTAGACACCGTTGATGTGGGATGAAGTTGGAGACCGTCAGTTATTTGGATCAAATGTGATCAAGGATTCAGAAGAGAATGTTAAGTGGATTCGAGATAGACTGAAGGTAGCTCAGTCCAGGCAGAAGGGTTATGCAGACTCAAAAACGCAAGGAGGTAGTCTATGAAATTGGAGACAGAGCATGTCTTCGTGTGTCCCCTCTGCGAGGAGTTAAACTATTTGGAGTTAAGGTAAAGTTAGCCCCGAGATTTGTAGGACCATACCGAGTTTTGGAGCGTATGGGAGAAGTGGCCAACAAATTGGAGTCACCCGAAGGACTGTCAGGAGTTCATGATGTGTTTCACGTTCCCCAGATGAAGAAGTGCCATGCAGAGATGGCCAATATTCCCCTTTAAGGACGCTTGACCCTGGAAAGGATAATGATGTTCCACGAAGTGGAGTATGGACTTCATAAGTATAAGTTTTTATCTCGGTATGTGGGACATCCCACGAGGATGAAGAGATGAATTACTATTGGATAAAGGAGGTATGATGTTGGAAATATGGATCAATGTAACTCCTTGATGAGTTTGAGAAATCACGTCTTAGTGGGATACAACATGAGGAGGCTGGAGACCGTATCATTGGATGGATTTAAGAAATGCTAGGAAGTTGGATGTGGAGTAATGGTCATTTGCCCCAAGAATGAGTTCAAAGTTTACAAGTGATGAGATGGGCCATAACCCACAAGCCCCAGGACATGTCAAGAATCAAGCACACTCTTGCTAAAGGAAAAACCCGGGAAAGAGTTACGATTTTATCAACCGACGATTTTATAGGAGCAACTTAAAACCTGAGAGTTGTGAAGGAACGATAGTTGTTTGTCTGGCTTGTAGAATCAATGGATTTATCCGAACTTAGTTCGTCGACAAGAGAAATTCTGCAATGCTTGTGAGGATGACCAAGTGTTAGAATGCGAGATTCGCTAAACCATATACAAGATAATGATTTGGGTGTGGGATGGATTGATCACCATACCGACTTACTCTTATTATTCGCCTTGCTATGTGGGATGGTAAATCTGAGTGACTTACCTATAGTAGAGAGACGACGATCAAAACCTTGTTTAAACCTTAGAATGGTATAAGTATTTTCCTTGTACAAGGTAGTAGTTGCCAATCATAGGTTATACGGTGAGGTTCAACCCAGACCCGTTTTCTGCAGGAGAAACCATAAATTGTTGACCACCATGAGATATCGATAGTTGTTTAGTATTGGCGCCAGACCCGTCTGATAAGAAGACCCAGTCATGAAATAACCTTACCAAGATGAAGGGACAGAAGAATTGCGGTAAAGGTTATGCCACTACTGGAAGAGACCAGAAAAAGGAATTTTCTTGAGATCTGAGAAGACCGACACTGTCAACAATACGGATGGAGTATATGAGTTTTGATGGAAACGTAACAATGCTTTTAAGGGTGGTAGCACCCGAGACCCCGGAGACGATCGATGGATTTTGAAGACCTCAAACCCTAACCTATTTCTTGCTAGCCTCTCCGAATCTCGAGGACGAGATTCATTTTAAGGGTGGTAGGTTTGTAACATCCCAAAATTCTAAATTTTGGAATGTTATAATAAATAGATAGATTTGATTGATTGTTTGATTGTTGAGTGATTGATTGAGTGAAATTCGAAACTTTTTGAAAGTTAAATGAGAGGGAATAAAAGGACTTTCCCAAACTTTCATTTTGCATTCGTGATCTCCGTGAATTCAAATTCTTTTCACCACAAAACCCTGGAGAGAAGATGACATGACTTCTCCATTTATTTAAATGACAAGGGGTGTTGAAAATATTTGAATTTAATTTGGAAAACATTTCCAACCCAGAAACTTTATGCAACTCAATGATTTTCACGAGCGAAGATAAAATGACTTCTTAAAAACATATGAAATATGAGTTGGGAGTTTCAAAGAATTAAATTCAAAGCTCTTTTGAATTTATTTTTCAATTTGGAGTTATTTGAGTTTTATTCAAATTATTTTTCTCCAAAAACAAAATATACAGAAATTAGGGTAACATGATTCCCTACAATAGAAAATTGGAGTGAAATAAATTTGAATTCATTTTGGTATTTTTAAAATGATTTTCTTTGGATTTTATTAGAGCAGCAACAGTGTTTGATTTATATGAATTTTTATGGATTTTATTTGACTCTAGAAAAATGTTCATATTGTAGAAAATCTTTTCCTGAAAATTTTGATATATTATATGCCCATATAATATATTTTTCCTTTTCTGTTTTTATTTGTCTGATAAAACGTTTTATTAAAAAAAACTTCTCCCCGAACTGGGCCGGCCCAGCCGAAGCCAGGCCAAGGCCCAGCTCCGCGCCGCCTCGCCCGTCGTCCCCGACGGGGACTCCTCCCGAGTCCGCCGCCGCACCACCATGCACGTCGTGCCCGCCCCGGCCTCCTCTGCCCCCTCCCGCACGCCTTGCGCCTCCCCTCCCCTCCTTAAATAGCGGCCCCGGGCCCCGCCTCTCTCTCTGCCGCGCCGCGTCGCTCCTCCCGCATCTCGCCGGAGCCCACAGCCGCCGCCGCCGTTGTCAACCGCCGTGCCGCCGCTGCTCTGCACCACCGCCGTCGCCGCACTCCGCCCGCGCCACCTCCGCCACCTCGCCGCCCTCGCCCCTCGTCGCGAAGCCGCGCCACGCCGGAGCCCGCCGTCGCCACTGCCCCGCCTCGCCGTAGAAAGCCGCCGTCGCCGCCAGTTCATCTCAACCGACCCGGTATAAACCGAGAAAACCCGCCGGTTTTTCTTTTAGTTCGGTTTTCTGAAAAACCCTAGATTTGTTTTTTTGGTTTAATATTTAACGAACGTTTTCTGTTTAGTTAGTTTTAGTGAACGTTTTCGTTCTGTAGATCTGTGTAGCGAACATTCGCTTTCTAACCTTTTCTTTTTCTGTTATTTTCGGCCAGGGACCCATCCGTGAATATTTTATTCATAGATTAGTCCCTAATTTTCAAACACTCACAACTTTTTGTCCGTTTGTCCAAATCCAACGAAACCAACGCCCACCTCTTCGTTATGATCTCCTCTTTCCAGTAAAACAACTCAAACATGTTTTTGAAGGTTTAAATTTTGAATTTGATCAGATTTGATTTGAACTTTGTTTGATCATAACTTGAGTTTCGTAGCTCCGTTTGAGTTGATTCTTTTTGCAAAGCGAAGCTCTTGACCTAGACTTTCTGATAAGGCCAAATTCACATAATTTTGGTACTGTTAGAAATTGTTTAATGTTGCAAGATTTATTTGCTTGGTTTTGATGTTTTCCGAATCGTCTTCTTCGTTCTTTCCGATCTTTTGAGTGATTGCTTATGTGTGGTTACCATTGCTTGCTCACGATAGATTGACCGGAGTGTGACGAGTAGAACTATCAAGAGTTTTGAGTGCGAATCATCTTCATCAACATTGCAGGCAAGTTCACACTTTGATCATACCTCCTCATTACCCAGTTTTATTGCATTAGTTCAATCCTCAAAACATTGCATGATTAGGATCTGAATTAAATTGTGGGTTTTGGGAAGTAGATTGAGGTAGCACCTATTACCTGTTTTATTTTCAAACCCTTGGGAGTTACTTCTATGTTTACTTATTATGCCATGCTATGCTAGTAGACGTGGATTGGGTGAGTGAATTTCCATGACAGATGTGAGATTGTTAATTAATGGTTTATTTAAGGTGGCAACTTAAACACACATCTGGGTGGATTGAGGCACCTGGTTACTCCAGGACTTGCCTGTCTAGGCACCTGGGTTTCCAGGACTTGCCTGTTTTTCTTCGGACCGCCACCCAGCCTCAAAGGGATCATGAGATTATTCAAACTAGAAACTTACGTGTGCAGCCACAAGCCATTATGGGCTCTGGCATAGTTGATTAAGTCGTGCGAACTCTTACGGGTAGACTAGCAGATGTAGGGGAAAGTAGGTGTACCGGTCTACCCTATGTAAGGTGCTAGCGCTTCTGAAAGACTATGTCTCGGTCATCCGTTTCGCAAACATCATGTAGTGCGAGAAATCAAACGGAGGCGATCGAGTCTTGTGGGAAAAGTGCGCAAACCTCTGCAGAGTGTACAAACTAATCATGATTAGCCGTGTCCCCGGTTATGGACATCTTGAGTATCTAGTACTTGATTTTCCTGTGAATCTCATCATGTTACTATAATCAATATTGTTGGGTTGTTAATGAGTACTTTTAATTGGGATTGAGTCAACCATTCTCAATGTTTAACAATCACCATGATAGTTAAATAAATTTATTCCTTTGCAGTAGGAAAAAATTGGCTTTACGCAAAAACTGTAACCATAGAGCCTTTCCACCAGCCAAATATGCATGTAGTGATAGCCTTTATTCATCATTGCTCTATGGTGTGAATTTGCTAGTACATTCAATGCACTGACCCTCTGTGGCTGCAACGTCTCATGTTGCAGGATCTTACGACGAGTAAGTGATACGTTAGGGTTACGATTTCCTATACTCAATTTTGCTGTTGGTGTTGATGGGAATCCACAACCTTGTTACTTCCGCTATTTTGGATTGAGGTAATAGTATTTATGTTATTTTATACATGTGATTTACCTCTGTTATAAATCCTCGAGTACTGTGTGTGTCAGCATATCGATCCAGGGATGACACTTAAGCACAGAGACTTGACCGTCTGAGATCGGGTCGCTACAGAAACAACGCGGCAAAGCGCGCATATGCTTCTAGTGCATTGTGAAGTTGCAACCCGAGGTCTCACCATTGAGGCAAGGTGCAACATGAGTGGGTGCTTTAGAAACATGACTATTATTATCACACAAATTGCAACCTCGAGATGTAACAAGGCTATAGAATGGTAAATACACATAACACCTATTTGCCGCAGTAGAGCAACGCTGAACATCATAACGGAAGCATACCAACCATATAACAATCCATATAATGGTTAGAAATTTCATCAAATGAGACAGCACAATGCAGATTTCAATAACAACAGCCTTAAATAAAAATAGTCTTGTGAAAGTTGAAGGTCCAATCGGTGTTATGTTTCACAGCATAGGGCAGATTCATTATTTTCAAGAGAGCGATCAAGTTCTAACTGGCCTCGGTCTCGAACTTGAGGCGGTTCCCCATGCGGACTTGCAAAACCCATAGTAGGGGCCATGGACCTTCCTCCTCCCTTCAACGGGCCTCAGGACCACGTTTGCCACCCGCTCGCACACCCGGCAGATGTGCAGCTACGACAAGTCGTTGAGCGTGAAGAGCCGCTCATGGAGGTTGGCGGTGGCCACATGAGCGAGGACGCAATCACGCTCCATCTCCCCGAATTTTTCTATACATGTTCAACATTTTTAGAATGCTTGATATACATTTTTCAAATACTTGTTCAACATTTTCCGAATGCTTAATTAACATTTTAGAATACTTGTTCCAAAATTTTAAAATATTTGTTCAACATTTTTTGAATGCTTGTTCAACATCTTTCAAATGCTTTTTCAATATTTGAAAAATGTTTTTATAAGGAAAATGTGTGTGTGTGTGTGTGTGTGTGTGTGTGTGTGTGTGTGTGTGTGTACAATATTTTAAAATACAGCCAAAAAGGAAAGAAACAAAAATTGAAAATTGAAAAAAAAAGAAAAAAAAAAAGAAACAGGCTTTGCCCTCCCGCGTGCATGGGTGGCCCACCTTGCTCGCCCCCTTCAGCGAGTCGGAAGTTAGACTCGCTGAAGGCAAGATATAGGGACGCCCATGTTCACAAAGGGTTCTTCTATTCCGCGCGTAGGTCAAGCTTGAGCAACTGCACACCTACCCCCCGGCACCCCCGCGCGTACATGGGCCGGCCCAATTAGCTCATGTACGGTTTTTGGGAAGGTTCTAGAACCTTCCAAGCTGTTTTTATCTCTTACATTTTTTCTTTTTCCTTTTCTTTTTCTTTTTTCTGTTATCTTTTATTTTATTTTGATTTTATTCTTTTCCTCATTTCTCTTTTTCGGTTTTTTCCTTCCAAATTTCACAAATAGTTTCTTAAATCCGAGATTTTTTTTCCCAAATTGGTGAACATATTTGTGAAATTACAAAAAAAATCAAATCAGGTGAACAATTTTTGAAATCAAATTTTGTTCATCGAATTCAAAAAATATTCATTTTATTCTGAAATTGTGAACATTTTTTAAATTCTTGAACATCATTCAAAAATTTGTGAACCTTTTTGGAAACCATGAATAGTTCTTGGAATCATGGACATTTTTTTTAAATTTATGAAGACTTTTTGGAATCTTGAACATTTTGTAAATTCGTTAACACTTTTCACAAATTCGTTAACATTTTTAGAATTTCATGAACATTTTTTTGTAAATTGCGTACATTGTTTTTAATATTTGACATATTTTCTAAAAAATTCATGAATATTTTGTAAAATTGTGAATTGTTTGAATACGCACACATTTTTTTAATCCGTGAGCATGTATCATTTTCCGAACATATTTTTTCAAATCATAAATATTTTTTTAATTCACGAACATTGTTTTCACAATTCGCAACTTTTTAGAAATCCCAAATTATTTTTAAAAAGTAAAAAACTGAAAACTGAAAAAAGAAAAATGAAGGGGGCTTCCCACCCTGCACATGGGCCGGTCCATGAGGCGGGCGGGGCCGCGGGGTGCTCGCCATATAGGAGGTCCCGTTGACGAAGACTATTAATTCGTTCCAAGGACAGCTGGTCTCTTTTGTTACTCCAAGTGAAACTGCAACCCAAGAGGGGGATTTCAATTAAAGGAGGTATGTGTGTTTCTGAAAGGATAATTTAACAGTGAGCACCGAGCACATTAGCAAGGAATTTCTGTATTTGCAAGCACAGAAGTGTCAATTATCCTTCAAAAACTGGCAGAAAATGTGGCATATGCATTGGAAAGTTGCAGCCCGAGGTCTCACCATTAAGGCAAGGTGGAGCATGAGTGGGTGCTTCAGAAAGGTGACGATTATTATCACACAGATTGCAACCTCAAGATGTAACAAGGCTAGAATGGTAAATGCGCATAGCACCTGCTTGTCGCAGCAGAGCATCGCTGAACATCATAACAGAAGCATACCAACCATATAACAATCCATAGAATGGTTCGAAATTTCATCAAATTAGACAGCACAGTGCAGGTTCCAGTAATAACAGCCTTAAATAAAAACAGTCTTGTGAAAGTTGAAGGCCCAATCGGTGTTAGGTTTCACAGCATAGGGCAGGTTCTTCATTTTCAAGAGAGCGATCAGGTTCTAACTGGCCTCCGTCTCGAACTTGAGGCAGATCCCCATGCTGAAGAGCTCCTGGTAGAGCAGCTTTGCGCCGTAGGGCACCTTGATCCGGAGTATGTTCTCCGCGGATTTGCAGAAGCCGCAGTACGGGCCGTGGACCTTCCTCCCCCCTTCGACGGGCCTCAAGACCACGTTCGCCACCCGCTCACACACCTGGCAGATGTGCAGCTGCGACACGTCGCTGAGCGTGAAGAGCCGCTCTTGGAGGTTGGCGCTGGCGCCATGAGCGAGGAGGCAGTCACGCTCCATCTCCCCGAACTTGACACCGCCGAACCTCTTCCTGTCCACCACTGGCTGCCTCGTGAGCGGGTGCACCGGCCCGGTGTTGCGCAACTTCACCTTGTCCTCGGCCATGTGAGTGAGCCTCTGATAGTAGGTTGGCCCCATGAACACCAAAGATCTCGTCCTTTCACCGTTGTGGCCATTCAGAACGCTCTCGCTTCCCCACCTTGAAAAACCAGCCCTGGATTGTGGTGCAATGAAACAAGGCAAAAGTGCATCAGCAAGAGTCACAGAATAGTAAGCGTGTGGGCATGAGCATGTAAATTTGCATCTTATTCTGCTGGGCGGTTTGCGTTTTGCATGACGTGTATGTTAATTTGCGTGTGGAATAAGAGAATCATGGTCGCAACAGAAAATTAAAGAAAACAATCAAATTCCTCATTACACACTTACTTGTGCAATTGCTCCGTGATCACATCCACAGACGGAGTGGTAAATGGCGTTGCAAATCTGGACATCCCACCAAGTGCTATTCCCTTGCCCAATGCAGCCTCAAGCAGCTGACCAGGAGTTTGGCGAGTTGGAAAGCCATGTGGATTTATCACGATGTCTGGAACTATTCCTTGGCAAGTAAATGGGAAGTTCTCCTGAGAATCCAAGAGACCAACAACTCCTTTCTGGCCATGCATGCTGGCAAACTTGTCTCCAACACAAGGTTGGCGAACCTACAGCAAGTGTCAGATTTATAAAATGACTAAATTTAACAAAATGTCAATCAAGCAGCAAATTTTACTCTATTTATATGGTGCAACACATTCCAATGCTCAACTTCGACCATCAATATCTCCAATAAAACATAGACTATATGCAACAAAAGTTATAACATTGAATTCTTTCTTGATAAAGTGTTTGATGGTATAAGTTTTATAACACATTACTTATACTTATATAGGTTTTATTGATGGTCAAAGTCAAAACACGGAAGACAGTGAGGCCATGTAAATAGGGACGGAGAGAGTATATAGGAGTTCAGAACCATCGAAAGTAAATATTGCTATGGTTCATATGCAGGTATTAGAACAGAACAGAAATACGAAAACAGAAAACAAAGATTCACAATACAATGGCAGCTGAGGTGATCTCAGAGGCTCAAGGCTCTAATCTAAATAACAGAGGCAAACATTGTAGACCATCTATCAGTATCATCTCCTAAAATTATACTCCCTCCATTCCATAATGTAGTGCGTATAAATTTTTTTCAATAGTCAAACTTTGCAAACTTTGACCATGTTTAGAGAGAAATATATTTACATTTATAATACCAAATGCATATCATTGGATACATAGTGAGTTAAATGTTTCGTATTTATATGTTTGGTATTGTATATATAGATAGTTTTCTTCATTAAATTGGTCAAATTTGCTAAGTTTGACTTTGCAGAAAATCTATATGCACTACTTTATGGAATATAGGGCGTAATAACCATCATCAGATGAGCAAAATCAAACATGTCATCAAAAGGTAAACACTATTAGAATGGATGTTTAATCACTGTTCCATGGGGGAATGCCAATATATGTTATGTACTAATTAACAATCACATCATATAAAATATACTTGTAGCATAAACCAACCATCAAATTATTGACATCAATAACATGAGTGAAGGGGAATTCACGAGAGACAAACCAAACCAAACATGTGCACAACATCATGTTGAAGTCACATTGTATTTTCTGCATATGTCGTTACAATTGATGGAAAGGCATCACGGACAACAAAAAAAACTGATCGAAGATGGGAAAAGTCAAAGGAAACATATGGTGCCTGGTTAGCTGTTTTTAAACTAGACTAACAAAGATAGGAGTCCTTGATAGGTGAAGATTTTTTGCTCCCAAACTCAAGTGAACACTAATTTATTTCGAAGTGTATTTTTATGTTTCAAAATACAATATGGTAAGCAAAACTGAATTCTCTTCATTTCCAGGCTGCGCAAAAAAAGGTGGTCTAGAATAGAAAATATTTATTTTGTACAACCTCTGTACACTAATATAAGCGTTTTGCAGTTCAATTCAATTTGAACTGCAAAAATGTCTTTAGATTAGTTTGCAGAGGGAGTACTTTACTATGTTAGCTTATCTTTCTTTTCTTGCCCACCCATGAATGAAAACACTTTCCGCAAAATCATGTAGATTTGTAGAGTATTTCCACATGTGCACATGGGGATTTTTCAGGCTGTTTTTGAAACTTCGAAAATAAAATTTCCAACTTTATAAAAAATAAATAAAGAGTAGTATCTAGGAGGAGCATATGTCACCTGTCCAACACAAAAGAAAATATTGATAGTAAAAATTACATTGTAGAAACGCAACATATGAGGAATTTCAGTTTGATCTTTTGGATATAAAGACAATTAAACAGATAAAATATAATGCCAAGCAGAACTGTCTATTAATGCCACATCATGTAAACAAGGATCATGAAATAAAGTGCAGAATAACTTCTGTAAATATTATATTATTCACCTGTCTTAGAGTAACAACTGCAGAGTTCTTCCCATCATCATTAGCTGAAAGAACAACCTTGTCCACCATCCCTCTTTCAGTATGCATAAGCTTCCTACTATGATCTTCACCAGACTCTGAGACCTTCCCAATGACAATGTCGCCAGTTTGAAGACTGGCTCCAATATATGGTAATCCATCGATATCCAGACTGTCAACACGTCCTTTCTTGCTTTGGGTTTTTCCAAAGTCAATTTTTTCCCTGTGTTTGAGTCTTCTGGTCACCTCTTTGTTTTCTATCTGTGCTTTGTAGCTCTTGAAATGAAGTGTCCGGAACATGCCACGCTCTAACGAAGCCCTATTAAATACCAGGGAGTCTTCTTGGTTAAAACCTTGATGAACATTGATTGAAACTATTGCATTTTGGCCATTGAAATACTCTGGTCTAGTAAGGCCTCTCTTACCAAGACAGTCAGATAATACAGTTTTGAACAGGGGTCTCTGTGGATAGTACATTTGATGAAAAAGGGTATCGACTCTATACTGAGAATTTGTAGGCGAGTAGCCAATAGCCTGTTGTGATAGTTTTTCAGCTTGCATCAAAACTCTCTTAGCAGCATTGTGGTTGACAAAGGGAATGATACCACAGCTCAACCCTAGCAACAAAGAAGGGTCGAGCTCACAATGGCTATAGTACAAAAGACCCTCTTTTTGGTCCCCTGAAAAGAGATCCTTAATTCCACAAGCACATTGGATATCCTCCTCCTCTTCAGCACCAATCAGTTCAATTATATTTTGGTCCATAAGTTGCTGAAACGAGTATGATCCACCATTCGGTTTAGCGATGCTTTTAAGATTTTCAACTATAAGAAGTGGTCTTAGAATTCTCCCGGCATCAGAAAAGACACGAACTTCTTTATGTAGCTTGTCCCTTTTGATTTCCACCTAAATAAAGTTACACATGGAAACAAGAACCATGTTATCTTGTGGTACTTATGTGTTCTTACATACTCCACAGAATAGAAAACCATATTCTCATGCTTGTGGCAAAATATTGCGCAACAATGATATATCTCAAATACACAATGTCTGAGCTCGGATTACCGAGATTTGGTAAGAAACTAATAATCATGCACAAAATGAACAATGTAAATAAATCATGAGAAATATTTCAATTTGCACGAAAGGGCAAATGGACTTCAGGTATAAAAACTAACAAACATGATCCAAGGTGAAAATTGGGCAATTAAACAGAATCAGGAAATAGGCAAACTGCAAACCTGTGGATCAATTTGCTTGCTGCGTCTCATATTTCTTAGATTCGTAACAAATTCGCCTGGGTATGCACTCACACCAACCAAATCTCCATTCAAGAAGATCTTTTCTGTACCGCCAATCTCTTGTACAAGAACTTCATCTAGTTTCTTCATTCCACAAGAGACAAATAAGTCAATCAAAGGCTTCCTCATCACAGAGCTAACCACAGCACTGGCAGCTAGGTTCTTCACAAATCCACATTTTTCACCATCAGGAGTGGACATGAAACATAATTTACCCCAGTAGGAGGGATTCCTACAGAAGTATTTTCCATGTCAGTTCACAATATGATATTTAGAAAGCATAGAATGTACATGAACCACTATGCGTAAAAAGGGAACAACTTACGGATATCTAGCATCTCCAGCACTTCCCCAGTATGCAGATAATTGTCTTGTCTTTCTCATGTCCGACATCATTTGAAGCGGATTTGTTCTTCTAAGCGTTGCAACAATCCCTGAGCACCTTCCATATTTATATGGGTGGCACCAGGAACCGGTGGAGAAGGCACGGTTCAGACCATTGGTAATAATTGAGGCATCAACATAATGATCGAGAACTTGTAAGTCACCATCACCACTCAAATGCTTCTGCATTACCTTGACCATGCGTCTCGATGCATGCCTAAGATGACCCCAAAGTTCTCTACGGAGCAGCTGGCATGCTAGATCTAGCCTCTTGTTACGGAAATCATCCTTATTATCACATTTCCGACGGCCACAGTAGGCCATTAGCAGGCATTTCATCATGTAACCCAAGAAAAGTGCTTTGCACCTATTGTCACTGACTTCAGGAAACAGATACCTACCAACATACCCATCGAAGGATTCTTCTGGCGGGAACTTCGTTTTCCTGATATACTCATCAACATATTGACGGGCTCTACCTCCTCCGCGGAAGCCTTCACATTGTTCATGAGATTGTCTTATAGTTGCTGATAATATGTTGACCAAAGAAGCATCACAATCTTGTATATCGATCATATCAAAAGCTTCCTTGTCTGATGATACACCTAGTGCAAAAAACATTATCCATATTGGCATAGTCGCACCCAAGAAGGAGAGATTAATGACTTTGTGGAAACCATCATTCTCTTTAGACGGAACAAGTTTAACATATATCTTTTCTCGTCTTATTTGAGACAAGTAAGAAGCATCCCAACTCGGGGAGTTAGTGACCCAAATCCTGGATAAGCATCTCCCTTCTTCAGCAATGAATGCCTACAGATTTGAAAGCAATTAAAACATCTGAGGTTAAAAACCCAGATGTGGTACAAAGACAACATTTCTACATGGCATAAGTAATTAATGTTAAGAGTTATATTATGTTTCTGTGTAGCCTGTATAGCCCCCCTATGGTATATGGGGCTTTCTGCATATTTACCACCTGTAAATTGTATGTATATATATACTGGCCCCAGGAAATACAAGTTGCATATTTCCTAGCAATAGACTTCCTCAAAGCCATTCCAGAAGAGATTAAGTCTGAAGAATTGTGGGCAAGGGCAGTTCAGCAACTGAAAATTTCTTCACGAAAATTACACTATAATTCAAGTATGAGTTATTCGAACAGGTCTGTATTAGAATATTGCATAACAGATCTAAGTAGCACAATCAATTTCCTTACACCTATAAAAAAACAAGTTGTGGTTATGGTCTGTTTCCCCTGGGGTTCTAGTATACCAACTGTTGGGTTTGCTTCCAACAAAGAGATTGAGATCGGATTGCTCACCATCCAGTAAATTCTGTTTTGCCAAAAACAACCCAATCTATATAAAGCTTGCAGGCACGCCGAGCACCGAGCAGTACTTAAAATTAGTTAGTCTTGTAAATATGCAATATGAATTATTTTTTCCATAGCAACGCACAGGTTCCTTGCTAGTAATTCATAAAGTTCCAGTTTAACTATGGTTACGTTCTTAAAAGTATATCACAAGTCAAGATAGATTTTGCTAAATTCATATATATGTATGACAGTAGCAGGATTCCTCTCTTGCATGACTTTTGAGATGTTCTACTAAATAAGTGTCATCGGATATCTGAAACGAGATATTTCCATTCAAATTTAACAATAGCATAGAGTTGCAGCTCCTTTAAAGGATATAAAATGTGCAATACAATGTGAAGATGCAATGATTATTGTGGAAACATGTTCAGAACAGAATTAATAGGATACATCATGTAAGGCAATACCTTTTCTGTTCCCTTGATCAGAAAGTATCCACCATAATCAAACTGGCATTCAGTTTCCTGAAGTTCATACAGCCAGCACAAACTTGACTTCACCATGACAGGTAACCTGCCGATGGTGACCCATTTAGTTTCTGGAGACAATATAAGTTTCTTCTGGATATATGGATCCTTCCCAGTTTTTGATTTGTCGCTTTGGTTGAGTGAATAAACCTAATACATACAGTGAAAACACTAATAAATCAGATGGAACAACATATAACAAGATCTCAGATTCTCGGTTACACAAAATTCAGCATGATATATTGATTACAAACAGGAGAATAACTTTAACTCACATCCACTTATTAGTAGAGGAAAGCAATTGTGTGGTTTCGCTAAGGTGCGACATGTCAAGATCAATGTTAGAGTGCTGAGAAAGAGCGTACAACACATGTAATGCAAACTTACAAGAGCATTGCATGCACAGTAAGAGAAAAAATATATAAGAGACATTGATAAAGTGTCATATGACGTTCAACACAACAAGTAAACATCAGTTTCATCACAAGAAGTTAAAACCCATTAAGCATTAACTTCTGTGATACTTCTAAAGTAGAAAATACTATCCAAAATGGTTGAGATCAATTTTTAATTCCCTATGAAGGCATGACTTAATCTATCATTTCCTTTTCTTGTACATATGGTGCAGTTGTACCAAATACAGTATAGTTGTCCATTGTGTAAGGAGTAGGGAGCATCCTGACCTGAACAGTCATTTCTACATTCATCTTGGAAGAATATGTCATGTTCTGAAGGCGAGCATGTACAGGCTTCAGTCTGAGTTTCTGCTCATCGAGCTCACTGTTGTCAGCCCAAAACGTCGGCTTCTCAAGCGCCACTCTGCCAAACTTAACGGTTGCATGTCTCCAGTCACCTACACTCTTTGAAGGATCATAATCAGGTTCAACAGTTATTTCCCCTAGAGAATCAACGAGCTCTTGTAGCCCATGGGAGATAAAATCATTGTAAGAGTTTATCTGATGGCTGATCAGTCCTTTTTCAGTGAAGAATGATCGTGCCGCTTCTTTACAAAACTTCTCCAGGCTTTCAATATTGAAGTCATTTGGTACTTGCGCACTTGGGTCTGAAGAAGACTTCAGTTTCCCTTCATCTACCACAGAAGGTATTCCTTTCAAATCCACATCCATAGGAGACAGCCCTCCAGATGGTTGCTGCTCCCCTTTTGCATCCTGTTTTACATAAAACTTGCCTTCCTCGTCGCAATCCAAAACCATGAAATCCGAGACATCAATCTCAGTATCTGGTCCATTTGGTGACTGCTGACCGAGGTTCGTATCCGGCTCTTCCATCGCTGAACCACCGGGTAGCTGCCAAATGTCAACAAAGGGATTTTTTATCAGTTTTCACGAGAGAAAGAAGAGGAACACATGACATTCTGCTCAAAAAAAAAAGAGAGAGAAGAGGAACATTGCAACAAAGTCATCAAATATACTCCCTCCGTCCGAAAAAGCTTGTCCCAAGCTTGTCTCTCAAATGGATGTATCTAGCACTAACTTGGTGCTAGACACATCCATTTGAGGGACAACCTTTTTCGGACAGAGAGAGTACCACATTATGCAATCTGGCTGCAATTAAAGGACGAGTAAACAGAAGACATGCAGAGATAGCTCCACAAGACAAGACATTGGCCACTGAATACCAGAACTACCAACAATTTCCTAGACAGTAACAACATATAACATACTCCATCCCTTCCTAATTATAAGTCTTTTTAGAGATTCCAATATGGACTACATACAGAGCAAAACGAGTGAATCTACACTTTAAAATATGTCTATATACATCCATATGTAGTCTATATTGAAATCTCTAAAAAGACTTATATTTAGGAATGGAGGGAGTAACAAATAGTGCAGATACAACACGCGTCAGACAACCATTTCGCGTAAACCGGCCACTTGAGCAGCGCAGCAATCTAACAAAACGCCAATTTTAAGAGAACTTTTGTGTCCAATCGTGGTAGGCCACATGTCGCAAGCCAATGGCAGCAGATGGAGAAACCGACCACTTGGCGCAGATCAAGACAAGGATCCCTCCGCACTAATATAACCCCAGCGTCGCAAAGCGCGCCGCTCAATTCGACGCATCACACAGGGCACAAACCACCGAAGGGTATATATAAACGAAAAGCAGAGCACCGGCGGCTCCTGGGCGCGGCGAGGCCACGGGCTCCCTCCCAAAACCCTCGCTCGTGCCGCACAAACTCTCTCTTTTTTTCTCAGAAGAAGAGCACAGGCTCGAGCCGCGACCAGACGAACGATCCCGTGCGGAAACCAACCAAAGGGCGGCCGCGAGCAGAGCAGAGCAGAGGCGACATTGCACCTGAGACGCGGCGAGAAAACCCCCGCGACGGCGGCGTCGAGAAACAAAACACGAGACAAAAGCGCGGAAATGACGGGGGTCGGGAAGGACTACCTGCGCGCCGGCGATCGCCGAACGCCGCCGCCGGGGGCGAGGGAAACCCTACGACGACGTTGCGGTCGAGGTTGGGGTTTTCTTTTGCCTTCGATTTGGAGGTTGGGGTTTTAGGCAGGCAGGCAGGCAGAGAGCGTGAGAGCGACGCGACCGAGGAGAAGCAAGGACAGTGAGGCGCTTCCCCTTCGCTTTATGCAATGCAGGTGCAGCAGGAGGATCGGCACAGCGGGGGTGGTTGGGATTGGGGCTGGGGGTTTTGCTCCGCTCGTCCTTCCCCTCTCTCTGTCCCTTTGACTGCTGGGTGCCGGTCCCATCTGTCGGTGTGATGACCGGAGGCGCGGGGGTCCATTGCCTTCCGATCTGCAACGGGTGGACGGATGGCTTCCTCTCCGATGTTGGGTTGGGGATGGGAGCAGACGGCGAGTGCGGGCACGGGCGGCCGCTGGTCCGTGCCATCTCACCCATGGCATTTTTCTCTTGTGATACCAGCCACAAAAGTTAGGTAAATCACACATCTTTAACAAGAGAGAAATTCACTATACGTCACTAAATTTGAACCGGATGACAGTTTGATACCACTATTTCAAAATACCCTAACTACGGTCCAAATACTTGTGCAAGGGGTTCACTTTGATCCATTTGTACGATTTCATGTACGTATTTGCTGACTTGGCCGAGTCAGCGGCCGCCAGCTCGCTTTGACCAACACCTAGTCGATCCTAGGGTGAATACTACTCGATCCGTTTTTTTTTTTTGCAAAAACGCCATGACCTGGTCGCACCTGGTCGGCCGCTCGCTTATCCCCGCTCTCCTCTTCTTCTCCTCCCAACCCTAGCCCAACTCCCGGCCCCGCCGCCGCAGCCATTGCCGACGTCGACGCCCTCCGCCGCCGCAGCCATTGCCCATGCCCTCCTCCGCCGCCTTCGGCCCCACTGTCATGTCGTCTTCCAGCTCTGTCCGCAATGCATTGCGTGGCCGCTCCGTTGTTGTACCATTGATCGGGTGCCTGGATTGCGGCGAGCAGGTGAGGTTCTACCGGTCTAGCACCGATGAGCACGATGGATGAATCTTCTACAAGTGCGTCAACCACACTGTAAGTGCCAGTTCCTAGCTACTTGTTGATTCATGGCGTGTCAATTCTAGCAACAGTAGTATTGAAGCAGAGCACTGATTAAATTAGGCACATTAATTGGTTAACTAGGCATTGCTCTGATTAATACGGTAGTTTAGACTATCCTTGGTTACAAAATTACTGACAGAACTAGTTGGTTAACTAGTCTGCCATTGAGTCATGCACTCTGAACTTTACTGTCACTCTGTAGGTGAATAGAGATGTAATTTTTTTCTCAGGTCACTTGTGATTTCTAGCGCTGGGAGCTCGAATATGTGGTGCATCTGGTTGAAACAAGGCGTCTGGTTGGTGATGCTGCTGTAGATGCAATTGGTGCAACTGAGGACAGGAGGAAAGAGCTTGAGAGGCAGAGGACTGAATCAATGGCAGGCAGAAGCACAGTTGGAAGGGGCATGGTTGGAAGAGGCACTGTAGGCAGAGCTAATTATGCCAGCTCCAATGAGAATAAGTATGCTACCAAGCAGCAAGTTGCTATGATGTTAGGATTAGGCAGAGAGATTTTGCTGCTGCTAAAGCTGCGGATGGCTTTTGTTATAGTGCTTTTGTGTGACGTGTTTCACCTTAATTATGAAGAAGTGAAGTGTTGTTAAATGAGTAAGTGTAGGTGTTCTAAGAGATCTCTTGTTCTAAATTGAGCATACTAAAAGCCATTGTAGTGGCACGGTTGTTTGCTCAGTATGAAGTCTTGGTTGTAATGCTTGTTGTAATGGATAATATATCAGTAATATGAAGACTTTGTCCTAATGTTTGAACTTTCTCCTAATTCTGTCAGAATTGTACTTAACCTCATTGCTTTGAAATTACCGACAGAACTGCCGTCATAACTAACTGCTGACAAAAATGCACTTAACCTAATTGCTGTCATAACTAAACTAACTTATGTTAACTAATTGTTGTCATAACTGTAACTCATGTCAGCCCACGTCCCCTTTCTCAACACAACTGAAATCAAAAGCAAGCATGTACTTGCACCTGCTGCAAACACCCACCTAGCAACTTGCACTCTACATGTAGCTTTGGTCCACCACCACCACATCCCCTTTTTCTTCCTCATCTTTCATCTTCAATTTCGTGCACCACCAGACCCCCTTCTCTCCTCTGTCCAAAGCACCACCAGATCCCCTTCTTATCTTCATCCAGCAGTAACCATGGTGTCTTGGGATGATCTTCCCAGTTCTTTTGAAGATGACTCTGTGACCAGCAAGGTTAGTGTGCTCCCCACCCAGTCTAGAGTTTCTCAGCTAGAGTTTCTCTGTCAACCAAATGTCTTTGTTTTAGCCACCAGACACAATTTCCTGTGAGGAATGGAGTGGATTGGCTACAGATCTGCCTAGTTTTAGATGTGGGCATGGATCTTTGTGTGAGAAGCATGTGGCATTTGAATCTGTTGATAGTGGCAGAAGGTTTCTAGCTTGTGCACAGAAGGTTAGTAATTCTTTTGCATTTGGCACTGTTAAACAGGAAGTCATTTGAAGTATGGTTTAAGTTTCATCATCATGCACAGAACTGAATACTAGCAGTTAACTGAATTTTTTGTCTGGTCTAAATTGTTAGGAAGTACCTAAATGCAGATATGTTGAGTGGGTTGACCTTGAGTGGCCTGATGCTCTGAAGATGAGCTTAGATAGTATATGGACCATGTATGAAGAGGAGAAAAAATAGAGGCTCAAACAGAATGTTGCGAGTGCTGAAGAAAACTTGAAGGTTCTTGAAGAGAAGAAGAAGATGGAGAATGAGTTGAGGCATTTCAAGCTTGATTTTGCTAAGATGGTGGCTGAGAAGGAGCAGACAATGAGCCAATTAGGCAGCACACAACTTGCTCTTACTGATCTAAAGGAAGAACTTGAGAAAAAGAAGATGACAGACAAGTTAGTAACCAACATTTATCAGGTCTTCAGGGTTAAAGCAGAGAAAGAGAGGAACCAAGCAGTGCAGGAGAGGGACCAAGTGATTCAAGAGAGGGATGATTTGAAGCATGAGAAAAGGAAGCTTGAGTACATGATTGGCCACCAAGGAGAAGATAAAGAAGTTGAAGGGAATGCTGAATGATTTTGATTGAATTTGTGTCATTGTAAAAAAAATGACTTTGTATCTTTCCTAAAGTGTGTATTGTCTGTCAAATGAACATGAACCTCCTCCTGGGTTTGTATCTCTTTTCCTCTTATTCGTAACTTAATTTGATTGAATTTGTGCCAGTGTAGTTAACCAAGGGCATTTTTGTTATCAAACCATTTTTGTTAACTCAATTTCTATCTTTCCTGACATGTGTAGTTAACCTAGGGCATTTTTATTATCAGGACATTTTTGTTGTTAACTCAAGTGTTGCATCTCTCCTGGCTGCCATCTGTCTTTCTTTCTCTCTTTTCATCTTCAGCAACTTCATGGTCTGGTTGCCTTCATTTGTAGCTGTTGTTGTCTGTGCTGAAGTGTGAGAACTTGCTGCCAGTGAGATGAATGATGAATCTGGCACAATGCTTTCAGTATCTTCTCTAGGAACAGGTCTGGATTGTTGCAACCTATGAAGCACTGTAAATCCAAAGTCCTGCACCTATACAAAACAATCATCACATGTTAGCATTATACTGGTGTATCTGCCTAAAAAATACAAATAAAAAAGGAAGGGACAAAAGTGGAGAATTTGCTTGAAAAACAACTGGTGTATCTGCTCCATCATCTTGTGTGACAATGACCTCCTCATGTGTATCTTGGCCATCAACATGGACCTCCTCATGTGTAACTTGGCCATCAACATGGACCTCCTCATGTGTAACTTGGCCATCAACATGGACCTCCTCCTGTGTAGCTTGACCATGATCTTGTGTGACATGAACCTCCTCCTGTGTACCTTGGCCATCATCTTGTTGTGCCAGAACAAGTTCATCATCTGACACATCATCAGGAATGGCCCTTGGACCCCTTCTTGTTGTTCTCTCTACTAGATTTGGCAAAATGTCAGCCTTTCTTTGATTACATCCTTTGATGTTGTGCCCTGGTTCATGGCAGTATGAACATGTTATTGCGATTCCATGTCTGCTCATCACATTGGTTCCATCTTTCTTTTCAATCTCATAAGGCTGCTTTCTCCTATTCTTGTTTGAAGGCCTCCCTACTTTTTTTTCATAAACAGGTGGCTTGATTTCACAACCATTCATCTTCTGCCACTCACTCCTATCTCTGCAAGGCTTGATAATGGGTTTGTATGCTAGCTTGAATGCTTCTATACTGTAACAGGAGTGCACCAAACTCTCAGGATCAATCCTCTCATGCATGCAGCATGCAATTGCATGGTGTCATGGAACTCCACTAAGATCCCACCTTTTGCATGTATAACTTTCTTCCTTCATGTCAACAATGTATGTCATGTTCGTGTTGTCAACCTGAAAGATGCCATCACCAGCCCCTGAAACCATGCATGTAGCTGACAATTCTATATTCTTCTCAATTCTTTTCCTAATTTTTGGGCATATTGAGCCAGGCCAGGTCTCTGCCTCCTTTCTTTTGTTGTAGAATCTGACCATGAGCTGTGTTTTGATCTTGTCAATCATTGATCTGAGATGCATCTCCCTAGCCTCAAAAATATTTTGTTGAAAACCTCACAGTTGTTGTTCAGAAGGATATCACTTGACCAATTCTCTTTGGAAGCCCCTAACCCAAGTGTTGGGTGGTAGCTGCTCAAGCCATTTGTATGTTTCTAGGATGATTACCTTCATTTCCCCCATGCTTTCAGCCCATAGTTCTGGTGTTGTGCTCCTTGCACACTTCCACAACTGGTTCTTAAGAACATCTCCTTTGTGTGTTTGCTAAAAATTCTGCCATATATGCCTAACACAGTGTCTGTGCTCTGCATCAGGAAAGTGCTACCTCACTCCCTCGATCAGCCCCTTTTGCTTGTCTGACATTATAGTCCATGGCTCTGTGTTTAGAATTCCCAAGTCACTCTTCAAATTTGACAGAAACCATTTCCATGTGTTAGTGTTCTATACCTCAACAACTGCAAAAGCTAGAGGGTAAATGTAGTCATTAGGATCCATGCCAACAGCACACCGCATGACACCTCCATACTTTGTCTTCAGGTGGCATCCATCCAAACAAATGACAGGCCTACAAGCTTGCATGAAACCCCTTTTTCAGGCATCCAGAGAGAAATAACAACTTCCAAATATGCCATCACTGACACCCACATAGAAAGAACTGCCTGGGTTTGATCTTCTAAATTCTTGTGCATAATCCCACATGTTGTTGTACTGCTCCAACTCATCTCCTTCAATGACTTTCTTCACTAGCCTCTTAGCCCTTCTGAGCTTGCTCCTTGTTGTTGTCATGTTCCAATATTTCTGAACCACCCTTGCAAAAAATTTCATATTCATGTTTTCATTTGCTCTGAAAAGAATCAACATATTT
This sequence comes from Triticum timopheevii, assembly GCA_963921465.1. Lineage (NCBI taxonomy): Eukaryota > Viridiplantae > Streptophyta > Magnoliopsida > Poales > Poaceae > Triticum > Triticum timopheevii. Next base: position 439,153,345 of record OY997274.1, on the reverse strand, counting down.
TCCAGCCATAAAAGGAGCAGTGAATGACTTAACACACCATTTCTTTATGCATGTATGCTTTGGGTTGTATTTCTTGATCATGAAGCAGTTGATTCTCCCATCAAATGATGCAGACAAGGTCCAAGGTCACCCATCTTCACAAATGGCATTGAGTCTTCTCCTATCATTTCTGGGGCATTTAATGTCAGCTCTCTCCTGGCAGTTATACTCTTTGATAGCTTTCCTCAGGAACTCAACAGATCCAAAGGTCTAGCCAACTTGAAACTGTGGTTTAGTCAGGTCTTCCTCTCTAATTTTTTTGAAATTCAGCTTCACCTTATCTTCATCATAAGAAGGCAGACACATATCCACATCTTTAGTAGGATCATCATGTTCTTCTTGCACTGCTTCACCTTTACCTTTCTCACAATCAACATTTCTGTCAAATAATTCATCATCATCTTCAAGATCAATGTCTGAATCAACAAGCTAAGGATTGTATTCTTCATCTGAACCATGGATTACTAAATCACCAACTGCATCTGCTGCATCCATGTTCAAAAACCTACAGGATTTTCTGGCCCTAAACCCAAACTGAGATGAAAGGTAAATACTTCCTGGCTGGGGTGGACTTGGTATGAAATCATCTTCTTCTAACTCTGCTCCACTTTCTGACTCTGCTTCATCTTGCTCATGCTCATGCTCTTGATCATGCTGAGGCAGCTCCTGTTCCACTTAAGGGAGCTCAGCCTGCTCCTATTCCACTAGAGTGAGCTCAGCCTGCTCCTCTTGCTGCTGTTGTGCATGCTCCTCTTGCTGCTGGTGTGCCTTCTCCTTCTTTGGCCTAATGCCACTGAACCTGGCATTGGAGGTTCTTCATCATCAGAGTGAACATGAACAAGAGAAATAAATGATCTCATGCTCTCATCATGATCAAGGAAAATCTATTGGAAGTGGTTGCCATTCAGAGCACAATCCTTCATGTTTTCTGTCATAGTGTTGTTGTCGGTGTCAAAATCGGCGGATCTCGGGTAGAGGGTCCCGAACTGTGCGTCTAAGGCTAATGGTAACAGGAGGCAGGGGACACGTTGTTTTACCCAGGTTCGGGCCCTCTCGATGGAGGTAATACCCTACTTTCTGCTTGATTGATCTTGATGATATGAGTATTACAAGAGTTGATCTACCACGAGATCGTAGAGGCTAAACCCTAGAAGCTAGCCTATGATTCTGATTGTTCCTGTCCTACAGACTAAACCCTCCGGTTTATATAGACACTGGAGGGGGCTAGGGTTACACAGAATCGGTTACAGAGAAGGAAATCTACACATCCGAATTGCCAAGCTTGCCTTCCACGCAAAGGAGAGTCCCATCCGGACACGAGACGAAGTCTTCAATCTTGTATCTTCATAGTCCAGCAATCCGGCCAAAGTATATAGTCCGGCTGTCCGAGGACCCCTTAATCCCGGACTCCCTCAGTAGCCCCTGAACCAGGCTTCAATGACACATGTCGAGCGGAGGCGAGAAGTCGGGGCATTTTTTCATTTGCCACCCTGACCATGCAAGTAAATCGTTTATTTAAAGAGTTGAGGATCCTCAGATCCAAATCACACCACCTCCTCCCAGCGAGTATCCATCAGAGCGCGCACGGAAAAATCCATTCCATCATGGCCGTTCGTCGCAGCTCCTCCTCTCGCTCCCTGATACGTCTCCAACGTATCTATAATTTTTCATTGTTTCATGCTATTATATTACCCCTTTTGGATGTTTATGGGCTTATTTTACACATTTATATCATTTTTGGGACTAACCTACTAACTGGAGGCCCAACCCGTATTGCTGTTTTTTTGCCTATTTCAGTATTTCAAAGAAAAGGAATATCAAACGGAGTCCAAACGGAATGAAACCTTCGGCAGCGTGATTTTTGGAACGAACGTGATCCAGAGGACTTGGAGTGCAAGTCAAGAAGCAGCGAAGGCAGCCACGAGAGGGTAGGGCGCCCCCCCTATAGGGCGCGCCCCCTGTCTCGTGGGCCCCTCAGGCGGCCACCGACGTACTTCTTCCTCCTATATAAGCCTACGTACCCCGAAAACATCCAGGGAGCCAACGAAACACAATTTCCACCACCGTAACCTTCTGTATTCGCGAGATCCCATCTTGGAGCCTTCGTCGGCGCTCTGCCGGAGGGGGAATCGACCACGGAGGGCTTCTACATCAACACCATAGCCCCTCCGATGAGTTGTGAGTAGTTTACCACAGATCTTCGGGTCCATAGTTATTAGCTAGATGGCTTCTTCTCTCTTTTTGGATCTCAATACAATGTTCTCCCCCTCTCTTGTGGAGATCTATTCGATGTAAACTCTTTTTGCGGTGTGTTTGTCGAGATCCGATGAATTGTGGGTTTATGATCAAGTTTATCTATGAGAAATATTTGAATCTCCTCTGAATTCTTTTATGTATGATTGAGTTATCTTTACAAGTCTCTTCGAATTATCAGTTTGGTTTGGCCTACTAGATTAATCTTTCTTGCCATGGGAGAAGTGCTTAGCTTTGGGTTCAATCTTGCAGTGTCCTTACCCAGTGACAGAAAGGGTTGCAAGGCACGTATTGTATTGTTGCCATCGAGGATAAAAAGATGGGGTTTATATCATATTGCATGAGTTTATCCCTCTACATCATGTCATCTTGCTTAAGGCGTTACTCTGTTCTTATGAACTTAATACTCTAGATGCAGGCAGGAGTTGGTCGATGTGTGGAGTAATAGTAGTAGATGCAGGCAGGAGTCGGTCTACTTGTCACCGACGTGATGCCTATATACATGATCATGCCTAGATAATCTCATAATTATTCGCTTTTCTATCAATTTCTCAACAGTAATTTGTTCACCCACCGTAATACTTATGCTATCTTGAGAGAAGCCTCTAGTGAAACCTATGGCCCCCGGGTCTATCTCTTATCATATTTGCTTCCAATCTACTTTTATTTGCATCTTTACTTTTTGCATCTATATTATAAAATACCAAAAATATATTTATCTTATCATACTATCTCTATTAGATCTCACTTTCGCAAGTGGCCGTGAAGGGATTGACAACCCCTTTATTGCGTTGGTTGCGAATTCTTTGTTTGTGTAGGTGCATGGGACTTTTGAGGAGCGTCCTACTGGATTGATACCTTGGTTCTCAAAAACTGAGGGAAATACTTACGCTACTATTGCTGCATCACCCTTTCCTCTTCAAGGAAAACCAACGCAAGCTTAAGACGCAGCAAGAAGAATTTCTGGTACCGTTGCCGGGGAGGTCTTCGCTCAAGTCAAGACATACCAAGTACCTATCACAAACTCATCTCCCTCGCATTTACATTATTTGCCATTTGCCTCTCGTTTTCCTCTCCCCCACTTCACCCTTGCCATTTTATTCGCCCTCTCTTTCCCAATCTCCTCCTCTCTCTTTTTGCTTGCCTTTTTCTGTTTGCTTGTGTGTTGGATTACTTGTTGCCATGGCGCTAGATAATACCAAATTGTCTGATTTCTCGAATACCAATAATAATGATTTCCTTAGTACTCCGATTGCTCCTCTTAATGATGTTGAGTCTTGTGAAATCAATACTGCTTTGCTGAATCTTGTTATGAAAGATCAATTCGCCGACCTTCCTAGTGAAGATGCCGCTACTCATCTAAACAACTTTGTTGATTTGTGTGATATGCAAAAGAAGAAAGATACAGATAATGATATTATTAAATTGAAGTTATTTCCATTTTCATTTAGAGATTGTGCTAAAGTTTGGTTTTCGTCTTTGCCTAAAAATAGTATTGATTCTTGGAACAAATGCAAAGATGCTTTTATCTCTAAGTATTTTCCTCCTGCTAAGATTATCACTCTTAGGAATGATATTATGAATTTTAAACAACTTGATCATGAGCATGTTGCCAAATCTTTGGAAAGAATGAAATTGATGATTCACAATTGCCCTACTCATGGTTTGAATTTATGGATGGTCATACAAAAATTTTATGCCGGTTTGAACTTTGCTTCTAGAAATCTCTTAGATTCTGCCGCGGGAGGCACGTTTATGGAAATCACGTTAGGAGATGCTACAAAACTTCTTGATAATATTATGGCTAATCATTCTCAATGGCACACCGAAAGATCTTCTAGGAAAAAAGTGCATGCTATAGAAGAAATCAATGTTTTGAGTGGAAAGATGGATGAACTTATGAAATTGTTTGCTACTAAGAATACTCCTCTTGATCCGAATGATATGCCTCTACTTTGATTGAGAATAATAATGAATCTATGGATGTGAATGTTGTTGGTAGGAATAGTTTTGGAAACAATGCTTATAGAGGAAACTTTAATGCTAGACCGTTCCCTAGTAATTCCTCTAATAATTATGGAAATTCCTACAATAATTCTTATGGTAATTTTAATAAGATGCCCTATGATTTTGAGAATTGTGTGAAAGAATTTATGATTTCTCAAAAGAATTTTAATGCTTTGCTTGAAGAAAAATTGCTCAAAGTTGATGATTTGGCTAGGAACGTTGATAGACTTTCGCTTGATGTTAATTCTCTTAAACTTAGATCTTCTTCTCCTAAGCATGATATCAATGAGTCTCTCAAAGCCATGAGAATTTCCATTGATGAGTGCAAAGAAAGAACCGCTAGATTGCGTGCTAAGAAAGATTGCTTTGTAAAGGCGTGTTCTTCTAGTTTCCATGAAAATAATGATGAAGATCTTAAAGTTATTGATGCGTCTCCTATTAGATCTTGGTTTTGCAATATGAATCTTGATAATTATGGGACTGAAGATGAGTCAACTTTATTTAGAAGGTGTCCCAGGAATTCAGAGTTTTTAGATCTTGATGCTAAATTTGGTAAAAGTGGGATTGGAGAGGTCATGACTTTAAATAGTATTGAACCCACTATCTCGGATTTCAAGGAATTTGATTATGATAATTGTTGTTTAGAAGGTTGTATTTCCTTGTTGCAATCCGTTGTTAATTCTCCTCATGCTTATAGTCAAAATAAAGCTTTTACCAAACATATCATTGATGCCTTGATGGAATCCTATGATGAAAAACTTAATTTGGAAGTTTCTATACCTAGAAAACTTAATGATGAGTGGGAACCTGCTATAAAGATTATAATTAAAGATCATGAGTGTTTTGCTTTGTGTGATTTGGGTGCAAGTGTTTCCACGATTCCGAAAACTTTATGTGATATTCTAGGTTTCCATGATCTTGATGATTGCTCTTTAAATTTACACCTTGCCGATTCCACCATTAAAAAGCCAATGGGAAGGATCAATGATTTTCTCATTGTTGCAAATAGAAATTTGGTGCCTGTAGATTTTATCGTTCTTGATATAGATTGCAATCTTTCTTGCCCTATTATTCTTGGTAGACCTTTCCTTAGAACGATTGGCGCGATTATTGATATGAAGGAAGGGAATATTAGATTCCAATTTCCATTAAAGAAAGGCATGGAGCACTTTCCAAGAAAGAATGTCAAATTACCTTATGAATCTATCATGCGAGCTACTTATGAATTTAGTGTCAAAGATGGCACTACTTAGATCGATCTTCGCTTTTATGCCTAGCTAGGGGCGTTAAACGATAGCGCTAGTTGGGAGGCAACCCAATTTTCTTTGTGTTTTTTTGTTTTTGTTCCTGTTTAGTAATAAATTTTGCATCTACCTTATGTTTAGATGTGTTTTTATCTTTTAATTAGTGTTTGATCCAAGTAGAACCTATAGGATAACCTATGATGATAGTTGATTTGATTCTGCTGAAAAACAGAAACTTTGCACGCACGAATTTAGTTTTGTTAAATCACAGAAGCGTGATTTTGCATTGATTCTTTTTACTTCTGATCAATAGACAAATTTTCCAGGACTTCCTAGTTTGGTAGGATTTTTAGAGTTCTAGAAGTTTGCGTTAGTTACAGATTGCTACAGACTGTTCTGTTTTTGACATATTCTGTTTTTCGTGTGTTGTTTGCTTATTTTGATGCATCTATGGCTAGTAAAATATTTTATAAACCATAGAGAAGTTGGAATACAGTAGTTTTAACACCAAAATAAATAAAGAATGAGTTCATTACAGTACCTTATGTGGTGGTTTTCTTTTTCTTTCACTAACGGAGCTTATAAGATTTCCTGTTGAGTTTTGTGTTGTGAAGTTTTCAAGTTTTGGGTAAAGATTTTATGGACTATAGAATAAGGAGTGGCAAGAGCCTAAGCTTGGGGATGCCCATGGCACCCCAAGATATTCAAGTATAGCCAAAAGCCTAAGCTTGGGGATGCCCCGGGAAGGCATCCTCTCTTTCGTCTTCGTTCATTGGTAACTTTACTTGGAGCTATATTTTTATTCGCCACATGATATGTGTTTTTCTTGGAGCATCATGTATTATATTAGTCTTTGATTTTAGTTTACCACAATCATCCTTGCTGTACACACCTTTTGGGAGAAGCCCACTTGATTAGAATTTGCTAGAATACTCTATGTGCTTCACTTATATCTTTTGAGCTTGATAGTTTTTGCTCTAGTGCTTCACTTATATTTTTTAGATCACGGCGGTGGATTAATTTTCAAGAAATTGCTAGTCTCTCATGCTTAACTTATATGATTTTGAGAGTCTTTTAGAACAGCATGGTATTTGCTATGGTGACAAATTTGGTCCTAGAATGACAAGCATCCAAGTTGGGTATAATAAAAACTATCATAGGAAGTGAATTGGATGCTATGATCAATTTGATGCTTGATAATTGTTTTGAGATATGGAGGTAGTGATATTAAAGTCATGCTAGTTGAGGTGATTATGAAAAATACTTGTGTTGAGGTTTGTGATTCCCGTAGCATGCACGTATGGTGAACCGCTTTGTGATGAAGTTGGAGCACAATTTTATTTATTGATTGTCTTCCTTATGAGTGGCGGTCGGGGACGAATGATGTTCTTTTCCTACCAATCTATCCCCCTAGGAGCATGCGTGTATTACTTTGTTTTTGATGACTTCTAGATTTTTGCAATAAGTACATGATTTCTTTTGACTAATGTTGAGTCCATGGATTATACGCACCCTCACCCTTCCACCATTGCTAGCCTCTCTTGTGCCGTGCAACTTTCGCCGGTACCATACACCCACCATATACCTTCCTCAAAACACCCACCATACCTACCTATTATGGCATTTCCATAGCCATTCCGAGATATATTTCCATGCAACTTTCCACCGTTCCGTTCATATGACACGCATTACTTTTGTCATATTGCTCTTTGCATGATCATGTAGTTGACATTGTATTTGTGGCAAGGCCACCTTCATAATTTTCATACATGTCGCTCTTGATTCAGTGCATATCCCGGTACACCGCCGGAGGCATTCATATAGAGTCATATCTTGTTCTAGCTTTGAGTTGTAAATCCATAGAAGTGTGATGATCTTCATTATTAGAGCATTGTCCTAGTGAGGAAAGGATGATGAAGACTATGATTCCCCCACAAGTCGGGATGAGACTTCGGACTTTACAAAATGAAAAAAAGAAGAAGAAAAAAAGGAAAGGCCAAAAAGAAAAAAAAAAGAGGCCTAAGAAAAAAAAGAAAAAAAATGAGAGAAAAAGAGAGAAGGGACAATGCTACTATCTCTTTTTCCACACTTGTGCTTCAAAGTAGCACCATGATCTCCATGATAGAGAGTCTCATATGTTGTCACTTTCATATACTAGTGGGAATTTTTCATTATAGAACTTGGCTTGTATATTCCAATGATGGGATTCCTCAAAATGCCCTAGGTCTTCGTGAGCAAGCAAGTTGGATGCACACCCACTTAGTTTCTTTTGTTGAGATTTCATATATTTATAGCTCTAGTGCATCCGTTGAATGGCAATCCCTGCTCACTCACATTGATATCTATTAATGGGCATCTCCATAGCCCGCTGATATGCCTAGTTGATGTGAGACTATCTTCTCCTTTTTGTCTTCTCCACAACCACCATTCTATTCCACATATAGTGCTATGTCCATGGCTCACGCTCATGTATTGCGTGAAAGTTGAAAAAGTTTGAGATTATTAAAGTATGAAACAATTTCTTGGCTTGTTATCGAGGTTGTGCATGATTAAATACTTTGCGTGATGAAGATAGAGCAACAGCCAGACTATATGATTTTGTAGGGATAACTTTCTTTGGCCATGTTATTTTGAGAAGACATGATTACTTTGATTAGTATGTTTGAAGTATCACTATTTTTATGTCAATATGAACTTTTATTTTGAATCATTTGGATCTAAACATGCATGCCCCAATAAAGAAAATTACATTGAGAATTATGCTAGGTAGCATTCCACATCAAAAATTCTGTTTTTATCATTTACCTACTCGAGGACGAGCAGGAATTAAGCTTGGGGATGCTTGATACGTCTCCAACATATCTATAATTTTTGATTGTTTATGGGATTTATTTTACACATTTATATCATTTTTGGGACTAACCTACTAACCGGAGGCCCAGCCCGTATTGCTATTTTTTTGCCTATTTCAGTATTTCGAAGAAAAGGAATATCAAACAGAGTCCAAACGGAATGAAACCTTTGGGAGCGTGATTTTGGAACCAACGTGATCCAGAGGACTTGGAGTGCAAGTCAAGAAGCAGCCGAGGCGGCCACGATAGGGTAGGGCGCCCCCCTACAGGGCGCGCCCCCTGTCTCGTGGGCCCCTCGGGCGGCCACCGACGTACTTCTTCCTCCTATATAAGCCTACTTACCCCGAAAACATCCAGGGAGCCAACGAAACACAATTTCCACCACCGTAACCTTCTGTATTTGCAAGATCCCATCTTGGAGCCTTCGCCGGCGCTCTGCCGGAGGGGGAATCGACCATGGAGGGCTTCTACATCAACACCATAGCCCCTCTGATGAGTTGTGAGTAGTTTACCATAGATCTTCGGGTCCATAGTTATTAGCTAGATGACTTCTTCTCTCTTTTTGATCTCAATACAATGTTCTCCCCCTCTCTTTTGGAGATCTATTCGATGTAAACTCTTTTTGCGCTGTGTTTGTCGAGATCCGATGAATTGTGGGTTTATGATCAAGTTTATCTATGAGAAATATTTGAATCTCCTCTGAAATCTTTTATGTATGATTGAGTTATCTTTGCAAGTCTCTTTGAATTATCAGTTTGGTTTGGCCTACTAGATTGATCTTTCTTGCCATGGGAGAAGTGCTTAGCTTTGGGTTGAATCTTGCGGTGTCCTTACCCAGTGACAGAAAGGGTTGCAAGGCACGTATTGTATTGTTGCCATCGAGGATAAAAGATGGGGTTTATATCATATTGCATGAGTTTATCCCTCTACATCATGTCATCTTGCTTAAGGCGTTACTCTATTCTTATGAACTTAATACTCTAGATGCAGGCAGGAGTCGGCCGATGTGTGGAGTAATAGTAGTAGATGTAGGCAGGAGTCGGTCTACTTGTCACCGACGTGATGCCTATATACATGATCATGCCTAGATAATCTCATAATTATTTGATTTTCTATCAATTGCTCGGCAGTAATTTGTTCACCCACCGTAATACTTATACTATCTTGAGAGAAGCCTCTAGTGAAACCTATGGCCCCCGGGTCTATCTCTTATCATATTCGCTTCCAATCTACTTTTATTTGCATCTTTACTTTTTGCATCTATATTATAAAATACCAAAAATATATTTATCTTATCATAGTATCTCTATTAGATCTCACTTTCGCAAGTGGCCGTGAAGGGATTGACAACCCCTTTATTGCGTTGGTTGCGAGTTCTTTGTTTGTTTGTGTAGGTGCGTGGGACTTTTGAGGAGCCTCCTACTGGATTGATACCTTGGTTCTCAAAAACTGAGGGAAATACTTACGCTAGTATTGCTGCATCACCCTTTCCTCTTCAAGGAAAACCAACGCAAGCTCAAGACATAGCACTCCCGCAGCACTAGGCCAGGCAATTGGGAGAAATGTTCTGTCCCCCACAGCCGACTAGTAGAGTTGTAGACCAAAGGGTTCCTCCCGCCTGCGTACATGGTCCCTGTCCGAGCTGGACTAGCCACTTATAATGGCGGGGAGCCAGCGGAGAGTTCTCCAAACCCATCCAAGGGGGAGCGAGTATGCTTTGTCCCCTATTTGCTGAGGGGACTCGGATTTCCAATCCATCCTTTCCTCCGCAGGCTCCTGGAGTTCTACGGCCTCCAGCTGCACAACTTTACCCCAGCATCCATACTGCATATCGCAGGCTACGTCGCCTTCTGCGAGCTATTTCTGGGTTGCGAAGCTCATTTTGAGTTGTGGAAGAGGCTATTCTGCATCGTACCCCGCACTCAGGAGGGGTCGGTATATCGAGTGGGCGGAGCCGAAATATGGCGCATCACCAGGACCGGATACCTGTCCGGTACTCTGAAGAAGACATCCGAAGACTGGCCTTCGGAGTGGTTCTACATGGAGGATGTACCTCTTCTGGACCCTATTCGGAAGGGCCTTCCCGAGTTTGTAAATGCCCCGTTGGAGAAACGCCACAGCTGGCGCCCCTGGAGCCCCCAGGAGGAAGATAACAGAGAGATCCTTTTCCTGATGAATAGGATAAAGACACTGGCCAAATCAGGACTGACAATAATTGAGGTTATGTCCATATGTATAATGTGGGGTGTGCAGCCACTTTAATATCGGGGGAAACCCATGTGGCACTACAATGGAGAAGACGACGCCACCCGCTGCGGCCGTAAAGGCCCGGACTCCGCCGCCGCTCTAGTGAAAATATTGTCTGATTTGTACAAAGGAATAGAAGAGGAGTTTACCCGTATCAAGCCACGGGATGGATTCTCCATGTACAACCCCCCAAGCTGGGTGAGCCGCCATCTTTTATTCGAGTCTTTCCCGCATTCTTTAGCACAAATGTTTACCTTGTCAATTTGTAGCAGGAACTGCGAAAGGCTATGAGGGAGGTTCACAGCCTGTCTCCACAGCCAGAGGACCCCAGCCGGGCCCTCGACCCCGGACTCAAAGAAGATCCAGACACATTTGTGGAGCTCGTCGACAGGACATTTTATCAGTTTCTGCGATGGTGCATTGGTGGCCATCATAGCTGATTATCTTGGCCTACTCCCTGTATCACATGTAAGTAAGACCGAAGTCCCAACTTCCAAAAAGGAATCCCTCTTTGCGCCTTACCCACCGCACATGTATTGCGTTTTACAGGGAAGGCCATCGGGACACCATGCCGAACCCGCGGTGACTCGACAACAAGGGGCACCGAAGCTGGGTAGGCTTAAAAGGAAGGCGGTCAGGACTGACACTACAAAAAAAAATACACATCCGTGATGATACGTGTTTGTCACAGTAGGTCGCGTTTTTTGTCATGCATGTACATCCATGAATAATTTATGACAGAATCAAGATAGTCATACCTGTGCTGTCGTAGAAGTGTTCCATGACATTACCAAAATTATCATCACGGAAGTGTCCACTTACATGATGATAAATCGCGCGTCACAGAAGTGCTTTCGTCAAGGGTGACCGACACATGGCATCCACCGTAACGGAACGCCGTTAAGCTATCGGGTCAGGTTTTGGATCCGATAACCCGTTAACAGCCCCGACCAGTGGGGATTTTCCACGTGTAAAATCATCATTGGCTGGAGGAAATACGTGTCGGCTCACCGTTGGGACAGATGTCATATGCTCATTGGACCGAAGTCGCCTATGATACGGCGACACGTGGCACGGCCCTTCAGAGGCCCATTCCTGTGAAAAGGCCGGCCCGTTTGACTTGGTCAAAAGGTGGCGGCCCGGCCCACGGAAAGCATGTTAACCGCCTGTTCGCATATAGCCCATTTACAGCCCGCTAACCCAGGGCCCGTTACGCCCTATCCGAATTAGGCCCAGTAGCGTCATCTGGGCCGTCCAATATGATTCAACCCGCTTTAACTTTCGGCCCATGTGTGGCCCATGACTTCTTTCGGCCCATATGAGGACCTTTGTAACTCTTGGCCCATTAACGGCCCATGGTGAAACTGGCCCGTAATGAACAATGTATCACTTTATACCCATTAACGGCCCGTTATTCCATTGGGTCGTTTCCAGCCCAAGTTATCTTTCGGCCTTCTCAGGGCCCATTGATTCTTGGGCTCATTTGCAGCATTCGGTTACATATGGCCCGTTACTGCCATTTTCTGCTTGTGGGCCAAATTCAGCCCGTCGTTACAGTCGGCCCATTTGCGGATCGTTAATACGTTGGGCCGTTTTCATGTCAAAAAAAACTCGTTGGGCTGTTTTCATAGAGTTATCAAATACGACCTATTAACGGCCCGTTATGGTCCACGAATAGTATGGCCCATGATTGGCGAAATGATGATACGCCCCGTAGAAAGCCCATGGATCCTACGACCCGTATGAGGCCCATGGATAGTACGGCCCTGTAGATGGCCCATGGATCATACGGCCCGTAGAAGGCCCATGGACCCTAAGGCCCGTATAGAAGGCCGATGGATCCTACGGCCCGTATAGAAGGCCAATGGATCCTACGGCCGGACGAAGGCCCATGGATCATACGGCCTGCAGGAGGCCCATGGTTACAACAGTCCGTGTGTTGCCATGATTATTTTGGCCTAGTTACCAAAAATAGGCTATTATGGCCACTAGAAAAACACAGAAAAAGAACTGCAGTGACTACAAGCAAACAACTAAACAAGACAATAAGGAAATAAATAAGCAAGCAATTAACGCTAGCCTATTACCGCTATTACACATATTACATCCACTGGGCATCAAAGTTCGCCACCAGTGCAAATATAGGGAACAAAGCAGCATATTACATACACTGGCCATCAAAATTGGCCACCAATGCAAATAAACGCGGCAGCAAAACAAGAGCATAACAGAAACAACTTCAGAAGAGCTCAAGAAACGTTATCCTGGGTATCCACCATGCTGGCAATAAGCTTAGCAAGCTGATTAGCTTTGTCCTGTTTGGCGCTAAAATCCTCCAACACTTGATGTTGCACCAGAAAGTATGCATCTGAATGCTCCAGGGACTTCCGCAGTCCTTCTACTTCTTGTCGCAGCACAACTGATCAATGTCTTTCAGCTTGTAGTTGAGACTCAAGAAACCGAACTGATTCAGATAGTGAGTTTGAATAGCTTGTGCAAGCGGTAGTGGCCAGTAACTCGAACACTAAACCAAGACAGGACTTTGGGTTGTCTCACTGTCTTCACGCCCTTGCCGAGGACATCCGCGGGGCCACAGCCAGGCCCACGCCCGCCAAGTATCCACCGCTGCTCCCATGTAGCTGCCAGCCCACCAGCTAGGCAGGCACCTACGTGTCGACGTGAGGCTTCCAAGCCAACTCAGCGCATGCCTACGTGGTGGCATGCAAATCTTCGTGAAGGCCCTACCATTGCGCCACCTCAGCAGCCTGCCAGCCTACATGGCACTGACCACCTCGCTGGCCCGAGCATGTGTCAAAGCAGGGCAAGGCGGCGGTAAAGTGAGGGGGACACCTAAGGGGCGCATTAAATGCGTCTTGTCCTGTAATGGCTAAGTGATAAGCTTAGCCACAGTACACCGATGCCACCACCTGTGTGCCACTGTGGCGACCCCCTTGACTATAAAAGGAGGCCCGAGGCATCTAGGAGAAGGATTCGGATCCTTGGACAAGTTATGCTCATCATAGCTAGCTCAAGAACTCCAAGAACACTGATATACACACCAAACCAGGACTAGAGTATTACGCATCCTCGCGGCCCAAACCTAGGTAAACGACTCACATGCTTGTGCTGACTGCTAATCTCGCTCTTCTCACGACCCCGTGCCCCACAACCGAAGTAGGGATTCCCGTGATCCCATAGGTGTTTTTCCCACCGACATCTTTGACGAAACACTCCAAGTCAGATGAGGATTAGAAGATGACGAACCTCGACGAGATCCTTGCCGAGAAAACCCACAAGACCTATGGCAAGATCCTTGCCGGGGACGACCACAACGCCACGGCAAGACCCTTGCCGGGGCCCCGGCAAGGCCCTTGCCGAGGACATCCGCGGGGCCACAGACAGGCCCACGCCCACCAAGTTTCCACCACCGCTCCCATGCAGCTGCCAGCCCACCAGCTAGGCAGGCACCTATGTGTCGACGTGAGGCTTCCAAGCCAACTTAGCACATGCCTACTTGGTGGCATGCAAATCTTCGTGAAGGCCCTACCATCGCGCCACCTCAGCAGCCTGCCAGCCTACATGGCGCTGACCGCCTCATTGGCCCGGGTGCGTGTCAAAGCAGGGCAAGGCGGCAGTAAAGTGAGGGGGCCACCTAAGGGGCGCATTAAATGTGTCTTGTCCCATAATGGCTAAGCGATAAGCTTAGCCACAGTATACCGATGCCACCACCCGTGTGCCACTGTGGCGATCCCCTTGACTATAAAAGGAGGCCCGAGGCATCCAGGAGAAGGATTCATACCCTTGGACAAGTTACGCTCATCATAGCTAGCTCAAGAACTCCAAGAACACTGATATACACACCAAAGTAGGACTAGGGTATTACGCATCCTTGCGGCCAGAACCTGGGTAAACGACTCGCGTGCTTGTGCTGACTGCTGATCCCGCTCTTCTCACGACCCCGCGCCCCGCAATCGTAGTAGGGATTCCCGTGATCCCACAGGTGTCGTTCCCACCGACATCTTTGGCGCGCCAGGTAGGGGGCTGCAGTAGTGAGAATCTGGTTCAGCCGTCAGCCCAGTAGTTCTCTGTCGCCATGGCTTCCAAGGAAGGAGGCGACCAAGCGAGCAACACCGTCAGCAGATGCAGCAAGCATTTGCGCGACGACAAGAAAGCTAAGTCATGCAAAAACTCTGAGTAATTCCTTTATATATACGGTTATCCTCCCGAGAGATCTTTCCTTTGTATGAGAAACCTGCACACAGTGGGGCCCTTCCATTATTGGCAACGCCCTTGGTCTATTTCGAGTCCCCTCAGCAGATCGAGCGGTTGTGTCGAGAACGGCAGGGTGGCCTTCCGCTATTGGCAACGCTCTCGCTCTGTCTCGAGTCCGCTCAACAGTGCGAGCGGCCGTGCTGAGAACGGCGAGGTGGTTCGCACGGTAGCCAGCACACCCTGCCGGCCGCTAAAGGATCCGTCCTTCAAAGAGCTGCGGTTTGGGTTTACGCGTCGGCAAGCCTGCCCAATTGGCATAGGGTGGACGTACAAGGAGGGGTTGAATAGGAAAATAACATGCATCGATTTAAAACACTGTAGAGTTATTTTACATCAATTGTTGTTGCGGTTCTAACTAAAGATATGAATTGTCTTGGTTGCGAACCTGCAGCGGCAACAAGAAGTGAGGTTCCTAATCCCGGCGCTGGCCCTCTACCCTCTGAATTCCGCCGACGCGGCTGTTGATGGGCTCGATACGCTCCTTGAGTGCCATGAGGTCTGCATCATCCGGCAAGCTATCCAGCATGGCAACGAAGTCAAGGTTGGGGTTCCAGTATGCCAGCTTGGTGAGGAGGCGCCCCGGCAATATCCGGGCCTCGCTGGCCAGGGAGCTCGCCTAGTTGGAGTTGAATTGTTCAAGGGCTCCAAGGACGCCCTCGAAGAATAGAGTCAGTCTGGTGGGGGGGGGGGCACTCACGTTCGTCTCCGGGGTGTACCTCACGTCCGGCATCCCCATGTCGGCCAGCTTATCAGTGGTCCTGTTGGCAACGTCGACGAGGCGGCTAATCCAAAGGTTCTCGCCCTTCACGAAATCCTCGTGAGTGGCAGCATATCGTCCTTCCGCAGCTGCTTCTCCCTCTCTAGGCCCTTGGTCAGGGCCTCCTCCCGGGCTTTGGCCTCCAAAAGCGTCTTCTCAAGACCCTCCAGCTTCAGCTTCAGGTCCTTGATGGAGTCGTTGGCGCGGGAGAGCTCC
The DNA here is from genome assembly GCA_963921465.1 of Triticum timopheevii. Lineage (NCBI taxonomy): Eukaryota > Viridiplantae > Streptophyta > Magnoliopsida > Poales > Poaceae > Triticum > Triticum timopheevii. The sequence continues at coordinate 439,137,458 of OY997274.1, read as the reverse complement.
TCGGCCTTGGTGAGGATGTCATCCCGCGCCACCGTCAAGGCGCAGTTGGTCGTGTCCTTATCCTTCGCAAGCTGATCGGCCCTGTTCTTCATGCCATCCCGGTCCACCTCTAGCTCCTTCACCTTGTTGCCGTGGGCTAGAGCTTGGGCATCGAGTGCTTCCTTGTGCTTATGCTACAGCTCCCAGGTCCGTGCCGTGACAAGCTTCTTGACCTCCTCGTCCTTGTCGCGGAGTGTGGCAGCGAGCGCCGCCTCACGGGCGACGAGGTCCTCCTCCTGAGAATCCAGCTCGGCCTGGCGCTGGGACCGGGCGGCCTCGCCTTGGAGGCCTCTTCCCTCGCCGCCTTCTAGGATTTCTTGATGTCGGCCTGCTTCAGGAGAAGCTCCAGCTCGCGCTCCGCCACCTGGCCTTGGGCGGCCTTCAGCTCCTTGTTCCACCAGGCCTCTGCCTCAACAGCATGCTTCTCGAGGTCTGCCTCCGCCTTGCCCGCCACCACCTCCCTAGACTTTGCCTTGCCTAGATGGGCATGATGGAGCGCCTGCAGCTTCCAGAAGCTGGCGCCCATGGCCCAAAGAAGCTTCTCCTCCTGGGTGCCACCGCCACCGGTGCTCAGTTCTTTGACGACCTCGAGCCCGGTGGCGGCGAGCACTTCGTCATCGAACACCTCCCCCTCGGCCGGCACCCTGGTGCTCACCGTCCCTAGGAGGTGGACGAACAAGTCGTCGCCCACCTTCAGATATTTGCCTGAGCCGGAGGCAGCGGACAAGGAGGGTTGGTCGTCAACCACCTCCTCCTCGGCAGCGGCCTTGCCGGCCTCCTCGGCAGTGCCCTTGCCGGCCTCCTCGGCGGCAGCCTCACCAGTCTCCCCGGCAAGCCCCTTGGCGGCATCCTCGGTCGTGGTCTCGGCGGCCTTCTCGACGGTGACCTTGTCAGCCTCGGCCACGGCGTCCGCGGCGACCTCCTTGATGATGGTGTCGGTGTCCTCCTGGTCTGCCGCGGGGGATCTGTATGCCGAAAGAGGAAATGAGGCAGGGCCAAAATCAAGATTCAAAAAAAGAAGAGGAGTAAGGAAAAACAGCTGACTCACCCTTGCCGGGCTGAGAAGAAGTGGCCCCCTCCCCACAAACATCTGTTGCCGGGATGGGGCCACAAGTGCCCAAGTCTACCTCCTCCTCCTTCGTGCGCATGGGCTCGGTGTCTGGCGCCCTTGCCGGGGACGTCCCTCGGGGCGGTGTGGTCGATGGGGGCGGAGTGGTGGGGATGGCCCTTGGTGGCTCCTCCTCCTGCTGCCCTCCTCCTACAGCCACGTCAAGATCAGTACAAAAAAGTCACACCCCGACGCATGTTGATGGGGAGTAAGTGGTGAACGCACGCTGAGGGCTAAGCCGGAGGCTGCTGTCCGGGCTGCTCTCCACCACCAGCGGCGCCTTTAAGGTACCCCCGGGGGCTGGCTGCCCGTCGAGGCCTTGGCCCTCTTTACCGCCCGCTGGGCCAGCGTCTCCATCTCCCTGCGAAGACAAAAACGAATCAAGGAAGGCGGCACGATTGGAGAGGACAGAAACGACGAGGGGTAGAATGCTTACTCGTCCTCCACCTCCTCCTCTGCTGCCTTCCTCTTCCTCCTCGGGCTGAGGGATGAAAAATCAAAGGCAACCTCCGCACCGGCGTTTGCCACGGGAGGGGAAGGCGATGGAGTCTAGTAGCGTTTGGATGATGAAGAAGAAGCAGTCGCCTTCTTTTTCGCCACCGCGGCCTTCTTCCTCGCCACCGCGGCCCTTGTCACGCGCGCGGTTTCCCCTGGACCTCTTGCCACGGCTCGGCCCTGCCGGACCGGACTGGCTCGCTGGACCCGACCCAATGCAGGACGCACTTTTTCTTCATAGCCGAGGGGTCGTCGGCCTCGGCCTCCTCCTCGGACGATTCCTCGACCACGTCCTTGATAGGAGGGGCCTCAGTGCTGACGCTGCCCGCCTCCCTGGCAGACTTCACCCACTGGGCGAGCTCCTTCTCTTCTGCGGCTGCGGCGGCCTCGTCCTCCACGCCACCGGCGTCGTCGGCCGCCCTGGCGAGCTCCGCCTCCACCACTCTGGCGGCGATGTAGTCCAGCTCCTCCTGGGTGGTATCCTGGATGAGCAGCGGCTCGTCATGATCAATTTCTTCGACCAGGTTGTCGAAGAACTCCTCCACCTCGCGTGCCGGGGGCTCGACCCAAGCTGGGTCAAGATCGTGTGCGTTGAAGACCGGCATCATGGCGAGGATGTCAGCCTGCCGGTGAGTTGTCGCTCAGCGGGACCACTCCCGACGGCAGCCCGAACAAGGGCCCCTTGATGGCCTTGCCGGACTTCGCAGCCTTGCAGGTCCTCTCGACCCCACCGTCGGCGGACATGTCGAGCTGGAAGAGCCTCCAGCAATACTAGGAGTGCATCATCATCGTGAGGTTGTGCTTCAGGCCGGTGCGGAGCCTCATGATGTCGGCCGCGTTCCTGAAATCCCAGGCCGGCCTCCCCTTGTTGTGCAGCGGAGCGATTCGGCGGCGCATGAAATCTGCCGCAATCATCTCGAGGGTAAGAGCCTGACCTCGGTGAGGCGACGAATCCTGGTGGTGGCGATCGAAAACTTCTTGTCATCGGCGTCGAGGTCGCTCCAGTCCACGCCACGGAGTGGCGGCTCCCAACGAACACCATGGCAGAACTCCGGTGGGTTCTCCTCCATGATCCAGCACCACCGGCCCCGCCACTCCTCCCACCTCTCCTTCATGGCGCCCTCTGGGTATGAGCCTTTCCTCTGGGCCCTCGGGATCCAGGCGACGCTTCCAGAAAGGGTGCCCCCGGGTTGGATGCGGGGGGAGAAGTAGTGGCGAAAAAGTGCCGTGCTGGGAAACACCCCGGCGAAGCCCTCCCAGAGGAGGGCAAAGCACGCCACGACGTTCGCCGTGAGATCCAATAGATGGAAACGAAAAGTGCGCATGACATCGTTGAAGAAATCGGAAAAGGGGGGCAGAGCCTGCAGAAGAAGAAGTCAACGAAGAATGGATACCGTTTTGAGCCATCCTTGCTGCAATCCACAGGGATGGTGTGCATGGCAGGGTGCCACTCCGTCTCCGCCCCCCATAAAGGCTTGAAGTAGTCCCCGAGGTCGAAGACATCGATTGACGACGGGATGAAATAGGCGAACTGCGCCCGCCGCGCCACCGCCTCACACTCTCCGGCATCTCCTTCTCCCGTGTGTCCTTGGCCACACCCTTGCCCTTGCCAGATTCAGGCGCCATGGCGACTGGGAAGAGGACGAGGGGTCGAAGGCAGTGGGGAGCGCAGCAGCAGCGAGTGGGAGTGAGAGCTTGAGGAAGAAGAAGATGGGGACGACGATGCCGAGTTTGGGGAAAGCACAGGGGGTAAATGAGCCACGCGCCCGCAGTTATTCCTTTTTATGGAGAAGGCGCGGGCTGCCTCTTTACCATTTATTGCAACGTGACACATGCCTGCAGCAACCGCCCCACGCATGCCCCCCACGTCACGCATTCAACGCGGGTTGTGGAGAAGCGCAGCAGACAAAAAAATCACTGCGGTAAAAACCGCCCCGCCTGCCCGCACACCATTTTGGGCCTAGCCCAAAACGTTGCACTTATGTGTGGCCGAGGCCCGGGGGCTCCTGTCGGTGTACTAAAGTAGGGGCACTCCTTTGTACCCCTTACTTGTGCACGGGCAGTCAGAGCCGCGCCTGCGGCCACGCTTAGCAGGGCAGAGGGAGGAGTCAAAACCGCAAGATGGTCAAAGCAACGCCAAGACAGAGACACGAAGAGCAAGAGGGCGAGGTGGACTCCCCCGGCAAGACCCTTGCCGAGGCAGCCTTCGCAGCCACGGCAAGAACCATGCCGGGGCGGCTTGTCCAATGCCAGCAAAGCGCGCCACCCTTGAGCCCCAGGTTTTCCAACACCACCAACCATGTTGGGACCAAGGCTCGGGAGGTGCCTCCGTGATGGCATGCATATCTTTGTGAAGATCACAAACACTCCAAGTCAGATGAGGATTAGAAGACAACGAACCTTGTCGAGATCCTTGCCGAGAAAACCCACAAGACCTCTGGCAAGATCCTTGCCGGGGACGATCACAATGCCACGGCAAGACCCTTGCCGAGGCCCCAGCAAGGCCCTTGCCGAGGACATCCGCGGGGCCACAGCCAGGCCCACGCTCGCCAATTTCCACCGCTGCTCCCATGCAGCTGCCAGCCCACCAGCTAGGCAGGCACCTACATGTCGACGTGAGGCTTCCAAGCCAACTCAGCGCATGCCTACATGGTGGCATGCAAATCTTCGTGAAGGCCCTACCACCGCGCCACCTCAGCAGCCTGCCAGCCTACATGGTGCTGACCGCCTCGCTGGCCCAGGCGCGTGTCAAAGCAGGGCAAGGCGGTGGTAAAGTGAGGGGGACACCTAAGGGGCGCATTAAATGCGTCTTGTCCCGCAATGGCTAAGTGATAAGCTTAGCCACAGTACATCGATGCCACCACCTGTGTGCCACTGTGGCGATCCCCTTGACTATAGAAGGAGGCCTAAGGCATCCAGGAGAAGGATCCGGACCCTTGGACAAGTTACGCTCATCATAGCTAGCTCAAGAACTCCAAGAACACTGATATACACACCAAAGCAGGACTAGGGTATTACACATCCTCGCGGCCCGAACCTGGGTAAACCACTCGCGTGCTTGTGCTGACTGCTGATCCTGCTCTTCTCACGACCCCGCTGAGGGAGTCCTGGATCAGGGGGTCCTCAGACAGTCGGACTATATACTTTGGCCAGACTGCTGGACTATGAAGATACAAGATTGAAGACTTCGTCCGGTGTCCGGGTGGGACTCTCCTTTGCATGGAAGGCAAGCTTGGCAATTCAGATATGTAGATCTCCTTCCATGTAACCGATTCTGTGTAACCCTAGCCCCCTCTGGTGTCTATATAAACCGGAGGGTTTATTCCATAGGACAAGAACGTTCATAATCATAGGCTAGCTTCTAGGGTTTAGCCTCTATAATCTGTGGTAGATCAACTCTTGTAATACTCATATCATCAAGATCAATCAAGCAGGAAGTAGGGTATTACCTCCATCGAGAGGGCCCGAACCTGGGTAAACATCGTGTTCCCCGCCTCCTGTTACCATTAGGCTTAGACGCATAGTTCGGGACCCCCTACCCGAGATCCGCTGGTTTTGACACCGACATTGGTGCTTTCATTGACAGTTCCACTGTGCCGTCACGATAAGGCTTGATGGCTCGCCCTGTTGTCAAGGACAGCATCACCTCTGGGGGAGACCTGGCTGTAGGCCAGACTCTCTGGCTGGGCGGCTTCATCATGACCGCCCGTTCAGCTGCCGCGCCGACAATGACTTCTCAGGTCATCAAGAAGAGCCTCCACGTCAGCTCGGAATTCACCGAGAAGATGGATCCAATGGAGCTCTCCTCCCTGAACAAGCTCTTGCATCACATCGCCGCCCTGGGAGTGGCTACGGACTATGATCGGATCGGGCTTAATCCCGACCAAAGGGAGATTAACTCTCCGCCGGTCACCCATCATATAGCGGTGGTGGAGGAACAATGCAGCGATTCTTCCTCTATTTTGACGACGAACTATGTCCGGATTCCCGAGCTCTCTCAGCCGGATACCCGTCTACGGGAGGACATGGCCCAGGCTCCGAACCTAGAATCTGGCAGCGGGCCAGAAATATTGGGCAACATCCTGGAGTCCGGGCTGCCAAGCTCGGGAGCTCCTCTGCCCCTAGGTCTCAGACCGGGTCAGGATTTGGACTTAAATCCACCCACCCACCCAGACACAAGTGATCTTTCCCACATTAGACAAGAGCCCCAAGAGACAGTACATCACTTCTGGGCCAGATTCCTCCTTGTAGTGAGCAAGGTCAAGGACTGTCGCGAGGAAGACAGAATTTCATTCTTTTGCAAAAACTGCATGAACAAGGGAATCCTCAACGCCATAAGTCGCCATGACATAGCACACTTCGCTGACTTGGCGGCCATAGTACAGAAGTACTGTGCGATGGAAAGTTCTTGGAAAACCCAAACAAAATTCTGGGATCCTCCGGCTCTCACTAAACCCCTCGTCCGAACTAAAAGGGTGCGCTCTCACAAGTCACCCAATCCAATTACAAAGAAGCCAAAGCCCCCTACAAGGCGTGGAACCATATTGAAGGGATGGCTCAACAGGCTATGCAAAATTCACAACACAGCGGATATCATACCAACACACAGCCTTAGAGCATATTGGATACTCCGACAGGTGGCCAAGAGCGGCGAGGATCCCTCATCAACAATACCGCAGAGCACCATCCGCGGAGAATAACAATACAGTACTGACAGTCTTCGAGACTTTCGCCTCAAACAATAGGCGTAAGCGAGCACTCCGACGCCTCGCCAAAGTCTGCCACGTAGCAGCAATAAATCCATGGAACGACACGACCATAACCTTCAATGCGAGGGACGAACCTCAATTCCGAACAGTCTGAGCACCAGCCGCTTTGGTCCTTAGTCCAATTGTGGACGGCTTCAGGCTTACTAAAGTGCTCATGGACGGTGGCAGTGGATTAAACCTCATCTACGAGGAAACTCTCAACAAAATGGAGATAGACAAGAGCCGCATTGAGCAAAGCAGCATGACCTTAAGAGGAATCATCCCTAGTCGGGAGGCACGATGTGCGGGAAAAATCACACTGGATGTGGTATTCGGCACGCGGAGAATTATAGGTCCGAAGAAATCACATTCCAAGTGGCCCCGTTCAGTAGTGGATACCACGCCCTTTTAGGGCGGGATGCATTCATGAGCTTCCAAGCTATACCCCATTACGGGTACATGAAGGTCAAGATGCCCGGGCCCAATGGAATCATCACTCTAGCTAGAGATCCGGACATAGCACTCCGCGCCGAAAATAAAACCGCTGCACTAGCCCTGGAGGCATTATCCGAAGCCCTCGCGGCCGAAGAATTAACAGCGCTGCGCTCCATAGTGGACAGGGACGACGTGATACTCGACAAACGACCCAAGTCCACCTCTTTTAAACCAGCAGACGAAATAGTCAAATTCCAGGTCCACCCAACGGACCCTACAAAAACAGCATCCATTGGGGCACAGCTGAACCCCACAATAGACGTCGCACTACGAGAGTTCTTGTGCGAGAATTGGGACATCTTCGCCTGGCATCCTTCAGTCATGCCAGGTATCCCACGCAGGCTGGCCGAGCATAGCCTAAAATACTAAAGGGATACAAGCCGGTCAAGCAGACTCTTCGGTGCTTTTCAGAACCTAAGCGACAAGCCATGGGAGAAGAGCTAGCCAAGCTACTCGAGGCCGGATTTATCAGAGAAATAAAACATCCAGACTGGCTAGCAAACCTGGTGATGGTACCAAAGAAGGACAAATCCTGGTGCCTATGTGTCAATTTCAAGGACCTCAATAAGGCTTGCCCTAAGGATCCCTTCCCCCTCCCCCACATCGATCAAATCATCGATGCTACCGCAGGACACGACTCATTATGTTTCCTCGACGCATACTACGGATACCATCAAATCAAGATGGCAGAGCCCGATCAAGCCGCAACGGCATTCATCACTCCATACGGCCCCTTTTGTTTTAACACCATGCCTTTCAGGCTCAAAAACGCCGGTGCAACCTATCAACGCATGATTCAGACATGCCTGGAAACACAAATCGGCAAAACAGTGGAGGCATACATAGACGATGTGGTCATCAAAACCAGACACGTTGAAGCTTTATAGACAACTTGAGGCTTACGTTCGACAATCTCCGAACATATGACATCAAGCTCAATCCGGAAAAATGCATTTTCAGCGTACCTACCGGAAAGCTCTTGGACTTCATCGTTTCCAATAGAGGAATTGAAGCAAATCCGGCTAAAATACGAGCTCTGTCATAGTTGGCTACCCCAATAGACCTCAAGCAAATCCATAAACTAACTGGATGCGTGGCTGCTTTAAGCCGCTTTATGCCCCGATTAGGAGAAAGGACACTACCTCTCTATCGCCTTCTTCGACGCACCGAATACTTTGAGTGGACGGATGCGGCTACGGCTGGACTGGAAGAAATAAAGGTCCTCCTGGCCAGCAATCCAATCCCGGCCACGCCAAATATCGGTGAACCTATGTTGTTATATATAGCCGCAACACATCAGGTTGTAAGCGCAGTGCTCGTCGTCGAACGAGAGACGGACGGACACAAACTCCCGATTCAAAAGCCGGTATACTATGTATCCACTGTCCTCACTCCATGCAAGTCATGGTACCCACATTATCAAAAGATAGCATACGCGGTCTTCATGGCATCCCGGAAACTACGACACTACTTTCAAGAGTGTTCAATCATGGTGGCCTCCGAAGTACCACTGAACGATATAATCAATAACCGCGATGCCACGGGCCGGATTGCTAAGTGGGCTATCGAGCTCCTCCCAAGTACTGGCTGACTTCGTCGCTGAATGGACAGAAGCCGAACTCCCTAAAGAGTACGGCACGTATTCCAATTGGATCATGCACTTCGACGGCTCTAAAGATGCTGGCTGGTCTGGGGGCAGGCGTTGTCCTGACATCCACCACCGGAGATACAGTCCAATACGTACTACAAATACTATACACAGATTCCAACAATGCGGCCGAATACGAGGCTCTGTTGCATGGTCTTCGGATGGCACTATCCATGGGCATTCAATGCCTAGAAGTGCGTGGGGATTCAAACCTCGCAATATCCCAAATAAATGGAGACTTCGATGCCAAGGACCCAAAAAATGGAGGCCTACCGCAATGCCGTCTTCAAAATGTCAGCTCGGTTCGAGAGGCTCGAATTCCACCATGTGGTCCGAGAAAACAATCAAGCGGCGGATATCCTCGCCCGTATCGGCGCTAAGCACGACCCCGTCCCACCTAATATCTTCTTAGAAAGGCTGTTCAAGACATCCGTGGTGTGGGAAGGGGAGACCGGCAATACCAGTCCAGATCCGAACACAACCCCAGATCCCGAACACTCTGACATAATCAGAGGCTCCGCCACCGAAATAACACCTTCGACCCACGTGATTATGGCTGTCATCCCCCCGTGGACAGAACCCTTCTTAGCGTACCAAAATAGGCAAGAACTCCTTGAGGACCAAAATGAGGCGCATTGCATTGTGCGGCGCTCTAAAGCCTACAAGGTCCACGAGGGAGAGCTTTATAAAAAAAGCACGACCGGAGTGCTCCAAAGGTGCATCTTCGAAGAGGAAGGACAGCAGCTACTGGCCGAAATTCATGTTGGACTCGGCGGCCATCACGCCGCAGCTCGGGCCCTTGTAAGCAAGGCCTTCCGTATAGGTTTCTACTGGCCGACAGCCCGAGCAGACGCACAGGACCTCGTCCAACATTGCGTCGGTTGCTAGCTTTTTGCAAATCAAAGCCACATGCCACCTACCGCTCTCCAAACAATCCCCATAACTTGGCCCTTTGTGGTCTGGGGGCTCGATATGGTTGGACCCCTTAAAGGAGGAAGCCATAAGAAGAAATACTTGTTGGTCATGGTGGATAAATTCGTCTAGTGTACTTGGCAGGAGCTCTCTTTGTGAACCATTGGTTTCATCAAATCGCACGTCCACAGTTTCAACGATTTTGTAGAGATAGAGGTTGAAGATTCTGTAAGAGTGCGAGTCCTTTCCGTAACCGAGCATGAAGCCTTCGTGAGCTTTGGGTGCAAATTTTGACTTGTGATGGGGATCCTTGATCCAGCACCTAGCCCCAAATACTCTGAAGTAGCTGACATTTGGCTTCTTACCAGTAAGGAGCTCATAGGATGTTTTGTTCAGAAGCTTATGGATGTAAAAACGGTTGATGATGTGACATGCTGTATCAATAGCTTCAGGCCAGAACTTTCTTGGTGTCTTGTATTCATCGAGCATTGTTCGAGCCGTCTCAATGAGGGTTCTGTTCTTGCGTTCTATGATGCCATTTTGCTGAGGTGTGTATGGAGCAGAGAACTCATGAGTGATTCCCATTGTATCCAGATAAAGATCAAGTCCAGTGTTCTTGAACTCAGTGCCATTGTCACTTCTAATATGCTTGATCTTGACGCCATAATTGTTCATGGCTCGATTGGCGAAGCGTCTGAAGACATCTTGCACTTCAGTCTTGTAGAGAATTATGTGCACCCATGTATATCTTGAGTAGTCATCGACAATGACGAAGCCATAGAGACAAGCAGTTGTTGTGAGGGTAGAGTAGTGAGTAGGGCCAAATAAGTCCATGTGTAACAGCTCGAAGGGTTGAGATGTCGTCATGATTGTCTTCGAGGGGTGCTTTGCCCTAGTCATCTTTCCAGCTTCGGAGGCACCACACAAATGATCCTTCTTGAACTTGACACCCTCGATGACTATGACATGCTTCTTCTTGGAGAGTGTGTGTAAGTTCCTCATGCCAGCATGCCCCAGCCTCCGATGCCAGAGCCAGCATTCTGAAGCTTTTGCAAGAAGACATATGGCAAGCTGTGGACCTGCTGAGAAATCTACCATGTATAGATCATCTTTCCGATACCCTTCAAAGACTAGAGACTTGTCAGATTCCATTAGTACAAGGCAACGATATTTTCTGAATAGCACAATCATGTTCAAGTCACAAAGCATCGAGACAGACATTAAGTTGAAACCAAGGGATTCAACAAGCATCACTTTATCCATGTGTTGATCCTTTGAGATTGCAACTCTACCTAGACCCAATACCTTGCTTTTACCAGTGTCAGCAAATGTGATGTGACTCTTGTCGGATGGACGTAAGGTTGAGTCCATGAGAAGACTTCGGTCACCAGTCATATGATTAGTGCATCCGCTGTCCATAATCCATTCTGAAGCATGAGGTGTCATACCCTACAGTGCAGTTAGGAGGATAGGCTTCACAAAGAGTGTTGTGAAGCATAAGCATTTGACGCACACAAGGATTATAACAGCTTAGATCAAGGTTAGGACTCATAGTATGACTGGTAAGCGATTCAGATGTGAAATACATAGTAAGACCATTTTATCATGCATCCCTTAATGTGTTTTAGGTCCCCAGCAATAGCATCGGACGCCTTTGATTTTCGGCTGGAGACCCTTCCCTACAGAAGAGAGTTAATTCTTCTTAACCACCCACAACTTCAGGGGTGGCTTAGAAGCAATGAGTCTAAGTGTAGCATCTGAGAACTTCGGCTTTGGAGCCCTAGCAAATAGCCTTGCAGGAGATGCATGATACTCATATCAATAAGCAGAAAAGTTCTTAGTTCTATGAACATAGCGGTTTGAAGACACACGCTCATATTCATAAGTTTGAGTACGGTTTCCCTGCAAAACATTGGCGTTAGGGTGACTCAGGTGAGTCATGTATCTGTATGAAGCCTTTGGGCCATATGAAGCCATAGGTCTGGGGTTTGTCTTCTTCCTTGGTGGTGTCATGATGACATTCACAGGAAGATTCTCAATGCAGCTTTTGGGAACCCAGATCTTCTTCACAGGTGGTCCATTCCTACAGTTAGTACCAATATACCTGGCAAACACTTCACCATTCTGATTCTTGAACAGCTTATAGTTTGCATCAAGGGATTCATCAATGATAATAGGATTAGCACAGGTAAAGCCAGATAAGGTTGATGGATCCACTGAAGGTTCCTTTGCAGCAACCCATGTGGTTTTGGGATACTGCTCAGGCTTCCAGTAGGAGCCATCAATATTCATTTTCCTCTCGAACCCAACACCCTCTTTCCTAGGGTTTCGGTTCAGAATCTGCTTTTTGAGGACATCGCAAAGTGTCTGATGTCCTTTCAGACTTTTATACATCCCTGTTTCAAGCAATGTCTTCAACCTAACATTTTCATCAGCAATAGTAGTGGTATCCTCCGAAGAGGGGTTAGTTACCACATCAGTAGTTGAAGACAATGCAACAGTAGCAGCAGTGGAACATTCAGCAATAGAGGTAGCATTATCATGCTCAATGCATTTTAGACATGGTGGTTCAAATCCATCCTGAGCGGGACTGATCTGTTGAGCGCGAAGTGACTCATTCTATTTTTGAAGATCTTCATGAGCCGCTCTCAATTTCTCAAGCTCTTGCTTCCTTTGAAGATAATCATAGGAGAGCTTTTCATAAGTAGTTGAGAGCGTTTCATGACGACTTTCAAGTTCTTGGTACTTAGCATGAAGATTTTTTATGTCTTAAACTAAGGACTGTGAACGTGTCAATTCCGCGTCCAATAGGTCGTCACTTTTGTCTAACAGTTTTTGAGTATGTTCCATAGCTTTTTGTTGTTCAGTTGCAATTTTAGCAAGTGTTTTGTAGCTGGGTTTGGATTCACAATCAGAGTCATCTTCACTTGATGTTTGAAAGTAAGCATCACGTGATTTTACCTTGGCACCACGTGCCATGAAGCGGTAGGTGGGAGCAGGGTCGTCCTTGTCATCAGCTTCAACGTTGGTGTGGAAGTCATTGTCTTCAGTGTTGAAGATGGACTTGGCAACATAGGCTGTGGCTAGAGCCAGACTTGCAACGCCTGGGTCGGACTCCTCTTCAGACTCCACCTCTGCCTCCTCAGAAGCAGACTCCTCCTCTGAATCCATCTCCTTGCCAACAAAAGCACGAGCCTTGCCAGATGAGCTCTTCTTATGATATGAAGACTTTGACGAGGACTTGGAAGAAGACTTTGAAGATTTCTTCTTCTTCTTGTCATCAGAATCATATTCCTTGCTCTTCTTCTTCTTCTTCTCATTGTCCCACTGTGGACACTCAGAGATATAGTGTCCAGGTTTCTTGCACTTGTGACATGTTCTCTTCTTGTAGTCATGAGTGGAAGCTTCATCATTTCTTGAGCTTGATCGTGAAGACTTTCTGAAGCCCTTCTTGGTGAACTTCTGGAACTTCTTCACAAGCATAGCAAGTTCCTTTCCAATGTCTTCAGGATCATCAGAACTGCAGTCAGATTCTTCTTCAGATGAGGAAACAACCTTTGCCTTCAAAGCGCGAGTTTGGCCATAGTTGGGACCATAGATATCTCTTTCCTCAGAAAGCTGGAACTCATGTGTGTTGAGCCTCTCAAGTATATCAGACGGATCGAGTGTCTTGAAGTCAGGGTTCTTGTATCATGAGGGCAAGGGTGTCAAAGGATCTGTCAAGTGATCTCAGTAGTGTCTTGACGATTTCATGCTTGGTAATCTCAGTGGCGCCGAGAGCATGAAGCTCATTTGTGATGTCGGTGAGACAATCAAACGTGAGCTGGACATTTTCATTGTCGTTTCTCTTGAAGCGGTTGAAGAGGTTGTGAAGAACACTGATCCTTTGATCTCTTTGGGTTGAGACACCTTCGTTGACCTTGGATAGCCAGTCCCAGACTAGCTTCGACGTTTCCAGAGCACTCACACGACCATACTGTCCTTTGGTCAGATGACCATAGATGATGTTCTTGGCAGTAGAGTCCAGTTGAATGAACTTCTTGACATCAGCAGGGGTGACACCTTCAGCAGTTTTGGGAACGCCATTCTTGACGACATACCAGAGGTCGACATCAATGGCTTCAAGATGCATGCGTATCTTATTCTTCCAGTAGAGATATTCAGTTCCATCGAACATGGGGCAAGCAGTGGAGACTTTGATTATCCCTGCAGTCGACATAGCTAAAACTCCAGGTGGTTAAACCGAATCACACAGAACAAGGGAGTACCTTGCTCTGATACCAATTGAAAGTGCTAGTTATCGACTAGAGGGAGGGGGGTGAATAGGCGATTTTTATGAAAGTCTTCAAAACGTGGAAGTTTCGAAGACAAACAATAGAAATGACCTAATTGATATGCAGCGGAAGATAAACTACAACAAGCAAACCGTAGTCAAGTATGCCATAATGTGACAGTACAAAGACTAATAGCAGCTTGGTAGTAAGGATTAGGATGGAAGATAGTATGAAGCCAATCAACGATAGTAGTCAAGCAATGAAGTCAAACAGGTACGACAATTAGGCAATGACTTCACGAAGACTAACTCTAAGTAAAGGGAGGGAGAGGATAGAACCAGTCACTTGTTGAAGACACAGGATTTGTTGGACCAGTTCCAGTTGCTGTGACAACTGTACGTCTGGTTTGGGAGGCTGAGATTCAACTTAGAAGACCGTGTCTTCACCTTATTCCTCTTGAGCTCAGGACACACAGTCCTCGCCCAATCACTCTGGTAAGTCTTCAAGGTAGACTTCCGAACCTTCACAGACTTCGTTCACCGGCGATCCACAATGACTCTTGGATGCTCAGAAAGCGACGCCTAACCGGCTGGAGCATTCACAGTCCTCAAATGTAATAAGTCTTCAGGTCACACAGACAGAAAGACTTCAGTGATGCCTAACACTCTTTGGCTCTGGGTGTTTGGGCTTTGTCCTCGCAAGGATTTCTCTCTCTCAAAGGCTTCGAGGTGGGTTGCTCTCAAACGACAAAAGACGTGCACTAACTCTGAGCAGCCACCAATTTATGGTGTAGCGGGTGGGCTATTTATAGCCACAAGGCAACCCAACCTGATATGTCCGAAATGACCCTAGGTCACTAAGGAACTGACACGTGTTCCAACGGTCAGATTTCAAACACACACAACAACTTTACTTGGGCTGCAAGCAAAGCTGACTCATCCAGCTCTGGATAAGATTTGCTCTCATTGTCTTCGCTCGAAGACATAGGATTTGGGTTGAGCATCACTTCAGTCATTCTGACTTTGTTCACTTGGACCCCACTTAACAGTACGGTGGTTCCTATGACTCAACAAAGAAGAAAAAGGAAACAATGAGATGACACAGTCTTCGCGCTCCATAGTCTTCACTCAATGTCTTCTCATGTCATAGTCTTCAATATGAATATCTTCACATACCACCATTGTCGTTAATGTCTTCATACATTTTTAGGGGTCATCTCCGGTAGGTAAACCGAATCAATGAGGGACACTACCTGCATTATCCTGCAATTCTCACAAACGCACTAGTCCCTCAACCAACTCTCACTTAGCCATAGAAGTCTACAATTTTAAATTTTGGCGAAGCCCCTAGTATTCGGTAGGCCGAACATGGGGCGCTATAAATGCCTATATCGGACAAGGCCGATTCCTCGCCCGAAGCGGAAAAATCTTTAAGTATTTGAGACCTCTCGAATAGCGACGAGCTCTCGCCTCATCATGACAGTCAGTTTTCGGCTTTCTCTACTGAGGTGCTCGTCCGGAAGAACCGGGACACAATCGTAGTAGTTCTCCCTATGCTACCTTAGCCGATATAGCGGAACGTAACGCACCAAAACATGGG